>CM035847.1:217244925-219806628 GCA_020510985.1 Pholidichthys leucotaenia | reverse complement strand
TTTGCTCTGTGTGTCCGCTACAGCCTCAAACCGCTCCTCCCCCGCCTGCAAAGTCTGTTCATTCACGTTCCTTCGTTTAACTGCACTTTTACTTACACCCTCCACCTGTTTACCCCCGGGCGACAGGCTCGTCACAATGATCAGAGCTGCCGCCAGACAGAAATTCCCCACCATCACTGTTTGGGGGGACAACTACCGCGCCCGCCGCGGCCACCCCAGCAGAGGCGGCCGCGGCCGCCCCAGCACAAGCGGACGCGGACGCCCCCCGCAGAAGTAGAAGCGGACGCGGCCGCGGACGCGGATGCGGCCGCAGTCGCGGCCACGACCGCCCCAGCAGAAGCGGGCGCCGCAGCGGCATCCGCCGCACCACATGTAGCGCTACCCTCCGGACCACCAGAAACAGCGGCGTCACCTTTCTTACCGCCAGTGCTCTTTGTGTTCGCCTTTTCAGGACATGACCTAATAAGATGGCCTTCTGCGCCACACGCAAAACACTTCATGGTTTCAGATGTTGCAAACACCAAGTAGCTAAAGCCATCAATCCTGAAATTAAAAGACGCGTTCAGTTCAGCAGAGCTGTCTTTCAACACCATGAAACACTGCCTCCTATGACATACAACATGCTTCAGCAGGGGTGATTTACTACCCAGAGAGACCATTCTGATAGGGGACACAACCTGGCCAAAACGGGACAACTCTCTAATCAGCTGATCATTTTTAACGAAAGGAGGAGCGTTTGAGATGGTGATCCTCCTAGACGGATTCGCCAGCGGTAAAACGGGAGTAAAAGTGTCACCTAGGACCACTCCCTGTGCCACCACCTGATCAGATTTTTCAGTCGAATCCAGAAAGATCACAATTGCGCTGTTCATCCTCGATGCTGATTTTATGCTGCCATGCCCAACCACCTGTCCTACAGCGAGGCTGGCCTCCTCCACAGAACAGGGAACTGTCGGGAGGATTCTCACACCATGACGCCGGGTTAAGCGCTCAAACTCCACACCACCATCAATCACCGGCATGATGCCGGCTGGGAAAAACCGGCAGCAGAAGCTACCGTTCCCCAACACACTCACTCCAACACTCACACCCCAGCACACACACACTCAACCCACTATATTAAACACACACACCTCAAACACACAAGATAGAGAAAAAGTTAGAAAATACAAAGTTTAAAGTACTCACTCGACACCACTCCACACCCCTGCTCCCACAAACGCCCACGCATGCGCACGAGAGAGAGAGAGAGAGAGAGAGAGAGAGAGAGAGATTTTTGATTTTTAAAAGATCTTTAATAAACACACTTGTCCATCAGTCAATACAATTTCTATATCATGCTATGTTACACAGAAAATTAATCCCCCAAAAAACGCCCCAAAAAAAGCTGTCCATCATGAACTGAACAGAGGACATTCTCCAGGGACCAGAGGGTCCTGAAACCTTCCACATCCCCATTCCCCATAAAAAACTGAAAGTCCAGCCTGATTCTGGCTTTAAGTAGCCTCACAAATAAAATTTTGACATCAACATCATTCTCAACATTTTCAAGTTTTCTTCTCCGGCTTACATAGATAGCCAACTTTGTGCCCTAAAACAAAGTTCAGTAGTTGACACTTCTGCTTAAAACGACGACTGTACATAAAACCACAAATGAAAACCTGCTTAGAGAAAACTTCCTTAAAAATATGAAAAAGTTCTGTGAGAAGTTCAAAGAGGCCACTCAGGCGCTGACATTCAATAAAACAATGAAAAACAGTCTCCCTAGAGGAACAAAAAACACACTGATCACTGACACTGCTGTTAATCACAGAAACAAAAGCATTGGCTGCTATAATACCATGCAGGACCCTCCACTGTAAGTCTCCATGCCTCTTAGGGAGAGGGGCTTTATAAAGAGCCCTCCAGGCAGGCCGATGCCCTTTTCCTAATTTAAAATAGGCTCTCCAAGGAGTGTCCACACAGGTGTTCAATCGGTCCTTGTTGAGTGCTATCACCACCAGTCTGTAGAGTGCCTTACCACTGGCTCCTCCAAAGTCCACACCAGTGGGAGCACAGAATGCCAGTAAGGAGCAAGGAGCGACGTCAAAGTCCATATAGAGCGTGAGAGAGGGAAAGGGGTCCGTGCTTTCCGGCTGCAGCGTGCCATTGCTAAAGTCCAAGAGTAGGGAGTGCTCAAGTCCATGAAGCACCTGTTTCCAGTGTGCAAGAAGACCATCGATGAAACGATTCGACCTGACACCAAGATGAGCTGCTAAAGCTGAGGCGTTGTTGAGGCCAGGACCAGCCAGTTCCACCACTTGCTTCAGAGTGAGAACGTTCCTGGAACACAGCCTATCAAGGAAGGTCCTTCCAACTCCCGGCAGGACACCAAGGCGACCACCAAAAACCAGCGGCTCCCTCAACAACCAGTAGACGGAATCGCATGGCCCTCTTTGTTTTTTAAAAAGAGTCCACACTGAAAAGAGACTGCGGTAAAAACTGGGTAAAGACAGTGCATTAGAGTTCTTAAAATCCATTAAAAACACAGGGAGGTCTAGCCCAAGCCCAAGGACTCTCTGTAAAATAACACAGGCCAAAGGCCTCCATACCAGGTCCTGGGGGCCCGTCAGCAGTCTCTGTATGAAAGTCAGTCTAAAAGCAGCACCTCTACTAGCTAAATGAATCACTCCTTGCCCCCCCTCCTCTTTGGGAAGAAATAACAGGGCTTGAGGAACCCAGTGGAGTCCACCCCCCCAAAAAAAGTCCACTAAAACAGACTGAATTTTGGACAACAAACCAGCAGGGGGGTCCATGCACATGAGGCGGTGCCACAGGGATGAGGAAACAAGATTATTTAAAATGAGCACTCTTCCTCTAAAAGATATTCTTGGCATTAGCCACTTCCACTTGTTTAGTCTCCCGTTAATTTTCTCTATGACCCCATCCCAATTTTTTTGCTCAAACTGCTGATTTCCAATAAAGACACCAAGATACTTAAAACCTCCTTTTTTCCAAATCAACCCACCCGGCAGCGTAAGCTGATTTTCTAGTTTCTCCCCCACCATCAGAGCCTCGCTTTTTCCCCAGTTTATCTTTGCAGAGGAAAGTTGGCCAAAAAGATTGACACTCCTAACCAGAACGTCAATGTCACTCTGCTTATTTAGCAGAATGACTACATCATCTGCATAGGCCGACAGCTTGAACGTGGTGTCACAGCCAGGAAAAGTGACTCCTGATAGGTCCCTTCTCAGGCAGTGAAGCAAAGGCTCTATGGCGAGGGAGTACAGCATCCCTGAGAGAGGGCAGCCCTGCCGAACCCCCCTCTGGACTTTTAAAGGGGCAGACAGGCCCCCATTTATCTTCAGTACACTCTCAATGTCACTGTACAAGACCCGTATCCTGGCTATGAAGCCTGGGCTGAACCCAAAAGCTGTTAAAACTGTCCATAAATATTGGTGTTCAACCCGATCAAACGCCTTTTCCTGGTCAATTGAAATCAAACCAGTTTCTACCGCCAATGAACCAGAGACCTCCAAAATATCCCGAATTAAAGTGACGTTGTCACTAATCAGCCTGCCAGGCACACAGTAAGTCTGGTCTACATGAATGAGCTCGCTCATCACCTTTCTCAGTCTTCGGGCCAGAGCTTTTGAGAGAATCTTATAGTCTGTGCAGAGCAGAGAGACTGGCCTCCAGTTCTTTAGGCTCTGGAGGTCCCCCTTTTTCGGCAACAGTGTGATGATGGCCCTCCTGCAGGTCGTGGGTAGGGTCCCCCTTTCCAAGCTATCTTGGAGAACCTCCAGCAGGTCTGGACCAAGCAGGGGCCAGAATTCCTTAAAAAAGTCCACAGAGAGACCATCTATGCCTGGTGATTTTCCATTCTGGAGGCTCATTAGCGCCGTATGCAGCTCAGACAGAGACAGTGGAGCATCCAAGCCGGCAACAAGGTCCTCTGAGAGCACTGGAAGACCATCAAGGAAAACCTGGCCCAGTGACGTGCCCTCCCTCCACTCTGCTCTAAACAATTCACTGTAAAAGCTAGCAGCTTGTTTCCTGATCTCTGCTGCTGTGGAGATTGTTCTCCCGTCATCGCCCAACAAGGAGTGAATGAGCTTTCTCTGTCCATTTTTCCCCTCCAGTCCAAAAAAGTACTGGGAGGGCGAGTCCATCAGAGCTACATCCATGTAGCGCGAGCGGACCAGAGCACCCTGTGCGGTGACCCCTAGCAAGCTAGCCAAGGCTGATCTTTTTGACTTAAGAGCCTCTAAGTGCTCCTGTTTTCCGGTAGAACTGAGTAACTCCTCTAGCTCTACCACCTCAGTCTCCAGAACTTTCAAGGATTGGGTCAAGCTACGAGTGACATTTTGAGTGTACTGTTGGCAGAATTGTTTTATCTGTGCCTTACCAAAATCCCACCACATTTGGAGAGAACTAAAAGAAGATTTTTGTTCCCTGTGTGACTTCCATACATCATGAAAAACTCCCTTAAAAAACACATCATTTAAAAGTGTATTATTAAAATGCCAAAAAGCACTCTTACACTTTACATTTTCAATGAAAACAGAACAAATCAGCAGGCAGTGATCAGTGAAACCAACAGGACAGATACAACTATTTTTAAAAACACTCATTTGGTGTTTAAAACCATAGAAACGGTCTAACCTGGCCATAGATAAGAGGTTATCTTTAGCATGGCTCCAGGTGTACTGCCTCTGGTCCCCATGATGTGATCTCCACACATCGGCCATTTCATGTGCCTTCACTAGTTCCCTCAGCCTATTGGCAGAAGCAGGGTGAGGTTCCTGATGGTTCCTGTCCAGTCTGTGGTTTAATGTACAGTTAAAATCACCCCCCAGAAATAAAAAACTATTTGGATTACAGGATCTAACCGTATCTGATAGCATATTAAAGACCCTGATCCTTTCTGCTCTCTGGGTTGGCACATACACGTTTATAAGAACCAAGTTTACGTTTTCAAGCTGTACCTTTAGCAAGAGTACATGTCCTTTCACCACCTCTTCTACCTCATAAGAGACAGGCACACAACCCCGAGAGAAAAGTACAGCCACCCCTCCACTATTATTGGATTTGTGGCTAAAAAAAATGCAGCCATCCCACTCTTTTCTCCACTGGCACTCAATGTCTACAGTGCTGTGAGTCTCCTGGACCATCAGCACGTCAAGTGCCTTTAAATTAAAAAGCTTGTATAAAGAGGCCCTTTTTACATCATCCCTGGCCCCGTTTATATTAAGAGTGCCAATTCTAAGGTGGGGCATTAAAAAGGATAAAAATAAGGTACAGTAAAAAAAACACACACATAGCATAAAAGGGAAGAAACAAACTAAGAGTCAACATGACTGTTAGAAATTTGTGATTTCAGTTTGACAACCAGTTTCTTTAAACGAAAAATTTCCTGATCAGTAAAAGTCTCATTCCCATCATTCGGTTTCATCAGCTTGCGAGCTGATGCCACAAATAACTCCAGATCTGGAAAGTAATTTTCCACTTTCACAGCTCTGCTCCCCTTAGTCACCTGGAGAAATTGTCTAATTTTAGTAAAACAATAGGAGCTTTGCTCCTCCTGCGTCTGCGTCTGCATCAGTTCAGACTCATCTCCACTTTCGTCAGAAGCGCTCTCATTCACTAAATCTAAATTCCCAACCCTACTAGATTTAGCAGAGCTCTGCAAGTTTTCCGCACTTTTCCTTTTTTGTGCAGCTTTAAAAGGTTCCTCTTCAACAAAACTACATTCCTGCATTTCTTCATGAAACGCAACGTTTGTCATGCAGTGTTTGCTCTGTGTGTCCGCTACAGCCTCAAACCGCTCCTCCCCCGCCTGCAAAGTCTGTTCATTCACGTTCCTTTGTTTAACTGCACTTTTACTTACACCCTCCACCTGTTTACCCCGGGCGACAGGCTCGTCACAATGATCAGAGCTGCCGCCAGACAGAAATTCCCCACCATCACTGTTTGGGGGGACAACTACCGCGCCCGCCGCGGCCACCCCAGCAGAGGCGGCCGCGGCCGCCCCAGCACAAGCGGACGCGGACGCGGACGCGGCCGCGGACGCGGCCGCGGCCGCCCCCGCAGAAGTAGAAGCGGACGCGGCCGCGGACGCGGATGCGGCCGCAGTCGCGGCCACGACCGCCCCAGCAGAAGCGGGCGCCGCAGCGGCATCCGCCGCACCACATGTAGCGCTACCCTCCGGACCACCAGAAACAGCGGCGTCACCTTTCTTACCGCCAGTGCTCTTTGTGTTCGCCTTTTCAGGACATGACCTAATAAGATGGCCTTCTGCGCCACACGCAAAACACTTCATGGTTTCAGATGTTGCAAACACCAAGTAGCTAAAGCCATCAATCCTGAAATTAAAAGACGCGTTCAGTTCAGCAGAGCTGTCTTTCAACACCATGAAACACTGCCTCCTATGACATACAACATGCTTCAGCAGGGGTGATTTACTACCCAGAGAGACCATTCTGATAGGGGACACAACCTGGCCAAAACGGGACAACTCTCTAATCAGCTGATCATTTTTAACGAAAGGAGGAGCGTTTGAGATGGTGATCCTCCTAGACGGATTCGCCAGCGGTAAAACGGGAGTAAAAGTGTCACCTATGACCACTCCCTGTGCCACCACCTGATCAGCTTTCTCAGTCGAATCCAGAAAGATCACAATTGCGCTGTTCATCCTCGATGCTGATTTTATGCTGCCATGCCCAACCACCTGTCCTACAGCGAGGCTGGCCTCCTCCACAGAACAGGGAACTGTCGGGAGGATTCTCACACCATGACGCCGGGTTAAGCGCTCAAACTCCACACCACCATCAATCACCGGCATGATGCCGGCTGGGAAAAACCGGCAGCAGAAGCTACCGTTCCCCAACACACTCACTCCAACACTCACACCCCAGCACACACACACTCAACCCACTATATTAAACACACACACCTCAAACACACAAGATAGAGAAAAAGTTAGAAAATACAAAGTTTAAAGTACTCACTCGACACCACTCCACACCCCTGCTCCCACAAACGCCCACGCATGCGCACGAGAGAGAGAGAGAACAAGAACTTAAAATCAGAAACTTTCTTTCCTGTAGGGCAACCAAAGATGATTATGGAACATCCAATGGACAAAGTGGGCCCATCACTATGATGTAGGTCAACTGTAAATTCAAAATCAAGTCATCATAGAAATGTGCACTTCATAAAACAGAAAAAGACTTTATGCCATTTTTTGAAGCAAATAACTTCTGCTTTGAGACATTTTAGGAAATCGCTGATGGGAAGTGTCCCTGCTGGCAGTACAGTTATAACTCTCTCCAGTAGCATGAATGCTAATGTAGCTAACCCAAGTTTTTGCTACTGCAGTATTAAAAAGGAAAATTTATGGTGGAGAAAGAGCGCTGCCTTCTATCCACCTTATTCCTAGCCCCCATGATGCCTTGCGTGAATTATGGGCGCAACTTCCGGTACTAGTTTAGAACAAGTGGTTGTTGCTGAAACGGTGAAATGGGACACTTTTCCTTGTTAAAAAACAATGACCTCACCAAATGTTCACCAAAAGTGAACAAAAGTCAGGGCCCTGATAATATATGTGGATGCCTGGTAAAGTCCTGTGCACATGAACTGAGTCCTATATTTCATTACATTTTTAATAAGTCCTTACAGACACAACATGTGCCTAAGATCTGGAAAGATGCCGTGGTTGTTCCCGTTCCAAAATCCAGCTGTCCTAAAACGGTAAATGACTTTAGACCAGTTGCTTTGACTTCAATTTTAATGAAAATTTTTGAAAAACTGGTCAGATGTGAGGTCCTAAGGCAGACTGAACATGCATTGGATCCTCTGCAGTTTGCCTATAGGCCTCACAGAGGAGTGGAGGATGCCACTGTCACTCTGTTTGACATGCTTTTTAAACATCTGGATTTTAATGGGACACACGCCAGGCTTTTATTTGTGGACTTTTCTTCTGCCTTGAATACAATCCAACCTCATATTTTAGTTGAAAGGCTCCTGCAACAATTTGATTTAAGCAATAATCTGGTGGGTTGGATTCTGGATTTCTTAACCAACAGGACGCAGAGAGTAAGGGTCAATGGCACATTGTCTGACCTAAAGTGCTCTTCTACTGGCTCTCCTCAGGGGTGTGTGTTGTCACCACTACTCTTCATCCTGTACACAAACATGTGTCGGAGCAGACATGACAACAGACACATTATAAAGTATGCTGATGACTCAGTCATTGTCAGTCTCCTCCAGGATGGTGAGAGTGGCCACGGCCCAGTAGTTGATGACTTTGTTCACTGGTGTGAGGATTCCTACCTGCAGCTGAATACAACAAAAACGAAAGATATGATTATTGACTTTAGGAGGAAAACTCCCAGGCACAAAGTCACCATACTAAAAGGCCAGACCACCGAATGTGTACAATCGTACAAATATCTTGGGACGATTATTGATAGTGGATTGAACTTTGAGGTGAACTGTGAAAGGGTGTGCAAAAAGGGTCAGCAAAATTTGCATTGTTTGAGGAAACTTACACGCTTCCAAATTGACCGAACCATAATGACTATGTTCTATCGGGCTTTTATTGAATCTGTTTTATCCTTTTCTTTAATGTCATGGTTTGGTCAGATAAAACTGAAACAGAGGAAATCCTTGGATCAGGTAGTCAGATGGTCCAGTCGTTTGCTTGGTGAGTCACAGCTGAGCCTGACATCCCTGTACACCAGACAAGTACAGAGGATGGCCGACTCGATTTTAAATGATGACTCCCATCCTTTGCACTGCAACTTTCAGCTTCTTCCCTCCAGACGGAGGTTTGCTGTCCCAAAAAGTAGAACCCAGCGCTACAAAAACAGCTTTGTCCCTGCTGCTGTCAAAGAGTTGAACAAGCTATAAAAATTATATTGTACATATTTTATATTTACCTATTTTGTAAGATGTGTGACTGGGTTTGTGTCTATGTTGAATGTAATTGTGGCTTGTAAATATGGATGTCACCAACTGCAAAACAAATCTACCTACGGGTACAAATAAAGTAACCTGAACCTGAACCTGAACCTGAACCTCGGCATCAAAAATGCGAGAACATGGCCTTTTGCAGCTCAAAAACAGTAATATAATCATACCACTTCCCACGACTATGGAGGGATGGGAAGATGACCTTAAAAAGTGGTCTCACAGACAGCAGCTCCGTTAGTTAGCTCTGCTGCTAAGATGCTAACGCTGTAAACGAATAAAAGCTCTGAGATATATCAATGTCTCCACCACAATAAAGTCGGATGCATTTTTTTAAAAGATGTTGGATATAATCAAATTTTCCTCAGAGCAGACACAGAATCTAGTCAGAGCCACAAAGAACTACAACATTGTGTTTGGGTGTTTTAATGTCAGGGTAAATAGAGACAGCTGCAGCTGTTTGTTTTACCCCGAAATTAAAATGCTCATGCTGCTGTCATGCCATGAATGCTTGTTATTTAACTGAACACGTACAGACATTTTCTGACAATTGTTCAGAATTTTATTGATCTAATATTTTGTGATAATTTAAAAATGAATGCATGCTGAAGCTGCTAATATCAAGCCCATATTGTTCCAAGGAAGTGCAACAAATGCAGCCCCCCCAAAAAACAAACTATTTGATATCTTTCTTAAATCATTAAGCCTTAGGAAGCAAACTGGTACTATTATTTTTTATTTATTATTTTACTTCATGCAGCCTTGTATCTGGTGACATATATGACACATAACGTCAGATCTGTGACATTCATACAAGTGAAAACATACCTGGTGCTCTTGCATCTGTACCACCAATCACACCAACAGTCCTTGTTAGTTTTCAGTGCATCATCTATGCATTGCCGGTGAGAAGCCTCCATTTATACAGTCTATGGCACAACCACAAACACCAGCAACAAGTACCAGAACTATGCCAAAACGTTCAAAAAATACAAAAACTACAAGTGCTGAAATTAGCTGCCACTCAAATGCAACTCTCATGGATCGTCATCCCTCATGGATCGTCGACCCTCACGGATCGCCACCTTGTCGTGGTGAGGGGTTTGCATGCCCCAGTGATCCCAGGAGCTATGTTGTCCAGGGTAACTTGCTTCTGGTAAGGGCACCCAAAATAAAGTGGTCCTGGGTGAAGGGCCAGACTAAGAACGATCCAACAGACTCTCATGATGAATGCTCAAACAAGGATTCAGTGTACCCTGCCCGGTTTTGGTTACCGGGCCCCCACCCTGGAGCCAGGCCTGGGGGAGGGGCTCAATGGCTAGCGCCTGGTGGCCAGGTTTCTGCCCATGGGACCCGGCCGGGCTCAGCCCAAATGAGTTACATGGGTCCGCCCTCCTGTGGGCTCACCACCTGCAGGAGGGACCATGGGGGTCCAGTGCTATGTGGATCAGGTGGCGGTCGAAGGCAGAGACCTTGACAGTCTGATCCCAGGCTTCCTAAACTGGCTTTTGGGACGTGGAATGTCACCTCTCTGGTGGGGAAGGAGCCTGAGCTGGTGCATGAGGTTGAGAGATACTGGCTAGATATAGTCGGCCTCACCTCAACATACAGCTCTGGTTCTGGAACCAGTCTCCTGGAGATGGGCTGGAGCTTGGCCTACTAGGAAGTTGCCCTGGGCGAGAGGCGGCAAGCAGGGGTGGGTATTCTTGTATCCCCCCACCATGCTGCCTCTATATTGGAGTTTTCCCCAGTGGATGAAGGGTGGCTTCCCTGTGCCTTCAGGTTGGGTAACAGATCCTGACCATCATTTGTGCTTATGCACCAAATGATGGTTCAGAGTACCCACCCTTTTTGGAGTCTCTGACTGGGGTGCTGGAGAGTGGTCCTCTTGGAGACTCCATTGTCCTACTGGGGGACTTCAATGTGCACGTGGACAACGACATTGAAACCTGGAGGGGGATGATTGGGAGGAACAGCCTGCCCAATCTGAACCCGAGTGGTGTTCAGTTATTGGACTTGTGTGCTAACCACAGTTTGTCCGTAACAAACACTATGTTCAAGCATAAGAGTGTCCATATGGGCACCTGGCACCAGGACACCCTAGGTCACAGGTCGATGATCGATTTTATTGTGTCAACAGACTTGCGACTGTATGTCTTGGACACTCAACTAAAGAGAGGTGCAGAGCTGTCAATTGATCACCACCTGGTGGTGAATTTGATCCGATGGCAGGGGAGGATGCCATTCAGACCTGGTAGACCCAAACGTATAGTGAGGGTGTGCTGGGGACATCTGGCTGAGGCCTCTGTCTGGGAGATCTTCAGCTCCCACCTCCAGAAGAACTTCGACCATATTCTGAGGGAGTCTGGAGACATGGAGTCTGAATGGGCCATGTTCTCCACCTTCACTGTTGAAGTGGCTGCCCAGAGCTGTGGCTACAAGGTCGTCAGTGCATCTCATGGTGGCAACCCCCGAACCAAGTGGTGGACACCAGTGGTGAGGGGGGCCATTAAGCTGAAAAAGGAGTCCTATCAAGCTTGGTTGGCTTGTGGAACTCCCGAAGCAGCTGAGGTGTTCCAGCAGGTCAAGCGGAGTCCAGCTCGGGTGGTTGCTGAAGCAAAAACTCGGGTGTGGGAGGAATTTGGTGAGACCATAGAACAAGACTTTCGGTCAGCCTCGAAGAGATTCTGGTAAACTGTCCAGTGGCTCAGGAGGGGGAAGCAGCTCCCTGTCCACACTGTGTATGGTGCAGATGGGGTGCTGCTGACTTTGACTGGGGATATCGTTCTGCGGTGGAAGGAATACTTTGAGGATCTCCTCAATCCCACTGACACACCTTCCACAGAGGAAACAGGGCTTGTGGACAAGGGGGACGACTCGCCCATCACAGGGGCTGAAGTTGCTAAGGTGGTTAAAAAGCTCTTTGGTGGCCGGGCCCTGGGGATGGATGAGATTCGCCCTGAGTACCTCAAGGCCCTGGATGTTGTAGGGCTGTCATGGTTGACACGCCTCTGCAACATTGCGTGGAGGTCGGGGGCAGTGCCTTTGGCATTGAAAACCGGGGTGGTGGCTCCTCTCTTCAAGAAAGGGGACCGAAGGGTGTGCTCCAACTTTAGAGGGATCACACTCCTCAGCCTCCCTGGGAAGGTCTACGCTAAGGTACTAGAGAGGAGAGCCCAGCCGTTGGTCGAACCTCGGATTCAGGAGGAGCAATGTGGTTTTTGTCCTGACCGTGGTACATCGAACCAACTCTCTACCCTCTCGAGAATCCTCAAGGGCTCGTGGGAATTTGGCCAGCCAGTTTACATGTGTTTTGTGGACTTGGAGAAGGCATTCGACCACGTCTCTCGTGTTTTTTTTTGTGGGGGGTGCTTCGGGAGTATGGGTTATCAGGCCTGTTGTTACAAGCTATCCAGTCTTTATACGACTGTTGTGAGAGTTTGGTTCATATTGCCAACACTCGATTGGGCTCATTCCCAGTGAGAGTTGGACTCCGTCAGGGCTGCCCTTTGTCACCGATCTTGTTCACAATTTTTATGGACAGGATTTCTAGGTGCAGCCAGGGAACGGAGGGTGTCATGCTTGGTGACAACAGGATCTCATCTCTGTTGTTTGCAGATGATGATGTCCTGTTGGCTTCATCCAGCAATGACCTACAGGTCTTTCTGAGAGGGTTTGCCGCTAAGTGTGAAGTAGTTGGGATGAGAATCAGCACCCCCAAGTCCAAGACCATGGTCCTCAGCTGGAAAAAGGTGGATTGTCCTCTCCGGGTTGGGGACAAGCTCCTGCCTCAAGTGGAGGAGTTTAAGTATCTTGGGGTCTTATTTACGAGTGAGGGGAGAATGGGGCGAGAGATTCACAAACAGATCAGGGCAGCATCTGCAGTGATGTGGATGTTGTACCGGTCCGTTGTGGTGAAGAGGGAGCTAAGCTCTAACGCAAAGCTGTCAATTTACCGGTCAATCTACGTTCCTACCCTCCCCTATGGTCACGAGCTTTGGGTAATGACTGAAAGAATGAGATCGCGGATGCAAGTGGCTGAAATGTGCTTTCTTTGTAAGATTGCTGGACTCACCCTTAGAGATAAGGTGAGGAGCTCAGTCAAACGTGAGAGGCTCACAGTAGAACCGCTGCTCCTCCACATTGAAAGGAGCCAGTTGAGGTGGTTTGGGCATCTGATAAGGATGCCTCCTGGATGCCCCCGGGGCAGACCCAGGACTCACTGGAGAGACTATGCCTCCCAATTGGTCTGGGAACGCCTTGGTATCCTCTCTGAAGAGCTGGAGCAGGTGGCTGGGCAGAGGGAAGTCTGGGCTTCTCTGCTTGAACTGCTGCCTCCGTGACCTGGACCTCTGGAAAAACAGTAGAAGATGGATGGATGAATGGATGAATGGACTTGAGTGCAAAACGTATGTGGCTATACATTAAAATGAATTTGAAGCACGGTGGCGGAGTGGTTAGCACTGCGGCAGCACAGCAACTCACCCTTGGCCGGGGGATCCTGGGTTTGATCCCAGCCCCCAACCAACAGTGATCTGTGTGGAGTTTGCATGTTCTCCCCGTGTCTGCGTGGGTTAACTCCGGGATTTCTCCGGTTTCCTCCCACACGCCAAAAACATGCAAGTTAGGTTAATTGGCATCAAACTGGGGATTCTAAATTGTCCTTAGGTATGACTGTGAGAGTGAATGGTTGTCTGTCTCTCTGTGTTGGCCCAGCGATAGACTGGCGATCTGTCCAGGGTGTACCCTGCCTCTCGCCCAAAGATGCTGGGATAGGCTCCAGCCACCCCCCGCGACCCGAAAAGGATTAAGTGGAAGAAGATGAATGAATGAATGAAAAAAAATTTAAAAACGCTATTTCAAATGCCCCACTCCTCCACTTTTGCTGACTGATTTAACACTGCTTCAGCCAAAATCAGAAGTTGCGCCCATAATTGTTTCTACAGCAGCGCCCTCAGGAATATGGTGGATAGTGAGTGCCAGCCTGGGCCTGCCAGCCTGGGCCCAGAGGATCCAGGCTGGCAGGCCTGTACATTTATGCATTTCTGGGGAGAAAATAATACAATGGAGCGTAATCTACGAGGGGTTTTCATCACTCTGGTTATTGTTTATTATATTATGTGCATATGCAACTTACAGTTTGAAAATGAAGTGTGGCTACAGATGGAAAATAATGTTAATGCTTAACATGTTAATGCACTGGAGTTGGCAAAGGCGCATATCAAGACAGTACAGGAGATGGCGTTCATTAATCCTCCAGAACTGTGGCATGCTCAGCCACAATGGCAAAAATGTTTTACCATTTGCCGCTGATCATCTTTTAGTGTGGTCCCTTTCTCACCTGGAGGACCGCACCAGAGTCCGGCAGTTGATTCAAATCGAGACCAGTTGCTTTGGTGCGCATCTGAGTGTGATTACCGTGTTCTTGCCAGACAAAGCGAACTGTACTAACGAAGACAACAAGCTGGAGTTCAATTGAAATGAACTAAAGCCTGTCGGTGTGAAAGCACCCTTAGTTAAAGTGACACTTGTCAAAGGGTCGAAGGGTTTTTTTCTTGTTAACATGTCTGTAATATGGGACTTCCGGTTATGGCTGCCACGTAAGACGGACGTGTCTCACTCTGCTCTGCTCTTGGAGAAAAAAAATCGGCAAATAACTCTCTCATTTGGGACAGAACGTATCCCAGCGTTTGGGCGAGGATATGTCAGCGAAGCCTAAGGCTGGAAAACCAGGTAAAGGAAAAAGCGAGCCGCCGAAACAGTCCAAATTAACGGACTTTCAGGTCTGTGACGCAGCAAATAAAACTCCATATATGGCGGAGGAGGCTGGCAACGGTGCGATGTCTGCGGGGGGAGGCGCAGATGCGCTGATGGCTGCCATGAGTTCAATGAGAGCGGACTTTTCCTCTAGATTTGATGGGATTATGACAGCGTTGGAAGGAATAAGAAAGGAATTGGGTGACTGTGTAGAACGAACGGCGCAGATGGAGCTCCGTCTCGCTAGTGCTGAAGATGACGTCACCCGTCTTCAATTAAAGGTGCGCACTTTGGAAAAAAAAATAAATCTCTGGAAAATAATATTTTGGATTTGGAATCTCGGTCGAGACAGAATAACTTGAGGCTGGTGGGTCTTCCAGAGGAATCAGAAGGTCGGGACGTATGTTCCTTTCTGGAAAAGTGGATTCCGGAGGTGCTGGGCAGCGAGGAGTTGCAATCAGCAGTGGTTCTGGAAAATGCACATCGTATTGGCCCACGGAGAGATAAGGGACCGCCGAGGACCTTAATTATGAAGTTTCTTAGCAACAGAGACAGGATGAAGATCTTCAACGCTGCACGAGCTAAAGGAGAGATTAAACACCAGGACCAGCAGGTGCGGTTCTACCCAGATTTGGCCACAGGAATCCAGCAATTGAGGAAGCAGTTTGATCCCATACGTAAGGAGCTGCGCAACCTTGGGATTCGTCATGGTGTAATCTATCCTGCGAGACTGCTGACCACGTATGAGGGCAGAACCCACATCTTCAAGACCCCAGAGGAGGCGCAGGAGTTCATCAAGAAGATCAAAGAAGAAGAAGAGACTGGTGGGAGCTAAGCATGAACAAAATATAAGGTAGAATAATTAAGCATTTGCACAGGCATCTGACTGACTTGAAGTAAATAGTAAGTTTACAAAATATAGATTGTATTATATATTAAAAAAACAAAACAAAAACAAAACAAACAAAAAAAACTATGATGTACAAAGTTGTTAAAAATTTTGGAGTTAAGTTGGAAAACTACAGAGGAGAGTTAATGTTACGTCATTAAAAGCAGTAGAGTTAGGGTGATTGGGAGGATGAAGAAGGAGTGGCTTGGGCTGTTCCCCGTGGGTGTGGAACGGTCGATGGCTATATCGGGAGACAGAATTTTTCTTTTGATTTTGGGGGGTTTGCCACAAGTGTGGGAAAAGGAAATTTGTTTGTGTGTAGTTTGTAGGATGAATGTTCAACCACTCATGTTTTTGCTTCTCTGTATGAGCATGTTTACACTGCAAGGTAATCCCAAACTCTCTATTGATCATAAACCAAAGTGTTAATCTTAATTTAACTTCATGGAATTGCAGAGGTCTACAAAATTTAAAAAAACTTAAACAAGTTATGAATAAAATAAAAGACATGGGTTCAAAAATTGTGTTTTTACAAGAAACTCATCTAATAGAGGAGGATGTTAAAAGAATTAGGAGTAGATGGCAAGGAAGTGTATTCACCTCTTCATTTTCATCCCGAGCCAGGGGAGTTATGACTCTCATACATAAATCAGTTCCTTTTCAAGTGAAAAATGTAATTGGAGACAAATTTGGAAGATATTTAATCATTCAAGGTTCTTTGCTATTAGAAAATATAAATCTTGTGAACTTATATGGTCCCAATATAGATGATCAGAAGTTCTTTGCTAATTTATTTCTTATCTTATCATCACTTACAGGGCAACATATAATAGCAGGGGATTTTAATTGTACATTGAATCCAGGTATAGATAGATCAACAGGACTGGATTGTACGCACATTGGATGTAGGATGACTATTAATCATTTTATGAAAGAATTGAGATTGTTAGATATATGGAGAGAAATGAAACCACAAGTTAAAGCCTATTCTTGTTATTCCAGTACCTACAAGACATTCTCACGTATTGATTATTTTTTGATTTCCACAGAATTAAGGTCCAAGATTCAAAACTGCTTTTATGATAACATCGTGATCTCTGACCATGCACCCTGTTGTCTAATATATGTAGATAAAAAATTGACAAAGGAATCAGGTAGATGGCAATTTCAGCATAAATGGCTTCAGGATGAGGAATTTGTCAAGTATATAGAAAAACAGATAGACGAGTTCTTTGACATCAATACTACACAAACATCAGCATGTGTAAAGTGGGAGGCTTTCAAAGCTTTTATTAGGGGACATATTATTAGTTATACAGGATCAAAATCTAAGAAGACTCGAGAGGAGAGAGCTAAATTGGAACATAAAATAAAAAGTCTTCAGGAAAAAGTGTATGCAGGAAGTGACCCAAGGTTGGAGAATGAATTACTGATTTTGAGAGCTGAATACAACAAAAAATCAGCGAATAGAGCTGCCTCGAGTCTTCTAAGATTGAAACAATCTTTTTATGAACAAGGTGAAAAATCAGGAAAATTATTAGCATGGCAGATTAAACAATTAGAAATTAAAACACCAATTACCAGTATTATAAGTAACGGACAGGTAGTTATAGATCCTTTAGAAATTAATAGTGCCTTTAGAGATTACTATGAAAAATTATATGATACCAAAAATGAACCTGATTTAACAAAACTAAATGGGTTTTTGAACGAACTATCTATACCGTGTATTCCAAATGAAAACAGGGAGATATTGGAGTCTAAAATTAGTCAAGAAGAAGTTGGGCTAGCCATTGATAATATGAAATCAGGAAAAAGTGCAGGACCAGATGGTCTTCCAGTTGACCTTTATAAAAAATTTAAGAATAAATTAATAAAACCTTTTTTGGAAATGGTTTTAGAAGCATTTCAAAATAATAATTTACCATCATACATAAATAATGCCTTAATTATACTGCTGCCAAAACCAGGTAAGCCCTCTAATAAATGTGAAAATATGAGACCAATAAGCCTATTAAACGCCGACCTTAAGATAATCTGTAAAATTTTAGCAAGACGAATACAAGAAATTTTACCAAATATTATTAATCGAGATCAGAATGGCTTTATAAAGGGTAGACAAGGCTTCCATAATGTAAGAAGACTATTTAATATTATTTGTTTTAATAAAGAAGCACCGGATACAGCTCTCCTATCACTGGACGCCGAAAAGGCCTTTGATAGAGTTGAATGGCCCTTTCTTTTTGAAGTCCTACAAAGGTTTGGACTTGGAAATAATTTCATAAAATGGGTTCAAATAATATACAATAATGCTACAGCAGAAATCCTAACAAATAACAATATTTCAAAACCAATAAAAATCAATAGAGGATGTCGACAAGGCTGTCCACTTTCACCTTTACTGTTTACTATGGCAATTGAACCTTTAGCGATAGCGATACGTTTACATTCACAAATATATGGAATTAAAGTTGGACCAACAGAACATAAAATCTCCCTGTACGCCGATGACATAATTTTGTTTATGTCGAATCTAAAAAAATCAATTCCAACCTTGTTGAATTTAATAAAGAATTTTGGGGAAATATCAGGATATAAAATAAATAAAACTAAATCTTCAATATTAATGCTAAATGAGACCCAGAGAAATTACCCAGCCCCTGAGGTAAATCAATTCAATGTTGTAAATCAGTTTAAATATTTAGGAATCCAAATTGTGCCTAAGCTAGAATCAGTCGCCAGTGTCAACTATGAAGCCTTAATGTCAGATATCAATGAGTTAACTCAGAGATGGATGTCACTACCAATGTCGATGATCGGGAGAATCAATATACTTAAAAGTAATATTTTACCTAAAATACTTTATTTATTTCAATACATTCCCTTATCACCACCTTTAGATCTATTCTCAAGAATAAAAAAAAAGTTAGTGGAATTTATATGGAACAACAGGAGGGCTAGATTACGTTTGTCTTTATTATATTTACCATTTGATCGTGGAGGTCTGAAATGTCCAAATTTTTTGTTGTATTATTGGTCGGCACAACTGAGGTCTATGACATATTATTTTTCATCAAATGATCTCCCTCACTGGACTGAAATGGAATCATACAATTTACCTTTACCTCTTCCCATATTCATATACTCAGATTCGGCAAAAAAATTACAAAAACAAGTTAAAAATCAATTTGTAAAGCATATGATCAAAATATGGTGTGAAGCTAAAAACTATTTAAAAGAACCACAGTTATTGTCACAATTTAGTCCAATATGGGGTAATCAATATTTTAAACCAGGGAGAGCGGACGCTGTATTTAAAGTATGGAATTTAAAAGGGATACAAAAGATTCAGGATTTATATTTGCCATGTGCAGATAACATAATGTCTTTTGAAGAGCTGAGGATCAAATTTAATCTCAATAGAACACATTTTTTTAAATATCTTCAACTTAGAAACTTTATCCGATCAAATCAAAATAAAGCTCTCACTCGACCTATTTATTCATCCTTGGAAAAAATGATGATGAAAGATAGTAAAAGAAAGGGTATTATTTCAGAGTTTTATAACTCATTGACACTATCTTCAAGTGAAAATTCACTGAAAAGATTAAACTACTGGAAAGAAGATCTGCAAACTGAAATTTCAGAGGAACAATGGGAATTGGCTTGTACAGAAGCTCAAACCAAATCAATAAATGCACGCCTTAAATTGATACATTTCAAATGGTTAATGCGGATGTATGTTACACCGGAGGAGTTAAATAGATATAACAAAAATATACCAGATACATGCACAAAATGCATGGAAAGTAAAGGAACCCTATTTCATTGTTTATGGGAATGTAGATTAATAAGAATGTTTTGGGAAGAGGTGAGGGTAACAATTGAAAAAATAATCTCAAAACAAATCATATTGAATCCTAAACTGTTTTTGTTGGGTCTGTACCCAGAAAAGCATAATTTTAATAAAAGTGAAAGAACATTCATAGACCTCAGTTTGCTTAATGCCAAAAAATGTATTGCACTATTATGGAAAAAGACTCATAGACCAGATGTGACTCAGTGGTTAAGACAGATGTTAACAAACCTTCCATTAGAAAGAATAACATATATACTGAAATCAAAGGAAATTGTGTTTGAGAATATATGGAGACCTTTTATTGATTATGTAAAAAATTTAAACATAACTCTTGAAGAAGAAGGTGAATGATGTGTGTGGACCTTGTAAATTCCAAACTGGTGAACATAATATGTATACTTATGTATTGGATTGTCTAGACTAAACAGAGGAGCATTGTTGAAGACTTGATTTTGTTGGTGGTTGTTGATGTTTTTAGTGCATTTTTTTTTTTGTAGTACTTTAGTGTTAGTGTTTGATTGTTTGTATCATGTTTGTTAAAAAAAAAAAAAAGGTTCAATAAAGATATTGTGGAAAAAAAACCAAAAAAAAAACATGTCTGTAATATGTCTTTTATGACTTTACAAGAAATATCAAGAGCAAAATCCTTCAGATGTGTCATGTCTCTGTTTTTCTGCTGTGAAATTTCAGTTAAGCTCCTCTCATTGGAAAAAGGCAAGTTTAGACGGAACGTTTTTGATGACATCACAATAACAGGCTTGTAGTGTTGAGCCAATCAGGACTAACAGCTGTCTCTGGCCTGACTGAAATTAGCCACCAGGGCCAGTTAGCATTTTTGGAAAGCTGCTTTGAAAACTTGACCTAAATTAAAATGGGTTTTATCATTAAACTGTGGAGTGTGTAAAATAAGAGACATATTCACGACAGATGGTTTATTACGCACTTCACATCTTTCAAGCACAGAACAGAATGACACATTTCAGCAGGCACTCTACTTTAACCCCAATCCCTCCTCACAAGTTTCATGGCATTTCTCCACACACAACATGACATTTGCATTGCACTGCATTCAACCCCCTACGTCCTTGACTCCTTCCTGCTATCTCGCCAGGAACCTCCTGAGCATTGTTCTCCCATGCTTATCCACTGTCTCTTGTCTGAGATGCTAAATAATCTGACTCCCCCAAGGTGCTACACCGCCCCCCCAGCATCTTAGATAGAACAATAGAACATCAGTCCACACGCCGTTTGGGCTTCCGTCTCCTCCCATATCTGCTGTAACTGGGGTTTACTGCCTCCGTGGCGCTGCTGTGCCGGTGGGGGGCTGCTGGGAGTGTGTCTGACTGCGGGTGGGCCGTGGCAAGGGGGGGGCCACTTCGGTCTGTCCGTGTGGCTGCTCTGGTGAATCGTTTCCCTGGGGAGCTCTCCGTGGGGGTCTTCCACGCCGAGGGGCCCTAGCCAACAGCACTTGCTCGTCCGCCACAACGATAGCGGGTTTGAGTCTGCCTATGCCAATTTTCTCCCGCCTACCCCCCAAGTCTAGCAAAAAATGCTTATCCCCTGTTTCCAACACTCTGAACGGTCCATCTTAGGGTGGGCGCAATGGAGGGCGGTGGGCGTCGTGTCTGACGAACACGACTCCACACTCTTCAAAGTTTTAGGCACGAAAACACGCGGAAAACAGTGGTGGGAAGGGCCCGGCAGCGTGCCTGTGTTTGCACTATGCTGCAAAAGCTGAGACAGGCAGCTGCCCGTCGCGGGATTATCTGGTAGAAATTCCCCGGGCAGCCATAGGGGCTACGCAAAAACCAGCTCTGCCGGGGAAGCTTCCAGATCCTCTTTTGGCGCAGAGCGCAACCCCAAAAAAACCCACGGCAGCCTGTCTACCCAATTTGCATCCGTCAGTGAAGCCCTGAGTGCTGCTTTCAGTGATCTATGAAAACGCTCGCATAAACCATTGGGCTGTGGGTTGTATGCGGTTGTGCAGTGAATTGAAACACCCAGGCTGCGGGCCATCGCGGACCAGAGTTCGGAAACAAATTGAGGGCCTCTGTCGGACGTAATGTCCGACGGGACTCCAAAACACGCCACCCATGCTGTTAAAAAAGCGCGTGCTACGTCCGCGGACGTGGTTGCTGCCAGCGGGACTGCTTCTGGCCAGCGCATGGTGCAGTCCACCACTGTCAGGAGGTGCGTGCACCCCTGTGATGGCGGGAGGGGGCCCACGAGGTCCACGTGAACATGGTCGAACCTCTTAGCCGGTACCCGAAACGGCTCCAAGGGAGCCTTCGTGTGTCTGTGTACCTTGGCTTGTTGGCACGCCACGCAGGCTGCAGCCCACTCTTTCACTTGTTTGCGTAGGCTCGGCCACACAAACTTCTCTCCTACCATTTTGACCGACGCGCGCACTCCTGGGTGCGCCAGAGTGTGAACCGACTCAAATACGCGGCGGCGCCACGCGACCGGGACCACCGGACGCGGGCGTCCCGTGGAGACATCGCAGATTAGGGGGGGCATGCCGTCTTGCAGCACCCTGCTCTCCAGCCTTAACCCTCTTGGTCCAGACTGGAGCGCGCGCACGTCTGCATCGCTAATCTGCTCCGCGGCCATGGCTGCGTAATCTATCTCCACGCAGACCAGGGCCACCAAGGCGCGCTAGAGGCAGTCCACCACCACATTCAGTTTACCCGACACATGCTGAATATTGGTAGTAAACTCTGAGATCGCGGCCAGCTGTCTCTGCTGCCGGCCCGACCACGGTTCTGAAACCTTGGCCATCGTGAATGTTAGCAGCTTGTGGTCCACGAACGCAGTAAAACTGTGCCCTTCCAGCCAGAACTGGAAGTGGCGTATGGCCAGGTGGAGAGCCAGTAACTCCCTGTCAAACGCGTTGTATTTACGTTCGCTGTCGCGCAAAGTTCTGCTGAAAAAAGCAAGCGGCTGCCAAGCCCCGGCGACGCGCTGCTCTACGACAGCCCCTATGGCCACGTCTGAAGCGTCGGTGGTGAGCGCTATCCGGGCCGCCAGGTCTGGATGCGCCAGCAGTGCGGCGTCTGCCAGGGCTGCTTTAACCTCCGAGAACGCCTGCTCTCGCTCCGGGGTCCATTTGACCCTATCCGTGGGTTTCTGTTTCTTGAGCGGGGCGTACAATGAGCAGCTCCGCCGCTGCCGCATTAACTGTGATCGCCCTGGTGGTGAGGATGATCCGGTCTGCCTCCTGGGCTAGGGCACGGTAGTCCCGCGCGGCCAGCAATGGCGAATTGGCCAGAACCGCTCTCGCCACCATTGGGAGGTTCCGGAGGAAAAGTTGGGCAAACAGAAAGTGCCCATCGTCCGTGCCCATTAACGCCAGCATCTTCTCCATCAGGTCTACGGCCGAACCATCTCCTAACTCGGTCCGCCCCAGGAGCCTCTCTGCTCTCTCACATTCCGAGAGCGTGTAGCGCTGGATGAGCGCAGCCTTGAGCGCCTCATATTTGTTGCAGGCTGGTGGCTGATCGAGCAGGCTCACTACCTGCTGAGCTGTGCGGGCGTCCAGCGCTGCTACCACATGGTAGAATTTGGTGTCATCTGCCGTTACTCCCCGGAGGGCGAACTGGGCCTCGGTGTGGTGGAACCAAGAGCGCGGGTTGTGCTGCCAGAAATCCGGTAGCTTGACTGAAACCGCACACGCGTGGCTGGGGGCTCCCGACCGGGCCGGCTCCGGGGTTCTTGCCTCGTGTTCCATAATACGTCTTGGGTCACCAGTGTGGAGTGTGTAAAATAAGAGACATATTCACGACAGACGGTTTATTACACACTTCACATCTTTCAAGCACAGAACAGAATGACACATTTCAGCAGGCACTCTTCTTTTACCCCAATCCCTCCTCACAAGTTTCATGGCATTTCTCCACACACAACATGACATTTGCATTACACTGCATTCAACCCCCTACGCCCTTGACTCCTTCCTGCTATCTCGCCAGGAACCTCCTGAGCATTGTTCTCCCATGCTTATCCATTGTCTCTTGTCTGAGATGCTAAATAATCTGACTCCCCCAAGGTGCTACAAAACTGCTTTTAATGACAGATGCAGTTTCAGTCATTATTTTGGGCCACCATGCATACAACTGGGCATGTCCTTCAACTGGTAAGTCTTTTTATCACAGGATTTATCCTGTTTAATGTAGCGCTAGCCACCCTTAGCCTTGTGGGATGTGGGTGGGCCGATTCACAGAACCTGGTGTTTGAAAGAGGAGGAAAAGTGAAAAGATTTACTATATCCAGTGGCAGTTTTAGATGTGGGCCACATGGGCAGCCGCCCAGAGCGGCATTTTCTTGGGGCCATCACAATAATCATAAAAATAAAAATAAAGATTCAAAATTATTTGTGCTGAACATGTATTTGTGGCAAATGGGCGCACTTTACAGGTGAGATGCCGGCACCCTCCAAGATTATGATGGAGATTTAAAGAGCAGCAAAGGAGGAAAAAAAACATTAAAGTTTTAGTGCTTAAATAGCAGCAATTCGAATATTAAAACATTGATGAGTCTGAAATTGGCAACATTTGGTTATTAAAGCTTATGTTGTGTGACTTAATTTTTTCCAATGTGCTGTAGTCGGCTTCAGTTTACTGGTCACATTAAATAATTTCAGTGCTGTGCAAAGACTATTTGAGGGTCGGGGGCTCAAATTAAGAAAAAAAGAGCACATGGAATGAGATTTGTTAGTATACAGTAGATATAAAAAGTCTACACATCCCTGTTCAATTGTCAGGTTTTTGTGATGTAAAAAAATGAGCCCAAGATAAATCATTTCAAAACGTTTTCCACCATTAATGTGGCCTATAACCTGTGCAACCCAATTGAAAAACAAACTGAATTTTTTTTAGGGGAAACATAAAAAATAAAAAACTTACAATCACCTGTTTGCATAAATATGCACACCCTGTTACAACTGGGGATGTGGCTGTGTTCAGAATTAACCAATCACATTCAAACTCATGTTAAATGGGAGTCAGCACACACCTTCCACCATTTAAAGTGCCTCTGATTAACCCCAAATAAAGTTCAGCTGTTCTAGTAGGCTTTTCCTGATATTTTTGGAGTCACATCTTACAGCACAAGCCATGGTCCACAGAAATATTCTAAAGCATCAGAGGGATCTCATTGTTCAAAGGTATCAGTCAGGAGAAGGGTACAAAAGAATTTCCAAGACATTAAATATACCATAGAACACAGTAAAGACAGTCATCATCAAGTGGCGAAAATATGACACAACAGTGACATTACCAAGAACTGGACGTCCCTCCAAAACTGATGAAAAGACAAGAAGAAAACTGATCAGGGAGGCTGCCAAGAGGCCGACAGCAACATTGAAGGAGTTGCAGGAATTTCTGGCAAGTACTGGCTGTTTAGTGCATGTAACAGCAATCTCCCATCTAGGGTGGCAAGACGGAAGCCTTATCTTATGAAGAAAAACATCCAAGCCCAGCTACATTTTACAAAAACAGATTGTGTTATGGTTCGATGAAACAAAGGTTGAACTTTTCAGCTATAATTCCAAAAGGTATATTTGACACAAAAACAACATTGCTCATCACCAAAAGAACACCATACTGACAGTGAAGCATGGTGGTGGAGCCATCATGCTTTGGGGCTGTTTTTCTTCAGCTGGAATTAGGGCCTTATTCAAGGTGGAGGGAATTATGAACAGTTCCAAATACCGGTCAGTGTTGGTACAAAACCTTTAGGTTTCTGCTAGAAAGCTGAAGATTAAGAAGAACTTCATCTTTCAACACAACAATGACCCAAAGCACACATCCAAATCGAAAAAAGAATGGCTTCACCAGAAGAAGATTAAAGTTTTGGAATGGTCTAGCCACAGATATCTGTAGGGTAATCTGAAGAAGGCTGTGCACAGGAGATGCCCTTGCAATCTGACAGATTTGGAGCATTTTTGCAAAGAAGAGTGGGCAAATATTGTCACATGAAGATGTGCCATGCTAACAGACTCCTATCCAAAAAGACTGAGTGCTGTAATAAAAGCCAAAGGTGCTGCAACAAAATATTAGTTTAAGGGTGTGCACATTTATGCAACCAGGCTATTGTAAGTTTTTTATTTTTCCCCTTAAAAGATTTCAGTTTGTTTTTCAATTGTGTTGTACTGGTTATAAGTCACATTAATGATGGAAAATGTTTTGAAATGCTTTATTTTGGTCTCTTTTTTTACATCACAAAAACCTGGCATTTGAACAGAGGTGTGTAGACTTTTTATATCCACTGTACCTGGAAAGTGCCCAATAGCTTAATTAAAAATGACACTCAAATGACAAAATATAATTTTCCAAATTATTTTATCGATGAAAATCAATTGAAGGTGGAAAATTTAAAAGCGATTGTAAACAAATTTAATGATTTTTTGTAAATATTGGAAATAAATGAGCAAATACCACAAAAGATCCAAGTATACCAAAAAGAACACAAGGATATATATATATATATATATATATATATATATATATATACTGTATATATATATATATATATATATACAAAAACTATGTTTTAAAGAAAACTGAAGAGAATGAATTATTTGATGAGGTAAATAACTAAAAATTAAAAAAATCTGATTGTTATTGTCACGTTCACTGCGTAACTCCGCAGCAAACACATGAAATAGCAGTGAGCCCAAAACGCAGAGTAACGCGTTTATTTACAATGGGTGAATGTGTAGAATGTCCAAATACAGTCACATGAAAAAGGGGTGAAACACCCGGCTACAAGCTCAATTAGTTCAGAGAATGCCTAATGCGCTCCAAACGGTCAGGAGCAGAGAAAAAGGCACAAGGACTTACAATAGCAATGGAGCGGAAAGGCTCTGGGAAAACAACACGATCAGTCCAAGAGTGAACCCACAGAAGCGAGCCTGGATGTCTGAAGTTGACATAGCTAAGTTGCCACGCCGGCTGGTCGTACTGCCCTGCTATTAATACCAAGCCCAAATGGCAGCAAGTAGGACCAGCCGTGTTGCAACAGGTGTGTGACTGATTGAACTAAGTGTGTGTGTGCTTGTATATGAGTATAAGTATGAGAATGAGTGTGTGTGTGTGTGTGTGTGTGTGTGTGCATGAGTGTGTGAGTGTGTATGTGGTGAATCAGACAGCTGGTGAATGCCTGGTGAGAGGAGGAGGCGTGGCTGTGCAGCTGGCGGAGAGCAAGGCTCAATCCGCCAGCTGGAATTAATAAGCAATAATTAACCCCAACAGCCACAAGTCATGCTCGGGGTGACGACCCCGAACATGACAGTTATGGCATTGATAAGGTTTTAGTGAAAAATACAATAGAATACACAGCAAAACCCCTGACCTACATTTTTAATTTATCATTACAAACTGGTATATTTCCCCAAAAAATGAAAAGAGCAAAAGTTGTCCCATTTATAAAAATGGAGACAGACGCTATTTGTTAAATTACAGGCCAATTTCTCTCCTTCCTCAGTTTTCAAAAATCTTAGAAAAACTTTTCTAAGATTTATTTATTGATTTGAAAAAAAGCATTTGATACAATCACTCATGAACTGTTGTTGAGCAAACTTAAACAGTACAGTATTCATGGAGTAGCACATACAGTGGGGCAAAAAAGAAGTTAGTCAGCCACCAATTGTGCACGTTCTCCCACTTAAAAGATGAGAGAGGTCTCCAATTTTCATCATAGGTATACCTCAACTATGAGAGACAAAATGAGAAAAAAAAATCCAGAAAATCACATTGAAGGATTTTTAATGAATTAATTGACAAATTCCTCAGTAAAATAAGCATTTGGTCACCTACAAACAAGCAAGATTTCTGGTTCTCACAGACCTGTAACTTCTTAAGAGGCTCCTCTGTCCTCCACTCGTTACCTGTATTAATGGCACCTGTTTGAACTCGTTATCAGTATAAAAGATACCTGTCCACAAACTCAAACAGTCAGACTCCAAACTCCACTATGGCCAAGACCAAAGAGCTGTCAAAGGACACCAGAAACAAAATTGTAGACCTGCACCAGGCTGGGAAGACTGAATCTGCAATAGGTAAGCAGCTTGGTGTGAAGAAATCAACTGTGGGAGCAGTTATTAGAAAATGGAAGACATACAAGACCACTGATAATCTCCCTCAGTCTGGGGCTCCACGCAAGATCTCACCCCACGGGGTCAAAATTATCACAAGAACGGTGAGCAAAAATCCCAGAACCACATGGGGGGACCTAGTGAATGACCTGCAGAGAGCTGGGACCAAAGTAACAAAGGCTACATTCAGAAACACACTACGCCGCCAGGGACTCAAATCGTGCAGTGCCAGACATGTCCCCCTGCTTAAGCCAGTACATGTCCAGGCCCGTCTGAAGTTTGCTAGAGAGCATTTGAATGATCCAGAAGAGGATTGGGAGAATGTCATATGGTCAGATGAAACCAAAATAGAACTTTTTGGTAAAAACTCAACTTGTCGTATTTGGAGGAGAAAGAACACCATACCTACTGTGAAGCATGGGGGGTGGAAACATCATACTTTGGGGCTGTTTTTCTGTAAAGGGACCAGGACAACTGATCCGTGTAAAGGAAAGAATGAATGGGGCCATGTATCGTGAGATTTTGAGTGAAAACCTCCTTCCACCAGCAAGGCCATTGAAGATGAAACGTGGCTGGGTCTTTCAGCATGACAATGATCCCAAACACACCACCCGGGCAACGAAGGAGTGGCTTCATAAGAAGCATTTCAAGGTCCTGGAGTGGCCTAGCCAGTCTCCAGATCTCAACCCCATAGAAAATCTTTGGAGGGAGTTGAAAGTCTGTGTTGCCCAGCGACAGCCCCAAAACATCACTGCTCTAGAGGAGATCTGCATGGAGGAATGGGCCAAAATACCAGCAACAGTGTGTGAAAACCTTGTGAAAACTTACAGAAAACGTTTGACCTCTGTCATTGCCAACAAAGGGTATATAACAAAGTATTGAAATGAACTTTTGTTATGGACCAAATACTTATTTTCCACCATAATTTGCAAATAAATTCTTTAAAAATCAGACAATATGATTTTCTGGATTTTTTTTTCTCATTTTGTCTCTCATAGTTGAGGTATACCTATGATGAAAATTGGAGACCTCTCTCATCGTTTAAGTGGGAGAACTTGCACAATTGTTGGCTGACTAAATACTTTTTTACCCCACTGTACCTGGATTAGTAGCTATCTTAATGAAAAATCTCAGTATGTTCAGATAAATCATGATAAATCAGACTTATTGAAGGTTACATGTGGGGTGCCACAAGGTTCAGTGCTGGGTCCAAAATTATTTATTTTGTTTATACATGAAATCTGTAATGTATCACAATTGTTAAAATTTGCTTTGTTTGCAGATAACACTATGGTGATCCCGAGCGCGGGTCTGCCCCACACTCGAGTCACTTATTATTTCCCCTTTTCTGTCTGTTATTTAGTCTGGTTTAGTACGGGAATTACTTTGTGCTTTTGTTTTGACAGTGCTGCCACGGAACTTCCGCCTGTCAGGCTGCTCGCAGACTGTCACAGCTGCAGGCACTTAATCCCTTATTATTTGTCTCACCTGTTTGTGGTTTAGTTTGGCACCATTTAAGATCGTAGACCTGACTAAGGCCTTTGACTCTGTTGGGAGAAAGGGTCTGTGGAAGCTGCTCGACAGGGTCGGGTGCCCTCCTAAGATCGTCAATGTCATCCGCTCATTCCACGATGGCATGGTCGGGCGGGTGGCTGAGAGTGGTTCAATCTCCGATCCATTCCCTATCATCAATGGCACTAAGCAGGCATGTGTTATGGCCCCGCTGCTCTTTAGTATCGTCTTCGCTGCAATGCTCCTTGATGCCTTCAAGGACTGTGACAGGGGTGTAAGGATCCGGTTTCGCACTGACGGCAATGTATTCAACTTGCAACGTTTAAGGGCTAAAACAAAGACGTCATGCATGATGCTGCAAGATCTTCTCTATGCCGACAACTGCGCACTCATCACTCACACTCTTGAAGACGCACAGTTCATCGTTGACCAGTTTGCTAGAGCAATGAATCATTATGGACTCACTATAAGTATCAAGAAGACTGAGGTTTTACATCAACATCGTCCTGGTATGCTCCCAATAAATCCTGTTACTACCATCGGTGGCGAACCCCTCAAGGCAGTTGACAAGTTCTGCTACCTGGGGCCACCATCTCGCAGAATGCTAAGATTGATGATGAAGTTACCCACCGCATCAGCAAGGCTAGCGCATCCTATGGACGCCTACATCATCGTCTATGGTCAAAGCATGGTATTCGTCTAAGCACCAAGATCAAGGTCTATCGCACCGTTGTTCTATCTACACTTCTCTATGGGTGCAAGTCGTGGACAACCTATTGCCCCCATGTGAAGAAACTTGAACAGTTTCACATGCAGTGTTTAAGGAAGCTGTGTGGAATCACATGGCGAGACAAAGTTGCCAATACAGAAGTCCTCCGCCGGTGCAATATCACCATCATCGAGTCATTCATCATACGTTCCCAGTTGCGCTGGACCGGCCACGTTGTTCGGATGACAGATCAGTGCATTCCTAAAATCCTGTTATTTGGCCAGTTGGATGAAGGGCGGAGGTTACGGGGCGGTCAGTGGAAGCGGCATAAAGACGTGCTCAAAGCCTCACTCAAGTCGTGTGGGATTGATCCTATGACATGGAAGATGCAGGCCAAGAGCTATCCCCTTTGGCGAATGATCTGCCATGAAGGTGTTGACGTCATCGAGAGAGAGCGAACTGCCCATTTGGATGCCCGCCATAAAGCACGTCACGGTGCCGCCCAGCAACAGAGACATCTACAGCAGTCGGTGACATCCACTCAGCCAATTATGTTCATCTGTCCTGATTGCGATATGCTATGTGCTTCACGCATCGGCCTCATCAGTCATCGCCATCACAAGCACCCCCTTACAATTTAATGCAGCCAGAAGGCGTGAGATCTGTCGTTGGCAACGGCTCGATCCATCATCATTTAAGATCGCAGTGGAGATTCATTCCTTGCTGCAATCTCACACCCACTCAGGCTGGAGTCCCCACGTCCGGCTCCAGTCTCTTTCCAGCATCAGGTTTTGCCCTCGCGGTATTAAGTGTAAGTGACTCTTTGAGTCTCTGTATTAGTTTAGTTATTTTGACCCTTCATGGTTGTGTGTTATAGTTTATGTGTTTTGCCCCTCGAGGCTCATTATTTTGTACTTTGTAATAAAATAACAAAACTCACTGCTGGCTTTTGGCGTCTCATCTTTGCCCTGCAAAGGGCAATCATAACAGTCACAAATTTGTTTTATTCTGGAAATTGATTTTGAACAACTTTTGGACACGGTAAGAAATGAACGAGAAATTTTAAAACAATGGTTCAATCAAAATAAACTTTTACCAAATCTAAACAAAACTAAGTATATGATATTTGGAAACAGAGCAGCTGAAAAACAAATAAATGTGATGGTCTGCTTTGGCTGATTATTCTCCCCAACTGCGCACATACCTGTTTCTCATCACGGCCGGGGCTATATAATCCACACCACCTTGGGATCCGTGCGGAGTCGTCTGTCTTACTCCATGAAGACCACGCACGCCTGCATCCTTGATTCCAGAGACCTAAGCCTCAGCCTGATTCCATCCCTGCTGTTACTTTCAGCCCGCCTGCATTTGAAAGGAAACCCTCCACCACGCAAGTAAGCCTCAGCTTTCCCTCACCTTTTCTACCTCAGTCTCCTGTGCACAGGTGGAGCTCCGTGGCGGCGGACTTTCTCCTCCCTGGCAGCAGACTGAGCCTCATACTCTCTCGGATCACACTTCCACCATCTACTCGCTGCAGCTGGCACTGTGGACGCTGTCCTCCTGGCCGTAGCCGCCGAGCTAACCTGAGCATCACAACATCTCAACAAACAGTAAGCTGCTGATTAACCAGCACATTCTCAGCTGTGTGGACACTAACTATCCTGCCTCTGTTTGTCCCTAGGGTTGCCAGGTCAAACGCTGTTCTGCTCACCCCCAGCAGCAGCAAGAACACACACCCACACATTCACACACTACATATTATTGTAATAAAGATAATTGTATTTACTCTGGTGTTCGAGTCTGCTCACTGGATCAGTTACCATGTCAGTACAACTCTGCCAGAATGACCCAGCTGACAGCGTGCTGACGCGCAAGGTTAACAACCTCGAGACCCGAGTAGATCAGTTAGCTTATCAACAGCAGATCATATTGAACCAGTTAACCTGTTTAAAGGACCGGTTGGATCGTTTGGCAAGCCCGCAGACGTTTCCACCAGCTCCATCGGTCCCTAGTAGCTCCTCGGCTCCTGCTAGCTACCCACCCAGGCAGGGGTCTTCTCCTTGGCTAACCCCCGTCCCCGCTCCCACCCATTTTAGTGGAAGGTTAAGGGAGGTGCGGGGTTTCATTATGCAGTGTGAAATGGTGTTTCAGCGGGTACCCGGGGATTTCACCACAGACCACAGCCAGATTGGCTATGTTATTAACTTGTTAGAGGAGCGAGCGCTAGTTTGGGCCTACGCCATCATGGCTAGGGCGAATTATTCCAACATGACTTATGTGCAATTTGTCAGTGAGTTCAAGGAGGTGTTTGACCACTCCGACCGTGATAGTGTGCTTACCTCCCGGCTGCTTAACCTTAGTCAGGGAACTCAATCAGTGGCAGACTACGCTGTTGACTTCCGGGTGGTGGCTACAGAGGTCGGGTGGGAAGATGTCTCGCTTTGCAGTATTTTTATTAAGAGCCTTAGCCCTAGCCTGCAGGACGAGTTGGCTCCCTTGGAGAAACCTGGTAGGCTTACAGAATAAATCTCCTTAGCCATCAGTCTGGATAACAGATTAAGGGAGTGGGCAGCGGAACGTGGGTCCTCTAGTCGCTCAGGTGCCCAATATTGTCATTCCCCACGGCCTTCCCTATTGGCTCTGCCTCCCTCGGATTCCCCGGAAGGTCCGGAACTTAGGTCAGTGAAGCAATCCAAACTATCATCAGCGGAGAAACAGCACCGCCGTGAGTTGGGGTTGTGTCTGTACTGCGGGAGCGAGGGGCATGAGGTAGTGTCATGTCCTGAACGGCCAAAAGGGGGAGTCCGTGCACCGCAGTAGGGGGACTTACGGACACGTCTCAAGCCAATCCCCTATCTAGTTTATGTCTCCCTATTCATTTCATTCACAAACACACAGAAATAGGGACTGATGCACTGATTGATTCGGGGGCTGAGCAGAACTTTATCTCAGGGAGACTGACAACCTGGTTGGGTCTTCCCTGCCAATCGCTCAAGGTCCCAATTAAACTCATCGCCCTGTCCAAAGCCCCTCTCATTACCGTATCCCAGCAGACCCTCCCAGTGGCCGTCATTACATCTGGGAATTATCAGGAGGAACTGAAGTTTTTCGTGTTGCCGGTTTCCTCCTCCCCGGTTATTCTTGGGTATCCCTGGTTAAGGCTTCACAATCCCTCCATTGACTGGCGCTCTGGGAGTATATTATCTTGGAGTTCGTTCTGTCTTGGTGCCTGCCTGCAATCGGCTGCTTGCTCACTGTCCATGCCCCTGAGTGTTTCCACCATCCCTCCCCCCGATCTGTCCAAGGTGCCCCCGGAGTATCACGACCTTGGGTCCATTTTCAGCAAGACCCAGGCCCTTTCCCTCCCCCCTCACCACCCTTATGATTGTGCCATTAACCTCCGCGCCGGAGCCCCGCTACCGTTGAGTCGTCTCTACAGCCTGTCACCTCCGGAGCGGGAAGCTATGGAGGCTTATATTAAAGAATCATTGGCCTCCGGCATAATTCGGCCGTCATCCTCAGCGGTGGTGGCAGGGTTTTTTGTGGGAAAGAAGGACGGTTCGCAAAGACCGTGCATTGACTTCAGAGAACTTAATAACATCACTATTAAGGACAAATACACCCTGCCTCTTGTTAACTCGGCATTTGATTCCCTCCAGGGGTCCTCCTGGTTCACCAAGCTGGATCTGCAGAACACCTACCATCTGGTCCGGATCCGGGTAGGTGATGAGTGGAAGATGGGGTTTCGGACCCCTAGCGGTCACTTTGAGTATTTGGTCATGCCGTTCGGGCTGACCAACGCCCCCGCTGTGTTCCAGTGGCTGATCAGTGATGTGCTGAGGGATTTTTTGGGTGTGTTCATCTTTGTCTACCTTGATGACATCCTTATTTTTTCACAGTCCTTGGACAAACACTGTGTGCATGTGAGGCGAGTGTTGCAGTGACTTCTGGAGAACAAGTTGTTTGTGAAAGCCAAGGAGTGTGAATTCCACGCATCTAAGACGACCTTCCTGGGTTTTATCATCTCTCACAATGAAATCATCCCAGACCCCAGCAAGGTAACAGCGGTGGTAGATTGGCCCACCCCCTCTTCCAGAAAGCAACTGCAGCTGTTTTTGGGGTTCGCCAATTTCTATCGCATCTTCATTAGAAATTATAGCATCATTGCTCTCCCTGTGACCCATCTCACTTCCTCTAAGGTGCCCTTCAGGTGGTCTGAGGAGGCAGCTGCGGCCTTCGCTGATCTTAAGAGGCAGTTCTCGGACTCTCCCATCCTCGTTCAGGTGGACCCCGCACTCCAGTGCCTAGTTGAGGTGGACGCCTCGGACTCGGGGGTCGGGGCCGTTCTATCCCACCGTTCCCCAGCGGATGGCAAGGTTCGTCCCTATGCACCCTTCTTCCGACGGTTGTCTCCTGTGGAACGCAATGATGACATCGGCGACAGGGAGCTCCTAGCGGTCAAGCTGGCGCTGGAGGAGTGGCACCATTGGTTGGAGGGGGCTTCCCAGCCGTTTGTGGTCTGGACGGACCACAAGAACCTGGGGTACCTTAGGACGGCCAAACGCCTGGAGATCAGGCTGGAGCACCCCATCCTTTCTCCATTGTGTGTCATGGGCGCCCTTTCGTGGGGCATTAAGGAGAAGGTCTTAGAGGCACTGGACGTTGAACCGGACCCGGGTGGGGGGCCAGCGGGGAAGCTGTTCGTCCCATCCACCATCCGGGGTGAGGTCATTCACTGGGCTCATGCCTCCAGGTTCTCGTGCCACCCCGGGAGGGGTCGCATGGTGGCCCTATTGCAGAGGACGTTTTGGTGGCCGTCCATCCAGAGGGACGTCAGAGAATATATCCGCGCCTGCCCCCAGTGTGCCGCTGGCAAGACATCTTCCTCCTCTCCTGCCGGTCTGCTTCCCCCCCCTTCCGATCCCCAGCAGGCCCTGGTCCCATGTGACGTTGGACTTTGTCACTGGTCTTCCTTCCTCTAACCATCATACAGTTATCCTCACCATTGTGGACAGGTTCTCCAAGGCCGCCCACTTCCTCCCCCTGCATGGACTTCCTACAGCAAAGGAGACGGCAGATCTGCTTGCTCAACACGTGGTGAGGCTACACAGAATTCCGCTGGACATCGTCTCCGATCGTGGACCCCAATTCATCTCCCAGGTTTGGAGAACCTTCTGCAACGCCCTTGAGGCTACAGTAAGCCTGTTGTCTGGTTACCACCCTCAGAGCAACGGGCAGTGTGAGCAGACGAATCAGGAGCTGGAGGCTGCATTGTGGTGTGTTGCGACCACCAACCCGGCATCCTGGAGCACGCACCTCCCGTGGATCAAATATGCTAACAACACCACGGTCTCGTCAGCAATTGGTATGTCCCCGTTCGAGGCTTCGTTGGGCTACAATATCCCACTATTCCCTGAAGAGGAGGGGGACATCGCCGTTCCATCTGTTCGAGCTCACTTGAGGCACTGCCGCTGCCTGAGGGCTACCCAGACCGCGCTACAGCGCACGGCGGAGCACAACTCTACGGTGGCCAATCATCACAGGACGTTGGGTCCTTCTTACCAGGTGGGTCAGCAGGTATGGCTATCAACTAAAAACATTAATCTGAAGGCTGAGTGGAAGAAGATTTTGCAGCGGTTTATTGGGCCATTCTCTATTACTCGCATCATCAACCCTGTCTCTGTGCGCTTAGCCCACCCCCCTCCGTATTTGCCCTACTTTCCACGTGTCACAGGTCAAACCCTTCTGTTCCAGCCCTCTGTGTCCTCCTCCCAGGTCTCCACCTCCGCCGATGGTGATCAACGGCGACCCGGCGTGGAGGGTCAATTCCATCCTGGACGTCTGCCGCCGGGGTCGCGGCCTGCAATACCTGGTGGACTGGGAGGGCTATGGGCCGGAATTGAGGTCCTGGGTGCGTCCCTCCTTCGTGCTGGATAAAGATCTCATTAGGAACTTCCATTGGTCACACCCAGGTATGTTGGATCAACCACTGAGAGGCGTTTCGTGGGGGGGGGGGGTACTGTGATGGTCTGCTTTGGCTGATTATTCTCCCTGTATTAAGTGTAAGTGACTCTTTGAGTCTCTGTATTAGTTTAGTTATTTTGACCCTTCGTGGCTGTGTGTTATAGTTTATGTGTTTTGCCCCTCGAGGCTCATTATTTTGTACTTTGTAATAAAATAACAAAACTCACTGCTGGCTTTTGGCGTCTCATCTTTGCCCTGCAAAGGGCAATCATAACAGTCACAAATTTGTTTTATTCTGGAAATTGATTTTGAACAACTTTTGGACACGGTAAGAAATGAACAAGAAATTTTAAAAGAATGGTTCAATCAAAATAAACTTTTACCAAATCTAAACAAAGTAAGTATATGATATTTGGAAACAGAGCAGCTGAAAAACAAGTAAATGTGATGGTCTGCTTTGGCTGATTATTCTCCCCAGCTGCGCACATACCTGTTTCTCATCACGGCTGGGGCTATATAATCCATGCTGCCTTGGGATCCGTGCGGAGTCGTCTGTCTTATTCCATGAAGACCACGCACGCCTGCATCCTTGATTCCAGAGACCTAAGCCTCAGCCTGATTCCATCCCTGCTGCTACTTTCAGCCCGCCTGCATTTGGAAGGAAACCCTCCACCACGCAAGTAAGCCTCAGCCTTCCCTCACCTTTTCTACCTCAGTCCCCTGTGCACAGGTGGAGCTCCGTGGCGGCGGACTTTCTCCTCCTTGGCGGCGGACTGAGCCTCACACTCTCTCGGATCACACTTCCACCATCTACTCACTGCAACTGGCACTGTGGACGCTGTCTTCCTGGCCGTAGCCACCGAGCTAACCTGAGCATCACAACATCTCAACAGTAAGCTGCAGATTAACCAGCACATTCTCAGCTGTGTGGACACTAACTATCCTGCCTCTGTTTGTCCCTAGGGTTGCCAGGTCGAACACTGTTCTGCTCACCCCCAGCAGCAGCAAGAACACACACCCCCACATTCACACACTACATATTATTATAATAAAGATAACTGTATTTACTCTGGTGTCCGAGTCTGCTCGCTGGATCAGTTACCATGTCAGTAAACTTAACAATAGATAATGTCGGAATAGAAAGAGTGTATCAAACTAAATTTTTAGGAGTTGTTATTGACCATAAATTGTGTTGGAAACATCATGTAATGTATGCAAAGACAAAAATGTCAAAGTCAATTGCGATATTACATAGAGTCAAAGACATTATAAACATAAATTATAAACATAAATACATAAATTACAAACATAAATTATAAACATAAATTCATAACATATAACTCCCTTGTAGTCTTGCTGTGTGGAGATATTGGAAAAACATATAAAACAAACATAATCCATCCATCCATCTTCTTCCGTTTAATCCTTTTTGGGTCGCAGGGGGGCTGGAGCCTATCCCAGCATCTTTGGGCGAGAGGCAGGGTACACCCTGGACAGATCACCAGTCCATCACAGGGCCAACACAGAGAGACAGACAACCATTCACTCTCACAGTCATACCTAAGGACAATTTAGAATCCCCAGTTGATGCCAATTAACCTAACTTGCATGTTTTTGGCGTGTGGGAGGAAACCGGAGAAATCCTGGAGTAAACCCACGCAGACACGGGGAGAACATGCAAACTCCACACAGATCACTGTTGGTCGGGGGCTGGGATTGAACCCAGGATCCCCCGGCCAAGGATGAGTTGCTGTGTTGCCACAGTGCTAACCACTCCGCCACTGCGCTGCCCCAAATATAATCCTATTTTTATAATGCAGAAAAGACCAATAAGGGTTGTGAATAAAGCTAATTATTACAAACACACAAATAATTTATTCATTAAAACAAATACTCTGAAGTTTAAAGATCTAGTAGATTTCAGTATTGCCCAAATGATGTTTAAAATAAAGAATAATTTTGCTTCCAGAGTGTGTCCAGAAGTTGCCAAAATAGACAAAATTGATATGCACTCAGAGGAATTTGTATGTTAACAAAAACAATGATTAGAACAAATGCTAAAAAAATGATGTCTGTCACTTACAGGAATTAATTTATGGAACACTTCTGATAATGAAATAAAAACTTGTAAAACTTTGAATAGATTTAGAAAAACTGTTTAAGCAGAAAGTTTTAAATGATCATAAGAATGAGGTATGACTCTTAATGTTTTCTTTTGCTGTCTCCAGTTCTTTGTTTGATTTTTTTAAGTGTACTAATGTAATGTAAATAAATGATCTGCACTAAATGATGACTGTACCAGTTTGAATTGGTACCAGTTTTCAAGAACAAAGGTGATGCTCAGAGCTGTAGTAACTACAGAGGCATAAAGTTGATTAGCCACACTATGAAGATATGGGAAAGAGTTGTTGAAGCCAGGTTAAGAGGAGAGGTGACAATCAGTGAGCAGCAGTACCGTTTCATGCCAAGAAAGAGTACTACACCTGCAATGTTTGCTTTAAGAGTGTTGATGGAGAAGTATAGAGAAGGTCAGAAGGAGTTGCACAGTGTCTTTGTGGGTCAAGAGAAAACATATGATAGGGTGCCAAGAGAGGAAGTGTGGTACTGTATGAGAAAGTTAGGAGTGGCAGAGAAGTATGTGAGGGTGGTGCAGGATATGGATGAGGACAGCGAAACGGTGGTGAAGTGTGCTGTAGGAGTGACAGATGGGTTCAAGGTGGGCGTGGGGTTACATCAAGGATTGGCTCTGAGCCCCTTCTTGTTTGCCATGGTGATGGACAGGCTGACAGAAGAGGTCAGGCAGGAGTCTCCATGGACCACGATGTTTGCAGATGACACTGTGCTCTGTAGTGAGAATAGGGAGCAGGTGGAAGAGAACCTGGAGAGGTGGAGGTATGCTCTGGCGAGAAGAGGAATGAAAGTCAGTAGAAGCAAGACAGAACACATGAGTGTGAATGAGAGGGAGGGAGGTGTAACAGTGAAGATGCAAGGAGCAGAGGTAGTGAAAGTAGATGAGTTTAAATACCTGGGGTCAACCATCCAAAGCAATGGAAAATGCACAAGAGAGGTGAAGAAGAAAGTGCAGGCAGGGTGGAGTGGGTGGAGCCGAGTGTCAGGGGTGATTTGTGACAGAAGGGTAGCAGCCAGAGTGAAAGGGAAGATTTACAAGACAGTAGTGAGACCTGCTATGATGTATGGTTTGGAGACGGTGGTGCTGACAAAAAGACAGGAGATGCTTCTGGAGGTGGCAGAGTTGAAGATGCTAAGATTTTCATTGGGAGTGACTAGGAGGGACAAGAATAGAAATGAGTATATTGTAGAGAGAGGAATGAGCAGGCAAGGCAGTGGACAGAGCAGACTTTATTAATCTCTCTCTCTAGCATCAGTTAACAAGAAGAATAAACCCAGGTCGCTGGCATCTCTCTTTTATACCATACAACTCGCCTTATAACCTGGGGGGTTCACATTACAACACATAGACTTACAATAACAATTCCCTTTGTCACCCAGCCTGTCGGCGCATTATTATGCAACCCGGAGGAGAACGCATATTATCATGCATTTTTATGAAGAAAACCACAGGCTGTCTTGCATATCCAATTAACAGCTTTAAAGCGTCTCCTCCTGTGCTATTCAGTCTGAGTGGAGAATTGCATTATCTAGGTTCCCCCTCCCCCTTCCCGAAAACTCAGACTGAGCCTTAACCCTCATGTCCTTTGGGCTTCAGCCTATGTCCATAGCGGCTGTAACGGGGGGTCGCCGGCTCCAAGGCGGTGCTGTGCCGGTGGGGCGCTTCTGGAGGCGCGTCCATCTGTGGGAGGACATGGGGGGGGACATCTTCACCATGCCATTGTGACTGAGCTGACGAGTCATTTACCTGGGGAGTTCTCAGTGGGGGTCGTCCGCGCCGAGGAGCTTGGGCCAACACCACCTGCTCATCTGCTAATATGAAGGCGGGCTTAAGCCTTTCTATACAGATTGTTTCTCTGCGTCCCTCCAAGTCTAACACAAAATGTTTATCCCCAGGTTCCAACACTCTGAACGGGCCATCGTAGGGTGGGCACAACGGGGTCCGGTGGGCATCGTGCCTGACAAACACGAACAACGCATCCTTCAAGGTCCTTGGCATGAAAGCGCGGGGAAAACAGTGGTGAGCTGGGCCGGATACCGTCCCTGCCTCTGTGCTATGTAGTGAAGGCGGGGATGGATCGGTGTTCGGCACGGGGTCGTCAGGCAAAAATTCTCTGGAGAGTCGCAGCAGCTGGGAAAAAACAAGCTCTGCTGGGGAGGCAACCAAATCCTCCTTTGGTGCTGAACGCAACCCTAATAGAACTCACGGCAACTGGTCCACCCAATTTGCATCCTTAAGCAAGGCCCTGAGCGCTGCTTTAAGCGACCTATGGAAACGCTCGCATAACCCATTGGCCTGGGGGTTGTACGTGGTCGTGCGATGAATTGTGATGCCCAGGCTCCGGGCCATCATGGACCAGAGGTCGGAAATGAACTGCGGGCCCCGGTCGGACGTGATATCCAAAGGGGCGCAGAAGTGTGCCACCCATGTCATCAAAAAAACGGGTGCAACTTCTGCGGACGCGGTGGAAGCTAGCAGCACCGCCTCAGGCCAGCGTGTGGTCGGTCCACCACTGTCAGGAGGTGCATGAACCCCTGCGATGGCAGGAGGGGGCCCACGAGGTCCATGTGAACGTGGTCGAACCTCTTAACCGGGACATGGAACAGCTCCAAGGGGGCCTTTGTGTGCCTGTGCACCTTGGCTCGTTGGCACGCTACGCAGGCTGCAGCCCACTCTTTCACTTGTTTGCGCAGGCTCGGCCAGGCGAACTTTGCTCCCACCATTTTGACTGACGCGCACACTCCTGGGTGCGCCAGGGAGTGAACGACTCAAAAACGCAGCGGCACCAAGCGTGTGGGACTACCGGGCACCAAGCGCGTGGGACCACCAGGCACGGGCGGCCTGTGGAGACATCACAGACTGGGGGGGGCCCTGTCTTGCAGTACTCTGCTCTCCAGCCGTAACCCTGTTGGTCCAGACTGGAGCGCGCAAACGTCCGCACCGCTGATCTGCTCAGCGGCCATGGCTGTGTAATCTATCCCTATGTAGACTGGGGCCACTAATGTGCGCGAGAGGCAGTCTGCCACCACGTTGAGTTTACCGGCCACATACTGAATGTCAGTTGTAAACTCCGAGATCGCGGCCAGCTGTCTCTGCTGCCGGGCCGACCATGGTTCCAAAACCTTGGCCATAGCGTACGTTAGTGGCTTGTGGTCCAGAAACGCAGTGAAGCTGCGCCCTTCCAGCCAGAAATGGAAGTGATGTATGGCCAGGTGGAGAGCCAGTAACTCCCTGTTGAACGCACTGTATTTACGCTCATTGTCATGCAAAGACCTGCTAAAGAAGGCGAGCGGCTGCCAAGAACCGGTGACGCACTGCTCCACGATGGCCCCTATGGCTACTGTATGTCCGATGCGTCGGTAGTGAGCGCTATCCGAGCCGCCGGGTTTGGGTGCGCCAGTAGTGCGGAGTTCGCTAGAGCTGTTTTGGCCTCGGAAAATGCCTGCTCTCGCTCAGGAGTCCAGTCGACTCTGTCCGCCGGTTTCCGTTTCTTAAGTGCGGCGTACAACGGCTTCATGAGCTTGGCTGCACAGGGGAGGAAACGGTTGTAAAAGTTAACCATCCCCAAAAACTCCTGCAGTGCCCTGACCATCTGAGGCTGGGGAAAATCTGCCACTGCACACGCATTTTGTCCAGTAAGGGTATCGTGCCCTCTGGTGAGATGCGGTGGGCCAAAAAATTGATTACCGTAACCCCGAACTGGCACTTCGCCAGGTTGATTATTAACCTGTGCTCTTCCAACCTTTGGAAAACCGTCCTGAGGTGGGCTATGTGTTTGTCCTCGGACGCGCTGGCCACCAGGATGTCGTCCAGGTAGACAAACACAAACGGCAGATCGCGCAGCACCGCATCCATCATGCGTTGGAATATCTGCGCCACGCCTTTTAACCCGAAAGGCATGCGTAAGAACTCAAAAAGACCAAACAGGGTTATTACTGCCGTTTTGGGTATGTCTTTTTCATTGGAACCTGGTGGTAACCGCGGTCCAGGTCCATTTTGGAAAAAATGCATGCCGCGGTGAGGTGGACGGAAAAATCCTGAATATGGGGGATTGAGTAGCAATCGTGTGCTGTAGCATTGTTTAATCTGCGGAAATCTCTGCATGGTTGCCACGATCCCTTGGCTTTAGGCACCATATGTAGCGGGGATGCCCATGGGCTGTTTGAGTGCCTGATGATGTCCAACCTTTCCAAGTTGGTGAACTCCTCGCGCGCACTGGCCAGTTTAGCTGCATCCAGGCGTCGAGATCGTGCGAAAACGGGTGGCCCCATGGTGGTAATGAAGTGCTCCACCCCATGTTTAGTGACGGCCGCCGAAAACGTTGGAACCGTGAGTGCTGGGAACTGGGTGAGTAGTGTGTGGATCTTACCCCCTGGAGCTGTGATGTTGGCTAGTGTTGTAGACCCGGCTTCTCTAGCTGTACAGGGCAGAGAATCAAAAGACATTGCGTTAATCAGGCGTCTGTTAGCCACATCGACTAATAGTCTGTGTGCACTCAAAATATCCGCACCCAAAATGGGGAAGTTACATGCCGCTATGACGAATATCCATTGGTATGTACGGCCATACAAGGATATAGTCAGTGTCCTCTCACCAAAAGTCTTAATGTCTGAGCCGTTTGCGGCAGCCAGCTCGAGGCCACTATTTCCCGCCAGCCGGTCTGCGTAGGATGGCAGGATGAGGCTCTTTTGGGAGCCGGAGTCCATGAGGAACTGTCTCCCCAAGTGTGAGTCCATCACATAAAGCAGCTTGTTTGTGTCACCGACGGTCGCAGCTGCTACCGACTGCTGGCCCTGGCATTTCCCGAGCGCTTGAATTGGCACGGTGGCACGCATCGGCGTGTGTCTTCTCCAAAGCGGCAGCGATAGAAGCAGAGCGTGTCCCTCCGGTGCTTCTTAGCCTCTGCTGCGGCCACCGTCGCTGGCTCCTCGCCCCTGCTGGCTGTCTCGCTGGGTTCCGACGCCGCTGCGTTCACAGCGAAGGTTCTGGTTGCCAAGATAATCCAATCTGCCACTTGTGCCAGCGCCCGGTAGTTGCGCGTGGCCAGCAGCGGCGAATTGGCAAGGACCACTCTGGCCGCTGTCGAGAAGTTCTGGAGGAAAAGGTGAGCAAAGAGGAAATGCCCGTCATCTGTGCCCATTAACACAAACATCTTCTCCATTAATTCGACCGCCGACCCGTCTCCCAACTCGGAGCGCGTCAGGAGCCTTTCCGCTCTCTCTCCGTCCGAGAGCGTGTCGCACCAGGTCAGCGTGGTCTTGAGAGTGTCATATTTGTCATGGGCTGGGGGCTGTTGGAGCAGGCTCGCCACCTGCTGTGTTGTGTGTGCGTCCAGCGCTGCAACCACGTAGTAGTATTTGGTGTCATCCGCCGTCACTCCACAAAGCGCGAACTGGGCCTCGGTGTGGAGGAACCAAGACTTTGGGTCATGTGGCCAAAAGTCTGGGAGCTTGACCGAAACAGTGCACGTAGTGCTGGCGCCTGCAGACCGGATCGTGTCCGGGGTGTTTGCGTCGAGTTCCATTACGCGTCAAGGGTCACCAGTGTAGAGAGAGGAATGAGCAGGCGAGGAAGTGGGCAGAGCAGACTTTATTAATCTCTCTCTCTAACATCAGTTAACAAGGAGAATAAACCCAGGTCGCTGCCATCGCTCTTTTATACCATACAACTCGCCTCACGACCTGGGGGGGTTCATATTACAACACATAGACTTACAATAATAATTCCCTTTGTCACCCAGCCTGTTGGCGCATTATTATGCAACCCGGAGGAGAATGCATATTATCATGCAGAAAACCACAGGCTGTCTTGCATACCCAGTTAACAGCTTTAAAGCGTCTCCTCCTGTGCTATTCAGTCTGAGTGGAGAATTGCATTATCTAGGTCCCCACAATATCAGAGGGACAGCTCAGGTTGAGCGGTTTGGAGACAAAGTAAGAGAGGCAAGGCTAAGATGGTTTGGACATGTGCAGAGGAGGGAACGTGTATATATTGGACAAAGGATGTTGAAGATGGAGCTGCCAGGCTGGGGGAGAAGAGGAAGACCACAGAGAAGATTCATGGATGTATTGAAGGAGGATATGGAGAGGGCTGGTGTTACAGAGGAAGATGCAAGGGATAGGGTGAAATAGAGGCAGATGATCCACTGTGGCGGCCCCTAAAGGGAGCAGCCGAAAGGAGGAGGAGAAGAAGACTAAATGATGAATGTAAATAGGGTGGGTATAACAAGCAAAGGCTTCAGCCTACACCTTTTTTCAGTCTGGTTAAGGAGGATGTGAGATAAAAAAATAATTTTTGTGTGATATGTATCTATACATGTCTGGATTTAAATTGTTATGTTGAAAAATATTATTTTTTTTAAATGATCAAAATAAACCTTGACTACTACTACAAAAAAAGATGAACTCATTAGATGTTGGGGGTGATCTGTGAGTGCATACCTCCGCCAAGGCCCTATCTCGCAATGTACAGATGGATGGCAATATGGACGAACAAAGGAATGGAGGAGCGGACAAAAGGAGGGAGGGACAGAGCCTTGGCGGAGGTATGCACTCTCTGAGTGCCCTCTAGTTAATTATGTAAAGGTCTGTGACCAAAAAAAAGGGCAGCTTCCACTGAAAAATAATTATCTGTTCAAAATTAATACTTCTTTGCAAAAATCTGAAAAACCTTTTTTTCAATAAAATATTAAATCTTCATTCAAATGTATAAATCGCTGCAAAAAATTAAAAAGGCATTCCCCTTGTCAGCCCAAACCATCCCCTCTGTTGACCTGCCACCTTCCGTTCACACAAAGACTGCAAAGATAATTTATACAGGACAAACTGGAATATCAGTGAGAAGATAGATGCAGATGTACAAAAAATGAAAATATGTATAACATAACATTATAACATTATATGTATAATATAACAAGTTTATCACAATACATGGCAAATTTATAAGTTAAAAAAAAAGAATAAATTTGCCAGGAAAAATCTGCAAGAAAAACCTCACAAATTGGTGAGAAAATTGGACATTTATGAGTGAAATAAAAAGTTTTTTAAAAATGTGTGTGTGTGCATGCGCATGAGTGCGTGTGTGTTGGGGCACTGTTTATATCCACCAGAGTCCATCTTTAAATAAGATCTGTGTTTTACTGATTTTCCAAGTATCTTTACAATATTCTGCACACTCTAAAGACCTTCCCATAGGATTAAATCTATATAATTATCGGTGTAGGGAGCTTGAAATGAAGAAGCGATGTGATTTTATAAATCAAGTTTTATTATCAGCTTCCAGTCCCTAACATGTCTCATCTCGATGCGGAAGCAGAATGAAGAGGCTGAGCGCAGTCAGACCTTCATACTTATACCCACACTCAACAAAAGACATTGCATATCAAAGCTGACATCCCGCATTAGCGTAATCCCTCTCCATTGTCCTCTCTCTCCTCCACCTGACCCTGGAGGGTCAGGAAGTTCGATCAGGTCTCCACCGCTGCGACTCCGTCTGTTCCTTGATCTTCGCCGGTGGTCGAGACCTCTTGTCCTGCTCTGAGACGTGAGGTCATTCCACATATGCAATCTCTAAACATTCCACTTATGTCTACACATATGTAGGTATGGATATATGAATAATATAAGCCACAATCGGTGCTGTTTATACGAGGAACACCAAAAATTTCAGAATTAAGTATTGTAGTGTTGCAGCTGTAGTTTTCTTTTGCACTGTTGACTAAGTTATGTGCTCTTATGAAGGACAGATGCAGTACCTGCTATTTGTACAATGAATAGGTGGGACCCATGGTCATGATAAACTGTCCACTTGGGCAACAAAGTACATCTTTTGTCAGTCCAAGTTGTGGCCTTAAACATTTTCTACACCACAACTACCACACCATATCAGAATATACACAACGAATATAGTATGCAGGAATCCCAAAGCAACTATTAGAATGTTTTCTTGATTAATGGATTAAAATACTGGGGGGGGGGGGGGGGTGTCATTTGCGCACAATATAATCTTAATGCCAAGGTAGCATTTTCAAATTCATGTGAATGAATGAATGAATGAATTTTATTTCGGATAATACAGTACAGGTTAAAAGAAACTGTATAATATAACAACAAGGTCAAATTAGACAAAGACTCCTTCTACTAAACAATTCCACGTGAGTTATCCGAAATGGGTGATGGCTGAAGCCGCAGCTTATATTGCCCACCCATATTCCATCCAAGAATTCAAAAGAAAAAAGAGTAAACAAGACAAGAGTGATTACAATTTAGAACAAAGCTAAGACAAAGTGTGACTGAGAGAAAAAAAAAGGAAAACTAAGCTAAGCTAAGTTGAGCGGTTACTATTCAAGACAAATCTAAGACAGAATGTCACAGAGAGAGAAAAAAAAAAAAAAACTAAGCTAAAACACAACACAGGCTGGATATGTCAATCCTTATGTGAGTTTACATGTCGTCTTGTAAATATGTTTGGAGTATTTCTTCCTTTAGTTTTTGTTTAAATTGTCCAAGCGTTGTACATGATTTTAATTCAGGTCCATAATCGTTCCATAATCTGACTCCTTGCACTGAAATACAGTGTTGCTTGGTGGTTGTTCTCACTGTAGGCTTTTGAAATATACATGTTCCTCTGAAGTGATATCGTTTCTCCCTTGTTTGGAACAACTTTTGGATATTTGCGGGCAGTGATAAATTCTTCACTTTGAACATTATTATTGCGGTTTTAAAGTCAACCAGATCTTTCAACTTGAGAGTTTTTTGTTTAAGAAAAAGTGGGTTTGTTGGTTCCCTGTAAGCTGCTTTGTTTATTATTCTAATAGCTCTCTTTTGAAGCATAAAGAGTGGATATATGTTTGTTTTATATGTATTTCCCCATACTTCATTACAATATGTCATGTATGGGAGTATTAATGAATGATACAAGGTGTATAGTGTGGGTTGATTCAGCAAATATTTCACTCTGTGTAATATTGCAATTGATTTGGAAACTTTACCTTTAATATAATTAATATGTGACTTCCAACACAGTTTGTTATCAATTATTACTCCAAGGAATTTAGTTTCAGATACCCTTTCAATCTCTACACCATTTACACTGAGTTTGGGTACTGGATTGTTGTGATGGTTGTTAAAGACTATAAATTTTGTCTTACTTAAATTGAGCGTTAATTTGTTTGAATCAAACCACAGTTTAAGCTTTTCTAATTCCTTCCCGAGTGTATCCAGAAGTTGTTCCAAATTGTTTCCACTGCATAGCAGATTAGTGTCATCGGCAAACAATATTAAGTCCATTTTTTCTGAAACTTTACATATATCGTTTATATACATATTGAATAATAATGGTCCCAAAACTGAACCCTGTGGGGCTCCACAGGTGACCTTCAGCAACTCTGAGTTTTTGTTGCTAATACATACATACTGATATCTATTCTTTAAGTAACTACTTAACCAGGACAGTGCTACCCCTCTAATACCAGAATTTTGTAGTTTCTTTAATAATAAATTATGATCTACTGTATCAAATGCTTTTTTAAGATCTAGGAATACTCCAACTGAATACTCTTTATTTTCAATGGCTGTTGATATTTTTTCTGTGAATTCCATTAGGGCATATGCAGTTGTCCTCTTGTGTCTGAACCCATATTGCTGCTCACATAATAAATCATTCTTCAGTATGAAGTTGTCAATTCTCTCATAGAATATTTTTTCAAGTATCTTGGAAAATTGCGGTAATAGTGAAATTGGTCTATAGTTTGAGAGTTCCCCTCTGTCGCCCGTCTTGTATATCGGAATTACTTTAGCTATTTTCATTGCATTGGGAAATATACCTGATTGGAGAGACAGGTTGCAGATATACGTCAGTGGTTTTACTATGCATTCGATAACAGTTTTGACTAGTAGCATGTCAATACCATCACAGTCAGTAGATGTTTTACTTTTGAACGATTTAACAATTTCAATGACCTCTCTTTCGTCTGTGTTCTTTATGAAGATGGAGTCTTTTACAGCAGTGTTATTGCATATTGTATCACCTGTTGGCACCGTAGTGGGTATTTCTCGGGCCAGTTTAGGTCCAATGTTAACAAAAAAATTATTAAATTCATCTGCAGGTGAAGCAATATTCACACTCTGAGTCGTTTTATTATTTTTTGGAATGTTAGTTGGGTAGCTTGTATTTCTGCTTTTATTTCCAAGGATACTGTTGAGTATTGTCCATGTATTTTTAATATTGTCTCTGTTTTTCTCCAGTTCTTTACTGTAATGGTCTCTTTTACTACATCTTATTATATATGTTAGCTTATTTTTGTATGTTTTATACCGCTGCTCTGCTTCTTTCAAACCAACAGTCCAAAATTTTAAACAGACATGTGTACACCCACCATTTTACCTGTGGTGAATAGACTCATTAAATTCAACAGGAGGAAAAAAATCACACCTCAAAGTCACACAGCAGCAACCACAAACTGGTCATGCCCTATAAAGCTTATTCCTGTTGAATGTCCTATTGGACTTTATTGGGATCAATCATTTACACAGTGAACATTATGCAGTGTCTAGTAAGACCTGAAACTGGCAATTGAGACTATTAAACATAAGATATAAACTGAGGTCAAAGTTCAAGATGTTTGGGGTAATTTCCTCAAAGTCTGATTTCTGCAATCCTACTGTCATACTGTATATCTGCTTTTGGCAAGCAGATGAGGTTTGCAAAATAGGACTCAAGGTCCAGGCAGGCTTACGTGCAAGATGATAATTTATGAACCAACTCAAAACTAGGGAACAAAATAACAGCAGTACGATGGCTGAAAACAAAACTAACCATAGTGGCAAACATATTCACAGGGGAAACTCGGGAACACAAGAATCTTCGGGAAACACTGACAATGACGCCACACCAGAACGCAAACTCAGACTCACATATATAGGGGAACTAACAATTACATGAAAGTGAGACAGCTGGGGGACAGTCAGGGGTTAAACAGGAGCACATGAGGGAAAGTGGCTAAGGGTACAGAACACACAAGGGACTGACAACAATAGGTAAACAAGTACAGGGGACTAGGGGGACACAGAGAGAGCAACAATGCAAATAATAATCACAACAGGGGATGACACAACATGACTAGAGACCAGGAATTGAAAGGACAATGAGACTAACTAGAAAAGCACTCGGAGAGCGCAGACCTCCGCCAAGCGCCACAATTCCCCCCATACAGTGTTTATGTGTACGTTTTCAGATTCCTTGAGCATGTAAACATATGACTAGCAGTTGGATTCACAATGATTATTTGTTTATTTGACAGGGACAGTGCAATAAACAGACAATTAATCAATGACAATCAATCTGATAGTGATAGGATTAGTGGTTCAGTAGTAAAAGCATTGCCTCCTTGGCGGAGGTAATAAACTGAAGTGTTGCTGTTGTGTCCATCTCCTCCACTGACGGATGCAAATTGAGTAGACAGGTTGCCGTGGGTTTTATATTATATTATTTTGGGGTTGCGCTCCGCGGCAAACAAGAATTTAGAAGCTTCGCCGGCAGAGAGCTCGTTTTTGCGCAGCGCCTATGGCTGGCCGGTGAATTTCTGCCAAATGCGCAGCTCCTATGGCTGGCCGGGGAATTTCTGCCAAAGAATCCGTCGGCGGACAGCTGGCCGTGTGAGGTTTTGCAGTTGCGCGCAAACACAGGCATGCTGGCGGGCCCAGGCCAACAGTGTTTTCCGCGTGCTTGTGTGCCTAAAACGTTGAAGAACGCGGAGTTTGTGTTGCAGACACGACGACCAGCGCCCTCCATTGCGCCTGCGCACATGTTGAAAATGGCTGTATGTCACAGTGTTGAAAAAAATGCTTTAAAAAATTCCTGTATCCAGACGGTGAACCGGATCACCCCCAAAATTTAATCAGTTCTTCCTTGTACCATTTCCAACAACGCCTGAAAGTTTCATGGAAATCCGTCCAAGACTTTTTGAGTTATCTTGCTAACCAACAGACAAACAGACAGACAGACAGACAGACAGACAAACACACAGACAAACCCCGGCAAAAACATAACCTCCTCCTTGCCTTTTCGGCCTGGCGGAGGTAATAATGAGAATAAACAAAGGATAATCACAAGGGACACAGAGGACAAATAATAACAAGGAAAATACAAACAATGGAACAAACATGGGACAATCAACCGATTAGGCATCAGGGGAAAAACACAGAAAACAATAATAATAACTAGAAAAGCACTCGGGACTTCCGGTTATGGCTGCCACGTAGGACGGACGTGTCTCGCTCTGCTCTGCTCCTGGAAAAAAAAAAAATCGGCAAATAACTCTCTCATTTGGGACAGAACGTATCCCAGCATTTGGGCGAGGATATGTCGGCGAAGCCTAAGGCTGGAAAACCAGGAAAAGGAAAAAGCGAGCCGCCGAAACAGTCCAAATTAACGGACTTTCAGGTCTGTGACGCAGCAAACAAAACTCCATATATGGCGGAGGAGGCTGGCAACGCTGCGATTTCTGCGGGGAATGGCGCAGATGCGCTGATGGCAGCCATGAGTTCAATGAGAGCGGACTTTTCCTCTAGATTTGATGGGATTATGACAGCGTTGGAAGGAATAAGAAAGGAATTGGGTGACTGTGTAGAACGAACGGCGCAGATGGAGCTCCGTCTCGCTAGTGCTGAAGATGACGTCACCCGTCTTCAATTAAAGGTGCGCACTTTGGAAAAAAAAAAAAAATCTCTGGAAGATAATATTTTGGATTTGGAATCTCGGTCGAGACAGAATAATTTGAGGCTGGTGGGTCTTCCAGAGGAATCAGAAGGTCGGGACGTATGTTCCTTTCTGGAAAAGTGGATTCCGGAGGTGCTGGGCAGCGAGGAGTTGCAATCAGCAGTGGTTCTGGAAAAAGCACATCGTATTGGCCCACGGAGAGATAAGGGACCGCCGAGGACCTTAATTATGAAGTTTCTTAGCAACAGAGACAGGATGAAGATCTTCAACGCTGCACGTGCTAAAGGAGAGATTAAACACCAGGACCAGCAGGTGCGGTTCTACCCAGATTTGGCCACAGGAATCCAGCAATTGAGGAAGCAGTTTGATCCCGTACGTAAGGAGCTGCGCAACCTTGGGATTCGTCATGGTGTAATCTATCCTGCGAGACTGCTGACCACGTATGAGGGCAGAACCCACATCTTCAAGACCCCAGAGGAGGCGCAGGAGTTCATCAAGAAGATCAAAGAAGAAGAAGAGACTGGTGGGAGCTAAGCATGAACAAAATATAAGGTAGAATAATTAAGCATTTGCACAGGCATCTGACTGACTTGAAGTAAATAGTAAGTTTACAAAATATAGATTGTATTATATATTAAAAAAACAAAACAAAAACAAAACAAACAAACAAAAAAAAAACTATGATGTACAAAGTTGTTAAAAATTTTGGAGTTAAGTTGGAAAACTACAGAGGAGAGTTAATGTTACGTCATTAAAAGCAGTAGAGTTAGGGTGATTGGGAGGATGAAGAAGGAGTGGCTTAGGCTGTTCCCCGTGGGTGTGGAACGGTCGATGGCTATATCGGGAGACAGAATTTTTCTTTTGATTTTGGGGGGTTTGCCACAAGTGTGGGAAGGGGAAATTTGTTTGTGTGTAGTTTGTAGGATGAATGTTCAACCACTCATGTTTTTGCTTCTCTGTATGAGCATGTTTACACTGCAAGGTAATCCCAAACTCTCTATTGATCATGGACCAAAGTGTTAATCTTAATTTAACTTCATGGAATTGCAGAGGTCTACAAAATTTAAAAAAACTTAAACAAGTTATGAATAAAATAAAGGACATGGGTTCAAGAATTGTGTTTTTACAAGAAACTCATCTGATAGAGGAGGATGTTAAAAGAATTAGGAGTAGATGGCAGGGAAGTGTATTCACCTCTTCATTTTCATCCCGAGCCAGGGGAGTTATGACTCTCATACATAAATCAGTTCCTTTTCAAGTGAAAAATGTAATTGGAGACAAATTTGGAAGATATGTAATCATTCAAGGTTCTTTGCTATTAGAAAATATAAATCTTGTGAACTTATATGGTCCCAATATAGATGATCAGAAGTTCTTTGCTAATTTATTTCTCATCTTATCATCACTTACAGGGCAACATATAATAGCAGGGGATTTTAATTGTACATTGAATCCAGGTGTGGATAGATCAACAGGACTGGATTGTACGCACATTGGATGTAGGATGACTATTAATCATTTTATGAAAGAATTGAGATTGTTAGATATATGGAGAGAAATGAAACCACAAGTTAAAGCCTATTCTTGTTATTCCAGTACCTACAAGACATTCTCACGTATTGATTATTTTTTGATTTCCACAGAATTAAGGTCCAAGATTCAAAACTGCTTTTATGATAACATCGTGATCTCTGATCATGCACCCTGTTGTCTAATATATGTAGATAAAAAATTGACAAAGGAATCAGGTAGATGGCAATTTCAGCATAAATGGCTTCAGGATGAGGAATTTGTCAAGTATATAGAAAAACAGATAGACGAGTTCTTTGACATCAATACTACACAAACATCAGCATGTGTAAAGTGGGAGGCTTTCAAAGCTTTTATTAGGGGACATATTATTAGTTATACAGGATCAAAATCTAAGAAGACTCGAGAGGAGAGAGCTAAATTGGAACATAAAATAAAAAATCTTCAGGAAAAAGTGTATGCAGGAAGTGACCCAAGGTTGGAGAATGAATTACTGATTTTGAGAGCTGAATACGACAAAAAATCAGCGAATAGAGCTGCCTCGAGTCTTCTAAGATTGAAACAATCTTTTTATGAACAAGGTGAAAAATCAGGAAAATTATTAGCATGGCAGATTAAACAATTGGAAATTAAAACACCAATTACCAGTATTATAAGTAACGGACAGGTAGTTATAGATCCTTTAGAAATTAATAGAGCCTTTAGAGATTACTATGAAAAATTATATGATACCAAAAATGAACCTGATTTAACAAAACTAAATGGGTTTTTGAACGAACTATCTATACCGTGTATTCCAAATGAAAACAGGGAGATATTGGAGTCTAAAATTAGTCAAGAAGAAGTTGGGCTAGCCATTGATAATATGAAATCAGGAAAAAGTGCAGGACCAGATGGTCTTCCAGTTGACCTTTATAAAAAATTTAAGAATAAATTAATAAAACCTTTTTTGGAAATGGTTTTAGAAGCATTTCAAAATAATAATTTACCATCATACATAAATAATGCCTTAATTATACTGCTGCCAAAACCAGGTAAGCCCTCTAATAAATGTGAAAATATGAGACCAATAAGCCTATTAAACGCCGACCTTAAGATAATCTGTAAAATTTTAGCAAGACGAATACAAGAAATTTTACCAAATATTATTAATCGAGATCAGAATGGCTTTATAAAGGGTAGACAAGGCTTCCATAATGTAAGAAGACTGTTTAATATTATTTATTTTAATAAAGAAGCACCGGATACAGCTCTCCTATCATTGGACGCCGAAAAGGCCTTTGATAGAGTTGAATGGCCCTTTCTTTTTGAAGTCCTACAAAGGTTTGGACTTGGAAATAATTTCATAAAATGGGTTCAAATAATATACAATAATGCTACAGCAGAAATCCTAACAAATAACAATATTTCAAAACCAATAAAAATCAATAGAGGATGTCGACAAGGCTGTCCACTTTCACCTTTACTGTTTACTATGGCAATTGAACCTTTAGCGATAGCGATACGTTTACATTCACAAATATATGGAATTAAAGTTGGACCAACAGAACATAAAATCTCCCTGTACGCCGATGATATAATTTTGTTTATGTCGAATCTAAAAAAATCAATTCCAACCTTGTTGAATTTAATAAAGAATTTTGGGGAAATATCAGGATATAAAATAAATAAAACTAAATCTTCAATATTAATGCTAAATGAGACCCAGAGAAATTACCCAGCCCCTGAGGTAAATCAATTCAATGTTGTAAATCAGTTTAAATATTTAGGAATCCAAATTATGCCTAAGCTAGAATCAGTCGCCAGTGTCAACTATGAAGCCTTAATGTCAGATATCAGTGAGTTAACTCAGAGATGGATGTCACTACCAATGTCGATGATCGGGAGAATCAATATACTTAAAAGTAATATTTTACCTAAAATACTTTATTTATTTCAATACATTCCCTTATCACCACCTTTAGATCTATTCTCAAGAATAAAAAAAAAGTTAGTGGAATTTATATGGAACAACAGGAGGGCTAGATTACGTTTGTCTTTATTATATTTACCATTTGATCGTGGAGGTCTGAAATGTCCAAATTTTATGTTGTATTATTGGTCGGCACAACTGAGGTCTATGACATATTATTTTTCATCAAATGATCTCCCTCACTGGACTGAAATGGAATCATACAATTTACCTTTACCTCTTCCCATATTCATATACTCAGATTCGGCAAAAAAATTACAAAAACAAGTTAAAAATCCATTTGTAAAGCATATGATCAAAATATGGTGTGAAGCTAAAAACTATTTAAAAGAACCACAGTTATTGTCACAATTTAGTCCAATATGGGGTAATCAATATTTTAAACCAGGGAGAGCGGACGCTGTATTTAAAGTATGGAATTTAAAAGGGATACAAAAGATTCAGGATTTATATTTGCCATGTGCAGACAACATAATGTCTTTTGAAGAGCTGAGGATCAAATTTAATCTCAATAGAACACATTTTTTTAAATATCTTCAACTTAGAAACTTTATTCGATCAAATCAAAATAAAGCTCTCACTCGACCTATTTATTCATCCTTGGAAAAAATGATGATGAAAGATAGTAAAAGAAAGGGTATTATTTCAGAGTTTTATAACTCATTGACACTATCTTCAAGTGAAAATTCACTGAAAAGATTAAACTACTGGAAAGAAGATCTGCAAATTGAAATTTCAGAGGAACAATGGGAATTGGCTTGTACAGAAGCTCAAACCAAATCAATAAATGCACGCCTTAAATTGATACATTTCAAATGGTTAATGCGGATGTATGTTACACCGGAGGAATTAAATAGATATAACAAAAATATACCAGATACATGCACAAAATGCATGGAAAGTAAAGGAACCCTATTTCATTGTTTATGGGAATGTAGATTAATAAGAATGTTTTGGGAAGAGGTGAGGGTAACAATTGAAAAAATAATCTCAAAACAAATCATATTGAATCCTAAACTGTTTTTGTTGGGTCTGTACCCAGAAAAGCATAATTTTAATAAAAGTGAAAGAACATTCATAGACCTCAGTTTGCTTAATGCCAAAAAATGTATTGCACTATTATGGAAAAAGACTCATAGACCAGATGTGACTCAGTGGTTAAGACAGATGTTAACAAACCTTCCATTAGAAAGAATAACATATATACTAAAATCAAAGGAAATTGTGTTTGAGAATATATGGAGACCTTTTATTGATTATGTAAAAAATTTAAACATAACTCTTGAAGAAGAAGGTGAATGATGTGTGTGGACCTTGTAAATTCCAAACTGGTGAACATAATATGTATACTTATGTATTGGATTGTCTAGACTAAACAGAGGAGCATTGTTGAAGATTTGATTTTGTTGGTGGTTGTTGGTGTTTTTAGTGCATTTTTTTTTTTTTTGTAGTACTTTAGTGTTAGTGTTTGATTGTTTGTATCATGTTTGTTAAAAAAAAAAAAAAGGTTCAATAAAGATATTGTGGAAAAAAAAAGAAAAGCACTCGGAGAGTGCAGACCTCCGCCAAGCGCCACAATTCCCCCCATACAGTGTTTGTGTGTACGTTTTCAGATTCCTTGAGCATGTAAACATATGACTAGCAATTGGATTCACAATGATTATTTGTTTATTTGACAGGGACAGTGCAATAAACACACAATTAATCAATGACAATCAATCTGATAGTGATAGGATTAGTGGTTCAGTAGTAAAAGCATTGCCTCCTTGGTGGAGGTAATAAACTGAAGTGTTGCTGTTGTGTCCATCTCCTCCACTGACGGATGCAAATTGGGTAGACAGGTTGCCGTGGGTTTTATATTATATTATTTTGGGGTTGCGCTCCGCGGCAAACGAGAATTTAGAAGCTTCGCCGGCAGAGAGCTCGTTTTTGCGCAGCGCCTATGGCTGGCCGGTGAATTTCTGCCAAATGCGCAGCTCCTATGGCTGGCCGGGGAATTTCTGCCAAAGAATCCGTCGGCGGACAGCTGCCCGTGTGAGGTTTTGCAGTTGCGCGCAAACACAGGCACGCTGGCGGGCCCAGGCCAGCAGTGTTTTCCGCGTGCTTGTGTGCCTAAAACATTGAAGAACGCAGAGTTTGTGTTGCAGACACGACGACCAGCGCCCTCCATTGCGCCTGCGCACATGTTGAAAATGGCCCTATGTCACAGTGTTGAAAAAATGCTTTAAAAAATTCCTGTATCCAGACGGTGAACCGGATCACCCCCAAAATTTAATCAGTTCTTCCTTGTACCATTTCCAACAACGCCTGAAAGTTTCATGGAAATCCGTCCAAGACGTTTTGAGTTATCTTGCTAACCAACAGACAAACAGACAGACAGACAGACAGACAAACACACAGACAAACCCCGGCAAAAACATAACCTCCTCCTGGCCTTTTCGGCCTGGCGGAGGTAACAAGGGGTCAAACAATACCACAAAAGACTGGGAAAACGGAGGACAACCACAGGGGAGCACAGGAGACAAAATGACGATAACAATAACAGAGGAAAAAACATAGAGAACCAAAAAATGAACACAAAGCGGGGGCATGGTCCCTGACCATGTCCAGACCATGACATCTACATTACGTTGAAGTTAGGAGATTTGCCCCCTGCTAGCTAATAGAAAGTCAACAAGTTCAAGGTACCTCTGCACTTTTTAGACCTAGAATCTATTAATAAATTTTAATCTAAGTGTTGTATATAAAATTATTGCTGAAAAATTCTTCCCGGGACTATGTGGCACCAATTGTAAAGGAACACATGCTGAATTTGACAGCAACATTTTGGCCATATTTAGCTGAGCACAACATCAAAAATATGGTATGAGTTTTCCATTCATTTTTTTTTTTTTACCACTTAACAGCAATATTTATTTTTTTGTTTTTTCTTCTTCTTCTAAATAAGAGAAAAAAAATATGGGGCCTTTAAATCTAAGTGCTGTATGTTAAATCTAAATTATTTTATTCATATTTTTGAATAAAATATGAATAAAATGAACGAGGATCGTCACTTCCTTGTGGTAACGTAACGTATCGTCACTTCCTGTTTTGCTGTCTGCCTGTGTGGTTGCTCTCCAGCTATTAGCTATGGCTACTAGCTCTCTTTCCTCTCCTCTGGTGTGCTCTCTCTGTCAGATGTTTAGCTACACCTCTGCCTCTTTTAGTGATAACGGTAAATGTAATAAATGTTGTCTTTTTGAGGCGCTCGAGGCGAGGTTGTCTGATTTGGAATCCCGGCTCCGCTGCATTGAAACACCGTCTGCGCCAGTTAATCTCGACGTACGCCCATTAGCTGCAGCGGAGCTAGCTAGCTTAGGCCCCCCTGTCAGCGGTTCCCCGGCTCTCCTCAGCAGCGAGGAGACTGGGTGGGTGACGGTGAGAAGGAAGCCTAGTCGCAAAGCCCCGGTTCACCACCAACCTGTTCACGTTTCTAATCGTTTTTCCCCGCTCAGCGACACACCCGCTGAGGAAAAAACTCTGATCATTGGCGACTCTGTAGTCAGAAACGTGAACCTAGAGACTCCAGCGGTCATAGTCCAATGCATTCCTGGGGCCAGAGCAGGCGACATCGAGTCAAATCTGAAAATGCTGGCTAAAAGTAACTGTAAATACTCCACAATTGTTATTCACGCCGGCATTAATGACATCCGTCTCCGGCAGTCGGAAGTCACCAAACTTGATGTAGAATCAGTGTGTGACTTTGCAAAAACGATGTCTGCCACTGTAGTATTCTCTGGGCCCCTCCCCAATCTGACCAGTGATGACATGTTTAGTCGCTCGTCATCCTTGAACCGCTGGCTGTCTGTGTGGTGTCCTAAAAATGACGTGGGCTACATTGACAATTGGAGCTCTTTTTGGGGAAAACCTGGTCTTATGAGACGAGACAGCATTCATCCCACTTTGGATGGTGCTTCTCATTTATCTAACAATCTGGCATCTTTTTTATCCAAATTTCCAAAACCATGACTACTCAGAGTTGGGACCAGGAAGCAGAGTCGCAGTCTTACACGCCTCTCTGCAGCTCCTCTTCATCCGCCACCCCTCAGCTTAGCCCCTGTCTTCCCCATCAGAGAATCGTTGTCTGCTCCCTCCAAAGTAAATAAAAATATCATGCATAAGCATCCCAAAGTGATAAAGCAAAACATTGGTAAAACTCAAATTAAACATAAAGCCTCTAAATTGAATGATTTGGCCTCTGTTCCTCCTCATAATTTAAAAATTAAATGTGGTTTACTAAATATTAGGTCTCTAACTCCCAAGTCTCTGTTAGTCCATGATCTGTTAATTGATCATCAGGTTGATTTAATTTCCCTTACAGAGACTTGGTTAGGGCAAGAGGATTATGTTGGTTTAAATGAATCAACTCCCTCTGGTTATTTAAACTGTCAAAATCCCAGAAGTTCTGGTCGTGGAGGAGGAGTAGCAACAATTTACCATTCCAAATTACTAGTTAATGTAAAGCAAAAAACATGTTATAATTCCTTTGAGGGCCTGGTCCTCAGTATTGGGCACTTTAGCAATTTTAGGTTAAACCCAATTTTATTTGCCATAGTTTATCGTCCCCCATCAACCTACTCAGAATTTTTATCCGAATTTGCTGATTTCTTAGCTGATTTAGTGCTGAAATCTGATAGAATAATTATAGTAGGGGACTTTAATATACATGTGGATGTAGATAGTGACTGCCTTAATGTGGCATTTAATTCAATATTAGACTCGATTGGGTTTTCTCAGAAAGTAGGAAATTCTACTCATTACCTCCACCATACATTGGACCTTGTTCTGACATATGGCATAGAAATAGAAAATCTTGTAGTGTCTCCTCATAACCCTGTACTGTCAGACCATTGTCTGTTAACCTTTGATTTTACCATTTCTGACTATTTGGCTCCTAAAGAAAAATATTATTACAGTAGATGCCTCTCAGATGATGCTGTTTCCAAATTTATGCAGATTGTTTCCTCTATGCCATGTGTCAACACAACGGAAATAAGCTATAGACAGCTTGCTCCTTCTGTAATTGATAACATGGTGGATAGTGTTTCAGCTTCTCTGCATCAGGCTCTAGACTTGGTGGCCCCCTTAAAAAAGAAAAAGTCTAATCAGAGATTTCTAACTCCTTGGTTCAACACAGAAACTCGTAGCTTAAAACAGAAGACTCGTCAATTAGAAAGAAAATGGCGCTCTACTAATTTAGATGAAATCTATTTAGCTTGGAGAAATCATCTTTTAATTTATAAAAAATCTCTTAGAAAAGCTAGAACAAGTTATTACTCTGCATTAATAGAAGAGAACAAGAATAATCCCAGGTTTCTTTTCAGTACTGTAGCCAGGTTGACAAAGAGTCAGGACTCTGTCAATCCTAGCATTCCCTTAGAGCTTACTAGTCAGGACTTTATGAACTTTTTCAATAATAAAATTTCATCCATCAGAGATAAAATCAATCAGATTCTTCCCACAGTTAACTTAAATACTGTAACTACTACAACTCCTTCTTTTGATGTCTGTCTTGATGAGTTTACTCCAATCGACCTTTGTGAGTTAGACAAAATAGTTTCCTCATCCAAACCTTCAACTTGTCTTTTAGACCCTATTCCTACTAGGTTATTTAAAGAAGTCTTCCCACTTATTGGTAGCTTTATTCTTCATATAATCAATTCTTCATTAACTTTAGGCCATGTACCGCAGGCTTTTAAAACAGCTGTAATTAAACCCTTACTCAAAAAGCCAACGCTAGATCCAGGAGCTTTAGCTAACTATAGACCAATCTCTAATCTCCCTTTCATTTCAAAAATCTTAGAAAGAGTTGTTGCTACGCAATTATTCGACCACCTGCAGGGAAATGGTTTACTTGAAGAGTTTCAATCTGGGTTTAGAATCCATCATAGTACTGAAACAGCCTTAGCGAAGGTCACTAACGACCTCCTCATTGCATCTGATAATGGACTAGTTTCTGTACTTGTCCTTTTAGACCTTAGTGCAGCTTTTGATACTATCGATCATAATATTCTACTTGATAGATTAGAACACTATGTTGGACTTAATGGAACTTCGTTGCAGTGGTTTAGATCTTATTTATCTGATAGGTTCCAGTTTGTTCATGTAAATAATGAGTTTTCTTTCAACTCAAAGCTTAGTCATGGAGTTCCACAGGGATCTGTGCTAGGCCCTACTCTTTTTAGTTTATATATGCTTCCGTTAGGCAACATTATTAGAAAGCACTGTATACATTTTCATTGTTATGCAGATGACACACAATTATACCTGTCAATGAAGCCAGATGATAGTAATCAATTAGCCAAGTTAGAAGCCTGTCTTAAGGAAATCAAAGCTTGGATGACTTGTAATTTCCTGCTATTAAATTCAGATAAGACTGAAGTCATTCTTGTTGGTCCAAAAAACCTTAGAAATTCCTTTCCAAATCAAACTTTCAGTTTGGATGCAGTTACTCTTTCTCTTAATAGCTCTGTGAGGAACCTTGGAGTTATTTTTGATCAGGATTTGTCCTTCAATTCACATATTAAATTTGTTTCTAAGACTGCCTTCTATCATTTGCGTAATATTGCCAAGATTAGGAGCATCTTGTCTCAGAGTGATGCTGAGAAACTGATCCACGCTTTTGTTAGCTCGAGATTAGATTATTGTAATTCTTTATTATCAGGTTGTCCTAAAACATCTTTAAAAAGTCTTCAGCTGATCCAAAATGCTGCAGCAAGAGTTTTAACAGGTACTAGAAAGAGAGATCATATCTCTCCGGTTCTGGCCTCCCTTCATTGGCTTCCCATAGAGTTTAGAATTAAGTTTAAAATCCTTCTTCTTACTTACAAAGCTCTAAACAATCAGGCTCCTTTTTATTTAAAAGATCTGATACTACCGTATTATCCTAACAGAGCACTATGCTCCCAAAATGCAGGACTACTTGTAATACCTAGAATCTCCAAAAGTACAATGGGAGGCAGAGCCTTCAGTTATCAAGCTCCTCTCCTGTGGAATCAGCTGCCAATCTGGATTCGGGAGTCAGACTCGATCTCTGTTTTTAAGATTAGGGTTAAAACCTACCTTTTTGATATAGCCTACAATTAGGGAGGGATCATGTGTTTCTGAACCCTCCCTTAGTTATGCTGCTAATAGGTTTAGTCAGCCGGGGGACCTCCAGTAATGCACTGGGCCTCACTCCTTTCTTCACTCTCAATGAAATATTTTTTTTTGCTGGTCATTAACATCTGTTTGTTCTCTCCCATAGATTGAGTCCCCATCGTGCTGTTTGCTCTCTACATGTCTGTTCTTTTCATCTTCTCTGTCCCCTCACCCCCCAGCCAGTCGCAGCAGATGACTGCCCCTCCCTGAGCCTGGTTCTGCTGGAGGTTTCTTCCTGTTAATAGGGAGTTTTTCCTCTCCACCGTCGCCAAGTGCTTGCTCACAGGGGATCACCTGATTGCTGGGGTCTTTCTGCAACTGTGGGGGTTCCCCCCTACAGTTGATAGTGCTATGAGATGACTGTTGTTGTGAAATGGCGCTATATAAATAAAGTTGAATTGAATATTTTTCAAGAAAAAAAAATTGTGGTGTCATGCCTGCCCACAGCCTGTATAGTTATGGTTACAGAGTATTTATGTTGTACTTACCAGGTATTTGTTTATTTATTTGTTTATTTGCTTACCAGGTATTGGTTTATTTGTCAGGTACCATGTACAGAAAAAACATTAAACACAGGGTAAAGATGCTCTGTACCAGATTATAGCGTTCTTACTAATTTCCATCTGTAGTCCCTGAGGCAGGCAGTGCAATGATGCTGAGCACAGGTGGTGGCGCAGTGGTTAGCACTGCGGCAGCACAGTTTACCCTTGGCCGGGGGATTGTGGGGATCGTGGGATCGTGGGTTCGATCCCAGCCCCCGACCAACAGTGATCTGTGTGGAGTTTGCATGTTCTCCCCGTGTTGCGTGGGTTTACTCCGGGATTTCTCCGGTTTCCTCCCACATGCCAAAAACATGCATGTTAGGTTAATTGGCTGTTCTAAATTGTCCCTAGATATCTGTTTCCTATAGGCCCTTAGAATAGAGGGTTAGTATTAATGAAAGCGCTTTGAGTGGTCTTTGTGACTAGAAAAGCGCTATATAAGTGCAGGTTAGTTAGTTAGTTAGTTAGGTCTGTGCCGCGCTCAGGTCTTTGTGGTTTTTCTCTTTTTCTGTATTTGTATTTAGTCTTGATTTGTCATCCATTATGTTTTGTGCTTTTATTTTGACAGTGTGGGGGCATGGGGTGGGGGTTTCTCCACCCAGAGAGGGCAGAGGGAAGAGGAGGACAATGGACTGAAGGAGGAGGTGTCACCCGGGTGTATCAGATGGGACTGTTGGTTCTATGCGCCCCCCAGGGAGGGTAAGAGATGCCGGAGCCACAGAGAGAAGAAAGGTGTCGAAGCGGCGCCGGCATTATGCTATATTAATGTGCCTCACAATTCTTTGTTCATACAACAATGTGTATGGTCGGAAGTGCCGGGTCTCAATGCGTGGGAATAAAGATATAAAAGAGGAATGCACAGAGACCCGGGACTCTCTTTTGCTGTAAATTATGTTGGTGAAGGAATAAAGTTTCTGTGTCGTCCAGCTCGTTGCCTCACCTGCCTCCTTTCTCCACACTGGTGACCCTGACGTACCATGGAAAGCGAGCCGAGCACCGCCCAGGAGACTGTCTGGAGGGAGCACACCAGCAGCGTGTGTGTGGTCTCAGTCGAGCTCCCAGACTTCTGGCTTCACAACCCGACTGCGTGGTTCTTGCACATAGAAGCCCAGTTCGCATTCCGCAGGATAACAACGGACAATACCAGATATTACTACGTGGTCGCTGCACTGGATGCATGCACAACGCAACAGGTGATGAGCCTGCTCCAGAAGCCGCTGGCCCAAGGAAAATATGAAGCACTCAAGAGGATGCTTTTCCAACGCTATACCCTTTCTGACAGTGCGAGAGCAGAGAGGCTCTTAACGCGTTCGGAGTTAGGGGACAAGTCAGCAGTGAAGCTTATGGAGAGCATGTTGGCACTGAGGGGGAAGGATGATGAATCTTTCCTGTTCACCCACTTGTTCCTCAGGAACCTACCGACTACAGCCAGGGCGATCCTGGCCAACTTGCCGTGGCTAGTTGCTAAGGACTACCGTGCCCTGGCGCAGGAAGCGGACCGCATCATCTTGGCGACCAGAGCTCCCAGTGCTCAGACAGTGGCACTGGCATCCATGAGGGACTCCAGCGAGGTCAAGGAGCCATTCGTAGTAGCCAGGACGGACACCAAAAGACGAAGGAATGGGCTGATCTGTTTTTATCATCACAGTTTCGGCTCAAATGCCCAATGCTGCCTGTCGCCATGCCAATTCAAGAAGCCGGGAAGATGGCATGTTCGGAATTTGGTGGCAGCAGCAACCGATGGTGACAAGAACAGACTGCTTTATGTCACAGACACATGTTCGGGGAGGCGGTTTTTGGTGGACTCCAGCTCCCAGAAGAGCCTCATCCTGCCGGTCAACGCAGACAGGGTGGCAGGACGCAGCAGTCCCAAGCTCATGGCCACCAATGGATCCACCATCAGGACATTTGGCAAACGGACACTGATGATATGCTTACACGGACGCAACTTTCAGTGGGACTTTGTGATAGTTGCATGTTCCGGCCCCATTTTAGGCACAGATTTTTTATGTGCTATGGGTTATTAGTTGATGTTGCTAATATGAGATTAGTGGATGCTGTCTCTTTTGCCTCTTTGCCCTGTACAGCTCGGGGAGCTGGGACGACAACACTGGCTAACGTCATAGCTCCAGGGGTTAAGCATCAACAGTTACTCACACAGTTCCCAGCACTCATGGTCCTGTCATTTTCAGTTACGATAACGAAGCACAGGGCCGAGCATTTCATAACTACAAAAGGGCCGCCAGTATTCATGCGACCTCAGCTCCTGGACGCAGCTAAACTGGCCAGCTCACATGAGGAGTTTGCCAACTTAGAACAGTTGGGCATCATCAGGTGCTCCAACAGCCTGTGGGCATGCCCGCTACACATGGTGCCTAAAGCCGAACAACGCTACGGAAAACGATCGCTATCCTATTCCACACATCTAGGCTTTTTCCGTACACCTGGCTGGGGTGCGTGTTTTTTCAAAAGTGGATTTTGGTCAGTGGTTACAACCAGGTCTCAGTGCACGCGGAAGACGTTCCAAAAACTTTTGGCCTTTTCGAGTTTTATGCATGCCGTTTGGATTAAAAGGCGTGGTGCAGACCTTCCAGAGGATGATGGACGCAGTGCTTCATGGCTTGCCCTTTGTTTTTGTCTACTTAGACGACATTCTGGTTGCCAGTGCGTCTGAGGAGGAGCACATCGCCCATCTCAAGACAGTTTTCCAGAGGTTGGAAGAGCACGGGCTGATAGTTAACCCGGCGAAGTGCCAGTTTGGTGTGCCAGTGATTGACTTTTTGGGACGCTGCATTTCGCCGGAGGGCACGATCCCATTACTGGACAAGGTGTGCACTGTGTCAGACTTTCCGCGCCCACAGACCGTGAGGGCACTACAGGAGTTTTTGGGAATGGTAAATTTTTATAGCTGTTTCCTTCCCCGGGCAGCCCAGCTGATGCAGTCATTGTATGCCGCACTTAAAAAAAAAAGAAGCCTGCGGAAAACATCGATTGGACTCCCAAGTGAGACCAGGCTTTTACGAACGCCAAAACAGCACTGGCAGATGCCGCGTTGCTAGCCCACCTGGATCCGTCTGCACAGATAGCACTCACTACAAATGCGTCTGATGTTGCCATAGGGGCAGTGGTGGAGCAGTGCATCTCAGGTTCGTGACAGCCACTCACACTTTTCAGCAGAACTTTGCGTGACAACGAACGCAAATACAGCACATTCGATAGAGAACTGCTGGCTCTCCACCTGGCAATGCGCCATTTTCAGTTCTGGCTGGAGGGCCACGAGTTCACCACGTTCGTAGACCATAAGCCGCTGACCTACGCCATGTCCAAAGTGTCGGAACCGTGGTCAGCCCAGCAGCAATGGCAGTTGGCCGCAATTTCGGAGTTTACTACCGATATTCAACACGTTGCTGGTAAGCTCAATGTCATGATTGATTGCCTGTCGCGTGCGTTAATTGCCCCCTGTTTATATGGGAATAGATTTCCTCGCCATGGCCGCGGAGCAAGCCGGGGACGTGAACATTTGCGTGCTCCAGTCTGCACCAGCTGGGTTAAGGCTGGAGAGCAGGGTGGTGCAAGAAGGGTGCCCTCCCTTGCTCTGCGATATATCCACTGGCCACCCACGCCCGGTGGTTCTGAGCTCTTGGTGCCGTCGCGTTTTCCAGTCGGTCCACTCTCTTTTGCATCCAGGAGTGTGCGCTTCAGTGAAGCTAGTGGGGGCAAAATTTGTCAGGCCGCGCTTGCACAAGAATGTGAAGGAGTGGGCTGCAGCTTGCATCGCATGCCAGTGGGCCAAAATGCACAAGTACACTAGAGCTCCTCTCGAGCCATTCCAAATCCCAGCGAGGAGATTTGACCACGTCCACGTGGATTTGGTGGGACCCCTCCTGCCGTCACAAGGTTTCACGGACCTTTTGAGAGTCGTGAACCGCACCACGGGCTGGCCTGAAGTGGTCCGATAGGGGTCCACAATTCGTTTCAGAACTCTGGTCCACAATGGCCCAGAGCCTGGGGGTCAAAATTCACCGCACTAACCTGCACAACCCCCAGGCTAACGGGTTATGTGAGCATTTTCATAGGTCGCTTAAAGCAGCGCTCAGAGCTTCGCTCAAGGACACAAATTGGGTCGACCACCTGCCCTGGGTTCTTTTAGGGTTGCGCTCCGCACCTAAGGAGGATTTGCCAGCCTCCCTGGCAGAACTCATTTTTTCTGAGCCGCTGTGGATCCCCAGAGAGTTTTTACCGGAAAACCCTACACCCGAGGCTGGACCGCCTGCGCAATTTTTACACAGGACAGAGGTTGTGAGTGTACGGGGCCCGGCCCACCATTGTTTTCCCCGCACATTTGTCCCAAAAAGCTTGCAGAACACCAGTTTTGTTTTTGTCAGGCATGATGCCCACCGGACCCCACTGCGCGCACCGTACAACGGACCATTCAGGGTGTTAGAACCTGGGGAGAAACATTTTGTGTTAGACTTGGGGGGATGTAGGGAGACCATCTGCATTGACAGGCTGAAGCCCGCTTTTGTGTTGGCAGATGAGCAGGTGGTGTTGGCCCAAGCTCCCTGGCGCAGACGACCACTGTTGGTGGCTCAGCAAAGTGGTGATCCATCGGCAGGGATCTGCGTTCAACAAGTTCATGTGCCCCCCCCCATCAGGTTGACGTGCCCTCCGGTTCACCTCACCAGCAGGGAGGTTCGACTGTATCGGCGACCCCCCCGCTACAGCCGCTATGGGTGCCGGCTCAAGCCCAAAGGACGGGGGGGGGGGTGTTAGTGCCCCTTCTGGGTGTTTGGGATGGGCTGTGCGGGAGCATGGGGTGGGGGTTTCTCCACCCAGAGAGGGCAGAGGGAAGAGGAGGACAATGGACCGAAGGAGGAGGTGTCACCAGGGGGTATCAGATGGGACTATTGGTTCTATGCTCCCCCCAGGGAGGGTAAGAGATGCCAGAGCCATGGAGAGAAGAAAGGTGTGCCACACAATTCTTTGTTCATACAACAATGTGTATGGTCGGAGGTGCCGAGTCTTGACGCATGGGAATAAAGATATAAAAGAGGAATGCACAGAGACCCGGCCTCTCTTTTGCTGTAAATTATGTTGGAGAAGGAATAAAGTTTCTGTGTCTTTCAGCTCGTTGCCTCCCCTGCCTCCTTTCTCCACAACAGCGCAGTTTGTGACTTCCGGCTGTCAAGTCTTTTCACGGTCGTCACAACTGTTTGTGTTTAGTTAATCACTTTCACTCCACACCTGATTCATGTTTGAGTCCCTGTATTACTATTTAAGCTCGCTTGCGGGGATTATTCCTCGCAGCGACCTCCTCTTGTGCTGACTGGAATCCCTACGTCCAATTCCAGTCTTTCTTCTGCTTTGCTCCCTACATCGCCTGTCTCGTCAGCTCCCCCTCCCTGGGTCATCGCAGCAGTTTCCCTCACCTCCATGGTGCCTTCTCTCACTGCTAAGAGCCCAGCTGATTCTCTCCTGACTCCACCCATCACCTTGTCTGTAGGGGTGACTCTTCCATGTTGTCCAGAGGGGCCCATGATCACCGCAGTCATGGAAAGGAAAGAAACTGGGCTTGCTGTAACAGGAACCACCGTACCCTGGGAAAAAAGGCAAGTGCTTTTTCACTCTATTTCACCATTGTATGAATTACCTTGCCTGATTCCCGGGGGTGAGGCTCAGTTAGTGCAGTCCACTGAGTCCTCACCACCTGCTGCAGCCACAAAGACCTCACTTGCTCTCCCTGTGTCTCCTCCAATTTCCCGTCAGTTCCGGGATTAAGTCGCCGGACGGAGGAGGAGCCTGCGGCCCTGGAAAACCTGGTTCCAGCCCGACAGCCATGGTCTGGACAGAGGAAGAGGGCTGCCTGCAATCCGGAACCTGCGCCAACGAGGAAGCATCCCCGGGTTTCAACGATGCAGGATTCAGCACCAACAGAAAGCGGATCTCCTGTTGTCCCGCCGGGCGAGCCACCTGTGTGGGTCACATCGCCAGGGGGTTCCGGGACTGCTTTGTCCATCATGCCTGCTGCTGGGGCCGCCACAGCAGAGCCCAAGCTGGACCTCCAGGGGGCTGGGCCCGAGACATCGTCATCTGGATTGACAAAGTCCTGGACAGTGGTGGAACTTGAGCTCAGGCAAGTACTCTCCTTTGTTTTTGTTGTTTCTGTATTGGAGAGATCTTGTCTGGCTCTTGGTGGGGAGAGCCGGGTGCAGCCATCAGCTGCACCTGAGCTCGCCTTGCCGGGTTCCACTGCCAATGGTGACCCTGACCGTGTTCCTCCTTCCTTTCTATCTGAGCTTTCCACCAGGGTCACTGGGGATCATCCAGCTAAGCAAGAGGTCTCCGTGGGTTTGGGTCTGCCGCCTGAGGTCTTCATGGGTCCAGCTCCTCCGGCCAAGGGTGCTGCTACGCCTCAATCTGGGGCCTCCGAGGGTGCTGCTACGCCTCAGTCCGGGCCCTCCAAGGGTGCTGCAACGCCTCAGTCCGGGGCCTCCGTAGGTGCAGTTCTGTCCCAGTACAGGGTCACCGAGGGGGCTGTGCCTACGTCCAAGGCTGCGGCGGGTCCTCTGTCCACATCCAGGTCCGTCGTGGTTTTCCTCCCACCATCTTCCTCATCAGGTGACCATCGTCCGGGTCCGGGGATCTGCGGTGACCACTGATTCCAGCTGCCGCCTCCAGGAGGAGGTGTGTGGTGCTCTGTGACCCGCTGGCCCAGAGACGCGGTGAGACCACCTGAGCCTTCTCAGTTGCTTGGGTGGCTTCGGAGTCCTGGAAGACCACCCGATGGACTCATTCATCCATTTTGGTGGCTTTGGAGACCTGGTAAGCCACCCAACCTTTTCCACCTGATGGTCGGGTGGAGCCGGGACTCTGGGAGACCACCTGAACTGATCCATTGTTTAATTAGTTTTGTTTGATTTTTTTTTTGCTCCTTTTTTGGTTAGTTTTGTGATCATGTTTGTTTGTTTTGTTGGGTTTGTGTCTCTCCCTCCGGGCCTGGATCTCCCCACCCCACCCCACCCTCCCGGGGTCTGTTTTTGGTAGTCATTCCTCTGGGGGGGGGAGGGGGGTAATTTCTTTCCTTGTTGTTACGGTGGGGTGTCTGGGTCCCACCCCTTAAGGGAGGGGCACTGTAAGATGGATGGATGAATGGATGGATGGATTTTTCTGTAATCACCCTTCGTGGTCTTTGTAAATAGCCTTTTGTAAATCGCCCTTTGTGGTTCTTTGTTGTTGCCTTTTTGGAAGTTGCCTTCGTGGCTGTTATTTTGTGTTTATTCTCTATTAAATGTGCAAATTCACTACTGGCGACTGTTGCCTCATTTTGGCCTTGAAAGGGCCAATCATGACAGGTAGGAAGGTATTAAAAGAAAAACAAGCAATTCCGGTCGGGTTTCAGACACTGTTGTCCCTGAAACAAGCAGGGAGTAAGTTTAAATGGTAAAAAAATAAGAGAAACAGCACACATAAAAAACAATTTAAGAGTACAATTTTAAATCCCATTTAAGGGAGAGAGTCAATGCTGGCAAGCTTGATTACTTAATCCATGTTTTAGTCGCTGTGGAGAGGTCTCTGTATTTTGTTCTGGTCTTCAAAGCATTAGTATTACATACCTCCTAGGTATACTTATATAATACTTGCGGTGTACTTGCAGTCAACTGACATACTTATTTTCTTCTTATAGCATACTTACAGTGTATTTATTCTGTGCCTATGCTCTGTAATCTGTGGGCGGTTTTATGAAGTGCTGCTGCACATTTTTGTGGAGTGTTCTCACCTTGTGGCAGGTATGATGGTGGACCAATTGGAGTTGGCTGGGCTGTGCCCACCTCATTATTTGATGATCCCTCTGGGAAACTGCTGACTGTTGGAAACGAGCATCCATCTGTTAACTGTTTGATCTGAAACAACAGCAGCAGATTTCAGACATAAACCTCTTATAATATAAAATCATCAGCCTTTGTTTTTTGGGTATTTATGAAGGAACTGATGAAGTGAATCTTTACCTTTGTTTCAATAGCATTTATTCTGCTGTTCATGTCACTAAAACTGGTGCAGTTCATACACTCTGTAAGAAGGAAAAACACAGATGAGTTTAGTTTCTACCTCACACCAGGTTACAATCATTCTGTCTGTTTTTTCCTTTGTCTGGCCTTACTTTGCCTGTTTTATTGTTATTTTTCCTTCACCCTGGCACCATCAATTATATCTCACACAGAGCAGATTGAGCCAAGATACACAACAATTTACCACGAATCCCTTCTTAAATCATGTCAGTCGCTCACAGAATAAATATTATTAGGCTATTCTCACACACACAGATACAATTATGCACACAGACATATCTCTGCACGTAGTCTGTCTTTCTTCACTCACCACAATTGTGTTCACACTCTCATATTCCTCCATATTTGAAACCATTTAAATCACATAGCAGATAGAGACATTTTTCAGTGTTTTCTTATTCTTAACCAATGCATATTTCCAACTCATTGCCAATATATCATTTCTTCAGAAAATATTAAAGCTCCTATTTACTGCAGTTTTTCCACATATTGACAGTTCCCACAGGTCTTAATGAAATGTCTGTGACTTATTTTGGCCAGATTGCTTTGAAATATTTAACTATTGTAGCATTGCTATGAATCAACTTTTTCAGCTTTCTTCAGTTCATTTCAGTGCATGTCCCTTTAAATGCCAAAGGCCTCGGTTAATTCCAGACTCCTTATGTCACTACAGGTAGCGAGTATGAGCCAACTAATGTAAATACATCTTAAAGAATGAATGGAATAAAGCCTCACCAGTGGACAGGAGTGTCATGGCTGCCCCTCTAGGGCATTTTGACGGACTCACATGTTGGGCGACATGTTTCCATAATTTATTTATTTATTTTTACATAATTTTTTTTTTTTTTTTTTTTGAATGCAAAAGATGCAATAGACTTACACAATGGTCCTCTCCGGCATACAACTAGGAACATACCGGTCGCTATGGAGGGTGAGAATATGTATGGGCACATAATCATACCATGTAGGATAACTAAATAGACGGTTATGCTGTTTCATCCCACCTAGCAACAATGCTCTGCACTGTGTGGGTTTATATATTTACATATTTATTCCATCTAGCTACAATGCTCTGCACTGGGTGTGTTTATATTTATATATCTATATATTTATTCCATCTAGCTACAATGCTCCGCACTGTGTTTTTATATATCTACATATTATTCCATCTAGCTACATTGCTCCGCACTGTGTGTGTTTATATACTTGCATATTTATTCCACCTAGCTGCAATGCTCCATACTGTGGGTGTTTATATATTTACATATTTATTCCATCTAGCTACAATGCTCTGCACTGTGTGTTCATATATTCATATATTTATTCCATCCAGCTACAATGCTCTGCACTGTGTGTCTGTGTGTGTGTGTGTATATATATATATATTTTATAGTAATATGTACATATGTATATTAGCTGCTCTTGCTTGCTTGTTTTTTCTTGCCTTCTGATTGTTGCTCTGAGTGTTGCTATCCCTGTGCTGTTGCAATCCTGGAATTTCCCCGTTGTGGGACTAATAAAGGCTTATCTTATCTTATCTTATTGTAAATGATAATATGGCTTATTGGCCGGAAAATACAAAACTAGCCATGGAAGGCTAAACTTACAGAAGTGTCCACTTGTAGATGGGGGATGACTCTTAAGAACGCCACAGGGAGAATCAGAAGGTGGCCAAATAAATAGAGAACTCAGTGATTACAAAATAAGGAACAGGTGACACTAATTATGAAACTAAGGGCACATTCAGATGGCCACTGTTTGGGTCGGACCAAAGGACCACAAACAGTGGCTTCCGTGGATAGTTTGGTTTGTTTGGCGCCATCTGAACGCACGTTGGAACTCTGGTGCTCACCAAACAAGCAAAGTCTGGTCCCCCTGAAAACGGGGGTCTCGGTTCTCTTGCAAATGAAGTTTGGTGCGCTCTGCTTGCAGCGTGAATCCAAATGGAGTATCCAGTGGACTAAAGGGCAGGAGTGCCCCTTGGTGCTTGTGTAACCATAACAACTTGTAGTCTGAGAAGAGGAAGTGGCATTTACCGTAGTACATTTTGGGTAGAAAATAACAATAAAAGACAACCATGCAAATCTAACAAATGCTTTTACTGGTGAAAGCCGAGGAAAAAAGTTAAAAAATGTCTCATTTGTGGCGGACAAACAACCCAGCTAAAGGGTAAGCAAGTTTTAGTCACCTAGCCACTGTTTTTGTGATGCATATGTGTGTTAAGTGATTTCTCTGCTCTCACTAGCTTCTTGTGCCTTTACAGTCGAGCTGCTGTGCCCCCACATCTAACAATGCAGGCAGAGCTACTTCCCCACTGTATGTACACTGCTCCCAACTATCCCTTATTAGCAGTCTTATTTATGTTGCTCTAATGGCATTTGAGGTTTTTTTGTTTTAGACAATCAGCGCCACGGTGTGCGGCTTGTCTCCAGCAGCCGCCACTTGCTGTAAAACTGCTATGTTGTTTGTCTCATTTTGTTTTGCATAATCTTGTCTTGTCTTTTATTCATTCATTCAAAACTTTATGAGGGACAAAAGAGAAACAGAGAGCTACACCATGCTTTGCTTTATTCCACTAACTGGGTTTTATTTTTCCATTTTACCTATAGATCTACTTTTTTTTAGGATGGCTGTGTTTTTTTGTTTGTTTGTTTATCTAGTATTGTTTGTTTTGTTGAATTATAATTTTCTGTTATTTGTTGATTTAAGTAGACTCCATCCTGTTGTACAAATTTAGTTTGGGATTTGGGTTTACTTCAGTTTGTTTATAATTTTGCTTTTACAGTACATCTGTCTTTTTTAAATTATTAACAGCCTTGCTTTTATTGCGCCGAGTTTTAATAATTTTTTATTGTGCAATACTGAATAAATTTCTTTTGTTGCAGGACAGGAGCTGTGGGCCTGAGGTGTGCGGCAGCCAGTTCCCCTGGTGGTGATTTTCCTCCACGACTCCCTCCAAAGTGCACGCAGGGTGTCCATATGGTTGGTGTGCAGTTCACGTGGTGTTTAGTTTAAGACCCCTTCTTCCCCTTCTGTGGCTAGCCTCCCGGTAAGCCCCAGCCCTGATCCTAAGCATGCTCTTGCCTAACCGAAATTGTGATTTTTAAGCCGAACTCATTGTAGGCAACAAGCAAGTGTTGTGGTTTTAATTACAAACTAAATGATTGTTTTTTTTTGTTTAATAAAATTATCTGTTACTAATGGAATCACGTCTCTGACTCTATGTGTGTAACAAACCGTGTTTCCTTAGTGGTCTTGGGTTATAGAAAACTATTTCCTGGGGCGAAATTCCTCAGGTAGTGTTGTTGTGCTCTGTGTTTAAAAATCCACTGCCCTGCCACCTACATGGTTAGATGTGGGAGGTACACCAGCTAGACTGTAAAGGAACAAGAAGCTAGTGAGAGCAGAGAAATCACTTAACACACATACTGTAATGGTCTGCTCTGGCTGCTCATCCTCCTCAGCTGCGCACACACCTGGTCCTCATCACGGTCGGGGCTATTTAATCCACGCTGCCCTGGGATCCGTGCAGAGTCGTCTGCCTTACTTCATGAGACCCACGCACACCTTCTTCGAGATTCCAGAGATCCTAGCCACAGCCTGCTTTCATCCCAGCTTCCAACCTTCTGTCCGCCTGCGTCTGGAAGAAAACCTCCACCACACAAGTAAGCCTTTGCTTAACCTCTCCTATCCAATCTCAGTCCCCTGTGCACAGGTGGAGCTCCGTGGCGGTGGACTTCTTTCCTCTCTGGCGGTGGACCGAGCTTCACACCCTCATCAGACACACCTTCACCACCTACACGCTGCAACTGGTTCTGTGGACGCTGTCCTCCTTGCCGTAGCCGCCAAGCTAAACCTGAGCGTCACTACATCTCTGCAAACAGGTTGCCAGGTCGTACGGCGTTCTGCTGTCCCCCAACTGCAGCAAGAGCACACACCCACACACTTACAGTCACGATATTGTTGTTAATAAATATAATTGTATCTACTCTGGTGTCCGAGTCTGCTCACTGGGTCAACAACCATGTCAGTACGACTTTGCCATAATGACCCAGCTGACAGCAAGCTGACACGCAAGGTTAATGACCTCGAGACCCGAGTAGATCAGTTAGCTTATCAACAGCAGATCATTTTGACCCAGTTAACCCGTTTAACGGACCGGTTGGATCATTTGACAGACCTGCAGACGTTTCCTCCAGATTATTCAGCCCCTAGTAGTTCCTCGGCTCCCGCTAGCTCCCCACCTGGGCAGGGCCCTTCTCCTCGGCTAACCCCCGTTCCCACTCCCACCCGTTTCAGTGGAAAGTGAGGGGAAGCACGGGGTTTCATTATGCAATGTGAGATAGTGTTTCAGCAGGTACCGGGGGATTTCCCCACAGACCACAGCCAGATAGGCTATATTATTAATTTGTTTGAGGGGCGAGTGCTAGCTTGGGCCTACGCCGTCATGGCTAGGGCGAGTTATGCTAACATGACTTATAAGCAATTTGTTAGTGAGTTCAAGGAGGTGTTTGACCACTCCGACCGTGATAGTGTGCTTACCTCCCAGCTGCTTAACCTTAGACAGGGAACTCAGTCAGTGGCAGACTATGCTGTTGACTTCCGGGTGGTGGCTACAGAGGTCGGGTGGGAAGATACCTCACTTTGCAGCATTTTTGTGAAGAGCCTTAGCCCTAGCCTGCGGGATGAGTTGGCTCCCTTGGAGAAACCTGGTAGGCTTACCGAATTAATCTCCTTAGCAATCAGTCTGGATAACAGATTAAGGGATCGGGCAGCGGAACGTAGGTCCTCTAGTCACTTGGGTGCCCAATATCGCCACTCCCCTCGGCCTTCCCTATTGGCCCTGCCTCCCTCTGATTCTCCGGAAGGTCCGGAACCTATGGTAGTGAGACAATCCAAATTACCTCCGGCGGAGAAACAGCGCCGCCGTGAGCTGGGGTTGTGTCTGTACTGTGGGAGCGAGGAGCATGAGGTAGTGTCATGTCCCGAACGGCCAAAAGGGGGAGTCCGTGCATCGCAGTAGGGGGACTCATGGACTCACCTCAAGCTAATCCCCTATCTAGGTTACTTCTCCCTATTCGTTTCATTCACAAACAGACAGAAACAGGGACACACGCACTGATTGATTTAGGGGTAGAGCAGAACTTTATCTCAGGGAAGCTGGCAACCCGGTTGGGTCTTCCCTGCCAATTGCTCAAAGTCCCACTTAAGCTCATCGCCCTGTCCAAAGCCCCTCTCACTACTGTATCCCAGCAGACCCTCCCAGTGGCCGTCATTACATCTGGGAATTATCAGGAGGAAATGAAGTTCTTCGTGTTACCAGTTTCCTCCTCTCCGGTTATTCTTGGGTATTCCTGGTTACGGCTTCATAATCCCTCTATTGACTGACTCTCTGGGAGAGTATTATCGTGGAGTTCGTTCTGTCTCGGTGCCTGCCTTCAATCGGCTGCTTGCTCGTCGTCCATACCCCTGAGTGTTCCCACCATCCCTCCTCCCGACCTGTCCAAGATTCCCCCGGAGTATCATGACCTTGGGGCCACTTTCAGCAAGACCCAGGCCCTTTCCCTTCCCCCTCACCGCCCATATGACTGTGCCATTAATCTCCGTGCCGGAGCCCCGTATAAGTCCTTTATACAGCCTGTCACCTCCGGAGCGGGAAGCCATGGAGGCTTATATTAAAGAGTCTTTAAACTCCGGCATAATTCGGCCGTCATCCTCAGCGGTGGGGGCGGGGGGGTTTTTTGTGGGGAAGAAGGAAGGTTCGCTAAGGCTGTGCATTGACTTCAGAGAACTTAATAACATCACTATCAAGGGCAAATACACCCTGCCTCTTGTTAACTCAGCATTTGATTCCCTCCAGGGGGTTTCCTGGTTCACCAAGCTGGATCAGCGGAACGCCTACCATCTGGTCCGGATCCGGGAAAGTGATGAATGGAAGATGGGGTTCCGGACCCCCAGCGGTCACTTTGAGTATTTGGTCATGCCGTTCGGGCTAACCAACGCCTCCGCTGTGTTCCAACGGCTGATCAATGATGTGCTGAGGGATTTTCTGGGTGTGTTTGTTTTTGTCTACCTTGATGACATCCTCATCTTTTCACAGTCCCTGGGTGAGCATTGAATGCATGTGAGGCGAGTGTTGCAGCAACTCCTGGAAAACGAGTTATTTGTTAAAGCCGAGAAATGCGAATTCCACGTGTCCAAGACATCCTTCCTGGGCTTTATCATCTCCCACAGTGAAATCATCCTAGACCCCAGCAAGGTAAAAGCGGTGGTAGATTGGCCCACCCCCCCTTCCAGAAAACAACTGCAGCAGTTTTTAGGGTTCGCCAGTTTCTACCGCCGCTTCATTAAAAATGACAGCATCACTGCTCTTCCCCTGACCTGTCTCACTTCTTCAAAGGTGCCCTTCAGGTGGATTGAGGAGGCGGCTGCGACCTTTGCTGATCTTAAAGGGTAGTTCTCGGCCTCTCCCATCCTGGCCCAGGTGGACCCCGCACTCCAGTGCCTAGTAGAGGTGGATGCCGTGGACTCGGGGGTCGGAGCCATCCTGTCCCAGCATTCCCCTGCGGATGGCAAGGTTCTTCCCTATGCATTCTTCTCCCGACGGCTGTCTCCAGGGGAATGTAACTATGACATCAGTGGCAGGGAGCTCCTAGCGGTCAAGCTCGCTCTGGAGGAATGGCGCCACTGGTTGGAGGGGGCCTCCCAGCCGTTTGTGGTCTGGACGGACCACAAGAACCTGGAGGACCTTAGGACGGCCAAGCGTCTGAACGTGCGCCAAGCCCGCTGGTCACTGTTCTTCGGGCGTTTCGATTTTACCATCACATATCGTCCCAGGTCCAAGAATACCAAACCTGGTGCCCTGTCCAGGCAATTCTCCTCTGATGTTGTGGAGAAGACGGAGCACCCCATCCTTTCTCCATCATGTGTCGTGGGCACCCTCTCGTGGAGCATTAAGGAGAAGGTCTTGAAGGCGCTGGACGTTGAACTGGACCCGGGCGGGGGGCTAGCCGGGAGGCTGTTCATCCCATCTGCCGTCCAAGGCGAGGTCATCCACTGGGCTCATGCCTCCAGGTTCTCGTGCCACCCCAGGAGAGGTCACACGGTGGCTCTATTGCAGAGGACGTTTTGGTGGCCGTCTATCCAGAAGGACATCGGAGAATATATCCGCGCCTGCCCCCAGTGCACCGCTGGCAAGACATCTTCCTCCTATCCTGCTGGTCTGCTTCACCCCCTCCCAATTCCCGGCAGGCCCTGGTCCCATGTGGCGTTGGACTTTGTCACCGGTCTTCCCTCCTCTAACCATCATACGGTAATCCTCACCATTGTGGACAGGTTCTCCAAGGCCCCCCACTTCGTCCCCCTGCAAGGGCTGCCTACGGCAAAGGAGACGGCAGATCTGCTCGTCCAACATGTGGTGAGGTTACACGGGATCCCCCTGGACATCGTCTCCGACCGAGGACCCCAATTCATCTCCCAGGTTTGGAGGACCTTCTGCAACGCCCTTGGGGCTACGGTAAGCCTGTCGTCTGTTTACCACCCTCAGAGCAACGGGCAGTGTGAAAGGGCGAATCAGGAACTGGAGACTGCATTGCGGTGTGTCGCGACCGCCTACCCGGCATCCTGGAGTACACACCTCCCATGGATTGAATATGCTCACAACACCACGGTCTCATTTGTTATTAGTATGTTCCCGTTCGAGGCTTCGCTGGGCTACAATCCCCCACTATTCCCTGAAGAGGAGGGGGACATCGCCATTTCATCCGTCTGGGCTCACTTGAGGCACTGCCGCCGGCTGTGGAGAGCTACCCGGACCGTGCTATGGTGCACGGTGGAGCGCAACTCTACAGTGGCCAATCATCGCAGGATGTCAGCCCCTTCCTACCAGGTGGGCCAGCAGGTATGGCTATCTACAAAGAATACATACCTGTCAAGGCATACCTCATGCCTCCCTTATTGGGGGGGCCTTCACACCTGTACTGACCTCATGCCTCCCTTATTGGGGGGGCTTTCACGCCTGTACTGAGTACTTAAAAACTGTATTTATCGGCAGATGAAAGAAAACTGAAGCAAAAAAAACAAACAAAAAAACCAAACAAAAACCAAACAAACAGCAACTGCAACATGAACTATTTCAAATTCATTCATTTATGCTGCCAATGCTGAAACAAAAGCAGAATGGATTTTTGTTTCATAAGTTAAGTATCAGAAATAATTCTCTTTGAAATTGTGTTAATAATAATAACAATGAAAATATCAATCTTATTCAGCCCTTTCAATATAATGCTATACATTCAGATGTACAATCTGCTGGGGGTTTCGTCCTGTTAAAAGGGAGTTTTTCCTCTCCACTGTCACCAAGTGCTTGCTCACAGGGGATCGCCTGATTGCTGGGGTCTTTCTGCAACTGTGGGGGTTCCCCCTACAGTTGATAGTGCTATGAGATGACTGTTGTTGTGAAATGGCGCTATATAAATAAAGTTGAATTGAATTGAATTGAATGTAAAGCAAAGTTCCAAGATACAAAATAACAGTACACTATAGGGGATTTGGGCTACCTCTAAGCATGTTTGTTAAGATTTTAAAGCATTTTTTTTGTTATATTTAGGTAATATTTGAAGGTGAATAATACTGCCCATACCTGAAAACATTTGGAGAGTTCTCCTTCAGTCTGGAAAGGTCTCGACCCACCATCGTGTTGCAATTGTCCGAACCAAAGCCCACAACATTCTGCCATGGAATATTGTGCAATCTAAAATAAATAAATAAATGGTGACGTTGAAGGAGAACGGTGACGTCCAGTCCCTCGATTTCCCTTTTCTTCAAGCTTTGTTTACTTCGCCGGCGGCGCGCTGCAAGAAGCCATTTTGAAACTCACAAAAACACTGCTTAGGTGCACTTGTGGAGGATCGAAATAAGTGCAGGCGGACGCTGAGCGCACTGCCAGCCCTGTACGCTATGGGGGTCACACACGAGGTGTTCCTCCACACTCTCAATAATTTTTTTTCCTGTATATTTTTCTTTTTGGCGTACAGAAATGGCAATACGCCCGTATTTGCTAAAATTGCATTTTCCCCGTATTAAAATACGGCGAAACCGTATCACTTGACAGGTATGAGAATATTAATCTGAAGGCAGAGCCGAAGAAGATGTCTCAGCAGTTAATTGGGCCATTTTCCATTACGCACATCATCAACCTTGTCTCTGTGTGCCTAGCCCTCCCCCCCGTATTTGCCCTATTTTTCATGTGTCACAAGTCAAACCCTTCTGTTCCAGCCCTCTGTGTCCCCCTCCCAGGTCTCCACCTCTGCCGATGGTGATCGATGGTGACCCGGCGTGGAAGGTCAATACCATCCTAGACGTCCGCCGCCGGGGTCGCGGCCTGCAATATCTGGTGAACTGGGAGGGCTATGGGTCGGAATGGAGGTCCTGGGTGCGTCCCTCCTTCGTGCTGGATAAAGAGCTCATCAGGGACTTCCATCGAATGCACCCAGGTATGTTGGATCGACCACTGAGAGGCGTTTCGTAGGGGGAGAGTACTGTAATGGTCTGCTCTGGTTGCTCATCCTCCTCAGCTGCGCACACACCTGGTCCTCATCACGGTCGGGGCTATTTAATCCACGCTGCCCTGGGATCCGTGCAGAGTCATCTGTCTTACTCCATGAGACACACGCACACCTTCTTCGAGATTCCAGAGATCCTAGCCACAGCCTGCTTTCATCCCAGCTTCCAACCTTCTGCCCGCCTGCGTCTGGAAGAAAACCTCCACCACACAAGTAAGCCTTTGCTTAACCTCTCCTATCCAATCTCAGTCCCCTGTGCACAGGTGGAGCTCCGTGGCGGTGGACTTCTCTCCTCCCTGGCGGTGGACCGAGCTTCACACCCTCATCAGACACACCTTCACCACCTACACACTGCAACTGGTTCTGTGGACGCTGTCCTCCTGGCCGTAGCCGCCGAGCTAAACCTGAGCGTCACTACATCTCTGCAAACAGGTTGCCAGGTCGTACCACGTTCTGCTGTCCCCCAGCTGCAGCAAGAGCACACACCCACACACTTACATTCACGATATTGTTGTTAATAAACACAGTATAATTGTATCTATTCTGGTGTCCGAGTCTGCTCACTGGGTCAACAACCATGACACATACGCAGCACAAAAACGGTGGCTAGGCAACTTAAACTTGCCTACCTTAACACAGGAGAGCTGCATGAGCCAGACCCAAGTGGAGCAGAGCAGACCAGACCACTGCATGACAGGGCTCACAGCCAATGTACTGCAAGCAGAGCAATACTGTAATGTCAACCTAGACATCAGTAATTGCCAGAGCATAGCACCAGTAATCGGCAGGGCACAGAACGTGAAAACTTACCTTTATTCTAGTTCAAAGCAGCACACCAACATACTAAGAGGCCTCACATGCCAAACAACATGCCACACCAACAAACAAATAGCCTAGGGAGTGGAAGGAAGTGGTTTGCAGGTGAGGGCTGACACATAAATACACCATGTTCACCCACAGTGCCGCCCAGTTAAGGTGCCACAACAGACGGGGTGTAGAGCAGTGAAAAAGAAGGAAGGTCTATGCTGCTACACTAAGAAGGTTCAAGCTGTTGTTGATTGGCCCACACCCACTTCTATGAAGCAGTTATAACAGCTCCTAGAATTTGCTAACTTCTGCCACAGGTTTATCTGCAATTACAGCTCTGTCATTTTTCCACTTCCTCACGTGGGAGATTGAGTAGAAGGTGAGAGATGTTCAGGCCACCGATCCTTACCCTGGGGGAAAGGCACCAGGTCAGATGTTTGGTCCTTCTGCAGTCAAAAGGGAGGTCATCCATTGGCTGCACACAGCTACATTTTCCCTGTCACCCAGGGGTGGTATGGACCCTTGCTGCCATATACAGCATCTTCTAGTGGCTGACCATGGAGCTCAACATACGGGAGTACATCAAGGCTTGCCCACCAGTGCTCTGCAGGCAAGTCCCTCACCACCACCCTTGCCGAGTTGCTTCATCCCCTCCCCATCCCCAGCCACCCCTGGTCAAGCATTGCACTGGACTTTGTCACCGGGTTGCCGCCCTCTAACAGCCACACCATCATCCTGACAATTGTGGACAGGTTCTCCAAGGCTCCACATTTTGTTCCCCTATGCAAGTTACCATCCGCCTTGGAGACCACTAACCTGCTCATCAACAACGTCATCAGGCTTCACAGAATACCTGGTGACATCGTCTCAGACCATGGACCCCAGTTTGTATTGCTGATATAGCGGTCTTCCTGCAGATCCATCGGGGCCACAGTCAGTCTATCCTCTGGCTACCACCCACAGTTCAATGGGTAGTGTTAGCAAACCAACCAGGAGCTGGAGGCCTTCCTATGGTGCAACACTACGTCTGACACCACGTCATGGAGCACTCACCTTCCCTGGAAGGCATACACCCACAACACTATCAGCTCCACCACCACAGGGTTTTCCCCCTTCAAAGCGTCACTGGGCTACAACCCCTCTCTCCTGTCCATCATGGAGGAGGAGATCGCTGTGTCCAGTGTCACCGATCACATGGCTAGATGCCGTTGGCTCTGGAGGGACTCCAAGGTGGCACTGTTCCGCTCTAGGGAGGAGAACATCAAGTGGGCCAGCCGGAGGAGGACCCCTGCTCCCGCCTACAGTACATGGTAAGAAACAAGGTACACTACCGTTCAAAAGTTTGGGGTCACTTAGAAATTTCCTTATTTTTGAAAGAAAAGCACTTTTTTTCAATGAAGATAACTTTAAACTAATCAGAAATACACTCTATACATTGCTAATGTGGTAAATGACTATTCTAGCTGCAAATGTCTGTTTTTTGGTGCAATATCTACATAGGTGTATAGAGGCCCATTTCCAGCAACTATCACTCCAGTGTTCTAATGGTACAATGTGTTTGCTCATTGCGTCAGAAGGCTAATGGATGATTAGAAAACCCTTGTGCAATCATGTTAGGTCTGCAATGCTGTAATTGCTGCAAATAGAGGATTCTTTGATGAAAGCAAAGTTTGAAGGAAAAAATTATTATTTCAAATACAAATCATTATTTCTAACCTTGTCAATGTCTTGACTATATTTTCTATTCATTTTACAACTCTTGGTGGTAAATAAGTGTGACTTTTCATGGAAAACACAAAATAATTGTCTGGGTGACCCCAAACTTTTGAACGGTAGTGTATGTCTGTCGACAAAAAACTTCCCCTTCAAAATGGATTGCAAGAAGTTGGCTCTCCATTTTGTTGGTCCTTTTACTGTCACCACCATTGTTAACCCTGCCTCTATTTGGCTCAGCCTTCCTCCCTCTCTCCACATCAGTCCAGTGTTCCACATGTCCCAGGTCAAGTTGGTGTTTGCCAGTTCCCTCTGCCCTGCATCCAAACCCCCACCACCACCTAAGATGGTTGACAGAGGTCTGGTCTATGCCGTGAACTGCATCATCAATGCTTGTCGCCGGGGTTGTGGCATTCAGTACCTGGTAGACTGGAAAGATTCTGGACCTGAGGAGAGCTCATGGATTGCCAGGTTCTTCATTATGAATGAATCCCTAATCAACACCTTCCACCAGCAACACCCTGACAAGCCCAGAGTGACGCCAGGAGGTGTCCGTTGAAGGGGGAGTACTGTAAAGGTTCCTGTGTATTCTCTGTACCTCTGCCTCCCTCTCTCTCTCTGCAGCCTTGTTCACCACCTGCTGCCAGTCAGAGAGGCCCTTTAAATAGGGTACTCTCCCTCCACTCTGCTTGGTGATGTTAACCTGCATACAGGCTGTATCCTGCCTGAGCTCAGTACTGTTTATCTTGCGTTGCTGTGCTTCTGATCTTTTGCTTGCCCTAGACCCTGTCACAAGCCTCCTCGTGCGCTTTGAAGTAGCGCACAGAGGAGGGGAAAGGAAGATGGATTTACACGCAGGTTTCACCACAAACACATTTATTAAACAAAAGACAAACGCAATCAACAGTACAAAATAACATATGTGCTCAGGTAACTTAAGGAGTCCTCCAGGACGCTCAACAGTCTTAAGGTGAGAACCACTGGGGAAATGCTCACGGTTAATACTAAACCGGAGCAGTCCAAGTAAGTCCACACATAGCCTGACAACACATGCATATGGCAGTACAATGGTCCAGCAATGCTTGACTGGCAAAGGTTGCTTAAGTACAAGCATTGCTGGCATAACAGATTGGGTGCACCTGGGCGAGGCGAGGGAAAATCAATCACCAGAGTGGAACCAGCTGGCTGTCATGAGATAGGGGGCGTGGTCGGACCAGCAAGTGTCACCGGCAAGTGTCAGACAACGCCCACACGAATGTAGGTCAAGGAGGCTGCCTAACAGCTGCCGGCCAGAACAGTAGCTACAGGTACGGAAAAAAGAACAAGTGACAAAGAAACAACAAGAACTCAAAAGATAACACAATACACAAATATACCGATAACCTGAGCCACAGAAAACAGTCAGAACCGAGCCTAAAGGACAAACCCGGCTTGGTTCATGACAGACCCTGAGACTGCCTGACGTTTGGACTGCCTGCCCGCCTAGTGTTTTTCTGCTGTGCTCGACCCTCTGCTTGCCCCGACTCTGGAGTTTGCCTTACAGACTGGATTTGGATATTCCTGTATTGTGCACATCATCACTCCCCCCAAGTAAGTCGACTTACTGCCGTCTGTCCTCACTGCTCCTCACTCTCATTCCCCAGCCTTCAGGCCTGGCCAGCCTGTCTCCAACAATCCCCTTGAAATTCCACAGCATCTTCTCCCCTGGCAACCTGTTCCCTCAGTGTGTAGGTTGTTCACCTGCCCCCAGCCGCTCTCCCCTGTAGGAACTGTAAGCACAAAAATCTTACATTTAAGCCTTGCCATTCTGTTTGCCATTTTTACTTACCTGTCCATCTGCTCTCTCCTCACAGGGTTGCCAGATCCTCATGAAAATCATCATTGCACATTTACCTTGCACATTTATTGTAATAAAGATTATTGTTTCACCTCATTTACTGTATCATTTCCTCTCGTGTCTGCTTTTGGGTCATATGCCACAAATCTTAACAGCACACCATCAGCAAAACTGACCCAGCAGACATAGGATGGAAGCGATAAAGGACGAGCTCGGTGCTCTTGGGCAATGTTTAGACCAAGCCGCTTACCAGACCAGGTCATTTTGAGTCAAGTAAACAAGCTTACCGAACGTATGACCCAGCTTGAAACCACTGTTCAGGGCCTCACAGCAGCTCTTCCTACCATCGCTAAAGACTGTTGTTTCACCTCATTTATCATTTCCTCCCATCTCTGCTTTTGGGTCATATGCCACAAACCATAACACTTCAGATTTTTACTGCAGTCATATGACCCAAGAAAGCATTTTAGGAGGCTAAAACCCACAAACACACCATGTTTGAAAGATACACTGAGATAATATTTTAATAATATTCAATGAGATAATATTATAAGTTATGCTTAGGACAGCCGTAAATATAGTATACAGTATATGGAATCAAGGTTTTTTTTTCTTGTTAACATGGATGTAACATGTTTTTATGACTTAAAAGACATATCAAGAGCTAAATCACTCTTATGTGTCATCATGTCTGTGTTTTTCTGCTGTTAAAGTTCAGTTACGCTCCTCCCCTTGGAAGAAGGAGAGTTTAGACAGACCATTTTTGTGATGTCTCTATAACTGGTGAACCAGTCAGGACTAAGTACTGGCTATGGCCTCGGAGAAAGAGAGTGGATTTAAAAAGTCAGCTTAGCTTCCATTGCCAGTTAGCATTTGTGCACAGCTGCTTTGAAAACTTGACCTAAATTAAGAGGAGTTTTACCATTAAACTGCTTTTAAGGTCCAGTGTAGTTTCAACCATTATCCTGGGTCACTGTGCATACAAGTGGGCATGTCATTCATCTGGTACGTCTGTATTTTATCACAGGAATTATTCTGTGCAATGTAGCGGTAGCCGCCATTAGCCTTTAATGTGTCATATACGGCAGCTTACTAAGGGTTAAAATTTATGTACAATAAATGTCAAAGCCATGTGTTTAATAGGTAATGTGTAAGCCTGGATATATTTCTCTCTCCTCTCTCTCTCTCTCTCCCGGCGCCACACGAGTAGGCTGCCCTTTGCAACAGCGGCTCGATTCCGAGTCTTTTTCCCTTCCTCTCTCTTTTTGATCCGTCTTTTTTCACTCCACTTATATCATGGACACACAGATCGTCCCAAATGTCTCCTGAGCCGGTGGACGGAGCCACTGTTTATAGCAGGATACGATACAGCAGGGAAGAGCTGCTAGCATTCAACCACCACCCGGTCCCATTGGAAAAACTCGACATACTGAGAGAACTGAGGTGAAAACGCCGCGGCTGCCGGGCTGGAGTAAGGCGGAGGACAAAAAATATAAGGTACAGACCCTCCCTTCCATCTATTGTCATGGGAAATGTACGGTCATTACTGGGAAAGGTAGATGAGCTAGCGGCTATCTCCCGTTACGATAGCACATATCGGGAGTGCTCTCTCCTTTTGTTTTCTGAGACGTGGCTAACTGAACTAGCAGCAGATGCTAACATTGAGCTGGAGGGTTTTCACATGATACGGGCTGACCGAACACCAGACAGTGGCAAAGCAAGGGGCGGTGGAGTGATAATGTATGTTAACAACAACTGGTGCAGACCGGGACATATCACTGTTAAACAACGACACTGCAGCAAAGACATTGAGTTGCTAGCTGTTAGCATGAGGCCTACATATCTCCCGAGAGAACACTCACACGTGATCTGCATTGTTGTTTATGCAAATCCGACGGCGAACGCTGGGACAGCACGTGACGTCATCCATTCAGTAACCAGCAGGCTGCAGACAGAACACCCAGATGCTCTTCTCCTCATCTCAGGCGATTTCAACCATGTTTCACTATCTCCCATTCTACCCACGTTCACCCAGTATGTCACATGCCACACTAGAGACAATAAAACACTGGACTTATTCTACGCAAACACTAAGGAGGCGTACACCTCATCACAACTCCCCCCACTCAGGAGATCGGATCACAACTTGGTTCATCTCTGGCCGGTGTACAAACCCCTAGTGCACAGACAACCTCCGGCCATGCACACTGTGGAGTTATGGTCTGAGGAGACAATGGACACTCTAAAGGGCTGTTTTGAAGCCACCGCCTGGAAGCAGCTCTGCGATCCACATGGTGAGGACATCGATGGCCTCACTCACACCTTCACGGACTACCTCAGCTTCTGTGTGGACAAATCTGTTCCCACCAAGACCATACGGCGTCGCTCAAACAACAAACCCTGGATCAACCCTGAGATAAAAACACTTCTGAGAGAGAAGAAGAGGATCTTCAGGTCAGGGAATAGGGAGATGCTGAAGTCCGTACAGAGGGAGCTGAGGAGAAAGATCAGAGAAGGCAAGGACAGCTTCAGGAAGAAGATGGAGGACAAGCTGCAACAGAGCGACATCAGCGGGGTCTGGAGAAACCTCAAAACCATCTCTGGGCTCCAGAATACCTCCCCCCAGGCCACGGGGAGCAAGGAGTGGGCGAACAACCTGAATCTGTTTTTCAATAGGTTTGACCAACCGCCCTCCCCCCTGACTGCACAACAACCACTGCTGCCTCTAAAAAAATCAAGTCCTGCTGCCCACTCCCCACTCCACCAACACCCCCCCACTCCCAACACACAGCCCCCCATCCTGACCCTGACCAGGACCCAGGTGAGGACGGAGCTGAGGAAGATCAAGGCGAGGAAGGCGTCGGGACCGGACGGCATCAGCGCAAAGCTCCTCAAGTCCTGTGCAGACCAGCTGTGTGGGATTGTGACGTATATCTTCAACCTGAGCCTGAAACTGGGGAGGGTACCACAGCTGTGGAAAACATCTTGTGTGGTACCTGTACCAAAAACTTCCCACCCCAAAGACCTGAACAGCTACAGACCGGTGGCCTTGACGTCCCACTTGATGAAGACCCTGGAGAGACTGCTCCTTGCTCACCTCCGCTCCCTGGTGGAACCAGCGATGGATCCACTCCAGTTCGCCTACCAGCATGGCATTGGGGTGGAGGATGCGGTGATCTTCCTCCTTCACCGTTCTCTGTCCCACCTGGAGAAGCCCGGGAATATGGTGAGGATCATGTTCTTTGACTTCTCCAGTGCTTTCAACACCATCCAACCGATGATCCTGAAGGACAAGCTGCTGCGCGCAGGGGTGGACCAGCACCTGTCATCATGGATCCTGGACTACCTCATGAACCGGCCTCAGTTTGTGAGAACCCGGGACTGTGTGTCCGACACGATCGTCAGTAGCACGGGGGCCCCCCAGGGAACGGTGCTGGCTCCCTTCCTGTTCACTCTTTATACTGCGGACTTCTCACACAACACAACACACTGCCATCTACAGAAGTTCTCTGATGACCCAACTTTCCACGTCTTCCACATTAAACCAGTGTTCTCCAGTTCCCTATGAGATGAGATGAGATGAGATGAGATGAGATTCAACTTTATTGTCATTACACATATGTCCACCATCTAAGCCACCACTGCCACCGAAGATGGTTGATGGAGGACTGGTTTACGCCGCCACCCGGATTCTGGACTCTCGCCGCAGGGGGTGTGGCATTCAGTTCCTCGTAGACTGGCAGGGCTATGGCCCCGAGGAGAGATCCTGGATCTCCAAGTCCTTCATCATCATGAATCATCATCAGGGCTGCACGGTGGCGCAGTGGTTAGCACTGCGGCAGCACAGTTTACCCTTGGCCGGGGGATTGTGGGGATCGTGGGATCGTGGGTTCGATCCCAGCCCCCAACCAACAGTGATCTGTGTGGAGTTTGCATGTTCTCCCCGTGTTGCGTGGGTTTACTCCGGGATTTCTCCGGTTTCCTCCCACATGTCAAAAACATGCATGTTAGGTTAATTGGCTGTTCTAAATTGTCCCTAGATATCTGTTTCCTATAGGCCCTTAGAATAGAGGGTTAGTATTAATGAAAGCGCTTTGAGTGGTCTTTGTGACTAGAAAAGCGCTATATAAGTGTAGGTTAGTTAGTTAGTTAGTAATCATGGACAATACCCTCATCCAGGATTTTTACTGTCGCCACCCTGACAAGCTACGAGTAATGCCAGAAGGCGCCCCTAGAGACGGGGGTACTGTAAGGGCTCCTGTCTGATATGCCCACCTGCCTCTCTCTCTCCCCGCTGATTGAGCACCTCTCCCGGCAGCTGCACCACCACCTGCAGCCAGTCAGTGGGGCAGTATAAGTGGGACACTCTCCCACTACTCTGTCTGGTTGCGTCTGAGCTACACCCCATCTGTGTCCTTCCTGCGCCTAATCTGAATTAACCTTGTGTATTACTCTGTCATATTCTGTCTCTTACCTGTCCGCGGAGCCTGTGCCTGCCTGTTGTTTGGATTTGTCTGCCAGTTCTAACCTAGCCTGCCGTACTATGATCCATGTCTGCCCTTGAACCCTGAAAACTGCCTCATGGACTAAACTTGGATTTTCTCAGACTGTGCACATCTTCATCTTCCCATGTAAGTTGACTTACCAGTGTTTATCATTATAATCACCATCCCTCTTTTTCCCAGCACTAAGGCTTGGCCAGCCTTTCCCCTTTGCCCGCTCACCTGCACTGAAGGACTCCTCCTGGGACTTCCACCATCATCAGGATCTGTTGTGTATCCCTGCTGCTCCCACCAGAGGAAACCTGCAAGCATATGAACGATATTAATCTCCCTGTCACTATCCCTTATACTTACCTTTCTCTCTGCTCTCTTCCCTGCAGGGTTGCCAGATCCTCATCACCCTTTGCAATATTTCTAACATTACTGTCAACAAAGATTATTGTTCACTAACCTTCAGACGTTGTCTTCTGTGTCTGCTCCTGGGTCTAAGTTTTACACCATGTCAGCAATAATATGGAACCAGTCAGCTTTTGATTTGGTTTGGGAAACATTCTCAGTAGATGTAGAAACTGTTCCTGCATCTCTGCAGAATATCTGACTGTTGAGTAGTATAGTTTTTCTGAAAATGAAATGCCAATCCAATAAAACTGCCAAGTGCAAAAAAAAAATAATAAATAAATAAATCATGCATTGCTACTTATACTAAGCTGTTGGTGGGTAACATTTACAAACAAGGTCCCCTTTCATGGACTTACAATAGCCAGATGGACTTTTGACTCTAAACTTGTAATTTTTCAACTCGGAAGTTAATCACTGTAGATAGGCTTTAACCAAAATCACATTTTACCCCTGTATCTAAAAAATGTTTTGCATTCAACACTATCAAGAAACAAATAATGAATGTAGAAAGTAGACTGTGACTTCTCTCAGCAGACGATATAACAGTGTCCAATGAAATATAGGTGACATGTAGCAAAACACCACCATTTAAAACCCTGACATGAGAACGTGCTGAAGAAGTAAGCACAGCTGTGCTGAGTAATTTTTTTCTATTACTTTGCATCCCAGGCTTGCTAACACAAGGTGAAAACTCCACCCTCTACATGTGTCAACGACTGACTTCAAACAACAATGTGACAACCTCTACTGTTACGTCTTGAAATGAAGGAGTCGGAGGCAAGTCTTCATGCAGCTAACAAGTCTAACTTGATTACATGAACTTGGGTACTGCTTCTCATACAGACACATACACACAACACCTACAGTAGCTAAAGAAATGTCCTATCATATCACTTATTCAGTTGGAAATGACTGCATGACACAAAATGAGTATAAACACGTCGTTGTCTAGAATTTCTTCCTGCAGCTCATTCAGCATTTTCCTTGTCATTTCACATATCTTGTCATGCCATCTCATCTTTGGGCTTTCTCCCTTTCATATTCCAAAGAAAGGTCAATAAGGCTAAATTCAAAGTACAAAACATCTATGCTGGAAACAGCTGCATTTGATAATAAACCTAAACAGCAAATTTGCACCAGTGAAACAAAACTATTAGTTACTATACGTATCTCTAAGGAAAAAAGTTAGTATTAAAATTTTAAAAAGGATAAAACCATCCACAGACAAAAAAAACCTGATAACCAAGGTTAAAGGAACATTATGTAATCGTGACAATTCATGTTTACCTCCGCCAAGGAGGTTATGTTTTCATCGGCGTTGGTTTGTCTGTCTGTCTGTCTGTCTGTTTGTTTGTTAGCAAGATAACTCAAAAAGTTATGGACGGATTTTCATGAAATTTTCACAGATTGTCACAAATGGGGTATCCTACAGATGATTACATTTTGGTGGTGATCCGGATCACCGCCATTATGCGAAATGCGATTTTCCTGAATAACTACTGAACCACTAATCCTATCCATGTGAATCCAATTGCTACTCATATGTTTTCATGGTCAAGGAATCTGAAAACGTACACACAATAAATGTAGGATTAATATTTATGATGTAAAACACTGTATGGGGGAACTGTGGCGCTTGGCGGAGGTCTGCGCTCTCCGAGTGCTTTTCTAGTTTAAAATGTTACTGCAGTCCAAAACTCTAAATGGTGAAGAGGGTAGTCCCTCCTCTCCTGATTGGAGTCATGCAGGTTGCCAAGTTGAGAACAGGACAAGCAGGAGTTTTAGCACCAATGGCAAGTGATGATGACACAGTAAGATGTTATGTTTGGATACAAATGATTTCTGGTCCCACTCACTTGCTTGTCTTCATAAGTGTAGCACACTGTTTTCCCCAACATGGCATCTGGCATCTCAGGGGGTTAAAACCTGACTGGCTCTGATTCTAGAAAGTAGTCTAGCCAACACACATACACACACACACACACACACACACACTTAAAAACAAAAAAGCCTTTCTGGTCTTAATTGCAAACTTTGCAAATAGAAATGTCTGGTTTATAATATTGTTGGAGAAATAGCTTTTCAGCTTAACTGTTCAATTAATCTCTGGAGACACTTCATGGTTATTTTTATGGTTTATTACATTTTTTTTTCTCAATTTCAAAACTATGGATAATTATTTCAGACAGAAGCATCAATTGCATCCATGTAAAAAAATGCTTCACAAATACTTTGGAACTAAGTGTTAAGGGCTGTCCACAACAGCAGTGTGGACACTGCCATCCACTTGAGTTAGAATGATTTTTAAAACTATAATTTTATGGTTATGGGCTGCACGGTAGCGCAGTGGTTAGCACCGCAGCAGCACAGTTTACCCTCGGCCGGGGGATCGCGGGGATCATGAGATCGTGGGTTCGATCCCTGCCCCCGGCCAACAGTGATCTGTGTGGAGTTTGCATGTTCTCCCCGTGTTTGTGTGGGTTTACTCCGGGATTTCTCCGGTTTCCTCCCACATGCTAAAAACATGCAGGTTAGGGAGTTAAGGGGCACTTGCGCACGCAGCGGCTGGTGGCTTGTCACCGGACTGCAGAACAAATCTACCTACCGGTACAAAGTAAGTCCAAAAAAAAAATGGTTATCTTTATAGTACTTGGTATGGATGGCCCTTTATGCTTGGGACAGTGGAACATATCAGATTAACCAACATATTTTAGTATTTGTCATTCATAGCAGTTTTTGAGAACAACTGATATACAAAATTGTAACTCATCCTGTGAGAAATGTATTTGAAAAAAAAACAGACATTATTTTTAGGCTTATTCCTTCATTTTGTTTCAATATTTTTTAGAATTAACATCTGTAAATTATGTGTTTCCCTTCTTTAATGAAATCCCTTTTGGCCTCAAAGTTTTTTAATGCTATTTTCAGTATTAAAATTACAGCTATCTCTCTCATTTGCAAATAAAAGCTTTTTATCTACCACTAAACCCCAGATAAACATGCTGACACACTTCTGTCTGAGCAGCAATTTTGGACTTATTACACCAACCATAATCCAACACACTTAACAGCCAAGTTTCAAAGAAATAAAGTGTTTGTTCTAAAACCAGGCCTTCTGGACTATGGCTCATAAGAAGTCTGTAATGTCAGCTGTCAGTCCCACAAATGGGACCCACCCACATAGTGGCCATAGCAGGGATACCAAGAAACAGGAGCAACTGGCACTCATAAATAGCTAACGCAGCAACAAAAATGACCCAAAATGCTCTGGTCTGCCTAAATGATCATCCCCAACCGCAGCACACAGGGTACTAATGGTAGCTGCTGAGGTTTCTGCTTTACTGAAATAGTAAGGGTGAACATAAGTAGCATGGCCATCTCCATGGTTGTGCACATCCAGTGGTGTACTAGACTGGGTGGGAATGGGTCTTTAATGGTTCATTTCTTGACTATCTGGAGTGCAGCCACAAACACAACCAACAATCAGCAGTTAAATCCAAAACACATTCCTCAAGATTCATCAACCAAACTACTGAGAGCTTTTCAACCACTGACCCCATGTCATAAACGCCCTTCGGTGCAGGATAAAGGTACCAAACACCGGCTGTGAGTTTGCACACGTTTAATGACAGAACACAAAACACCACAGTAGGGCTGTTGTGGTAGAGGAATTTCTCCTGCTGTGACGGTGGACAGCTAAATACCGCAGTATGCAGTATTATTGCAAATGTTTTTAGGACCCTGTGGATTCATAATTTAAACAGGGTTTATAACTTAGATAACTTATAACTTAAATGAGGAAAGCTGTAAGTCTCGCTGCAGCTCGCTCTCAACTTTATGCGCGTGTTGTACAACTGTGCGGAGCTCTGCTCTTTATGCAGGCATGAACTCCTGATTCTGTAAAAAAAAAACAAAAAAAAACCCGATCATTTTCATGAAGCAGTGGCGGTAACTAAAGGTGCGTTCACACCAAACACGAACGGACAAATTTTTCGCGCAGCACGATTACATTAAACTCAATGTAAACACGCGTACAGATATGACTTCCTTTTCTGAGTGAGATGTAGACAGGTGAAGTTGCCTTTATAACTTCTACAGCTGTGTTCAACCTGCTGTGGAAATTCCCAAAATAACGTCATGCTTAGGTTTACATTATCTGACCGGGGGCTCACCTCAAAATGTCGTCTCAAGTCTCTGAAACTTCACAGAAGATGGGTTTTCATTGCTAGCTTGCTATGACGTCCGTAGGTCGTAGGTCCGTAGTTATTTACCGTGGGTAAATAACTCCAAAATCCAATTCAGCTGAAGAGTTCCCAGTCCTCCTGTCTCCCAGTGAGTGAGTTTCATTTTCTAACTAGTTTACTCTGCAATGGTGATAATTTTACTCCATCTGCTAGCTAGCTGCTAGCGTAGCTCATACACAGTCAGGAGCATACACACTCCGCTCAAAAGGAAATAACATGCTTTGTGTCCTTTCAGTGCTCACTGTTACGGCTGTATTTAACAAGAAGTCCAAATGCTTTTGCCACTAACTGCCTGCCTTAGCAATTTATTTAATAATCAATAGGGCCACATAAGTGAACAACGGCATATAGCCACACACACAAAAAAAAAGTGAATACCGTGGTTACTGCAGTTGGTTGTTTTCCTCCGTGGTAGGCATGTCCATACCACGGTATTACATAATTGCTTTTATCGTGACAGCCCTACACCACAGTAAAGTGAGAACGGACTATAAAGCACAGACCGATGGCAAAATACAACAAAGAAAACAATTAGACAAGAAGCACTCATCTGAGACAACCAAAGAAAGTGTGGAACATACGCCGGTTGGAATCAAAGGATAAACACAAAATGACAAAAGGCAAAAAGCAAAAAGCGGCAAAGAAACTTACGTCCGTACGTTGAGAAGGGTGCTGCGCCGGACAATAGTGCACAGCCCCATAAATAAGGCTAGAAACAAAATGAAACAAGTGATCGCAGGTGTGGGTCACCTGAGCGGGCAGGAGAAAGCAAAGAAACAATTTAGACCAGCTGAGAGTGATGAGAGAGGAGAGAGGAGAGAGCAGGCTGACAGCTGACAGGGTCCCGCCTCCTTGGAGCAACAACCCGGAAACGTGACTGACAGCTGTCAACCTAAAGGAAGAACACACAACCGAATAAGAATATAAGGAGATGGCAACATAAAGACAAGTAATCTCAAAAATGTGAATAACAAACTATAATGAGCATAAACAGGAGAATAAATCATACTAAGAAGCAATACAGAATATGTGGCAAATCAACCAAGGAAAAAATAACAGTAATGCAACTCAAAACGACAACACTGTACAAATATGAAAAGAAAACAGAAAGACTGAGCCCTGTGGAATCCCCCTGCGCTCAGATCGTGACACCCCACATGAGCCGAGAGACTACAGTGAGGTCTCTTCAATGACTGCAGGGCCGTGAAAAACACACACACCACCGACACCAGCATGACTGTAGGTTCTGCAGTGTGAAGGCTGATGGGATGAAATGAATTCATCTCCTTTGTTGTTTATCATCAGCCTAGAGGAAGTCCCCACTCCCTAACACTCCTTCTCTGTTCTAGATTACATCAATCTATAATGCATGCCAAAAGTTAGTGTGTCATTATTTGCTGACATCAAGTTTAAGACAGGCTATCAGTGGATTTGATATGTTGTGGGTCCACTCCACATTCAAATATTTCAACAAGCAGGGTTGGCACAGTATCATGTGTAGACAATCACATTTCTTATCATGTGAATCAAATATTGTGGATTAGTGACAAATGTTGCAAAATGTATTAAAAGTCACATCTGCAAAACATCAGCTTTCTGTTGTCACTGTGAGAATGTGAAGAAATGCTCACATCGCTGTATAAGGTGTCAAAACATATAGAAGCGTAGCTGGAATCTAGAAATGTGTCACTGCAAAGTTTCTCTAGCAAAGTGGCTCCTCCATTTATTGTTACACTCTGCGACATATGTAGCATGACATCTGTGCCAATGATGTTGTGAAGCAAGGGTCTGTAACCTGTAGCTCCAGGGCTACATGCTGCTCTTTTGTCCATAAACAGCTGCTCCCTGTTGCTTTAACAAGAAAAAAAAGTTCACATATTCAGGAGAGGGAAACCTTACAAATGCAAGAAAAGCTTCAAATCGGCAAGAAAATGTGTCCATCTTATCTATGGTAAATTTACTAGAAACAAAATAAAACAAGAAAAAAAAGAAACTAGCTGAGAATTTATAAGTGAAAAGTTTTATGTTTAAGATGGAAAAAAACTCTAATGTTGACAACCCAGTTTATTTTTCTAACTCCTTGTTTTTCAGCCAGGGGTCCTCAGACTCCAGGGAGTCCATGAGAGAATGTTCAGGGGTCTGCGAGAAAATGTCCAATTTCACATCTGAATTGGTCGAAAAATTGCAAACAACTTGCCGTTGTTGTACACTGGTGCCTGCAGTGGCTCCTCCATGTCAGTAGGTGGCAGCACAAATGCAATCCCTCCTCTTCTTCTTCCTGTCAGTGGAGGTTGTGCCTGAGTTGGGGATTCCTGCACATTTGGAGGCAGTAGTTTCAGGACTCTCAGGTTTGCTATTGCTGAGCTCATAACACTGGGGGAAATGTTACCACTGTGGTGTTAATAAAACATATTGGCTAATAAGGTCGGTTTTGAGATTGGCATCAGGTGTGCTGGCAATGGAGTAGGTGTGTGCGTTGCTGGCTCCTGCTATATTTTTTTTCCTTACTTTTTTAAACCCTATTTTGCTGTAAGCTGTCAATGTTTTGGACATTTAATACGTGCAGAATCTGTTTTGAGTTGTGAAATATGTCCAAAACAAGAAAGCAGACTGAAAAGGAGGCAGCAGTGAACAATACTAACACCAGCTTAGCTGAGGATGCTAATATCAGCCTTAACCCTGCACTTGTTGCCTTGCTTGAGCAACACAGAATGTCCATAGCTGCTGACTTTAAAGCTTCATTTGAACTTATTAATGGTAAGCTGGACAAGATTCAAGCAGATGTGGCGAACCAGGAGCAACGCATTGGCGACCTTGAAAACAACGCGGAGGACGTCAGCCAGCGCCTAGCGGCGCTTGAAGCTACATGTGAATCAATGCAGGAGGAGAACAAACTTTTGAAGAACAAACTTTCTGACCTAGAGGGAAGAAGCAGGAGGCTGAATATTCGTCTGGTGGGTCTGCCGGAGTCCTTTGATGTGGGTCCACGGCCATCTGAATTTTTTTCTCGGCTGTTGGTGGACGTCTTTGGCACACAAACTTTGCCATCTCCCCCAGAGCCAAGTCTACCTACGGGTACAAATAAGTAACAAAAAAAAAAAAAAGAGCTGGATAGAGCCCACCGCAGCCTCATGGCCAAGCCGGGTCCGAACGGGAAGCCGCACGCTGTCATTATTTGTTTCCACCGGTTTCGGACCAAAGACTTGGTGATGAGAGAAGCGCGGAGACACCGTGGGACTTTGCAATATCGTGGGCATAAACTCCAGTTCTACGAGGATTATAACGCCAACGTTCAGAAGCAACGAGCCGAATATAAGGAGGTTATGTCCGAGTTGTACAAGAGAGGTTTTCGTCCTTCTCTTCTTTTCCCCGCCAGACTCCGGATAACTCTTCCAGACGGCAAAAACCAGTGGCTGGCGTCCGTCTCGGAGGCCACCCGCTTCATGCAAACCATGGAGAGAAACCAGCAATTTTCGCCTTGAGCTGGACATTTCTGGGTTGACCAGCTGCCGCGCTGGACTGCTTGATTGTTACTTCATTGAAGCTGCACTGACTGGACATTGATGCATTTTTAGATGTTCAAAAACAAAGTAAAATTGGCTCCCTATACGTTGTTGTTTACTTAATTTTTTTTTTATTTTATTTTATTTTTTTTTAGGGTAAAATGTTCATACTATGCAGGATTGAAGCCAGTTGTATGGGAGCATTTTGTTAGGATGAGAATAGAGCAGGAGATGGAGTGGTTGCTGTTTTTTGCAACCGGCTGGAGTGTTGTTATAGGTTTGGTTGTTGAATTTTTTTTTTTATTTTTTATTTTTTTGTTGTTTTTTGTTATGGATTTATTTACACCCCCCTTACCCCCTCCTTTTTTTTTTTTCTTTTTTTTTTACCCATACCTCACCTTATTCTTTTTTGGGCTACACAACACAATATATAAATTTTACTCTTTGAATGAATAGTAATCTTACTTTGGTAAGCTGGAATGTGAAGGGGTTGAACCATCCAATTAAACGAAAGAGAGTCATGTCACGTCTAAAGCAGTTTAAGCCTGGGGTACTGTTTTTGCAGGAAACCCATTTGCAGGATTCCGACCACTTGCGTTTGTCAAAATGTTGGTCAGGACAATTTTTTCATTCAAATTTTAAAGCTAAGGCCAGGGGCGCTGCTATTCTTATTGATCGAAATATCCCATTTATTCCCTCTAATGTTGTATTAGATAAAAATGGACGATTTGTAATAGTATCAGGTAAACTTGGCAATAAACATGTCACCTTGGCTAATCTGTATGCGCCGAATTTTGATGATGTACACTTTTTTCGCAACCTTTTTTCACAACTTCTAGATTTAAATACTCATTCTCTAATTCTTGGGGGTGACTTTAATTTGTATATGGATCCGATCTTAGACCGCTCATCCTCAAAACCTGCTAGTCTTAATAAATCTGCAATTTATGTTAAGTCTTTTCTTGAGGAATATAGCCTTACAGATCCTTGGCGTTTTTTACATCCTAACGGCAGGGACTATTCTTTTTTCTCTCACGTACACCATACTTATACCAGAATAGATTATTTTTTTGTTGACAATTTATTAATTAATAACCTTTGCTCTTGCAGTTATGATAGCATCTCGGTTTCTGATCATGCCCCTCTTGTACTTAAAATGATCCTCCATGGATGTGACTCCATGAGAAAGCATTGGAGATTGGATCCATTATTACTTACAGATGAAAAATTGGTTGCAAATATTTCTTCTAAAATTAATTTTTTTTTTAAAGAAAATAAAACTCCTGGTATGCCAAATAAAACGATATGGGAGGCCATGAAGGCATTTCTTAGGGGGGAATTTATCTCATTGGCAGCATTTAAAAGACGATCCATAATACAGGAACAGAAGGCTATTTTAGATCAAATCTTGGACATTGACAGACAATATGCTCAATCTCCATCACCCGCTCTGTACAAGGAACGTATGACATTACAAACTAAACTTAATTTACTTTCTACTCGACAAATTGAAGGTTGTTTAATAAGGAACAAGAGTGAATTTTATGAACATGGCGAAAAAAACAGTAAACTTCTAGCTAATCAACTGCGTGGTATTAGAGCTAAGCAAATTATTACTGGAGTTAGGACAGATAAAGGAGAGGTGACATCTGACCAACAAGTGATTAATGATATTTTCAGGTCATTTTATTCCAAATTATATACCTCAGAATATACAACAAACTTAAAGGATTTGGAAAAATTTTTTGATTCTATTGATATCCCTTCGATTTCTTCAGAATCTCGGCAAATTCTAGAAGCTCCCATCACAAAAGAAGAAATTCAGCTGGCAATATCATCCATGCAATCAGGAAAATCTCCAGGACCTGATGGGTTTTCCGCTGATTTTTTCAAAAAATTCTCTGACGACCTTGCCCCTTTCCTTTGTCAAGTTTTTACAGAGTCGCTTGACTCCGGTACACTTCCTCCTTCATGTTATCAGGCCTGTATCACTGTGTTGCTTAAAAAAGATAAGGATCCTGTTGATTGTGCTTCTTACAGGCCTATTTCCTTGTTAAATACCGATGTTAAAATTTTGTCAAAGTTGTTAGCTTCAAGGTTGGAAAAGATTCTTCCTTTTATAATTTCACAGGACCAAACCGGTTTCATTAAAAATCGCCATTCTTTTTTTAACTTGCGGCGGTTGTTTAATATTATTTATACTCCTCACCACAACATACCTGAATGTCTTATTAGTTTGGACGCTGAAAAGGCATTCGATAGGGTTGAGTGGGAGTATTTGTTTTTTACTTTGGAGAGGTTCGGTTTTGGTCCTTCCTTCTGTTCCTGGATTAAACTTCTCTATGCTAGTCCTTTAGCTTCAGTGTTAACTAATTGTCGCTATTCTGACTATTTTAGACTTTACCGTGGTACGAGGCAAGGCTGTCCTTTGAGCCCGTTGCTCTTTGCCTTGGCAGTTGAGCCGTTAGCTATTGCAATCCGTGGGAGCCGGGACTTTCTAGGCATTCGTAGGGGTGGCATTGAGCATAGGGTTTCACTCTATGCTGACGATCTTTTACTATTTCTCTCCAACCCACTTACTTCATTACCCGCTATACTCAACATTTTGGATAGTTTTAGTAGGTTTTCTGGTTATAAAATTAATCTTAATAAGAGTGAACTGTTTCCGATTAATGAAAAGATTCAAGTTCAGGATTTTGAAAATTTTCCTTTCAAGGTTGTTATTGATCATTTTAATTATCTTGGGATATGTGTCACTAAACAACTTAATTACTTTTTTAAAAATAATTTTCTCCCCTTATTTGACCAGTGCAAGCTAATACTTTCCAAATGGTCCCCATTATCCTTGTCCTTAATTGGCAGAATCAATTCTGTAAAAATAATGTTACTTCCAAAGTTTTTATATTTGTTTCAATGTCTCCCCATTTTTATTCCTAAATCCTTTTTTAAGTCTTTGGACTCTCTGATTACCTCATTTATTTGGAATGGTAAACATCCGAGATTGAGGAAAGTTTTTCTTCAAAGACCCAAATCAGTGGGTGGCATGGCTCTGCCTAACTTTCAATATTACTACTGGGCAGCAAATATCAGGTGCATGTTATATTGGAAACATTTTTATCTGGAACCCAAATCACCCATTTGAATCCTTATGGAGTCACATGTGGACAATCAAACCTCCCTACCGGCAATTTTAGGTTCACCACTTCCCCTTGCTTTGTCTACACTGGGTAATAATAAAGTAGTTCGTCAGTCTCTTAGAATTTGGTCTCAATTCAGGAAAAATTTCGGTCTTCAGTTTTTCTCCATTAGAAGTCCAATTGCCGCAAATCATTTATTTACCCCATCAACTATTGATAGTGCATTTCATATATGGCACAGAAAAGGTTTAAAATCTTTTGCGGATTTATATTTTGATGGTCAATTTGCAAGTTTTTCTCAACTTTCCACTAAATTCGACATCACTTCTACACATTTTTTCTGCTTCCTCCAGGTCAGACATTATGTGCAAACCATGACAAAACAATTCCCTCAAAAACCTTCTGATAATCCTCTAGATGATTTTTTATTAGTTAAACCAACTTCTAAGGGGGTAATGTCAGTTTTATATAATTTAATTTCAAATTTACAATCTTCTTCTCTGGCCGCTATTAAATTGAATTGGGAACAAGATCTTAATTTTACTTTTACTGATGAACTGTGGGACTCTATTCTTGGCCAGGTTCACACTGCATCAATGTGTGCTCATCACGCTCTTATTCAATTTAAGATTGTACACCGGGTGCACCTGTCCAAGGTTAAGTTAGCACGTATTTACTCGGATATAGACCCAACTTGTGAAAAGTGTGGTAGCGCTCCTGGCACTTTGCTTCACATGTATTGGTCCTGCCCTGCATTGATGAATTTTTGGCATTCTGTTTTTATCACTATGTCTGAAGTCCTGCAATATCAAATTAAACCTGATCCATTATGCGCCATTTTTGGTGTGGCTCCAGAACTTGTCTTGCCAAATTCCAAATTAAAAGTATTCAAATTTTCATTATTATTGGCCAGACGTGCTGTATTACTGAAGTGGAAAGACTCTTCACCCCCTTCACATTTACAGTGGATAAAAGATATAATGTCCTGTTTGGATTTAGAAAAAATCAGATATACAGTTTGTGGCTCTGAAAACAAATTCTATAAATTATGGCGCCCGTTTCTTGATTTCTTTGAAAGACCCACGATTATAGTTTCTGAGTAGCTCATATCCCCTTTACCCCACCCCCACCTCACACACACAATTTTTCTTTGTATTTTTTTTTGTATTTTTTTAATTATTGTTTATTTAAAGGTTTTTGTGTTTTGAAGCATTAACATTTGTTAGCTTTAAATTCTAGTTTTTCACTGTTTGGTTAAAACAAAAATGAAAATTTCTAATACTTTGTATTGTATTGATACTTCAATTAATAATAATAAAAAGACCTTTGAAAGAAAGAATAAAACATATTATGGTGTGACACGGGTGGTGGCTTCATCTTCGGGTTCCGCCGCCACCCGGACTATAAGAGGGCTGTGCGGTACGGGGCGGTCTCTTCGACCACCTCTCAGCCTAGCGGGAGCATCTCTGTATCTACAGTGAGTTCATAATAAAGTCCTGTGTAGTTTACCATTCGCCTCATCATTGTTCCACTTTTTATAGACATAACATTTGGCGACGAGGATAAAGTTATGGATGCTGGCATGTCTTCAATTCGGCTGTTTTTGGAGTCTCCGGGAGAGCCTCCAGTCCCTTGGGTGAGATGGTTCACCACATTTCAAAATTACTTGGTGGCACTAAACCTCGGTGAACTGAAGAAGGTACGAGCACGGGGAATTCTGGTCCACAATTTAGGTATGGAAGGACAGCGTATCCTTGCTACCTTGGGTGCTAGTGATAGCTTCGAGGACGTGGTTGAGCTAATGGTGCGACATTTTCGTGCCCCTGCAAACATTATCGTCTGGAGGATCCAGTTTCAGCAGTGCCACCAGTGGATTGGCGAGTTGGTACAACATTAGATAGATAGATAGATAGGTGTACTTTATTGATCCCAAACTGGGAAATTACAGTGTAACAGCAGCATGACAATAGACAACCAAACAACGGAAACACACACATGACAGACAAAGGGATTACCCATGGAAAGTAAAACTAACACGACTATAAAAAACCTATATACATCATAGCTTAATATATGATGACCCGTATAAACACATGAATCATCCCATTGCACAAGAAGGACTATCAGGAGCAGAGTGAAAATGTGAGGTACCAGTTAGTCTGTAAGGTGCAGTGTGGCAGCATAGCTATGACCAGAATACAACATCATAGTGAGTTATTGTACAGTGAAATTGCATGTGGCAGGAAAGATTTCCTGTACCTGGCAGTTCGACAACGAAGCTGTAGTAGTCTACTGGAGAAAGTGCTTCGCTGTCTATCTAGTGTGTGGTGGAGGGGGTGATCAGGATTGTCCATGATGGATTGCAGTTTATTTAGTGTTCTCCTCTCCACCACTGTCTCAAAGGTCTCCAGTCTGAGACCAATTTCAGATCCAGCTCTCTTGATAATCTTGTCAAGTCTGTTGGTATCTCTGGCCCTAATACTGCTACCCCAACAGACAGCAGCAAAGAAGATGGCGCTGGCAACAATGGCCTGGTAGAAAAGCTCCAGCATCCTGCTGCACACGTTGAAGGATCTCAGCTTTCTCAGGAAGTAGAGTCTGCTCATCCCCTTCTTGTGCGCAACGTCGGTGTTGGATCTCCAGTCCAACCCGCTGCTGATCCTGACACCCAGATATTTGTAGTCCTCAACCACTCCCACATCCTCCCCCCTAATCTGCAGCGACTGAGAAGGCGTCTTCCTCTTCCTGAAGTCAATCACCATCTCTCTGGTCTTACTGACATTCAACCTCAGGTGATTCTGCTCCATCCACTCCACAAATCTGTCTACCAGTGCCCTGTACTCTCCCTCCTCTCCTCCTCTTATACACCCCACAACAGCTGAGTCATCAGAGAATTTCTGCAGGTGGCATGACTCAGTGTTGTACTGAAAGTCAGTGGTGTATAAGGTAAAAAGAAAAGGAGAGAGCACAGTCCCCTGTGCAGCTCCCGTATCACTAGCCACCACTCCAGACAAGACATTGCCCAGCCGGACAAACTGTGGTCTGCCTGTCAGGTAGTCAGTAATCCAGGAGATCACAGAGCTGTCAACCCCCATTACCCGCAGCTTCTCACCCAGCAGCAGTGGCTGGATGGTGTTAAAGGCACTGGAGAAATCAAAAAAAGTGATTCTCACAGTATCTCCTCCACCATCCAGGTGCAGATGATTATGTTGTGGACCTGCGGCAGCTGGCCAGAGACTGCCAGTTTGGTGATTTAGAGGAATAGATGGTCCGGGACCAGTTGGCAGAGCACACGCTTTGCTCGTCAGCATGGTCGAGGCTCCTCACATACTCCTGCGAACTGATATTAGCCACTGCTGTAGAGATAACTCAACAATGTGAAGCAGCAGACAAATTATTGTGCAACCTCGGTGAGAGAGCTATGCTACACCACTATGACTAACGATCAACAGCGCAGGCTGTGGACCCAGACAGTGACAATAGTGAACAAGAGGAATGCACTATAGCTGTGAAGATGAGGTCTGCCCCAGAATCGCCCAGGTGTTCGGGTTGTGGATCCACTAAGCACCGGTGTAAGGCTAGAGAGTGTCCGGCGAGAGGTAAATGTTGCGGCAAGTGCGGACTCCTGCATCACTTTGCCAGGGTCTGCTATAGGTTTGAGCGAGTGGAACAGCGACACAAAGCGGATACCCCTGCTCCAACTCCCATGGTTATTCACACCGTCTCTCCAAACACCAGCGGCCATACATATTGTATGGTGAAACTGGACGGCGTGAAGGTACCATTGCTGACTGACACGGGCGCAGTGAGGTCTGTGTTGAGTTGGCCCACCATGAGGAGTTTCTTCCCGTACTATCAAGTGAGAGGTCATTAGGCGCCATTATGTGGTTATGGAGGAAAAAGGCTGTCCATTGTGTGTTTGGTGGAGTTGACGGCTTGATACAAGTCAGCAGTGGTCACCAACCTGAAGTTTGTAGTGACTGCCAGTGGCGAGAATGTGATGTTCTGTGATCTCTTTTATGGACTGGGTTTCACCATCACCAGTGGCATTGGAGAGGAGTGGTCGGGCCGTGGCTTGTGGGACCGACTGGTGCCGCGAGTGGTGGACAATGCTGTATAGGACGAACCTTGGCTTAGTAGTCTGGGAGGTGAGCAGGACCAACCCCACCCAGAGCCATCGCAGGAGGGTTCCTGTGCCAGAGCCCAAGTTACCCTAGCTGAGGGAACTGGGCGGCACGGTGGGACGCCCGTGACGGTGGGTGGAGCCGAGTGGCTGGCCCATCCTGTTTCTGGAGTTCGGCTGGGAGGTACTGAGAAACAGGGGGTCGCAAGGGCTTCTCCAGCTTCTCAAATGAAAGCGAGCGGGGCAGGACCGGCTGGCACGGTGAAATGACGTGCCACTCAGGAACACTGGAAGCCGAGTCGGGCACCTCTGGGGTTCGCTGATGTGGTCCGGCCCAGAGAGGAGGCCCAGTCGAGAGGGGTTCGCAGGAAGCAGAAACAACAGGAGGACCAGGGGCGACTGCAGGCGGTGGCTGTTTGGGAGGACGCCTACCTCCAGCTGTCTGATGGTACATGGAGACACCCCAACAAGCTGCGGCACGCCAATGATGAGGGAGAGGTGTCTCGGCACCGATGTGGGTCGTCTCCGGGTACCAAGAGAAGAAGATGCTCTCGTCAGGACCCTGACGACCCTGACGAGTCTCCGGGGGTGGGTTCTCCACTGTGACTGACTGGTAATGGAGGGCAATGTGTTTAATGTATGTTGTTGGTATATAAATTACCCAGGTTTAAGTAATTATGCATGGTGTTGAAATGAGTATTATTCATGTTGTTTTTTGCGTTTGTGAAGAGACGTAAAATCTGTTTATATATATATATGTTCATTAGAATAATGGGATTGTTTTATGCCTTATATTAGGAATACGGCGGCCTTTTATTTAACGGACAATGTGTTAGCAGAGACAGCAGAATAATCCGTCTAGCCGTGTGGGGGGTGGAACAGTAGTCCACCTGTTTCACCCTAGCCTTAGTTGTTTTGTGTGAATGTTATAGGCCTTTACATATTTTCTGTTTAATTGTAGTGTGTGATTCGGGTTCCAAATTGGGGAGGGTCTCGATTGTATGTGTGTTTTGAACCATTTTTTTTGGGGGGGGGGGGATAGTGTTGTTAATAGAACATATTATGGTGTGACACGGGTGGTGGCTTCATCTTCCGGTTCCGCTGCCACCTGGAGTATAAGAGGGCTGTGCGGTAGAGGGGCGGTCTCTTTGACCACCTCTCAGCCTAGTGGGAACGCCTCTGTATCTACAGTGAGTTCATAATAAAGTCCTGTGTAGTTCACCATTTGCCTCATCATTGTTCCACATTTTATGGACATAACAACTGCCTCCCCCAGAAACCACATCTGGCATCTGGAAACCTGGCATCAGTCACCCCTAGCACAAAACAAGCAGTGGATGCAACTGAGAAAAGTGCATCTGCTGTGAAAAGAACCCCCTTTAAGGGAGCGCGCATCTGACGAAAGACTTGTCTGGTAAGTTGTCCCATTTTCAAACTAATTCCAACACCAATGCCGAAAGCATCAAGTAGGCTACATTCACACTGCAGGTTTTAATGCTCAATTTCAGTTTTTTTGCACACGTGACCCATATCTGATTTTTTAATGACAGTCTGACCAGCACACATCTGATTTTTTCACACCAAACCCAGTCCACTTTCATATGTGGTTCTAATTCGGATACGTGTCTGATATTTTCCAAAGTGACCTCAGTCTGAACGGTCATGTAACATTTCATCCGATTTTTTTCCTCATTGAAGAGAGACAGACACTACAATTCTGCGGTGGAGGATGCAGCAAGCATGGCAGACACAGCTGATTTGTGCTCTCTTTTTTAATCAATCTTCTTCTTCCCTTTATCACTGGATCGTAATTTTGTCGGCTCCGACTGCACAACAACTTTAAAATTTGGGGGCGGGGGGCGTCGGGGCTGAAACCGTCAGACATTACAGGCGCACAGTAACAGCACATTTACTGGATGATGAAAATTCCGGTTTCCCTGTACACAGCACACCGTGAGTCCTAGCTACTGTAATATCTAAAATGTAAAGTTTATACTGACATGACTGTGTAGTGGAATGGCCAGATACAGAGATACAAAGAAACAGTCAAGGAGGGGGGAGTCTGTGGCGGCTTCTCCTTCCTGTGCAGGACCGGTGTTACGCTTCTGGTACGAGCCGCGCTGTTTATTAGGACCCGAGCCACTGACATGTCAGTGGGCAAGAGCCCTATTGTAATTGCTAGTGTCATGTGTGGTTTTGGCCCTTGGGGCCGACGGGCTCCACGGTGCTAATGGTTTCACCAGCCTGGCATGTTCGCTGGCCGGCGCTGTTTGCAGGCCTGGTTTGCAGGCTTGGTTTGCATGGCGGCTTTCAACCACCGACGGCTCAATGACCCAGGGGTGACGCCCAAGATTCAACCCCTCCGCGGGTTACCCCTCACACTGTGGGACGACATCACAGCGGAACTGAACAAATTTCTGGCTGCTGGCATCACTGAAAGAGTGGACGCCTCGCCATGGATCTTGAATATCGTGGTGGCTAAAAAGAAGTCAGGTGGCATCCAATCATGCATTGGCCTCAGAATGGTCAACAAAGAGATCATTCCAGGTAAGTACCCCCTACCCACGATGGAAGAGCTCACTCCAGGGTGTTTTCAAAGCTGGACCTCCGTCAGGGCTACCTGCAAACACCTCTCCACCCGGCCAGCCATAACCTGATGGCATTCTTGACTCACATGGGTGTTTTCAGATATACCCACATGCCTTTTGGCCTCAGCTCAGCCCCAAGTTACTTCCAGAAAATCATGTCCATGATTCTTGCCGGCCTCAGGGGTGTGGTGGTGTATCTGGATGACATTGTGGTGTACAGCACGTCACGGGTCGCAAACAACAAATGTCTGGAACGAGTAATGGAGGTGCTACTGGATCACGGAGTCACGCTGAATGAGGAAAAGTGCATCTTTGTGGCTGAGGCCATCAAGTTTGTGGGGTTTTGCTTGTCTGCTGAGGGCCTGAGCCCCCTGCACTCAAACGTGGAGGTGGTCCTGCTACTTCCGGACCCCACGACACCCACGCAAATTTCGTCATTCCTGGGCATGCCGAATTTCTACGGATGTTTCATTCCTTAATATTCAGAGACCACAGAACCACTCCGTGCTCTCCTGAAACAGAATGCGTCGTGGGAATGGACTCTGGTCTGCTCAGCTGCCATCGGTAAACTGAAATCCCAGCTCACCTCTCCGCCGGTGTTGGCCCATTTTGACCCACGATGCCCCACTTTTGTAACCTGTAATGCGTCTGGCTCGGCGGTGGAGGCAGTCATGTCTCAACTTCAGAATGTGGCGGAGCGCCCAGTGGCGTTCACGTCGAGGTCCCTCATATCCTCGGAACTGAGGTACACAGTGGGTGAGAGAGAGGCGCTCGTGTGTGTTTGGGCATGCGAACAGTGGCACATCTACCTCTATGGACACCACTTCACCCTGCGATGGATCACAGGGTACTGACAACCTTGCTGGAAATGACCAGATCGGGACAGGCCCCTGTGGATCCACAGGTGGACGGAAAGGCTGCGGGCCTACAACTTCACGACCCAGTTCATCCCAGGCAGAGAGAAGGTAGTGGCAGACCTCCTGTCCCATGCCACACTTAACACCGTACAGACTGGCGATTGCGATCCCCTGGAGGTGGACCTGATCAATGCGTTGCAAGACCCCCTCCGGAAGGCCGTGTCTCTCCAGGAACTCCAGGCAGAGTCGGAGCTGGATTCAACGTTGTCCCAGTTACGCTCGTTAATCAGAGAGGGGTAGTCCACGAAGATTCAGGGTGAGCTGGCACCTTTCCACAAGGTCAAGGATGAGCTGAGCTGCTGGAATGATGTGTGTGTGGCGAGAGCTCATTGCACAGTGGTTCCGGTGTCACTAAGAGCTCGCGTTTTGGCCATGCTTCATGAGGGCCACCTGGGGATAATTAGGGTAAAACAGCGCTGCAGAGACTCGGTTTGGTGGCCAGGTATCGACAAGGACATTGAGGTTATGGTAAAGGACTGTGTGCCGTGCTTGGAAAGTGGGAAAACTCGAACGCCACCACCCCCGCCTCTGTGGCCATTACAGTATCCGGAGGGCCCCTGGAAGCACATCCAGCTGGACATTTGCGGCAAGTTACACGCAGGCCCCGTGAACAGCCGTTTCCTGCTGGTGGCCTATGATCTGTATTTAAAATGGCCGGAGGTGTTGCCCACTGGTTCAGTCACAACCGATGTGGTCATTGGGTTCCTCACTTCGCTCTTTGCTTGGTGGGGTGTTCCAAACGCCATTACGATGGACAATGGGCTGCAATTCATCTCTGGGGGGTTTGAGACGTTTTTGGGGGAGAGCGGTGTGGAGCACATTAGAGCACATCAGTTGTTCGGGGCTCATATTTACTTCCATAAGCACAACACTGTGTCTGACGTTACGTTTTCTTCTGCGCATGCGGGTCACTTCATAGTTGTAGACCGTTCACACTGGAGTCTGATGGGGGTCACATTTAAATTATAATGTGAGCGCTCAAACAAAAAAATTGGATCTCGGTGTTATGACCCAAGTGCCGGTTCTGATCGCGCTCGGGCTAAGTTCTACTCGCTGCCGGCCTTGACAGCTGCGGGCTGTATTCTGGCCTCACCGGGCTCTTATTGTGAAGGTGCTCGGTGGGGCTTCCGCCTGTCAAAGGCTGGTCAGCTGTTTGTCATTACCGTCGTTAGTGCTTCGCCTTTTTAAGCCCGGCATTAGCGACGGTAAGACGCAGGAGTATCAGTCAACATCCCGTCTGCATTGTCTGAGTGTCTTCGTCTTGCCAAGTATTGGTCTACGCCTCGTCATGCTTGAGAGCGCCGTAGACCTTCATGTCAGGTTCGTGTATGTAGCTTTGCCACAGTTTAGCTCGTAGTGGCTGGGGTTAGCCCTATGAGCCCAAGTCTCGTTTTTGTGTGTTTGCCCTGAGGGGTTCATAGCCTTGTTTGTCACGTCTGTAAATAAACTAACATCTTTGCCAAAACTCACTGGTGAACTCTTCGGCGTCTCTTGGTGATCCGCGAGGATCACCACATGACACTCGGCAAAAATTGGAATTAAGCATTAAGACCTGCAGTGTGACCATAGCCATAGATTCCTGGCCCGAGCTGAACACAATCCAACTCGCGTGCACTCACATTGCACGGAGAAAATGTGCATGCATTAATGTTTTTCATTTTATGTAATCGCATCGCATTTCACACTGAGTATAAACAAATTACAAGACTAAATTTTCATTACATATGCTGTTCATGGCTTGGCTTCACAAACGAGGATTATGAAGGTAGTTGTCTACGTCGTCTGCAGGCACGCTTGTGACTAACAAGACTGATGCGAGATCAGCAGGTCCGGTTGCAGTGTCTGCAGGGGAAGATCTGTTTGGGATATGGTGTTTTTGTCACGCAATCTTTTCTCCTCTGACGCTTTTCCTTGATGTTGATCCTACGGATGTTCTCAAAATAAAACAGCGCCGCAGACAGTATGACGCCAGGTGGTATGATCTGTGGACCAATGTCGATGGTCAATATGACAGACACTGAGGGACTTCTTTACAGAGTCCTTGTAGCGTTTCTTTGGTGCACCTATATTTTGGTGACTGGAGGAGAGTCCACCATACAAGATTATCTTTGGTAGACGATGATCTGCCATCCTGGAAACATGCCCTACCCAACGTAGCTGTGATTTTAGCAGCATGGCCTCAATGCCAGTGATCCCTGCCTGTTTGAGGACCCCAGTGTTAGTAGTCACTCCAGTGTATGTTCAGAATGGTATGGAGGCAGCGCTGATGGAAGCGCTCAAGAAGTCGTAAGTGGCTGCTATAAGTGACCCAAGACTCTGAGCCGTATAGGAGGGTGGTAAGTACAACAGCCCTGTAGACACTGATTTTGGTACTGGCTTTGAAATGTTTGTTTTTCCATGCCCTTTTGTACAGTCTACCAAATGCACTTTTCACCTTTGCAAGTCTGCTGTCAATTTCCTTGTCAATCTGAGCATCTGTTAAGATGGTGCACCCCAGGTAAATGAATTGTTGTACTGACTTCAGCTCAGTTTCTCTAATGGTGATATGGGGAGGATGGTAATCAGCCCCCGGTGCAGGCTGGTGAAGGACCTCCGTCTTTTTCAAGCTGACTTCGAGCCCAAAGAGTTGGGCAGCATCTGTAAAACAGGACGTTAAACACTGTAATGCTCTCTCTGTATGAGCAACAAGGGCAGCATCATCTGCGAAGAGGAGATCCCGGGTCATTAGTTCAAGAGTTTAAAGGTGTGTTCACACCAAACACGAACAGGTGGCGCGAGTCCATACAAAGTGAATGGGAAGACATTTCCCATTCATTTCCCAACATTTCCCGACGCGCAAATTTGCATTGTTGCACGTTCGCATCTTCTAGCTAGCAGCAGATGGAGTAAAATTATCACCACTGCAAAGTAAACTAGTTAGAAAATGAAACTCACTCACCAGGAGACAGGAGGACCGGGAATTCCAGCTGAATTGGGATTTTGAAGTTATTTACCCACGGTTTCCGGCCACGGACATCCTAGCATCCCTGCATCCTAGCAACGTAAACACCCAACATCTGTGAAGTTTTTGCAGGCTTGAGACGACATTTTCAGGTGAGCTCCCGGTCGAATAATGTAAACCTAAGCATGACATTATTTTGGGAATTTCCACCACAGGTTGAACACAGCTGCAGAAGTTTTAAAGACAACTTCACCTGTCTGCATCTCACTATTCATGCCTGTTGGCATGTTTACATTGATTTATAATGTAATCATGCCACATGAAAAATTTGCCTGTTCGCGTTTGGTGTGAACGCACCTTTAGTGTGTACCCATAGACATCTGAGGTTGAACAGGTTGCCATCCAGATTGTATCTGATGAAAACATCATCTTCATCTCCAAGATCTTCCATTGCCTGCTTGAGCATCATGCTGAAGAAGATGGAAAATAGAGTAGGTGCCAAGATGCAGCCTTGCTTTACCCTGTTGGTCATGGGGAATGGTTCTGAAAGCTCACGGTTTAGTCAAACTTGACCCTGCTGGTCTTCATGCAGTTGAATGACCATATTGAGGAACCTTTGGGGGCACCCAAGTCTATTCATTATCTGCCACAGTTCTTTCCTTCTTATTGTGTCAAAGGCTTTGGTCAAGTTAACAAATGTTACATAGAGCCCCTTGTTTTGTTCGCGGCACTTCTCCTGTAGCTGTCTGAGAACAAAAACCATGTCTATAGTGCTCTTGTTGGCTCTGAATCCACACTGACTTTCAGGGAGGTGGTGTTCAGCGCTGGAAGGTACCAATCTGCTGAGTAATATTCATGCAAGGATTTTTCCCGCAATCGAGAGCAAGGTGATTCCCCTGTAGTTGGAACAGTCTGACCTTTCCCTTTTGTTTTTATATAGGGTTATGGTGACTGCATCACGGAAATCTTGGGGTAGCTTGCTCTGTTCTCAGCTGCAGACAAAGAATTCATAAAGCTTGGCGTGTAGTGTGGGTCCACCATTTTTCCAAATCTCTGGTGGGATGCCGTCAACTCCTGCTTCCTTGCCATATTTTAGCTGCTGTATGGCTTTGTAGTCTCTTGAAGGGTTAGTTGGTTGTGTAATTCTGCTTTTATTGGTTGTTGAGGAATGCAGAGAATCGCGGATTCATGGACAGTGCGGTTTGCGCTGAAGAGTGACTGAAAATGTTCAGACCAACGACTTAGGATGGATGCCCTGTCTGTGAGGAGAACCTGACCCTCTGAGCTGCGCAGTGTGTGGGGCCATATACTGGCCTTCAATGCTTCTTTAGAACCCCTTGTAGTCATCAGTGTCTGCACACTTCTGAGGTCTCTCTGCATGTTTTATCCACCACTCATACTGGATCTCATGAATCTTGCGCAGGAGGTAGCTGCACGCATGACGGAAATCAGTTTTCTTATCAGGACAGGATGGCTGCAACAGGTGAGCCTGATGGGCATTCCTCTTTTTTGACAGTAGTTCCTGGATATCCTCATTACTTTCATCAAAGCAGCCTTGGTTTTTCCTTTTAGCGAATTCAGGGACTTCAGATGTCTGCAGAATTGCAGTTTTCAGTTTCTCCCACAATGTTTCTGGTGAGAGATCTTTGGAACAAGTGGATTCCTTTAACTTTCACTGTAGGCCCACCTGAAGTCAGCTTTCAGTACAGGTGACTGGAAACTAGAGACTTTGAGCTTCTTCATTTTGGGCCTTCCTTTTTTTTTGTCTTAAGATTGAAGTGGATTTTGAGTTTGCAGTGAGCAAGACGATAGTCAGTGTGACACTCTGTGCTGGGCATTACTCTGGTGTGTAGAACATTGTGTAGGTCTTGCTGACGCACAGCAATATAGTCAATGAGGTGTCAATGTTTGGACCTAGGGTGTATCCAGGTTGTTTTCAGACTGTCTTTTTGTTGGAAGATGGTGTTAGTTATGACAAGTTGTTGCTCTGAACAGAACTCAAATAGTAGGCGCCCGTTGTCATTACAGTTTCCAGCGCCTTGTTTCCCAAGAATTCCTTTCCAAGCTTCTGAATCTCTGCCTGTTCGGGCATTAAAATCACCAAGGATTATAACCTTGTCATCAGTTGGCATGTGCTGGAGGAGACTCCACAGATCAGAGTTGAACTTGTCTTTTTCTGTAGGATCAGCTTGGAGAGTTGAGGAGTATGCGCTCAAGATTGTGACATGATGTTGAGTACTTATTGGGAAGCACATAGATATTATACAGTCAGAGTGACCTATAGGTAGATTTTCAGGCTTGGCAGCAATGGAATTTCTGACGCATTCTGAAGCCAACACCTGAAAGATGTTTCTCTGCTATTGGCTTGCCTATTACATATGCTGTAGTAGGCTACATTGTGTCATTTTATAGCATTTTAGATTTTGAGATTCTGTGGGATTTTGTTCAATGTAAAAAGAGTTCTGTGGCTCCATGAAGTTGAAAAACACTGTTCTAACTCTTCTGTTTTACTTATATTTTAAGGCTGAAATATGTTTTGTAGATTCAGGTATTCTTAATAGCCAAAAAAATTGTCAGACTAGCTCTTTCCCTTGTAGAGGTTGCAGCCCCTTTGTGTGCAGTCAAGTGCATAGAATAAAAATGCATAATTTTTTTTACACTTCATACAGATTGGTGTCAGAAGCAACCCTCTCACCCAGCCTCAATGCAACAGCAAACAAGGGAAAAACAGCCTTTGAGAAATTATTCTTAAACTCTTCTAGTTGCTATGTAAAATGTCTTGTAGTGGTATAGCGGTGTGGTCTGATACCAGCAGAATAAGCATCTCCGGCTTGCGATAATTACTTTCCACACCTGAGGCCTAAAAAAGGCATCCTTAAGCGCCATTCTTCACTGCTAATGAGTTAACTTGTCCAATCTTCATCTCGTGTCTCACAAGAGCCTGAAATAAGCCAGTCATATCTTATTAAATCATAAACACACACCACAGGAAAACACCAGAACTTGGTCTTTTTTTGTAAAGGTGGTGGGAGGGATTTCCATTTCTAGAGTTGGAATTTAATTATGTTGGTTTCAGAAAACCAAACTTCCGCTATGCTGGAGTTGATGTTTAGAACAGCTACAGAGTCTGTTTGGGTCCATAATTACACCATGGCAACATAAGACAGGGTTGTTTTTCTTGGACTGAACTCAGCTCATGGGAAAGAATCTGAATTGTGTTTCTTTTACAAAAAGAAAAAAAAAATAGGCTGATGAAAAGGAGAATGTTTTCAGCTCCACAGGATTTCAAAGTTTAAGGACTTTGGTAAATATTTAGATGCTTCATCTTGATGGACATTTGTCAAATGAAAAATGGTTTTCTTTTCATCCTAAATGCACAGGCGCATTTTAAGATCACTTCAATGACAAAAATGACCACAGATACAAAAATGCTTAAAATGAAATTAATTAGAATATGAACTAGCAGGGTAAACACCCCATGAAAATGAATTACATGCCCATAAGTAACACATTATGGAAGCAAAACTGATGTGAGTCGGGCATGATTAGATCAACTGTTAAGTCTAGCAATAAAAGCCTGGATCAAAGCTTGGACCCAGAGTGTAAATAAGATTATAAACTTATGGGAGATAAATCTTGATTTAAGATGAGAAGAATGAAAACAAATGACAATTCTCTTCTCGAATAACTATAAAAACTCCATGTTTACAGAATCATTCCAGCTCTTACTGTGTGATCTTCAGCACAAGACAGGACAGGGTATTTTGGCAAATGTGCAAGTCAGACTACAGGCTCAGACAACTACATTTTCTACATTAGATCTGGATATAGATCAAAAACAGGGCTTTCTTTTTCACTGTTTTTTTTTTTTTTCACACACCCTCACAGAGACAACTAAAGAAACAATGACGCACACACAGCTGGGGGACACAAAATTTTCAATGCCATTGAATACATGGGAGCGGCTGTGGTGGAGGTGTAGTGTGGCCGACTACTGATCGGAGGGTCAGGGGTTCGATTCCTGTTCTGCCTGCAGTCTGCATGTCGAAGTGTCCTTGAGCAAGACACTGAACCCCCAGCGCCGGTGCATGGCAGCTCTGCCGCCATCGATGTATGAATGTGTGTGTGAATGGGTGGATAGCAGGATCTGTAAAGCGCTTTGGTCATCTAGAGATGAGAAAAAGTGCTATATACTGTAAGTGAATGCCATTTACATGTTTTGTTCTTATGTGTGAGGAGGACAGAAGGATGGTTTAATGAAACATCTTCTTGGACCATCTTTGAAACCTCATCACCAGGATAAACAGATGACTGTGTGCCCAGTGAGTGTGTCTACAGACAGCCTCCGAGAACTGGCCTCATCCCAGAAGTCTGTTGTGAGTTGGCCACAGCCAGCAAATGGTCAGCTATTGCTGGCATGAGGAACAGCTGGCACACGCGCACACACACACACACACACACAAATACGCACACACTCAGCCGTAAACTCTCACTCACTAAATCACACACCCACTTTGAATGCGGTGGCTGGGCAGTCAGTGAGGCTTCTCTGAATGTCTGGATGTCTCATAGTCGACAATAAGCCCTTTTAGCATTTTTCACAATAATGCCAATTGACAGACCACACACAATATTTCTATAATATTTCTATATTTCTATAATAATATTTCTATAAATGTAGCACTTTGAAAGTGGAGATATCTGGCATCTGATCCTTGTGTTAATGTCATGCAATATGCACCATGAGAAATGAATAATGACCAAATGATGGACTTTAAAATCACATCAAGGCACGGAGGATATTCCTAGAGGGGAACTGCCTACATCTAGTGAGGAGACAGTTCCTTTGAAAAATTTAATTAATGAATAAAAACAATACAATTTTTGCAGGATTAATGAATATTTCAGTTACATATCATCGCTGTCAGGTCAAAACCTCATATCTCCATATTCATTCATTCATTCATCTTCTTCCGCTTAATCCTTTTCAGGTCGCGGGGGGGCTGGAGCCTATCCCAGCATCTTTGGGCGAGAGGCAGGGTACACCCTGGACAGATCGCCAGTATAAACTCATTCTATTGGTAAACTTTTGTATCTTTAGATTAGATTTTTTACTAATATCAAATCAATTATTATCATTAAAAAACTCATAATTAAATCTTGTAACTGCTAAATCAGTTTGAAAATGCAGGTTTTTTTTCTTATTTCCTAAGAGATATGAGGTTTGTGCCTCATAGCAAAGACAAAATACTGTATATATACAAAATTGAAAGGTGGACACACTCATTGTGGCAAAATGACAAAAATACTGCATTTACAATCCCCAATACCAATGAAGTTGGGACGTTGTGTAAAACATAAATAACAGAATACGATTATTTGCTAATCCTTTTGAACCTATATTCAATTGAATACACTACAAAGACAAGATATTTTATGTCCAAACTGATGAACTTTTTTTTTCAAATATTCACTGATTTTGAATTTGATGCCTGCAACATGTTCCAAAAAAGCTGGGACAGGGGCATGTTTACCACTGTGTTACATCATCTTTCCTTTTAACAACACTCAATAAGCATTTAGGAACTGAGGACACTAATTGTTGAAGCTTTGTATGTGGAATTCTTTTCCATTCTTGCTTGATGTACGACTTCAGTTGCTCAACAGTCCGGGGTCTCCGTTAGCATATTTTGCACTTCATAATGCACCACACATTTTCAATGGGAGATAAGTCTGTAAAGCAAGCAGGTCAGTCTAGTACCTGCACTCTTTTACTACAAAGCCAGGCTGTTCAAAGGCCCATATCATCATAGATGCAGGCTTTCGAACTTTGCACTAATAACAATCTGGATGGTCTTTTTCCTCTTTAGCCCGGAGGACACGACATCCATGATTTCAAAAAACAATTTGAAATGTGGACTCGTCAGACAACAGCACACTTTTTCCACTTTGTATCAGTCCATTTCAGAGAAGCTCAGGTCCAGAGCAATTGGCAGTGTTTCTGGATGTTGTTGATATATGGCCTTCACTTTGCATGGTAGAGTTTTTACTTGCACTTGTAGATGTAACGTGTGTTAACTGAAAATGGTTTTCCAAAGTATTCCTGAGCCATGTGGTAATATTCTTTACAGAATGATGTCAGTTTTTAAAGCGGTGCTGCCTGAGGGATCAATGGTCACAGACATTCAATGTTGGTTTTTGGCCTTGCCACTAATGTGCAGAAATTTCTCCAGATTCTCTGAATCTTTTGATGATATTACTGTAGATGATGAAATCTCTAAATTCCCTAAAGGCAACTGTACATTGGGAAATGTTCTTAAACTGCTGGACTATTTACCTGTGCACTTGTTCACAAATTGGTGAACCTCACTCCATCCTTGCCTGTGAACATCTGAGCATTTTGGGGATGCTCCTTTTATACCCAGTCATGACATTGACCTGTTTCCAATTAACCTGTACACCTGTGGAATGTTTCTAAAAGATGTTTTTGAGCATTCCTCAACTTTCCTGGTCTTTTCTTGCCCCTGTCCCAGCTTTTTTGGAATATGCTGCGGGCATGAAAATTAAAATGGTGAATATTTGCTTTAAAAAAAACAGTAATGTTTATCCATATGAACATTAATTATTTTGTCTTTGTAGTGTATTCAGTTGAATATAGGTTGAAAAGGATTTGCAGATCATTATATTCTGTTTTATTTACGTTTTACACAACATTGCAACTTCATAAGAATTGGGGTTTGTACTTATGAAACAAGAGTGTCATAACAACACTGGAAGTGCCAGGCAGATTAATGTGAACAAAAAAGTTGCAAAAAGTAAAGGCTGCATTTTAAGAAGACAACTGAAGCTTCTAGATTTACTGTTGGTATTATCTCCGCCAAGGAGGTTATGTTGGTTTGTTCACTGGCTTGTTTGTTTGTCTGTCAGCAGGATTACACAAAAATTACTGGATGGATTTGTAGTAAATTTTCACCAAAGGTGGCCCTTGGTCTGAGGATGAACGCATTAGATTTTGGTGCTGATCTGAGAGTGCATACCTCCACCAAGACCCTTGTTTGTATTTGTGCAGCAGTATTACACAAAAACTACTGGAGTGATTTTGATGAAATTTTCAACAGAGGAGGCTCCTGGGCTACACATCAACCAAATACATTTTGTAGGTGATCCAAATGAATGCATACCTCTATCAAGGCTCAATCTTCCAGCGATGGTTTATCAGGATTACGCAAAAACCAATGGATGGAGTTTGATGAAATTTTCACCAGAGGTGGTCCTTGGGCTATAGATGAACCCCTGTTATTTTGGAGGTGATCCACAAGCGTATACCTCCGCCAAGGCCCTATCTTGCAATGTACAGAGGGATGGAGGCAGAGGGATACGGACTAATGGATGGATAAAGGGAGGGAAGGAGCCTTGGCAGAGATATGTGTTCTCTGAGTGCTTTTCTAGTTTACAAAGTATGGTGCAGATGTTTATCCACAATCACAGCTCTAATGGTGGAATAGCATGTTCACTGGTGAGATTGTCATGTAATTTGATCACAGGAAAAGTGATCATAATGATTGTAAACTTTTTACCTGGTACAAAAGGAATTCATCCCTAACTAAGTGATAAATCCTAAAACTGAAGTGATAATTACTGTTAACATGCAAAGCAAAGGTTGTGACCAGTGCTGATGCAAAAGATGTTACCAGCAATTGTGTTTAAAGTGCGGATGACACGTTTTTGACTTCATCTAATTTTTCAACACATAATACAATATGACGAAATAGATTGGTCTGTGCAGTTCTAAGTCAAACAGGGTTTTTTTCATGTGAATATTCGATGTTTTCATGAGCGCCATGTCACCAATTACGTCAGTGGCTGGAAAACCCCACGGCCATGTTGTAACGTCATCGACAGAACACAGCGCTTGGCTGCCCATTGTACACACAGGGTGGAAGCGGTAGAAAACATCAACGATGGTTCCAGCACATGTAGTCTGGAATTGGTTTGTGTTGTCCAATCTTCAGACGATTACAGTTCCGAAGAATGGGATGACAATGAAGAATCTGGGGGCATCAAACTGTACAGGTTTGAGCCGTGCCAAGCGGGCATCGTGCCTAGCAAGTCAGACTCAGTGACAGTCAGCTATTCATGTTTTGTGTGCATCACTCTGCCGTGTTGTAAGCCAGCCAATATTGCCAACACTATCACGACGTGTTAGCCACTCCACACAGTCGTGGTTCTGTTGCGCCCTTGTAGAGATGTCGGCTCTGGGGCGCAACCGTGGTTAACACATTTCCTCTCCACGTTCGCTGGGCAATGTCGGCCCCGAATGCCTACTGTTTGTGTTTCTGTGTATTTTTGTAAGTCTTCACCTTTTGGGATCAGTCTTTATATTCACTACATGTGCTGTGGTGAATCCTGTGCATAAATCCATTCATCATAATCCTCCATGCGCTCTTACGCAGGGCACAGAGAGGGAGGATGAAATAACGAGGATTTATGTGCAGAGCTCACCACAGCACATTTAATGCAGAACGATAGACAATTCCCAAAAAGGTGAAGACGTACAAAAAACACAAACACACTTACTGATGGCGTTCGGGGGCTGACATTGCCCAGAGAACGAATGAGAGGAGACGTGTTAGCCACAGGTGTGCCCCAGAGCCGACATCGCTTCAAGGATGCACGAGAACCACGACGAACATGGAGTGACTAATACATCGTGAGAGTGCTGAAAATACTGGCAAACTAATAGCAAAGATGACAATACTATGGACCAGCAGTGCGTGACTGGCAAACAGCCGCAAAGTACACACACTGCTGGTGATGGTGTGATGAGAAGCACCTGGGCGAGGACCAGGAAACATGATCAGCGGGAGGGGAATCAGCTGGTGATAATGAGAGAGGGGACGTGGCCGGACCGGAGAGAGTCAGCATGCAATCACAGAAAGTAGGTCAAAGCTCCGCATATCCGTAATCCAGTAATCCTTCCCCTCCTCGTGCGCTCCTCCTGCGTAAAAGCGCATGAGGAGGCTTATGACAGTTGAAGCTGAAGCATGTGATGTGGTCTTTCACAGCCTGCTGTTTATCTAAGCCTGCGACACAACGCGAAGGCATAGCCGTAAAATTAAAACAAGAAACCAGAGAAACTGTGAGCTACAAAGCTGCTGTCATTCCAGTCAACAACACCGGAGTCTGTTCTGTCGCTGACGTCATGGTGGTGCCGCCCTTAATTCGGTGGGCGGCACCACAGTCCAGTCAGCAGCTGCTGTTTTTTGATAACTTTACACAGGCGCAGTTGTAAATATTATATTGATCATCGACAATGACTTTTGGGTTTACACAACATCCTAAAAAATGTCAAAATTGTGTCATCAGCCCTGTAAGTACTCATATTATGTTTTTTCAACCCTTCTTGACACACACACACACACACTTGTGTGGCCACTACACATTATGACTAGGAGTTTTCTAAAGTTACTAACACTTAGTGGTTTCACTAGTAATGAGTTTGTATTTAGCAATTTACATTTTATTTCATTAAAGTTGGTGTTTTTTTTATCATTGGTGTGCAAAAATGAATTGAGAAAACACTGTCTTTAGGTGTTCATGGGACTCATATTATTGTGTCTTCAATAGCTTTACTAGTTTAGTGATCTTTTGATGAGATTGCTCAAAACAAAATGCTGTCAAAATGACTTTAGTAAGAATGACTGAGCTGTAGACCTCTGCCAAATTCAGCTTGTATTTAGCTGATAGCTGGTGGGTTGGAGCTACTCTCAAGCCCTGGAAACAAGTTAAATAGTGCATTAGTTTTGCTGTTGAGGCGGTTAAGTTTCTAAATGTCCCCAGAGCATTTTTTTCTGTCCTCTTCTAATTGTCTGCAGCTTTGTAATCTATTATTGTAGTTACCAGATATACTAAAACACATTATTCTGTGAAGATGTATATAGCCTGCTAACGGCCTGCAAAACACAAAAACTGAGTTGTTCAAGTATTCCAAACCTGTCCTGCAGGAGAAAACAAAGATACAGAGTGTTTTCACCATCAGGAATGACATTTTATAGTTACTTCTTTGACAAAAAAGAGCCCTCTAGTTGTTGTAAAAATAACTACATGCAGTGAGATGATGGCAGTAGAGTGCTGCAGTATGGGTGAGAATTTTATTTAACATTTTAGAGGCTTAGCCCCTCTTCTCCCCTAACCCTTAACCTTATCCCTTTCCCTTTTTTAGTTGTTTTTTAGTGGCAAACCCTAACTATAAACTCAATATTAAGAATGTGCATAAATATATTGAGTAAAAAGAAGGGAATCAGGAACCTAGAAATTAAGTGAAGATGAAACTTTAAATATTCATTTTAGAGTTGCAAACCAACCCCAGCCCCCCTTTTAAGAGGACTTTACAACTTTTGAAACACATGTCACCATTTTTGTGTCATATCAAGTGAACAGGACTTATGCTAAGTATAGTTAGAGGACGAGCTGAGCCCTCCCCTTTTTTGCCAGTGTCTTTGGCAGCTGAAGCTCTATTTAGCATTTCAGAAGCTACTACTGACATGGTACAGACCCAAGAAGCAGACACGACTCAGGAAACACAGTTAACCTTTTATTAGTAGTAATGTGAGTGTGTAGATGCGTGTGTGAATGTCTTTGGTGAGTGTGGTGCGTGGATGAGTCAGCTTGGGGCGAGCAGAGCACCTGGCAACCCTAAGGACAGAGCAGAGAGACAATTAGGGGCAGTCCAAACAGGAGAAGTTCCAGATATAACTGTCCTTACTGTTTGCGGAGTTGGAGAAGCACTCAGGTTAGCACAACAGCCCAGGCCAGGGATGTAGCAGGCAGGTGAACGAGGCAGGGAGGACCGCCGCCAGGGGGAAGAGAGTTCGCCACCAGGAGGACACTGCCTGTGCACAGGGAAGGTAAAGGGTGAGAGTTCAGGCTTACTTGGCTGCCAGATGGTGAAGAGTCCAAAGGCAAGCTGAAGCGCTGGCAAGACAGTGAGGCTGGAAGCTCAGAATAGAGTTGGCGAGTTCAGGTTCCTCGGGAAGGAAGCACACGACTCTACGCTGATCTCTGGGTCTGACAGAATAAATAAGCAGAGCCAGATAGCAGACAGGTGTGTGCACAGGTGCGCCTAATTGGCGGTCATGACAGTACTCCCTCCCAACGACACGCCTCTCGGCGGTTGATCCATCCTACCTGGGTGCCCCTGATGGAAGTCCCTGATGAGTTGCTTGTCCAGCAAGAAAGAAGGGGCACACCCAGCATCTCCACTCCAGCCCATAGCCCTCCCAATCCACCAGGTACTGTAGACTGCGACCCCGGCGTCGGACGTCCAGAATGGCATTGACCTTCCAAGCTGGGTCACCGTCGATCATCATCGGTGGTGGTGGGTCCCTGGGTGGAGGACACAAGGGGCTGGAGCAGACAGGCTTGACCTGGGAGACGTGGAAAGAAGGACAGATGCGGAGGGAGGGGGGGAGAGCTAGTCGCACACACACTGGGTTAATAATCTGAGTGATAGGAAAGGGTCTGATAAACCTCTGGGACATCTTCTTCCTGACACCCTTTAAGTCAGTATGCCTGGTGGACAGCCATACCTGTTGGCCCACCTGATAGGCGGGAGCTGGAGCCCTGTGACGGTTGGCCACTGCCGTGTTGCGCTCTGCCGTGCGTTGCAGCGCCTCCCGGGTAGCCCTCCAGATCCGACGACACCGGTGAAGGTGAGCACGAAGAGAGGGAACCACAATGTCCCCCTCCTCCTCCGGGAACAGTGGGGGGTTGTAACCCAGCGAAGCCTGGAAAGGAGACATGCCTATGGCCGCTGATGGTGTTGTGCACATACTCAATCCAGGGAAGGTGGGAGCTTCAAGATGAAGGGTTCTTGGTGGCGACACACCGCAACGAGGCTTCCAACTCCTGGTTTGCTCGTTCACACTGCCCATTGGTTTGAGGATGGTAGCCTGAGGATAGACTCGCCGTGGCCCCCAAGGCACTGCAGAATGACCTCCAGACTTGGGACACAAACTGGGGACCCCGGTCTGAGACAATGTCCAGAGGAATGCCATGTAGTCGTACCACATGCTGGACCAGGAGATCTGCTGTCTCCTTGGCCATGGGCAACCCCTGCAGAGGAACAAAATGGGCAGCCTTGGAGAACCTGTTGACCAGTGTGAGGATTACCATATTGTGGTTGGACAATGGGAGGCCGGTAATGAAATCTAGAGCCACGTCGGACCATGGTCTGCCAGGGATGGAAAGGGGGTGGAGCAGCCCAGCTGGGGGAGAAGAAGACGTCTTCCCGGTGGCACACTGAGGTCAGGCCCAGATGTACTCCCTGACGTCCCTCTGCAGCGACGGCCACCAAAATGTCCTCCGAATCAGATCCACTGTGCTTCCCTGCCCTGGATGACACAAGAACTTGGATGAGTGGCCCTAGTGAATAACCTCCCCCCGGACAGCCGATAGGACGAACAGTTTACCCGCTGGTCCTTCACCCAGGTCGGGCTCATCCTCCTGAGCCTTCAAGACCTTGTTCTTAATGTCCCAGGAGATGGTGCCTATGACACACAATGGAGGTAAAATAGGGTGCTCAGGCGTCTCCGTGGTCTCTGAGGCAAACTGGCGGGACAAGGCATCCGGCTTTGTGTTCTTCGACCCGGGACGATAGGTAATGGTGAAATCAAATCTTCCAAAACAGGGACCAGCGGGCCTGGCGGGAGTTTAGACACTTGGCCGTCCAAAGGTATTCCAAGTTTTTGTGGTCAGTCCGTATAATGAACGGCTGGGAGGCCCTCTCCAACCAATGACGCCACTCCTCCAAGGCGAGTTTGACAGCCAACAGTTCCCTGTCACCGATGTCGTAATTGCACTCAGCTGGAGATAGGTGCTGGGAGAAGAACGCACAGGGACGAATCTTGCCATCCACCAGAGATCTCTGGGATAGGACTGCCCCCACCCCGGAGTCTGAAGCGTCCACCTCCACCAAGCACTGGAGCGTGGGGTCCACCTGCGTCAGAATGGGAGAAGAAGAGAACCTGGTCTTCAGTTCAGCAAGGGCCGCCACCGCCTCCTCAGTCCACCGAAAAGGAACCTTAGGAGAGGTCAGACTGGTTAAGGGAAGAGCAATCCGGCTGTAATTCTGAATGAAGCGGCGGTAAAAGTTGGCAAATCCCAGAAACTGTTGGAACTGTTTTCTGGACGATGGAGTAGGCCACTCAACCACCACTTTGATCTTACCCGGATCGGGGAGGACCTCATAGTGAGCAATGATAAACCCCAGGAATGATGTCCGGTTGACGTGAAACTCACACTTCTCAGCCTTCACAAAAAGTTTGTTTTCCAACAGTCGCTGCAGTACCCGCCTCACGTGCACACGATGCTCCTCCAGGGACTGTGAAAAAATCAGGATATCGTCCAGATAAACAAACACAAATGTGCCCAAAAAATCCCTCAACACATCATTAATCAGCCTCTGGAGGATGGCAGGGGCGTTAGTCAACCCGAATGGCATTACTAGATACTCGAAATGTCCACTAGGGGTCCGGAATGCCGTCTTCCATTCGTCGCCCTCCCGGATCCGCACCAGATGATAGGCGTTGCGCAGGTCCAATTTGGAAAACCAGGAGGCACCTTGGAGGGAATCAAAGGCTGAATTAATGAGTGGAAGAGTGTACTTATCCTTGATAGTTATATTGTTTAACTCCCAAAAGTCTATACACGGCCTCAGTGAGCCATTCTTCTTGCCGACAAAAAAAAAAAGCCCACCCCCACCACTGACGATGAAGGCCGGATTATGCCTGAGCTCAAGGACTCCTTGATGTATGTCTCCATCGCTTCCCGCTCCGGGGCAGACAGGTTGTAGAGTCTGCTGGATGGTAGAGGAGCTCCAGCGCGGAGATTAATGGCACAATCATAAGGGTGGGGGGGGGGGGGGAGAAAGGGCTTGAGTCTTGCTGAAGGCGGCCCCCAAGTCGTGGTATTCGGGAGGGACCTTATCCAAATCAGGAGGGGCAGGAATCGGGGCACTTAGTGACACGGACGGCGAGCATGCAGCGGACTGAAGGCAGGCACTCAAACAAAATGAACTCCAGGCACGGACACTCCCGGACCACCAGTCTATGGAGGGGTTGTGCAGGCGAAGCCAGGGATAGCCGAGGATAACTGGGGATGAAGAGGTCGGCAGTACATATAACCTCAGCTCCTCCTGGTGATTGCCCGAAGTAATCACGGCCACAGGGACGGTCCGATGGGAAACTACAGCAAAAGGGGCTTTAGAAAGGGTGATCAGTTTCAAGGGGGTCTCCAATAACTGAACGGGGAGCCCCAACCGGTTTGCCAGTTCCCCAGAAATGAAGCTCTGCTCGGCCCTGGAGTCAATAAGTACATGTGTGGTAAATTCCTTGTGTTTAAAACAAAAACGGATGGGAATCTGGAAGCTGGAGAGGGGATTTAACTGGGGTGCGTCTGTGAGTCCCCCAACTGCGACGTACGGACTCCCCCCCTTAGGCCATACAGGGCATACCTCAAGTTCATGCCCCTCACTTCCACAGTAAACACATAAGCCCAACTCCCGGCGTCGCTGTCTCTCAGCAGCAGACAACTTAGCTCGACCTGTCACTATAGGTTCTGGCCCATCCGGGGAATCGGCTGGAGGTAGCGCCAATAGGGGGAGCTGCAGGGAACGGCGAGACTGACTACCCGAGCAACCGGAAGGCCTACGCTCGGCCGCCCACTCCCTCAGTCTGTTGTCAAGGCTAATTGCCAAAGAAATTAACTCGGTTAAGCTGGAGGGCTTTTCTAAGGGGGCTAACTCATCCCGTAGGATAGGACAAAGGCTTCTGATGAAGATACTACATAATGAGGCATCCTCCCACCCCACCTCTGTGGCTACGACCCGGAAGTCAATGGCGTAATTGGCAACTGCCCTAGCCCCCTGCTTCAAATTCAAAGAACCAGGAGGTAAGCACACTATCCTGGTCGGCGTGGTCGAACACCTCCCTAAACTCATAAACAAACTGCGAGTAGGTGAGCGAAGCATAACTAGTCCTAGCCATGACGGTGTAAGCCCAAGCTAAAGCTCGTCCTTCCAACAAATTAACCACATAACCTATTCGACTATGGTCTGACGAAAAATCCCCTGGCACCCGCTGAAATACAATGTCGCACTGCAACAAAAAACCCCTAGCTTCTCCTAATTTATCACTGAAACGGGTGGAAGTGGGTACGGGAGTAAGATATGACGGGGAGCCTGATAGAGCCTGGCTAATTGCAGAGCTAACAGGGGCGGGGGAGCTAGTGGGAGCGGGGGTAACAGCCTGTGAGTTAGCCAGGCGATCCAACCAATCAGTAACTCGAGCTAGCTGAGTTAGTATGGTTTGCTGCTGGTAGGCTAACTGGTCCACCCGAGCTTCTAAGTTGTTAATCGTGTGCAATAACGCGCTGTCTGCTGGGTCCCTCTGGCAGAGTCGTACTGACATGGTACAGACCCAAGAAGCAGACATGACTCAGGAAACACAGTTAACCTTTTATTAGTAGTAATGTGAGTGTGTGGATGTGTGTGTAAATGTCTATGGTGAGTGTAGTGCGTGGATGAGTCAGCTTGGGGTGAGCAGAGCACCATGCAACCTGGCAACCCTAAGGACAGAGCAGAGAGACAATTAGGGGCAGTCCAAACAGGAGAAGCACCAGATATAACTGTCCTTACTGTTTGCGGAGTTGGAGAAGCACTCAGGTTAGCACAATGGCCCAGGCCAGGAGGACAGTGCCGGTCGCCCCGCAGGGGATGTAGCAGGCAGGTGAACGAGGCAGAGAGGACCGCCACCAGGGTGAAGAGAGTCCGCCGCCAGGAGGACACCACCTGTGCACAGGGAAGGTGAAGGGTGAGAGTTCAGGCTTACTTGGCTGCCAGATGGTGAAGAGTCCAAAGGCGAGCTGAAGCGCTGGCAAGACGGTGCGGTGGGGCAGTGGTTAGCACTGCGGCAGCACAGCAACTCACCCTTGGCCATGGGATCCCTGGTTTGATCCCAGCCCCTGACCAACAGTGATCTGTGTGGAGTTTGCATGTTCTCCCCGTGTCTGCGTCGGTTTACTCCGGGAGTTCTCCGGTTTCTTCCCACAGGCCAAAAACATGCAGGTTAGGTTAACTGGAGACTCTAAAGTGGCCCTAGGTGTGAATGTGTGTGTGAATGGTAAAGGAATAGCGCCGTACTGTGGCTGCTTTATCCATCCAGGTGGATGCCCTCAATTTCCCCTCTGGGGATCAATAAAGTATACAAAATCAAATAAAAAAAAAACGATGAGGCTGGAAGCTCAGAATAGAGTTGGCGAGTTCAGGTTCCTCGGGAAGGAAGCATACGACTCCGCGCTGATCTCTGGGTCTGACAGAATAAATAAGCAGAGCCAGATAGCAGACAGGTGTGTGCGCAGGTGCGCCTAATTGGCGGCCATGAGAACTACAGGAGAAAACCAGTGCCACTGTGATTACACCATAACTCTAAAGAATGCATCAAATATAATCACTGTATGCAAAAAAGGTAAATTCGCCACATTTAGGGGTACAACAGCCTGCACATCCTCTGAACAGCATCAGCTAAGCACTCATGAGTGTTTGGGAAAGGAAAATAAAGGATTATTTTTCTCCATAGTAATGTAAATAACATCTTCATGGAAGTAGTCTACAATATATCTAGTTACTTTAAAGAGTAATAGTCCCCTCCATAAGTATTTTTTGGCTGGTTGATCAGCTTTAGAAACCCCCTGCACACTCTTCTAGAGGAGTGGGGTTCTGCATTCTTTCATGGTTTAAACTTTTCTTTCTTTTTCTCTCCATACTCAATTATCAATCTAAGTCCAACAATTTCTTCCACATTTTATCCAAATAACTGAATACAGCAACACTATGAAATTTTCCAAATGGAGACCATGTGAAAGTATGATGCTTGTTGCATCGACCCCCTCATACCTTGCAGTATAGCAGAACACATAAACACAATTTCTGACATAATTTGGGCAACATGCCAGATAAACTATTTCTGTCTGAGTGTACATAACCTCAAATTGCTATGTTTTAATGACCAACTTGTGACCACATTGAAGACATAAATAGAATTATGTAAAGGCTATTTGTTTTAACAAAAGCAAATATGAAATAAACAAAAACTAGAAAAGCACTCGGAGAGCGCAGACCTCCGCCAAGCGCCACAATTCCCCCCATACAGTGTTTGTGTGTACGTTTTCAGATTCCTTGAGCATGTAAACATATGACTAGCAATTGGATTCACAATGATTATTTGTTTATTTGACAGGGACAGTGCAATAAACACACAATTAATCAATGACAATCAATCTGATAGTGATAGGATTAGTGGTTCAGTAGTAAAAGCATTGCCTCCTTGGCGGAGGTAATAAACTAAAGTGTTGTTGTTGTATCCATCTCCTCCACTGACGGATGCAAATTGGGTAGACAGGTTACCGTGGGTTTTATATTATATTGTAACGTGCTGCTCGACATGGTGACGTCCCACCGGGAGGTTCGAACTCACGCCTCCCGCTCCGGAGTCCCGCACTCTACCTGTGTCGCCAATAGGGTGAACCCACTTGGCAAGCCAAGTAGGGTGCTCATATTGAGTTCGCTACAATATTATTTTTTTGGGGGTTGCGCTCCGCGGCAAACGAGAATTTAGAAGCTTCGCCGGCAGAGAGCTCGTTTTTGCGCAGCGCCTATGGCTGGCCGGTGAATTTCTGCCAAATGCGCAGCTCCTATGGCTGGCCGGGGAATTTCTGCCAAAGAATCCGTCGGCGGACAGCTGCCCGTGTGAGGTTTTGTAGTTGCGCGCAAACACAGGCACGCTGGCGGGCCCAGGCCAGCAGTGTTTTCCGCGTCCTTTTGTGCCTAAAACGTTGAAGAACGCAGAGTTTGTGTTGCAGACACGACGACCAGCGCCCTCCATTGCGCCTGCGCACATGTTGAAAATGGCTGTATGTCACAGTGTTGAATGAAAAATGCTTTAAAAAATTCCTGTATCCAGACGGTGAACCGGATCACCCCCAAAATTTAATCAGTTCTTCCTTGTACCATTTCCAACAACGCCTGAAAGTTTCATGGAAATCCGTCCAAGATTTTTTGAGTTATCTTGCTAACCAACAGACAAACAGACAGACAGACAGACAGACAGACAGACAGACAGACAGACAGACAGACAGACAAACAAACACACAGACAAACCCCGGCAAAAACATAACCTCCTCCTGGCCTTTTCGGCCTGGCGGAGGTAATAAAGGCTGTCCAAGGCTATAGATTCCTTCTAAGCAATATGCATAAACTGAGTCGCTATACTGTAGATGCAGAAACACACCAGGATCCATATTTACAAACCCCAATTCAAATGAAGGCGAGACATTGTGTAAAATGTAAATAAAAAAATAAATAAATAAAAACAGAATACAATGATCTGCAAATTCTTTTCAACCTAAATAACCCTCGGTGTGTGGGACCACATGTGTATCACTTTAAGCTTCACATCTCAGAGAGAACAAAGAACTGGGCCTCCTGCGAGATAACAGGAGGATGTGAAAAGTTAGTCTTTGGTATGCAAGAGACGAACTTGGGGGATTTCCTGTCTCCCAGAGACTATGAGCAGGATGTTATAGGATTTAAGGAAAGATGTATTGTTGCTTGTGATAAAATGCAATATGACTGTGAGCTTTGAGCAGGATGTTATAGGATTTAAGGAAAAATGTATTGTTGCTGTGATCTTTGAAGGTCCTGAGTATTTAAAGGACGAATGTCTGGGTTTACCCCCTCTTTCTGTTTCTGCTGATGTTGGAGAATGTGAATAAACCTGACTCGTGAGATAAACTCTGCCTCGTCATTTTCACATTTCCACACTGGTGACCCTAAGACGTATCATGAGTGAAAGAAATTCCCCCGAGCCAGCCGGGTCAGGAGCTCCCAGCCAAGCATATGCCACTACTGTCCAGCTACCGGACTTTTGGCGAGACAACCCGTGCTCCTGGTTCCACTTGGTCGAAGCACAGTTCGCCCTCCAGGGGATAACGGTAGATGACACGAAGTTCTACCATGTGATTGCCAAGCTCGACAACTGCACGGCTCGGCAGGTGCAGAGCCTTTTGGAGCAGCCACCGGCCGACGACAAATACGGCGGGTTGAAGGCTGCGCTCATCCAGTGCTTCACTCTCTCAGTCCAGGAGAGAGCGGAGAGGCTCCTGGACCTGAACGACTTGGGAGATGGCACACCCATCGACCTGATGGAGGACATGCTGAGGTTGAGGGGCTCAGACGACGACGACTTCATCTTCACCCACATTTTCCTCAGAACCCTACCGTCGGCCACGAGAGCGACCCTGGCTGGTTCACAGTTGTTGGCCCAGTGGGACTTCCGCGCGCTGGCCCAGGAGGCGCACCGGATTCTCAATGCCAGCAAGCAGTGCGCGGCCACCGTGGCGGCGACGGAGTTTGGCGCGACGGCCGGAGATGGCGGGGGGCCAGAGACGGCGGTAGCAGACCCACCGACGACGGCGACGGCGGGGGCCAAGGATCGCGGAGGAGACACCCTCTGTTTCTACCATCGCCGCTTTGCAGAGAAGGCACGCAAATGTATACCACCGTGCCAGTTCAAGCGCTCGGGAAATGCCAAGACCAGAGCTCGGTAGCAGCTGCGGCCCTCAGTGAAGAGAACAAGCTGCTGTACTTGACGGATGCGCGCTCAGGGAGGTAATTCCTCATGGACACAGGCTCCCAAGTGAGTTTCATCACGCCTTCCTCCTCTGACCGGCTGGCGGGGCCCGGAAGTCACGGGGCGTCAGCAGCGAACGACTCGGAGATTAAGACCTTTGGTGAGAGGGCTCTGCTTCTGTTCCTACACGGCCGTACTTTTGAGTGGACTTTTGTCATAGCTGCAGTGAATTTCAATATGTTGGGGGCTGATTTTCTGTGCTCACATGGTTTGTTGGTTGATCTTGCTAACAGGCGCCTGGTTAATGCACTTTCTTTTTATTCTATTCCCTGTGCAGCCCGAGTGACCCAGCCCACAGCACAAGCCAACGTCACAACAGCAAGCGGTAAGTTCCACACACTGCTCACTCAGTTCCCAGCACTCATGGTTCCCACATTTTCAGCAGCCGTCGCTAAACACGGAGTGGAACATTTTATTACTACCACCGGACTGCCCGTTTTTGCAAAAGCTCGGCGCTTGGATTAAGCTAAACTGACCATAGCGCGCGAGGAGTTCGCCAACCTGGAAAAGTTGGGCATCATCAGGTGTTCGAACAGCCCATGGGCTTCCCCGCTTCACATGGTCCCGAAAGCTGATGGCTCGTGGCGACCTTGCAGAGATTTCCGCAGGTTGAACAGCGCCACAGCGCACGACCGCTACCCAATCCCGCATATCCAGGATTTTTCCGTTCATTTGGCGGGGGCGTGCGTTTTTTCTAAGATAGACTTGGTCCGCGGTTACCACCAAGTCCCATTGCGCGCTGAGGACATACCCAAAACAGCGGTAATAACTCCTTTTGGCCTATTCGAGTTTTTGCGCATGCCGTTTGGGCTTAAAGGCGCTGCACAGACGTTCCAACGCATGATGGACGCGGTGTTGCGCGATCTCCCCTTCGTATTCGTCTACCTGGACGACATCTTGGTAGCCAGCGCGTCCGAAGACGAACACGAAAACCACCTCACAGCAGTTTTCCGGAGGTTGGGAGAGCACGGGTTAATAATCAACCCAGCGAAGTGTCAGTTCGGGGTGACGCAGATTGATTTTTTGGGGCATTGCGTCTCTCCAGAAGGAGCGGTTCCTCTGCCTGACAAAGTGCATGCGCTAACAAATTTTCCCCAGCCACAAACGGTCAAGGCGTTACAGGAGTTTTTGGGAATGGTGAATTTTTATAACCGTTTCCTCCCCCGCGCAGGGGGGAGGAAACGGTTATAAAGCTCATGCAACCATTGTATGCCGCGCTAAAAAAACAAAAACCCACAAATAAAATCGAATGGTCTCCGGAGCAGGAGCGAGCATTCTTGGAGGTCAAAACAGCCCTGGCAAACGCTGCGTTGTTAGCACATCCAGACCCAACGGCCCGCATAGCGCTCACTACTGACGTGTCAGATGTGGCCATAGGGGCGGTCGTGGAGCAGCATGTAGCCGGGGCTTGGCAACCGCTCGCCTTTTTCAGCAGGACTTTGCACGATTGCGAACGAAAGTACAGCGCATTCGACAGAGAGTTGTTCGCTCTCCACTTGGCCATTTGCCACTTCCAGTTCTGGCTGGAGGGACGCCGTTTCACCGTGTTCGTTGACCACAAGCCGCTGACATTCGCGATGGCCAAGGTTCAAGAACCTTGGTCAGGCCGGCAGCAGAGGCAGCTGGCCGCCATCTCAGAGTTTACTACTGATATTCAGCATGTGGTGGGTAAACTAAATGTAGTGGCAGACTGTCTCTCGCGCGCCGTGGCGGCCCCGGTCCGCGTAGGGATAGATTATGCAGCCATGGCCGAGGATCAGGTTAGCGACGCGGACGTGTGCGCGCTCCAGTCTGGACCAACAGGGTTAAGGCTGGAGAACAGGGTGCTGCAAGATGGTACACCCCCCCTAATCTGCGATGTCTCCATGGGGCGACCGCGTCCTGTGGTACCGGCCGTGTGGCGCCGCCGCGTTTTTGACTCGATTCATTCTCTGGCGCACCCGGAATGCGCGCGTCGGTCAAAATGGTGGGAGAGAAATTTGTATGGCCGAGCCTGCGCAAACAAGTTAGGGAGTGGGCAGCAGCCTGCATGGCTTGTCAACGAACCAAGGTACACAGACACACGAGAGCTCCCTTGGAGCCGTTTCACATCCCGGCTAAGAGGTTCGACCATATTCACGTGGATCTCGTAGGCCCCCTCCCGCCGTCACAGGGGTGCACACACCTTCTGACAATAGTAGACCGCACCACGCGCTGGCCGGAAGTGGTCCCACTGGCGTCAACCACAGCCGAGGAAGTGGCACGCGCGTTTTTAACAGCATGGGTAGCGCGATTTGGAGTTCCGTCGGACATTACGTCCGACAGAGGCCCTCAATTTGTTTCCGAACTTTGGTCAGCAATGGCCCGCAGCCTGGGGGTAACGATCCACCGCACAACCGCGTACAATTCGCAGGCTAATGGGTTATGCGAACGTTTTCATAGGTCATTGAAAGCGGCTCTCAGAGCGTCGCTTACGGATGCAAATTGGGTGGACAGGCTACCGTGGGTTTTATTGGGGTTGCGTTCTGCACCTAAAGAGGATTTAGAAGCCTCCCCGGCCGAGCTAGTTTTTGTGCAGCCACTTCAGCTGCCCGGGGAGTTTCTCCCAGACAATCCTGCGCCAGAATGTTCCCCGGCTCAGCGGTTGCAGAGCGGCACGGAATTGGGCACGCTGCCTGGCCCCGTTCACCACAGTTTTCCGCGCGTTTTTGTACCTAAGGCTTTAAAAAACGCAGAGTTTGTTTTTGTCAGACACGATGCCCATTGCCCGCCGCTACGACCACCTTTTGATGGACCATTTAGAGTGCTGGAAACAGGGGATAAGCATTTTTTGCTAGATTTGGGGGGTAGGAAGGAAAAGATTGGCATAAACAGGCTCAAACCCGCCTTTGTGATGGCGGACGAAAATGTGCTGTTGGCCAGGGCTCCTCGGCGCGGCAGACCCCCCCGGGGACAGTCCCCAGAACACCCACAGAGAGTGACAAACAGTTCTCACCCCAAGACAGCAGCGCCCCAGCGGGATGGCGCCGCAGAAGTGGCGAAGCCCGCTTACAGCAGATATGGGAGGAGACTGAGGCCCAAGCAGCATGTGGGTTAATGTGAAATGATTTTATCATGACATGCAGACTGTATTCTGTTGTTTGTGGGTTAATGTGTAATGATTTTATCATGACATGCAGACTGTATTCTGTTGTTCCATCTTAGATGTTTGGGGGGGGTCATGTGGGACCACATGTGTATCACTTTAAGCTTCACATCTCAGAGAGAACAAAGAACTGGGCCTCCTGCGAGATAACAGGAGGATGTGAAAAGTTAGTCTTTGGTATGCAAGAGACGACCTTGGGGGATTTCCTGTCTCCCAGAGACTATGAGCAGGATGTTATAGGATTTAAGGAAAGATGTATTGTTGCTTGTGATAAAATGCAATATGACTGTGAGCTCTGAGCAGGATGTTATAGGATTTAAGGAAAGATGTATTGTTGCTTGTGATAAAATGCAATATGACTGTGAGCTCTGAGCAGGATGTTGTAGGATTTAAGGAAAGATGTATTGTTGCTGTGATCTTTGAAGGTCCTGAGTATTTAAAGGACGAATGTCTGGGTTTACCCCCTCTTTCTGTTTCTGCTGATGTTGGAGAATGTGAATAAACCTGACTCGTGAGATAAACTCTGCCTCGTCATTTTCACATTTCCACAGGTGAATCTTTCTCTCAGTGGTGGATGAAGTAGAGGTAAAATCTGTTGTTGAAAAGTGTAAAAATAAATTATCTACTGATTGTGATGGTATTGATATGGCACTAGTAAAAAGAACTGTTGATGGCCTATTAAAACCATTTACATACAGTTAGGCCCAGAAATATTTGGACAGTGACACAATCTTCATGATTTGGGCTCTGCATGCCACCACATTGGATTTGAAATGAAACAACTACAACGGAATTGAAGTGCAGACCTTAAGGTTTAATTCAAGGGGTTGAACAAAAATATATGATTAAACATGTAGGAATTGTAGCTATTTTTATACAAACGCTCCTCATTTCAGGGGCTCAAAAGTAATTGGACAAATAAACATAACCCTAAGTAAAATGTTACTTTTCAATATTTTGTTGAGAATCCTTTGCAGGCAATGACTGCCTGAAGTCTGGAACCCATGGACATCACCAAACGCTGGGTTTCCTCCTTTGTGATGCTTTGCCAGGCCTTTACCGCAGCTGTCTTCAGTTGTTGCTTGTTTGTGGGTCTTTCTGCCTTAAGTTTTGTCTTGAGCAAGTGAAATGCATGTTCAATTGGGTTGAGATCTGGTGATTGACTCGGCCATTGCAGAATATTCCACTTCTTTGCTTTAAAAAACTCCTGGGTTTCTTTTGCAGTATGTTTTGGATCATTGTCCATCTGTACTGTGAAGCGCCGTCCAATCAACTTTGCTGCATTTGGCTGAATCTGAGCAGAAAGATATCCCTATACACTTCAGAATTCATCCGGCTGCTTCTGTCTTTTGTCACATCATCAATAAACACAAGTGACCCAGTGTCATTGGAAGCCATGCATGCCCATGCCATCACTGCCTCCACCATATTTTACAGAAGATGTGGTGTGCTTTGGATCATGAGCTGTTCCAGTTCTTCTCCAAACTTTCTTCTTCCCATCATTCTGGTACAGGTTGATCTTAGTCTCATCTGTCCAAAGAATGCTGTTCCAGAACTGGGCTGGCTTCTTCAGGTGTTTTTTAGCAATTCTATTCTGGCCTTTCTATTTTTGAGGCTGATTAATGGTTTGCACCTTGTGGTGAATCCTCTGTATTTACTCTCATGAAGTCTTCTCTTTATGGTAGACTTAGATACTGATACACCTACTTCCTGGAGAGTGTTCTTCACTTGAGTGGATGTTGTGAAGGGGTTGTTCTTCACCATGGAAAGGATTCTGCGATCATCCACCACTGTTGTCTTCCGTGGACATCCAGGCCTTTTTGAGTTCCCAAGCTCACCAGTGCACTCTTTTTTTCTCAGAATGTACCAAACTGTTGATTTGGCCACTCCTAACATTTCTGCTATCTCTCTGATGGATTTCTTCTTTTTTTTTTTCAGCCTCAGGATGGTCTGTTTTACCTCCATTGAGAGCTCCTTTGACCGCATGTTGTGTGTTCACAGCAACAGCTTCCAAATGCAAACGTCACACCTGGAATCAACTCCAGACCTTTTAACTGCTTAACTGATGACAGGTTAACGAGGGAAGAGCCCATGCAGCCTTGTTATTTTTTTATTTTTTTTGCAGCCTTCTGAGTCAATTGTTCAATTACTTTTGGTCCCTTGAAAAAGAGGCGGCTACGTATTAAAAAGCTATAATTCCTAAACCCTTGCTCCAATTTGGATGTGAATACTCTCAAATTACAGCTGAGAGTCTGCACTTTAAGCCCATATAGATTATATAATTGTATCTTGAATATGTTTTCGTAAACAGCTAAAATAACAAAACTTGTGTCACTGTCCAAATATTTCTGGGCCTAACTGTATATTTGTAATCTATCATTTCAAACTGGCTCATTCCCACAGAAAATGAAAATAGCAAAAGTAATACCATTATTCAAGCAAGGAAATAAACACCACTACACAAACTACAGACCAGTATCGTTCCTCCCACAGTTTTCAAAGATTCTGGAAAAACTTTTCAACAGATTAGAAAACTTTTTAAATAAACATGATCTGCTTAATCAGAATCAATATGGATTTAGAGCAAAGAGAGCAACATCATTAGCAATAACAGAAGCAACAGAAGAAATAACAAATGCATTAGATCAAGGAAAATATGCAAATGGTATATTTATAGATTTTAAAAAAGCATTTGATACAATAAATCATTCAATACTTCTTGATAAACTGCAATTGTATGGTATTATGGGAGTGGCACTTGATGGAAAAAGTCTGTGTTACACTGAGTTATATGAATTTTTATGAATATGAATATGAATTTTTCTTATAAAGCTTAATGTTTATACCTAGGAAATCCTGTTACCATATTTGTGACATAACGTTCGGCTCAGGAGACGCACACACACAGGCTCAGAGTAGTTCAAATTGTTTATTAACAACAGGGGTGTATGGGTGTGTGTCTGCGGAATGTTAATGTGTTGGTGGCGGCGTCTGCTTCAGGCACAGAGGCAGGAGACCGTACAGCCGGCAACCCTATGGGAGAGAACAGAGACACAGGGTGATGGGCACACACCAACACAGGAGGAGAATAGGCGAGGGAGAAGCTTACTTGCTTGGGACAGATGACTGGCACAACAAGGACGGAACCCGGGAGACAGCCACCTGCAGGGCTCGGTGCAGCAGCGAGGAAGGACGAGGGAACGGAGTTGTCCGCCGCCGAGGAATCCACCTGTGCACAGGGGAGCAGACTGGAGAAGATGAGGTAAGTGTTTCTTACCATGCAGCGTCGTGCTGAAGAATAAGTTGCGTCACGTAGACGAGGAATGAAGTCTGACGGCTTCAGGCTGAAGCTCAGGGCGAGGTGGCTTATATTCCTCGCCACTGATGATGGACAGGTGTGCGAGCAGGTGGCGCCGCTGATGAGCGGCGCGGCGTGACAGTACTCCCCCCTCTAGCAGCGCCTCCTGGCGATGGCTTCTCTGGGTGCGCTCGGTGGAAGTCAGCGATGAGCGATGGGTCCAACACGAACGACGGGGGCACCCACTGTCGATGCTCGGGCCCATAGCCCTCCCAGTCCACCAAGTACTGCAACCCACGACCCCGGCGCCGGGAGTCTAGGATGGAGGAGACGGACCAGGCCGGATGGCCACCAATCATCTGGGGCGCGGGTTGCGCAGCAGGAGGAGGGCAAAGGGGGTCGGAGACTGCCAGCTTCACCTTTGACACGTGGAAGGTGGGATGGATGCGGAGGGAGGGGGGAATAGCCACGCGCACAGCCACCGGGTTGATGATCTGGGTGATGGGATAGGGACCCATGAATCGCTGTGCCAGCTTCCTCCTCTCGCCTTTTAGAGTTACGTCCTGGGTAGAAACGTAGACATGTTGCCCAACTCTGTACGCCGGGGCAGGTCTTCTATGCCGGTCTGCCACAGTCCTGTTGCGCTCCGCTGTGCGTAAAAGCGCATTGCGCGCGGCAGCCCAGATGGAGCGGAACTGCCTGAGATGTGCCCTAACCGAGGGAACAGTTACCTCACTCTCCTGCACTGGGAACAGCGGGGGGTCATAACCCAGGGACGCCTTGAAGGGGGACATCCCTGTAGCAGAAGAGCGAGCGGTATTGTGGGCGTATTCAACCCAGGCAAGATGGTTGCTCCAGGACGTGGGTTTGGATGAGGTCACACAGCGGAGCGCAGCCTCCAGCTCCTGGTTGGTCCTCTCACACTGCCCGTTGGATCGGGGGTGATGGCCGGAGGAGAGGCTCACCTTGGCTCCGATGGCGTTACAAAACGACCTCCAAACCTCAGATGAAAATTGGGGGCCCCGGTCCGAGACCACGTCCACCGGAATCCCATGCAGCCTGACCACGTGTTGGACGAGGAGATCCGCCGTCTCCAGGGCAGTAGGGAGACCTTGCAGGGGGACGAAGTGCACAGCCTTGGAGAAACGGTCCACAATGGTCAGGATGGTGTCATAGGAGTTGGAGACGGGGAGTCCGGTGACGAAATCCAACGCGATGTGCGACCAGGGCCTGCCAGGGACGGGCAGGGGCTGGAGCAGACCCGCTGGAGGGGCATTTCCCGACTTGCAGGTGGCACAGATTGGGCAGGCCCGGGCGTAGCGGGCTGCGTCCCTCCGCAGGCCTGGCCACCAAAAGGACCGTTGGAGGAGGTCTATCATCCGGGAGGTGCCAGGGTGACAGGTGAGCTTGGAGGTGTGCAGCCAGTGGATGACCTCTCCTCGGACCGCGGATGGCACGAACAGCCTCCCCTCTGGTCCGCCGCCAGGGTCAGGTTCCACTTCCTGCGCCTTCCGGATCTTGCTCTCAATGTCCCACGAGATGGCTCCCACGACGCACGACCTGGGCAGGATGGTGTGGGGCGTCTCCTCCGACTCCACGGGGGTGAACTGCCTAGAGAGGGCGTCAGGCAGGCCGTTCTTGGAGCCCGGCCTGAAGGTGATGGAGAACTGGAACCTGGCGAAGAACAAGGACCAGCGCGCCTGGCGGGCGTTCAGGCGCTTGGCAGATCGTAGGTATTCCAAGTTCTTGTGGTCCGTCAGGACCACGAACGGCAGGTTCACCCCCTCTAGCCAGTGGTGCCACTCCTGCAGGGCGAGTTTGATGGCCAAGAGCTCTCTGTCCCTCACATCGTAGTTCCTCTCCGCCGGGGACAAGCGCCGGGAGAAGAAGGCGCAGGGCCGTTTGGCGCCATCGTCCGGCGACCGCTGGGATAGCACTGCCCCCACTCCCGTGTCCGAGGCGTCTATCTCCACGATGCACTGCAGCGCGGGGTCGACCTGGCGAAGGACCCGGGAGGAGGAGAACTCCGCCTTCAGTGCCTGAAAGGCAGCAGCGACCTCTTCGGTCCACCGGAACGGGACCTTAGGGGACGTGAGGCGGGTCAGTGGTCCGACGATGGAGCTGAAGTTGGGGACAAAGCGGCGGTAGAAATTGGTGAAGCCAACGAACTGTTGCACCTGCTTCCGTGACGCAGGTGTAGGCCATTCCACCACCGCCTTCACCTTCTCTGGGTCTGGGAGCACCTTATCGTGGGTGATGATGAACCCCAGGAAGGATGTAGTTCTGGTGTAAAATTCGCATTTCTCAGCCTTCACGTAAAGTCGATTCTCCAGCAGTCTTTGGAGGACCCGCCTCACATGGACCTGGTGCTCGTCCCTGGACTTGGAGAAGATGAGAATATCGTCCAGGTAGACGAACACGAAAAGGCCAATGAAGTCCCGGAGGACGTCATTAATGAGGCGCTGAAAGACGGCAGGAGCGTTGGTCAACCCGAACGGCATTACCAGGTATTCAAAGTGGCCGTTCGGGGTACGGAAGGCTGTCTTCCACTCATCTCCCTCCCGGATCCGGACGAGGTGGTATGCGCTGCGTAGATCCAGCTTGATGAACCAGGTCGCCCCCTGGAGGGAGTGGAAGGCAGTGTCCATGAGGGGCAGGGTGTAACGGTCCTTCTCAGTGATGTCATTGAGGGCCCGGTAGTCTATGCAAGGGCGGAGGGACCCATCCTTTTTCCCCACGAAGAAGAACCCTGCCCCCACGGGTGACGATGATGGGCGGATTATCCCAGCGCTCAATGATTCTTTCAGGTCGGCGTTCATTGTCTCCTTCTCCGGCGCTGACAGGCTATAAAGCCGACCAGAAGGTAAGGGAGCCCCCTGGCGGAGGTTGATGGCGCAGTCATAGGGCCGATGAGGGGGGAGAGACATAGCTTTAGTCTTACTGAACACCATACCCAGGTCGTGAAATTCCGGGGGCACCAGAGACAGGTCCGGGGGTGCAGTGTCCGTAGCAGGGGGAGAAGCGGACGGAGAGCAGGCAGCGGACTGAAGGCAGGTGCCCATGCAGAACGTGCTCCATGCCGATACCCCAGCTGATTTCCAATCCAGGACAGGGTTGTGAAGGCATAGCCAGGGATACCCCAGGATGACGGGCGACACAGAGTTGGGTAGGACATAAAAGGTCATCTCCTCCCGGTGGTTTCCTGAGATGATGACCGGGACGGGGATGGTCTGGTGTGAGACTCTCCCAAGGGAGGCACGGGAGAGGTTGACAAGGGAGATGGGATTCTTGAGTGCCTGACAGCGGATGCCCAAACGGGTTGCCAGGCTTTGTGAAATGAAGCTGCCTTCTGCGCCCGAATCCACCAGTGCGTGGGTGAGAAGCCCAGTGGGGTTGTGGCAGAAACGGATGGGCAGCTTCAATTGGGTGAGTGGATTTAACCGGTTGACGTCCGCGAGGCCCCCTACAGTGACTCGCGGACCCCGCCGACTGGCTTTCCGTGGACAAAGCTTCACCGTGTGTTGGTCATCTCCGCAATACATGCAGAGATCCAACTCACGGCGGCGTTGTCTCTCCGCAGGGGAAAGCTTTGTCCAGCCCGTCACCATCGGCTCCGACTCCTCGGGGCACGATGGTGGCGGCGCCGCCAGGGGGCGAGCTTGGAACAGGCGCGGCGAAGCTTCACGAGGGCGAGAAGAAGACGACTTCCGCCCCGAGGAGCGCTCGCGCAGCCTGTTATCCAAACTGATCGCTAGAGATGTTAGCTCCGCTAGCGTCTCAGGGATATCCCGCCCAGCTAGTTCATCCCTCAGATCATCATTGAGACTGCGGAGGAAAAGGCCGCAGAGGGAGCGTTCCTCCCAGCCTAACTCCTCCGCCGCTACCCGGAAGTCGACCGCGTAGTCCGCTGCCAACCGGCTTCCCTGCTGGAGGGCGAGAAGCCGATCGACCTGGACCATCTCGGTAAGAGCATGGTCAAAGACCTCCAGGAAGCGTCTCACGAACTGGTCATACGTGAGGGTGGCATAACTGGGCCTCGCCATTACGGCGTAGGCCTATGTTAATGCTCGCCCCTCCAGGAGATTCCCGATATAACCAATTCGGCTATGATCTGAGGGAAAGTCCCCGGGCACCCGGTGGAAAACGGACTCACACTGCATAATAAACCCCCGCGCTCCGCCGAGCTTACCGCTAAAGCGGGCGGGGGTCGGGATGGGCGTGAGCCGAACCGGTGCACCCGGAGCCTGCTGGACGGCCACTGGAACAGCAGGAGCTGCGCCACCCTGACGAGCCGGGGGGAACGGCTGTTGGGGGTCCAAGCGGTCCAACCGGTTAGTTATAGTAATCAACTGATTAAAAATCACCTGTTGCTGATAGACAATCTGATCCACTCGAGCCTCGAGAGTGGAAAACCGGTGTGCGAGCCCGCCGTCTGCCGAGCCGCTCTGCTGAAGCCGTACTGACATAACATTCGGCTCAGGAGACGCACACACACAGGCTCAGAGTAGTTCAAATTGTTTATTAACAACAGGGGTGTATGGGTGTGTGTCTGCGGAATGTTAATGTGTTGGTGGCGGCGTCTGCTTCAGGCACAGAGGCAGGAGACCGTACAGCCGGCAACCCTATGGGAGAGAACAGAGACACAGGGTGATGGGCACACACCAACACAGGAGGAGAATAGGTGAGGGAGAAGCTTACTTGCTTGGGACAGATGACTGGCACAACAAGGATGGAACCCGGGAGACAGCCACCTGCAGGGCTCGGTGCAGCAGCGAGGAAGGACGAGGGAACGGAGTTGTCCGCCACCGAGGAATCCACCTGTGCACAGGGGAGCAGACTGGAGAAGATGAGGTAAGTGTTTCTTACCATGCAGCGTCGTGCTGAAGAATAAGTTGCGTCACGTATATGAGGAATGAAGTCTGACGGCTTCAGGCTGAAGCTCAGGGCGAGGCGGCTTATATTCCTCGCCGCTGATGATGGACAGGTGTGCGAGCAGGTGGCGCCGCTGATGAGCGGCGCGGCGTGACAATTTGGAGTTGTTGAGTAGTGGAAAAACAGATTGAAGGATGCTGATGAGACTGTGAATGTTCAGTTCTATCACTGACTGTTCAGCTTATCATACTTACATGTAAAAATTGAGATAAGGAACCGGTTTGAGTCCAGTCGGGTAAAGTATTGCAGTTATACAGAACCGCTCAGTGAAAATGCATTTTTACTGGAATTTAGTTTGAGTCTACATTTGGGAAATAAGCACGCAGAAGGATACAGAGTACCGCGGAGTGATGTCAATGGCCAAAGGAAAAAAAAACAGAAGAAAAAACAAAATAGAGAAAAAGAGAAAAAATGGTTATAATAAGAAATAGCTTTAAAATAAAGACAAATAACTTTAATATAATAAGGAATAACCTTAATATAACAATAATAACTAAAACACCATAAGACAGAACTTAAAATAAGCTTAAAATAGAATAAAATAGCCTTTAAACTAAGATAAAATAATAAAATAAATTAAAATAAATAACTGCTGTTTGTTTGGGGGGGGTTTTTTTTTGTTTGTTTGTTTTTTTAAATAACGTCTCTAGGGCCTTACTTTGATGGAATATGGGAAAATCTCAAAGTAAGAGTGTGAGCCCTTATAGCAATTCCCATATGTAAAAATATGAGGCAAAAATATGGTGATGAAAGTGTCTGGCTGGTGCCTATCTGGTCTGAAATGGGTTTTCCAAAAGGAGGATCATTTAGTCTCCATCAATTACATTATCTGAAAGAAAAGTTAGATGAGAAAAAGCAGAAAATAAGAATGTATGATAAATAAAAGAGAGCTTCTTCCATCTACATAAATTATGACATCATGTACATGAAAAGTAAATTAGTTTCATAGGACATTGTGTGAGAATGTGTTTGTATGAAAATGTGTGAGAACATGTACACAAGAAGTTATAAAAGTGAAAACAAAAGCCTAATTGCTAACTATATAGTTGATATTTATTTTGCCAACAGTATCTGGTTTGAATCAATGAGGTGTGGACTATTAAAATGTTCGTATGACCCCAAGCATTAGAGCAAAGTGAGAAGGATTTGAAATAAATAAATATTAGAAAAAAAAAAACTGGAACTAGGGCCCTATGGATGTATTTTTCTTTAAATGAATGTGCTTTCTTCTTTTGATTTGGATTTTTCTCTTCTCGACATACCTTTTTGCCGGTTTTGAATTTTTAGTAATAATTCTATGGTTCACATTTTACGTTTTATTTCTACTTTTATTGTAGAACTTGTGACTTCATTTAAAGTCCAAAGATGCAGAAATTCATATGGCCCTATGAATCTAAGCAGAAAACATGTTATGTTTTATTTTATTTTATTTTGGTTTATTTTGATTTATTTTAGGTTCAGTTTAGTTCATTGTGGTTCAAAAGCAAACATAATATCATTTGCCAAGGTTTACATTACAACCTAATTTACCCTTTTCATTGTACTTAATAATCTTATAATTCTTCACAATTTTTTTCAAGGAATCATATATTTTAATTGTATCAAGACAGTAACCTCACAGACTGACACCCAAAACAGAGAAACAGTGACATTTTATTTAAGTCCTAGTTTTAATTCCCATGTGGATGATATATGAACAGAATATACGTCTCAGGAATCTCTTTTTCCTTTGTATTTTTTTTAGGGGTGAACTGAACCATTGCAGACCAGTGCTATCTTTATCTCATTGCTCCCCTGACCCCAGCACCATCACCCAGTGTCAACATCGACGCCATCACCAAATCCATCCATCAGCCATGTCCAGCATGCACACTTCCTGAATGAGCAGCTCTCTTGCACAATGGACTAAGAACTCTCTTGCTAGTCACCGGCGGGTGGCTGAAGACAACAACAGGCCAGTATTGCTTTGCTTGTGGCAATTGCCTGTAACCAAGAACTGCTGAGTGACAAACATAACTCCACCTCTGTGTGCTTCATTTGTGGCAATCGCCTCCAAGAACTGCCGAGCAACATAATCCCACCTCTGTAAGTGGGCCATGGACATTTTCTGCTCTGTGTGTGTGCCGAAGATATGATAACAGCTGAGAGCCAAAGAATGGACAAAGACAGTAATAAGGTGGACATTCTCTGGGTGCCGAAGAGAGGGACGAATGGACACTGTTTGCCAATGGTTTACTAGCCCAACAGATAGGATTAAAAAAAAACTGATTAAACGCACCTACACCAATTTTTTTGTTCTTTTTTCTTCTCCTTCTTCTTCTCTATCCCTTCACCCCCCAGCCAGTCGCAGCAGATGACTGCCCCTCCCTAAGCCTGGTTCTGCTGGAGGTTTCTTCCTGTTAAAAGGGAGTTTTTTCCTCTCTACCGTCGCCAGGTGCTTGCTCACAGGGGATCGGCTGATTGCTGGGGTCTTTCTGCAATTGTGGGGGTTTCCCCGACAGTTGAAAGTGCTATGAGATGACTGTTGTTGTGAAATGGCACTATATAAATAAAGTTGAATTGAATTGAATTTGTTTGTTTGTTTTGTTGTTTGTTTTTCCTGTCAACATGATATATTTTTATACGTAGGACAATAGTCAGACAAAGTACATACACATTTGAGATACAGTTCACAGTTATGAGTATACAAATGCACTAGCACACAGTAATAAGTATTTCTTAAGTAATTACAACTTTACTAATACAAAAGAATAAGGCTGCGTGTCCACCAAATGTGTTTTTTCCACTCTGGGCAACTATTTTCCATTCATTCTCTATGTAGACTAGCGTTTACAGAGCTGAGCGCCCTTGGCACTGAAACGCTCTTGTGGTGACCATTTTTTGTTGCAGCACTTAGGGCGCTCAGAGCTGAAAAAAGTTCAACTTTTCAGAGACTGCAGCTGAGCTTGTCAATGTCAGACCTTACAGCCAATCAGAACTGCTGTGTGAGCAAGACATAGGATGCCAGTACTAGTCTGTACTCAGACTCGTGTTTTCCATGTCATCATATTTTACATCCAGAGCTGCTAGAAAACATTTCCTGTCCATTGTTATTTAGAGACTGCTATTAAAAAATTGATAGAAAGTCTGACCATAGGAAAAGCGGAAGTGGTGAGCTGAGAGTGACAAGCTGTTGCTGGGATACAGAGCCCAGGCTTTTTTTTTTTCCCCAGAGCACCACACACAAACGCTGAAAAAAAAAAAGTGCTCAGGGCGGTCGGGTGACAAAAAACGCATTGGGTGGACATGCAGCCTAATAATGACAATAATAATGCCCTCACGCTTAATTGATTACACACCAGACAGATTATAGACCAGAACTGAAGTAGACAGATGAGTGAATGTGTGAATGAGTGAATGAATGCTTGACGAGCTGCAAACCAGAGAGAGAAAATTTTTTAAACCTCTGGTGTTGATAAATTTTAATCAAAAGTTATGTGCAACATTAAGTGTAAAAGTGTAAAAGTATATGCTTATATTTGAATTTCAAAATGATAATTACTAAAAGTTTTATCTATACCATGCATGGAATAAATATATTTTGAGATAAAAATGACAAAAATAGAAATTGAAGAGCTCTTCCATTGCCTGAAAACTAAGAATCTTGCTCATGCCCTTCTCAGATTTCTGCCTTCAAGGGTGACTACAAAATAAATTTAGAAAAATTACTATTTTTTCTCATTACAGGACAAACTTGAGAATGGATTGTGGAGAAAATCTTGAAAACTGGCATCCAGAGGAGGCAGTCCTGTGAACTGTATGATTAATTAATTTCATAAAATGTTGATTAAAAAAATAGAAACTATAAAGTCTAACAAGTAATGAGAATATTTTGACTACATGGCCATAAATTGAAATAAGTAAATTATAATTTGGTTTGGAAAGCAATGACTAATCTGAACTATGTGATCACATATGTACAAAAGTTAAAAGAAAACGATTATTAAATGACTGTATTTCAAATTTTTAAGATAGATAAAATTATGTCACAATAACAACAATAGGTATGACACTTGGATACAATAACAATGCTTTTTTTTTTCTTTTTGAGACACTGAGACCTTAGTTTTATTAGAATTCACATCCTAAGTGACAGTGATATTCAGTATTTCATAAGATGTTTTGACACCATGGTTAAGTAAAGATAATATTGACGAAGGATCCTTTCTATCAGCATGCTTAATCTAAATGCAGGCACCCCTGACAACCCACTGTCAGTGGGAGAAGGCCTCAAGACAATCTGAATGAAATATAGTTTGATTCTAAAGTAAACTGACTACTGTTTTGAATTTTGACATTAAGAGACTGGACTTAGATGATTTGATTATTATCTCCTATGTTTAGAATGACTTCAGTTGACATGGATGAGCTACCTTCTTCAACCTTTTCTGTTTTTCTTCTCTCTTCTGTTGTTTAATGTTTGTTTGTTTTCTCCTGAATTGTTTATTTGGTCTATGTTTGTCTACCTCCCCTTGGGGTGATGTAGAGAAAAAAAAAGAAAAAAAAGGGGGGGACAATATCTGGAATATACTTTAGGAACAGTTTCTTTATTTGTTGGTTTTTTTGTTTTGTTTTTGTTTTTGTTTTTGTTTTTTGTTTTTTTTTCATTTTTCCTGATATATTCAGTTTGACACAATATTATAAGTTTGGTAAATCTTATTAATTTAGAGACAAAACTGATTACATTTTGGTTGGTTTAAGATACATTGTTATAAAACTAACTACTAACTAACTAACCTGCACTTATACAGTATAGCGCTTTTCTAGTCACAAAGACCACTCAAAGCGCTTTCATTAATACTAAAAGAAGACACTTAATGTTTGAAGAATAAAAGTTATTGGGGATTAGCAATTATTGACGTAGGTTAAATAATTTGGCAAGCAAAAAATTAAATTATAGCTTATTTAAGTTGGATCGCTATAAATATTGTAGTGGATTTATGGGTTTTATAGGTGTTTTATTGTTGGTTCAAGTATTAATGTAAATATGAATGTGAATAGGGATGAAAATTTATTTTCATTTATCAACATATTAGCTCGTTGGGGCACCAGTCCAAAAGGACAATTTTATTAACAATTCTTTATTTGTACCAATTATGAATCAGTCTTAAAAAAAAAACAACCCTTGTGAGTTCTTGTCTACTGATAATCAAGAAGATGGACATGAAATCAAACAATAACTCCCATATGTCTTTCAGTAGCTTAATAAGAAATGTCAGAATAGGTTAATACATTTGGATCATTTTAAAACAGAGAATTCAACATGTACCATGGGCATCATCGACTGAGTTATGGAGTATCACATGTGAATCAAACATTTGTGGAACCAAAGAAACCGTAGTTTAATTTGTTAGTATACTGGAAATTGGAAAACCATAAAATAGCATTGGTTAAGAAAAGTGGATGCGATTTTATGAAGAAAATGATGATAAAACTATTTATAAAATGGAACATTTGTGCTACTCTGAAAAAGAATGTAAATTAATGAAAAGACAAAATGCATTTTGAAATTCTGATAGGGGTTTGCATGAAATTAAGTTTAAAGAACTTATACTAGGAATATTCTAAAGAATGAAGTTTGTTTAAATTAAACAACAGACCGTCAGCCAAGCAGAATCATTGTGTCCCAGTAGGTAGCAGGTGGAGCACTGGATTCTGTTTCAACTGGACCGGTGTATGTTCTGTTGGAATAATGGCAGACAGGCTCCCAAGATCGCAAAGGGCTGGTTCTTCAGCAGGCTGGCTGCGGTCTTCTCTTATGCACGGAAGAAGGAATTGGTTTATTGTACAAAGCCCCATCAGAAATTCAAACTGAGGCAAAAACACGTCACAAATCCATTTCTTCCGATGCTGGTGGTTCAAATGAGTTGGTTTCAGCTTTAAAAAAAAAATCAAACAAAATCGTCTTACACAGTAATTTAAAGAAAAAGATTAAAATAAGAAAAAGTGAACTTCAAAGAAAAGAAAAACTTTTTCATAGCACATGACAGGCTCTGGGCCTTACTTGGAAGATAAAAAAATAAATAAAAATGGGAGAGCAGAGAAGTCCGCTCCTTACAGCTTGACCAATGCCCCAAAACTGAACAAAGGAAAGGGTTTTTTTTTGGGTGTGGCAGAATCTCACTGAATTTTATGGAACTGAGCTGAATCAATTACATGGAGTTTTGTTCAACAGAAGTCATAAACTCGGCCTAAAAAGGAGACACAGTGAAGCCTGGAACTCAACTGGTCAGTTAAAGTCCAGCTTTGGTCTCCCAAAGAGCAGAGAGAGGAAGGGGGGGGACATTTGATGTGAAAAGTGACCCCCCCCCCCCCAAGACACATATGTTGCTGAATAAAGCATAAATTCCTTAAACTAAGATTGACTAAGATATTCTACTCAATAATAAGGGAATATACAATGTCTCTACATTGTAACTGTAATTAATTTGTGATAGTAAGCATGCAAAAATTAATTTCTTCCTGAAAATAAAGCAACACATATCAAGTCATATCACTAAAAGCATTTGAAACCACATTGTCCATCCCAAGAGTTAAACCATGTCTTCAGTAGCGGATATTGTCTTGAGAGAAAGAATATGAATTAATTTATTTGTCCATAATGCATAAATTCCACTGCAAAGAGAAAAGAACTAAATATTCCTGATTTGTCCACCAGATGGCACTGTAAAACTGTCTTGTTGTTTACTGGAGAATCTTGACTCCTAAGTCTAGATTATATCAACCATAAATCTATCGATTGAAACATTCCTTTGCCAAACAGCAGAAAAGGGAGAATGACAAAGTCCTGGAGAAGGGATTAACTTCCACTTTATGGCCGATGGATAGTGTTACAGCTCTGGTCCTTGGGTGAGAGAAGGAGTTCATGACCAGACTTTTGAGTTGAAAGAATTTTTCTTCAGCAAAGAATGATTTTATAGATTGGAACTCAAGGTCAACGCTAATATATATATATATATATATATATATATATATATATACAGTGGTACCTCTACTTACGAACGTCTCTACATACGGAATTTTCAGGTTACAAGATGCCTCAACGGGAAAATATTGCCTCTAGTTACGAACGAAATTTCAGGATACGAAAGGCAAAAAAGTACGCGCTCCTCGCAGCTTCCGTAGTTTACCGAACGTAAACATACCTGTAGCTGCTCTGCCATTGGCTATCGCCTAGCATCTTCCTGGTATCCCATTGGCCACGAAGTTGGGGTTTTTTTTCCAAAACTTTATGCGTTTGGTTGATCTCGCCAAAGAATATGGCCGTAATACATCAACGATCAGCACGGTATTAAAACAAAACGAAGCACTTACAAGCCGACAAAAGCAAACGTCCTTGGATCAGAACATGAACCAAAGAATGCAAAAGGTGACGACGTCGACGACGATAGCAGTTAAAGGGTAAATGAACATAATTTTTATTATTCTTTCTCTTTTATTATTCTCTTTTATTATTCTTTCTCTCATTTTAAACTCTCATTTTATGTTTATTGTGCAGTAATCTAATTGTAACATGTATTTGTTACATGTTTTGATGCGTTTTTACGATTTATAAAAAATTTATGCCCGAATTTTGGGGGCTTGGAACGGATTACGGCATTTACATGTAAAACGCGCCTCTACTTACGAATTTTTCACGTTACGAGAATTCTTCCGGAACGAATTAAATTCGTAAGTAGAGGTACCACTGTACAAGTGTTGACCTTGAGGGGGGATGCCTCGGAGGAAAGATTCCTGCCTCTATACCTCCACACAAATTGATCTGAGATGAGGGGGACTGATGTCCAGCAGGAGGGGAGCTGACTCTGTTGTGATAACCCATCTTTGAAAATAATTTTTGTATGCCTGATAAGAATGGGAATTTCTAAATGGATGAATGAGGTACTTTGTTGAATTTAAACCAGAGTTGATGAATTTAATGACGTTTTAACAGATTGGTAAACAAAGTTAAAAATGAAGGTGGAGAAAGTTAAATACTGATATAAAAGATGAGTATATTATGGGTAAATGACATCTAGAAAATTACTGGTTTAAATATTCATTATGTGTCTGAGGAAAATGCAGACCAAGGGTCACCTTTAATCCATCCCATCATAGACACAACTAATATGTGAATGATAACTAACCTATAAGCTTGCCTTGCCATGTGTACCATCGAAATATAACATTGTTTGCACAATGGCACATTTCAAATGAATTGGGTTTAGATTGTATATAGGTAAGTGGTAAGTAGTGGGAGATATGGTTGTTTTTGTTTTCTTTCTCCATAGACAAAAGCAGTAAACAAAATAAAACTCAGAAGATGTTTCTTCTATTGGTAAGTTAAATTTTAATTTCTACAAGCTTAAAGTGAGAGCAGACAGAAAATGAAAGAAATGTGATTTAACAGTGTTAAATACTCTTGTCTTAATCCTCATGATGTTATCTATTATGCACTTTTACACTCTTACAGTTTTTGTATGAAAAGAGCTATACAAATATAGCTTTGATTGATTGATTAACCAATATAATCTGATAATACATTTGCAAATCTGGTCAAGTTTGGAGTAAAGCCTGATTATCGGCTGAATGAGTGTGTGTGTCAAGAGGAGTGACCTTAGCACACGACACTGAAGGTTGAAAAGACCAGGGGACTCATTGGGGAAACTGAATAACTAACCAATGTGCAGAACAATTTGTTATATATTGCACTGATGCACCATTTATTTAAAACTAAGAGAATAAAAGCAGTTCTGTCTGCTACTGCTTTAATCAATTTGAAATATTATGATTGTCAGAAAAATTAAAACAAAACACCATTGGATTCTGCAAGCGAGACTTATATTCTTTTTTCCTTCCTCTCAGGTGAAGCGTAGAAAAGGAGGCAGATAAGGAGGGGCCCAGATTGCCATCGTGGAGACATTGTGAAGATACTGATGGCTTCATTTCAACAAGTAATAATTCAAGTATGACTATACAACCGAAAGAGGATCATCTTCCTGAAACCACGCCACAAAGGTCCTGTTATTGCACATAATTTAGTTACCTATTTATTAATCTCATTTTATATTTACTTATTTTTGTAGGATTTTTGGGGGGGTTCTAAATCTTTTATTGGGTTTTAGACTTTTGAGTTTTTAACCTCTTTGACTAGTCTTTAACTTTTTAATATGACCCTTCTCTCTTATCTCTGGTTTTTCTCCCATCTCTTTGTTTTATATCCTGATTGTTGGAGCCTTGAGTATTTTTGTCATGTTTATAGTCAGCTTCACGTGTGCCTGTGTTTGTGTTTATGTTGAATGTAATTGTGGTTTGTAAATATGGATGTCACCTGACTGCAAAACAAATCTACCTATGGGTACAAATAAAGTAACGTGAACCTGAACCTGAACTTGATGGCCTTCACAGCTGTCAAGGTTGCAGAAAGATCCACAGCAGGAAATCAACCACTGTAAAAAGGTCCCGAATCCAGGACTCATCAACAGTGCCCACTAATCACTAGTGAACTCTTTTGCTGGTCACCTGGTGAGGTGATTGAAGTAGTGGGACAAAGAATTGTTAAAAACATGGTTTTCGACATCAAAACTTGTAACCACTTTTCTTTAATGATGCCTTTTGGGCATGGGGGGGGGGGGTGATGGAAAAATTCTATGTTACACTGAGTTATATGAATTTTTTGGAATATTAATTTTTCTTATAAAACTTAATGTGTATACCTAAGAAATCCTGTTACCATATTTGAAGTTGTTGAGTAGTGGAAAAAACAGATTGAAGGATGCTGATGTAACTGTGAATGTTCAGTTCTATCACTGACTGTTCAGCTTATCACTAGTGTTTTCTGCATGGACTCAGCAGATGCTATCTTAGTCATGAATGAAATAGTCAAGAGGCTCAGCAAACCTTATTACACTGAGTCATGAATGAATTTATCAAGAAGAGACACCACCCCGGGGGTCCCTTGAATATATATTAGCCAGAAACACTCTGTTAATTAAGCCAATGCACTGCAGCAGTCTGTGAAAGCTGTACTCTGTATTGTCTTCAGCTGATCAGTGCATATTAAATTAGCTGAAACTTTGATCCTGCCTGATTTTCAATAAGGAATTTTTCCAACACACTGAATAGGGTTACAAGTAATTTGTCTGAGAGACAACAGTTTGTGAAGATGGGAGAATATAGTGTCTGGATGCATGGGAATGACTGTGGGATCCCCCAGGGGTCAGTATTGGGCCCCAAATTATTTAATATATATATAAATGATATATTCCAAGTTTCTAAATTATTAAAAATAATATTTGCTGATGATACAACAGTGATCTGTGTAGAGTTTGCATGTTCTCCCCGTGTCTGCGTGGGTTTACTCCGGGAGTTCTCCGGTTTCCTCCCACAGGCCAAAAACATGCAGGTTAGGTTAATTGGAAACTCTAAAAGTGGCCCTAGGTGTGAATGTGTGTGTGAATGGTAAAGGGAAAGCGCCGTACCGTGGCTGCTTCATCCATCCAGGTGGATGCCCTCAATTTCCTCAATGGGGATCAATAAAGTATACAAAATAAAAATTAAAAAAAATACTAATATATTTTATTCTGGAAGTGATTATAAGGATCCCCCTCATGGATCATCACCTTATCGTGGTGGTGGGGGGGGGGGGGGGGGGGTTGTGTGCCCCAGTGATCCCAGGAACTATGTTGTCCGGGGCAATTTGCCTCTGATAGGGTCACCCAAGACAAACTGGTCCTGGATGAAGGGCCAGACTAAGAACAATCCAACAGACTCTCATGATAAATTCTATATCAAGGATTCAGTGTACCCCACCTGGTATGGGGTTACCGGGGCCCCACCCTGGAGCCAGGCCTGGGGGAGGGGCTCGAAGGCTAGTGTCTGGTGGCCGGGTTTCCACCCATGGGACCCAGCCGGGCTCAGCCCGAAGGAGTTACATGGGTCCGCCCTCCAGTGGGCTCACCACCTGCAGGAGGGATCATGGGGGTCCGGTGCTATGTGGATTAGGTGGCGGTCAAAAGCGGAGACCTTGGCGGACTGATCCCAAGCTTTCTAAACTGGCTTTTGGTATGTGGAATGTCACCTCTCTGGTGGGGAAGGAGCCTGAGCTGGTGTACGAGGTTGAGAGATACCGGCTAGATATAGTCGGCCTCACCTCAACACACAGCTCCGGTTCCGGAACCAGTCTCCTGGAGAGGGGCTGGAGCTTGGCCTTTTCTGGAGTTGCCCCGGGCGAGAGGCGATGAGCAGGGGTGGGTTTTCTTGTATCCCCCCACCTTGCTGCCTCTATATTGGAGTTTTCCCCGGTGGACGAAAGGGTTGCTTCCCTGCACCTTCAGGTTGGGAAACGGGTCCTGACCATCATTTGTGCCTATGCACCAAATGATGTTTCAGAGTACCCACCCTTTTTGGAGTCTGTGACTGGGGTGCTGGAGGGTGGTCCTCTTGGAGACTCCATTGTCCTACTGGGAGACTTCAATGCGCACTTGGGCAACGACAGTGAAACCTGGAGGGGGGTGATTGGGAGGAACGGCCTGCCTGATCTGAACCCGAGTGGTGTTCAGTTATTGGACTTCTGTGCTAACCACAGTTTGTCCATAACGAACACCATGTTCAAGCATAAGGGTGTCCATATGTGCACCTGGCACCAGGACACCCTAGGTCGCAGGTCAGTGATCGATTTTGTTATCGTGTCATCAAACCTGTGACCGTATGTCTTGGACACCCGGGTAAAGAGAGGTGCAGAGCTGTCAACTGATCACCACCTGGTGGTGAGTTGGATCCAATGGCAGGGGAGGATGCCATTCAGACCTGGTAGACCCAAACGTATAGTGAGGGTGTGCTGGGAACGTCTGGCTGAGGCCCCTGTCCGGGAGGTCTTCAACTCCCACCTCCGGAAGAACTTCAACCACATTCTGAGGGAGTCTGTGTTACGTGTGGTTCTGGGGAGCCACACAATGAGAGCCAAGGGCGAGCCAGTGAGTTGTGATGTTTATTGAAGGCAAGGGGTGAGGGATAAGGAAAGCACAGATACTCATACAGAGGAACACTCTCGAGTTGTACGACATAGGAGTAGGGCGCCAGCACCGGGCGTAGGGGTACAAAGCATAAATACTCACAGCGGGTAACACTCATAGGAATGCTGCAAGAGGAGTAGAGGACTGACACCAGACGTAGGGGCTTCAGCCTAGCAGTGCTGTAAGTCGCAGCCCCGAGTGATCGAGGCTGCTCCTTTTTATCCTCATTAGCAGCGCCCCAGCTGATGAGGATTAATTGGCCCCAGCCGTCCCGTAACACTGACAGCTGGGAGCCTGCTGAGACGCTGCCCAATGAGAGGCAGGGATGAGAAGGGGCATGGTCTGAGCGCCGGGACCCGGCGTCTCATCCCATGGTGACAGAGCCTCCCCCTCACGGTCGGGCTCCGAACGACCAGGAACATCCCAGCCCCCCCCCCCCCCCCCAGGGTGGGCGGAAGGCAGGACCGGAGGGAGAGAAGCAGAGGGAAAGACAAAAAACCAATGGACCTATATAGAGTAACAGGGCACAGATGGGAAAACTACCAAGTATGGCTACAGATAAAACCCACTACTCAAAACACACAAATGATGTGTAGATCGGGGCAAAGAAGGAGAAACAAAACCCACCAAAAAAGGTGACAGGGACGAATAAAGCAATTACAGAGTACGGTTAAGGGGGAACAAAACACACTACTCCATAACACAAAAACAAGACTAGCAACCGGACAAAAAATGACAAAAACGCTGAGTACGGGTAATAGAAAAAAACAATACACAGCGCTATATGGAACAAAATAAGGCAATCACAGAGTACGGTTAAGTGGGAAACAAAACACATTACTCCATACAATAACACACAGTCAATGTTTAAGTCGGGGCTAGGGAAAGCCCCCCGCAAAGATAACAGAAAAAGATAAGGTGATCACAGAGTACGGTCGAAGGGGACCAAACACATCACTCCATAATGCACCGGCGAGGCTAAGAAATAGGGTTAGGATGATGAAAATGCTGAGTACGGGTAACAAGAAAAACATAATACACAGCGCTATATATAAGGAGGGTCACCTAGAGGAACAAAGGTGACAGGATAGGAACAGGATAACAAACGAAGAAAAATGCTGAGTAAGGTTAATAAAATAAAAAAAAAAACACAATACACAGCACTAAAGTATACACTACCGTTCAAAAGTTTGGGGTCACTTAGAAATTTCCTTATTTTTGAAAGAAAAGCACTTTTTTTCAATGAAGATAACTTTAAACTAATCAGAAATACACTCTATACATTGCTAATGTGGTAAATGACTATTCTAGCTGCAAATGTCTGGTTTTTGGTGCAATATCTAGATAGGTGTATAGAGGCCCATTTCCAGCAACTATCACTCCAGTGTTCTAATGGTACAATGTGTTTGCTCATTGCGTCAGAAGGCTAATGGATGATTAGAAAACCCTTGTGCAATCATGTTAGGTCTGCAATGCTGTAATTGCTGCAAATGTAGGATTCTTTGACGAAAGCAAAGTTTGAAGGAAAAAATTATTATTTCAAATACAAATCATTATTTCTAACCTTGTCAACGTCTTGACAATATTTTCTATTCATTTTACAACTCATGGTGGTAAATAAGTGTGACTTTTCATGGAAAACACAAAATAATCGTCTGGGTGACCCCAAACTTTTGAACGGTAGTGTATATCCCCCTAAAGGACAAAGAAACTACACCCGAGTGACCTTAATAATTACAGAAAGGTAAGCGGCACCCGAGGAGGCGGCAGGCAGAGTCCAAAAAGGCCGGGATAGTTCCGGTGGTCTCCCCGCCCATTGTCCAGTTGGTGAGCCGGGGAAAAGGAAACGTTCGGGCAGCCAACTCCAGACCCAGGTCCCAAGAAACGAGTCCACCGGTAGCCGTGCCAGGCCACCCAGAAGCAAACACAGTTCGTCAGGGGGTTGGACCAGATCACCGAACCGGAAGTCTTGCAGGTTGGGCAGCCAACCCGCATCACTCAACCACCAGGACCGTTGAGACGGGCGAAGGGTCAAGGCGGACCCCGGTGGAAGAGGTTCAGGGGAGAGCCGATGACGAGGGCGACGAGCGTCAGGCCGCAGGGAAACAGCCACCTCCTCACCGGACCTGGACAACACTGGAGCAGCACCCACGTCAGACCCCGATTGGGCCTTAGGCGAACCCACGTCGGACACTGCTGGAGCAGCACCCACGTCAGACCCCGATTGGGCCTTAGGCGAATCCACGTCGGACACCGCTGGAGCAGCACCCACGACGGACCCCGACTGGGTTGGCACCGCACCAGAACTGACCTCCAACGTTGAACCTGGACCCTCCAGCACCACGAGAGACGGCCACTCCTCGCCGGCGACCCTGGAAGAAGGCTCAGGAGAGAAAACAAAACTGGGATCAGGGTCACCGGCAGCGCCAGAACCCAGCGAGACGAGCTCGGATGCAGCGGGCGGCTGCACCCGGCTCATCTCCCCTAGAGACAGGCTAAAGTGCTCAAAGATATGAAGGGAGAAAAGAAAGGAGAGCACTTGCCTGATCTCGGGTTCTGACGCCGTCCAGGACTGCGAAGATCCAGGATCCGTCGTCAGGAGGTTGTTGTCAGACTCCCATTCAGCTGCATCGGGCCCCGCAGCCATCACGATGGTCAGCGCAGCTTGAGATTCCTCCAGCTCAGGAAACCACGCCGACGATCCACACGGCATGAAGGCAGAAGAATCTCGTCCCGCTGGACCGAACCGCTCCTCCGTGGAGACCCGGGGACGCTTAGTCATCGGCGCAGACTCCACGTAGCAGTCAGTCTTCCTCCTCCGTCCACCACGCAGCTGCGGAACCAGAACCGCAGGCGCTCTCCTGGTCCCACGACGTTGACCCGGGGCCGGGGACCGCTCGGCGGAGAGAGACACAGAGGATGCAGGATTAAGGATACAGATTACAGCAGGTGGTGGGAGTTCAGGGAGCTGCGGACCCCGAACTCCACCTCCAGGAGTATGACAGAGCAAATCACAAAACTGATGTGAACAAACTGGGACTTGCCTGTCTCCTGGAGGTTGGATGGCGCCTGCTGTGGTGGAAATTGCTTCTTCCTCTCCCCGCCGGGCGATAGCGGAGGACCACCTGAGAAGTCGTCTGGGGACCGCTTGCGTTGTCTCCAGGAGAGGGCTCACCAGGCCGGAATTCCAGGCACACACACCAGTCAGGAAGCGCGTCGAGGAGGAGGGGGTGACAGCCGGGGTGAGCCAGCCCGAATGCCCTGGAGTGACAGCGGGGGAACGAGGCTCAGGGAGCGAGGCTGTGAAATCTCCACGCTGACGAGACGAAGAGGTGACAGCTGCGTGGGGGGGAAAGGTCCTGGCGGCAGCCCAGAACTGGATCCGGATGGGGTTCGTGCAGAGGCGACTTGGCGATGTGATGACGGCTATTCCCAGGGGACGAAGCGAGGGGGGAACCCAGGAATCGCCGCACCTGAGCAGAGACCGAGGCGAGGAAGGCGTTGAACTCGGGAAAGCTTCGTAGCCCTGGACTCCTCTCCACCAATCTCACCGCCACCGCCACATGCCTGATGATGGTAAACGGGTGCCCAGCGGAGCTCGCAACAGCCACTCGGTCCCAGATGTTAACTGCTGTCAGCTGCGGCTCCTTCGGGGGAATCCCGAGTGACGTTATGCAGAACGGGGGAAGCCCTCTGGGCGGCGCAAACTCCCAGGCTGGAATGGAGACAGGAACGGGATCCTGAAGCGGGGGGCGACATCTCATCCGCTTCAGCTTCCTGCCGGGATTTCCATCCAACCCGCGGAGCTTCTCTCGCAGGGCAGCCATGGCGTCCCTCCTGGCACAGGCCTCGAGATGGTATGAACGGCGAAGGTGACTGTCCAGGAGACTCTCAGCACGGCCCAGATGCCAGCGTCTCGAGTTGGAGGCGTCGTGCGGGGTGGTGGTGAAGAGTATCCCGTCGACAACCCCCGAGATGGATCTCAGCTCTTCGCCCTGGCGTCAAACATGACTCCTGGGAGACGGCATGCCAACAACGCTGACACCCGGACAGGAAGGTACAAATCTACAACAGCTCACGGCTGCTGGCAACTCGTCTGGCTGCAACTTACTGTTACGTGTGGCTCTGGGGAGCCACACAATGAGAGCCAAGGGCGAGCCAGTGAGTTGTGATGTTTATTGAAGGCAAGGGGTGAGGGATAAGGAAAGCACAGATACTCATACAGAGGAACACTCTCGAGTTGCACAACACAGGAGTAGGGCGCCAGCACCGGGCGTAGGGGTACAAAGCATAAATACTCACAGCGGGTAACACTCATAGGAATGCTGCAAGAGGAGTAGAGGACTGACACCAGACGTAGGGGCTTCAGCCTAGCAGTGCTGTAAGTCGCAGCCCCGAGTGATCGAGGCTGCTCCTTTTTATCCTCATTAGCAGCGCCCCAGTTGATGAGGATTAATTGGCCCCAGCCGTCCCGTAACACTGACAGCTGGGAGCCTGCTGAGACGCTGCCCAATGAGAGCAGGGATGAGAAGGGGCATGGTCTGAGCGCCGGGACCCGGCGTTTCATCCCATGGTGACAGTCTGGAGACATGGAGTCTGAATGGGCCATGTTCTCCACCTCTGTTGTTGAAGCGGCGGCCCAGAGCTGCGGCCGCAAGGTGGTTGGTGCATCTCGTGGTGGCAACCCCCGAACCAAGTGGTGGACACCAGTGGTGAGGGGGGCCATTAAGCTGAAGAAGGAGTCCTATCAAGCTTGGTTGGCTTGTGGGACTCCCGAAGCAGCTGAGGTGTACCGGCAGGCCAAGCGGAGTGCAGCTCGGGTGGTTGCTGAAACAAAAACACGGGTATGGGAGGAGTTCGGTGAGGCCATGGAACAAGACTTTCGGTCAGCCTCGAAGAGATTCTGGCAAACTGTCCGGCGGCTCAGGAGGGGAAAGCAGCTCCCTGTCCACACTGTGTATGGTGCGGATGGGACACTGTTGACTTCGACTGAGATATCGTCAGGCGGTGGAAGGAATACTTCGAGGATCTCCTCAATCCCACTGATACGCCTTCCACAGAGGAAGCAGGGTTTGGGGACGAGGGGGATGACTCGCCTATCACAGGGGCTGAGGTCACCAAGGTGGTTAAAAATCTCCTTGGTGGCCGGGCCCCGGGGGTGGACGAGATTCGCCCTGAGTACCTCAAGGCCCTGGATGTTGTTGGGCTGTCATGGTTGACATGCCTCTACAACATTGCGTGGAGGTCGGGGGCAGTGCCTTTGGCATGGCAAACCGGGGTGGTGGTTCCTCTCTTCAAAAAAGGGGACCGGAGGGTGTGATCCAACTTTAGAGGGATCACACTCCTCAGCCTCCCTGGGAAGGTCTATGCCAAGGCACTGGAGAGGAGAGTCCGGCCGTTGGTCGAACCTCGGATTCAGGAGGAGCAATGTGGTTTTTGTCCTGGCCGTGGCACATCGGACCAGTGCTTTACCCTCTCAAGAATTCTTGAGGGTTCGTGGGAGTTTGCCCAACCAGTTTACATGTGTTTTGTGGACTTGGAGAAGGCATTTGACCGCATCCCTCGTGGTTTTTTGTGGGGGGTGCTTCGGGAGTATGGGGTATTGGGCTTGTTGTTGCGAGTTATTCGGTCTCTGTACGACTGTTGTGAGAGTTTGGTTCGTATTGCCAACACTCGGTCGGAGTCATTACCAGTGAGAGTTGGACTCCACCAGGGCTGCCCTTTGTCACCGATCCTGTTCATAATTTTTATGGACAGGATTTCTAGACGCAGCCAGGGAATGGAGGCTGTCATGCTTGGTGACCACAGGATCTCATCTCTGTTGTTTGCAGATGATGTTGTCCTGTTGGCTTCATCCAGCAATGACCTACAGCTCTTGCTGGGACGCTTTGCCGCTGAGTGTGAAGCGGCTGGGATGAGAATCAGCACCTCCAAGTCCGAGTCCATGGTCCTCAGCCAGAAAAAGGTGGATTGTCCTCTCTGGGTTGGGGACAGGCTCCTGCCCCAAGTGGAGGAGTTTAAGTATCTTGGGGTCTTGTTCACGAGTGAGGGGAAAATGGAGCGAGAGATTGACAGACGGATTGGAGCAGCATCTGCAGTGATGCAGACGTTGTACCGGTCTGTTGTGGTGAAGAGGGAGCTGAGTTCTAAGGCAAAGCTGTCGATTTACCAGTCAGTCTACGTTCCTACGTAGCCTCCCTGGGAAGGTCTATGCCAAGGTACTGGAGAGGAGAGTCCGGCCGTTGGTCGAACCTCGGATTCAGGAGGAGCAATGTGGTTTTTGTCCTGGCCATGGCCAGGACAAAGCTCATCTTGTTCTTTCAGTCATTATCCAAAGCTCGTGACCTATGGTCATGAGCTTTGGCTAATGAGCTCGTGACCTATGGTCATGAGCTTTGGATAATGACTGAAAGAACAAGATCGCAGATACAAGCGGCTGAAATGAGCTTTCTCCGTAGGATTGCTGGACTCACCCTCAGAGATAGGGTGAGGAGCTCAGTCATGCGGGAGAGGATCAGAGTAGAACCGCTGCTCCTCCACATTAAAAGGAGTCAGTTGAGGTGGTATGGGCATCTGATTAGGATGCCTCCTGGACGCCTCCCACTTGAGGTGTTTCAGGCACGTCCCACTGAGAGGAGACCCCGGGGCAGACCCAGGACTCGGTGGAGAGACTATGTCTCCCAGCTGGTCTGGGAACACCTTGGTATCCTCTCTGAAGAGCTGGAGCAGGTGGCTGGGGAGAGGGAAGTCTGGGCTTCTCTGCTTGAACTGCTGCCTCTGCGACCCGGACCTCCGGAAAAGCGGTAGAAGATGGATGGAATTATAAGGAACTAATCCATACTCTAAAGAATTTGCAAATTTCTGTTTTATTTGAGTTTTACACAACGTCCCAACTTCATTGGAATTGGGGTTTGTAGTTTTGTTTCTTGAACTTTACCTGCACAACTCTGAATAAACAGATGTGTGCAGTTGCAGAGAGAAAAAGACACAACTGTAAAGACATCATTGAAAGGCAGGAAGAGCCACTGACAAGCTGACGAAAGAATTTTAAAAAAAAGTGCACAGGCAGAACATCATTCAGCTCAGACCAGAGCAGAAATGGCTAAGCTATCCCATAGCAGTGGGGAGGTCAAAGAGCACCATCTGACCTAAATCTTAGCACAACCGGGTATGTAACAGAGACATCAGTCATATCCTCACACTGCAGAGGTCACACACTAGAGGAGCACATGTGGGATATGGTTCTGTTTTATCACTTTACTCAGAAGAATGGCGAGTGGGAGATCTAAAGGACTTAGGAAGTCAGATAAGTGGAAAGCAGTAAGGAACAAGAAGTAAAAGAGCCCAGAAATGGGAAGAAAGAAAGAGGCCAAAAGAGCACAGGCCTGTACGGAGATGACAGTAGTTGATATAATGGAAAATTCAAAAGGTGTTTATGAATTAGGTTATATACAGTGTATATATATATATATATATATATACCCTGTTATAGCTGGTATCCAAGATAATCTCACTTACAAAGCATTTAATACTGTTCCTTTAGTTCCTCCTCATCCAGCTGCAGAGGGGAAACAGTGACTGCAGCAGTACTGTAGCTGCAGCATTAACAAATTAACACATTTAACACCCAAAGCTTTCAGCAACCTTTTCACCTCTTAAATAAAATTTATCACTGACTTTGCTTAAAAAACACTAGACTTGTTTTCCTACTTTTTTTTTTTTGCATGAGATCAAAGGTTATTGCTGTCATCAGGGGAGGTCCTTGTATTAATTCTTTTGAGATTATGCTCCCCCATACACATGCAATACCCAAGTTCCCTGCAGTTAATATGATCGTAAGCGCAGATAAGTACTGGGGTGTTGCAGTCACAGAGCCTTGAGGAGGGGGCAAGGAAATTATGAACACATTTCCCCCAAATGTGTTCCATGCCGTCATGTGTTAGCACAAGTGTGCATGCTGAAAGCTAAATGTAAATGTTAAGATGCACTGTATACAGCCAGCACAAACCAGACAGTCAAAAATATTGAAGGGTCAGGGTGTCAATGCAGCATAGTTAGAAAACACCCGTTTTCCATTAGTAAACACACAAAACTTCAACCTTTTAGTCAAGCTTGGCCTCAAAGTTTGACCACAAGCTTAAGTGTTATAAGGCTATCACAAAGGACAATACAAAAAGAAATGCTAGTGTTGAGAAAACTTTGGAGAACTTTCAATATAGTATTAATTATTACTATTTAATTTAGGGACTAAATGTCAAATATTTTTAGGGGTGCAGTTTAGAATCAAAAGAAAAACAGCAAGTATTCTTTAATAAGAGGTAAAAGGTGGTGTTTGTTTTTTCTTGAAAAATTAATGTGAACAAACTGCCAAACTAATCAATCAGCAGTAATTGGCATATTGCGTCAATTGTAAACATTTTGAAATAAAGCATCTGTTTCGCTGAATGTTTGCAAAAAGGGTATTAATGGTAGCCCTCTCAGAAGAGGACCTTCAGTGCATCTTGTCTGCCTTTGCCAAAGCATACAAACAGCTCGGTTTGGCCGTCAATATAAAAAAGACACAAATACTCCACCAGCCATCACCAAACTGCAGTACACTTGCCATACCCCCAAACATCTCCATTGATAACATCCGACTGGAAAATGTGGACCACTTCTTATACCTTGGCAGCCTCCTCTCATCAAAAGCCGTCATCGATGATGAAATACACCACCGCCTCAGCAGTGCCAGTGGGGCTTTCTCAAGGCTAAGGAGGAGAGTCTTTGAGAACCGCGATCTCCAAGTGAAAACCAAAATCCTGGTTTATAAAGCGGTGGTGCTCCCCACTCTCCTGTATGGATCAGAAGCCTGGACTACATACAGCAGGCACTTAAAGGCACTTGAGGCACACCATCAGAGATGCCTCCGAAAAATCCTCAGGATTAGTTGGGAGGATAGACGCACCAACACCAGCGTCTTGGAGGAGGCTAACCTTCCCACCATCACTGCCACCATTGCCCAAAACCAGCTCAGATGGACTGGTCATGTTATCCGAATGCCTGACTCTCGCCTCCCGAAACAAGTCCTGTACTCCCAGCTAGCTGAAGGGAAGCAGGCTCCAGGAGGCCAGAAGAAGAGATTTAAGGACAACATAAAAACAAACCTAAAGAAGTGCCACATAGACCTAAAAGCTTGGGAAAATATGGCAACCGACAGGGCGACCTGGAGAAACATTGTCCGTGAGGGTGCTGCACAGTACAACGCTGACCTCCATCATGCTGCACAAGACAAACGCAGACTCAGGAAGGAGAGAGCAAGCAACAATCAGGACCAACCCAAACCCACCACCATTACATTCCCCTGTCCACATTGCAGCAGAATAATCGGGTCCAGAATTGGCCTCTATGCCCACCTGAAGACCCACAAGGACCAAGAGGGAGGACAGTCATACTCGACTACGAGTGACCGCTGATGATGATGATGAATGGTAAATTGTATAAATATTTGCTATTGGTGAATATGGTATACTTTGTTACGGGGCAAAAATCCCATTTCATTGTTGGTGGGGGACAATAAACAGGAAAATTTGAGAGCTTAATTTTTGAGGGGTGTCATGTACTGTTTGGACTTTTCCCTAAACTCAGTTTCATGACTTTCCTGTATATTCATATTTATCTGCTGTATTGTTATTTCCTGTGCGTTCCATACCACCCTCTGTTTTCCCTGTTTTGATCATTACCTATTACCTGTATTTAGGTTCTGTTTACCATTTCCCTGTTGTGTCTTATTTCTGCAGTTGTTGATATGTATTATTTCGGATGTCATTTTTATTTTGTTTTTCTTGTGTTTCCCTTTCACTGTTGACAGCTGTCAGAGTTGTGCAGCCTCATGTGGGCGTGCCCTGCTGCCTGTCAAACTGCCAGCTGTCCCCTCCCTCACCTGTCATTACCGTCAGCCGCTCTCCCTCATTATTATGATCAGCTGTTTCCAGTTATTAGTTGTTGTTTACTTCTCCTGTTCAGGCCAGCCCACACCGGTCTCTCCTCTTGTAATCGGTTTGATCCCGATTTAAGGGAGATTGTTTTTCATATTCATTGTCGCTGCCTCACCTTTGAAGGAACATTCTTCCTTGTCTCCGCCAGAGCCCAATCTCGCCCTGGCGTGCCTCATTAGTAAGTTGTCTCCTCCTTGTTATTTCATCGTTTGTTCACCTTATGCACTTTTGTTTGCTATTTTTGTGAATAAACTTCAAAAACTTGCAGTCCAGTGCCTGGGTTGTTTTTCTCCATTTGCCGCGTAGAGGCACACATGACAGTAGGCAGCGACCAGTTACCAGCCCAGCTGCTGTGAGTTTGTACTTTTTTCCATTTTTTGTGTAATCCCACTCACCTGTGTGTAGGAGCTCATTATGTCCCCGGCTCGCCAGTCCCACACGAGAAAAGGGAGATTGGCAGCCGAGTTTCCTAGCTTGGAGGAGGAGTAGGTGGCAGACTTTATCCAGAGTTTTGTGGATGAAGCTCTCACCGCCCGCGGTCCCAAGAAAGCCTGGGAGAGTTTGAATGGAGCAATGGTAATTCTTGAGGCACACCATGGTCTCCGGAGATATCCCCAATATGCGGAGCTCCTGTCCACAGTCTCCGCGCTTCAGTGCCCCTTCCCCGGACTGACGATAGGGGCGTCTCCCGCTGGACCAAAGCCATCGCGGACGTGCTCACCTCGGCAGAAGTTCTTCACCTCTCCTGGTTCACCTACTCCCACTCCACCACAGCAACGTCATCTTACTACTGACCGCCGAAGGAATCCTCCTGCCTCTCCGGCAGCCATTCTCCCAATGCCAACACTGAAGCCCTCCTTAGCAGTGCATCCTTCCTCCCCTTCTTGGCTGAATTCCCAGCTTCCTCCAGGTCTGCAGCTGCTGTTGCCTGCTCCATTTTGGCGCCCTCTCCTGCTTCCAAGAGGTCTTACTTTTGTTCCCTGGCGACGTCCATTTCCGTGACTGCGGAAATGGCTCTTCTACAATCCTTAGGGGGACCCACACTCATCATTACCATGGAGAGGGATGACTTAACACCTGCTGCAGCGGACAACAGCAAACACCGGGGAGACAGGCAAGTTTCTTTTCATCCTTTCTCTAATTATGATGATATGCCTTGTCTGCTTCCCGGTAGAGAGGCTCAGGATATGCAGTCTCCTGAGTCCTCACTATCTGCTGCAGTAACTTATTGCTCATCAGCTTTTTCCATGTCTCCTCCTTTCCCTTCTGAGTGTCCGCCGGCCCCGGAACCAGACCACCGGACGATGGAGGAGGCCATGGCCCTGGGAGTTCCAGTCCCAGCGCTAATGGTGTGCTGTACCCCAGCTGCCATGCTGGAGGAGCCACCAGCATGGATGATTTCATCTGAGGGAACCATGACTGCAACAACCATCATGCCTGCTGTGGAGGCTGCCACAGCAGCATCAGCTTCTGAACCAGACCTCCAGAGGGCTGAGCCAGAAGAACCTTCGTTGCCTGGATCGTCGGTGTCCTGGATGGCGGTGAAACTCGAGCTCAGGCAAGTGATCTCCTTTATTTTTCTCTTTTCTGTCCTGAAGAGATCTTGCCTGGCTCTTGGTGAGGAGAGCCGGGTGCAGCCGCCCGCTGTGCCTGAGCTCGCCTTGCCGGGCTCTGCCGCTGCCAGTGACCCTGACCCTGCATCTCTATGTGTCTTGTCTGAGCTTCCTCCCAGGGTGACCAGAAATGCTCCAGTACCACCAGAGGTCTCCGTGGGTCCAGGCTCGCTGCTGGAGGTCACCATGGGTGCAGCCAAGCTCCAGCCCAGAACCACCGTGGGTGCAGCCAAGCTCCAACCCGGAGCCACCGCGGGTGCAGCCAAGCTCCAGCCCGGAGCCACTGCAGGTGCAACCTTTCCCCAGTCTGAGGTCACCGAGGGCGTTGTGGTCCCACTCTCTTCACTGCCAGACGCTGTCATAGTTCCCTCCTCTTTGCTGCCAGATGCCGTTGTGGTTCCCTCCTCTTTGCTGCCAGACAGTGTCGTGGTTCCCTCCTCTTCGCTGCCAGACGCTGTTGTGGTTCCCTTCTCTTCTCTGCCAGATGACGCCGGGACTCCCCCTCCTTGGCTCTCCTCCTCAGTTGTGGGTCTCCCTGTGGGGGAGCCGCTTCCCGGGCCGCCTCGCCTAAGCTGGTGGCTGAAGAACTCAGGCCGGCCACCCAATAAACTGAACCGTTGGGTTGGGTGGCCAGTTTTCCCTGGCAGGCCACCTGTCTCATTCAACCTGGCCGTCCGGCTGGTCTGGGATTTTGGCAGGCCACCAGACCGGGTGCACCATGTCATCCACTGGGCCTGGGACTCTGGGCAGCCTCCCGAGCCTTTTAGCCTCTGGACTTGGGGGGTGGGGGTTAATTGTTCTTGTTTTGTTTCCGGTGTGGGTCCTGAGTAGGTTGTTTTTTGTTCCCTCCTGGCCTGTTCACCCCACCATTTTCCCTGGGTAGATTGTGGTAGTTCCTGCTGGGGGGGGGGGGGGGGGGGTCTTTTTCTCTGATGTTACATTGGGTGTCTGGTATCCACCCCTTGGTGGGGAGTGGGCTCTGTCATGAACTGAGTTTGGATTTTTCCCCAAACTCAGTTTTGTGACTTTCCTGTATATTCATATTTATCTGCCGTATTGTTATTTCCTGTGAGTTCCATACCGCCATCTGTTTTCCCTGTTTTGATCATTATCTGCTGCCTGTATTTAGGTTCTGTTTGCCATTTCCCTGTTGTGTCTTATTTCTGCAGTTGTTGATATGTATTATTTAGGATGGCATTTTATTTTGTTTTTCCTGTGTTCCCCTTTCACTGTTGACAGCTGTCAGGTTTGTGCAGCCTCGCGTGGGCATGCCCTGCCGCCTGTCAAACTGCCAGCTGCCCCATCCCTCACCTGTCATTACCGTCAGCCGCGCTTTCTCATTATTATGATCAGCTGTTTCCAATTATTCGTTGTTTTCTTCTCCTGTTCAGGCCAGCCCACACCGGTCTCTCCTCTTGTAATTGGTTTGATCCCAATTTAAGGGAGATTGTTTTTCATATTCATTGTCGCTGCCTCGCCTTACAAGGAACAGTCATCCTTGTCTCCGCCAGAGCCCAATCTCACTCTGGAGTGCCTCAGTAGTAAGTTGTCTCCTCATTGTTATTTTTAGTTTGTTCACCTTTTGCATTTATGTTTGCTATTTTTGTTAAATAAAGCTTACAAACTCGCAGTCCAGTGCATGGGTTGTTTTTCTCTGTGCACCGCATAGAGGCGCACTTGACAAGGGGGACATAAAAAATTGCCATTTTTGCTGTGTTGTCTGATACTTTCTCAAATGTCTTATATAATGATATTAGATAATTATGTCATTGTTCCTTATTAGTCCATATCCTACCTGTGGACATGGACATGATCAACCAGCAATACCAAAAAGCTGTATTGGGTGGTCGGTGTCAATTATACCATATATGATCTAACAAAATGTCTTTGCTCACCATGAACACTGGTCTGATCCCCACCACAGCAGCTTTACAAGAATTTAAAGCTCAAAATAAGTTCTAAAACTAGAAGAAATACCTTAATGAATAACAAACTACGTCAAACTATTCTTCAAAAATATGTATTTATTAACATGCAACAACAAAACAAAATCTCAATATGTCTTAAAACTAGGGCTGTCAAACAAACATTTTTTAATCTGATTAATCATAGTGATACTGTGGATTAATTTACAGTAATTATGATTAATACCCATCCATTATTACTTTTGTTTCTTTTTGTGGAGGCAAAAAGACGCATGACTGAAGAAATGAATAAATATAGACAAAAATGCATCAGTTGAGTTTATGTAAAACATGCCGGTGTTATGCCAAGAATTGCTCACTTGCCAAGAATTGCATCCCATCTGCCAAAACTATAAAATATAGCACTACAGCCAGGCTTGTAACCATTTGTGCATTTTTAGAAGTATCCATTATACATTTTTGGAAGTAAAAATTGTTATTACCTCTTGTAAATTATCTTTAAATTATGTTTATTCACCAGACGTTTTAGTGTTTCAAAGAGGATTAGAAATCATAGTGATCTAACTCCAATCTTCAAAGTCGAGATTTTGCATTTATGCATTGTCGGTAAAAAGGGTAATCATTTTTTCAAAGTATTTTCAAAGTATATAATTGTATTGACTTGTCTTACACTAAACACCTGCTTGCAACGATGGGGTGCAATTCTTGGCATGCGAGCAATTCTTGACATAGTTGTATTGACTTTGACAGTATGGGATGCAATTCTCCGCATAACACCGGCAGACTTTGGACAAATCGGTGTGTAACTTTGCCGAAATGATGTCTGCCTCTGTAGTATTCTCTGGGCCCCTCCCCAATCTAACCAGTGATAACATGTTTAGCTGGCTGGCTGTGTGGTGTCCTGCAAACAATGTGGGCTACATAGACAATTGGAACTCATTTTGGAGAAAACCTGGTCTTATTAGGCAAGACAGTGTCCATCCCACTTTGAATGGTGTGTCTCATTTATCTAACAATCTGGTATCATTTTTATCCAAATTTCCAAAACCTTGACAACTCAGAGTTGGGACCAGGAAGCAGAGTCGCAGTCTTACACGCCTCTCTGAAGCTCCTCTTTATCCACCACCCCTCAATTTAGCCCCTGTCTTCCCCATCAGAAAATCATTGTCTGCTCCCTCCAAAGTAAATATAAATATAATGTATAAGCATCCCAAAGTGATTAAACAAAAATTTGGTAAAACTCAAATTAAACATGAAGCCTCTAAATTTAATGACTTGGCCTCTGCTCCTCCTCATAATTTAAAAATTAAATGTGGTTTGTTAAATATTAGGTCTCTAACTCCCAAGTCTCTGCTAGTCCATGATCTGTTAATTGATCATCATATTGATCATATTTTTTTTTTTTTTTTTTTTTCTCTCGGCGCCACACGAGTAGGCTGCCTTTTGCAACAGCGGCTCGATTCCGAGTCTTTTTCCCTTCCTCTCTCTTTTGATCCGTCTTTTTTTTTCACCCCACTTATATCACGGACACACAGATCGTCCTAAATGTCTCCTGAGCCGGTGGACGGAGCCACTGTTTATAGCAGGATACGATACAGCAGAGAACAGCTGCTAGCATTCAACCGCCACCCGGTCCCATTGGAAAAACTCGACATACCGAGAGAACTGAGGCGAAAACGCCGCGGCTGCCGGGCTGGAGTAAGGCGGAGGACAAAAAATATAAGGTACAGACCCTCCCTTCCATCTGTTGTCATGGGAAATGTACGGTCGATACTGGGAAAGTTAGATGAGCTAGCGGCTATCTCCCGTTATGATAGCACATACCGGGAGTGCTCTCTCCTTTTGTTTACTGAGACGTGGCTAACTGAACTAGCAGCAGATGCTAACATTGAGCTGGAGGGTTTTCACATGATACGAGCTGACCGAACACCAGACAGTGGCAAGGCTAGGGGCGGTGGAGTGATAATGTATGTTAACAACAACTGGTGCAGACCGGGACATATCACTGTTAAACAACGACACTGCAGCAAAGACATTGAGTTGCTAGCTGTTAGCATGAGGCCTACATATCTCCCGAGAGAACACTCACACGTGATCTGCATTGTTGTTTATGCAAATCCGACGGCGAACGCTGGGACAGCACGTGACGTCATCCATTCAGTAACCAGCAGGCTGCAGACAGAACACCCAGATGCTCTTCTCCTCATCTCAGGCGATTTCAACCATGTTTCACTGTCTCCCATTCTACCCACGTTCACCCAGTATGTCACATGCCACACTAGAGACAATAAAACACTGGATTTATTCTACGCAAACACTAAGGAGGCGTACACCTCATCACAACTCCCCCCACTCGGGAGATCGGATCACAACTTGGTTCATCTCCGGCCGGTGTACAAACCCCTAGTGCACAGACAACCTCCGGCCATGCACACTGTGGAGTTATGGTCTGAGGAGACAATGGACACCCTAAAGGGCTGTTTTGAAGCCACCGCCTGGAAGCAGCTCTGCGATCCACATGGTGAGGACATCGATGGCCTCATTCACACCTTCACGGGCTACCTCAGCTTCTGTGTGGACAAATCCGTTCCCACCAAGACCATACGGCGTCACTCAAACAACAAACCCTGGATCAACCCTGAGATAAAAACACTTCTGAGAGAGAAGAAGAGGATCTTCAGGTCAGGGAACAGGGAGATGCTGAAGTCCGTACAGAGGGAGCTGAGGAGAAAGATCAGAGAAGGCAAGGACAGCTTCAGGAAGAAGATGGAGGACAAGCTGCAACAGAGCGACATCAGCGGGGTCTGGAGAAACCTCAAAACCATCTCGGGGCTCCAGAATACCTCCCCCCAGGCCACAGGGGGCAGGGAGTGGGCGAACAACCTGAATCTGTTTTTCAATAGATTTGACCAACCGCCCTCCCCCCTGACTGCACAACAACCACTGCTGCCTCTAAAGAAATCAAGTCCTGCTGCCCACTCCCCACTCCACCAACACCCCCCCACTCCCAACACACAGCCCCCCATCCTGACCCTGACCAGGACCCAGGTGAGGACGGAGCTGAGGAAGATCAAGGCGAGGAAGGCGCCGGGACCAGACGGCATCAGCGCAAAGCTCCTCAAGTCCTGTGCAGACCAGCTGTGTGGGATTGTGACGTATATCTTCAACATGAGCCTGAAACTGGGGAGGGTACCACAGCTGTGGAAAACATCTTGTGTGGTACCTGTACCAAAAACTTCCCACCCCAAAGACCTGAACAGCTACAGACCGGTGGCCTTGACGTCCCACTTGATGAAGACCCTGGAGAGACTGCTCCTTGCTCACCTCCGCCCCCTGGTGGAACCAGCGATGGATCCACTCCAGTTCGCCTACCAGCATGGCATTGGGGTGGAGGATGCGGTGATCTTCCTCCTTCACCGTTCTCTGTCCCACCTGGAGAAGCCCGGGAATATGGTGAGGATCATGTTCTTTGACTTCTCCAGTGCTTTCAACACCATCCAACCGATGATCCTGAAGGACAAGCTGCTGCGCGCAGGGGTGGACCAGCACCTGTCATCATGGATCCTGGACTACCTCACGAACCGGCCTCAGTTTGTGAGAACCCGGGACTGTGTGTCCGACACGATCATCAGTAGCACGGGGGCCCCCCAGGGAACGGTGCTGGCTCCCTTCCTGTTCACTCTTTATACTGCGGACTTCTCACACAACACAACACACTGCCATCTACAGAAGTTCTCTGATGACTCTGCGATCGTTGGCCTCATCTCCAATGGAGATGAAGCTGAGTACAGAGGGCTTATCCAGGACTTCGTGGACTGGTGCCATCGGAACTGCCTCCAGATCAACGCGAGGAAAACTAAGGAGCTGGTGGTGGACTGCCGCAGGCATGGGCAGCCCCTCACAGTACCAGTAAATATACAGGGAACAGACATCGAGATGGTGACATCCTATAAGTACCTGGGTATTCATCTGAACAATAAACTAGACTGGTCACACAATACTGATGCACTCTACAAGAAGGGACAGCGCAGGCTGTTCCTGCTGAGGAGACTCAGGTCTTTTGGTGTACAAGGGGCGCTGCTGAAGTCATTCTATGACACGGTGGTGGCATCAGCCATCACTTTTGGAGTGGTCTGCTGGGGCAGTGGCATTACTGCAGCCGATAGGAAGAGACTGAACAAACTGATTAAGAAAGCTAGCTCTGTCCTGGGGCAGCGCCTTGATCCGATGGAGGAGATAGGAGAGAGAAGGACGGTGGCTAAACTGTCATCTCTGCTGGAGTCCGAGTTCCACCCTATGCAGGACATACTGAATGCACTGAGGAGCTCATTTAGCAGCAGACTACATCATCCCAGGTGCACAACCGAGAGGTTTCGTAGGTCCTTCCTACCAACGGCTGTCAGACTGTACAACCTAAGCAGGGCTGCTCGCAGAGATAGCAAAAAGACGTAACAAACTAATAGTTTTTTGAATGCAAAAGATGCAATAGACTTACACAATGGTCCCCTCCGGCATACAACTAGGAACATACCGGTCGCTATGGAGGGTGAGAATATGTATGGGCACATAATCATACCATGTAGGATAACTAAGTAGACGGTTATGCTGTTTCATTCCATCTAGCAACAATGCTCTGCACTGTGTGTGTTTATATATTTACATATTTATTCCATCTAGCTACAATGCTCAGCACTGGGTGTGTTTATATATTTATATATCTACATATTATTCCATCTAGCTACATTGCTCCGCACTGTGTGTGTTTATATACTTGCATATTTATTCCACCTAGCTGCAATGCTCCGTACTGTGGGTGTTTATATATTTACATATTTATTCCATCTAGCTACAATGCTCTGCACTGTGTGTTCATATATTCATATATTTATTCCATCCAGCTACAATGCTCTGCACTGTGTGTCTGTGTGTGTGTGTATATATATATATTTTATAGTAATACGTACATATGTATATTAGCTGCTCTTGCTTGCTTGTTTTTTTCTTGCCTTCTGATTGTTGCTCTGAGTGTTGCTATCCCTGTGCTGTTGCAATCCTGGAATTTCCCCGTTGTGGGACTAATAAAGGCTTATCTTATCTTATCTTATCTTATCATCATATTTAATATCCCTTACAGAGACTTGGTTAGGGCAAGAGGATTATGTTGGTTTAAATGAATCAACACCCTCTGGTTTGTTAAACTGTCAAAATCCCAGAAGTTCTGGTCGTGGAGGAGGAGTAGCAACAATTTACTATTCCAAATTACTAGTTAATGTAAAGCAAAAATCATGTCATAATTCCTTTGAGGGCCTGGTCCTCAGTATTGGGCATTTTAGCAATTTTAGGTTAAACCCAATTTTATTTTCCATAGTTTATTGTCCTCCCTCAGCCTACTCAGAGTTTTTATTCGAATTTGCCAAATTCTTAGCATATTTAGTGCTGAAATCAGATAGAATATTTATAGTAGGGGACTTTAATATACATGTAGATGTAGATAGCGATTGCCTAAATATGGCATTTAATTCAATATTGGACTTGATGGGTTTTCTCAGAAAGTAGGAAATTCTACCCATTATCTCCACCACACGTTGGACCTTGTTTTGACATATGGCATAGAAATAGAAAATCTGGTAGTGTCTCCTCATAACCCTGTACTGTCAGACCATTGTCTTTTAACCTTTGATTTTACTATAAACCTTTGATTGATACTATCAATCATAATATTTTACTTGATAGATTAGAACACCATGTTGGACTTAATGGAACTTCATTGCAGTGGTTTAGATCTTATTTATCTGATAGGTTCCAGTTTGTTCATGTCAATAATGAGTTTTTTTCCAACTCAAAGCTCAGTCAAGGAGTTCCACAGGGATCTGTGCTAGGGTCTGTTCTTTTTAGTTTATATATGCTTCCACTAGGTAACATTATTAGGAAGCACTGTATACATTTTCATTGTTATGCAGATGACACACAATTATACCTGTCAATGAAGCCAGATGATAGTAATCAATTAGCCAAGTTAGAGGCCTGTCTTAAGGAAATCAAAGCTTGGATGACTTCCTGCTATTAAATTCAGATAAGACTGAAGTCATTCTAGTTGGTCCAAAAAACCTTAGAAATACCTTTCCAAATCAAACTCTTAGTTTGGATGTGGTTACTCTTTCTCTTAATAGTTCTGTGAGGAACCTTGGAGTTATTTTTGCTCAAGATCTGTTTTTTTTAATTCACATATTAAACTTGTTTCTAAGACTGCTTTCTATCATTTGTGTAATATTGCCAAGTTTAGGAGCATCTTGTCTCAGAGTGATGTTGAGAAACTAATCCACGCTTTTGTTAGCTCTAGATTAGATTATTGTAGCTCTTTATTATCAGGTTGTCCTAAAACATCTTTAAAAAGTCTTCAGCTGATCCAAAATGCTGCAGCAAGAGTTTTAATAGGTATTAGAAAGAGAGATCATATCTCTCCGGTTCTGGCCTCCCTTCATTGGCTTCCCATAGAGTTTGGAATTAAGTTTAAAATCCTTCTTCTCACTTACAAAGCTCTAAATAATCAGGCCACTTTTTATTTAAAAGATCTGATACTACCCTATTATCCTAACAGAGCATTACGCTCCCAAAATGCAGGATTACTTGTAATACCTAGAATCTCCAAAAGTACAATGGGAGGCAGAGCCTTCAGTTATCAAGCTCCTCTCTTGTGGAACCAGCTGCCAATCTGGATTCAGGAATCAGACTCGAGCTCTGTTTTTAAGAATAGGGTTAAAACCTTCCTTTTTGATATAGCCTATAATTAGGGTGGGATCATGTGCCCCTGAGCCCTCCCTTAGTTATGCTGCTAATAGGTTTAGACAGCAGGGGGACCTCCATCAATGCACTGGGCTTCACTCCTTTCTTCACTCTCAATGAAATATTTTTTCTGGTCATTAACATCTGTTTATTCTCTCTCATAGATCGAGTCCCTGTCGTGCTGTTTGCTCTCAACATGTCTGTTCTTTTCTTCATCTTCTCTATCCCCTCACCCCCCAGCCAGTCACAGCAGATGACTGCCCCTCCCTGAGTCTGGTTTTGCTGGAGGTTTCTTCCTGGTAAAAGGGAGTTTTTCCTCTCCACCGTCGCCAAGTGCTTGCTCACAGGGGATTGTCTGATTGCTGGGGTCTTTCTGACAATTGTGGGGGTTTCCCCTACAGTTGAAAGTGCTATGAGATGAATGTTGTTGTGAAATGGTGCTATATAAATAAAGTTGAATTGAATTGAATTGAAATGAGATGAAATATCGCTTTTAGTGTTCTGTATGTGACTGTTGAAAGCATGGACTGATAAATAACTTATTAACCGTTCACTCATTAAGCTTTCAATGCACTTCCTTACTGCTCTCTGCCTCTCTGTCAGCGTGTGTGTAAGGAGCAGCAGCAACCCTGCCCACGGGAGAGAAACAGATTGGACTAAACCACTGTGCAAATGCGGGAGGGTTCTAATCTTTCAATAGTTATAAATGTCAAACAATGTGTTTTTAAGTTGCACCACTTGTATTGTGCCTTCAACGAACATTACTATGCTGTTCAAATCAAACATGTTTGCGTTTACAATGTGATTGTTGGGGTGGACAGCTTTATGGAAGTGGGGGGACATGACCCCTGCGTCCCCCCCAGGATTTACGCCCCTGCTTTGTTCCAATTCATCTTTTTATGTTAGTTTTTTTTTTTTGGAGCATTTTGCCTTTCTTAGTCAGATACAATTAAGAAAGATAGGAAATGGGGGAAAGAGCAGGAAATAGGCGTACAAGAAAGATCGTTCTAGCTGGAAATCAAACCAGGGTTCACTATGGTTGAGCAATATATTAACTAATCATTAGGCCATGGGATACAAGCATTTTTATTAAAAATTGCCAAAAACTAATTATAGGAAAATAGTAAGCCGACCTACTATGGTCACATCAAAATCCATTATTCTTATTCTTGAATTACCCCACCATGAATTGCTACCTTATCGTGGTGGAGGGGTTTGTGTGCCCTAATCATCCCAGAAACTATGTTGTTGGAAGCAATTTGCCCCTAGAAGGGTCTCCCAAGACAAATTGATCTTGGGTGAAGGGCCAGATCAAGAGAGGTCCAGTGCATCCCCATAAAAGAATTAACAACAACGGGGATCCAGTGTACCACCCGGCATGGCGTTAACCAGGGCCCCATCCTGAAGCCTGGTCAGGGAGAGTGCCTCAGTGGCAAGGGCCTGGTAACAGGGTTTCTTCCGAGGCAAACCACATGAGTCTGTCTGAGTTGATTTTCTATATTAAAGGACTCTCAGATTCTTTAGGTCAATTAACTTCAAAGCTAAACCAATACCAGTGAAAAACAAATCATTTTCAGACCAAATGTCAGCCACCCTTCTGTGTGGGGTTTGTATGCTTGTATGGGTTCACTCCAAGTTTCTTCCCACAGACAGAACACACATGTACCTTCAGTCTCATGCGGTCAAACATGCACTAGATGCCCTTAGTTCCCCTCTGGGGTTAAATATTTTTCAAAAAAGGTAACAGATGGAATTTTAGTTTCAAAAACCTTTGTCCTTATGAGCCAATCACTAATAGCAGAACTGCCAAATAGGAAGTAAACTGGTGAGTATACATCTCAGCAATGCTTTGATCTACCAAATCCTGGACTCTGAGCACCATTTTCAGGACCACACATTTTTGGTTGCATTTAGAGCTCTGGAGGTGGTGCAGTGAATAGAAAAGTGTTTTGCTGAATAACACAGTAATATTTGAGGCATCAAATTGTGGGCTGGATAAAAAGTTTCCTTGTTTTTCCATCTTCATTAAAATTATCACTGGTGTTACTTTCAAATTTTCATGATTTCTGTCACATATCCAGTGGAAATGGCATCATAGCCACCAAGCAGGAAGTGGTCCCTAATTCACAGATAAGCTCTGTTATAGGGGCTGTTAAGCTATGGAAGAAAAACAAGTCTTTGTTTCAGAGCTGTAGCCTGAACTTAGTATGGTCACGTATGTTAAAAAAAAACTTGATGGATGAGTGTCACGCTCCTTAATCTGTGTGGGGCCACTTTCCCACAGAATGATCTCTTTGCTCTGCTGCTGTCTGGGCAGCTTGTAGCAGCTGTGGCCTTGTGGGACAGAAACGCCCCTCATTACATTACTTCTCTTCTCTTCTCTTCTCTTCTCGTCTCTTCTCTTCTCTTCTCTTCTCTCCTCCCTTCATATCTGTGGTCTGCCCCCGACACACTGGCCCCTGCCAGCTCTCCCTCGGCTCCTTGCTGTGAAGCAGACTGTCAGTGACATCAGACCCTGTCTTTCAGGTCTCCTCTCTGAGTTCAGTCTGGCCCTCCGTCTCTCCAGATGGAGACAATTTTCTTTCCACTCTGTAGCTATTAGAAAGTGCAAACGCATTTCAGCAAACATTAAATAAACAGCCCGATTACCTCTTCACACTTCTGAAACCATTTTGGTCCCAAGTGATCCATGATCTTTGGCATTACAGACTCAGTAGATGCAGATAATCTCTAACCCTTTCCAAAGGCTCTCTAAAAATGTCTGTGTTTATTACGTTTGTATTAAAATGTGTTTTTGTGGTAAATCTTGTCCATCCAAGGGCAACAATGAATAACCCTGCAAAATGGAAGAAGGTGTGGTAATTATGAGTAATAGGCAAAACTCACTTATTGAGGTAACTGTTAATGTTGGACTAATTTGAACAGGCTGTGGTAAAAAAAAAAAAACATAGAACAGACAGTTTAAATAACTGCATGTCATCCAATACAGCCACACTTTACATGCTCCTTTGATACTTAAAACACATTATCTCAAAGGCCGTCTCACTGTAGACCTCAATCCACCCTCTTGGCCTCTTTCTTTAGGTTGGCTATGGCAGTTTGCCCCTTGGTGAAAACTTCAGTCTTTACTGGGCCCAGAGTCTGCGGTCTGTGGTAACCAGAAGCAGCACTGCCCATCACTGAGACGCAGGCTACCTCCCAGTTTACAAGCCGTACTGCTGGACATTCCACTGAGGAGTTTTGGTTTGTTTTTGTTTTTAGTTTTTGACATTAATTGCCCTATTATATGCAGGGAGACAAAATGCAGTAACTGAGCAATTGGTCAAAACTGATTTAAGACTGGAACTGAACTTTGAGATGTCTGTTTTATCATCTGACAAAGTGTCCCGAGTCAATTTCATCCTAAGAACACTTTACATCTTTGTTGGCTGACCCAATCAAAAAATTTCCAAGGCATTTTTTTCTGTTTTACAGTTTGTGTAGTTATTGCATTTTGCCTTAGTGGGGCAGAGCTGCCTTGGGCTGCCTTCATTTAAAAAAAAAAAGGGGGTACACACACAAGCAGAGAGAGAGAGAACTAAACAAAAGGAAGGAATATGCTGATCCTCTTTTCAGGCACTAAACCAGCTTGAATTAATGGGTGTATAAGAAAAGTAAAAAACCCACAAAGCACAGATTTAATTTAAATTCGTCTTTACTGCTGCTCTACCTCCACAGAGCAGCACAACAAATGCTTTCAATTTGGACTGACCTTCACATTGAACTAATGAGAGCACACAAGCTACTGAGTAACACAGACATTAAACAGGCACTGATGGGGCGAAACCTCTTGGTACTGCTGAGTCTAGGCAAAATACACGACCTTCATTTCAGTCTAGTGAAAAAACTGAATACCCTGATATTTATAGGTCACTCTTTTATGAAAGGAAAAAAACTCACCTTCGCGACACTCTTCCCCAACAAATCCTGGGCAGCATCTCCACTCCAGTGCAGTGACTTGCTTGTAGGCAGTCTTGAAGGATGGTCTGATCAGAGTCCTGTAGCTGCAGAACACAGATTGATTTAAACTTATATAAGCACATTCATATTTATTGTTCATTTATGCAGAGCTTTAAAAATGTTAGAATAAAAAATAAGACAGAGGCGCCAATGAGGGTTTGCCTGCAGCTACTGTCTTCAGAATAGCAAAGCGCTGAATGAGTGGATGGAGGACTCCACTGAAGGAAAGATTTAATGAGCTCTCTGATGATACCTGATCACTTTGGCACAGGGTCCTGGCCATCTGCACCCTTGAAACACCCTCTGCACTGTTGTTTCTGTGCCATTGTGCACCTGGCAAGACACTGTTTTGGAAACAGTGTACTGGCACCAGTTCCTGAAACACACGGCAAAAGGGACGTTCTCGTTATTAATTAATAATAATGCTGCATACCAACACACATCATGTTAGACAACTGTATCATTCACCGGGTATTTGATTAGTTTTCAAGGTATCACAGCCTGCATGGCGTGCGCGCACCTGAGTGCGGAGCGGGACCCGGTGCCAGGCGGTCCCGTACTGCCGCTCTGCTCCGATTTGATGCGCTGCCGCTGCACCGTCATGCCAGGGAAGTGATAAGCAAACCCTGTTGCCAGCGAAGGACTGGCTAAGTTTATCCACATGTACAGCGCGCAGCAACACCAGAACGCTGTCATCTCCGTCTGTTTTATCCCTGATTGAATTATCCGGAGGGGGGGAAAAAAAAATCTAAAATATTCAAGTAAATCCGAGAGTTATAAATCCCTCTTTGGTTGAAGAATCACGGAAACTGAATGGAACCGTGAAAAAGAACCTAAAGAAACCCCTGTGAAACAACCTGCCCCTTCGAGAGTCTTAAATGAATGAACCAGAGCTTCTTATATCGAAACATTTGCGTTTCTGACGTTTGAAAGCATGCAGAGGACCGAGGAGTCAAATATCCAGTGTGCGTAAAAAGCGCAGCTGAGAGTGGGCTGGAGTGCGTAAAGACGCATCTGGTCCCGATTGGAAAACACGAGCTTTGTCTTCCTATAAAGTAATATGAGATATAAGGCCAGAAGTGAATAATTAAAGCATTTTGTGGCGCTGATGGTGTTTTGTTTCCCTGACTGATGCAAAAGAGTCCACAGCAGGGACTCGACTATTTTTCAGTTAAATTCTTAAACCTGCAGCCAGAGATAACATTACCAGATATGATGAGGATTTATTCTTATTTTCGGCTTTTTATCAAAGTACTTTATGAGAAGGCAAATCTTCCTTTTCGGGATTACTTTACTTTATCTCTGCCAGTGTAGTTGTACATATTATTTTAAACAGTAAAGATGTGTAATGATATATCGAAGAATAGCAGAGGATTCTTCTGTTTTCATCTTGTGTCAAAATAGAAAATCATAACTACAAACCCCAATCCCAATGAAGTTGGGACATTGTGTAAAGCGTAAATAAAAACAGAATACAATGATCTGCAAATCCTTTTCAACCTATATTCAATTGAATATACTACAAAGATAAGATATTTAATGTTCAAACTGTTAAACTTTATTGGGTTTTTTTTTTTTTTGCAAATATTCACTCATTTTGAATTTGATGCCTGCAACATGTTCCAAAAAAATCTGGGACGGGCATGCTTACCACTATGTTTCATCACCTTTCCTTTTACCAACACTCAATAAGTGTTTAGGAACTGAGGACACTAATGGCTGAAACTTTGTAGGTGGAATTCTTTCTTGATGACTTCAGTTGCTCATCAGTCCGGGGTCTCCATTGGTGTATTTTACACTTCATAATGCACCACACATTTTCATTGGGATACAGGTCTGGACTGCAGGCAGGTCAGTTCAACTGAGTTAACTTATTCCCATCCAATGGCGTAGGGCGTCACCTATCTCCGTTTCATGACCCTAGGCCACACAGCTCCTGTAAGTAGCGGAAGCTACTTGAGTACTTTTATCATGTTTATAGTCAGCTTCATGTGTGCCTGTGTTTGTGTTCATGTTGAACGTAATTGTGGTTTGTAAATATGGATGTCACCTGACTGCAAAACAAATCTACCTACAGGTACAAATAAAGTAACCTGAAGCTACAGTGGGGGGTCAGTCCTCTGGTAGCTCTGTGTGTTAACTTTCCTTTCCTCATTCTATTATGCTGAGCACCTAGCTAGAAGGTGGAAAGTACCATTTTTACCCGGTCTTTGGGATGACCCGGTTGGGATTTGAACCCCGCCCTCCCGGTTGTGGGGCGGATGCTCTACCAACTAGGCCACCATTCCGGTGGTCAGTCTAGTACCTGCACTTTTTTTTATTACAAAGCCACGCTGTTGTAACACATGCAGAATGTGGGTTGGTATTGCCTTGCTGAAATAAGCAGGGATGTCCCAGAAAAAGATATTCTTTATCTTTAGCTGCTTGAGGCAACTTCAGGGAAGTGCCATTTCTGTTAGCCGCTATCTGTGGGGCAGTCTGTAGACTCAAGCCTCTAAAAAGTACTTTTGAGCACTTTTTTTCTTATCAATCAATCAAAGCTCCTTAAAGCTGTGCTAGTGAGTACTGCTTTGCCAATATGATGAACAGGGATGCACCATTATCAATAACAATGTTTATAACTACAAATGGACTCAGAGAGCGCATACCTCTGCCAAGGCTCTTTCAGTCCCTCATGGATCACCTCCAAAATGCAATGGGTTTGCTTTGGAGGATTCTTGCTAACATAGTGTGAGAAGATAAGAGCCTTGGTGGAGGTATGCTTTCTCAGATCATCACCAAAATATTATGGGTTCCTCTCTAGGTCAAGAAACACCTCTGGTAAAAATTTCATCCAAATCCTTCCAGTAGTTTTGAAGTATTCTTGCTAACACACTGTGAGAAGATAAGTGCCTTGGGGGAGGTATGCGTTTTCAGATCATCACCAAAATGTTATGGGTTCCTCTCTAGCCAAAGGACCACCTCTAGTGAAAATTTTATTCAAATCCATGCTGTAGATTTTGTGTAATCCTGCTGCACAAATAAAAACAAGGTCCTTGGTGGAGGTTTGCACTCTCAGACCATCACCAAAATTTAATGGGCGCATCCTTGGCCCAAGGGCTTCCTCTGGTGAAAATTTCATCAAAAGCCATCCAGTAGTTTTTGCATAATCCTGCTAACAGACAAACAAACAGACAGATGGACAAACAGAGAGACAAACCACCCCGATTACATAACCTCCTCAGCAGAGGTAATAATAAATTGGCCAGTACCCAAAACTAGCAGTTTCTTTTGTTTTTCTTTTCATTTATTCCACCTTTATACATTGCAAAACATAAATGGACAAAAAATACCTTATAGTGGTTTCACTCACAAATGTATTCTAAATTTGCAGCTGTAGATGACTGTATTATTACATCAGCCACTGCCATCCGTGGATCTTACCTTATTTGCCAGTAGACTGATATAAGTCAACAAGATGAATGTCGGCTATTTTGGCTGATATATTGGTGTATCCTTAACGATAAACCCAACTGTCTGGTATTACATATCAAATTCAAGTTTATTACACAGGGGAGTCTTTGAAGCATCTTTAAAATATGCACTTTTATCTTGACAAAGAGCATTTATCGGGCATTAAACTTTCCATGACATCTTCCAGGGTGCAACAACTCGTGACATCTATGGTATTGTTTTGTGTGATAAAACTACACATTATACAATTTCCCTTTATTGTCAGCAGAGACTTGGATACCTGAACCTGTATATCCCACAGCTGTTAGATGGATGTAACAGGTGCAGCCATGAGTGGATAATCCATTCCACTGTTTTGTTTTTCTTTTCTTTTCTTTTTTTTGGGGGGGGGGGGCAATAAACAGAACATTTTTTTCAAGAGTAAATGTTGAGGGGGATATTGCAAGCATTATTGTAGTAGTAAACATGTTTGCTGTTTACTCAAATGTTTGACACATTCTTCTCTTTTAGATGGCATTTACAAAATGGTTACATTCTGGACATCACAGCAGGCTGTAGAGTACTACTAAAAGCTGTGGGAGGGGGGGGGGTGTTGGTAATGCTTTGTGAAGCATCTGAGAGGGATAGTCCAATATTTTAGAATTAAAATTCTTTCTTTTTTTTTTTGCTTTTATGTTAAGTATTAATGTTTCATATGTATTTTATTCACTTCTGTAAAATAACACAGAAATGTTTATGATGACATTGGGGAGACAGTCTTTTCCAGAAAAAAAGTTGTAAATTCACAATGAAATCCCCCACCCCCACCCCCACCCCCAGCAAATTTCTAAGAAAAAGTTGCACATTTGCAAGAAAAAAAGTCACTCATTTCTGAGGAAAAGGTTACCAGTTTAAGAGAATAAAGTTACATATTTACAAGAAAAAGTTCAACCCCCCCACCTCCCACCCCCCAAAAAAATGTCGAGGGTGACTTTGCAGATGAGAGGGCCCAAGTTGTGACAGGTCCGCCACAGTATCTACAGTACCTGCCCATCAGCCGTCACAGTGGTCCTAATTAACATCCTGATTTATGGCGCTGGTCGGTAGCGTCCCCTGCTGGTCTCTCCCACTCCCTACAGGCTGCAGCAGGAAGGAGACGTGTCCCATATTAGAAAAACACGGACTGATGGAGGCGGATAGCACCGATAGAAACATGAGAGAAAAAGCAAATGTGGAGATGGAAGAAAACCCATTGGACCCATACATCGAATCCCTTCGTCTGCAGCTGGAAGATCAGGACCCGGTTTTCCTGATCGGGGTCGTAGTGGCTTTGGCGGCCGTTATCATCACCTGTGGTAAGACGTTAGCTTAGCAGGCTAGGCCTAGCCTTTAGCTTTAGCTTTTTTGGCTGTGGGCATTAAAATTTTGACTAACAATCTATAATAAAGTCTGTAATAGATTAGATTCTTGATACAGATTTGATAAAAGATTGTGTCCTTTAAAATGCATCTGGTTTAATTATCAGTCTATGAAAAGAACAGCTGTCTGGTATCGAAGTCATTCAAACTTGAAACATGTTTGTGGCTGATGGAGGTGGGCAGTAACTACGCCGAGTTACATTTACTCAAGTGCAGTAGCTCTTTAACAAAATTGTACCTTCATGAGTAGTTTTACTGCATAATACTTTTAACTGTTACTTGAGTAATTTTTTTAAAGAAAAACCTGTACTTTTACTCAAGTATATTTGGTTGTACTCTTTGATTTTACAAATTTGAAATCATTGTTTTGTATTTGGGCTTAGAAAATATTGGATTTATTACTGTTTTTATGTACGAGTGGCTCCTGTTAAATCTAAACAAGTCTCTTCCAAAAACTCAGCCCCCTGGATAAATGACTAGGTACTTAGTTTTCACTGTATATGCAGGAAGACTGAAAGACTGTGGAAAGCCACTAAATTGGAGAGATTACTAAATACGGTACAGAACGTTCCGTCCATGTTATGTACGGAACATTCCATACATGTTCCATCTGCATTCTGTACAGAATGTGCCGTACACGTTCCGTCCAAAGCGGTCCTACTAGCTAGCGGTCTCAAGTGTTTCACAAACATGTATATGTAACGTTAAATACAGAACATTCCGTATCTAACATTCCATATGCTAGCATTCTGTCCGTGTTCCTTAAATGTTCTTCGGTCATGCTAGCTAGCAGTCTTCAATTGTTTACTTACACGTTCCATTGATACATAATGTTTTGAACGGGATGCTAGCAGTCCTACTAATATTCCAAAGTACCTTGCGTACATATTCTGTAGATGTGGAGAGGGCAGCAGGTAGCACAGTTTCACTGTAGCCCAAGCACAGTGGGGTGACGGCTGTTCTCCGGTCCTGTGAGGGAGCAGTCGCGATGAGTCTCAAAGGAGGAGATGGATCAATTTTTAAGACTGACCAATTGATGAAAGCTTCAAAACATATTGAACCAGTGAAGTCTGATGTGAAGCAGTGATGAGGTTTGAAGCGTCAGATATCATCAATCACGTGATATTAGTGTTTTGATACAAGCTACAACACACTGAAGAGTGTGACAAACTATCATTCGCCCATCACTACTTACAGTATGTTCCTTAATTCCTTATTGCATATATTCATTTATTAATAATTGAAATTGCACTAATTTACAACAGTCATGTACAGGACATAAGCGGTATATGTACAGAACATGGTAAGTATAGACTGCAGCTAATGATGAAGGCACCTTGACATAGAACTGACAGCAGGCAGGACCAGCATACCCAGACCCTCCAGGATTTCACGATGTTGCGATTCTACCAATTCCCGTGACTTCAGCAGGTCCTGCATAATTTGAATTTTGTCCATTCACTGCAATTTTACCGCAATTTTGGCCAATTGTCGTCAACTTCCGCCAAATTCGCCAATCAAATTTGTCCCTGAGTAGCGCGCAAATGTGTGTCATCAGTCTGACCAATCAAATTTGGCGCTGCATCGCGCTCACTTCCATGTTTACAGTGAGGATATACCGAACACATCAGCAAAAAACAGTATGTGATTTTAAAAAAACCCACTTACCTGCGAGTTTTCCCACATCGTTCCTTCCTCCGTCTCCCCCGGCTGACCGGTGAACGTCTCCTCAAGTCTCCGTAGTGACCGTGTGTATGAAGTGCCGGGTTTGTGTTGAAAAATGTCTGCCTGCTTGAAAACACCCCCGTCTCGGGAGTGCATGTGAGGAGACATGCCGTAAAACCACACAAAAAAATAAGCGAATCTAATACTACAGCTAGTGTTGTAACAGTTTATGTCTTTAGAGGTAAAAGTCACTACTACATCTTGTCAATGAGTTTTAAAGCTGTGAATCTCCGGTCTGGACACGAGCCAATGCGCGATTCAGGCAATCCCCAAGGAGAGCCCCACAACTTACCGCAACAATAAAAAAAAAAAAAAAAAAATCCTGCAAAATCCTGGAGGGACTGGGCATACTTCCTGTGTGGAACATGTACAGAATATGCTAAGTGTGGACTGTGGCTAATGATGAAGGCACATTGACATAGAACTGACAGCAGGCAGGACTGGCAGACGTCCTGTATGGAACATGTGCAGTAAGGAACATGTCCTGTACAGAAAGTGTACGGAACATGTGTGGTAAGGAACATCTACAGAATGTTCTGTACTGAATGCAAACAGAATGTACCGTATAGGGCTGGGTTCAAAGGAGTGATTCAACGATCTGGATCGATCCACGTTTGACTGAGCCGATATCGATCCACAAAATCCGTGGATCGATCTTTTAATATAATGAGTTTACGTCTGTGAATGTCTGCTGAGTCTGATCGGGTCGGAACCGGGTCAGTGAGCCAGGAACGGCGGCCAAGAACCAGAAACAGCCGGAGTGCTAACAGAGCTAACAGCTAACAAGCTACCGCTCTTCCGGTTCTTCTTCTGTGGTGTTAACAGTTCTCATCCAGCAAGAGTTCCCTGCAGCGCATGCTCACATCTTTACTTCTGTGTTTACATGAGCGGAGAGTTGTCAACATGCGTGTCTCTTAATTTATCAACAAAAGTCACTGTAAAGACTGTCCTCAACAGTTTCCGAATATTTTTCATAAAGCAGGGATAAACTGTTTTGCACTACGTGCAGTACTGTGTTGGAACATAGTCAATGACTGATAAACAAACGGAAAGCGCACTGAGACTTGCTGAAACTGGTGAACAGAAAGGGAGACTTGGAGCCGCTGAGATTGTAAGTAAAATATCATTTGTTTTAACATTTGTGTCGTAAATTAATTATTCATCCAGCATAATGGTGTTTTCTTTTACAAACTATGGATACAGTAGTTAACTGTTGGTTAAGTGCTTGAATAAATGCAGAATAAAGGTATATTTTATGAGATTACAATATAATGAAAATGTTGGCTTCATGACAGAGGCAGATTCCTTTATGTAACATTTGTATTGCATGACACATATAATTATGGACTTCTAGCACTTAAGTGAGAGATTTGAAGATGATAAAAATCACAATAAAGTGAAAATGGCAGAATTAATAAAGGCTGCAGTGCAACGAGCCATTTTAACTTAATAGAACTAAAATGGAATGAACAACTCTTCCCAGGAAATTAATTGAATCCCTTTTCAATAATTGAAAGTTAATTTATAATTAAAATATAAAAAAATAAAAAATAAATTATTAAACCCTACTGTGGTGTGGGAATTTAAAAATATGACTAATTTTACTTTGAAGTATATTCTCCTTTTCATAACCCCTTCAGATCTGTGAAGACTATTTCCACTCCAAGGTCCACCCTGCACTGAGACGTTCTGAAGGGAAGAGGTTGTCGGTGGAGGAGCCATCACTGCTTCGTTGTGGATTTCAGCACAGAAGAAGACCTCAAATTTTTCAGGGGTCTTAGTTTTCAAATTCAAGATTCAGGGTGTTGCCATAATTTGCTCCATACTCTAACATGCATTCAATGCAACTTATAATGGCTGTAATGGCTAATTCTTTTATTTCTTTTTTTATTTAAGTTCTCAGCAAGAATACAATGTTGGCCATTTTTTGACAATTTTACTGAGCATTTACTTCTAAATAAATCACTCTTTAACAGGAAATTTTGGGGAATCCTGTGCTTTTCTTGTGGTGTTACATAGAATAGCATCACTGTATGGAAAAAAGCTACTTTAAAATCTGTACTTCCTCACACAAGTTTCAGTGCAAAAAACCTCTAAAAATATCACAACATTTTGGAAAAGCTCCAAATTCAGGCTTTTTGGGCCACAACAATCATAAAAATGGCTAACGAAATCCTGGAGGGACTGAAATACAGTGAGATTATGTACACATGCTTGATGCATTGAATTTGTATACTTACTCTGGGTTGTTAACTTGACGCTACACACCCTTTGCACTAAAGAAAGCACTTGTTAGCACTTTGTGAAATCATAAGTTAAATAATAAAAACTGCATTAATTTAACAGATGTTGGGTCAGTTCTTTGTGATAATTTATGTATTAACAAAGTTAGAGTATTCCTGGTACAATTTGCAGCATTAGATCTCTTAAGATTTTTTTTTCCCTGGCAAGTAAAATAGCTGTTAAAAAGGTAATTTCCCTGACTGAATTGGCATCAAAGTGGAATTGAATCGATTCAGAACCTCAAGAATCGGAATCGAATTGATTCTGGAAATTAGTGATGATTCCCAGCCCTAGTATCATACTATTTGTTCCGTGTTTTAGTAAGCACCCTAAATTGGAGATTCATAGGTTAAACCTAAAGGATCTTATATTTACCTTAAATCAGTGGTCCCCAACCACGTGCCATGGAGGCCCAAGACCCTGCAGGTTTTACCTCCAAACAGAATCTTCAACAGGTGATTTCACTGAGTTTCTTCCCACTGATTGCTGATCAGTGGAAACACTTGCTGAAGAAGCTGGAAGAACAGATAACCTGCAGGGTCTTGGACCTCCATGGAACAGGGTTGGGGACCACTGCCCTAAATAATGTAATTAATAATATACAGTATATAATGACATAATAAAAGATGCCCGTAACAACCATTGCCCTTATCTAATCAAGTAAGAGAAATCCTAAAATCCTGTTTAATTCAATAAAACCATCGTGTCCCCCACCTCTCCTACCATATCAGTATATTCAAAAAATGATTGCAACAACTTTCTTACTTATTTTATTGATAAAGTAAAATCTGTTCGTTCTAACATTTTACCTCCATCCGATCCTCCTTTTTCTGGCTTATACCATGATATAGTTCAGGGGTGTCCAATCATGTGCCATGGAAGGCCAAGACCCTGCGGGCTTTACCTCCAACCAGTGTCTTCAACAGCAAATTTCACAGAATTTCTTCCCACTGATTGCTAATAAGTGAAAACACCTGCTGATGTGCTCCACACACGCCATTTGCGTTGATTCGGCCATGTGGAGAGGAGTGTTGGTTGGATTAAGAAGGTCATGGAGGTCGATCCTGGTAGCAGCAGAGGTCAAGGAAGAGGAAGACCGAAGAAGACATGGCTAGAGGGTGTCCGTATGGACTGGGTCAAGCCTACAACTGGCCCAGGTTGAACCAGTGGACAAGAACCACTGGAGTGGGACTCTGAGAAGTGCAGTCAAGCAGGACCCACCCCAACTGAGGGACTAATTGTGTCCTGTCAAAAATAAATACGGATGATGATGATGAAGAGAGTGGATGGAAGAGAAAACCTGTAGGCTCTTGGCCTTCCATGGCACATGACTGGACACCTCTGATATAGTTTTTGATTCATTTTTTCCAGTCTCATTAAATGACATAACTGACCTCTTAAATCTAAACCTTCATCCAGTCCTTTAGCTATTTTATCGGTTGCTCTGTTTTTAAAAAAATTTAACTCCATTGGGCCCAGTGTTGTTACACTGATAAATTTGTCACTGTTAAATGGTTACATTCCTAAATATTTTTAAACACGCTATTGTCAAACCCCTTAAAAAAAAAAAAAAAAAAAAGGCCTGAGCCATGTTTGCCAGAAAATTATAGGCCTATTTCCAGGTTGCCTTTTTTATCAAAGATTTTGTGGAAGGTAGTTCCTAATCAAGTTTTGTCATTTTTGGAGACGCACAGTCTTTTAGATAAATTTCAGTCTGGTTTTCGTAAAATGCATTCCACTGAAACTTCTCTCCTTAAAGTTACTAAAGACATTTCAATGGCTGCTGATACTGGTTTTTACTCTGTTTTGGTTTTATTGGATCTTAACTCTGCTTTTGATACAGACCATAAAATTCTTATTGACAGACTGCACTACTTGGTGGGTGTCAGTGGAACAGCTTTGAACTGGTTTTCTTCATATTTAACTGATAGGTATTTTCTGTCTCTGAATCAGTTTGTCTGATACTGCAGCCTTGTCATGTGGGGTTCCTCAGGGCTCAGTCTTGGGTCCTATTTTATTTTCCTTGTACCTGCTTCCACCTTTTCCAGTTACTTGCTACCTTCACTGACGTTTCTTATCATTTTTATGGTGATGATATTCAGTTGTATTTTCCTTTTAGACCACAAGAACTTCATAAATTTTCAGTTTTAACAGACTGTATAACTGTTGTCAAGAACCGGCTATCTGTAGTCTATTTACAGTTAAATGTTGTTAAAACAGAGACTAATAATCGCTCCTGACAGTGCAATCCCAACAATTAAAGAATCCCTTGGGCCACTCAGTTCCTCCATCAAATCTTCTGTACATAATCTTGGAGTAGTTCTTGACAGCTCTTTATCCGTAGATGCTCATGTAAATCAGTTGACTTGCTCTGCTTGCTTTTTCCATCTGAGAAACATTGCCAAACTGAGAGGCATGTTATCAATTCTACCATATGTACAGCACATAATTGTTCTTCTTTTGGTTGCTCCCTTTAGGGGTCGCCACAGCGGATCATCTGTCTCCATCTCACCCTATCCCTTGCATCTTCCTCTGTAACACCAACCTTCTCCATGCCCTCCTTCACTACATCCATGAATCTTCTCTGTGGTCTTCCGCTTTTCCTCCTGCCAGGCAGCACCATCTTCAACATTCTTTGTCCAGTATATCCACTATCCCTCCTCTGCACATGTCCAAACCATCTCAGCCTTGCCTCTCTTACTTTGTCTCCAAACCGTTCAACGTGAGCTGTCCCTCTGATATACTCATTTCTAATCTGGCCCTTCCTAGTCACTCCCAATAAAAATCTTAGCATTTTCAACTCTGCCACCTCCAGCTCCACCTCCTGTCTTTTTGTCAGTGCCACTGTCTCCAAACCATGCATCATAGCAGGTCTCGCTACCGTGTTGTAAATCTTCCTTCACTCTTGCTGCTACCTTTCTTTCACAGATCAACCAATCAGAAGCTAACTAAAAACACTAAGGGTGTGCAAAATAACTAAATACAATAAAAGTTAAGATGCCATGTAGTGACTTAAGGCACATATCAGGGCACATAGAGGGTTTATGGCTGAGTTGGAAATAGTTATTAATGATTTTATCTCTTCTCGTTTAGACTATTATAATTCACTTTTTAATGTTCTTCACAAAAACTTCCTTAAATTGACTCCAGATAGTTAAAAATGCTGCTGCAAGACTTTTAACTAAAGTTAATACGAGAGCTCACATCACCCCTATTTTATCTAATCTTCATTGGCTCCCTGCAAATTTTAGAGTTCAGTTTAAAATTCTGGTTTTAACTTTTCAAGCCTTGCATGGTCTCACACCTCCCTACATTGCAGACCTCATTCAGCCATACTCTTCCTCTCAGGCCCTGAGATCCTCTGATCAGCTTTTATTAGTGGTACGTTGGACTTATTTTAAGACACGTGGTGATTGAGCTTTTCAAGCTGTAGCACCAAAGTTGTGGAACTCTACCCCCTTCAGTCTGTCTGACTGACTCTGAGGTTATTTTTAGGAAGCAAATTAAAACACTGTTGTTTAGACAAGCTTTTAGGTGGGTGGGGGGAGGGTAATTTTTTTTGGTTTTATTTGTTTTACTATATTTATTTGTTGTAATTTAGTATTAACTTGTTTTTATTTTATCACTGCAAGTTTTATTCTTTTAATTTGTGACTTCCTGTCATTTAACCTCTTGTTTCTGTTTTATTTTATATAAAGGACTTTGACGTTTGTCTGTGAAAAATGCTATACAAATAGTTATTTATTAGATGACAGATTTGACTAGTTTTTATTTTATTTATATTTTAGTTTTAGTTTATATTTAACCTCACCCATTTACAAAGATAGATAGATACTGGGGGAAATTCCTTCTTCACAAACCTGCTAGAATAAAAATCTAAGTTTATAGGAAAAAAATTATCAATTTACAAGAAAAAAACTTGCAGTTATAAAAAGTTGCAAATTTGCATGAAAAATGTTAAAAGTTTGACATGTTGTAAATTTCACAAAAGTTTAAGAGAAAAAGTAATGAATCTATGAGAAACAATTTTAAATGAGAAAAATATCTTAAATTTAAATGAAGGTTTTCACATATTTAGGGAGCAAAAACTTAGTGGTGAGGGTAAAATCATTACTCAGTTACTTTAGTAGATATTTTCTTACTCAAGGAACTTTTTTTGGTGACTGCAACTTTTTGTATTTGAGCATTAAAATCGGGTGGTAATGTTATTTCTACTTAAGTACAATTTCTGACTACTCTACCTAACTCTGGAGGTGGGTAGTAACTGGTTACATTTACTCAAGTGCATCTACTCAAGTAACTTACTCTTAAAATGATACTTTGAGTAGTTTTACTAAGGATACATTTCGCTCTTGCTTGAATGAATGAATGAATTTATTTATTTCGGATAGTACAGTACAGGTTAAAAGAAACTGTATAATATAACAACAAGGTCAAATTAGACAAAGACTCCTTCTTCTATACAATTCCACGTGAGTTATCCAAAATGGGTGATGGCTGAAGCCGCAGCTTATATTGCCCACCCATATTCCATCCAAGAATTCAAAAGAGAAAAAAGAGAAAACAAGACAAGAGCGATTACAATTTAAAACAAAGCTAAGACAAAATGTGACTGAGAGAAAAAAAAACAAAGAAAACTAAGCTAAGTTAAGCGGTTACTATTCAAAACAAATCTAAGACAAAATGTCACAGAGAAAAAAAGAGAAAAAAAAAAATCATCTCCTAGATGCACTGGGACACATCTTCAGTGATGTACCTGGGATCATTGGGTGTTTCGGGTCTTTCAATATCAGACACCCTCACCCAGGCAACCCAGACGGGCTTAATCATACCCTGACATGTGTCCCAGCAGCTGCAACCCATGGGTCAGCCCTCTTGATCCAAAGCCATCTAGTGGCCTTATCTGCAACTTCAATAATAGATAGGAGGTACAGAAAAACAGCCTTCCTGCAGTTCTGACATTCTTTGACTTTAGGAAAGCCTTCGATTCAATTAACCATGAAATTATGTTCAAGATACTGAAGGTTTACAGTATTCCATCAAGGCTGTGTAATGCTATTCGGGCAATGTATACCAATACATGTGCCAAGGTTGTCACCGCAGACGGGGAATCGGATGAATTTGAGATCACTTCAGGAGTACTCCAGGGCGATACTTTGGCCCCGTTCCTGTTCGTTATTGTCCTAGACCAGGGGTCACCAACGCGGTGCCCGCGGGCACCATGTCGCCCGCAGGGACCACATGTGTCGCCCACAGCCCTGTTCTAAAAATAGCACAACTCGCAAGTGAGCTGCAGATATAATTTTTTCTGCCGCTATTTTTTATTTTATATTTTTTAAAATCACACTTGCATTTATATAGATTTTAAAATGACAATGTCTTAAAAATAAAAAAAATGAAAATATGTTTATTATACGTAAAGTTAAGATGAACTCTGACCTAGTTCAAAGGTCAGTATTGTGCGCATGACAAAACCTTCGCGCTCGTGGAGCGTAAGCTTAGCTAGCGGGCAGTTAAGATGGTGGGCGCAGTGCGGTTTCCAAGGCCAAAAACATGGCAAAAAAAAGACAGAAAATTTATCATTTTCAAAGTGAGCGGGAGGAAGAGTTCTTTTTTACTACCGTGAAAGGAAGCTGCGTGTATTTCATTTGCGGGGCGATGGCGAAGCGCCACTTCACTACCCACTCTTTTTTTTTTTTTTTTTTTTTTGGGGACTTATCTTGTACCCGTAGGTAGATTTGTTCTGCAGTCCGGTAACAAGCCACCAGCCGCTGCATGCGCAAGCGCCCCTTAACTCCCTAACCTGCATGTTTTTGCATGAAAAATGAGAACATGCACCACCAGAACATGCAAACTCCACACAGATCACTGTTGGCCGGGGGCAGGGATCGAATCCGCGATCCCCACGATCCCCCGGCCGAGGGTAAACTGCTGCCGCGGTGCTAACCACTGCGCCACCGTGCATATAAGCACTCTCAGTGCTTATTTAGTTTCTTCTCATGAAAGGACAGTGCTGGTTGCTGAAGCATGATTCTTGGCAAGAACTGTATGGATATAATTCCAGTGAAGAAGAACACACAAAAGTGTGTTTATTAAATGTAACAGATTTTGAGCAGAATTGCAGCAGATTTGTTCAGTTAAAAATGTGATAAGATTTATTTAATATGAAAGTTGATTTTTCTTAAATGTTGCATAACTTTTTCAAACATGGTTCAACATAGTTCATGAATTAAAAGGGTTTAGTTTTTTATGGTTAAAAGGGACTGGTGAAAACTGGACATTTTTTTATGAAATGTAGAAGGGATCATCTGAACAGTTGCTGAGATTAATAAAAATAAAGTGTTGAATATTGATCTTGTCTGTTACCCACTCTAAGTTATTGATAATTATTTATTTATGTGTGTGTATACACACACACACACACACACACAATTTGTTATTTTAGAGGAGTGTGTCAAGCTGGTGCCCTTCACATGACTCGATACCCATGAAGTAGCTCTTGGTTTCAAAAAGGTTGGTGACCCCTGTCCTAGACTATGCCCTGCTGAAAGCCATTGATGGGAGAGAAGCAGAGCCGAGTCTAATGTTAACACCTTGTAGATCCCGAAGAATGCCGGCGAAAGCAATAGCAGATCTGGATTATGCAGATGACATTGTTTTGCTGTCAAACAACATCTCACAGGCACAGAGATTGTTGTCACTTGTGGAGTTGGAATGCTCTTGAATTGGTCTCACCATTAAAGACTAGAAGACCAAAGTGATGAAGCCCGGGGATGCTTCTAACTCTATATCTCCACTGTTGACGAGTACCAGCAACCCTCTAGAAGTAGTCAACAACTTCAAGTACCTTGGCTCCTGGATAGGATCTACTAGTCATGATATGAAGGTGCGCAAGGCACTTGTGTGGGGTGCCCTCAAGGACATGCGAGTTATGACGCTCAAACCTGTCAAGAGAGCTAAAAGTTAAATTCTTCTATGCAACAGTGGAATCCATACTGCTATACAGAAGCGAGTGCTGGTCATTAAATGTCTCCCTTCAGAGATCATTGGACGGCTCCTACACCCGAATGCTGCACACCGTCCTCAATGTAAACTGGCAAGACCACGTCTCCAGTGAAGATCTCTATGGGCACCTTCCTAGAATATCAAACAAAGTGGCTTGGCGAAGACTTGGCCTCGCAGGGCACTGTTAGCATCACCAAGAGCTCCCAGCAGGCCACCTGGTACTCTGGGAACCGACGCCTGGCTTTCGCTGCCCAGGACGGCCATTAGCATAATTTGTGGACACTCTGTAGGGAGACACTGGGGCAGCCAACACTGCCGAGCTTGCCACCTGTATGCTAGACTGTGAAGATTGGACCACTAGGCCTGCAGCTCATCTGAGGCCTCTCTGATTGATTGATTGATTGAATAATAGATTGCATGGCCCTCCTCTTGGTCACTCCTGTGATACCTAGCCGACTGAAGACTTTACAGAGTGAATGACCTACAAAGCCCCTACCACCCACCTCTTTTGGCTCACAGATGATTTCCAGCCTCTGGTCTTACACTCCTCCACTAGCTCCTGGTATTTGGCACGTTTCCTCTCATTCGCTTCCTCTATGTGCTCTTCTCAAGGAACGGTGAGCTCCAGCATGACCGGTTGCTTGGTTGCATCAGAGATGATGACGATGTGTGGCTTGAGAGATGTTGTGACTTGCCGAGGGAATTTCAGCTGCTTTCCAAGATCCACCTGCAGTTGCCAATCAGAGGCAGTGAAGAGGAAGCCTGATGGTGTCTTTTGTTGTGGGTGAGGTTCCTGTCCAGCACTGATAAAGGCAATTTTTCCCTGGAAGGTTTGGTGGTGTCTACTTGCTTTTTCATTACTGATGGCTGAGGCTATGGTCTCAGCTATTACCTTGAGCACCTGGTCATAGCGCCAGTGGTAGCGGCCATCCCTAAGAGCCTTAGGGCAGCCACTGAGAAGATGTTCTAATGAGCCTCTTCTTGAACAACAGAGACATGACGGTGTCTCACTCTTTCTCCAGATATGGAGGTTTGCTGGATTCGGTAAGGCATCGTACACTGTATGCACCAGAAACTGGCGGACATGGTGGAAATCTGCCCTCATGATGGTTGACCATGTTATCCTACGTTGCAGTGTTCCTTCCCACTTTGTCCACATTCCTTGCTGCCTGAGCACCGCTGCCCTGCTCACTCGCTCTTCCTCCAAAGCTGCTCGGACCGCCTCCTGGATTAACTGGTGTTTCCCCTTGCCATGAGCTTTGTGTACCTGGATCTTTGGCAAGAACCCCAGGCCTGCTTTACCCGTGGCCATGGTACCCACCAAGGCTTTTTGCTTCAGCCTTGACTGTGCCACTTCCACTGCTTCCTGTGCCCTTCATTTCCTCCCTCTTCTTACTTGGATACCAGCTGATGACACCTTACAGTCCTTGGAGTCCCTGTACTGTAGGACTATTCTGGTTTGTGTTACCGTGAACTCTTCAGTGAGACCACTGAAGGGCAGCTGCAAGGTGTTACTGGTCCCGTGCAAAGCAGCACTTGTGAGGCTATGTGGGAAACCCATCCACTTCCGAAGGAAGCCAGTAATCTTCCTCTCCAGGGACTCAACTGTAGTTACTGGGACAGAGTAAACCAGCAATGGCCACAGGACCCGGGGTAGGATGGAATGCTGGTATATCCAGGCTTTAAACCTTCCAGGAAGCACAGACTTGTCAACTTTTTTTTAAAAAATATTTCATTTACACATTTTAACAGGCTCATATATAAACACACAAACATACAAAAACATAAACAGACACATACTGAAACCAGTAACAAAAAAAAAAAAAAATTACACATATGTATATATACTGTATATATATATATATATATATATATATATATATATATATATATACACATATACAAATTACATGTATATGTAGTAAATCTGCCAGTGTTGCACTGTTGTGTCACCAGGTGGCTATAGGTGCCCATTCATTAACGTTGACTTACTCAAACCTTTAGGCCTTGCAATTATCAAAGTGAGTGATAAAGGGACCCCAAATATCAGAAAATTTTTGCAATGAGTTGTTTCTTATATACCTGAGTCTTTCCATCTGTATAACGTTCATCATGTCCATCAACCATTGACGAAAAGATGGAGAGGAAGTGGCTTTCCACTCCTTCAAAATAAGTCTCTTGGCAACAGTCATGCCCAACATCAATGACTGTTGTATAGATTTGCAAAAACATTGATTAAGTTGGGAACAGCCGAAGATGGCGAGAATTGCATCCAGGGGAAGAGTGATTTGATAAGCCGTAGAATACCAATCAAACACTCTAGACCATAAGTCAAAAAGTAAGGGACAGAACCAAAAAGTATGGGACAGTGTACCCACTGACATTTGACATCTGTCACACAGTGATGAAATGGAAGGACAAATTTTATGCAGTCGGTGCTTTGAGTAATGAAGGCGGTGAACTACTTTATATTGGATCAGCTGGTGTCTACTATTGACCGAGCAATCCTTAACTGCTGACAGACTTATGTCCCAAATGCCTCCAGACAATTCAATTCCCAACTCCTCCTCCCAAGCTGTCCTGATCGTCTCAGAAGAGACAGTGAAAACACTGTCAAACATATTCACAAATTTAGAGACTAGGTGCCTGGAGCGAGGGGGGTTCTTAGTAAGATCAAAGAAGACATGTTTTCCCGGAACTGCACCAGATTCATTAACTATGGATTGAACATAATGTCTGATTTGTAGATATAGAAAAAAATGTGAATGAGGAAGACCAAATTTTTCTCTAAGCAAACTAAATGACGCTAAACTCCCCTTAATATACAAGTCCCCAATGGATACCAAACCCCTCTCCCTCCAGATGTGGAAAGTTTTATCTGACCATGGGGGTAAAAATGAATGGTTATAGCAAATTGGTGTATCTGCTGAGGTCTCTGGTAAATGCAAAAATGCCTGGTATAGGGAGTCAGGTTATGCAGCATCTCAAGAAGAGACAGTGAATAAACATAGGAGAACAATGCCCAGGGAGTTCCTGGCCAGATAGCAGGAAGGAGTTAGGGACATAGGGGGTTGAATGCATTGTAATGTAAATGTCATGCTGTGTGATGAGTAATGCCATGAAACGTCTGAAGAGAGAGTTGAGTGAGGACAGGAGAGCTTGTTGAAATCATTCATTCTGTTTCCTGTATCCTTTGAGCGCCTGGTCCTGCCCCACCTCAAGACCATCACCACTCCCCTCCTGGACCCGCTGCAGTTTGCCTACCGAGCCAACAGGTCTGTGGACGACGCAGTCAACCTGGCCCTCCACTCCATCCTGCAGCACCTGGACTCCCCGGGAACCTACGCCAGGATCCTGTTTGTGGACTTCAGCTCTGCATTCAACACCATCCGCCCCGCTCTGCTCCAGGACAAGCTGTCCCTGCTCAACGTGCCTGACTGGATCACCGACTTCCTGACGGACCGGAGGCAGCATGTGCGGCTGGGAAAGACTGTCTCAGACTCCGTCAGCATCAGCACCGGATCACCCCAGGGCTGTGTACTTTCCCCCCCTACTCTTCTCCCTGTATACCAACTCCTGCACCTCCAGCCACCAGTCTGTCAAGCTGATCAAGTTTGCGGACGACACCACCCTCATCGGGCTCATCTCCAACGGCGACGAGTCCATCTACAGGAGAGAGGTGGCCCAGCTGGCGTCGTGGTGCAGCCACAACAACCTGCAGCTGAACGCTCTGAAGACAATGGAGATGATCGTGGACTTCAGGAAAGTCACAACCCCTCTGCCCCCCCTTACCCTCACAGGCTCTCCCATCACCACTGCAGATTCCTTCCACTTCCTGGGCACCACCATCACCCGGGACCTCAAGTGGGAGCCGACCATCAGCTCCCTCATCAAAAAGGCCCAGCAGAGGATGTTCTTCCTGCGGCAGCTGAGGAAGCTCAAGCTACCCACCAAGATGTTGGTGCAGTTCTAAACGGCCATCATCGAGTCCATCCTCACCACCTCCATAACCGTGTGGTACGCAGGAGCCACTGCCAGGGACAGACTAAGGCTGTAGCGCGTCGTGCGCACTGCTGAGAAGGTGATCGGCTGCAAGCTCCCATCCCTCCAGGACCTGTACATCTCCAGGACCCGGAGGCGTGCAGGCCGGATCATAGCCGATCCTTCACACCCTGGTCACGTACTGTTTGCCCCCCTCCCCTCAGGTAGAAGACTTCGGTCCATTCAGACTAAAACCTCCCGTCACATGAACAGCTTCTTCCCCTCTGCCATCAGACTGCTGAACACTAAAGCCTGTTTTCCACTAGCCCAGCACACCTCGGTACGGCTCGATTCACTTCAGTACGGCTCGGAATGCTTCTGTCTCCATTAGCACGGTGTTGTGCTTGTGCTGTGATGGTTTGTGTTAGGAGGTTTTAGAAGCGGGGCGGCGGCAGATTCTCAGCGAGGCGGGGCCACACTCCCGTGACGTTACGCACCCGACTGAGTCCTTATTTACACGAGACAAAAAAGGATCCAAGGATTATTGCCTTGCTCGCTCTGTGGTTTTATCTCACAATTAATTTTATCTCATAATTAAGCTGCAACAACACAAGTCACTTTTGTTTTGAATTAACTGCCAAATGACCTAGAAATAATGAGCTGAAACTTGTTTTTATTCGTATTAAATAATGAGACGGTGGCACACTGGCCAACACCAAATTGTATTATTTTTTTACATCCTAGGGCATTTTGGATGTACTGAATTAAAAAAATTCATGTTTTTCACCTTCAGGTCAACGTTTGGAACAACAGTATTATTATTTTCCGTTTAGATGATGCTACACTCCTTCTAAAGTATTGTAAATCTCTGAATTTGGAATGCCGATAGAACATTCAATTTACATATACTTGTACCTACTTTGACTTGGTGCTAATTTTTTATGATATTTCAATAAAAAGAACAGAAAGCTTACAAAAAGATTTCTTTTTTGGTCTAGTTAAAAATTACATTACTTTTACAATGGTTGACCCCTGACAGGATGATCAGCATCATTTTGATCAGACTAGGCAATGGAATTTCTATGTAATTATACTGTTTTATAATTCAGTGTTATAACAGACAAACCACACTTTCCAAAACAATTCCATTTTATTATATACAAAATATTAAAAGAAAAAAAAAAACTTTGCAACACAACATGAAGGTTAATCGACATTTTATACACGTCGACCACTGAGTGCCTCTACACCAGCTTCCCAAACTGGGTCAGCAAGACTCGGATGAATGAAGCCGTCTCTGCCAGCTGTGGGTCATGAAGGCTCGGTTGAATTAATCCGTGCGGGCTGTCGCGGCGGACGCGTGGGATGATTCTACAAGGAAAATGCACACAATAAAATACAGCACGAAAGTGCAATATATACAGAAAAGACAATAGTTTTTAACAAGAATACATAAGCTTATTTCAGCGTATTGTTCACATGAATAATTAAAATAAAAGCTCGAGTCCGCAGTGTGCTGCAATAAAGCAGCGATCCTTCCACAAATGAACAGCTTTTTTATTGCATAAATAAACTGAGTGTCTTACCGAATATATTTGCGAAAAAACGCACAATAAAAAAAAAAAAATTAAAACTCACCGTTAAAGGACTCCGATGTCGAGACCTCCCGGTATATTTTTTCATTCCGGGCGGCTCCGTCTAACTCGCGCTGAATACGTTCGTCTGACAATGCAGTGAGCAGACACTACACCTCCTTATTGGTCCATGGAACACCCTTATTACGCGAAGCCATTTTTGATAGAGAATAAATGAAAATAGCACAGCAATACACTGAAAAGAAACCGCCAACAGTGGTTGCGTGCCGAGTAAAGGCGGTCGTGAAGATTCTTTTTTTTTTTTTTTTTTTCCAAAAACTTTATTGAGAAGGTCGTGAAGATTTGGTAGATGAGGAGGAGGAGAGGGGCGGTTACAACCTGACCAATCAGCGCCGGTTACGACCTGACCAATCAGCGGCGACCAGTCTGTTAACGTCACAACACGGCACAGCTCAGCACTGCTGTACCCTGCCCTGGAGCGGGGCTGAGAATCGCGGCTGTTAAACCGTGTTGGGGCTTGTGGAAAAGCGTACAAAGCGTGCTGAGCCGTCCCGTGTCGCGCTAAAGCGTGCTAGTGGAAAAGGCCCTTAAGTGACTTATTAGACTCTCGTGCACTATGTACAGCAGCTCAACCAGACTCATGTCAATTCACTGTTTTCTTTTTGCATTACCGACTGCACTATGTGGTACTCCACAATATCTGCTACTCGCTAATATATTTAAAATTGCTTTGACTAGTATTACTCATTCATATTCTACATTTTATTGCATGTATAGTTTTATTTCTATCTTTTATTTTTTCATGTTTAATGTTGCAGCATCGCACCAAGACAAATTCCTAGTTTGTGTACTACATGAACAATGGCAATAAATCTGATTCTGTTCTGTGCTTGTGAAATGTGAAGTGTGTAATAAACCGTCTGTCCATGAATCTGCCTCTTATTTGACACACTCCACACTGGTGACCCCAGACGAATTATGGAACACGAGGCAAGAACCCCGGAGCCGGTCTGGTCGGGAAACCCCAACGATGCAGCAGCCATCCCACAGACAGCCCGGACTGGAGCCCCCAGCAACGCGTGTGCGGTTTCAGTCAAGCTACCGGATTTTTGGCAGCACAACCCGCGCTCTTGGTTCCACCACACTGAGGCCCAGTTCGCCCTCTGGGGAGTAACGGCAGACGACACCAAGTTCTACCATGTGGTAGCAGCACTGGACGCCCGCACAGCCCAGCAGGTAGCAAGCCTGCTCGATCAGCCTCCAGCCCACAGCAAATACGAGGCGCTCAAGGCTGCGCTGACCCGGCGCTACACACTCTCGGACTCTGAGAGAGCGGAGAGGCTCCTGGGGCAGACAGAGTTAGGAGATGGTTCGGCCGTCGACCTGATGGAGAAGATGCTGGCGTTAATGGGCACGGATGACGGGCACTTTCTGTTTGCCCACCTTTTCGTCCGGAACCTTCCAACGGAGGCGAGAGCTGTTCTGGCCAATTCGCTGTTGCTGGCCGCGCGTGACTACCGTGCGCTAACCCAGGAGGCAGACCGGATTATCCTTGCCACCAGGGCGATCACTGTCAACGCGGCGGCGGCGGAGCCCAGCGAGACGACCAGAGGAGGCGAGGAGCCACCAACGGTAGAGGCAGCAGGGGCCAAGGAGCGCCAGAGAGACGCGCTCTGCTTCTACCACAGCCGCTTCGGAGAGAACGCGCGCAGATGCACACCACCGTGCCAGTTCAAGCACTCGGGAAACGCCAAGGCCGGCAGTCGGTAGCAGCTGCGACCGCCGGTGAAGAGAACAAGCTGCTCTACGTGACAGACTCGCGCTCGGGGAGATGCTTCCTCGTCGACACCGGAGCCCAGAAGAGCGTCATCCTGCCATCCTATGCTGACCGGCTGGCAGGACCTAGTGGCCCCGGAGTTGTGGCAGTAAACGGCTCGGAGATTAAGACATTCGGTGAGAGAACACTGGCCTTATCTCTACATGGCCGCTCGTACGAGTGGACTTTTATCATAGCAACACTGTGTTGCCCGATCCTGGGCGCTGATTTTCAGTGTGCGCATGGTTTACTTGTGGATGTTGCTAACAGACGCCTGGTTAATGCACTGTCCTTTGAATCTCTCCCCTGTATAACTCAAGGGACCCGGCCAACAGCGCAAGCCAACGTCACAGCTCCAGGCGGTAAGTTCCACGCACTGCTCACTCAGTTCCCAGCACTCACGGTCCCGACGTTTTCGGCTGCCATCGCTAAACACGGGGTGGAGCACTTTATCACCACCACCGGGCCGCCCGTTTTCGCACGACCTCGGCGCTTGGACGCAGCTAAACTGGCCATAGCGCGCGAGGAGTTTGCCAACCTGGAAAGGTTGGGCATCATCAGGCGTTCGAACAGCCCATGGGCATCCCCGCTACACATGGTCCCTAAGGCTGAGGGATCGTGGCGACCGTACGGTGATTTCCACAGGTTGAACAACGCCACAGCACACGACCACTACCCGACTCCCCACATACAGGATTTTTCCATTCACCTCGCCGGAGCACGCATTTTTTTTCCAAAATAGACCTGGTCCACGGTTACCACCAGGTCCCAGTGCGCACGGAGGACGTACCCAAAACAGCGGTAATAACTCCTTTCGGTTTATTTGAGTTCTTGCGCATGCCATTCGGGTTAAAAGGCGTGGCACAAACGTTCCAGCACATGATGGATGCAGTGCTGCGCGATCTCCCGTTCGTGTTCGTCTACCTGGACGATATCCTGGTAGCCACTGCGTCCGAAGACGAACACGAAACCCACCTCAGGACGGTTTTCCGGAGGTTGGAGGAGCACGGGTTAATAATCAACCCGGCGAAATGCCAGTTCGGCTTGATGGAGATTGACTTTTTGGGGCACCGCGTCTCTCCGGAAGGAGCGATCCCACTGCCCGACAAAGTGCACGCCGTGGCAGATTTTCCCCAGCCTCAGACGGTCAGGGCGCTGCAAGAATTTTTGGGGATGGTGAACTTTTATAACCGTTTCCTTCCCCGCGCCGCGCGGCTCATGCAACCATTGTACGCCACGCTCAAGAGACAGAAACCCGCGGATGGGGTCGAATGGACCCCGGAGCGAGAGCGGGTGTTCTCGGAGGTTAAAGCAGCCCTGGCAAACGCCGCACTGCTGGCGCATCCGGACCCGGCGGCCCGGATAGCGCTCACCACCGACGCTTCAGACGTGGCCATAGGGGCTGTCGTGGAGCAGCGCGTCGCCGGGGCTTGGCAGCTGCCCGCCTTTTTCAGCAGAACTTTGCGCGACAGCAAACGTAAATACAGCGCGTTCGACAGGGAGTTGCTGGCCCTCCACCTGGCCATACGCCACTTTCAGTTCTGGCTGGAAGGGTGCAGCTTCACCGCATTCGTGGACCACAAGCCACTAACGTTCGCGATGGCCAAGGTTTCAGAACCGTGGTCGGGCCGGCAGCAGAGACAGCTGGCCGCGATCTCAGTTTACTACCGATATTCAGCATGTGTCGGGTAAACTGAATGTGGTGGCGGACTGCCTCTCGCGCACCGTGGTGGCCCCGGTTTATGTGGGGATAGATTACGCAGCCATGGCCACGGAGCAAATTAGCGATGCAGATGTGCGCGAGCTCCAGTCTGGACCATCGGGGTTAAGGCTGGAGAGCAGGGTGCTGCAAGACGGCATGCCCCCCCTAATCTGCGATGTCTCCACGGGACGCCCGCGTCCGGTGGTCCCAGTCGCGTGGCACCGCCACGTGTTTGAGTCGGTTCACACTCTAGCGCACCCAGGAGTGCGCGCATCAGTCAAAATGGTGGGAGAGAAGTTTGTGTGGCCGAACCTACGCAAACAAGTAAAAGAGAGGGCTGCGGCCTGCGTGGCATGCCAACGAGCCAAGGTACACAGACACACGAAGGCTCCCTTGGAGCCGTTTCGGGTACCGGCTAAGAGGTTCGACCATGTTCACGTGGACCTCGTGGGCCCCCTCCTGCCATCACAGGGGTGCATGCACCTCCTGACAGTGGTGGACCGCACCACGCGGTGGCCAGAAGCAGTCCCGCTGGCGGCAACTCCCGCTTTTTTAACAGCATGGGTGGCGCGTTTTGGAGTCCCGTCGGACATTACGTCCGACAGGGGCCCTCAGTTTGTTTCCAACCTGTGGTCCGCGATGGCCCGCAGCCTGGTTGCTGCAATTCATCGCACAACTGCGTACAACCCACAGGCCAATGGGTTATGCAAGCTTTTTCATAGATCACTGAAAGCAGCACTCAGGGCTTCACTGACGGATGCAAATTGGGTAGACAGGTTGCCGTGGGTTTTATTGGGGTTGCGCTCCGCGCCAAAAGAGGATTTGGAAGCTTCCCCGGCAGAGCTTGTTTTTGCGCAGCCCCTACGGCTGCCCGGGGAATTTCTGCCAGATAATCCCGCGCTGGACAGCTCCCCGTCTCAGCTTTTGCAGCAGAATGCAAACGCAGGCACGCTGCCGGGCCCGGCCCACCACTGTTTTCCGCGTGCTTTCGTGCCTAAAACTTTGAAGAACGCAGAGTTCGTGTTCATCAGACACGATACCCGCCGCCCGCCATTGCGCCCACCCTATGATGGCCCATTCAGAGTGTTGGAAACGGGGGACAAACATTTTTTGCTAGACTTGGGAGGTCGGCGGGAGAAGATTGGTATAGACAGACTCAAACCCGCCTTCGTAGCAGCGGACGAGCAAGTGCTGTTGGCTAGGGCCCCTCGGCGTGGAAGACCCCCACAGAGAGCTCCCCAGGGAAGCGATCCACCAGAGCAGCCACACGGACAGAGCGAGGTTCAAGTGCAACTGCAAAAAGGGCTGGTGACAAAGGGCAGCCCTGCTGAACTGAACGGTGTAGAAAGAATACCAAAAATATTAAATATAAAAGAATAAGAACCGAAGAATCTATGTATTTACTGACAAAGGAATTATTGATACAAGATTGGAAGATAGTTTATGATGAAAATGATATAAAGCATATGATAAATTTTTTACAAATTTTCAATCATTGTACAATAAAAATTGTCCTATAAAACAATACAGTGACAGACAAAAGAAAAATATTCCTTGGGTCACCAAGGGATTAATAAATGCATGTAAAAAGAAGAATACATTATATAAACAATTCATTAAGTGCAGAACGGTGGAGGCTGAGATCAAATATAAAAAATATAAAAATAAGCTTACTAATATAATGAGGACCTGTAAGAAAGAATATTACAACAGAATATTAGAGGATAATAAAAATAACTTAAGAGGAATATGGCAAGTACTCAATGGGATTATTAGTAATCGACCTAAGAATGCTAATTATCCAGAATATTTTATTGAAAATGGCAATTTGATAAATAATATGGAGGATGTGGTCAGTGGTTTCAATAAATTTTTTGTAAACGTTGGTCCTGAATTAGCAAAATCAATAGTGACAGCAGAAACAAACAGCAGTAGTTCTGTAAATGAAATAGAAGATAGAAATCCAAACACAATCTTTTTGGGTGCAGTTACTGAAAAGGAAATTATCGAGACTGTGAGTAAATTTAAGAACAAAAAATCAATGGACTGGAATGAAATTGACATGACAATAGTGAAAAAAGTAATTGAAGGAATTGTTAAGCCACTCACCCACATCTGTAACCTGTCATTTCAAACTGGTAATTTTCCAAACAAAATGAAAATAGCAAAAGTAATGCCTCTATACAAAACAGGAGACAGTCATTGTCTCACAAATTACAGGCCAGTCTCTTTACTCTCACAATTCTCCAAAATACTTGAAAAAATCTTCACTAAGAGACTGGATGATTTCATTGAAAAACACAACCTCCTTACTGACAGCCAGTATGGGTTTTAGAGCAGATAAATCTACATCTTTGGTACTGATCGAACTTATAGAAGAAATTACTAGTTGTATAGATAAAAAAAGGTTTGCTGTAGGAGTATTTATAGATTTAAAGAAAGCTTTTGACACCATTGACCACAGAATACTACTAAGGAAACTGGAAAGGTATGGGATAAGAGGGGTCGGACTGAGTTGGGTGGAAAGTTATTTAAGTAACAGACAACAATTTGTACAAATTGGTGAGCACAAATCACCCTTCATGGACATCACTTGTGGTGTGCCCCAGGGGTCAGTTTTGGGACCCAAACTCTTTATTTGTATATAAATGACATATGCCAAGTATCAAAAATTCTGAAATTTATTTTGTTTGCGGATGACACAAATATCCTTTGCACTGGTGAGAATTTGCAGCAGGTTTTAGAGGTGGTCACAACTGAAATGAAAAAGTTAACGCAGTGGTTCAACAAAAATAAATTCTCTAAATCTTAAAAAAAAAACAAAGATTATGTTGTTTGGAAATTATAAAATAAATCATGAAATAATGGTAACGATAGATGATACCAGAATAGAAACAGTACAGGAAAATAAGTTTCTGGGGGTGACGCTAGACAATAATATCTGCTGGAAACCTCACATCAGTCACATCCGGGCCAAGTTGGCAAAATGTATAGGCATACTGGGGAAGACAAGACGCATCTTGGACTATAAATCATTGGTCTTACTGTACAGTTCACTGTTTCTACCTTATCTTAACTACTGTGTAGAAGTCTGGGGAAACGCCTACAAGACCAACCTACAGTCAATATGCACATTACAAAAAAGAGCTATAAGGATAATAAATAATGTAGGATATAGAGACCATACCAATTCGTTGTTTTTAAAGTCACATGTCATAAAGTTCATCGATTTAGTTAAATTTAAGACAGCACAAGTCATGTACAGGGCAATTAATAATCAACTCCCAACTAATATACAAAAAAAATTTAAAAAAAAGAGACAATGGTCATAATTTGAGAGGAGATTTAAACTTTACAAAACCCAAGATACGAACAACCAAGAAAAGTATGTGCATATCTGTGGGGTGGATTTGTGGAACAGTCTGGAGCCGGAACTGAAACTATGTACAAACAGAAATCAATTCAAAAAGAGGTACAAACATTATTTGCTGAAAGGATATAGTATGTTAGAAGGGTAGTATTTATATGTACGATTCACTATGCTCACTCTGGGACACTATGGACTGGTGGGTGGGACAGCACTGTGTATATCTGTGTTGTTTGAGGCTGGTTTTGATGTATGGACATCAATGTATGCTAGGATGGATGGGTGTTAATGTTGATATGTACAAAATACAGTTAATTGTTTACTTGGGGTCTTAAATGTGGTAATTTGTATATAATTCACATGGGTGTATTTATGGAAAAGAGGAGATGGAATTAATAAGTGTTCACTTCTTCCTTCTCCCTTTCGAACACTGTATACTGTTACTTTATTGCATTTGTCATTTGTTTTGTTTTTGTTATACTTTTTTGTTCGAAATAAAGTATCTATCTAAGAATGGTGGAGTTGACCTGTCACCATTTGTTAACACAGAACACATTGGATTGTCATATATCAATTTCACCCAAGCTATGAAAGAGTCACCAAACCCAAATCTCATTAATGACTCTTAACATATAGGTCCACTCAACCTGATCAAAAGCTTTTTGTGCGTCCAGTGAAAAAATTGCTGCTCCTTTAACTTTACTCTGATCAGCATAAATGGTGTTAAGAAGTCGTCTTACATTAAAAAATGAAAATCTGCCCAGGATGAACCCTGTTTGATCAGGATGGATAATTGATGAGATATTTGTTTAGCCGAATAGCCAGCAATTTAGTAGTTGCCTTCCTATCAAAATTATGAAGTGAAATGGGTCTGTAACTGGCTGGGTCCATCTCGTCTTTCCCTTTCTTTAAGATTAATATGATGTTGGCCTCATTTAATGTGTTAGGTAGGGCCTTGTTTGCCTTTGACTCCTGTGTCATTCTAAGTAGAAGAGGAGCAACTTTTTATAAAATTCAAAACCAAAACCATCAGGTCCTGCTGCTTTACCAGATGGAAATGACTTAATGGCAGATTTTATCTCGTCCAATGTGAAATCAGAATCTAAATCTTTCCGAGTTATATCTGTAAGTTTGGGTAATATAAGGGAATCAAAAAAATCATTTAAATCAGAGTGAGAGGGGGAACATTTTGAACTATAAAGTTCACTATAAAATTCTTTAGAACAACCATTTATGTCTTTGAGGTTGGTTAATAATGTACCTTTCTTTGATTTAATACAATGAATAGACCTTGATGCCGGAACGCCTTTAAGCTGTCGTGCTAGAAGCTTTTCAGGCTTATCTCCCAGTTCAAAGTGCTTCTGTTTTAGTTTTAGGTGGAGCTTATTTACCTGACCACCCAAGATACAGTTATATTCATATTTGAGTTTCATAATCTTATTATAATCTACCATGGAATTTGAAGCCTGATACATCATTTCAAGGGTGGGGAGGATGCTTTCAATCTCTTTTAAGCACCCCTCCCTTTCTTTTTTAACACCAGATTCGTAAGAAATTATATACCCACGAACAACCACTTTGAGCATTTCCCAGAGGATGGTGTCTGTCACCTCACCATTGTCATTTATTTCCATGAAATCTTTTAACCGAGTAGTAATATAATTTGTGAATTTTTCATCTGAAAGCAATGATGGATTGAAATGCCAAGAATAAATTTGTTTAGAAAGGGAGAATTTCAAGGAAATTGTCACAGGACTATGATCTGAGATCAGAATATTATATTTTGAATTAGTAACATGAGAAATCAGCTGAGAGTCCACCAAGAGATAATCTATTCTGCTGTATGATTTATGAACATGAGAGTAAAATGAGTAGTCTTTCTGAGTGGGATGTTGGATTCTTCAAATACCGACCAAATTTTTAGATTTGAGCAAGTTATTTAGGACCTGTACTGAAGCTATATTTGGGGGAGGGCGAGAAGACAGCCTGTCCAAATAAGGATCCAAGTAACAATTTAAATCACCACCGATTATTATATTTGAACTGCCATTGTCTGGGAGCAGCTCAGAAACATTCTTGAAAAAATTTGGATCATCTATATTTGGACCATAAATGTTTAAAAACGTCAATGGAAATGAATTTATAGTACCCGACACCCTGATGTATCTACCATGGGGGTCTGTTGTCATGGACATAAATTGAAATGGGATATTTTTCTTGAAAAGGATAGCCACACCTCGAGCATGAAATGTAAAGGATGACTGGTAAACCTGTGATATCCAACTACACCTCAATCTGCGTTGCTCAGTTGCTTTGATATGAGTTTCCTGCAGAAAAATCACATCAGCAGAGAGGGATTTAAGGTGTCTGAAAACTTTATCTCTCTTAACGGCATGGCCAAACCCCTTAACATTCCACAAGACCACTGTGACATCCCTTCCCCCTAGGTTTGCTTTACCAAGAGACCTCTGCATCCAAAACGTACAAGGCCCACATTCCAGCTGACCAACCTGGCACACCGTGTGTAATATCTGGCAGACAAGAGAAAAGTAAAACGGTGAAAAAAAACCAGAAGAACAACTATACATGATGAAACAAAAAAACAAGACGCACACACAAAAAAAAAACCTACTTGAGCCATAACAGAACATATATTCACCCCCCACCCCCCTTCGTGTGTCCCTAAACCAGACACAAAAATCCCCATTTTCCATCTAAATGGGAGCTACAGGGCAAGAAATTAACTTCACCATCAAGGGCTGCCCTCTTCGAGAAAAAAAAAAAGAAAAAAAAATTAATACCATCATAGCAATGATATGTGGGGGATTTTACACCCACAAACAAAATAAACATTCAAACATAAGGTGCTCTATATTCGTCTCAATTTAACATGAAAAATCTTTTCACAGTCAACAGTGCGAGTATTGGCTCCCCCAACCATTCCACAGCATATCAACTGGAGTACCTTTTAGTTGAGCTACCAGTGGGTGTATGTGAGTCTACTCCCCCCGTTCAATCTTTTCCAGAAAAAATGCTGCTTCTTTTGGATCGCTAAAAATCACAGGTGCTTCCTTCTCTTGTTGGTAGATATGCAGCCTAGCCGGGTACCGCAGAGCGTGTTTAATTCCTCTGTTCCGAAGCAGCTGCATCACATCCCGAAAGGCACACCGTTGCATTATCACCTCATTAGTGTAATCTGGAAAAATTAAGACTTTGTTACCTTTATACTGCATAGCGTTCAGCCTGCTGTAGCGCAGAATCAACTCTTTATCCTGAAAGTGATGGATGCGCGCCAGGATGGTGCGCGGTCTGCCTCCGGCTGCTGGCTTTGGCTGAAGAGAGCGATGTGCACAGTCCACTTTGACCTGGTGCGAAAAACACTTGTCTTTGAGCAGTTGAGGTAACAGCTGTGAAATGAACTCTGTGGGTTTACCTCCTTCCTCGCCCTCTGGTATCCCCACGATCTTAATGTTGTGTCTCCGAGAGCGAGCCTCCAGGTCCAGCACCTTAGCTTGGAACTGTTTGTTTTGGCTAGCGAGCTCTGAGCACGTAGCTTCAAGCTCCTGCATCCGCGTTTCAAGGTTGCTAGCTCATAGTTAGCCACACGAGCTTGAAGGTCGGCTTGAGTAGTCACTGACTGAAGGCTGATTTGGAAGGCATCGAATCGCTCACTGATAACACGTAGAATTGAGTCGGACATCTGTTGACAAAGTTGTTTACACATTTCATACGTTTTGTCCGGCAATTTGTCCAGGCTAGAGGGTGGATTAGCAGACCCATCTTTAGCATGAGCCGAGGCTCCAGTAACTTGAACGTCAGCAGATTTCGATTTGCTGGTCGCCTGTGGCTTTGGCATCTCACAAGCAGTTGTTTTAAGCGTGGAGTAGACAAGGTTTATAAGATAAGATAAGCCTTTATTAGTCCCACAGTGGGGAAATTCCAGGATTGCAACAGCACAAGGACAGCAACACTCAGAACAATAATTTAGAAGATAAGAAAATAAGGGCAGTGAATATACATACAGTGAGGGGAAAAAAGTATTTGGTCAGCCACCAATTGTGCAAGTTCTCCCACTTAAAAGATGAGAGAGGTCTCCAATTTTTATCATAGGTATACCTCAACTATGAGAGACAAAATGAGGAAAAAAAAAATCCAGAAAATCACATTGAAGGATTTTTAATGAATTAATTGGTAAATTCCTCCGTAAAATAAGTATTTGGTCAATAACAAAAGTTCATCTCAATACTTTGTTATATACCCTTTGTTGGCAATGACAGAGGTCAAACGTTTTCTGTAAGTCTTCACAAGGTTTTCACACACTGTTGCTGGTATTTTGGCCCATTCCTCCATGCAGATCTCCTCTAGAGCAATGATATTTTGGGGCTGTCGCTGGGCAACACGGACTTTCAACTCCCTCCAAAGATTTTCTATGGGGTTGAGATCTGGAGACTGGCTAGGCCACTCCAGGACCTTGAAATGCTTCTTACGAAGCCACTCCTTCGTTGCCCGGGCAGTGTGTTTGGGATCATTGTCATGCTGAAAGACCCAGCCACGTTTCATCTTCAAGGCCCTTGCTGATGGAAGGAGGTTTTCACTCAAAATCTCACGATACATTGCCCTATCCCTATAGACCAAGATGGCGGTGCGTGCACAATGCAAGGCTCAGCGTCTCTTCAGATTTTGTGGATTAGCAGTGTTATTTCTGCTCATTTCGGGTATGTTCATTCAGAACAGCTTTGCTTTCACATCTTACACCCGAAATGAGCTTTTGGACATTGGATTACTAAATAACGATAACGATCTTTTTATCAGCAACCTACGTCTCATCCCTGAGCTCCGGAGAACACCCGACGCTCGGCAGGCTTCCCGGCCGACCGGAAGTGCTCGCAGGCGGCGTAGAGACCGTAAACAAAGGCGGGGGAAGCGTGGTGGGCTAAGAGCTAAGCTAAAGCTAACACCGTACCGGCTTTCTCAACCCAGTATTTTCCTCGCTAATGTACGGTCACTGGCGAACAAAATGAATGAACTACGGCTTCGGATCACCAACAATAAGAGACTTATGAACTGCAATATCATGATTTTCACGGAAACATGGCTACACAGTGGAATACCCGACAATGCTGTTGAGCTAGCCGGCCTACACACGCTCCGGGCAGACAGAGCAGCAGATGACTCCGGTAAGACCAGAGGTGGGGGTGTGTGCATTTATATTAACAAGGCTTGGTGCACGAACTCTGTCACTGTTGAGAGACACTGCTCAGCTAACCTGGAGTTTCTCATGATTAAATGTAGACCTTTCTATCTGCCACGCGAGTTCACTTGTACCATCATAACAGCCGCTTACATTTCTCCGGATGCTAATGCTAAGCTTGCTATGAAAGAACTGCATGCAGCTATTGGCAAACAACAAACTGCACACCCAGAGGCAGCATTTATTGTGGCGGGTGATTTTAACCACTCTAACCTCAAGACAGTGCTTCCTAAATTCTACCAGCATGTCTCCTGTCACACAAGAGGGGACAAAACATTGGACCATGTTTACACCAATATTGTGGGAGCCTACACAGCAACTCCCCTCCCCCACCTAGGTCAGTCTGATCACTTATCCTTGTTCCTTACCCCCAAGTATGTACCGCTCATCAACCGAGTGAAGCCATCAGTGAGGACCATCAAAGTGTGGCCAGAGGGGGTTGACTCTGTACTCCAGGAGAAGTTTAGGAACACAGACTGGAGTATGTTCACCTCTCAGGCTACCTGTGGCTCCCACATAAACATCGACTCTTACACCCACTCAGTCCTGGACCATATCAACACCACTACTGACAGTGTCACCACGGAAAGACAGATCACCACGTACCCAAATCAGAAGCCGTGGATGAACAGAGAAGTGCGGCTTCTGCTAAAGGCACGTAACAATGCCTTTAGATCTGGTGATGCACAGGCCTACAGTTCATCCAGGGCAGATCTGAAGAGGGGCATCAAGAAGGCCAAGCACAGCTACAAGCTGAAGGTGGAGGAACATTTTGGGGACTCTGACCCCCGACGCATGTGGCAGGGCATTCAAGCTATCTCTGATTATAAGCCCAGCAACTCCATACCTATAGCCATGACTGTGCCCTTTCTCAATGAGCTAAATGACTTCTATGCTCGTTTTGACAAGGACAATAACGAAAAGAACATCAATTTCCCACCCTCTGACGACCTCCACCACCTCACACTCACCCACACCAACGTCCATAACGCACTGAGTCATATCAACGTATGTAAGGCTGCTGGCCCTGACGGCATTCCTGGGCGTGTGCTGAGGGCATGCGCTGAGCAGCTGGCAGGGGTCTTCACAGACATCTTCAACCTGTCCCTGGCCCAGGCCGTGGTACCAGCGTGCTTCAAGACCATTTCAATAGTACCAGTGCCGAAACATTCAACACCATCGTGCCTAAATGACTATCGCCCTGTGGCACTGACGCCCATAGTCATGAAGTGCTTTGAGCGACTGGTCTTGGCACAGCTCAAAAAATGCCTGCCCCCTACACTGGACCCTCACCAGTTTGCCTACCAGAGCAACAGGAGTACAGAGGATGCGGTTTCTACAGCGCTGCACTATGTACTCTCACACCTGGATGACAAGAACACCTACGCAAGAATGCTGTTTGTTGACTTCAGCTCAGCATTCAACACAGTTATCCCCTCCAAGTTGATCACTAAACTTGGGGACCTGGGAATCAGTACCTCCACCTGCAACTGGATCATGGATTTTCTGACCAACAGACCCCAGCATGTTAGGTCAGGCCCCAACCGTTCTTCCGTCATCACACTCAACACTGGTGTACCACAGGGCTGTGTGCTCAGCCCATTCCTCTACTCCCTCTTCACCCATGACTGCAGGCCTATGTATGGATCCAATTCCATCATAAAGTTCGCAGATGACACCACAGTGATTGGACTGATCAGGGACAACGATGAGTCAGATTACAGGGCAGAGGTTGAGCACTTGGCTACTTGGTGCGCTGACAATAACCTGCTCCTTAACACCAGCAAAACCAAGGAGCTCATAGTGGACTACAGGAAGGAGAGGGGAGAGACACATGACCCCATCCATATCAATGGCATAGCTGTTGAACGTGTCCCCAGCTTCAAATTCCTGGGGACCCACATCTCGGAGGACCTGTCCTGGTCAGTTAACACCACCAGCCTGATCAAGAAGGCCCACCAGCTCCTCTTCTTCTTGAGGACACTGAAGAAGAACCATCTGTCAACTGACATCCTGGGCAACTTCTACCGCTGCGTGATAGAGAGTACCCTAACCAACTGTGTCACAGTCTGGTATAGGAGCTGCTCTGTCGCTGACCGTAAGGCGCTGCAGCGGGTGGTGAAAACCGCCCAACGCATCACAGGGACTCCACTTCCAGTGATAGAGGACGTCTACAGGAAAAGATGTCTGCATCGGGCACGCACCATTCTTAGGGACTCCAACCATCCTGCTCATGGACTGTTCCAGCTTCTCCCCTCCAGAAGGCGTTTCAGAAGCCTTCGGACTAGAACCAGCAGGTTTAGGAACAGTTTCTTTCCAACAGCTGTCACGTTATTGAACTTAGTTCCCCGCTGACTCTCTTACCATCATCTCTTACCATCCTCACCTGTACATAACTGCCCATCTAACTTACTGTACATTATTTGCACATAACAGTACTCTTAACTTTCTGCACTGCTGCATATATTTGCATATATTTGCTTAAATTGCACATACTGTTAATTACCATATATACTGCACTGCTGTCCTTTGCACTTCTGATTGGATGCTAAACTGTGTTTCGTTACCTTGTCTTCATACATGTGTAATGACAATAAAATTGAATCTAATCTAATCTATTCATTCTTTCATTACACGGATCAGTCGTCCTGGTCCCTTTGCAGAAAAACAGCCCCAGAGTATAATGTTTTCACCCCCATGCTTCACAGTAGGTATGGTGTTCTTTCTCCTCCAAACACGACAAGTTGAGTTTTTACCAAAAAGTTCTATTTTGGTTTCATCTGACCATATGACATTCTCCCAGTCCTCTTCTGGATCATCCAAATGCTCTCTAGCAAACTTCAGACAGGCCTGGACATGTACTGGCTTAAGCAGGGAGACACCTCTGGCACTGCAGGATTTGAGTCCCTGGCGGCATAGTGTGTTACTGATGTAGCCTTTGTTACTTTGGTCCCAGCTCTCTGCAGGTCATTCACTAGGTCCCCCCGTGTGGTTCTGGGATTTTTGCTCACTGTTCTCGTGATAATTTTGACCCCACGGGGTGAGATCTTGTGTGGAGCCCCAGATCGAGGGAGATTATCAGTGGTCTTGTATGTCTTCCATTTTCTAATAATTGCTCCCACAGTTGATTTCTTCACACCAAGCTGCTTACCTATTGCAGATTCAGTCTTCCCAGCCTGGTGCAGGTCTACAATTTTGTTTCTGGTGTCTTTTGACAGCTCTTTGGTCTTGGCCATAGTGGAGTTTGGAGTCTGACTGTTTGAGGTTGTGGACAGGTAGGTGTCTTTTATACTGATAACGAGTTCAAACAGGTGCCATTAATACAGGTAACGAGTGGAGGACAGAGGAGCCTCTTAAAGAAGAAGTTACAGGTCTGTGAGAGCCAGAAATCTTGCTTGTTTGTAGGTGACCAAATATTTATTTTACCAAGGAATTTACCAATTAATTCATTAAAAATCCTTCAATGTGATTTTTTGGACTTTTTTTTTTCCTCATTTTGTCTCTCATAGTTGAGGTATACCTATGATGAAAATTGGAGACCTCTCTCATCTTTTAAGTGGGAGAACTTGCACAATTGGTGGCTGACTAAATACTTTTTTGCCCCACTGTATGTACACATAAATATATATATATATACAGTGTATATATATATATATATATATACTATATATATATATATATATATATATATATATATATATATATAGATACAGTGCAGAGCATTGTAGCTAGATGGAGTAAACGGCATAACCGTCTATTTAGTTACCCTACATGGTATGAATATGTACCCATACATATTGTCACCCTCCATAGCGACTGATATTGTCCTAGATGTATACTGGAGGGGACCATTTGTGTAAGTCTGTTGCGTCTTTTGCATTCAATACTATTAGGTCGTCACATTTTTTTGCTATCTCTGCGAGCAGCCCTGCTTAGGTTATACATCTGACAGCCGTAGGTAGGAAGGACCTGCGAAATTTCTTGGTCGCGCACCTAGGATGATGTAGTCTACTGCTAAATGAGCTCCTCAGTGCATTCAGTATGTCCTGCATGGGGTGGGACTCGGACTCCAGCAGAGATGACAGTTTAGCCACCATCCTTCTCTCCCCTATCTCCTCCACTGGGTCAAGGTGTTTCCCCAGGATAGAGCTAGCTTTCTTGATCAGTTTGTTCAGTCTCTTCCTATCGGCTGCTGTAATGCCGTTGCCCCAGCAGACCACTCCAAAAGTGATGGCTGATGCCACCACCATGTCGTTAATGTCTTCAAGAGCACCCCTTGTACACCAAAAGACCTGAGCCTCCTCAGTAGGAACAGCCTGCGGTGTCCCTTCTTGTAGAGTGTGTCGGTATTGTGTGACCAGTCTAGTTTATTGTTCAGATGAACACCCAGGTACTTGTAGGATGTCACCATCTCAATGTCTGTTCCCTGGATGTTTACTGGTGCTGTGAGCACCTGTATGTCCGTTTTTATACGGCATTATTGCACTTTTAACAGAACTCAAAGAGGAGCGCAGCCGAAACACGTCCACCCCCTTCACATACTCACTAGCGCCCCCCTGACTTGTCAACTTTATTGAGCCACATTGCTAGGTCTTTGGTTGACTTATTGATGGCAGCAGTCTTTCGGGCTTGCATCAAAAAGCTTTCCCAAACTCTTGACAAGTTGCTCTGAGATGGAAGGGATGTCTACACCAGTGAAAAATTGTATTTGTTGACTACCTTCCCCCTTTTTAACACCATAGACCTTGACTTTGTGGGCCTGAAGCTCATCCTTGCCAAGGTAATGAGCTTTTCAAGCCCCTGTAGGAGCCACCGACATCCTATAACCAATGTTGTTGTGATGGTAAGGTTGTCCATAAAAGCTCTTATCAGAGGCCGGACTTGGTAAAGGGGCCTCTGCACTCCACCTCAGCTGACTTCACCACCATGTTTATGGCGTGGACGAAGAGGATGACAGAGGTGGTACGACCTTTTATTATACCTTCCTCCAGTCTATGCCAATCCGATGGATGAGACCCAGAAGTGACTCTTAACCTGAAATTACCGTAGTAACTCAGGATCAGGTCCTTGGTTTAGCTGGGAACATGGTGAAGGTGAAGTGCAAGCTCACCCAGTTTGTGTGGTATGGACGCATAGGCATTAGTAAGGTTCAACTACAGGATGGCTAGGTCGCCTCTGTTCTTGTGAGCCTTCGGGAAACAATACTGAAGAAAACCTTCCCTTTGACGCTCAACAATGAGATTGCGTGAAATTGCTTGATGTTCTTTGAGTTTTCTTCTTTGGGGATCCAGACTCCCTCAATGTATCTCCACTGGTCAGCAACTCTCCCCCTTCTCCATATCACCTTCATGATTTTCCACAGGTGACATAAAAGCTTGGGATCAGTCCGCCAAGGTCTCCGCCTTTGACCGCCACCTAATCCACATAGCACCGGACCCCCATGATCCCTCCTGCAGGTGGTGAACCCACTGGAGGGCGGACCCATGTAACTCCTTCGGGCTGAGCCCGGCCGGGTCCAATGGGTGGAAACCTGGCCACCAGACGCTAGCCTTCGAGCCCCTCCCCCAGGCCTGGCTCCAGGGTGGGGCCCCGGTAACCCCATACCGGGCGGGGTACACTGAATCCTTGATATACAATTTATCATGAGAGTCTGTTGGATCGTTCTTAGTCTGGCCCTTCACCCAGGACCAGTTTGTCTTGGGAGACCCTATCAGAGGCAAATTGCCCCCGGACAACATAGCTCCTGGGATCACTGGGGCACGCAAACCCCCCCACCACGATAAGGTGACGATCCATGAGGAGGTCGGGGGCAGTGCCTTTGGCATGGCAAACCGGGGTGGTGGTTCCTCTCTTCAAAAAAGGGGACCGGAGGGTGTGCTCCAACTTTAGAGGGATCACACTCCTCAGCCTCCCTGGGAAGGTCTATGCCAAGGTACTGGAGAGGAGAGTCCGGCCGTTGGTCGAACCTCGGATTCAGGAGGAGCAATGTGGTTTTCGTCCTGGCCGTGGCACATCGGACCAGCTCTTTACCCTCTCGAGAATTCTTGAGGGTTCGTGGGAGTTTGCCCAACCAGTTTACATGTGTTTTGTGGACTTGGAGAAGGCATTTGACCGCGTCCCTCGTGGATTTTTGTGGGGGGTGCTTCGGGAGTGTGGGATATCGGGCTTGTTGTTACGAGCTATTCGGTCTCTGTACGACCGTTGTGAGAGTTTGGTTCGTATTGCCAACACTCGGTCGGAGTCATTCCCAGTGAGAGTTGGACTCCGCCAGGGCTGCCCTTTGTCACCGATCCTGTTCATAATTTTTATGGACAGGATTTCTAGGCGCAGCCAGGGAATGGAGGGTGTCATGCTTGGTGACCACAGGATCTCATCTCTGTTGTTTGCAGATGATGTTGTCCTGTTGGCTTCATCCAGCAATGACCTACAGCTCTTGCTGGGACGGTTTGCCGCTGAGTGTGAAGCGGCTGGGATGAGAATCAGCACCTCCAAGTCCGAGTCCATGGTCCTCAGCCGGAAAAAGGTGGATTGTCCTCTCCGGGTTGGGGACAGGCTCCTGCCCCAAGTGGAGGAGTTTAAGTATCTTGGGGTCTTGTTCACGAGTGAGGGGAAAATGGAGCGAGAGATCGACAGACAGATTGGAGCAGCATCTGCAGTGATGCGGACGTTGTACCGGTCTGTTGTGGTGAAGAGGGAGCTTAGTTCTAAGGTAAAGCTGTCAATTTACCAGTCAATCTACGTTCCTACTCTCACCTATGGTCACGAGCTTTGGGTAATGACCGAAAGAACGAGATCGCGGATACAAGCGGCTGAAATGAGCTTTCTCCGTAGGATTGCTGGACTCACCCTCAGAGATGGGGTGAGGAGCTCAGTCCATCCGGGAGAGGCTCAGAGTAGAACCGCTGCTCCTCCACATTGAAAGGAGTCAGTTGAGGTGGTATGGGCATCTGATTAGGATACCTCCTGGACGCCTCCCACTTGAGGTGTTTCAGGCATGTCCCACTGGGAGGAGACCCCGGGGCAGACCCAGGACTCGGTGGAGAGACTATGTCTCCCAGCTGGTCTGGGAACGCCTTGGTATCCCCTCTGAAGAGCTGGAGCAGGTGGCTGGGGAGAGGGAAGTCTGGGCTTCTCTGCTTGAACTGCTGCCTCCGCGACCCGGACCTCCGGAAAAGCGGTAGAAGATGGATGGATGGATGGATGGATGGACATAAAAGCTCTGGGCAGTGCTTGTCAACCAGGTAGGGTACTCTGCTAGGGCCTGAAATGGAGGCTGAGCATGTTTTCTGAACAACTTCCTCAACCTCCCTGAAGTTTGGCTCACTTCTGGTTGAACTCTGTTGTTGGTTTGGCTGGAATGATGAGAGCCTTGTTGGGGTCAAACTCCTGGTCTCTTACTGGGTCCCTCAGGGCCTTGCAGAGGAATTTGCTGATTTCTTCTTTTGTACACCTAAGGTGGCCACTGCGCTTGTCCCCAAGTAACTCCTTGGTGAAGCAAAAAGGGTTAGCAATAAATGCAGCTCGCTTCCTGGCTCTTTCGCTTCCTCATTTCCGATGCCATTCTGCTCTACGAAGGACAGTCAGCCTCTTCCGTAAGATGTTCCTTAGGTCAGCCAAAGCTTGTTTCTCCTCATTAGTAGCTGACTTGTACTGCTTTCTGAGGTTTGAAGCTCCTGCTGTAGTTGGTGTATCTTGATGGCCTTATGGTTTTTGGTGTAAACATTCTTCACGGTATCTCCCTCTTTATACCCAAACCTCTCAGTGGCATAACTGATGATGATGGTGGTCATAGTCTGCAGCTGTCTATCGGTGTTTCCTTTGGCTGTTGCTTGCATGATGTTAGCCACACTTTTGTCAAATTGCAGCCAAATGCTCCGGTTGTTAGCTGGGGGCTATTTAATCTGTTGCTGTGGAACTACTCTGCCGAGACAGGAAGACTCTGGTGCATGGAGGAACTGGGCTCTGTGGGGTGATTCCTGGCCGGGCTCCTCCACCCTCTTATCAGGTTCAAGACCTGTGTGTTGCACTTCGCTCTCCCGCTCTAAGCATTTCATTCTGGTCTGATGGATCTTAAGGCCATGATGGTTCTTGCACAACTTCCCGCAGATGCACCTTGTACGCATAGTCAAATCATATGCATGGTTCATTTGCCTTGAATCTGTCCTATTGGAGCTCTTACCCCCCCACCCCCAACCCCCCGGGATCTCCTGGGGGTGTCTTTCTGAAGGCCTTTCCGTAGCTTAGGGTTCTTTTTCACGAAAGATACAGGGTGGGACGCTAGCCCAACCTGCCCTTGGCACCGTCTTTCCATACTCTCAACTGACTCTCCAGTAGTCACCAAACTATTCCTGGTTGTCACCCAGTCTGTTCCTAGGAGTCACTGGTTATGCCAGACCTCAATGTATAAGATACATCTCCTAGATGCGCTAGGACACATCTTCATTGATGTCCCTGGGATCACTGGGTGTTTCAGGTCTTTCAACATCAGACACCCTCACCCAAGCAACCCAGCCAAGGTTAATCATACCCCGACCTGTGTTCCAGCATCCGCAGCCCATGTGTCAGCCCTCTTAATCTGAGTTACTGTTGAATTCACTGATTTAATTTAAGGATGACTCAAGATTTTCACTCATCAGATTTGAAACAATTGATCTTTCATTCTGGCTCAGGAAATGATAAATTGCAGCTTCTTGATATGATTTGGATTATTAAAATGTGCATGTGAGTACAGGTAGTTTATATTTTAATTTTGACAGAATAAATTTATGAGAAAAAGTCACAAATTGACTAAAGTAAAATCACAAAATGTACAAGAAAGAACCTGCAAATATGTATGAAAATCTTTTTTAAAAAATGAGTGAAAACTTGCAGATTTATGTAAAAAAAAAAAAAAAAAAAAGTCATAAATTTGTCACAAAAAGGATGGTAAATTTTTAATAAGAATCTCAAATTTATGAACTAGAAACACTCATATTTGAGAAGTGCTATGTAAGTGAATGCTATTTACCATATATGGCAAAAAATACAGTTTATTAAAAACCAAGTCCAAAATTCATTAGGGCTGCAACTAGTCGACAGTTAATTTAAGATAAGATAAGCCTTTATTAGTCCCACAATGGGGAAATTCCAGGATTGCAACAGCACAGGGATAGCAACACTCAGAGCAACAATCAGAAGACAAGAAAAAACAAGAGCAGCGAGTATACATATGTACATATAAATATATAAACACACAGTGCGGAGCATTGTAGCTAGATGGAATAAATATATAAATATATAAACATATACAGTGCGGAGCATTGTAGCTAGATGGAATAAATATATAAACGCACAGTGCGGAGCACTGTAGCTAGATGGAATGAACAGCATAACCGTCTACTAAGTTATCCTACATGGTATGATAATGTACCCATACATATTGTCACCCTCCGTAGCGATCAGTATTTTCCTAGTTGTATACCGGAGGGGACCATTGTGTAAGTCTATTGCGTCTTTTGCATTCACTACTATTAGGTTGTCACGGTTTTTTTTTGCTATCTCTGCGAGCAGCCCTGCTTAGATTATACAGTCTGACAGCCGTAGGTAGGAAGGACCTGCAAAACCTCTCGGTTGTGCACCTAGGATGATGTAGTCTGCTGCTAAATGAGCTCCTCAGTGCGTAGTCGATGCGTCGTTAGTGACGCCACTGTGTATCCCACGGCATGCAATGCCATGCTAAACAATGTTTCACTGTAGCCAACTGAAGTAGCTCAGAGTGAGACCTCACGCTTTTCCCAGCTCTTTGGTGTGCTGACAGAGCATGCATGCTAGTGACTGGGAACAGAGCAGGGGAAGCAGCACCATGACGGAGGCTGAAGCAGAGCTCACACGAAACAAACGTTCCAAAGTTTGGGAACTTTTTGTACATGACTCAGCCAACAAAACTGTTCATTGCAAGCTCTGTAACGTGAGCCTTGCATACCACGGGGCCACTATGACGGTGCACAAGCATTTGAAGAGGAAACACATTTTGGAATAGACAGACTTCCCTCAGTAAGATGATGAGCTCCCATGCTAGTAGCTAGCCTATTACTGTAGGTGCGTGTGTGAAGAATCATGACAGTTTAAAAAGTAATGTCATTTTGTCTGGCAATTTCATTGTAAAATTTATGCAGTGTAAAGAAGAGGACAGGGACCATGGATGGCTTTTTGCAGAACAAGCAGACGTGTACTCCACAACAAGCTACTGCTCTCACAGAGTAAATTCTAAACATGATGGTCAAAGACGTGAGGCCACTTTCCATGGTTGATGGGGAAGGATTTTAACAAATGATTCACCAGTTCAACCCTGAATATACGCTGCCACCCAGAACCCATTTCACCCACTTGATGGAGAAGAAATATGAGCCAACCCTTACAAACGTAAGAGATTTTCTCTCGCATGCGCTCACAGACACATTCCTGCAACATCCACCCCAGCAGAGCAAATCTTCTCTGCAGCTGGGAACATCTGCTCTCAGAAGAGAGCAAGCCTCACTCGAGACCACTTGGAGATGCTGACTTTCCTCAGTATGAACAAGCTCTGATTGGCCTGTCAGTCATTCATTGGCATCTTGCCACTCTTAGACCAGAGAATTGTTAAATGTTATGCATTGTTTGTTATGCACAAAATGTACTTTAAGAAAAAATGTTTATTTTATTGTTGATTGCATTTCTTTTTGTTGTTCACCAAATGCTCTATTTTTTTTAAAGGAAAATGTTTTATTTTTCACAATAAAAAGAAATGAAAAATAAGAGTGGGTTTTTTGTGCAGTTCTTAATGACTAGTCGACTAGTCATTACAGTAGTCAACGACTAATCAACTACTGAAACAGTCATTAGTTGCAGCCTTAAAATTTATAATGATTGTGGACATGATTTTCACAGCTCGGCAGCTGCAGGAGAAATGTCGGGAGCAACACCAGGACCTATTCATGGCCTTTGTCGATCTCTCCAAAGCTTTCGACACTGTCCATAGAGAACTCCTATGGGAAGTTCTTCTTAAGTTTGGCTGCCCCAGTAAGTTTGTCAATATCCTCCGCCAATTTCATGATGGTATGACTGCTCGGGTGACTATAGGTGGACAGGAATCTCCTTCCTTCCCCATTTGTACAGGGGTTAGGCAGGGGTGTGTATTAGCACCAATACTTTTTAACATCTTCCTGCTCTGTGTCACCCAACTTCTCCACAAGGAGATTGAGGACAGCAGCGGTGTAACAGTGGACTTCCGTCTAGATGGCAACCTTTTTAATATAAGGAGGCTCCAGGCAACCACCAAACTGCAAAGGGTGAGAGTCATTGAGCTACAGTATGCAGATGACTGTGCTCTGGTATCTCATAGCCCACAAGATCTCCAGTCTGTTCTTACTGCTGCGGTGAGAGCATACAGCAGGATGGGACTGATGGTGAACACCATCAAAACAGAGGTCGTCTGCCAATGGAGCACCAATATCCCATCTACTCCACCTACCTTCACTGTTGCTGGTGAACAGCTGTCTGTTGTTCCATCTTTCAAGTACCTGGGGAGCATCCTGTCTGTAGACAACACCATTGACAGTGAGGTCCAGAACAGGATCAGGCAGGCATCAGCTTCTTTTGGGAGACTCCGGCGTCGGGTCTTCCAGAACAAGAACCTCCATCTCCAAACGAAGATCTCTGTTTACCAGGCAGTCTGTGTCACTACTCTCCTTTACAGCTGTGAATCCTGGGTGACTTACAGCCGCCACATTAGGGATCTAGAGCGGTTCCATATACGCTGCCTTCAGCGCATCCTGGGAATCACCTGGCGTGACCATGTGCCTCATTCTGAGATACTCTTTAAGACCAGCTGTAGGAGTATTGAGGCAATGATCACCCAGCACCAGCTACGCTGGCTGGGACATGTGGTGAGGATGCCCCCAAACCGGCTGCCTCGCAGGGTGTTATATGGCCAGCTACACCATGGTCAACACTCTGCTGGAGGGCAGAAGAAGCGCTACAAGGACCAGCTAAAGATGGCCTTAAAGAAGTGCAGGATCAGACCTGAGGCTCTGGAGGAGGCTGCTGCTGACCGGAACACCTGGCGACAGCAGTGCCTTGTGGGGACCCGTATGATGGAGGAGGACAGGACAGCCAGGAGACGGGAGAGAAGACTGAGGAGGAATGCACCTGCAGCCCCTGCTGCCACTACTACAACTTTTACATGCCCTACCTGCAACAGGACATGTGGGTCCAGGATAGGACTACACAGCCATCAAAGGACTCACCGATAGAAGTGGACGTCATCATCGGACTCGATGGACAACTGCAAGCAAGCACAGTAGTCAACGACTAATCAACTACTGAAATAGTCATTAGTTGCAGCCCTAAAATTTATAAGAAAAAACATTTATATTTACATGAAAAATGTACAGTATATTTAAAGCTGAATTGATATTTACAAGAAAAAAAACATTGAAAAGGAAAGAGTCACAAATTTAACAAAGAAATTTCACAAACTAACAGGAATAGTCAGTAATATGCAAGAAAAAAGTTTAGAATTTATGAGAGAAAAGCTGAAAATTTATGAGTAAAAAAATGCAAATTTATAAGAAAAATGTACCCTGCAACAGGGGGTGCACAAGCCAGTGTACTCCTATTGCCGGTCCCAAGCCTGGGTAAATGAGGAGGGTTGTGTCAGGAAGGGCATTCGACGTAAAACCTTTGCAAAATCAAATGGGCGGATCATGACGAATGAGACTTTCATACTGGATCAGTCGAGGCTCGGGTTAATGACGACTCCCACCGGTGCTGTTAACCAACAGGGTGCCGGTGGAAGTTGGACTACTGTTGGTCGAAGATCAAGGAGGAGGACGGGGAAGACATGTTAGGAGGGAGAGAGAAAAGGAAAGGTAGAAGTGTGGAGGAGGTGAGAGTAGGGATGTTAAATGTAGGGACTATGACTGATAAAAGCAGAGAGTTGTCTGATATGATTGAGAGAAGAAAGATGGATATATTGTGTGTTCAATACAGATGGACAGGAAGCAAGTCTAGGAGCGTTGGAGGGGCATTGAAACTGTTCTACCATGGTGTAGCTGGGAAGAGAAATGGAGAAATGTTCTGTAATTTCCCAGTTTGGGATCAGTAAAGTACATCTATCTATCTATCTTGAAGGAAGAGTATGTGAAGAGTGATCAGGAGGTAAAGAGGGAGTCGGACAGGATCATGAGTTTGAAGCTAGAAGTCAAAGGTGTGGTGTTGAATGCTGTCAGTGCATATGCCCCACAGCTTGGATATCAGGTAGAAGAGAAGGAGGAATTCTGGGGTAAATTGGATGAAATGGTAGAGGGAATTCCCGGGGGGGAGAAAGTGTTGATTGAAGCAGACTTTAATGGACATGTAGGTGAAGGGAACAGAGGTGATGAGGAGGTGCTGTTTGGTACAGTGCATCTGGAAAGTATTCACAGCACTTCACTTTTTCCACATTTTGTTATGTTACAGCCTTATTCCAAAATGGATTAAATTAATTTTTTCCTCAAAGTTCTACACACAACACCCCATAAGGACAATGTGAAAAAAGTTTGTTTGGTTGTTTTTTTTAAATTTTTGCTAATTTATTAAAAATAAAAAACTAAGAAATCACATGTACATAAGTATACGCAGCCTTTGCCATGAAGCCCAAAACTGAGCTCAGGTGCATCCTGTTTCCAATGATCATCCGTGAGATGTTTCTTCAGCTTAACTGGAGTCCACCTGTGGTAAATTCAGTTGATTGGACATGATTTGGAAAGGCACACACCTGTTTATATAAGGTCCCATAGTTGACAGTGCATGTCAGAGCACAAACCAAGCATGAAGTCAAAGGAATTGTCTGGAGACCTCCGAGACAGGATTGTCTTGAGGCACAAATCTGGGGAATGGTACAGAAAAATTTCTGCTGTTTTGAAGGTCCCAATGAGCATAGTGGCCGCCATCATCTATAAATGGAAGAAGTTTGGAACCACCTTGACTCTTCCTAGAGCTGGCTGGCCGTCTAAACGGAGCGATCGGGGAAGAAGGGCCTTATTTAGTGAAGTAACCAAGAACCTGATGGTCCCTCTATCAGAGCTCCATCGTTGCTCTATAAAGAGAGGAGAACCTTCCAGAAGGACAACCATCTCTGCAGCAATCCACCAGTCAGGCCTGTATGGTAGAGTGGCCAGATGGAAGCCACTTCTTAGTAAAAGGCACATGGCAGCCCACCTGGAGTTTGCCAAAAGGCACCTGAAGGACTCTCAGACCATGAGAAACAAAATTCACTGGTCTGATGAGACAAAGATTGAACTCTTTGGCATGAATGCCAGGCGTCATGTTTGGAGGAAACCAGGCACCGTTCATAACCATGCCAATAGTAGTGGCAGCATCATGCTGTGGGAATGTTTTTCAGTGGCAGGAACTGGGAGGCTAGTCAGGATAGAGGGGAAGATGAATGCAGCAATGTACAGCGACATCCTGGATGAAAACCTGCTCCAGAGCACTCTTGACCTCAGACTGGGGTGACGGTTCATCTTTCAGCAGGGCAACGACCCTAATCACACAGCCAAGATATCAAAGGAGTGGCTTCAGGACAACTCTGTGAATGTCCTTGAGTGGCCCAACCAGAGCCCAGACTTGAATCCAATTGAATATCTCTGGAGAGATCTGAAAATGTGTGTGCACTGACACTTCCCATCCAACCTGATGGAGCTTGAGAGGTGTTGCAAAGAGGAATGGGTGAAACTGCCCAAAGATTGGTGTGCGAAGCTTGTGGCATCATATTCAATAAGACTTGAGGCTGTAATTGCTGCCAAAGGTGCATCAACAAAGTACTGAGGAAAAGCTGTGAATACTTATGTACATGTGATTTCTTAGTTTTTTATTTATAATAAATTTGTAAAAATCTAAAAAAAAAAACTTAATTCATGTGGTCATTATGGGGTGTTGTGTGTAGAATTTTGAGGAAACAATGAATTTAATCCCTTTTGGAATAAGGCTGTAACATAACAAAATGTGGAAAAAGTGAAGCGCTCTGAATACTTTCCAGATGCTGTGTGTGTGTGTGTGTGTGTGTGTGTGTGTACTTACAAGTGAAAAGGTATTCAAAAGAAAAGAGTAACACATTTAATAGAGAAGCCTCACAAGTTGCAAAAGTGGCAAATATACAAAGAAAATGTTTAAAATTTCTGAAAGAAAAGCTGCAGATTTCCCCAACAAGAGGTAATAAATTACAAAAAGTTGCACATATATAAGAATAAGGTTGTAAATTTAAAGAAACATACCTCATATTCATGAGGGAAAACCTACATATTGAGTTAAAGTTTTTAACTCGGGTAAATTTTCTGTGATTGCTCAAACTTGAGTAATAAATATCCTAATGTAACATTGCTGTTGACTGAATACAGTTTCTGGCTGCCCTACAAACTTCAGTTGATTGTTTTATGACTTTCACTGACCATCCCTGTCTCTCTCTCTCTGTTTTAATTTTTTAAAAATAGTTTTTCTGAAGTATTTCCTCACCAGTAAAACTGTCAGGAGTGCTGTACTGCTGGTGGGGCTGTGTGATTCTGGGAAAACTCTTCTCTTTAGCCGGGTGAGCTAACGCCATGTCCCTGTTATTTTATTTGACCATTTTTGTTTGTTGTTAACATATTGTGGGTCATGTCTTTGTCAGTTGGTGTGCGGGAAGTTCAAGCGGACACAAACCTCCATCACTGACAGCAGCGCCCCATACAGAGTCAGAGGTGACAAGGTGAGTTCAAGGACTGTGAATGAACAAAATTAGATTAAAAAAAAAACTATATGAGAGCTTGATTCACAACAATCACTTGTCCCTATGTCAGGGGACCACCTGGACTCTGATAGACCTGCCAGGACATGACAGTCTCCGATCTCAATACCTGGAAAAGTTTAAGTCCACAGCCAGGTGAGGACAGGTCTGATGTAGAGTGTTTGTGTCCCTTCTTATTAGTTAGCAAATGTGTTTCATAATCTTCTCTAGAGGTGCCAGCAGTGGATGTGAGGAAGAAAGTTGAAGCTAGTGATTACCAGCATGAGGCATCCTCCAGTGTAACTGTTGTTTTAAAGCATTATCAATTCAACGTGGTGTGCTCTGCCATGTTTAGTATTTCCTCGGGCTTATAGACTTGGGTATGGTGGCAACATTTTTTTTTGGGGGGGGGGTGAACTAGGGATGCAAATGATCGTTTAATTCATTAATAATTGATTCACCTTATCGATCGATTAATGATTAATTGATAAGCGTCATTTTTCCTGAGAATCTGAATTTCTCTCGGTGCAATACGGTCTATCTTTAACATGTAAAAAGTTGTTTTTTTTTCATATACTGAATAAAACATGAACATCATATTCCTCAATGATTTATTGTACCATTTGCATTATTTTTTACTACAGATAATGGCATTTTTTGTAGTTTAACAAATTTTGTATGTATAGCGTTTACTATGTGCTGGGACATCTTGGTAAATTACAAATGTCATGATTTTTTATTTATTTTAAAAACTACTACCAATATCGTAAAATTGATCTTTTTTAATTATATTTTTTAAAAAAAAATTCACATTCTAATTTACTGAGATGCACTGGTAGACTTTTTTTTAATAACATGAAAGTAAATTGTGAGCTGCTTATCTGTTGCATGTTAAACATCATGACAGTACCCCGGCAAGCCAGGCAAACCCAGTACAATCTGGGCGCTCTCTGTTGTCTGTTATCTCAGTGGTGACTTGATTCCACTCTGCTTTCCCATCTAGCGGGGATAGGTTTTTGTGCTCGTTTAGCCTGCTGCAGTCCGTTTATCCACCCAGTTGATTTGAAGTAGGCAGGTGGACACTGGAACGTGCCATCGGAACTTCTTGTGATTTTCTGACATAACCCGGAAGGGTGAGTTTTTTCGCTCTACACAGTGCATGCGCTCTGGGGGCTTAGCATCTTCTGCTTTTTCGGTTGAAATGCGGCAGTGGGTGACCACGTGCGCCCCCGCCTGGACAGCCAAGCCACTACATTTCATAGAATAAGCTCCCGTTGAAAAGGACTGCTGAATTATCAGTTAATTAACAACTAACTTAATTTAGTCAGCTAAATTCTTATTGACAATTAATCAAAAGTCAGTTAACCATTAACCCCTAGTTTGAACGTAAAGCATGTGTGAAAATGAGAAAACGCTGACACTTGAAGGGGAAAAAACAATCATAATACTGTAGTAATTAACCCATGCATACTTAAATTATATGATCAGAGGTGGGTATAGTATCCAGAAATTGCACTCATGTAAAAGCAGGAGTATCTTATAAGATTAATCATTAAGAGTAGACACTAAGGCTTTGAATCTATAGAAGTCAAAAGATTCAATTCAGTTCCGATTTTTGGGAGTCATGATTTGATTCTAAATCTATTTTTGATTCAAAACAGTTTTTGATTCACATTTGCCTCTCAGTTCAGTACAAAAACCCACTAATCTCGGGGAAAAAATTCCATTGCACTGCAAAAAATGCAGAGGTAAGCTTGAAAGCAGAGTACAGTATGTTAGTGTTTTGGAGGGTTATATGTTTAAAAAATTACAACTGACTTGCAATAAAATACTGTTAAATGAAAAAAGTAGGCTTAGGTTAGTAACTGCGTTTTTATTTCTTGAAAACGTGTTTCAAAAATGAAATTGTACACAAGTGAAATAAATGTTGAAAATTTTCCTTTTCAACATATCACAGTTCCTAACAGCTTTACACGGTGTGTAGGTTTGGTCGCCCTCCAGCATTCTAGAAATATAGGCTATTCATTTCAAAACAAAAGTAAATTCTATCACAAATACTTGGAACATCCATTTAAATAGTAGTGCTACCTGACTGTATGCAGTCAGTGTACAGTAACCTATACAGTAACTTAATGCATTGAACAAATTCAATAAGAACTGAATACAATTGATGCATAAGTAGCATTAATTGTAAACTTGCACAAATATAAACTCAAGTATCTAAATTCTTTGGAGACTTAAAAAACAAGTTACAAAACAAAATCAAGTGGTATTACAAGTTTTTATAATTTATTTATTTATTTTTTTTTTTTTTACCTTATTGAGAATTTGCTGGGAGTTTGTTAAAGTGGTGCAGTGTGCGTTGTTCAGCAGGAAGACTTAGAACTTTTTCCACTTCTTTCAACTCTGGGTGATTATCTGGTCATGGCCCATTGTCTGAAGTTTCTCCAGTAAAAGGTAAAATTCATTCATTCATTCATTCATTCATCTTCTTCCACTTAATCCTTTTTGGGTCGTGGGGGGGCTGGAGCCTATCCCAGCATTTTTGGGTGAGAGGTAGGGTACACCCTGGACAGATCGCCAGTCCATCGCAGGGCCAACACAGAGAGACAGACAACCATTCACTCTCACATGTTAGAAAAAAAAGGCTACAACACCTGAATTTGTGCATGATCAGCCCAGTGCTGGCTCAGCCATATTTGCACAGTCGGCTACAGCCAGCCATTTTGTGGAGTGACATAATGTGGGGGTGTAACTTGCTGAGGGAGCGTAACTAGTTGAAGGGGTGTAACTTGACGGAGTCTGCGAGCTGCAGACGGACCTGTCCCGAATTTCTTGCTGCTCCATTTTTACTTTATTCTGACTGTTTCATCTGGCTGCTAGCTTAGTAAGGTACTCTGCGTGGTTCTCTTGCGTTGGCAGCATCAGTGTGTAATTGCGTATCACAAAGCGGCAACAATACATGTCACGTGACGGGACCCCCAGCACCACTGCAAAAAATATATAATGATAATAATAAAAAATCGATTCATAATTTTTGTGAATTGGTTCTGGATCATGTAAAATGAGAATCTAGATTCTTATGGGAATCTTTTTTTGTTTTTTTGTTTGTTTTTTTTTTTATTCCCAACACCCCTAGTAGACACCCCCAAAAATTACTAGTTGAGTAAGAGTACAGAAGCACCCACTTAAAAAAAAATACTTAAGTAATGACTTTAGTCTTGAAGGTTTGAGGTTTTTCTCCTAAATTTACAAACATTTTCTTGTAGTTTTCTACATTTTTCTCTGTAAATTTGTTTTCACCTAAATTTGCAACTATTTTTTCTCATAAATTTGTAATTTCCTCTTGTTTTCTTCTTGAAACCTTATCATTCATTTGTGGATTATTTTATGATGGATTATTTTATTTTATTATATTTTTGTCTATTTTTTATAATGAAATTCCTGCTTTACTTACCCTGGATTTGCAGTGACTCCGGATGCAGTACGTTACAGCTGTGATGTGGCCTCCGCAGCATTTAGTTCCCATTCTTGTCAATTTTCTAATCCCCACCTGGTCCGGACCACTGTGGAACGAATCCAGCTCATCAAATTTGGTTTGCTAATGAAACGCAATGAGTCTATTTTTGACAGATGCCGGATCCAATCCACAAGGAAATTCCACAGTATCTCACAGTATTTAATAGCTGTTTGTTCATGTTAAGTTTCAGATACAATATATTGTATATAACTGTCATTTATCAAGTGTTTGTTGTGCTGTTATCCGCAGGGCTTTTATTGTGAAAGCGAGCAGAAGGTGGGGAAGCGGAAATGTTTTTTTTCTGGGGACTCTCATGTCACTTTGTGGTTGGCAATAAAGGTGCAAGCAGATATAACGAGTGTGTTGTTCTTATCGTCTTTCAATGGTAGCAGAGGATGGTTACCAACTATAGAGTCCCGCCGACGTTTGATGAGGGGAAGCCCTATGAAAGTTGGAAAAATGAAGTCACGATTTGGACCCGAGTCACGGAGCTGGAAAAAAAGAAACAAGCGCTCACTGTGGTTTTGGCGCTATCGGGAAGAGCGCGGGAAGTGGCGATGGAGATACCGATAGATGACCTGAATGGAGACACTGGTATGGACACTTTGCTTTTGAATCTTGATAACTTATTCTTGAAAGAAGAAAAAGACCGAGTTTATGAGGCCTACTCCAATTTTGACTGGATAAAGAAAGACAGCGGTGTGTCTATGGCAGACTATATAATAGACTTTGAGCAGCACTACTCCCGCATGCATAAATATAAGATGGAGCTTCCCGATGCTGTGCTTGCATTTAAGTTGTTAGACACTGCATGCCTGGATGTTAAAGATTGGCAGCTCGCCTCGACTGCGTGTACAGACTTAACTTTTGCCTCGATGAAATCAGCACTCAAGTGAATATTTGGTGAAAATTCATCTGTTTTAACCACGGGCATTAATCAGGAAACGGCCTATATCACAGAACAAAACCGGCAAACAAGAAAGTCTTCCTCCTGGAATAGTAAACAAAAAACACCACAAGCGGGAACCAACCCCCTGGACAGGTATGACCGGAGATCAAGATGTGCCATCTGCCAAAGCACATTTCACTGGGCTAAAGACTGTCCACACAGAAGTGAACAAGTCAAACTTATAGAAGCGAGTGAAGTAAGTAACACAGAGGAGTGTAACTTTACCCTGTTTACTAAAGAGTCACCCAATGAAGCAGAAATCTTTGACTGAATGTTTTGATTCTGCAATAATCGACACCACATGCACTCGGACTGTGTGTGGACAAGAATGGCTCGATAATTACATGACAAGGCTGAGTCTGAGTGAGATAAATAATATGAGAAAAACGGAGAAGCAGAGTAACAAACCATTTAAATTTGGTGATTGAAAAGTGATTCATTCCACAAAAAGGTTGAAAATACCTGCAAAGATTGGACAGGCAAGATGTAGTATTGAAACTGAGGTTGTTCCTGTAAAAATCCCACTTCTTCTGAGCAAAACATCCTTGAAAAGAGCAGGAACAGTGTTGGACATGGAAAATGACAGTGCAGTTATGTTTCAGCGACCTGTGAAACTTGACTTTACCAGCTCTGGTCATTATTGTGTGAACATTATGGACAAAAAAAATAGACACAGTCAGCGTGATGATCAGATTTTGACAGCTGATGATGATGTCACAAAACATGAAAATGGAGATGAGAATCAAGAGCAATGGGATGAGGAGATCCTGACAATCACGGACAATTTGAACGTGGCTGAAAAACACAAAATCCTGGTGAAGCTTCACAAACAGTTTGGCCATGCTTCTGCTGACAAATTGCAGAAGCTGCTCGATAGCTCTGGAAATAAAGACACAGAATGCAACATGATCCTAAAAAAAATCATCAGTGAATGTGACATTTGCCAAAGGTACAGTAAGACCAAACCAAGGCCTGCAGTTGGGTTGCCACTAGCATCTCAGTATAATGAAACTGTGGCAGTTGATCTACATGAACTGAAGCCAGGCCTGTGGTATCTTCACATTATTGATCAATTCACGAGATTCAGTGCAGGCAGCATTCTCACTACAAAAAAGGCCTCAGAAATAGTGAAGCACTTCATTCATGTGTGGGTAAGTGTACATGGACCACCACAGAAACTGTTTAGTGACAATGGAGGAGAGTTCAATAATGATGAGGTGAGAGATATGGCAGAGAATTTCAACATAGAAGTTAAGACGACAGCTGCCTACAGCCCATGGAGCAATGGACTTCTAGAGAGACATAATCAAACACTCACAGAGATCATAATGAAAATAAAAGCCGGTAACTGCTGTGAGTGGTTCACTGCTCTAGATTGGGCACTCATGGCAAAAAACACTATGCACAATGTTCATGGATACAGCCCATATCAACTGGTGTTTGGACAGAATCCCAACATGCCCTCTGTGTTAAATGATAAACTCCCAGCCTTAGAGGGCACTACAAAGAGTGAATGGGTTGCAAAACACATCTCTGCTTTGCACGCTGCAAGAAGAGCTTTCACAGAAGCAGAATGTTCTGAAACAATACAGAGAGCACTACGCAAACAAATCCGTCACACAGATGAAACATATGAAGTGGGTGATAAAGTCTACTATAAAAGAGTGGACTGTCCAGAGTGGAAAGGGCCAGCAGTTGTTATTGGTTAGGATGGTGCAGTGGTGTTTGTTCGACATGGAGGAACCTGCGTAAGAGTGCATCATCTCAGACTGAGAAAAGTGAATCCTAAAAGTAGTGAACATCAGACAACAAATGGAAATCCAGAAAACAACACAGACATTGGTGAAAAACAAGGAATGATAGGAACTGCTGAAAACATGGAGAACACAGAAAACGAAATGGAGGTTCAAGAAAACATGCTTCAACCCCATTGCACCGAAGAAGCTACTGGAGTTCAGAGTGAGATTTCACTTTCCACGAATGGTGACAGAGAGACTCATGAAATACAACCAGAAATGCCTAACAGAGAAACAAACACAGCTGAAACATCCGGTGTTTGTTTGAAAACGGGGCAGGTCCTGAAATACATAGACAAAGACAGTGGGGTTAAACACACAGCCAAAGTTTTGGGGCGGGCAGGCAAAGCAACAGGGAAATATAAAAATTGGTATAACTTGCGTTTTATGGAGCCTGATTGTCTAGATCGCAGGTGTCAAACTCATTCCATGGAGGGCCAAGACTCTGCAGATTTTACCTCCACCCAGTGTCTTCAACAGGTGATTTCTCTGAATTTCTTCCTACTGATTGCTGATCAGTGAAAACACCTGCTGAAGAGACTGGGTGGAAGTAAAACCTGCAGGGTCTTGGCCCTCCATGGAATGAGTTTGACACCCCTGGTCTAGATGGTAACACAAAATCTGTTGATCTAACACAGGTACAGAGTCTTGAGATTGAACCTGCTGTCACTGATGTTAACACTAATGAAGATGTGTTCGTGGCTAATGATTTATCATTTGATAAAGCCAAACAAGAAGAAATTAAATGCTGGAGAGATAACGGTGTGTTTGTAGGAGTGAAGAATGAGGGACAAAAGTGTATTTCAACAAGGTGGGTGTGTACTCTCAAAGAAACCGTCTCAGGATTAGTGCCAAAAGCTCGTCTGGTGGCAAGAGGTTTTGAGGAGATGGAGATGTCTGAGCTGCAAAAGGACTCACCCACCTGTGCTTCAGAGTCCTTACGACTACTGACAGCAGTTATTTGTCAAAAACAATGGTCACTTCATTCTATGGACATAAAATCAGCATTTCTTCAGGGAATGGAGGTGTCACGTGACATTTACATTAGACCACCTCCTGAAGCCAACTGTAATGGAATATTATGGAAGCTCAAAAAGTGTGTATATGGCTTAGCAGATGCATCATTGTACTGGTACAACAGAGTCAAAGAGATGGTGCTGAAAGCAGGTGGACAAATGTCAAAGGTCGATCGGGCTGTTTTCTATTGGTTAGATCAAGACTGCACCGTGTCTGAGGTGCTCGCCTGTCATGTAGTTGATTTCATATGGGGAGGCACACAAAAATTTGCCACAACAGTCGTACCTCACCTGAAATCTGTTTTTCAGGCTGGGCGTGAAGCACACAAACACTTCTCTTATGTGGGAGTAGACTTTGTGACTCTTGATGGAAAGGTGCAAATGCACCAGGAGAAATACATTCAGCACATGCAGCCCATACACATTGACCCATCGCGAGCAGTACAGCAAGATTTGCCTCTCTGTGAGGAGGAAAAAGATCAACTCAGATCAAAGATTGGTCAGATTCTCTGGGTTGCCAGGCAGAGTAGACCAGATGTGATGTTTGATGTTAGTAACCTAGCATCAACACTGAAAGATGCAACTGTACACATGATCCATGAAGCAAACAGAATAGTGTGCAAGATAAAGTCAAAGAAGGTCGTGTTAAACTTTTCACATTTGGGAAAAGACAGTGCACTAAAAATAACTGTTTAGTGATGCCTCATTTGGAAACCTGTCTGATGGAGGCACTCAAGGAGGACATTTCATTGCTCTCATGGGAGGAAATGGAAAGTTTTCACCTCTTTCTTGGCAATCAAAGAGAGTAAAAAGGGTAGTGAGAAGTACACTAGCTGGTGAAACCCTGGCTATGTCTGAGGGAGTTGACAATGCACTTTTTCTAGCTACACTGTTTTCTGAGTTGACCGCAGGAGACACAAAACATGCCCCTCCAATAATCTGTGTAATAGACAACCATTCGCTAACTGATGCACTAAAATCCACAAAGTCATTTTCTGAGAAAAGACTTCGTTTGGAGATTAGTAGCATCAAAGAGCTTATTCAGATGCAGAAAACTGAACAGATACTGTGGCAGAGCACAAAAGAACAACTCGCAGACTGCCTCACAAAAAGGGGTGCATCAGCTCACCAGTTGCTCAAGGCACTGAGTGAAGGGCAATGGACTATTGGTTAATAGGGGGTCAGAGTATTACTTAAAAAATGAAAACTTGAGAACATACAGTTCTATTCATATTTAAACTTTGTTTAACAGATATGTTCTGTCTTCAAGCTCAGGGTTTATTTGAGCACGTGTATATGTTTATGTTGTTGGACTTAATGGGTTTGAATATGACTGATTTAAAAAAAAAAAGGACAGGGAGATTAAGTTTCAGATACAATATATTGTATATAACTGTCATTTATCAAGTGTTTGTTGTGCTGTTATCCGCAGGGCTTTTAGTGGGGAAGCGGATATGTTTTTTTTCTGGGGACTCTCATGTCACTTTGTGGTCGGCAATAAAGGTGCAAGCAGACATAGCGAGTGTGTTGTTCTTATCGTCTTTCAGTTCATCTATGTATCTATAAATGCAACAGATCTCTGTGTGTGTGAGTGTGTGTGTTCCTCGCATATCTCTCAAACCGTTCGTCAGACTGACCTCAGATTTTATAAGTGCTTTGCTGAGGTTATGAGAATGTGCATCCCAGAGTATGGAATTGTTCAGTGAAAATATGTAATTTTTATCAATAAAACTTTAGCCACCACTCCGTTTCCTCATGCTCTGGCTTCTAGAAGTGTGGGCAGGGTTTTGGATTGACTCCGTACTGATTGGATTATACACGGCATCACGACCAGTCACCAGAGCGCTCTGTAAACAAAACGAGGACATGAAAATCAACAAATTTGACCTGAAAAAGAATACTGAAGATTTAATGCTTAACCCTTGTGCAATCTTAACATTCTGTTTACTCCCCTTGTCAAGCCCCAAAATAAAGCAGCTTAATTGAATTTTAAATCCAAAATCTATTTTGCATGATGAAACAACCTGTTATTTATCAATTCAACTCAATTTAATTCATTTTTCAAATTGCCCATCCACTCTCTGCATCCCAGAGACTATATGTAGCCTCGCCACGGGACCTATATACACCTGCTAATATCAAAAGCCCTATGTAGCCACGCAGGTCAGGCTCATCCATATTTTTCCAGTTTTCTCCATATTTCCAGAAACCCTCCAAATTTGTATTCTCCAGGATGATTTTTTCGATGGCTGGTGTGACGAACAGGAGAAAGGTGGATGAAATGTCCTGGACATGGGCAGCTGAATACCTTGTTGGCCCTGGAGTCATCCTTATGTTTGGTGCTGCTGTTCTTCCCTGCTTGCTGTCTGAATTTGATGAGGACCATGCAATTTTGCTGTTCTTTGACAAAAATGTCTCTGTCGGCTTGAGGGATTTCCTCTTCTTCTTCATCTGAAGATGCATCATCCTCTGGGTTGCATTCCTCCCCATCTTCCTCTTCAGATACATCTTCATCCTCTTGTTCCTCCTGAGCTCCTGAAAATATCTCATCCAGGACCTGTTGGACAGTGAAATGTCTACTCATGGCTTCAGCAAGGAGCCAACTAGGGGTCCTCTGATTCAGGGTACCTTTATATCCTCTATACTGAATTTGTTTTTATTATGTCTGAGATTGTTTTTTTTGTTTTGTTTGGGAGCTTGTGTGATGTGAGGAGTTAGCTGCAGATCAAAAGTGCAGGTGCAGGTCAAATGCAAGTTCAATTCGTACATCAATCCAGATTCTTTGGGGTGTGTGTGTGTGTGTGTGTGTGTGTGTATTGAGTGATCTGTATATATACAGTATATATATATATATGTGTGTGTATTAGAGAGAGTTTGTGTGTGGCCTTTGAACTTTTTTCTGGCGTTTAAATGTTTTTATAATTCAAGGGTCAAAAATGACCCATAAGACAATCTTTGTACCCTAGTGGTGTACAGCCCACATGGAAACATAAACAAAAACAAAGTATCACTTTTTTTAATGATGGGGTCCCTTTAGGAAAAGTCATAAAATTTCAAGTTGAAAAAAGATAGTTTAAGGTATTTTTTCTACAGCTAAACATGGTAGTGGGTCACTTTTGACCCGCAAGACAACACAAGGGTTAAAACATTATACTATAATGTTGCTGTGATTGCATAGCTCTAAAGGATAATTTGGCATATGTGGAGAACACGAGGTGCACGGGGGTGGCTGGGCGAACTGCCTTACCACAGTCCTTCGCAGGCAGTCAAGCCCAGCCTGCTCCTCCTGGTGCACGGCTATCTAAAAATTAAAAGTTAATAATAATACCACCATGACTGTGCAGCGGAATAGCCAGATCAATTGCATATTATATGCGGACACATATGCACACTAAGTGACAAACAAATAAACAAGGGTTCTTAACCAATCATTAACATTGGATGTCCCATTCATTTTCAATAATTCTGTAATTAATATTCACACAAATCTTTGTGTTCAGTCCCTTTTATATTTGTCAAAGTCTAACGTGTGATTGCCTACATATACGCTACACCTCTTTGTATTCCACTTTCAAACACAGCCTACAATTGGGCTACCTGTTTTCACACAAGAATACTTGCTTTCTACGGGCATGCACTAATTAAAAATGATTTAAGGATCGTCCATTATTTTCTGAGGTGTGCTCCTCCACCACCGTGTCAGAGTAGGTAAAGACTTGACTTAACATAAAAACACTTATAGAATTAAAATTAATGGGCTACTTAACGTTTTATTTAGAGCCCAAAAATCCAGGTGGAAGCCACTACATCACACTTCCTTGTTGTTATCATGTGATCGCAATCGGTTCATCTCAATTACTCTCAGGTCTTTCTCAAGATCTTGCATCATTTTGTATAATTCTCACGTGATCTTGTATTCCAAACTCAGTTCTCATCCATGCCGCTGCAAAACACAGAGCTGGCAGGGGTGAACACAAGGGGCCATCCGCACTGCATCTGCAACATACTGCAGCCGTAGTCAGTGTAAATCCTGGGTTACTGGTAAATACTTATTGGTTTTTAAGTACTGGTAAAATTTTGACTTTTTTCTCATATAATTGAAACTTTTGATCATAATTTTGCAGAGTCAGAATAGAACAATAATTTCAACTCTGATTTCAAAGAAATAAAACTTAGTTATACTGAATGAAATAAAATTAATTAAAATGACTAAAAATGCAGTTATTTCTGTTACAATATTTATATATATTTACATTTTTTTAGAACACTCCTCACCAACTAGACAACAAGAAAAGCCTCCCGTTAGGGCTGCAGCTATCAATTACTCAATTAATCGGATAAGCTTTTTGTGCCTTTTTTTCCCTTTTGTTTGAAGACCTTTTGACCAAAATCTTGCTGTTTATGTATAAGCAAACTTGTTCTGATCAATCTGTGCTGAACATTCTTCCCTAAGGAGTGGAATCAAGCCCTTCCCTCCTGGTGGGGGAAGTGGGCCTGATTCACTTAAGCCGCTTTTCCACTAGCCCAGCTTGCCTCGCCTCGTTTCGCTACTACTCGGTTCGGCCACAGTTGTGTCTCCATAGCAGCTGGGTAAAGCGGGGTTAAGCTGTGGTGGGCGGGATTTTTTTTACAGTAAGGCGGCGCCACACTCCCGTGACGTAAAACACGCGACCCAAGCCAAACATAACATGGCGGCTGTACAAGGCGACTCCTCGGTCTGTGGCTTTTTTCACCGTAAATGCCAAAAAGGACCACCAGACAAGGGTACTGGCAGTGAGACGAAACACTCTGGAATAATTCTGCAGCTTCTGGGAGAGCCGAAGACGTGAGGATACAAACTAGGTCATATATGACGGTAAGCTAATGCTAGTTTGCTATAAGTACGTCGTACTACACTGTAATGTCTGCAAGTTATCGCTGTAAGGTACTAAAATATGTACGCTGTGTGTGTTTCAGATGGCTCTGTTGTGGGAAAATTACCGCTTCAAACGGTCGGTCTGGCGTTCAGCACAGCCTGTCACTGATGTCAACACAGCTTCAAAAACGATCAGTGATTATAGAGCTTAAGAATGTCTGTAGAAAAGTTTATTTCCTGTGCAACAAATTGCTCTGATCTGCGTGAAAATCATGAGACTGTTGAGACATCATGGATGTACCTGCTCCAGCTGCACTGAGTCTGAGGTGGTGTCATGGCAAAAAATGATCAGCTGACACAACTTGATCGCCATGTTAATAACTATATTAGCCACAAAATATATATTCAAAAAGTAAACAGTACTGAGTTAGGTATAATAAGATATATTTGACAGTTATGATGCATTTTAGGCCAAAACAAACTTGATCTAGGATTAAAAGCAATTAAAATAATGCAGTCACAAGGTTACATGGAAAATGCTTGATTTACTAAATACATGTACTGTAGAAATATATATTCTCTGCATCAACAATGTACTATACATGCATTCATGTAGTATTGCACTGGGAATTGCACTGACAATAAACCTCTGAAGTTTTTGCAGATGTCTCTTTTTTTATATGTGAAGGTTACCACCATGTGACATAAATTTAATACTGACAGATTGGAAAAGCTGTCTAAGAACAATCCAGCAGTTTGAGAAATCACTTTTGGTTTGGTGTAAGTCTGTCAACAGGATTATGAACCATAAAGCAGTTTGTGTTAAAATGTTAAATCCCATTAAACTTTAACCCACAGGTGTCCAATCATGTATCATGGAGGGCCAAGACCCTGCAGGTTCTCTCTTCTACCCAGTGTCTTCAGCAGGTGTTTTCACTGATCTGCAGTCAGTGGAAGAAGTTCAGTGGAATCTGCTGTTGACACTGGTTGGAGGTAAAGCCTGCAGGGTCTTGGCCCTCCATGGCACATGATTGGACACCCCTGCCCAAACCCATTATGATGAAGAGCAGATGCTAATATGACCCAGAATTCCTCTATATACTGGTACTGTCACTAAAGTATGCAGGGTCTTCTGCGGTGGCACATCCAACAATACAGTCTTCAGTTAATAAAATAATTGTTTTGGTTACTTTTCTTAAAAATGAGCCATTATTTTCAAGGTCACCCATTAATGGTTTGTACTATTGACTCTTTTCCCACCAGTGTATTAACAGACAAAAATAGAAATCATGATGCAAACACATAAGTCACTAAATTGTTTATTACAATCAGCAGCAAATTCCAGATTATTCAGAATGTGCAAAATGTAATGTTCTCCTGGAACATGTAATGACGAGGCGCACACACCGGGTGTCAGTTAGGACTTTTTTACTTGTCACTTCAACAGCAACTAACAACTAACCACACAGTAACACATGTACTGTACATCTCCTTTTATAGTCAGGTCATGGCCGGGGTCATACTGCCCTCTAGTGGTGACTCCATATGAACTTCACATATCAATACATCTCCCTTTTTTTTTCCAAGTAAGGTCATGTCCAACTATAAACTTTTTCTCAAATTTCTATATACAAAATAAACTCCATTTCTATTTACATTTCTTTCACCTTGTACACTGAATCACAAGTTCAATTTTTTTTTTCTTTTCTGTTTACAATTCAACATCAACATATTTTTTCCTCTGTTTACAATTCAACATCAACACTTTTTTTTTTTTTTTTTTTTTTTTTCAGTACTCCTTACATTTCCTCAATCAGTCTTTTCGGTTTCACAATTTGCCTTTGTGAGCATCTCCTTTGTGTCACCTCGGTCTGTTCATTAGTGTCTGTCTCTATGTTCTGGTTCTCAGCCATTTCTGGTTGTTCGGTTTGGCTGTAAATTAGCATGTCGCTTATTTCACTGTCTGTGACTCTCATTTTTGTCTGAGGCACTTTCAGTAAGTGACGTCGATTTCGCCTCATTGTTTTTCCATGCTCTGTGATGACTTCATATGATCTGGGAGTTGTTTCTTTGACCACTTTTGCCAGCGGTCCCCATTCTCCATCACATCTCACTCGCACAATGTCCTCATGTGCAAGTGGTCTCAGAGGTCGTGCTGTTCTGTTGTACAGTTCAGTTTGCCTCTCATCACGCCTCACATCTCTCTTTTCCATCACCTGAGATGCTGATGGAAGTCGCGTTCTGAGTTTTCTGTTCATGAGCATTTCTGCTGGGGACAGTCCATTCTCCAGTGGTGATGCTCGGTAATTCAGGATCGCCAGATGTGGGTCTTCTGCATTGTCTGCAGCCTTTTTCAGTATGCGCTTCACAATTTGCACCCCTTTCTCTGCTAACCCATTCGACTGTGGGTACAGAGGGCTTGAGGTCACGTGCTTGAACCCATATGTGTCTGCAAAGTCTTTGAAGCACTGACTCGTGAATTGTGGTCCGTTATCACTTACAACAGTCATTGGAATTCCATGGCGTGCGAACATTGTCTTTGTATGTGCAATCACCTTTTCTGCTGTTGTCACTCAACCCTGCAAACTCTGGGTAGGTGGAATGATAGTCCATGACTAACAGATAGTCCTTGCCCTTAAGCTGAAATAGATCCATGCCCACTTTTCTCCATGGCCCTTGAGGCTTCTCATGGGGCCTCATAGGCTCCTTTGGCTGTTGATACCTGTGGCGCTGGCAAATGTCACAGCGCTGCACATATGCCTCAATGTCCTTGTGCATGTTGGGCCAATACAAAACATCACGTGCACGTCTTTTGCACTTTTCAATACCCAAATGCCCCTCATGCACTAATTTAACCATTTCTGATCTCATGGAGGTAGGTATGACTATCCTTGTACCTTTTAACAGAACCCCATCTAACACAGACAGTTCACCTTTAAAGTGTTGGTAAGGCTTGTCAATCATAACCTGTCCTGGCTGATGTATCTGTTCCATTACTCTTTTTAGTTTCTCATCTTTTTGTGTTTCTTTCACTATTTTCGTCCATTTTGCATCTGACACTGGCATGTGTGCCTTAATAGAGTCTACATGTATTTGCACAGCTTCCTCTGTTGTGCTGCTGGTGTTGCTCAAGCTAGCCCTACTCAGCGCATCGGCTACAATTAGTTGCTTGCCTGGTGTAAACTCAAATTTCAAGTCATATTTCTGTAATCTTAACATTAGACGCTGGATGCGCGGTGGTGCGTCACCCAGTGGCTTCTGTGAGATCGCAATCAGTGGTTTGTGGTCTGTTTCTAGTATTACTGACTGTCCATACACATATTCATGAAACTTCTCACATCCAAACACTGCACCTAGAGTCTCTTTCTCTATTTGCGCGTAATTTTTTTCTGCGCTTGTCATGGTGCGCGATGCGTATGCGACTGGATACCACTCTGTGTCATGTTTTTGCAATAGCACAGCTCCTAGGCCGGCTTTGGACGCATCTGTGGACACTTTTAGCAGTTTGTCCTGATCATAGAATTTTAACACTGGCTCCTTTATTAGACTGCTTTTGAGCCACTCCCATTCTCTGGCATGCTCTGCCATCCACTGCCACATTGTATTGGTCTCTAACAAGCTTCTAAGAGCTATTGTGTTAGCTGATAAATTTGGGATAAATTTTCCCATGTAATTGACTAGCCCTAGGGCTCTTTACAAGTCATTTTTGTCCTGCGGTACTGGCAGCTCAGAATCAGAATCAGAATCAGCTTTATTGCCAAGTATATTTACAAGTAAACACACAAGGAATTTAACTTGACATTGGGCGCGCACATTAGGCGCATCCAATGACACGGCAGCCATAGAGGCGCCTGTCTGCAGTGGGGGTAAAGGGGGGAAGGGGGGGGGAAACACAATAGGCAGAGAGAAAAAACATAGTTATCAGAATCACGCTCGTATAAGCTCATATAAGCTCATGAGCCAAATTTTGATTACACAGAAAAAAAACCTCTATGCACATTAGCAGACAATAGATACAATCACACAGCAGAGGGAGGGAGAGCAGTGTGTGTATATTTGCATGTCATTGTGTAGTGTGAGTGTAACAGTTGTTAGTGAGCAGCAGAGGGCGCCTCCAGGCAGTGGATAGATGTTATAATCATGTGACTTATAAACAAGTCAGAGATCAGAGTCTGTCTCTCTTTTCCTCTTCCTTGCAGAAGGCACATGGGCAATGTCCTTGAGAGACCAATCCGCTAACGACAACAACTGATTGTTGATGTATGGGTAGACATAAGCCACTTCTCCGGCGTTATCTTCATCGAGGAGGAATGTAAACAAAGGCACCAAAACACAAGGTCAAATCTGCACAGTGCACTCAGAGAATAAAAAATTTCTCTCTCTTCGATTCTGTGCTTCAATTTCATACAGGCTTGAATCATACTTTAGATCATTCTCTGGAGAGCACTCAGCGATCCACAGATGTTATCCACCTACCGAAACATAGGTAAAACATGTCCAGAGAGTTCGTTCTCTCTTCAATGCATGCCAGATAGTAAATTCCATGTTAATCCTGCCGCTGACAGTCAGTGCTCCCCCCAGCTGGACGAATTGTTGAATTTGTTAAGGGAGCTACGCCAGGGTCCGCATTTGATTAGCTCACCCAGATAATTTCGATACACTAGGAAAACTCCAGGGGCCAAACAGAAGATCCTGTGAACAGTTCAATCTCAGTCGAATCACACAGACACATGAATTCCAATACCATGAGTCTCCCTTGGGTTCCCCCTGACCCGATCTTCTACTTTTTAAAGTGGTGACAATCGCATATAAGCCGCTTTCCAGATCCATAATTTCCATTTGGATTAAGATTCAGCCAGGAGAAGAGTGACATTGCAAGCTGGGATCAGAAGGGAGAGGATTAGGAGGGAGAGGGAAGAAAAGCGTCTGCTCTCTCTCAGAAGCGGAAGTGACATATAGCTCTGCTATGGCCCGCACTTTTTCCGGATCTGGTTGCACGCCTGCCCCAGATAATTTCTCTCCCAGGTATGTAATCTCCCGTACCCCGAATTGGCACTTACTCTTATTCAGTTTCATACCTGACTTTTGCGCCTGTGTGAGAACTCTTGCCAACCTTTCGTCGTGCTCCTCTTTTGTTTTTCCCCAGACTACCACATCATCAAGAAAAACTCCCACCCCTTCTATTCCGTCAAACAATTGCTGCACAGTTCTATGGAAAATTTCAGGGGCTGAGCTAATCCCAAACGGCATTCTTAGAAAGCAATGCCTTCCGAATGGCGTATTAAATGTGCACAATTTAGCGCTTTCCTCATCGAGCACTAGTTGGTAAAATCCAGATTTGGCATCTAATTTTGTGAAGTAATTTGCTCCACTCATTGTGCTGGTTATGTCAGATTTTGTTGGTAGCCTGTAATGCTCCCGCTGTATTACTTTATTTAGATCTTTTGGATCTATGCACAATCTCAAATCTCCATTTGGCTTCTCCACTATAACTAGTGAGTTAACCCATTCAGTTGGTTCTTCTATTTTTCTGACCACTCCGTCTGCTATCAGTGAGTCTAGTGTTTCTCTCAGCCTCTTTTTAAGAGCTATTGGCACTTTTCTTGCTGCATGTATGACTGGCTCTGCATTCTCTTTCAGCCTAATTTTTTGTTTGCCTGGTAGGCGGCCTATTCCTTTGAACACCTCTTTGTATTCTTTCACCCAGTCAGTGTGTTTGTGCTTACTTATTGTAGCCTCTGTATTTTCTCGTGTTGTCACTTTGTCTGTATCAATGACATTCACCCTTTTGATCAGACCTAGCTGATCGCATGTTTTTAAACCCAAAATTGCTTGTCTATTTCCATCAACAAGTACAAACAATGCATTCACTGTTTTACCTTTGTTTGACAGTGTAACCCTGCACATTCCTTTAGTGGGTATTGGCTTATCGTCATATGTTCTCAGATTAATCTTTTTATCTCTTATTTTCGGCTTGTTTTTCAGTCTTTTAAATTCTTTCATTGGCAGGATGTTTACCTGCGCACCTGTGTCGAGCTTCAGTGACATGTCCGTGCCATTCATCTCCAGGCACACTATCCATTCGTCAGCGCTCGTCTCTCCCTCGATGGCGTCCACGTAAAACTGATCCTCCTCGCTGTCGCTCTTTTTCTCCACGAGTTGCACCCTCCTCTTTGAGAAGCAGGTCTTTGCGAAGTGATTTTTTCCGCCACACTTGCGACATTCCTTCCCGAGTGCTGGACACTGTTTCAGCGCGTGTTGCCTTCCACACCGCTCACAGTTCCCCCGCGCGCGCTCTGGGTTTGCCTCCCTTTTTCTTGCCTGCAACGTTCCTTTCGGCTTCGCGCGCTGCACTGCATCGACCTCAGCAGTCTCTTTTTCCTTGCTGCTAAAAGTCTTTAATTGTGCCTTTGTACTCTCAGACGCTTGGCAAATCTGTATCGCTTTCTCCAGCGTTAAGTTGGTCTCTTTCAGTAATTGCATCCGCAATTTGTTGTCTTGGACCCCTATTACAATTTGGTCCCGTATCATTGACTCATTCAATGTTCCAAAGTTGCATGACTGACATTTCAACCGTAGGTCTGTGACATACAGCTCGATGGACTCTGACTCTTTCTGAAGTCTTTTTCTGAACACATACCTCTCGTACGTTTCATTCTTTCTCGGTGTGCAATAATCGTCAAATTTCTTCATTACGGCGTCGAAGTTGCCTTTTTCTTCTTCCGTGAAGATGAATGTGTTAAACACATTTAGCGCCGCTCGCCCTGCTACTGTTAGCAGTAATGCTATTTTCCTCTCCTCGTCACGGAGACCGATAGCAAGCGAATAAAGTTCAAAACTCTGTTTGAATACTTTCCAGTTCTCGTTGACGTTACCGGTCAACTTTAACTCGTCCGGCTGTCGAAGAGCGTTCATCTTCGCCGTCGGTTCGTAGTTTTATCCTGGTATCATGTAATTTACTCCTGGTACCATGTAATTTTCTCCTGGAACATGTAATGACGAGGCGCACACACCGGGTGTCAGTTAGGACTTTTTTACTTGTCACTTCAACAGCAACTAACAACTAACCACACAGTGGCACATGTACATCTCCTTTTATAGTCAGGTCATGGCCGGGGTCATACTGCCCTCTAGTGGTGACTCCATATGAACTTCACATATCAATCCACAAAATTCAAACTGTAAGACTGTGTCACTCAGCAGCTGGGACGTGCAGCTCACACTGGTCCCAGTTCAGCAGATCTTAGGCCTGCATCTCTGTAAATAGTGATGCAAGGTCCAGTTTGGGGTGGATTGTTTCCCTCTTGCCTAGACAAAAGACAGAAATGGGTGGTGGTTAAATAAAGGAAGTTTAAAACATATTTGGGAAATACACTTGTTGCTAAAAGCCAGTGGTGGAATGTGAATGAATCTTTATTTCGGATAGATTAAAAGAAAATAGAATAATATAACAAAGGCGGGAAAAAAATCTAACAAGGTCGAATTAAACAATAAGTCCTCTGATTATTCAACATAGGTTATCTGAAATGGGTGATGGCTGAAGCTGCAGCTTATACTGCCCACCCATATTCCATCCAAGAATTCAAAAGAAAAACAAAACAGGAGCGATTCCAATTCCAATGTGACAATAAAGTACTTCGTTGTTGTATTTAACCACAGTTTTCATGTAGCTGCACTGATGTAAAGTCTATTTTACAAGGGCTGCGTTACATTTAAAATGATCTGTTTTTACTGTGGCCTCAGCAATCAGAATGAATTAATACATTCACTTGAATGGAATATAGTACTTTAACTGAAGGTGTGCATCACCGAGTATGGAGTCGCTCAGTCAAAATATGGAGTTTTTATCAATAAAAGTTTGTCTTGAATGTAAAAGTGTCTCTTCTTGCCCTGGCTTCAAGTGTGGGCGGTGTTTTGTACTTTTATTGTTAAAATATAAAAGGATGCACAACAATGGGTCTCAAATATTTGTAATGTGTCCTGTTACTGCATGAGTTTATTGATGATAGACTATAAACTACACATATAAACTAAATTATATTGATGACTGAACAACTGGCATTCCCCAAAAGATACAGTTGTGAACATAACTCACAAAGGATCACACAAGTGATCTGACAAAAAAATAAATACATTAACAAGCGGTTTATTTTACAGTTGATGATGCGCCATTCTTTTTCAATTATTCTGTAATTAATACTCACACAATCAAATAAATCTCAGTTCAGTCCCTTTTATATTAAGTGGAAATTGTGCTACTTTGGTTTTGACACTTTACCTAAAAAAGCAAAGGATTTCAGTACGTTCCACAGTGGTGAGGTCCGTTGTGGGGCAGCTGCTTTTCCTTTCCTCTTGCCTAGACAAACGACAGAAATGGATGATGGTTAGTTAAAGCAAGTTCAACACATATACAGGCACATCTCAAAAATTAGAATATCATGAAAAAGTTCAATATTTTTGTCACTCATTTCAGAAAGTGAAACCCATACATTCATTCATTACACGGACAGTGATATATTGAAAGTGTTTATTACCTCCGCCAGGCCGAAAAGGCGAGGAGAAGGTTATGTTTTTGCCAGGGTTTGTCTGTTTGTCTGTCTGTTTGTCTGTTGGTTAGCAAGATAACTCAAAAAGTCTTGGACGGATTTGCATGAAACTTTCAGGCGTTGTTGGAAATGGTACAAGGAAGAACTGATTACATTTTGGGGGTGATCCGGTTCACCGTCTGGATACAGGAATTTTTTTAAAGCATTTTTTTCAACACTGTGACATAGGGCCATTTTCAACATGTGCGCAGGCGCAATGGAGGCCGCTGGGCGTCGTGTCTGACCAACACAAACTCCGCCTTCTTCAACGTTTTAGCCACAAAAGCATGCGGAAAACACTGCTGGCCTCGGACCCCCAGCGTGCCTGTGCCAGCCATAGGCGCTGCGCACATTGCGCTGGTCGTCATGTCTGACCAACACAAACTCCGCGTTCTTCAACGTTTTAGGCACAAAAGCACGCGGAAAACACTGCTGGCCTGGGCACGCCAGCGTGACTGCTTTTGCGCCACGCTGCAAAACCTGAGACGGACACCTGTCCGCCGCCCGATTATTTGCCACAAATTCCCCGCACAGCTATAGGCGCTGCGTAAAAACGACCTCTCTGCCGGGGAAGACTATAAATTCTGTTTTGCCGCGGACCGCAACCCCAATATAATATAAAACCCACGGCAACCTGTCTAACCAATCTGCATCCGTCAGTGGAGGAGATGGACACACCAACACTTCAGTTTATTACCTCCGCCAAGGAGGCAATGCTTTTACAACCGTAAAACGGGGCTATAAGGGACGGCGGGGTAATATGGGACACTTTTCTAAATGTAATTCTGCTTTTTTAATTTTGCTTCCGCCTAGATTTGATGAAGGATTCATGGATATTTGACAATAACAACACAACTCAGCGTCCTGCTCAAAATAAAAAAAGCAGAATTACATTTAAAACATTTACCACAAAAGTGTCCCTTATTAACCCGCCGTCCCTTATAGCCCCATTTTACACTAGTGAACCACTAATCCTATCACTGTCACATTGATTGTCATTCATTAATTGTCTGTTTATTGCACTGTCCATGTCAAATAAACAAATAATCATTGTGAATCCAATTGCTACTCATATCTTTTCATGCTCAGGGAATCTGAAAACGTACACACAAACACTCTATGGGGGAACTGTGCCGCTTGGCGGAGGTCTGCGCTCTCCGAGTGCTTTTCTAGTTTTAATATTGATGATTACGGCTACAGCTCATGTTAACCAACACCTCAGCGGCCAACATTTATATTTAAAAACTATTTTTTAAAGTTTATTTATGTAATATTCTAATTTTTTGCCAAATTGAATTTGGGGTTTTCAGGGGCTGTAAGCCATAATCGTCCAAATTAAAATAAATAAACGCTTGAAATATATCACTCTGTGTAATGAATCAATATAATATATGGATTTCTCTTTGTGAAATGAGTGTCAAAAAATATTGAATATTTTCATGACATTCTAATTTTTGGAGATGTACCTGTGTTAGGGAAATACACTTGTGAAAGTCAGTGGTGGGATGTGACAAAAATGCTTCGTTTCCCTGACAAGCACCACAGGATCCACTCTGTACAGGTACAAGTACATTATCAATCCACAGGGATGAGAATGGGGTTTGGGGGAAAAAAAAGAGGAAACTAAGCCGGGGGTCTTGGGGGACGCAGGCCCCCAAGCCGGATCCAAGGTGGAGCCTTGTTGGGGTGTCTTGGGGGCAACGCCCCCCAGAAGCTAACGAAATCTGGTGTTTTAGAATGCTCAAATGTGGTCTTATATTTAAAGTTAGAAGTAAGTACAAAAGCACTTATAGTTTACCTTTTTAATCTGCTGCTGCATCACATGTGTAAATTTATCATATCTGAATGGTATGTTGATGTAATAATACTAAATTATATTTTACTACTATTTAATATGTTTAGAACTGACACAGAATTACATTTACATAGTTCTAGAACAGACAAAATAATTTAACCAAGTAAAATAAATTATAAATATTAACAAAATTCCATCACCAAGTCCATCACCCATTTATTAAAATATACTGACATTCTGCAAACATTTTGATTTATTAATGTGTGCATTTGTTAGTGTTACTAGGAATATTAAAAAAAGTTGCATATTAGTATATTTTAATATTTGAAAGATAATCTAAGAAAGTAAGTAAAACCTAAAAGATGTTTAATATTTTTATGCAATGACCATAAAGAAATTACTGTATGTTTACTAATAAAAGCAAAGATATCTTAGGAAAGGTAACCCATCACCACCCATGACAAAAAAACTTACACATGCATTATGTAACTCCTCCTAGTGAAACAAAAAATGATAAATTATATTCAGAATTCTTAGATTGCATTTCAAATTGTGAGAAAATATGTAATAACATTTATCTATTAACAATCGATAATCAGCATTCAAATGCAATTAGTGTTTCAAAACAGGCATGACGTCACAACTTACACATGCTATTTCATAACAAATTCATTACGCGAAAATTCTCAAGTACATTACTTATAACAAGAAAAAAATCTTACCTCGGAATGTGTCTTCCAATCACTAATTGCTGTAATCGGGGCCGATTGTGATGAACTTTGATTGACTGGCATCTGAATTTGACCGTGTCCATCGATCGTTTTGAATGCAGCACGAGCGAGTAGTTCGATCTCCTTGTAGCCACAATTTTGAGATGTTTCTGTTTTGAACAGTGTTCAACTAAGGCAACACAACCACGAGATCCATAACTCAAGAAATCGTTACAATAAACACACTGGGCTTTCCCTGGTACTTCGCATTTCGCTATGAAGTCGGCCATTTTTTCAACCACAACTTCGGTATTTTTACCGATCTTTACAGTCATTAACAGTTTTTTCGAGCCATTCCCAACGAAACTTGTTCCTTATCCCTTTGTCGATTTCTAAAATTATTGCTTTGTTGTCTTTGAGTTTTAGGTTCACCATTTTCACGAAATCGGGAAAACTCGGTTGATTGAACTGTCCGCCATTTGCATTTCACTCCGCGTGTTGGATATGACAAAGGAATAACAAAATCGCCGATTGGTTGCTTCAATAAGTATCAGCCAATCAGTGGCCTTGTTACATTACATTACTGATCTCGCTGGGTAGCGTGTTCTGCATGGTGGATTTTAGCAGCCGATCGAAAATACGACTCGCCGCTCTTAACATACCTCCCCCCCCCCTAAAATTTTCTCCTCGAATTTAGACGATTCACGAGAATGACCCTAGACATGATCAAATCCGAGGAATTCCGCGGAGGATTCTCATCCCTGAATCCAGGGATTTATGGTGGAACAGCACAACAACACCTTTTATGGAAAATCCACAGAATAGGTGTGTGGGTCTATTCTGACGCTTTAGAAAATTATATGAATGACTTTATAAATCACTGGTTTGAAAAAGCACTTTTATATTGTTGAGATTTCGGCTCCTGTGCTCAACTTCACCTGCATCCACAATATAAACACTGAGGGAGGCTAAACCCTGGCATGTGGAAACACATTCTAGCGTTAAATTGCACACAATTTAATGCGCAGCACCAAAGTGCAGCACATACACAAACCAGGACTTTATCCAGGATTAACATATTTCATCGTTTTGCTCTCACAAGCGAATACTTAGGAGAAAACAAGCGCGAATCAGCAGTTGGTACTAGCTAGCTACTAGCTAAAACTCGTTAGCCAGCACGCTCAAAAAAAGTGAGCTTACCACCAACAGGATAAATAAGCGAATAGATGCACAATATTACAAATCACTCACCATCGATGGGTCTCTCACGTTCGTCTTCAGCTTGGCCGTAGTCCGGTTCTATGCTGGGCTGCATCTGTATCGGTGCGGGTCGCTCCTCACTGTGGATCTGCTACTAAGCAGAGAAAACCCCGCACCTCTTCGTTGGACCACGGTGTAGATTTCCGCAACCTACAACGCTGTCTGTATTAATATCGTATTTACTCCGTGACAGAGTTAGTCCGTGAAATATTGCAAATGGCGGTCGTATAGATTCCACTGAAGACGGACGCTTTCGTGACGTTACGCCCTGACCAATCAGCAGCTCGCAGTCTGTTGACGTCACATCTCAGCTCGCTTCAGCACGGTTGTACCCTGCCCTCGATCAGGCACGAAAATAGCGCCTGTTAAACCGTGCTGGGTACAGTGGAAAAGGCTAGAAAGCGAGTCGAGTAGAAGTGAGTAAGGCCAAAGCGATACTAATGGAAAAGGGCCATTATAATGGCCCTTTTCCATTAGTAATTATTCCAGAGTGTTTCGTCTCACTGCTTGTACCCTTGTCTGGCGGTCCTTTTTGGCATTTATGGTGAAAAAAGCCACAGACCGAGGAGTCGCCTTGTACAGCCGCCATGTTATGTTTGGCTTGGGTCGCGTGTTTTACGTCACGGGAGTGTGGTGCCGCCTTGCTGTAAAAAAAAAATCCCGCCCACCACAGCTTAACCCTGCTTTACCCAGCTGCTATGGAGACACAACCGCGGCCGAAACGAGTAGTAACGAAACGAGGTGAGGCGAGCTGGGCTAGTGGAAAAGCGGCTTATACTGACTAAGGCTAACTGTTCCCTGGTCCTCCCAAGGGAGGAGGTGGATCGATTTCTCAGATTGACCGAATAAGGATGCTCAAACAGCAGCAAAGGTGCATCTGAAATGTCACTGATTTATTAATTCTTACGATGCTAGTGCTCCCACCACCAGGCCGGTCGACCAGCTGCTGTGAGAAGACTGTGCAACTGCACAGACGGAGAACACTGTCATGATGTGCAAGATGTTATGAAAAAAATAGATGAATAAAATGAGACAATAGGCTTGATAAATAGGTAAGTTAGTGTTTGCAACATTTATTAATAAAGTACCACCATACTAGTGTCTCTGAATTGACACAGTGTCACCACCACAAAATACAGCAATACTATGATGCATCGCCCACACACACACACACATACCTCCACTGCTTTCTGTTGCTGACAGCATTGATTCTGGGCATAGTTATATCACAGACATTTTTAACACCTCCCTTAAGTTATGCCACGTGCCATCCTGCCTCAAATCCTCCACCATCATCCCTGTCCCCAAGAAGCCACAGATCACTGGACTTAATGACTACAGACCTGTAGCGCTCACCTCTGTAGTCATGAAGTCCTTTGAGCGCCTGGTCCTGTCCCACCTCAAGTCCATCACCACCCCTCTCCTGGACCCGCTGCAGTTTGCCTACCGAGCCAACAGGTCTGTAGACGATGCAGTCAACCTGGCCCTCCACTCCATCCTGCAGCACCTGGACTCCCCGGGAACCTACGCCAGGATCCTGTTTGTGGACTTCAGCTCCGCATTCAACACCATCCTCCCCGCTCTGCTCCGGGACAAGCTGTCCCTGCTCAACGTGCCTGACTCCCTCTGCAGGTGGATCATCGACTTCCTGACGGACCGGAGGCAGCATGTGCGGCTGGGAAAGACTGTCTCAGACTATACTAGCATCAGCACCGGATCACCCCAGGGCTGTGTACTTTCCCCCCTACTCTTCTCCCTTTACACCAACTCCTGCACCTCCAGCCACCAGTCTGTCAAGTTGATCAAGTTTGCGGACGACACCACCCTCATCGGGCTCATCTCCAACGGCGACGAGTCCGCCTACAGGAGAGAGGTGGCCCAGCTGGCGTCCTGGTGCAGCAATAACAACCTGCAGCTGAACGCTCTGAAGACAGTGGAGATGATTGTAGACTTCAGGAAAGTCACTACTCCTCTGCCCCCCCTCACCCTCTCAGGCTCTCCCATCACCACTGCTGATTCCTTCCGCTTCCTAGGCACTACCATCACCAGGGACCTCAAATGGGAGCTGACCATCAGCTCACTCATCAAAAAAGCCCAGCAGAGGATGTTCTTCCTGCGGCAGCTGAGGAAGCTCAAGCTACCCACCAAGATGTTAGTGCAGTTCTACACAGCCATCATCGAGTCCATCCTCACCACCTCCATAACCGTGTGGTACGCAGGAGCCACTGCCAGGGACAGACTAAGGCTGCAGCGCGTCGTGCGCACTGCTGAGAAGGTGATCGGCTGCAAGCTCCCATCTCTCCAGGATCTGTACATCTCCAGGACCCGGAGGCGTGCTGGCCGGATCATAGCCGATCCCTCACACCCTGGTCACGTACTGTTTGCCCCCCTCCCCTCTGGTAGAAGACTTCGGTCCATCCAGACTAAAACCTCCCGTCACATGAACAGCTTCTTCCCCTCTGCCATCAGACTGCTGAACACTAAGTGACTTATTGACTCTCGTGCACCATGTACAGCAGCTCAACCAGACTCATGTCAATCATCACTGTTTTCTTCCTGCATTACCGACTGCACTATATAGTTCTCCACAGTATCTGCTGCTGGCTAATATATATTTTAACTGTTGACCAGTATCACTTAATCTGATCCTACACTTTATTACATGTATAGTTTATTTCTCTTATCTTATCATGTTTAATGTTGCAGCATTGTACCGAGACAAATTCCTAGTTTGTGTACTACATGAACAATGGCAATAAACCTGATTCTGATTCTGATTCTGATTCTGATTCACTCAAGTGATGAACTTGAATGTGAAGCACCAGATTTAACAACAAAAATGCAAGCTTGTCTGCTAGTGATCTGATGCATGTATATTCGCTGTGGGAAAGTAGTCAGTGAATGATTGTTGGTGCTTTTATCTGCATTTAGAAAACCTGTGCATGCGTGCCAATTTTTAATGTGAATGCGGATGATGATTTCTGTCTGATGACCATATTGATGTTCATAATGTAGGTGCAGGAATTGTCCGAAACGCCATGATGCAATTTAATCCCGATAGATGTGCCACAAAACAAGATTATTATGAGCTTGTGATGCATTGAGTGTTGCAATATCATACATTCCGATTTTTCCACATTTTTGTCTCATTCCATTCATACCTAAATCACACAGGGCACACACACTTGAGATGGAAGCAGGAGTTGCTATGCTGACCTCAGCCACTGAGCACTTAACATGATCTACTGCCTGAAAATGCAGCTAGATTTTATTATTCTGGTACTCAAAAAGTTGAGTTTTTGTTTGCAATATTTATGAATATTTTTTTTAATATATGATCACAATACTGGTGTATCTGAATCAATACAATATTGTCACAGCAAAGTATCATGATATGCTGCATGGATTTCCTAGTCCTAGTTTATAATAAGTATGAAGGCTATTTTCTTCAAATTGTCTTGAAAAACTTGACAAAATCTAACTGTATAGATATCATAGCTTGTTTGTGAAGACAATAAACCAGGAGTCCTCAAATGTTTTTGCCAGGGGGTCCGCATTTGTTTTTTTTTTTAGTGGACCAGCGCAAGCATGCTACATGGGCAGATATTTCATTTTTATGTTGGAAGGGACAATAAACAGAACATTTTCTCCAGCATAAATATTGAGGCAACATTATAAGTATTATTGTTGTCAGTCACAAATTTATGAGAAACAATGAACAAATGTACACTTATGGGGAAAAAGCTGCAAATTTACAAGAAAAAACTCATAAATTTATGTGAAAGAAAGTTGCAAATATAAAAGAAATGATTGCACATTTACAAAAAGTCATTTACCAGAAAAAAAGTTGCAAAGTTAGTGAGAAAAAATATGTAAATTAAGAAAAAAACTCATCTATTATGAAAAGGTTACAAATTTACAAGAAAAAAAATTACAGATTTTAAGATGGAAAACCACCACATTTGAGGGAAAAGTGGCACATTTACGGCAAAAAAAATTTACATTTACAAATACTGTAAATTATATTAATGAGAAAAAGTTAAATTTATGAGAAAAGCTGCAAATTTTAAAGCGTACCTGTGGTGGTCGTGAAAAAAAAGATATTATATTGAGCCCGTCTCACATTCTAGTTCAAGTTTAAGTTGAAATTCATGTTCAAAGCAATTTGATATAAATCCATTGCTGATGTGCTGGTTCAGCTATGTCAGTAAAACATGAGTGCAGCCATACTAGCGGCTACATGGCCTTCCAGGACGCTTCCTGTGACATAATTTCGTTGACACCGCGATCTGGATCAGTATTGGCTGAGCCTGCAGTGCCCGGATGTGCAGTGGCTTTCGGGATATTCAAATTCAAATTCAAACGTTTATTTCAAACTCAGGGTTCATATTAAATGCAGAACTAAAATGAGTAGAAAATAAATAAATAAATGCTTAAATTCAGCGGCTTGTCTCGTCTGATCTGAGCTCGTAACAGCTGCGAGACGGGCTGGGCTCCTCCCTCGCCGCGGGAGCAGCAGAGAGAGAGAGCAGAGGAGCAGACACTCGGCGCTCTTGTAACAACAAAAACATACAATGCGATATGGATATTGCAACATGGCGGAATGTAAAGCCTTTGGATGTCTCAATAATAAGCGAGAAAACAAAGATAAACACTTCTTTTGTGTACCCAAACCCGGCTCACCTTGTCAGAAGATCGGAGCGGAAAAGTGATCTCGGAACAGGGCACAGACGAATCCTTTCAGACGAAATTGCATTGTGTGTGAGGACCACTTCGTCACTTTAACCCTCAGAAGACCTTTCTGGCTCAAACCTGTAGCCATGTTGGACGAATTCTTCCCCAGAGTCCGACAATTCAGCCATAATAGAATAAAAACACTCACAAAAGCACCCCAGTCTCTCATACAGGCGGAGCATTGACTGTTGAGTATCAACGAAGTGACGTCACATCCGCATGTGTCATGGCTGCGCTCAGAGTTTTCATTGGCTGGCCATGCCTGCGGTCGTATTTGCATATTTCTCTGGTGGTATTTGGCTGGCAATAATTATTTAACCAAATAACGAATAATTTGCCTAATGTTTTCAAGTTGAATGCGTTTAGACGACCACCACAGGTACCCTTTAAAGAAAAAAAAAAAAAAAACTGCCCCTCCCCCGGACCCCCTTGATTTACGCCAATGTCACCAGGCTGTTCTACTGTGGGAGGAGCTGGTGAAGGCAGCCACTTTCAGAAAGACTTTCACAACTCTATTGCTTTTTGTTGTTGTGTCACAGATGTAACAAGAATCGTGCTTGCAGCTTGATATGACAGTTTCAATGCATTTATTTTTGTTGTTCTTACCTCTGAATTTTGAGGAAATGTCTCTTCAGAATTCCTATGCTTGTGCTCATAATCCTGTTTCAAATTGGAAATCTTTGTCATAGTCTCCTGGCATATTAAGCACATTGGTCTTGTGCTGGTACAAGGGAGAACAGATGCAAATTGCTTGGTCCATTCGTCTTTGAATTGCTGATTTTCATTGTCCACTTTTCTTTTAGCAGTAAACTTAGAACATGCCATTTTCAGTCAATGTAGGCTTTTAATGCTGGCTAAGTATCAATAAGCGAACCACTCTGAAAGTGAAAGTAAAAAAAAAAAAAAGTGCCGTTTGCACTCTGATAGCCTGTCAGCGCATCGTTGGCATGGAGATAACGGTCCACCTTTACAGGTGCTGACCAAACCAAAACACATAGTGAAGGAATCACAGCTCGGGGGCCACAAATGGGGGGCTTGCGGGCCGGATGTGGTCCGTGGGCCACCTGTTGAGGCCCACCCAATAAACTCATGAAAAGACCTCCTCTCAACCTAGCTTGCATACTGCATGTTAGCAGTGTCCCATAACTTCTTGTATTTATCACAGGTGACACCACTTCTCACTTAAGCCTCTTCAGCAAACCTCCTTGACTCCTTTATTGATGGCATGCTGAAGTTGATTTTTACTTCACATGCAGAAAAACAGAGATGATGAGGCACGAAATTGGGAAATGAGAAAAAACCCTACATTGTCTTACTTCCGAACCTCATGTTTCCTATGACTGTCTCCTTCCATTCCAGAGCGATTGTGTTCGTAGTGGACAGTGCCATTTTCCAGAAGGAAGTGAGAGATGTGGCAGAGTTTCTGTACATCCTGTTGACGGACCCAGTGATCTGCAGAAATGTCCCAATTCTACTGGTGGCCTGCAACAAACAAGGTTAACACAACCCCCTTTTTAAATGAAAAAGTAACATTTTAATTTAGGGGGGTTTTTTGTGCATGAAGATATTTTTGACAACCACCAAAAAAAGGTCAAGCAGAAAAAGAACAACAGTAAAATCACTACCATTGTAACCCAGTGAATTCTGACATGTTTTCTTTGTTGTTGGTTAATGTTTGTGAATGGATGTGTAGTTAACACTCAAAGGTTCATACTGAGGCACGCACAAGTAAACCCGATTCTTACAGTATGTTGGATCTGCTTTCATTGAATTAGTGAGTCCTTTTGTTTGTTTTTACAGATATCACAATGGCAAAATCTGCTAAACTGATTCAGCAGCAGCTGGAAAAAGAACTGTAAGTAGCTCTAGGGTTGCAGTGAAATACTATGGCGCTTTTGATTAAAGAAGATATGCATAACCTTTTTATGAATATAATGAAATTCTCTTTTGTTTTGAAAACATGTTTGCTAAAGTAAACAGCAGTAAAGCCTGCTTCATGCTATACCTTTGCGGTCCGTGAATACGTAACCGGAAACCTCGTGTTGACGAAATTTACATCATCACCTCCACTCCGCTAGTGTCCGCAGTGCTCAACCGCAGACAACCGCGTGCAGCCCAAATTTTGTGACCACGCCGCCTGCCCACGACCTGAACGTGGTGAAAAGCGCATGCGGCCTGGGGTAGAGTGATGATACAGAGAAAAGTACGAGGAGATGAAGAAGAGTGATGTCTGAAGATAGTTGAGGTTTGATTGGACACAGCAATGATAGGACTACAGCTCCTGACCAGATAGTGATGACATAGAGTGAAGTATGTGGCAGTAATGCACCTGTACAGTGGTTGCCAACCACCAATCAAATCTAGAAGAAGGTCCCATTCACGAGGTGGCGATATCGACACAGCATACATCAGTAGACGAAGGAGGCGGAAAACGACAATAAAAACATACATGAATCATACATACATACTCTCTTTCACAGCGGCAGCAGCATCTTCGTGGAAAAGGAGTGAAAACCAGGAAGTCAAACAGCAGAAATGGACTCTATATTTGAAGAGAATCTTTGTGAAGAAGTCCACCATTTCTTCGTTGGTGAAAATCCTGGTGCATGAGCGCCTTGGCGCTACCTATCGGGCGGGAGTGAAACTACAAATGATGGTTGTGCACATGCGTCAACTGCTTGGCCTAAGTAGATGAAAAAAGTGAGCATGAGCAGTGCCACATGCGTGCCGGGCTCGTCCAAAGCATACGCAGACCACAGTGGACTAGAGGGAAATGGAGCATGAAGCAGGCTTAACCCATTTTCCTCTGTTGCCTGTGTCAGCCTTTATTGTGATTTTTATCCCCCGCTGGTCAAAGAGCCCTTTGGGTGAAGGCCAAAAGGGGATTATGTTATGGGTCAGTCTGTCCGTCTGTCCCACTTTTGTGAAATCAACTCCTCCTACAGTTTTGTTCTGATTGTTTTGAAACTTGATACCATGCTTTGTTATACTCTGATGATGCGCATATTGCAGTTTCACTCTGGTCAGATGACCCTGAGGTCAAAAGTCAGAGGTCAGTGTCAATATTACATCAATGTATAATTTTCCTTGAGTGTTCAGTGAACTTGGAAAAACAGCATTTTCTTCTTATGCTCCTTGGTCTTGGAATGATCTTCAGAAAACATTACAATTAAATGAACTGGTTGAACCTAACAAGTACAAAAACGTCATAAGGAGATATATTAGAGAGAATTGTAAATGCTTTTCCTGTGCTGAAATTTTTTTTGGTAATGTTTTTAATTGATTTTTACCTATTTTTTTAGTTTTATTGTTTTGAATTGTTTTATATTGTTTTAGATGTGCCGAGTTTTATGGAAATAATGCAATTTAGAGTATTTTTTGTATTTTGTATACTTTATTGATCCCCAGAGGGGAAATTGAGGGCATCCACGGTACGGCGCTATCCCTTAACCATTCACACACACATTCACACCTAGGACCACAGTTCACTGTTGCTGTTTACAATTTATTAAAAATACATGGTGCAAATGTTGCACATTCCATTAAAAAATAGTAAATCAATGGCCTTTTACAGATACCCTTTACTGAATGGTTGCTAATCAAATCTTATTCCACCAGTGAACTACTTGGAGTTTCACATACCCTTATTCATAAATTTCATGTTATAGATTGTAGATCATTCTGTACACAACTTGTATAACTTGATAGCAACAGCATCCTAAATGTTAGATGTTTGTACCATATTAGAGTGAGGAGTACTGTTGCCACCTACTGACCTTCTAGGTATTGCTGTCTCAAACAGTCCACCATAATGTAGTCTGAATTTATCAGTGGGTATGCAGATATGTTACTAGCTAATTTCAAGGAAAATCATTTTCGTGTGTGTACGTCTGTATAGGGGTTAAAGCAAAAAAAAAAAAAAATCCTGAGCCTTAACTTTTTCCGGGGGCAGTCACAGGAGTGGACACACACACACACACACACACACACACACACACACTGCATCCGGAAAGTATTCACAGCGCTTCACTTTTTCCACATTTTATGTTACAGCCTTATTCCATAATGGATTAAATTCATTTTTTTCCTCAAAATTCTGCACACAATACCCCATAATGACAGCATGAAAGAAGTTCTTTTGAGATTTTTGCAAATTTATTAAAAATAAAAAAATAAGAAATCACATGTACATAAGTATTCACAGCCTTTGCCATGATGCTCAAACTTGAGCTCAGGTGCATCCTGTTTCCACTGATCATCCTTGAGATGTTTCCACAGGTTAACTGGAGTCCACCTGTGGTAAATTCTGTTGATTGGACATGATTTGGAAAGGCACACACCTGTCTATATAAGGTCCCACAGTTGACAGTGCATGTCAGAGCACAAACCAAGCATGAAGTCAAAGGAATTGTCTGGAGACCTCCCAGACAGGATTGTCTCAAGGCACAGATCTGGGGAAGGGTACAGAAAAATTTCTGCTGCTTTGAAGGTCCCAGTGAGCACAGTGGCCTCCATCATCTGTAAATGGAAGAAGTTCGGAACCACCAGGACTCTTCCTAGAGCTGACCGGCCATCTAAACTGAGCGATTGGGGGGAGAAGGACCTTAGTCAGGGAGGTGTCCAAGAACCCGAAGGTCACTCTGTCAGCGCTCCAGCGTTCCTCTGTGGAGAGAGAAGAACCTTCCAGAAAGGCAACCATCTCTGCAACAATCCACCAATCAGGCCTGTATGGTAGAGTGGCCAGACAGAAGCCACTCCTTAGTAAAAGGTACATGGCAGCCTGCCTGGAGTTTGCCAAAAGGCACCTGAAGGACTCTCAGACCATGAGAAACAAAATTTTCTGGTCTGATGAGACAAAGATTGAACTCTTTGGCGTGAATGCCAGGAGTCATATTTGGAGGAAACCAGGCACCGCTTATCACCAGGCCAATACCATCCCTACAGTGAAGCATGATAGTGGCAGCATCATGCTGTGGGGATGTTTTTCAATGGCAGGAACTGGGAGACTAGTCAGGATAGAGGGAAAGATGAATGCAGCAATGTAGAGACATCCTGGATGAAAACCTGCTCCAAAGCACTCTCGACCTCAGACTGGGGCAATGGTTCATCTTTCAGCAGGACAACGACCCTAAGCACACAGCCAAGATATCAAAGGAGTGGCTTCAGGACAACTCTGTGAATGTCCTTGAGTGGCCCAGCCAGAGCCCAGACTTGAATCCTATTGAACATCTCTGGAGAGATCTGAAAATGTCTGTGCACCAACGCTTCCCATCCAACCTGATGGAGCTTGAGAGGTGCTGCAAAGAGAAATGGGTGAAACTGCCCAAAGAATGGTGTGCCAAGCTTGTGGCATCATATTCAGAAAGACTTGAGGCTGTAATTGCTGCCAAAGCTGCATCGGCAAAGTATTGAGCAAAGGCTGTGAATACTTATGTACATGTGATTTCTTAGTTTTCTATTTTTAATAAATTTGCAAAAATCTCAACTTTTTTCACATTGTTGTTATGGCTTATTGTGTGTAGGATTTTGAGGAAAAAAATGAATTTAATCCCTTTTTTCACAGAATGTGGAAAAAGTGACGCACTGAATACTTTGCGGATGCACTGTACATACACATATGAAAATGATTTTCCTTGAAACTAGCTAGTACAAAAACGCATCTTCTAACACAGACCTGGCGTGACCATGTCTTCCTGGGTGTGGAATCAGTTGCCCCCTCACATCAGACTGGCCCCCACAGTAACTGTTTTTAAATTCTGCTGAAAAACCAAATTTTTACACTGCTGCTTTCAAAGAAGATTGTTTATGGCCTTTTGTCCCTTTAATGCCCCTTATCTATTGTATATGTATTTCATAGTGTCATTGAATGTTATGGAGTGGTTTTACTGATGCTGTGTTTTTCCTAGTTATTTTGTATTTTTTATTGTATGACACTTTAGCATGTACTACTACTGTGCTTTTAATTGTGCTCTAAAAAATAATTATTGCATACCCACTAACACACCCACTGTTAGCTGAAGGATTTCAGTGACTGGTGAAATCCCTCCTCTGAGGATTTAAAGAATTAATAGACACTGACAGAGAAATTAAGACTTTAAAATGTGTCACTGATTTATGGCATAAAGCAAATAATGCTGCTTCCAAACTGTTCCTCATTTTCTTACAGGAACACCTTGAGAGTAACGCGCTCGGCAGCATTGAGCTCTCAGGACGGTTCTGTGGGCGGCAGCCTCTATTTGGGGAAGAAAGGCAAGGATTTTGACTTCAGCCAGCTGTCCATGAAGGTGGAGTTTGTGGAGTGTAGTGCCCGTGGCAGTAAGGGTGAAGAGGGAGCCGCAGAAATTGAGACGCTGGAGAAGAGCCTGTCTAAACTGTAACATCAGCAGCCCATGTGCACCGTTAAGATTCTCTAAATATCAGCTGTCACTTGGGTAATCAGCAGGGATGTGAAGCGCCTCTGAGTGACGAGTTTCTTTAATGTCATAACTCCAATTAAAGTCTGTGCAGCTCATGAAAGTATTGTAATGACGCAAGACTTGCAATCAAACCAAATAAGACTATTAGGAAGTAATCGTGGACAATGTGGACATGAGTTGTTCTCCAACTGTGAAATGATCTTGTTCATTTAGTATAAATCTTAGTGTGAACTTTAAGCAGCTTTGTTTAGAGGAAATGCAGCTAAAACACAAATGTAAAAGCTACACTTGTTTACGATTGTAAGAAAAGGATTATCAAAAGATTTCTTATGCTAAGCTGTAAGCCGCTGTGTGAAAACAAACAGGTGTGAATGGTTTATTCACTCAAGACTCTGCTCTGTGCCTTTTGTCTAGTGTTCTTTAAGAAGCATGTGCGGCTTGTTTGCAGAAAAAGGACAGTTCACTTCTTTTAGAGTGGGAAAACTGTACATTTCAAATGAATGTGTATATAAATCTACAACGATGAAAAGTTGTCATCTGTTATAAGAAAGATCCAAGAAGAAGTAAAATGTAAGCAGTTTTGCACAGGGTATCTGCAAATTTAAAGGAACTGTTTGTAGTTCTTGTACTTTAAAGTGATAGTCCACCAACAATCAAGTTTTTTTCTGTTAACATGTCTAACATGTTTTTTGTGACTTACAAGACATATCAAGAGCAAAATCAGTCCCAAATCTGTTTTTCTGCTGTAAATATCCAGTTAAGCCCTCCCCAAAAATGGTTATAACATTAACCAATCAGGCTAAGCACTGGGCATGGCTAAACACCTGAATTCACTCCCCCAGGGGAAGAGGGAGGAGCCGATGTGGCTCCACGGACAGAGGCTCACAGTCTGCCTACCACTGACCACGCTGACAGTTGGCGTCCCTTCCAGAGAACGAGGCAAAACTGACCAGGGCCGCCCGTAGTGTTCCACTGCTGGGGCTACAGTATTCCAGAACCTCGTAGCATACGCAGGGTGCAATCAGCTCGGAGACCAGAGTCCACCAGCTGCCGCGCTTGCACGTGTGGGGTCCCAGAGGCACACATGGAGGAATGGGAGGCACATGATCGGAAAACTGAACCGACAGACACAGGGATGAAGGCACCAAGACCACCACCTATCCATTTTGCATTTGTCTGACTGGGTTCAGTGAAGGTTTTTTTTGTTTTTGTTTTTGTTTTGTTTTTTGGGGGGGGGGGGGTTACAAAATCCCCCAGGTGCTACATTCTGTCCCCGCCAGGGAAGACTGAGGAGGAGGCATTAAACTCCCCGGAGGGAGGCGAGTTGGGTAACCGGGGGAGGGGAGGGGTGCAACTGCTAGAGTGAAGCCGCACACGCTGCGGCGGGTGGGCACATCAGACCGCCGGCTCCCAGCGAGCTGCCCAGGGCCACCCGTCAACCCCCAGGTGGAACCACCAAGAGCCAGCTGGCTTTGGCAGGGGTCGACAGCATGTGCATGTACAGCTGAATCACTCCGATGTTTTGACTAGCCATTGTTTAGTGAAGGAGTTTTTGGCGTTCTTGGGTCAGAGGAAAGGGCAGGGTTGGACTTCCAGCATCCATTACTCGTGGGCGGGAGTATGGGTGGAGCTAATTAGAATATTCATAGATTTGCACATACTTAAGTAGGTGGAAGATGTAAAAGCTCTTTCCAAGCAATTCTAAGGCAATGAAAGTGTTTTTTATAGATAAAAAGCCACAATATACTATTGTGGACAACACACATTTGTTTTTGAGATGGTTTTAGAGCCGTTGGAGTGCATCTTTAAAATAACTATGTGACCAGCCATGGAAAAACCAGGAACAAGTCTCCCGAAGGGTATTTTGAGTTATTTACAGATTCTGAAAGTGTGGAATCTAAGCTTTACAATGATCTCCAACACATGGAAATCTGAAAAGATTTGAAGATGTGGCCATTTGAATGTCGGCACCTCAAACTACTACTGAGAAAATCGGGTTCCAAGTTTCCAAAGGTTGTCTATTGACTACTCTATTTCAAATGCAAAGTTTACAGTTTTAAAATCTCCCAACTGTTACTTGAAAGATGGAGTAGCTTCTTCATGATTTCAACTAGCATATTTTGCAAAAACAAAATCACAAATTTTAAAAAAAAAAGAAAGTGTGTTTTAGGAATCACATCAGGCCGACTTGTTGCTGGTTTACTTGTGGGTCACAAATTACCTATAATTAGTGCTTGGAAACAGCAGTTATTTCATTATATCTAATAATATACCAGTTGGCTGTATTGCATTACAGAGATCTGTACTGGATATACAGTTAATACCGTTAATTCATCTGCAGGTTGAGGTGTGAGTGTCAGACCTTGGCAGTATTCAGAATAATCTGGCTAGGCCATTTTTGGCACAGTGCTACCACCTTAGTTTTGCTAGTTAGAATTAACTGAAAACTACAAACAGCTCTTAGAAGAAGTAAAATCCAACACTTTTGTTGAAGGCCACTTGGCCAAATTAAAGACTGTGTGTCTGCAAAATAAAAGTGTGGCTCCATTTACAAATATTTTTGTCTATTTAAAATTCTGCAAATTTTTGATCATCACCCAAACTCACACCAAACTTGCATTTTAATCACACTTACTGCAAGCAACATGTAAGGTGCAGACATGCATAACCTGTTTTAGGCCTTTTCCCTATATTAAATGATCACTAATGGTTCTGTACATTTTGATTTTTTTGTTTTTTCCCCCTAAAATTTTCTCCTAAACTGTAATTTCCCAGTTTGGGATCAATAAAGTACATCTATATCTATCTAAAATGCTAAAAGATAAAATTTTACTGTACAATGAAAGCCTTTTTCCCTGGTTCATTTTAAAGATCCTTTTGGATTGGTACTTTTAAGGTTATAGTTTTAATTCTGGGTAATTGGACAGAAGGATGTAAACTTTTTTTCCCCTTTAGTGATCCACAGTTTTGAGGTTCAGAAGATCTAAATTTTACCTACATTTGATTGGATTATTTTTGTCTCACAGTGTTTTATGCTATAATTAATTTAAAATGAGCATATTTATTCCCCACAGAATGAGGTCATGTGACACCACAGAGCCTTTCAGCTCTGTAGGGTCACTGTTTTCATGTCTGATAGAAGCTTAATTTACTGTGCTTTGGTTTCAATGTGGCACCTGGTTTGAATTGGGATGTGTATTTTTTGAACCCATAAAAATGTACCGCAGACTTAATATAAACATGAAATAAAGGCGTCTTCTGTCAGATGTGGGAGTTTTATAGTCCAGGAAAAAAATGCCTCATGTTCTATATGGAATCCAGTGTCCAAGTATATTTCAAAGATGGACATTTTAGGATAGGAGAGACCCCACACAAACAAAGCCATGAATTAATAAAGGCTGTATTAAACAAGAGCCCAAATTAATCACTAAAGACTGACTGGCTGTAATGAGTCTAGACAAGGAGAGTCCAATTAGATTAAATAAAAAAGAATTATGCTCCCAAGTCAAAGAGCAACAAGAGGAGTGTGTTCTCAAAAAATGTCAGAAGTTTCTTTAAAAAAAATAATCAGGCAAGTCAGTAATCGTGTTGGCAAAAAAAAAAGTTCTTGAGTCTACATTTGGGGCAGAGAGTAAACTGTCAGATTGGAGCTCTGATCTGCGACTATGACGTTGGGTTCTCCTTTCAGCACGGCAGGGCAGAGCCAGTTCACCTTGTCCCCATGGTTGATGCTCAGTTTGGGCCCTGACTTCTCCTCCTCCATGTCCTCTGCTCCTACAGCTGCTGCCTCATCTTCAGCTGTCAGCGAGGTTTTTTCTTCATCCTGGGGCTGTTCCTTTCTCTTTGACTTGTTCTTGCCTTTCCTGCGACGGGGTGCAGTCTTATGAATTTTTCCCTCTGGAGCCGCCATCGGGTGCTTACTGAGGTCCCACAGGGCAACGCTGCTGTCATTTCCACCAGTGATGAGCCAGTACGGGTGTGAAAGAAAACTGATAAAGTGGGCTTGTGAGGCTCCCTGACTGTGAGCTTTGATGGCTCCGTGCTGTTCCAGTTTAGAGCCGCTGCCGATCCGCATCAAGTGCACCCGCCCATCCTCTGCTGCACACACCAAAATGTTTCCACAGCTTGAAACAGACACACAGTGGGCCAATGGTGGGTTGAAAAGCTGACCAGGGCGTTGCTGATGGTCACCTTCTTCCTCTGCCACGTCCTGGAGGTTAAGGGTCCACAGAGGGCGAGTCTTCTGCAGACCCCACAGCATCACCTGAAGGAACAACAAAGATGAAACCAGGAAATAAATCTGAGCCATGAACTGAATGACAGAAACAGTTGCATATCTTTCAACAGGGAGTTTTATTAAAAAAAACAACACTGGACTAAAAACTAATTAAAATTCAAGACGTTTCGATGTTCATCCAAACACCATCATCAGTTGTAAGACTGCAGCAGGAAGTATCTCAAGATACCTTCCTTTCTTGAGATACTTCCTGCTGCAGTCTTACAACTGATTATGGTGTTTTGATGAACATCGAAACGTCTTGAATTTTAATTAGTTTTTAGTCCAGTGTTTTTAAAATGAAACTCCCTGTTGAAAGTTTGTCTGATACCTAGATGTTTGAAAATGAATTTACACAGACAGTTGCATATCTTTCTCTCACCTGCATGTCCAGTCCCGCAGAAACCAGATTGTTGGGCCTGTGAGGCCTGAAAGCAACAGAGGAGCAGATGTTTGTGTGTCTTCGCAGAGTTCTGCACACCTTCCCTCCAGGAAGCTCCAGTATCCTCACAGCCCCAGAGTCATCAGCCACTGCCAGAGCTGAACCCGTCTCATTCAGTGCTAAAGCATTGATCTCCTCCTCCCCTACTCCCTTAAACTCCTCCACGGGAGCCTTTAGCTTCCTTGGGTCAAATACACTCACTGTGTCTCCGTGGGACACATAGAGCTGGTTTGGAACCAAAGGCGAGAACACAACACTGGTGCTGTCCTCTTCACCAGACAGGGTCAGACGGTCTATGATGGTCCCCTCCTGGTTCCACACTGTGACCTCTCCACCTTCAGACCCTGAAGCCAGAAGGCCCTCAGGGCCCGGAGCCACCCCGACACACAGAATGGAAGTGGAGTGACCCTCAGACCACTGCTTGGCCATACTGACCCTACGAAAAATATGTTAGTTAACAAGATAAACATTTTCAGCTGTTAGTACAAATATTAGATAGATGGATAGATACAGTGGGGCAAAAAAGTATTTAGTCAGCCACCAATTGTGCAAGTTCTCCCACTTCAAAGATGAGAGAGGTCTCCAATTTTCATCATAGGTATACCTCAACTATGAGAGACAAAATGAGGAAATAAAATCCACAAAATCACACTGAAGGATTTTTAATGAATTAATTGGTAAATTCCTCGGTAAAATAAGTATTTGGTCAATAACAAAAGTTCATCTCAGTACTTTGTTATATACCCTTTGTTGGCAATGACAGAGGTCAAACGTTTTCTGTAAGTCTTCACAAGGTTTTCACACACTGTTGCTGGTATTTTGGCCCATTCCTCCATGCAGATCTCCTCTAGAGCAGTGATGTTTTGGGGCTGTCGCTGGGCAACACAGACTTTCAACTCCCTCCAAAGATTTTCTATGGGGTTGAGATCTGGGGACTGGCTAGGCCACTCCAGGACCTTGAAATGCTTCTTACGAAGCCACTCCTCCGTAGCCCGGGCGGTGTGTTTGGGATCACTGTCATGCTGAAAGACCCAGCCACGTTTCATCTTCAATGCCCTTGCTGATGGAAGGAGGTTTTCACTCAAAATCTCACGATACATGGCCCCATTCATTCTTTCCTTTACACAGATCAGCTGTCTTGGTCCCTTTGCAGAAAAACAGCCCCAAAGCATGATGTTTCCACCCCCATGCTTCACAGTAGGTATGGTGTTCTTTCTCCTCCAAACACGACAAGTTGAGTTTTTACAATAAAGTTCTATTTTGGTTTCATCTGACCATATGACATTCTCCCAATCCTCTTCTGGATCATCCAAATGCTCTCTAGCAAACTTCAGACGGGCCTGGACATGTACTGGCTTAAGCAGGGGGACACATCTGGCACTGCAGGATTTGAGTCTCTGGCGGCGTAGTGTGTTACTGATGGTAGCCTTTGTTACTTTGGTCCCAGCTCTCTGCAGGTCATTCACTAGGTCCCCCTGTGTGGTTCTGGGATTTTTGCTCACCATTCTCGTGATCATTTTGACCCCACGGGGTGAGATCTTGCGTGGAGCCCCAGATCGAGGGAGATTATCAGTGGTCTTGTATGTCTTCCATTTTCTAATAATTGCTCCCACAGTTGATTTCTTCACACCAAGCTGCTTACCTATTGCAGATTCAGTCTTCCCAGCCTGGTGCAGGTCTACAATTTTGTTTCTGGTGTCCTTTGACAGCTCTTTGGTCTTGGCCATAGTGGAGTTTGGAGTCTGACTGTTTGAGGTTGTGGACAGGTGTCTTTTATACTGATAAAGAGTTCAAACAGGTGCCATTAATACAGGTAACGAGTGGAGGACAGAGGAGCCTCTTAAAGAAGAAGTTACAGGTCTGTGAGAGCCAGAAATCTTGCTTGTTTGTAGGTGACCAAATACTAATTTTACCGAGGAATTTACCAATTAATTCATTAAAAATTCTTCAATGTAGATTTTCTGGATTTTTTTTTTCTCATTTTGTCTCTCATAGTTGAGGTATACCTATGATGAAAATTGGAGACCTCTCTCATCTTTTAAGTGGGAGAACTTGCACAATTGGTGGCTGACTAAATACTTTTTTTCCCCACTGTAGATGTACTTTATTGATCCCAAACAGGGAAATTACAGTGTAACAACAGCATGACAAAGTAGACAATCAAAATGACAGAAACACACACAGCATAAAAGAAAAAGGGATTAACCATAGAAAGTAAAACTGCCTAAATAACTTATATATATCGCAGATGAATAGCTGCTGACCCGTATAGATACATGAATCATACTTGTTGTACAATGCAGGACTATCAGGCGCAGGGTACAATGTGAGGTACCAATTAGACTGAAGGTGCAGTATGGCAGCATAGTTATGACCAGAATTCAACATTAGAGTGAGTTATTGTGCAGTGACATGGCATGTGGCAGGAAAGATTTCCTGTACCTGACCGTTTGGCAGCAAAGCTGTAGCAGTCTGCTGGGGAAAGTGCTAAACCAGTGATATACAACAGGGAAAATAAGTATTGAACACGTCAACTTTTTTCTCATTAAACATATTTCTGATGGAGCCATTGACCTGAGATTTTCACCAGATATCAGTAACAACCCAAGTAATCTATACATACAAAAAAAAATCAAGGCAACTGTGTTCACAAAACAAGTTGTATTTGACCCAGACCTCTCTGCTGAAGTTAATCAGAGCACAGGCAGCGGAGGTGAATATAATAGGCTGGGAAGTATCATGAAGAAACCCCGGCTGAATCTCCCACCAGCAAATGACCGCAGATGGGCACAATTGGATGAGGACTTAAGTATCTCACTTGATAACATCTTGAAAGGAGATGTAGCCAGGAAGATCAAGACCATGGTACATACCGTGTATCAGGCATGTCAGGACACCTTTGGAGTGAAAAAAGACAAAGGTGTCAAGCCACCGGCAGGACCCTCCAGAAGGCAGCGTCAGATTGCAGAAGTGCGGAGGGATTTAAGATCAATTAAAAAAAGGTGGCGGGAAGGGAATGAAGATGAAAGAGAGGCCCTAAATGAATTAAATGGAGAGTTGCGGAAGAAATTGCTCCAACTTTGCAGAGCCGAAACAAGCCGGAGAAAGCAGAGAGAGAAGCGGCGACAGAGGAAGGCCTTTTTTAGTAACCCCTTCAGGTTTATAGCCAATCTCCTCGGCAAGCCCAAAAGTGGAAGGCTGATGTGTTCAAAAGAAGAAGTTGAGGAAAGTGTGGCAGCGGCACATGGGGATCCCAATAGAGACGTCCCATTGGGAGATTGCCCTTTCCAACTGCCGCCACTTAAGCCACACTTCCCTTTCAATATAGCAGACTTCACTTTTGAAGAAGTAAAGGATGTAGTGAAGAAAGCCCGGGCAGGTTCTGCTCCAGGACCATCAGGTACAACTTATAAAATCTATAAAAACTGTCCCCGCTTGTTGAGAAGGCTGGCAAAACTGTTACGAGTTCTTTGGAAGAAGAAACAAGAGCCCTGGTTTTGGACACTGGCTGAGGGCTGCTTTGTTCCTAAAGGATTAAATTCATCTGGACTTGACCAGTTTCGAGAGATTTCCCTCCTAGATGTTGAAGGGAAGATATTCTGGTCTATCATCGCTAAGCGGTTAATGTCATATTTACTTACTAATAAGTTTGTTGACACAAGTGTCCAGAAAGGAGGCGTCCCGGGATACTCTGGTTGCTTGGAGCATACGTCAGTGATTAGCCAAGTCATTAAAGAGGCAAAAAAGAATAACACCACCCTTTCTGTTGTCTGGCTAGACCTTGCCAAAGCTTATCCAAGTGTACCCCACCAACTGATCCGTAAAGCACTGGAATACTACCAAGTACCATCAGAGGTGATTAAGCTTGTGATGTCCCATATGAATTTCCTGAGGATGAGGTTTACTGTTGGAGATTTTACCACCGAATGGCAGAGACTCGAAAAAGGCATCATGGCAGGGTGCACAATATCTGTGGCTTTGTTTGTGGCTGCTATGAATTTGATATTGAAGGTAGGAGGGATACAATGCAGAGGCCCAAAAGCAGATGATGGCACTAGGCATCCAGCTTGTAGAGCCTTTATGGATGATATAACCGTAATGACTCCGTCAGTGCAAGGAATGCATTGGATCCTAGGCTCATTGGAGAAGATGGCAGCTTGGTCACGAATGCAGTTTAATCCAGGAAAGTCTAGGAGTCTGAGCATTATGAAAGGAAAGTTGATGGAAAGCATTTTCAGCATCGAAGGGACTGTAATTCCATCAATTCAAGAACAGGGAGTACGATGCCTGGGAAAGTACTACGATTGTACCTTAAATGATAGGGGGAATTTAAAGCAGACCATGGTTAGTTTGTGTAGCTGGCTTAAGGCAATTGACAGAAGCCACTTGCTTGGGAGGTTTAAGGTATGGTGCTTTCAGTATGGCATCATACCCAGGTTGCAGTGGCCATTTCTGCTATATGATTTTGCAGTTACAAGAGTAGAAGCAATGGAGAGACTCTGTAGCAAATTTATTCGCAGATGGCTAGGAGTTCCCCCATCCTTCAGTTCAGTTAATCTCTACAGTAAGACTTCCAAGCTTCGCCTACCAATCTCATCGGTGGTGGAGGAGTTCAAGGCCACTAAGGCAGGGTCTGTTTGTTCTCTGCTCTATTCTGATGATAAGAAGGTCAGGCATTCCAACATAGCCATTAAGTGTGGTAGGAAATGGAGACCCCAGGAAGCTGTCAGGGAAGCTGAAGCATACTGGAGACATGACGAAATCGTCGGCGTAGTTTGTCAGGGACGACTCGGGCTAGGAAATTACAATGGTAAAAGGTGGAGCAAAGCTGACACCAAAGGCAGGAGAAGATTCGTAGTACAGAGGGTCAGAGAGGCAGTGGAAGAGGACCGCTGTGTGAAAGCCACAGGGCTTGCCTCTCAAGGGCAGTGGATGCAGTGGAACCATGCACTTGAACAATCACTGTCCTGGAATGATATCTGGGGCACGGACCAGGGCAAGTTGGCTTTTCTTCTCCGTGCAGTGACCGATCTTTTACCAACACCAAGTAATTTAAAACTTTGGTACAAAGATGAGGATTCATCTTGTAAGCTGTGCAGTATGTCCCCTAGTACTTTGAATCACATTTTGACCGGGTGCTCTAGAGCACTGGGAGAAGGGCGTTATCGGTGGAGACATGATAAAGTCCTTGCAGAAATGGCAAAGTGGGTTGAATTTCAAAGGATTAGAGCCAACAACCATCAGGCAACATCATTTCAGGTCATTAGCTTTCAAAAGCCAGGAAATAAGTCTCCGAAGAAAACAACTGTCAGAATGCGCCCCTCTGTTTTGCATAAAGCATCAGATTGGGAGTTGCACGTTGACCTAAAAAAGAAGCTCGTCTTCCCAGAAGAAGTAGTAACAACTACTCTCCGCCCGGACATGATTCTTTGCTCTCAGAGTGCAAAATCCATTGTAATAGTCGAGCTTACAGTGCCTTGGGAGGAGAGGCTGGATATATCTCACGAACTCAAGAAGGAAAAATATCAGGACCTGGTTGATGAGGCTCGGATTAAAGCGTGGCACACTACTTTATTCCCCGTTGAGGTTGGTTGTCGTGGGTTTCCAGCTGCATCTTTGTATCATTTTTTACATAAGATAGGTCTGGAACCTAAACATCTTAGGAAAGCCATTGGGGATATAGCCTCAGTGGCAGAGGCTAGTTCAAAGTGGTTGTGGCTCACAAGAGACCGTGGTTGGAACCCTTCTGCAAGTGAAGATTAATCTTTGCTGCCCCACTCAGGCGAGGCGTACAGGTTCAGGGGCGAAACGCCGATGACCCTGAGACACCTGCTGATGATGCAGGAGGGATCCTCTAACGAAGTTTTGACCACTCATCCACCAGGACTGTTAAGAAGAGAAACTGATGTCTCATCTATTTTGCTTTTGCAGTTTCTGCTTGTAGCAAAGCATCTTTGATGTTTATTTCTCTCTAATAAAGTTGAATCACACAGGGAATAAGTATTGAACATGCTTGGTGAATTCATTTAATATTTAGTAGAAGTCTTTGTTGGTAATAACAGCTTCCAGACGCCTCCTGTATGGAGAAACTAGGTGCAGGCATTGCTCAGGAATAATTTTAACCCGTTCTTCCACACAAACGGTCTTCAAATCTTGAAGGTTCCGTGGGTGTGTTCAATGAACTCTGATCTTCAGTTCGTTCCATAGATTTTCAATTGGATTCAGGTCAGGTGAATGACTGAGCCATTCTAGCAGCTTTATTTTCCTTGTCTGGAGCCATTTGAGAGTTTCCTTGGCTGTGTGTTTGGGATCATTGTCTTGCTGAAATGTCCACCCTCGTTTCATCTTCAGCATCTTGGCAGATGGCAACAGGTTCTTATCAAGGATGTCTCTGTACATTTGTACATTCATCTCTCCTTCAATTATATGACGTCTGCCTGTACCGTGTGCTGAAAAACACCCCCACACCATGATGCTTCCACCACCAAACTTCACTGTTGGTATGATGTTTTTGGGCTGATGTGCTGTGCCATTTCTTCTCCAAACATGCTGTGTGTGTTGTGGCATCCAAAAAGTTCAATTTTAGTCTTATCTGACCAGACTATATTCTCCCAGTATTTTACTGGCTTGCCCAAATGTTGTGCAGCAAACTTTAAATGAGCTTCAACATACTTTTTCTTCAGTAATAGAGTCTTGGAGGTGAGCGGGCATAGAGCCCATGTCGACTGAGTGCATTACTTACTCTTTTCTTTGAAACAGCAGTACCTGCTAACTCCAGGTCTTTCTGGAGCTCTCCATGAGTGGTCTTTGGCTCTTGGATAACTCTTCTGATAATTCTTTTCACTCCTCTGTCAGAAATCTTACGAGGAGCTGCTGGTCGTGGCCGGTTTATGGTAAAATGATGTTCTTTCCACTTCCGAATGATGGCTCCAACAGTGCTCACTGGAACATTCAGCAGTTTACAAATGCGCCTGTAACCAATGCCATCATTATACATGATATAATGTATCATATATATCATATATGTATCATATATCAAAATATATTTCATGGTGATTACAGACCAGGTGAAGAAACAGCTGGAGAGACTCCGCCAGCAGAAGGCGGCGGGCCCCGATGGCATCTCCGCCAGGACCCTGAGGACCTGTGCCAACCAGCTAGCTCCGGTACTGAAACACCTGTACAACCTGAGCCTGAGTCTGGAGAGAGTACCGGTGCTGTGGAAGACATCCTGCCTGGTTCCTGTTCCCAAGAAGTCATCTCCATCGGACCTGAACCACTATCGACCAGTTGCCCTCACATCTCATGTGATGAAGGTCCTGGAGAGACTAGTCTTAGCCCACCTGAGGCTGCAGGTAAAGACATGGCTGGACCCTCTGCAGTTTGCATATCAGCCCCATTTAGAAGTTGGAAGATGCTGTCATCTACCTGCTGCAACAAGCCCATCTGCACGTGGATGGCGGAGCAGATACTGTGAGAATCACTTTTTTTGATTTCTCCAGTGCCTTTTACACCATCCAGCCACTGCTGCTGGGTGAGAAGATGCGGGTGATTGGGGTTGACAGCTCTGTGATCTCCTGGATTACTAACTACCTGACAGGCAGGCCACAGTTTGTCCGGCTGGGCAGTGTCTTGTCTGGAGTGGTGACTAGTGATATGGGAGCTCCACAGGGGACTGTGCTCTCTCCTTTTCTCTTTACTTTATACGCCACTGACTTTCAGTACAACACAGAGTCATGCCACCTGCAAAAATTCTCTAACAACTCAGCTGTTGTGGGGTGTATAAGAGGAGGAGAGGAGGGGGAGTACAGGGCACTGGTAGACAGATTTATGGAGTGGACAGAGCAGAATCACCTGAGGTTGAATGTCAGCAAAACCAGAGAGATGGTGATTGACTTCAGGAGGAGGAAGACACCTTCTCAGCCACTGCAGATTAGGGGGGAGGATGTGGGAGTGGCTGAGGACTACAAGTATCTGGGTGTCAGGATCAGCAGCGGGTTGGACTGGAGATCCAACACCGATGCTGCACACAAGAAGGGGATGAGCAGACTCTACTTCCTGAGGAAGCTGAGATCCTTCAACGTGTGTAGCAGGATGCTGGAGCTTTTTTACCAGACCGTTGTCGCCAGCGCCATTTTCTTTGCTGCTGTCTGTTGGGGTAGCAATATCAGGGCCAGCAACACCAACAGACTTGACAAGTTTATCAAGAGGGCTGGCTCTGTAATTGGTCTCAGACCAGAGACCTTTGAGACAGTGGTGGAGAGGACAACACTAAATAAACTACGATCCATCATGGACAATCCTGATCACCCCCTCCACCACACACTGGACAGACAGCGAAGCACTTTCTCCAGTAGACTACTACAGCTTCGCTGTCAAACGGCCAGGTACAGGAAATCTTTCCTGCCGCATGCCATTTCACTGTACAATAACTCACTATGATGTTGTATTATGGTCATAACAATGCTGCCACACTGCACCTTACAGTCTAACTGGTATCTCACATTTCACTCTGCTCCTGATGCTCCTGATAGTCCTTCATTGTGCAACGGGATGATTCATGTGTTTATATGGGTCATCATATATTAAGCTATGATGTATAGTCGTGTTAGTTTTCATTTCCATGGGTAATCCCTTTGTCTGTCATGTGTGCGTTTCTGTCGTTTGGTTCTCTACTGTCATGCTGCTGTTACACTGTAATTTCCCAGTTTGGGATCAGTAAAGTACATCTATCTATTATGCTTTGCAACAATAAGGTTGCGGAGGTCTAGAGAGCACTTTGCTTCTACCCATCATGAGTTCTTTGTGGTATGACAATCTGATATTCACAAACCTTTTAAAGGCTATCAGTCAGGACTTATCCAGCTGAAATTAATTTTGCACTGATGGGGATGGGATGGCTTCCTAAATTCTGATGGATTTCAGCTGGTTTCTTGGACTTCTATGCCTTTTTGCACCTCTTTTTCTTCGTGTGTTCAATACTTATTCCCTGTGTCATTCCACCTCATTAAATATAACTTGTTTTGTGAACACAGTTGCCTTGATTTCTCTATGTATGGATTACTTGGGTTGTTAGGGATATCTGGTGAAAATCTCAGGTCAATGGCTCCATCAGAAATATGTTTAATGAGAAAAAAGTTGACACGTTCAATATTTATTTTCCCCGCTGTAACTGTCAAACAAATTATGACAGCTATGCATACCATTGGTAACATAAGCATAGTTTAAACTGAATTTTTTTTTTTACTATAAATGAACATCAGTTTTAAATAATTATTCTTCTTGGCTGCTAGTGATCAGTACCAGTAAATTTTACTTTAAACATGAAAATGTGATTATTTTGCTGTACTACGTATCAAAAAGACATTAAAGTGAAGTGGCTATGGATACGGAAGCTGTATCCCTATACAAAATATCTGTTGGTATGGAAGAATTGAAAATCCAACAAAACGTTTTCAGATCAACTCTAAGCCAACTGCCCCTGTGGCTTAGATAGATAGTACAGTGGACCTGTAATCAGAAGGTTGCTGGTTTGCATCCGGCTTTCAGCGCCTTGTCATGCTATTTTACTTGATATGAGATGGAATTTAGAATTTGAGGTTAGCCTTAGAATTTGGGAGTGGGTAAAGTTTAAAAGGAAGTAAACAGATATTAATTAAAATTTTGACACAACATGACAATAAAGGTTGATTTGATTTGAAATAAATGCCTCAGATTTCCATACCTGTAGCCTGCTGTTTTTTGAGATACAAATTAAAAGAACACACTGGCCAATCAGATTCAAGCCATATCTGTAGCAAGAATTCTATGGGTACCGCTCCGTAGCCATACTCACTCCCTTAAAAATACTGAAATAAGATATTGTGAAAATAAATATTTAGTACTGTACTCTGAAGATATTTTTTTATGTTTACAGCTTTTTTTTTTTTTGTAAATTTAGAACTTCTCATAAATTTGTGTTTTTGGTCATTTTTATTTAACCTTTATTTATACAGGGTAGTTCCATTGAGAGGCAACCTCTCATTTTCAAAGACGCCCTGTTCACACTGACACCAGGAAGCTGCCCAGCACAACCACAGACTGACCTGTGGCCAATGAGCAGCTCCACTGGAGCAGCTGGGGTTCAGGGCCTTGCTCAAAGGCACCACAGTGGGGTTAAGGAGGGTGGGGAAAACACCACTATCTGTCCCACCCAGATCTAATCCTGCCAGTCCAGGGATCAAACCTGCGACCCTCCGCTCACCAGTCCACATCCCTAACCATTAGGCCACCACTGCCCAGTACCCTACTCTGAACTGAAGATCATTTTTTTCTTAAGTTTACAGCTTTTTTGTAAATTTAGAACTTCTCATAAATTTGTATTTTTGTCATGCAAATTTTAATCTTTTTTCTCATATATTTGCAAATATATTAATATAAATTTGTAACATTTTTGTACATTTTCTAACTTCATTATCAAGTAGTTACTTTTTTTGGTGAGGTTTTTCTCCTAAATTCGAAGGGTATTACTTGGTAAACTTGGAACTAACCTTAATAAAAATTATTTACCCCCCAAGTTTAGGAGGGAAGTATCAAATTTAATTGAATACGAATGATATCCGAATAACCAAAGATTTGGGTACTGTCCTGCTAGCGTATTTAATACAATAAATACTGTCCTGCATACATTATCTGGAAAACTATCACAAAAATTCTATTTCCATAAAATATTGTGTCCTGATCATTTAGTGTCACTGTAATTTCTAACGTTTCTTCAACTTTTATCCAAACATTTTAATTTTAGAAACATATGCGTGGAACGAGAAAACGAGCACTTACAACATAATCTAATAATTAAGGAAAAGCCTTTTAAAAACTGTTGTCTGTTCTTAATCTGATTTGTATTCAGCCAATTCAGATTGTCACTTACGAGTACTGAGTAAGGCTAACTAGCTTAGCTTAAAGGGTAACACGCAGCTCAATCCTCGGTTAACAGTTTCACTACCATAACATGACGATGTTCTCTTTCTTACTAAGATCTTACTGTTATAACAGCGGTGATATTTTCCCCAAATGAAAATTTACTCTACCCGAGTGAGGAGTGCTGCTGCTGCTGCTGCTATAAACTTCAGCAAATGATGCCATGTGGGGCCAAGTCGCTGAATGATGTCATCACGAATGTGCGTTTGGAATTTAGCCAATCAAGCAGCGCCAATCAACCCACGTGTTTCTAAATATAAACACAGTACAACAATTGTATTGGAAATGAAAGACAGATAATGGAAAATGAAGTTCGAGAAGCCGGTAGGGAATGTGATTTAACTGGGACTCTGGGAACAGATGGAGATGGAGAGGCAATAAGAATCACGAGAAGGGCTCTTTTCTCTTTTTTAAATAACACAGGATTAAGTCATAGAATTTAGGGGTCAGGCTCAGATGACATAACGTTGCACACTCTTGTACAGTAGGTGGCGGTATGCACCTTTCAGTTGTTTGCTATCCGCCAGTAGCGAGAGAAGAAGAAGAAGAAGAAGAAGGATGGCAACAGCACTGCTGATTCAGATGCGAAATATACTGTCTGGGTGCATATTTATATTCTGCCGGGTAATTTATACTATAATGCTGTTGATACCATCTAGCTGCAATGCTCCTGCACTGTGTATATAACTGTGTACATATGCATATTTTATTTACTGCTTTGGCTAACCAGCTCTTTTCTTATTTACTATTGCTCTGAGTGCTGTTATCCCTTTGATACTGCAATCCTGGAATTTCCCCATTGTGGGACGAATAAAGGCTTATCATATCTTATCTTATCTTATTTGAAACAGGAGTGCTTTTGGACAATGTGACCACTAGGGTACAGTTTTACCAATGAGCTTTTATTTCTTGGTTTGACCACACAACAAAATGCCACAAATTTTTGCAAGCTATTGTTATTATCTGCTGTCCAAGTCGTATGAAGTTGTAGTTCATTGCCTTTTTTCTATCTCTATAAAACAGCAGATTTTAGATTAACCTTCAATTGTGACCAGCACAAGACACATCTGTACATCAATCATGCCTTTTATTCAGCATTTCAAGAGTACCTGGTAGGTGGATGGAATATATTTGCAAAGAATTACTTAATGGCATAGATAAAAGAGAAATAAAGAATAGTTTTTGTTTGCACAGCAAAAGGTGGTAGACGTTTTACTATAGCTTGTGAAAATATTTCATTAAATCAAAATATTCCATTTCTTCACATTAAAATAGGCCCCACTTTGAAAGAAACACACTGATTCATTTCATATTTAGCCTGCAAATAAAACAAAAAAAAAATCAGTCTAAAATTGTTTTGTCAATAACTTACAAGTTATGTAATCTAAAAATTAACATATTATACACATTTTTTAGTAGCATATTTTTTTAATTTGAATTTTATATACTTTATTGATCCCCAGAGGGGAAACTGAGGGCATCCACCTGGATGGATGAAGCAGCCACGGTACGGCGCTATCCCTTAACCATTCACACACACATTCACACCTAGGGCCGCTTTAGAGTCTCCAGTTAACCAAACCTGCATGTTTTTGGCCTGTGGGAGGAAACCGGAGAAATCCCGGAGTAAACCCACGCAGATACGGGGAGAAACATGCAAACTCCACACAGATCACTGTTGGTCAGGGGCTGGGATCGAACCAGGGATCCCATGGCCAAGGGTGAGTTGCTGTGCTGGCGCAGTGCTAACCACTGTTCCACCACACCGCCCAATAAATGATTGTTGAGTATTATTCATTGGCGTCCTAACTCAATGTGTAATATAGCAGCTGTATTGTTCCCAGTTGGTTGTTCTATAAGTTACAGCGTGTTGGAATGTGACGTTATCACATGTTCCCGGTTCCCTCTGTAGCAATCAGGAGACTAGCCTGTCTGCAGTGAGTAGCAAGTAGCATGATGAAGAAATGTTCTGCTCTGTGTTGTAACATTTAATAAATATGCCTGGAGGCTACAGAGAGAACCAGCCAAGTTCTGCTTATCCTCTTCATGCCAGAAGAACTCAGCTTTACAGCATCTCTTAGAAGAAAAAGGAAAAAACAGCAAAGTTTTCGTATTCTAAATAACTTTGACTTAGTTTTGTGTTTGTACTTCAGTGACTTTTAATTTTTCTAATGGATGGTTTGAAGTCTGTATTTCTCCCCCAAATAAAGATTCTAGTTCGCTGATATTCATTTTTATTACATCTGTTTTTTTCAGATACATTATTTTGCCTTCATCTGTTTAAGAAGCCAACTTTATTGTCATTTCATCCATACAGTAGAATGAAATTACATTTCTCCTATATACAATACTAATCACATCTAGAGGCGCTGCCACAAACAACTTTTCTTCCCCCCATTCTATTATGCTGAGCACCAAGCTAGAAGGCGGGGAGTACCATTTTTATATGGTCTTTGGTATGACCCAGCTGGGGCTTGAACCCATGACCTTCCTCGCTGTGGGGACGGATGCTCTACCACTAGGCCACCACTCTGGTAAATTCAGTGGGGAAAAGAGACCAAAAGAGTTGGAAGCCATGTTACAGACTAATAAGGACAAATTATTGTATTAATAAAGCAGCAGATTGTGTTGACAAATCGATTCCTTAAAACCTCCAGTTTGAATTTATTTTCCTGCACATACTCCATGACATGAAACTGGAAAGCACACAGAAGAGACAGATCATGGAATCATTGTTCAGTGTGTCCCCAGCCTTCACTGGCTCCTCTCCCTTGATTCATCCAAAGCTGTGGATGTGATGAGTGTGGCCCATTTCTGGGTCACTGAACAGTATACCATTCTGTCACTCTGAATAGGCAGCAAAAAGGAGGGGACACCAGCTTTCAAACACTCACCCAAAAAGACACAGCCACAAACCCAGACACACTGCCCCACTCATCCAAGTGTTGACAGTATACTGGATATCTTTTCAAAGAAGCACTGTGAAGGTAAGTAATCTACACCCTAAAAACATTTTCAGCTCATCTCCGTGCCTTAGTTGCCTTCTCTGCCGCAATGATGCAGAATAATGTCTGCTGATGAATTGCGTTGCTGATATGTTAGCAGTTATTTGTGGTCTGCAGACACACATTAATTGCTAGATAAGTAATTTCTTCCTGATGGCAAGAGATAGAGGTTGTTTGCTTGTGTAGACTGGTAGTGTGCTCACTGCTACTGTTGTAAAGTCTGAGGTAAGCAACTGTACTTTTCAGAGTTTTGATTCATGTTGTGTTTAAGTTAAGATTTGGTTAATTTACCGAAATGTGTAACTCTTGACAGATTAAAACCAGTCATAAAAACTATGCTGTTAAATACTGTGTGGGGACTGATTAGAGATTCTGCGGCAGACAGAAGAAAGTCTTGTGTCTCCTACCATGAATAAGGTGACAACATGATTCACATTTCAATTACTGGATTTTTAAAAAAAAAATATTATTTTATATATGCCTTTTTTAAGATTTCTGTTATGACACAAACGTTTAAAATACTTCTTACATGTTTTGATCATTTAACCTCTCCCACTCAACTGAAATTTGAGAGTGAGTAATTTCTCCCACTCACTGAAATTCACTCAACCTGTGAATTTCAGTGAGCGCAAAAAAAGACAGACGCAAATACAAATTTTCATTATATTGCATGTTCTATATACTTGTAGAGAAAATTGAGTGCACTTTTACTTTTCCCTGTTTCACTGTAGGTAAATATTAATTACTCCAGGCAGCATGGTGATGAAGTAGTTAGCATTGTTGCCTCACGGCTAGAAGGTTCCAGATTTGAATCCCCAGGCTGGCAGACTGTGTAGAGTTTGTATGTTTTCCCTGTGTTATGTGGGTTTACTCCAGCTTTGTCCCACAATCCAGTGACCTGGATGTTAGGTTAACTGGTCATTCTAAATTGTCCTTAGATATCTGTCTCCTATAGACCTTTAGAATATAGCTTAAAGGTCCCATTTACTGCCCTTTTTCATGGATTAATTCCAAATTCTGACATCATCAAGAACATATATCTGTATTTTGATAAACAAATAATAATTTCTGTGTCTTTTTACGTGAGTTCTAGAAAGCCAGTCTGTGAGCTCTCCTAAAAAATGCCGCGTTTCAGGCCTCCTCATTGTTATTAATGAGCCCCTGTGGAAAATGTGAAAATGACGAGGCAGAGTTTATCTCACGCGTCAGGTTTATTCACATCTTCCATCATCAGCAAAAACAGAAAAAGAGGAAGAAACCCAGACATTCGTCCTTTAAATACCTCAGGAACTTCAAACTAACTAACTACTAACTAACCTGCACTTATATAGCGCTTTTCTAGTCACAAAGACCACTCAAAGCGCTTTCATTAATACTAACCCTCTATTCTAAGGGCCTATAGGAAACAGATATCTAGGGACAATTTAGAACAACCAATTACATGCATGTCTTTGGATTGTGGGAGGAAACCGGAGCCCCCGGAGTAAACCCACGCAGCACAGGGAGAACATGCAAACTCCACACAGAAAGGTTCCAACCCCTGCCAACCTGGGGATTCGAACCAGGAACCTTCTAGCTGTAAGGCAACAGTGCTAACCACTGCACCACTGTGCTGCCCCACAGTCACATTGTCAAAACACACAGTCACATTGTATTTAATCCCAAGTAACAATGCATCTTCTTTCAGATCTTAACACCTCCTCCCAAAGCCTCTGGCGGCCAGGAAAATCCCCCCAGGCCGTCTCTTTGCATACCAAAGACAAAACTTTCACATCCTCCTGTTATCTCCAAAGAGACCCAGTTCTTTGTTCAGTCTAAGATGTGAAGCCTAAAGTGGTATACATATGAAGCATGAAGTGATATACATATGTGCATATGTGTGCCACACCCCAAATCTGATTGGGCACAAGTTATGTGACTGACATGTGTGGCAAAGCCAATCACAAGTGAGGAGGCGTAACCTATTGCAGGACCCAGTTTGACTGATCACGGAACACTACATAAGCAAAACATGAAAAAGAGAAGTACCAAATTTGACTAGATAAAGAGCAAAATGAAGATCTAATGCTACCATGATTGTGGAGGGTCTGAATGATAGTTTGACACATGCAGCCATGCAACACAAGCCTTGCGAGGGGAGCGGGGAGACTCCCGGCTGGTTCACAGTCGGCTGTTCCTGTGCCTTGCTTCTTTCACTTGATGAACTCGTGCTCATCTAATGCACATGCTGTTTGGCCGCATATGCCAATGTAACGGACAACCAAGCCACAACTGGCGACATCCAACTGGGTATTTGAACTCACGACCCCTGGCTTCAGAGTCCAGCACTCTACCTGTGTCGCCAATAGGGTCAACCTACTTGGCAAGCCAATTGGGAATGCCTTTATTGACATCCATCTTTTACAGCTTAATCCTTTTCGGGTCGCGGGGGGGCTGGAGCCTATCCCAGCATCTTTGGGCGAGAGGCAGGGTACACCCTGGACAGATCGCCAGTACATCGCAGGGCCAACACAAAGAGACAGATAACCATTCACTCTCACATCCATACCTAAGGACAATTTAGAATCCCCAGTTGATGCCAATTAACCTCACCTGCATGTCTTTGGCCTGTGGGAGGAAACCGGAGTACCCGGAGTAAACTCACACAGACACGGGGAGAACATGCAAACTCCACACAGAAGGGTCACCAATGGTCTGGGGGTGGGATCAAACCCACGATGGTCAAGGGTGGAATCGATCCCATGACCTTCTTGCTGTGCTGCCACTGTGCTAACCACTGCACCACCGTGCTGCCCGCTTTTATTGACACTGCTACATATTTCCCTCCAATTTTTGACATCGTCCCAATGTCAGAGGTGCATTTAAGCTTTCAGGCTCCATGGCTGCCTTCTGACACTAGCGGGTATATGGAGAAGGGAACTAATATGCCACCAGTAAATCCTGCACCAGATAAATCCCACTGCTGTCACCAATTGTAACCGAGGGAACGGGCAACCAAGCCCCAACTGGCGATGTCCAACTGGGGATTCGAACTCATGTTTGTTTGTGGCGGCGCCTTGCATGGCAGCGACCCCTCTGATTCTACATGTGATTAACACTGTAAATAGGGGAAACGTAATTTCGTTCTACCGTACATGATGGACTGAATGACAACAGAGATGGCTTCACAACCCCCGGCTTCAGAATCCAGCACTCTGCCTGTGTCGCCAATAGGGTCAACCCACTTCGCAAGCCAAGAAGGAATGTTTTTATTGACACTGCTACACCAAATTATCATCCACAATCACGGTGGTATTAGATTTTAAATGTTAAGGTATTTTACGGAATTGTTGCACACGATGCAGTGGTATCCTTAAGAATAAACTTTTTGATGAAATCTAAGTTATACTTTCCAAGGTTTTGGAATGCATCCATAGTAAAATGACCAGAACAGAGTAATAGGTTTGGGCTAAAATCCCCCAGAATGTAGGTAAAGATAGGAAACAGGGGTGAATTGGATCAGTTAGCCTGGCTAATAATAGAGCAGCAGGCAGGCATCAAGGCTGAGTTTTCCTTTTTGTGACGTGCACAAAAGTACGTTACTAAAGTAACCACAGATTCAGCTATTTCTGGAAAATAATATATTAAGTTTTCAAATAGGTGAAATCAAAACTAAACAAGTATGGCCAAATGTACTTACAGACGTGGACAGATTCATTGGTACCCTTCCACAAAAACCAAAAAGACACAACTATCTTTGAAATAACTTGAAACATCAAAGTTTAATGGCATATCTTGCGTTTATATCATATTTTAAACAAATCAGACTTTGGTTTTGATTAATTGTATAAAATATTCAACTGAATCAGTAAATAAAGTAAAATGACATGGACAAAAATGATGGTACCTTTAATTTAACATTTTGTGGCACTTTGTGGCATGCTACTGTGCAGTTTGGTATCATTGTGTGCACCATACTGAACACTGACCAGAGAAAGCAGAGTTGTGTCAGGAGCTCAGAAAGAACATTATAACTTCATGTTCCTCTGACCACAGTTGCCAATATTATTAAAAAGCAGAAGGTTTATGGGACTGTTGCCAACCTCCCAGGATGTGGACACAAGAGGAAATGCAACCTCAGGTTGATCAGACAGATAGTGTGTATTGTAGAAAAAGAACCTAGGAAAACATTCAAAATCAAGTTGAACTCCAAGGTCAAGGTTTGCCATTTTCTGATCGCCCCATGAGTCACATTTTGAACAATAATAGGCTCCAAGGAAGAAGATCAGGAGGGCTCTGCTACTGACAGAAAAAAAACAGCCAAAATGTTTGCTGACAAGCCCCAAAGTTTCTGGGAGAATGTCCTTTGGACTGATGAAACAAAACTGGAGCTTTTTGGCCAGTCATGTCACCTCTATGTTTACAGAAGGAAAAATGAAGTTTGAAAAGAAAAGAACACCATACCTACTGTGAAACATGGAGGGGGCTTGGGTTTGTTTTGGGGTTGCTTTGCTAAATCTGGCACAGGGAACCTTGAATCTGTGCAGGACACAGTGAAGTCTCAAGACTATCAAGGCAGCCTCAGTTCTAGGTCATGGGTCTTCCAACAGGTTAATGACCCAAAACATACAGCTAAAGGCATTCAAGAATGGCTGAGAAAACAGAGTGGACTATTCTTAAATGGTCCTCAATGGGCCCAGATCTTAATCTAATTGAACATCTATGGAAAGATCTGAAAATTGCAGTGTGGAGACGCCACCCTTCAAACCTCAGACAGCTTGAGGAGTCTGTGCAGGAAGAGTGGGCTAAACTACCTGTTGGTGAATGCAGACGTCTTATGGTGAACTACAGAGATCATTTGTTGGCAGTGATTGCTGCAAAAAATTATGCCATGCAGTATCAAATTAAGGGTACTGTCTTTTTTGTTCATGCCATCTTAATTTGTTAAATTATATAAAATATTCAGCTAAATCAATCAAAAGCAAAGTCTGATTTGTGTTAAATATGATAGACAATAAGGGATGTCATTAAACTTTCATCAGTTTCAAGTTATTGCAACGATAGTTGTGGTATTTTTTATTTAATTAATTTTTTGTGGAAGGGTACCACAACATTTGCTCATGTCTAAGTACAGTTACAGTTGTTTAAATATACTCAGGCAAGAGTGAAATGTATCCTACAGTAAAATCACACTCCAAAGTACAATTTTGTCAAAAAGTTACTTGTGAAAATGTACTGGAGTAAATGCAACCAGTTACTACCCACCCCTGAAAGTGTGTAAGGTCACATGGTGAGTTACTGAAACATGTGGTAATCCTGACTGTAACTCTCCATTTATTCTGATCTCTTCCTCAGATTTGGACTGAAATGAGGTTGCCTTATTTCCCAGCAAGATCTGTGCTCTTCCATAAGGAGGCAAATGGAGTGACATACAGGGTTCCAGCCTTGCTCTACCTGTCCCACTCCAGCTCTTTCCTGGCCTTCTGTGAGGAGAGACTCAGTCCGTCAGACTCTCAGGCTCACCTTCTGGTCATGAGGAAAGGTATTTTCTACAGGAACTATGTGGAGGTCAGTGATGTTCAGCTACATGTTAGGGCAAAGGCATTGTTAGGTACAGTAAATTACCAACTTACATTTCCAGCCTTCTAGCATGTCGTACCAGCAATTGTGTTATAATTCAGTTCAATTCAATTCAACTTTATTTGTATAGTGCTTAATCACAACAAAGGTCATCTCAAGGTGCTAGATATATAAGCACAAGTCATAAGTAATTCAGAGAAAAACCCCAATGATCAAACAATCCCCTGTGAGCAAGCACTTGACAACAGTGGGAAGGAAAAACTCCCTTATATAGAAGAAACCTCCGGCAGAACCAGGCTCAGGGAGAGGCAGTCTTCTGCCACGACTGATTGTTTTTTTTTGGGGGGCGGGGGGGGGGTGTAAGGGGAGAAAGGAAAAAAAGGAAGAAAGAAGAGACATACTAGAGTTCTTTTAAAAACAGTGGGGGAAATAATTATTGGATCCCCTGCTGAATTTCTAAGTTTACTCCCTTACAAAGAAATGAACAGTCCATCATTTTTATGGTAGTGAAGAGGATGATAAAATAAAGGCAGCGATGGAGTTTTTAGTTGGTTTATTGAATCATACCACCTTCATCGGAACACCTCCCCAGCCCTCGTGCTGCAGGCTGAGGTGATGTCCTCAGGCTCTCAGAGAAGAGGAGACACACAGTGCGTGTGTCCAGCAGCAGTTGAAGAGTGAGTGAATGAGAGGCAGATTTACAGAACAGTGCAGCATATATACCCAACTCAGACAATACATCAAAGACATTCACAGCAGTCGATCTGGGCATTTGCATATCAGAGGTACAGACAGGATGCATGAACACAATGCATGGATGACACTTTAACCTCACAGCTGTAAACTCAGCATGCAGCGGAAAAAACCCAGGAGTAACGAGCTGACTGTCTCTGTGTGTTGTGGGGGGGTTGAATCAACCCGCTACAGTAGTTTTATTTTAACAGCGAGAGACAGAATATCAACAAAAAAAAAAAATCCAGAAAAATATTAAATAAGGGTTATAAATTAATTTGCATTTGATCGAGGGAAATAAATATTTGATCTCCAAGCAAAACGTGACTTAGTATTTGGTGGAGAAACCCTTGTTGGCAGCACAGGTTCAGGTTCAGGTTCAGGTTCAGGTTACTTTATTTGTACCCGTAGGTAGATTTGTTTTGCAGTTGGTGACATCCATATTTACAAGCCACTAATTACATTCAACATAGACACAAACACAGGCACACATCTTACAAAATAGGTAAATATAAAATATGTACAATATAATTTTTATAGCTTGTTCAACTCTTTGACAGCAGCAGGGACAAAGCTGTTTTTGTAGCGCTGGGTTCTACTTTTTGGGACAGCAAACCTCCGTCTGGAGGGAAGAAGCTGAAAGTTGCAGTGCAAAGGGTGGGAGTCATCATTTAAAATCGAGTCGGCCATCCTCTGTACTTGTCTGGTGTACAGGGATGTCAGGCTCAGCTGTGACTCACCAAGCAAACGACTGGACCATCTGACTACCTGATCCAAGGATTTCCTCTGTTTCAGTTTTATCTGACCAAACCATGACATTAAAGAAAAGGATAAAACAGATTCAATAAAAGCCCGATAGAACATAGTCATTATGGTTCGGTCAATTTGGAAGCGTGCAAGTTTCCTCAAACAATGCAAATTTTGCTGACCCTTTTTGCACACCCTTTCACAGTTCACCTCAAAGTTCAATCCACTATCAATAATTGTCCCAAGATATTTGTACGATTGTACACATTCGGTGGTCTGGCCTTTTAGTATGGTGACTTTGTGCCTGGGAGTTTTCCTCCTAAAGTCAATAATCATATCTTTCGTTTTTGTTGTATTCAGCTGCAGGTAGGAATCCTCACACCAGTGAACAAAGTCATCAACTACTGGGCCGTGGCCACTCTCACCATCCTGGAGGAGACTGACAATGACTGAGTCATCAGCATACTTTATAATGTGTCTGTTGTCATGTCTGCTCCAACACATGTTTGTGTACAGGATGAAGAGTAGTGGTGACAACACACACCCCTGAGGAGAGCCAGTAGAAGAGCACTTTAGGTCAGACAATGTGCCATTGACCCTTACTCTCTGCGTCCTGTTGGTTAACGGGCTGCACGGGCTGCACGGTGGCGCAGTGGTTAGCACTGCGGCAGCAGAGTTTACCCTTGGCCGGGGGATTGTGGGGATCGTGGGATCGTGGGTTCGATCCCAGCCCCCGACCAACAGTGATCTGTGTGGAGTTTGCATGTTCTCCCCGTGTTGCGTGGGTTTACTCCGGGATTTCTCCGGTTTCCTCCCACATGCCAAAAACATGCATGTTAGGTTAATTGGCTGTTCTAAATTGTCCCTAGATATCTGTTTCCTATAGGCCCTTAGAATAGAGGGTTAGTATTAATGAAAGCGCTTTGAGTGGTCTTTGTGACTAGAAAAGCGCTATATAAGTGCAGGTTAGTTAGTTAGTTAGTTAGTTAGTTAGTTAAGAAATCCAGAATCCAACCCACCAGATTATTGCTTAAATCAAATTGTTGCAGGAACCTTTCAACTAAAATATGAGGTTGGATTGTATTAAAGGCAGAAGAAAAGTCCACAAATAAAAGCCTGGCGTGTGTCCCATTAAAATCCAGATGTTTAAAAAGCATGTCAAACAGAGTGACAGTGGCATCCTCCACTCCTCTGTGAGGCCTATAGGCAAACTGCAGAGGATCCAATGCATGTTCAGTCTGCCTTAGGACCTCACATCTGACCAGTTTTTCAAAAATTTTCATTAAAATTGAAGTCAAAGCAACTGGTCTAAAGTCGTTTACCGTTTTAGGACAGCTGGATTTTGGAACGGGAACAACCACGGCATCTTTCCAGATCTTAGGCACATGTTGTGTCTGTAAGGACTTATTGAAAATATAATGAAATATAGGACTCAGTTCATGTGCACAGGACTTTACCAGGCGTCCCCATATATTATCAGGGCCCTGACTTTTGTTCACTTTTACAGCGCGGAACTCCCTTTTAACATCCTGCATCTCAATATTAAAGTGCTGATTGTCTTTGAGTTTCTGTTTCAAATCTTGGATTTCTGTGCTAAAATCAAAGGAGTCAAAACGACCATAAAAACAATTAAGAGCATTAGCCAGCTCTGTGTCTGAACTAAAACCATCTAAAAACACACGATTACTGCGCTCTGTGCTCTGAAGGCCTGCAATAGTTTTCATACTGGCCCAGGCCGAACCAAGTTTATTTGCTGCCATCTTGCTTTCCAACTCTGATTTATAATTCTGTTTTGCTCTTAAAATTTCGGCCTTCAGCTCCTTGGTGGCAACCTGTAGCGCAGAAACAGACCCTTGTTTAAAGGCAAGAGCTTTCCTCTGTAAGCAGAGGTCAGATGTTTTTTATAGCTGGTCACCAGGTTTGTGCACATCTCAGTAGGGATTTTGGTCCACTCCTCTTTACAGATACTCTCCAAATCCTGGAGGTTTTGAGGCTGTCACTTAAGTTTCAGTTCCCTCCACAGATTTTCTATGCGATTAAGGTCTGGAGACAGGCTAGGCCACTCCAGGCCTTTAATGTGCTTCTTCTTGAGCCACTCCTTTGTTGCCCTGGCCATATGTTTTGGGTCATTGTCATACTGGAAGACCCATCCACGACCCATCTTCAGTGTTCTGGATGAGGCCAGGTTCACATCTAAGATTCTATGGTATCATGGCCCTGTTCATCAGCCCCTCAATGTGGTGAAGTCTTCCTGTACCCTTAGCAGAGAAACAGCACAAAAGCAGAATGCTTCCACCTCCAAGTTTGACAGTGGAGATGGTGTTCTTGGTGTCATATTCAGCATTTCTCTGCCTCTAAACACAGCGAGTTGAGTTGATGCCATAGAGCTCAACTTTGGTCTCATCTGACCACACCACATTCTCTCAAGCCTTCTCTGAATCATTCAGATGTTCACTGGCAAACTTCAGATGTGCCTTCGTGAGCAGGGGGACCTTGTAGGCACTGCAGGATCTCAGTCCATCCATCCATCCATCCATCTTCTTCTGCTTAATTCTTTTCAGGTAGCGGGGTGGGGGGTGGGGGGTGGAGCCTATCCCAGCATCTTTGGGCGAAAGGCAGGGTACATCCTGGACAGATCGCCAGTCCATCGTAGGGCCAACACAGAGAGACAGACAACCATTCACTCTCACATCCATACCTAAGAACAATTTAGAATCCCCAGTTGATGCCAATTAACCTAACTTGCATGTTTTTGGCATGTGGGAGGAAACCGGAGAATCCTGGAGCAATCCATTACAGCGAAATGTGTTACCAATGGTTTTCTTGGTGATTGTGGTCCCAGCTCCCTTGAGACCATTAACAAGCTCCTGTGTAATTCTGGGCTGATCCCTCACCTTTCTCAGAATCATCCTTACCCCACAAGGTGAAATCTTGATGGAGGTCTGAAGCGAGGACAATTGACTTATTTTATATTTCTTCCGTTTTTGAATTATCGCACCAACAGTGGTCTCTTTCTCACCAAGCTTCTTGCTGATGGTCTTGTAGCCCATTCCAGCTATGTGCAGGTCTACAATCTTGTCTCTGATGTCCTTTGACAGCTCTTTGGTCTTGCCCACAGTGGTGGAGAAGTTTGAATGGAAGAGATTGATTCTGTGACAGAAGTCTTTTATATACATAATGAGTTGAGATTAGGAGTACTTTCCTAAAGAGACAGGACTATTTTATGTGCCTCATGGATACATAACCGGTTTGTGTGGGTTAGAATTCTTGCTGGTTGGTAGGGGATCAAATACTTATTTCCCTTGATTATTTTTTTTTGTCAATATTCTGTCTCTCTTTATTAAAATACACCAACCATAAAAATTATGAACTGTTCATTTCTTTGTAAGATAGTAAACTTAACAAATTCAGCAGGAGATCAAATACTTAATTTCCCCCCACTGTATGTCCAGGGTGTACTCAGAGATGGAAAAAATGCTCTCTTTTTATGCTCCTGTGGCGGGTTGGTGTAACCCCCACAACAGACTGGACAGACACAGCGCTCGGCTAGAGCAATTAACAGAACAGTGAAATGTGTGTATTAATGTCTACAGGCAGCCCCGCTTCTTCTGGCTCACTACTGTGATGTTAATGTGCCTTTCATGCATTGTGTCCATGCTCATCCTCTCATTCACTCACTCTTCAGCTGCTGCTGCAGACACACACTTTGTGTTTCCTCCTCTGAGAGCCTGAGGATCCCGCTCCGCTCTGCTCACACTTGCACCGGAGCGGGGATCCTGTGAAGGCGGTATGATTTAATAAACCTGCATAAAACCTTCACCAACGCCACTTTATTTCATGCCGCTTCACTGGTGACCCCAAGAATGCACACGCTTTGTGCAACGCAACCTTCTGGTCTGGACGGCCACGCTGGCGACCCGACGCTGAAAAAAACACGCTGCCAGCGAACACAGCAGCCTGACGCAAACGAGCTGCCCTCCTTTCTGCTTCAGGGAGACCTCGACGCGGAGCCAACACAGGCAAGCTACTCTCCGGACATCACCCACGACCGGGAAAACTGCAGAAAACGTCATGGCGCGACCCTCGCCTGAGATCGGGACGTCCACGCTGGACCGGCCGAGGGACACAGAACGTTTTCTCCCTCTCACCGCTACTCCTCCCTCTCAGCGATCCTACTCACCTACCCGAGCCTGAAGAACAAAGATCGTCTATCTCCCCTCAACGCTCCAACGCACCATGACTAATCTGCAGCCACAGCTCATCATAGATGTTTATCGGCACCGACTGCGCCGATCTCCATCAAGATTCCTGACCCTGGTTCTCCTCTCCAGCTGGCCCACCCATCACGGAACCCCGGCGCACGCACCGGGGAGTTACGAGGACGGTGCACCACGCACGGGACACATACGGCTCCACTGACCGCCTTCCTTCTGCTGCACACTGGCCCTTCAGGCTTGCTCGTACACCTGAGGCACGCAGCTTGCTCACTGGATTTTATGGTCTTAGCCACGGCACACAAGGGGAATTCAGCTGTCTGCGGTTCCCGAGGCTTTAGGGTTGCGCCTGCACCTAAAAGTCAAACACGCCAAGTCCCTTTGCTTCCTTTTTTTCTTACAGCCGCTCCTGCTTTTCTTCATGGCCACGAGAGGAGTCAGAGACTAATTTTTCTTCTTGTGATTTCCGCAAGTTCAACGGGACAGCCCCTCGTCATCGCGGAACAACAAGCAATTTTTGCGCGGCCAGGACGATTTCACCGCTCCCGGCCGGCACTTACCACCCCCCACCCCCCCCCTCCGCCTGCACAGAGCTTCTCCTGCTCGCTGCCCAAGCTGCATGATCGAGACCTCGGCCGCCTGCCGAGCCCTCTGGGAGGGAGCATGTAGCGGGTTGGTGTAACCCCCACAACAGACTGGACAGACACAGCGCTCGGCTAGAGCAATTAACAGAACAGTGAAATGTGTGTATTAATGTCTACAGGCAGCCCCGCTTCTTTTGGCTCACTACTGTGATGTTAATGTGCCTTTCATGCATTGTGTCCATGCTCATCCTCCCATTCACTCGCTCTTCAGCTGCTGCTGCAGACACACACTTTGTGTTTCCTCCTCTGAGAGCCTGAGGATCCCGCTCCGGTCTGCTCACACTTGCACCGGAGCGGGGATCCTGTGAAGGCGGTATGATTTAATAAACCTGCATAAAACCTTCACCAACGCCGCTTTATTTCATGCCGCTTCACTCCTTTTGTTTGGAATGAGCTACAGAATAGTGTGAACTAATAAATACTCCCCTCTCTATATATTTTTAAAGGTTTTATTTGAACCACACTGGAGGAAACCTGTTACTGTTACTTAGTTTTTTGTTGTTTTTTTAACTGAAAATGTCTTGGATTTACTGTACTTGGTATAACTTGTGTGTTTTTACCAGTTCTTATCCTCCTTTTGACATTTTATACTGTACCAGATAAGTATTTTGTTCTTATCTAACTCTAGTAGTTTTTATGTGTGCTATGCCACTGTCTTGGCCAGGACTCCCTGGAAGAAGAGATCTTGTATCTCAGTGGCACTGTCCTGGTTAAATAAATAAATACTGTTCTTTTGACAGTCAGAAGCAACTGTGCATGTAGTTTAAAGCATGTGAAATAAGCAGAGTTCTTTGCTCAAAAGTAAAATAAATATGGTGTGGGGGACCTACACAATACATTCTCCACTCAGACTGAATGGCACAGGAGGAGACGCTTAAAGGCAGTTAAGCAGATATGCGGGACAGACTGTGGTTTTCTCCATAAGACCGCATGATAATATGCATTCTCCTCTGGACTGCATAATAATGCGCTGACAGGCTGGGTGACAAAGAGAATTGTTATTGTAAGTGTATGCACTGTAATGTGAACCCCCCAGGTCACGAGGTGAACAAGACGAACGAGACGAACCAAGACTTCAGGTCTTGGTTCCTCCACATTGATGCCCAGTTCGCGCTCCGTGGAGTGACAGTGGATGACACCAAATACTATTACGTGGTTGCAGCGCTGGACACACGCACAACACAGCAGGTGGCGAGCCTGCTCCAACAGCCCCCAGCCCACGACAAATATGACGCTCTCAAGACCGCGCTGACCCAGCGCTACATGCTCTCGGACTGCGAGAGAGCAGAAAGGCTCCTGACGCGCTCCGAGTTGGGAGATGGGTCGGCGGTCGAATTAATGGAGAAGATGTTGGTGTTGATGGGAACAGATGACGGGCATTTCCTCTTTGTCCACCTTTTCCTCCGGAACCTCCCAACAGTGGCCACAGCGGTCCTTGCCAATTCGCCGCTGCTGGCCACGCGCAACTACCGGGCACTGGCACAAGAGGCAGATCGGATTATCCTGGCGACCAGAACCTTCACTGTGAACGCAGCAGCATTGGAACCCAGCGTGACGGCCAGCGGGGGCGAGGAGCCAGCAACGGTGGCCGCAGCGGAGGCTAAGAAGCACCAGAGGGACACACTCTGCTTCTATTACCGCCGCTTTGGAGAAGACACACGCCAGTGAGTGCCACCGTGCCAGTTCAAGTGCTCAGGAAACACCAGGGCCAGCAGTCGGCAGCAGCTGCGACCGCTGGTGACACAAACAAGCTGCTCTAAGTGACGGACTCACACGCGGGGAGCCGGTTCCTCGTGGACTCCGGCTCCCAAAAGAGCCTCATCCTGTTGTCCTACGCAGACCGGCTGGCGGGAAGTAGCGGCCCCGAGCTGGCAGCCGCAAATGGCTCAGACATTAAGACTTTTGGTGAGAGGACACTGACTATATTCTGGACCTGTTTTTGGAGTGGACACATCTCCCTTGGGCATACGGTTCAGCCTTTACAATGATCGTCACTTCCTTGTGGTAACGTATCGTCACTTCCTGTTTTGCTGTCTGCCTGTGTGGTTTGCTCTCCAGCTCTCCAGCCACTAGCTAGCCACTAGCTATGGCTACTACCTCTCTTTCCTCTCCTCCTCTGGTGTGCTCTCTCTGTCAGATGTTTAGCTACACCTCTGCCTCTTTTAGCGATAACGGTAAATGTAATAAATGTTGTCTTTCTGAGGCGCTCGAGGCGAGGTTGTCTGATTTGGAATCCCGGCTCCGCTGCATTGAAACACCGTCTGCGCCAGTTAATGTCGACGGACGCCCATTAGCTGCAGCGGAGCTAGCTAGCTTAGGTCCCACTGTCAGCGGTTCCCCGGCTCTCCTCAGCAGCGAGGAGACTGGGTGGGTGACGGTGAGAAGGAAGCCTAGTCGCAAAGCCCCGGTTCACCACCAACCTGTTCACGTTTCTAATCGTTTTTCCCCGCTCAGCGACACACCCGCTGAGGAAAAAACTCTGATCATTGGCGACTCTGTAGTCAGAAACGTGAACCTAGAGACTCCAGCGGCCATAGTCAAATGTATTCCTGGGGCCAGAGCAGGCGACATCGAGCCAAATTTGAAAATGCTGGCTAAAAGTAACTGTAAATACTCCACAATTGTTATTCACGCCGGCATTAATGACATCCGTCTCCGGCAGTCGGAAGTCACGAAACTTAACATAGAATCGGTGTGTGAGTTTGCAAAAACGATGTCTGCCACTGTAGTATTCTCTGGGCCCCTCCCCAATCTGACCAGTGATGACATGTTTAGTCGCTCGTCATCCTTGAACCGCTGGCTGTCTGTGTGGTGTCCTAAAAATGACGTGGGCTACATTGACAATTGGAGCTCTTTTTGGGGAAAACCTGGTCTTATGAGACGAGACAGCATTCATCCCACTTTGGATGGTGCTTCTCATTTATCTAACAATCTGGCATCTTTTTTATCCAAATTTCCAAAACCATGACTACTCAGAGTTGGGACCAGGAAGCAGGGTCGCAGTCTTACACGCCTCTCTGCAGCTCCTCTTCATCCGCCACCCCTCAGCTTAGCCCCTGTCTTCCCCATCAGAGAATCGTTGTCTGCTCCCTCCAAAGTAAATAAAAATATAATGTATAAGCATCCCAAAGTGATAAAGCAAAATATTGGTAAAACTCAAATTAAACATAAAGCCTCTAAATTGAATGATTTGGCCTCTGTTCCTCCTCATAATTTAAAAATTAAATGTGGTTTATTAAATATTAGGTCTCTAACTCCCAAGTCTCTGTTAGTCCATGATCTGTTAATTGATCATCAAATTGATTTAATTTCCCTTACAGAGACTTGGTTAGGGCAAGAGGATTATGTTGGTTTAAATGAATCAACTCCCTCTGGTTATTTAAACTGTCAAAATCCCAGAAGTTCTGGTCGTGGAGGAGGAGTAGCAACAATTTACCATTCCAAATTACTAGTTAATGTAAAGCAAAAAACATGTTATAATTCCTTTGAGGGCCTGGTCCTCAGTGTTGGGCACTTTAGCAATTTCAGGTTAAACCCAATTTTATTTGCCATAGTTTATCGTCCCCCATCAACCTATTCAGAATTTTTATCCGAATTTGCTGATTTCTTAGCTGATTTAGTGCTGAAATCTGATAGAATAATTATAGTAGGGGACTTTAATATACATGTGGATGTAGATAGTGACTGCCTTAATGTGGCTTTTAATTCAATATTAGACTCGATTGGGTTTTCTCAGAAAGTAGGAAATTCTACTCATTACCTCCACCATACATTGGACCTTGTTCTGACATATGGCATAGAAATAGAAAATCTTGTAGTGTCTCCTCATAACCCTGTACTGTCAGACCATTGTCTGTTAACCTTTGATTTTACTATTTCTGACTATTTGGCTCCTAAAGAAAAATATTATCACAGTAGATGCCTCTCAGATGATGCTGTTTCCAAATTTATGCAGATTGTTTCCTCTATGCCATGTGTCAACACAACGGAAATAAGCTATAGACAGCTTGCTCCTTCTGTAATTGATAACATGGTGGATAGTGTTTCAGCTTCAGCATCAGGCTCTAGACTTGGTGGCCCCCTTAAAAAAGAAAAAGTCTAATCAGAGATTTTTAACTCCTTGGTTCAACACAGAAACTCGTAGCTTAAAACAGAAGACTCGTCAATTAGAAAGAAAATGACGCTCTACTAATTTAGATGAAATCTATTTAGCTTGGAGAAATCATCTTTTAATTTATAAAAAATCTCTTAGAAAAGCTAGAACGAGTTATTACTCTGCATTAATAGAAGAGAACAAGAATAATCCCAGGTTTCTTTTCAGTACTGTAGCCAGGTTGACAAAGAGTCAGGACTCTGTCAATCCTAGCATCCCCTTAGAGCTTACTAGTCAGGACTTTATGAACTTTTTCAATAATAAAATTTCATCCATCAGAGATAAAATCAATCAGATTCTTCCCACAGTTAACTTAAATACTGTAACTATTACAACTCTTTCTATTGATGTCTGTCTTGATGAGTTTACTCCAATCGACCTTTGTGAGTTAGACAAAATAGTTTCCTCATCCAAACCTTCAACTTGTCTTTTAGACCCTATTCCTACCAGGTTATTTAAAGAAGTCTTCCCACTTATTGGTAGCTTTATTCTTCATATAATCAATTCTTCATTAACTTTAGGCCATGTACCGCAGGCTTTTAAAACAGCTGTAATTAAACCCTTACTCAAAAAGCCAACGCTAGATCCAGGAGCTTTAGCTAACTATAGACCAATCTCTAATCTCCCTTTCATTTCAAAAATCTTAGAAAGAGTTGTTGCTACGCAATTATTTGACCACCTGCAGGGAAATGGTTTACTTGAAGAGTTTCAATCTGGGTTTAGAATCCATCATAGTACTGAAACAGCCTTAGCGAAGGTCACTAACGACCTCCTCATTGCATCTGATAATGGACTAGTTTCTGTACTTGTCCTTTTAGATCTTAGTGCAGCTTTTGATACTATTGATCATAATATTCTACTTGATAGATTAGAACACTATGTTGGACTTAATGGAACTTCGTTGCAGTGGTTTAGATCTTATTTATCTGATAGGTTCCAGTTTGTTCATGTAAATGATGAGTTTTCTTTCAGCTCAAAGCTTAGTCATGGAGTTCCACAGGGATCTGTGCTAGGCCCTACTCTTTTTAGTTTATATATGCTTCCGTTAGGCAACATTATTAGAAAGCACTGTATACATTTTCATTGTTATGCAGATGACACACAATTATACCTGTCAATGAAGCCAGATGATACTAATCAATTAGCCAAGTTAGAAGCCTGTCTTAAGGAAATCAAAGCTTGGATGACTTGTAATTTCCTGCTATTAAATTCAGATAAGTCTGAAGTCATTCTTGTTGGTCCAAAAAACCTTAGAAATTCCTTTCCAAATCAAACTTTCAGTTTGGATGCAGTTACTCTTTCTCTTAATAGCTCTGTGAGGAACCTTGGAGTTATTTTTGATCAGGATTTGTCCTTCAATTCACATATTAAATTTGTTTCTAAGACTGCCTTCTATCATTTGCGTAATATTGCCAAGATTAGGAGCATCTTGTCTCAGAGTGATGCTGAGAAGCTGATCCACGCTTTTGTTAGCTCGAGATTAGATTATTGTAATTCTTTATTATCAGGCTGTCCTAAAACATCTTTAAAAAGTCTTCAGCTGATCCAAAATGCTGCAGCAAGAGTTTTAACAGGTACTAGAAAGAGAGATCATATCTCTCCGGTTCTGGCCTCCCTTCATTGGCTTCCCATAGAGTTTAGAATTAAGTTTAAAATCCTTCTTCTTACTTACAAAGCTTTAAACAATCAGGCTCCTTTTTATTTAAAAGATCTGATACTACCGTATCATCCTAACAGAGCACTACGCTCCCAAAATGCAGGATTACTTGTAATACCTAGAATCTCCAAAAGTACAATGGGAGGCAGAGCCTTCAGTTATCAAGCTCCTCTCCTGTGGAATCAGCTGCCAATCTGGATTCGGGAGTCAGACTCAATCTCTGTTTTTAAGAATAGGGCTAAAACCTACCTTTTTGATATAGCCTACAATTAGGGAGGGATCATGTGTTTCTGAACCCTCCCTTAGTTATGCTGCTAATAGGTTTAGTCAGCCGGGGGACCTCCAGTAATGCACTGGGCCTCACTCCTTTCCTCACTCTCTATGAAATTTTTTTTTTTTTGCTGGTCATTAACATTTGTTTGTTCTCTCCCATAGATTGAGTCCCCATCGTGCTGTTTGCTCTCTACATGTCTGTTCTTTTCTTCTTCTCTATCCCCTCACCCCCCAGCCAGTCGCAGCAGATGACTGCCCCTCCCTGAGCCTGGTTCTGCTGGAGGTTTCTTCCTGTTAAAAGGGAGTTTTTCCTCTCCACCGTCGCCAAGTGCTTGCTCACAGGGGATCGCCTGATTGCTGGGGTCTTTCTGCAACTGTGGGGGTCCCCCCTTCAGTTGATAGTGCTATGAGATGACTGTTGTTGTGAAATGGCGCTATATAAATAAAGTTGAATTGAATTGAATTGAATTATATCCTTGCACAGCCGTACATACCAATGGACATTCGTCATAGCGGTATGTAACTTCCCCATTTTGGGCTCAGACTTTTTGTGTGCACACGGACTATTAGTTGGTGTGGCTAACAGATGCCTGAACGCAATGTCTTTTGATTCTCTGCCTTGTACAGCTAGAGGAGCCGGGTCCACAACACTAGCCAACGTCACAGCTCCAGGGGGTAAGATCCACACACTACTCACCCAGTTCCTAGCACTCACGGTTCCAACATTTTCGGCGACCATCACTAAACACGGGGTGGAGCACTTCATTACCACCACGGGGCCGCCCATTTTCGCACGACCTCGGCACCTTGACGCAGCTAAACTGGCCAGTGCGTGCAAGGACTTCTCCAACTTGGAAAGGGTGGGCATCATCAGGCGCTCAAACAGCCCATGGGCATCCCCGCTACATATGGTGCCTAAAGCCAAGGGATTGTGGCAACCATGCGGCGATTTCCGCAGATTAAACAACGCCACAGTGCACGATCGCTACCCAATCCCCCAAATTCAGGATTTTTCCATCCACCTCACCGGGGCACGCATTTTTTCCAAAGTGGACCTGGTCCGAGGTTACCACCAGGTCCCGGTGCGTGCAGAAGACATACCCAAAACGGCAGTAATAACCCCGTTTGGTCTTTCTGAGTTCTTACGCATGCCTTTCGGGTTAAAAGGCGCAGCACAGACATTCCAACGCATAATGGATGCGGTGCTGTGCGATCTGCCGTTTGTGTTTGTCTACCTGGACGACATCCTGGTGGCCAGTGCGTCCAGAGACGAACACGTAGCCCACCTCAGGACGGTTTTCCAGAGGTTGGAAGACCATGGGTTAATAATCAACCCGGCGAAGTGCCAGTTCGGGGTTACGGTAATTGATTTTTTGGGCCACCGCATCTCACCGAAGGGCACAATACCCTTACAGGACAAAGTGCGTGTAGTGGCAGATTTTCCCCGGCCTCAGACGGTCAGGGCACTGCAGGAGTTTTTGGGGACGGTTAATTTTTACAACCGTTTCCTCCCCCACGCAGCCCAGCTCATGCAGCCATTGTACGCCGTGCTTAAGAAACGGAAACCAGCGGACAGAGTAGACTGTACTCCTGAGCGAGAACAGACGTTTTCCGAGGCCAAAACAGCTCTAGCAAATGCCGTACTACTGGAGCACCTGGACCCGGCGGCTCGGATAGCGCTCACTACCAACGCATTGGACGTGGCCATAGGGGCCGTCATGGAGCAGCGCGTCACTGGTTCTTGGCAGCCGCTCACCTTTTTTAGCAGGTCTTTGCACGACAATGAGCGTAAATACAGCACATTCGACAGGGAGTTACTGGCTCTCCACCTGGCCATACGCCACTTCCAGTTCTGGCTGGAAGGGCGCAGCTTCACTGCGTTTGTGGACCACAAGTTGCTAACGTACGCTATGGCCAAGGTTTCGGAACCATGGTCGGCCCGGCAGCAGAGACAGCTGGCTGCGATCTCGGAGTTTACTACTGACATTCAGCATGAGGCCGGTAAACTCAACGTGGTGGCAGACTGCCTCTCGAGCGCATTAGTGGCCCCAGTCTATGTAGGGATAGATTACACGGCCATGGCCGCCGAGCAGATCGGTGATGCGGACGTTCGCGCGCTCCAGTCTGGACCAACAGGGTTAAGGCTGGAGAGCAGAGTACTGCAAGATGGGGGGCCCCCCTAATCTATGACGTCTCCACAGGCCGCCCACGCCTGGTGGTCCCATGCGCTTGGCGCTGCCACATTTTCGAGTCGGTTCCCTCCCTGGCACACCCAGGAGTGCGTGTTTCAGTCAAAATGGTGGGAGCAAAGTTCATCTGGCCGAGGCTGCACAAACAGGTGAAAGAGTGGGCTGCAGCCAGCGTAGTGTGCCAATGAGCCAAGGTGCACAGACACACAAAGGCCCCCCTTGAGCCATTCCATGTCCTGGCTAAGAGGTTTGACCACATTCATGTGGACCTCGTGGACCCCCTCCCGCCATCGTAGGGGTTCACGCACCTCCTGACAGTGGTGGACCGCACCATGCGCTGGCCCGAGGTGGTGCCGCTAGCTTCCACCGCATCCGCAGAAGTGGCACACGCTTTTTTGATGACATGGGTGGCACGCTTTGGTGCCCCTTCAGATATCACGTCCGACTGGGGCCCACAGTACGTTTCCAACCTCTGGTTCACGATGGCCCGGAGCCTGGGCGTCACAATTCATCGCACGACCGCGTACAACCCCCAGGCCAATGGGTTATGTGAGCGTTTCCATAGGTCGCTTAAAGCAGCGCTCAGGGCTTCGCTTACGGATGCAAATTGGGTGGACCGATTGCCGTGGGTTCTATTAGGGTTGCATTCAGCACCGAAGGAGGATTTGTCTGCCTCCCCAGCAGAGCTTGTTCTTTCTCAGCCGCTGCGGCTCCCTGGAGAATTTTTGCCTGACAACCCCGCGTCGAACACCGATCCATCCCCGCCTTCACAACATAGCGCAGAGGCAGGGACAGTACCCAGCCCGGCCCACCACTGTTTTCCCCACGCTTTCTTGCCAAGGACCTTGAAGGATATGTCATTCGTGTTGGTTAGGCACGATGCCCACCGGAACCCATTGCGCCCGCCCTTCAATGGCCCGTTCAGAGTGCTGGAACCTGGGGATAAACATTTTGTGTTAGACTTGGGGTGATGCAGAGAAACAATCTGTATAGACAGGCTTAAGCCCGTCTTCGTATTAGCAGACGAGCAGGTGGTGTTGGCCCGAGCTCCTCGGCGCAGACGACCCCCATTAACTCCCCAGGTAAATGACTCGTCAGCTCAGTCACAATGGCATGCTGAAGATGTCCCCCCCTCCCAATATCCCCCCACAGACGGCTGTGCCCCTGAGAGCACCCCACCGGCACAGCAGTGCCTCGGAGCCACCGACCACCCCATTACAGCCGCTATGGACGTAGGCTGAAGCCCACAGGACATGAGGGTTAAGGTCCAGTCTGAGTTTTCGGGGGGGGGGGGGCTAGACAATACATTCTCCACTCAGACTGAATGGCACAGGAGGAGATGCTTAAAGGCTGTTAAGTGGATATGCAGGACAGACTGTGGTTTTCTCCATAACACCGCATGATAATACGCATTCTCCTCCGGACTGCATAATAATGCGCCGACAGGCTGGGTGACAAAGGGAATTTTTACTGTAAGTGTATGTATTGTAATGTGAACCCCCCATGTCGCGAGGCGAGTTTGTATGGTATAAAAGAGAGATGCCAGCGACCTGGGTTATTCTTCTTGTTGACTGATAGATAGAGAAAGAGTAATAAAGTCTGCTCTGCTCCAGCTCACTGCCTCACCTGCTCATTCCTCTCTCTACAATATACGTAATAAATCTGTAATTAATCACTTAAAATTAAAATGAACTTTATTTAAACATAGACTAATTTCAGTATTTAAATAATTATTTCATGGTTCCTTTGGGGTTCTGGTCATAGAGGCCGAAATGCACCTCAGTACAATAAACAAATGCACTTTGTAATGCACTGGTGAAATTGTACAGAAAAATTTTTTAATCTTAAATTTATTGATTTGGAGGACTATTGCACTATAAGTTATCCCTTTATTTTGGTTTTGGTTTTACAATCAAATACAAAATAAATAGTTAAAAATAGGACAGAAAAAGTTACAGATACACAGAAGAAAAACACACAATCATCTCACAAGAGAATTTATCCCCGTTTTCCACAGTGGGAGGAAATGCGTGTTCTGGGCTCTGCTTACCTTGAGGGCCACCGCTCCATGAACCCATGCCCGGTTTATGATGAGTTCACCGGGACTCTCTTCCTGTTCTTCATCGCCGTTCTGGGGCACACCTCCGAATCCTACCAGCTGGTGACGGGGAAAAACCTGACCCGGCTCTGTTACGTCTCCAGCAGCGATGGCGGAGACACCTGGAGTCCTATCACTGACCTTACTGAGAGGGTCATAGGTGACACTATAAAAGGTGAGGAAGGACAGGAACAGAAGTCTTAAGAAAAATGTAGAATAATTGAAATTAATTTGAAACTTAAATTAACTGACTGATTTGGTCCTTGGGGCATTGACTTTTGATTTTGCTTTTCACAAATAATGACAAAATTCTCTCTTTAACTGAACTGCTCATGAATCTTTCATATATGACTTATGAGCATCAGCAGAGATGGTGCATTGTTTATTTAGCTGCTACAGAAAACATCAATAACTTTTCTTCGAGTCTTTACAGGAAACCAGTAAATCACCTCAAAATGTCACACTTGCGTACATTAGAATACAACTAATCAACAACGCAATAAATCAGAGATGGGGACTTGAGTCAAAGACTTGGACTCAAGCCGCACTTGTCTCCTATACAAGGACTTCAGACTTGACTTGGACTTACAAAAAATTACTCGCAACCATCTCTGCAATAAATACCAAATAACATATCAGTAGCTCACAGCCCAAAAATTAGAATTCACTCAACTGAGATGCAGTCCCACACCTAATATATATGTATCTCTGAAGTTCAAGACACTAGTACACAAAGCCAAAGCTTAGGTGACTGCCATTTGGCCTTTGGGAGATGTCCCATCCTATGACCTACTATGTGTTTAAATTTGGTGGATCTACCACCATATAAGCTATGGCACAAACTGATTTTGTCATTTCTTGGGTCCAGTGTCCCTGAACTTTGACTTGCTAACCTCAAAAGAATAGCGTGAAGAACTTTTTCAAACGTGGTTATGATGTCATCCTGAGGGGGACAGAACTGATGCCTTTAGGGTTTTTTTCAGGTTATCTGTTTGTTCTTTGGGTATTTTATCTAATCAGATATTAACTTGATATTAATTTAACTAAATATGTGAAAAACATATTTATGAATATTAACATTTACTATGCTCATTGTGCATGTATAATCTTTCAGCAGTGCAAACAGAGGCAGTCATTACAAAAGGTGGGGAACACAGTCACTGAACATCATTTTTATTGTATCTGAGAGGGAAAATATCTTTTTCTGAAACTAGTTTAGTGAAATCATGGGTTCAGTTAAACAGATGTAGGATTTAAAAACTTTTACTTAATCTGTACCACGATTCCTCTAAAATGGTATTGTGGAGTGTGTCAATAACGAGGCGGATTTGACGCAGACAGTTTATTACACATCTCACACAGAAGCATAGTCAGAAAGAGAGCATCTCAGACAAGACTCTTCTCTTAAATACTCAGGCCTTCCTTCAGCAGCTTCTACACATCAAAGGTCACATTGCATTCACTTCCTTAATCCTTTAACATCCTCCTAGCAGTCTCTGATACACAAAAGATCACTCTGCATTCGTCTGATACACAAAAGATCACCCTGCATTCGTCCTTCACACCTCCCTGTTTTCTCCAAGGGAAACTCTGGGAAACTCTGCTCTTTGTTCTAGTCTAAGATGCTACACCATTATGCACTCTCTAAACGACCCCCCCGAGCGTCTTGGATAGAACAATAGAATGACAGTCCATATGCTGTGGTAAAATCATTAAACATCAATTCACATGCTGCTTGGGCTTCAGTCTTCTCCCGTATCTGCTGTAACCAGGATTCACCGCCTCCGCGGCGCTGTCATGCTGGGGGGCTGATGAATGCTGGGGGGTTGATGATTTAGGGGTAAAAGTCTGTGCATGTGGAATCTTTTCTCTGGGAAGCTCCCCGCGGGGGTCTTCCACGCCGAGGGGCCCTCGCCAACAGCACTTGCTCGTCCGCCACAACAAAAGCGGGTTTGAGTCTGTCTATGCCAATTCTTTCCCTCCTACCCCCCAAATCTAGCAAAAAATGCTTGTCCCCTGTTTCCAGCACTCTGAACGGTCCATCATAAGGTGGGCGCAGTGGGGAGCGATGTGCATCGTGTCTGACAAAAACAAACTCCGCGTTTTTCAAAGTTTTAGGCACAAAAAACATGCGGAAAACTATGGTGAACAGGGCCCAGCAGTGTGCTTGTGTCTATGCTACGCTGCAACAGCTGAGACGGGGAGCTGCCCGGCGCGGGATTATCTGGGAGAAATTCCCCGGGCAGCCGAAGTGGCTGCGCAAAAACGAGTTCAGCCGGGGAAGCTTCCAAATCCTCTTTAGGCGCAGAACGTAACCCCAATAAAACCCACGGTAGCTTGTCTACCCAATTTGCATCCGTCAGTGACGCCCTGAGAGCCGGTTTCAATGATCTATGAAAACGTTCGCATAACCCATTAGCCTGTGGATTGTGGTAGTGCGGTGAATTGTGACACCCAGGCTGCGGGCCATTGTTGACCAAAGTTCGGAAACAAATTGAGGGCCTCTGTCGGACGTAATGTCCGACGGGACTCCAAAACGCGCCACCCATGCTGTTAAGAACATGCGCGCCACCTCCTCAGCCGTGGTTGCCGCCAGTGGAACCACTTCTGGCCAGCGCGTGGTGCGGTCCACCATTGTCAGAAGGTGCGTGCACCCCTGTGATGGCGGGAGGGGGCCCACGAGGTCCACGTGAACATGGTCGAACCTCTTAGCCGGGATGCGAAATGGCTCCAAGGGAGCTTTCGTGTGTCTGTGTACTTTGGCTCGTTGGCACACCATGCAGGCTGCTGCCCACTCTTTCACTTGTTTGTGAAGGCTCGGCCACACAAATTTCTCTCCTACCATTTTGACCGACGCGCGCACTCCCGGGTGCACCAAAGAATGCATCGAGTCAAAAACGCGGCGGCGCCACGCGGCCGGTACCACGGGACGCAGTCGCCCCGTGGAGACATCACAGATTAGGGGGGCCATACCGTCTTGCAGCACCCTGCTCTCCAGCCTTAACCCTGTTGGTCCAGACTGGAGCGCGCGCACATCCGCGTCACTAACCTGCTCCGCGGCCATGGCTGTGTAATCTATCCCCACGCAGGCCGGGGCAGCCACGGCGCACAAGAGGTAGTCTGCCACTACATTCAGTTTACCCAAGACATGCTGAATATCGGTAGTAAACTCTGAGATCGCAGCCAGCTGTCTCTGCTGCCGGCCCAACCACGGTTCTGAAACCTTGGCCATCGTGAATGTTAGCGGCTTGTGGTCAACGAACGCGGTGAGACAGCGCCCTTCCAGCCAGAACTGGAAGTGGCGAATGGCAAAGTGGAGAGCCAGCAACTCCCTGTCGAACGCGCTGTATTTACGTTCACTATCGCGCAAAGTTCTGCTGAAAAAGGCGAGCGGCTACCAAGCCCCGGCTACACGCTGCTCCACGACCGCCCGTATGGCCACATCTGACGTGTCAGTAGTGAGCGCTATGCGGGCCGTTGGGTCTGGATGTGCCAACAACGCAACATTTGCTAGGGCTGCTTTGACTTCCGAGAACGCCCGCTCTCGCTCCGGGGACCATTCGATGTTATTCGCAGGTTTCTGTTTTTTGAGTGCGGCGTACAGTGGTTGCATGAGCTGCGCTGCGCGGGGAAGGAAACGGTTATAAAAATTCACCATTCCCAAAAACTCCTGTAAAGCCCTGACCATTTGCGGCCGGGGAAAATCTGCTACCGCACGCACTTTGTCAGGCAGCGGAACCGCTCCTTCGGGAGAGACGCGGTGCCCCAAAAAATCAATCTGCGTCACCCCGAACTGGCACTTCGCTGGGTTGATTATTAAACCGTGCTCTCCCAACCTCCGGAAAACCGCCATTAGGTGGGTTTCGTGTTCGTCTTCGGACGCGCTGGCTACCAAGATATCGTCCAAGTAGACAAACACAAAAGGGAGATCGCGCAGCACTGCATCCATCATGCGTTGGAACGTCTGTGCAGCCCCTTTAAGCCCGAATGGCATGCGCAAAAACTCGAATAAACCAAACGGAGTTATCACCGCTGTTTTGGGTATGTCCTCAGCGCGCACTGGGACTTGGTGGTAACCGCGGACCAAGTCTATTTTAGAAAAAACGCGCGCTTCTGCCAAGTGAACGGAAAAATCTTGGATGTGAGGAATTGGGTAGCAGTCGTGCGCTGTGGCATTGTTCAACCTGCGGAAATCCCCGCAAGGTCGCCACGAACCGTCAGCTTTAGGGACCATGTGTAGCGGGGAAGCCCATGGGCTGTTTGAACGCCTGATGATGCCCAACCTCTCCAGGTTGGCGAACTCCTCGCGCGCTATGGCCAGTTTAGCTGCGTCCAAGCGCCGAGGTTTTGCAAAAACGGGCGGCCCGGTGATGGTGATAAAATGCTCCACCCCGTGTTTAGCGATGGCTGCCGAAAATGTGGGGACCGTGAGTGCTGGGAACTGAGTGAGCAGTGTGTGGAACTTACCGCATGCAGCTGTGACGTTGGCTTGTGCTGTTGGCCGGGACGCTCGAGCTGTACAGGGGATAGAATCAAAAGACAGTGCATTAACCAGGCGCCTGTTAGCAACATCAACCAACAAACCATGTGAGCACAAAAAATCAGCCCCCAATATATTGAAATTCAATGCTGCTATGACAAAAGTCCACTCAAATGCACGGCCGTGTAGAGACAGAAGTAGAGTCCTCTCACCAAAGGTCTTAATCTCCGAGCCGTTTGCTGCTGCCATCTCGGGGCCACTAGATCCTGCCAGCCGGTCGGCGTAGGACGGCATGATGAAACTCAACTGGGCGCCGGTGTTCACGAGGAAATGCCTCCCCGAGCGTGCGTCCGTCAAGTAGAGCAGCTTGTTCTCCTCCCCGAGGGCCGCAGCTGCTACCGACCCCCGGTCTTGGTGTTTCCCGAGCGCTTGTACTGGCACGGTGGTATACATTTGCGTGCCTTCTCTGCAAAGCGGCGGTGGTAGAAACAAAGGATGTCTCCTCCGCGTTCTTTGGTCTCCGCCGCCGCTGTCGTTGGTGGTTCTGCTACTGCCGTCAATGGCTCCTCGCCTCCTCCGGCCGTCGCGCCGAGCTCCGTCGCTGCCGCCGTGGTCGTGAGCTCTCTGCTGGCCATGATGATCCGGTGTGCTTCTCGGGCCAGCGCACAATAGTCCCGCTCGGCCAGCAACGGCGAATTGGCCAGGGTCGCTCTCGTCGCTGACAGAAGGTTCCGGAGGAAGAGGTGGGTAAAAATGAAGTGGTCGTCGTCCGAGCCCTTCAATCTCAGCATCTTCTCCATCAGGTCAATAGCCGACCCATCTCCTAACCTGGTCCGCGTCAGGAGTCTGTCTGCTCTCTCCTCAACCGAGAGTGTGTAGTGCTGGATGAGTGCAGCCTTCAACGTGCCGTACTTGTCGCTGGTTGGTGGCTGATCCAGCAGGCTCTCCACATGCTGAGCCGTGTGGGCATCGAGCTTTGCGACCACATGGTAGAATTTCATGTCATCCGCCGATATCCCCCGGAGGACGAACTGCGCCTCAACTAGGTGGAACCAGGAGCGCGGATTGTGCTGCCAAAAATCCAGTAGCTGGATTGTAACAGCGTATGCTTGTCTGGGGGCTCCCAACGAGGCTGGCTCCGGGGATCTTTCGTCGTGTTGCATGATTCGTCTTGGGTCACCAGTGTGGAGTGTGTCAATAATGAGGCGGATTTGACGCAGACAGTTTATTACACATCTCACACATAAGCATAGTCAGAAAGAGAGCATCTCAGACAAGACTCTTCTCTTAAATACTCAGGCCTTCCTTCAGCAGCTTCTACACATCAAAGGTCACATTGCATTCACTTCCTTAATCCTTTAACATCCTCCTAGCAGTCTCTGATACACAAAAGATCACTCTGCATTCGTCTGATACACAAAAGATCACACTGCATTTGTCCTTCACACCTCCCTGTTATCTCCAAGGGAAACTCTGGGAAACTCTGCTCTTTGTTCTAGTCTAAGATGCTACATCATTATGCACTCTCTAAAGTATGTAATTTTGGCATTAGGTGAATTTATCACTGTGACTATAACCAACAGGCTGTTGAACAAAACTGTGACCTTAGTGTTGCGTTCAATAGAAATAGAAAATAGAAAGCTTTATTTGAGAGAGCTACAGTTCTATAATGAAAAACGGAGCACAACTTTAGAATAACTTTTAGTGCTTACATTTTAAAATTGAGCAAAAGGGGGAAAAAAAACTTCAAAATATTATTCTTTTTTTTTAAATAGAGCAAAGTTCTGTTAAAGAAGGGTCATAAAGTTAAAGTTTATTATTGTCATTGTGATTATTTCTGCCTTCCTCTTGTCAGAATGGGCCACATTTGCACTCGGCCCAGGTCATGGCATCCAGTTGAAGTCAGGTCGGCTGCTCGTTCCTGCCTACGCTTACCACATCGATTGTAAAGAATGCTTTGGGCAGCTCTGCCAGACCACACCCCATGCCTTCTGCTTTCACAGTGACACCCACGGGAGGACCTGGCGTTTCGGGGAGCCGGTACCCACGCCCGAGAGCGTGGAATGTCAGATGGTGTCAGTGGATGAAGAGGATGGGACTAACGTGCTGTACTGTAACGCTCGCAGCCCTCTCGGCTACAGGGTGCAGGCGCTCAGTGTGGACGATGGAGCCGTGTTTCAGGACGGTCAGCTGGTGCAACGCCTGGTGGAGCCACGAAATGGTTGTCATGGGAGCACTGTTGGATTTCCTGCCCCATTAAATTTGTATCAGATTCTAAAAAATGATTTACAGCAACCCAAAGAAAGGTCAAGAGACTGGACATCCTGTTCTGTTGCATCTACAATGCCAACAAACGGCTCCAGCAGACCCTTGACTGCATCTCCCTTTCCAAGCTTCACCGCACAGGATCAGGACACCTCTCCAGATTTCCTCACCCCCACCTGGGTAGTATATTCCCACCCAACGTGGACCACTGCACGCAGGGATCTGGGCATTTTCCTCAGCCTTTTCCCCCGTGATCCAGACAGCTGGCGAGGCCCCTGGGTAATCTATGAGGGCCCCAGCGCCTACTCTGATCTGGCCTACCTGGAGCTGTCACCCTCACCCGGAACACCACCTGCTCTGGCTTTCGCCTGCCTGTTCGAATGCGGCACCAAAACGGCCTATGACGAGATCTGCTTCAGCATCTTCACCCTCTATGAGCTTATTGATAATCTACCTCGGGATGGTCATCTGTATAAAAGACAACTGAGTGAGGGTTCTGGGAGGAGCTGTGCACCTGTTTCTACACAAGTGCAACAACTGCAAAAGAGGAAAAAGAAGAGCAAGCTGACTGAGATTTGTTCTCTCTCTTAATGTGGTTACTAAGCCTGTAATTTTCCTGAATAACTGTATCAACAATATAAACATGCACATATTTTATTACTTACACAAACATATTCAGCAGTGAGGTTGACATTCATGACACATAAAATGTCTTTGACACTGATGTAGCGTGACTATTTGCATCTGTGTTTGTGTACTGAACTGCATTATTCCACACATTTGAGGTTAGTAGAAAAATACAGTCTAGCTATAGTAAAACTTGAGTTATTAAATCAAAGTGGTTTAATAGCTAATGTATCAAAACTTCATAGTTTTATCCAGTTTTATATTGTTTCCAGCTTGCAAATTTAGTTATTTTTGTGATAAGTCAATTATTATTAGGATTGGAAAAAGAAGAAAATGAAGATAAAAGGCTCCGTCATTTTAGTGGCATTTTCCCTTTTCAGCCCTTACGATCATCACATTAGCATTTTATGTTAAATTAAGAATGGATAGAAAAGCTGATAAATTTTACATCCATCCATCTTTTGCTTCAGTGAACGTCAACTGGTGGCCTGTGGGCCCACCAGAGCTTACCATCTGCCCCCCAGAATATTAATGATTTCAGGAATAGTTTAGTTCAAACTTTGTTTCACTAGGCCACCGGAGCATCCGTCCCACAGCTGGGAGGTTGTGGGTTCAAGCCCCGGCCGGGTCATACCAAAGACCATATAAAAATGGTACTTCCTGCCTTCTAGCTTGGTGCTCAGCATAATAGAATGGGGGAAGGAAAAGTTGTTTATGGCGGCACCTTGAATGGCAGCGACCCCTCTGATTCTAGATGTGATTAACATTGTAGATAGGAGAAATGTAATTTCGTTCTACTGTATGGATTGAATGACAATAAAGTTGGCTTCTTCTTAATTAATTTATATTTATGAAAAGTTCCAGTAGAAGAAAGTCAGATTTCTAAGTGTAAGTGAATGCAGCATCAGATTATTGGCAGCAGCAGGAGAGTTTGAGGAGGAGACAGGTGGCCTGCAGACCTTCTACAGGTAACCTATGCTTTCAAATGATGCTAGCCTTGGCTTTTATTATTGTTAAGCAAAATGCAGAATATACTGGGGGTTTTCTGAAAGTATTTGGTGTAGTAGAAAATGCATACCTGCCAATATTTAGGTTTAAAAAAACCTGGAGGTTTTCACTGGGTGGTGGGGACTTTAGGTATAAAAGCTTATATACTATAACAGAAAGGACTGTGTCTTTTGTCATTTTAATTAATCTTATGAATTTTATTTATTTTTCTGAGAATCTGGCTCTGCAAATTAAGTTTAAGATAGCCTATATATGGGAAAAGTCACAATTTTACCACAAGCTTTTCAAATTTGTTTGGAAAAACATAATAAATTCATTTTAAAATAGACATAAATTTTGTGAAAAATCCAGATTGATATGGGAAAAAGTAAAAAAAAAAAAAGTAAATGTACAAGAAAAATGTCTGAAATTGATGAGAAAACCCCTTGCAAATTTATGAGAACAAATCCCAAATGTACAATAGTCCTGAATTTTCAGCGGCAAAAACAAAAATGATGAAAAAATTCACAATTTAAGTGATAAAAATCTTTCAAGTTTACAATAGAAAAGTCCTTAATTTACAAGACAGCAGTCATAAATTTAGGAGGAAAAAACCTCAAACTGTCAAGAACAAAATCACATCTCAAATAAGTTTTGAAGTACAGTATCTCACAAAAGTGAGTACACCCCTCACATTTTTGTACATATTTTATTATATCTTTTCATGGGACAACACTGAAGATATGACACTGATACAAGGTAAAGTAGTCAGTGTACAGCTTGTATAACAGTGTAAATTTGCTGTCCCCTCAAAATAGCTCAGCACACAGCCATTAATGTCTAAACTGCTGGCAACAAAAGTGAGTACAGTGATCCCTCACTTATCGCGGTTAATGGGTTCCAGAACCGACCGCGAAAAGTGAAAAACCGCGAAGCAGCGTCACCCCTAATGACGTCACCCAACATGTACGTTCATTCTCTCACTCTCTCTCTCATATGATACGTGTGTGTGTGTGTAAGTGTACATACATACGTAGATGTAAATAAAGTGTACATAAATATATTTTTAGAACTCTTTTATTTTTATAACAAGATACGTAACTCAAGATGAAGATGATTTACTGCACAGGTTAATGAGAGCTTTACTGCTCCTCAGGTGACGCCTCATCGTCAGGTGCTAGAGGCGCAGGATCGTCGAGGGCAGCTGCAGGAGGCGGCGTAGTGGCTCAATGGGAAGACTATTTCACACAAAAAGGCACGAGAACAGCGAAAAGTTCCACGCAGCGAGACTAGCGATAAAGAACAATGAATGCGGTCTTCCTTCGCTGGGTATGTCGGCAGGGAGAGAAGCTGGGTAAAACGTCTCGGCCAATCAGCTTGCGAGGTAAAACGTCGCGGCCAATCAGCTTGCGAGATTCCCGAGCAGTGAAGAGGTGGGCGGAGAGGAGTGGAGCGGTGGTCAGAGAGGTGGATTTTGAGTTGGCCGGCTCTCCGTGTTGATACCTGATGTTCTAATGTAGTCTCCCTGCCTTCTGCTAGCGCCCGCCCATTTTTTCTCAATTTTGAATTTTTGATGAATATTTCTGAAAAATCCGCGATGCACTGAGGGCGCGAAAGGTGAAGCGCGAAGTAGCGAGGGATCACTGTACACCCTGAAGTGAAAATGTCCAAATTGTGCCCAACTAGCCATTTTCCCTCCCCAGTGTCATGTGACTCGCTAGTGTTACAAGGTCTCAGGTGTGAATGGGGAGCAGGTGTGTTAAATTTGGTGTTATCGCTCTCACACTCTCTCATACTGGTCACTGGAAGTTCAACATAGCACCTCATGGCAAAGAACTCTCTGAGGATCTGAAAAAAAGAATTGTTGCTCTACATAAAGATGGCCTAGGCCATAAGAAGACTGCCAACACCCTGAAACTGAGCTGCAGCACGGTGGCCAAGACCATGCAGCGGTTTAACAGGACAGGTTCCACTCAGAACAGGCCTCACCATGGTCTACCAAAGAAGTTGAGTGCATGTGCTCAGCGTCATATCCAGAGGTTGTCTTTTGAAAATAGACGTATGAGGGCTGCCAGCATTGCTGCAGAGGTTGAAGGGGGTCAGCTTGTCGGTGCTCAGGCCATATGCCACACACTGCATCAAATTGGTCTGCATGGCTGTCGTTCCAGAAGGAAGCCCCTTTTATAAAGATGATGCACAAGAAAGCCCACAAGTTTGCTGAAGACAAGCAGACAAAGGACATGGATTACTGGAACCATGTCCTGTGGTCTGATGAGACCAAGATAAACTTATTTGGTTCAGATGGTGTCAAGCATGTGTGGTGGCAACCAAATGAGGAGTACAAAGACAAGTGTGTCTTGCCTACAGTCAAGCATGATGGTGGGAGGGTCATGGTTTGGGGCTGCATGAGTGCTGCCGGCACTGGGGAGCTACAGTTCATAGAGGGAACCACGAATGTCAACATGTACTGTGGCATACCGAAGCAGAGCATGATCTCCTCCCTTTGGAAACTGGGCTGTAGGGCAGTATTCAACATGATAAAGACCCCAAACACACCTCCAAGATGACCACTGCCTTGCTAAAGAAACTGAGGGTAAGGGTGATGGACTGGGCAAGCATGTCTCCACACCTAAACCCTATTGAGCATCTTGTGGCATCCTCAAATGGAAGGTGAAGAAGCGCAAGGTCTCTAACATCCACCAGCTCTGTGATGTCATCATGGAAGAGTGGAAGAGGATTCCAGTGGTAACCTGTAAAGCTCTAGTGAACTCCATGCCCAAGAGAATTAAGGCAGTGCTGGAAAATAATGGTGGCCACACAAAATATTGACACTTTGGGCACAATTTGGACATTTTCACTTAGGGGTGTACTCAGTTTTGTTGCCAGTGGTTTAGACATTAATGGCTGTGTGTTGAGTTATTTTGAGGGGACAGCAAGTTTACACTGTTATACAAGCTGTACACTGACTACTTTACATTGTATCAAAGTGTCATATCTTCAGTGTTGTCCCATGAAAAGTTATAATAAAATATTTACAAAAATGTGAGGGGTGTACTCACTTTTGTGAGATACTGTACATGCTTTTTTGCTCTTATTCATCTAAAAAAAAATAACATTTGGAAGGAAAATTAAGACATAAAATAATATATTAGGATACAATATTAATTTTATTTTACAAGAACATATGGCCCTCAGTGTCTGCCGAGAAAAATTCTGGCCCTTGGACAAATATAATTGATGAGCCCTGCAGTAGGAGATAGCATAGTACAGTCTATGTTCAACTCTTCTCAGACTTTAATGATATCACCTGTAAATTGAGCTGAGGGGTTCAAAAATAGCATGAACATAAGCAACTGTCATTATGTAATGAGCCCTTGACAACACAAAAGCATACTTCATTTTTTGGCGTGGGGATTTTTTGTTTCTATTCGACCTTTTATTTCAATCACAACCAAAATACCAACATCTTTAAGACTTATGCCTTCCAGTTGAAAGCAAATATTTATGCATTTTTAGTTTTCTGGGTTTAGTCAAAACAGTGTTGGACAATAAATTAATAAAGACATGAGAGACTTGTTTCATTCTGCTGATTATGGACATGCTGCCATCAGTGTGTGAATGTGTGTGTGAATAGCAGGATCTGTAAAGCACTTTGGTCATCCAGAGATAAGTAAAAAAGCGCTATATGTGAACACCACTTTGCGCATTTTACCGCTGACAACTGTAAGAAACCTGCACACTTACTGAAAGGGACACAAAAATGTTCAAAAACACCCCTCATCAGATTAGCAGAAAAATGCCTTGAAGTCTGTGAGTCTGGTTTGGATAGTGGGATTGGGGCCTAATCTGTCACACAGCAGACCAGACACAGCTGCAAACCATTCATTCACACCTGCAGCTCTAATGGGATAACTTGTTCAAAAGCAACCACGTCTGTTGATGGTGAAAAATTCACAAGCTGGCAACTTTAATGAGCTGCCTGGGAGGAAGAGGACCAGATAAAGTGGAACAGTTTGTTCAGCACAAAAATCCCATCCTGTCAGGAAGAAGATGAAATCTGGAGAGTCTCCTGTCTCTGCCCCCCCTTCCTCCTCGTCATAGCATAACTACACTGACAGGAGGCTCATTTCTGTTCCTGCACTCTGTCATTCAAGTTGTTCTTCTTCAGCATACAACAATGGGTTTTAAGATTATCTTTGTTATGGTGGTATTAATGGGAGTGAGTGGGCACTGGAGTGGGACAACCGAACCTGGAACTGACCAAGTGGATCAGTCAGTTCATCCCAACAGCATACCTGAGACGGCAGAGGAAACTGGACAGGTGAGGACTGATTTGTTTCTACTGGTGTGGAATTGGTTTTGCTGACTGATTTCTCCAGTTGTGTATAGGTCATCAGAAAACTTGATTTCCTAAGACTTATCAAAGTGCACAATAGCTAGTTTCAAGTACACTTTGTTACAAGCATTCCATCAAGACCATTCTGTACATGGTATAAAGTCATAAGCTGGTGTCAAAACACTGAGCTGACATAATCCATTCTTAAACAATTCCTGCAACTTGTAGTAAAATAATATTTTCCACATGGGTCAGTGGGTGATGAGTAACTAAAGAAGTGTGCCAAAGTTTTGTTTATTCAGTGGGGTGGGAGAGACTCCAATCTAAAACATTTAACAGTCTGGTGGACAATTTTCAGCTCTTCCACTTGTTCTTCTTTGCAGGCAGCTGTCCTGTCGCTTCTAAATATTTGTGGATCAGTTCTTCTTGTGCGGCTGGGAGGCAGGGCTGATACCTGCTGTACTCCATAGTATACTCTCCTTTACCCTGTAGAAACAGTGATAGAATATATCAGTAACCACACTTGGTGCAAGTCTTATTAAAAGAATGCTGTCTTTCCACCATTAACAGTCGCACTTGAATTATTCTTTGCCACTGCAAATTGGATTTTTTTTGCAATGAACATATGAAAATAACTGTGAAATGGGGTTTGGATAAACTAGATGTAACCGTATATCCCTCTTTTTTTATTTTTACTGGTCAAAGGTCTTGTCTTTTTTTTTTCCATCTGTAGCTGAACACTAATGCAAAACTTTAATTTCTTGTAAATAATTTAGCCCATTAGGGCATTTTTTAGGGCAGTAGCTACGGATACGCAAGATGTAGCCATAGAATGTTTTCTACAGATATGGCTCAAAGCCGAATGGCCAATTAGTGTCACATGATTTTGCATGTCGTACCTCATTCAAGAAAATCTATGAACATGTTCTATTAATGCCGTGTCCTCTGCGGGAGCCGCTATGGATACTGAGCCATACCTGTAGAACTGCTTGCTCCAGATACGGCTTGAATCTGATTGTGTCATCTGACATGCCGTATCGTATTCACAAAAATCTACAAATACGTTCTATTAATGCCGTTGCCCTACCTTCATTAGCCCCCGCCGGTCCCCTTTGGGCTTCGACTGAAGGGGGATTATGTTATGAGCCAGTCCGTCCATCTGTCCCACTTTTGTGAAATCAATTCCTCCTACAGTATTGGTCCAATTGTTTTGAAACATGGTACCATGGTTTGATATACACTGAGGATGCGCATATTGCAATTTGGTTCTGATGGGACGATTTTTGCGGGAATTGTAGCCCCTGACCTACAGTGCATCCAGAAAATATTCACAGCGCTTCACTTTTTTCACATTTCATTATGTTACAGCCTTATTCCAAAAGGGATTAAATTCATTTTTTTTTCTCAAAATTCTACACACAATACCCCATAATGACAATGTGAAAAAGCTTTTTTGAGATTTTTGCAGATTTATTAAAAATAAAAAAACTAAGAAATCACATGTACATAAGTATTCACAGCCTTTGCTCAATACTTTGTTGATGCACCTTTGGCAGCAATTACAGCCTCAAGTCTTTTTGAATATGATGCCACAAGCTTGGCACACCTATCTTTGGGAAGTTTCACCCATTCCCTCTTTGCAGCACCTCTCAAGCTACATCAGGCTGGATGGGAAGCGTCGGTGCACAGCCATTTTCAGATCTTTCCAGAGATGCTCAATTGGATTCAAGTCTGGGCTCTGGTTGGGCCACTCAAGGACACTCAGAGTGGTCCTGAAGCCACTCCTTTGATATCTTGGCTGTGTGCTTAGGGTCGTTGCCCTGCTGAAAGATGAACCGTCACCCCAGTCTGAGGTCAAGAGCGCTCTAGAGCAGGTTTTCATCCAGGATGTCTCTGTACATTGCTGAATACATCTTTTCCTCTATCCTGACTAGTCTCCCAGTTCCTGCCACTGAGTAACATCCGCACAGCATGATGCTGCCACCATCAATGGCGTGGTTATGAGTGGTGCCTGGTTTCCTCCAAACATGACACCTGGCATGCATGCCAAAGAGTTCAATCTTTGTCTCATCAGACCAAAGAATGTTGTTTCTCATGGTCTGAGAGTCCTTCAGGTGCCGTTTGACAAACTCCAGGGGGGGCTGCCATGTGCCTCTTACTAAGGAGTGGCTTCAGTCTGGCCACTCTACCATACAGGCCTGATTGACGGATTGCTGCAGAGATGGTTGTCCTTCTGGGAGGTTCTTCTCTCTCCACAGAGGAACGCTGGAGCTCTGACAGAGTGACCATCGGGTTCTTGGTCACCTCCCTGACTAAGGCTCTTCTCCCCCAATCGCTCAGTTTAGACAGCCGGCCAGCTCTAGGAAGAATCCTGGTGGTTCCGAACTTCTTCCATTTACAGATGATGGAGGCCACTGTGCTCATTGGGACCTCCAAAGCAGCAGAAATTTTTCTGTACCCTTCCCCAGATTTGTGCCTCAAGACAATCCTGTCTTGGAGGTCTACAGACAATTCCTTTGACTTCATGCTCAGTTTGTGCTCTGACATGCACTGTCAACTGTGGGACCTTATATAGACAGGTGTGTGCCTTTCCAAATGGGCGCATGCACACGCAGCGACCGGCAGCTGGTGAAAAAAGTTCAACGTCTGTGTCTGTTTTTATTTATTGGTTTGTAAATATGGATGTCACCTGACTGCAAAACAAATCTACCTACGGGTACAAATAAAGTAACCTGATCATGTCCAATCAACTGAGTTTACCACAGGTGGACTCCAATTAAGCTGTAGAAACATTTCAAGGATGATCAGTGGAAACAGAATGCACCTGAGGTCAATTTTGAGCTTCATGACAAAGGCTGTGAATACTTTATGTACATGTGATTTTAGTTTTTTTATTTTTAATAAATTAGCAAAAATTTAAAAAATAACCAAAAACAAACTTTTTTCACGTTGTCCTTATGGGGTGTTGTGTGTAGAATTTTGAGGAAAAAATGAATTTAATCCATTTTGGAATAAGGCTATAATATAACAAAAGGTGGAAAAAGTGAAGCGCTGTGAATACCTTCCAGATGCACTGTATGACCTCCTGTTTCACCTCACTTCATAGACAGTAACTGTCTTGTGAAATCAACTCCTCCTACAGTTTTCTTCCAATTGTTTTGAAACTTGGTACCATGGTTTGATATACTCTGATGATGTGCAGATTGCAATTGTACTCTCATCAGATGACCCTAAGGTCAAAAGTCAGGTCAGATTTTTCCCTAAATCTTCTCAACACAATAACTACTGAAAGACATGATGTAGGCTTTTCAAATCGATACAGCGGCTGTATCTAATACACATCTTGGATGACTTACATCCTCACCTAACTATGGGTTTGGGGTCAAGGGTTCAAAATTACCATTGCAGTTGCACTATGGTAAATGCTACATTTACTATTACTGTAAAACGAGTAAAGCTAGGGCCACCAAACCTGGTATACAGGTTCACCTTGGGATCCTGACCTCTGACTATGGGTTTGGGGTCAAAAGGCCAAAGGTCAAGGTTAACATTCCTTGTGCCTTTTCACTGTATGAGTAAAGCTAGGGCCACCAAACTTGGTACACAGGTTCACCCTGTGACTCTGAAGTGTGACTGTGGTTTTGGGATCACAAGGTCAAAGGTCAACATCAACATGGCTTATAAGCTATATCTCAACAATAAAGAAAGCTAGGGTCACCAAACCTGGTACACAGGTTCACTCTGAGACCATAACCTCTGACTACAGGTTTGGGGTCAAAAGGTCAAAGGTCAAGGTTGGCACTCCCTATGATCTCTTACTATAGAATGTGTAAAGATCTCTAGGGACACCATACTTGCTACACAGGTTCACCTTGGGATCCTGACCTACAACTATAGGTTGTTTACCCATAACCAGACTTCATAAAATTGAAGGAAAGATGAATGGACAAATGTACAGAGACGTCCTTGATAAGAACCTGTTGCCATCTACCAAGATGTTGAAGAGGAAACGAGGGTGGACATTTCAGCAAGACAATGATCCCAAACACACAACCAAGGAAACTCTCAACTGGCTCCAGAGAAGGAAAATAAGGCTACTAGAATGGCCTAGTCAGTCACCTGACCTGAATCCAGTTGAAAATCTATGGAATGAACTGGAGATCAGAATTCACAGAAGACACCCACGGAACCGTCAAGATTTGAAGACGGTTTGGGTGGAAGAATGGGCTAAAATCATTCCTGAGCAATGCCTGTGCCTAGTTTCTCCATACAGGAGGCATCTGGAAGCTGTTATCAACAAAGGCTTTTCGACTAAATATTAAATAAATTTCACCAAGCGTGTTCAATACTTATTCCCTGTGTCATTCCACTTTATTAAATATAACTAGTTTTGTGAACACAGTTGCCTTGATTTTGTTGTATGTATGGATTACTTACATTTTTTTTTATTTAAGTTTTTGTAAAGGGTATACACGTCATTACAGCATTGCATTGTTTACATTTTTATCACGTTCCCTTTTTTTTGTTTTTTGACAACATTGGAAGAATAATTATTACAACATCCCCTTTTAAGTGAAAGAAAAAGAGAACAAAAAAACAAAACAAAAAACAAAACAAAAGAGCAAAAAACAAAAATAAAAAAAATAAATAAATAAAAATAAAAGAGCATCTGAGTAGCTTTGGAACAAAGAGAGGTGCCATTATTGAAATGGTATTTGTCAAAGATTAGATCTAATAGAAGACACATGCGATCCAGGGTTGCCAAAAGTTCTAGAACCCATCCATGTCCTGTCTCAGTGTGAATGTCAACTTTTCCATCGAGTAAATGTCTTGGATCACGTTAATCCAATCTTCAGGTGTAGGACAGTCCTTCAACATCCATTTTTTAGTTGGGGCTTTTTTACTTGCCAATATTAAAACAGTGAATAAGTATTTTTCTCCTCGTCTTTCCAGTGAATCCGGTAGTAAACCCAAATACAAGGTTACAAAAGAAAAGGGGACTGTTATTTTGAATATTTTCCCCAATATTGTCTGTACATTGGACAAATATTGGTGGATAACTGGGCATGACCAAAACACATGAAAATGATTTGCAGTCTCTTCACCACACAAGCGCCAACAATTCAACCCCTTACGAGTAAATTTGTTTTGTGCAGGTGTTCTGAAAAATCTAACCAAATTTTTCCATCCAAATTCTCTCCACTGCAGGGATGAGGTACTTTTCCATTGTTTATTTAGCTTTTCCCATATTTCCAGTTGTAAAGTGAAATTCCCCTCTTTTTCCCATCTCTCTTTTATATATGATGTGTTGTCTCCTTTTAAGTCTTGAAGACCTTGGTATATTTTAGAAATGTATCTGATCCCTGGGATCCCTTTATATGCCATTAAGAAGACCTTCAGAACACCTGACTGGGCCCTTTCCAAATCCTCCTTTTTAAGTATTTTGTTTATGTGGTGTCTAAGCTGAAAGAACCTGTAAAGGTCTTGATTTATTAGAACTTGTTTTTTCAAATCTTCAAAACTTCTTAAAATTTGCCCTTTAAAAAAATTGTAATATTTTATCAGTCCGTTCTCTTTCCACTTTTTAAATCTAGTGTCTGTTTTATTAGGAGTAAAGTCTTGATCATAGGCAATCCACTGCAGAAATCGATGGGGTTCTTTAGTTTGATTCTCTCTGACTATCTTAAACCAAATTTTTAGCGGGGTCTCTATCCACGGGTTGGTGTTATTCAAAAGTTTAGGTAAGGCATTGTTCCCTATTATCGCCTGTAGGGGGATGTCACTTGTTATTTGGCATTCCATCTCCTTCCATTGTGCAGTGTAGACTGGGTTACATATCTCTACTAAAGTTTTAATTTGTGCGGCTTTAAAATAGTCCCTGATATTTGGCAGCGCAAGCCCACCTTTGTCTTTGTTTAGCTGTAGGGTTCTATATCTGATTCTAGGTCTCTTGCCCTGCCATATGAATCTTGAGATCCTTCTGTCCAGTTCTTGCCATGTTTTTTTTGGGAGGTTCTACCGGTATTGTTTGGAAAAGGTATAGAAGACGTGGAAGTATATTCATTTTGACTGCTTCAATTCTTTGTGCAGTACCCAAGAATAGTATCATATTCCATCTTGCTAGATCAGATTTTATTTTTGCCACCAGTGGATCATAGTTTAGTGTTATAATTTTGTTGAGTTGTTTCGGGATATTGACCCACAGATATTTCATAGATTCCGACTCCCAGTTAGTTTTGAGTTTGCTTAGTAAATCTTGATTTGGGTCATAGTTGAATGTTAAAACTTGGGTTTTATGCATGTTTAATTCGTACCCCGATAAATCTCCATACTCTGAAAAAACTGAGGTTAGTTCTGGAAAAGAGGTGTCCGGCTGCCCCAGGTATATTAAAATGTCATCAGCAAAGAGTGCTATTTTATGTTCCTTCTGACCAAGTGTAATACCTTGAATTTTTTGATTCTGTCTTATCCATTGGCTCAGAGGTTCTATGAAGATTGCAAAGAGCAGTGGAGACAAGGGGCAGCCCTGACGACATCCTCTTTCCAGCTCAAAAGATGATGATAATTTACCGTTAATCCTTATTTTAGCTGTTGGTTTTTTATATAATGCCTGGATAGTTCTAATGAAGTTGTTATGAAAATTGAAACTAGATAAGATTCTATATAGGAAAGACCAGTCAACCGAATCAAATGCTTTTTCAGCATCTAATCCCAATATGGCTGCACTTATATTTTTTTATATGATGAATTATGGTAAAGTGCGTCTAATGTTGTCTTGTGTCTGTCTTTGTCTTATAAAACCTTTGGTCTAAATGAATTAAGTCTGTCAGTATATTTTCTAACCTTTTGGCAAGGATAGTGGTAAAAAGCTTATAGTCCTGATTTAACACACTGATTGGTCTGTAGTTGGAGCACTCTAGTTTATCCTTTTCAGGTTTAGGTATGACTGCAATGACCCCTTCTCTCCAGGAGGGGGGGGGATTTCCCCTGTGTGGAGGACATAGTTAAATGTTTTCAGGAGGAGAGTAGATAGTTGCTGTTTAAAGGTTTTGTACCACTCTGCTGTATAGCCATCTGCTCCTGGGGATTTGTTAGCTTTAAGTTTCATAATTGCTTTTTCTAATTCTTTAGGTTGTATTTCTGACAGTAGTGTTTTATTTTGTGACTCAGTAAGTTGGGGAAGGTTTAAAGTGTTTAGGAATGCTTCGGATGCGTTTTTATGTTTTTTGAGGGAGTAAAAGTTCTTGCAGTAGTTCTCAAAGCTTTTAAGAATATCCTGAATTCGAAATTTTATTTCCTTTGATACTGGGTCTCTGATTTTGTAGACTGCTCTCTCCGTTTGTTTCCTCAATTTATAGGCTAGTAATTTTGCCGATTTGCTGCCTGCTTCATAGTATTTTTGTTTCAGAAATGTAAGTTTCTTCTGGATTTCTATTGTGTAGATCTCATTTGTTTTTTAATTTCCTTAATTTTGAGCGAGTCATTAGAATGAGTATTGTCTTTGTGCTCTTTTTCTAGGTTCTTAAGTTCTGACTCTAATGTGGTTAGTTTCTCTTGTCTCAGTTTCTTTTGGATTGCCAGTTTTGCGATAATCTTTCCCCTTATTACAGCTTTGCATGCGTCCCACAGTATTAAAGGGGATACTTCTCCATTATCATTTTCTTCCAAATATCTGAGAATATCTGATTCCAATTCATCTTTCAGTGGTCCTTTCAGCACATTTGAATTTAACCTCCAAGAAAATGTATTATTTGTGTATTTTTGGATACTTAAGTCCATATAGATCTGACTGTGGTCAGAGAGATCCATCAGTCCTATTTTACATGTTTTTACTCTTCCAATGTCTCTATTAAACATAAAAAAATAGTCAATCCTTGAGTATGATGAATGTGGTGCTGAGTAAAATGTATAATCTTTTACACTGGGGTTGAATTCCCTCCACACGTCACAGATTCCCATTTCTTTTAGTAGCATCCGAGTTTTCCTACTTTGAGTGTTATTTTGATGTGGAGAATTACCTGATGCATCCCAGTATGGATTCAGTCTTAGATTGAAGTCTCCACCACATATCACTAAACCTTGGGCTTTAGTTATCATTAGGTCAAATACATTTTTATAAAATTTCCAGTTAGCCCCTGGAGGTGCATATACATTCAGCAGGGTGATATCTTCTCCCTCTAGCCGCCCAAGTACCATACTGTATCTCCCTTCTTTATCTTTGTGTTCTGATTTTTTTCAAATATAATTTTGGTTGAGATCAATGTCGCTACTCCCCTCCTCCTCCCTGACTTGTATGAAGATGAAGAGATCATTTTAAACCCTTGTCTATTGAGTTTAGTGTGCTCCACGTCTGTTAGGTGAGTTTCCTGTAAAAATATTATTCCTGCTTTGTCTTTTTACATTTTGCCTAGAATCTTGGATCTTTTAACTGGATTCAGGATCCCTTTTACATTATGAGATTATTTTGGTTACACCCTGTTTCTCCATTGTGTTCTTTTATTTAGTATAACAGTGTGGTGGCCCTCTTTTATGCTACTCAGAAACTGAAAGAACATTAAGAACATAAACATTAAGAACATAGTATATAAAACTTTAAAACAAAAAACTGACAAAAGATCTTCCTGAGCTGAGGTCTTTTTAGTGACCTTAGAAGAGCCATGATGGTGTGTTGGCTCTGAGGGAAATTCCTCAGATTCCGTTACGTGCTGAGGGCCCTCTCTTACCCCTGTAAGTTGTCCCATGTTTTTAACGTGAATTTCAGATCCCAATCCGAACTTGTAATGATTTTTTTTTTTTTTAATGCCTATACCTTATGAAATTGTGCGCAACCTCCCACCACCATCACAGCAAACATTCACGTTAATACAGTATTTGTTAGTGTGGAGAGATCATGTGGTTCATTGTCACATTTCTTTTAACTTTTTTTTTGTTTTTTTAAAGACTTATTTGTTTCTAATATTATGTCTGTTCCATGAAATGTTTTACCACTTGCTGATTCTGCATCTCCTTTAATGTTTGTTACCTTGTAGGAGGAGGGTTGGATGCGCAGATTGACTAAAAATATCGTTATTCCCTCCTGTAAACTGAAAGTTTTTCCTTGTAGCTCTGGGTTTCCCACTGCTGGCCCGTGGATTTTGAGGGTCTCCGTGTGGACCACGTTTGAGCCTTGATTTTTTTCGATCGGGTCTGCTGCGGGTTTATACACCGTTACCGGGAGCCCTCCTCGCCATATCCGTGGTTGCTTCTTCCGCCGAGTTGTAGAGACACGTCTCATCCCCGTAGAAAACCCGCAGCTTCGCCGGAAATGGCGTCTGAAAGCGCAGTTTCTTCTCTCGTAATACCTTTTTAGCGTCGTTGTATTCCCGACGCTTTTTAAGGACCTCCGGGGCGTAATCGTGTTCCACGAAAACTTTTCTCTCTTGGTGCATAAATCCTTTTTTCTGCCAAGCCAGTCTTACAACCTCTTCTTTTATTCTGGAGTTGGAGAACTTCACCACCACCGATCATGGAGGCGCTTCCGCTACCGGCCTAGGGGCTAATGTACGGTGCGCCCTTTCTATCTTCAAGTCGGTGGTTTGGGGAATATCCAACTTCTCTCTCAGTAAGGATTCCACGCATGCCGCCATTGTGGTGAAACCATCCTTGACTCCTTCTTTCAGACCATGAATTCTTATGTTGTCTCTTCTTAGTCTTCCTTCTTGGTCGGTTAGCTTAGCCTCCAGTCTAGACTGTCGTTTGTGTAGTTCCAGCACGGTATCTTCCAGCCCTTTTTATTCTTTCTTCTGCTTCCAAGATTTGGTCCTCGGCCTGGTCCACTCTGCTGTTTGTCCTTTTTATTTCGTCTTTGATTTCACGAAATTCGACCCAACACTCTCGGCGAAATCGTCTTAATTCTTTAAGTACCATTTTTAAGCTAACCTTTTTGCTAGCTTCATTCAGCTCCTCGTCTTCTGACTGGAAATCCTCCAGATCAGATTCTCCGGCCGATGTGTGTCCTGGCCTGGTAAATGTTGATTTCTTCTGTTTTCCTTTAGGCATGATGACTTTGTCTTTTGATTTTTACTCTTCCAAAAATCTGTTAAATCTGATTTTCAAGGTATTTTCACGGATCGGGTCTGGGAGCTTCAGCGTTAAGCTGCTATCACCATGGTGTCCAGACCGGAAGTTGGATTACTTACATTTTAGATTTTGATTTTAGTTCAGCTTTTAACACACTGCAGCCACACCTTTTTAATTAAGAGGTTAAATGATTTTAAAGTGCATCCTGTCATTGTTAAATGGTATCACTCATTTTTAACTTATCGTAAACAGCAAGTTAGTGTAAATGGAACTTTATCTAAATCCAGAACCCTCAGCACAGGAGCTCCCCAAGGCTGTGTTAGTTCACCATTTTTGTTCACCTTGTACACTGATGAGTGCAGAAGTGTCTATCCAGGCAATCAAATTATTCAATTTTCTGATGACACTGCTATTTTATCACTACTTCAAAAGACTTGTGATCTGTCAAGCTATTTTATAGAAATTCAGAGGTTGTCAATTGGTGTGATGACAGTCATCTCATTTTGAATACTGATAAAACAAAGGAGATGGTGTTTGACCCACAGGGAGTTGGCGACCACAGGCCTGTGGTCGACCACAGGCCTGTGGTCATCCACAACCACACTATAACACAGGTTAGTTCCTATAAACATTTGGGAGTATTTATTGACAATTCATTAACCTGGAGCACACACATTGATTACCTCTGTAGTAGACTACAACAGCGGCTGCATTTCTTGCGTAGATTAAGAATACATGGCGTTGATAAAAGGATTATGCTAATATTTTACCAGGCTGTGTTGGAGAGCTGTATTACAGCATTACAGCTTGGTTTGGCAACCTCTGTGAAACTAAAGAACAGAGTGTTGCGTTTAATTCATACAGCATGGAAAATTATTGGAGTTAACCCCTTGCACTCCGGTCAATTTTCCTAAAAACACCAAAAAATAATGTGCCCAAAGTAAATCGAAAGCGGTTATTCAACCCTTTGCAGCATCTTCATGGGGTTGGTCTCATTTAAAAGAAAACACTTTGAATTTTTTGGCCAAAAAAACATGATCTCTCTAAGTGCTCCGGCCACTGAGTTACAGTCATCTAAACATAGTGAACTTGAAGAAAATAAATTTGGCCTGGGTGTTTTTTTGGATACAAATACTTGCAAATAACACACAGCTTCAGGTCCGGGCTGGAAAATGCAATAGAAATGCAGAACCAAGTGTTATCCAGCTGAGGCCCAAATTTTGTAACAATACCACAAAAAATGAATATCTTACACAGCTTTGTTCTCAGGCTGTTCCCAGGCGTTTTGGAACTGTGCCAAATGGCACAGTTTGGCACAGTTCCAAATTTTTGTACAAGAAATGTGAAAAGCTTTGTTTCAGACTCCTATTAAATCCTTCTGTTTGTAGGGGACAGCCAATTAGAAGAAAGGTGGCTTAAGTCAAATTAACCGTGACTTGAGTTGGATAATTGCTGATTTTGAACTCAGGGTCATGCAACACCTCTTAACCATAAGGAATATGCATAAGTTCTTCATTAAACCATCGGAGGAGAAACTCACTTCAGTGCAAGAGCGCAGTTCTGTAGCATAGCCAAACATGTCATTCAGTGGAATCTGTTGGGAGAAAACCAGATGTTTTATCAATAAGTGTCAGCTGGCTTGACTGCATTCATCTGCATGCAAAAAAAAAAAGCCTGATCAAATGTTATTCACAATAACAAACTCTGTATAGAAGCTTTTTTGGTATGGAAAAAGGTGAGGCCACTGGGTTTAAAGGCTAGATTGTGTAGTATAAGATAAGATAAGCCTTTATTAGTCCCACAACGGGGAAATTCCAGGATTGCAACAGCACAGGGATAGCAACACTCAGAGCAACAATCAGAAGGCAAGGGGAAAAAAAAAAAAAAAAAAAAAAAAAAAAAAAAAAGCAAGCAAGAGCAGCTAATATACAGATAAGATAAGATAAGCCTTTAGTCCCACAACTGGGAAATTCCAGGATTGCAACAGCACAGGGATAGCAACACTCAGAGCAACAATCAGAAGGCAAGAAAAAAAAAACAAAAAACAAGCAAGCAAGAGCAGCTAATATACATATGTACATATTACTATACAATATATATATATATACACACACACACACACACACACACACAGTGCAGAGCATTGTAGCTGGATGGAATAAATATGTAAATATATAAACACCCACAGTACGGAGCATTGCAGCTAGGTGGAATAAATATGCAAGTATATAAACACACACAGTGCGGAGCATTGTAGCTAGATGGAATAAATATATAGATATATAAATATAAACACACCCAGTGCAGAGCATTGTAGCTAGATGGAATAAATATGTAAATATATAAACACACACAGTGCAGAGCATTGTTGCTAGGTGGGATGAAACAGCATAACCGTCTATTTAGTTATCCTACATGGTATGATTATGTGCCCATACATATTCTCACCCTCCATAGCGACCGGTATGTTCCTAGTTGTATGCCGGAGAGGACCATTGTGTAAGTCTATTGCATCTTTTGCATTCAAAAAAAAACTATTAGTTTGTTACGTCTTTTTGCTATCTCTGCGAGCAGCCCTGCTTAGGTTGTACAGTCTGACAGCCGTTGGTAGGAAGGACCTACGAAACCTCTCGGTTGTGCACCTGGGATGATGTAGTCTGCTGCTAAATGAGCTCCTCAGTGCATCCAGTATGTCCTGCATAGGGTGGAACTCCGTCTCCAGCAGAGATGACAGTTTAGCCACCGTCCTTCTCTCTCCTATCTCCTCCATCGGATCAAGGCGTTGCCCCAGGACAGAGCTAGCTTTCTTAATCAGTTTGTTCAGTCTCTTCCTATCGGCTGCAGTGATGCCACTGCCCCAGCAGACCACTCCAAAAGTGATGGCTGATGCCACCACCGTGTCATAGAATGACTTCAGCAGCGCCCCTTGTACACCAAAAGACCTGAGTCTCCTCAGCAGGAACAGCCTGCGCTGTCCCTTCTTGTAGAGTGCGTCAGTATTGTGTGACCAGTCTAGTTTATTGTTCAGATGAATACCCAGGTACTTGTAGGATGTCACCATCTCGATGTCTGTTCCCTGTATATTTACTGGTGCTGTGAGGGGCTGCCCATGCCTGCGGCAGTCCACCACCAGCTCCTTAGTTTTCCTCGCGTTGATCTGGAGGCAGTTCCGATGGCACCAGTCCACAAAGTCCTGGATAAGCCCTCTGTACTCAGCTTCATCTCCGCTGGAGATGAGACCAACGATCGCAGAGTCATTAGAGAACTTCTGTAGATGGCAATGTGTTGTGTTGTGTGAGAAGTCCGCAGTATAAAGAGTGAACAGGAAGGGAGCCAGCAAAAGTAGCACCGACCAAGTATTGAGTGTGTATGTGGACATATTTTTCAGTCGGCTGGCATTTCTCTTAAAAATATTTTTTTTTTAAATTAACTAATTAAAATTTAAATTAATTAAAATTAATTAAATCCGGTCCGCCTCCCTTCCCCCCACCTAGGGTGGGAGGAAGGGAGGCGGACCGGAGGGGAAGAAGCCAAGGGAAGGACAACACCAATGGGGCAATGTAGGGTAGCGGGAAAGAAAAACCCTGCATAAAAAAGTGTGCTCAGTCACATTTTAATACATTGGATATGGTTAAAAAAACATTTTACAAATATTAAATGAGATTTCAAAGAAAGTGAAAGTAAAACGATTTCAATAAACTGACCACACAATGTAAAGGGAAAAAAAAAAAAAAAGGTGCATCTCAATAAATTGTCATCGAAAAGTTGATTTATTTTTCATAGATTCATTGCACACAGTGGGATATTTCAAGTGTTTATTTCTTTTAATTTTTATGGTTATGGCTGACTATTAATAAAAAAAAAAAAAAAACAAACTCAGTTTCTCAAAAAATTAGTTAATTTAAATTTTAATTAGTTAATTTAAAAAAAAAAATATTTTTAAGAGAAATGCCAGCCGACTGAAAAATATGTCCACATACACACTCAATACTTGGTCGGTGCTACTTTTGCATGAATTACTGCATCAGTGCGGCGTGTCATGGAGGCGGTCAGCTTGTAGCACTGCTGAGGTGTTATGGAAGCCCAGGTTGCTTTGATAGTGGACTTCAGCTAGTCTGCATTGTTGGGTCTGGTGTATCTCATCTTCCTCTTGATCATACCCCACAGATTCACTATAGGGTTTAGGTCAGGAGAGCTTTCTGGCCAATCAAGCATAGTGATACCATGGTCATTAAACCAGGTTTTGGTACTTTTGGCAGTGTAGGCAGGTGCCAAGTCCTGCTGGAAAATGAAATCAGCATCTCCATAAAACTGTCAGCAAGGGGAAGTATGAACAGGGTTTCCTCTGGTAACATTTCTGGGTGGCGGCCCGCTTCGCCAGAAAAATTTACCGCTATGCTAATAAGGAGATATGAATTTAGGAAAAATATATGAAGCAATGACTTTCCGCAAGTGCGCACATGAACAACGCACATGGCCGTCACCCGTGCGGAATTTAGAAGTGTCCCGCCCACGCGAGCTTTCCAGTCAGTCAGCAGGCAGTGCCTCGCGAGCGTGACTGTCCGACAGAAACATGAGTTTATTAAAGTACTTTAAACGTGGAAAAAAATCAGAAGAGGTATGTAAGCACTGGCGTTTATCATGGCTTTAACCCGCTGGAAACGGAAGCAATAATGGAAGAGTCGCTTAGCTAAGAGATGTGGTTAGAATTCAAATGCAGCCGGCTTCATGTGACAGGAAAGGCAAGGGGGACTGATGAATTGCTGAGTATATATTTCACCAGGGACTATAATATTAAGTTATGTTCCCTATAATATACCTGGCAAGTTAAGATGATCGAAATTCATGAAGTCAATGACTTTAATCCGTCAGCAGCCTTAAGACAAACTAAACGTGCCAACAGTTGGATTTGAAAATAATGGAGGCTTTTCTTACCGTCTTGGTGGTGAGGAGGTTTCTAAAAAAACAAAACTATAAATATATAGAAATATTATAACAGACATAACAGCATCCTTGGTCATTTAAGTTAATTTAAATCATTAAATACAATTTTATTAATATTTTTCTTTGTAATGAGAGAAATTATTCTGTTCTGACTGCAAAGTTATGGTCAAAAATATAAATTCCATCCATCCATCCATCTTCTACCGCTTTTCCGGAGGTCCGGGTCGCGGAGGCAGCAGTTCAAGCAGAGAAGCCCAGACTTCCCTCTCCCCAGCCACCTGCTCCAGCTCTTCAGAGGGGATACCAAGGCGTTCCCAGACTAGCTGGGAGACATAGTCTCTCCACCGAGTCCTGGGTCTGCCCAGGACTCGTCTGGGTCTTATAAGGAAAAAGTAAAAAAAAATTACCACAGTCTGTTTCAAATTTATTTAAAAACAGCAATTTTATTTTAAAAAACAGACAAACATAAGCCATAAAATAAACCACAAATTTATAATAAAGTTTCAAATGTACAAGAAAAGTCAATTTTACAAAAGAAAATCACAAATTTGAGGAAAATGGTTTCAAATTTAGATAAATTTACAGAGAAAAGTAGAAAACGGTAAGAAAATTGTTATAAATTTTGGAGAAAACCCTCAAACCTTCAAGACTGAAGTCATTACTTAAGTTTTAAGTGGGTGCTCTTTGTACCCTTAACTAGAAGTTTTTGGTTGTCTCCTTTAATTTACATGGCACTTGATATTTTCTAACCTGTTTGTATACCACCTATGGTGGTATACAAACAGGTTTGTATACCATCCAGCTACAATGCTCTGCACTGTGTGTGTGTGTATATATTTTATAGTAATATGTACATATGTATATTAGCTGCTCTTGCTTGCTTGTTTTTTTTTCTTGCCTTCTGATTGTTGCTCTGAGTGTTGCTATCCCTGTGCTGTTGCAATCCTGGAATTTCCCCGTTGTGGGACTAATAAAGGCTTATCTTATCTTATAGACGGAGAGAGAACCTGAATTAGACAGAGCTCAGAGAGGACAAGATGAGACAGAAGAGAGGAGCCAAGGAGAGGAAAGTGTTCAGGCAGAGGGTCTAGAAGAGGTGAGAGCAGAGGAAGTAGAGAAGGATGACGCCAGTAAAAAGTCCAAATACAGGTCTGGGTGGGACCCCAACTGGCCCAGTATGCCAACATTCAAGCCTTGGTTGTACAATACTTCAAATTGTAAGTTCCATATGCAAAGTTACTGTGCAAAATTAAAAAAAGAGTCTAAAATGAACATATTCATACATACGTGATTTCTACACACACACACACACACACACACACACACACACACACACACACACACACACCGGAAAAATATGTTGCCACCACGCCAAGGTCTTTAAGCCAGAGGAAACACTGATGAAGAACTGTAAAAATTTCCTGATGTAAACTGCAAATACTTTAATGGTGTGCCGATGACCCCAAGTTTAAACCCAATGGGATGGATCCAAGATTTAAATCCTGGATTGCAAAAGGAATAACATTTTATTCAGTTACAGAAAAAGGGAAATTAAAAAAACTGAAAAACTGAGAACAGAACAACATCTTGAAAATAACTTCTATAGATGCCTCCAAATAAGCAGTTACTTTGAACATTTACATTAAAAATAAAACGGATTTAGATGATCCTATATTGAAAAATGTTCTTGGAGTCTATCAGAACCAATCAGTTAAGGGTGTTCTCTCCAGAATTTGTAAAAGGTTCCTATCCAAAAAAAACAACCTCCTCACACTACAGGATATATTAGAGGAAAATGGGGAAAAGAGGGGGATTTTTCAGTATCGGAGGAGAACTGGTTGAATGTATGTAAATTCCAGTGGAAATGTACAAATTCTTATATATGGAGGGAATTTGGATGGAAATGTCTAGTTTGCTTATTCGTCACACCAAAGAAGAAAGCCCACTTTACAAGAGGAATCTCCAAATGCTGGAGACAGTGCGGATCTAAGGAAGCGAACCACTGGCATATATTCTGGGAATGCCCAATGATAAAACCTTTTTGGGAAGAAATTTATAAAGTGCTAAAAAATATTTTTGGTTCTGACCTGCCCTTGCAGTTTTCTACTTTATTTTTATGAAATTTTGATTTTCAGGCAAGACGCACTGATGAATACATATTTGGCATTTTGATATCGGCCAGCAAAAAAGCAGTCACAAGACTGGTTGCTTCCTGAGCCCCCCACAATTCAAGAGTGGACTGACATAGCCAATGATATTTATACCATGGAAAGGATTACATTCTCACTCAGTTTCAAAAAAAATGTCTTTGTTAGTCTGTGGAAACCATAGGTCAAACTTGTTAAACCCGTAAGACTGGACTTTGTAGAGGTATTAAATGACTGACCGGTTCTATTTGTTTTTCTCATGTGATGTGTGCACTTGCTCTCCTAATCTGTACAAAGTTTTCCATATTATGTAAAAGCTAATGGTCGGTAGAGGATACAGCACTGTACTTATTGTGTCATTTGTACTTTTGTGAACAAACTGCTGTCCAAAAATAAAATTTAAAAAAATTCCTGATGGATGGCTACACTGACGATGGACTTGATAAAACACAGTGGACCAACACCAGCAGATGACATGACTCCCCAAATCATCAGTGACTGTAGAAACTTCACGCTGGACCTTAAGCAACTTGGATTCTGTACCTCTCCACTATTCCTCCAGATTCTGGTTCAGACCCTTGATTACCAAATGACAGGACTTGGCACCTGATTTGGGGTGCCATGCCATCTGCTCATGTTGATCCACTGTGTTTTATTTAGTCCAAAGTCAACACAGCCCTCTACCAGGAAATTTGGGAAGCATGAAGAGTACTTCATGCTTCCCTCTGCTGATGAGCTTTATGGAGATGCAGATTTAATTTCCCAGCAGGACTTGGCACCTGCCCACACTACCAAAAGTACCAAAATCTGGTTTAATGACCATGGTATCACTGTGTTTGACTGGCCCGAAAATTCTCCTGACCTAAACCCCATAGAGAATCTATAGAGTATTGTCAAGAGGAAGATGGCACCAAACCAACAATACAGATGAGCTGAAGGCCACTATCAAAGCAACCGGGGCTTCCATAAGACCTCGGTAGTACCAAAGGCTGATAGCGTCCATGCCACATCACTTTGATGCAGTATCCATACAAAAGAAGCCCAGACCAAGTGTTGTGTACATGGACATACTTTTCAGTTGGCCAACATTTCTATTAAAAATCACAAAAAAAGATCTTGTGTAATTTTTTTTTTTTTTTGAGAAACTCAATTTTGAGTTTTCATTAGCTGTGAGCCATAATCATCTAAATTATAAGAACTAAACACTAGAAATATATCACTCTGTGTAGTGAATCTGTCAGTTTCACTTTTTGAATTCAATTACTGAAATCAACTTTTCAATGACATTCTAATTTACTGATACACCTGTATATGTATGGGGGAGGACTTGCAATGTGTGATCCAAGTATGCTTCCTAACTGCAATGTTTGCTTTAAAAGGAAAAAAACGGCCGTCATTGTGGCGTGGTTACTTGTGGAAAGACAAGTTGTAACTTTCTAATTCAGACCTACCTCCGGTGGATGTGAATCAATAAATACAGTAAATCATGACAGTCAATTTTAATATACTGTTGACTGCATGTTAAAGGCAAAAGACTCTAGATCATTGCATATGTGACAAATGGTCAGACTGGACTTACATCAGCATACAGTGTGAAGTATCCTTCAGCTCCATCTTGTCCTGTGATGACACCATGGCGACGGTTTACCCCAGAAATGACTGCTCCTCGAAACTCCAGAGGTGCAACAGTTTCCACAGACATGATTGGCTCCAGGATGACTACTTGGGCCTTCTCCATGGCTGCGGAGAAAACAATGATAGCAGTGAAAGCTATGTGCCAAAAACTGATGGAAGAAAAGAGAAATCAGGTGTGACTGGCATCTGAAGTTTAACCTTGTTTCAAAGCGCCCTCTCCAGCACGAATAAAGGAAATCTCATTGGAGTCCACCATGTGATTTGCTCCATCTTCCAGGACGAACTGCACTCCCGAGATCTTGTGGCCACTCAAGGGTCCTTTCTCACAAGCGTCCCTAAAGCCCTGTGACATAAAGGGCACAAACCAGTATGTTATTTAAGGCACTGTTGTTTTGAATTGTGGAAAACATGAGGTGGCATCTACTGTTAAGACCATGCCTTTTCTACAGCTGGCACAAACTGCTTCGGGACATTTGTCCCTACAGTTTGGTCCTCAAACTCCAGCTTGGTGTAACTCTCAGGTTCAAGAGGCTCAAGGACCCCAATAACTTTCCCATATTGACCAGAACCACCTGTTTGCTTCTTATGGGTGAAGTCAAACCTGCAGAAAAATAGAACATTCTTATTTTAAGCAGTGCAAAGCAGCTTAATCACAATTTCTTGCACTGGCAAGAAAAAGTTTGTAAACATTTTATTTTTGTATTTGTGTAAAGCAGAATAAATGTACTCAAACACAATGAATACCAAAACTCAATACATCTATGCATTGATCTATGGCACATTTCTCAGCAATTCATTGATCCTGTAATAGAAATTTTATATTCTACTCTCATGTAATTTGTAGCTTTTAATAGTAATTTGTATATTCCTCCTTTTCTTTGAAGAAATTGGTGTCTCTTCTGCTAAGTGTCCTCTGGTTAAGAGGATATTGCCTGTTGTAAACCAGAGTTCTGGTCAAGGCATTGTAAGGTTTATTACCTAGGATGGGGAGAGCTGGAGGGAGTTGATTGATTTCCTGTGTGCTATTTGTCTGCAACTGATGTAACTTTTTTTTTTTTTTTTAAATGGCCTCCAGTGGAAGAGTGTATATACATGTTCACTCTACCTGGGTAGACTTCCTCACTCACTGCTGTGAGCTCTGTGTGACCAATTGTCTCTCTTGTACAAGATTAAACTAGACAAGACAATGTGTTTATTCTTTAATACTCTAAGAATGACAATTTCCATGACAATCCGAAGTTTCAACCATAACCTGGGGCAGCTCAGTGGAGTAGTGGTTAGCACTGTGGCAGCACAGTAAGAAGGTCACGGGATCAATCCCACTCTTTGACCATCGGTGACCCTTCTATGTGGAGTTTGCATGTTCTCCCTGTGTTTCAGTGGGTGCATCCCTGAATATGGAGTCGCTCAGTCAAAATATGTAATTTTTATCAATAAAAGTTTAGCCACCACTCTGTGACCGCTCTCTGTGCCTTCATGTCCTGGCTTCAACAAGTGTGGGCAGGGTTTCGGATTGACTCTGTGCTTATTGGATAATACACCGCATCATGACCATGCTGATTGGATAACGCACACCATCACAACCTGTCAGTCACCACAGCGCTTCGCAAAGATTTTATAAGTGCTTTGCTGCTGAGGTTACGAGGGTGTGCATCCCCGAGTATGGAGTTGCTCAGTCAAAATATATATACCATGAAGTTGCTGTGATTGATAATTCGGCATGGAGAACATGGTGGGGGCTGGCGGGGACCCATAGTGCCGCAAAGGACATCACTGGCACATGGGTAAAGCAGCAGCCGAGACCCCCATTAACCGGGCAACACTGGTGTCCGACGGGGCGCTCCAGAATCATCCGCGGGGAGGCACACTCAGCCTGCCCAGTCAGTGGTAGACGACAGTCCCGACTGCTGCTTCATTGTGGAGCGGAACGGCCAGATCAACTGCATATTACATGTGGACACGTATGCACGCTTTGACTAAATGACAACAACACTCAAAACTGTTCAAATAACAAAATAAATCATTTTTATTTAAATATTTACAGACACATGGGCAACACTGATGCAAAACTTGCAGCCAAATGGCTCATTCTCCTCTGTGTGTGTGAGGGGTGGGGGGGGGGGTGCACATGTGCGTGTGTGTGTGTGTGTGTGTGTGAATGGTGACGGATCGGTGCCGTACATGGATGCCCTGAATTTCCTTCTGGGGATCAATAAAGTACAAGATACAAATGCAAAAAAATAATAATAATGTTCGGTGTTTTGTACTTATAATATTGCTAAAATATAAAAGGATGCACTACAGTGGGTCTCAAATATTTGTAAACGTGTCCTGTTATAGTACTGCATGAGTTTATTGATGATGGATTATAAACTAAATTATGATGACTGGACAACTCCCATTCTCCAAAGTGCAGCATTTATGAATATAACTCATAAAAGATCACACAAATAAGTGATGTGACAAAAAAAATAAACAAGTGGTTCTTAAACAGTGCCTAATATTGCATGTCCCATTTATTTTCAATTATTCTGTAATTAATATTCACACAGTCAATTCTCAGTTCAGTCCCTTTCATATTTGTCAAAGTCTAACATGTGTTATTGCCTACATATAGGCTGCACCTCTGTATTCCACCTTCAAACACGGCCTACATTTGGGCCTGTAAAGCCTGACTGGGCTACCTGCTTCAGACAGGAATACTTGCTTTCTGCAGAATGCACTATTTTCTTATAATAATGATGGAGAAATGGGGGAGAATGAAGAAGTGTCATGTCTCTTTAAAAAGGGGCAGTCTAAAGAACTGACACAGGAAGGGGGAAGTGATCTCTTCATATGAGAAGCGAGTCAAACACTGAACAGAAGTTTCCACTGGGAGAGTCACTGCAAGTACAGGCAGGTCTTTTCTTTTTGGTTCACTCTTTCATTATATTTGTAAATTTTTAATGTCCACCTTGGTTTTAAGGTTTTGCTCAGCTGAACAAGGATTCTGTTGTCAACAGCTAAAAGGTCAAAGTCCTTGGGAACTCTGGAGCCCATCCCTACCCACTAAGGAGCTTCTCTTCATATTTTTTCCCTTCTATCCACAGGAACACTCGATATATCAAGGGACTGGGGAAAATGTGATGGAAACCAGTGAGCTAAACCCCAATCACTACCCTGCTCGGAGAGCAGCTCAGGTGGTCCAGCACTACCTCAACAGCCTCTACGGTTCTCCATACCAACTGTTTCGCCTTCAGAAGATTGACAGTGGGTTTGCAGAGGTACGAAAAACTCAACAAACCTAGAGTATGTTGATCCAAACAGAGGATATAAGCTCTACAGCTGACTTCTGTTTCTTTTTAGGAGATAAAGAACTCTGGAAGAAAGTATCGCCTGGAGATCCTGCTGTCTGAGACCCTTAGAAATGTAGGATATGTGATTACTATTTTACTTGTGTATGTTGCAGTCTATTGTTACCTCCGCCAAAGGGGGACGTTATGTGATCATCGGCGTTGGTTTGTTTCTGTTTGTTAGCAAGATAACTCAGAGTTATGGACGGATTTTCATGAAATTTTCACAGATTGTCAGAAACGGGGTATCCTACAGATGATTAGATTTTGGTGGTGATCCGGATCACCGTCCACAAGAAAACCGCCATTACGCAAAATGCCATTTTCGTGCATAACTACTGAACCACTAATCCTATCATTGTCAATCCAATTGCTAGTCATATGTTTTCATGGTCAAGGAATCTGAAAACATACACACAAACACTGTATGGGGGGAACTGTGGCGCTAAACCGCCATTACGGAAAATGCCATTTTCGTCAATAACTACTGAACCACTAATCCTATCATTGTGAATCCAATTGCTTGTCATATGTTTTCATGGTCAAGGAATCTGAAAACGTACACACAAACACTGTATGGGGGGAACTGTGGCCACCATTACAGAAAATGCCATTTTCGTCAACTACTGAACCACTGCTTGTCATATGTTTTCATGGTCAAGGAATCTGAAGACTGTATGGGGGAAACTGTGTCACTTGGCGGAGGTCTGCGCTCTGAGTGCTTTTCTAGTTTGAGTATGATATATACATATTCATTTACAGGAGTTTTTATCATCTTACAACACACATGGATTCAACTGACATCCATAGGTTTTGGGTTTTTTTTTTTTTTATCTTAAATCTTATCATTACTGTACTGTCAAACTCTTTTTTTTTTTTTTATCCCACTCAAGGACAACAAAGTTTACCAGTGTGAATTAAACATTAAATGCAAGAAAAATCATGACGCCTCTATGTTGACATTAGCCCAGTGTCTTGACTAATGTTTTGAGATATGAAACTGCAGGTTGTCACTATTTTTAACTGAAAAAGGCAACTAAAGCTACAGTGTGATGGTCTGAGCCGTAGTACCACATCACCTGCAGAAGTTCAAAAGCTGGTGTAGAACTTTCCCACTAACATGCAATGTCTGACTTTGCTTTATGTAAAGGGTCTTCAGTTTTAAATTTTTTTTTGTGTGTGGGGGGTGTACCCAACTAAGCCATTTACTACTAGATATACTATGAACGGCAATTATAAATGGGAAGAATTGTATGATTTTAGTTTCTTTAAGCACATTTTTCTTAAAGAAATTCAAGTCTCCTCTCACACTCGTAGCCAGTTAACAATTTTGAGATGTGACACAGATGAAAAACTAGGTTATTTACCATCACATCTGAACAAATGTTCCTTGTTGAAAAAACTGTTCAGTTCTCCACTGGTCAGTACCCAAAAATGCTAGACTGGTACTTCCCTAGCTGATACAATACAGTACAATATGGTATCTCATCTAACAAAGAAAATTAGTTTACTGGAGACAATATTCCTGTGTAGACTGTCTAGTCACACCTGCCTTCATACGTCTGACCAGAAAGATGTTTCAAAGTATGCAAAGGTATTATCTGGCTTTAGTGTACGTGGCTCTAAATAGGCTTAAAAATGCCTATAGTGTGGTCACATTTTGAATGACTGTGTAGCAAACCCTGACATGTTAAGGCTACACCCTCAGCTCCATCTAGTAAAACCTGCTAACCTGCGTCTTCCTTTAACCTAATACCTCTTGTTGCTTTAACTCATTCAGACGAGACAGAAATGCACTGCAGAAGTCCTTTTTCCAATGGGAGAAGGACAACACGCACCCAAAGTCCACACTTCATGTGAGGAGCTCCTTAAAGTCAATACTAAGGCAGAAGATGAAGCATTGTACCAGCAGTACAAAACAACCCAAAGCCTGCTCTCAGCACAATACTTACCTGGTAGTATTCACATAGAAACCTTTATTTTTACCTCTCTTATGAGCCCAATGCAATATTTCTTTCAGGTGTGCTCAGGGTCTAATTTAAACGATGGTCTATCATTTATCTTTCCTCAGATAGCCACGGTCGAATGGCTCCTGAAATGAAGCCTTTCTGGCACCTAGCTATTGTGGCCTCCAGCGTCATCATGCTGGATGAATCGACTGAAAACACTCTGTACAACATGGCACAGGTGGCCAACATCACACAGCTGGTAAGTGTGCATTGTGCTCATTTTGGTCGGTTAAACAGGTCTATTTCTGCTTTGTTTCTGTTGTGAAAGGGGAGGAAATGATGCTGTTGCAGAAGGTCTTCAAAGACCAAGTACATTTTAGAAATATTAAACAATCAAGAGCTTTGTCAGTAAATATACACCAGACCATTAGTGACTGAGTAGCTCATTCGGGCCGGACCTGAGCACAACCTGGATGAAGACCCACCTGAGGATCATTGTGCATGAGTTTGCCAAACACTGGGGCAATTGCCTATGAGGAGATCTCCTAACCACTGACCGTGACCTTGAATTCAACCTGGATGTAAGTAAACCCACCCGAGGATCATTGTGTGCAAGGAGGAGCAGCAATTTTTTCTAAAAATGACAAGTGTTCAGATTTCCTGCCTTTGTCCTTGAGCACAACTTGGACGCAAACCCACCTGAGATCATTGTGAGTTTGGTGACTATCTGGGTAACTGCCTCAGAGGAATAGCGATTCCTATGAAATGTGGACTGACGCTGCATCAACACATTAGCTCCTTTTGGTTTAGTAGGAATGAGCTACGAATTGATGATTTTCATCACAAATTAAGGTCGATTTAAGGAAAAGTGCGACCTTAATTTTGGATAAATGATCCACTGACAACCAGCAGAAAGGTTTAGTCCGTCTTTCATTAGGAAACGAATGGGTAGAATGAAGCTGCACATGACTGAAAAATGAAGTCTGCAATATCTGAATCTGTACTCTTGTCTCCTGCAGGCAACCGAGAATGACCAGCTCAGGTTTGACTGTCACACACTGCTGCATGACATGGTGTCCCAGGTAAATGGAAAAAAGTATTAAAAGGCAAAAATTTCAAACACAGCTCAAACTGGTTTTATTAATCCTCCAAAACCCTGATTTAAAATGGAAACCTTAAAATGCTTTCTGAGTTACTAGCAAACGTTTTAAGCCTTGTTTGATCATTCTGTTAAGATGACAAACAACTACATTTAAAATATCAAATGTGAAATTTGTTTGTATTAATTCTTAAAATTGCCATTTGTCTAACGCTGTATTGTAATGTGCCATTTTACTCATGAATTTATTATTCCTATATTTAAAACCCTTTCACAGGAGATCATTCACTGGAAGCTGCTGTTCACCTGGTCTCCTTCAGAGGGAGTTAAAGTGCTGCAGAGGGAGCGCCTGCCCCACCGTCATGAATGTGAAAATACAAATTGAACCACTTCAATTAAACTGTCAAGCAACCAAAACACCTAAACATATTTTTACTCTAATTTTTTTCCCCAGTTATTCTGCATTTACTAAGTCCATCTATGCTCTTGAATAATGGAAATCTAGACTTTAGAATATATTGGTTTTATAGAAAAACTGCCCTTTAACTGTGCCCTATATTTTTGGTCTAAGGAAAATGTTTACAGACAAGATGGCGTGATTTAAGGACTTACGGTACAGGGCTGGTGATCGTCTCTCTGAAGGCTACTTTAGGCTTTCCCATTACACAGGGAGCGCCGTATTCTCTCTCCATCCTCTGAGGGAAGAACAAACATAATAAGTGAAGTGTGCTACAGCTGCATGAGATCAGCTCAGTGATGCAACATCTACAATTGTCAGGAAAAAAAAATCACTCGAAGGAATGACTAGGTGGAAAAACTTGGTCTGTCAGTAAACTGAGTCGATAAGACTAAATTCATATTTACTGAGAATTGAACCAGCCATTTTTTTAAAAAAAATGTAAACATTTATGCAGTGAATTTTTGAGGTTTTGACTTCCTCTATAGTTAAAGGACATGCGAAACTGCACAGCTTTGCACAAAATCTTTCAGCTGCTCCCTTCAGGAGTTGCCACAGCGGATCATCTGCCTCCATCTCACCCTATCCCTTGCATCTTCCTCTGTAAAACAAACCCTCCCTATGTCTTCCTACACTACATCCATGAATCTTCTAAGGTTTTTCTCTTCTCCTACTGCCCAGCAGCGCCATCTTCAACATCCTTTGATATATCCACTATCCCTCCTGCACATGTCCAAACCATCTCAGTCTTGTCTCTTTTACTTTGTCTCCAAACTGGTCAACCTGAGCTGTCCCTCTGATATACTCATTTCTAATCTTGTCCCTCCTACTCACTCCCAATGAGAATCTTAGCATCTTCAATTCCACCACCTCCAGCTCTGCCTTTTGTCTTGTCAGCTCCAGTCTCCAAACCATACATCATAGCAGGTCTCACTACAGTCTTGTAAATTCTCCCTTTCACTCTGCCTATCCTTGCATCACAAATCACCCCTGACTGCACTCTTCTTCACTTTTCTTGTGTGCACTTTCCATTGCTTTGGATGGTTGACCACCCCCTCCCCAATTTAACCTCATCTGCCTTCACTACCTCTACTCTTTGCATCTTTACCATTACCCTCTCATTCATGCACAAGTATTCTGTCTTCTTTCTACTGACTTTCATTCATCTTCTCTGCTGTTCATACCTCTACCTGCTCCCTACTCCCACTACAAATCACAATGTCATCTGTGAACATCATAGTCCACAGACAATCCTGCCTGACCTCATCTGTCAGCTTGTCCATCACCATGGTAAACAGCTTTGCACATGATCTATTGCCCTTTTATTACCTTATGTGAAATATAGTGTTGAATTCTGAAAACCATGCAACTTCACAGAGAATCCAGGCTGGATAAGCTCAGCCTAGCAGATTGTTTATTTCTCATGATATAAAATTCAATGTGATGGTATATTCTAAATAATGGAATGATCAAAGAACCTTCCTGAAAGCATTCAGGTGTTTCTCAGTGTGAGACGAAGTACAATTTCAATTTGCAGTTTTAATGTGCTAAACATTCTGAAGTTTAAATAATGATGTAACCAAAGATAATTTTCATTTTGTAAATACTGATTCATAAATGAACTTTGGTTTTGTTCCATTTTGCTTTTTTTAATGTCTTTTTTTTTTTGAGGTTTTATACACTAGGGCATCTCAAATCAAAGTTTTTCTTTTGCAAATAAAATAAACTTTCATATACTAGAAGGTAAAATATTTAAGCGTTTTCTTAATTATGGCTCATGGAAAAATCAGAAACCCAGTACCTGAAGTTAATAGAGTATTTCCTAAAATCAAATCACTGAATCAGCTTGTGGCTCTGCTGAGGTGTTACTGAAACCCAGACTGTTTTGACAGCGACCTTCACCTCTTCCATATTTCTGGGTTGAGTTTTCTCCTCACCTTCCACTTGACAATGCATCAAAGATTCTCTATACACTGCACTTAAGGTCAGGGCAGTTGGCCAGCCAATGAAGCACCGATATCAGTTAACAAACCATATGGCAGTTTTGGGACTGTGGGGGAGGTGTCAAGTCCTACTAGAAAATGAAACCAGCACCACCATTAAGCCTGTCGACAAAACATGAAGTGCTCTAAAATCTCCTGGTAGATGGCTGCTTTGACTTGATAAAACAGTGGCCCGACATCAGCAGATGACACAGCACCTCAAAATACTGAGAAAACTTCTCTAGACTGCAAACACTTTGATTCTGAACTGCTACAATCTTCCTCCAGACTCTGTTCTTTAGTACAAATTTTACTTTAATCTGAAACGAGGGCCTCGGACAACTAAGCAACAGTCTGTTACTTTTCCCCTCATGATCTTTTCACTGGTTCAGAAGTGGTTTGATATCAGTAATATGACAGTTGTAGTCCTTTCCTAAAGATGTCTGATAGTGGATCTTGCTGTGTCAGTCCACTTCTGGTGAAGATCCCTGTTGCTTGTGCACCTTTTATCACTTTTCCCTCCCAGTCCAATGCCCATTAATGTGCTTCGATAAGACAGTCAGCATTTATAGTAGTGACCTTTTATGGTTTACCTTTCTTGTGGATCATCTTCTGAATGACTGTAAAGTCAGCATTCTTCCCCATGACTGTAGCTGTGTGTACTAGAATACACTGAGTCACACAGTACTTAACAAGAAATTACTCAAACACAGTCTAATACTTTGGGATACTGGATTTCTGCTTTTGAGCTATAAGCTATACATAGCAAATTAGACCACAAAAGTTTGGAAATATTTCACTTTAACCAGACCATCAATGTCTGAGTAGTTCATGCTGGTCTAATGACACACCCCAGGGTCACCAAGAACTTTTGCTTTGAACTTGCTTTGCTTGAACCTTTACAGCCTAGACCTGCTCAAAGTTGAAATGATGCACACTCATATTGTGACCTTTGACCGCAACCAGAGGAACACTGGACCTCATGCAAGAACCGTTAGTACTAACAGATTTGTTTGTAAACATTGAGTACAATCAGTTTACGTGAATTTGCGGGATTCACCACAATCGAGCTGGTAATCCACCTTGCATCTTGAAATTTTGTACAGGTAGTGTCAAAATTTAAAAGTGGTTCAAACCAGTTAAGAGTTATGTGTAAATATTTTGCTGTTATTCTAACCTTAGTTTTCACTAAATGACTTTTGTCTGAATCACAGACTGTAAACCTTATATACTTAATAACTGACAAGATTTTATACTTTGATTAAAGTTATAATTAAAATAATTATATTTTTACTGCTTTCAAATGAAGTGAGCTTTGCCTCTGGGTTAGGGAGTAGAGCAGGGAAAAAGGAAAAGTGGCTGTATTTTTATATAAACTAACATAAGCAAATTTTTACCGCTTGTTTAGCCACACACTTGAAGCCCAACTTGTTGAAATGTGTCATTCTGCTCAGAAAAGTTTCAGTAGCCTCCAGTGTGCACAGGTTGCACACGGGAGCACACCTGACCGTGCACTGCACTCCTGTGTCTTCATGTTGGTCGCCGTCAGTAGGAACATCTGCAGCAAACACACACTGAAATATCTCCTATAATCTGATGGATTCTTTGATTTTTATGGTCCCCTGATTTCATTGCAGATACTACTTAAATGTTTAAATGTTGGGGATCTCAGAGAGGAGAACTTCAATTTTGCTCAAGAGGTTTTATTTTTCTTAGACTCTGAATCATTTTTTTGAATGAAACTTATGATCAGAGCATGGAATGTGTGACCTTATACTTGTGAACAAGCACTCACTCACACATGGGTGGAATTCACCATTTTTACACGTGCCGTTTATACTTTTGGAGAACATACGAGTGTTTGTTGAATCTGGAGTGGCGCGTTTGTACTAATGCGGCTTATTAACAAAGTACGTGAGATTTACACATACTAATACTAACATGTTCTTGCATGAGGGCCAATCTGTGTGAGCTTGGTGAATATCCGGGCAATTACCTACCAGAGTAGCAATTCCTGAAGAAATGTGGACAGATGGCAGTAGGTCATTTTGTCTTCACCATTCTGAACTAAATATGATAGTTTACTTTATCTTAAATTGCAAAACGATTGTTTTTCAAAATATTCTGTTTTTTTTTTTTTTTTTTTTTTAGATTTATTACTACCTGAACCTGTTCAGTCTTTAAGAATGTGAACACCGTCTGCAGCATTTATACTGGCTGTGTAAAGTCTGACTGAATAACAGTATGCTATATGGGGAACAAAAATAGCTTTCAAACATAACCAGCAGGTACTGTAGACCACCCAGCATTTGACTGCCTAATAAGGGAAACCCAAAAGAAAATTATCCTGGACTCCAGCACTAGGCAGAAAACACAAACTCTTCTACTGGAGCTGAACACAGGCTCTGCAGGTACCTGGGAGTATATTTCCAGATGGAGCTCGCCCATGCCTGAGATGATGGTTTCTTTGCTTTCTGTGTCAAAATGCACTCTGAAGGTGGGGTCTTCTCTAGTGAAACGGTTGATAGCTTTGGAGAATTTATCCAGGTCATTCTGTTTGATTAAACACAAGATGGTGGAGTTAAGTGACGCATAACTAAACAGTAGCTCCAACGGCAAATTATTTATCTTACTTTGTGAAGTGGCTTTATGGCCATGGAAATGACAGGCTCCGGAACGTGAATGGACTCCTGTGGAACAGAAACAACAAATGAGAAGGTTGATGGGAGCTTGTGCAAGTCTGTTGCACAATGAACGCATTCAAGCAATCCACCATGGATAAGTTGGTGCTAGTCTTGGATGTAAAAGTGTCTCCACTCGCACAGTCGATCCCAAACAGAGCACAGATGTCTCCTGCATAAACCTCATCCACATCCTAAAAAAGTGGGGACAGAAAGGGACGAATAAGAAGACATGATTAATTGTATTTAACATGTAAATACAGTTTGATGTTTTGATGCAAGAGTGGTGAAGAAATGATCTGGTGTCATGGGGGATGTGGTTAAACATGCTTCATTTAGACTAAAGAGGAACGTGACGACTCTGACCAGTCACATCCCTCTGATGTTTGAAGTTTAAACCACAAATGGAAAAATGTTGCCCGCTGACGTGTGCTGGTCTGTCCTCACCTCCATCTGATCAGCGTGGAGACGTACAAGCCTCTGAACTCTGACCTTCTTGCTTGTGCGTGTGTTATAGATGTAGTCGGACCTCTTCAAACAGCCCTGGTACACCCGGACATATGTCAGCTGACCAAACTTCCCAGCCTGTTATTGTGAAAGACCGATGGGTGTGACAGAGTGAAATGTTCCAGTTGTGTAAAATAAGGAAGACACTATGAGCACATAAAAATCTCCACAGTGTCTTAGTCCTACTCTTAATGTCCGCATAATGTTGATTTTCAAATTAGTTTACCTCCAGTTTGAAGGCTAGGCCAACAAAAGGGTTTGCAGCATCTCTTGCAGGGTCCATCTGAATCTTTGTTTCTTTAGAATCTCTGATACAATATGATAAACGTCCACATTAGTTAGTTTTATACAAAGAAATTATCTCAGAAGACTTTGCATGAAAACTGACAGTCCTAATCAGTTCTTGACATTAGCACCAGCCAAATGCCAACAGAATTTGGGAATGGCCTGAAGAACAATAACGTTTATTGGCCACTTTAGCGGTTAGCTGATTGTCTTCTCTCAAGAGACAACTGAAATAAGAGCAGGGGTTGGCAATCTTTACAACTGAAAAAACATTTTAAGCAATCTTCAGGCGTAAAAAAACAGCACAAAGTTGAACTGTGAAAGAATATATCAAATTTGTGATGACATTCCTGTAAATGTGCAACTTTTTCTCTTAAATTTGTAATACTTTGCTTGAAAAATTGAATTTTTCTTGAATTTAGAAAAAAAATTTTTCTTGAAATTTGAAATGGTATTTTCCCTGAAATTTGACTTTGCTTGTAAATTTAATACTTTTTTCTTGTAAAATTGCTGTTTTCCCCCCACAAATTTATAGGGCGTTTCTCAATAATTTGCAGCTTTTCTAGTAAATTTGAGACTTTTTCCACATACTGTAAACTTAAAACTATTTGTCATTAATTCAATAGGTTTTTTAGATTTTACAGAGCCACTGGTTATGGATAAAAATGGAAAGTAGCTCAAATGCCACAGGCTGCAGGCTCCTGTAATTGACCCACTGCAACCCAGATAATAAAACTACAACTGCTACAACTGTACCTGCTCACACTGACTGCTCAGGACATTTACAGTATGTGCCAATGATGAAGGAAAAACACCATAAACATCTTTAATGAAACAAGATACCACTTGCCATCTATACACTCATAGCTAGTAAAATTATTAAGTGTCTTTAACTTTGAAAAACTACTAGCCACAACTGCTGGGGGGGGGGGGGGTAATGCCAAGCCCTGATCCTAATCCAAACTCACCCTTCATTATGGATGGCATAGTTTTTGACTTCACTGGGGTTGGGGAGGTAATCGAGGACTGCATCCAGTAGTGGCTGGACGCCCTTGTTCTTTAATGCTGTGCCCACCAACACCGGTGTGAAGAGACGCTGAATGGTGGCCCTGCGGATTGCAGCCTAGATGACAACAAAGAAAATATGATTTAGCATAAAACACATTTTCTTTTTAACTGAAAAAATCAGTATACATTTAAATGTGTAACTTGTCCAATGTCATCATCATGGCTTGGCTTCGTGAACAAAGAGTATGAAGGTAGTTGTCCACGTCGTCTGCAGGCACGCTTGTGACCAACAAGACCGATGCAAGATCAGCAGGTCCGGTTGCAGTGTCTGCAGGGGAAGATCTGTATGGGATTTGGTGTTTTGGTTGCATGAACCTTTCTCCTGATGTGTTTCGTCGATGTTGGTCCTACAGATGTTCTCAAAATAGGGAACAGTGCTGCTGACAGTATTCCGCCAGATGTTATGATCTGCGGCAAGTGTGGACCAATGTCGATGGTCAATATGACAGACACTGAGGGACTTCTTTAGGGAGTTCTTGTAACATTTCTTTGGTGCATCTATATTTTGGTGACCGGAGGAGAGTTCACCATACAAGATTATCTTTGGTAGATGATGATCTGCCATGCTGGAAACATGCCCTACCCAACGTAGCTGTGATTTTAGCAGCATGGCCTCAATGCCAGTGATCCCTGCCTGTTTGAGGACCTCAATGTTAGTAATATAGTCACTCCAGTGTATGTTCAGAATGGTATGGAGGCAGTGCTGACGGAAGCGCTCAAGAAGTCGTAGGTGGCTGCTATAAGTGACCCAAGACTCTGAACCATATAGGAGGGTGGTAAGTACAACAGCCCTGTAGACACTGATTTTGGTGCTGGCTTTGAGATGTTTGTTTTTCCATGCCCTTTTGTACAGTCCACCAAATGCACTATTCAATTATGCAAGTCTGTTCTCAATCTCCTTGTCAATCTGAGCATCTGTTGAGATGGTGCATCCCAGGTAAGTGAACTGTTGTACTGACTTCAGTTCAGCCCCAGGTGCAGATTGGTGAAGGACCTCCGTCTTTCTCAAGCTGACCTCGAGCCCAAAGAGTTGGGCAGCCTCTGTAAAACAGGATGTTAAACACTGTAATGCTCTCTCTGTATGGGCAACAAGGGCAGCATCATCTGCAAAGAGGAGATCCCGGGCCATTAGTTCAAGCATTTTAGTGTGTGCCCATAGATGTCTGAAGTTGGACAGGTTGCCATCCAGACGGTATCTGATGTACATATCCACCTCCAAGACCTTCCATTGCCTGCTTGAGCATCATACCAGGGATGGCAACAGGAAATTCTGATTTCAGCTGAAATCTAATTTGGTCGATTGACTTACGGGAGGGCCGGGGGGGCGCAGCCCCCCTGAAGCTGGGAGGTTTTCAGTAAAACAGAAGTAATTTAGACTGAAAAAAATGATTAAAAAAATGAAATACTAGACTTAGATAAATCATTAAATTTAATGAAAAGTTAACTTACTTTTTCTTCAATGTTGTCTCACTGTCTTTGGGCTGCACGGTGGCGCAGTGGTTAGCACTGCGGCAGCACAGTTTACCCTTGGCTGGGGGATTGTGGGGATCGTGGGATCGTGGGTTCGATCCCAGCCCCCGACCAACAGTGATCTGTGTGGAGTTTGCATGTTCTCCCCGTGTTGCGTGGGTTTACTCCGGGATTTCTCCGGTTTCCTCCCACATGCCAAAAACATGCATGTTAGGTTAATTGGCTGTTCTAAATTGTCCCTAGATATTTGTTTCCTGTAGGCCCTTAGAATAGAGGGTTAGTATTAATGAAAGCGCTTTGAGTGGTCTTTGTGACTAGAAAAGCGCTATATAAGTGCAGGTTAGTTAGTTAGTCTTTAGTCCAACATATTTAACAGTTCTATTAAGAGTTTTTTACACTATTTACACTGGTCACCAAGTCACTTCTAATGTGAAACTTTCTTCCTTTTGGCAGCAAGCTGTGTCAGTCTCTGAACTTTGAACTTCATCTCCTTTTCTGGTTTCTTCAGAAACTGAGTGTTTCTGTTACCTCATTGAACTTTGAGCCAATTTTCACCTTTACTGTCACTTCGCTCCCCGAAGCTCCTGGGTTTTTATGATTTTTAAGTACCAGAACTGTGCTTACATGACATAAAACAAAAAGCTGAATGCCACTTATTACTGTATAATATTGACTTATGTTCCAAGAAGATAGCATTCCTAAACTAGAAAAGCACTCAGAGTGCATCCCTCCACCAAGGCTCCTTCCGTTTGTCATGGATCAACTCCAAAATGTAATGGGTTTGTGTGTAGGCCTATAGCCACTTGTGGTGAAAATTGCATCAAAGTCTGTCCATCAGTTTTGGAGTATTGTTGCTAACACACTGTGAGAAGATAAGCGCCTTGGCTGAGGTATGCATTCTCAGATCATCACCAAAATATAATGGGTTCCTCTCTAGCCCAAGAACCACCTCTAGTGAAAATTTTATCCAAATCCATCCAGTAGTTTTTGTGTAATCCTGCTGCACAAATACAAAAAAGCCCTTGGTGGAGGTATGCACTCTCAGATCATCACCAAAATCTAATCATCTGTTCCCCGTGCCATTGCACACCTTTCCTGAAAATTTCATGAAAATCCGTCCATAACTTTTCCTTGCTAACAAACAGACAGACAGACAAACCAACGCCGATGAAAACATAACCTCCTTGGCGGAGGTAAATATTCCAACAAGCATTATCCATCACATGCTTTAACACTTGATCAAATCAAAATCAGTTAATTTTATCTGTTCCATAATAGAAATAAAATTCCAACATACCATTACTTTTTATAATTTCAGCATTCATTTCAGATCACCAGTTTCAATCTCCATTGAGTCTCGAGCAGCTCATTTTCCTCCCCCGCGCAGCCCAGCTCATGCAGCCGTTGTACGCTGTACTCAAACGGAAACCGGCGGGCAGAGTCGACTGGACTCCTGAACGGGAGCAGGCGTTCTGAGGTTAAAACAGCGCTCATTACCCACGTCTCGGACATGGACATAGCGGCCGTCGTGGAGCAATGCATTGCCGGTTCTTGGCAGCCGCTCACCTTTTTTTTTAAGCAGGTCTTTGCACGACAGTGAGCGTAAATACAGCGTGTTCGACAGAGAGTTAATGGCTCTCTACCTGGCCATACGCCACTTCCAGTTCTGGCTGAAAGGGCACATCTTCACTGAGTTCGTGGACCACAAGCCGCTAACGTACTTAACGTACATATAATATAAAAATAAAGCGGAATTCGGGGAATTACCGAAAAAATCACATCCCTGAGAACAAGCCAAAATGAATTTTTGACAAAGCATACGAGCCATTTGATTGGTCCAATCGTTTGCAACTATCCAATCGCAGGGCTGTTTACAATACAGCAGTAGCTTGAGTACATCCGGGTTATCGCGAGACTTCGGGGAAACGCCGAGCGCGTATGTTTTTTTTCCCCAAACTTTATTGAGAACAAGGTAAAGGTACAAAATTATGACATAGATGATGATAAAATCGGCGGAAATCCGCGGATCGGCGGAAAATTGCCATCCCTGTCATACTGAAGAAGATGGAAAGTAGACTAGGTGCCAGGATGCATCCTTGCTTCACCCTGTTGGTGATGGGGAGTGGTTCTGAAAGTTCACCGTTTAGTCCAGGGGTGTCCAATCATGTGCCATGGAGGGCCAAGACCCTGCAGGCTTTACCTCCAACCAGTGTCTTCATCAGCAAATTTCATGGAATTTCTTCCCACTGATTGCTGATAAGTCAGAACACCTGCTGAAAGAGACTGGGCAGAAGAGAAAACCTGCAGGGTCTTGGCCCTCCATGGCACATGATTGGACACCCCTGGTTTAGTCAAACTTGATCCTGCTGGTCTTCGTGCAGTTGAATGACCATATTGAGGAACTTTTGGGGGCAGCCAAGTCTATTCGTTATCTGCCACAGTCCTTTCCTGTCTACTGTGCCAAAGGCTTGGGTCAAGTCAACAAATGTTTCATAGAGCCCCTTGTTTTGTTCATGGCACTTCTCCTGTAGCTATCTGAGAACAAAAACCATGTCTATAGTGCTCCTGTTGGCTCTGAATCCACACTGACTTTCAGGGAGATGGTGTTCAGCGATGGAAGGTACCAATTTGTTGAGTAATATTCATGCAAGGATTTTTCCTGCGATAGAGCAGGGTGATTCTTGACGATTTGAGTTGTGCAATGGGCTCTGTACCTGGTGTGTGGGGCTGTATACTGCCTTCAATGCTTCATAGAACCCCCTGTGGTCACCAGTGTCAGCACACTTCTGAGTTCTCTCTGTGAGTTTGGTCCACCAAAGCAGCTTTCTTATAAGGATAGGTCCGCTGTGCCAAGTGGGCCTGATGGGCACACCTCTTTTTCAACAGCAATTCTTGGATCTCCTCATTGCTTTCATCAAACCAGTCTTGGTTATTCCCAAAGACTTCTTCAGATGTCTGCAGAATTGCAGTTTTCAGTTTCTCCCACAATGTTTTTGGTGAGAGATCAGTGGAACAAGTGGACTCCTTTAACTTTGACTGTAGGCCCACCTAGAAGTCAGCTTTCAGTACAGGTGACTGAAAACTAGAGACCCTGGACTTCTTCCTTTTGGGCCCGCCTTTCTTTGACTTAGGACTAAAGTGGATTTTGAGTTTGTAGCGGACAAGATGATGGTCAGTGTGACACTCTGTGCTAGGCATTACTCTAGTACGTAAAACATTGTGTTGGTCAAAACCTACATATATCGTTTCGACTTAAATGACAAAAAAAATCTGTATATATTTAATAATAATGCATCAGATGTGTATAGCACTTTTCATAGACACTCAAAAACACTTTACAATGGATATATTATTCATTCACTCCACAGACAATGGTAAACTACTACTATAGCTACAGCTGCCCTGAGGCAGACTGACAGAAACATGGCTGCTAATCCGCACCCACGGCCTCTCAGACCACTACCGAACATTTATACATATTCATACCCAGTGTCATGGACACAGGAGGCAAAGTGTGTAAAGTGTCTTGCCCAGGGACACAACGGTAGGATGGCTGGGGAGTGTGGGATTCGAACCGCCAACACTCCGGTCACTATTATTAGACAACCCGCTCTACCTCCTGAGCCACTGCCACCCACATTTCCCTCCTCTGTTCCATTTTTGCTGAGCACCAAGCTGGATGGCAGGAAGTTCCATTTTTTTATATGGTCTTTGGCATGACCCGGCTGGGACTTGAATCCCGACCTCCCTGTTGTGGGGTGGATGCTCTCTCTCTCTCTAGGGCAGAGGTTCCCAAAGTGGGGGCCCAAGATGATTTTCAGAATCCTCCTGAGATGATTATACAGGTGACATGTCACTTTAACTGCACCACAGTAAACATCACAGGTCACACATAGGTCAGTGTGCACCAGTAGATTTAAAAATGAAACGTTGGTTAATACCGACCAAAGACAATGCAGAGAGGCCAGCGGAGATGGCAGCAGAGGAGAGCGGAGAAATGCTGTCAGAAAGCCCATTGACTTCTGGCACGGGGGGAGGGGGGGCACCGTACAGGGCTCCATAATCAGTCGGACGAGCCTTCCTCCAAGTGTCCAAGTATCGAGAGGAACATATTCAGTATGGATTCATGCATCGTTATCAGTGAAGTATAACATCCCCAATGTGTAGTGTGCACCGAGTTGCTTGCACATGAGAGTTTAAAGCCCGTAAAAATGCTCAGAAACTTGAAAAACTAAGCACCCATCTCTTGCTGCTAAACCAGCAGATTTTTTCCACTAAAAGGAGAGAGAATTGCAAGGCCAAAAGAAAATCATAACTAATCAAACAACCACTACCAAAGCTCAAAGATGGCATATTTAATTGCACAGGCAAAACGCCACATACAATCAGAGAAACCCTAATAAAACCTGCTGCTATCGCTATGAGTTGGACAATGCATGGGGATAAACAGGCGTGGGAGCTGGAAGCAGCGCCGCTGTCTGACAGGAACATATCCCGGCACGTCACGGACATGGCCCAGGACATAAAGTGTCAGCTGATTGACAGAGTGAAGAAAAGGAAATATGCTTTGCAGTTAGATGAATCTACAGATATATCAAACTGTGCGCACGTTTTCTTATGTATCAGTCACCTCCGGGGATAGTGGGAGTCGCCAGTCTCTGTCACCGTTATTTCGGGGGTTGCAGGCTGAAAAGTTTGGGAACCTCTGCTGTAGGCCACCACTCCGGTGACCTTAAGGTAGATGTGTAACCTGTCTCATGTAGAGTTCTGTTATATATTGCACTATTGGTTACTTAAATATTTCACCCATGTTAGCCGTATCTTCTCTCTTTGAGGACACAAACCTTCAGGTCATCCTTGGTTGGAATCTTTTCCTCCAGGAACATCTCTCCCAATAATTCATCAGCGTTGGCGACACACTCCACCAGTTCCTGTCGCCGATCTGCAGCTTCAGCACGAAATTCTGCTGGGATGTCATCGTTGCGGACAATCTGACTGCAAGAGCAAAGAAATAGGTTAAATCCAATTTTTACAATGCAAATTATCATTGGATATGCGACAGATACTTGTATGATTTAGGTCAGTATTGAGGATTTGGAAGTGATGTCAGTCACATGCTGGTCACATGGATCGCCACATTGGTAAGCAAGCTTTGTGAAAGGAACAATGACAAATGGTTTATCATGGCATGTAATGACATTACTTTATCAGAATATGCAAAATCTCTCACTAAAAATCATCTGGAATGTTACACAAAGAAAACGGGTGTTTAAGGGCTGCTCTCTCTGCCTTGTTCCGCAGAAGCTTGAAGAAACCCATTCATTTTAATTGAAAAAAATATGAAAGAGTTAGAGTGGCAACAACATATGTATAAAAAATAGTTTGTTAATTAAATTGAGTATATTTTCCAACTGAATAGTTGAAACCGCTTAACCCACACTCTACGATGACGGGGTTCCAGGGTAGACTTCACTAGTCAGCTTTCCGGTGCTGTTCACCTTTTTATTTCTTCACCTTCCCAAGTTCATACTGTATTAATATTGCACTGCTAGAATATTTTTTCAACGTGCCCAGTGACAGTTATGGATCATATCAACACCGGTTTTCTCTGACACAGCCAACAGTGATGAGACCAATCTCTCCGAGTCCCTCCATTGGTTTTAATGCAGCTACCGGAGCTTACTGACCGGTACCGAGATCTAAACCGCTCATCTGCCCCATTTCCCAACAATGGTGCCCTGTTGTTTCAGCTATTCAAGAGGAAACCATCCTAAATTTAATGAACAGACACAAGCAGTCTCAGCCAGCCCGAGGTGGAGAGTGGTAAAAAAATAAAATAAAATCCTGCAACTTTTAGTTTTTAGTTGATGATTTATTTAAAATATAGGCACATAAATGTACAGGTACATCTCAATAAATTAGAATATCATTGAAAAGTTAATTTATTTCAGTAATTCAGTTCAAAAAGTGAAACTCATATTGCATAAATTCATTACACAAAGAGTGATAAATTTCAAGCATTTACTTCTTTTAATTTTGATTATGACATACAGCTAATGAAAATCCAAAATTCTGTTTCTCAAAAAATTAGAATATTGCATAAGATCAATCTAAAAACGTATTTTTAATAGAAATGTTGGCCGACTGAAAAGTACATGTACATATTGAATACTTGGTCAGGATTCCTTTTGCATGAATTACAGCATCAATGCAGTGTGGCATGAAGGCAATCAGCCTGTGTTACTGCTGAGGTGTTATAGAAGCCCAAGTTGCTTTGATAGCAGCCTTCAGCTCGTCTGTATTGTTGGGTCTGGTGTCCCTCATCTTACCCTTCACTATACACCATAAATTCTCTATGGGGTTTACATCAGGAGAGTTTGCTGACCAATCAAGCACAGTGATACCATGGTCATTAAACCAGGTATTGGAACTTTTGGCAGTTTGGACAGGTGCCAAGTCCTGCTGGAAAATGAAACCAGCATCTCCATAAAGCTTGTCAGCAGAGGGCAGCATGAAGTGCTCTAAAATGTCCTGGTTCATGGCCATGCTGACTTTGAAATTGTTAAAATACAGTGGACAAACACCAGCAGATGGCATGGCTACCCAAATCAGGGCCAAGTCTTGTCATGTGGAAATCAAGGTCCCAGAGTCGGGAAAACAAGTCGAGAGGCACAGAATCCAACTTGCTTGAGGTCCAATGTGAAGTTTCCACAGTCAGTGATGATTTGGGGAGCCATGCCATCTGCTGGTGGTGGCCCACTGTGTTTTATCAAGTCCAAAGTCAACACAGACATGAACCAAGAAATTTTTAGAGCACTTCATGCTTCCCTCTGTTGACAAGCTTTATGGAGATGCTGACTTCATTTTCCAGCAGGATTTGGCACCTGCCCACACTGCCAAAAGTACCAAAAGCTGGTTCAGTGACCATGGTATCACTGTGCTTGATTAGCCAGCAAACTCTCCTGACCTGAACTCCATAGAGAATCTGTGGTGTATTGTCAAGCGGAAGATGAGCGACACCAGACCAACAATGCAGACGAGCTGGAGGCCGCTATCAAAGCAACCTGGGCTTCTATAACACCTCAGCAGTACCACAGGCTGATCGCCTTCATGCCACACTGCATTGATGCTGTAATTCATACAAAAGGAGCCCCGACCAAGTATTGTGTGTACATGGACATACATTTCAACTGGCCAATATTTCTATTAAAATCCATTTTTTAAAAATTGATCTTATGTAATATTCTAATTTTTTGAGAAACTGAATTTGGGGTTTTCATGAGCTGTAAGCCATAATTATTGTCATATTTGCCCTTTTCAGGACATAAATGAGGCGCCAAATGCCGACAGACAGTTTGCTTGTTTATAATAGAAAACGCAAAATAAAGAGCCACGTGGGGCAAAACACATACACTAAACGAACACAAATCAGAATCAGCTTTATTGGCCAAGTATGCACAACACATACAAGGAATTTGACTTTGGCTAAAAACTTGCTCTCGTTTTTCAGGTGTAAAATTTAAATAAGATTTAAATAAGGATTCAATGACAACAGTATGTACAGTAAATTACAGTCTGTCCATGTTTCTATAAAAGGATGCAAATATATACAGGAATATATGCAGTTATTTACTCAGACTATCCACACTTGCAGAAATATATGAAAAAATATACAGTCATACAGTATTTCAATGTGAACTCAGATTCAGTGATATAATGTGAATGAAGTAAAAAGCAGTGTGAGAGTTGGGTGCAATGTAAGAATGGATGAAAAGTCATGAGTACAGCAACAGGTAGGACTAGGTGAATGTTAGGAGTTCATCAGAGTGATGGCTTGAGGAAAGAAACTGTTCCTGTGACGGGTGGTTTTGACCTTCAGTGATCTGTAACGTCGACCAGAAGACAGAAGTTCAAACAGTTTGTGGCCGGGGTGTGACGGGTCAGCACAGATGTTTCCCGCCCGTTTCCTGGTTATGGACCGATATACTGTAAGTTCTCAATGGAGGGTAGGTCGGTACCAATGACCCTCTCCGCAAACTTAATGATCCCCTGCAGTCTGGTTTTGTCCTGTTTAGTGGCAGATCCAAACCAGACAGTGATGGAAAAGCAGAGGACAGATTGGATGATGGTGGTGTTGAAGACAACCAGCAGCTCCTGAGGCAAATCAAACTTCTTGAGCTGACGCAGAAAAAACAACCTCTGCTGGGCCTTTTTCCGGACAGTGTCTATATGGGAGGACCACTTCAGGTTCCGGGAGATTGTGGTACCCAGAAACTTGAAGGAGTCCACAGCGGACACTGTGCTGTTGAGGATGGTGAGTGGGGGGAATGAAGGAGGGTGTCGCCTGAAATCCACAGTCATCGCCACCATTTTGGCTGGGTTAAGTTCAAGATGGTTCTGGCCGCACCAGAGGATCAGCTGCTTCACCTCCCGCCTGTATGCAGACTCATCACCATCCCGGATCAAACCGATGACTGTGGTGTCGTCTGCAAACTTCAGGAGCTTCACCGAAGGGTCCTCTGAGGTGCAGTCGTTGGAGTAGAGGGAGAAGAGCAGTGGGGAAAGGACACACCCTTGGGGGGCGCCAGTACTAATTTTTCGGGAGAAAAATTAGTATAAATAAAGAGCACAAACACCAATGCGAGGGAGTAGTGAGGGCGAAACCTACCGCTATAGAATAAACACTTACACATGAAGTAGCGGGGACAAAACCTCACGCTGAAACAGGACTGGAGCAGGACGTAGGGACTCCAGCCTAAGGTTGACGTAGGTTGCAGCGAGGAGTGAGCCTCAGCTGCTCCCTTAAATACTAATGGCAAAGGTAACGAACCAAACAGGAGAGGAGAAAATGTAATCACCAAAATCATGATCAGCTGTGACACTGCTGGCTCAACTTGACAGCCAGAAGTCCGGCCGCGGCACTGTCACAGTAAAAGCCCCGGGAAAACCAATAATAACAGGGCAGGAGTTACGAGGAAAAAATGGGAGAATACTGAGTGACTTGAGCGTGGATTAGCTCAGCGCTCGGATCGCCACAGTACCCCCCATTCAAGGGACGCATTCCAGGCGTCCACTGTGACATCCAGGAAGCACCCCCCCAACCAGTAAGCTATCAAGACCAACCTCGGGTGGACAGAGGGGGAAACAAGCTAAGAGGGAGAGAAAACCGGAAGACAACAGACACAAAAAAAGTCTAACAGCAAAATACAGGGAGAACAAAAAAAACCACAAAGATCAAATGATAACAATGACACAGACACAAAACAGCGCTGCCAAAACTAACGTTACAACTACAAATGACAAGTGGCGAAATACTAACCACAATAATAAAGTGAGAACCTCCCTCAACAGAAATGACCAACAGAAAAATGAAACAGTCTGAGGAAAGCCAAAAAAAAAAACACAGGTACACTCACACTCACAAATCAAAGCAAGGGAAAATTCTCATTTTAACAATATACGAGAGAAAAAAAAAAACACCACAAATGCACAAGAGTGAGGAAATACCGGCAGGTAGAAAAAAAGGCAGTTCAGATGGCCTACAGGCATCCAGACTCCACATTAGGGCCACAGGTTCTGGTGGCCTACCCAAGTCCCAGAACCGACGAAATGGTTCTTCAGGCGGCCGAACCAAGTCCCAGCACCAGCGAAACGGTCCTTCCGCCGGTCGACCCAAGTCGCAGAACCAGCGCAGCCGTTCTTCAGGCGGCCACCCAAGTCCTTAGACCATCCGGACCGGAGGGGTGAGCTCGGAGACGGCTTCCTAACCAAAAGCTTCAACAAACAGGAGCCGAACCGTAAGGGAGGGACCTCTGCGGCATCCGGTGGTGGAGAATTGGGAGGGGAGGGGGGATAAAGGTAACCAGTCCGGTGTCCAGCAGTGGAGGATCTGCAGCTCCTTCACCATCCTCGAACCGGACCAGCACAGCACCCATGGTGGGCCCCGACCAGACCAGTGCAGCACCCACGGGGGCCCCGACTGGGCCAGCGCAGCACCCACGGTGGGCCCCGATTGGACCGACGTAGCACCCACAGTGGACCCCGATTGGGCCAACGTAGCACCTGGGATGACCTCCAGAAGTGAACCCGGAGCCTTGAAAATATCAGGCGGAGCTGACTCATCTCCAGTGACCCTGGAAGAAGGCTCAGAAGTAGAGGGAAAACAGGGATCAGGGTCACCGGCAGCAGCAGAGCCCGGCAAGATGAGCTCGGATGCAGCGGCCGGCTGCACCCGGCTCTCCTCCCCAAGAGACAGGCAAGAATGCTCCAATACAGAAAATAAGAAGACAAAATAGAGCACTTGCCTGATCTCAAGCTCTACCGCCGTCCAGGATGCCGACGATCCAGGCTCAACGATCAGGAGGTCCATTCCTGGTTCCCACTCGGCTGCAGTAGCCTCCGCAGCTGGCATGATGGTCTCCACAGTCCGAGAACCCCCTGGCAATGAAACCCACACCGATGGCCCACTTGGCGTGGTGGTAGGGGATCCAGTGCCTACTAGGACTGACTGCTGCTCCACGGAGACCTAGGGACACTTTGTTGTCAGCATAGGCTCCATATGACAGTCAGCCCTCCTCCTCTGCCCATAACGTGGCTGCGGGGCTGGAACCAGGCTCTCCAGGGCCGCAGGCTCCTCCTCTGTCTGGCAGTCTACTCCTGGCACCGGGGGACGCTCAGGGAGAAAGGGAGGAAACACAGAGGTAGCAGGTACAATTTCAATGGCTGCAGCAGGTAGTGGGAGCTCAGTGGACTGTGAACCCTGAGCTCCACCCCCAGGAATCAGACAAGGTAATTCGTCAAACTGAGATTTAGAATGAAAAAACACTTGCCTGCTTTCCCGGGGAACGATGGTGACTGCTGCAGCGGGCTTGATTCCTCCCTCTCCCGTAGAGATAGTGACGGAGGGCCCCTTGGGAAGACAAGGAGGAGCCACCCTCACAGGATCAGTGATGGGCAGATTCAGACAAGGAACCACAGGGCTCACAGCAGCTGAGGAGAATGCCGAGGAGCAGGGAGGAGCAGCCGAGGCAGTCTGGCGAAGGCGAGCTGACGGAACAGCGGGAAAAGATGACCCGGAGGCTGAGGCTGCTGTCTTCACCTTCCGTCGTGGCATGAGAAAAACAGCTGGCTGGAAGGCAGAGTTCCTTAGGCAGCCCGGGACAGGATCCGGACGGGAATCTCGCGGACGATCGGCCTGGTCAGGAGGCTCCCTCCCCGTCGGAACGACCGTGTTCCAGGGAGGAGATGGATCACGGGCAGGGCAGCGACGTCTTCTGGCTGGAGGCAAGGCTAAATTCAGATCAGGGAACCGCCGCTGCTGCGCTGAAACTGAGGCCAGCAGCTCGGTATACTCAGGATAATTAATTAGTCCAGGATTAGCCTCCACCAGTCTCACAGCTGCCACAACATTCTTTAGGATCCTACTGGGATGGACAGAAGAGTGTGCTTCAGCCACATGGCCCCTGATGAGTTCAGCTGCCCACTGCTCATCTTCGCTGGGGACCCTGGCTACCCTCTTTCTCTGCTGTGTTGGAAGACGGCTCTTCAGTGAAGCATAATCAGGGGCTGGACGCGTAGCAGGAACCCGATGCCGGGGCGAGGAGTGGGAGTGCCTCGCCATCTGCGCCGTCTTTGGGCCCCGGCTGGAACACTTCACCAGCCCACGATACTTCTGCCGAAGTGCCGCCAGTTCAGCCGTCCTCTCCCTGCCCTCACTGTGCTCGGCAAGGTGAGGATGATGTTTTGCAGTAGCCTCCGCAAGGTCCAGGTACCAGAGTGCGTTTTTGGGAGTTGCATATGAGCGTGCATTGGCGAGGAGGCTGTCGAGCTCCATCAAAGCCTGGACGAGCTCAAAACCCAGGCTCATAGGATACCAGGTCCTTGATGATCTAATCTACTTCCGCCCTCCCAAGAGAGCAGACGCTTTTTTCTTCTCTCCTGCTGATTTTTTCCTCCCCTCCTGTTATTACTAGATCCCAGCTTGCTGTTGTCTGCCTGCGTCTAACTGCGACCGCCGAAAAGAAATTATGGAGTTAATAAGCTGGGCTTTGAACACAATTGACACTATTTTTTCAACAAGGAAAAGTGCTCCGGGGGAAGCTGTCTGCCCCGCTGGAACGGCTCCAGTGGGCTATCTATGTGACACGGGTAAATGGAAAATGCTGTGTCTCTCTAATCTTTCTATCGAAGATATTGAAGATCTGTTTATCTTCGTAATCTTGGTGATTGGGATAATTCTGATTGGGACAGGAATTGTCTTGGTTTACCGCAAATTGCTGAAGATGGATTCAACCTATCAAAATGCTGGCCAGGCGAGGTGCATCCAACAAATTGAGAAACTGGAGAAGACCATGATAGCGACTACTGGAGAACTGTCTCGTAAGGTGGATTACATCATGGGTTCGCTCAGGTCTTTCCACGACGAATTCAAAGCTGCGCAATGAAGGATTAATGTACTGAATCTACAGAAGAAATACAAGTCTTCTCTGTGATCAGTCCTATTTGGCACTATTATTCCCCATGAAAATTCCTCCTGGCTGTCTGCAGTCTGTGTTTTTTTCAAAATCATGAGCACAAGGCCTTGGACAGCCAGCTGCAGCGCCAGATAAGACTGGGCGCCAGACAGACAAAACATCTTCTGCCAAGGGTCCTTGGGTCTCTCTTATTATCATCAACACTGCTCAACACCGCACACACATTGATTCATGAACTGATTAAAGATACTGTACACTGCTCTCTTGTGTCTTGTGAATTCTATTGTATGCTAATGCATGAGGGTTTTTTTCTGTGTAGTCAAAATTTGGCTCACATATGAGCGTTTATTCTGATTACTATGTTTTTTCTCTCTCCTATTGTGTTTTCCTCCCCCTCCTCCCCCCTCTTTACCTCCACTGTTGACAGGCGCCTTGTATGGCGACGCGTCATTGGATGCGCCTAACGTGCGCGTCTTATGTCAAGTCAAATTCCTTGTGTGTTTACTTGTAAATATACTTGGCAATAAAGCTGATTCTGATTCTGATTCTGATGTCGCCATACCTCCGAACAAAACTGGCACCTGGAAAAAGGAAAATCAAGCCCACAAAAACAAACTCACTGCGGCTGACACCTCGTTTGGCTGCGACCTACTGTCATATTTGCCCTTTTCAGGGCATAAATGAGGCACCAAATGTTGACAGAGAGTTTGCTTGTTTATTACAGAAAACACAAAATAAAGACCCACATGGGGCAAAACACATACACTAAACGTTGAACACAAATAAAGAGCACAAACACCAATACGAGGGAGTAGCAAGGGCGAAACCTACCGCTATAGAATAAACACTTACACATGAAGTAGCGGGGACGAAACCTCACGCTGAAACAGGATGGGAGCCGGACGTAGGGACTCCAGCCTAAGGTTGACGTAGGTCGCAGCAAGGAGTGAGCCTCAGCTGCACCCTTAAATACTAATAGCAAAGGTAACGAACCAAACAGGAGAAGAGAAAACGTAATCACCAAAATCATGATCAGCTGTGACAGTGCTGGCTCGACTTGACAGCCAGAAGTCCGGCCACGGCACTGTCACAGTAAAAGCCCCGGAAAAACCAATAATGACAGGGCAGGAGTTATGAAGAAAAAAAGGGAGAATACTGAGTGACTCGAGCGCATATTAGCTCAACGCTCGGATCACCACAATTATCAAAATTAAAAGAAATGCATCCTTGAAATATCACTCTGTGTGTAATGAATCTATATAATATATAAGTTTCCCTTTTTGAATTGAATTCCATCCATCTATTTTCTACCGTGTTTCCGGAGGTCCGGGTCATGGAGGCAGCATTCCAAGCAGAGAAGCCCAGACTTCCCTCTCCCCGGCCACCTCCTCCAGCTCTTCAGAGAGGATACTAAGGTGTTCCCATTCCAGCTGGGAGACAGTCCAGTGTGTCCTGGGTCTGCCCCGAGGTCTCCCCCCAGTGGGACGTGCCTGAAACACCTCAAGTGGGAGGCATCCAGGAGGCATCCTAATTAGATGCTCAAACCACCTCAACTGGCTCCTTCTGATGTGGAGGAGCAGCGATTCTACTCTGAGCCTCTCCCAGATGACTAAGCTCTTCACCCTATCTCTATGGGTGAGCCCAGCAACCCTACAGAGAAAACTCATTTCAGCTGCTTGTATCCATGATCTCATTTTTTCAATCATTACCCAAAGTTTATGACCATAGGTGAGGGTAGGAACGTAGACTGACTGGTAAATCGACAGCTTTAGCTGCTTTAGAGCTCAGCTCCCTCTTCACCATGATAGACCAGTACAATGTCCACATCACTGCAGATGTTGCTCTGATTTGTCTGTCAATCCCCTGGTCCATTTTCCCATCACTCGGGAATAAGACCCCAAGATACCTGAACTCCTCCATTTGGGTCAGGACCTTGTCCCCAACCCAGAGAGGTCAATTCACCCTTTTCCTGCTGAGCACCATGGACTCTGACTTGGAGGTACTGATTCTCACTCCAGCCACTTCACATTCAGTAGTCAATCGTCCCAGTAAGACCTGTAGGTCATTGCTCGATAAAGCCAATAGGACAACATCATCTGCAAACAGCAGAGATGAGATCCTGTGGTTACCAATCGTGACATCCTCCGTTCCTTGGCTGCACCTAGAAATCCTGTCCAATCCACATAGCACCAGGAGTCTGGTACTATGTGGATTGGGCGGGTGGAAGTCTGATAGTGGGGTTCCCACCATGAGCAAATTTTCATTTTCACTTCAAGTTTTTGCAAAAGTTTAGTTTTTGGTATTAGGTTGAAGCTTTGAGTCTAAGTAACAATTTTGGTTCGAGTGGACAAAGATCACATGGAGTCTTCATACATTCCCGCCATTTTCCAAGATGGCCGCCATCAAGAGCTCCCTCATCACGAGGAAGGAAGTACATCCCAGCACCGCTTTAGGCGTCATGTCACAAATCTCATGGATGTGCTGCAAAGCAGAGGGAATCCCTTTGAATAGAGTGGTGCAGATCTAGTTACATTAGACAATAAAGTGTGTGTTGACAAGTCCGCCGCCACATCTGTCCGCGTCTTAGAATCAAGAGGAGAAGAGCAGTATGACCACTTTCGGAAGAATGTGCTGGACACAAATAATGCACCGCTGCAAGCTCCGATCAAGAAAAACAAATTCCTGCTGTTCCATGAGGAGAAAACTCGAAAAAAGACAGCAGTTCAGAAGAAGGTGCAGCACTTCGAACAACATACAGATCTGTATGGACAAGCATTCATTATGGTTGATAGCCGTGGTGGAAATTTGGAGGAATTTTTCCGTCATGAATCCTCCTCATCACCACCTGCACTGGCTTCTGAAGGGTCCATCAACTCTTGCAACAAGTCAGATTTATTGGCGTGCATTATGGAAGCAAGTGCAAGTACCGGACTATCCGCGGATGCGGAGCTCATCGCACCAGATGATTATGGGGTCATCGTTATTGACGGCGGTGCACTGATCCACTCTCTTCCTGGCACAACTGTCCAAGGCAAAACATTTGCTGAATATTTCACCAAAGTTTTCCGCCCAAGAATCCAGCATGAGTTGAAAAGAGCAGCGAGAGTGGATATTGTATGGGATCAGTATCGCTCAATGTCAATCAAAGCAACCACAAGAGAAAAGCGAGGAAAAGGCACATGACAGCGAGTATCTGGTTCTGCCAAAGTGCCTGGAAATTGGCAAAACTTTTTGTCTAATGCCCAAAATAAAAAAGAGCTCTTTTCATTCCTGTCAACAAGCATTGTGCAAACACCATTCCAAGATGGCAAACAGGTTTATATAACTTCTGGTGACCAAGTCCTCAATGCAGGGAATGGACCGCCCATGGGACAATGTAATCATGAGGAGGCAGATACTCGTGTCCTGGTACATCTTCTTCATGCCCTCCAATATTCATCACTAGGAATGGTCTATACTGGCGACACAGACGTTGTCGTAATACTTCTGTGTAACTTCCACCACATCAAGGCGGTGAATCCGGAGTCAAACATCTGGATTTCTTTCAAAACAGGAAAGACAGTCAACATGATATCCCTCAACAACATTGCCTCAAGTTTGGGTGTGACAACGTGCAAAGCCTTGGCTCTCTTTCATGCATTCACTGGGTCAGACAGCACATCATCTTTCAAATACAAAGGCAAGCGATACTGCTTCAAGCGGAAAGATGAGGTTCCATCCCTCTTGCGTGAGTTTGCGACAATTGCTAGCACCCCGTTTCTTACATCGCCAGAGTTGAGGGAAGTGGTGAGTCACTTTGTTTGCAAAATGTACTCCGACGAACCTATCACTGATGACACCAACGTTGACCTTGTTCGAATGAGAGTTTTCCGTCACAGGACTCGGGATGTGGAAAGAATACCCCCTACAAGTGATGCGCTCGACCAACATCTCAAAAGGAGTGTCTTCCAGGCGAGCATCTGGACTACAGCGCATGAGCCACTGGCACTAGTCCCAAGCCCAAGCAATCATGGATGGATGGAAAAAGATGGCCAACTGGTTCCCATATGGACCACGTTGCCCCTTGCCAGGGATGTGTTTGATCTAGACGTAAAATGCGCGTGCACAAAACCCTGCTCGTCATGCAAGTGCAAAAAGGCTGACTTGAAGTGCTCACGTTTATGCAAGTGCAAATGTCCTAACTAAATGACCATGATTGTAGTGAGAATGAGTAATGATTTTTTAGTTGCACTTACCTAATCAATGAAATATCACTAAGAACAATGAAAATAGACTGTTCGGTTTATATTCATGGTATTTTATAGAATTTACGTTCGTATGTGTTCAATTGTTAACATGCATAATTCTGCTACATTGTACTATAACGTTTGTTGTGTAATTTACCATTTCGGGACAAATAAATACTCTGATGTTGTCAGAAATGGTTTTATCTGATTCCTTGACCATGAAAACCTAGGTATAGACACCAAATTCATGTTTCTAGGTTGAATAGTTTCCGAGATATTGACATGGGGCTGCACGGTGGCGCAGTGGTTAGCACTGCGGCAGCACAGTTTACCCTTGGCCGGGGGATTGTGGGGATCGTGGGATCGTGGGTTCGATCCCAGCCCCCGACCAACAGTGATCTGTGTGGAGTTTGCATGTTCTCCCCGTGTTGCGTGGGTTTACTCCGGGATTTCTCCGGTTTCCTCCCACATGCCAAAAACATGCATGTTAGGTTAATTGGCTGTTCTAAATTGTCCCTAGATATCTGTTTCCTATAGGCCCTTAGAATAGAGGGTTAGTATTAATGAAAGCGCTTTGAGTGGTCTTTGTGACTAGAAAAGCGCTATATAAGTGCAGGTTAGTTAGTTAGTTAGTAATTATTAGATTTTGATGGCGGCCATCTTGGAAAATGGCGGGAATGTATGAAGACTCCATGTGATCTTTGTCCACTCAGACCAAAATTGTTACTTAGACCCTAAGCTTCAACCTGGTACCAAAAATCAAACTTTGGCAAAAACCTGAAGTGACTGATACCTCAGGCCCCCCACTATGACAACCCTACGTATGTTTGTCACTATACATTTGTCTCGCCAAACTAGATCTGATGGAAAGCGATAAAAAAGACTTTCCTGTGGTTTTATCTTGCATATAGAGGGGATGCATTGAAACAGAATTGTTGGCAGTTATAGGACAGTTACCATAGCAACAGAGCACTGAGTGGCAATCACATGTGACAGCTCTATTTTGTATGCATGTCACAGCAGTGCACAGAGTATTTTTTTTTACTTTAGATGTTAATACCACACCATTCACTTGACTGTAATGATGTGTGGGTAAAGACCAAGGAGCACATGGTAAGTGAAGAACTGATTCAGAGCCTTTATTTTTTTTTTTGCCAGTTAATCAAGATAGAATAAGATTAGCTCTCCATAATACAAGCAGGTACTCTGTGTACTGCTGTGACTGAATATTGTGTGTATTTTTTGTGTGTTTACTGCATACACCCTCATGCTGCCACTCATTTTTGCCACTCAGTGTTTTTTAACTGACATGACTTCCATTTGGTGACATCATACGCATACCCTCTATTATGACAACTTTCCGTCATGCATGTAGTGACCATGGTCAGAGTTGAAATTTATGCCACTCTAATCCATAGACTGTATAAAAAAGTTGGCAATTAGTTGTGAGATGGCGGCGCGCCTAGACGCAGCGGCCCCTCTTGGCATCAGCGAGTGTGAGAGTTTTAATCATCCCAGACGTACATTCTGTAAAACTTACAACCGTGAGACCTTATTAAACATCAAGGTACTGCACGCTGCAAGAATCGCGGCGATCTGTTGTGATTTGGACATTCTACGCCAGCATGGAATTCTGGCGGAGTCCCCGCTGGAAGCTACCAGAGAGAGGAGGAAGCGGAGCGAACGCAAGCAAAAGCGAGGAAAAAGGGCCGGGATCCATGCTAGGCTAAAGGCTAACCCCTCCAGACCAGCGGTACCGTCGCCTCTTCTCTCTAACGTCCGCGCCCTTGAAAACAAGGTGGACGAACTGCATCTGCTGAGAGAAACCCGGAGAGAGTGGAGGGACTGCTGTGTGTTTGGTTTTTACCGAGACATGGCTCCACGACAACATTCCTGACGAGGCCATTCAACTGGAAGATATGGCGATGTTCCGTGCCGACAGGGAAACGGCGAGCTCCGGTAAGAGCCGGGGGGGGGGGGGGGCTATGCATCTATGTTAACAAGAACTGGTGCGTTAATGCCACGTTAGTGTCTAAACACTGCTCTCCGTTGGCAGAGTTCCTTATTGTAAATTGTCGGCCTTATTATTTACCGAGGGAATTCAGCAACGTGTTTGTAGCTGGTGTTTACATAGCGCCAAGCCCTAATGCTAAAGCTAATGCTAAGAAGGCACTCAGGGTACTGCACAATGCGATCAGTGAAATCCAAACTTCACACCCGGACAGTTTTGTGGTGGTTGCGGGGGATTTTAACCACACCAGCCTAAAGACTGTGTTCCCCAAGTTTAAACAATGTATAGACTTTAAGACCAGAGGAGAGAATATGTTGGACTTGGTGTACACAAACACAGATGCATATAAAGCGATACCCTGCCCCCATCTCGGCCGTTCTGATCACATGTCCGTGATGCTGCTGCCTGCCTACAAACCTTTATTGAAGCGCAGCAGGCCAGCAGTGAAACAAATCAGGATTTGGCCAGAGAGTGCAACCTCTGCACTGAAAGACTGTTTTCTGCACACAGACTGGAAGGTCTTCAAAATAGCAGCCTCCCAGGAAGACAAGACAGATGTGGAGGAGTATGCTGATACGGTCACCAGCTACATCGCGAAGTGCACAGAGGATTTCACTACAGTGAAGACCATCACTATGCGGGGTAATCATAAGCCCTGGATGACTGCAGAGGTGCGCTCGCTGCTTACAGCCAGAGATGCAGCCTTCAGAGCGAAGGACAGGATCGCCCTCCGCTCAGCCAGGTCTGCGCTTTCAAAGGGAATTAAGGCGGCAAAGCGCGCCTATGCGGAGAAAATCCAGGGACACCTCTGTGACACTAGGAACACCAAGCAGATGTGGCAGGGAGTTCGGACACTGACGGGCTTTAAGTCTAGGCAGGGGGTCGATGATGACGACGCTTCGCTTCCAGACAGGCTTAACAACTTCTTTGCATGTTTTGAAGCATCAAACTCGACAATCAGAGGGAGGGCTGGCCCACCCCCACCATCAGTCGGACCAGCTTTTACCATCAACACAGCGGACACACGGAGGACCCTAACCAGAGTCAACCCACGCAAAGCTGCAGGTCCAGACAACATTCCAGGACGTGTGCTCCGAGACTGCGCGAGCGAGTTGGCGGATGTCCTGACTGACATTTATAACATCTCCCTGAGTCAGGTCATTGTTCCCAGATGCTTCAAGACCTCTATCATTGTACCGGTGGCAAAGAAACCAGTGGTGTCCTGTCTGAATGACTATCGTCCTGTTGCACTGACACCAATTGTGATGAAGTGTTTTGAACGGCTTGTCAAACCACACATTACAGCCTGCCTCCCTGCATCACACGACCCGCTCCAGTTTGCATATCGTTCAAACCGCTCCACGGAGGATGCTATAGTCACCACCCTACACTCTGTCATCACCCACCTGGACCAGAAAGACACCTACGCCAGACTCCTGTACATTGATTTCAGTTTAGCATTCAACACCATTATTCCCCAGAGACTGATGGAGAAATTACTCCTTCTCGGTCTGAACACTGCCACATGTCTCTGGATCCTGGATTTCCTGACTGAGAGACCTCAGTCTGTCCGGGTTGGAAACATCATCTCCAACTCTGTCACGCTGAGTAGCGGATCCCCTCAAGGCTGTGTACTCAGTCCACTGTTGTTTACACTTCTAACACATGACTGTGTATCCAGACATGAGGGGAACCAGATTATTAAGTTTGCAGATGACACCACAGTGGTGGGACTTATTCAGAGGGATGAGGAATCAATGTACAGGGAAGAAGTGAGAGACCTGGAGGGCTGGTGCAGGGAGAACAATCTGGTGCTCAACGTGGACAAAACGAAGGAGATGATTATCGACTTCCGGCGGTCACAGCCTGAGCACGTCCCCCTCAGCATCGGCGGCCGTTTAGTGGAGAGAGTAGAGAACATCAAGTTCCTCGGAGTGCAGATCTCGCAGGACCTGACCTGGAGCAAGAATTCCTTGGAGATCAGGAAGCGGGCTCAGCAGAGACTACACTTCTTGAGGAAACTCAAACAGGCCTCTCTCCCCATCTGCATCCTCAGGACCTTCTACAGAGGTGTGGTGGAGAGTGTTCTGACGTACTGCATTGCTACATGGTACTCCAGCTGCAGTATGTCAGACAAAAAAGCCCTGCAGAGGATAGTCAAGGGGGCGGAGAGGGTAATTGGAGTCTCCCTCCCCTCTGTCCAAGAACTTTTTAAGAACCGTTGTAGGAGCAGGGCACTGAACATTGTCAAGGACCGTTCTCACCCTCTGCATAAACACTTTGAACTTCTTCCATCTGGTAAACGATTCCGGAGCATCAGAGGCAGAACCACCAGACTGATCAACAGCTTCCTTCCACAAGCTGTCAGGATGCTGAACAGCTGACCCGGAATCTCTCATACACACTACTGCACCTACAGACATTTTGTATATTATAGTTAGTTATTCTTTTTCCCCGAAGTATGTCTCAGGGATGTGTGAATGGATGGGGGGTGGGGGTGGGGGGTGGAGCTATGTGGGAGTGTGTCTTAAATCATGCTGCTTCTTATATGGATGTCGAGAGAAACGCAATTTCATCTTGCCTGCACTACAGTTGTATGTACAGCAATATGACAAAGTTTGATTTGATTTGATTAAAAGTATAAAAAAGTCCTCTGAACTAGTACAAATGCATTGGCAACAATGTGTTGCTTGCCTACCGTCAAGGGGTGTAGACAGAATGTCACGCGATTTGGTAACATTGCTGCAAATCGTCAATTCTTGACAAAAAACAGTAATATCTTACCCAAATGGGCCTTCAAAGTACATGCTCCGCTCCTCTATAAGGTCAATGATGCCTTGCATGTTCCCCTCTAGGCCGATGGGGATGTTCACAAAAGCTGCATTGTGGTTTAGCTTAGATCTATAAAAAAGAAAAGAAAAAGAAAACTCTTTAGCCTGCATGTATGGATGTATGTTAATGGTGCTGAGTAAAAACTACCTCAACTGCTGCAGTGCTCGGCTGGGGTTGGCACCCATTCGGTCAAGCTTGTTGATAAAGGTGAGGAAGGGCACATTGTAGCGTTTCATCTGTCTGTTCACTGTCATGGTCTGACACTGGATGCCTCCCACGGCACACAGAACCAGCACAGCTCCGTCCAGTACACGCAGCGCTCGCTCTACTTCGATGGTAAAGTCCACGTGACCTGTGAACAGACATAACAGAACAAAACATTTTGATAATCAATCAATATACCTTTACCAGAGTCATTTAGAAAAAAGGTTTGTTCTTTTACATTACAACTTGAAAGGATGATATTAAATAAAACGTCAGTTGAGAAGGATATGTTTTCTTGCAGGAATCAAACCATCTTCACTACAGTGAAGCTGCAAATTATTTTTCCTCAAACAGGTGAAAAAGCCAACAAAGTCAAATCAATTTTTTTGCCAATTCTAAAATATGCACAGGACATGCAAAGGATTGAAATGTTGCCCCCCAAAACACATTGCATAAACACAAAGAAGGGAATATTTTTCTTCTTTGGAGACCTGGGGTGTCAATGATGTTGATATTGTGATTCTTCCACATGGTGTATGTTGCAGCAGACTGGATGGTGATGCCTCTCTGTCTCTCCAGCTCCATAGAGTCCATGGTGGCTCCAATGCCATCCTTCCCCTTCACCTATACAACAGCAGAGGGAAAGAGATATATCTGAAATCATAGCAATGCTTCCTTTGTATTACCTGGATCAACAAATCCTCAGACCTGAATTAGACATAACAGTATCGCAAATGTACATACAGTAGTGTGAAAAAGTGTTTGCCCCCTAAAACAAATAACTGGTTGAGCCACCCTTAGCAGCAACAACTGCAGTCAAGCGTTTGCGATAACTGGCAATGAGTCTTTTACAGCGCTGCGGAGGAATTTTGGCCCACTCATAAGATAAGATAAAATAAGATAAGCCTTTATTAGTCCCACAATGGGGAAATTCCAGGATTGCAACAGCACGGGGATAGCAACACTCAGAGCAACAATCAGAAGGCAAGAAAAAAAACAAGAGCAGCGAGTATACATATGTACATATAAATATATAGACACACAGTGCAGAGCATTGTAGCTAGATGGAATAAATATATAAACACACAGTGCGGAGCATTGTAGCTAGATGGAATAAATATATGAATATATAAACACAGTGCGGAGCACTGTAGCTAGATGGAATAAATATGTAAATATATAAACACAGTGCGGAGCATTGTAGCTAGATGGAATAAATATATGAATATATAAACACACACAGTGCGGAGCATTGTAGCTAGATGGAATAAATATGTAGATATATAAACACACAGTGCGGAGCATTGTCGCTAGATGGAATAAATATATAAACACACACAGTGCGAAGCATTGTAGCTAGATGGAATGAAACAGCATAACCGTCTACTTAGTTATCCTACATGGTATGATTATGTACCCATACATATTGTCACCCTCCATAGCGACCGGTATTTTCCTAGTTGTATACCGGAGGGGACCATTGTGTAAGTCTATTGCGTCTTTTGCATTCAATACTATTAGGTTGTCACGTCTTTTTGCTATCTCTGCGAGCAGCCCTGCTTAGGTTGTACAGTCTGACAGCCGTAGGTAGGAAGGACCTGCGAAACCTCTCGGTTGTGCACCTAGGATGATGTAGTCTGCTGCTAAATGAGCTCCTCAGAGCATTCAGTATGTCCTGCATAGGGTGAAACTCGGACTCCAGCAGAGATGACAGTTTAGCCACCATCCTTCTCTCTCCCATCTCTTCCACTGGGGAAGGTGCTGCCCCAGGACAGAGCTAGCTTTCTTGATTAGTTTGTTCAGTCTCTTCCTATCGGCTGCTGTAATGCCACTGCCCCAGCAGACCACTCCAAAAGTGATGGCTGATGCCAACACCGTGTCGTAGAATGACTTCAGCAGCACCCCTTGTACACCAAAAGACCTGAGTCTCCTCAGTAGGAACAGCCTGCGCTGTCCCTTCTTGTAGAGTGCGTCAGTATTGTGTGACCAGTCTAGTTTATTGTTCAGATGAACACCCAGGTACTTGTAGGATGTCACCATCTTGATGTCTGTTCCCTGTATATTTACTGGTGCTGTGAGGGGTTGTCCTTGCCTGCGGCAGTCCACCACCAGCTCCGTAGTTTTCCTCGCGTTGATCTGGAGGCAGTTCCGATGGCACCAGTCCACAAAGTCCTGGATAAGCCCTCTGTACTCAGCTTCATCTCCGTTGGAGATGAGGCCGTCGATTGCAGAGTCGTCAGAGAACTTCTGTAGATGGCAGTGTGTTGTGTTGTGTTGTGTGAGAAGTCCGCATATAAAGGGTGAACAGGAAGGGAGCCAAAACCGTTCCCTGGGGGGCCCCCGTGCTACCGATGATCGTGTCGGACACACAGTCCCGGGTTCTCACAAACTGTGGCCGGTTTGTGAGATAGTCCAGGATCCATGATGACAGGTACTGGTCCACCCCTGCGCACAGCAGCTTGTCCTTCAGGATCATCGGTTGGATGGTGTTGAAAGCACTGGAGAAGTCAAAGAACATGATCCTCACCGCATTCCCGGGCTTCTCCAGGTGGGACAGAGAGCGGTGAAGGAGGAAGATCACCATATCCTCCACCCCAATGCCATGCTGGTAGGCGAACTGGAGTGGATCCATTGCTGGTCCCACCAGGGGGCGGAGGTGAGCAAGGAGCAGTCTCTCCAGGGTCTTCATCATGTGGGACGTCAGGGCCACTGGTCTGTAGCTGTTCAGATCTTTGGGGTGGGAAGTCTTTGGTTCAGGTACCACACAAGATGTTTTCCACAACTGTGGTACCCTCCCCAGCTTCAGGCTCAGGTTGAAGATGTACTCCACAATCCCACACAGCTGGTCTGCACAGGACTTGAGGAGCTTTGCGCTGATGCCATCCGGTCCCGACACCTTCCTCGCCTTGATCTTCCTCAGCTCCGTCCTCACCTGGGTCTTAGTGAGGGTCAGGTTGGGGGGCTGTGTGTTGGGAGTGGGGGGGTGTTGGTGGAGTGGGGAGTGGGCAGCAGGACTTGATGTCTTCAGAGGCAGCAGTGGTTGTTGTGCAGTCGGGGAGGAGGGCGGTTGGTCAAACCTATTGAAAAACAGATTCAGATTGTTTGCCCACTCCCTGCCCCCCCATGGCCTGGGGAGAGGTATTCTGGAGCCCAGAGATGGTTTTAAGGTTTCTCCAGACCCCACCGATGTCGCTCTGTTGCAGCTTGTCCTCCATCTTCTTCCTGAAGCTGTCCTTGCCTTCTCTGATCTTCCTCCTCAGCTCCCTCTGTATGGACTTCAGCATCTCCCTGTTCCCCGACCTGAAGATCCTCTTCTTCTCTCTCAGAAGTGTTTTTTATCTCAGGGTTGATCCAGGGTTTGTTGTTTGAGCGACACCGTATGGTCTTGGTGGGTATGGTGTTGTCCACACAGAAGATGATGTAGTCCGTGATGGTGTGAGTGAGGCCATCGATGTCTTCACCATGTGGATCGCAGAGCTGCTCCCAGGCAGTTGTGTCAAAACAGTCCTTTAGAGCGTCCATTGCCTCCTCAGACCATAACTTCACTGTGCGCATGACCGGAGGTTGTCTGTGCACTAGGGGTTTGTACACCAGCCAGAGATGAACCAAGTTGTGATCTGATCTCCCGAGTGGGGGGAGCGGTGATGAGGTGTACGGCTCCTTAGTGTTTGCGTAGAATAAGTCCAGTGTTTTATTGTCTCTAGTGTGGCATGTGACATACTGGGTAAACGTGGGTAGAATGGGAGACAGTGAAACATGGTTGAAATCGCCTGAGATGAGGACAAGAGCATCTGGGTGTTCTATCTGCAGCCTGCCAGTTACTGAGTGGATGACGTCACGCGCTGTCCCAGCGTTCACTGTCGGATTTGCATAAATAATAACGCAGATTACGTGTGAGTATTCCCTCGGGAGATAGGTAGGCCGCATGCTAACAGCTAGCAACTCGATGTCTTTGCTGCAGTGTTGTTGTTTAACAGTGATATGTCCCGGTCTGCACCAGTTGCTATTAACATACATTATCACTCCACCGCCCCTTGCTTTGCCACTGTCTGGTGTTCGGTCTGCCCATATCGCGTGGAAACCCTCCAGTTCAATGTTAGCATCTGCTGCTAGTTCAGTTAGCCATGTCTCAGTAAATAACAAAAGGCAGCACTCCCGGTATATGCTCTCGTAGCGGGAGATAGCCGCTAGCTCATCTACCTTTCCCAATATCGATCGTGCATTCCCCATAACAACGGATGGGAGGGTGGGTCTGTACCTTATATTCCTTGCCCGCCGTCTAACACCAGCACGACACCCACGTCGTTTTCGCCTCAGTTCTCCCGGTTTGTCGAGTTTTTTCGTTAGCACTGAGTGGCGGTTGAGTGCTAACAGCTGTTCCCTGTTGTACAGTCTCCTGCTATAAACAGTGACTCCGTCCACCGGCTCGGGAGACATTTGGGGCGATCTGTGTGTCCATGATGTATAAGGTGTGTAAGGTGTCGCCGGATCAGAAAGTTGTCACCGGATCAGAAAGTTAGAGGAAGAAAAAACTCAGAATTGAGCCGCTGTTGCAAAAAGGCAGCCGACTCATGTGGCGCCGGAAGTAGGAAAAAAAAAAAAATTCTGCAAAAATTCTTTGCAGAATTGTTGTAATTCATCCACATTGGAGGGTTTTCGAGCATGAACCGCCTTTTTAAGGTCACTCCACAGCATCTCAATCAGATTCAGGTCAGGACTTTGATTATGCCACTCCAAAGTCTTCATTTTGTTTTTCTTAAGCCATTCAGAGGTGAACTTGCTGTTTTGTTTTCAATCATTGTCCTGCTGCAGAACTCAAATGCGCTTCAGCTTGAGGTCATGAACAGATGGCCGGACATTCTCCTTCAAAATTGTTTGGTAGACAGCAGAAGTCATGGTTCCATTTACCACAGCAAGTCTTCCAGGTCCTGAAGCACCAAAACAACCCCAGACCATCACACTATCGCCACCATATTTTACTGTTGGTATGATGTTCCTTTTCTGAAATGCTGTTACTTTTACGCCAGATGTAATGGGCTACACACCTTCCAGAAAGTTCAACTTTTGTCTCGTCAGTCCACAGAGTATTTTCCCCAAAGTTTTGGGGATCATCAAGATGTTTTCTGGCAAAACTGAGATAAGCCTTTATGTTCTTTTTGCTCAGCAGTGGTTTTCATCATGGAACTCTGTCATGCAGGCCATTTTTGCCCAGTCTCTTTCTTATGGTGGAGTCATGAACACTGACCTTAACTGAGGCAAGTGAGGCCTGCAGTTCTTTGGATGTTGTTGTGGGGTCTTCTGTGACCTCTTGGATGAGTCGTTGTTGCACTCTTGGGGTAATTTTGGTCAGCTGGCCACTCCAGGGAAGGTTTACCACTGTTCCGTGTTTTTGCCATTTGTGGATAATGGCTCTCACTGTGGTTCACTGGAATCCCAAAGCTTTAGAAATGGCTTTATAACCTTTTCCAGACTGATAGATGTCAATTACTTTGTTTCTCATTTGTTCCTGAATTTCTTTGAATCGCCACATGATGTGTAGCTTTTGAGAATCTTTTGGTCTCCTTCAGGTGTGGCAGTAATCAGGACTGGGTGTGGCTAGAGAAATTGAACTCACTTTCCAAAGATATGATAAACTACAGTTAATTTATGTTTTAACGGGGAGGGGGGGGCAATCACTTTTTCACACAGGGCCATGTAGGTTTGGATTTTTTTTACCCTTAATAAGAAACACCTTCATTTAAAAACTGCATTTTGTGTTTACATGTGTTATCTTTGTCTAATATTTAAATTTGTTTGATGATCTGAAACATTTAAGTGTGACAAGCATACAAAAAAAATGAGCACGGTGGTGCAGTGGTTAGCACTGTTGCCTTACAGCTAGAAGGTTCCTGGTTCAAATCCCCAGGTTGGCAGGGGTTGGAACCTTTCTGTGTGGAGTTTGCATGTTCTCCCTGTGCTGCGTGGGTTTACTCCGGGGGCTCCGGTTTCCTCCCACAATCCAAAGACATGCATGTTAGGTTAATTGGCTGTTCTAAATTGTCCCTAGATATCTGTCTCCTATAGGCCCTTAGAATAGAGGGTTAGTATTAGTGAAAGTGCTTTGAGTGGTCTTTGTGACTAGAAAAGCGCTATATAAGTGCAGGTTAGTTAGTTAGAAATCAGGAAGAGGGAAAACACTTTAACACCATTGTATGTACATTCCTCCATGTAACGTTCTCTCTCTGCTCAGACTACATTAGCAATGCAGATCACCAGCACTATCACCACCAATTAGAAAATGTTTCTTCCATCTGAAGAATATTTCTAAGTTGAGAACCCTGGTGTCAAAGGCGGAACTTGAGATGATTATTCATGCTTTTATTTCTTCTCGCTTAGACTACTGTAATAGTCTTTTTACTTGTCTGAGCCAAAAGCACCTTCAACACCTCCAGGTTGTTCAAAATTTGGCTGCCAGACTTTTAACTCACACTAAGAAAAGGGCTCACATTACACCGGTTTTGGCAGCACTTCACTGGCTCCCAGTTGGTTTTAGGATTCAGTTTAAAATTTTAGTTCTTGTTTTTAGAGCTATTCATGATCAGGCCCCTAAATACATCACTGAGCTGCTTAATATGTATAACCCCTTGCGGTCTTTGAGGTCCTTGGATCAACTTTTATTGGCTGTCCCTCAAACCCATTTTAAAACTAGAGGTGATAGAGCCTTTCAGGCAGGGGCACCAAAATTGTGGAATGCTCTACCATTGTCTTTGTACTCAGTAGACTCTGTCGAGGCTTTTAAAAGCAGCTGAAGACACTGCTGTTTAAACAGGCTTTTTAGTTTGATTTGGTTTTTATGTTTTTTAATGTTTTTATGCCTTTTATTATTGTATTTGTGATGTTGTGTTTTATTTTATTGTGCAGCACTTTGTGATCTTTTCTGTGAAAAGTGCTATATAAATAAATTTTACTTACTTACACCACTAAGACATTTACAAGACCTTTCCTGGGTTCGATCCCAGCCCCCAACCAACAGCGATCTGTGTGGAGTTTGCATGTTCTCCCCGTGGCTGCGTGGGTTTACTCCGGGATTTCTCCGGTTGCCTCCCACATGCCAAAAAATATGCAAGTTAGGTTAACTGGCATCAAAACTGGGGATTCTAAATTGTCCTTAGGTATGACTGTGAGAGTGAATGGTTGTCTGTCTCTCTGTGTTGGCCCTGTGATGGACTGGCGATCTGTCCAGGGTGTACCCTGCCTCTCACCTAAAGATGCCGGGATAGGCTCCAGCCCCCCCGTGACCCGAAAAGGATTAAGCGGAAGAAGATGAATGAATGAATGAAGATCTTTCCCCCATGCTCAGCAATGGAAGTTGCTACAGGTCTTTAAAAATTGAACACTTCCAGATTCCTGGGCACCAGAGTGGTAGCCTAGTGGTCGGGCATCCTCCCCACAACGGGGAGGTTGTGAGTTAAAGCCCTGGCTGGGTCATAGTAAAGACCATATAAAAATGGTACTTCCTGCCTTCTAGCTTGATGCTCAGGATAACAGAATGAAGGAAGGTAAAGTTGTGGCGGCACCCTGCATGGCAGTGGTACCTCCAATAAGAGAAACTTAGTTTTGTTCTACTGTACCAGTTTGGCTGTATGGATTGAATGACAATAACCTGCACTTTCATGGATATTTTTTACTCAGACTCCATCAGAGTTAGTTAATTCATAACCATATCACATGTATAAACAATGAGAAAATGGCCTGTATTTATCCAGGCAATACTACCCTATTGAGCCCAGTATCCTATCCATTTATTACTTCAGCCCAGAAGAGGATGAAAAGTATTGTGATGACCCCTGTCTGTGTATCTGTCTTTATTTCTAAATGTTGAAGACACTGTAAAAGTTTATCTACACTTTTTCAGTGTACAGACAGTATGTACACTGAAGTAATATAAAAATAATAATAACAATGATGACAATGAGCATCCAGCACTAAAGAGCAAAGTCTGCTGTCTCACTTAAAGACAGTAACAGAAGAAGTGAGTCACTTCTTCTTTTGGCTGTTCCCTTTTGGGGTCACCACAGTAGATCATCTGCCTTTATCTCACCCTATCACCTGCATCCTCTTCTGCAATACCAACCCTCTCCATGTCCTTCTTCACTACATCCATGAATCTTCTCTGAGATATTCCTCTTTTCTTTCAGCTCCATCTTCAACATCCTTCATCTAATATATCCACTATCCCTCCTCTGCACATGTCCAAACTATCTCAGCCTTGGCTCTCTTAATTTTTCTCCAAACTGCTTAACCTAAGCCATCCTTCTAATATACTAATTTCTAATCCTGTCTGTCATCGTCAGTCCTGTTGAGAATCTTAGCATCTTCAACTCTGCCACCTCCAGCTCTTCCTCCTGTCTTTTTGTCAGTGCCACCATCTCCAAATCATACATCATAGTAGGTCTCACTATTGTCTTGCAAATCTTCCCTTTCACTCTAGCCATTATCCTTCTGTCACAAATCACTCCCAACACTTGTCTCCACTTTCTTCTTCACCTCTCTTGTGCATTTTCCATATCATTGGATGGCTGACTCCAGCATCATTTTATTTTACCAATGATGTGCATCCCATCTCCATACTTTCTTTATGCCATTTTCTTTTTTTTTTTTTTAACACTCACTGGCCACTTTAATAGGAACACCTTGTTTTTTTTCCACAATATCTTTATTGAACCCTTTTTTTTTTTAACAAACATGATACAAACAATCAAACACTAACACTAAAGTACTACAAAAAAAAAGAAAAAAAAAAAAGGATGCACTAAAAACACCAACAACCACCAGCAAAATCAAATCTTCAACAATGCTCCTCTGTTTAGTCTAGACAATCCAATACATAAGTATACATATTATGTTCACCAGTTTGGAATTTACAAGGTCCACACACATCATTCACCTTCTTCTTCAAAAGTTATGTTTAAATTTTTTACATAATCAATAAAAGGTCTCCATATATTCTCAAACACAATTTCCTTTGATTTCAGTATATATGTTATTCTTTCTAATGGAAGGTTTGTTAACATCTGTCTTAACCACTGAGTCACATCTGGTCTATGAGTCTTTTTCCATAATAGTGCAATACATTTTTTGGCATTAAGCAAACTGAGGTCTATGAATGTTCTTTCACTTTTATTAAAATTATGCTTTTCTGGGTACAGACCCAACAAAAACAATTTAGGATTCAATATGATTTGTTTTGAGATTATTTTTTCAATTGTTACCCTCACCTCTTCCCAAAACATTCTTATTAATCTACATTCCCATACACAATGAAATAGAGTTCCTTTACTTTCCATGCATTTTGTGCATGTATCTGGTATATTTTTGTTATATTTATTTAACTCCTCCGGTGTAACATACATCCGCATTAACCATTTGAAATGTATCAATTTAAGGCGTACATTTATTGATTTGGTTTGAGCTTCTGTACAAGCCAATTCCCATTGTTCCTCTGAAATTTCAGTTTGCAGATCTTCTTTCCAGTAGTTTAATCTTTTCAGTGAATTTTCACTTGAAGATAGTGTCAATGAGTTATAAAACTCTGAAATAATACCCTTTCTTTTACTATCTTTCATCATCATTTTTTCCAAGGATGAATAAATAGGTCGAGTGAGAGCTTTATTTTGATTTGATCGAATAAAGTTTCTAAGTTGAAGATATTTAAAAAAATGTGTTCTATTGAGATTAAATTTGATCCTCAGCTCTTCAAAAGACATTATGTTATCTGCACATGGCAAATATAAATCCTGAATCTTTTGTATCCCTTTTAAATTCCATACTTTAAATACAGCGTCCGCTCTCCCTGGTTTAAAATATTGATTACCCCATATTGGACTAAATTGTGACAATAACTGTGGTTCTTTTAAATAGTTTTTAGCTTCACACCATATTTTGATCATATGCTTTACAAATGGATTTTTAACTTGTTTTTGTAATTTTTTTGCCGAATCTGAGTATATGAATATGGGAAGAGGTAAAGGTAAATTGTATGATTCCATTTCAGTCCAGTGAGGGAGATCATTTGATGAAAAATAATATGTCATAGACCTCAGTTGTGCCGACCAATAATACAACATAAAATTTGGACATTTCAGACCTCCACGATCAAATGGTAAATATAATAAAGACAGACGTAATCTAGCCCTCCTGTTGTTCCATATAAATTCCACTAACTTTTTTTTTTATTCTTGAGAATAAATCTAAAGGTGGTGATAAGGGAATGTATTGAAATAAATAAAGTATTTTAGGTAAAATATTACTTTTAAGTATATTGATTCTCCCGATCATCGACATTGGTAGTGACATCCATCTCTGAAGTAACTCATCAATATCTGTCATTAAGGCTTCATAGTTGACACTGGCGACTGATTCTAGCTTAGGCACAATTTGGATTCCTAAATATTTAAACTGATTTACAACATTGAATTGATTTACCTCAGGGGCTGGATAATTTCTCTGGGTCTCATTTAGCATTAATATTGAAGATTTAGTTTTATTTATTTTATATCCTGATATTTCCCCAAAATTCTTTATTAAATTCAACAAGGTTGGAATTGATTTTTTTAGATTCGACATAAACAAAATTATGTCATCGGCGTACAGGGAGATTTTATGTTCTGTTGGTCCAACTTTAATTCCATATATTTGTGAATGTAAACATATCGCTATCGCTAAAGGTTCAATTGCCATAGTAAACAGTAAAGGTGAAAGTGGACAGCCTTGTCGACATCCTCTATTGATTTTTATTGGTTTTGAAATATTGTTATTTGTTAGGATTTCTGCTGTAGCATTATTGTATATTATTTGAACCCATTTTATGAAATTATTTCCAAGTCCAAACCTTTGTAGGACTTCAAAAAGAAAGGGCCATTCAACTCTATCAAAGGCCTTTTCGGCGTCCAGTGATAGGAGAGCTGTATCCAGTGCTTCTTTATTAAAATAAATAATATTAAATAGTCTTCTTACATTATGGAAGCCTTGTCTTCCCTTTATAAAGCCATTCTGATCTCGATTAATAATATTTGGTAAAATTTCTTGTATTCGTCTTGCTAAAATTTTACAGATTATCTTAAGGTCGGCGTTTAATAGGCTTATTGGTCTCATATTTTCACATTTATTAGAGGGCTTACCTGGTTTTGGCAGCAGTATAATTAAGGCATTATTTATGTATGATGGTAAATTATTATTTTGAAATGCTTCTAAAACCATTTCCAAAAAAGGTTTTATTAATTTATTCTTAAATTTCTTATAAAGGTCAACTGGAAGACCATCTGGTCCTGCACTTTTTCCTGATTTCATATTATCAATGGCTAGCCCAACTTCTTCTTGACTAATTTTAGACTCCAATATCTCCCTGTTTTCATTTGGAATACACGGTATAGATAGTTCGTTCAAAAACCCATTTAGTTTTGTTAAATCAAATTCATTTTTAGTATCATATAATTTTTCATAGTAATCTCTAAAGGCTCTGTTAATTTCTAAAGGATCTATAACTACCTGTCCTTTACTTATAATACTAGTAATTGGTGTTTTAATTTCTAATTGTTTAATCTGCCATGCCAATAATTTTCCTGATTTTTCACCTTGTTCATAAAAAGATTGTTTCAATCTTAGAAGACTCGAGGCAGCTCTATTCGCTGATTTTTTGTCGTATTCAGCTCTCAAAATCAGTAATTCATTCTCCAACCTTGGATCACTTCCTGCATACACTTTTTCCTGAAGACTTTTCATTTTATGTTCCAATTTAGCTCTCTCCTCTCGAGTCTTCTTAGATTTTGATCCTGTATAACTAATAATATGTCCCCTAATAAAAGCTTTGAAAGCTTCCCACTTTACACATGCTGATGTTTGTGTAGTATTGATGTCAAAGTACTCGTCTATCTGTTTTTCTATATACTTGACAAATTCCTCATCCTGAAGCCATTTATGCTGAAATTGCCATCTACCTGATTCCTTTGTCAATTTTTTATCTACATATATTAGACAACAGGGTGCATGATCAGAGATCACGATGTTATCATAAAAGCAGTTTTGAATCTTGGATCTTAATTCTGTGGAAATCAAAAAATAATCAATACGTGAGAATGTCTTGTAGGTACTGGAATAACAAGAATAGGCTTTAACTTGTGGTTTCATTTCTCTCCATATATCTAACAATCTCAATTCTTTCATAAAATGATTAATAGTCATCCTACATCCATTGTGCGTACAATCCAGTCCTGTTGATCTATCTATACCTGGATTCAATGTACAATTAAAATCCCCTGCAATTATATGTTGCCCTGTAAGTGATGATAAAATAAGAAATAAATTAGCAAAGAACTTTTGATCATCTATATTGGGACCATATAAGTTCACAAGATTTATATTTTCTAATAGCAAAGAACCTTGAATGATTACATATCTTCCAAGTTTGTCTCCAATTACATTTTTCACTTGAAAAGGGACTGATTTATGTATGAGAGTCATAACTCCCCTGGCCCGGGATGAAAATGATGAGGTGAATACACTTCCTTGCCATCTACTCCTAATTCTTTTTATATCCTCCTCTATTAGATGTGTTTCTTGTAAAAACACAATTTTTGAACCCATGTCTTTTATTTTATTCATAACTTGTTTAAGTTTTTTTAAATTTTGTAGACCTCTGCAATTCCATGAAGTTAAATTAAGATTAACACTTTGGTTTATGATCAATAGAGAGTTTGGGATCACCTTGCAGTGTAAACATGCTCATACAGAGAAGCAAAAACATGAGTGGTTGAACATTCATCCTACAAACTACACACAAACAAATTCCCCCTTCCCACACTTGTGGCGAACCCCCCAAAATCAAAAGAAAAATTCCGTCTCCCGATAAAGCCATCGACCGTTCCACATCCACGGGGAACAGCCTAAGCCACTCCTTCTTCATCCTCCCAATCACCCTAACTCTACTGCTTTTAATGACGTAACATTAACTCTCCTCTGTAGTTTTCCAACTTAACTCCAAAATTTTTAACAACTTTGTACATCATAGTTTTTTTTGTTTGTTTTGTTTTTGTTTTTTTTTTAATATATAGTACAATCTATATTTTGTAAACTTGCTGTTTACTTCAAGTCAGTCAGATGCCTGTGCAAATGCTTAATTATTCTACCTTATATTTTGTTCATGCTTAGCTCTCACCAGTCTCTTCTTCTTCTTTGATCTTCTTGATGAACTCCTGCGCCTCCTCTGGGGTCTTGAAGATGTGGGTTCTGCCCTCATACGTGGTCAACAGTCTCGCAGGATAGATTACACCATGACGAATCCCAAGGTTGCGCAGCTCCTTACGTATGGGATCAAACTGCTTCCTCAATTGTTGGATTCCTGTGGCCAAATCTGGGTAGACCCGCACCTGCTGATCCTGGTGTTTAATCTCTCCTTTAGCTCGTGCAGCGTTGAAGATCTTCATCCTGTCTCTGTTGCTAAGAAATTTCATAATTAAGGTCCTCGGCGGTCCCTTATCTCTCCGTGGGCCAATACGATGTGCTTTTTCCAGAACCACTGCTGATTGCAACTCCTCGCTGCCCAGCACCTCCGGAATCCACTTTTCCAGAAAGGAATATACGTCCCGACCTTCTGATTCCTCTGGAAGACCCACCAGCCTCAAGTTATTCTGTCTCGACCGAGATTCCAAATCCAAAATATTATCTTCTAGACATTTTTTTTTTTTTTTCCAAAGTGCGCACCTTTAATTGAAGACGGGTGACGTCATCTTCAGCACTAGCGAGACGGAGCTCCATCTGCGCCGTTCGTTCTACACAGTCACCCAATTCCTTTCTTATTCCTTCCAACGCTGTCATAATCCCATCAAATCTAGAGGAAAAGTCCGCTCTCATTGAACTCATGGCTGCCATCAGCGCATCTGCGCCATTCCCCGCAGATATCGCACCGTTGCCAGCCTCCTCCGCCATATATGGAGTTTTGTTTGCTGCGTCACAGACCTGAAAATCCGTTAATTTGGACTGTTTCGGCGGCTCGCTTTTTCCTTTACCTGGTTTTCCAGCCTTAGGCTTCGCCGACATATCCTCGCCCAAACGCTGGGATACGTTCTGTCCCAAATGAGAGAGTTATTTGCCGATTTTTTTCTCCAGGAGCAGAGCAGAGTGAAACACGTCCGTCTTACGTGGCAGCCATAACCGGAAGTCCAGGAACACCTTGTTATTAGTGGGCTGAATCCCTATTGCCTTCAAAAATCATCCTGGCATAGATTCAACAAGGTGCTCTAAACATTCCTCATAGATATTCATCCATACTGATATGCAAACATCACACAGTTGCAGCAGATTCATTGGCTTCAAATCTATGCTGCTCTATGTCTGCTTCCATTCTTTCACGGTACCTACACCAAATTCTGATCATTTTCTCTTTTTCAAACCATTCTCTGTAAACTCTAGAGATAGTTGTGTGAGAAAATTCCAGTAGATAACAGTTTCTGAAATACTCAGACCACCCGTGTGGCACCAACAACCATGCTATGTTCAAAGTCACTTAAGATAAGATAAGATAAGCCTTTATTAGTCCCACAATGGGGAAATTCCAGGATTGCAACAGCACAGGAATAGCAACACTCAGAGCAACAATCAGAAGGCAAGAGAAAAAAAAAAAAACAAGAGCAGCGAGTATACATATGTACATATAAACATAAATATATAGACACAGTGCGGAGCATTGTAGCTAGATGGAAAAAATATATAAATATATAAACACACAGTGCGGAGCATTGTAGCTAGATGGAATAAATATATAAATATATAAACACAGTGCGGAGCATTGTAGCTAGATGGAATAAATATGTAAATATATAAACACACACAGTGTAAACACACAGTGCGGAGCATTGTAGCTAGATGGAATAAATATGTAAATATATAAACACACACAGTGTGGAGCATTGTAGCTAGATGGAATAAATATATAAATATATAAACACACAGTGCGGAGCATTGTAGCTAGATGGAATAAATATGTAAATATATAAACACACACAGTGTAAACACAGTGCGGAGCATTGTAGCTAGATGGAATAAATATATAAATATATAAACATACACAGTGCGGAGCCTTGTAGCTAGATGGAATAAATATATAAATATATAAACACACACAGTGCGGAGCATTGTAGCTAGATGGAATAAATATGTAAATATATAAACACACACAGTGTGGAGCATTGTAGCTAGATGGAATAAATATATAAATATATAAACACAGTGTGGAGCCTTGTAGCTAGATGGAATAAATATATAAATATATAAACACACAGTGCGGAGCATTGTAGCTAGATGGAATAAATATGTAAATATATAAACACACACAGTGTGGAGCATTGTAGCTAGATGGAATAAATATATAAATATATAAACACACACAGTGCGGAGCATTGTAGCTAGATGGAATAAATATATAAATATATAAACACACAGTGTGGAGCCTTGTAGCTAGATGGAATAAATATATAAATATATAAACACACAGTGCGGAGCATTGTAGCTAGATGGAATAAATATGTAAATATATAAACACACACAGTGTGGAGCATTGTAGCTAGATGGAATAAATATATAAATATATAAACACACAGTGCGGAGCATTGTAGCTAGATGGAATAAATATATAAATATATAAACACACACAGTGTGGAGCATTGTAGCTAGATGGAATAAATATATAAATATATAAACACACACAGTGCGGAGCATTGTAGCTAGATGGAATAAATATGTAAATATATAAACACACACAGTGTAAACACACACAGTGCGGAGCACTGTAGCTAGATGGAATAAATATGTAAATATATAAACACACACAGTGCGGAGCCTTGTAGCTAGATGGAATAAATATGTAAATATATAAACACACACAGTGTAAACACACACAGTGCGGAGCATTGTAGCTAGATGGAATAAATATGTAAATATATAAACACACACAGCGCGGATGTAACCCAGCTGAGAAAATGACCCTTTTTCTCAGATTTCATTTGTATTAATACAGTTGTGTGATTTTATTTTGAAAAACGATTATTTTGGAAAGAGGAAGTGTGATCCTCGTTATCCAACTTTTAAATTCCCGTTTCATGGTCACGTTGGGCGATCTCGGTCTTTTCATTCGTTAAGAGCGATATTAGCCCCGCCTTCCGAGCAGAGTGCCGAGGCACACACCCGGGTTTTCGGTCTTTTGCGATCTGAGAGCGGACGAGAGAGGCTGTGGACGATCTGTGTGGAGGCCTGTGGGTCTTCTTGGTGAGTTACTACTGAAAGGTGCTATAAATGGATCTAAACACTGTCCAAATGCTAATTTGAAACCTTTATTGTCTTAAGTTGATGGGAACACGAGCTTGAGAGGCCGTGAGGCTGTGGCTTTTGCTGTGTTCATGCTGATATCTCATCTTGGTGAGTGAAAACCGAGTGTGTACTAAATGAAGCATGCTAACGCCATGCTAATGTTAGCATTATGCTAATGCTAATCGCGAGTAGATTTTTCCTGTTTAAAACCAATGGAAAAGGCTATTTTTGTGTCTGTATGGTTTTCCTAAATATGATTTCAGTTCACAACAGTATGCTTAAGTACTTTTAGTTCTTTTGCACTATTTCTGTCGAATGTAATGTGTAGTTTGATGCTAAAAGCACATTGTGTTGGTTTCCTATGTAAATTCATAGGTTATGCTAAACCCAGTAGCTCAGACAGAGTTTTACTGATTTTAAAAGGGGATATTGGAAGTAATGGGACAGTATATTCCCTGGTCATGTGATAAATTAATTGTAATTCATTTCATGATTTACAAAGACAAGGTTAAAAAGGATTAATCATAATTTCATGGTTAAATGATGTAGAGATAAAAAGAGAAATTCATTTAATTGGTTACATGAGAAAAAAAAAAGTATTTCATGTACTACCAGAGAGATTGTGAGAAAAGAACACATGCATGTAAGATGTAAGATGTGAAATGTGAATTGTAAGATATTACTATATTACTGGATTGTAACAATAGTAATATGAGGGAAGAATTTAAACACTAAGCTATAGTGTTATATAAGAAGAGATTGTAAAATGAATTACTCTAGCTGCAAACGATAATGCCATTATTGTTGTGCAGGCTAGGTTTTTTTTGGTTGCCGATTGAGAATCTTCTGGATCCTGGATTCTCTCCGAATGGAGATGGCGAGCCTGACCCGAGATCTGAACCAAGACCTGAACCGAGACTGAACCGAGATCTGAACCAAGATCTCGATTGAAGAACATCCTTCCTCTCTCCAGTGCACAAAATTCAAAGTGGTAACAACTCAAGCCGCCGCTTTAAAAGAGGAAAAGAAACCTGAGTCTGGAAATACAAGATATCTTGACTGGTCAAACGACTAAAACAAAAAGACAAACAAACACTGAGCTCAGTAGGACATTTTTGGGGTTTTATTTCATGCCGGCCATTGTTATATTTGTATATTTGTAAATTGTTTGTATATTTTGTTCTCTTTATCTTTAATAATAACAGCCATGAATTGCTCATTTCTTGCCTCCAGCTATTTCATTCCACACTCATTTTAATTCCCTATTGTAATCCTTACGAACCTAGCAACTGGTCTACACTTAATAATTTCCCTTACCTAATCAACGTAAGGCAAGGGTTACACGGAGCACTGTAGCTAAATGGAATGAATATGTAAATATATAAGCACACACAGTGCGGAGCACTGTAGCTAGATGGAATGAAACAGCATAACCGTCTACTTAGTTATCCTACATGGTATGATTATGTACCCATACATATTGTCACCCATCCTTCTGTCCCTTAAATTACCTTTCTTCCAAATTCCAAAGCTCCATTTGAAACGCAGCAGTTTTCTTGGCCACGACCACATGCCTAAAGGCACTGAATTGCTGCCAAGTGATTGACTGAATAGATAGTTGCATCAATAACAACCAAATGAACAGAGCTACCTATTAAAGTGGTCTGTGTGTATTCTCCTTGTACCACTAGAGATATAAAATTCTACATTTATGCAGTGACAATGTCATTACAATGAATTGAGTAAATTTCATATATTACGTCAAGTGGGCTGGGTTTGAGATGTTTGATGTTTTTGAGATCGTGGGTTCGATCCCAGCCCCCGACCAACAGTGAGCTGTGTGGAGTTTGCATGTTCTCCCCGTGTTGCGCAGGTTTACTCCGGGATTTCTCCGGTTTCCTCCCGCACACCAAAAACATGTAGGTTTAGGGCGCTCGCGCACGCAGCGACCAGCAGCCGGTGGCTTGTCACCAGACTGCAAACCAAGTCTACCTACGGGTACAAATAAGTAACAAAAAAAAAAAAAAAAGTGGGAATCTATACATCTCTCATAGAAAATGTGACTCTTTCTGCTCATTAACCCAATTTAGATCAAAATTCTGAATATAAGCTTGTTCGGACCCACAGACTGGGGGTTCAGCATCGGTTCTGGTGGTGATCTAGCCAAGTTAAACTCTGGCTTCTCTGCTTACCTCGTGTATTTCTGCTATCCTGCCAGTGTAGTAGAGGACTCTTTCAGTCAGGGTGGTCTTCCCGGAGTCTATGTGGGCTGAGATGCCAATGTTACGGATCTTCTCGTTGGGGAACACTCCGGATGAGCAGGCCCGGCAACTATTAATGAGCACCTGGAGATAAGAACCAGAGGACTGTCAGCACTGGACCATGGTTTGTTTACCGATTATGAAACGGAGCTGATGCGAAGGATGATGAAGGTTCGAACTCGTGTTGACCTTACCTTTTTAACGGTGACGCTTCCTGCGGATAAAAAATGCACTTTCGCCAAACACACGCCCGCTTTTAAGAGCCTCATTTTGGCAACAGCTTTGAAGAACCGGGTGGTCGTTGGTCTGCCCTAAAACAGCCCCAAACTGCCGGTGAAAGTCACGCCGAAGCCCTGATTGACAGCCCGCTGTGAAGCTACCGCTTCCGCCTCTACGGAAACCTCGAGATGCCAAAATTGATTTTTGTGCGTTTATTCGAAAGCCTCGATAAAATAAAATAAAATAAAATCTGGCATGTGAGACAGCAACAAAAGCGGTTAGCCCCTCCTATTTTTTTATGTTTTTAGTTAAGTTTTTTATTTTGTGTTATTTGTTTATTTAGGCATAGTGTAATTTTCATTATTTTAGTGAGTGACTTTAATTTCATTATGGCATGTCTCTTAAGGACAATCGCTGCTTTTTCACTCATTTTTTGTCTAGTCCTTGTATCTGAACATTGTCTGTTTTCCTAGATTTGTTTAGGTAACTGGAAAACAGAGGGCAAAGGGAGAACTGTCAGTCCTAACAAACTAGCTACAGATGAACATCTGAAATTCCTGTCCTTTAGAAGCAGGAAAAATAGCAGAAACGTGACACAGGACCTGGCTCCTCAGTCCATCCACCTAACTCCAGAAGTCGGTCTTTAGACAGGGAAACAGGGAGTACATGCTGAGGTTCGCCAAATTACACAAGAACTGAAATGAAAATCAGTGGAAACGGGTTTTATGGCGTGATCAATTTAAATTTGAAATGTGGTATTATGGCGGCACATGGGGAAAGCATAATTGTGTAACATCTTAGACAAGAACAAAGAGCAGAGGTTCCCTGGTGAGATAACAGGGAGGTGTGAAGGATGAATGCAGTGTGACCTTATGTGCGTGAGAACCTTCGAATGGTAAAGGATTAAGGAAGTGAATGCAATGTGACCTTTGTGTGTTAGAAGCTTCTGGAGGAATGCCATAGTATTTAAGAGAAGAGTCTTTGCTGAGATGTCATTCTGTCTGTGCTTCTTGTGTGAGATGTGTAATAAATCGCCTGAACCAAATCCGCCTCTTTATTTACACGCTCCACAGTATCATCTTGACAGAAAATAAAAAAGGGCAGCCAGGATCCAAACAAGAGCTTTGGAATGTCCCTCAAGAAGCCTGGAGACTATTTAAAGAAATTACAAGCAAACTTAAATAGGAAAGTTTGTGTTGAAGAATAAAGATGTGTAATGTTCTCCTGGAACCTTGTAATGTTCTCCTGGAACATGTAATGACGAGGCGCACACACCGGGTGTCACTTAGGACTTTTTACTTGTCACTTCAACTGCAACCAACAACTAACCACACAGTGGCTCTAGTACAGGGGTGTCAAACTCATTCCATGGAGGGCTAAGACCCTGCAGGTTTTACTTCCACCCAGTCTCTTCAGCAGGTGTTTTCACTGATCAGCAATCAGTAGGAAGAAATTCAGAGAAATCACCTGTTGAAGACACTGGGTGGAGGTAAAACCTGCAGGGTCTTGGCCCTCCGTGGAATGAGTTTGACACCTGTGCTCTAGTACATCTCCTTTTATAGTCAGGTCATGGCCGGGGTCATACTGCCCTCTAGTGGTGACTCTATAGGAACTTCACATATCAATACATCTCCCTTTTTTTTCTAGTAAAGGTCATGTCCAACTATAAACTTTTTCTCAAATTTCAATATACAAAATAAACTCCATTTCTATTTACATTTCTTTCAACCTTGTACACTGAATCACAAGTTCAATTTTTTTTTTTCTGTTTACAATTCAACATCAGCACATTTTTTTCTCTGTTTACAATTCAACATCAGCACATTTTTTTTTTTTTTCATTCATCTCAGTACTCCTTACATTTCCTCAATCAATCTTTTCGGTTTCACAATTTGCCTTTGTGAGCATCTCCTTTGTGTCACCTCAGTCTGTTCGTTAGTGTCTGTCTCTATGTTCTGGTTCTCAGCCATTTCTGGTTGTTCGGTTTGGCTGGAAATTAGCATGTCACTTATTTCACTGTCTGTGACTCTCATTTTTGTCTGAGGCACTTTCAGTAAGTGACGTCGGTTTCGCCTCATTGTTTTTCCATGCTCTGTGATGACTTCATATGATCTGGGAGTTGTTTCTTTAACCACTTTTGCCAGCGGTCCCCATTCTCCATCACATCTCACTCGCACAATGTCCTCATGTGCAAGTGGTCTCAGAGGTCGTGCTGTTCTGTTGTACAGTTCAGTTTGCCTCTCATCACGCCTCACATCTCTCTTTTCCATCACTTGAGATGCTGATGGAAGTCGCGTTCTGAGTTTTCTGTTCATGAGCATTTCTGCTGGGGAAAGTCCATTCTCCAGTGGTGATGCTCGGTAATTCAGGATCGCCAGATGTGGGTCTTCTGCATTGTCTGCAGCCTTTTTCAGTATGCGCTTCACTATTTGCACCCCTTTCTCTGCTAACCCATTTGACTGTGGGTACAGAGGGCTTGAGGTCACGTGCTTGAACCCATATGTGTCTGCAAAGTCTTTGAAGCACTGACTCGTGAATTGTGGTCCGTTATCACTTACAACAGTCATTGGAATTCCATGGCGTGCGAACATTGTCTTTGTATGTGCAATCACCTTTTCTGCTGTTATGTCACTCAACCCTGCAAACTCTGGGTAGGTGGAATGATAGTCCATGACTAACAGATAGTCCTTGCCCTTAAGCTGAAATAGATCCATGCCCACTTTTCTCCATGGCCCTTGAGGCTTCTCATGGGGCCTCATAGGCTCCTTTGGCTGTTGATACCTGTGGCGCTGGCAAGTGTCACAGCGCTGCACATATGCTTCAATGTCCTTGTGCATGTTGGGCCAATACAAAACATCACGTGCACGTCTTTTGCACTTTTCAATACCCAAATGCCCCTCATGCACTAATTTAACCATTTCTGATCTCATGGAGGTAGGTATGACTATCCTTGTACCCTTTAACAGAACCCCATCTAACACAGACAGTTCACCTTTAAAGTGTTGGTAAGGCTTGTCAATCATAACCTGTCCTGGCTGATCTATCTGTTCCATTACTCTTTTTAGTTTCTCATCTTTTTGTGTTTCTTTCACTATCTTCGTCCATTTTGCATCTGACACTGGCATGTGTGCCTTAATAGAGTCTACATGTATTTGCACAGCTTCCTCTGTTGTGCTGCTGGTGTTGCTCAAGCTAGCCCTACTCAGCGCATCGACTACAATTAGTTGCTTGCCTGGTGTAAACTCAAATTTCAAGTCATATTTCTGTAATCTTAACATTAGACGCTGGATGCGCGGTGGTGCGTCACCCAGTGGCTTCTGTGAGATCGCAATCAGTGGTTTGTGGTCTGTTTCTAGTATTACTGACCGTCCACACACATATTCATGAAACTTCTCACATCCAAACACTGCACCTAGAGTCTCTTTCTCTATTTGCGCGTAATTTTTCTCTGCGCTTGTCATGGTGCGCGATGCGTATGCGACTGGATACCACTCTGTGTCATGTTTTTGCAATAGCACAGCTCCTAGGCCGGCTTTGGACGCATCTGTGGACACTTTTAGCAGTTTGTCCTGATCATAGAATTTTAACACTGGCTCCTTTATTAGACTGCTTTTGAGCCACTCCCATTCTCTGGCATGCTCTGCCATCCACTGCCACATTGTATTGGTCTCTAACAAGCTTCTAAGAGCTATTGTGTTAGCTGATAAATTTGGGATAAATTTTCCCATGTAATTGACTAGCCCTAAGGCTCTTTGCAAGTCAATTTTGTTCTGCGGTACTGGCAGCTCTGCTATGGCCCGCACTTTTTCCGGATCTGGTTGCACGCCTGCCCCAGATAATTTCTCTCCCAGGTATGTAATCTCCCGTACCCCGAATTGGCACTTACTCTTATTCAGTTTCATACCTGACTTTTGCGCCTGTGTGAGAACTCTAGCCAACCTTTCGTCGTGCTCCTCTTTTGTTTTTCCCCAGACTACCACATCATCAAGAAAAACTCCCACCCCTTCTATTCCGTCAAACAATTGCTGCACAGTTCTATGGAAAATTTCAGGGGCTGAGCTAATCCCGAACGGCATTCGTAGAAAGCAATGCCTTCCGAATGGCGTATTAAATGTGCACAATTTAGCGCTTTCCTCATCTAGCACTATTTGGTAAAACCCAGATTTGGCATCTAATTTTGTGAAGTAATTTGCTCCACTCATTGTGCTGGTTATGTCAGATTTTGTTGGTAGCCTGTAATGCTCCCGCTGTATTACTTTATTTAGATCTTTTGGATCTATGCACAATCTCAAATCTCCATTTGGCTTCTCCACTATAACTAGTGAGTTAACCCATTCAGTTGGTTCTTCTATTTTTCTGACCACTCCGTCTGCTATCAGTGAGTCTAGTGTTTCTCTCAGCCTCTTTTTAAGAGCTATTGGCACTTTTCTTGCTGCATGTATGACTGGCTCTGCATTCTCTTTCAGCCTAATTTTTTGTTTGCCTGGTAGGCGGCCTATTCCTTTGAACACCTCTTTGTATTCTTTCACCCAGTCAGTGTGTTTGTGCTTACTTGTTGTAGCCTCTGTATTTTCTCGTGCTTTCACCTTGTCTGTATCAATGACATTTACTCTTTTGATCAGACCTAGCTGATCGCATGTTTTTAAACCCAAAATTGCTTGTCTATTTCCATCAACAAGTACAAACAATGCATTCACTGTCTTATCTTTGTTTGACAGTGTAACCCTGCACATTCCTTTAGTGGGTATTGGCTTATCGTCATATGTTCTCAGATTAATCTTTTTATCTCTTATTTTCGGTTTGTTTTTCAGTCTTTTAAAATCTTTCATTGGCAGGATGTTTACCTGCGCACCTGTGTCGAGCTTCAGTGACATGTCCGTGCCATTCATCTCCAAGCACACTATCCATTCGTCAGCGCTCGTCTCTCCCTCGATGGCGTCCACGTAAAACTGATCCTCTTCGCTGTCGCTCTTTTTCTCCACGAGTTGCACCCTCTTCTTCGAGAAGCAGGTCTTTGCGAAGTGATTTTTTCCGCCACACTTGCGACATTCCTTCCCGAATGCTGGACACTGTTTCAGCGCATGTTGCCTTCCACACCGCTCACAGTTCCCGTGCGCGCGCTCTGGGTTTGCCTCCCTTTTTCTTGCATGCAACGTTCCTTTCGGCTTCGCGCGCCGCACTGCATCGACCTCAGCAGTCTCTTTTTCCTTGCTGCTAAAAGTCTTTAATTGTGCCTTTGTACTCTCAGACGCTTGGCAAAACTGTATCGCTTTCTCCAGCGTTAAGTTAGTCTCTTTCAGTAATTGCATCCGCAATTTGTTGTCTTGGACCCCAATTACAATTTGGTCCCGTATCATTGACTCACTCAATGTTCCAAAGTTGCATGACTGACATTTCAACCGTAGGTCTGTGACATACAGCTCGATGGACTCTGACTCTTTCTGAAGTCTTTTTCTGAACACATACCTCTCGTACGTTTCATTCTTTCTCGGTGTGCAATAATCGTCAAATTTCTTCATCACGGCGTCGAAGTTGCCTTTTTCTTCTTCCGTGAAGATGAATGTGTTGAACACATTTAGTGCCGCTCGCCCTGCTACTGTTAGCAGTAATGCTATTTTCCTCTCCTCGTCACGGAGACCGATAGCAAGCGAATAAAGTTCAAAACTTTGCTTGAATGCTTTCCAGTTCTCGTTGACGTTACCGGTCAACTTTAACTCGTCCGGCTGTCGAAGAGCGTTCTTCTTCGTCGTCGGTTCGTAGTTTTATCCTGGTACCATGTAATTTTCTCCTGGTACCATGTAATGTTTTCCTGGAACCTTGTAATGTTCTCCTGGAACATGTAATGACGAGGCGCACACACCGGGTGTCAGTTAGGACTTTTTACTTGTCACTTCAACTGCAACCAACAACTAACCACACAGTGGCTCTAGTACATCTCCTTTTATAGTCAGGTCATGGCCGGGGTCATACTGCCCTCTAGTGGTGACTCTATAGGAACTTCACATATCAATACAAGATGGTCAGATATATTGATTTTGAAGTTTATTAGAACTGTATTTCCATTTATGTTTCAATAAATCACTGCACCTCTTTCCCATATTCCTAGAAAATATAAAAAGGTAGGGTTGCCTTGTGGAGTGTGTGAAATAAGAGGCTGATTCATGGCAGACGGTTTATTACACACTTCACATCTCTCAAGCACAGAACATACTGACTCATTTCAGCAGGCACTTTCTTTTACTCTTCTTTTACTCTTTTCTTGGTTCCAAGGTTGTCATAGCCAGGAGCGGCACTGGGGTTAAGCTCCCAGTGCTCATAAAATGCTTCTTACGGCGTGCGTCTCAAAAAGCCTCTGACAACTAAGTCCAACTCCTAGCCTGCCTGTGTGGCTTAGTCTCTAAGCCCAGCGGAACTGCTTTTACTAATAGGAGAAGGGGCGAGGGCGGATCTCTGGCGCCTTAAAACCAGATGCTTCGGGTAGATGGTGGCTCGTCAACCTGAGAAGGTAGCCCATCTAGGGGAAGGTAAACCCTGATTTCAAACCTCCACTGCCTTGCGGCACACCCGGTCACAGGAAAGGCTTCGGGAGTCAACCCTGAGGAAAAATCTGGAGTCGGAGCCCCTAAGGCAGTTCTCTGTTGTGCTCAACATCGCTCAACATCATTCTGGCAGCTCCTGCGACGGCGCTGGTGCCAAACTGTAGCAGCCCTGCTGTTCCTTTGGATTCATCAGTGATGTGGAGAGGGGGGACATACTGCATGGGCAACATCTTGTCCTCCATATCTTCCTGCCCAGGCTTGAATCCTACCAACGCCCAATGCTTCTTTTACCCAAATCTCTCCTCACAAGTTTCATGGCATTTCTCCACACACATGACATTTGCATTACACTGCATTCAACCCCCTACGTCCTTGACTCCTTCCTGCTATCTCGCCAGGAACCTCCTGAGCATTGTTCTCCCATGCTTATCCACTGTCTCTTGTCTGAGATGCTAAATAATCTGACTCCCCCAAGGTGCTACACTTCCCCCCCCCCCCAGCATCTTAGATAGAACAATAGAACATCAGTCCACACGCCATTTGGGCTTCAGTCTCCTCCCGTATCTGCTGTAACTGGGGTTTACTGCCTCCATGGCGCTGCTGTGCTGGTGGGGGGCTGCTGGGAGTGTGTCTGGCTGCGGGTGGGCCGTGACGAGGGGGAGGGGCACTTCGGTCTGTCCGTGTGGCTGCTCTGGTGAATTGTTTCCCTGGGGAGCTCTCCGTGGGGGTCTTCCACGCCGAGGGGCCCTAGCCAACAGCACTTGCTCGTCCGCCACAACGAAAGCGGGTTTGAGTCAGTCTATGCCAATTTTTTCCCGCCTACCCCCAGGTCATACCAAAGACCATATAAAAATGGTGCTTTCTGCCTTCTAGCGTGATGCTCCGCATAATGGAATGGGGAAAGTAAAGTTACACACAGAGCTACCAGAGGACTGACCCCCCGCTGTAGCTTTCACTACTTACAGTAGCTGTGTGGCCTAGGGTCAGAGAAACGGAGATAGGCGCCGCCCATATACACCTTCAGGTGTGAAGGGATTAACTAACTAACTAACCCCCCAAGTCTAGCAAAAAATGCTTATCCCCTGTTTGCAACACTCTGAACGGTCCATCATAGGGTGGACGCAATGGAGGGCGGTGGGCGTCATGTCTGACAAACACAAACTCTGCGCTCTTCAAAGTTTTAGACACGAAAACACGTGGAAAACTGTGGTGGGCAGGACCCGGCAGCGTGCCTGTGTTTGCGCTACGCTGCAAAAGCTGAGACGGGGAGCTGTCCGGCGCGGGATTATCTGGCAGAAATTCCCCGGGCAGCCGTAGGGGCTGCGCAAAAACCAGCTGTGCCGGGGAAGCTTCCAGATGCGGTCCACTACTGTCAGGAGGTGCGTGCACCCCTGTGATGGCGGGAGGGGGCCCACGTGAACATGGTCGAACCTCTTAGCCCAGGGGTGGGCAATCATGTGCCATGGAGGGCCATTCTATTGCAGGTTTTCTGTTCCACCCAGTCTCTTCAGCAGGTGTTTTCAATGATTAGCAATCCTTGAAGCTGATCAGAGCACACGTCTGCTGAAGAGACTGGGTGGAACAAAAAACCTGCAGTGGAATGGCCCTCACTGCCCACCCCTGTCTTAGCCGGTACCCGAAACGGCTCCAAGGGAGCCTTCGTGTGTCTGTGTACCCTGGCTCGCTGGCACGCCTCGCAGGCTGCAGCCCACTCTTTTACTTGTTTGCGTAGGCTTGGCCACACAAACTTCTCTCCCACCATTTTGACCGACGCGCGCACTCCTGGGTGCACCAGAATGTGAACTGACTCAAACACGCAGCGGCGCCACACGACCGGGACCACCGGACGCAGGCGTCCTGTGGAAACGTTGCAGATTTGGGGGGGGGGCGCCATCTTGCAGCGGCCTGCTCTCCAGCCTTAACCCTGTTGGTCCAGACTGGAGCGTGCGCCACGTCTGCATCGCTAATCTGCTCCGCGGCCATGGCTGCATAATCTATCCCCACGCAGACCGGGGCCACAGTCCGCCACCACATTCAGTTTACCCGACACATGCTGAATATCGGTAGTAAACTCTGAGATCGCGGCCAGCTGTCTCTGCTGCCGGCCCGACCACGGTTCTGAAACCTTGGCCATCGTGAATGTTAGCGGCTTGTGGTCCACAAACGTGGTGAAGCTGCGACCTTCCAGCCAGAACTGGAAGTGGCGTATGGCCAGGTGGAGAGCCAGCAACTCCCTGTCAAACGCGTTGTATTTACGTTCGTTGTCGCGCAAAGTTCTGCTGAAAAAGGCGAGCGGCTGCCAAGCCTCGGCGACACGCTGCTCCACGACAGCCCCTATGGCCACGTCTGAAGCATCGGTGGTGAGCGCTATCTGGGCCGCCGGGTCCGGATGCGCCAGCAGTGCAGCGTTTGCCAGGGCTGCTTTAACCTCCGAGAACGCCCGCTCTCGCCCCGGGGTCCAGTCAACCCTATCCGCGGGTTTCTGTTTCTTGAGCGCGGCGTACAATGGTTGCATGAGCTGCACCGCGCGGGGAAAGAAACAGTTATAAAAGTTCACCATCCCCAAAAATTCTTGCAGCGCCCTGACCGTCTGAGGCCGGGGAAAATCCGCCACGGCACGCACTTTGTCAGGCAGCGGGATCGCTCCTTCCGGAGAGACGTAGTGCCCCAAAAAATCAATCTCCGTCACGCCGAACTGGCATTTCGCTGGGTTGATTATTAACCCGTGCTCCTCCAACCTCCGGAAAACCATCGTGAGGTGGGTTTCGTGTTTGTCTTCGGACGCACTGGCTACCAGGATATCGTCCAGGTAGACGAACATGAACGGGAGATCGTGCAGCACTGCATCCATCATGCGCTGGAACGTCTGTGCCGCTTCTTTTAACCCGAATGGCATGCGCAGGAACTTGAATAGACCGAACGGAGTTATTACCGCTGTTTTGGGTACGTCCTCCACGCACACTGGGACTTGGTGGTAACCGCGGACCAGGTCTATTTTGGAAAAAATGCGTGCTCCGGCGAGGTGAACGGAAAAATCCTGTATGTGGGAAATTGGGTAGCGGTCGTGCGCTGTGGTGTTGTTCAACCTGCGGAAATCACCGCATGGTCGCCACGATCCCTCAGCCTTAGGGACCATGTGTAGCGGGGATGCCCATGGGCTGTTCGAACGCCTGATGATGCCCAACCTTTCCAGGTTGGCGAACTCCTCGCGCGCTATGGCCAGTTTAGCTGCTTCCAAGTGCTGAGGTCTTGCAAAAACGGGCGGCCCGGTGGTGGTGATAAAGTGCTCCAAACCGTGTTTAGCGATGGCCGCCGAAAACGTCGGGACTGTGAGTGCTGGAAACTGAGTGAGCAGTGTGTGGAACTTACCGCCTGGAGCTGTGACGTTGGCCTGTGCTGTTGGCTGGGTCACTCGAGCAAAGGTCTTAATTTCCGAGCCGTTTGCTGCCAACATCTCGGGGCCGCTAGGTCCTGCCAGCCGGTCAGCGTAGGTCGGCAGGATGAAGCTCTTCTGGGCTCCGGTGTCCACGAGGAAACGCCTCCCCGAGCGCGTGTCCGTCATGTAGAGCAGCTTGTTCTCCTCACCGAGGGTCGCAGCTGCTACCGACCGCCGGCCTCGGCATTTTCCCGAGCGCTTGAATTGGCACGGTGGCGCACATCTGTATGCGTTCTCTCCGAAGCGGCGGTGGTAGAAACAGAGCGTGTCTCTCTGGCGCTCCTTGGCCCCCGCTGCTGCTACCGTCGGTGGCTCCTCGCCTCCTCTGGTCGTCTCACTGGGCTCCGCCGCTGCCGCGTTGACTGTGATCGCCCTGGTGGTGATGATGACCCGGTCTGCCTCCTGGGCTAGCGCACGGTAGTCATGCGCGGCCAGCAATGGCCAATTGGCCAGAACCGCTCTCGCCACTGTTGGAAGGTTCCGGAGGAAGAGGTGGGCAAACAGAAAGTGCCCGTCGTCCGTGCCCATTAACGCCAGCATCTTCTCAATCAGGTCTACGGCCGAACCATCTCCTAACTCAGCCCGCGTCAGGAGCCTCTCCGCTCTCTCACAGTCCGAGAGCGTGTAGCGCTGGGTGAGCGCAGCCTTGAGCGCCTTGTATTTGTTGCTGGCTGGAGGCTGATCGAGCAGGCTCGCTACCTGCTGAGCTGTGCGGGCGTCCAGCGCTGCGACCACATGGTAGAATCTGGTGTCATCTGCCGTTACTCCCCAGAGGGCGAACTGGGCCTTGGTGTGGTGGAACCAAGAGCGTGGGTTGTGCTGCCAGAAATCCGGTAGCTTGACTGAAACCGCACACGCGTGGCTGGGGGTTCCAGTCCGGGCTGTCTGGGGGATGGCTGCCGCCTCGCTGGAGCTTCCTGACTGGGCCGGCTCCGGGGTTCTTGCCTCGTGTTCCATAATACGTCTTGGGTCACCAGTGTGGAGTGTGTAAATGAAGAGGCTGATTCATGGCAGACGGTTTATTACACACTTCACATCTCTCAAGCACAGAACAGACTGACTCATTTCAGCAGGCACTCTTCTTTTACCCAAATCTCTCCTCACAAGTTTCATGGCATTTCTCCACACACAACATGACATTTGCATTACACTGCATTCAACCCCCTACGTCCTTGACTCCTTCCTGCTATCTCGCCAGGAACCTCCTGAGCATTGTTCTCCCATGCTTATCCACTGTCTCTTGTCTGAGATGCTAAATAATCTGACTCCCCCAAGGTGCTACAGCCTAAGACTTTTTGCACAGTAGCCTACTGTAGTCTTTTCTTTTCTTTTTTGTTGCTTATCTTTTACTCAACAAATGCAAAAATATAGAACGTTTACAAGTTGAGGTAAAACATCCAATTTCTACCCACTTTCTACAAATTTCTACCTACTTCTTCTTCTTCAAATCTGTGTGAGTCTGTGTTTTGTTTACCAAGATAAATACCTACCTGACAGCTGTGGCACACTAATTTGCAGCTTAGAACTTGTGATTGCTGCACTGCGCATTTGGGTTTTGGCCAGGCCACAATAAAAAGGCCACACTCAAGTGCAATTTTATAACATAACACAATACCACAAATGTTGCATATTTGAGTGATGGCGTAATTGATTTTCTTGCTGCATTGATGTTCCCCAAATCAACTGCTCTATGCTTTTGTCGAGATAAAAGTACTTCTGTTTATTTTATTTTATTTTTGATGGACCATGAGTCTGGAATAAAGTTTTTGATTGATTGGTTCTGAATGAATTGTTACAAATAAATAAATAAAAGCCTATTCCAAACGAACAATATTTGATTATCAGTAGTTGTTTTTCCTCATAATTTTATGACTAATAAAGCTGTAGTTCATTAAATGACCAAAAGGTGTCACTAAAACTTCCAAGAGTTCTTTAATGAGAACGTAATGGGAACATAAGAAATGGGAAAATCCGTGGAGCACTTGAAGACGCTATCCGTTGACTTGTCGTTTTGAACACACCAGTAACTTTGTAAGTTATGTGATTTTTTTCCCAACCTTTTTAGTCTCGGTTTCTTTAAAAATTGTTATTATTTTTGGTCATAACTGTTTTTTCTACAGTTACCTCGTGTCAGTTAGTTTATGGTGAGTTCAGGTGTCTGTGGAAATAGCGGTGCCTTAGATAGCTCTGCCTCCGTTTCAACGGAGAAAGCGTTTCAACGAGCGTTTCCTCTTTCGCTAAAACCACATGCTGATAAACCTCTACAGCAGCAGCAGCAGCAGCAGCAGTTCACACCAACCAGCTGAGCAGTCATCTTCACAACCTGCTGTGGTTACGGTCCTCCACGGGAGCTCTTTAACAGCTGCTTCACTTACCAATTCCTCGGGAGAGATTCAGGAGCTGTTGGGTGAGTTTCAATAAATATTTTTGCTTGTCTGTGAGAAATAGGTTAGATGGAGGCTGCCTTTATTTTCGTGATCCCCCCCCCCCCCCAAAAAAAAGCCAGCAGGCCATCTCTGCTGAGTTTAGATAAATCCATTTGTCCCAAAGTGTGTCATTATGATTGAATGAGTTTCCTAGATATATTAACTGATAACTGTTCGTATTGCGTTACACCTGGATAATGTGGCCAAGCTTTTAGTGTCCTGACATCTTAGATCGTTTTGAGGTTTTTGTTGTCCTAAATATGTATTTCTTCAGAAATGAGCAACTTCCCATAAACATGTCATTGTCCAAGTCTGCGTGTACAAGACTATAAGTCATTCATCCCCATTGTGAGTCATTATGTAGGATTATGTGTAGTTTTAATTATGCAGGATCGTACTAAACTATGTGTGTATGGTTCACGATGAGCTGTTTTTTCCATTGCTATCCTTCCTGTGTCATTTCCTTCCTGTAAACATCTCTGATAGTCTCAGTCAGGAGCTCATATGCATCTATTGTAGGAGGATACGTCGAACTTGCCACGTGATAACATGTCTAGTTCTGTTTTGTGTCATTTGTGTTTAACATGAGAATCACTGTGAAATAATAGGCTGGATTACTGATGCTATTTGTACATGTTATACACAGTAGGTGTGTGTGTGTTGGGGGGGGGGGGGTTGCTACCCCCTTTTTTAGCAAAATGACCAGTTCATCCCCTTGTTAACCTGCCCCCCCCCCCCACCAACCCATTCCTAGGTGTGGACAGGGACATTATTGGGAAGGGTTCCAATAAAATGACTTAAACCACAATTCTTAGTAGAAATGTAAATAAAATCTTATAAATTAGCTATTTTTTTCTCAAAATTCACGATTTTTTCAGGTAAATTTTAAACTTTTTTTCTCATAGATTTGCATCTTTTTTCCTCATGATTTTGTGATTTTTTTTTTCTTAAAAATGTGTGACTTTTTTCGTAAATTTGCAATAATTTTCTTGTAAATTAGCATTTTTTTCCAGTAAATTTGCAGCTTTTTTCTTGTAAATATGTGACTTTTTTCTCGTGTTTACAACTTGTATTTTCTCAAAAATTTGAGACTATTTTTTTCATAAATTTGCAACTTTTTCTCAAAAAGCTGACTTTTTTTCCTGTATATTTTCAGCTTTTTTCCTCATAAATCTGCAACTTTTTTGTTATAAATTTGCAACTATTTCTCAAAAAATTGTGACACTTTTTTTTCGCAAATTTGTGACATTTTTCTCTTGAATGTGCAACTTTTTTTTCCTCATGAATCTGTGACTTTTTTCTCTTAAATTAGCAACTTGTTTCTCAAAAGTTTGTGACTTTTGTCCTCATAAATTTGCAACTTTTTTCTTTTAAATTTTCAACTTTTTTTCTCATAAATTTGCAACTTTTTCTTACAGGTCTGTGACCTTTTCTCATAAATTTGCAACTTTTTTCCTCATAAACTTGCAACATTCATTTAGATGCTGATTTTATGTAATGAAATTGTAATTGGCATATTTTGTCATATCTTTTTGCACCTTTATTCTTGCAAATTTATACCAACTTTACATTTATGCGTTTGCATCTTATTCTAAATTAGTGATTATCCCCCATCCCCCTTGTTAAAAATAACAAGTCACTCACCGGTTATACTCACATTCAGTGCTGAGAGGAATTGAATGAGTTAAAAAAAGTGGTATGTTTTATGTGTTATTATTGTTTTCCCTCATTTCTTAAACATTAATTTATTAAAACCTGGTAATAAATGATGTTTGAAGTGCTAATTAAAGAAAATTTAAATTACACCTCAGCCAAGTGGAGCGAGCATTCGGGTGCAGCCACAGGAGGGCGGTGTTTAACAGTGAAACTGAAGGGTGAAACTCAAACCTTGTTTTGTCCTCAGCAGTATTCCCTGTACAGTAATATGTAAACAATTAACGTTTTCCTGTGGAATCGGTGACAAGTGCATGATATCAATAGGCAGTCTGTCCCCAAGCATGGAGATGAGAATAAGTATTTGCCACTGATTATTTAGCAGTTCTGAACCCAACACTATAAATTAGTTTGCTTCGCTGTGTATTACTGTGTTTGCTATGAAATCACTGGAAGACTTGGTGGAGCATGAAGACAACCACATATTGACAGTGACTCACATCATGTGTGTTCATGTTGTGTTTAAGGTTGCACAATCTGTTTAATCTTTGTCATGTTACTGTTTCAATTACATAAATTCCCAGGATATTTTTTTTTATCTGCTGTTGCGCAGAGAGGGAAAATATAGGCTGATTCGAGTTTTTCTACAATGATTTTTGAAATTTTTTGTCACGTTTGTAATTTGATAGTTATAAGAGCTACATAGAAAGATAGTAACTCCAGAGGGAAATACAGATTTAAGTTTTTAAAATATTGATTTAAAAAAATGTTCCTGGCATCAAAACATTTCTGTGAACTTTCTGTGTGAAATTTTATCAATCTGCTGCCAGTATGAGACATTAAAAGTAGGCTATTAATTGATTTGCATATAAAACGTGTATGGATAGTTTTGAAGTGGCATGAAATTGCATAGCCATGCCGCTGCAAAAAAAAAAAAAAAGTAAAATGAAAGTGGACAAATGTCAAAAGAGTGTTTTTTAAATACAGGATTTCTTGATATGCTAAATGAAAACGTGATCTAATCACGTCCAGGAACAAATGTGGACTGCATAGTAGTAGAAAATAGGTGTTAAATGTTTGAGAGCTTAAATTCCCAAATTTTTAAGTTAAAAGAGATTGAAGTGTCTTGTGAGTTCTAAGTGTCTGAGGAGCGACTTAAGGGTTCTGTGCCACATTGTGGCTGTGTTGAACTAATTGTCATCTTTCTTTTTCAGGTGTGAAAAGTCATGAAAAGAGGACACGGCGATGAACCAATTTAGGGATTATCGCTTTTGCTAAATGCACTGTGACTAATTTATTACTGTCGCTCGTGGGAGTGCCAGTCGGATATTTTGAAAACCAAACACAGAGGGTGTGTCCCGGTCATTGCTGCTACGGCATGCGGGATGGGCCAAACACACTCGTTTCTCCCGTACAGCACCGCCGCCCCAGGCAGAGTGAAGCGCAGAGCGCGCGAGGCAGCCCATCGACTCCGGATTAGCACGTTAAGGAGCGGTGGAAGACAGCAGGGCGACCATTTAAACAGAAGTCCGATGAAAAATAAAGTGTTGTCGTGTCTAGGAAGGAGAAAGCGAGAGTCGAGCCAGAGCGGAAACGCAGCCGGGGATCCAGCGAGGCGCCGCGGACACAGAGTGGGAAAGTTGCCGAGGGACGAGCTCGTGTCGGCGGTCGGGGAGCACCACGCAGCCCCGCGTTGCTTAGGCACACTCCCCGGCCTCGGTAGTGCACACCACGCCGTGAACCGCGAGGAAGCGGCCGGCTTGTCTGATGCCCCCGGTTTGGACACGCACACCGTGGAAGTCGGCGATAACGAGGGCTGCGTGGGTGCGAAACCCGAGAGAGAGGACAATGCCTCGGATCCCCAGAGGGGGGCCATGGAAGATCAGCCTCTGGGGGGAAGCGGCCGGAATCCCATTGTGTCCAAGGACAGGTTATTGACTGGCACGAATCTCATCTCATCCTGTTCGACTCCACTGATCGATTGTGACCCGGACACTGAGCGGACTTTGTCCAGGTTGTCCCCTGCTCAGCGTCTGGAGGGTGCAGTTGAGGACAAAATGACAAAAACCCACTGCTGCACCGTTTCATGCTCGACCAAAGCGGCCGGTGAGCAAAGCAGTTGCTGCCCGGTTAAAACAGAGAACCAAAAGGACACTGATCAGACCGGTCAGAGTCCATCAGGAGGTCGGCGTTTTCCAGGAACTATACCGAAGCTCATCATAACAAGAGACCCCAGTCCGACCCGCCCCCAGGGGACCCCGACCCTACTGACCGTCCGAACGGAGCACAGCAGCGGTTCGTGTCTGGAACCCCGCACGGAAGAGGAGTCCCCCTGTTCGGACAGCGGCTGTGGAGGGTCCCCGGCTCTGATGCGGTCCCCGAGGAAGCTGTCCAACTCTTCGTCCATTGGCCTGTCCTCAGCCTCGTCCTTTGAAGAGTCTGAGGACGACTACACGGGCAGTGACATCGAGTCCAGTGTGTCTCCAGTCCATTCCTTGTGCAGCCCAGATGATGGCTCAGGGGTGAGTGTCTTCTCAGTCATTATATAAACCAATGGTGGAAAAAATCTGTGGTATACAGTTCAGATACACCATGATACAGTGGATATAAAAAGTCTACACACCCCTGTTCAAATGCCAGGTTTTTGTGATGTAAAAAAGTAGACCAAGATAAATCATTTCAAAACTTTTTCCACCATTAATGTGACCTATAACCTGTACAGTCCAATTGAAAAACAAACTGAAATCTTTTAAGGGGAAAACTAAAAAAACAATAACCTGGTTGCATAAATATGCACACACTGCTATAACTGCGAATGTGGCTGTGTTCAGAATTAACCAATCGCATTCAAACTCATGTTAAATACAGTAGGAGTCAGCACACACCTGCCACCATTTAAAGGGTCTCTGATTAACCCCAAATAAAGTTCAGCTGTTCTAGTAGGCTTTTCCTGACATTTTTAGAGTCACATTTTACAGCACAAGCCATGGTCCACAGAGAGCTTCCAAAGCATCAGAGGGATCTCATTGCTCAAAGGTAGCGGTCAGGAGAAAGGTACAAAAGAATTTGCAAGGCATTAAATATACCATGGAACACAGTGAAGACAGTCATCATCAAGTGGAGAAAATATGGCACAACAGTGATATTACCAAGAATTGGACATCCCTCCAAAATTGATGAAAAGACAATAAGAAAACTGGTCAGGGAGGCTGTCAAGAGGTTGATAACAACATTTAAGGAGCTTCAGGAATTTCTGGCAAGTACTGGCTGTTTAGTACATGTTAGAACACTCTCCCGTCTAGGGTGGCAAGGATGGAAGGCTTATCTTACAAAGAAAAACATCCAAGCCAAGCTACATTTGTCAAAAACACATTTGAAATCTCCCAAACGCATGTGGGAAAATGTGTTATGGTTTGATAAAACCAAGGTTGAACTTTTTGGCCATAATTCCAAAAGGTATATTTGACGCAAACACAACATTGCTCATCACCAAAAGAACACCATACCTACAGTAAAGCATGGTGGTGGCAGCATCATGCTTTGGGGCTGTTTTCTTCAGCCGGAACTGGGACCTTAGTCAAGGTGGAGGGAATTATGAACAGTTCCAAATACCAGTCACAGTTGGCATAAAACTTTCAGGCTTCTGCTAGAAAGCTGAAGATGAAGAGGAACTTCATCTTTCAGCACGACAATGACCCAAAGCACACATCCAAATCAACAAAAGAATGACTTCACCAGAAGAACATTGAGGTTTTGGAATGGCCCAGCCATAGTACAGACCTGAATCCGATCGAACATCTGTAGGGTGATCTGAAGATGGCTGTGCACAGGAGATGCCTTCACAATTTGACAGATTTGGGGTGTTTTTGCAAAGAAGAGTGGGCAAATATTACCACATCAAGATGTGCCACACTGATACACTTTTACCCAAAAAGACTGAGTGCTGTAATAAGAGCCAAAGGTGCTGCAACAAAGTATTAGTTTAAGGGTGTGCATATTTATGCAAACAGGTTATTGTAAGTTTTTTTTATTTTTCCTCTTAAAAGATTTCAGGTTGTTTTTCAATTGGGTTGTACAGGTTATAGGTCACATTAATGGTGGAAAAAGTTTTGAGACAATTTATCTTGGTCTCATTTTTTTACATCACAAAGACCTGGCATTTGAACAGGGGTGTGTAGACTTTTTACGTCCACTGTATATTTGCTTGCATTTATTTCACTGTGGGGCTGGTTATCTTCTAAAAAAAATCACAGATGTACTCTTCACAAAAGAAGTCATAAACCGGTCTTACAGTGTCACATACAAAAATTTACAAAGACAAACATTGCGTAATTGACTGCACATCATATTACACATACAATAAGCACCACTCCCCACTGAACAAATCATGCTGTAGATTGCAGAGTAACTATACACACACACCTAGTGTCAAACAAGGTGGTAAAATAGCTGATGAACAATAAACTCCACACCCTGCCACCAGGACTGGTTATGTTAACACTCCTACTGTATATCATACTTTGTGTAGTTATGAGAAAGCTTGGAGGAACATGACAAGATAATCAAGTATTCCCAGTCCAGGTGTGAGATGCTTTTAACCACTTTTACACCTAGTTATATCAGAAGAGACCCTGAAGTCTTATCACCCCAAAGATGAAAGATGACAACAACAAGAAGAGGAAACTGTGTCCACTTTTGTATCCCTTTATTGTGGTGGACCACTCCCAGTTATGCGAGGTGAGACTGGACATCCTGGCAAATAAGCACATCTGTCGCAAGATCTATGGTCTGTCAGAAAGCAACTCATACCGGCTCGGACGTCACCCGGGTTAACAAGGTCAGGAGTTCCTGGCAGCGGAAGGCGAAGGACAGAGCTGCGTGGAGGAATCTGATCAGACCTAAATGAAACAGTCATTGTCGCCCCCGACAGACTGCTATGATGATGATGATGATGAATTGTGTGTGTGAGGGGGGTGGGGGAAGGTGGAGAAGACCAGTTAAACACAACCACATGTCTTTGATGAACTCAGCCTCAGGGCTATTTAAACACTCTGAATGGATCTTTGAATCATTCATCATCCATTTACAGGTGCTACTGTACACTTCCTGTAAATCAATTCCACAGATTGTATCAGAGAGGTTCACACTTTACACCCTCCCCCTTACCCTTCCCGCCGAGGCCCAGTGATTTTCCCTCTACTTCAGATATGAAATCCAGTTTAAAGTTTCAGATAGGAAGTTGTGATGTTTCCCTCTGGTGTCAGGAGGCTTTGATGCAGTGTTGACTGGACATGCTTGGAATGCTCTAAAAACTGGATGTGTCCACTGGAAACAGTCTCTCAGCATCTCTTGCCTCATTGTTCAGGTTTTTCCACACAAACCACGTCACCAAGCACTCCTGTTTGGAGACGTTGAGCTGTCAGTACACAATACTGAACAAAACATACAGACCTGGCAGTAGTTGTTTGTGTTCATATTTCTTGAAAATCAGGGCCATTTCTTATACTTCCACAGTGAACAACCTCCCTTTTTTTCCCCACTATTATTTTTTTGGCCATGTATTTTGTTGTACTGAAGTGATCCCTAAAAACTTCACTCTGACTGCCTTATACACTCAGTATGTCTTTACAGTAAATTCGAGGTGGGGAATGACACTGATTGGTGTTAAATTATGTATTACTAGTGGTCAGTGGTTTAGGCTAGTGTCAAAGTGAAACCAACTTTGTGAATGCTTGCAACTTACTTTTCTAGTTTCTTAAATGTAGAAAAAAAAATATATTTAGTAGAGTGACCACTGACCACACAGAGTATGCAGTTTTTCTGTCAACCAACCGAAGCTTTCTAATAATTTTTGTACGAGACAAAAATTAGATTTTTCTATCTGCTTACTACATGTTTAGCTTGTGAGCTTTGACTGTAAAATGTCACGTGAAGGACAGTGTAAAGTGTTTAAATGCTTTCTAAACAGCTGTGATTTGATTTCATGGTGAGAGAACATAAAAGCAGATCTTCACGCGACAGAAGAAGGAATTTGGATTTTTTTTTTTTAATAATTACTACATTTTTTCCAGCTCCACACAGTTTGCAATCTCCTATTTCCCAATACAAGTTAATAACAAGTAACAAGTCAGTCCTTGATTTTGCAATGGGAGTACCTCGGTCACATGCACATAAACATTTCTGCACATGGGGAATGTATTGATCCACTTGTAGTTTCAGTAAATGTATCTTAAATTAGCTGGCCAGTGGACAGTGTCATTTCCTGGCTATTATGTTAACAGCCAGGAAATGAGCAACAAAAAGAGTTGCACTTGAGCTGTTGTGACAAACAGGATGATACTGGCCTGTGGTTTCTGATAAGAGGTGCTTCGAATGGGCATGTTTTGTTCTTTAACTGTTGCGTGAAGGCACACGTTGTTCATTATAATTAATAGAGTGCGTGCGTATTTTCTTTTAAATAGAGGAGCCACGCCACCAGCTCCCAGCTAAACCCGAAATGCACATTTTGTACACTCTTGGTGACGCGAGCTCATACTTGTTCACACATGCACGCACACACACACACTGACAGCGATGCCGTCTTGTATTCAGAGTTCAGAGCGTGTCATGGAAAATTGGACTGAAGGCTGAGCCGGTTGCTAGGCGACGTCTTTACCATATATGGTACTTTTTTTCTCCTTGTCTTGTTCACTCGCGCTCTCTCTCTCTCTCTCTCTCTCTCTCTCTCTCTCTCTCTCTCTCTCTCTCTCTCTCTCTCTCTCTCTCTCTCTCTCTCTCTCTCTCTCTCTCTCTCTCTCTCTCTCTCTCTCTCTCTCTCTCTCTCTCTCTCTCTCTCTCTCTGACAGTGTCTGCTCTGTCCCTGACATTTGAACACAGTTTAATTTAGGTTGACAGGTTGCAGCTAATGTCTGCTCAGCACAACAACGCATATATTATTTTATTATCTCCCATATGATGCACTCTTTCTTCTTCCACATTTTCTTTTAATGAAGTTTAATTTTTTCCTCCAAGAAACTGTGAGACATCCAGTGGAACAGAAAAACAAGAAGAAAATTACTGTTTGCTGACAAAAGATAGAATCCGGACAGGAAAATATTACCATGAATCTTTGAACTTATAGCCCACACGTGATGATTATTCTTATCTATGCATGATCATTCACTGAGCTACAATTGCAGACTTGTTTTCCATCCCACACATCACTCCCACAGCAGCTGTAGACAAAATCCGTGGTACAGAAAAAGACATGCAAATTAAAGCCACTTAAAAATCATTAACAATTTGAACACATTTAAAAAAAAAAAAAAAGATTTCAGATAAAGGGAAAACCTTTATCACTTTTATTGTGTGTGGACTGATTGTACTTTCACATGTAGTCATCTCTCACAGGTCCATTCTCAGCCAGAAGCAACAAAAAAATTTTTAAAACTGTGAAAAATGACAAGCAACAAGTCACATAAAAAGTCTAGCATATAAATTAAGGTATCACTTTTATTACCTCCGCCAGGCCGAAAAGGCCAGGAGGAGGTTATGTTTTTGCCGGGGTCTGTCTGTCTGTCTGTCTGTCTGTCTGTCTGTCTGTCTGTCTGTCTGTCTGTTTGTTTGTCTGTTGGTTAGCAAGATAACTCAAAAAGTCTTGGACGGATTTCCATGAAACTTTCAGGCGTTGTTGGAAATGGTACAAGGAAGAACTGATTAAATTTTGGGGGTGATCCGGTTCACCGTCTGGATACAGGAATTTTTTAAAGCATTTTTCAACACTGTGACATAGGGCCATTTTCAACATGTGCGCAGGCGCAATGGAGGGCGCTGGTCGTCGTGTCTGCAACACAAACTCTGCGTTCTTCAACGTTTTAGGCACAAAAGCACGCGGAAAACACTGCTGGCCTGGGCCCGCCAGCATGCTTGTGTTTGCGCGCAACTGCAAAACCTCACACGGGCAGCTGTCTGCCGACGGATTCTTTGGCAGAAATTCCCCAGCCAGCCATAGGCGCTGCGCATTTGGCAGAAATTCCCCAGCCAGCCATAGGCGCTGCGCATTTGGCAGAAATTCACCGGCCAGCCATAGGCGCTGCGCAAAAACGAGCTCTCTGCCGGCGAAGCTTCTAAATTCTCGTTTGCCGCGGAGCGCAACCCCAAAATAATATAATATAAAACCCTCGGCAACCTGTCTACCCAATTTGCATCCGTCAGTGGAGGAGATGGACACAACAGCAACACTTCAGTTTATTACCTCCACCAAGGAGGCAATGCTTTTACTACTGAACCACTAATCCTATCACTATCAGATTGATTGTCATTGATTAATTGTGTGTTTATTGCACTGTCCCTGTCAAATAAACAAATAATCATTGTGAATCCAATTGCTAGTCATATGTTTACATGCTCAAGGAATCTGAAAACGTACACACAAACACTGTATGGGGGGAATTGTGGCGCTTGGCGGAGGTCTGCGCTCTCCGAGTGCTTTTCTAGTTTTTACTTAAGTAAAAATCAACATTTTTTTGATCATATGGGGGGGGGGTGAAAAGTTCATAGTGGTCAAATTTAACCAAATATGGTTTATTTTTCAACATAGTCTCGCCTTCGGTCCACACACTTCATCCACCCATCGGGATCCATCGGTGTTGCAGTGCTTGGATCCCTGCGGTTGAAAAGTAAACCACATTTGGTCAGATTTGACCACTATGAACTTTTCAGTCCCCCTCGTAGGTGTAGGTTGTATTTGACCTCTGAAGTTTAGTGATCAGTCGTAAATAATTTTTAAAAATAATTCCTCAGTAAGTAAGCTGAAAACCAGGCATGTTTTGGTTCCAAGGTTGTCATAGCCAGGAGCGGCACTGGGGTTAAGCTCCCAGTGCTCATAAAATGCTCCTTACGGCGTGCATCTCGAAAAGCCTCTGACAACTAAGTCCAACTCCTAGCCTGCCCGTGTGGTTTAGTCTCTAAGCCCGGCGGAACTGCTTTTACTAATAGGAGAAGGGGCGAGGGCGGATCTCTGGCGCCTTAAAACCAGATGCTTCGGGTAGATGGTGGCTCATCAACCTGGGAAGGTAGCCCATCTAGGGGAAGGTAAACCCTGATTTCAAACCTCCGCTGCCTTGCGGCACACCCGGTCAAGGGAAAGGCTTCGGGAGTCAACCCTGAGGAAAAATCTGGAGTCGGAGCCCCTAAGGCAGTTCTCTGTTGTGCTCAACATCGTTCTGGCAGCTCCTGCGACGGCGCTGGTGCCAAACTATAGCAGCCCTGCTGTTCCTTTGGATTCATCAGTGACGTGGAGAGGGGGGACATGCTGCATGGGTAACATCTTGTCCTCCATATCTTCCTGCCCAGGCTTGAATCCTACCAACACCCAACGCTGGAAGGTAGAACACCGGTGCGCATCGGCCTGTTCAGCCACAGGCGGTGCTGTTCCAGCAGAGTAGACGTTTAGGATTCTCTTCCATGGTCATCATAGGCCGACGAGGCATGTTTAATTGCTCAGGAATTTACCATCAATGTATCTTAATCATGTTAGTAAGACTTCACAAGATAGTAGGTTATTGTAAATATTTTTCATTAATTGGAAAATCAAAATGCAACAAATTGTACAAAACCTGCAAATATTCATTTAATAGAAGAACCAGATCCTTCTGTTGGAGATGACTGACTGGATAGGACTGACTGAATGAGCCAAGAAAGTCAAATGTAGTGGAATTGTCTTTACTGAGATTATTCAATATCATTTTCCTGAAGATGTTTTTCAGTGTTTGAAAGCTGTGCCACATTCTGTGCATTCAGTGACCCACTACAGCTGAGATGCTTCAACACTGGCGGGAAGGGGATGTGGTTTATATAAACACGTTTTGCAGAGAGAGCTTAGCAGTGCCTGAAACACCCTGATACTGTTTACATACAGTATATTGTCACTCCTGCAGATGACAGTCGTCTGACAGGTTCTGCGTTGTTTATCAAAAACATACACACACCTCTGTAGGCTGAAAATGCTGAAGATCTTGTCATGAATACAAAAGGACAGCACCCAGGGTGTTTTTTAGGGCTCCGGTCACACTGTTGTGCCTATTCCGTACTGACCGAGGTTTGACCCCTGAAGTCTGGAGCACTTGATTGCTCCCTACTGTTGTGCAGAACCGAACATTTCCCAGGCTTTGGAATGGTTGGTGGAGGTAGTCTCAGGACCAGAACAAATGCAAATGTTGTTGGGGTAAGGTGAAGAAGCTGTGCTTCTATTGTTAGGGATTCTTTAAGGAAAACTGGGAACTGTGTTAAACAAAAACAGTGCGAGTGCAGGCCACCAGCAGATGAAACAGCAGAGGGCCATTTCATTTGGCACAGAACAAGTCACCTGGCACCAGTGTGAGTGGGCCCACTGCCTGTTGTCTCTACCACCAGTGCTGGTCACAGGAGATTGGCTCAGCATGGGGCTCAGGGTAGGCTCCGGGAGGATTAGAAGATGAGAGAGTGAGACAGAAGACAGACAAAGATTACACCGAGGGAAAGAGAAGACGACTCCTCAAGCAAGGGTCTGTGCCTTCAGGGGGAACTGGCTAAATAGTTTCTAGAAGAATCAAACGAAAACTAGTTCAGACAGGCCGAGGGAAGAAAGAGAAGGAAAATGAAGCTTTTGGTTGTTGGTAGATATGCTTGATGGCAGGAGACAAGCTTGGAAGTGTGATGAAATGACAGGTGGAAATGCAAAATGTTGAGAAATTTTAAATTGGGATGACAAAAACAGGTTGTAGAAAAGGGGAAGGAGTCAGTGTGAGAGGCCACAACAGAGGAAGATTATACACTAAGTATCAGCTTCTTACATCAGGTGTTTTACTCGCTGACTGAGGCTAAACAGCCAGAACAGGACATGGTATCCAGGAAGAAGGATATACATGCTTGAGAGTGATCTGAGGTCCACAAGCAGGCACACATCCCTGGTATTGCTCGCCTGGGGAAACCCTGTGCTGATGGTGCGGAGTGTTTTCTCCTGGCTGCATTCTCACTTCGTCTGTGGGACGGTGTGCACTTGTGTCGGCGCCTGCCTCCTCCTTCACTACTGCTCTGTTTGCCAGGTAAGAGAAGGGTCCCAAAAATAAATATATGGAGAACAGCGATACAGATTCACATTCAGCCCACAGACTTCTAAATATGTTCAGTGATGTCATGCTTCGTTGCCTGAGGGTTGATCCTTCCAAAAGTAGATAGTAGGTTTGTTTATTCAGGTATGTTGGTGTCTTGTTGCTGCTACAGTATTTAATAGTTGTCCTATGTAACTACATTTAACTCTAACTAGGTTAAGAAGCACATAAGCCAAGTTGAAGGATCCAAATGGCACATGCAGGAGATTTAATTTTTTTAATTTTCTAGATATGGCTTAACTTAATCTACCACTCACTGAATTAAAAGCTCTAAAACAGCACTTCTCCAGAATATTATTATCATGCATTAGTTTTCAGTGAGGAGTACATAATAACAAAGTAGATTTTTTTTGTTTGTTTTTTGGGCGGGGGTACACAAACAATCTTGGTTGTAAAGGCTTACAGTTGGAGACAAATTATTCAACACCTATTTTCAAAGTCTACAACCTGTCAGCTGTTCACAACAAATGAAACATTTAAATAGTTGAGCAAACTAAGTAAATGTTCATTGTTTGATTGTTTGTAAAGCTTGGAAAAAATGCAGTGGAGCTTGAATAATTTCTAGTACAATTGTATGCAACTGTGATATCCTGGTGGACCGTGTGACTTCTAGTATGACCATTGTTGTGTTTTAGTCATGTGATCTGCAGTGAGATCCTTGCTGTGAAGGGTTTGTGCATGCTGCTACATGATCACTACTTGTGACATTCCCGGGATTCCAGACCTAGATTCTACAGGAGTGGAGGATATCTGTTATGGGGGTTATGTAAAGGGACAACACAAAGGATTAACTGGTTGAGGCAGGAAGGTGTAGGAGAAAAAGGTTTCGAGAAGTTGGATATGTACTTTGTGCCACTGGGGGATGAGAAGCGGAATAAAAAAGGATATAAAGTTCTGTGCTCTGTATTCATGAGTTATGTAAAGAGAAAGCGGAGATGGCTGAGGTTGGACTGTGTGGGGTGAAATATGACCTCAGTGTTTAAAATGTGAGTGGGAAGAGATAGCAGGAGTTTGTCAGTTTCAGCTGTAGCAGGAAGATTTGTTTATTTATAAATATATATGTATATGTATATGTTCAGCATGAGCTACCAAAACACCACCATGTACAGCTCAGTATTACGAATATTGTTTTTATGAGAGTGCTAACTCAGCCACAGGGGGTGCACAACACAAAGTCAGTATACTCCTAGTGCCGGTCCCAAGCGCGGGTAAATGGGGAGGGTTGTGTCAGGAAGGGCATCCAACGTAAAACCTTTGCCAAATCAAACATGCAGATCATGCCGAATGAGACTTCCATACCGGATTGGTCAAGGCCTGGGTTAACGACGACTGCCACTGGAAAGAATTACCAGATGACTGAGAAAGTACAGCAAAAGCATTGAGGGAAACGAGTAGAAAGGTATGTGGTGTATCCTCTGGACAGAGGAAGGAAGACAAGGAGACTTGATAGTGGAATGAGGAGGTACAGGAAACTATCCAAAGAAAGAGGTTAGCAAAGAAAATGTGAGAGTCAGGGAGATGAAGAAAGTAGACAAGAGTATTTAGAAGCTAGGTGCATGGCAAAGAGAGAGGTGGCAAATGAAAAGGAAAAGGCATATAGTGAGTTGTATGAGAGGCTGAACACTAAGGAAGGAGAAAAGGACTTGTATTGGTTGGCTAGACAGAGAGATCGCGCTGGAAAGGATGTGCAGCAGGTTAGGTTGATTAAGGACAGAAATGGTACTATACTAACAAGTGACGAGAGTATGTTGAGAAGGTGGAAGGAGTACTTTGAGGAGCTGATGAAGAAAATGAGAGAGAGACCTTTGACCTTTAAAATAAGCCTTTATTGCACACTTCAAAAAAATGTAAGCACACCAACATCATTCCACCAAGTGTGTCACATTGGAAAAAGTGCAAACTGAAATGTTCCCCCCCCCCACACCACACAGAGCATTTCTTGCAGCCCACCCAGTCAAAGATCCAGTTCTGTGACAGTCAATTACAGTCAATTAAATGTCATATACAAGTCTGTTCAAACAATATCCCAAAAATGTGTGAAACAGGCAGAGGAATGACCGCCATTCATTCCTCCTGTCGGGCGCGCTTGACCGGCGTTCCCCCTGCTGCTTTACGCAGGGCCGTCAGGTGTTTCTTGAGGCGATAACGTTTCCTTTCATCCAGGAGGTCCAGACCAACCTGCCTTCTTAGCACATCCACAGACTTAATGAATTTATCAGTGTCACTGAAGTAGTCGGTGACCCTAATGGCTTTGTTATAGGTTTCATCCAGAAAAGCATTTATTTCGTCCAGTGAGTACAAACTCGTGTTTGTACTGCATTTTGCCTCAATAGACCCAGTATTAGACACAGCGTCGTTATCAGATTCCATTTCCTCGGCAGCACAACTCAGCTGACTGCTTGGTTCTCCCGGGCCAGTGGATTCATCATGGGCCACATTTTCCTGGACGCCACCCTCAGCAGCTGACTGTTGCTGTTCCATCCCCCGCTGTGTAGAGAGAGAGAGAGAGAGACTTTTTGACTTTTAAAAAGAGCCTTTATTGCACAATTCAAAAAAATGTAAGTGCACCAACATCATTCCACCAAGTGTGTCACATTGGAAAAAGTGCAAAGAGAGAGAGAGAGAGAGAGAGAACAGATGGTGAACAAGGAAGTCCCGAGGATTAGCAAGGCAAAAGTGAGGGTAGCTTTGAAGAGGATGAAGAATGGAAAGGCAGTTGGTCTAGATCAGGGGTTGGCAACCCGCGGCTCTTTCATCCCTCTGCTGCGGCTCCCTGTGGCTTTGGAAAATAAATAATGAGTATTTAATTAAAATGTATTTTATTTTAGTTCATTAGTTTTTAAAATGTAATTCTAAATTTGAAGATTATGGTGATCTTGTAAAATCTAAAAAAAAAAAAACGTGTTAAAGTTTAATCACCTTCAGCGAAAATCAACACGATTACATAAGCGCTCGGCGCTTCCCCGGAAGTCGTCTCCCGCGATAACTCGGATGTGTTGTGTTCAAGCTACTGCTGTATTGCAGTAGCTTGACAGCCCTGCGATTGGATAGTTGCAAACGATTGGACCAATCAAATGGCTTGTTGTATGCTTTTTCAAAGATTCATGGCGGCGTGTTCTCAGGGATGTGATTTTCTGCTAATTCGCCGAATTCCGCTTTATTTTATCTTCCAGGAAGATAAAGTATGTTAAGTACGTTAGCGGCTTGTGGTCCACGAATGCAGTGAAGCTGCGCCCTTTCAGGCAGGACTGGAAGTGGCGTATGGCCACTTCCGGTAATCGGTATGGCCAGGTGGAGAGTCATTAACTCTCTGTTACTGGCGGCGTACAACGGCTGTATGAGCTGGGCTGGCGGGAGGGAGGAAACGGTAATAAAAGTTAACCATCCCCTTTTATGATTCCAAACAGTTTGAAATTGACAGTGCACAGTGGACATTGACTCATAACTTTTGAATATTTCTAAGACTTGGCTACATCAGTGATGGTGCAAAATGAACTGCTCAAGTCTCAATGGAGATTGAAACTGGTGATCTGAAATGAATGCTGAAATTATAAAAAATAATGGTATGTTGGAATTTTATTTCTATTATGGAACAGATAAAATTAACTGATTTTGATTTGATCAAGTGTTAAAGCATGTGATGGATAATGCTTGTTGGAATATTTTAGGAATGCTATCTTCTTGGAACATAAATCAATATTATACAGTAATAAGTGGCATTCAGCTGTTTGTTTTATGTCATTTAAGCACAGTTCTGGTACTTAAAAATCATAAAAACCCAGGAGCTTCGGGGGGCTTTGCCCCCCTTGCCCCCCCCCCCCCCACCCCAACGGGGCTCTGTCCCGGACCCCGCTGGGGGACTATGTCCCCCAGACCCCCTGCTGAATTTTCAGATAATTTCCCCAACCCCAAATCACATCGCTGGTTCGTGTTGGAATTCTGAGCTTTCGGTATTGTTTTCAGTGGAATTATGAGATTTTTATCGAAGGATCAGGAGTCATCAGTGCTAGAAATAGCACTCTCCTTTCAACCCAATGTCAACCTTCAACCCAATGTCTTTTTTTTTTCGGAGTTCAAAATGTTTTTGTTGCACGCAGAAATGTAATTTTGTTTTCTCTGCAAGAGTTCCCTGATTTCATAAATGCAACACATTATAGTTTGTTTATACATAGCATAAAGGGAAAAAAAAGTTATATGCAGTGTTATTTCATTTTAAGTGTCAAAAGGGTTTTTGTGGCTCCCAGTGTTTTCTTTTCTGTGGGAAACGGGTCCAAATGGCTCTTTGAGTGGTAAAGGTTGCTGACCCCTGGTCTAGATGACTTACCTGTGGAGGTATGGAGATGTTTAGGGGAGATGGCAGTGGACTTTTTAACCAGATTGTTTAACACAATCTTGGAGAGTGAGAGGATGCCTGAGGAGTGGACTTTGACTTTTAAAAAAGGCTTTATTGTACATTTCAAAAATGCAAAAACACCAATATCACGGCCCCAAGTGTGTCACATCTCAAAAGTGCAAACATAACTCATCCCCCTGACCCACAGAACACAAAACGTTCCCTACAGTCATAAAGTTGATCAGTCACACTATGAAGATATGGGAAAGAGTTGCTGAAGCCAGGTTAAGAGGAGAGATGACAGTCAGTGAGCAGCAGTACAGTTTCATGCCAAGAAAAAGTACTACAGATGCAAAGTTTGCTCTTAAGAGTGTTGATGGAGAAGTATAGAGAAGATCAGAAAGAGTTGCTCTGGCTTTGTGGATCTAGAGAAAGCATATGATAGGGTGCCAAGAGAGGAAAGTCAGGAGTGGCAGAGAAGTATGAGGGTTGTGCAGGACATGTACAGTATGAGGACAGTGAGACGATGGTGAGGTGTGCTGTAGGAGTGACAGATGGATTCAAGGTGGGGGTGGAATTACATCAGGGATCAGCTCTGATCCTATTCTTGTTTGCCATGGTGATGGACAGGCTGACAGACAAGGTCAGGCAGAAGTCTTCGTGGACCATAATGTGTGCACATGACGTTGTGATCTGTAGTGAGAGTAGGGTGCAGGTGGAAGAGAACTTGGAGAGATGGAGGTATACACGAGAGAAGGGGAATGAATGTCAGAAGCAAGAGAAGAATACATGAGTGTGAATGAAAGGGAAGCAGGTGTGACGGTGAAGGTGCAAGGAGTAGAGGTAGTGAAGGTTGATGAGTTTAAATACCTGGGGTCAGCCATCTGAAGCAATGGAAAATGCACAAGAGAAGTGAAGAAGAGAGTGCAGGCAGGGTGGAGTGGGTGGAGATGAGTGTCGGGTGATTTGTGGTGGAAAGATAGCAGCTAAAGAGAAAGGGAAGATTTACAAGACAGTAGTGAGACCTGCTATGATGTATGGTTTGGAGATGGTGGTGCTGACAAAAAGACAGGAGGTGGAGCTGGAGGTGGCAGAGTTGACTATGCTAAGATTCTCATTGGGAGTGACTAGGTGAGACAGGATTAGAAATGAGTATATCAGACGGACAGCTCAGGTTGAGTGGTTTGGAGACAAAGTAAGAGAGGCAAGGCTGAGATGGTTTGGACATGTGCAGAGGAGGGATAGTGGAGATACTGGACAAAGGATGTTGAAGATGGAACTGCCAGGCAGGAGGAAAAGAGGAAGACCACAGAGAAGATTTGTGGATGTAGTGAAGGAGGATATGGAGAGGGTTGGTGTTACACAGGAAGATGAAAGGGATAGGGTGAGATGGAGGCAGATAATCCACTGTGGCGACCCCTAAAGGGAGCATCCAGAAGAAGTGTTTATGGCACTGCTGGTAATACTATCAAGGTATTTACTGCCACTTTGCCAGCACATAAAGCTGTCAGTGTGAAGTCAGTGGAGCCCAGCTAAGGTTCGAAAGACAAGAAGCTGAAGCTTTGGGTATCATCTTTTTGACTTCTGTCTGTACTCATCTAAGGCAGATCCCTTCAAATGCTGCTAATACCTGCTAAATTGAAAAAACAAAAAACAAAAAACACAACACATAATTGTAGTCAGGTCATAACCTCAACATATTATTTTTGGCCTGTTGACATGTCAGGCTTTGGCATCAACTACACAGACATGCATTATAAATACAAGTACTGTACCCTGATTAAGGCTGCAAAATATTTGTTTATTCATGTTTTAGAAAAGCAAGACCACAGATTGGCCTTTATAAGATCTTCTAGATAAAAAGAAAAATTGTGTTTTTCACTTTCTCATCCTGCAGTATGAACCTGATATACAGATTGAAAAGGATCCATTTAAAGTAGTATTTTGAAGGCATGTTATTGATGACATTTTTCCTACTCGGGAAAAATATCAATGACTCACTGTTTTATGTGGGTTAATGACTGCTTCTAGAGTTTGGATTTAGTATTGGTAATTTTATCTTGGTAAGGATTTCCTCAAATGTACACCACACATATGATTATCAAACTTTAACCTTTAAATCCCCCTGAGTTTAAAGAAACTAAAAAAGAAGCTAATCCTGCACACATCCTCCTAAGAATACCAATTTTTAAGGAAAGATGGTGTAAGTGTATCGTTAAAGGGTGCATACTGTTGCAAAATTAAAGTTAATTCTAACCCAGACACAAGAATTTGAAAGAAAATACTGAGAAGAAATTGAAGCACAAAAATTTATGAAACGTGCCAATAGCACCCTTTTTTGTGTACACTTTATTGATCCCCAGAGGGGAAATTCAGGGCATCCACCTAGATGGATGAAGCAGCCTCAGTACGGCGCCATCCTTTCACCATTCACACACACATTCATAGCTAGGGCAACTTTAGAGTCTCCAATTAACCTAACTTGCATGTTTTTGGCCTGTGGGAGGAAACCGGAGTACCCGGGGTAAACCCACGCAGACATGGGGAGAACATGCAAACCCCAGGTCAGGGGGTGGGATCGAACCCACGATGGTCGGGGTGGAATCGATCCTGTGACCTTCTTACTGTGCTGTCACTGTGCTAACCACTGTTCCACCGTGCTGCCCTTTTAAATTTTTTTTATTATTTTATTTATTATTATATTATTTATTATTTATTTATGAGTACTTTCTCCATTAAAAGGGGGTCATTGACTGAAAAACGGTGTGTTTGTAGGGTTTAACCTTCTGAAATGCGTCTGTTGGTATCGAAAAAATATCAAAACGATCGCTTCTCTTAAAAATAAATAAGTGCACAGCCTTTATATTGTTTTTGTCTCCAAGAAGTCGGTTTGACTCTTGTGGATGAGTCGATGTACCTGGACACAGCTCGCCTCAATGGGGAGGAGGTGATGGATGGGTCACCTGGATCCAGCCGGTGGTAATCGCTATTTTCTATAAATAGAGAAATGCAAGGAATTTTTGTGTCTGTTCCTCACGTCTCTCAAACCGTTCGTCAGACTGACCTCAGATTTTATAAATGCTTTGCTGAGGGTATGAGGGTGTGCATCCCCAAGTATGGAGTTGTTCAGTCAAAATATGTAATTTTTATCAATAAAACAGTCCCTCCAGGGTTTCGCGATGTTGCAATCATGTCAATTCATGCGAAATCATTGATTGGCCACGTCTTTTGCGCGACTTTGCAACTTTGTCCAATCACTGCAACTTTCCCGCAATTTTGGCCAATTCTCATCAACTTCCGCCAATTTCACCAATCAAATTTGTCCCCGAGTAGCGCTTAAACGCTCAGTCTAACCAGTCAAATGCGTCGCTGCACTGCGCTCACTTCCATGTTTACAGTGTGTATTAATAGAACACCTCAGCAAAAAACAGTGTCTGAGATTTAAAAAAAACCCCACTCACCTGCGAGGTTTCCCTACATCGCCCCTTCTTCCGTGTCTGCCGGTAAACATCTCACCACTTCATCGTCCTGACCGTGTGTACGAGGTGCTGGGTTTGTGTTGAAAAACATCTGTCTGCCTGAAAACCACCCCGTCGCGTGAGCATGCGTTAAGGAGAGACGCCATAAAACCACAAACAAATGAACAAATTTAACACTACAGCCAGTGTTTGAACATTTTATATATCTTTAGAGGTAAAATCATTAATACACCGGAGTGGTGGCCTAGAGGTAGAGCATCTGCCCCACAACCGGGAGGTCGGGGTTCAAGTCCCGGCCGGGTCATACCAAAGACCATATAAAAATGGAACTTCCTGCCGTCCAGCTTGGTGCTCAGCAAAAATGGAACAGAGGAGGGAAATGTGGGTGGCAGTGGCTCAGGAGGTAGAGCGGGTTGTCTAATAATAGTGACCGGAGGGTTGGCGGTTCGAATCCCACACTCCCCAGCCATCCTACCGTTGTGTCCCTGGGCAAGACACTTTACCCATCTTGCCTCCTGTGTCCATGACACTGGGTATGAATATGTATAAATGTTCGGTAGTGGTCTGAGAGACCGTGGGTGCGGATTAGCAGCCACGTTTCTGTCAGTCTGCCCCAGGGCAGCTGTGGCTACAGTAGTAGCTTACCACTATCAATGTCTGCCTGAAGTGAATGAATAATTGACTCACTGTAAGCAGTTTGAGATGTCGCTTGACATGCAAAGCGCCATATAAATCTAATCCATTATTAGATTATTATTATTTCATCTTGTCAATGAGCTTTAAAGCTGTGACTCTCCGGTCTGGACACGGAACCCCCCCCCCCCCCCCCCCCCCCCCCACCACCACCACCACCGTCTTCCCTAGTAGGACTCCCGGTAAATGAAAGCTGAGTATCTGATGAGACGTGTATGTCAAGACACGCAGCAGATAGACAGGTAGGAGTCAGGTATGGAAAGAGAGAGAATATTGTTTGTAATTTTTTTTTTCCCAGAAAAACACAGACTCTGATAGACAATACAGAGCAACAGAATAAATTGGGTTTTTTTCTCTGCGCTCGGTACCGAGTGGGTGGGGACTGCTGCGGTTAGGGAGTTTTCAAAGTGGTGCCAATAATTTCCAAATCTATACTCTTTAACATGCATTCAATTCAATTTAGCTGTTGTAATGGATATTGTGTTAAAGTCTGTATTTGCTGTTGCACAAAGGAGTTTTTCTGTATAGCAGAAGTTTCTGCTTAATTTAAAAATCACTGTTTAATGGGAAATTTTTGACAATCCTGTGCTTTTCTTGCAGTGTTATATAGAATATCATTGCAGTAAATTATGGAAAAAAGCATCTGCTTTAAAATTTGTAATTCTTCCCACACCTTTTAGTGCAAAAAACCTCTCAAAACATTGCAACTTTTATTGCAACTTTTTAAAAAAGTTTCTGTGAATTCAGATGTTTGGGATGCAACTATCATAAAAACATCCCGCGAAATCCTGGAGGGACTGATAAAAGTTTTGCCACCGCTCTGTCTCATGCCCTGGCTTCAGAAAGTGTGGGTGGGGTTTCGGATTGACTCTGTACTGATTGGATAATACACGGCATCACGACCAGTCACGCTCAGTGAACAAAATAAGGAAGTGAAAAGCAACAAATTTGACTAGAAAAAGATAATACTGAAGATTTAATGCTTAAAAAATTATACCATAAAGTTGCCGTGATTGCGTAGGTCTCAGGGATGAGAATCCTCCGCGGATCCGCGGAATTCCTCGGATTTGATCATGTCTAGGGTCATTCTCGTGAATCGTCTAAATTCGAGGAGAAAATTTTAGGGGGGGGGTGAGGTATGTTGTGAGCGGCGAGTCGTATTTTCGATCGGCTGCTAAAATCCACCAGGCAGAATGCGCTACCCAGCGAGATCAGTAATGTAATGTAACAAGGCCACTGATTGGCTGATACTTATTGAAGCAACCAATCGGCGATTTTGTTATTCCTTTGTCATATCCAACACGCGGAGCGAAATGCAAATGGCGGACAGTTCAATCAACTGAGTTTTCCCGATTTCGTGAAAATGGTGAACCTAAAACTCACGAAAGACAACAAAGCAATAATTTTAGAAATCGACAAAGGGATAAGGAACAAGTTTCGTTGGGAATGGCTCGAAAAAACTGTGTCAATGACTGTAAAGATCGGTAAAAATACCAAAGTTGTGGTTGAAAAAATGGCCGACTTCATAGTGAAATGCAAAGTACCAGGGAAAGCCCAGTGTGTTTATTGCAACGATTTCTTGAGTTATGGATCTTGTGGTTGTGTTGCCTTAGTTGAGCACTGTTCAAAACAGAAACATCTCAAAATTGTGGCTACAAGGAGATCAAACTACTCGCTCGTGCTGCGTTCAAAACGATCGATGGACACGGTCAAATTCAGATGCCAGTCAATCAAAGTTCATCACAATCGGCCCCGATTACAGCAATTAGTGATCAGAAGACACATTCCGAGGTGAAGTTTTTTTTCTCGTTATAAGTAATGTACTTGAGAATTTTCGCGTAATGAATTTGTTATGAAATAGCATGTGTAAGTTGTGACGTCATGCCTGTTTTGAGACACTAATTGCATTTGAATGCTGATTATCGATTGTTAATAAATAAATGTTATTACATATTTTCTCACAATTTGAAATGCAATCTAAGAATTTTGAATATAATTTATCATTTTTTGTTTCACTAGGAGGAGTTACGTAATGCATGTGTAAGTTTTTTTGTCATGGGTGGTGATGGGTTGCCTTTCCTAAGATATCTTTGCTTTTATTAGTAAACATAATTTCTTTATGGTCATTGCATAAAAATATTAAACATCTTTTAGGTTTTACTTACTTTCTTAGATTATCTTTCAAATATTAAAATATACTAATATGCAACTTTTTTATATTCCTAGTAACACTAACAATTGCACACATTAATAAATCAAAATGTTTGCAGAATGTCAGTATATTTTAATAAATGGGTGATGGACTTGGTGATGGAATTTTGTTAATATTTATAATTTATTTTACTTGGTTAAATTATTTTGTCTGTTCTAGAACTATGTAAATGTAATTCTGTGTCAGTTCTAAACATATTAAATAGTAGTAAAATATAATTTAGTATTATTACATCAACATACCATTCAGATATCATAAATTTATACGTGATGCAGCAGCAGATTAAAAAGGTAAACTATAAATGCATTTGTACTTGCCTCTAACTTTAAATATAAGACCACATTTGAGCATTCTAAAACACCAGATTTCCCCCACCAAGGCTCTGCCTTGGATCCGGCTTGGGGGCCTACGTCCCCCAAGACCCCCGGCTTAGTTTCCTCTTTTTTTCCCAAACCCCATTCTCATCCCTGAGGTCTAAAGCATAATTCGGCATATGTGGAGAACACGACTGAGCAGACTGGGTGGAGTGCCAGCGGGGACTTGTGGTCTGACAAAGAACACTGGTGTATCCAACCCAGGACACACTGGGAGAAGCAGTGGCCTGACCGGCACACCACAGTCCTTCACTGGGAGGTACACCCGGCCTGCCCGGTCAGTGGTAGATGGGAGTCCCGACTGCTGTTTCACTCGTGTGGTACCACTGTCCTTTGCAGGACCGCGAGTCCCTGATGGCACTCCTCCCGCGTGAGTATCTAAAAATTAAAAACTTAATAATGATGCCATGATTGTGAAGCGGAATGGCCGGAATGACTTAACGACCAAACAGGATACAAAAACCCCCAAATAACAAAATAAATCATTTTGTAGTTAAATATTTACTGACCAAATTGGGCAGCACTGATGCAACAGTTGCAGTCAAACAGGTCCATCTGCTTTATATAATGTTGGGTGTTTTGTAGTTGACTTGATTGATTACAGTTTTAAAAACCTTTTATGAACAAAATATTGCTAAAATATAAAATGATGCACTACAATGGGTCACAAATATTTGTCAACATGTCCAGTTACAGTACTCCATGAGTTTATTGACGATACACAGAATTCAATATTCCACTGAACTCCATCACTGAACAGTGATACATACTAAAATAATTATAATGATGACTGGACAACTCCCATTCCCCAAAGTGCAAGATACACTATTATGAATATATGTGATAAAAGATCGCACAAATAAGTGATCTGACAAACAAATAAACAAGGATTCCGAAACAGTCGCTAATATTGGATGTCCCATTCGTTTTCAGTAATTAGGTATTCTGTAATTAATATTCACACAATCAAATAAATCTTAGTGCCATTCAGTCCCTTTCATATTTGTCAAAGTCTAACATGTGTGATTGCCTACATATAAATTGCACCTCTTTGTATTCCACTTTCAAACACAGCCTACATTTGGACCTGTAAAGCCTTATTGGGATACCTGTTTCAGACAGGAATACCTGTGTTCTACAGGCAGTGCACTAGCTTCTATAAATTCTATTTACCCCCACTGGAATCCTTATTCACCTAACAACACCTGACCATATATTTCATTGTAGATGTTAGTTTAGCTTAGTCAAAGTTTTATTTTCTCAGCCCTGATTCAAGGCAGCTGACTGAAGCTAGTAGTTTAGCCACTCATTCACGTATGTTTCTGTGCCTACCGTACTCCAGGGACCGGTCCCCTGTCCACCAGTGATGTATTATTTCATTAATTTTTTTCGACAAATTTATGTGAGTTGGCTCCAAGCTAGGCAGCTACAGACAGCTAATGTTGGTTACAGTGAAGTAAGAGGGAGGGTGAAGTTGAATACAGTTGCAGAGATTCAAAGTGACAAACAGGCAAAACCAGTCATTCTCAGGCATGCTGGAAAAATAAACAAGTTTGCTGCAATAATTAAATAAAACTAAATAAAACTTGAACAAAAATATCTCACACACATTTCATTAAGACATGTGTGAGCTGTTAAAATGTGGAGAAAAAAAAAGTGTAGTCAATGACCCCTTTAAGAAATATGTGACAGCAACCAGTTTTTCAATCAGATTGTCAGCATCTGTTCCCCTCTAGTGCTCACACATGGGTCAACTCGAGGCGTAATTTGATTGGCGAAGCATGTCAAAATAAGCAAGAGGAAATGTTGTCATTTTGTAAATTCTCTCTTCTGTGTGAAATGCTGGTTGTTGTTTCCTCACTGTTCTTGGCTCAGAGATGACGGGAGGTTATGCCTGGGCCAGTCTGTTTATGTGACCGGAGCTGCCTCTCGTATTCACCATCATTGCTCTCTGCCTCCCACCAAAATCCTGACGTTAACCATCTGTCTGATGAAGCACGGTTTCTCTGTGTGGAGCAAACAGAAGAATAACTGCTGCAGGCTGTAGTTGAAGTTTGGTTTTCTCTGATTATTTTTTTTTTTTTCCACAATATCTTTATTGAACCTTTTTTTTTTTTTTAACAAACATGATACAAACAATCAAACACTAACACTAAAGTACTACAAAAAAAAAAAAAAATGCCCTAAAAACACCAACCACCACCAACAAAATCAAGTCTTCAACAATGCTCCTCTGTTTAGTCTAGACAATCCAATACATTAGTATACATATTATGTTCACCAGTTTGGAATTTACAAGGTCCACACACATCATTCACCTTCTTCTTCAAGAGTTATGTTTAAATTTTTTACATAATCAATAAAAGGTCTCCATATATTCTCAAACACAATTTCCTTTGATTTCAGTATATATGTTATTCTTTCTAATGGAAGGTTTGTTAACATCTGTCTTAACCACTGAGTCACATCTGGTCTATGAGTCTTTTTCCATAATAGTGCAATACATTTTTTGGCATTAAGCAAACTGAGGTCTATGAATGTTCCTTCACTTTTATTGAAATTATGCTTTTCTGGGTACAGACCCAACAAAAACAGTTTAGGATTCAATATGATTTGTTTTGAGATTATTTTTTCAATTGTTACCCTCACCTCCTCCCAAAACATTCTTATTAATCTACATTCCCATAAACAATGCAATAGGGTTCCTTTACTTTCCATGCATTTTGTGCATGTATCTGGTATATTTTTGTTATATCTATTTAACTCCTCCGGTGTAACATACATCCACATTAACCATTTGAAATGTATCAATTTAAGGCGTGCATTTATTGATTTGGTTTGAGCTTCTGTACAAGCCAATTCCCATTGTTCCTCTGAAATTTCAATTTGCAGATCTTCTTTCCAGTAGTTTAATCTTTTCAGTGAATTTTCACTTGAAGATAGTGTCAATGAGTTATAAAACTCTGAAATAATACCCTTTCTTTTACTATCTTTCATCATCATTTTTTCCAAGGATGAATAAATAGGTCGAGTGAGAGCTTTATTTTGATTTGATCGAATAAAGTTTCTAAGTTGAAGATATTTAAAAAAATGTGTTCTATTGAGATTAAATTTGATCCTCAGCTCTTCAAAAGACATTATGTTGTCTGCACATGGCAAATATAAATCCTGAATCTTTTGTATCCCTTTTAAATTCCATACTTTAAATACAGCGTCCGCTCTCCCTGGTTTAAAATATTGATTACCCCATATTGGACTAAATTGTGACAATAACTGTGGTTCTTTTAAATAGTTTTTAGCTTCACACCATATTTTGATCATATGCTTTACAAATGGATTTTTAACTTGTTTTTGTAATTTTTTTGCCGAATCTGAGTATATGAATATGGGAAGAGGTAAAGGTAAATTGTATGATTCCATTTCAGTCCAGTGAGGGAGATCATTTGATGAAAAATAATATGTCATAGACCTCAGTTGTGCCGACCAATAATACAACATAAAATTTGGACATTTCAGACCTCCACGATCAAATGGTAAATATAATAAAGACAAACGTAATCTAGCCCTCCTGTTGTTCCATATAAATTCCACTAACTTTTTTTTTATTCTTGAGAATAGATCTAAAGGTGGTGATAAGGGAATGTATTGAAATAAATAAAGTATTTTAGGTAAAATATTACTTTTAAGTATATTGATTCTCCCGATCATCGACATTGGTAGTGACATCCATCTCTGAGTTAACTCATTGATATCTGACATTAAGGCTTCATAGTTGACACTGGCGACTGATTCTAGCTTAGGCATAATTTGGATTCCTAAATATTTAAACTGATTTACAACATTGAATTGATTTACCTCAGGGGCTGGGTAATTTCTCTGGGTCTCATTTAGCATTAATATTGAAGATTTAGTTTTATTTATTTTATATCCTGATATTTCCCCAAAATTCTTTATTAAATTCAACAAGGTTGGAATTGATTTTTTTAGATTCGACATAAACAAAATTATATCATCGGCGTACAGGGAGATTTTATGTTCTGTTGGTCCAACTTTAATTCCATATATTTGTGAATGTAAACGTATTGCTATCGCTAAAGGTTCAATTGCCATAGTAAACAGTAAAGGTGAAAGTGGACAGCCTTGTCGACATCCTCTATTGATTTTTATTGGTTTTGAAATATTGTTATTTGTTAGGATTTCTGCTGTAGCATTATTGTATATTATTTGAACCCATTTTATGAAATTATTTCCAAGTCCAAACCTTTGTAGGACTTCAAAAAGAAAGGGCCATTCAACTCTATCAAAGGCCTTTTCGGCGTCCAATGATAGGAGAGCTGTATCCGGTGCTTCTTTATTAAAATAAATAATATTAAATAGTCTTCTTACATTATGGAAGCCTTGTCTACCCTTTATAAAGCCATTCTGATCTCGATTAATAATATTTGGTAAAATTTCTTGTATTCGTCTTGCTAAAATTTTACAGATTATCTTAAGGTCGGCGTTTAATAGGCTTATTGGTCTCATATTTTCACATTTATTAGAGGGCTTACCTGGTTTTGGCAGCAGTATAATTAAGGCATTATTTATGTATGATGGTAAATTATTATTTTGAAATGCTTCTAAAACCATTTCCAAAAAAGGTTTTATTAATTTATTCTTAAATTTTTTATAAAGGTCAACAGGAAGACCATCTGGTCCTGCACTTTTTCCTGATTTCATATTATCAATGGCTAGCCCAACTTCTTCTTGACTAATTTTAGACTCCAATATCTCCCTGTTTTCATTTGGAATACACGGTATAGATAGTTCGTTCAAAAACCCATTTAGTTTTGTTAAATCAGGTTCATTTTTGGTATCATATAATTTTTCATAGTAATCTCTAAAGGCTCTATTAATTTCTAAAGGATCTATAACTACCTGTCCGTTACTTATAATACTGGTAATTGGTGTTTTAATTTCCAATTGTTTAATCTGCCATGCTAATAATTTTCCTGATTTTTCACCTTGTTCATAAAAAGATTGTTTCAATCTTAGAAGACTCGAGGCAGCTCTATTCGCTGATTTTTTGTCGTATTCAGCTCTCAAAATCAGTAATTCATTCTCCAACCTTGGGTCACTTCCTGCATACACTTTTTCCTGAAGACTTTTTATTTTATGTTCCAATTTAGCTCTCTCCTCTCGAGTCTTCTTAGATTTTGATCCTGTATAACTAATAATATGTCCCCTAATAAAAGCTTTGAAAGCCTCCCACTTTACACATGCTGATGTTTGTGTAGTATTGATGTCAAAGAACTCGTCTATCTGTTTTTTATATACTTGACAAATTCCTCATCCTGAAGCCATTTATGCTGAAATTGCCATCTACCTGATTCCTTTGTCAATTTTTTATCTACATATATTAGACAACAGGGTGCATGATCAGAAATCACGATGTTATCATAAAAGCAGTTTTGAATCTTGGACCTTAATTCTGTGGAAATCAAAAAATAATCAATACGTGAGAATGTCTTGTAGGTACTGGAATAACAAGAATAGGCTTTAACTTGTGGTTTCATTTCTCTCCATATATCTAACAATCTCAATTCTTTCATAAAATGATTAATAGTCATCCTACATCCAATGTGCGTACAATCCAGTCCTGTTGATCTATCCACACCTGGATTCAATGTACAATTAAAATCCCCTGCTATTATATGTTGCCCTGTAAGTGATGATAAGATGAGAAATAAATTAGCAAAGAACTTCTGATCATCTATATTGGGACCATATAAGTTCACAAGATTTATATTTTCTAATAGCAAAGAACCTTGAATGATTACATATCTTCCAAATTTGTCTCCAATTACATTTTTCACCTGAAAAGGAACTGATTTATGTATGAGAGTCATAACTCCCCTGGCTCGGGATGAAAATGAAGAGGTGAATACACTTCCCTGCCATCTACTCCTAATTCTTTTAACATCCTCCTCTCTCAGATGAGTTTCTTGTAAAAACACAATTCTTGAACCCATGTCCTTTATTTTATTCATAACTTGTTTAAGTTTTTTTAAATTTTGTAGACCTCTGCAATTCCATGAAGTTAAATTAAGATTAACACTTTGGTCCATGATCAATAGAGAGTTTAGGATTACCTTGCAGTGTAAACATGCTCATACAGAGAAGCAAAAACATGAGTGGTTGAACATTCATCCTACAAACTACACACAAACAAATTTCCCCTTCCCACACTTGTGGCAAACCCCCCAAAATCAAAAGAAAAATTCTGTCTCCCGATATAGCCATCGACCGTTCCACACCCACGGGGAACAGCCTAAGCCACTCCTTCTTCATCCTCCCAATCACCCTAACTCTACTGCTTTTAATGACGTAACATTAACTCTCCTCTGTAGTTTTCCAACTTAACTCCAAAATTTTTAACAACTTTGTACATCATAGTTTTTTTTTTGTTTGTTTGTTTTGTTTTTGTTTTGTTTTTTAATATATAATACAATCTATATTTTGTAAACTTACTATTTACTTCAAGTCAGTCAGATGCCTGTGCAAATGCTTAATTATTCTACCTTATATTTTGTTCATGCTTAGCTCCCACCAGTCTCTTCTTCTTCTTTGATCTTCTTGATGAACTCCTGCGCCTCCTCTGGGGTCTTGAAGATGTGGGTTCTGCCCTCATACGTGGTCAGCAGTCTCGCAGGATAGATCACACCATGACGAATCCCAAGGTTGCGCAGCTCCTTACGTATGGGATCAAACTGCTTCCTCAATTGCTGGATTCCTGTGGCCAAATCTGGGTAGAACCGCACCTGCTGGTCCTGGTGTTTAATCTCTCCTTTAGCACGTGCAGCGTTGAAGATCTTCATCCTGTCTCTGTTGCTAAGAAACTTCATAATTAAGGTCCTCGGCGGTCCCTTATCTCTCCGTGGGCCAATACGATGTGCTTTTTCCAGAACCACTGCTGATTGCAACTCCTCGCTGCCCAGCACCTCCGGAATCCACTTTTCCAGAAAGGAACATACGTCCCGACCTTCTGATTCCTCTGGAAGACCCACCAGCCTCAAATTATTCTGTCTCGACCGAGATTCCAAATCCAAAATATTATCTTCCAGAGATTTATTTTTTTTTTCCAAAGTGCGCACCTTTAATTGAAGACGGGTGACGTCATCTTCAGCACTAGCGAGACGGAGCTCCATCTGCGCCGTTCGTTCTACACAGTCACCCAATTCCTTTCTTATCCCTTCCAACGCTGTCATAATCCCATCAAATCTAGAGGAAAAGTCCGCTCTCATTGAACTCATGGCAGCCATCAGCGCATCTGCGCCATTCCCCGCAGACATCGCACCGCCGCCAGCCTCCTCCGCCATATATGGAGTTTTGTTTGCTGCGTCACAGACCTGAAAGTCCGTTAATTTGGACTGTTTCGGCGGCTCGCTTTTTCCTTTTCCTGGTTTTCCAGCCTTAGGCTTCGCCGACATATCCTCGCCCAAATGCTGGGATACGTTCTGTCCCAAATGAGAGAGTTATTTGCCGATTTTTTTTCTCCAGGAGCAGAGCAGAGCGAGACACGTCCGTCCTACGTGGCAGCCATAACCGGAAGCCTGATTATTTTTTTAGTAATGACAAGCATAAGTCATCGCTTTAACATGAAACATTCATATACTTTAGCTTTTTGTCATTCCCTGGCTTCTTATAATCTTTGTTCTGTGCATTCTGTCAGTATCTAGACTTGTTTGTGTTGTATTGACAGGAGTTTCAGCTAACCAGCTGTGGAAAGAATGCAGACTGGGGAGGGGCTGAATTATACAGAAGTCATTTAGTCATAAAACGATTCATTTTATGATTGTAGCCACTTGTTCCTGCTTTTTAGGGCTACATTCAAACTGTTTTGCCTCTCGCTCTTGTTTTGCCTTTAAACCTGATTGTTTCCAAGTTTAACATGAGTTCATTGTGCATCTAAAATAGAATATTATGACAAAATTGTTTTTTAAATATTAAAATGTCAAGCCTTTTTGCCTTAAATTTTGATGATTATGACTTGGCTGTCTCCATAAATTACCAAAATTTTTTTTGAGATGCATGAGTATACACTACTCACAGAGAGTCAGGAATATTTGGCTTTCGAGTGAAATTTCAGGATGCACCTAAAATGCACTATAACCTTTACAGGTGAACTTAATTTGACCTTCTCTAACCTTTTGAATGCACATGTCCAACTGTTCAGTGTGTCAGTACTTTTTGCATAACTTGCTTTTCTCTAACAAGGTGCTTAACAGCAAAATTCATAACAGGTGTCTGATCCATGAATCCACCAATAAATTTTGAGGTTCCGTTAGAATTGGTATTTACAGTCCTCTTCATCATGTTGTTCACATTTTGACATCATGAGACCAAGACAACACCTAACAATTGATTAACAGTACCTCACCATTGCGAGGCTTCAAACAGGATGTTCTCAAAGGGAAGTGGCCACTGAGCTTGGAGTGTCAGAGTTTCATCAGCAGATTGCAAGGGAGATACAGAGACTGAAAGAGTCACAGAAAGGCATAGAAGTGGACGTCCTTTGGCCACATCCCACGCTGATGACCACTTCATTGTGAACAGTGCCCTGCGGAACCAGATGATAAATGCCACTCAACTCCAGGCACATTTAAGGGAGGTGAGAGGAACCCAAGTGTCACATCAGACCATTCAAAACTGTTTACATCAGCGTGGTCTGCGTGCTAGACGACCTGCAAGGCTACCTGACCACACCACCAGGCACAGGTGTCATCATCTTGCATGGGCCAGGGAGCATTTACACTGGACAAGGGATCAGTGGGTCTCGGTGCTGTTATTGAGACACTGACATTTTTTGTTGTGGTATACCCACCATTGCTGTTGGCTTTTATTTCAATAAATTGTTTGAGATGAGGAAATCACCATTGCATGCTTCTACTTAAGTTCCCTTCTTTCATGATATTATATCGCTGTAGCGTGAACTTTTTACATTTTCCAAAAATTTCACCTGAAAGCCAAATATCCCTAACTTTTTGTGAGTAGTGTATTCTCATATTTAGAGAATTTTGCAAGCTTCCAGTACTGTAGCGTAAGACACACTCACACATTCCCGTTCCCAAAAATGGCTGTTGATACGTTTCCCACCCACATGTTCGTATCAATCCATCAGTATCAGTCTCCTCTCAGCCTGCTTGCGTCAAAGCCCCCACTGCACGATGTCCTTGTCCTGGTGTTTCTCAACACAGATAACCATTTTACACCCACACAGTCTCACAGAGAGAGAGAGAGAGACACTTCTAGTCAGTGAGTTTTTACGTGGTGGCACTGGTAAATGTTTTATGAATGGGCTTTGTCATGTACAGTGTGCACCTGGCATTGGCTGCAGGGGAGGGTCCATCCAATGTCTACAGATGTGTGTGTATGTGCACACCACACAGCGTGTTTTTCTTTTAATGAATAATCACTCTTCTGAACCGCATTTGGCTGTGTCCTTTGTTTGACGAGAAAAAAATCCTTACGCTGATAAGCCAGTGCCTCAGATTTGTCATTTGTGTGACCACCAAAACCCTTCTCAACAAGAGAATGAAACAGTTTTCTTCTGTATTTTTTCCCAGAATAAATCCTGGCACAAGTTGAAGACTATGGTCAACTGTTCTCCCTTCATTGTGTCTTTCAAGAAGCGTTACCCATGGGTGCAGCTTGCCGGCCATGCAGGTATGTCTGAGTTTGCTTTTTGCTTTTGCATGGACACACATTAACTTTGTGTCCTGTGCTATTTTCTTTACATGCATATTCAAAGACCATTTAAACCACATGTTAAACAATATGTGACAACATACTGTACATAAACATGTTAGCATAATTCTGAAGTTAGTATAGTTAGCTGAGCATAAAAACTGAAGTAAGTGGAAGTAGAAATGGATCTTGGCTCTGGTTGAAGATGATAAATCTGCCACAAACACCTCATAGCTCACATATCTTGATATGATAAGTTTTTCTCCCTTTTCAGCTTGCTGTTTTAGTCAACAAATATGAGAGAAGTGTCAATCTTGTCATCTAACTCCCAGCTTACAGTAAAAAAAAAAATACTTCTTTAAATATCATCCAGTTTAATCCTCTTCCCTTTTTTTCTTCAAGGTAACTTTCAGGCAGGGGAGTATGGACGCTTGTTGAAGCGTTACTGTGAGTGTGAGCAGCAGTGCCTGCAGAAGCTAATGAAGGACACGCTGCACCCCTATGTGCCTGGATATTATGGCGTAGTGCAGAGAGATGAACAGGATTATAACCTGATGGATGACCTGCTGGCGGACTTCGACACACCCTCCATTATGGACTGTAAAATGGGCAGCAGGTAAGATTTACTTTGTGTTTGGGGCAGCGTAAGTGTGTAGCTAAAAGGAAAATATTAAAAATTTCCCCACTCTTCTTTGCAAATATCCTCCAAATCTGTCAGATTGTGAGGGCATCTCATGTACACAGCCCTCTTCTTCACTGTAGGTTTGGTTTTGGTGATGAGCAGTGTTGTGTTTGCGCCAAATATACCTTTTGAAATGGCCAAAAAGTTCAACCTTGGTTTCATCAGCCCAGAACACATTTTCCCACATGCACTTGGGAGATTTCAAATGTGTTTTTGCAAATTCTAGCCGAGCTTGGGTGTTTTTTTTTTTTTTTTTTTCGAAAGATAAGGCTTCCATCTTGCCACCCTAGACAGGAGATTGTTGTCACATGGACTAAACAGCCAGTACTTGCCAGAAATTCCTGTAGCTCCTTCAGTGTTGTTGTCAGCCTCTTGACAGCCTCCCTGACCAGTTTTCTTCTCGTCTTTTTATCAATTTTGGAGGGACATCCAGTTCTTGGTAATGTCACTGTTCTGCCATATTTTCTCCACTTGATGATGACTGTCTTCACTGTGTTCCATGGTATATTTATTGCCTTGGAAATTCTTTTGTACCCTTCTCCTGACTGACACCTTTGAACAATGAGATCCCTCTGATGTTTTGGAAGCTCCCTGTGGACCATGGCTTGTGCTGTAAGATATGACTACAAAAATGTCAGGAAAAGCCTACTAGAACAGCTGAACTTTATTTGGGGTTAATCAGAGGTACTTTAAATGGTGGCAGGTGTGTGCTGACTCCCATTTAACATGAGTTTGAATGTGATTGGTTAATTCTGAGCACAGCCACATTCCCATTTATAACAGGGTGTGCATATTTATGCATCCAGGTTATTGTGTAAGTTTTTTATTTTTCTCTTAAAGATTTCAGCTTGTTTTTCAATTGGGTTGTACAGGTTATAGGTCACATTAATGGTGGAAAAAGTTTTGAAATGATTTATCTTGGGCTCATTTTTTACATCACAAAAACCTGGCATTTGAACAGGGGTGTGTAGACTTTTTATATCCACTGTATATATACACTGTATATGTCATTTTAAAGATAAAAAAACTAAAGTTTTGTGTTGTTTTACAGCTCATTAAAAAAAAAACTGTCTGTCAAGCTCAGTCAGTAACAGTTTTCAGCACATTTCATTTCCATGATTCCTAATCTGATCATGTGTACAGTGCTGTGAAAAAATATTTGCCGCCTTCCTGATTTCCTTTATTTTTGCATATTTGTCAGTTGTCACACTTGGGGGTGTCTGTGGTGCAGGTGTAGTGTGGCCGACTACTGATCGGAGGGTCAGGGGTTGGATTCCCGCTCTGTCTGCAGTCTGCATGTCGAAGTGTCCTTGAGCAAGACACTGAACCCCCAGTTGCTCCTGGTGGGTCAAGCAGCGAATGGGTGGATAGCAGGATCTGTAAAGCGCTCTGGTCATCTAGAGTTGAGAAAAAAGCGCTATATAAGTGAATGCAATTTACCATTTAAATGTTTCAGATCATCAAGCAAATTTTAATATTAGACAAAGATAACCCGACTGTGATTAATCACATTTTTTGGAAAGCTGGGTTTTTACTAGCCACATCCAGGCCTGATTACTGTCAGACCTGATGAATCAAGAAATCAGTTCAATAGAACCCGTCTGATAAAGTGAAGTAGACTAAAAGATTTCAAAAAGCAACACATCATGCTGCAAACTAAAGAAATTCAAGAACAGATGAGAAACAAAAACCCAGAACATCTAAAAATCTGCAGGCCTCACTTGCCTTAGTTTGGACACTGGTCCATAATTCAACAATGTGAAAGAGACTGGTCAAAAATGGCATCCATGGGAGAGTTCCAAGGTGAAAACCACTGCTGACCAAAAAGAATACAAATGCTTGTCTCACATTCGCCAAAAAATATCTCGATGATCCCCAGACTTATGGGAAAATATTCTGGGGACTGTTGAGGCAAAAGTTGAACTTTTTTGAAGGTGTGTGTCTCGTTACATCTGGTGTAAAACTAACACAGCATTTCATAAAAAGAACATCATACCAATAGGGCTGGGCGAGATAGCTCAAAAAATGGAGCACGATATAATTTCTCTGTATCGCGATACACGATACAGATCACGATATGCATTTTGTGTACTGATTATCCTTTAAAATTTGATTTTACTTACATTTTTATTAAAACTCTCTCTCTCTCACTCACTCACACACACACACACACACACACACACACACACACACACACACACACACACATACTGTATATGTATATATACAGTGGGGTAAACAAGTATTTAGTCAGCCACCAGTTGTGCAAGTTCTCCCACTTAAAAGATGAGAGAGGTCTCCAGTTTTCATCATAGGTATACCTCAACTATGAGAGACAAAATAAGAAAGAAAAAAAAAAATCCATAAAATCACATTGAAGGATTTTTAATGAATTAATTGGTAAATTCCTCGGTAAAATAAGTATTTGGTCAATAACAAAAGTTCATCTCAGTACTTTGTTATATACACTTTGTTGGCAATGACAGAGGTCAAACGTTTTCTGTAAGTCTTCACAAGGTTTTCACACACTGTTGCTGGTATTTTGGCCCATTCCTCCATGCACATCTCCTCTAGAGCAGTGATGTTCTGGGGCTGTCGCTGGGCAACACAGACTTTCAACTCCCTCCAAAGATTTTTTTATGGGGTTGAGATCTGGAGACTGGCTAGGCCACTCCAGGACCTTGAAATGCTTCTTACGAAGCCACTCCTTCGTTGCCCGGGCGGTGTGTTTGGGATCATTGTCATGCTGAAAGACCCAGCCACGTTTCATCTTCAATGCCCTTGCTGGTGGAAGGAGGTTTTTCACTCAAAATTTCACGATACATGGCCCCATTCATTCTTTCCTTTACACGGATCAGTCGTCCTGGTCCCTTTGCAGACAAATAGCCCCAAAGTATGATGTTTCCACCCCCATGCTTCACAGTAGGTATGGTGTTCTTTCTCCTCCAAACACAACAAGTTGAGTTTTTACCAAAAAGTTCTATTTTAGTTTCATCTGACCATATGACATTCTCCCAATCCTCTTCTGGATCATCCAAATGCTCTCTAGCAAACTTCAGATGGGCCTGGACATGTACTGGCTTAAGCAGGGGGACACATCTGGCACTGCAGGATTTGAGTCCCTGGCAGCGTAGTGTGTTTCTGATGTAGCCTTTGTTACTTTGGTCCCAGCTCTCTGCAGGTCATTCACTAGGTCCCCCCATGTGGTTCTGGGATTTTTGCTCATTGTTCTCGTGATAATTTTGACCCCACGGGGTGAGATCTTGCGTGGAGCCCCAGATCGAGGGAGATTATCAGTGGTCTTGTATGTCTTCCATTTTCTAATAATTGCTCCCACAGTTGATTTCGTCACACCAAGCTGCTTACCTATTGCAGATTCAGTCTTCCCAGCCTGTTGCAGGTCTACAATTTTGTTTCTGGTGTCCTTTGACAGCTCTTTGGTCTTGGCCATAGTGGAGTTTGGAGTCTGACTGTTTGAGGTTGTGGACAGGTGTCTTTTATACTGATAACGAGTTCAAACAGGTGCCATTAATACAGGTAACGAGTGGAGGACAGAGGAGCCTCTTAAAGAAGAAGTTACAGGTCTGTGAGAGCCAGAAATCTTGCTTGTTTATAGGTGACCAAATACTTATTTTACTGAGGAATTTACCAATTAATTCATTAAAAATCCTTCAATGTGATTTTCTGGATATTTTTTTTTTCTCATTTTGTCTCTCATAGTTGAGGTATACCTATGATGAAAATTGGAGACCTCTCTCATCTTTTAAGTAGGAGAACTTACACAATTGGTGGCTGACTAAATACTTTTTTGCCCCACTGTGTGTGTGTGTGTATGAATGTACAGTTGTGAAAAAAATTAGGATACTGTACCTTATGAAAGCCTGAGTGTTTTTAACATATTTGAACATATGAATATTTAATATCAATTTTAACAATACTGGGAGATTCAAGTAATATAACTGAACAATTAAAACTGAAGAAAAGACTAAAACTTTCTGTAAAATATAATTCTAAAAACATGCAATTTCTGGTGAGGAATAAATTAGGAGACCCCCACATTTATTCCCACTTAAAATGGCTAAAATCACACACAGGTGCATCACATCAGGTGCACATGATTAGAACATCGTTACTCAGCATTTGAAGGAGCTTGTCCTATTTAATCCTCAAACATTTAGGGGCAGATTTACTAACATGCTGCAGCATCGCAAAACCCTGTTTTGGCATTAAAACACTACTGTCGAGATTTACTAAAGGGCGCAGGGCAAAATTAGTGGTGGAAAGGCGTGGACTATGTTAATTTTGCACCTGTCCTCGTTACATATGTATTTGTGGGAGTTGTCATGTCAAAGTGCACATTTGAGGTAGAGGAGTATTTAAATGACTGGCACAAGGTGATTTACTAAGGTTTGCGATTGTCAGTCTTCTGCTAAATGCGCCAGGATTTAACGCCTAAAAAAAGCATGTCTTAATTCATCTGTGCCTGACATTACAGTGATTGTTGCTGCCGAAACATCGGCGAGAACCGAGGGTGCATGGCCGAAGAGGCAGAAGCTTCTCTCTGTGTGACTTTATTTGGCATGACGGAAGAACAGATTATACGAATCTCAACAGTCTCACAGAGATCAGTGTTATGCTGAACTGGACATCAGCCGGCAGTTTTTTTTTTTTTTTAATTTCATTTGTTTATACTGTATATAGCCTACCACATGAATTTGCATCCATAAAATGGATATAGGATCCCTTCCTACCTGCAGTGGACATACAGATGTGTCAGCCGATAGTGACTTTTTTTCCTTTTCTGCGGAGGTTCAGACTCAGACTCTGGAGTTTTCCTATCGGCTCCCCTTCACTCTTGAAGAAAAATCTTCCACATTGCCAATTTTCTTAGTTTTTTTCTTTATCCATATTTATTTACAGTATTTCTTTTTGCTGTGCATAAAATGGTAATTCAGTTCCCTCTTCTTTCTATTTCTCTCTGCCAGTTCACAATATAGATGCACAATATAGGAGGAAAACAGCAATGAGATTATTAACAAAAAGAACGCACAGATCCATAGAAACGTCCCCTGAAATTGCAACACTGTAATTCAGTGGCATTTATAAAAACTTGTGAACTGGGAGACCTGTAGATTTTGTTCAAACAGTTATTCACATCATAAAACCCCAGAGTCTCCATCAGACCATGATGGTTCTAGTGTTAATAAAATGAACATGTTGGTTATATAATCAATTTATTCATGAGTAGTCCTTTTTTTTAAATTATATACAAATGCTTCATTTATACATATGAAACAAAAGAGTCTGCCATGTTAAATGAAAATCTAAATTTTGAAATATGACAAACAAAAAAACTATTTTAGTGGGGTTTGCGCTTAAACAAATGCTTAAAAAAAAGCTTTATATATTATGGTCCTCCAAAATGGCTGTGCCTGTGTTGATGACCCGCTTCTTCATCAACTGTGCCTGTGCACAATTTTGCGGTGCTCTTGGTGGATGGGTGGTCATTATTGAAACAAAGGGTCTGCGTCTGTGTATATAATTTTGCATGCTGTTAGTTGATCACTGGCAAAAATTGACCACTTCTTTAGGCACTCTGTCTAAATTGCGCACTTGCTAATTTGTGCTGCCTTGGTAAATCTGCCCCTAAGTTTTGTGTGCTCCTGACTGTTGAAGTGAGAGTGAACACCATGGTGAGATTAAAAGAGCTGTCTGAGGCCTACAGAAAGAAGATTGTAGCAGCTTATGAGTCTGGTAAGGGACTTAAAATGATCTCAAAAGAATTACAAATTCCATCCATCCATCTTCTTCCGCTTAATCCTTTTCGGGTCGGGGGTGGGGGGCTGGAGCCTATCCCAGCATCTTTGGGCGAGAGGCAGGGTACACCCTGAACAGATCGCCAGTTCATCGCAGGGCCAACACAAAGAGACAGACAACCATTCACTCTCATAGCCATACCTAAGGACAATTTAGAATCCTCAGTTGATGCCATTTAACCCAACTTGCATGTTTTTGGCGTGTGGAAGGAAGTCGGAGAAATCCTGGAGTAAATCCAAACAGACACGGAGAGAACATGCAAACTCCACACAGATCACTGTTGGTCGGGGGCTGGGATCGAACCCGGGATCCCCAGGCCAAGGGTGAGTTGCTGTGCTGCCGCAGTGCTAACCACTCCGCCACCACGCTGCCCATCGGGCATCAGCCATTCCACTGTCCGGAAAATAGTCTACAAGTGGAGGACATTCAAAACAACTGCCAACATATCAATCCATATCAATGGCATAGCTGTTGAACGTGTCCCCAGCTTCAAATTCCTGGGGACCCACATCTCGGAGGACCTGTCCTGGTCAGTTAACACCACCAGCCTGATCAAGAAGGCCCATCAGCGCCTCTTCTTCTTGAGGACATTGAAGAAGAACCATCTGTCAGCTGACATCCTGGGCAACTTCTACCGCTGCGTGATAGAGAGCACCCTGACCAACTGTATCACACTCTGGTATGGGAGCTGCTCTGTAGCTGACCGCAAGGCGCTGCAGCGGGTGGTGAAAACCGCCCAATGCATCACAGGGACTCCACTTCCAGTTATAGAGGACGTCTACAGGAAAAGATGTCTGCGCCGGGCACGCAGCATTCTTAGGGACTCCAACCATCCTGCTCATGGACTGTTCCAGCTTCTCCCCTCCAGAAGACGTTTCAGAAGCCTTCGGACTAGAACCAGCAGGTTTAGGAACAGTTTCTTTCCAACAGCTGTCACGTTATTGAACTTAGTTCCCCGCTGACTCTCTTACAATCATCTTTTACCATCCTCACCTGTACATAACTGCATAACTACATCTAACTTATTGCACATTATTTGCACATAACAGTACTTTTTTTTTTCCACAATATCTTTATTGAACCTTTTTTTTTTTTTTTAACAAACATGATACAAACAATCAAACACCAACACTAAAGTACTACAAAAAAAAAAAAATACCCTAAAAACACCAACAACCACCAACAAAATCAAGTCTTCAACAATGCTCCTCTGTTTAGTCTAGACAATCCAATACATTAGTATACATATTATGTTCACCAGTTTGGAATTTACAAGGTCCACACACATCATTCACCTTCTTCTTCAAGAGTTATGTTTAAATTTTTTACATAATCAATAAAAGGTCTCCATATATTCTCAAACACAATTTCCTTTGATTTCAGTATATATGTTATTCTTTCTAATGGAAGGTTTGTTAACATCTGTCTTAACCACTGAGTCACATCTGGTCTATGAGTCTTTTTCCATAATAGTGCAATACATTTTTTGGCATTAAGCAAACTGAGGTCTATGAATGTTCTTTCACTTTTATTGAAATTATGCTTTTCTGGGTACAGACCCAACAAAAACAGTTTAGGATTCAATATGATTTGTTTTGAGATTATTTTTTCAATTGTTACCCTCACCTCCTCCCAAAACATTCTTATTAATCTACATTCCCATAAACAATGAAATAGGGTTCCTTTACTTTCCATGCATTTTGTGCATGTATCTGGTATATTTTTGTTATATCTATTTAACTCCTCCGGTGTAACATACATCCGCATTAACCATTTGAAATGTATCAATTTAAGGCGTGCATTTATTGATTTGGTTTGAGCTTCTGTACAAGCCAATTCCCATTGTTCCTCTGAAATTTCAATTTGCAGATCTTCTTTCCAGTAGTTTAATCTTTTCAGTGAATTTTCACTTGAAGATAGTGTCAATGAGTTATAAAACTCTGAAATAATACCCTTTCTTTTACTATCTTTCATCATCATTTTTTCCAAGGATGAATAAATAGGTCGAGTGAGAGCTTTATTTTGATTTGATCGAATAAAGTTTCTAAGTTGAAGATATTTAAAAAAATGTGTTCTATTGAGATTAAATTTGATCCTCAGCTCTTCAAAAGACATTATGTTGTCTGCACATGGCAAATATAAATCCTGAATCTTTTGTATCCCTTTTAAATTCCATACTTTAAATACAGCGTCCGCTCTCCCTGGTTTAAAATATTGATTACCCCATATTGGACTAAATTGTGACAATAACTGTGGTTCTTTTAAATAGTTTTTAGCTTCACACCATATTTTGATCATATGCTTTACAAATGGATTTTTAACTTGTTTTTGTAATTTTTTTGCCGAATCTGAGTATATGAATATGGGAAGAGGTAAAGGTAAATTGTATGATTCCATTTCAGTCCAGTGAGGGAGATCATTTGATGAAAAATAATATGTCATAGACCTCAGTTGTGCCGACCAATAATACAACATAAAATTTGGACATTTCAGACCTCCACGATCAAATGGTAAATATAATAAAGACAAACGTAATCTAGCCCTCCTGTTGTTCCATATAAATTCCACTAACTTTTTTTTTATTCTTGAGAATAGATCTAAAGGTGGTGATAAGGGAATGTATTGAAATAAATAAAGTATTTTAGGTAAAATATTACTTTTAAGTATATTGATTCTCCCGATCATCGACATTGGTAGTGACATCCATCTCTGAGTTAACTCATTGATATCTGACATTAAGGCTTCATAGTTGACACTGGCGACTGATTCTAGCTTAGGCATAATTTGGATTCCTAAATATTTAAACTGATTTACAACATTGAATTGATTTACCTCAGGGGCTGGGTAATTTCTCTGGGTCTCATTTAGCATTAATATTGAAGATTTAGTTTTATTTATTTTATATCCTGATATTTCCCCAAAATTCTTTATTAAATTCAACAAGGTTGGAATTGATTTTTTTAGATTCGACATAAACAAAATTATATCATCGGCGTACAGGGAGATTTTATGTTCTGTTGGTCCAACTTTAATTCCATATATTTGTGAATGTAAACGTATCGCTATCGCTAAAGGTTCAATTGCCATAGTAAACAGTAAAGGTGAAAGTGGACAGCCTTGTCGACATCCTCTATTGATTTTTATTGGTTTTGAAATATTGTTATTTGTTAGGATTTCTGCTGTAGCATTATTGTATATTATTTGAACCCATTTTATGAAATTATTTCCAAGTCCAAACCTTTGTAGGACTTCAAAAAGAAAGGGCCATTCAACTCTATCAAAGGCCTTTTCGGCGTCCAATGATAGGAGAGCTGTATCCGGTGCTTCTTTATTAAAATAAATAATATTAAATAGTCTTCTTACATTATGGAAGCCTTGTCTACCCTTTATAAAGCCATTCTGATCTCGATTAATAATATTTGGTAAAATTTCTTGTATTCGTCTTGCTAAAATTTTACAGATTATCTTAAGGTCGGCGTTTAATAGGCTTATTGGTCTCATATTTTCACATTTATTAGAGGGCTTACCTGGTTTTGGCAACAGTATAATTAAGGCATTATTTATGTATGATGGTAAATTATTATTTTGAAATGCTTCTAAAACCATTTCCAAAAAAGGTTTTATTAATTTATTCTTAAATTTTTTATAAAGGTCAACTGGAAGACCATCTGGTCCTGCACTTTTTCCTGATTTCATATTATCAATGGCTAACCCAACTTCTTCTTGACTAATTTTAGACTCCAATATCTCCCTGTTTTCATTTGGAATACACGGTATAGATAATTCGTTCAAAAACCCATTTAGTTTTGTTAAATCAGGTTCATTTTTGGTATCATATAATTTTTCATAGTAATCTCTAAAGGCTCTATTAATTTCTAAAGGATCTATAACTACCTGTCCCTTACTTATAATACTGGTAATTGGTGTTTTAATTTCCAATTGTTTAATCTGCCATGCTAATAATTTTCCTGATTTTTCACCTTGTTCATAAAAAGATTGTTTCAATCTTAGAAGACTCGAGGCAGCTCTATTCGCTGATTTTTTGTCGTATTCAGCTCTCAAAATCAGTAATTCATTCTCCAACCTTGGGTCACTTCCTGCATACACTTTTTCCTGAAGACTTTTTATTTTATGTTCCCATTTAGCTCTCTCCTCTCGAGTCTTCTTAGATTTTGATCCTGTATAACTAATAATATGTCCCCTAATAAAAGCTTTGAAAGCCTCCCACTTTACACATGCTGATGTTTGTGTAGTATTGATGTCAAAGAACTCGTCTATCTGTTTTTCTATATACTTGACAAATTCCTCATCCTGAAGCCATTTATGCTGAAATTGCCATCTACCTGATTCCTTTGTCAATTTTTTATCTACATATATTAGACAACAGGGTGCATGATCAGAGATCACGATGTTATCATAAAAGCAGTTTTGAATCTTGGACCTTAATTCTGTGGAAATCAAAAAATAATCAATACGTGAGAATGTCTTGTAGGTACTGGAATAACAAGAATAGGCTTTAACTTGTGGTTTCATTTCTCTCCATATATCTAACAATCTCAATTCTTTCATAAAATGATTAATAGTCATCCTACATCCAATGTGCGTACAATCCAGTCCTGTTGATCTATCCACACCTGGATTCAATGTACAATTAAAATCCCCTGCTATTATATGTTGCCCTGTAAGTGATGATAAGATGAGAAATAAATTAGCAAAGAACTTCTGATCATCTATATTGGGACCATATAAGTTCACAAGATTTATATTTTCTAATAGCAAAGAACCTTGAATGATTACATATCTTCCAAATTTGTCTCCAATTACATTTTTCACCTGAAAAGGAACTGATTTATGTATGAGAGTCATAACTCCCCTGGCTCGGGATGAAAATGAAGAGGTGAATACACTTCCTTGCCATCTACTCCTAATTCTTTTAACATCCTCCTCTATCAGATGAGTTTCTTGTAAAAACACAATTCTTGAACCCATGTCCTTTATTTTATTCATAACTTGTTTAAGTTTTTTTAAATTTTGTAGACCTCTGCAATTCCATGAAGTTAAATTAAGATTAACACTTTGGTCCATGATCAATAGAGAGTTTGGGATTACCTTGCAGTGTAAACATGCTCATACAGAGAAGCAAAAACATGAGTGGTTGAACATTCATCCTACAAACTACACACAAACAAATTTCCCCTTCCCACACTTGTGGCAAACCCCCCAAAATCAAAAGAAAAATTCTGTCTCCCGATATAGCCATCGACTGTTCCACACCCACGGGGAACAGCCTAAGCCACTCCTTCTTCATCCTCCCAATCACCCTAACTCTACTGCTTTTAATGACGTAACATTAACTCTCCTCTGTAGTTTTCCAACTTAACTCCAAAATTTTTAACAACTTTGTACATCATAGTTTTTTTTTTGTTTGTTTTGTTTTTGTTTTGTTTTTTTAATATATAATACAATCTATATTTTGTAAACTTACTATTTACTTCAAGTCAGTCAGATGCCTGTGCAAATGCTTAATTATTCTACCTTATATTTTGTTCATGCTTAGCTCCCACCAGTCTCTTCTTCTTCTTTGATCTTCTTGATGAACTCTTGCGCCTCCTCTGGGGTCTTGAAAATGTGGGTTCTGCCCTCATACGTGGTCAGCAGTCTCGCAGGATAGATTACACCATGACGAATCCCAAGGTTGCGCAGCTCCTTACGTACGGGATCAAACTGCTTCCTCAATTGCTGGATTCCTGTGGCCAAATCTGGGTAGAACCGCACCTGCTGGTCCTGGTGTTTAATCTCTCCTTTAGCACGTGCAGCGTTGAAGATCTTCATCCTGTCTCTGTTGCTAAGAAACTTCATAATTAAGGTCCTCGGCGGTCCCTTATCGCTCCGTGGGCCAATACGATGTGCTTTTTCCAGAACCACTGCTGATTGCAACTCCTCGCTGCCCAGCACCTCCGGAATCCACTTTTCCAGAAAGGAACATACGTCCCGACCTTCTGATTCCTCTGGAAGACCCACCAGCCTCAAATTATTCTGTCTCGACCGAGATTCCAAATCCAAAATATTATCTTCCAGAGATTTATTTTTTTTTTCCAAAGTGCGCACCTTTAATTGAAGACGGGTGACGTCATCTTCAGCACTAGCGAGACGGAGCTCCATCTGCGCCGTTCGTTCTACACAGTCACCCAATTCCTTTCTTATTCCTTCCAACGCTGTCATAATCCCATCAAATCTAGAGGAAAAGTCCGCTCTCATTGAACTCATGGCAGCCATCAGCGCATCTGCGCCATTCCCCGCAAACATCGCACCGCCGCCAGCTTCCTCCGCCATATATGGAGTTTTGTTTGCTGCGTCACAGACCTGAAAGTCCGTTAATTTGGACTGTTTCGGCGGCTCGCTTTTTCCTTTTCCTGGTTTTCCAGCCTTAGGCTTCGCCGACATATCCTCGCCCAAATGCTGGGATACGTTCTGTCCCAAATGAGAGAGTTATTTGCCGATTTTTTTTCTCCAGGAGCAGAGCAGAGCGAGACACGTCCGTCCTACGTGGCAGCCATAACCGGAAGTCCCATAACAGTACTTTTAACTTTCTGCACTGCTGCATATATTTGCATATATTTGCTTAAATTGCACATACTGTTAATTACCGTATATACTGCACTGCTGTCCTTTGCACTTCTGATTGGATGCTAAACTGTGTTTCGTTACCTTGTATTCATACATGTGTAATGACAATAAAGTTGAATCTAATCTAATCTAATCTAACATGCCTAGGTCTGGCCATCCAAGCAAGTTCACCCAAGAGCAGACTGCAAGATGCTAAAAAAAGTTTCCAAAAACCCTAAAATGTCATCATGGGACATACAGCAGGCTCTTGCTACTGTTGATGTGAAAGTGCATGCTTCTACAATCAGAAAGAGGCTGCACAAGTTTAACTTGCATGGGAGGCGTGCAAGGAGGAACCCTTTACTCTCTAAGAGAAGCATGAAGGCCAGACTGAAGTTTGCCAGAGAACATATAGACAAAGACCAGGACTTCTGGAATGATGTTCTTTGGACAGATGAGTCTAAAATTGAATTATTTGGACACCAGAACAGAGAACATGTTTGGCCTATACCAAATACAGCATTCCAGGAAACAAACCTCATACCAACTGTGAAGCATGGAGGTGGAAGTGTCATGGCTTGGGGATGCTTTGCTGTAGCAGAACCTGGCCAGTTCACCATCATAGAATCCACCATGAATTCTACCATGTATCAGAGGGTGCTTGAAGACCACGTGAGACCATCTGTCAAAAAAATTAAAGCTGAAGCAGAACTGGACCATGCAACATGTCAATGACCCAAAACGTACCTGTAAATCCACCAAGGACTGGCTAAAAACTAAGAAATGGAGAGTCCTGGAATGACCGAGTCAAAGGCCAGATCTTAATCCCATTGAGATGCTGTGGGGAGACTTGAAACATCTCACAGCTGAAATAATTCTGCTGTTGAGGAGTGGGGCAAACTTTCCTCAGACCAATGTCAGAGACTGGTAGATGGCTACAAGAAGCATCTCACTGAAGTTATTTCAGCCAAAGGGGGTAACACTAGCTATTTGGCAGTAGGGTGTCCTAACTTTTTCCTCAGAATACGCATTTTTGTTGATATCTTTTATTTAATGAGTAAAACAAGGTTAATTTTTGTTATTTACCTGCAATTAAATGGCCTTCTCTTCCAAAGATAAATCAAAACAAGATTAGACATCAATATGTGAATATTTCTTAATAAAGAACTGAAGATTTAATGGGGTGTCCTAATTTTTTCACACGGCACACAGACACACACACACACATATATATACACACGTATTATACTGTGTGTATATATATACAGTATATATATATACGTATATATATATATATATATATATATATATATATATATATACACATATTCATTTCACTTATGAAAAAGCTGGATGATAAAATAAAAACTTATGTCAGAGAAAATTCTTCACAATAGTATGTAACTGAGCAGTGTCTTTCTTCCTTTGCGTAACAGAACTCACATTATGAAGTAATCAAGTTTCTCCACATGGGCAGAAATAGATGTGAAATGGTACACCTGAAATCACCGTTTGGTACATACCTTGGCTTTAAGGTCACAGTTTGGTTCATTTTCGGTACAGTAAGGAAACAAAATGCAAAACATAAAACTGCTTATCTTTTGTATACGCGGGAACAGCTTTACTGACAAAAAAAACCTGCAAACTGCCAGCAGTAAACTCTCCAATAAATACAATATTCTCAAATAAACAAAAATGTATAAAATAAATAATTCTCTTTTTAGGAAATGACCGATGCAGACAAGTGCAACAATAGAAGTTTGAACAGCCTTTATAAAAAGTTCCAATAACTAAATATAATAGTGACCCATGAACCATGAGTTGGAAACTTGAACTTAACAGCTTAAAAGTGTTTGTAGCAACACAATTAAATAACGGACATTAAAATTCATTCTTTTAAGGGATAAGGACCTGTACTTACTGTATATAGTGCTTTTCTAGTCTCAAGACCACTCAAAGCGCTTCACTAGGACTAACCCTCTATTCTAAGGGCCTATAGGAGACAGAATCTAGGGGTAGTTTTTTTTTTAACCCAAAAACTAAAGAAATAAAAACTCAAATATCAGCTTCTACTGCACCATATAGGGCTGTTGTAACTCTACTGTTCAAAACAGACTTAAGTAATAATCTGAATAATATGCAACTCCATTAAAGTCAAAAAGAAAATAACAAACTAGTCCATCCTGTTTGAAACTTTGCTGGGTCTAGAAGTTTAAATGTTTAGTTAGGCTTCAGATGAAAATTAAAATAACTTTTTCCATTCCAAAATAACAGTTTACAAATGCTTTAAGTTACAGTCGAGGAATGTGAGCCTTCATTACACATACAGTGAAATGTTTAAGCTGTTTTAATTTATTTGTAATTATGGTTATCTTTTTTAAATTAAATTCCAAATCATGGTATTTTAATTTACCGAGATGCACTAATATTCAGAATCAGGGCTTATTACTGGACTTTAGGACCTATTAGACAACGGAAGGACCAATTAAAACTCATAATTAAACCCACAAAGTGTAATCCTCTTATTTCTTTACAAAGTTTAACTAAAAAAGGCAGTGTGCATTTCTTTGTGAAGAGAGCATTTTAATATTTTAACGGTATACATGTGATACGTTTATTTTCAGTAAAGTTAAAACTGTTGAAAACGCCATTCTATATTAACATAAAACCATTTTCTTCTTACGTTCTTCAGGACGTACTTGGAGGAAGAGCTGACAAAAGCCAGAGAGCATCCACGTTTGAGGAAGGACATGTATGAGAAGATGGTTGCAGTGGATCCTGGTGCCCCTACGGAGCAGGAGCGGGCCCAGCAGGGGGTCCTCAAACCGCGATACATGCAGTGGAGAGAGACTCTCAGCTCTACAGCCACCCTGGGCTTCCGCATCGAAGGCATTAAGGTCAGACAGGCCTTCTATTCACATTCCTGTCTACACCGCTCAGACCAAACAGTTCAGCATGTTTCTACAAGAAGTAAAACAGTCAGTGGGAGTCAATACTTATCAGTGGCCACACACACTGTCGTGGCAGTGGAAAATGCAGTCAGTACACAGCCATTAATGGGACTGTTTGTTCTTTAAAAATATGTCCAGGGCTGGTTATCACAGTGCAGCAATAGTAAATTTGCATGTTACCCACACATAAATAGAAATATTTGATGTATCAGACTATGAGCTTTTACAGCACCATACTGTTATTTTCCAGTAGAGCAACAACTGCATTGGAAGCAAAGCTCTAACAGTGACCTGTGGGTTTTCCATCAACAGCCTCTGCAAAACACTTGGTGGAAATAGCTACTGAACTGATCCAAGAAGCTTAAAACTGATTGAAATTGTTGACCTCTCACTAATGATAAAAATGTGAAATAAATGGATCTCTCTGTTTTTCACAGAAAGCTGATGGAACGTGTAACACCAACTTTAAGAAGACAAAGCACAGAGAGCAGGTGATGCAGGCTCTGAAGGACTTTGTCAATGGAAACACTCAGATTCTGGTATGTTTCACCTTCTCTGCTTCATTTCAAATGCAAGACAATTTTCAGTCGGGGGGAATAAATCCTCTGCAATTAATACTAAGCTGCTATCAGTTACTGGTTAGATTAGCCTTAATGCTGAGATCAAAAGTGAAGACTGATTGTGTTTAAATATAACATAATTAATCTGCCAGAACCTCTAAAGCTCCCGTTTGTTTAACCAGTCGTGTTGTAGTTTGGAACTTCTTCTCCCCATGAAATACCTCAACAGTAGTACCTGTAATTTTTGCCTGTCAGGTTTTGCACAAATTAAACTAACAAGACAGAACATGTTGGTGAGCTTTGCACATGCTGGTATGAGCCTCATTAGATGTTTTTTATGCTATTCAAAGCTTCAAGTTTACTGTCCAAACAGCAGCTGTTCAAGTCTATCAAAAGTTGATTATATCAGAGATGGATGTTTTTTTCAGCTACATTCTCAGCCCTTACATTTCTTTTCTCCTTTACACAGAAACTCTACCTGCAGCGGTTGGAGGAACTGCGCACGGCCCTCGAGCAGTCGCATTTCTTCAGGACGCATGAGGTGGGACACACTAATGGACACTTCTTGTATGGCTACCAAACAAACCTGTTGCCTGAGTTCTAGATTTGATATTGTCCCATCAGCGTCATCCGTACTGAATTTTTCACCCATTTCACTGGTTTCTCTTTCGCAGGTCGTGGGCAGCTCACTTCTATTTGTGCACGACGCGTCGGGGAAAGCAAAAGTGTGGATGATTGACTTTGGGAAGACTGTCCCCTTGCCTGCTCCTCACACCCTAGACCACAGGAGTCCCTGGGTGGAGGGCAACCGGGAGGACGGCTACCTGTGGGGACTGGACAACCTCATCGACATTTTCAGCAGTATGCTCCCCCAAACACCTTGAGGGGGGTGGGGGGTGGATGGGGTTCAGAAGACTGCAGGAAAGGATTGACGAATGTCGAGAGAGTAGGAGAAGAGATTCTGGCTCCTCAGTGTGACCGAGGAATGACTGACTAGAACACCAGTTTAATAACTTTCCCCAGGTCCACTGTCTTGCCTGTGACTTTACCCATGTGTACCTGTGTGATAATGGGAGGATAAAGTGGCAAAGAGGACAATGCACATTATGTGGAATCAGGGAGCTGGTGATGTGAGTGAAAGTAGAATTAACTGTTGGAAGTTGTCACATGGACCGTGGCTTATTTTCTACTATCAACACTGCTGCTGTCACTCCTCGGCAGCTCCCTCTTTTGGCTAGAGGTGGACAAGGCGGTCTTCTCATGACCATGAACTTGATCCAGAGGAAACCCTTTTTTATTAAAAGCAAGCCTTCGAGGAGCATTGGGAAATGGGAGTTTTATTTTTGTCACGGACCACTTTTGATGTTTAAGTATACAGCAACACTAACTAAACCACTGGTCTGACCGTGTGTTAAGTAACTCTGCATGTAAATACAATTTAATTTTTCGGCCTTGGTATACCCTTCTTACCTTGTTTGTACAATTTCTGTGCCTCGCATTTTAAAGACGGATCTGTTTGATCATTCCAGTGCAGTAGACTCCTGCTTTTTTTTTCTCTCCTTACCTAGAGTTCACCCAAGTAAAAACGGGTTTACATCAAATCCCAAAGTTTTATCTATTGGTGAAAGCGGTTTTCCTATTTTTTTTTTTTTTTTTGTAATGCAGTGAGGTTTTATTTTCATTTAACTGTACAGTAAGGAGCTTGATAGCCACTTATGTCTGGAGTTTGTTGCACTATGGATCCACACAAAGCCATTGAACAAAAAAACAAGCTGTGCCTCTGTGTCTTAAGGTTTGAAGCTGACATGATAGACTGGGTTTACAGTTCAACTTGAACTTGATTTGCTGTTCTCTATTGATTCTCTCTGGTCAGTGTTGCTTTGCAGAGTTTTACAGTGCAGTGAAGGGCTAAAAAGGAAACTGGAATTTCAAAGCTACTGGAAGTTTTCACTGATTTATCAACTGGAAAAGCCTCACATACAATTGAAAGCGTCTTTGAAGGCAACAAAATGACCTAAAAATGAGGCTGTTGCTGTAAACCCAATTAAGCTACACTAAACAGGAGGTTTGTGGGTTTGGATTTTTGTATGCAACAATGTGAGTTTACAAAGAAATGACATTGTTATGATTACAGGTTGAGACCATACTTCTCATTCCTTTACTGGATTGCAGCAGGACTATGAACGTAATAATGTCGAGTTTTCCAGAACTCCTTTGACAGTGTCATGTAGCACTGTCTGGGTGTGTGTGGTTCACTAAGCACAAATTCCCAAATGCTTTAAACAACTGAGTCCATGAAATTGGAGTTAAAATTCAGGAGTGTAGATTTTCCATCTCTGAACAAAGACTGTATTAGCAGAGATGAGTAACGGTGTTTACAAAGTATTATACAGCTTTGCCCACAAATTCTTTATATTTGTAAGATTGCAAATGATCAGGTCCTCAAACTTGGGTGCTGTTTTTATGAGCAAGAAAAATTGATTTGTGACCACATTTTGTATTGTAAAAGCAGTGCATTCTGCAGTCAAAGCACAGATGAGCTGGTAGAAAAATGTTCAGAAATCCTTGCTTTGTCCCAAAGGTCATGGATTACAATAAACTGAAAAGGACAGTCTTCTGGGTTTTTCCTCTTTTGTCTTTAAATCCACAACCAGTCATAGTATGAAGGCAGTCTGTTAAACAAATTAAAAACCAATTGTGGTATAAATATTTTCTGTTCACTAAGGATACCACATCAACTTGAAAAAAGAGAGGTAGTTTCTCAAATAAAATGAGTCCATTTCATGCCATTTCCCAGCTCCATTTTTAAATTTCTGGAGTCTTCTAGAGCCCCTTTGAATGATTAAAGGTTCACAACAATCTATGTTATACAGAACCTCAAATTCACTAATTTGTCCAAGGTAAGTTTCTATACTGTGCATCCAGAAAGTATTCACAGCGCTTCACTTTTTCCACATTTTGTTATATTACAGCCTTATTCCAAAATGGATTAAATTCATTTTTTTCCTCAAAATTCTACACACAATACCCCATAATGACAATGTGAAAAAAAGTTTTGAGATTTTTGCAGATTGATTAAAAATAAAAAACGAAGAAATCACATGTACATAAGTATTTGCAGCCTTTTCCATGAAGCTCAAACTTGAGCTCAGGTGCATCCTGTTTCCACTGATCATCCTTGAGCTGTTTCTACAGCTTAACTGGAGTCCCCCTGTGGAAAATTCAGTTCATTGGACGTGATTTGGAAAGGCACACACCTGTCTATATAAGGTCCCACAGTTGACAGTGCATGTCGGAGCACAAACCAAGCAAGAAGTCAAAGGAATTGAGTGTAGACCTCCGAGACAGGATTGTCTTGAGGCACAAATCTGGGGAAGGGTACAGAAAAATTTCTGCTGCTTTGAAGGTCCCAATGAGCACAGTGGCCTCCATCATCCATAAATGGAAGAAGTTCGGAGCCACCAGGACTCTTCTTAGAGCTGGCCAGCCATCTGAACTGAGCGATTGGGGGAGAAGGGCCTTTGTCATGGAGGTGACCAAGAACCCGATGGTCACTCTGTCAGAGCTCCAGTGTTCCTCTGTGGAGAGAGAAGAACCTTCCAGAAGGACAACCATCTCAGCAGCAATCCACCAATCAAGCCTGTATGGTAGAGTGGCCAGACGGAAGCCCCTCCTTAGTAAAATGTACATGGCAGCCTGCCTGGAGTTTGCCAAAAGGCACCTGTAGGACTCTCGGACCATGAGAAACAAGTCTCTGGTCTGAGACAAAGATTGAACTCTTTGGTGTAAATGTCAGGCGTGATGTTTGGAGGAAACTAGGCACCACTCATGACCAGGCCAATACCATCCCTACAGTGAAGCATGGTGGTGGCAGCGTCATGCTGTGGGGATGTTTTTCAACAGCAGGAACTGGGAGACTGGTCAGGATAGAGGGAAAGATGAATGCAGCAATGTAGAGACATCCTGGATGAAAACCTGCTCCAGAACGTTCTTGACTTCAGACTGGGGTGACAGTTCATCTTTCAGCAGAACGACGACCCTAAACACACAACCAAGATATCAAAGGAGTGACTTCAGGATAACTTTGTGAGCTTTGAGGCTCACAGAATTGTCCTGGGCCTTGAGTGGCCCAGCCAGAGCCCAGACGTGAATCCAATTGAACATCTCTGGAGAGATCTCTGGAGAGATCTGAAAATGGCTGTGCCCCAACGCTACCCATCCAACCTGATGGAGTTTGAGAGGTGCTGCAAGGAGGAATGGGTGAAACTGCCCAAAGATAGGTGCGCCAAGCTTGTGGCATCATATTCAAAAAGACTTGAGGCTGTAATTGCTGCCAACGGTGCATCAACAAAGTATTGAGCAAAGGCTGTGAATACTTATGTACATGTGATTTCTTAGTTTTTTTATTTTTAATAAATTTGCAAAAATCTCAAACTTTTTCACGTTGTCATTATGAGGTATTGTGTGTAGAATTGAGGGGAACAAATGAATTTAATCCATTTTGGAATAAGGCTGTAACATAAAATGTGGAAAAAGTGAAGCGCTGTGAATACTTTCCGGATGCACTGTAGCCGTTTTACCTTTCAGGCAAATCTTTTAAAGGTTAAAACTGGTCAAAATAGTCCTTTAGCCAATGGTCATATTTTGGATCATCGGTACCAAACAAAGTGCCCAGGTTTAATACAGGTTTTAGGAAAGATTTCTCAGGTTCTCCAAATCAGTTGATAAGAAAAATTTGGTAGTTTTCTGTATATATTGATAGGATGTGAGTGACCCGTTGTAAGCAAATAAGATGTTTTTGTGGCGGATTTTTTTTCTTCAAATCCTTTTACAAATGCATCTTGTTTTTCATCAATGTAAACATTAAAATTCTGCAAATAGATACACTCTTTATTTTAAAGTATTATAATGTCATTTAACTAAAATTGCAAACACATAGTATAATTAATGCTTGTCGCATGTTTGCTCTGTGATGGCAATTATTTCAGTTTCTTCTACACTGATGTGAGGCTAGCCATACAATAGTAAAATGCAACTCTCAATAAACAAGAGTAAATAATAGTAATAAAACCCCAAATCCATTTTCTATGCAGATGACCTCTTTTCAGATGAAAGTAAATTTTGCATTTCATTTGGAAATCAAGGTCCCAGAGTCTGGAGGAGTGGAGAGGCACAGAATCCAAGCTGTTCTGGGTCCAGTGTGAAGTTTTCAGTCAGTGATGTTTTGGGGAGCCATGTCATCTCCTGGTGTTGGTCCACTGTGTTTTATCAAAGTCAGCGCAGTCATCTACCAGGGAATTTTAGAGCACTTCATGCTTCCCTCTGCTGACAAGCTTTCTGGAGATGCTGATTTCATTTTCCAGCAGGACTTTGTTGGCACCTGCCCACACTGCCAAAAGTACCAATACCTGGTTTAATGACCATGTCATCACTGTGTTTTTTTGGCCAGCAAACTCCTGACCTAAACCCCAGAATCTGTAGAGTACTGTCAAAAGAAAGATGAGAGACATCAGATCCAACAATGCAGACAAGATGAAGGCCGCTACCAAAGCAACCTGGGCTTCCATAACAGCTCAGCAGTAACACAGGCTGACCACCTTCATGCCATGCCGCACTGATACATTAATTTATGCAAAAGGAGCCCCAACCAAGTACTGAGTGTGTATATGGACATACTTTTCAGTCGTCCAACATTTCTATTAAAAATCCATTTTTGAAAATTAATTTTATTTAATATTCTATTTTTTTTGAGAAATTGAATTTGTGGTTTTCATGAGCTATAACCATCAAAATGAAAGCACCAAGGTGCAGCTGCCTCGATGCGACCTCTACTGGCTCAGCCTAGTTATTACAATACCTTTTTTCACAGCTCCATTGAGGGTATAATAGTGAGTTAAATGTGTGTTTATTTTGAAAACAAAGGCTTATCTCAAGATTCTGTCAAATTAAGAGTAAAGAAAATATGGCGATATGATACAAGCCTTTAGTTCCACTTGATTTTGACTGAGTGAGCTGTAAAGTTGGTAACAGATACACAATGAGTGATTACCATATGCCTCCATTGCACCAAGGCATAATTAATAGAAATAAACACTTGAAATTTATCACTGTGTGTAATGACACCACATAATGAGTTTCATTTTTTGCATTACTGAAATAAATAAATCAACTTTTTGATGACATTTTTAATTACATATATGAACCAAAATGATTTTTCAACACAATTGTTATAAGTAGATAATGCAATAAAATTCTTAAGTTACTCAATTTTACACGCCATCACCCATTTTCATACTACTTAGGCCACTAGCTTTCTAATGACACCAAACAAACCCAGGCACCTTTTTGGTACCAATACAGTGTTCGCCTCATGGACTAAAATGGAGTCATAGCCTAATAGCTATGACACGTACCACAAAAACATGTTGCTAAATGGCAGTGACCCTTGGTTTGAATCGCAACCAGGGTGATACTCCCTGCATGGCTCTGCCTTTGCTTGCCCCCACCCTTTCCCCTCTCCCAATTGCATCTGACCAGTAAAGGCAAATATAAATCTTAAAAAAAAAAAAAAAAAAAAATTGGTAGAAAGGTAGCATTTAAAGCAGGCTAGAGCCAAACATCTTGGCTTAGATGGATTCCCTGCATGCATTCTAACCTCAGGATTTAAAAAAAAAAAAAATTACATCTGTATCACAAAAATATTGGTTTTGCCATATTAAAGCAACAAAGCAGCCCCCACCTAGCAGAAGACCATCTCATCTCATATTTTCACATAGCATCATGTAGAGGATCTTCAGCAGTATCACGCTCTTCATTGCGTTTGTGTCCTTGTGTGAAGAAGCACCACCTGTCCGGCCAGTCCAGCCTGCAACCCTCCTTGAGGAACCACATACTGGGTCCCATCATTCGCCCTCTGGGGGTCCATTATCCTCAGCTGCCAATTGCTTTGGGCTACGTCATCAAACCTCCACAGCTGGTAGCGCAGGCTTTTACCCTGCTTAGCCAGGATATAAACTTCTTTGAGCGCCGGACTGCCGATGGGACATGGAGAACAGCTCTCGGCAGCCAGGCAGAGCCAGGGCAGAGTTGGGTCAGGGTGAGCATGCGCGTTACTCACAGTCCCGTGGTCCAAACCAAGGAGAACACCTGCAGTTAGTAAATATGTTAACTGTGGTGGATGTCGATGTTTTAAAAGTTCTATGTTAGGGCAAAACAGGAAGTCTCCATCGTAAACTAAGTCAGGGGCAGGCTCATCATGAACAACCATTTTGAGGAATTTTTCGCCAAAAATTCTGCATGGAGTTGCACAACATGTTATGGTAAAATAGATTAGCGATACAAACAGACTGGCTTGTTTGCAATAAATAAGCAAGTTTTTACTGACTTATCTGGTAAATTTACTCCATTTTGCTAATCAATTATAGTTTTCTTGCAAATGTGTAAGACATTTCTTTGTCTCCCAAATTTGTGACTTTATCACATCAGCTACTTTTTAAAGATGCTACAATGGCTACTTTTTTAATCTCAAATTTCTTTTTCTTCTAAGCTTGGTCATTTTTTTTCCTCCTAAATTTGATTTTTTAAAAAATTCTGATAAATTTACAACTTTGATCCTCCTAAAGAAATGCTATCCTCTTAAATCTGGAACTATTCCCTCTGAAATCGGCAACATCGTTCTCCTAATTTTCTAAGATTTTTTTTTTTAGTTTATGTTGAAGCCCCTGGTTATGAACAAAAGAGCCACAGGCTGCAAGCATCTTACAGGAGGCTAAAATAGGTGCAGTGAGTACCTGAAGCGACAGCCCAGTGTGCCCTGTGACCACTACGCTGGCACGGCTCATGGTTGTAGTCCTCGTCATACCTTTGCATACTATTAAGGAACTTCTACTTTTAAACAACCACATCACACAAGAGTTTTATCTTCAGATCAAATTTCACTTGGGTCCAGGATACGGGATGAGAACAGGCTGTCTCCCCCACAGGTGTGTGATGATGGCTGCAGCGTTATTACCATTCAAACCCCCGGAGAGCAGCTCGGCCTTACAGCCACACACCTCCTCTGCTAGTAGGGCCATGTTGCGAGCTGACAAAATAAAACCCTTCATGAGAACATAAAGAAACCAAACATCACAAAAGCCAACACTGTGTGAAGTGACATTTTAGGAAACTAAAACATACAGAGTGAGTCACAGCTAAAACCTGGATGGTTTTCTTATCTCGAACTCTGACAGAAAACTTGATGCTACTACATAACAGCACTCGTCTCTTTGCACGCGTTACCTGAAAACATTTCGCCCTGAGCCGTGTAACCCCTGCTCAGAGCTGTGTGAACCACAGTTTCCATGTCGACAGTCAGCTGCGGCTGCCGAAGGCAAGCTGCCATCCACAAAGCCACCAAACCACACCTACAGGATTACAAAAACACACTCACAGCCACACCCTTCATAATACATTAATTACTGAAACACAAAGGTATTCAGGCTAAAGCAACAATTCAGGTTTTTATTTTTTAAAATCATAGTAACAGTTACCTTTTTAGATACATGTATGAAGGGGGGGGGGGGCTGAAAAGTTCATAGTGGTCAAATTTGACCAAATGTGGTTTATTTTTCAACCGCAGGGATCCAAGCGCTGCAACACCGATGGAAGAAGTGTGTGGACCGAAGGGGAGACTATGGTGAAAAATAAACCACATTTGGTCAGATTTGACCACTGTGAACTTTTCAGCCCTCCCTCATAGAACTATGTGTCATATTGACAGGGTAGTTTAGTAAACTTACTGAGGACCATCTTGAATAAGTGAAGGCACATATGTGTTCACCAGGATCCACTGCAGGTCCGGTCTAAAACTGAAGCACAAAAACTAAAATGAAGAAACATGTTTGTTTAGCTGCTGTACATTTAGTCTTTTTGCAGGAGTATAAATGTCAGTGATAAAAAAAAACACATTTGTTAGACAGACTTTGACACAGGTATTTGACATGCAAGTTAATTTTATGAAGCTGCAATTGCTGTTGGTTGTGGATTATACTACTACTTGATGTATATGTGATTGTTATCAACAATATGCTGTAGGAGAAAGGCTATAAGAATTAAAAGCAGTATTAAGGACTTGTACTGGAGATCAAATGCAGAAGACATCTGTCCACGTTTCATACAGGCCATTCATTCATTCATTCATTCATTCAGTTATTAGGTCCCAATAACTATTTGGATCACAGTCTCACAATTATTAAAAAAAAAAAATCACGGCCAATTTCTAATTCCTAATAACGTCAGCGACTCATCACACAAACAGTTAAGGCACCGGAAAGCCACAAAATATCACAAAAGAAGCATTAGAACTAAAAAATATTTTCTGTCTTCATCTGAAAAAATATATTTAAAATCATCCATCAATTGTCTCAACTGTTTTAGTCACACAGAGCAGGAGCCTCAAGCAGCTGCCGTAGAGCAAGCGTTGGGGTGCACACAGGACAGACGGCAGTCCATCACAGAGCCAGCACACACACACACACACACACACACACACACACACACACACACACACCAGCTCAGAGTTACCGCTCCTCACTGTCTCTGTCCCTTCTGTCCACACCACACCCATCATTTTATGGAAACTGAACACAGCAGTTAATCCACGGACAACTTTGAAATTTTTTTTTTTTTTAAATACAGGTTAGTTTAATATATTCTGCTATTCAGTACCTTGAGTTTATGATAATGAAATGTGCTGTATAACACAGAACCGATTCAACTATCCCGTTTTCCTTTTACGCCACATTATTATTGTTCCGAACCTCATAAGCTAGTACATCTATCATTGGTGACATGTGGTCCCATTTACAGATGCCCTTCGTTTCGTGTGTGTGGCAGGTTTCCTGTTGGATAAGTCCAGGTGTAAATACAAAACACAATTGGGATGGAAATTACATCTGATCTTCCAAATCACCTCTGTAGGTGGGATGCAAGTTGACCCCATTTAACAGAAGTCTAAATACAGCCGAGTCTTCCAAACGCCTAGAACAGCTCTGACCAAAGGCCCACAGCTTTTTAAGATTTGAATTTAATGTATTTATACATTTAAACAAAAAAAAAAAAAAAAGATCAGCACTGCACTCTTTCAAAGACATCTCCGCTATAAAAAGTGTTTAAGTTTTAACTCTGCTTGTACTCCTCTGGCTCCAGCAGTGCTGACAATTCACCTTTTTTGGTCACCTGTTTCACAACACACTGAGGGTTATTTCATCTTCTCATAAAAGTTTTGACTGAACCAGCCTCTGATAAAAAAAAAACAGCTGACTCAACATCTTTTAAGCTTTAAACTTTATATATTTATAGTTAAAGTGCAATTCAGCATCCAGCTCGAGTACTGCAATTAAGATATCCAGACTTACAAATAAAAATCGCCATCACGTGTGCAAACTGTAACCTTACCTTAAACATTATGATTACTTGAACTTTTACTGTCAGAGATCCCCCCCCCCATAAATAAGTTTAATAAATTATCCACTACCCCACCACCACCACCAACCAAGCCATTTTTGTATATAAAATGTAGTAAATATTATCTTCAGGAAAGATAAATACTGAAGTGAAGTCCACTGAGCAGAGAGGAATATCAGGTTAATTCTGCCCTTCTGTCACCTCTTTGCAACTGTTTTCCTTCTATTAACACAAGCAGACTTATGTGTGCTCATTGTCTTACAAAAGTTGTAAACTGACCCTCATCCAAGTTAAAAAAAAATGTTCCCACTTGTTGCAGGTCAGTCACAGTTTTGTTTTGTTTTTTAATAATTTCCCCGTTAGTCATTTCATGGCCTCATTTAAGTAGGCAGGGACTGGTTAGTTTGCTGCTGAGAGGCTTGTTTTACTGCATACACAGGTCATAATTTAGTCAGTGAAATTCTGCAATTTGTGATTTAGGGCTACACAAATATGATTTCACTTGGCAACAGGTAGACCACATCATGTTTAATAATTAGTCTCATCATCTTTTTACCTCGAGTGCCTCTTGAAAATATCAGTGCGTCTCAGTAAGTTATAAGATCAAGCTTTGTAATTTATTTCAAAAACCATAATCAAATTAAACCAAAATGCTTTAAATATTTCACTGTGCACATAATGAATACATGAAAGATTTTAATAATATTGAATGTGTTCCTTTTTCTACAATATTCTAATTTACTGAGATGCACAAGTATGTGTGTTAAATTAACACACTTGGCCACATCGTCCTCCCCCCCAGCTCCTCTTGATTGTTTTTTCTTCACTTCATGTTCTACCTGGCTCAGCTCCGAGTGGCTCATCACCACATCAGTTAAGAAATGATTTGCAAACCTGTAGGGCCAGACTAACTACAGCAATTTGGGAGGTGGAATTCCTGAAGGGAGACCCACCCATCTGAGACACTGCCATCCAGAGGCTGTGCTGCACTGTCACATTTGTAGAATATGAAATATCAGGAGTGCGCTTCTACCTCAGATTATGGGATTATAGTCACCTTTATTTTACCCAACAGTGAAGTGGCCCTCTGGGAATTCTTCTTGATTTCCTGACTGTTAATCACTGAGCGCTATAGCAACTATCAGCTGAAGAAAAAGCATGAGAACACTGCATCCATGTGAAGGAGATGGCCATCAAAGGTTATAATTAACAGATGTTTACATAACATATAGCTAGTTCACAGTGAGAATCTCACCTGCTCTCCCTCTGACTGAGCAGTAAGCGAGCCTCAGTGTGATCTCCTTCTACAGCGCTCCTGCTGCTGGCTATGGTCTGATACAACTTCTTCTTGGCTGAGGATGGTGGACATGGAGCAGGTAGCGGTGCAGGAGGAGGAAGAGGAGGAGGAGGTGGTGGTGGTGACGAAGGTGGGTGCTCCACTGACATCTTCATAAAGCTCTTTTGTGATTTACGCTGAAAGCAGTAGTGGGCCAGTTAGTATGCCATGCAGCTCTTCAGAGGCCGAATCTTACAGGCCCCACTGCTGATATTACCACAGTAACAAATGATTTTGGTTTCAGGCATACGCTCAGAGGAATGACGGCAAAACTTTGCATGTCTCTTCCCAGTTGCCCTGTCTTGAGAAAAATAAATAAATAGACCAGACCATCAATGATGGAGTAGCTCATTCCAGCCTGATGAAATCACCCCAGGAGTGCTCATATCTCCTGACCGCTGACCTAAAGCACAGTCTAGATACAGGCCCATCAAGATGTGCTTAAAATCAAGGTCAGTGGCCTAGAAGGACTAATGTTTTTTTTGTGAAATCATAAATGCCCAGATCTTCTGACCTTTGACAATGACCTTGACCTCAACCTGGATGCAGACCCATCTGAGGGTCACTGTGGGTGAGTTTCATGAGAATTGAAGTAATTTCCTAGAATGAGCAGCAATTTTCATGAAATCACCCAAGTCCCCAGATCTCCTGACCTTTGACCTTGACCACAACTTGGATGCAGACTCACCTGAGGATCATTGTGAGTGAGCGTGGTGAGAACTGGGGTTAAGATCGAGGAACAGCAATTCCTGCGAAATGTGGACAGACAGCTGCCACGTCATTGCATTAGCTCCTTTCAACTCTGGCAGAATAAGCTAACAATCAAAACCTAACTCTTTCTTTTACGTATCTGTTTTAATGTCCATTTTACAAGCTTTGTCAAAAACTGATTTATATCACAGGTGTGTAAAATCTGACCCCCGAAGTACCAAGGAAAACAAAACCACCCTCAAATAATCAGTCAGATGAACTCTTACTCCATAAAGTCTAAAGGCATTTTTAGTGTTATTTAACTCATTTTCCAATGCAGTGCATTGCAGTTACTTGAACAATAGAACATATGGATAACTGACAATATGTAGGACAATTCAAACTAAAATAAAATGTAGGTGGAAGGAGAAGTTAAGGAGATGAGGAGGCCCAATACTAACAGGGGAAGAAAAGAGGAGATGTCTCTGGCACTTTCAGGTTTCCATGGCAAACTGTCTAATATCATTTCTTAATTGGTCTAAAAAAAAACCAACTGCAAATAATTTGCCCTTGTTTTGCATAGGTTCTGTTCTGCTCTGAGTTTTTTGAACCAATTAAGAAGTAAAAATAGAACAATTTCCCGTGGAAACCTGAAACTTCCAGGGACTCCTGGTTGAAAAACACTGATTTAAAAGACCAAAAGATGTCACAAAAACCCAACTTTACAAAAGTTGCATACAATACTTGAACACTTTAAGCCACATTACTTCCAACGATCACTTCAAATTAAATGGCAATGGAAAGTAATATTAAGTCACATTTGCTTTTGTTGTTTCTTTGAAACACATTTTAGATTTTTTTTTTTTTAGTTTTGTTCAATAAAGTTAAAACAAGGACATAAACATTAAATGATATGATATAAAACTGCCTTAGAGAGGTTCAATATTACCACACAAACAGCAGGCCAGGACCATGTACTACTTCCTTGGGTTTTTCTGGCAGCTGCCATCCTGAATGGTGCGTTACTGCCTCCTGCTGGGTTCCCTTCTCTACATCCCGATAACAACTTCAAATGCAATTTATGATTCCAGTGGAGGGGAGGAATCGTACTAACACCCATCCCCCACCTCCACTGTGTCACCAGCTTCAACTATATCCACAAATGTCCTGCCTGTATTCAGTCTCCTTTGCCCACTCATCATCTCCTCCCTCGCTTGCTCATATTCTCCACGCTGTACTGCTTCTTTCACATGATCACAATGGCCAGTTGGAGGCTTTCCCTATAATTGCAAGTGTGCCTTTAAAATTACAGTGACCAATTCTTAACCGACGCACTGCGACTTGCTCGCTCCTATTCCCCCTTCTTTTATTTACTCTTCCAACATTCTTATTTATTGCATATAAATGCCGCCCTTTCACCTCCCCGTCCCAGTAATGTTGCCACTGTGCCATGATACTCCTCCACACAATACTCCTCCCTTCTGATGTGGACAACTTCATTCCCATGTCAACATTGTCTTTTGTGATTGCAATCTTTGCCCGTCTGCTCTCTCATTCCCTCGGATTCCACGGTGTGCTGGAACCCACATAAATTTAATGTTTTCCGCCCTGATTTCGAAGCCATAACAACGTGAGCATGATCTCATACGGCAGATACTGATGATTCTTTGCTCCTCCTGACTGTAAACTTAACAATGCTGATAGCGAGTCACTGCAAATAAGCACGTCAGTGTCAGACACCTCCTCCAACCACTGCACTGCACACACAGCTACATCCAACCAGCAGATCGCCATCGATAAGCACCCGGACAGATTTAACGTCACCAATCTTATCTCGAATGAGCTTTGTGAGTTTCAAAGGATCCGTCTTTTTTTTTTTTTTTTTACCCCTCCTTGCTCAAACCGCACAACACTGCGGGAGACACGCGACTTCTTTCTCGTGTCTGCTCCCTCACCCTCTGTCCCTCCACAACTAGTCCCCTGCTTTTCCCACACCCGTCCGTGTCACAGTCCATACTGTCACACTCCTGCCTTTCCCCCACGACACCCCAGTCAAGGCGCCAGGACAAAATAAAACCCACACCCTGTGATTCAATAACCTGCACCTACCCGCCCACATCTCACACTCCCGCTGTCCTCCAACTCTGCCAGGTGGACTCAAGACTGTATCATCCTGTTTTTGGAATAAAAATGGATCACGTCTATTATTTTTACACAATGATCCTACAAAACACATTTCCGAGTAATGCTGGCGGGCAGATTACCGGCATGGCCTGCTGCGGCTCAACCATACAAAACGTCCAACAGTTAAACCCATATTTGGCAGTCTTCCACTGCTTTTTTCTTCTTCGTTGAATAGATCAAACCGTGAAGAGGTGGACTGCCCTCTTCTTCTTTGGATTTTTACGGCAGCTGGCATCCAATATGTTGCATTACTGCCTCCTACTGCCCTTTAAACCCCACTACCGCACTGCTAAATAGTCCTGTATCTTTTAGGAAGGTCATTAACATTTTCCTGCCCTCCACCGATTCTGCAACCCTAATTACATCTTTTATTAAGCGGGAAAAGATGGATGGATACTGCTCACCACCGTTCCCTTCCTCTGGAGCCTAGCCATAGCATTCCTTCTCTCCTCTATACATCTGCAACATAACACCACATGCTCTACTGTCTCACTTTCTTCACACTGATCACAATGGCCTGTCGAGGACAGAGGAACTGAGGGACAGTAAAGTCCTCATATGTAGTGACTCGGTATCAGCACTGGCCAGTAGGACTGCACCTAATTCCACCGCATACACATTTAAACAATCAGATGTTCTTTTACTGACCCCTCTGGGGTACCTAGCAATCACAGTGTCTCCTTTGACCCATCTGTAAAAATCCGTACATGATCACTGTAATACTTTTCTGTATATCTATAATATTCCTGAACTAAATCTGCTAATGTATTTTTGTGTTTGAGTTTCAGTAGCCCCAGATCTACCGCTGCATTTTCTAACACCCATACTGGTCTCGTGGCCACCACGCTGTTGGGCAGAGCGCTAACGAGCGCACGTTCAGTTCCCCTGCAACGCTTTCGCCTAGGTTAGCTCTTATAATCCCTGTTAACGTTAATGCGTCTGCTGCAAACATAATATTTGGTAAGAGAATCATTAACATAAAAAGTAATATGAAAATGCAGAAAAGTGTTAAACGTTCCTACATTTTTCAGCGGAACTTTGACGCAGCACCGGAAGTTACGTTTTACTCAACGCGAGAATATAGAACGGGATTTTTCTACGGCAGCCGGGATTTTTTTTAGTCGTCTTTCAGAGGTGGGTACACGGCTGGTGAAACACTTATCTTTACATTATTGTATTGATCTATATTTTAAGCAGTTTTTGGCAATAACGTGATTATGACGTGATCGATCAGCAATGTAAAATATCATACGACGTGGAAAATTGGCCAGTGATTAAATTTGGAGCTAACGTTAGCGCGACGTCATTCATACTGGGTTATAGTTTGCTAATGTTAGCACCATGCTTATAGCTGTCTTAAAAGCTAAATTTTCCTGTTCACGTTTCATCTGCAGGTAAAAACATGACCACCCCGGAGGTTCGACTCAATCATACGATCTACATCAACAACTTGAACGAGAAAATCAAGAAAGATGGTATGTTTGCTGATATGGTTAATTCACCCTCCATGTTTCTGTTAGATACCAGATGTGGGTAGTAACAAGTTACTTTTACTCTGGTAGCCTTTTTTTTTTTTTTTACAAAATGTACTTTAATGAGTAGTTTTATTTCTACTCACTGAAGTATATTTACATTTTGAAGAACTAGAGCAGGGGTGTCCAAACTTTTTGCAAAGAGGGCCAGATTTGGTCAGGTGAAAATGTATGGGGGCCGACCAGTCAGCCTGACATTCCTCGAACCATTACCATTGTAAATTATCATGTAAATATGGAACTATATCACTTTGATGTCTGCAGCTAGGTTGACATTGCAAATGAGAATCTGTTGTCAATTGCATTACCAGGATAGTTAAAGATTAAAATAATAATAAATTACATACAAATAAACTATTTTATGAAATTTGACTCTGAATATTTTTAGAAACGTGTATTTATTGATTTTGTTTCAACAAATCACATCCCAGTGCATTTTGACAAAGAATAGTATAGTCCAGTGTTTTTCAACCTTTTTTAAGCCACGGCACATTTTTTTACATTGACAAAATCCTGGGGCACACCACCAACCAAAATGACACAAAATGACTCTCTATAGCCTAACACAGTAAAAATAATAAAATATAGTTAGCAATACAGTTTCTAAATGTATTTATACTCACTCAGTGTGAACCCTGGGCCTGTTTAGATGAACACAAAGCTGATATCCTGGCAGGAATGGAAGAAAGACACACACGGAGCTCTTCCTCAACAGCTCTCAGTCTCTCTCTGTTTTTAGTGTTTATCGCAGTCAAGCTTGAAAAGCTCAGCTCACACAGATATGTCGTGGAAAATGGGAGCAATGTTGAAACAGCTTTGTTGGCCAGAATGGGGAACTCCTTGGCAGCAGTCAACCAAAAGCTGTCCAAAGGAAGATCAGCAAAGTTTAGCTTTAAACCATGATCTTGTTTCAGTTCAATGAGTTCCTCTTGCTCCTGTAAAGTCATGTCGTTTCCAACAACTGATGCTGAGCTGTATGGGTCACAGTTACATGGGCAAAATTTCTTCAATCTGATTACAAATTCAGATCAGAATTTTACTGTTTACATGGATCCTGAAAAAGCTGATCTGATTTGGACGTGCGTTTTCATGTGTCACAGGTTTGAACGGAATAAATCATTTTGACATGCGCAGGTCGACATTTCGACATTCAGAAAATAGTAGAAGAAGAAGCAACTTCCAGTGTTAGCAAGCCCTGCTTCGTGTCGAAATTGACCTGTATCGTGTTATTCAGACTGTACTTTTGCTTCTGCTGGTCTCCGTAATGAAGCTACAAGTACAGCAGGACGATACAGACCAGTTTTGTTTTACTCCCACTGTTTTTCGCTAGCTGCTGCTAAGGCGGAAATATGTCACGTCGACGTGCGGCTGGTGTACAGACATGCGCAGTAAACATATTTTCTGCCCTGTGTTCGGAATAAGTGTTTTCATGCACACCATTCGGATTAACAATCGGCATAACCCACCCCTCTCAATCGGAATGAAATTTTGATCCGAATGAGCGTGATCGGGTTAGAATATTCAGATTGCCCTGTTTACGTGAAGCATTTTTATTCCAATCAGGCTTTTAATCCGGTTACTTGTGTCCATGTAAACATAGCCATTCACTCGAGTAATTAACCCCTTGACGCCTGTTGTCGCGAATTCGCATCAAACCGCTTCCGCTCCAAACGCAACCAAAATACCGTCTGTATTCCTCCACTTCTGATTGGAGCACTTTCAACACATACCTAGGAACCTTTTGCAAGCATTAGTTTCTCGTAGGAACGATCAGAGACGGAGCACCATCCATTTCCTGATGGCCAGGGTTAGGGTTTGGGTTAGGGTTATAGTTTGGCAGTCATGAGAGTTGAAAATACTGAAAATAACTTTGTTGCATAAATAAAAGATTCTTCATACTTCAGATGGGAACAGGTGCTTTTTTACCATTTTTTTTTTTTTACCATAGATGCCTGTTTTCGCTAATTTGCATCATACCTAAAATTATATCTATTTTATGTGCTATAGTCAAATTAACTTTCTCAACTTAATTTAGCATCTACTTGAAAGCAAAAACACAAGTGAAATTTTTCATAATTGGAAATAAATTCAGGCGTCAAGGGGTTAAGTTAAATTGGATAATTTCCCACCGCACACCTAACGATCTCTCACGGCACACTAGTGTGCCGCGGCACATAGGTTGAAAATCACTGGTATAGTCAAATTAAATGACAGAAATTTGACAAAACTGTGGTTGATCATCACAAAAAATCAATTCACTGAGACTCTGGAATTTATTCTCCTCAGAAGAATAAAAAAAATGTACCTGCATTAATGTGAAGGGTGACACTGGTGTTTCGACTGCAGTAAGCAGGCCAGGTCTGGCTCAAAAGCAGTGGTTTTGATGTGCAAGATGTCACACAGGTGAGCGTCACTTAGTCTTGTCCTCACATGGTTCTTGTTGATGTTCATAACCGAGAACGTCTTCTCGCACAAGTATGTCGAGCCAAACAAGCTCAGCATTTTCTTAGCAAATGTTCAAATCTCTTGGAACCTGTCTTTGTCCAGCTGGCGGTAAAAGTCGACGAGAGGGAGTTGTTGGTGGCGACTGTGACACTCCGCGTCACACTGCAGCTCAATGAGCTCCAGCTGGAGGTGGTCTGGAGCGTCATTAGGATCCACGGAAAAAGGGGTGGAAAAAAGTGTGATCTCCTTTTCAATAGCTGCGAAATCCCTGAAACGCTGTTGAAACTCCTCAGTCAGAGATGAGATGTTTTCTGCATACCTCCTCATTTGCGCACTAATATTGTTTTCTGGAAAATTGGTCATCATTTCCTGCAGTGATGGGAAATGTGTGGTATTGGGCTGCGTTTGTGACAGGTGCCTTTGGAAAAGTAGCAGCTTTGTCCGAAAAGCTTTTATGTATGAATACAGTTGGCTCACCACTGCATTTTGCCCCTGAAGGCTCGTGTTCAGCGCGTTCAGATGTCGTGTTATGTCAACTAAAAATCCAAAATCAGCCAGCCAAACAGGATCGCAGCGTTCCGGCATTGGTTGTCCGACGCTGGAAAGTTCACACAGGGGTCACGCGACTAGAATGCGGCCACAGGTCTACTGCCACCCTCTGGTGAAATATAAAATTGCTGTTTTTGGTATGTGTGTATTGTTGACTGTGGGAAACTGTGCTGGAGGGCCACATATTATTGATTTTATGACAGGACGCTTCGGGCCGGTGGAAATTTGGACATGGGCCGGATTTGGCCCGGGGGCCAGACTTTGGGCATGCCTGAACTAGAGGGTACTCAGAGAGCGCATACCTCTGCCAAGGCTCAGGTCCCTCCCTCCCTTTGTCCTCCCCTCCGTACCTTTGTCAATATCACCATCCATCTGTGCATTGCGAGATAGGGCCTTGGTGGAGGTATGCACTCACAGATCACCTCCAACATCTAATGAGTTCATCTTTGGGCCAAGGGTCACTTCTAGTGAAGATGTCATCCAAATCCATCTGTGAGTTTTTGCGCGATCCTGCTAACAGACAGAGAAAGGTCAGCAAAACCAATATTACTAAATTATATGACTATATTATAATAACAAGACTGTCATTACGTGTGTTGACCATACATTGGGGCTGGGCATTTCCACCTTAAATCAGCATCATGGTTTATTGAATCTTTCAGGTCAGTTTTCAGGTTTTTTTTCCCCCCTTCTTCTCCCTTACAGTTTACTGACAAGGTTCATAATTATTAAGCAATATTACACAACAGTGTGGTATGACATCACTGCGGTGCGTAGTAAACAAACCTCATAGAACAGGCCTATTGTGATTTCACAAACAAAAAAATTAAAACATTGTCCAATGCTGAAGTTAAGCGCAAGTTATGCACCTGTATCGAAGCAACGCAGCTGCGACTGCAACTTTTTCTCTGTGCAACGATCTTATGAAAAGTTGCTTTTTCTTAACATTTATTAGCTCCAACTCCATCACAGTCTGCTCTTGTCCATTGCTATTTCATAAACAAAAACACACAACAAACACAAATCACTCTACACATTGGCTGAAACCCGTTTTGGCAACGGAACAAAGCATTTCACCCAACGCACAAGAACAAATTGGCGATCACTGCATCTGCAATGGATTTCGGTAATGGCGTTGACATGATGTGACTGCATAAATTCCACTTTAGTGTGTTTACATACCATGTGGGTGACGTAGCTGGCAACGACATCCTCAGCTTGTCTGCCAGTTACGTCTGCAGGCACTCCAAACCCTGTCTTAAGCGCACACTTTGCTATCTTTTTCTTGGTGTCTTCAGATGAAATAATGTCAATCATCACATACTATGTGGATGAAGACCACATTTCTTTTCGTTCCAAGCCGTTTTACTTTTTCTGCAGTGTTTGGTGGTTGTGACTGGAGGCAGCCACACTAGTAAAGACACTGTTTCTGGGGTATGGAGGTGCGTGCTCGTGCACGTAACTCCACAGACCAAGTAGCCCTGAATGCAGTATGCAGTTTGGGGCGGGGCTCAACGTTTGACTCCGCCCACCCTGCCCCACCATTAGCATCACCCACTACACTTGACTCATTCTCGGGTGTCATCTGGTGGCAGAGGCCATGCGCCACATTCACAAACTTCAATACCAGTTACCTATGGACAGAGTGGCCTAAAACCCACTTATTGATTGCATACTAGTACATACCCGTCCATGCCCGTAGAAAGCAAGTATAGGCAAGTATTTCTGCATGCCCGGCGCTGAAGGGTGTCCTCCTGTCTCAGACGACTGTGTTGATCACAGTCATGCCTGCAGTGTACTGCTTGAACCTGAGGTGTTTCATCTTCACGGCATCTTTTCTGATGTGCAGCAGTTCCCCTCACTCTATTGCTCTCCATCTGGTGGGTCTTCTTCTTCGTTCAGACCACTGATTGAGGGATAGGTGCATCGTATTTCCAATTCATGGAGAGGATCCTGAAAATTGATCTGAGCAAAAAGTGGCTTTGGACCGTGTTCTGCCAGACCTGTGCATGCCCGTAGAAACCAAGAAACCGGAGCAATCGGATAAAATCAGTGCTTTGCTTGGCATTTTACAGATTTGTAGTGTAGACTGCCATTCTTCAGGGTTCCACATTTTTAGTGTCAGCACCTGTTTTAAAACAACATTGCTCAGAAAGCAACGCTTTTGCTTAATTTCTTCATCTTGAGCAAGAATATGAAGAGTGCTTGATCTGGCAACTGTGCTCGCGGCAAGGTAGAATTGGGCATGGCTGAAGCAATCTGTTGTGCAGAAAACACCAACGTGCTGTAAAGCAAGGTGAATGGCATCATGTCAGATGGTGTGAGTGCGATTCGTGGAATGAGGAGAGTGCGTCCATTGACGTCATATAGTCATCCTATCTATAGATCATCGGAACATCATAGGTCATAGCAAGTCCTATGATCGTGAGTGATGCCTGCCGTTGATCACATAGTCAAAGACACCTGTCTATATAATCTATTTGACGGCGTCGCCAGGAGCATCATGGGTGATGCCTGCCATTGATCACATAGTCAAAGACACCTGTCTATATGTCTCTATGATGTCATATAGACATCATATCTTTATGACGGCATCGCGAGTCCTATGTAGCCTGAGATCATAGGATCATCATAGGACATCAGGCAGACATCATAGATGTCCTAAGACCTATGTCTATATGATGGCACGGACAGATGGGCATCATAGGACTGTCTATAGGACAGCACATAGATCCGCTGCACATCATACAACGCCCTATGATGTCTGCATGATGTCCTATGATGATCCGATATGTGCCGTCATATAGACAGTCCTATGATGCCTATCTGTCTGTGTGCCGTCATATAGACATCACATGACATCTTTATGACGACATCGCGAGTCCTATGATGCCTGTCTGTCTATGTGCCGTCATAAAGATATGACGGCATCGCAAATATCTTTATGACGGCATCGCGAGTCCTATGATGCCTGAGATCATAGGACGGCCTGTGATGCATCATAGGACATCAGGCAGACATCATAGGCCATCTTATGATGTCCTATAAACGTGACTGACACATACACAGATTTCTTGAATTTATAGAGTGATGATGATATAAAAATAAGTTTTTTTTAACCCTTTTAAGTCATACCAGCTCGGACGTCGCCCGGGTTGGCAGGGTCGGGAGTTCCTGGCAGCGGAGGGCGACGGACGGAGCTGCATGGAGGAATCTGATCAGACCTAAATGAAACAGTCATTGTCACCCCCGACAGACTGCTATGATGATATGTGATTAACTCTCATGATTGACTTTATATTTAATAATTTTGACTTTATATCACAATCATTGTCATTTATATCAGGATCAGGTCTGGTACCAAAATGTAGTTCTTTAGAAAAACATGCTTCTTTTAGTTTTTTTTAGTATCTTAAATGTAAATACTACATATTATATTAAATAACATTTTTTTGTCTCTAGTCAGTAACATAATGGTAATACTTGAACATTTTCATGAGCCCCCACAACTGTTCTTATGCGGGTTCAGTTCCCACATAACTCAATACCTGTGTTACAATCTAGGGCCAGCTGAACATAGTGAAAGGCTCATGCATTTGGGAAACTGCTGAATGCAATTCCTATTTTTAACTTGTTAACTCGTCAAATGTCTTCTTTTTTCTTCCAGTCCGTAATTTTATCCATGCTGCCTATATTTAAAGCAAAGTTTTTATACCATAGCATTTCCCTGAGTGTGATGCAATCAGCTAGACTAAAGTGATGTCTGTGCCTTGAACTTGGCTTTATTTTTAAAAACATTGAGAACACTTGAACATGGCTTTATTCTTGCCTTTCAAAAGAAACAAAAACTCTCATCTTCCTTGCATCGACAATCTCATCACAAAAAGCCTCATAATCATCCTGAGAACTGAAACTGAGCATGAACGGTTCCCTCAGTTCCATGGTTACCTCTTCACTCAGGCCATCAGACATGTGCAGCTCTTCCTGTGCCCTCATGTGGTCTCCCCTGTTCATAGAAAATCACTTGGGAAAGGGAAAGTGTGCCCTTGAAAGTCTGTTTTTCACATCACCTTGCTGCCTCCATGGTGTCCCTTAGAAGAGCATCTTCCTAGTTAAGAATAAAGGGAAAGAGAGAAAGTAAAGGTTGGAAAAGGCACAAAACAGTGAAATGAGAAAAGCCCACAGAAGGCTACATATCCCATTCCCTGTTCCAAGTTCTGACAAGTTCTCAACTTCCTCTAGAAAGAAAATAGATTGTGGTTATTATAGGGTACAACAGCACAAGAGGTTAAAGAAATCAAGAAGGCTAATGATGATTTTAAGTATGCTAATTTAATAGAAATGGAGAAATGACTGCAAAAAGATCTGTGGCATCCACCTGTAAAGCATTTGTACAACTTCTGAGATAGATTCTGAATGCTGGAACTTTTTGGGTGTGATGTCTTCTACATCATGAAATACATGGAGGGGTTAAACTATAGTCTTCAAACAATAGTTTGACTACATGACCAATTCATCACATGACCTCTCACCTGAAGTCTTTTTTTTGTTCTTGACGTCTTTTTCTTTCCCACAATCTGTCTTTTTCAGACCTTGGTGATTTAATGACAACATGCATTCACTATGAAAACGTTCATGTCAGTCTGTCCACAGTGAATGCAGTAAAACAGGAGAGATGAAAGGATGTTATTCAAAAGTGTGATCATATTGAGGGCACTTACGGCATGGGAAAGTTCTCTGAGAACAAGACTTCGCCATCTCCTAATTTGCCCCATGTTTTCCTTTGAAGAAAGAAATGTAGGATGGGTCAATTTGTTTCCAAAAATAATACTTTGTATTCACGAGGCAAAATGTGTCACAATTTACACATACCTCACTGAAATTGCACTTGGCCCCAGTTACAATGTACAGAGCATACTGTAGGGCAAGAAGTACTGGTTAACATCATGTACATTCACAGGATATATTGCATAGTTCAGAAGCGCACTCTTTCATTCAGACCCCTTTCATATAGTTATAAATTGTATATCTGGTGTAAAAATAGTCCAGAGTCCATTGTCCAAGTATACTACTTTTTATATTTCAATACAAATAGTGTGTTTTGAATGTAGCAAGCAAACAAAACTAATATTTCATTTTACAGAAAATGGGAATAATATATAACATCCTCTATAGCCAAGGTCTTACCATCGTGAAGTACGTGGACGACACCAACTTGGTTGGGCTCATCACCGATGATGATGAAAAGGCATACAGGGCGGAGGTAGAGGCTGTGGTACCAAGCAAACAACTTGAAACTGAATGTCCAAAAAACCAAAGAAATTATACTGGACTTCAGGAAGAACAGACAGCCCCCACCCCCCCCACACCCCCAATAAATTGAAACCATGTGGAAACCATCCACCGTCCCCACCTTCAGGTTCCTGGGCACCCACATGTCCTCTGACCTCTTCTGGACTGTCAACACCAAGTCCCTGGGGAAGAAAGCCCAGCAGCAGCTGTACTTCCTCCATATCCTGAGGAAGAACAACCTGGACCAGAAGCTGCTGCTGGCCTTCTACCGCTGCTCAGTGGAGAGCGTGCTCACCTACTGTCTGGGTGTGTGGTACGCCGGCTCCAAGGTCGAAAACAGGAAGGCTGTGCAAAGGGTCATCAACACCACCCAGAAAATCATCAGCGGCCCTCTGCCTTCCCTAGAGAACATCTCCAGATCCTCCTGTCTCAGAAAGATCAAGGCCATCACAGGAGACTTCTCACATCCCGCCCACCACCTGTTTGACTTGCTCCCCTCTGGATGACGGTTCAGATCAACCAGGTCCCACACCTCCAGACTGACAAACAATTTCTTCCCTGGGGCCATCCAGACTGCAAACAGTCAGAGGCCCCACCCCCCCTTCCTCCGAACGCTCACATGCACAGAACTGGGGACCTTTTTAATTATCATAATGACACACCTGTCTTTGCACTCCGCACTTTCATGTACATTGACCCATCTGTGAAACCACTACCATTCCTGTGTATATTTTCCATAATCCTTGGGCCATTTTATTCAGTCGTGTTTTCTGCACTCTGCATTCTTACATACATAGTTCCATCCGTGAAGCCACTATCACACCTGTGTATATACCTGTGGGTTATTTTTATTTCAGTCACGTGTTTAATCATGTATTCTGTAACTGTGTTTTATCAAATCCTTCTCTCTTACTTTATTGCACAGTAGCCTAGTGGAACACCCACAATTTCATTGTACTGTACAACTGTACAGTGACAATAAAGCCTATTCTAGTCTATCAAAACAAATGCGCCATAGTTATTTGAGCACCCTTGCTTTGTTAGACCCTGGGGTGTGAACAAGATATTTCAATAAAGGAATGCAAGTGAACGGTAAATGTTAGCAGATGCAATGAAGAAATAACTAACCTAAACATCATTCACACCAAGTGGCCTCTGGGGTCCAGGGGAGAGGATGTGTCAAAATAGATAACCTAATGCATGGAATAGATCAAATGAAAACAACCATTGATGAAAACAAACAAAAACGGACTAGTAGTTTAAAACAGAATTACCACTGTCCAGATGGCATGATGCCAGGCACCCTAAAAACCTGGATAGATGTGCTCTACTCTGATCTCTCCAGCTGCTGCTACAGAGGGGCTCGAGAAAGAAAATCTCCCTAGCCTGTGGCCTCAGCATCTGTCAAATGTGTTCAAATATAACCATATACATTGACTTAAAAATTTAAAAACCTGAGTGTAAAGTTGTGGAATTTTACTGAAATACTAACAAAACTGTCATGCATCCTAATTATAGCAAACTATAATTATATATAGCAAAATTTGTTGTGTAAGGAAATAATAGAAGAAAATATAAATGTATTTATTTACACAGAGTATCCATTGTCCATGGATGAACACTGGAAGAATAATCCAGAGTAGACTTGCTGCATTGTCCTGTAAAAAGATGTCTGTTGATGAATATAAAATGCTCAAACTTCACTTACCAAAGCAAAACTGTGAAACAAATTACCGACAGGTGATCCATTGGGTTCACTGATGATGGTGGGAACCAGGGAGCAGTGACATGGCTTTCTTCAGAAAACGCATGTTCTACTCTCCGTAACAGAGAGTTTCATAATCGCTTAATGTCAGTTATACGTATAACTATAATATCCAATCCATTTGAATTAAACATTTCATAAGGGCTACACTACCTTCTCAGTAACTTTGAGATAACAGTTAAGGATAGAGAAGAATACATAAATTATGAAGTTACCAAGACATTTTTTAAAATTACATAAACTGTATCAGCAAAGCACATTCTGTACACATACAGTGCATCCGGAAAGTATTCACAGCACTTCACTTTTTCCATATTTTGTTATGTTACAGCCTTATTCCAAAATAGATTCATTTTTCCTCAAAATTCTACACACAACCCATAATGACAATTTGAAACCATTTTTTTTTTAAATTTTTAATAAATTTGCAAAAATCTAAAAAAAAAAAAAAAAACCCACTAAGAAATCACATGTACATAAGTATTCACAACCTTTGCCATGAAGCTCAAAATTGACCTCAGGTATATCCTTTTTCCACTGATCATCTTTGAGATGTTTCTACAGCTTAATTGGAGTCCACTTGTGGAAAATTCAGTTGATTGGACATGATTTGGAAAAGCATACACCTGTTTATATAAGGTCCCACAGTTGACAGTGCATGTCAGAGCACAAACCAAGCATGAAGCTAAAGGAATTGTCTGTAGACCTCCGAAACAGGATTGTCTCAAGGCACAAATCTGGGGAAGGGTACTGAAAAATTTCTGCTGCTTTGGAGGTCCCAATGAGCACAGTGGCCTCCATCATCTGTAAATGGAAGCAGTTCGGAACCACCAGGACTCTTCCCAAAGCTGGCCGGCCGTCTAAACTGAGTGATCGGGGAAGAAGGGCCTTAATCAGGGAGGTGACCAAGAACCCAATGGTCACTCTGTCAGAGCTCCAGCATTCCTCTGTGGAGAAAGGAGAACCTTCCAGAAGGACAACCATCTCTGCAGCAATCCACCATCAGGCCTACCATCAGGCCTGTATGGTAGAGTGGCCAGATGGAAGCCACTCCTTAGTAAAAGGCACATGGCAGCCCACCTGAAGTTTGCCAAAAGGCACCCAAAGGACTCTCAGACCATGAGAAACAAAATTCTGTGGTCTGATGAGACAAAAATTGAACTCTTTGGCGTGAATGCCAGGCGTCATGTTTGGAGGAAACCAGGTACCACTCATCACCAGGCCAATACCATCCCTACAGTGAAGCATGGTGGTGGCAGCATCATGCTGTTGGGATGTTTTTCAGCGGCAGGAACTGGGAGACTAGTCAGGATAGAAGGAAAAATGAATGCACCAATGTACAGACATATCCTGGATGAAAATCTGCTCCAGAGTGCTCTTGACTTGTGAACAGCATGAGACATTGTCATCAAGCTGTACTCGACTTGGTGTATACACTACTCCCAAAAAGTTAGGGATATTTGGCTTTTGGGCGAAATTTATGGAAAATGTAAAAAGTTCACGCTACAGTGATACCATATCTTGAAAGTAGGACATTTAAGTAGAAGCATGCCATGGTGATTTCCTCATCGCAAACAATTTATTGAAATAAAAGGCAACAGCAGTGGTGGGTATACCACAACAAAAAATGTCAGTGAGTCAAAAACTTGTCATGTGCCCTTGAATACCAATTACAGCTTGACAACGATGTCTCATGCTGTTCACAAGTCGACTTATTGTCTGCTGAGGCATAGCATTCCACTTTTCTTGAAGGGTGGCCCTCAGGTCATCGAGGTTGTGGGGTGCAGGGTTATGAGCCTCTACACAGCGACTCGGCTGATCCCATAGAAAACCTATGGGATTCAGGTCTGGAGAAAGTGCAGGCCACTCCATTTGAGGTACCTCAGCCTCCAGCAGCTGTTCCCTAATGATGTGACCTCAATGAGTTTGGAGCATTGTCGTCTATGAAGATGAAATAAAGCCTGTGTTGTTGAAGCAGGGGCACAATGACTGGATTAATGATTTTATTCAGGTAGTATCAGCTTGTCACTGTACCATTCACAAGGTGTAGGGCAGTTTTTTATTGACTAGACACACCTGCCCAGACTGTAACACTACCACCACCAAAGGCTCATCTGGTGACAACAGTGGGTCTCCTTGACGTCTCCAATATCATTGGTGGCCATCATTTCTGCTCAATGTGAATCGACTTTCATCAGAGAACAGCACTGAGGCCCACCGGTCTCTTGTCCAGTGTAAATGCTCCCTGGTCCATGCAAGACGATGACGCCTGTGCCTGGTGGTGTGGTTGGGTACCCTTGCAGGTCATCTTAGCACGCAGACCACACTGATATAAATGGTTTAATGATCTGACGTGACACTCGGATGCCTCTCACCTCCCTTAAATGTGCCTGGAGTTGAGTGGGAATCATCATCCGGTTCTGCAGGGCACTATTCACAATGAAGCATTCATCAGCATGGGATGTGGCTAAAGAACGTCCACTTCTATGTCTTTCTGTGACTCTTCCAGTCTCTCTGAATTTCTTTTGCAACCTGCTGATGACAGTCTTTGACACTCTTAAGCTCAGTGGCCACTCCCCTCTGAGAACATTCTGTTGGAAGCCTCGCAGTGGCGAGGTACTGTTGATTAATTGCTAGATGTTGTCTTGGTCTCATGATGTCAAAATGTGAACAGCATGATGACGAGGACTGTTTAAATACCAATTGCAATTGAATCAGAAAATTTATCGGTCGATTCATGGATCAGACACCTTCCATTCATCCATCCATCCATCCATCCATTATCCATCCATCCATCTTCTACCACTTTTCCGGAGGTCCGGGTCACAGAGGCAGCAGTTCAAGAAGAGAAGCTGAGACTCCCCTCTCCCCAGCCATCTGCTCCAGCTCTTCAGAGAGGATACCAAGGTTTTCCCAAACCAGCTGGGAGACATAGTCTCTCCAGTGTGTCCTGGGTCTGCCTCGGGGTCTCCTCCCAGTGGGTCGTGCCCAAAATACTTCAAGTGGGAGGCGTCCAGGAAGCATCCTGTTCACATACCCAAACCATCTCAACTGGCTCTTTTCAGTGTGGAGGAGCAGCAGTTCTACTCTGTGCCTCACCTGGATGACTGAGTTCTTCATGGTATCTATAAGGGTGAGTCCAGCAATCCTACATAGAAAGCTTATTTCAGCCGCTTGTATCCGCAATCTCATTCTTTTGGTCATTACCCAAAGCTCATGACCATAGGTGAGGGTAGGAACGTAGATTGACCGGTAAATCGACAACTTTGCCTTAGAGCTCAGCTCCCTCTTCACCACGACAGACTGGTACAACGTCCACATCATTGCAGATGCTGCTCCGGTCCATTTGTCAATCTCTCGCTCCATTCTCCCCTCACTCGTGAATAAGACCCCGAGATACTTAAACTCCCCCACTTGGGGCAGGAGCTTGTCCCCCAAACCAGAGAGGACAATCCACCTTTTTCCAGCTGAAGACCATGGACTCGGATTTGGAGGTGCTGATTCTCATCCCAGCCGCTTCACACTGCAACAAACCGTCCCAGTAGGACCTGTAGGTCATTGCTGGATGAAGCAAGCAGGACAACATTATCTGCAGACAGCAGAGACGAGATTCTGTGGTCACCGAACATGACACGCTAAATTCCGTGGCTGCGCCTAGAAATCCTGTCCATTAAAATTATGAACAGGATTGGTGACAAAGGGCAGCCCCAGTGGAGTTCAACTCTCACTGGGAATGAGTCCGACCGAGTGTTGGCAATACGAACCAAACTCTCACAACGGTCGCATAGAGACTGGCTAGCTCATAATAACAAGCCCAATACCCCATACTCCTGAAGCACCCCCCCCCTCCACAAAAAACCACGAGGGACATGGTCGAATGCCTTCTCCATGTAAACGAAACACATGTAAACTGGTTGGGCAAACTCCCACAAACCCTCGAGGATTCTTGCGATGGTAAAGAGTTGGTCCGATGTGCCACGGCCAGGCTGAAAACCACATTGTTCCTCCTAAATCCGAGGTTCGACCAACAGCCGGACTCTCCTCTCCAGTACCTTGGCATTAGGAGTGGGCAATATTGCCTAAAAATGGTATTGTGGAGGCATAAAATAAGTGCAGGCGGACACGGCAAGCTGAAAGTTCAAGTTTTATTCCTCCATCATCATTGAGATACACAGCAGCGCTGTGTGCTCTGTGTGCGCTGTTGTCAGTGCGCTGAGTGAGCATCCTAAGGCATGTAAAGTCAGCACATTTATACAGACAAGAGAGAATGCATCGCACATTTACATATTGATATACATAACAGTCAATACATATCAATTGCTTTGATTAACTGGCGCCAGACTTCTCCCCTTACTCCGGGGATGTATAACAATTAGGGATGGACATTCGGTGAAATTTTCTTCACCGATCGTCGGGAGAATTAATGATTAATAATCGGTTAATCATTAACATTTTTAGGTACGTAACAAGGCAGGTAGACTACATTAGAACACCAGGAATCAGCACGGAGAGCCCTCGGGAATCTCGCAAGCTGATTGGCCGAGACGTTTCACCCCGCAAGCTGATTGGCCAAGACGTTTTACCCAGCTTCTGTCCCTGCCGAGCGGCCACCCAACAAACGAAGACCGCATTCATTGCTCTATCGCTTGTGTTACTTAGTCTAGCCGCGCAGAACTTTTTGCTGTTCTCTTGTGCCATTTTGTGCGAAATAGTCTTCCCGTCGAGCCACTACGCCGCCTCCTGCAGCTTCCCTCGACGTGTGTACACCGAATCTTCATGACCTTCTCAATAAAGTTTCTGAAAAAAAAAAAGAATCTTCACGACCGCCATTACTCAGCGCGCAACCACTGTTGGCGGTTTCTTCACGTAATAAGGGTGTTCTATGGACCCTGTCGATGAGGTATATTTGTATGCTGCATTGCAGTGATTGCAGTACACCTGGTCATTTTTTAAATTGAAATGGTCCCACGCAACACTTTGCCGTAACCGCTTCATGATTTGGCAATTGCCCTACAGAAGCCCGCATGTATCAACTGAGGCATGCCAGGGTACGGCGATGGTGTAATGTTGCCCCCTGGTGCCCAAATTTTGCCATTGCATTGTTTGAGGACGGCCGTGCAGTAGGCCTAATAACCTCGGATTGTTTTAAAAAAAACAAAACGGTTTGTTGACGAAAATGAACTTCCTCAGTGAAATTCTTAATGATCAATTATTGGTTAATCGGTAAATTATGCCCATCCCTAATAACAATAGGACAAAAGAGAATGCAAGGCACATTTACATATTGATATCAGTCCATACATATCAATCGCGTGATTAACTGGTTGTCCTCCAAGGGGCTTTCTGTTTGTATGCAATCCCTGCTGAGCGTGAATATTATCAGTCTGCATTGTGCTGGGTGCCCACATGTGTGCTGGGTGCCCACAGTATCACAATATTTCTGTGAATTTTTACGATAACGATATTTTCCACGATTTTTGCAAGCAGTTTCATGAAATGGTCAGTCAGAGAGCAACTCATACCGGCTTGGACGTCGCCTGGGTTAACAAGGTCAGGAGTTCCTGGCAGCGGAAGGCGAATTACAGAGCTGCGTGGAGGAATCTGATCAGACCTAAGTGAAACAGTCATTGTCGCCCCTGACAGACTGCTATGATGATGATGATGATGATGATTGCAGAATAGTTTGTTTTGTTTTTTTTCATGCGAAAAGGACAGTTTCACAGGCTAGCATTATTTACCTTCAACATATTCAGAAAAACAAAACAAAAATTCTTATTTCCTTCCTTTATAAACAGCAGCTCAGATTTAGTTTAAAATATTTTTTTGTTCTGTATCAAATATTACAAGAAAATAATATAAACCGTGACAGCTTAAGTGCGCACAGATGTTGGGTTTTATCAGTGTTTCCTCTGGCTTAAAGACCTTGGAGTGGTGTCAACATATTTTTCTGGGGGGGGACAGAAAACGCATATATATGAATATGTTAATTTTATACTGTTTCTTTTTTTTAATTTTGCACAGTAACTTTGCATATAATGATAATAATAATGCATCAGATTTATATAGTGCTTTATCATAGATGATCAAAGATGCTTTTTACAGATACATTATTCATTCATTTGGTTTGTAAATGTAAAATTTCTTTGTAAATCTGCCACTTTTTCCTCATAAATCTGTAATTTTTTCTTGTAAATTTGTAACCTTTTTATGTGTGTTTTTTTTGTAAATTTGCATATTTTTCTCACTAACTTTGCAACTTTTTTCTACTAAACTTGACTTTTTGTAAATGTGCAATTGTTTCTTTTATATTTGCAATTTTCTTTCTCATAAATTTATGACTTTTTTTTTTTTCTTGTAAATTTGCAGCTTTTTCCCCACAAGTGTACATTTGTACATTCTTTCTCATAAATTTGTGACGGACAGCAATAATACTCAGTGTCCCCTCAATATTTACTCTGGAGAAAATGTTCTGTTTATTGTCCTTCCCAACATAAAATGAAATATCCGCCCATGCAGCATGCTTGCACTGCTCCGGACCTGTGGTCCACTGGAAAAAAACAAATGCGGACCCCTGGCAAAAACATCTGAGGGCCCCTGCTATATACCGTAATTTTCTTTTTTTTTTTTCCTTCACCACAGAGTTGAAAAAGTCCCTGTATGCCATCTTCTCACAGTTTGGACAGATTTTGGACATTTTGGTCCAACGGAACTTGAAGATGAAGGGTCAGGCCTTTGTTATCTTTAAAGAGATCAACAGTGCCTCCAATGCCCTGCGATCTATGCAGGGCTTCCCCTTCTACGACAAGCCCATGGTAGGTGAACTGAGCATAAAAAAACAGATCATGGCCCACTTTGCTTAAAATCAACATGCTCCCTGAATGTGCTTTTCTGCAGCGTATCCAGTATGCCAAGACTGACTCAGACATCATTGCTAAAATGAAGGGGACTTATGTGGAACGTGACCGTAAGAAAGAGAAGAAGAAGCCCAAACCAGCAGAAAGTGCAGGGACCAAGAAAGGAGGAGCGGGAGCTGCTGGAGCCATGGTTTCTGGGGTCCCTTCTGCTATTCCTGTAAGTGGAACAAAGGTTATTTTAATTTTATTGTTGGTTCTCAGGGCGGCGCGGTGGCAGAGTGGTTAGCACTACGGCAGCACAGCAACTCACCCTTGGCCGGGGGATCCTGGGTTCAATCCCAGCCCCCGACCAACAGTGACCTGTGTGGAGTTTGCATGTTCTCCCCGTGTCTGCGTGGGTTTACTCCGGGATTTCTCCGGTTTCCTCCCACATGCCAAAAACATGCAAGTTAGGTTAATTGGCATCAAAACTGGGGATTCTAAATTGTCCTTAGGTATGACTGTGAGAGTGAATGGTTGTCTGTCTCTCTGTGTTGGCCCTGCGATGGACTGGTGATCTGTCCAGGGTGTACCCTGCCTCTCGCCCAAAGACACTGGGATAGGCTCCAGCCCCCCCGCGACCCGAAAAGGATTAAGCGGAAGAAGATGAATGAATGAATGAATGAATGATAAAATTCTCCTTGGAAAACTTAAAATGGAGGAAGACTGAAGAGCTGGTAGGTGGTGGGAAGGTAGCAACTTACTTGCTGTACTGGTGGTGTTCACTCTTTAGGGAATGCCTCCTATGAGCCAGGCTCCACGTATGATGCATATGCCAGGCCAGCCACCATACATGCCCCCTCCTGGCATGATGCCTCCTCCGGGCATGGCACCAGGCCAGATGCCCCCTGGTGCCATCCCTGGTCAGATGATGCCCGGACAGATGCCTGGACAGATGCCTCAGCAGGTATTGTTTTCTGACAGTTTTCTCATTTAACAATACATGTATACTTGGGTTTATGGGTTGGGTCTGATCTCCGCTATGTCCTCACAGGTGTCAGAAAATCCTCCAAATCACATCCTCTTCCTCACCAACTTGCCGGAGGAAACAAACGAGCTCATGCTGTCCATGCTGTTCAACCAGTCAGTGACCACTCAACTTGTGCATCTGGTTGTGCTTGTTTGTAGCTGTCAAAATCTGAATCTGACGTTGGTATTGTGTTTAGGTTCCCAGGCTTCAAGGAGGTGCGTCTGGTCCCTGGTCGCCACGACATCGCCTTTGTGGAGTTTGAGAACGAGGTGCAGGCCGGAGCTGCACGAGATGCATTACAAGGGTTCAAGATCACTCAAACAAATGCCATGAAGATTTCGTTTGCTAAGAAGTAGTGCCCTTAAAACCATTTTTACATACAGTCCTTTTTGATTTCCCCCTAGGCTGCAGGAATACATGTAAGTATGCATTGTTTGAGCCATGCAAAGAGAAGCATAACTTTTAGCTAAATTTATTGAAAGTAGCTCTCGATATGATTGATCAATTTTTTTCCGTCATTTTTTTTAACTTACAAATGAGAACACATTATTTTTTTTGAACTGTGTATTTTGAAGCATTGCACCCAGAGTCTGGTCCGCCAGACATTGTACCTGGAGCTTTTTGCTTTTTATAAATAAAAAATGTTATTTCAGTGTGTATTTTTCCTCCGTTATTTATGTTAATGTTTTAAACACATTGCTGACAAATCTGGCTTGGGCCCTTTTCAATTCATGAATAGCTAGCTAAAATTAATGGGGAATGTTCTTGCTACTTTATTAATTACCTTAAAAGAATATAGTTGTGTATATCTGATTAGCTGTATGAGCCTTAGATTTTTATTTGGTAAAACATAATTCACTGCTAAACTTAATTTAAATGCCACATACAAATTTAGAGTGCTCACATATACAAAGGGCAAAATGAAAAAAAATAAATGACTTATCCAAGTGTAAACCAGCAAAGGTGAGAGTAAATTAGAAAAATTGATCTACAGGAGAAAATCTATATAATAAATAATTAAGAATACCCAAGAGCCTTGCAAACATTCTCTTGACAGAAAAATATTTTCAAGATAACGCGATGTAAAAAATGGACTGAAGTGACCCCACCAGTCAAAGACCAAAGGGGGTTTATTTTATGGGGCAGTCCATCTGTCCCACTTTTGTGAAATCAGCTCCTACAGTTAACAAATGTTTTGGAACTTGGCACCAGGGGTTGATATGCACTGAAGATGTGCATATTGCGATTTGGCTCTGATCGGATGACCTTACGGTCAGAGGTCAATCTTTCCCTAAATCTTGTAAATGCCATCTGACTATGGGTTTGTGGTCAAAGGTCAAGATTAGCACTTCCTATGCCCTCTAACTATAGAACAAGTAAAGCTCTAGTATCACCAAACCTACTACACAGGTTCACCTCCTGCCCATCTATGGGTTGTATCCTTGTGGATGATGGGCTAAACATTATTTGGTTTTGTTCCAATAATTACTGTATATGGAAAAGTTGAAAACTGCTCTCCTTCAGTAACACTGGGAACTTCAAAGAAAACGGAGGTAGGGGATATTGCACTCTCCTCAGAGTGCTCTTGTACTTTTTTAATGGAATTAATCTGTGGCTTATCACTTTAAAAATGAAAGCACCAAGGTGCTGATGCCTTGATGTCAGAGCCTTGGTGGAGGTATGCATTCTTGGATCATCATCAAAATGTTATGGGTTCTTCTCTAGCCCAAGGACCACCTGTTGTAAAAATTTCTTCCAAATCCATCCAGTAGTTTTGGAGTACATGCATGCGCAGTGAAAATAATGTGCAGTTCACATGCTCATACTGTCAGTGGCAGCCAAGAGCCACCAAACTGATTTAAACAGTTGCAATCCAAACACAGAAGAAATGCACGGTGGCAGACGTTTTAAATGGCGGAAGCGATGGAGGTACGTGAATATAATGACAAGACAAACAGGAGCTTTTACTGTGACAGAGGAAGAAAAAAGACGGACATTTGTTCACCCAGTATTGGCAGATTGCTCAGTGCTACCCTGTGGTGGGCACTGTTGCCCACCACAGGGTAGCACGGTGGCGCAGTGGTTAGCACTGCGGCAGCACAGTTTACCCTTGGCCGGGGGATTGTGGGGATCATGGGATCGTGGGTTCGATCCCAGCCCCCGACCAACAGTGATCTGTGTGGAGTTTGCATGTTCTCCCCGTGTTGCGTGGGTTTACTCCGGGATTTCTCCGGTTTCCTCCCACATGCCAAAAACATGCATGTTAGGTTAATTGGCTGTTCTAAATTGTCCCTAGTTATCTGTTTCCTATAGGCCCTTAGAATAGAGGGTTAGTATTAATGAAAGCGCTTTGAGTGGTCTTTGTGACTAGAAAAGCGCTATATAAGTGCAGGTTAGTTAGTTAGTTAGTTGCCAACTTCTCAGGAAAGTAGCTATTGGCTGTCCTAGAAGTCGCTAAATGATGTTTATTGCCTAATTTGCATAATTGATCGTTTACATGTAATTGTAAGGGGTGCTGTAGGACAAGAATAATGTCGTGGGAGAGACAAAAAGTAAACACCCTAAATATGTTAAGAACTATAATTTTCTTCTGTTGATTTTTGGTTTGTTTTAATTTGACATTTAAATAGGTCATCACTTCTGTATCATCTCCAATAAATGGCTTCAACCAGCCTTTGAATTCAGGGTTTGATTCCCACTCCTTTCTATATTTTTGAGCGTACAGTTTAGACTGCGACATGATGCGGTAGCTGCTAGATGTTTAGCTTATGTCTCTCTCTCTCACACACACACACACACACACACACACACACAGTGGACGAAGTGAGTATATGTGACTGAGGCTGTTCGTGATCACTTTGGAATGATACAGCCAGCAATGATAATCAAGTCAGTGGCAGTAATGCACCTGTAAGCTGGTTGCCAACAGCCAATCAAATCTAAAAGAAGAAATGCAGTGATTTATTAGTGTGACACTGACAGTGAAGAAACATTTACATCGATTGGCGGGGGGGAGGGGTGCACGTGCAATTCATTTGCAGTCTGGATGTGAGGGGCATGGGTCTCCTCTCTGACTGCAGCACGAGGCTACTGTGAGACTGACCGCTTGTGAGTGCTTTGGGATGGGGAGAAGCTCACAGTAGCACCCGCTGCTTGTTGAGGATAGTAACTGCAGAGCAATAGCGCTTTCACGTCAGCAGGGCTTGACATTAACTTTTTTTGCTCACTGGCCACAGTGGCTAGTGATTTTCCAAAGTTACTAGCCACTCAGCCTTTTCACTAGCCACAATTTTGTAGTTGGAAAATTGTTTAATATGATCAAATTTGATTTTCTCATGCTAAAATGTACAACCTTTTTAAATGCAATGACCCTTATACGTACATACATAAAAACAGCAAGAGAAACACTAGTAGTTATTAACAGCAGTAAATACTGTAAAACAGTTGAGAAAAATATTTGCAATGTGAGAGCGAAGTACAGGTAGATTTGGGGTCCATCCCAATTCTAAATTCTACCCTTTCTCCATTGCCTACCTCCTTGGCCCTTGCCCTTGTTCTCACCAGAAAAAAGAAAACTGATGAGAAAAAAGTCTCATCTTACAGAGGAAAATGTCTCAAATTTACACAAACTATTCTAATCAGCAGAAAGGCAGACATTTACTAGAAATAAAGCTGTAAATTCACAGAGAAAAGATTGGACCCCCTGGTTTTCCGTTTTTGGCCCACTAGCCATATCTTTCACACCCCTAGACCAGTCCATTGAAAATACATATTTAGAGGATTTACTTACATGAAATAGTTGCATATCGCAACAGCATGTAAATGAATAAGATAAAATAGAAAGCACGGATAAATGAAAGTTCACCTGACAAGGAGCTTCATATTTGTTCTGTGCAGCAACAAATCAGTCACTTTTTCCTCTGTGTGGTGAGAAAACTTACATTTACACAACTGTGGACATTAAATGCAGCTTCTTGCTCTAAAAATACTCATGTTTAACCACAGAGGCAGGAGCTGATGTTGGGGGCTACTCACTGATCAGACACAGCATTTCTTCCGGTGGGAAGAACCAAGTGACTGTCAAAACCAAGTGACAGTGGACCAGTGAGCACACACTATTTGCAGATAGTGCTTCTGGGAGTTGTAGTTTCGTAGTCTCATTACAGATACTGTAGGTTTTAGATACTGTATAAGGAAAGTACAACCCGCTGAGCTCTGCGCGTCAAGAGTCTACAAAACACCAGAAAAGTCTCTGATAATGCCAGAAAAAGTCGCTAGATTTATTGCTAGTCGCTTTTGACAAAAGTCGCCGGGGGGGTTGAAAAGTCCCCAGATTTAGCAAGAAAGTTGCCAAGTTGGCAACAGTGGTGGTGGGAGTTTCTGGGCACATGCACAGTTCACTGCGACCATTTGCAGGCGAGGAATGTTGGAAGTTGGAGTTATCAAGTTTTACCTCGTCCTTCCTCTGCAAAACTAAACAGCAAAACCAGTGTGAAAACAGTCGACGTGATGAATAAATAGTGTAGTTGCTGAATTCATGGTTTGTTTGTTTGTTTGTTTTCAATAACTGCTATTTTATTACAGTTCAGCTAGAGATCAACTGTGACAGGAAGTCATCCATGTGCTGTAGAAAAGTCGCATTGCTGCCTCTAGTTGCCCGGCGTAGTTACAACAATACCTTTTCCCCTACCCTCATTGACATTAAAGGTGAGTTAAATTTATGTTTATTTTGAAAACAAAGCCTTATTTTGGAATTCTGGTAAGTTGAAAGTCAAGAAAATGTGGCAATACAATAATACAAGCCTTTAATTCCACTTAATTTTGACCAGGCGAGTTGAAACGGAGAGGCAGACGGGGACACACACACACACAGACGCACTGATTACCGTATGTCTCTGTTTTACCGAGGCATAATTAAGCCATCACTTAAATTGGACCTACCCAGCCACCGATGAGCTTTTCATTCAAATCCATTTATTAATTTTATAGATTTATACTATTAACAACCACTGACAAGAGCACTCAGACTGTATACCATGGCCAATGCTGAGAAGGTAAATAATATGATAGTATGGAAGTCAGGTTATTTCGCACCTCAGACAGAGACAATGAATACACATGGGAGAACAATGCCCAAGAGGGTGAGAGGGGGTTGAATGAAGTGTAGTGTAAATATCATGCTGTGTATGAGGAAGTGCCTTGAAGCTTGTGAAGGTGACTTGTTATATAGAGAGGAGTGCTTGCTGTAACCAGTCAGTCTGTTCTGTGCTTGTGAGTGTGTAATAAATCGTCTGACGTGAAGCTGCCTCTTCATTTACACACTCCACACTGGTGACCCAAGACGTATTATGGAACATGAGGCGAGAACCCCGGAGCCGGCCCGGTCAGGAAGCCCCAGAGACGCAGCAGCCAATCCACAGACAGCCAGGACTGGAACCCCCAGCAACGCGTGTGCAGTTTCAGTCAAGCTACCAGATTTCTGGCAGCAGCACAACCCGCGCTCTTGGTTCCACCACACCGAGGCCCAGTTCGCCTTCCAGGGAGTAACGGCGGACGACACCAGATTCTACCATGTGGTCGCAGCGCTGGACGCCCGCACAGCTCAGTAGGTAGCAAGCCTGCTCGATCAGCCACCAGCCAGCAACAAATATGAGGCACTCAAGGCTGCGCTCACCCGGTGCTACACGCTCTCGGAATGTGAGAGAGCGGAGAGGCTCCTGGTGTGGACCGAGTTAGGAGATGGGTCGGCTGTAGACCTGATGGAGAAGATGCTGGTGTTAATGGGCACGGACGACGGGCACTTTCTGTTTGCCCACCTTTTCCTCCGGAACTTCCAACAGTGGCAAGAGCGGTTCTGGCCAATTCGCCGTTGCTGGCCGCGCGTGACTACCGTGCGCTAGCCCAGGAGGCGGACCGGATCATCCTCACCACCAGGGCGATCACAGTCAACGTGGCAGCGGCGGAGCCCAGCGAGACGACCAGAGGAGGCGAGGAGCCACCGACGGTAGCAGCAGCGGGGACCAAGGAGCGCCAGAGAGACACGCTCTGTTTCTACCACCGCCGCTTCGGAGAGAATGCATGCAGATGTGCGCCACCGTGCCAATTCAAGCGCTCAAGAAAACGCCGAGGCCGGCGGTCGGTAGCAGCTGCGACCCTCGGTGAAGAGAACAAGCTGCTCTACTTGACGGACGCGCGCTCGGGGAGGCGTTTCCTCGTGGACACCGGAGCCCAGAAGAGCTTCATCGTGCCGACCTACGCCGACCGGCTGGCAGGACCTAGCGGCCCCGTGATGTTGGCAGCAAATGGCTCGGAAATTAAGACCTTTGGTGAGAGGACACTGATCTTATCTCTACATGGCCGTACATACGAGTGGACTTTTGTCGTAGCAGCACTGAATTACCATATCCTGGGGGCTGATTTTCTGTGTGCACATGGTTTACTGGTTGATGTTGCTAACAGGCGCCTGGTTAATGCACTGTCCTTTGACTCTCTCCCCTGTATAGCTCGAGTGAGCCAGCCAGCAGCACAAGCCAACGTTTTTTCTTGTAATCATAATATTGATCATATATGACCAGTATTCTGACAATCAGTGGTTTTTTTGCTTCTTCCTATTGTATTATCCTTTCTTCCCTATGCATCCTGTACCCATCTGATGACAGGCGCGTTCACAGATGCTGCCGTGTCACCGGAAATGCAGGTCGTTTTCTGTGTCAAGTCAAATCCCTCGTATGTTATCAGTTATCTGTTAATGTACTTGGCAATAAATCTTTTCTGAGTTCTGAGTCACAGCTCCAGGCAGTAAGTTCCACGCACTGCTCACTCAGTTCCCAGCACTCACGGTCCCGACGTTTTCGGCGGCCATCGCTAAACACGGGGTGGAGCACTTTATCACCATCACTGGGCCGCCCGTTTTTGCAAGACCTCGGCGCTTGGACGCAGCTAAACTGGCCATAGCGCGTGAGGAGTTCGCCAACCTGGAAAGGTTGGGCATCATCAGGCGTTCGAACAGCCCATGGGCATCCCCGCTACACATGGTCCCTAAGGCTGAGGGATCGTGGCGACCGTGCGGTGATTTCCGCAGGTTGAACAACGCCACAGCACACGACCGCTACCTGATTCCCCACATACAGGATTTTTCCGTCCACCTCGCCGGAGCACGCATTTTTTCCAAAATAGACCTGGTCCGCTGTTACCATCAAGTCCCAGTGCGTGCTGAGGACGTACCCAAAACAGCGGTAATAACTCCGGTTTATTCGAGTTCCTGCGCATGCCATTCGGATTAAAAGGCGCGGCACAGACGTTCCAGCGCATGATGGATGCAATGCTGCGCGATCTCCCGTTCGTGTTCATCTACCTGGACGATATCCTGGTAGCCAGTGCGTCCAAAGACGAACACGAAACCCACCTCAGGACGGTTTTCCGGAGGTTGGAGGAGCACAGGTTAATAATCAACCCGGCGAAATGCCAGTTCGGCGTGACGGAGATTGATTTTTTGGGCACTGCGTCTCTCTGGAAGGAGCAATCCCGCTGCCTGACAAAGTCCGCGCCGTGGCGGATTTTCCCCGGCCCCAGACGGTCAGGGCGCTGCAGGAATTTTTGGGGATGGTGAACTTTTATAACCGTTTCCTTCCCCGCGCGGCGCAGCTCATGCAACCATTGTACGCCGCGCTCAAGAGACAGAAACCCGCGGATAGGGTCGAATGGATCCCGGAGTGAGAGTGGGCGTTCTCGGAGGTTAAAACAGCCCTGGCAGACACCGCACTGCTGGCGCATCCAGACCTGGCGGCCCGGATGGCGCTCACCACCGACGCTTCAGACGTGGCCATAGGGGCTGTCGTAGAGCAGCGCGTCGCCGGGGCTTGGCAGCCGCTTGCTTTTTTCAGCAGAACTTTGCGCGACAGCGAACGTAAATACAGCGCGTTCGACAGGGAGTTGCTGGCTCTCCACCTGGCCATACGCCACTTCCAGTTCTGGCTGGAAGGGCGCAGCTTCACCGCGTTCGTGGATCACAAGCCACTAACGTTCGCGATGGCCAAGGTTTCAGAACCGTGGTCGGGCCAGTAGCAGAGACAGCTGGCCGCGATCTCAGAGTTTACTACGATATTCAGCATGTGTCGGGTAAACTGAATGTGGTGGCGGACTGCCTCTCGCGCGCCGTGGTGGCCCCAGTCTATGTGGGGATAGATTACGTAGCTATGGCCGCGGAGCAGATTAGCGATGCAGACGTGCGTGCGCTCCAGTCTGGACCAACAGGGTTAAGGCTGGAGAGCAGGGTGCTGCAAGACGGCATGCCCCCCCTAATCTGCGATGTCTCCACGGGACGCCCGCGTCCAGTGGTCCCGGTCACGTGGCGCCGCCGCGTGTTTGAGTCGGTTCACACTCTGGCACACCCAGGAGTGCGCGCGTCGGTCAAAATGGTGGGAGAGAAGTTTGTGTGGCCGAGCCTATGCAAACAAGTAAAAGAGTGGGCTGCAGCCTGCGTGGCGTGCCAACGAGCCAAGGTACACAGACACACGAAGGTTTCCTTGGAGCCATTTTGGGTACCGGCTAAGAGGTTCGACCATGTTCACGTGGACCTCGTGGGCCCCCTCCCGCCATCACAGGGGTGCATGCACCTCCTGACAGTGGTGGACCGCACCACGCGCTGGCCAGAAGCAGTCCCACTGGCGGCAACCACGTCCGCAGACATAGCACGCGCCTTTTTAACAGCATGGGTGGCGTGTTTTGGAGTCCCGTCTGACATTACGTCCGACAGGGGCCCTCAATTTGTTTCCGAACTCTGGTCCGCGATGGCCCGCAGTCTGGGTGTTACAATTCATCGCACAATCGCATAAAACCCACAGGCCAATGGGTTATGCGAGCGTTTTCATAGATCACTGAAAGCAGCACTCAGGGCTTCACTGACGGATGCAAATTGGGTGGACAGGTTGCCATGGGTTTTATTGGGGTTGCGCTCCGCGCCAAAAGAGGATCTGGAAGTTTCCCCGGCAGAGCTGGTTTTTGCGCAGCCCCTACGGCTGCCCGGGGAATTTCTGCCAGATAATCCCGCACTGGACAGCTGCCCGTCTCAGCTTTTGCAGCGTAGTGCAAACACAGGCACACTGCCGGGCCCTTCCCACCACTGTTTTCCACGTGTTTTCGTGCCTAAAACTTTGAAGAACGCGGAGTTTGTGTTCATCAGACACGACACCCACCGCCCTCCATTGCGCCCACCCTATGATGAACCGTTCAGAGTGTTGGAAACGGGATAAGAATTTTGTGCTAGACTTGGGGGGTAGACGGGAGAAAATTGGCATAGACAGACTCAAACCCGCCTTTGTAGTGGCGGATGAGCAAGTGCTGTTGGCGAGGGCCCCTCGGTGTGGAAGACCCCCACAGAGAACTCCCCAGGGGAACGATTCATCAGAGCAGCCACACAGACAGAGCGAACCCCCCCCCCCCCCCCCCCCCGCCACCACCACTGCTCACCCGCAGTCGGACACACTCCCAGCAGCCCCCCACTGGCACAGCAGCGCCACGGAGGCAGTAAACCCCAGTTACAGCAGATATGGGAGGAGACTGAAGCCGAAACAGCATGTGGACTGATATTCTATTGTTCTATCTAAGAAGCTGGGGGGGGGGCGGTATGGAAGTCAGGTTATTTCGCACCTCAGACAGAGACAATGAATACACATGGGAGAACAATGCCCAAGAGGGTGAGAGGGTTCATGCTGTGTATGAGGAAGTGCCTTGAAGCTTGTGAAGGTGACTTGTTATATAGAGAGGAGTGCTTGCTGTAACCAGTCAGTCTGTTCTGTGCTTGTGAGATGTGAGTGTGCAATAAATCGTCTGACATGAAGCTGCCTCTTCATTTACACACTCCACAATAGATCTGTATCCTAATTTGATTAAACACCAAAATGTAATGATTTCTATATTGGGGCAAGTTGTACCCCTAATAAAATGTTCATGTTGTGGTGGACACAATACACATGGCACTCCACTCAGGACAAGGGGGTTGGTGGGGGAGAAGATAGTTAGAGATGCTAATGGAGAAAAATGAGAGGAGCCAACCAAACAAAGATGTGCCTTTCGCCCCCGCCACACCAGGTTGACATCTGAGGATGGGTGTGAATGTATGGTAGCAAGACCTGCTCTGTGACGTGTCTGTCAGTGTTTTTGTTAATGTGTGTACATATGGTCGGTCACGCCCGGTGGTTCCAAGCTCTTGACGCCACTGCATTTTTGAGTCAGTCCACTCCCATTCACATCCCAGCGTGCACGCCTTGGTTAAGCTGGTGGGGGCAAAATTTGTCTGGCCTCACCTGCTCGGGGATGTGAAGGAATGGGCTGCAGCGTGTGTCGCGTGCCAGCAGGCCAAAGTGCACAAGTACATCAAAGCCCCCCTCGAGCCGTTTCAAATTCTGGCCAGGAGGTTCGACCACGTCCATGTGGATTTGGTGGGCCCCCTTCCGCTGTCACAAGGGTTCACGCACCTTTTGACAATCGTAGACCGCACCACGCATTGGCCTGAAGTGGTCCCGCTGGCTTCCACTATGTCCACGGAAGTGGCTCGCGTGTTTTTGTTGGCTTGGGTTCCACGGTTTGAATCCCCATCGGACATCACTTCCGACAGGGGTCCGCAATTTGTTTCAGAACTCTGGTCCGCAACGGCCCAGATCCTGGGGGTTAAAATCCACCGCACCACCGTATACAACACCCAGGTTAATGGGTTATGCGAACGCTTTCATCGGTCACTTAAAGCAGCACTCAGAGCCTCACTCACGGATGCAAATTGGGTTGACCGCCTGCCCTGGTTCCTACTGGGGTTGCGCTCTGCTCCTAAGGAGGATCTGGCAGCCTCCCCGGCAGAACTCGTTTTTTTATCAGCCGCTACAGATCCCCAGGGAATTTTTACCGGAAAACCCTGCACCCGGAACCGACCTGCCCGCGCAATTATTTTACAGTGCAGGGGCTGCTAACGTGCCAGGCCCGGCGCACCATTGTTTTCGCCACACCTTCGTCCCAAAGAGTTTCCAGAGCTCCAAGTTCGTTTTTGTTAGGTATGACGCACACAGAACCCTGCTGCGCCCACCGTATGACAGACCCTTCAGAGTGCTGGAAACTGTGGCAAAGCTTTTTGTGTTAGACTTGGGGGGGGTGGGGGGCGTAAGGAAACAGTCTGCATTGACAGGCTTAACCCCACTTATGTGTTGGCAGACAAACAGGTGGTGTTGGCTCAAGCTCCCCGGTGCGGACGCCCACCTACAGTGGCTCCGCAAGTTGGTGTTCCCCCGCAGAGAATTGTTGGCAGCAGACTTGGTCTTACCCCTCCCCACCCTTTCCCCCTCCACAGGACTGCATGCCAGAGACCAAGTTTGTCTCCTGCCCACCTCCACAGTAAGACACTTTGGCCGGTCCGGCGATTCCACGTTACAGCTGCTACGGGCTCCGGCTCAAGCCCAAGGTGCCAGAGGGTTAGAGCCCCTTCTGGATGTTTGGGGGGGGGGGGTGCTGTGTGGCAGACACAATACACATGGCACTCCATCCAGGACAAGGGGGTTGGTGGGGGAGAAGATAGAGAGGCTAATGGAGAAAGGAGAGACGAGCCAACCAAACAAAGATGTGCCTTTTGCCCCCTGCCGCGCCAGGTTGACACCTGAGGACGTAGGGGTGTGAATGTATGGTAGCAAGACCTGCTATGTGACATGTGTGTCAATGTTATGTTAATGTGTGTACATGTCTTTCAGTCTGAATGTTAAATGTGTTTACCCTGTGTGCCAGAGGTGGGAATTAAAGTGTATAAAGGAGTTCTCTCAGGCACCCCGGGGTTAGAAGTTTTCTGTGTTTTATGTTGGGAGGTGAATAAAATTTGCGTGTCGTCCAGCTTGCTGTCTTGTCTGCTTTCGTCTTCCACAATGTAAATCTTTCCATTACTTCTTGCCTAATTTTGCAAACAAATAGGCCAAAATGCTGCCACCTAACATGTTTTAAAAACAAATTTTCTTGCTTTAAAGACATCCAAGGGAAGATTTCCTAGAGCAGCCCACTTAGCATTGCTATATTTTCCTTTTTGCCTAGTAATGATGTATAACATGAACTGGACATGTAACTCCATCGACCGTTACTTTATGATTAAGGCATAAATAAAGTTTGCATGCCTTCATTTCACCAAAGTCATCAGTGAAGCAGCTCCTGCTTCCTCCATTTCAGACAACAGAGTTTCCTTCTCGATACAGGTATTTTCCTGTTTTTGCTTCATGGATGCTAACATATCTAATTATAATGAAATTGATGCACATCCTGAGATATAACTTTGTATTCAGACAGAGTGGGATAATATATACAGTGGATATAAAAAGTACACACCCCTGTTCAAATGCCAGGTTTTTGTGATGTAAAAAAGGAGACCAAGGTAAATCATCCATCCATCCATCCATCTTCTTCCGCTTAATCCTTTTTGGGTCGCGGGGGGGGCTAGAGTCTATCCCAGCAACTTTGGGCGAGAGGCAGGGTACACCCTGGACAGATCACCACTCCATTGCAGGGCCAACACAGGGAGACGCACAACCATTCACTCTCACATTCATACCTAAGGACAATTTAGAATCCCCAGTTTGATGCCAATTAACCTAACTTGCATGTTTTTTTGGCATGTGGGAGGAAACCGGAGAAATCCCGGAGTAAACCCACGCAGACATGGGGAGAACATGCAAACTCCACACAGATCACTGTTGGTCGGGGGCTGGGATCAAACCCAGGATCCCCCAGCCAAGGGTGAGTTGCTGTGCTGCCGCAGTACTAACCACTCTGCCACCGCGCTGCCAAGGTAAATCATTTCAAAACTTTTTCCACCATTAATGTGACCTATAACCTGTGACAACCCAGTTGAAAAACAAACTGAAATCTTTTAAGAGGAAAAAAACCCCAAAACTTACAATAACCTGTTTGCATAAATATGCACACCCTTAAACTAATACTTTGTTGCACCACCTTTGGCTTTCATTACAGCACTCGGTCTTTCTGGGTAGGAGTCTGTCAGCATGGCACATCTTGATGTGGCAATATTTGCACACCCTTCTTTGCAAAAACGCTCCAGAGCTGTCATATTGCGAGGGCATCTCCTGTGCACAGCCCTCTTCAGATCACTCCACAGATGTTCGATCAGATTCAGGTCTGGACTCTGGCTGATCCAATCCAAAACCTTAATCTTCTTCAGGTGAAGCCATTCCTTTGTTGATTTGGATGTGTGCTTTGGGTCATTGTGCTGAAAGATGAAAGTGTACCTATGGTGGTCGTGAAAAAAAAGATATTATATTGAGCCCCTGTCTCACGTTCTAGTTCAAGTTTAAGTTGAAATTCACGTTCAAAGCAATTTGATATAAATCCATTGCTGATGTGCTGGTTCAGCTATGTCAGCAAAACAAGGGTACAGCCATACTAGCGGCTACATGGCCTTCCAGGACGCTTCCTGTGACGTAATTTCGTGGTTACCGCGATCTGGATCACTATTGGCTGAGCCTCGAGTACCCGGATGTGCAGCGGCTTTGGGGATATTCAAATTCAAACGTTTATTTCAAACTCAGGGTTCATATTAAATGCAGAACTGAAACGAGTAGAAAATAAATAAATAAATGCTTAAATTCGGCGGGTCCTATTGTCTGATCTGAGGTCGTTAACAGCCGCAACACGGCAGATAATTCGGCTCCTCCCTCACCGCTATAAAGAGCGGCAGACAGCGCGTTGCGTTGTGTGAGGACCAAAATTCAAACGTTTATTTCAAACTCAGGGTTCATATTAAATGCAGAACTGAAACAAGTAGAAAATAAATAAATAAATGCTTAAATTCAGCGGGTCCTATTGTCTGATCTGAGGTCGTTAACAGCCGCAACACGGCAGATTAATTCAGCTCCTCCCTCGCCGCTATAAAGAGCGGCAGACAGCGCGTTGCGTTGTGTGAGGACCAAAATTCAAACGTTTATTTCAAACTCAGGGTTCATATTAAATGCTGAATTGAAACGAGTAGAAAATAAATAAATAAATGCTTAAATTCAGCTGCTTGTCTCATCTGATCTCGTAACTGCCGCAACACGGAAGATGATTCTACAACTATATACAGAGCAGCAGACACTCGGTGCTCTTGTAAAAACAAAAACATACAATGCGATATGGATATCGCAACATGGCGGAATGTAAAGCCTTTGGATGTCTGAATAATAAGCGAAAAAAACAAAAACACTTTTTTTGTGTACCCAAACCCAGCTCACCTTGTCAGAAGATCGGAGCGGAAACAGGGCACAGACGAATAATTTCAGACGAAATTGCGTTGTGTGTGAGGACCACTTCGTCACTTTAATCCTCAGAAGACCTTTCTGGCTCAAACCTGTAGCCATGTTGGACAAATTCTTCCTCAGAGTCCGACAATTCAGCCATAATAGAATAAAAACACTCACAACAGCACCCTAGTCTCTCATACAGCCGGAGCATTGACTGTTGAGTATCAACGAAGTGACGTCACATCTGCATGTGTCATGGCTGCGCCCACAGTTTTCATTGGCTGCCCATGGCCAAGGTCCTATTTGAATATATGTCTGGTGGTATATGGCTGGCAAAAATTATTTACCAAAATAAGAAATACTTTTTCATAATGTTTTCAAGTCAAATGCGTCTTCATGACCACCAGAGGTACGCTTGAAGTTCCTCTTCATCTTCAGCTTTCTAGCAGAAGCCTGAAGGTTTTGTACCAACACTGACTGATATTTGGAACTGTTCATAATTCCTCCACCTTGACTAAGGCCCCAGTTCCAGCTGAAGAAAAACAGCCCCAAAGCATGATGCTGCCACCACCATGCTTCACTGTAGGTATGGTGTTCTTTTGGTGATGAGCAATGTTGTGTTTGCGCCAAATATACCTTTTGGAATTATGGCCAAAAAGTTCAACCTTGGCTTCATCGGACCATAACACATTTTCCCACATGTATTTGGGAGATTCAGATGTGTTTTTGCAAAATGTAGCTGGGCTCGGATATTTTTTTTGTAAGATAAGGCTTCTGTCTTGCCACCCTGTCCCATAGCCCAGACATGTAATATGAAGAAGATGGGAGATTGTTGTCACATATACTAAACAGCCAGTACTTGCCAGAAATTCCTGCAGCTCCTTCAATGTTGCTGTTGGCCTCTTGACAGCCTCCCTGACCAGTTTTCTTCTCGTCTTTTCATCAATTTTGGAGGGATGTCCAGTTCTTGGTAATGTCACTGTTCTGCCATATTTTCTCCCCTTGATGACTGTCTTCAGTGTGTTTCATAGTATATTTAATGCCTTGGTAATTCTTTTGTACCCTTTTCCTGATTGATACCTTTGAACAATGAGATCCCTCTGATGCTTTGGAAGCTCTCTATGGACCATGGCTTGTGCTGTACGATGTGACTACAAAAATGTCAGGAAAAGCCTACTAGAACAGCTGAACTTAATTTGGGGTTAATCAGAGGCACTTTAAATGGTGGCAGGTGTGTGCTGACTCCCATTTAACATGAAGTTGAATGTGACTGGTTAATTCTGAACACAGCCACATCCACAGTTATAACAGGGTGTACATATTTATGCAAACAGGTTTATTGTAATTTTTTTATTTTTCTCCTAAAAAGATTTCAGTTTCTTTTTCAATTGGGTTGTACAGGTTATAGACCATATTAATGGTGGAAAATGTTTTGAAATGATTTATCCTGGTCTCATTTTTTTATATCACAAAACCTGGCATTTGAACAGGGGTGTGTAGACTTTTTATATCCACTGTGTATATCTAGGGGCAGCGCGGTGGCGGAGTGGTTAGCACTGCGGCAGCACAGCATCAGCACACCATCCCTTAGTCGGGGGAACCTGGGATCAATCCCAGCCCCCAACCAACAATGATCTGTGTGGAGTTTGCATGTTCTCCCCATGTCTGCGTGGGTTTACTCCGGGATTTCTCAAACTGGCATCAAACTGGGGATTCTAAATTGTCCTTAGATATGACTGTGAGAGTGAATGGCTGTCTGTCTCTCTGTGTTGGCCCTGTGATGGACTGGCGATCTGTCCAGGGTGTACCCTGTCTCTCGCCCAAAGATGCTGGGATAGGCTCCAGCCCCCCCGCGACCCGAAAAGGATTAAGCGGAAGAAGATGGATGGATGGATGTGTATATCTATCTATCTATATCAAAGAGATTCTGCAGTGTAGGTATATACAGTGGGGCAAAAAAGTATTTAGTCAGCCACCAATTGTGCAAGTTCTCCCACTTAAAAGATGAGAGAGGTCTCCAATTTTCATCATAGGTATACCTCAACTATGAGAGACAAAATGAGAAAAAAAAATCCAGAAAATCACATTGATTGATTTTTAATGAATTAATTGGTAAATTCCTCGGTAAAATAAGTATTTGGTCAATAACAAAAGTTCATCTGACTACTTTGTTATATACCCTTCGTTGGCAATGACAGAGGTCAAACGTTTTCTGTAAGTCTTCACAAGGTTTTCACACACTGTTGCTGGTATTTTGGCCCATTCCTCCATGCAGATCTCCTCTAGAGCAGTGATATTTTGGGGCTGTCGCTGGGCAACACGGACTTTCAACTCCCTCCAAAGATTTTCTATGGGGTTGAGATCTGGAGACTGGCTAGGCCACTCCAGGACCTTGAAATGCTTCTTACGAAGCCACTCCTTCGTTGTCCGGGCGGTGTGTTTGGGATCATTGTCATGCTGAAAGATCCAGCCACGTTTCATCTTCAGTGCCCTTGTTGATAGGAGGTTTTCACTCAAAATCTCACGATACATGGCCCCATTCATTCTTTCCTTTACACAGATCAGTCGTTCTGGTCCCTTTGCAGAAAAACAGCCCCAAAGCATGATGTTTCCACCCCCATGCTTCACAGTAGGTATGGTGTTCTTTCTCCTTCAAACATGACAAGTTGAGTTTTTACCAAAAAGTTCTATTTTGGTTTCATCTGACCATATGACATTCTCCCAATCCTCTTCTGGATCGCCCAAATGCTCTCTAGCAAACTTCAGACGGGCCTGGACATATACTGGCTTAAGCAGGGGGACACGTCTGGCACTGCAGGATTTGAGTCCCTGGCGGCGTAGTGTGTTTCTGAGTAGCCTTTGTTACTTTGGTCCCAGCTCTCTGCAGGTCATTCACTAGGTCCCCCCGTGTGGTTCTGGGATTTTTGCTCACCGTTCTCGTGATCATTTTGTGAGATCTTGCGTGGAGTCCCAGATGGAGGGAGATTATCAGTGGTCTTGCATGTCTTCCATTTTCTAATAATTGCTCCCACAGTTGATTTCTTCACACCAAGCTGCTTACCTATTGCAGATTCAGTCTTCCCAGCCTGGTGCAGGTCTACAATTTTGTTTCTGGTGTTCTTTGACAGCTCTTTGGTCTTGGCCATAGTGGAGTTTGGAGTCTGACTGTTTGAGGTTGTGGACAGGTGTCTTTTATACTGATAACGAGTTCAAACAGGTGCCATTAATACAGGTAACGAGTGGAGGACAGAGGAGCCTCTTAAAGAAGAAGTTACAGGTCTGTGAGAGCCAGAAATCTTGCTTGTTTGTAGGTGACCAAATACTTATTTTACTGAGGAATTTACCAATTAATTCATTAAAAATCCTTCAATGTGATTTTCTGGATTTTTTTTTTCTCATGTTGTCTCTCATAGTTGAGGTATACCTATGATGAAAATTGGAGACCTCTCTCATCTTTTAAGTGGGAGAACTTGCACAATTGGTGGCTGACTAAATACTTTTTGCCCCACTGTATGTGGCAGAAACTGCCCCCCCACCAACTCGGTGGCGACTTGACCGTGGGCTCTCATCTCTTGCATGGTGATGCTACAATACCTGAAACATGCACCCGACATGGTTTCGCTAACCACTTGGCCACAAATAAGGTCAAAGGTGACCTTTTTTTACTGACCTTTACCAGGGGAGAAATTAAGCGCACCCAACACAGCCGGTGGAGTTTAGGATCTGTGAGTCTTTCTCCACAATACAGGCATTGTGGATTGACGGGGAGATGGAGGTACAGGTTACTGGTGGGTGCTGGGATACCAAAACTATTTTTGCATTTACCCATATTCACTTTTATTTACTTTAATCCACTCATATAACCCCTTAGAGGTGTACGCCGATGTAAGAATCAAGTGCACCCTTACCGTTCGTGACGGAGAGACAGAAGCTGGAAACAGGGAGACTGAACCTCCATTTAATCTTATTTGTGCACTGCTTTGAATGTGTTCTTGCATTGCCAAAACAGGTTTCTGCTGTGTTCACATTGTGTCTCTGTTTATTAAATAAACGAGCGGAGAATAACTTTTCATGCGATCACTGCAACAGGGGAACAAAGACAAAATGACAAAACTATGTACTCCCACCGCCGCTGGTAACAACAGTGTAATTATTGGGGTTACAAATGTTCTGTATCTGCTAACGTCCCCAATATTCTTTTGAATTTGTCATTTATCCCACTCGCTTTGGAAGTGCGGGAAATGTGAAGGACACAATTGTCTTCTGTTAAAATTAATGTATTATGGATTTAAAATGTTTGTAAAAACACCCAGGAAGATTTCTTTTTTTGAAGATCCATCCATCTATTCATCAAAACCTTAAAATGCGCCCCCCCCAAAAAAAAAAAACAAAAAACAAACTTCCCTTCCTTGTATTAAAAAATAAAATTGGATCATTGTCCACATCAGCAGAAAAAATAAACCATTGTGGTCACCCAGCACATTGCAGGTTGATACTATTCACGCTCAGTAGGGATTGCATACGGACAGAGAACCCCTGGGGGGACAACCAGAACAATGGACTATTGTTTATACATCCCCGGATTAAGGAGAGGACGTCTGGGTGCCAGTTGGGCAGGCTAATTATATGTATTGACTGATATGTATATCAATATACATATCAATATACATATATTGGACTGCACGGTGGCGCAGTGGTTAGCACTGCGGTAGCACAGTTTACCCTTGGCCGGGGGATCGTGGGGATCTTGGGATCGTGGGTTCGATCCCAGCCCCCGACCAACAGTGATCTGTGTGGAGTTTGCATGTTCTCCCCGTGTTTGCGTGGGTTTACTCCGGGATTTCTCCGGTTTCCTCCCACATGCCAAAAACATGCACGTTAGGTTAATTGGAGACTCTAAAGTGGCCCTAGGTGTGAATGTGTGTGTGTGAATGGTTAAGGGATAGCGCCGTATCGTGGCTGCTTCATCCATCCAGGTGGTGGATGACCCTCAATTTCCCCTCTGGGGATCAATAAAGTATACTAAATCTAAAAAAAAATATATGCTAATGTGCCATGCATTCTCTCTGTTTGTATAACATATAAAACAGCAGCACACAGACACACAGTCAACACAATACAGCACAGCACAGCACAGTAGCGCACAGCGCTACAAGTGTGTCTCATTATGATGGAGGAAATAAAACTCTGCAACCTTCCAGCTCACCGCATCTCTCCTGAACTTATATTCCTCCACACTGGTGACCCTTGACGAAGAATGGAACATGAGGCGAACACCCCGGAGATCACCCAGACGGGAAGCCCCAGCACGCGTCATGGTGCGCCCCTCGCCTGATCTTATCTCTCCACACTGGTGACCTGATGAGAGAGAATGACCGTCTGCTCCCTCTCACCGCGCTGTGGACAGCAGAGGACCAGAGAACACCTGCAACCTCTTCATCCTCACTGGAGCGCGTGCCCTGGAGTGGGCAGCGCTTGGACAGACACGCACCATGAACCGCGACACGAGCGAAACGAAGGAAGCAGCCTGAACGGGGAAATCATCAACGCCGACTGCGTTGATTTCCACCAAGCTCCCCGACCCTGACTCACACGACAGCGGACCTCTCGCGCACAGAAGCCCTACACGCACACTGCAGGATTACGAGGACAGCGCAACTGCCAGTTATGTGGTCATGGCGCCAAGCGCGCACCACACACAGAGACGAACCGGCTCTACAGACTGATACATCGTCCTTTGCCGCTGCACATGCCCAAGAAAAATGGCCGATCGCCACCCTCAGAACCTTCAGGGCTGCTCACGCACCTGAAGCAGACGTGCAGCCCGCCCACAGGACTTTGTACGTATGGGTTTCTCAGCCACGGCGCACAAGGGGAATTTAGCCGTTTGCTGTCCCCAATGGCTTTAGGGCTACTCCGCACCTAAAAGCCAAGCTGCCAGGTCCCTCGTACAGCTGCAGTTGTTCCTTAGCTGCTATGCATCCTCGGGGAATTTGTCCGCTCGCCTTCCCCACATCCTCGCTGGATCGAGCCGCGAGAGGAGTCAGAGACTTAATTTTTTTTTTTTTTCACAGCCGCTGTGGATCACCGCCAGGTTTAACGGGAAAGTACCTCACCATGGCAGATCCACACACAGTTTTTGTGCGGCCCAGACACCTTTTTTTTTGTTTTTTTTTTTTTTTGTTACTTATTTGTACCCGTAGGTAGATTTGGTTTGCAGTCTGGTGACAAGCCACCGGCTGCCGGTCGCTGCGTGCGCGAGCGTCCTAAACCTACATGTTTTTGGTATGCGGGAGGAAACCGGAGAAATCCCGGAGTAAACCCACGCAACACGGGGAGAACATGCAAACTCCACACAGCTCACTGTTGGTCGGGGGCTGGGATCGAACCCACGATCTCATGATCCCCGCGATCCCCCGGCTGAGGGTAAAACTGTGCTGCCACAGTGCTAAACCACTGCGCCACCGTGCAGCCCTTTGACGTCCCAGGCCAGCACTCACTTACTCCCACCCCCCTCCCCCTCCTCCACAGCGCTCTTCCCGCACCTCACTCCCTAAAGCCAGCCAATTGCCATGTGGTTCCATTATGCACGATGCACACCGGCCCGTGCGCCCACAATCCACGGCCGTTCAATGCGCTGGAACCCGGAGCGGAGCACACTGTTTGTTTCCACCCCTCCACCGTCCCCCCCACGGACTGACATGCCCTCCGACAGTTCTACCGGAGCTGGAGTCAAACGATGGGGAGGGGGGTCACAGCCACTTCTGAGCGTTTTGGGGGGAGCCGTGTGGTCACCCAGCACAATGCAGGCTGATACTATTCACGCTCAGCAGGGATTGCATACGGACAGAGAACCCCTGGGGGGACAACCAGAACAATGGACTATTGTTTATACATCCCCGGATTAAGGAGAGGACGTCCGGGCACCAGTTGGGCAGGCTAATTATATGTATTGACTGATATGTATATACACCGGCCACTTTATTAGGTACACCATGCTAGTAACGGGTTGGACCCCCTTTTGCCTTCAGAACTGCCTCAATTCTTCGTGGCATAGATTCAACAACGTGCTGGAAGCATTCCTCAGAGAGTTTGGTCCATATTGACATGATCACACAGTTGGCGCAGATTTGTCGGCTGCACATCCATGATGCGAATCTCCCGTTCCACCACATCCCAAAGATGCTCTATTGGATTGAGATCTGGTGACTGTGGAGGCCATTTGAGTACAGTGAACTCATTGTCATGTTCAAGAAACCAGTCTGAGATGATTCCAGCTTTATGACATGGCGCATTATCCTGCTGAAAGTAGCCATCAGAAGTTGGGTACATTGTGGTCATAAAGGGATGGACATGGTCAGCAACAATACTCAGGTAGGCTGTAGCGTTGCAACGATGCTCAATTGGTACCAAGGGGCCCAAAGAGTGCCAAGAAAATATTCCCCACACCATTACACCACCACCACCAGCCTGAACCATTGATACAAGGCAGGATGGATCCATGCTTTCATGTTGTTGACGCCAAATTCTGACCCTACCATCCGAATGTCGCAGCAGAAATCGAGACTCATCAGACCAGGCAACGTTTTTCCAATCTTCTATTGTCCAATTTCGATGAGCTTGTGCAAATTGTAGCCTCAGTTTCCTGTTCTTAGCTGAAAGGAGTGGCACCCGGCGTGGTCTTCTGCTGCTGTAGCCCATCTGCCTCAAAGTTCGACGTACTGTGCATTCAGAGATGCTCTTCTGCCTACCTTGGTTGTAACGGGTGGTTATTTGAGTCACTGTTGCCTTTCTATCAGCTCGAACCAGTCTGGCCATTCTCCTCTGACCTCTGGCATCAACAAGGCATTTCCGCCCACAGAACTGCTGCTCACTGGATATTTTTTCTTTTTCGGACCATTCTCTGTAAACCCTAGAGATGGTTGTGCGTGAAAATCCCAGTAGATCAGCAGTTTCTGAAATACTCAGACCAGCCCTTCTGGCACCAACAACCATGCCACGTTCAAAGTCACTCAAATCACCTTTCTTCCCCATACTGATGCTCGGTTTGAACTGCAGGAGATTGTCTTGACCATGTCTACATGCCTAAATGCACTGAGTTGCCGCCATGTGATTAGCTGATTAGAAATTAAGTGTTAACGAGCAGTTGGACAGGTGTACCTAATAAAGTGGCCGGTGAGTGTATATCAGTATGCTAATGTGCCATGCATTCTCTCTGTTTGTATAACATATAAAACAGCAGCACACAGACACACAGTCAACATGATACAGCACAGCACAACACAGTAGCGCATAGCGCTACAAGTGTGTCTCATTATGATGGAGGAAATAAAACTCTGCAACCTTCCAGCTCGCCGCATCTCGCCTGAACTTATTTTTCCTCCACGCCATCACAGAAAACAAAAATTTAACCAGCATCCATATGAACATTGCAGATTTACAAGAAAAAGTAACAAATTTATAAGGAAAAAAATTTGTACGGTTGAGAGTTTTTACTTTACAAGAAAAAAAGCTAATTTAAGAAAAATGCAAGTTTATGAGAAAAGTTTCAATTCTAAGAAAAGCTGCAAATTTACAAGAAAATGTCAAATTTATCAAAAAAAAATATTGCAAATTTATGAGACACAAATTTAAGGGGGGAAAAGTCACATTTTTGAGACAAAGGCAGTAAATTTACAAGAAACAAGTAGCAAATTTCAGAAAAATTCATTTCACTAAAGTTAAACAGTAGTCAAAATGAAAGGACATACAACACTAAAACATCATCAAGCAATTCCACTATGGAATGAAGGCACAAGTCTCAGTCAACAGTGAACCCAGTGATGCCTTTGTGGTCAACCACGGTGTGAAGCAAGGGTATGTACTGGCACCAACTCTTTTCTCCCTCTACCTCACAGCTGTGCTGGACACTATGAACGAAGGGATCAACAAGGTCGTGTTCCTCCGCACAAGGACAGATGGCAAACTGTTCAACCTTGCCCGGCTTCATGCCCACACAAAAACACAGGAGATGTGCATCAGAGAACTGCTCTATGCTGATGACTCCGCCCTTGTGGCCAGTAATGCAGTTGATATGCAGCAGATTGTGGATCGTTTCTCCTTTGCAGCTGATATGTTTGGCTTAAAGATCAACATTTCCAAGACCGAGCTGTTCTACCAGCCTCCTCCAATGTCTACTGAACTGCCAGAAATGATTATAGTCCATGATGAACCACTGAAGACAACCGAGTCTTTCACTTACCTGGGCAGCACCATCACAAACACCAACTCTGCAGATTTGGAAGTGGAAAGGAGGATCCAGTCTGCCACAAAGACCTATGGTAAGCTACACAAGAGACATTGGAGATGTCATGACATCAGTATGAAAACCAAAGTGAAGGTTTATTCAGCTGCAGTTCTTCCTTGCCTGCTCTATTCCATTGAGTGCACCACTCTTTACCGCAGACACATCAGGGCTCTGACAAGACTCCAGCTTCGCCACCTACGCTTCAGCCTCAACATCAAGTGGCAAGACCGTATCCCAGACGTTGAGGTACTGCGCTGTGCACACACAGTCAGTGTTGAACCCTAACAACTGTGTCACAGCTTTGCTTGGCAGGGCATGTACACGTATGTTGGATGGCCAACAGCAGACTGCCAAAAGCTGTGTTCTACTCGGAACTGAGCCAAGGAAAAAGGAGCCTTGGAGGACAAAAATTGTGTTTCAAAGATGTCTTAAAGTGGCATATGAAGAGAACTGGCATCCCCCATGATACCTGGGAGGAAGAAGCACTCCGGAGAGTCAATTGGCAAGGACTGTTGAGGAAAGCCACGTCAGCCGTAGAGGAGCAATGCCAGCAAGAATATCAGCGTGCATATGACCAACGACACTCGGGAGCTACTCCAAGCATTTTCTGTTGCAACAATTGTCAGCATTTCTGCAGATCCCAAGCGGGTCTGACTGCCCACATGAGAGCCTGCTTGAGATAGACCTCAACTCTAAACATAACACGGTCATCTTCGGCAACAAAGGACAACCAGAGAGAGAGAAAATGAAAGGACATACAAGACTAAAACACTATATCATGACTGAAGAATAAAGTAATGCATTAAGTAATGAAGTAAATGAATGTCAATTTTGTGTTTAAAGCCTAAATGCTATAATCAGCCAGCTCGTATTTTGTGCAATAAAACTAAAAACATTAATACATGTTTAATGCTTTACATACCCTTGAGAATGTAGGAATACTGGAGCAATAACCCTCCTTAAAAGCTACACAAAAACAATGCATTACTGACATTTGGAAACATTAGCTTTAATAAGTCACACTGCCAAACTCTAGCCTTTATAAATATTGCACATGACATTATGTAATGCTGACATTGTTCCAGGTAGGGTGCTGCCTGGGAAAGGGACCAATTATGTATATGGAAGGTCGGCCCATTCATATTGTTGCTATGATGTGTAGTTACATTTATGGAGAAGTGCATGTCAGGTCAACATAAGCTATATATTAATTGCAGCCCAGCTGAGCTCTGGGAGGAGCGGAGGTTTGTCAACAGGTCCTTCATATCGCTGTTGCAGTATAATCAGGATTAAACACTGCATCTGTATTCACCCGGTATTGTTGCTAGTGTCTCATAAAATAGTTCAAAAACTTTACTAGCTCTGATTTACTATAAGCTTGAATGTACAATAGTCAGCTAAGGATGCATTTAGTCTCTCTGTATGTTGCAATTAGGGTTTATTAACAAAAATACTGTAGGTGGTGCTATAAGCATGTTGTTTAGATAAAGTATGCACTGTATACTGAACAACATGATCTCTCTCATTATTGAACAGCACTAATAGTGTGTGTTCTGTAGTGTTATCAAACACAGAAATGTTGCAAATAGTATTTTTGGGGAAAAAAGTCAAACTGTGGAGAAGGTTGTTTATAGTCGGGCAGACTCTACAAAATGCTGTGACTAGACAAGTTGGTGAAAATATCCTTAGAAATGATTTTAGTAACAAAGAAATTATTTCTCTTTTTGCACATAAACACTGTGTGGTAATAAGTATTAGGAGTTTGAAGAGGTTGTGCTGAAAATTGTGCTGAAAATTGTGCCCATTCAGAAGAAAAAACCCCCACACAAACTTGAAAAACATACATGACTTTTTTTTCCTCAAAATGCAAAACTTTTTTTTTATGTGGCTCTCATACTCCTTCATAATTACTTCATGTGTACCTTTACTTGAGAAACAAACCTTCCAATTCTTAGCACTTGAACAGGATAGCACTGATTGTTAAAACTGAAGTGAATCAAAAAATGAGTGAGACTAAATAGTTATTTTTTTCATAATGCTTTCATGGCTTATAGCAGGCAGTTTGCCCACACTGGCACAAAATTTAATTCATTTATTATACCTCCACCAAGGAGATATGTTTTTGCTGGTATTTGTTTATCTGTCTGTTAGTAAGATTATGCAAAAAGTACTGCACTAATTTTGATGAAATTTCCACCAGAGGTGGCCCTTGACCTGAGAAGGAACCCATTAGATTTTGAAGGTGATCCATGAGCACATACCTCTGCCAAGGTCCTCTCTTGCACTGTATGGAAGGACAAAGGGACACAGGGACATTTGGAAGGACGGCTGGAGCCTTGGCGGAGGTATGTACTCTCTGAATGCCCTGTAGTTAATTGTGTTTACAGGAAAGCACAATTATGTTCAGTACAGTATAGTTCTCTATATTACTGTATAATCAAACACAGCAGGCATCCAAAGCAAAACATCTATTCATAAACAAAAGAGTTTAGGTTGAAGCAATAACAATGTCCAGTTGAAAGTGTGCAATGCATCATCTTCCTCTTCTGTTGGCTGCTCTCTTTAGGGGTTGCCATAGTGGAGGCACATCTGCCTCTATCTCACTCTATCCCTTGCATCCTCTTCTGTCACAAAAACAATCTCTGTGTCCTCTTTCACTGCATCCATACATTTTTATCTTTTTCCTGCCTGGCAGCTCCATCTTCAAATCCTTTATCTAATATAGCCACTATCCCTCCTCTGCACATTCTCATCAGAATCTATTGGTAGTCCCTAGCACTAGGCTCAGAACCAAAGGCGATAGAGCCTTTGCTGCTGTTGCTCCCAGACGGTGGAACTCTTTGCCTTTTGAACTTAGATCTGCACCTTCCATTGGTGTATTTAAGAAGCAACTAAAGACCCACCTTTTTAGCCTGGCTTTTTAACTATGTGCCGATTGTATTTTTTTTTTTTTTTTTTTACTGTTTTATGTGCCTGTGTTTTTATTTTGTTTTGTACCATGTTAAGCACTTTGTGACTCTGTCTGTGAAAGGTGCTCTATAAATAAAATTATTATTATTATTATTATTATTTATTATGTCCAAACCATCTCAGTCTCACCTCTCTTATTGTCCCTAAATCACTCAACTTGAGCTGTCCCTCTGATATACTCATTTCCAGTGTTGGGCAAGTTACTAAAAAAAAGTAGCTAGTTACAGTTACTAGTTACTTCTTTTCAAAAGTAACTGAGTTACTTACCAAATACTGCATGATTAAAGTAACTAGTTACTTGGAAAAGTAACTTCCACGTTACTTTTAAATGCTTACTTAAATCATCTTGCACACATAGCAAGATAATTTAATTAATGAATTACATTATGGGCTTATTAATGTCAGGCTGTTTCAGACAGAGCTTTTAGAACATGTTCAGTCTGCTTTATCCTGCCTTGAGAGCTCTTATTGTGGGAAAAATCTGAAGAAAATCAACACAAAATTGCAAGTAATTTCCTCATTTTGCAGTGAGAAATAGGGTTTGTGGCATGAGAGAGAGGAAAAAAGAGTGAGAATCACTCCAAAAGAGTGAGTTGGCAACACTGCATAAAGCTGTCAACGCTTCTTACCTTTAATATTATAGATTTAATCCGATGTGCAGTGATCCAAAGAAAATGTCCATTATTCACAGTCCAGTTGTCTGTTGTGACAGAGACATGATCCAGTCCTGTAAATTTCTTTTGGAGATCAAATCCATTTTTGAATAATCTTTATCCAGGTAGCAAGTAAATGTGTTTTAACTTCAGTGGATCACAGTCTCCACTGTCTGATGGGAAATGACTGATATCAGATCTTCATTCTGTAACAACGTATCTGGCAATCAGTCGGTTTAATTCTTGCAGGGTCACAAACTGTCCAGATGCATACCTGTGCTTCAAATCCAGCCGTGGCTGTTCAGACGACGTAGATCCACTACACGGTGTTGTTAGCATAGCACAGCACTATCGTTGTTGGATCTTGTTGCTGTTTTCAGGCGCCTCTGAAGATGCAGTTGGTCTCAACTGCACTTTATCTTGCAACCCACCAATATGTTTTTGTCCTTAACCGTCACAAAGAAAAAATAATCTATTTCCACAAAAACAAAGTAGCTTCATCTTTTCCCAGCAGGAGCAAGCTCCATTTGTGGCTGCGGCAGTGAAGAGGCTCTTTGCATTGCAACAGGTTACGTTGACTGATGGCTGCGTTAGCTATGGAGGGTCAGTTTGAATTTATTTGCGCTAAAAATATCTATCCATAATAATAAAATGAGTAACACAAGTAACGCATCTGATCAAATTTCAGTAATTGTAATGCATTACTGAATTTTTAAACAGCAATTTCGTTACACAGCACGTTACTGCAAAAGTAGTGGCATTACAGTAATGTGTACTTTGTAACGTGTACTTTGTAACGCGTTACTCCCAGCACTGCTCATTTCTAATCCTAATCACAGCATCTTCAACTCTGCCATCTCCAGCACTGCCTCCTGTTTTTTTGTCAGTACCACCATCTCCAAACCATACATCACAGCAGGTCTCACTACCGTGTTGTAAACCTTCTCTTTTACTCTAGCTGCTATTCTTCAGTCACAAATCACCCTGACACTTCTCTCCACCTGCTCCACCCTCTCTTGTGCACTGTCCAATGCTTTGGATGGTTGACCCCAAGTATGTAATGTCAAATACCTTCACTACCTCTACTCCTTGCATCTTTACGGTTACAGCTGCCTCCCTCTTATTCACTCACATGCATTCTGCCTTCCTTCCTATTTATTTACTGGTCAATCTATGTTCCTACCCTCACCTATGGAGATGAGCTTTGGGTAATGACCAAAAGAATGAGATTGCGGATACAAGCAGCTGAAATAAGCTTTTTCCGCAGAATTGCTGGACTCACCCTTAAAAATGGGGTGAGGAGCTCAGTCATTCGGGAGAGGCTCAGAGTAAAACCGCTGCTCCTCCACATCAAAAGGAGCCAGTTGAGGTGGTTTGGGCATCTGATCAGGATGTCTCCTGGACGCCTCCCACTTGAGGTGTTTCAAGCACGTCCCACTGGGAGGAGACCCTGGGGCAGACCCAAGACACGTTGGAGAGACTATATGTCTCCCAGCTGGCCTGGGGACGTCTTGGTATCCTCTCTGAAGAGCTGGAGCAAGTGGCCGGGGAGAGGGAAGTCTGGGCTTCTCTGCTTGAGCTGCTGCCTCCGAGACCCAGACCTCCAGAAAAGCGGTAGAAGATGGACGGATGGATATTGTTTATTATCATAATTTATTCTCAAAGGTCAGCCTATAGCGAATATGTATTTGCAGTGGTTATATACAACGAGATGACCTCCTCTTCCTGTCTGAAGCCTGACTTGTGAATGTCAGATGGAGCGATGTGTGAATTAGGCCTGAAAAGCTTAATTTAGACACACACTGTCAACTGTGCCCAGTGCACAGGGCCTTGTTGTTGTAGACTTAAACTCTGCCCTGAGTAATTGTCTACAGCTCAGCTCAGCGGCATACACAGAAATCCACATTCTTCTGCACTTTCCCAAGCCTTTCCACACTCCCTTATTTTGCCTTGAGAAAGCGCTGACCTTAGCCACCGGGGCGCCATGTGTAAGTGTGAGAGAGAATGTGTGTGTGTGTGTGTGTGTGTGTGTGTGGCATGATCTTGGCAACAAGCCAAGTGCTTTTCCCCCATTCACCAACACAACAATCTGTCAGTTGCAGGGACTAAAAGACAACTTTTATTTATCTGGTGGGTTTACACGTGAAAGCTTTAGCTGCCAGATTTCAAAATGGAATTGTTTTCTATTATACTGGTTATAAACTCCTTTCCAAAGCATTTATGATAACCTACATAAGTCATTTATGTAAATAGAGTTTGACATATAAACTAGGAACGAAATCACAGTGGTCTAAGATGGCCACCTCCTTGGAAGGGAACTCTCTTCCTGTGTATAAAAAAAACTAACCTTACCATACAGAATGTAAAACTTCTATATAATAGTGAAAACAAAAACATAAATTTGCATTAAATTTCAGAATACAGATTACGCAAACTATTATACACTGTGCCTTTAATAGGATATTGATTCTTTGATTTACTAAATATAATAGTTATAAATTGTTTAAGTGACGCTTTCGGGGTTTGGTTGGAATAGACACTTGTGACCATTAGATGGCGCCAAATGCTCAGCGCGCATGACTTTTATGCAGGTAAGAGCAGCTGCTGCGTATTTTGGGCGACTTCCCTTCAGGTGAGCCAACTCATGGTCTTCTGAGCAGAAACAGTGGTTTCTGTACTTCTCCTTCTTATGGTTGGTTAGAATTCAGCTCATGCTTGGAGGTCACTGCTCCTCCATGCAAATGCGTGCCCTGCTCCTTAAGAGCCCTCTGTTCGGGCCCGGGGTCACTGTAGAGCACCAAGCCGCGGAAACACCAGCGGTTGTCAGGGAAGCTCTTGAACAACAAGCCCGTGATAGACCTTAGGATGGAGCAGAGGGGGAGGGAGGGAGAATCTCATTAGACTCCCGTCGATAAAGAAGGTGCATTGTGCGGAGCCCTAGCTGCTGCAAGACGAGCAGTGGACGTCAGATGTGGAAAATATGTCAGCCATGTGACCGGTGCCAATATTTAAGCGAGCCACACACACACACACCCTACAATTCTCTTTTATATTCATGCGCTCGCCCGGTTAGTATTTGCAGCCGGCGGGTTCGTTCGGCGGCGTGTGCGAACAGTGCTGCTGTCGAAACAAGTTCAGTCAAAAATGTTGATTTGTTTTAAGATGAATTTTTGCTGGCGGGACAGCTGAGCTCATGCACCTGCGCGAAACACGTCCCGTCCATGTGCACAGAAGTCGCCCCTGACAAGAAACAAAAAAACCCCAACCCAAAATATCCTGCAATTTCTGTAAATAACTTTCACTGCACAGTACACAGCAGTCACTTCAACTACGAGGGCGATCTTTTGAGAGACAATAGAAGCATCCTTGCTGAGAGCCGTGACGCAACAGTTTTAACTGGCACAGCGGAGCGTTGGAGCGTTGTGGGACGGCAGAGGCCCGACGGTGGAGTGGAGGAGACAAACATGATAGAGAACCAACAGAAAACCAAAGGAAGGAAGCTGAGATGAGAAACCGTTTGGGCCCAGTCCCGTGCGTAAATGTGACCAAAAAAAAAAAGTTTGGGATGGGCTTCAGGTCGCTCGTGCAGAGATAGGGGATGAGAGCGCAGTGGTGGCTGGGAATCAGGCGGTCACGGGCTGAAAGACGGATGTTCCCTGCCCCAGGACACACCCTCCATGCTCTCTCTCTCTCTCTCTCTCTCTCTCTCTCTCCCTCTCTCTCTCTCTCTCTCTCTCATTGTTTCCCACAGTGTCTCCGTCGCCGCCGGTCTGTGTATCGGGTTTTCACTAGAAGAGCGCAAAGTAAAATAATTCCGCTGGAGACGCGCCACTTTGTTCGCCGTCTTCACCCCCTCAGCATGAATTTAGACTTTTTCCGTATTATTTCTGGACATGAATCAAGCTTTGAAGAGAGACGGCAGATGAAGAGAGAGAGTATCAGCTAATTGGGATGAGAGTTCAGGTCAAGTGAGCCTGCAGATCGGACCTATAAAGCCTGTTAAGGCAGGTGGTTGGAGGGGGGAATACCGCGCAGGGGGGGTGGGTGCGTTTGTGACAAGTGTGCTTCTGTGGATGTGCCATTTCCGGAGGAAATCAGTCCTGGGGGTGGGGGTGGGGGGTCTTCGATCAGGTGTGCGCGCGTCGGGTTTTGGATACATTCACCCAGGAAGAGAGACATGGTTTCTCTGGACTGGATACGATGAAGTGGCTTTGCAGGAGTTTTAGGGTTTAAAAGGTGGAGAGCTGGGCGGACGGAGGAAGCCGAATACAAGGAGGAGGCGGAAGAGGGCGCACCGGCGGCAGCCAGAGCGCACGAGAAGGTCCCCAATCCCCTGACGCAAGGATGGAGAGCACCTGGGCGCGCGGGCTAACCCGGCACGCTCCCAGAAGCAGCGGTTGTAAAGTCCACGGGAAGCCTTGCACGAGCGCCGAGCCACATCGGGGACTCGTCCACCTGCAGCAGGCGCTGATTTTTCTCGTCGCGCTCACGTTACAGCCGCAGGTAAGCCCGATTAAGAGCTATTTCAGGCGGCATGCGCTAACCCCCCCCCCCCCCCCAAGCTGAGTTGGAACCGCGGTTTAGGCTTTATATCATATCACAAGTAGGTGAAAGCTGGCGCAAATGAAGTCCACACATCTGCACACACACACACACACACACACACACCGGCCCTTTTGTCTTTGTCCTGCCCTCATTCTCCATGGCGCTGTGCCCACCTGTTGGTCCAGCGACTGCGCTGTTCTATTTATTATCCCGTGAAACACAGAACGACTGCCGCCCAGAAACATCCCAGCAATTTATTTAGTGCCAAATAAATCCTTATTTCTTATAACGTGCTTTGACAAATCATCGGTGAACAGTTTAGAGAGAAGGAGCACCCCCAGTTAAACACCCCTCCCCTGTTAATCACCATTTCCTTGTTCAATAATTGTGCAACCACAATAGATTTGCTCGCAGTATTCCAAATAATATCTTGTAGTTCACGCCACTGCACTGTTGTGCATGAATAGGCAATTCCTTTGTGGTTTGTAAGAGATGTTCTGTAAAATAGCTTGTGGTCAAAATAATGCAGACAACCTACTCCTGATATTATATAAATTGTTTTATCATAAATACTTTGCACTGATGCCAGTAAAATTTGGGGTAAAGAGGAGAAAACCTACAAAATATTTTTTTCCTTTTTGCCCCTGTGAGCTGTCAGCAAGCTGCTGGTCTTGTCAGGGTGAATGTACTGTGTGACAGCACTCAGCAGCAGGAAGATCACACACAGAAGTGCTCCACTCTAAATGTGCGCGCGTGTGCATGTGTGTGCGTTTGCGTGTGGAGTTTTTTTTTTTTTTTCTAAACACGGCTCTCATCCAGCATCTGTGTCTTGGGTGTGTGAGGAGCCCGGGGCCACAGCCGAATAAACTCCGGGGCGTGTGAATGTTGAACGTCAGGCAGCTCCGTGCGACTCCCTCTGCCCCTCTGCAGCCCCTTCATAGCTGAGGAGCAACACACTCCACTCCCTCCATTCTCTGGCTGCACTGCAGGGTGAACAACACACTCAGGATCCTCTGCGTCTGCTGCTGCACATTTATAATGCAGAGGACAGGGGACGTGTGAACCTGCGGCTCATAAATGAGGCTTCTTGACACCCCAGCAGTCCCTGCATGTCTAGTTCTATATTTCCCAGTGCTCACACTTCGTGACAGCTGTCATAGTGTAGGATTTACAGCTGTGGTGCAACTGGAATACATTTGAGTTTTCACACTGAAACTAGATTTGAAAATCAGGATGGATTTCGCTGTCTTGTCACAAACCTTTTTACTTTGTGTGTCACAAAGAAGCAGTTTCTACGTGATTTGATCGAAAGGAGAATGTGCCTTTATAGGAAAAGTTCACACAAATATTTATTTCAAAGCCAGTTTAGCTCCCATTCATTGGTTTCAAGATCCACCTAGATATAGTTTCAGTGTGACGTAAGATACACACTGGTGCTTACCACAGTATTGTGAAGCTATAAAGCTCCAACTGCCATCTTATTGCCAGTTAATGATGATTGAATCAGTGATCTCCTCCGAGGATCGACACCTTATTGTGGTGGAGGGTTTTGCATGTCCGCACCATCCCAGGAGCTATGTTGTTGGGGCAGCTTGCCCCTGGTAGGGTCTCCCATTTCAAACTGGTTCATGGTAAAGGGCCAGACCGAGAGCAGTCCTGCAGATTCCCAAAGTTACAACAAGGCCCCAGTGTACACAATGAGTGATGTGGGTCCGCCCTTCAGTGCGCTCACCACCTACAGGAGGGATAATGGGGATCATAGCACTATGTGGGCCGGGGAGCAGTCTGTCTTCTCTGCTTAGACTGATGCCCCTGTGACCCAAACCCCTGGATAAGCAGTAGAAGATTGATGGATGAATCATTGATTAAAATGATAAATTTAAATGTTTGGCCTGGACTTCAGTTCTGAATATATTTTCATGTAAGGGGCTAATATCAACAGAATTTTAACAATGAGTTTATGAAAAAGTCATAGAGATTATTTGTTTCTAGATAGATAGATAGATAGATACCTTTAATTGTCATTGTAAAAACAGTACAATGAAATTATATTACACAAAGTGAGAATGGTCTCGGTGTATAGTGTCCTATATACAATAATATGGGATACATGAAAACTGGTATTTTTTCTTAAACCCATAAGTGTGGTTCTCGTGTCTGTAAATAAAACACTTTTGGAATTGCCTCAGCAGACAATAGTGAAGTAAAAATGTTCATTATTATTCTCATTCTCATTAACTGTTCACAATAAGGTGTCACATGTGAGTAATTAGTTTAAATAATTCTGTTTTTTTTGTGCCATTTGATGGTTTGGTACCAGGGCTTGACATTAACTTTTCAGTTTTATATTTTGTTACCATTTGTACAAAGGTAATAAACACATTTGCATTATATCAATAAACTATGTGTCAGCATTAGTAATACTCTGATACTTTTCACGGAAGCATTTTCATAAATGTGTACACTCTTTATTTTCCACTGGTTAATCTACAATTTCCATCCATCCATCCATCCATCTTTCACTGCTTATCCAGGTCACAGGGGCATCAGTCCAGGCAACGTAGCCCAGACTTCCGCCCAGTTCACATAGCACCATGATCCCTCCTGCAGTAGTGACCCCACTGGAAGACCGACCCATGTGCCTCCTTTGGGTGCACTGGGTCCTTGATGTAACATTTTTTATGCAGGACCAGTTTGCCTTGGGAGATCCTATCTGGGGCAAGTTGCCCCCAGCGACATAGCTCTTGGGGTCATTTGGGCACTAAACCCCTTCACCAAGATAAGGTGGTGACCCAGAGAGAGGTAATCTGCAACTTTTCTATGTAAATTAATTTTTAATTTAAAAAAAACCTGCCAAAATAAAGTGCAAAAAAAGTAATCTGCAACTTTTCCATGTAAATTTCTGACTTTTTTTGGCAGTTTTTGATTAAAAATTAATTTGTCATAAATTTGTAAGGCTTTCCTTTTCACAAATTTACAATTTTTCATTATTATTACTCTTCTATTTACACAAAATTTGAACTTTATTCTTGCAAATTTGTGTTTTTCCCCTATAAAGGGTGCAACTTGCTTTGTGATTTTCAACTGAATTGGTTACTTTATCATAAATGTACTATTTAAAAATAAGTTTATTACTAAGTTTATGACTTCAATTGAGTTTTGAGGAGCCCGTATAACAGAATCTGCCACCTGACAGCTGGATTCCACCAATATTTAGCTGGAGGGCCAGTGTTGATGTCATGACCTGTTTGGTATGAATGTAACCATAGCTGAAGAATCAGAGAATCAAAAAGGGGTCTAATCACCGAGTTTTGGGGTTGTAAAGATGCGTCATAATACTTTGGTCTGGTGGTTGAAGAGGTAAAGTACCTTCATCATCATCATCATCATCATCATAGCAGTCTGTTGCGGGCGACAATGACTGTTTCATTTAGGTCTGATCAGATTCCTCTACGCAGCTCTGTCCCCCGCCCTCTGCTGCCAGGAACTTCTGACCCTGCAAACCTGGGCAACGTCCGAGCCGGTATGAGTTGCTTTCTGACTGACCATTTCATGAAACTGCTTGCAAAGAACTTGGTTCATGACTGTTAACGTATTGTCTTTAGATAGAGAGGAGTCATTGGGAGACAGCCTGAATTTTTACTGGCGCAAGTCTTCAACTGCCAAAGCTCCCCTTCAGAGATGGTCTGAGCTTTGGCTTGGACTCCTGTCACCAACTCTCTCTCTCTCTCTCTCTCTCTCTCTCTCTCTCTCTCGTGCGCATGCGTGGGCGTTTGTGGGAGCAGGGGTGTGGAGTGGTGTCGAGTGAGTACTTTAAACTTTGTATTTTCTAACTTTTTCTCTATCTTGTGTGTTTGAGGTGTGTGTGTTTAATATAGTGGGTTGAGTGTGTGTGTGCTGGGGTGTGAGTGTTGGAGTGAGTGTGTTGGGGAACGGTAGCTTCTGCTGCCGGTTTTTCCCAGCCGGCATCATGCCGGTGATTGATGGTGGTGTGGAGTTTGAGCGCTTAACCCGGCGTCATGGTGTGAGAATCCTCCCGACAGTTCCCTGTTCTGTGGAGGAGGCCAGCCTCGCTGTAGGACAGGTGGTTGGGCATGGCAGCATAAAATCAGCATCGAGGATGAACAGCGCAATTGTGATCTTTCTGGATTCGACTGAGAAAGCTGATCAGGTGGTGGCACAGGGAGTGGTCATAGGTGACACTTTTACTCCCGTTTTACCGCTGGCGAATCCGTCTAGGAGGATCACCATCTCAAACGCTCCTCCTTTCGTTAAAAATGATCAGCTGATTAGAGAGTTGTCCCGTTTTGGCCAGGTTGTGTCCCCTATCAGAATGGTCTCTCTGGGTAGTAAATCACCCCTGCTGAAGCATGTTGTATGTCATAGGAGGCAGTGTTTCATGGTGTTGAAAGACAGCTCTGCTGAACTGAACGCGTCTTTTAATTTCAGGATTGATGGCTTTAGCTACTTGGTGTTTGCAACATCTGAAACCATGAAGTGTTTTGCGTGTGGCGCAGAAGGCCATCTTATTAGGTCATGTCCTGAAAAGGCGAACACAAAGAGCACTGGCGGTAAGAAAGGTGACGCCGCTGTTTCTGGTGGTCCGGAGGGTAGCGCTACATGTGGTGCGGCGGATGCCGCTGCGGCGCCCGCTTCTGCTGGGGCGGTCGTGGCCGCGTCCGCGTCCGCGTCCGCTTGTGCTGGGGCGGCCGCGGCCGCCTCTGCTGGGGTGGCCGCGGCGGGCGCGGTAGTTGTCCCCCCAAACAGTGATGGTGGGGAATTTCTGTCTGGCGGCAGCTCTGATCATTGTGACGAGCCTGTCGCCCGGGGTAAACAGGTGGAGGGTGTAAGTAAAAGTGCAGTTAAACGAAGGAACGTGAATGAACAGACTTTGCAGGCGGGGGAGGAGCGGTTTGAGGCTGTAGCAGACACACAGAGCAAACACTGCATGACAAACGTTGCGTTTCATGAAGAAATGCAGGAATGTAGTTTTGTTGAAGAGGATCCTTTTAAAGCTGCACAAAAAAGGAAAAGTGCGGAAAACTTGCAGAGCTCTGCTAAATCTAGTAGGGTTGGGAATTTAGATTTACTGAATGAGAGCGCTTCTGACGAAAGTGGAGATGAGTCTGAACTGATGCAGACGCAGACGCAGGAGGAGCAAAGCTCCTATTGTTTTACTAAAATTAGGCAATTTCTCCAGGTGACTAAGGGGAGCAGAGCTGTGAAAGTGGAAAATTACTTTCCAGATCTGGAGTTATTTGTGGCATCAGCTCGCAAGCTGATGAAACCGAATGATGGGAATGAGACTTTTACTGATCAGGAAATTTTTCGTTTAAAGAAACTGGTTGTCAAACTGAAATCACAAATTACTAACAGTCATGTTGACTCTTAGTTTGTTTCTTCCCTTTTATGCTATGTGTGTGTTTTTTTTACTGTACCTTATTTTTATCCTTTTTAATGCCCCACCTTAGAATTGGCACTCTTAATATAAACGGGGCCAGGGATGATGTAAAAAGGGCCTCTTTATACAAGCTTTTTAATTTAAAGGCACTTGACGTGCTGATGGTCCAGGAGACTCACAGCACTGTAGACATTGAGTGCCAGTGGAGAAAAGAGTGGGATGGCTGCATTTTTTTTAGCCACAAATCCAATAATAGTGGAGGGGTGGCTGTACTTTTCTCTCGGGGTTGTGTGCCTGTCTCTTATGAGGTAGAAGAGGTGGTGAAAGGACATGTACTCTTGCTAAAGGTACAGCTTGAAAACGTAAACTTGGTTCTTATAAACGTGTATGTGCCAACCCAGAGAGCAGAAAGGATCAGGGTCTTTAATATGCTATCAGATACGGTTAGATCCTGTAATCCAAATAGTTTTTTATTTCTGGGGGGTGATTTTAACTGTACATTAAACCACAGACTGGACAGGAACCATCAGGAACCTCACCCTGCTTCTGCCAATAGGCTGAGGGAACTAGTGAAGGCGCATGAAATGGCCGATGTGTGGAGATCACATCATGGGGACCAGAGGCAGTACACCTGGAGCCATGCTAAAGATAACCTCTTATCTATGGCTAGGTTAGACCGTTTCTATGGTTTTAAACACCAAATGAGTGTTTTTAAAAATAGTTGTATCTGTCCTGTTGGTTTCACTGATCACTGCCTGCTGATTTGTTCTGTTTTCATTGAAAATGTAAAGTGTAAGAGTGCTTTTTGGCATTTTAATAATACACTTTTAAATGATGTGTTTTTTAAGGGAGTTTTTCATGATGTATGGAAGTCACACAGGGAACAAAAACCCTCTTTTAGTTCTCTCCAATTGTGGTGGGATTTTGGTAAGGCCCAGATAAAACAACTCTGCCAACTGTACACTCAAAATGTCACTCGTAGCTTGACCCAATCCTTGAAAGTTCTGGAGACTGAGGTGGTAGAACTAGAGGAGTTGCTCAGTTCTACAGGAAAACAGGAGCACTTAGAGGCTCTCAAGTCAAAAAGGTCAGCCTTGGCTAGCTTGCTAGGGGTCACCGCACAGGGTGCTCTGGTCCGCTCACGCTACATGGATGTAGCTCTGATGGACTCGCCCTCCCAGTACTTTTTTGGACTGGAGGGGAAAAATGGACAGAGAAAGCTCATTCACTCCTTGTTGGGCGATGACGGGAGAACAATCTCCACAGCAGCAGAGATCAGGAAACACGCTGCTAGCTTTTACAGTGAATTGTTTAGAGCAGAGTGGAGGGAGGACACGTCACTGGGCCAGGTTTTCCTTGATGGTCTTCCAGTGCTCTCAGAGGACCTTGTTGCCGGCTTGGATGCTCCACTGTCTCTGTCTGAGCTGCATACGGCGCTAATGAGCCTCCAGAATGGAAAATCACCAGGCATAGATGGTCTCTCTGTGGACTTTTTTAAGGAATTCTGGCCCCTGCTTGGTCCAGACCTGCTGGAGGTTCTCCAAGATAGCTTGGAAAGGGGGACCCTACCCACGACCTGCAGGAGGGCCATCATCACACTGTTGCCGAAAAAGGGGGACCTCCAGAGCCTAAAGAACTGGAGGCCAGTCTCTCTGCTCTGCACAGACTACAAGATTCTCTCAAAAGCTCTGGCCCGAAGACTGAGAAAGGTGATGAGCGAGCTCATTCATGTAGACCAGACTTACTGTGTGCCTGGCAGGCTGATTAGTGACAACGTCACTTTAATTCGGGATATTTTGGAGGTCTCTGGTTCATTGGCGGTAGAAACTGGTTTGATTTCAATTGACCAGGAAAAGGCGTTTGATCGGGTTGAACACCAATATTTATGGACAGTTTTAACAGCTTTTGGGTTCAGCCCAGGCTTCATAGCCAGGATACGGGTCTTGTACAGTGACATTGAGAGTGTGCTGAAGATAAATGGGGGCCTGTCTGCCCCTTTAAAAGTCCAGAGGGGGGTTCGGCAGGGCTGCCCTCTCTCAGGGATGCTGTACTCCCTCGCCATAGAGCCTTTGCTTCACTGCCTGAGAAGGGATCTATCAGGAGTTACTTTTCCTGGCTGTGACACCACGTTCAAGCTGTCGGCCTATGCAGATGATGTAGTCATTCTGCTAAACAAGCAGAGTGACATTGACGTTCTGGTTAGGAGTGTCAATCTTTTTGGCCAACTTTCCTCTGCAAAGATAAACTGGGGAAAAAGCGAGGCTCTGATGGTGGGGGAGAAACTAGAAAATCAGCTTACGCTGCCGGGTGGGTTGATTTGGAAAAAAGGAGGTTTTAAGTATCTTGGTGTCTTTATTGGAAATCAGCAGTTTGAGCAAAAAAATTGGGATGGGGTCATAGAGAAAATTAACGGGAGACTAAACAAGTGGAAGTGGCTAATGCCAAGAATATCTTTTAGAGGAAGAGTGCTCATTTTAAATAATCTTGTTTCCTCATCCCTGTGGCACCGCCTCATGTGCATGGACCCCCCTGCTGGTTTGTTGTCCAAAATTCAGTCTGTTTTGGTGGACTTTTTTTGGGGGGGTGGACTCCACTGGGTTCCTCAAGCCCTGTTATTTCTTCCCAAAGAGGAGGGGGGGCAAGGAGTGATTCATTTAGCTAGTAGAGGTGCTGCTTTTAGACTGACTTTCATACAGAGACTGCTGACGGGCCCCCAGGACCTGGTATGGAGGCCTTTGGCCTGTGTTATTTTACAGAGAGTCCTTGGGCTTGGGCTAGACCTCCCTGTGTTTTTAATGGATTTTAAGAACTCTAATGCACTGTCTTTACCCAGTTTTTACCGCAGTCTCTTTTCAGTGTGGACTCTTTTTAAAAAACAAAGAGGGCCATGCGATTCCCTCTACTGGTTGTTGAGGGAGCCGCTGGTTTTTGGTGGTCGCCTTGGTGTCCTGCCGGGAGTTGGAAGGACCTTCCTTGATAGGCTGTGTTCCAGGAACATTCTCACTCTGAAGCAAGTGGTGGAACTGGCTGGTCCTGGCCTCAACAACGCCTCAGCTTTAGCAGCTCATCTTGGTGTCAGGTCGAATCGTTTCATCGATGGTCTTCTTGCACACTGGAAACAGGAGCTTCATGGACTTGAGCACTCCCTACTCTTGGACTTTTGCAATGGCACGCTGCAGCCAGAAAGCACTGACCCCTTTCCCTCTCTCACGCTCTATATGGACTTTGACGTCGCTCCTTGCTCCTTACTGGCATTCTGTGCTCCCACTGGTGTGGACTTTGGAGGAGCCAGTGGTAAGGCACTCTACAGACTGGTGGTGATGGCACTCAACAAGGACCGATTGAACACCTGTGTGGACACTCCTTGGAGAGCCTATTTTAAACTAGGAAAAGGGCATCGGCCTGCCTGGAGGGCTCTTTACAAAGCCCCTCTCCCTAAGAGGCATGGAGACTTACAGTGGAGGGTCCTGCATGGTATTATAGCTGTCAATGCTTTTGTTTCTGTGATTAACAGCAGTGTCAGTGATCAGTGTGTTTTTTGTTCCTCTAGGGAGACAGTTTTTCATTGTTTTATTGAATGTCAGCGCCTGAGTGGCCTCTTTGAACTTCTCACAAAACTTTTTCATATTTTTAAGGAAGTTTTCTCTAAGCAGGTTTTCATTTGTGGTTTTATGTACAATCGTCGTTTTAAGCAGAAGTGTCAACTACTGAACTTTGTTTTAGGACAGGCAAAGTTGGCTATCTATGTAAGCCGGAGAAGAAAACTTGAAAATGTTGAGAATGATGTTGATGTCAAAATTTTATTTGTGAGGCTACTTAAAGCCAGAATCAGGCTGGACTTTCAGTTTTTTATGGGGAATGGGGATGTGGAAGGTTTCAGGACCCTCTGGTCCCTGGAGAATGTCCTCTGTTCAGTTCATGATGGACAGCTTTTTTTGGGGCGTTTTTTGGGGGATTAATTTTCTGTGTAACATAGCATGATATAGAAATTGTATTGACTGATGGACAAGTGTGTTTATTAAAGATCTTTTAAAAATCAAAAAATCTCTCTCTCTCTCTCTCTCTCTCTCTCTCTCTCTCTCTCTCTCTCTCTCTGGTCCATCTGAGCGCTGAAATGCTGGTATGCAGGGAATGACTAGGGCAGCCAGTGCAGGAGAGGAAGAAAGCAGGATGTAGAGTGATGAGTGCCACTGTATCTTCACAAGCCTTTTGATGTAGACAAGTTAAATCCCCCCTCCTCAGCACCACTCCCCTGACCCCTCCCACCTCACCCTCTCAACCTGCCTTTCAGCCCAGGAATAATAGGGTGCAGGACAGAAACGCGCAGCAGCAACAATGGAGCAAGTGAGACTGCGACCGAGCGCCCGGCGGAGGCAGCAGGCGTATGAGAGCTTGTTTCTCGTGTGATTTCTGCCCATGACTGAGTGCACAACACCTCTGGGGAAATGCAATTTTGATTCTTGGACTTAATGAGCTGTCGTTAACCCAATATTTAAGCAAGAAAGACAAAATTGCTTTGAAATATTTTGATTTATTCACCAGTGGAGGTTTCCTGGCAAACCAAGATAAGAGTGTCTTTATTTGTGTGTTTACAGTTGTTAGGACAAGCCAAAACCACAGACAGAAGCACGCACACACATCCATACACGTACATACTTAACCCTGCCACTGCAAGACTATCACTGGGGATCTTGTTAAGTCTAGTGTGGAGTGGAGATGGTTTTGTGTGTGTGTGTCCCCTCAACCCATCCTTAAACTGGGAGGGAAAACAGAAAAGAAAAGGAGGCAGATGAAAGAGCGGATGGCAACAATGTAGGAAAGAACCTGTGGCCACAGGAAGCGGAAATGACAGAAATATAAGATCTTGTTCACAGACAGAGAAAGAAAGAAGTGGAAGAAGCATAGAGTGATGATATAGAGTGAAGTATGTGGCGGTAATGCACCTGTGAGCTGGTTGCCAGCCACAAATCGGATCTAAAAGAAGAAGAAGAAGAGAAAGAAGTGAACAAGAAGAGGATGAGGAGAGAGAAAAGGAGTGAGCAGGACTTCAGTGTCATTGTCCCCTGGGAGGAGAAACTGAGAAAGAAAAAGAATGAAAAAGAGCTAGAATTGCACTCAACAGAAGTGCATTCTGCAACTCTTAACAACAGTCCTAGGTAGCTCCCCCATCTCTTTGTCATCTTTCATAAGATTTGAGCCGGCAGACATACATCAAACATAGGCATCAGTGACATACTGTATGTTCATGTGGATGTTTTTTTTATTTACCTTGACAATTTGACCCCAATGCCATAGGCACAGGTAATAGTACCAAGGTCATTTCAGTTTATTTCTTAATTGGTTTATTGAAAGAAAAGTTGCTCATCAGTGATCAGAAACACAATTCTTTCAAGTGGCACTCTGCCAAAAATCAAGTTTTTTTTTCTTGCTAACATGTCTAACATGTTTTATATGACTCACAAGACATATCAAGAGCAAAATCACTCAAATGTGTCATGGCTGTGTTTTTTTTGCTGTGAAATTTCGGTTAAGCTCCTCCCTTTGGAAAAAGGCACATTTAGGCTATGTTCACACTGCAAGTTTTAATGCTCAATTCTAATTTTTTTTGCACACATGACCCATATCTGATTTTTTAATGACAGTCTGAGCAGCACACATCCGATTTTTTTCACACCAGACCCAGGCCACTTTCATAAGTGGTCCTAATTCGGATACGCATCTAATATTTTCCAAAGCGACCTCAGTCTGAATGGTCATGTTGCAATTCATCCAACTTTTTCGTCATTGAAGTGAGACAGACATGACAATTCTGCGGTGGAGGATGCAGCAAGCATGGCAGACACAGCTGATTTGTGCTCTCTTTTTTATCAATCTTCTTCTTCCCTTCATCACTGGATCATAATTTTGTTGGCTCCGACTGCACAACACCTTCAACATTTCGGGGAGGGGTTGGAGCTGAAACCATCAGACATTACAGGTTACAGGTGCACAATAATGGCACATTTACTGGATGATGCAAATTCCTTTTACCCTGTAGACAGCACACTAATACTAATATCTAAAATGTAAAGTTAATACCAACATAACTGTGGAGCAGAATGGATACATAGGGGGATACGAGGACATATAGTCCAGGATAGGGGAGTCTGTGGTGCCTCTCCATCCTGTGCGGGACCAATGTTATGCCGCTGGCATAAGCCGTGCTGTTTATTAAGGCCCTAGCCACTGACAGTGTCATTGGATGAGAGCCCTATTGTAATCGCAAGAATTATTTATTATTAACCTTATTTAAACAGGTAATCCCATTGAGACACGGGGTCTCATTTTCAAGAGAGCTGTTTAATCGATCAGTTTTGTTAAAGCAGAGCTAATCACAGTGGTCATTTGGCGTGTAGAGGAATGAATCTGGTCTTATTTATTTTGTGCATAATCATTTCTGAATGATTTTAACATTTTATTTTGCTGCGCTGCATCAAGGTGAAGAAGTTCTGTCCCCCTGAATCGTTTGGGTCTCATATTTACTTCTGTAGACACAACGCTGTGTCTGACGTTACATTTTGTTCTGCGAATGCGGGTCACTTCATAGCTGTAGACCATTCACACTGGAGTTTGATGGGGGTCACGTTTAAATTATAATGTGAATGCCCACACAAAAAAATCGGATCTTGGCAAAAAATCAGAATGGAACATTAAGACCTGCAGTGTGACCATAGCCTTAGACAGAGCATTTCTGGTGAGGTAACTATAATAATATAATATAATATAATATATATAATAGATCCATAGTGTTGAGCCATTCAGGACATAAGAACTGTTTTTGGCCTGACTGAACCAACATAGTTTCAGTCATTATCCTGAGCCACTTGAATAGAACTGGGCATACCTTCCACCGGTAAGTCTTTTTATCACAGAATTTATTCTGTTTAAAGTCATGCTAGCCACCATTAGCCTTGTGGGATGTGGGTAGCTCTAGTAATCACAGATTCTGGCGTTTGAAGGAGGGGGAAAATGAAACAATTTTGACATGAAACTGTAAGGCAATGAAAGTTTTTTTATATATAGAAAAAAGTGCATAAGATACCATTTCTGACGACTCTGCGATCGTTGGCCTCATCTCCAACGGAGATGAAGCTGAGTACAGAGGGCTTATCCAGGACTTTGTGGACTGGTGCCATCGGAACTGCCTCCAGATCAACGCAAGGAAAACTAAGGAGCTGGCGGTGGACTGCCGCAGGCAAGGACAACCCCTCACAGCACCAGTAAACATCCAGGGAACAGACATTGAGATGGTGACATCCTACAAGTACCTGGGTGTTCATCTGAACAATAAACTAGACTGGTCACACAATACTGACACACTCTACAAGAAGGGACAGCGCAGGCTGTTCCTACTGAGGAGACTCAGGTCTTTTGGTGTACAAGGGGCGCTGCTGAAGACATTCTACGACATGGTGGTGGCATCAGCCATCACTTTTGGAGTGGTCTGCTGGGGCAGTGGCATTACAGCAGCCGACAGGAAGAGACTGAACAAACTGATCAAGAAAGCTAGCTCTGTCCTGGGGCAGCGCCTTGACCCGGTGGAGGAGATGGGAGAGAGAAGGATGGTGGCTAAACTGTCATCTCTGCTGGAGTCCGAGTTCCACCCTATGCAGGACACACTGAATACACTAAGGAGCTCATTTAGCAGCAGACTACATCATCCTAGGTGCACAACCGAGAGGTTTCGCAGGTCCTTCCTACCAACGGCTGTCAGACTGTATAACCTAAGCAGGGCTGCTCGCAGAGATAGCAAAAAGACGTGACGACCTAATAGTATTGAATGCAAAAGATGCAATAGACTTACACAATGGTCCCCTCCGGTATACAACTAGGAAAATACCGGTAGCTACGGAGGGTGACAATATGTATGGGTACATAATCATACCATGTAGGATAACTAAGTAGACGGTTATGCTGTTTCATTCCATCTAGCAACAATGCTCTGCACTGCGTGTGTTTATATATTTATATATTTATTCCATCTAGCTACAATGCTCCACACTGTGTTTATATATTTACATATTTATTCCATCTAGCTACAATGCTCCGCACTGTGTGTTTATATATTTACATATTTATTCCATCTAGTTACAATGCTCCGCACTGTGTGTGTGTTTATATATTTACATATTTATTCCATCTAGTTACAATGCTCCACACTGTGTGTGTTTATATATTTACATATTTATTCCATCTAGCTACAATGCTCCGCACTGTGTGTTTATATATTTATATATTTATTCCATCTAGCGACAATGCTCCACACTGTGTGTTTATACTGTATATTTACATATTTATTCCATCTAGCTACAATGCTCCGCACTGTGTTTATATATTTACATATTTATTCCATCTAGTTACAATGCTCCACACTGTGTGTGTGTTTATATATTTACATATTTATTCCATCTAGTTACAATGCTCCGCACTGTGTGTGTTTATATATTTATATATTTATTCCATCTAGCGACAATGCTCCGCACTGTGTGTTTATATATTTACATATTTATTCCATCTAGCTACAATGCTCCGCACTGTGTGTGTTTATATATTTGTATATTTATTCCATCTAGCTACAATGCTCCGCACTGTGTGTGTTTATATATTTACATATTTATTCCATCTAGCTACAATGCTCCGCACTGTGTGTTTATATATTTACATATTTATTCCATCTAGTTACAATGCTCCGCACTGTGTGTGTGTTTATATATTTACATATTTATTCCTTCTAGTTACAATGCTCCGCACTGTGTGTGTTTATATATTTACATATTTATTCCATCTAGCTACAATGCTCCGCACTGTGTGTGTTTATATATTCATATATTTATTCCATCTAGCTACAACGCTCCACACTGTGTGTGTGTTTATATATTCACGTTTATTCCATCTAGCTACAATGCTCCGCACTGTATGTGTTTATATATTCATATATTTATTCCATCTAGCTACAATGCTCCACACTGTGTGTTTATACAGTATATCTACATATTTATTCCATCTAGCTGCAATGCTCCGCATCGTGTGTCTATATATTTATGTTTATATGTACATATGTATACTCGCTGCTCTTGTTTTTTCTTGCCTTCTGATTGTTGCTCTGAGTGTTGCTATCCCTGTGCTGTTGCAATCCTGGAATTTCCCCATTGTGGGACTAATAAAGACTTATCTTATCTTATCTTATTTTAGACAATGTAGATTTGTTTTTATAGATGATTTATGTATATCCATCAGAAGTGTGTCTTTAAATAAATGAGCCAGAGTTAGCTAGAAAGATAGTTATCATCTGTTATCCCTGGCCAGATATACAGTGGCACCTCGTTGGTATGGTGTTTGGTTTTCGTTTGGTTTTGAAGAGTTTCAATCTGGGTTCAGAATTCATCACAGCACTGAAACAGCCTTAGTGAAGGTCACTAATGACCTCCTTATTGCATCTGATAATGGACTTGTTTCTGTACTTGTCCTTTTAGATCTAAGTGCAGCCTTTGATACTATCGATCATGATATTCTACTTGGTAGATTAGAACACTATGTTGGACTAAATGGAACTTCGCTGCAGTGGTTTAGATCTTATTTGTCCGATAGACTTCAGTTTGTTCATATCAATAATGAGTTTTCTTCCAACTCTAAGCTCAGTCATGGAGTTCCACAGGGATCTGTGTTAGGCCCTACTCTTTTTAGATTATATATGCTTCCGTTAGGCAACATCATTAGAAAGCACTGTATACATTTTCATTGTTATGCAGATGACACACAATTATACCTGTCAATGAATCCCGATGATTGTAATCAATTAGCCAAGTTAGATGCCTATCTTAAGGAAATCAGAGCTTGGATGACTTGTAATTTTCTGTATTAAACCCAGATAAGACTGAAGTCATTCTTGTTGGTCCAAAAAACCTTAGAAATACCTTTCCAAATCAAACTCTTAATTTGGATGTGGCTACTCTTACTCTGAATAGTTCTGTGAGGAACCTTGGAGTTATTTTTGATCAAGATCTGTTTTTTAATTCACATATTAAATTTGTTTCTAAGACTGCCTTCTATCATCTGCGCAATATTGTCAAGATTAGGAGCATCTTGTCTCTGAATGATGCTGAGAAACTGATCCACACTTTTGTTAGCTCTAGATTAGATTATTGTAACTCGTTATTATCAGGTTGTCCTAAAATATCTTTAAAAAGTCTTCAGCTGATCCAAAATGCTGCTGCAAGAGTTTTAACTGGTTCTAGAAAGAGAGATCATATCTCTCCGGTTCTGGCCTCCCTTCATTGGCTTCCCATAGAGTTTAGAATTAAGTTTAAAATCCTTCTTCTCACTTACAAAGCTCTTAATAATCAGGCCCCCTTTTATATAAAAGATCTGATATTACCCTATCATCCTAACAGAGCACTACACTCCCAAAATGTTGGATTACTTGTAATACCTAGAATCTCCAAAAGTACAATGGGAGGCAGAGCCTTCTGCTATCAAGCTCCTTTCCTGTGGAACCAGTTACCAATCTGGATTCAGGAGTCAGACTCAATCTCTGTTTTTAAGAATAGGGTAAAAACCTTCCTCTTCAATATAGCCTACGATTAGCGAGGGATCTTGTGTCTCTTAACCCCCCCCCCCCCTTTGTTTTGCTGTTAATAGATTTAGACTGCCGGGTGACCTCCAATAATGTACTTGGCTTCTCTCCGTTAATGTTTGCTCTCTTTATGTCTGTTCTTTTCATCTTCTCTATCCCCTCAGCCCCCCAGCCATTCGCAGCAGATGACTGCCCCTCCCTGAGCCTGGTTCTGCTAGAGGTTTCTTCCTGTTAAATGGGAGTTTTTCCTCTCCACCGTCACTAAGTGCTTGCTCACAGGGGATCGTCTGATTGCTGGGGTCTTTCTGCAATTGTGGGGTTTTCCCTACATTTGAAAGTGCTATGAAATGACTGTTGTTGTGATATGGCACTATATAAATACAGTGGGGTAAAAAAGTATTTAGTCAGCCACCAATTGTGCAAGTTCTCCCACTTAAAAGATGAGAGAGGTCTCCAATTTTCATCATAGGTATACCTCAACTATGAGAGACAAAATAAGAAAAAAAAATCCAGAAAATCACATTGAAGGATTTTTAATGAATTAATTGGTAAATTCCTCGGTAAAATAAGTATTTGGTCAATAACAAAAGTTCATCTCAGTACTTTGTTATATACCCTTTGTTGGCAATGACAGAGGTCAAACATTTTCTGTAAGTTTTCACAAGGTTTTCACACACTGTTGCTGGTATTTTGGCCCATTCCTCCATACAGATCTCCTCTAGACCAGTGATGTTTTGGGGCTGTCGCTGGGCAACACAGACTTTCAACTCCCTCCAAAGATTTTCTATGGGGTTGAGATCTGGAGACTGGCTAGGCCACTCCAATGACCTTGAAATGCTTCTTACGAAGCCACTCCTTCATTGCCCGGGCGGTGTGTTTGGGATCATTGTCATGCTGAAAGACCCAGCCATGTTTCATCTTCAATGCCCTTGCTGGTGGAATGAGGTTTTCACTCAAAATCTCACGATACATGGTCCCATTCATTCTTTCCTTTACATGGATCAGTCGTCCTGGTCCCTTTGCAGAAAAACAGCCCCAAAGTGTGATGTTCCCACCCCCATGCTTCACAGTAGGTATGGTGTTCTTTCTCCTCCAAACACGACAAGTTGAGTTTTTACCAAAAAGTTCTATTTTGGTTTCATCTGACCATATGACATTCTCCCAATCCTCTTCTGGATCATCCAAATGCTCTCTAGCAAACTTCAGATGGGCCTGGACATGTACTGGCTTAAGCAGGGGGACACGTCTGGCACTGCAGGATTTGAGTCCCTGGCGGCATAGTGTGTTTCTGATGTAGCCTTTGTTACTTTGGTCCCAGCTCTCTGCAGGTCATTCACTAGGTCCCCCCATGTGGTTCTGGGATTTTTGCTCACCGTTCTCGTGATAATTTTGACCCCACGGGGTGAGATCTTGCGTGGAGCCCCAGATCGAGGGAGATTATCAGTGGTCTTGTATGTCTTTCATTTTCTAATAATTGCTCCCACGGTTGATTTCTTCACACCAAGCTGCTTACCTATTGCAGATTCAGTCTTCCCAGCCTGGTGCAGGTCTACAATTTTGTTTCTGGTATCCTTTGACAGCTCTTTGGTCTTGGCCATAGTGGAGTTTGGAGTCTGACTGTTTGAGGTTGTGGACAGGTGTCTTTTATACTGATAACGAGTTCAAACAGGTGCCATTAATACAGGTAATGAGTGGAGGACAGAGGAGCCTCTTAAAGAAGAAGTTACAGGTCTGTGAGAGCCAGAAATCCTGCTTGTTTGTAGGTGACCAAATACTTATTTTACTGAGGAATTTACCAATTAATTCATTAAAAATCCTTCAATGTGATTTTCTGGATTTTTTTTTCTCATGTTGTCTCTCATAGTTGAGGTATACCTATGATGAAAATTGGAGACCTCTCTCATCTTTTAAGTGGGAGAACTTGCACAATTGGTGGCTGACTAAATACTTTTTTGCCCCACTGTAAAGTTGAATTGAATTTGGTGACCATAACGTCATTTGTCCTGGAGTTGGAGTGCGGATTTGCTTTATGACCTTGATCTTTTGAATCTAAAACAATGGCCACAGGTGTGCCAAGTAGGTTGGGGACCCTTGCCAATCTGTTCTGGATTTAGAGTGCAGATAACTTTGTGGCCTTGATCCTGGACCTTTTGAACCCAAACCAACAGACACATGTGAGTGTTCCGAGTGTGTGTCAAGTTTGGTGACCCTAGGTTGCTTTATTCCTTTGTCCTTTGATCGCTTGATCAAAAAAGTAGGTTTGTAAGTTATGGCAAGTTTGGTGATCCTTTTTTACCTCTGCCAGGCCGGAGGCCAGGAGGAGGTTATGTTTTTGCCAGTGTTTGTCTGTTTGTCTGTCTGTTTGTCTGTCTGTTGGTTAGCAAGATAACTCAAAAAGTTTTGGACGGATTTCGATGAAACTTTCAGGCGTTGTTGGAAATGGTACAAGGAAGAACCGATTAAATTTTGGGGATGATCCGGATCACCGTCTGGATACAGGAATTTTTTAAAGGATTCTTTAACATTGTGAGATACGGCCATTTTCAACATGTGTGCAGGCGCAATGGAGGGCGCTGGTCGTCGTTTCTGACAAACACAAACTCCGCGTTCTTCAAAGTATTAGGCACAAAAGCACGCAGAAAACAGTGGTGGGCACGGCCCGGCAGCGTGCCTGTGTTTGCGCAACGCTGCAAAAGCTGAGACGGGCAGCTGTCCGGCGCCGGATTATTTGGCAGAAATTCCCCGGGCAGCCATAGGGGCTGCGCAAAAACAAGCTCTCTGCCGGGGAAGCTTCCAAATCCTCTTTTGCCGCGGAGCGCAACCCCAATATAAAACCCACGGCAACCTGTCTACCCAATTTGCATCCGTCAGTGAACCCCTGAGTGCTGCTTTCAGTGATTCATGAAAACGCTCGCATAAACCATTGGCCTGTGGGTTGTACGCGGTTGCGCGATGAATTGCAACGCCCGCAGCCTGGGAGTTTACAGATGGAGGAGATGGACACAACACCAACACTTCAGTTTATTACCTCCGCCAAGGAGGTAATGCTTTTACTACTGAACCACTAATCCTATCATTGTGAATCCAATTGCTAGTCATATGTTTTCATGGTCAAGGAATCTGAAAACGTACACACAAACACTGTATGGGGGGAAACTGTGGCGCTTGGCGGAGGTCTGCGCTCTCCGAGTGCTTTTCTAGTTTAATAGTGTGATTGTCAGATATGCCCCTACGGGGCAAAGAGAATGACCCAGGCACTGAATTGCCATAGTGACATTTATTAACTAAAGAACAAAACAGTGCAAAAACACAAAAATATGAACGAGGAAAAATAACTTACAGAGAGGACCCTCCAGAGCTGATATCGCTCTGCGAGGGGACAAGAGTCAACTTGGTAGGATGAAGTTACAATTGGTAGAAGGATAAATCCAATATTGCCGCAATGAGACAATGCACAGGCAGTGCTTAAATACCTGGGGATGAAAGAGTCGCAGGTGTGAGCCGCTGAGCGAACAGGTGACCTAATTTTGCCAACTGCTCACAGCTGAATGACCTGAACAAACTGTGAGCAGTTAGTGGGAGTGTCTGGGAAAGGGGAAGCTCAAAAGACAACAAACCAAAATATGTACAGAAACTAACAAAATCAATCTAACAGACAAACAATACTAGAAATAAATTAAGAGTCTGAGCTCTGAAAAACACATGCTCAGACACATGACAGTGATGGTGTCAAAAAAAAGTCCTACTTGTCAAATGTAGGTCAGGTCCATATCATTGTTGTAAGTTTGTGATCGTAGTGCTAATGCCAAGAACATGACTGGTACCACTACGAAAACATCCTTTGACTTTGATCTTTGACCTTTTTTACCCTAAGAAGTAGACCAGGTCAAGAGGACTGCAAGGTCAATTCCTGTACCAAGTTTGGTGACACTATTATTTCACCAGGGGACACTTGGACACACAAACAGATCAGGTTTTATTTCATTGGTGTGGGGAGAAAGAAAAAGAAAGAAAGACAGAAAGAAAGGTGAGAGATGACCGCAGAGAAGATATAATGGTTGTTCTGTTTTCTGTGTCTGTAGCAACTTTTTATCTCAACAGAAATGGGGTGCTGCAAGATAAAATGTAGATAGTAAAAAGACATTGCAGGCATTTGCACACTAAGCCTAATGTCTAATTGAATAATGAGAACTATGTAGTGATCTGGGCAGGGTCACAGACTCTGTCCATGCTTTGTGTTTCCCTTTGGACTCATTATTATTGTTATTATTATTATTATTGTCATTATCCTGTCCTATTTCGTGTTTAGCTGTTATTTTGACAGCGTCCTTTCTTTATTTCCATTCTAGTGCAGCTCGTTCTTGTCTTAGGTTAATTTTTGTTCACAGCTGTTTTGTGTTTGCAATTATCTCCCTTCTTATTTATTTCCGTTGTTTCTTACCTCCTGTGTTGCGTCCTCATCATTCCTGACGTCTTAATCAGTTCCTTGTGCGTTTCCACACGCTTCCTTCAAGCCACTACCTTGGCATCTCTGTAAGTTGTTTAGCCATATGCCTCCATTTTGTGTGTTTTCAGCCCTCGAGCTGCATTTATTTTGTCATTAATAAAATTGTTTAAACGTCGCCCTGCATTTGAGTCCGTCATTAAGCCCTGAAGGAGCAAATATGGCAAACTGTACCATTAGATTTTAAGGCTGCAAAATGTGATTGTTTCTTGAAAAGTATGAACAGCTGAAAGTCTTTTAGAACAGTTCAGGGAGAGGAACCACATTTCTGTAGTTTTCGAAACAAAATTTTCAGTTTCTCAGTGGATGAGTCTGGACTGCAGCTACACTATTGCAATATGATGTGGTTTGATGCTGCCTTGTTGAACTGAGGTCTTTTTTGATCACAGATAGTGTATATATTGCTGAGCATTAATGAGGCCTTCATATTTGTGCATGTTTTTCATGCTGTGTGCACTGCTACACCCTCACACCATCACTGATACAAGCTTTTGAACTGTGCAGTCATAACCAGCTCCATCATTCTCTCTCACATTTCCCTTCACACTGCAGGCCAGTTTTCCCACCTCATCTCAGTCCAACTTTAATGAGCTCAGGCCCAGAGACAGCAGTGGGGTTTGAAGACATTCATTATATATTTCATAGAGCCCATGCAGTGATTTCCACAACAGAACAACAAACAGACTCTGTGTAATGTTGCACTGCCCGAGGGCTAGAATATCAGGGCCATCCCAATATTGGACTTTGGCCTTGTTTTTTTCTAATTTTTTTTTTTGCTTCTCTTAATCTTTTAATGATATTAATGCATTTTTCCATAGAGGGTGACATCCCTAAAGTCTTTGCAGTTTCTTATTGAGAAATATTATCCTAAAATTCTCAAAAAAAACCAAGCCCCAAATTCAAGAAAGCATTAAAATAAGTAAGGAAGGAGCCGTGGGATGTGCTAAGCTAACGCTATTGCTATCGCTATAGCTAGCGCCATAGCTAGTCGTAGCACCTAACACCGATACAAAGGAGTGACTCTGTCCCTGGTTCGTCTCACTGACCCGGCATTGGCCCGGCAGATGACAGCTGAGCCTCCCGCACAGATTCTTAGAATCTTGTGACTGGTGCGGAGGAACTAACCGAGGCAACAACTGGACAGGAGCCGGATCGGAGCTCAACTATAGCGGCGGTAGGAGACGGGGACCAGTGGAGGAGCAGCCGGGGCCCCAGCTGGATAGGAGCTGGATCGGAGCTCAGTTACAGCGGCGGGGCTCGGCAGAGGAACTACTGAGGAAGACGACGGTAGGCGGCGGGGCTCAGCGGAGGAGCTACCGGGACCCCAGCTGGACAGGAGCCTGATCGGAGCTCAACTACAGCGGTGGTGAGCGGTGGGGCTCAGTGGAGTTGCTGACGGCACCCAGGCTGGACAGGAGCTGGATCAGGAGCTCAATTACAGCGGCGGTAAGCAGCGGGACTAGCAGTGGAGGGGGCTAGCTGAGGCCCCAGCTGGATTCGAGATCGGTTGGATCGGATACCGGCAACACCAGCAGAGATTGTTTTACTATCAACAGGTCAGTAAAAATGCCACCAAAGAAGGAAGAAATGGAAGAGATTAAAAAATCTCTGAACTTCTTGTCAGAAGAATTGACCAAAGTGGCCAATCAACAGCTTCAACTATTAGGGCTAATGGAGGAAGTCCGAGAATTGAAATTAACAATTAACAATTAAGGAACCCAGCAACCCCAAAACGTCTTTCAGAGAGTGGTAAGAAACATGTAAGCACTACAGACTAAGACCTTTAAAAAAAAAAAATACCCAAGTACATGCATGCTAGTTCATCATTAAGATCATTAGTGGTGCAATGCTGATCCAGATTTTTTTAAATGGAAAGTAAAGGTAATAAATGTGCTATTACAGATGTCAAGGCTCATTTTAATGCATTATCAGGAGATAATATACGAGATCTGAGGATAATTATGGAGAAACTAATCTCTGCCACACTGTCAAAAAGAATTCATAACTTTAAAGTACCTACAGTGGGTATAGAAAAGAATCACCCCTCTTTAAAAAAAAAAAGACATTTTGTTGCTTTTCAGCCTGAAATTAAGATGGACACACAGTTTTGTTTTATCCAGCTGTATTTACTCAGTGCACCTTATAAGAGAAAGTCCTGGCCGAGTCATGCCAAAGACCATATAAAAATGGAACTTCCTGCCGTCTAGCTTGGTGCTCAGCAAAAATGGAATGGAGGAGGGAAATGTGGGTGGCAGTGGCTTAGGAGGTAGAGTGGGTCGTCTAATAACCGGAGGGTTGGCTGTTGGGATCCCACTTTCCCCAGACATCCTGCCGTTGTGTCCCTGGGCAAGACACTTTACCCACCTTGCCTCCAGTGTCCATGACACTGGGCATGGATGTGTATAAATGTTCGGTAGTGGTCGGAGAGGCCGTTGGTGTGGATTGGCAGCCACGTTTCCATCAGTCTGCCCCAGGGTAGCTGTGGCTACAGTAGTAGCTTACTACTACCGTTGGCTGTGGAGTGAAAGAATAATGTATTCATTGTAAAGCGTCTTTGAATGTCTATTAAAAGTGCTATATAAATCTGATGCATTATTTATTATTGTTTTTATTATTTTGATTAGCTCAGCATAAAAAGAGTTATTCCTGGAGCATTTCAGTCCTTGGCAGTGTAACTGCAGCAAACAATCAGCTACAGCGGGGAAAATAAGTGGAAAATAAGTGACCTGGCTTTTATTTAAATTATTTTTGCTTTTCCCCCGTTTTTACTTTTTCTTACACCTTTTTATCTTGTTTTAAACCATTTTATCCTGTTTTTTATTTGTGTTTATCCTGTTTTAAACTTGTTATTGCTTGGTTTCATGTCTTATTACCTCTGGTTTTTCCTCACTGATAGTTGTGCTTCCTCAGTTCAGTTTTAATGTTTTATGTGTGTTTTTTTTAAGTCGGTGTGTTGTGAGTATATGTGTGTGGGTGGGTGAGACTATATTTTGGCTTCTGGTGTATGTTGTTATTTTGTACAGCACTTTGAGCTGCATCACTGGATGAAAAGTGCTTTATAAATAAAGTCTGACTCATAAAGTCTGATAAGTATTGAACATGTCAACATTTTTCTCATTAAACATATTTCTGATGGAGCCATTGAACTGAGATTTTCACCAGATATCAGTAACAACCCAAGTAATTCATACATACAAAGAAATCAAGGCCACTGTGTTCACAAAAGAAGTTATATTAAATAAAGTGGAATGACACAGGGATTATTGAACATGAAGAAAAAGTGGTGCAAAAAGGCATTGAAAGCCAAGAAACCAGCTGAAATCCATCAGAATTTAGGAAGACCCCCTCCCCCATCAGTGCAAATTAATTTCAGCTGGTTAAGTCTGGACAGATAGCCTTTAAATAGGTCTGTGAATATCAGATTATCACACCACAAAGAACTCATGATGGATAGAAGCAAAGAGCTCTCTCTAGACCTTTGTAACCTTATTGTTGCAAAACATAATGATGGCATTGGTTACAGGTGCATTTCTAAACTGCTGAATGTTACACTGAGCACTACTGGGACAATCATTCGGAAGTGGAAACATCATTTTACTTTAAACCGGCCATGACCAGGAGCTCCTCGTAGGATTTTTGGCAGAGGAGTCAAAAGAATTATCAAAAAAGTTATCCAAGAGCCAAAGACCACTCGTGGAGAGCTCCAGAAAGACCTGGAGTTAGCAGATATTGCTGTTTCAAAGAAAACGATTAGTAATGCACTCAACTGACATGGGTTCTATGCCCATTCACTTTGTAAGACTCCATTGCTGAAGAAAAAGCATGTTGAAGCTCATTTAAAGTTTGCTACACAACATTTGGGCAAGCCAGTAAAATACTGGCAGAATATAGTCTGGTCAGATGAAACCAAAATTGAACTTTGTGGATGCCACAACACACAGCATGTTTGGAGGAGAAATGGCACTGCACATCCCATCATAATGTGGTGGTGTTTTTCAGCACATGGTACAGGCAGACTTCATCTATCTATAAATGCACAAAATCTCTGTCTGTTTGTGTGCCTATCTGTGTGTGTGTTCCTCAGATACCCCTCAAACCATTTGTCAGACTGACCTCAGATTTTATAAGTGCTTTGCTGAGGTTGCGAGGGTGTGCATCCCCGAGTATGGAGTTGCTCAGTGAAAATATGTAGTTTTTATCAGTAAAAGTTTAGCCACAACCTTCTTCATGCCCTGGTTTCTAGAAGTGTGGGCGGGGGTTCGGATTGACTCCTTGGATAATACGGCATCACAACCAGTCACCAGAGCGCTCCACAAACAAAACAAGGATGTGAAAAGTGACAATTTGATGCTTTATTTATTATTATTATTTAATTGTACTATAATGTTGCTGTGATTGCATACATACTGTAGCTCTAAAGGATAATTCGGCATATCGATGGCTGAAATGCAAAACCTCCTATCTGCAGGATTTCACTTTGGATGATGACAACAAGGAAGGCTGCTTATATCGGGCTGCACGGTGGCGCAGTGGTTAGCACTGCGGCAGCACAGTTTACCCTTGGCCAGGGGATTGTGGGGATCGTGGGATCGTGGGTTCGATCCCAGCCCCCGACCAACAGTGATCTGTGTGGAGTTTGCATGTTCTCCCCGTGTTGCGTGGGTTTACTCCGGGATTTCTCCGGTTTCCTCCCACATGCCAAAAACATGCATGTTAGGTTAATTGGCTGTTCTAAATTGTCCCTAGATATTTGTTTCCTATAGGCCCTTAGAATAGAGGGTTAGTATTAATGAAAGCGCTTTGAGTGGTCTTTGTGACTAGAAAAGCGCTATATAAGTGCAGGTTAGTTAGTTAGTTAGTTAGTTATATCTGTCTGCAAGACAGTCCTGCCCTTTATTGGGACAGAAAATTATTTGGATGAAAAAAAAAATAGCATAGCATTTTGCAAGAAAACAAAAAGGTTTTTTTAGTTTTCTCAAAAAAAGTGCATTTTTCAGATAGGAGGTTTTGCGTTTCAGACATCGATATGTGGAGAACACGAGGTGCGCGGTGGGGGGTGAGGGGTAGAGCAGCCGGACCAGCTTTTCATAGTCCTTCCCATGGAGCCAAACCCAGCCTGCTCAATTAACGGGACAGAGTCTTGGCTGCTACTTCACCCGTGTCCCACCTCTGTCCTTTGTGGCACCATGGGTTCAACATGGTCCTCCGCCTGGTACACAGCTATCTAAGAATTAAAAATTAATAATACCACCATTATTGTGGAGCGGAATGGCAAGATCAATTGCATATCATATGCGGACACATATGCACGCTTTAACTAAACGACGACCGTGACAAAAAACGCCCAAATAATGAAATCATTTTTTATTTACTGACAAATGGGAAACACTAATGCAACAGTTGCAGCACACTGCAGTCATTCTTCTGAGTATAATAATGTTTGGTGTTTTGTATTTATAATATTGCTAAAATATAAAAGGATGCACTACAATGAGTCTCAAATATTTGTAAATGTGTCCTGTTATAGTACTGCATGAGTTTATTGACGATAGACTATAAACTACACATATGAACTAAAATAATTATGATGACTGAACAACTCCCATTACCCAAAGTACAAGGTACACTTATAAATATGTCATAAAAGATCACACAAATAAGTCTGACAAACAAATAAACAAGGGTTCTTAAACAGTTGTTAATATTGGATGTCCCATTCATTTTCAATAATTCTGTAATTAATATTCACACAATCAAATAAATATTAGTGTTCAGTCCCTTTTATATTTGTCAAAGTCTAACATGTGATTGCCTACATATAGGCTACACCTCTTTGTATTCTACTTTCAAACACAGCCTACATTTGAATAGAATATTCAACATTGCAGATTAGGGGGGAGGATGAGGTGGTGGTCGAGGACCACAAATATCTGGGTGTCAGGATCAGCAACGGACTGGACTGGAGAGCCAACACCGATGCTGCGCACAAGAAGGGGATGAGCAGACTCTACTTCCTGAGGAAGCTGAGATCCTTCAACGTGTGCAGCAGGATGCTGGAACTTTTTTACCAGCGCCATCTTCTTTGCTGCTGTCTGTTGGGGTAGCAGTATCAGAGCCAGTGACACCAACAGACTTGACAAGATTATCAAGAAAGCTGGCTGTGTAACTGCGGAAGGAGCACACAAGATAGTACTCACAAGACTGGAGCTGTCCGAGTAAGTCCAAATAAGCACAAAGTGAAACACAGTCCTTTGTTGACGTGACTTCATATGATTAACAAAGACCGTATATGAAGTGCAATGACCCAGCAATGCATGACTGGACAAAGGCTCCTTAAGTACATGCATTGCTGGATCCACAAATTGATCACACCTGGGCGAGGAGCGGGAAGATGGCACACAGGAGTGGGAACAGCTGGCAGTAATAGAGAGGGGGCGTGGTCTGACCGGCAGACAGCTAGACAGCACTCACTGCAGCGTGAGCCCAAGAGACTTCCTCACCGCTGCCGGCCAGACAGCAGTGGCTATGGGTACAGCAGAGTACACAGAAATACATATTAACATACATACAACGTAGCACGTACCCACAGACAGGCCAGGGCTGAGCCGGGGGAAATCAAGCCGGCTCGGTTCCTGACAGAGCCCCCCCTTTAAGGGGTGGATTCCCAGACACCGAAAGAAACATCTCAACCCCCCCCCCCCCCAAACAGGAACAAACAACACAAACCCGGGTGGGAGGTAGGGGGAACAGGAAAGGTGGGAACACAACACCCCGCCCAGGGACCACAATTAACCCCCCCACGGCCACGGGTGTTGGGGCTCAGGAGGCCGCCCAGAGTCCCAGGCCCAGCAGAAGGTCTGGTGGACAGAATCCGGCAGTCTGCCGGAACACATGGGCCACCAGACCCGGGGAGTCAATCCTTCCGGCGGCCAGCCAGCGTTATTTATCCACCAGGGCCGGTGGGATGAGGCGTGAGGTGGCCTGCCTACTGGGAAGCTTGCAGGTGGGTAGGACCGGGAGGAGAAGGGAACCCCGGCATCCTCATGGCGATCCGCAGTGCCCTCGATGATCCCGGCTTGGGACCCAGCTGCACCCGCGATGGGTCCCGACCGGTCTGGCTCCGCTGCACCCGCGATGGACCCTGACTGGGCCGGCTCCGCTGCACCCGCAATGGACTCCAGGGGGAGCCTTGCAACACCCGCAGTGACCTCCGGCTGAGGCTCTGCAGCACCCGCGGTGACCTCCGGCTGAGGCTCCGTTGCACCTGCGGTGGCCTCTGGTGAGATCAACTGCTCTCCGACGACCCTGTCAGGGGGCTCCGAACCCAGAGATGGAGGAAGAGAGACCGGGTCAGGGTCGCCGGCAGCGGCAGAGCCCGGTGAGGTGGTCCCAGGGGCTACTGGAAGCTGCCCCAGGTCCTCCTCACCATGAGTCGGGCAGTGTGACATCGACATAGAAACTGTTGCCATAATGGCGCACACTTGCTTGATCTCAGGCTCCACCACTGTCAAGGACTCCGGCGATTTAGAGTGCGCAAGTTCCTCTGGTCCGTCGGGTGATACCCCCCTGTCGAGTTCCCTTGGAACCACTGGCCCCACGTTGTCGTGAGCTGGACCCTCCCGGGCGTCTGGTCCCTCCCCCCTCGAGTGACCTGGATCCGGTGCTGGCGAGCTCATTGAGGTCCAGAGAAGAGGTTGGATGAGGTCGGGTGAGGGAATACTACGTGCCGCTGGGGCGGAGCACTCGGGAGACTGCACACCCCGAGTCTCCTCGCCAGGAGGCAGGCAAAATTGTTCATTAACAGAGAAAGTCAAATGAGAAAAAACTTGCCTGTTCTCCTGGCATTGGACCTCCCCAGCGGCCTCCAGGACGTCTCCTCTTCTCTCCTGGTTCTCCTCCAATTCCTCTGGGAATGGGGCGGGGCATGGCTCAGGGCAAGGGGGCAGGGCTGTCGTTGGCAAGGCAAGCCACTTCTTGCGGTGAGAGTTCCTTCTCCTCTTCACGGGTGACTGGGAGACCAGATAATCCAAGATGCGGAGCACCATGCTGGGCGGCGAGTCCGTTGTGCCGAGGAGTACCTCACGGCACTCCTCCCTCTCCCGATGTTCCTCCTCGACCCGGCTGTTGACCATGGCGAGCAGTTTCACCCACTCCTTGTCCGATGGCGAGCCTGGGGGTTGAGCAGGCGTGGGGGGTGGAACCCTCGCAGCTGGGGTAGCGTGTCCTTGGGCCTCCCTCTCGCGGCACTGCTCCCTCTCTCGATGCTCCTCCTTGACCTGGCTGTTGACCACGGCGAGCAGGTTTGACCACTCCTCGTCCAATGGTGAGCCTGGGGGTTGAGCAGGCGCAGGGGGTGGATCCTTCGCAGCCGGGGAAACGTGTCCTCGGACCTCCCTCTCGCGGCGCTCCTCCTCGACCTGGTGGTTGAGCACAGCAAGCAGAGCTGACCACTCCTCGTCCGTCGGCACGCCCAGGGATGGATCAGGCACCGGCTCCGAAGAAGAGGCAGAGGACTCCACTGGCATGACCGCCCTGAAACACCTCGGTGCTGGCTCTGGAGCAGGATCCTCCAAGGCCACTGGCTCCTCCGCCGTCCGCTGGCTCAGACCCTGGGTCGACAGGCATTCAGGGGAAATGGGAGGAGACATGGAGAGGGGGAGAAATGAATCAATTTTTGCGGCTGGAGGAGAGGACCCAGCGGACTGCTTAAACTGGGCCTCTCCCCTGGGAGACAGGCAAGATTCAATACTCTTTGATGGAATGGAAAGAAAACATACTTGCCTGTCATCCCAGTCGTTGGTGCTCGCAGTCCTGTTGTCCTCCTGCAGCGGCTCCAACGCTGGGGATTCCGCCGGCATGGCTGCAGGGAAACGCCTCTGTGTGGGCCCTTGGGCAGGATCATCCAGGGCCGCGACCTCCTCCACCGTCTGGCGGCTCGGTTCTTGGGCTGACAGGCACTCGGGAATTAACGGAGGAGACACAGAGGGGGTAGAAAAAGAGTTTTTAACTGCAGCTGGTAGAGGGAGCCCAGCGGACTGCTGTAACTGGGCCCCTCTCCCGGGAGACAGACAAGGTTTATTGTCATCAAAATAGATAGAATCAAAAAACACTTGCCTGTCATCCCGGTCTTTGATGTTGACTACTGCAGCTGGCAAGCTGTCATCCCTCTCTGTGTCCACGGTGATGTGGCCCTCTTCCACAGATGGAGGAGGAGCCGTCTCCGTGGCAATGGAGGTGGGCATTCCCGAGGCGGCCCCATCTAGCCTCGCAGCAGCTGGGAGGGTGATGGCAGTTGATGACGAGGGGGGCTTCTCCCGGCGTTTCCTTGCGGGATGACGCTGTCTTTTGTTCTCTGGTGCAGACCGTGCTGGAGCGAGAGGGGGGTTAGGTGAAGCGTCATGGAGGTTGACGGTTTGCAGATTACCGGACCTCCGTCTCGACGTCGTGGGGAATGCCAGACCCAGGAAAGAACGCTGGAGCGAGCAGACTGTGGAGAGCAGGTCGACGAACTGTGGGTAGTTCCATAACCCAGGATGCGCCTCCAAGATCCCTACTGCTCCGTCCAAGCTTTCCAGCATCTTCTTCAGTCCCCGGGCAGTGAGGGCTTCATTCACGAAGCCCCGGATGAACTCGGCGGCCCATCCCTCCTCCACCGTGGGAAACCCCGCTGCCGTTCCTCTTCCTCGGCGAGACCGGGGCATGATGCTCTCCAGAAACAGGTTAGTCCAGAAAAACAGTTCACTACGAAAAAGTGATGTGTGGGTGTAACCCGCTAAATCCTTTTATTCGGGCTGGGTCATTCTGTCATGAGCTCCTCGTACGCTTTTCCACAGCGCACGGAGGAGGGGGAAAAGGATGAGGATTTACACGCTGGGTTACACCACACACACATTTATTGGACACCGCACCAACAAACAATACTAGTGCATACAATTCACATTGGCTCAAGGAGTCCTCCAGGACGCTCCACAGTCTGGGTGAGAATACCGGGGAAGGAACACACACAGATAATACTCATGAGACTGGAGCTGTCCGAGTAAGTCCGAATAAGCAGAAAGTGAAACACAGTACAGTGGTACCTCTACTTACGAAATTGATTCGTTCCGGAAGTATTTTCGTAACGTGAAAATTCCGTAAGTAGAGACGCGTTTTACATGTAAATGCCCTAATCCGTTCCAAGCCCCCCAAAATTCGGACATAAATTTTTTATAAATCATAAAAATGCATCAAAACATGTAACAAATACATGTTACAATTAGATTACTGCACAATAAACATAAAATGAGAGTTGTACATAATTTAAAAAAACAAAGAATAAAGTAAAGAATAATAAAAATTATGTTCATTTACCGTTTAACTGCTATCGTCGTCATCGTCACCTTTTGCCTTCTTTGGTTCATGTTCTCTCTCATCAGTGGTTTTTGCCTGACGTTTTGTGAAGAACTGATCCAAGGACGTTTGCTTTTGTCGGCTTTTAACAATCCTTCGGCTTCCTTTTGTTTTAATACCGTGCCGATCGTAGATGTATTACGGCCATATTCTTTGGCGAGATCAACCAAACGCATCCCTTTTTCATACCTTTCTATTATCTCTTGCTTTGTTTGTATGGACAAAAAAACTCTCTTCTTCTTCTTTTCTCCTTTTCCACTTATCTCCATCACTTTCTTGGGGCCCATAGTGAATAAAAGTTAATACTGTACTGTACACACACGTAAAACTGCCCGAACTTCCTGAACACTTTGTGGCTAATGGGATACCAGGAAGATGCTAGGCGATAGCCAATGGCAGAGCAGCTACAAGTATGTTTACGTTCGGTAAACTACGGGAGCTGCGAGGAGCGCGTACTTTTTTGCCTTTCGTATCCTGAAATTTCTTTCGTAACAAGAGGCAATATTTTCCCGTTGAGGCGTGTCGTAACCTGAAAATTCCATATGTAGAGACGTTCGTAAGTAGAGGCACCACTGTACTTTGTTGATGTGACTTCATATGATGAACAAAGACTGTATATGAAGTGCAATGACCCAGCAATGCATGACTGGACAAAGGCTCCTTAAGTACATGCATTGCTGGATCCACAAATTGATCACACCTGGCCGAGGAGCGGGAAGATGGCACACGGGAGTGGGAACAGCTGGCAGTAATAGAGAGGGGGCGTGGTCCGACCGGCAGACAGCTAGACAGCACTCACTGCAGCGTGAGCCCAAGAGGCTGCCTCACCGCTGCTGGTGTTCTGCCATTTTACCATAGGTCATCAGAACACCATAGCCGTATGGTAAACTGATAGCTATAGCTATCAGTTTAGCATACTTTGTCAGAAGAGCATATCTATAGTTTATACAGTGCTATGATGTTCTGATGGGTACAGAAAACTACAAAATAACTAGACTTTCATACAGTACAACTGTGATGCATTAAGACAAAGGAACAACATAACATTTAATAAAACATAGCAAATTTAGTTCAGTACACAGGCATGGACTGTCCGCCATTTTCGCCAGTAACGGTGTTTTTTTAAGTTAACTGCAGCCTGACTATAAAACAGATGCACTGCAACAACAAAATTAGATACATCAGCTGTATCTATGCTGAAATGATGAGCACAAGTGTATTTCCTGTTACTACGCATGCGTGCGCATGCTGCGCATGCATAGTAACCCAGGCTATGGTATTCTGATGACCTATGGTAAAATGGCAGAACACCGGCCAGACAGCAGTGGCTATGGGTACGGCAGAGTACACAGAAATACATATTACCATACATACAATGTGGCACGTACCCACAGAGACGCCAGGGCCGAGCCGGGGGAAACCAAGCCGGCTCGGTTCCTGACACTTACAGTCTAATTGGTTCTTCACATCTCACTTTGCTCCTGATCGTCCTGCGTTGTACAGCGGGTATGATCCATGTGTCTATACAGGTCACCATCTATTCAGCTATGATGTAGATAGACTTTTTTATAGAGTAGTGTTTTACTTTCCATGGGTAACTTTCCTGTGTGTGTTTATATATTCACATATTTGTTCCATCTAGCTACAATACTCCACACTGTGTTTATATACTCATATATTTATTCCATCCAGCTACAATGCTCTGCACTGTGTTTATATATTTATATATCTATTCCATCTAGCTACAATGCTCCGCACTGTGTGTCTATACATATATATTTATATTTATATGTACATATGTATACTCGCTGCTCTTGTTTTTCTTGCCTTCTGATTGTTGCTCTGAGTGTTGCTATCCCTGTGCTGTTGCAATTCTGGAATTTCCCCATTGTGGGACTAATAAAGGCTTATCTTATCTTATCTTAATCCCTTTGTTTGTCATGTGTGTGCTACTGTCATTTGGTTCTCTACTGTCATGCTGCTGTTTCACTGCAATTTCCCAGTTTGGGATCAATAAAGTACATCTATCTATCTATCTATCTATCTATCTATCTATCTATCTATCTATCTATCTATCTATCTATCTATCTATCTATCTATCTATCTATCTATCTATCTATCTATCTATCTATCTATCTATCTATCTATCTATCTATCTATCTATCTAATAGAATAGGCTTTATAGCTATTGTACAGTTGTACAGCACCACAAAATTGTGGATGCTCCACCAGGCTACTGCGCAATAAAGTAAGTGAGAAGAATTTGAAATAAAACAGTTACAGAAGACACGATTAGCCATACGACTGAAATAAAAGTAAAAGTAAAAATAACAACTAGGCCACTGGTATGTACACAGGTACAGTAGTGGCTTCGCGGGTGGAACTATGTTCATAAGAGTGCGGAGTGCAGAATACATAATAGAGTAAAATGGCCTAAGGATTATGAAAAATATGTAGAGTAGTGATTTCACGGATGGGTTAATGTACATGAAAGTGAGGAGTTCAAAGACAGGTGAGTTATAGTGATAATTAAAAGGTCCTCAGTTCTGTGCATGTGAGCGTTGTTGGGGGGGGGGGGGGCTCTGACTGTTTGCAGTTCAGATGGCCCAGGGGAAGAAGCTGTTTGTCAGTCTGGAGGTGTGAGCCCTGTAAAGCCTAATTGGTCTACCTGTTTTCAGACAAGAATACTTGCTTTCTACGGGCATGTACTAGTATAATTGAAGGAAAGATGAATGCACAAATGTACAGAGACATCCTTGATAAGAACCTGTTGCCATCTACCAAGATGCTGAAGATGAAACGAGGGTGGACATTTCAGCAAGACAATGATTCCAAAAACACAGCCAAGGAAACTCTCAACTGGCTGCAGACAAGGAAAATAAAGCTGCTAGAATGGCCCAGTCAGTCACCTGACCTGAATCTAATTGAAAATCTATGGAATTAACTGAAAATCAGAGTTCATCGAAGATACCCACAGAACCTTCAAGATTTGACAGTTTGTGTGGAAGAATGGGCTAAAATCACTCCTGAGGAATATCTACGCCTAGTTTCGCCATACAGGAGGCATCTGGAAGCAGTTATTACCAACATAGGCTTTTCTACTAAATATTACATGAATTTCACCAAGTATGTTCAATACTTATATCCTGTGCCATTCCACTTTATTAAATATAACTTGTTCTGTGAACATAGTTGCCTTGATTTCTTTATATGTATGGATTACTTGGGTTGTTACTGATATTTGGTGAAAATCTCAGGTCAATGAGCTCCATCAGAAATATGTTCAATGAGAAAAATGTTGACGTGTTCAATACTTATTTCCCCCACTGTATGTGTGGCAAGGCACTGTCAAAAAAATCTACAGAATAAAGTTCTGGACAGGCACAATTCAGGAGATGGACAAAAAAATTTAAAAGACTTTATCAATTTGCTACTGATCTGTGTTACCTCTTGATCATGTGTTCCTGAGAAAACAAAATCAATTAGAAGACACTCAGAGAGTACATACCTCCACCAAAGCTCCCTCTCTCCCTTTGTCCATAAGTCCATCTCTCCATTTGTTGGTCCATACAGCCGTCTGTCCATCCGTCCATACATTGCAAAATAGGGCCATGGTGGAGTTATGCAGTCATGGCACACTTCCAAAATCTTTAATGTTCATCTGTAGCCCAAGAACCACCTCTGGTGAAACTTTCATCCATGTATGTCCAGTAGTGGTGGCCTAGTGGTAGAGCATCTGCCCCAACGACCTGGAGGTTGTGTGTTTAAGCCCCAGCTGGGTCATACCATACACCATATGAAAATGGTCAGGGTTGCATCAGGAAGAGTGTCTGGTGTGAAACAATTGCCAAATCGACCTGTGGATCATTGTGATATCAGGTGATGATACTCTGTGGTAACCCCACAAGGGAGCGGTCAAAAGGACAGAATGAGTTTTTGTGTAATCCTGCTACACAATAACAAACAAGGGCCTTGGCGGATGTATGGGCTCTTGGATCACCTCCAAAATGTAATAGGTTCATCCTTAGGCCAAGGGCCATCTCGGCTGAAAATGTTGTCCAAATCCGTCCAGTAGTTTTTGTGTTCTGCTAACAAACAGATAAATAAACGCCAGCGAAAACATTACATTAAAACAGACTGTAGTGACCACTGCTCTCAGCTTCCATACTTTTGTTGCCCCTGACCTAACGTAACCAAAGTGCTCCTTACTATGTGTGTTTTGTATCAGTAGAATGTAGTTTTTAAACACATTTACAGTCATTTACAAATCACTACACTCTGTGTTTGTTCACATTTGTCATAGTGTCACATCTTTGGCTCGTTTTTCCTCCATTAAACCTTAGAGGAAGTTGTTAGAATCAATTTTTCTTCTCATTTGTTTTATCGCTCTTATTTGCTTTTTCGAAAATTAATGTCTAAAAACACACTAACAAACTGGTCATATAGAGGGTTAGGACCGCATGCAGGAGCGTTCAGATTCTTTAAATGACAGAGGTATTAGATAGCAGGAAGTCTGACTTAAACACTTGCGTGTAATTTATGTACTTTGGGCATTCTAGTTATTTAGTTTCAGTCATTTAAAAATTTTTGCTTAAATGTTTGCAGACAAACTGAATAAACTTAACATCAACCGTGTAAAAGATTTATTTTCTTTTTCTTTGACAGTTATTTCCCATTTTCATGTAATTGTTCTTTTGCACAGTGCAATAGCAATTATAGCTTTCATAACTGACCTTTGTGTTGACTGTTCATTGTAATGAAAATAGTCATAATTTTGGTTTTCTGCTGTTGCCAGAAACAATGATTGAGGTCTACGAAGAGGACATCAGAAAATTCTAATCAACAGTGCCTTTGTGCAATCACAGGATCACAAAGATGAGACCAAGATGAATTCACAACAGTTTTGTGTTTTATAGTCCAAGCTTTCCTCTCAAAGCAAAAAGGGATGATTTGATGTTTCAGCAAGCACTAGATGAACAATTTGATCCCACTGCATGTCTGTGCACTAAGTGTAAAACAACAATCAAGATGAACAATCAGGATCAGCTTTATATTTTTGTCTGCCTCAAATTTCTGAGAAGGAAAGCTACACTTTCTGTTACTTATAGGTGTGAACGGAGTCATTTGGTTAATTTTATTTATTAGGAATGCTGGTTTCTAACCTTAAACAAAGCAAAAAGGTAAGACTCACATTAGCATTAGCACATTAGCATTCAAAACAGTTATCCAGAGCATTATCTTCCATTGTGAATGTATTGAATTTACCTTATTATGTAGAGAGTTGATGTTTGAGTCTCCGCAACCTTAAAACCTGTAACAAGCTTATCAATTAAGGAAAATAAATTAAACTAAATTACAGTTTTGGATATGCAGCCACAGCATTCTTCTCCAAGTCTCTGCCATTAGACTTATGAAGCCATATTTAGCTTGCAGTTTATTAAAAATGTTTAGCAGTGTTCCTGAGCTTTGTTGTCACACCTGGGGAAAATGATGCAAAAAAATTTCAGCATAATTGTCTCTGCCATTCTGCTAGCTAAGGTTAACATATCAGAGAGGAGCACTGATGCTTCAGTGAAACATAAGATATAAACATAAGATATTATATTATGCCTCGGTGAACGGATGCATACGGTAATCACTCAATGCGTCTGTGTGTGGTGTGTGGATCTGTCTGCCTCTCTGTTTCAGCTCGTCCGGTCAAAATCAACTGGAACTAAAGGCTTGTATCATTGTATTGCCATATTTTCTTGACTTTTAATTTGCCAGAATTTCCAGATAAGGCTTTGTTTTCAAAATAAACACAAATTTAACTCACCTTTACCATCAGTGGAGTCGGGGAAAAAAGGTATTGTAATAACTATGCCGAGCCTCTAGAGGCGGCAGTGTGACTTTTTTTACAGCACACGGATGACTTCCTGTCACAGTCGGACATTTGGCCACCCGCGATACATAAATCATTATCTCGTGGATACTTGAATATTTATCACTTTAAAATAAGCTGCTGCTGCTACGAGACAGGTTTGCCTGCAGCTTGGCCGCTGAAGTCTGAAAGCAGAAGCTCTCTAGCTCACTGCAACTGCCCCGCCCCCCTGCATGCTCACAGAGAAATCTAAACTGCACCGCGCAGAGATGAAAAGGAAGATGACAGAATAAACGTAGGCTCACCTTAAGCACAGGAAACCGGGGGGGGGGGGCATCTCAAGTCTGAACTCTGCACGTTCATTCGCTAACTCTGGCATGAACTGGGGCTGGGATTCCTGCCAGACCCAGCTTTGTGGCTCTTTTCTGTGTGTTTATTTGTTGGTTGTATTTTTGCGCTCCTTTTGGTGTTATTCTGCCTTTTATTTTTCTCCAGTTGTGTTGCTGTTATTTTTACCATGCCCTGTTTTAGTTTGCACTGTGTTGGCTCATGTTTATTTCTCATTTTGTATTCTGTGGTCTGGCGGCTGTCAGATGACTTCTGGGATGGTTCCAGCCTGGCCGTCATCTGTCAAGCTGTCAGATCAGATGCTCCTCCCTCACCTGTCATTGCCGGCAGCCGCTCTCCCTCATTATGACCATCAGCTGTTCTCAATTATTAGTTGCTGTTTTCCTCTCCTGTTCAGGGTAACCCACACCTGTCTGTACTTACGTCATCTTATCACTCACTATTTAAGCTCACTTGTCCATTGTGTCCTCGCTGCTCTGTCAGTTGTCTCCCTTTGTTCCTAACCTCCACAGTTGTGCTCCCTCTTGAGCTTTGCCTCACTCAGAGCCATATATCTAAGTTAATCGTTTGTCCTCTTGTTTTTGGCACTTTTGAAGTGTTTCCCTTTTGTTAATAAAACACACAACACCATTCAGCGTTTGAATTTGTCTCTCTCTCTGCATATGACAAACTCAAGAACTTAGCAAATGAACTTTCAAGATAAGAGCTTCTATCCTTTCTTGCAACCCTTCAAAATAAGAGCTACTGACTCGCCAAATAAACAACTAATGGTTTGTAGATACATTAAAAAAAAGGCGATAACTTACACTTCTGTCACTTATTAGACCGCCAAGTAAATGGCGTTTACTTATATAGTGCTTTTTCTCATCTCTACATGACCAAAGCGCTTTACAGATCCTGCTATCCACCCATTCACACACACATTCACACACTGATGGCGGCAGAGCTGCCATGCACCAATGCTGGCCTGGCCCACTAGGAGCAACTGGGGGTTCAGTCTTGCTCAAGGACACTTCGACAGGCAGACTGCAGACAGAGCGCGAATCAAACCCCTGACCCTTCGATCAGTAGTTGGTCACACTACACCTGTGCCACAGCCGCAGTAGTAGCTATGTGTGGTAAACAAACATACTGTCATGCGGTGACCCTCGTGGATCACCATAAGACGCCAAGAGTCCACCGGTGAGTTTTGCAGTGATGGTAATTTATTAACAAAACAAGACAAGACACAAGGCTATGAGCCGTTAAGGGCAAAAACACACACTAAGCGATACAAGGGCTCGTAGGGCTAACCCCAGCCACTACGAGCTAAACTATGACAAGACAAGAAAGAACACGAACCTGACATGAAGGTCTACCGAGGCCTCACGAGGATTGTTTGACGATATCTGATGATACTCCTGCAATCTAACTGCCATCAATGCCCGCCTTATAAAGTTGAACACTAACGAGCAGTGATGACAGACAGCTGACCAACCTTGACAGGCAGAAGCCCCACCGAACGCCTTCACAATAAGAGCCCGGTGAGGCCAGAATACAACCCACAGCTGTCAAGGCCGGCAGCGAACTGTGCGTGGCCCAAGTGTGGACAGAACCCAGCGCTCGGGTCGTAACAGTACCCTCCCTCCAAGGGCAGGCTCAGAATGCCCACGGACCCCCCTGCCCCCCCCCCCCACCCCCCAGGGTGGGTGGCTGGGGGCAGGTCCGGAGGGAGAGAGACCAAACCCAGGAACAGTCAAAACCCAGCAAGAAAAACAACTAAATACAGGACAATGACAAGAGATACCAACTACTCAGATTAAATCAAACGTTCAACTAACGATCACAAAAAATTGCACAGGATAACATTGAGAAAACAAGAACAGAATTACAGGGTCAGAAAAACTAAATACAGGACAATGACAAAATACCGAATACTCAGATTAAATTAAATGCTCAAATACTTACAGCAACAGCACAGGACAGAAAGAGAAAAATAAATCCTTGCCCGCATGTTTCACAAGAAAATGGTTTCTCACCTGTGTGAATGCTCATGTGAATTTTCAAATAACCAAATACAAAAAAAACAGAGCAATTACTGGCTCATACCTAACTACACACAAAACAAACTAGGGCAACTGCAAGACATAACAAATACCCGCAGACACCCAAATGGCCATAACACAAAGCACACAGGATAGCAAGGGAAAAAAAACCCCAGAACAATCACTGGGACAGATCATCACCAGAAAATGACCACTACCCCACCGACAGTTTATGCCGACTGGCGGAGACCAGGCGTCATAGGAACAGTTCAGGTGGTCTCCCCGCGTCCAACGGCCGGCGGGTGGTCATGGGAGGCGGAACATGACCAGGCGGTTCACCACAGTCCAACGCCCAGCACGTCCGCTCCTCTCGCGGCCGAACCAGGTCGCCCAACGAAACACATAACACGTCAGGTGGCCGACCTGGGGCGCCGAACCGGCGAAGCAGTCCCTCAGGCGGCCGACCCGTGTCCCTCAGCCACCAGTCCCGGGGAAATACAGCCCGCGGCGGCCTCCCTGACGAGGACAAAACTCGGGAGAGCCGGGGCGAGCAAACAGGAACCCCCACGGCCCCCGGCAATGATGGACAGGGGCAGTGACTCAGTAGAGGGGAAAGAAGGCAAGGATGAGCCCATAATCTGTCCGACGGCGAAAGGTCTGCAGCTCCTCCCCCGTCCGCGGACCACACCAGCGCTGCACCTCCGCTGGACCCCGATTGGGTCCCAGCTGCACCCACGTCGGGCCCCGATTGGGCCAGAACCGCAACTGCGGTGGACCCCGATTAAGCCTCTGGCGCACCCACGTCGGACCCCGATTGGGCCAGAACCGCACCTGCAGTGGACCCCGATTGGGCCTCTGGCGCACCCACGTCGGACCCCGATTGGGCCAGAACCGCACCTGCGGAGGACCCCGATTGGGCCTCTAGCACACCCACGTCGGACCCCAATTGGGCCAAAGCAGCTCCCGCGATGGACCCCGACTGGGTCGGTGCAGCTCCGCTGACGATCTCCACCCCCGAACCTGGGACCTCCAACCCAGTGACTCCGACTGGTTCCATGCCGGCGACACTGCAACGAGGCTCATAAACAACAAGAAAACCAGGATCAGAATCACCAGTAGCAACAGAACCCAGCGAGACGAGCTCGGGCGCAGCAGGCGGCTACTCCTCACTCGCCTCCCCGAGAGGCAGGCAAAAATGCTCCAAAACAGGGGACAGAGACACAAGAGGGAGCACTTGCCTGCACTCGGGTTCTGTTGCCACCCAGGACTTCGACAATCCAGGTTCAGGGCGGCGACTCTCGTCAGCAGGCTCCAACTCAGCTGCGTCGGGCTCCGCAGCTGGCAAGATGTCGTCTGCAGCCTGAGGTTCCTCCCGCGCTGCTGTCCATGCCGATGACCCGTATGGCGTGGGGGCAGAGGACACTCGACCCACTGGCTCGGACCGCTCCGGCGAGGAGACCCGGGGACGCTTCATCGTCAGCTCAGGCTCCGGGCCGCAGTCCGCTCTTCTCCTCCGTCCACGAGGTGGCTGCAGGGCCGGATCCAGGCTTTCCAGCACAGCAGGCCCCCTCTTCGTCCGACGACGTTGGCCTGGCGTCGCGGACCGCTCAACAGGGGGGGACACAGAGGCAGCAGGTTTAGGAATAATAGTTACAGCAGGTGGCGGAAGCTCGGGGGGCTGCGAACCCCGAACTCCGGCCCCAGGAGTCAGACAAGGCAGATCATAAACATGATGGGAAGAAACAATTTGCACTTGCCCGTCTCCTGGAGAGAAGGTGGTGCCTGCTGCAGCAGGTGGAGTTCTCCTTTTATCCCTCCGGGAGAAAACAGCAGGCTCCACGGGGCCACGAGGAGGAGCCGCTCGAGGTGGTTTGCTGACAGGCCTCGCCGAAGCATGACTCACAGCATTCCCAGCCACAGGGGGTGACGTCATCGAGGAGGACATGGCAGTCGGGGCGACGTGGGCATGAGGAGCTGACAGCGCAGCTGGAACAGATGACCCATGGGCGGCGGCTGTGGGGATTCCCTTCTGTCGTGACGTATATGATGCGGCCAACAGGGAGGCTGGGTCCCTCTGACGACCCGGAGCTGGATCCGGACGGGATTCTCGTTGGGGCTTGGTAGGAGCACGGCTATGGGGCCTACTGGCCGATGGAGTGGCGAAGGGCCCAGCAACACATGACGCTGGGACTGGGCGGGCGGCAGGCATTGGAGTCCGATCCACAGATCCCCTGCCGGGCTTTCCCTCCAGCCGACGAATCTCCACTCTTGCCAGGGACGCTGTCCTCGCGGGAAGTGGGGGGGTTCCCAGGAGCGCCTTCTCCCTCAGTGTGCGTTGTGCAAAAATCCACGCTAACTGCTTTTCTCCTTCCGGAATATAGGTTAGATGGTAACGGTGCACAGCCCGCTGGGCGAGGTCTAAGTGATAACCAGCCGCTTGGGTGGGCATGAGACGGGCAGCTTCCGCCAGATAGCCATCAATCTCCTTCAGCCACTCCGGGCAATAATCACACTCACTGGCGGGCATCTCCCTACCAAGTCCAACTACAGGAAAAAACTCCATACAATGGCAAAACTCACGGTGAAAAAGGCGTCTCGGAGTGGCATCTCCGTTTAGACGTCTGGCAGGAGTATACTGTCATGCGGTGACCCTCGCGGATCACCATAAGACGCCAAGAGTCCACCGGTGAGTTTTGCAATGATGGTAATTTATTAACAAAACAAGACAAGACACAAGGCTATGAGCCGCTAAGGGCAAAAACACACACTAAGCGATACAAGGGCTCGTAGGGCTAACCCCAGCCACTACGAGCTAAACTATGACAAGACAAGAAAGAACACGAACCTGACATGAAGGTCTAACGAGGCCTCACGAGGATTGTTTGACGATATCTGACGATACTCCTGCAATCTAACTGCCATCAGTGCCCACCTTATAAAGGTGAACACTAACGAGCAGTGATGACAGACAGCTGACCAACCTTGACAGGCGGAAGCCCCACCGAGTGCCTTCACAATAAGAGCCCGGTGAGGCCAGAATACAACCCACAGCTGTCAAGGCCGGCAGCGAACTGTACGTGGCCCGAGCGCGGACAGAACCCAGCGCTCGGGTCGTAACACATTTCTGCCCATGTGGACACACTTGATTACTTGATAATGTGAGTTCTGTTAAACAAAGGAAAAAATACACTTTGCTCAGTTACATATTGTTGTGAATTAATTTAATTTATTTATGTTTATTAATTTGCCACTATTTCCAGATAAGGCCTTGTTTTCAAAATAAACACAAATTTAACTCACCTTTACCATCAATGCAGCTGCAAAAAAGCTATTGTAATAACTATGCCTGCCCACTAGGAGTGGCAGTGTGACTTTTTTTTACAACCCCCCCCACCCCCAATCTACCATGCCACAGGCACCAAGGCATCAGCACCTTGGTGCTTTCATTAGTATGGAGTTTAAAAAGTAATGGAGTAAATGATTACTTCAACTGTTAAACTGGCACACTAAAAAATCCAAACATTATAATCTTCTTGTTATATAATTTGCATTGTGTGAGACTCAGCATTGGCCCCAGTAACTATAAATTAAATCCAACAGCTGCCAGCAGCACATTAAATATAGGATAATGGTTTTTTGATGGGAGTAATTAATTCCTTACAGCAACATATTCTTTTTAAACTGAGGTTATCACTGCTGAAGTTATATTCATCTTAGGTGTTTTTTTGTCACATGATGTTACTTGATTCTGCTGATGAGGCGGTCATATCTGACTGACGTGCTTTTTGATGAGTTGTTTAACTGCCATTGTAAATATGTATTCCTATTAGGCCAAAAATATTTAAAGGTATCTCTGTGTAATTTTGTTATCTACAAATATCTTGTTCATAAACTTCAGACTTTTTACTTGTAAAATTATAAATCATTTGGTGTAAATTTAGCACTTTTTTTTTCCACAATATCTTTATTGAACCTTTTTTTTTTTTTTTTTTAACAAACATGATACAAACAATCAAACACTAACACTAAAGTACTACAAAAAAAAAAAATGCACTAAAAACACCAACAACCACCAACAAAATCAAGTCTTCAACAATGCTCCTCTGTTTAGTCTAGACAATCCAATACATAAGTATACATATTATGTTCACCAGTTTGGAATTTACAAGGTCCACACACATCATTCACCTTCTTCTTCAAGAGTTATGTTTAAATTTTTTACATAATCAATAAAAGGTCTCCATATATTCTCAAACACAATTTCCTTTGATTTCAGTATATATGTTATTCTTTCTAATGGAAGGTTTGTTAACATCTGTCTTAACCACTGAGTCACATCTGGTCTATGAGTCTTTTTCCATAATAGTGCAATACATTTTTTGGCATTAAGCAAACTGAGGTCTATGAATGTTCTTTCACTTTTATTAAAATTATGCTTTTCTGGGTACAGACCCAACAAAAACAGTTTAGGATTCAATATGATTTGTTTTGAGATTATTTTTTCAATTGTTACCCTCACCTCTTCCCAAAACATTCTTATTAATCTACATTCCCATAAACAATGAAATAGGGTTCCTTTACTTTCCATGCATTTTGTGCATGTATCTGGTATATTTTTGTTGTATCTATTTAACTCCTCCGGTGTAACATACATCCGCATTAACCATTTGAAATGTATCAATTTAAGGCGTGCATTTATTGATTTGGTTTGAGCTTCTGTACAAGCCAATTCCCATTGTTCCTCTGAAATTTCAATTTGCAGATCTTCTTTCCAGTAGTTTAATCTTTTCAGTGAATTTTCACTTGAAGATAGTGTCAATGAGTTATAAAACTCTGAAATAATACCCTTTCTTTTACTATCTTTCATCATCATTTTTTCCAAGGATGAATAAATAGGTCGAGTGAGAGCTTTATTTTGATTTGATCGAATAAAGTTTCTAAGTTGAAGATATTTAAAAAAAATGTGTTCTATTGAGATTAAATTTGATCCTCAGCTCTTCAAAAGACATTATGTTGTCTGCACATGGCAAATATAAATCCTGAATCTTTTGTATCCCTTTTAAATTCCATACTTTAAATACAGCGTCCGCTCTCCCTGGTTTAAAATATTGATTACCCCATATTGGACTAAATTGTGACAATAACTGTGGTTCTTTTAAATAGTTTTTAGCTTCACACCATATTTTGATCATATGCTTTACAAATGGATTTTTAACTTGTTTTTGTAATTTTTTTGCCGAATCTGAGTATATGAATATGGGAAGAGGTAAAGGTAAATTGTATGATTCCATTTCAGTCCAGTGAGGGAGATCATTTGATGAAAAATAATATGTCATAGACCTCAGTTGTGCCGACCAATAATACAACATAAAATTTGGACATTTCAGACCTCCACGATCAAATGGTAAATATAATAAAGACAAACGTAATCTAGCCCTCCTGTTGTTCCATATAAATTCCACTAACTTTTTTTTTATTCTTGAGAATAGATCTAAAGGTGGTGATAAGGGAATGTATTGAAATAAATAAAGTATTTTAGGTAAAATATTACTTTTAAGTATATTGATTCTCCCGATCATCGACATTGGTAGTGACATCCATCTCTGAGTTAACTCATTGATATCTGACATTAAGGCTTCATAATTGACACTGGCGACTGATTCTAGCTTAGGCATAATTTGGATTCCTAAATATTTAAACTGATTTACAACATTGAATTGATTTACCTCAGGGGCTGGGTAATTTCTCTGGGTCTCATTTAGCATTAATATTGAAGATTTAGTTTTATTTATTTTATATCCTGATATTTCCCCAAAATTCTTTATTAAATTCAACAAGGTTGGAATTGATTTTTTAGATTCGACATAAACAAAATTATATCATCGGCGTACAGGGAGATTTTATGTTCTGTTGGTCCAACTTTAATTCCATATATTTGTGAATGTAAACGTATCGCTATCGCTAAAGGTTCAATTGCCATAGTAAACAGTAAAGGTGAAAGTGGACAGCCTTGTCGACATCCTCTATTGATTTTTATTGGTTTTGAAATATTGTTATTTGTTAGGATTTCTGCTGTAGCATTATTGTATATTATTTGAACCCATTTTATGAAATTATTTCCAAGTCCAAACCTTTGTAGGACTTCAAAAAGAAAGGGCCATTCAACTCTATCAAAGGCCTTTTCGGCGTCCAATGATAGGAGAGCTGTATCCGGTGCTTCTTTATTAAAATAAATAATATTAAATAGTCTTCTTACATTATGGAAGCCTTGTCTACCCTTTATAAAGCCATTCTGATCTCGATTAATAATATTTGGTAAAATTTCTTGTATTCGTCTTGCTAAAATTTTACAGATTATCTTAAGGTCGGCGTTTAATAGGCTTATTGGTCTCATATTTTCACATTTATTAGAGGGCTTACCTGGTTTTGGCAGCAGTATAATTAAGGCATTATTTATGTATGATGGTAAATTATTATTTTGAAATGCTTCTAAAACCATTTCCAAAAAAGGTTTTATTAATTTATTCTTAAATTTTTTATAAAGGTCAACTGGAAGACCATCTGGTCCTGCACTTTTTCCTGATTTCATATTATCAATGGCTAGCCCAACTTCTTCTTGACTAATTTTAGACTCCAATATCTCCCTGTTTTCATTTGGAATACACGGTATAGATAGTTCGTTCAAAAACCCATTTAGTTTTGTTAAATCAGGTTCATTTTTGGTATCATATAATTTTTCATAGTAATCTCTAAAGGCTCTATTAATTTCTAAAGGATCTATAACTACCTGTCCGTTACTTATAATACTGGTTATTGGTGTTTTAATTTCCAATTGTTTAATCTGCCATGCTAATAATTTTCCTGATTTTTCACCTTGTTCATAAAAAGATTGTTTCAATCTTAGAAGACTCGAGGCAGCTCTATTCGCTGATTTTTTGTCGTATTCAGCTCTCAAAATCAGTAATTCATTCTCCAACCTTGGATCTCTTCCTGCATACACTTTTTCCTGAAGACTTTTTATTTTATGTTCCAATTTAGCTCTCTCCTCTCGAGTCTTCTTAGATTTTGATCCTGTATAACTAATAATATGTCCCCTAATAAAAGCTTTGAAAGCCTCCCACTTTACACATGCTGATGTTTGTGTAGTATTGATGTCAAAGAACTCGTCTATCTGTTTTTCTATATACTTGACAAATTCCTCATCCTGAAGCCATTTATGCTGAAATTGCCATCTGCCTGATTCCTTTGTCAATTTTTTATCTACATATATTAGACAACAGGGTGCATGATCAGAGATCACGATGTTATCATAAAAGCAGTTTTGAATCTTGGACCTTAATTCTGTGGAAATCAAAAATAATCAATACGTGAGAATGTCTTGTAGGTACTGGAATAACAAGAATAGGCTTTAACTTGTGGTTTCATTTCTCTCCATATGTCTAACAATCTCAATTCTTTCATAAAATGATTAATAGTCATCCTACATCCAATGTGCGTACAATCCAGTCCTGTTGATCTATCCACACCTGGATTCAATGTACAATTAAAATCCCCTGCTATTATATGTTGCCCTGTAAGTGATGATAAGATGAGAAATAAATTAGCAAAGAACTTCTGATCATCTATATTGGGACCATATAAGTTCACAAGATTTATATTTTCTAATAGCAAAGAACCTTGAATGATTACATATCTTCCAAATTTGTCTCCAATTACATTTTTCACTTGAAAAGGAACTGATTTATGTATGAGAGTCATAACTCCCCTGGCTCGGGATGAAAATGAAGAGGTGAATACACTTCCCTGCCATCTACTCCTAATTCTTTTAACATCCTCCTCTATCAGATGAGTTTCTTGTAAAAACACAATTCTTGAACCCATGTCCTTTATTTTATTCATAACTTGTTTAAGTTTTTTTAAATTTTGTAGACCTCTGCAATTCCATGAAGTTAAATTAAGATTAACACTTTGGTCCATGATCAATAGAGAGTTTGGGATTACCTTGCAGTGTAAACATGCTCATACAGAGAAGCAAAAACATGAGTGGTTGAACATTCATCCTACAAACTACACACAAACAAATTTCCCCTTCCCACACTTGTGGCAAACCCCCCAAAATCAAAAGAAAAATTCTGTCTCCCGATATAGCCATCGACCGTTCCACACCCACGGGGAACAGCCTAAGCCACTCCTTCTTCATCCTCCCAATCACCCTAACTCTACTGCTTTTAATGACATAACATTAACTCTCCTCTGTAGTTTTCCAACTTAACTCCAAAATTTTTAACAACTTTGTACATCATAGTTTTTTTTTTTTTTGTTTGTTTTGTTTTTGTTTTGTTTTTTTAATATATAATACAATCTATATTTTGTAAACTTACTATTTACTTCAAGTCAGTCAGATGCCTGTGCAAATGCTTAATTATTCTACCTTATATTTTGTTCATGCTTAGCTCCCACCAGTCTCTTCTTCTTCTTTGATCTTCTTGATGAACTCCTGCGCCTCCTCTGGGGTCTTGAAGATGTGGGTTCTGCCCTCATACGTGGTCAGCAGTCTCGCAGGATAGATTACACCATGACGAATCCCAAGGTTGCGCAGCTCCTTACGTACGGGATCAAACTGCTTCCTCAATTGCTGGATTCCTGTGGCCAAATCTGGGTAGAACCGCACCTGCTGGTCCTGGTGTTTAATCTCTCCTTTAGCACGTGCAGCGTTGAAGATCTTCATCCTGTCTCTGTTGCTAAGAAACTTCATAATTAAGGTCCTCGGCGGTCCCTTATCTCTCCGTGGGCCAATACGATGTGCTTTTTCCAGAACCACTGCTGATTGCAACTCCTCGCTGCCCAGCACCTCCGGAATCCACTTTTCCAGAAAGGAACATACGTCCCGACCTTCTGATTCCTCTGGAAGACCCACCAGCCTCAAATTATTCTGTCTCGACCGAGATTCCAAATCCAAAATATTATCTTCCAGAGATTTATTTTTTTTTTCCAAAGTGCGCACCTTTAATTGAAGACGGGTGACGTCATCTTCAGCACTAGCGAGACGGAGCTCCATCTGCGCCGTTCGTTCTACGCAGTCACCCAATTCCTTTCTTATTCCTTCCAACGCTGTCATAATCCCATCAAATCTAGAGGAAAAGTCCGCTCTCATTGAACTCATGGCAGCCATCAGCGCATCTGCGCCTCCCCGCGCAGACATCGCACCGTTGCCAGCCTCCTCCGCCATATATGGAGTTTTGTTTGCTGCGTCACAGACCTGAAAGTCCGTTAATTTGGACTGTTTCGGCGGCTCGCTTTTTCCTTTTCCTGGTTTTCCAGCCTTAGGCTTCGCCGACATATCCTCGCCCAAATGCTGAGATACGTTCTGTCCCAAATGAGAGAGTTATTTGCCGATTTTTTTTCTCCAGGAGCAGAGCAGAGCGAGACACGTCCGTCCTACGTGGCAGCCATAACCGGAAGTCAAATTTAGCACTTTTATTCTTGGAAATTTTGAAGGTTTTCCTTTTGATTTGTGGATTATTAGTTAATGGCTGAAATATGAAATACAAGTATTCATGGATACATGTGGCTGAAATGAGCTTTCTCCATTGGGTGGCTCATCCTTAGTGATAGAGTTATCTGGGAGAGGCTCAGATTAGAGCCGTTGCGCCTCCACATCAAAAGGGGGCAGCTGAAGTGACTTGGGCTTCTAATTAGAATGCTTCTTTGACACCTCTCAGGTGAGGTGGAAGGATGGATGGCATGTACCACTGCGAGGAGACCCCATGGCAGACCCAGGACATGCTGGAGAGACATATCTCTCAGCTGACCTGGGTATGCCTTGGTATCCTCCCTGAGGAGCTGGAGGGAAGTCTGGGTTTCTGTGCTGGGACTGTTGCCCCCATGACCCAGACCAATGAACAAATTCTGAAAGATGGATGGATGGATTTTTTAATGCCACATACATCCACTGCTTATGAGCAAAAGAGCAGCATGTTGCGCCAGAAAACCCCAGATCATCTTTTCATTTAAGGATACTGTTTGGAACTTTTGTAAACTTTTGTTTTAGTGACACCTTTTTGATTGCAAAGTGTAGTTTTGTAGAAGATGTGCTCAAATGATGAGGCTGAGTTTAGTCGTAAACCAGCTTTATTGACAGAACACAGCTTCTAGCATTCTCAAAGCAGGAAAGAGGAAGAATCATATCTCATCACCCTTTTATATGTTTCCAGCATCAGAATTCAAGTCACATGGTGTTTTCAGTAAACATACAGTCACAAAGCATCCCTTTGAATCTTCACCATTGTCTCTCATTTCCTGATGAACCGGAAATCTCTCCGGGGCATCTTCTGTGGGACAAAGAGACAAATCTCACACCTCCTTGTTATCTTCTGCAGATTCGAGTCCTTTGTCCTTGCAGACGTGACACCCTCAATACACATGCAGTCCTGTCTCTGTGGAAACGTGGGCCCACAATGTGTGTCGCCCACACTACCCCCCCCAAACGTCTAGTAAGGGCAAAACCTGCATGGCATAAAAAAAAAAAGAAAAACACAAAACACTCCATATATCGCTAATCAATCCACCAACTGCCTAGGTTTTAACTTTCTGCCGAATCTGCTGCAACCTGGCTTGGCTGCACCTGCAACATCTCTCTGCACCTGTGGATTAAAGCTGTTAGCACCTTTCTGTGAAGATTTTGGAGAATGTCCTCTCGGCAGCCTGCCACGGCGGGGGGGCCTCGCGAGTTGCACTTCCTCATCAGCCAAAACAAAGGCGGGTTTGAGCCTGTTTATGCAAATTAACTCCCTTCTGCCCCCTAAATCTAGCAGAAAATGCTTCTGCCCGGTCTCCAGCACTCGGAACGGTCCGTCATAAAATGGCCGCAAACTTGGACGCTGAGCATCATGTTTAACAAAAACAAACTCTGCATTTTTTAAAGCCTTGGGCACAAAAACGTGTGGTAAACTGTGATGGACCGGGCCAGGGAGCATGTTTGCTCCCGAGTCGCTCTGCCACGGCTGAGCAGGGGGGGCATTTGGTGCAGGATTATCGGGGAGAAATTCCCCCGGCAAACGGAGAGGTTGTGCAAAAACTAATTCAGCCGGGGAAGCATGCAAATCTTCCTTAGGTGCAGAACGCAACCCCAATAAAACCCATGGAAGTTTGTCCACCCAATTTGTATCCGTCAGCGACGCTCTGAGGGCTGCTTTCAATGACCTGTGAAAGCGTTTGCATAAACCATTAGCCTGGGGGTTATACGCGGTAGTGCGATGAATCTTCACCCCCAAGCTGCGGGCCATCGATGACCATAGTTCGGAAATAAATTGGGGACCCCTGTCGGACGTTATGTCCGACGGTACACCGAAACGCGCAACCCACGCTGCTAAAAATGCTCGCGCAACTTCTTCCGCTGTGGTTGATGTCAGAGGAATCGCCTCTGGCCAACGCGTGGTGCGATCCACCATCGTCAAAAGATGTGTGTGCCCGTGTGACAATGGGAGCGGGCCCACCAAGTCAACATGCACGTGATCAAAACGCTTAGCGGGGATGTGAAAAGGTTCCAACAGGGCCATAGTGTGTCTGTGTATTTTGGCTCGCTGACACGCTACGCAGGCTGCCGCCCATTCCTTGACCTGTTTGCGCAACCCGGGCCAAACAAATTTCTCCCCCACCAACTTAATCGATGCGCGCACCCCCGGGTGTGCGAGAGAATGGACCGAGTCAAAAGCGCGGCGACGCCACGTGGCTGGCACCACGGGGTGGGGCTGTCCCGTGGAGACATCGCAGATTAGTGGGGGCATACCACTTTGTTGCTCCCTGTGCTCCAGCCTTAACCCTGTTGGTCCAGACTGGAGCGTGCGCACGTCCGTGTCGTTAACCTGCTCCGCAGCCATGGCTGCATAATCTAACCCAACACAGATCGGGGCTGCGCGCGCTCCCGCGTCGCTGCCCGGGCCCGCGGCCACGGCTACAGAGTCTGCCCTTATGGGGCTTGGTGGTGCTACCGCGCGCGAGAGGCAGTCTGCCACAACATTGTGTTTACCCGCGACATGCTGAATATCAGTAGTGAACTCCGATATTGCGGCTAGTTGCCTTTGTTGTCGGCCTGACCAGGGTTCTGAAATTTTGGCCATCGCAAAAGTTAGCAGTTTATGATCCACAAACGCGGTGAAACGTCACCCCTCTAACCAGAACTGAAAATGACGGATGGCCAAGTGTAGGGCCAAAAGCTCCCTGTCAAACGCACTGTATTTACACTCACTATCGCGCAAAGTCCTGCTGAAAAACGCGAGGGGTTGCCAGGTACCTGCCACAAACTGTTCAACTACCGCCCCCACCGCTACATCGGAAGCGTCAGTGGTGAGTGCCATGCGGGCCGTTGGAACTGGGTGTGCTAACAAAACTGCGTTTGCCAGGGCTGATTTGACCTGGGCAAAAGCGCGCTCCCGCTCCGGAGACCATTCAACTTTATTTGCAGGCTTTTGTTTTTTTAACGCGGTGTACAATGGCTGCATGAGCCGTGCTGCGCTTGGGAGGAACCGGTTGTAAAAATTAACCATCCCTAGAAACTCCTGAAGCGCCTTGACCGTTTGAGGTTGCGGAAAATCCGTTATGGCACGCACTTTATTTGGAAGAGGAACCGGTTCGCTCCTTCTGCCGAAACGCGATGTCCCAAAAAATCAATCTGCGCCACCCCAAACTGGCACTTCGCTGGGTTAACTATTAACCCGTGCTCTGCCAGCCTCCGAAAAACTGCTGTGAGGTGTTTTTCGTGCTCGCCCTCGGACGCGCTGGCTACCAAAATATCGTCCAAATAAACGAACACGAAAGGAAGGTCGCGTAAAACTGCATCCATCATGCGTTGGAAAGTCTGCGCGGCCCCCTTGAGGCCAAAAGGCATGCGCAAAAACTCAAAAAGGCCGAAAGGAGTTATGACCGCTGTTTTGGGTACATCTTGCGCGCGCACTGGAACCTGGTGGTAACCGCGCACCAAGTCTATTTTAGAAAAAATGCGCGCCCCCGCCAAATGAACAGAAAAATCCTGGATGTGCGGAATCAGGTAGCGGTCATGAGCTGAAACGTTGTTCAACCTGCGGAAATCGCCGCAAGGTCGCCACGAGCTGTCAGCCTTTGGGACCATGTGTAACGGCAAAGCCCAAGAGCTCTTGGAGCGTCTAACAATGCCCAGTTTTTCCAGATTAGTGAACTCCTCGCGCGCGATGGCCAGTTTAGCTGGGTCCAAGCGCCGAGCTTTTGCAAAAACGGGAGGGCCGGTGGTGGTTATGAAATGCTCCACCCCATGTTTAGCCACCGTTGCCGAAAACGTGGGGACTGTGAGTGCTGGGAACTGAGCAAGCAATGTGTGAAACTTACCACCCGCAGCTGAGACGCTGGCATGTGCAGTCGGCGGGGCCACCCGAGCTGTGCAGGGAATAGAATGAAAGGACAGTGCATTAATCAGACGTCTATTAGCAAGGTCAACCAATAAACCATGTGAGCACAAAAAATCAGCCCCTAACATGTTGAAACTGACTGCTGCTACAATAAATGTCCACTCAAATGAACGGCCTTGTAAGGACAGAAGCATGGTCCTCTCACCAAACGTTTTAATCGTGGAGCTGTTCGCTGCTGACACTGACACCCAGGGAGCTTTAGAAGGCATCAGCCGTTCCGCGTAGGTGGGTGTGACGAAACTCAGCTGAGAGCCCGTGTCCACGAGGAACTGTTTCCCCGAGCGTGCATCCGTCAGGTAAAGCAGCCGGTTCTCGTTGCCGAGGGTCGCAGCTGCTACCAGCCCTCGGTCTTGGCGTTTCCCTGGCGCTTAAAGTTGCACGGTGGGACGCACCTGTGCGCTCTCTCTGCAAAACGGCGGTGGTAGAAACACGGGCCGTCCTCCGCTCCGCGTCGTCTGGCTCCCGTCACCGCCGTCGTTGGTGCGTCTGGCGCCGCGGCCGCTGGACCTGCGCTGTCTCCAGACGCCGTTCCCGGGCTAGCCGCCGCAGCCGAAACCGCGTTCCGCTTGTGGGCGTCGACCAACCGCTGCGCCTCTTTGCTCAACCCATGGTAGTCTCGCCTAGCCAATCGGGGCGACTCTGCCAGGGCCACTCTCACTGTTGGCGGCAGGATCCGAAGGAAAAGGTGGGCGAAAATGAATTTGCCGTCCTCAGAGTCTTTGAGCTTCAGCATCTTCACCATCAGGTCCGCAGGTCTATCGTTTTCTGACTCCGTCAACGCCAGGAGCCCCTCTGCTCGTTGTTGGACTGAAGGGGTGAAATGGCTGATCAGCGCGTCCTTCAATGCGCTGTACTTGTCGCTGTCTGGTGGATGATTAACCAGATCCTCCACTCTCTGGACCGTGTTGCTGTCCAGCTTCGCTACCACGTGGTAGAATCTTGTGTCGTCGTTGGAGATTCTCCGGAGGTTGAACTGCGCCTCGACTGCGCTAAACCATGAGCGCGGGCTGTGCTGCCAGAAATCGGGCAGCTGGATCGTGGAGGCGGCCATCAGGCTGGCTTCCGCCGAGCCCCGCTCGGGAGAATTCTGTCTGCTCATTTCTCGTTGTAGGTCACCGGTGTAGAAGATGTGCTCAAATGATGAGGCTGAGTTTAGTCGTAAACCAGCTTTATTGACAGACACAGCTTCTAGCATTCTCAAAGCAGGAAAGAGAAAGAATCATATCTCATCACCCTTTTATATGTTTCCAGCATCAGAATTCAAGTCACATGGTGTTTTCAGTAAACATACAGTCACAAAGCATCCCTTTGAATCTTCACCATTGTCTCTCATTTCCTGATGAACCGGAAATCTCTCCGGGGCATCTTCTGCGGGACAAAGAGACAAATCTCACACCTCCTTGTTATCTTCTGCAGATTCGAGTCCTTTGTCCGTGCAGACATGACACCCTCAATACACATGCAGTCCTGTCTCTGTGGAAACGTGGGCCCACAATGTGTGTCGCCCACAGTTTGACTATTCAATCTGGCTATATCTTACAGAACGGCAACTGCTGAGGAAAGTTGGAGAACGCTGTGATTGTTGGGGTCTCATCAGTGTTCATTCAACAGATTTTACTGTCGCAGCCAGGTTCAAAATTTTTTTGCGACAAGAAAAACTGGTTATGATGGTAAAAACTGCTGGCAAACTGTTGTGCAAATTTTTATGAACCCTGACAAAACTCCAGCAATTGCAGCATTCTGCAAAGTTTGTCAGCAGTTGCCAGTCTGTGGGATACTTCCCTTAATTTCTGATGATGACTGCAGTTGACATTCTCCAAATCACCTGAGATTGTGTCTGTATGAAGTGAATGTGGCTGTAATTCACTTAATGACCACAAGGTGTCACTAAAACCAGAGTTTATAAAAGTACCACACAGAATCTTTAAGACATCTATAACCATTTCTGGGGAAATTGCCTTTTTTCCTGCCATAGGTAGATGTCAAACCACCCAGTCTGTAACAGATTCTATATGAATGTAATTCTTTTCTTCTTCTCTCTGCTGTCAGAGTACATCTGCTGTGGGGATGTTCGAGCTTCAGATCCGTCACTTCCAGAACCCCCACGGACTCCTGCAGACTGGAGACTGTTGCGATCTCCAAAGCAGTAGTGGACAGCGCTGCTCTGCCAGGGACCAGTGTGACACTTTTTTCCAGGCCTGCCTCAAGGAGTACCAGGCCCGGGTTGTCCCAACCGGAGCCTGCACCTTCGGTTCGGGCAGCACGGGGATCCTGGGTGGAAACTCCCAGTCACTCCGCCACAGAGGACACGATGGAAGAGGAGGAGGAGGAGGAGGAGAGGACACAACTAATGGACACATTGTCATTCCTTTCAAATACGCCTGGCCAGTAAGTACAATTGCAGTCTGCTTACAAGTGTGGTTACCAAGGGAACGGGCTACGCTTCAAGCACAAAACAATACACTCAAATTGAGGCAAGAGAGGAATGACGATGACACTTGGAGCTTCACACTCACATGCTTGTACACCACAATAAAACAGAATACCTGCATTGTTCTAGAAGACCAATGCAGGTATTGATGTTTCATAGCATCAGTGATTCTGCTCACTGATGCTTTAAATGTCTAGTCTACAACACAATGAAAGCACTTTGCAGAATGAAAATCATTAAAATAAAACATTCATCTATGTGGTAAACAACACTACAGCAAACGTTCCACACTGGGTTTTGTTTGGATCAGTTGTTCACAAAATGGAAGATGAACTTATGATCTACTCAACAGATCCACATAATTATTAAAATGTCACTGAAACAGACACATTTTGCTGATTTAGAACCTTTAATGTAATTACTCAACCAAGATGGCTAATGAGATAACCATTATACCCATCACCATAGTGCTCTAGTTTTACATTTTCAGGTTTTTAAAAATATTTTAATATACAGTATATTCAATATATTTTAATATATTGGACCTTGGCTCCATCTTTTGTCCTTGTTTAACAGCAGAACTTCTAATCTTGTGAAAATCACAACATTAGGCCTGTCATGATTCAGGACAAGTGAGGCTCAAAGGCAGAGCTGCCAGAACAAACACTCAGACTCAGATGTAAAAATTCACCAGTTTATTGCAAAACCAAAACTAATACACAATACGGTGCCTACTGGAGCGCACATAGCCTACGGGAAAAGAGCAGAAAGAGGTTACTAGGGACAGAATCTCCCAAAGAGGAGAATAATAATGGGAAAGAACTCTTACTCTTATGAGCAGAGGAGCCCGGCAGGGAACTCCTGCGTGGACCAGGGGAACAGGGGGAAGACGGTGACTTGGGTGGACGTCCGGCATCTTCTTGGTCAGGCGAGCGTGATCAGCCCCAGAGTACTCACTGCACAGGTGGCAGTAAACCTGAAGAGACAGGAGGACAAAAGGGAGTGAAAACACAGGTCAACCGAGAGATAATAAGATAAAAGGCTTAGACATCTTCTTGGTAGCAAACCTAACAATCCAGCGATGGGTTCTCCACATGCTGGCTCTTAAATATGCTGGGTCATTAGGACGCAGAGAGAGGACAGGAACAGGAGGGGAGGGGGAGCACAGTCCCCCCCCCCCTCAAGGGGCTCCTCCTGGCGTCCCACTGGGCTTGCGTGGATGGGCCCGATGGAATGCCCGCACCATCCGCTTGTCCAGGATGTAGGACCCCGGAATCCAGGACCTCTCCTCCGTACCGTACCCTTTCCAGTCAACTAGGTACTGGCACCCACGACCTCATCGATGGACATCCAGGATCTTCTTCACTGTGTATGTGGTCTGGCCGTCGATGACCCGGGGAGGCGGTGGGGGATCTGGAGGAGGGCAGAGAGGGCTGGTGGAGAGGGGCTTAATGTGGGAGACATGAAACGTCGGGTGGATCCGCATTGAAGGTGGCAGGTCCAACCGAACAGTGACATCGTTGATGAACCGCTTGATGGTGAACGGGCCCAGATAGCGGGGGGAGAGTTTCCAAGACTCCGTCTTCAGCGGGATCTGTTCGGCGGACAGCCAAACCTTCTGCCCCACTGTGTACTTTGGCGCTGGCGCACGTCTGTGGTTAGCATATTGTCTTTCTTTTTCTTTTTTCTTTTATTTATTTATTTATGCAGGGACATGCAAAATATACATTGACCTTAAAGAGGAAAGATGCATTGTACCAGGTTATAGCACAAGTGCTAATTTCCACCTGTAGTCCCTGGGCAGGCTGGTGTTAGCATTAAAAAGCAGATATTTGCTAAAACTACAAGTAAGCATTGATAAAAAATTAAAACCAAACATTGATTAAAAAACTAAAACCAAGCATTGCTAAAAACAAAACAAAAAAAACAAAAAACAAAAAAACATTAATATCATTGATAAGAACCCAAAACATTGATAAGAACTAAAACATACAATAATACATTTTAATAACTCCATCCATATAAACAATTTTTCACATCAAACCACTGACTCTTATTGGTCCCACTGTCAACATCACACACTCTAACATCTTTACATCACAGCACATTATGGACACAGGTTTGCTTAGAGATTAAATGTTTTTTCACCAAGCGTGAAAATGTGTGATAGTCTGTTACTGCAAGTAACTCCGTTGGTAACATGTTCCACTGTCGCATAGCCACACATGAAAATGTTGAATTTGCTAATGTTGTCTTGTGCTTAGGAATCCTGCACTCGCCGCGTGCTGTTGATCGAGTTGTCCGAGATGTATTTACAGAACTTAATGAAACAAACCTTTTTAAGGGAGGAGCAGCAGAGTTATGGATTATCTTAAACAAAAGACACACATTTGTATACATAATTAAATTTTCAAAGCTCAACAGGTTATATTTGGACAGGATTGGTCAGTGATGGAACGTTCATCTTTTCTTGTCATGAATCTTGACAAAAATACTTGTATAATGATTCCAGAGGCCTCAGGGCAGATTTACACGCCTGTGACCAACTTGTCATACAGTAAAGAAAATGTGGAATTATCATAGCATTTAGATACATACTTGATGCTTCAGTAGACAGTGAATTTCTGATATGTTTGAAATTAGCACAATTAAATTTGACCGTGTTTGTCATCTTTTTAATGTGTTTTTTAAAGCTTAAATTTGAGTCAAGTGTAACACCTAAATATTTAAGTTCAGTCACATTCTTAATTTTTTGTCCTTCTATCAAGATATGACAAGAATTCTTGGATTTGTAGCGATTTGTAAAAAACATTGACACAGTTTAATCGACGTTTAAGGTTAAACAAGAATTCCTCAACCAATGTGAGACTTTCTCCATTTCCTGTGTTAATTTTTCAGTCACCGCTTCAGTCGTTTTACCATGAGTATATGTCACAGTGTCGTCAGCATACATAATTATATTTGCATTACACACAGACGGGAGATCATTAATATATAATGTAAACAGCAAAGGCCCTAAAATAGAGCCCTGCGGTACACCCATACTGCATGCTTTTAAAGGAGATGTAACATTATTTACAATTACACACTGCTGTCTGTCACTGAGGTATGACCTTATCCAATTTTGTGTATTTTTATGAAGGGAGAATTGTGATAATTTGTTTAAAAGTAACTCATGGTTAACTGTATCAAAAGCCTTTTGCAGGTCAAGAAAAACAGCCCCCACTACCCCTCCCCCATCCAAGCTGGATTTGATGTTTTCTAATAGATAGCAGCATGCTGTTTCAGTGGAATATCCTTTCCTAAAACCAAACTGAAAGGGGTTAAGTGCTGCCATGGAGTCAAGGTGGTCCACCAGCTGTTGTGCTACAGCTTTCTCCAAGCCTTTGGAAATGGTTGGGAGTACACTGATGGGTCTGTAATTTGCGACCTGGAGCTTATCACCTGATTTGTACACTGGCCGTACAATGGCTGTTTTCAAAATTGTGGGAAAGGTACTCTCATTTATGGATTGATTTATAATTTTTGTTAATACTGGTATTAAAATTTCTTTGTGTTCTTTCAGAAAAGCTGTATCCATTCCAAATATGTCTTTAGCTTTACTATTGTTAAGATTGGATATGATTTTAGAGATATTCCCTTCATCTACATTACTCAATTTAAAAGAATGAGCATCACAGTGGAATTCATGAGTGCAGTTTGGCTTAGAAAAACTCTTTGCCAATTGTGACACAGAGTTTATAAAATAATCATTAAAATGTTTTGCCAGCTCAGTGTTGTTATTTTGGATAACAGAATTTATTTTTAGCTTTAAGTCATCACATCTTGGTTTTTCTTTTCCCAATAGTTTATCCATGCTTCTCCAAATAAGTTTATTGTTGCCTTTTACATCCTTTATTATATTGAGAAAAAAGTTAGCCTTTGCTTTTCGAAGTTGTATAGTGACTTTATTTCTCAAGCTTCTATAAGTGTAATGATCAGGGGTTAGCCCTGACTTAAGAAATTTTTTGAGGGCCATATCTCTTTGTTTCATGAGGCCCCAAAGAGAGGTGTTAAACCATGGCAGCTTCTTTTTATTCGACTTTATTTGTTTCAATTCTGTATATTTTGCAATAATATCTGTTATAGCTGTTGTAATATTTCTGCATGACTGGTCACAGGTTTTATCATTTTGAAACTCTGTGTTTATTTTGCTTAAGTCATTCTCAAGGAAGATTTGATTTTTCTTTGGAATGTAAGAAATTTTAGATGATTTTTTTAATTTGCTGTTGATCCCTATACCTTAGTTTGTTTAATTTTCTGGCTACTAAAGTAAGATTATGGTCTGACAAACTATATATTTATAGCAATATAACTACTATATTGCTGATTGCGTGCCGCAGAGCGGAGGAGGGCAGCTCTTGTGGCCCTCCACAGACAGCGGCACCAGCGCATGTGGCCTCCACGAATGGGACGGCGAGGCCCCTCTCCACCATGGGCAGCAGAGGTGGTGTGTAGCCCGCTGAGGCCTCGAACGGTGTGAGCCCAGTAGAGGAGGAGACAGCCGAGTTGTGGGAATACTCCACCCAGGTCAGGTGGGAGCTCCAGGTGGATGGGTTTCGAGATGCTACGCACCTGTGGGGCTGCACGGTGGCGCAGTGGTTAGCACTGCGGCAGCACAGTTTACCCTCGGCCGGGGGATTGCTGGGATCATGAGATCGTGGGTTCGATCCCTGCCCCCGGCCAACAGGGATCTGTGTGGAGTTTGCATGTTCTCCCCGTGTAGCATGGGTTTACTCCGGGATTTCTCTGGTTTCCTCCCACATGCCAAAAACATGCAGGTTAGGGATATGGGGCGCTTGCGCACGCAGCGACCGGCAGCTGGTGGCTTGTCACCAGACTGCAAAACAAATCTACCTACGGGTACAAAATAAGTACAAAAAAAACCAAAAAAAAAAACTTTAGGGTGACCTCCAGGTGTCATATCCGGCTCTAGGGAGCCGGGCAATCAGAGCCAGGGGCAAGCCAGTGAGTCGTGATATTTTATTCAGGGTAAAGGGGAAGGGATGAGGAGAGCACAGATACTCATGCAGAGGTACACTCACAGGTTGCACAGCGCAGAGGTAAGCAGCTCGTACCGGACGTGGGGGTAGCAAGACGTACATACTCACAGCGGGATACAAACACAGGAATGCTGCAAGAGGAGTATAAGCTGACACCAGACGAAGGGGCTTCAGCTTAGCAATGTGTTTATGTCGCAGCCCTGAGTCATCGAGGCTGCTCCTATTTATCCTCATTGGCAGCGCCCCAGCTGATGAAGACTAATTGGCCCCAGCCGTCCATAATGCTGCCAGCTGGGACGCTGCTCAATGGGAAGCAGGGATGAGGGAAAACATGGGCTGAGTGCCGAGACGGCATCTCAACCCATGGTGACAGAGCCCCCCCTCAAGGTCGGGCTCCTGAACGACCAGGAACATCCCAGCCCCCCCCCCCCCCACACACACCTAGGGTGGGAGGAAGGGAGGCGGACCGGAGGGGAAGAAGCCAAGGGAAAGACAACACCAATGGGGCAATGTAGGGTAGCGGGAAAGAAAAACCCAAATACAATACTGACAAAACAGAATAATTAACCCAGGTACAGATGGGGAGAAGAACTGGGTCAGCATGCCGGTTACATACTACCCAGAGAGTACCAACCATGCGTGACCCAGAGCAAGGAAAAAAGAACCACCAAAAAGGTACAGGGCAAAAAATGCCGAGTACGGTTAAATAAAGGGGAACCTATACACAGCGCTAATTTAAGTACATACACACAGTCACCAAGAAAAGTGAGGGTGACTGGAACAAATGACAATTATAGAGCATAGTGTTACAGAAAACAAGGCACATGACTCTATAATGAACCAACAGGACAAAAAAGAAATACTGAGTGCAGGCAAAGAAAAACCCACACACACGAATATATAAATACCCAGTCACCTAAAGAAATGAAAGTGACTGGAATAAATGGATAACTGCAGAGCATGGTGTTACGGAAAACAAAACATAACTCTACAATACAAAAAACGAGGCTAAAAACATGGCACAAAAAGTAAAATGCTGAGCATGAGCGATGGAAAACAGCACTATAAAAACGAATCCACCAACAGGACAAAACATTACACCCGAGTGACCTTAATAACAAAAGAAAAAGTGACACCCGAGGTGAATGGCAGGCAGAGTCCAAAAATGGCCGAGATGGCTCCGGAGATCTCCCCGCCCATTGTCCAGCTGGCGAATCAGGGGAAGAGAAGTGTTCGGACGGCGAACTCTGGACCCAGATCCCAGGAATCCAGTCCACCGGCAGCCGAACCAGGCTGCCCAGAGGGAAACACAGACCAGTGGGGGGAACCAGATCACCGAACCGAAAGTTCTGTGGGTCGGGTCGTCGACCCGCATCACTCAACCACCAGGACCGTTGAGACGGGCGAAGGGTCAGAGCGGATCCCGGTGGAAGAGGCTCAGGGGAGAGCCGATGACGAGGGCGGCGGGCGTCAGGCCGCAGGAAAACGGCCACCTCCTCACCGGACCTGGACAATACTGGGGCAGCACCCACGTCGGACCCCGATCGGGCCTCAGGCGAACCCACGTTGGACCCCGACTGGGTCTCGGGCGAACCCACGTTGAATACTGCACCAGAACCGACCTCCAACGTTGAACCCGGACCCTCCAGCACCACGAGGAACAGCAACTCCTTGCCGGTGACCCTGGAAGAAGGCTCAGAAGAGAAAACAGAACCGGGATCAGGATCACCGGCAGCGCCAGAACCCGGCGAGACGAGCTCAGACGCAGCGGACGGCTGCACCCTGCTCGTCTCTCCTGGAGATAGGCTGAAGTGCTCGGGGATAAAAAGAGAGAAAAGAAAGGAGAGCACTCGCCTGATCTCGGGTTCTGACGCCGTCCAGGACTGCGAAGATCCAGGATCCATCGTCAGGAGGTCGTTGTCAGGCTCCCATCTAGCCGCGTCGGGCCCCGCAGCCAGCACGATGGTCAGCGCAGCTTGAGATCCCTCCAGCTCAGGTAACCCCGCCGACGATCCACTCGGCGTGAAGCCAGAAGAATCTCGTCCCGCCGGACCGAACCGCTCCTCCGTGGAGACCCGGGAACGCTCAGTCGTCGGCGTAGACTCCACGCAGCAGTCAGTCCCCCTCCTCCGTCCGCAATGTAGCTGCGGAACCACAGGCCCTCTCCATATCCCACCACGTTGACCCGGAGCCGGGGACCGCTCGGCGGAGAGAGACACAGAGGATGCGGGATTAGGAATACAAGTTACAGCAGGTGGGGAGAGTTCAGGGAGCTGCGAACCCTGAACTTCTCCTCCAGGGATGTGACAGAGCAAATCATTAAGCAGGTGTGAAAAAACAATGACTTGCCTGCCCCCTGGAGGTTGAGTATTGCCTGCTGTAGTGGATTCTGCTTCTTCCTCTCCCCGCCCGGCGATAACGGAGGACCCCCCGGGAGTTAGTCTGAGGATCGCTCGCGTTGTCTCCAGCAGAGAGCTCACCAGGCCGGGATTCCAGGCACACACAGCAGTCAGGAAGCGCGTCGAGGAGGAGGGGAAAACAGCCGGGGTGAGCCAGCCCGAATGTCCAGGAATGACAGCGGGGGAACGAGGCTCAAGGGACGAGGCTGTAGAGTCTCCACACTGACGAGGCGAAGGGATGACAGCTGCGTGGGAGGAACGGTCCTGACGATAGCCCAGAACTGGATCCGGACGAGGTTCGTGCAGAGGTGACTCGGCGATGTGATGGCGGCTATTCCCAGGGAACGAAGCGAGGGGGAAACCCAGGATTCGCCGCTCCAGATCAGAGAACGAAGCGAGGAAGGCGCCGAGCACGGGAAAGCTTCGTAGCCCTGAAGTCCACACCATCAATCTCCCTGCCGCCACCACATGCCTGAAGGTGGTGACAGGAAACACAGTAGAGCTCGCGACAGCCACTCGACCCCGGACATAACTGCTGTCAGCTGCGGCTCCTTGAAGGGAATCCCGAGTGACGTGGCGCAGGTCGGGGGAAGTCCTCTGGTTGGCGCGAACTCCCGGACTGGAATGGCGGCAGGAACGGGACTCCGAAGCGGGGAAAGACGTCGCCCACTTCGACTCTCTGCCGGGATTTCCATCCACCCCGTGGAGCTTCTCTCGCTGTGTACCTGCAGCGTCTATCCTGGCACTGTCCTCCAGATGGTACAGAGAGTGAGGGTGACAGTCCAGGAGTTCCTCAGCACGGCCCGGATGCCAGCGTCTCGCGTTGGAGGCGTCGTGCAGGGTGAAGAGCGTCCCGTCGACAGCCTCCGAGATGGACCTCAGCTCGTCGCCCTGGCGCCGGAAGTGACTCCTGGGAAACGGCATGCTAGCAGCGCTGACACCCGGACAGAAAGGTACATTTCCACAGCGACTCACGGCCGCCGGCAACTCTTCTGGCTGCGACATACTGTCATATCCGGCTCTAGGGAGCCGGGCAATCAGAGCCAGGGGCAAGCCAGTGAGTCGTGATATTTTATTCAGGGTAAAGGGGAAGGGATGAGGAGAGCACAGATACTCATGCAGAGGTACACTCACAGGTTGCACAGCGCAGAGGTAAGCAGCTCGTACCGGACGTGGGGGTAGCAAGACGTACATACTCACAGCGGGATACAAACACAGGAATGCTGCAAGAGGAGTATAAGCTGACACCAGACGAAGGGGCTTCAGCTTAGCAATGTGTTTATGTCGCAGCCCTGAGTCATCGAGGCTGCTCCTATTTATCCTCATTGGCAGCGCCCCAGCTGATGAAGACTAATTGGCCCCAGCCGTCCATAATGCTGCCAGCTGGGACGCTGCTCAATGGGAAGCAGGGATGAGGGAAAACATGGGCTGAGTGCCGAGACGGCATCTCAACCCATGGTGACACCAGGGACTGATTTGTATGCTCGGCCTGACCTTTGCTTTGTGGATGGTATCCGGACGTCAGGTTGGTTGTAGCACCCAAAAAGCGGCAGAACGCCTTCCACACCTGGGATGTGAATTGTGGCCCTGGTCTGAGACGATGTCCATAGGTATCCCATGCAGCCGGATGACAATCTGCGTCACCAGGTTGGCCATCTCCGTGGCAGATGGTAATTTGCGGAGAGGGACCAGATGGATGGCCTTGGAGAACCGGTCGATGTTGGTGAGCATCACAGTGTTGCCTTGGGATGGAGAGAGGCCCTTCACAAAGCCAAAACAATGTGTGACCACAGACGACTCGGCACTGGGAGGGGATGGAGGAGGCCAGCTCGGGGGAAGGAGTCAGATTTATTCGTGGCACAGATGTGACAGACCTTGATGAACTCCTGCACATTCCTCCCAAGTGCAGGCCACCAAAACGCTCTGCTGAGCAGCTCAATTGTCCGGGAGATGCCGGGATGACAGTCAAAGGAGCTCGTATGCCCCCACTTAATCATCTCTCCGCGTAACACTCAGGGGACATACAGCCGGTCAGGCGGACCTCCCTCTGAGATGGGTTCCAATGACTGGGCCTGCCGGATCCTCTGCTCAATCTCCCACGAGGGTGTCCTGAGAAAGCAGGAGGTGGGGAGAATAGTCTCCAGGGGAGACACAGCAGCTGTGGAGGAGGAGGTGGAGGAGGAGTTGGGAGAAAACTGGCGTGAGAGAGCGTCAGCCTTGGCATTACAGGACCCTGGTCGGTACGAGATGGACAGATTGAAAGTATTAAAGAACGGCCCACCAAGCCTGCCATGAATTCAACCGTCTGGCTGATTGAAGCTATTCTAAATTTTTATGATTGGTTCAGACAATGACCGGTTGGCTAGCTCCCTCCAACCAGTGTCTCCACTCCTCCAACGCCAGCTTAATGGCCAACAGTTTTGGTCCCCAACATCGTAATTCCTCTCGGCTGGCATTAGCCCCCGGGAGAAATATGTGCACGGATGGAGCTTCTGGTTGAAGGCAGAGCGCTGGCAGAGGACAGCACTGTTCAAGTACCCCACGACATGATCCTAGCAACCGCAAAAAGGCTGAAAGCAGCAGACCCTCCCAATCACACCGATATACCCCCATGAAAAGAAAATGGGTGATCCTGCTTCAAATGTGTCAAGAATACAGAAAACATCACAGGGAGGTCAGCCAGGGTCACAAAATCATCAGAGAGCACATACTCCTGTGGTCAGAAAGGACAGTGGCAGGCATGGCTGGTGAAGACACAGGGGACTGAATGCAGACCAATATTGAAAGCATCCATCCATCCATCCATCCATCCATCCATCTTCTTCCGCTTAATCCTTTTTGGGTCGCGGGGGGGGGGGCGGCTGGAGCCTATCCAATATGCCATGAAATGTAATATCTTGTGTTATCAGTAAAGCAAATGTATACTCATTGATTAAGAAGTATGTAATCAACAGAAATAATGAGTGTAATCCAATTGTGATTATATGTACATTTTAACTGCACAAAGAAAGGTTTATGTGGGGTCAGATTGTGAAATTTTTACAAGATCTGTTGACTGGAAGGCATGTGACAAAATGAGGAACTGAAACTGGTTGAGACAGCGAGTTGATTTATTTTGGTAGTGGAAAGTGCTGAGATAAGCGAAACCAGACGGCCACGAAGGCAGAAGTGAGCGGTCCATGAGCAGTGCGTGGCCAATTCCTGGAAGAAGGGGGGGAGGGTGCGCGGCATATGGCTGTACTGGAACTTGGGAAAGAGACATGTGCAATGAGGTAGTGTTATATAAATGTTAGCATTAAGCCAATCACAGAAGCCAAAAAACCTATGGGGAGATTGCTAGCCAATCACAATTGAGTGTAAAAAAGGTATAAAAACTCTGTTCAGAAGCCCCGAAATGTTCATTTTCGGCAGTTTCTGGGACACCATTCATCCCATAGCAGAAGATTGGAGAGAGGGAAACCGCTGTTAAGAAGATGAATCAAACACCATCTCAACTCTTCAGTTTTTAACAACCCTAAATCTTCTGCTGCAAGAAGGAAGAAAATAGCACTTGGGCGAACAGAAGAAGGAAGTGGAGTCACCACAGCTGGCGGCTCTCCCAACATACTGCATTACATCATGGGTCCCCGCAGGAGAGAGCAAGGGAGCCGAGGCTGCGAGATTTCTCCAGCTTGAGACCTCCACTTCAAGGGCCCCTCTCGCCCTCCCCTCCCCAGCTGATGGCTACACAGAACATGGGCCCCGCTGATGGAAGAACAGAAGATTGAGCCTCAAGAGTCAGCTTCCCTGCCTCGCCTTTTCTTCCCCTTCTCCCCGAGAAGAGGAGCATCGAAGGAGAAGACCAGCAATTAATCATCTTTTTTCAATCTCCCCAGCAAGGCTTCTTTTTAGACAGTTATCCACAAATTGATTAGATGTTTTTACCAGGTTTTATGATTCAAAGGGTTTCTTTTATTTTGGACTCTTTCAGATTTTTCATATTTTTGGTTGATATTAAATTTTGATTTTCTGGACTGATCCTGGTGATTTTTGATTTTATATATGGGTGATTCCATTTATTTGGGGTCCAGTGCACTATATCAGGGGTATCCGACTTTCAAGCGCTCTCTCTTTTTCTGTAATTTGCAGATGTCGGTTTCATTTTTATAACATGCAAGGGAACATAAAAGAGTTTCAGACTTGCATTGCAATTTAAAAAAAAAAAATCATTGATTTTGCCGTTACCATCGAAACTATTGGTCGGGTCCCCTCATTTTTCCCAGTTTTTGTGTGACATGACAATCGCATCAATTTCAAAGTACCTGAAAGGGATCTCTGAGTAACTCTTTCTACTCATTTATGCAAAAGATAACAGAGTTGTAATGCAAATTCAAAATAAAACATTCCCCAATGTGATCGTATCTATGGTTTTTGTACGGCGACCCCTGCAAATTTACTCGTACGACGTAAATTTTCGTGTCCCCGAATTTACGCATCAACATGCAAGTTATTCGGTAAAGTAACAAGAAAAAAAGAAGTGCTGATGCTTTTCACTTTGCACCTTTCAAATCCCAAACCATACACGTAAAAAGGAGATCAGTCTTTGTGAAGCTCAGATGTAGAATATTTCAATAAAATCTCAAACATTTATGACACATCGAATATGGTGTCCCTTAAAAAATTTACGTCTTCGGTCTTGGTCGGCCGCGCGCAGCCCCGTCTGGCGAGGTGATCGCCCTGGGAAAGCCCTTGATTTTCTCTACCCCGGATGTGCTCAACCCATGTGGAGAGGATTTACCATGGCCATTTTGGATAGAAGTTATCGAAGGTCCAAACTTCCGCGTCCCACATTTACGCATTTTGTGATTTTACGTCTTATCCAACAAACAGGGAGAATTTGAAGATATGTATACACGTTATCACATCTTAATATGTCATGAAAATATAGCTGTTGATCAGTTTTGATGCGTTAAAAATACCGGAAGTGTTGAAGTTGTTTCGTGTAAAACGTGTACCATTGCAAAATGCATTCAACTCCATACCGGGAAACAAAAGCCCGAGTGTCCCATTTACGCCTTAACTTACAAGTAGTTAAAGTGAGCTCTCATCCTCAAGAGTTTTGGACATTTGAATTATATACTTGTTTCTGGTGCTTCTTTATCCTCATAAAATACCTATGGGAGTTGTCGCTTATAAAGTATAATCTAAAAACGAGGGAAATGCCATAGACGTAAAGCAAATTAAAGGGAAACCCAAACAATAGCGTCTCCATTTACGTCGCCTGCACCAGGTCGTTTTCTGGAAATCAAGTCAATGTCATGGTTTATTTCGCATTATATTTGTTACCGTAGATCATTTTGCAAGGACCTGTATAAGTTTTAAGGTAAAAAATTAGAAATATGTGTCGAAATGAGTGGCTGTACCTTGAGTGAGATCAAGACGTAAACAAGGACTCAAACAACACTCAAAATTTCATTTTCATGAAAAGAGGCTTTAAATAGGTCATGCTATTTGGGAAAGTAGTCAGACTAGAGTACCTAACACATGCCAACTTTCAAAGAATGAAAGTGTTCTTGGCTTTTATGTACAAAACCATTTTTAGGTTTGGTGTCCCCTTTACACCAGAAAAATGGACACGTCTGTGCACACTTGCATGCTATCTGTTCCTGAACGCGAATGCCGTTATAAAAATAGTTAATAGTTTCATAAACCTGACACAATTGGATAGTGATTAGTCAATTTCATGTGCAGATTTGATCAATTTTAAATTTTGCCACCAATGTCACACATTGGACCCCTAATAAATGGAATCACCCATATATATATATATATATATATATATATATATATATATATATATATATATATATATATATACAGTATATATATATTTGAATTATTTCACTTTTTTATCAAATGACTGATTTTACAAATACCAACTTTTTGAATCAAGGTTTTTCAATCAGTTTGGGTTTTCTGATTTTGAATCCCTTTTTCCTAATTTTTGGTTTAATTTTGAATTTCATCATTTTGATTTAATTGACTGTTTTTATGCAAGTATATCCTGCTTTGGCTGAGCTTTGCAGACCTTCAATAAATACTACAGCATATTAAAAGACAGTATGGGAGTTTGTGAGATCACTGATTCAGTGTCCATCTTTCCTGGTTGTTTTTCAAGAAGGTGTTTTTCTACAAGAGGTGTTACATTTTTATGAGTTTTTAAAGGTTACTCTTTAAGGTGTTTTTAAAACAGACCTCCTATAGATCAATTTTCCTTATCTTAAACATTTACCCAGATTTTACCAAGAGCAAAGCAAGACCATGAGGGGCTGTCGTTAATACCAAGGGTGTATTCCAGGTGTCTGACTGGACAGGTCACTCAGTCAGAGGTCTGGTATACAGGTGAGCGGAGGTCGTCTGGTAGATAGTAGACAGTGCGGCTGGGTTAACCCTCGAGTCACCAAGCGCACACACACACACACACACACACACACGTGACAGAATTTCCTATGAGGAAAATTCCTCTAGGAACTGCAAGCTGGTGAGCCTAACTTCAATCTTGAGGTACAAGGGCAAAGGGTCTTCGACAGCACCCACCCCATCCACCTCGACCATGAACTGCGCTGTGGGATCCACCTGTGCCAAGACGTGCGCATTGGTGAACACGTCTTTCAGGGTCACACAGGCTCGTTCAGCAGCCTCGGACCACTTGAACGGGCTTTTGGTCAACGTCAACTGCGTAAGCGGTTGCGCCACCTTACTATAATTACAGATAAACCAGCGGTAGAAGTTGGCAAAGCCCAGGAAGCGTTGGAGGCCCTTCCTGGACTGGGGGGGGGGGGGTAGGCCAGTCTACTACCACCTTAATTTTCGCTGGTTCGGCCTTTACTGTGCTCTCGGCAATGATGAACCCCAGGAACGAAGTTGAGCGAGTGGAAAATTCGCACTTCACTTTCACAAAAAGCTGATTTTCCAGCAGCCGCTGCAGAACGGACCAAATGAGCACTACGCGCTCCTCCAGCATGCAGGAAAAAATCAAAATATCGTCTAGGTACACAAAAACAAACTGGTTTACCATATCTCACAAGACGTCATTAATTAACTGTTGGAAGACGGCAGGGGCATTGGTCAGCCTGAATGGCATGACCAAATACTCAAAATGGCCCAGCGGTGTTTTAAATGCTGTCTTCCATTCGTCTCTCTCACGAATGCTGACTAAGTGGTACGCATTACGGAGGTTGAGCTTGGTGAAAAAACGTGCCCTTTGGAGTAGCTCAAATGCTGAGATGATAAGAGGCAGCAGATATTTATCCTTGTGGGTAATCACGTTAAGCTCGCAATAGTCCATGCACGGCTGCAGTGTCCCGTCCTTCTTCCCTACAAAAAAGAACCCAGCGCCGAGAGGGGCGGACAACAGAAGAACAATGCCGGCGCTGAGGGAGTCTTTAATGTAGGTCTCCATTGCCTCCCTCTCTGGCCCAGATAAACTGTAGAGCTGGCTGGATGGCAGCCGCTGCGAAGAGCAACGTCATTCCATCCAGAGTCTGCCGCAACAACCCGGAACTCAACAGAGAAATCTGCCACAGACCAGTCTCCCTGCCGAAGCCCCATCAGCTGGCTAACTATGTTCCCCTTGTTCTCTGAATGGTCGAAAGCCTCAGAGAACTCTCGCACAAATTGCTTGAGCGAATATAGGGGCCTATCCGGGCTGCTCAAGAAGGATTGAGTCCACTTGAGCGCCCGGTCCCGTAACAACAAGGTCATGAAATGGATCTTAGCCGAATCCTCCCGATAGTCCCCCTCCACCTGCTGGAAATACAACCGATAGTGAAGCAGGAACCATTTGCTTCCCCCAACCTCCCCCCCACAGGGGGCAGGCGTGCGAATGGAAATGTTCCTGCGGATGGCATCCACTGCCGGGGCAGCAGGTGCAGGAGGAGGCGCCACACCAGGAAGCCGACACAGGTGCTCGGTAACGGTCACCAATTGCTGGGTGATGGTTTGTAACTGTTTGGAAAGAAACATGACCTGGTGCTCCGTGGCATCCAAGCACGAGAGTGCTGACTGTTTGCCCAGCTGAGCGCTCACTGAGCCTCGAGCCTGGCTGGATTGTTCTGTCATGATTCAGGGCAAGTGAGGCTCAAACGCAGAGCTGCCAGAACGAACACTCAGACTCAGATGTAAAAATTCACCAGTTTATCGCAAAACCAAAACTAATACACAATTCTAAATAAAGGTGCAAAACTAAGGAAAAGTGCAACACAAAAACACACACTTAAATGATGCAAAACCGATGCTCGCTGGAGCGGACATAGCCTATGGGAAAGAAAGAGGTTATTAGGGACAGAATCTCCCAAAGAGAATAATAATAATGGGAAAGCACTCTTACTCTTATGAGCAGAGGAGCCCAGCAGAGAACTCCTGCGTGGACCAAGGGAACAGGGAGAAGACGGTGACCTGGGTGGACATCCTTCGTCTTCTTGGTCAGGCGAGCATGATCAGCCCCAGAGTACACGCTGCATAGGTGGCAGCAAAACTGAAGAGACAGGAGGACAAAAGGGAGTGAAAACACAGGTCAACCGAGAGATAATAGGATAAAAGGCTTAGATGTCTTCTTGGTAGCAAACCTAACGATCCAGCGATGAGTTCTCCACACGCTGGCTCTTAAATATGCTGGGTCATTAGGACGCAGCAGGTGTGTGATCATGCAGGTGTAGTCGATACTCCGGAGCCGAGAAGACAGGAACAGGAGGGGAGGGGGAGCACGCTCGCCTGATCATCACAAGGCCAAGACAGATGTCCTTTATGGTACTATGATATTTTTTTCTTTATTTTTACCAGTGGTGCATGAAATGGTTAAAATGCCCACCAAGTTAGTTTGAATTGCTTTTCAATGAGAAAATACACATTTGTTAGACTTTATATTTTAAAGCTGTATCGAAATTATTTGGCAGAAAAATGGAAAATCAGACATCAATTAGATAGTAATTTGACTGAAATATTCTTTGTGTACTGCTATGTTAATTTCTTAATTATTTATATGAGTTTTAATCTCCTCAAAACAAATGAGTTCTTCTGATACTAATGTGAAGCCTTTTAGTTGTTACCACCGCTAGTGAAGCAATGTGATTGGCTTGGTTTTTTTTTTTCAGAATTATTTTTAAAAGTTATAAGGAGAGTTGTGTAAGTAACGGTAGGGTATGACCAACCGGTTTTAAACATTTACAGCAAACTCAGGATAGGATAAGGATCATTGATGATTGATGTCATAATTTTATATATTCATATAAGGATCATTGATGATTCATGTCATAATTTTATATATTCATATTTGATTGAAAGAATAAAAATTTGAAGATGTGCTGTAGATTTTCAAAATGCAATCCAAATCTTGGTATTTTTCTGGATCAGGGACTGAATTATGTGTATGCATTAAGTATGCATTAACGTTGAAATTTTGGACTGATACTGATTTTTATTTTATCTGATTGCTGATAACCAATACTGAATGTTCCTTTGTTGGTTTTCATCTTTTCCATCTTCACAGGCAGAGAGACAAAGAAATACCAATTGTGAAAAAAACGTTCAACTGAAACCCCTCTGTGGATCGTCACCTTATGGTGGAGGGGTTTGAGTGCCCTAATGATCCCAGGAGTTACAGTGGGGAAAATAAGTGTTGAACACATCAACATTTTTCTCATTAAACATATTTCTGATGGAGCCATTGACCTGAGATTTTCACCAGATATTAGTAACAACCCAAGTAATCCATACATACAAAGAAATGTTTGTATGTATGGATTTGTATGTTTGCTGTTTCATCCCATCTAGCTACAATGCTCAGCACTGGGTGTGTTTATATTTATATATCTATATATTTATTCCATCTAGCTACAATGCTCCGCACTGTGTTTTTATATATCTACATATTATTCCATCTAGCTACATTGCTCCGCACTGTGTGTGTTTATATACTTGCATATTTATTCCACCTAGCTGCAATGCTCCGTACTGTGGGTGTTTATATATTTACATATTTATTCCATCTAGCTACAATGCTCTGCACTGTGTTCATATATTCATATATTTATTCCATCCAGCTACAATGCTCTGCACTGTGTGTCTGTGTGTGTGTGTGTATATATATATTTTATAGTAATATGTACATATGTATATTAGCTGCTCTTGCTTGCTTGTTTTTTTTTTTTTTTTTTTTTTTTTCTTGCCTTCTGATTGTTGCTCTGAGTGTTGCTATCCCTGTGCTGTTGCAATCCTGGAATTTCGCCATTGTGGGACTAATAAAGGCTTATCTTATCTTATCTTATCTTATCTTAAATCAAGGCAACTCAGGTCAATGGCTCGTCAATGGCTGTGTTCACAAAACAAGTTATATTTAATAAAGTGAATCACAGAGGGAATAAGTATTGAACACATGAAGGAAAAGTGGTGCAAAAAGGCATAGAAAGCCAAGAAACCAGCTGAAATCCATCAGAATTTAGGAAGCCATCCCATCCCTCATCAGAGCAAATTAATTTCAGCTGGTTATGTCCTGACTGATAGCCTTTAAAAGGTCTGTGAATATCAGATTGTCACACCACAAAGAACTCATGATGGGTAGAAGCAAAGAGCTCTCTATAGACCTTCACAACCTTATTGTTGCAAAACATAATGATGGCATTGGTTACAGGCACATTTCTAAACTGCTTAAAGCGTACCTGTGGTGGTCGTGAAAAAAAAAGATATTATATTGAGCCCCTGTCTCACGTTCTAGTTCAAGTTTAAGTTCAAGTTCAAGTTCAAAGCAATGTGATATAAATCCATTGCTGATGTGCTGGTTCAGCTATGTCAGCAAAACATGGGTGCAGCCATACTAGCGGCTACATGGCCTGCCAGGACGCTTCCTGTGACGTAGTAGCGTGGATACCGCGATCTGGATCAATATTGGCTGAGCCTGGAGTGCCCGGATGAGCAGTGGCTTTCGGGATATTCAAATTCAAATTCAAACGTTTATTTCAAACTCAGGGTTCATATTAAATGCAGAACTAAAATGAGTAGAAAATAAATAAATAAATGCTTAAATTCAGCGGGTCATCTCGTCTGATCTGAGGTCGTAACGGCCGCCAGACGGCAGATGATTCGGCTTCTCCCTCGCCGCTATACAGAGCAGCAGACACTCGGCGCTCTTGTAACAACAAAAACATACAATGCGATATGGATATCGCAACATGGCGGAATGTAAAGCCTTTGGATGTCTCAATAATAAGCGAAAAAACAAAGATAAACACTTCTTTTGTGTACCCAAACCCAGCTCACCTTGTCAGAAGATCGTAGCGGAAAAGTGATTGCGCAATCTCGGAACAGGGCACAGACGAATCCTTTCAGACGAAATTGTGTTGTGTGTGAGGACCACTTCGTCACTTTCACCCTCAGAAGACCTTTCTGGCTCAAACCTGTAGCCATGTTGGACGAATTCTTCCTCAGAGTCCGACAATTCAGCCATAATAGAATAAAAACACTCACAACAGCACCCTAGTCTCTCATACAGGCGGAGTATTGACTGTTCAGTATCAATGAAGTGACGTCACATCCGCATGTGTCATGGCTGCGCGCAGAGTTTTCATTGGCTGGCCATGCCTGCGGTCGTATTTGCATATTTCTCTGGTGGTATATGGCTGGCAATAATTATTTAACCAAATAACGAATACTTTGCCTAATGTTTTCAAGTTGAATGCGTTTAGACGACCACCACAGGTACCCTTTAATGTTCTAGTGAGCACTGTTGGAGCCATCATTTGGAAGTAGAAAGAATATCATTTTACCATAAACCGGCCACGACTGGAAGCTCCTTATAAAATTTCTGACAGAGGAGTCAAAATAATTATCAGAAAAGTTATCCAAAAGCCAAAGACCACTCATGGAGAGCTCCAGAAAGACCTGGAGTTAGCAGGTACTGCTGTTTCAAAGAAAACAATCAATAATACACTCAACCAACATGGGCTCTATGCCCGCTCACCTCGCAAGACTCCATTGCTAAAGAAAAAGCATGTTGAAGCTTGTTTAAAATTTACTGCACAACATTTGGGCAAGCTAGTAAAATACTGGGAGAATGTAGTCTGGTCGGATGAGACCAAAATTGAACTTTTTGGATGCCACAACACACAGCATGTTTGGAGGAGAAATGGCACTGCACATCCCATCATGGTGTTGGGGTGTTTTTCAGCACATGGGACAGGCAGACTTCATATAATTGAAGGAAAGATGTATGGACAAATGTACAGAGACATGCTTGATAAGAAGCTGTTGCCGTCTGCCAAGATGCTTAAGATGAAACAAGGGTGGACATTTCAGCAGGACAATGATCCCAAACACACAGCCAAGGAAACTCTCAACTGCCTCCAGAGAAGGAAAATAAAGCTGCTAGAATGGCCCAGTCAATCACCTGACCTGAATCCAATTGAAAATCTATGGAACGAACTGAAGATCAGAGTTCATAGAAAACACCCACAGAACCTTCAAGATTTGAAGACAGTTTGTGTGGAAGAATAAGCTAAAATCGCTCCTGAGCGATGCCTGCACCTAGTTTCTCCATGCAGGAGGCGTCTGGAAGCTGTTATTACCAGCAAAGGCATTTCTACTAAATATTAAATGAATTTCACCAAGCGTGTTCAATACTTATTCCCGGTGTCATTCCACTTTATTCAATGTAACTTGTTTTATGTACACAGTTGCCTTGATTTTTTTTTTGTATGTATGGATTACTTGGGTTGTGACTGATTCCTGGTGAAAATCTCAGCTCAATGGCTCCATCAGAAATATGTTTAATGAGAAAAATGTTGACGTGCTCAATACTTATTTTCCCCGCTGTACGTTGCTGGGGGCAGCTTGCCCCTGGTGGGGTCTCCCAAGACAAACTGCTCCTGGGTGAAGATGTCTTTTTTTGCTGATAGCCGATATCAGTCAATAAGGTGAATATTGGCTGATACCAATAAATCAGCGGATATATCTGTGCATCACTAGTATACCTGCATGTACAGTATGTAGTCTCAGCTTGTTTTTTTTTTCTATTTACTGAGCCATAAAACCCAAAATTGCAGGAGCTTGAGCAACTTTAATCAAAAGACAAATGCTCTAATTTGACAAAGCTCTTATCTTCTCCTTTCACAGAATTTTCAGTCCATGTCTGCACTGATTAGTTTCATCTTTGAAAAAAACACTTTCGAACCATTAATGCTTGTCTGTCAGTTACTGCACAGCTGAATCCCCTTGAAATGACTTGGCAAAGACACTTTGGAGTCAACAATGATGTTTCAAGGGATTTGAGAGGTTTGATTTGTTTCTTTCACCAAAACAAATCCCTCCTGAAAAATTTCCTTTTACCCTTTTCTTCTCCTATGATCGCTCCCAGCATGGCTGACTTGTTCCTCATAATGAAAGAATTACAGAAGTGGAAACGAAAAGCCTTATATGTATAAACTATAATCATACCACTTTATAATATTTGTTGTGTAGCACCAAAGCCTCACTGGCAAAAGGGTGCAATCATGACACACAGCTAATCTGTTCACAAGGACAGACATACAGATCTGATTCTGTGTGTGTAGCATGTTTGGGGAACATTTTACTGCTTCAGCATAATTTCCTCAAACTATAAAGTTTATATATACTAAAATCATCAGAGTAACATTATGAGAGCTTAAGAGCACACGCAGAGAAGAATGTTACACAGCGCCGGTTTAGGTTTCTTCTTCTTGATTACTATCAGACCGTTTACCTATGAGACTGTTTGTCCCAGAGCCAATTATCCTCCCTTATCTGTGTACAGTTTGCCTTTGTGTTAGTTTTCATGTGTACGGTGTGTGTGTGTCACGCTCTCCTCATATTTTTGTCTCTCCTCCCGTACACTGCGGAGGTGTGTGACTGACAGGTACAAGTGTGAGAAAGTTCTCCATCGAAGAGCCGTACCTGGGTCGGTCTCAGGGCTGGGCTGCAGGGGAGAGACTGAGTGCTGGGACACACAACCTTTAGTGCATTTCCCACTGAAAGAGTTGCTTTATCAAAGCAGGAGGAGAAGGAGGGGGGAGGAGGTGGTTGAGAAAAAAAATGGAGTGAGAGTGATCCCCCTGCCCCGGGTGAGGGGATGAACAGGTGAGCGGAGTCATTATGGGGAAAGGTGAGCTGTCTGTCCCCTGCCGTCCCTTGCTTGTTCGCTCTTTCTTTCTGCCGCTAATCTCTTCAGGGAAATGTGTGTGCCGTGTGTGTGACTGCACTGGCTTATGTATTTGTAAGTCTTTGTGTTTGTTTTCCATATAATGTTATCAAACTTGCCAGCAGGGGTTCATCCCTATTAGGCTGCTGTAAGTCTGTGTTGTGATTTCTTTTGGTTTAGCAGCAAATGAGTTTATTTAAGCACCTGGGAAAAAGTATTTATGCTTAGCTGATTCTCTCTGATTTGTTCATTTTATATAACTAGTGCATTGCCTGTAGAACACAAGCATTGCTGTCTGAAACAGGTATCCCAATTAGGCTTTTCAGGCCCAAACGTAGGCTTTGTTTGAAAGTGGACTACAAAGAGGTGTATGCGACAGTATACGTAGGTAACCACATGTTAGACTTCAACAAATATAAAAGGGACTAAATGCCACTAAGATTTTTTTGACTGTGTGAATATTAATTACAGAATACGTAATTACTGAAATTTTTTTTTTTTTTTTGTTGTTACTTATTTGTACCCGTAGGTAGATTTGGTTTGCAGTCTGGTGACAAGCCACCGGCTGCCGGTCGCTGCGTGCGCGAGCGCCCTAAACCTACATGTTTTTGGTATGCGGGAGGAAACCGGAGAAATCCCGGAGTAAACCCACGCAACACGGGGAGAACATGCAAACTCCACACAGCTCACTGTTGGTCGGGGGCTGGGATCGAACCCACGATCTCATGATCCCCGCGATCCCCCGGCCGAGGGTAAACTGTGCTGCCACAGTGCTAAACCACTGCGCCACCGTGCAGCCCTGAATGAATGAATGGGACATCCAATATTAGCGACTGTTTCAGATCCCTTGTTTATTTGTTTGTGAGATCACTTATTTGTGTGATCTTTTATCAGTTATATTCATAATAATGTATCTTACATTTTGGGGAATGGGAGTTGTTCAGTCATTATAATTATCTTAGTTTAGTTTATATCACTGTTCAGTGATGGAGTAAAGTTTAATAGTGAATTTCTTCTGTGTATCATCAATAAACATGCAGTACTATAACAGAACACGTTTACAAATATCTGAGACCCATTGTAGGGCATCAAAACTGGGGATTCTAAATTGTCCTTAGGTATGACTGTGAGAGTGAATGGTTGTCTGTCTCTCTGTGTTGGCCCTGCGGTGGACTGGCAATCTGTCCACGGTGTACCCTGCCTCTCGCCCAAAGATACTGGGATAGGCTCCAGCCCCCCCGCGACCCAAAAAGGATTAAGCGGAAGAAAATGAATGAATGAATGAATGAATGTAGGGCATCGGTTTATATTTTAGCAATATTTTGTTATTAAAAGGTTTTTTAAAACAGTAATGAACCAAATTATCTACAAAACACTCAACACTCAAGAAGAATGGCCTGAATGCACAGTTGCTGGTTTTATTTTATCGCTCTGCTATTGAGAGCATTCTGTCATATGGCATCACAGTTTGGTATGAGGGCTGTTCAGCCGCAGACCGCAAAGCCTTCCAGAGAGTGATCGAGACTGCGCAAAAAATCACTGGCTGTTCTCTCCCTTCTCTGGAAGAGATTTCCAGGTCTCGGTACTTCAACAGAGCTACTGCCATCATTAAAGACTGTGCTCATCCAGGCCATGACTTCTTTCACTTGCTCCCCTCGGGAAAGCGGTACAGATCCCATAAAACCAGGACTACCAGGTTTAATCATAGTTTTTTCCCAGCAGCAGTACATATTTTGAACGGATTTATGTAACACGCACAGACTGCTGATATTTTTTGTTATTTTAGGTTATTTTGTAACAACAACCCTGTGTGCATAAGCTGGTCTTTTGTATTTATCGCTCAGTATGTTTTTCATTATTGCTACGTACATATTGTATTCAACTTTTAGGTAATTTTGTTTCAAGCATTATTTATTGTTGTAATTATAAGAATGTTAAATGCATGAGTGAACTGTGAGTGTGATAGTTTGTTTATAGTTTGTTTTTAGGGAGCAGCATCTCAATTTTGTTGCATTGTTCATTAACAATGGAATGACAATAAAGGCACTCTGACTTTGACTTATTATACACAGCAGAAGGACATGTTTGACTACAACCGTGTTGCCCATTTGTCGGTAAATATTTAACTAGAAATGATTTATTTCATTATTTGGGCATTTTTGTGTCCTGCGTTTGGTCGTTAAGTCATTCCAGCCATTCTGCTCCACAATCATGGCGGTATTATTATTAAGTTTTTAATTTTTAGATACTTGCGCAGGAGGGGGGACTCACGGTCAATCACGGTTAATCATTGTTAATCACGGTTAATCATTGTTACCTTTTTGCCCGCTCATGTGACCCCACACCTGTCATCACTTGTTTTATTTGTTCTGACCCTATTTAAGGATTGCAATTTCATTTCATTCTTGCGGCACTCTTAATGATACCTTCTCCTCGTCACCAGAGCCCTAACTCTGCTCTGGTGAGTTTTTCTGCTACCTGATCTGTAAGTTTACCTTGTTACCTGTTTGGAATTTTGCGTTCAAGCACCTTGGAACTTTATGTTTTATTAATAAATGCCACAAACTGCAGTCGGCATCTGGGTCTGTTTTTCTCTGCCATGAGGGGCAAATCATGACAGAAGAGTGCCGCCAGTAAAAGACCCAGCCGCTGCAGCTTGTGGATTTTTGCCTTTTTTTTTGTTTCACTCACCTGTTCCCTGGAGTGTATGATGTCAGACTCTGCAGGTGGGCGCAGTTACCCGATGAGCCTGGGGTGGGAGTGCTGCAAAACCCTCATGGAGATCGATGGGCTAATCTCTGCAGCGCGCACCAGTTTTGCTCCGAAGGATGCACTATGGTACCTGGGCCTCACAGAGGCAGCTGCTCGCCAGTGCCCCCAGCTTCTGGAGGACACTGAAGGGGTGGAGAGGATTTCTCTGGTGGCGGTGCTACAACGAGAGAACAGAGAGATGGTGAGGAACTCCGTGACAAAACCTGGGGCCATGCTGAAGGGGAGGCATTCCCTGTGCCTCACCAGTCCCTGGCACCCATTCCCATTCCCGCTCCAGCTTCACCTGCTCCAGAACGCCGCCATCCAAGGAAATCCCGCTGGAGGAATGCCTCCACCTCTCAGGCAGCAGTTTCTCATTCACTGAGGCAGAAGACTCCCACAGCAGTGAACCCTCTGTGCCTTTTTTCTCCGGCTGAATCGTCAGCTTCCTCCCTCTGTGCAGCTGCTGTTCCCTGCTTCCCCTCAGCGATTCCTCCCGCTGCTGAGAGGCCCACTGAGTCCTTCCTGGCTCCGCCCGTCTCCATGTCGACAGGGGCGGCTCCTCCACAATTCACTGATGGGCCATATCCACTGTAGCCACAGAGAGGAATGACTTCAGACCGTCTCCAGCAGGAAACATCATACTCCGTGAAAACAGGCAAGTCTCTTTTCATTCTTCAACATCTTATGATAATGTGCCTTGCCTGATTCCCGATAGTGAGGCTCAGGGTTTGCAGTTCCCTGGGCCCTCACCGCCTGCTGCAGCTATTAGTTTCTCACCTGCCCTCTCTGTGTCTCCTTCTGTCACCCCTGAGTGTCCACCGGACGATGGAGGAACCTGCAGCCCTGGAGGACCTGGCCCCAGCCCCGCAGCCACAGTCTGCACTGAGGGAGAGCGCTTCCGGTGACCCGAAGCCTGCGCCAACAGCAGAGCGTTCCCTGGCTTCAGCTATGCAGAATCCAGCGCCAGCGGTGAACTGACCCCCACCTGCCACACCGGATGAGCCACCTGCGTGGGTCATTTCACCTGGGGGCCCCGAGACTGCATCAACCATCATGCCTGCTGCTGGGGCTGCCGCAGCAGAGTTCGAGCTGGACCACTAGAGGACCGGACCTGAAACATTGTCGCCTGGATCGACGGAGTCCTGGATGGCAGTGGAGCTTGAGATCAGGCAAGTGCTGTCCTTTGTCTTTGTTGTTTCTATTTTGGAGAGGTCTTGCCTTGCTCTTGATGGGGGGAGCTGAGCTCACCTTGCTGGGCTCCACTGCCGCCGGTGACCCTGTGTCTCTGTTCTCTTTGTCTGAGCCTTCCCCCGGGGTCACTGAGGTTTGTCCATCTTCGCCAGAGATCTCCGTGGGTCCGGCCTCACCACCTGAGATCATCATAGGTCCAGCTCCTCCTGCTGGGGTTGTCGAGGGTGCTCCGTCCCAGCCCGGGACCTCCATGGGTGCTGCTTCCCTCCGGATGAGGTCGTCGCGGGCGCTCCGTCCCAGCCTGGGACCTCCGTGGGTGCAGCTCCTTCTTTGTCTGGGTCTCTGTGGGTGCTGTGTCCCAGTCGGGGACCGTCGTGGGTGCTGCGCCCCAGCCTGAGACCCACTTGGGTGCTGTGTTCCAGTGTGGGCCCGCCGTGGCCGCTATGCTCCAGTCCGGGGTCCATCGAGGTTGCAGCTGTGGCCCAGTCCGGTTCCTCCGTGGGTGCTGCTTCCTGTCTAGTGGAGGTCGTCGCGGGTGCTCCATTCCAGCCCGGGGCATCCAAGGGTGTAGCATTGGCCCAGTCTGGGTCCACCAAAGGTGCAGCTGTGGCCCAGTCCAGGTCCACTGAGGGTGCTGCTTCCCTCCCAGTGGAGGTCATTGCGAGTGCTCCGCTCCAGCCTGGGGCCTCTGAGGGTGCAGCATTGGCCCAGTCCGGGCCCACAGTGGGTGCAGCATTGGCACCGTCTGGGCCCACTGCGGGTGCTGCTTTGCTCCAGCTCGGAGCCACTGCAGGTGCTACTGTGTCCCAGTCCGGGACCACTGAAAGTATTGCCTGCCAGTCCGGGGATGTCGTGGTTCCCTCTCCTTTGCCAGACACTGTCGTGGTCCCCTCTCTTCTGCCAGACACCGTCGTGGTTCCCCCTCCTGTGTCAGATGCCGTCGTGGTTTCCTCTCCTGTGCCAGATGCCATCATGGTTTCCCCTCCTCTGCCAGACGCCATCGTGGTCCCCCCTCCTCTACCAGACGCCGTCGTGGTTTCCTCTCCTTTGTTGTCCTTCCCTTTATTGGGCCTCCCTGTGGGGGAGCCGCCTCCTGGGCCACCCCTTCTGTTTAGGTGGCTGAAAAACTCTGGTTGACCGCCTGATGGACTGAGCCGTTGGTTTGGGTGGCCCATATTCTCCGGCAGGCCACCTGACTCACACCACCTCGCCATCTGTCAGGTCTGGGACTTTGGCTGGCTGCCTGAAGTGTTTAGTTCTTTGACCTAGGGGGCCTGGTTTTGCCTGGTGTGGGTCCTGAGCGGGGTGGTTTTGTTCCCTCCTAGCCTGTTCCCCCCACCACTCACCCTGGGTGGGTTATTGCTGTGCTCCTGTTGGTGGGGGCAGGTTTATCTTTTTTCTTTTGGTGTTACCATGGGGTGTCTGGTTTCCACCCCTTGAGAGGGGGCTCTGTCACGAGCTGAGCACTGGAGGTTCCACCAGGCTCAGTCTCGTGGCTTTTTCTCTGTATTTATATATTTGTTGTATTTTTGTGCCTTTTGGTTTTTGTTATCCCTGCATGTTTTTTATTTTCCTGTTTATGTCCTGGTTTTACTGTGTTCTGATTATGCATCAGTCGGTATATATTTCTCAGTTTGTACTTATTTATATTTTATTCTTCCATTCCTTATTATTGCGGTTGACAGCTGTCAGGGCTTTTCCTGGTTAGTGCTCCGTGTGGGTGTAGCCCTGTCAGCTGTCAGCCGGGCGCTCTCCTCTCATTACTTCGCAGCTGATCCCAATCATTAATCATTGTTACCTTTTTCCCCGCTCGTGTGACCCCACACCTATCATCACTTGTTTTATTTGTTCTGACCCAGTTTAAGGACTGCATTTTCATTTCATTCTTGCAGCACTCTTAACGATACCTTCTCCTCGCCACCAGAGCCCTAACCCTGCTCTGGTGAGTTTTTCTGCCACCTGATCTGTAAGTTTACCTTGTTACCTGTTTGGAATTTTGTGGTCATGCACCTTGGAACTTTGTGTTTTTTTTAATAAATGCCACAAACTGCAGTCGGCGTCTGGGTCTGTCTTTCTCTGTCCTGAGGGGCAAATCGTGACAAAAGTACAGTGGTACCACACGGGTGAAGCAGCAGTCAGGATGTCCGTCTACCACTGACTGGGCAGGCTGGGCGTGCCTTCCGTGGTCTGCCCGGTCAGGCCACTGCTTCTCCCGGTGTGTCCTGTATTGGATACACCGGTGTTCTTTGTCAGACCCAGGTCCCTGCTGACACTCTGCCCAGTTTGCTCACGCTCCATGTGTTCTTCACATATGCCACATTATCCTTTAGATCTACGCAATCACGGCAACTTTATGGTATAATATTTTTAAGCATTAAATCTTCAGTGTTATCTTTTTCTAGTCAAATCTGTCGCTTTTGGCTTGCTTGTTTTGTTCAAGGAGCACTGTGGTTACTGATGCTATGATGCCACGTATTATCCAACCAGCATGGAGTCAATCTGAAACCCCACCCACACTTCTGTAACCCAGGGCATGAGGAGACAGAATGGTGGCTAAACTTTTATTGATAAAAATTACATATTTTGACTGAACAACTCCATACTCGGAGATGCACAGCCTTATAACCTCAGCAAAGCACTTATAAAACCTGAGGCCAGCCTGACCAACGGTTCAAGAGGTATGTGTGGAACAGACACACAGTGTGACATTTGAATGTTTTTTTGTAGCACCTTAACTCTTGCACTTTTGCATATCCACTTTGTACAGTTTATTGCAGATGTTCTTTTCGTGTATGATTGTTTGTTTTTGTGACCCGCCGGGGGACTACAGATGCAATTTAGCAGTATTGCTAAATCTAGCATACTTACATTTGTATTAATGTTCATTAGTATGTAATATGTCTTTCAAATTAACATTAAACCTTAAACACACACACACAGACAGAGATTTCATGCATTTATAGATAGATGATAATATAACTGTGGTGCAAAAATTAACTGTACTTCTTAATAAAAGAGGTAAGTAAATATAACTTACCCCTTCAAAAAATGGAATCACTAATTTCTACAAATTTAACCTTACTCAAAAATACATGTATGCAATAGTAACTCAGTTGCTGTGAATGAACTTGCATTTTGCTGGCATTGCAAGTATTGGTGGCATAGTGCCAGTTTGATGCACTTTCTCATTTCATCTGAGTTAAATTCAATATTGCTTTAAAAAATGACTGCTGACATTTGTTTTTTTATTCAGGGCTTGAAATCGTCAGACTGAGCTCCAATAAACCAATAATCCAGATAGTTTATGTTCCTTTAAACTGACATCACTAAGTTAACAACTTTAAAGCGTTGCAGTGTTGTAATCCTTGTTTCGTCAACACACACACAATTTATCAACCACTTTGATAATGACATAATTCAAGTAAATGTTCATATTTTTTATGGGGACATAACATTTGCCCCTCAGTGAATTTGAATAATATGATTTGTAATTTCAAAAATATAACCATAATCATCAAATAAAAATAGATACTTTTCAGTCTCTCAAAAATAATGCAGCTGCAAGGGCTGATGGGAAATGTTAAATGTTGGAAAATAAATATTTTCTCCTTAGTCAGTTTACTGTGTGTTCCTGTTGTAAAAATGCTGAAGCTTTTGCTGCGGAGATATTTGAGTTTTAGATAACTTTTGTGTTTGGCACCACGAGTGTAACTGCTATGGCAGTGATACAAACTGCTATAGCAGTTCCCCTTCCCACCCATACCACAGTGGCAATTGGCACTCTCACACTGAAGCTACATTTGTTGCTTGGGGGGGCTTCTCAGTCACTTGAGCCCATAGTGTTTGCGTACACTGCCTTACGGAGGAAATGGCTATCTATGCCAACTGTATAAGTTGTCATAACTAGAACGGGGTGATAAACTATAATAGAGTAAGCAAAGCTTGAATGGTAGTTAAAGGTGGATTCACTCTACAACATTTGGACCAACGTTTACTGATGTTTTGGCAAATGTCTGGCTCTGCTGGCAAAAGTTAATGATTGCTGGTGTTTGTTGGCAAACGCTGGCTAAAGTTGTGTTCTTCGAAAATTTTCAGGCTGCTGAAAATTTACTGACATTTGGAAATAAATGTTGGTAAAAGTTGTACTCATTTTGTAAAAGTTCCTGAGCGCTGGGCTAAGTTATGCAGGGTTTACCTAAGTCAGCCTAAGTTAAAGCTGGGTTCACTCTATAGCATTTGGACCGACTTTTACAGACGTTTTGAAAAATCAGAGAAATACTCAGCATCAGGTGATGCTCATATAAAGATCAGTGTTTGTGGAGGCTTCCTGGCATTTTGGTTTTGGAGTGGACACATCTCCTTTGGGCATACGTTTCAGTATTTATTTCGTTTGATATTCCTATGTAGTTACTTCTGCATACCCTTTTCCCCTGTTCATTCATTCATTGATTCATTCATTCATTCATTCATTCATCTAAAAAAATAATAAAATAATGCTATAGACTCCAACACTGAGTCTGCAATTAAAATGTGGATGTGGATGGAATAAAAAAAAGTGTTTAGTGAATCATCATATAAATAAAATGACTGGTGATTATATTTTGAATGTTACAACTCTCTCCATTAAAATAACATAAAATCCCATTAAATGTGATTTACTTTTTGACACCACATCAGCGCTGTTTAATTCCCCACAATGGACGTGAACTAATAAATCCTGGAGAATGATTACACGTGGAGCAGAAAATTAAGAACAGTAAATTTCTCAAGAAGGAGATACTTTTCTTCTTTTAGGTGGTCACATTTTTGGGAGATTATATATATATATATATATATGTAGTTTGGGGTCACTTAGAAATTTTCTTATTTTTGAAAGAAAAGCACTTTTTTTCAATGAAGATAACTTTAAACTAATCAGAAATACACTCTATACATTGCTAATGTGGTAAATGACTATTCTAGCTGCAAATGTCTGGTTTTTGGTGCAATATCTAGATAGGTGTATAGAGGCCCATTTCCAGCAACTATCACTCCAGTGTTCTAATGGTACAATGTGTTTGCTCATTGCGTCAGAAGGCTAATGGATGATTAGAAAACCCTTGTGCAATCATGTTAGGTCTGCAATGCTGTAATTGCTGCAAATGGAGGATTCTTTGACGAAAGCAAAGTTTGAAGGAAAAAATTATTATTTCAAATACAAATCATTATTTCTAACCTTGTCAATGTCTTGACTATATTTTCTATTCATTTTACAACTCATGGTGGTAAATAAGTGTGACTTTTCATGGAAAACACAAAATAATTGTCTGGGTGACCCCAAACTTTTGAACGGTAGTGTATATACATCAACTTTTATCAACTTTTGCCAGCAGAGTCAGACGTTTACCAAAACGTTAGTAAAAGTTGGTCCAAACATTGTAGTGTGAATCCACCCAAAAAGGCAGGTCCAGGATGGCAGGAATCCTCCACAAATGCTGATCTTTATATGAGCGTTGCCTGACACTGATGTCAGCTGACCTGCGCTGAGGGGTGGACCAGCACCTGTCATCATGGATCCTGGACTACCTCATGAACCGGCCTCAGTTTGTGAGAACCCGAGACTGTGTGTCCGACACGATCATCGGTAGCACGGGGGCCCCCCAGGGAACGGTGCTGGCTCCCTTCCTGTTCACTCTTTATACTGCGGACTTCTCACACAACACAACACACTGCCATCTACAGAAGTTCTCTGATGACTCTGCGATCGTTGGCCTCATCTCCAATGGAGATGAAGCTGAGTACAGAGGGTTTATCCAGGACTTCGTGGACTGGTGCCATCGGAACTGCCTCCACATCAACGCGAGGAAAACTAAGGAGCTGGTGGTGGACTGCCGCAGGCATGGGCAACCCCTCACAGCACCAGTAAATATACAGGGAACAGACATCGAGATGGTGACATCCTATAAGTACCTGGGTGTTCATCTGAACAATAAACTAGACTGGTCACACAATACTGACGCACTCTACAAGAAGGGACAGCGCAGGCTGTTCCTGCTGAGGAGACTCAGGTCTTTTGGTGTACAAGGGGCGCTGCTGAAGACATTCTATGACACGGTGGTGGCATCAGCCATCACTTTTGGAGTGGTCTGCTGGGGCAGTGGCATTACTGCAGCCGATAGGAAGAGACTGAACAAACTGATCAAGAAAGCTAGCTCTGTCCTGGGGCAGCGCCTTGATCCGGTGGAGGAGATAGGAGAGAGAAGGACGGTGGCTAAACTGTCATCTCTGCTGGAGTCCGAGTGCCACCCTATGCAGGACATACTGAATGCACTGAGGAGCTCATTTAGCAGCAGACTACATCATCCCAGGTGCACAACCGAGAGGTTTCGCAGGTCCTTCCTACCAACGGCTGTCAGACTGTACAACCTAAGCAGGGCTGCTCGCAGAGATAGCAAAAAGACGTAACAAACTAATAGTTTTTTGAATGCAAAAGATGCAATAGACTTACACAATGGTCCCCTCCGGCATACAACTAGGAAAATACCGGTCGCTATGGAGGGTGAGAATATGTATGGGCACATAATCATACCATGTAGGATAACTAAAACTAAACTAAACCTGTTGTGAGCACTACGAAGATATGGACCAGTGATGCTGAGGAGAAGCTGGAAACGTGCATGGAAATATCTGACTGGGGCATGCTTAAAGGAGCCACGCATGATCTGGATGAGTACACGGACACTGTGAACTCATATATCCACTTTTGTGAAGAGAACATTCTTCCATCACGCACCAGGGTGAGTTACTCTAATGACAAACCCTGGTTCACAGCTAAGCTCAGACAGATCAGGAAGGAGAAGGAAGCAGCGCTGAAAAGTGGAGACAGGGACTGCTACAGGGAGGTTAAATACCGGTTTAACAGAGAGCTGAAGAGGGCTAAATCTCTATACTCAGAGAGACTCCAGCAGCAGTTCACTGCTAATGATTCGGCTTCCGTGTGGAGAGGACTGAGGCAAATCACCAACTATCGACCTAAGGCTCCTAAAGGTCAGGATGACAAAGCCCTTTGTCAGAGACTGTCCCAACACTATGCCCGTTTTGACACCTCGTCATCTGTGTCCAACTCCCCCCCTCCCTCCAGCTCCACAGCCTCCACATTCCCTACTTCATTTAAGGCACCCCCCCCCCCCTCCTCCCCCCCTCCCCTTATCATCAGTGAGCAGGATGTGCTCAAACAGTTCTCCAGACTGAACCCGCACAAGGCCCCCGGCCCAGACGGCGTGTCTCCCTCCACCCTGAGACTCTGTGCGAAACAGCTGGCTCCTGTATTCACAGACATTTTTAACACCTCCCTTAAGTTATGCCACGTGCCGTCCTGCCTCAAATCCTCCACCATCATCCCTGTCCCCAAGAAGCCACGGATCACTGGACTTAATGACTACAGACCTGTAGCGCTCACCTCTGTAGTCATGAAGTCCTTTGAGCGCCTGGTCCTGTCCCACCTCAAGTCCATCACCACCCCTCTCCTGGACCCGCTGCAGTTTGCCTACCGAGCCAACAGGTCTGTAGACGATGCAGTCAACCTGGCCCTCCACTCCATCCTGCAGCACCTGGACTCCCCGGGAACCTACGCCAGGATCCTGTTTGTGGACTTCAGCTCCGCATTCAACACCATCCGCCCCGCTCTGCTCCGGGACAAGCTGTCCCTGCTCAACGTGCCTGACTCCCTCTGCAGGTGGATCATCGACTTCCTGACGGACCGGAGGCAGCATGTGCGGCTGGGAAAGACTGTCTCAGACTATACTAGCATCAGCACCGGATCACCCCAGGGCTGTGTACTTTCCCCCCTACTCTTCTCCCTTTACACCAACTCCTGCACCTCCAGCCACCAGTCTGTCAAGTTGATCAAGTTTGCGGACGACACCACCCTCATCGGGCTCATCTCCAACGGCGACGAGTCCGCCTACAGGAGAGAGGTGGCCCAGCTGGCGTCCTGGTGCGACAATAACAACCTGCAGCTGAACGCTCTGAAGACAGTGGAGATGATTGTAGACTTCAGGAAAGTCACAACCCCTCTGCCCCCCCTCACCCTCTCAGGCTCTCCCATCACCACTGCTGATTCCTTCCGCTTCCTAGGCACTACCATCACCAGGGACCTCAAATGGGAGCTGACCATCAGCTCACTCATCAAAAAAGCCCAGCAGAGGATGTTCTTCCTGCGGCAGCTGAGGAAGCTCAAGCTACCCACCAAGATGTTAGTGCAGTTCTACACAGCCATCATCGAGTCCATCCTCACCACCTCCATAACCGTGTGGTACGCAGGAGCCACTGCCAGGGACAGACTAAGGCTGCAGCGCGTCGTGCGCACTGCTGAGAAGGTGATCGGCTGCAAGCTCCCATCTCTCCAGGATCTGTACATCTCCAGGACCCGGAGGCGTGCTGGCCGGATCATAGCCGATCCCTCACACCCTGGTCACGTACTGTTTGCCCCCCTCCCCTCTGGTAGAAGACTTCGGTCCATCCAGACTAAAACCTCCCGTCACATGAACAGCTTCTTCCCCTCTGCCATTAGACTGCTGAACACTAAGTGACTCTCGTGCACCATGTACAGCAGTTCAACCAGACTCATGTTAATCATCACTGTTTTCTTCCTGCATTACCGACTGCACTATATAGTTCTCCACAGTATCTGCTGCTGGCTAATATATATTTTAACTGTTGACCAGTATCACTTAATCTTATCCTACACTTTATTACATGTATAGTTTATTTCTCTTATCTTATCATGTTTAATGTTGCAGCACTGTACCGAGACAAATTCCTAGTTTGTGTACTACATGAACAATGGCAATAAACCTGATTCTGATTCTGATTCTGATTCTGATTCTGAACTAAGTAGACGGTTATGCTGTTTCATCCCATCTAGCAACAATGCTCTGCACTGTGTGTGTTTATATATTTACATATTTATTCCATCTAGCTACAATGCTCCGCACTGGGTGTGTTTATATTTATATATCTATATATTTATTCCATCTAGCTACAATGCTCCGCACTGTGTGTTTATATATCTACATATTATTTCATCTAGCTACATTGCTCCACACTGTGTGTGTTTATATATTTACATATTTATTCCACCTAGCTGCAATGCTCCGTACTGTGGGTGTTTATATATTTACATATTTATTCCATCTAGCTACAATGCTCCGCACTGTGTGTTTATATATTCATATATTTATTCCATCCAGCTACAATGCTCTGCACTGTGTGTCTGTGTGTGTGTATATATATATATTTTATAGTAATATGTACATATGTATATTAGCTGCTCTTGCTTGCTTGCCTTTTTTTTCTTGCCTTCTGATTGTTGCTCTGAGTGTTGCTATCCCTGTGCTGTTGCAATCCTGGAATTTCCCCGTTGTGGGACTAATAAAGGCTTATCTTATCTTATCTTATCTTATCTTATCTTATCTTATCTTATCTTATCTTAAGTTAACCTAAATTGGCAACTGCTACACATATGCTAGCCTAAGTTGGCTCAACTCAAAGCTGAGCTAGTTCAACTTTGAGTTGAACTAGCTCATCAGGTTTTACAGTGTAAGAAGATCAGTGCCATCTTTAGATTTGTGCACTATGGTTTTCCTATTCAGGTTTTGCGGTTGTCGTCACCATATATGTCATGAGCAGGGTGTGGCTTCACTGGAGTGAAAGTGGCAGGAAGACATATGGAGCTATGCTGTAGAAAACATAGCCTGTATTTTAGTAATGTTTCTGGGAGAATAAGGCATAATTGGAAGCTAGCACTGGATTATTTACGACTATAGACCACAACTGTGCAGCTGTAGGCTGTCAGAATTACAGGAGAAAGAATAAAGGCCGCTTACAGATTTCGTACTGAAACCGATCAGACAGGGAAACTGATCTCAGCACTGAAAAGAGCTGCCCCTTCAACAAACAGAAACCAGCAACAAAACAGTCGAATACAAAATAGCCCTCATTTATCAAAAGTGCGTAGAAATTGACACACATTTGGGGGTAAATATGATCGTACAAAAAGGTCTATGTGGTATTTATGAAACCGTGTGTATCCGGTCAATCTCAGTCAATCTGTTTGACTAAATGTTGTCCATACTGTCATTTTTAAGTATACTGTCAAACATGATAATTTATTACTCACTATTTAGAAGCGCAGAATGACATTACAAACAGCTGTCTGATGCTGTGCACGTTGGCTTAGCTCAGCTACGGCTCTCTGTCATCTCTCAGTAATAGATAGATAGATGTACTTTACTGATCCCAAACTGGGAAATTACAGTGTAACAGCAGCATGACACAGACAACCCAACCAACAGAAAAACACACAGCATAACAGGAAAGGTGTTACCCAGGGAAGTAAAGTAAAAATGCTTAGATAACTTTATATACAACAAAGGCTTCTACTAGGTTAAATAGATGATGATCCTTATGAGCCAATGGATAGTACTGACTGTACAGAGAAGGACTATAAGGCACAGGGTGAAATACGAGGCATCAATTATACTGTAAGGTGAAGTATGGCAGCCTTGTGATGACCAAAATTCAACATCAGAGTGAGTTATTGTACAGTGAAATGGCATGTGGCAGAAAATATTCCCTGGCCCTAACCATTCAGCAACGAAGCTGTAGCAGTCTGCTAGAGGAAGTGCTCCACTGACTGTCCAGTGTGTGGTGGAAGGGGTAATCAGGATTGCCTATGATGGATCGCAGCTTGTTCAGTGTCCTCCTCTCCACCACAGATTCAAAGGTCTCCACCCTGAGACCAATTACAGAGCCAGCCCTGTTGATAATCTTGTCAAGTCTATTGGTGTTGCTGGCTCCGATACTGTTACCCCAACAAACAGCAGCAAAGAAGATGGCGCTGGCAACAGCGGCCTTGTAGAAAAGTACCAACGTTTTGTTGCACACATTGAAGGATCTCAACTTCCTCAGAAAGTAGTGTGTAAAGTAAAGTAATGTGTAGAAGCGCACAAGGCAAAATAAAATAATTTCACACATCTTGTCTGCTATTCCAAATTTCTCTTGCTACTCCAGAGAAGTTTTATTTTTTTAACCCAAATGCGGCAGATCACCTGAACCAGGCACTTCTGTGCTTAAAGCTGTGCTGTGGTTTAGTTAATGGATAATTTGTAAGGGATAACTATTATGAGATACTGTACTACATAACAGAAAACTTAGTCAAATTAATACTTTTTAGAATATTTTAACACAGTGTTCACACAGGGGACTTACAGTACAGATATATAAATACAGTAATAACTCGACAACTGAAAAACCCTGCAGCTCAACTGCAGAAGTATTTTAGAAACTTAATTCAGTTTTATACGTTCCATCAAATAACTACTTTTAAAAAATCTGCTTAAGTCTGTTTTAATATTGGATGCAGTAACATAAATATAAATAAAATGTTTATAATAACAACAGCTTCTTTAGTCAAAGTAAATCATCAGATCTCTCATCTAAATGTAACACAAGGTAAAGACATCTCCTGAAAGGTTGCACGGCTCATTATAATTTGATATGATGAAATAATTCATCCACACAGCAGGTTTCTCTGCTGCACAGGAGTCTACAAAGACTTGAAAATTTGCGTAGCCCAACTCAGAGCTGATGTGAGATTTGAGCGCCCAGTAACACGTCCAGATGGATAAATACTGATCTGAGTGTTGAAATGATCGTACGACCACTTTTCTGTCATACACACGTTTGATAAATGAGGGCCACTGAACATTTTGTAGGAGGTAAGGATGTTTTTATTATATAATATGTTCGAGTATTCCAGTCCTAGCGTGATATTAAACATGCACATAGGTATTTACTACCCACTTTTGCAGACATCTCTAAGATTTTTAATAAAAGTTAACATATTTCTACTATACTGATTTTTTTTTACAATGTTATATACTGTAGAAAATATTTGTATATGTAGAGCAGTTCCAGGATGCCGCTAGCATCTTGACGCAATGTAAACAAACGATCAACCATGAGATAAGAATCACCAGACCGTGTTTCAGACCGTTCACAGATAATTTCTCAACATACCGACTCTTGTGCAGTTGTCATATGCTCCAACAAAGTCACACAACCCAATTTTAAGACGTTCTGCTGACTGGATTGTGCTAAAATCTCGTTTTAGTAATGCATTGGTGTGTATGGGGTAGCCATAGCAACGTAAAATTTTTCACTCCTGAGGACACGGATCACTGCCAGAGGTCATGTGACTGCAAAACCTGAATTGCCAACATTTCTGAAAGCCCCAGTAGATGATTGTAATCTGTGTTTGGATGCAGTTTTTGTCAAATATTCACATTCCGACACCTATCAATATCAATACATTTATTTATGAGAGGAATAAAAGAAATAAAATATAATCTATCATGTCAACTTTTAAAACATCGGCCCATCATTGCATATGGCCTGACTCAACAGTCTGTGTGTGACACACACACTCCCCGTCCCATGCATTCACTTTGGCTGTGCATTTATTGTGTGCACGCTCACTAGATCTGTTTGGTTTCCCCACCTTCCATTCATCTCGGTATAAAATGCTTTGCATTATATTGTTTAATTTCTTCAGATATGTTTAAACTTGCAGTTGTGGATGTCAAATAAAACAAATTTAGTCACTAAACAGCTTATTTTTTCTTTAAGTGTTTTCAGAAACACTTTTTGCTGTTTCGTTTTCAAGATAAAGTTTACTGATGAGCTATCATGCTGGACAAGTGAGAAATCCACAAACAACTCGCCCACAAATGTGTACAGACTGTGTGAAAGGATTACCCACAGGGGCTTTAAAAATGCTTTTCCTTGCTGGACGCCATGGCGACTGCAGCTTAACACTGAAGTTCTCAGACCCAATCCAGGATAACACCTTGAAAATCAAACTTAACGGATTTTTGGAGGAGTGAAAATCAAAAGACAAAATCATCATGTCTAAAGGAAAACAGAAGAAACTGAAATTCTCCAGGCCAGGACACGTATCGGCCGGAGAATCCGAACTGGAAGATCTCCGTTCAGAAGACGAGGAACTGGTGATAGCTAACAAAAGGGTTAGCCTGAAATCACTATTTGAGGAGCTACGACGATTTCGCCGAGATGTTACGGCCGAATTTCGGGAATTCAGAGAAGAATTGAAAAGGACAAACAGCAGAGTGGACCAGGCCGAGAACCGAATCTTGGAAACAGAGGATCGAATAAAAGTGCTCGAAGATTCTGTGCTAGACCTACGCAAAAGACAAGCAGCTATAGAGGCTAAGCTAACCGACCAAGAAGGAAGACAAAGAAGAGACAACATAAGAATTCATGGTCTGATAGAAGGAACCGAAAATGGTTTTAACTCAATGGCAGAATGCGTGGAATCCTTACTAAGAGAGAAATTGGATATTCCACAAACCACCGACTTGAAGATAGAAAAGGCACATCGTTCATTAGCCGCTAGGCCGGCGGCGGAAGCGCCCCCACGTTCGGTGTTGGTAAGATTTTCCAATTTCAAAATAAAACAAGAGGTTGTAAGACTGGCCTGGCAGAAAAAAGGATTTATGCACCAGGAGAGAAAAGTCTACGTGGAACACGATTACGCCCCGGAGGTCCTTAAAAAGCGCAGGGAATACAATGACGCGAAAAAGGTGTTAAGAGAGAAGAAATTGCGCTTTCAGACACCATTTCCTGCGAAGTTAAGGGTCTTCTACGGCGATGAAACGTGTCTCTATAATTCGGCGGAAGAAGCAACAGCTGACATGGCGAAAAGAGGGCTCCCGGTAACGGTATTTAAACCCGCAGCAGACCCGAGTGAGAAGATCAAAGCGCAAACATGGACAACACAAAGACCTTCAAAATCCACGGACCAGCAGCGGGAAACCCAGCACCAGAGCGTTGCGGATAAACTATCCGTTTTCAGGTTGGAATAGCGACCTTTTTTTTTTTTTTTTTTTTTTTCCCTTCCTCTTGAATCAATCCGCACATCCAACCCCCCTCATACAAGGTAACAAACATTAAAGGAGATGCATATTCAGCATGTGGTAAAACATTTCATGGAACAATCATATTATTTGAAACAAATAAGTCTTTGTAATTAAAAAAAAAAAAAAAAAAACTTGTTAAAATAGAAATGTGACGACTTCTGGTTATGGCTGCCACGTAGGACGGACGTGTCTCGCTCTGCTCTGCTCCTGGAGAAAAAAAATCGGCAAATAACTCTCTCATTTGGGACAGAACGTATCCCAGCATTTGGGCGAGGATATGTCGGCGAAGCCTAAGGCTGGAAAACCAGGAAAAGGAAAAAGCGAGCCGCCGAAACAGTCCAAATTAACGGACTTTCAGGTCTGTGACGCAGCAAACAAAACTCCATATATGGCGGAGGAGGCTGGCAACGGTGCGATATCTGCGGGGAATGGCGCAGATGCGCTGATGGCTGCCATGAGTTCAATGAGAGCGGACTTTTCCTCTAGATTTGATGGGATTATGACAGCGTTGGAAGGAATAAGAAAGGAATTGGGTGACTGTGTAGAACGAACGGCGCAGATGGAGCTCCGTCTCGCTAGTGCTGAAGATGACGTCACCCGTCTTCAATTAAAGGTGCGCACTTTGGAAAAAAAAAATAAATCTCTGGAAGATAATATTTTGGATTTGGAATCTCGGTCGAGACAGAATAATTTGAGGCTGGTGGGTCTTCCAGAGGAATCAGAAGGTCGGGACGTATGTTCCTTTCTGGAAAAGTGGATTCCGGAGGTGCTGGGCAGCGAGGAGTTGCAATCAGCAGTGGTTCTGGAAAAAGCACATCGTATTGGCCCACGGAGAGATAAGGGACCGCCGAGGACCTTAATTATGAAGTTTCTTAGCAACAGAGACAGGATGAAGATCTTCAACGCTGCACGTGCTAAAGGAGAGATTAAACACCAGGACCAGCAGGTGCGGTTCTACCCAGATTTGGCCACAGGAATCCAGCAATTGAGGAAGCAGTTTGATCCCGTACGTAAGGAGCTGCGCAACCTTGGGATTCGTCATGGTGTAATCTATCCTGCGAGACTGCTGACCACGTATGAGGGCAGAACCCACATCTTCAAGACCCCAGAGGAGGCGCAGGAGTTCATCAAGAAGATCAAAGAAGAAGAAGAGACTGGTGGGAGCTAAGCATGAACAAAATATAAGGTAGAATAATTAAGCATTTGCACAGGCATCTGACTGACTTGAAGTAAATAGTAAGTTTACAAAATATAGATTGTATTATATATTAAAAAAACAAAACAAAAACAAAACAAACAAACAAACAAAAAACTATGATGTACAAAGTTGTTAAAAATTTTGGAGTTAAGTTGGAAAACTACAGAGGAGAGTTAATGTTACGTCATTAAAAGCAGTAGAGTTAGGGTGATTGGGAGGATGAAGAAGGAGTGGCTTAGGCTGTTCCCCGTGGGTGTGGAACGGTCGATGGCTATATCGGGAGACAGAATTTTTCTTTTGATTTTGGGGGGTTTGCCACAAGTGTGGGAAGGGGAAATTTGTTTGTGTGTAGTTTGTAGGATGAATGTTCAACCACTCATGTTTTTGCTTCTCTGTATGAGCATGTTTACACTGCAAGGTAATCCCAAACTCTCTATTGATCATGGACCAAAGTGTTAATCTTAATTTAACTTCATGGAATTGCAGAGGTCTACAAAATTTAAAAAAACTTAAACAAGTTATGAATAAAATAAAGGACATGGGTTCAAGAATTGTGTTTTTACAAGAAACTCATCTGATAGAGGAGGATGTTAAAAGAATTAGGAGTAGATGGCAGGGAAGTGTATTCACCTCTTCATTTTCATCCCGAGCCAGGGGAGTTATGACTCTCATACATAAATCAGTTCCTTTTCAAGTGAAAAATGTAATTGGAGACAAATTTGGAAGATATGTAATCATTCAAGGTTCTTTGCTATTAGAAAATATAAATCTTGTGAACTTATATGGTCCCAATATAGATGATCAGAAGTTCTTTGCTAATTTATTTCTTATCTTATCATCACTTACAGGGCAACATATAATAGCAGGGGATTTTAATTGTACATTGAATCCAGGTGTGGATAGATCAACAGGACTGGATTGTACGCACATTGGATGTAGGATGACTATTAATCATTTTATGAAAGAATTGAGATTGTTAGATATATGGAGAGAAATGAAACCACAAGTTAAAGCCTATTCTTGTTATTCCAGTACCTACAAGACATTCTCACGTATTGATTATTTTTTGATTTCCACAGAATTAAGGTCCAAGATTCAAAACTGCTTTTATGATAACATCGTGATCTCTGATCATGCACCCTGTTGTCTAATATATGTAGATAAAAAATTGACAAAGGAATCAGGTAGATGGCAATTTCTGCATAAATGGCTTCAGGATGAGGAATTTGTCAAGTATATAGAAAAACAGATAGACGAGTTCTTTGACATCAATACTACACAAACATCAGCATGTGTAAAGTGGGAGGCTTTCAAAGCTTTTATTAGGGGACATATTATTAGTTATACAGGATCAAAATCTAAGAAGACTCGAGAGGAGAGAGCTAAATTGGAACATAAAATAAAAAATCTTCAGGAAAAAGTGTATGCAGGAAGTGACCCAAGGTTGGAGAATGAATTACTGATTTTGAGAGCTGAATACGACAAAAAATCAGCGAATAGAGCTGCCTTGAGTCTTCTAAGATTGAAACAATCTTTTTATGAACAAGGTGAAAAATCAGGAAAATTATTAGCATGGCAGATTAAACAATTGGAAATTAAAACACCAATTACCAGTATTATAAGTAACGGACAGGTAGTTATAGATCCTTTAGAAATTAATAGAGCCTTTAGAGATTACTATGAAAAATTATATGATACCAAAAATGAACCTGATTTAACAAAACTAAATGGGTTTTTGAACGAACTATCTATACCGTGTATTCCAAATGAAAACAGGGAGATATTGGAGTCTAAAATTAGTCAAGAAGAAGTTGGGCTAGCCATTGATAATATGAAATCAGGAAAAAGTGCAGGACCAGATGGTCTTCCAGTTGACCTTTATAAAAAATTTAAGAATAAATTAATAAAACCTTTTTTGGAAATGGTTTTAGAAGCATTTCAAAATAATAATTTACCATCATACATAAATAATGCCTTAATTATACTGCTGCCAAAACCAGGTAAGCCCTCTAATAAATGTGAAAATATGAGACCAATAAGCCTATTAAACGCCGACCTTAAGATAATCTGTAAAATTTTAGCAAGACGAATACAAGAAATTTTACCAAATATTATTAATCGAGATCAGAATGGCTTTATAAAGGGTAGACAAGGCTTCCATAATGTAAGAAGACTATTTAATATTATTTATTTTAATAAAGAAGCACCGGATACAGCTCTCCTATCATTGGACGCCGAAAAGGCCTTTGATAGAGTTGAATGGCCCTTTCTTTTTGAAGTCCTACAAAGGTTTGGACTTGGAAATAATTTCATAAAATGGGTTCAAATAATATACAATAATGCTACAGCAGAAATCCTAACAAATAACAATATTTCAAAACCAATAAAAATCAATAGAGGATGTCGACAAGGCTGTCCACTTTCACCTTTACTGTTTACTATGGCAATTGAACCTTTAGCGATAGCGATACGTTTACATTCACAAATATATGGAATTAAAGTTGGACCAACAGAACATAAAATCTCCCTGTACGCCGATGATATAATTTTGTTTATGTCGAATCTAAAAAAATCAATTCCAACCTTGTTGAATTTAATAAAGAATTTTGGGGAAATATCAGGATATAAAATAAATAAAACTAAATCTTCAATATTAATGCTAAATGAGACCCAGAGAAATTACCCAGCCCCTGAGGTAAATCAATTCAATGTTGTAAATCAGTTTAAATATTTAGGAATCCAAATTATGCCTAAGCTAGAATCAGTCGCCAGTGTCAACTATGAAGCCTTAATGTCAGATATCAGTGAGTTAACTCAGAGATGGATGTCACTACCAATGTCGATGATCGGGAGAATCAATATACTTAAAAGTAATATTTTACCTAAAATACTTTATTTATTTCAATACATTCCCTTATCACCACCTTTAGATCTATTCTCAAGAATAAAAAAAAAGTTAGTGGAATTTATATGGAACAACAGGAGGGCTAGATTACGTTTGTCTTTATTATATTTACCATTTGATCGTGGAGGTCTGAAATGTCCAAATTTTATGTTGTATTATTGGTCGGCACAACTGAGGTCTATGACATATTATTTTTCATCAAATGATCTCCCTCACTGGACTGAAATGGAATCATACAATTTACCTTTACCTCTTCCCATATTCATATACTCAGATTCGGCAAAAAAATTACAAAAACAAGTTAAAAATCCATTTGTAAAGCATATGATCAAAATATGGTGTGAAGCTAAAAACTATTTAAAAGAACCACAGTTATTGTCACAATTTAGTCCAATATGGGGTAATCAATATTTTAAACCAGGGAGAGCGGACGCTGTATTTAAAGTATGGAATTTAAAAGGGATACAAAAGATTCAGGATTTATATTTGCCATGTGCAGACAACATAATGTCTTTTGAAGAGCTGAGGATCAAATTTAATCTCAATAGAACACATTTTTTTAAATATCTTCAACTTAGAAACTTTATTCGATCAAATCAAAATAAAGCTCTCACTCGACCTATTTATTCATCCTTGGAAAAAATGATGATGAAAGATAGTAAAAGAAAGGGTATTATTTCAGAGTTTTATAACTCATTGACACTATCTTCAAGTGAAAATTCACTGAAAAGATTAAACTACTGGAAAGAAGATCTGCAAATTGAAATTTCAGAGGAACAATGGGAATTGGCTTGTACAGAAGCTCAAACCAAATCAATAAATGCACGCCTTAAATTGATACATTTCAAATGGTTAATGCGGATGTATGTTACACCGGAGGAGTTAAATAGATATAACAAAAATATACCAGATACATGCACAAAATGCATGGAAAGTAAAGGAACCCTATTTCATTGTTTATGGGAATGTAGATTAATAAGAATGTTTTGGGAAGAGGTGAGGGTAACAATTGAAAAAATAATCTCAAAACAAATCATATTGAATCCTAAACTGTTTTTGTTGGGTCTGTACCCAGAAAAGCATAATTTTAATAAAAGTGAAAGAACATTCATAGACCTCAGTTTGCTTAATGCCAAAAAATGTATTGCACTATTATGGAAAAAGACTCATAGACCAGATGTGACTCAGTGGTTAAGACAGATGTTAACAAACCTTCCATTAGAAAGAATAACATATATACTAAAATCAAAGGAAATTGTGTTTGAGAATATATGGAGACCTTTTATTGATTATGTAAAAAATTTAAACATAACTCTTGAAGAAGAAGGTGAATGATGTGTGTGGACCTTGTAAATTCCAAACTGGTGAACATAATATGTATACTTATGTATTGGATTGTCTAGACTAAACAGAGGAGCATTGTTGAAGACTTGATTTTGTTGGTGGTTGTTGGTGTTTTTAGTGCATTTTTTTTTTTGTAGTACTTTAGTGTTAGTGTTTGATTGTTTGTATCATGTTTGTTAAAAAAAAAAAGGTTCAATAAAGATATTGTGGAAAAAAAAAATAGAAATGTGACAATAATCCACATGTTCTCCTCATACTAACAAATACTGTTTTTGCGTGAATGTTTGATGTGATGGGGGTGGGAGGGTGCACACAATTTCACAGGGTTTAGGCATAAAAGGAAAAAAAAAAAAAATCATTACAAGTTTGGATTGGGTTCTGAAACTCACGTTAAAAGCATGGGACTACTTTCAGTGGTAAGAGAGGGCCCTCAACACGTAACAGAGTTTGAGGAATTTCCCTCAGAGCCTTCACTCCATCAAGGCTCTTACAGGGTCTTTAAAAAGACCTCAGCTCAGGAAGTTCTTATGACAGCTTTTTGTTTTAAAGTTTTTTACACTATGTTCTTAATGTTTTTCTTGTTTTTAATGTTCTTTCAGTTTCTGAGTAGCACAAAAGAGGGCCACCACACAGTTATACTAAACAAAACAACACAATGGAGAAACAGGGTGTAACCAAAATAATTTCATATAATGTAAAAGGAATCCTGAATCCAGTTAAAAGATCCAAGATTCTAGGCAAAATGAAAAAAGACAAAGCAGGAATAATACTTTTACAAGAAACCCACCTAACAGACGTGGAACACAATAAACTCAGTAGACAAGGGTTTAAAATGATCTCTTCATCTTCATATAAATCAGGGAGGAGGAGGGGAGTAGCGACATTGATATCAACCAAAATTACATTTGAAAAAAAATCAGAACACAAAGATAAAGAAGGGAGATACAGTTTGGTAACTGGGCGGCTAGAGGGAGAAGATATCACCCTGCTGAATGTGTATGCTCCCCCAGGGGCTAACTGGAAATTTTATAAAAATGTATTCGACCTAATGATAACTAAAGCTCAAGGTTTAGTGATATGTGGTGGGGACTTCAATCTTAGACTGAATCCATACTGGGATGCTTCTGGTAATTCCCCACATCAAAATAACACCCAAAACAGGAAGACTCGGATGCTACTAAAAGAATTGGGAATCTGTGACGTGTGGAGGGAACTCAACCCCAGTGTAAAAGACTATACATTTTACTCAACTCCACATTCATCTTACTCAAGGATTGACTATTTTTTTATGTTTAATAGAGACATTGGAAGAGTAAAAACATGTAAAATAGGACTGATGGATCTCTCCGACCACAGTCCGATCTACATGGACTTAAATATCCAAAAATACACAAATAATACATTTTCTTGGAGGTTAAATTCAAATGTCCTGAAAGGACCATTGAAAGATGAATTGGAATCAGATATTCTCAGATATTTGGAAGATAACGATAATGGAGAAGTATCCCCTTTAATACTGTGGGATGCATGTAAAGCTGTAATAAGAGGAAAGATTATTGCAAAACTGGCAACCCAAAAGAAACTAAGACAAGAAAAACTATCCACATTAGAGTCAGAACTTAGGAACCTAGAAAAAGAACACAAAGGCAACACTCATTCTACTGACTCGCTCAAGATTAAGGAAATTAAAAACCAAATAAATGAGATCTACACAATAGAAATCCAGAAGAAACTTACATTTCTGAAACAAAAATACTATGAAGCAGGCAGTAAATCGGCAAAATTGCTAGCCTATAAATTGAGGAAACATCAAACAGAAAGAGCAATCTACAAAATCGAATTGGAAAAAGCAATTATGAAACTTAAAGCTAACAAATCCCCAGGAGCTGATGGCTATATAGCAGAGTGGTACAAAACCTTTAAACAGCAACTATCTCCTCTCCTCCTGAAAACATTTAATTATGTCCTCCACACAGGGGAAATCCCCCCCTCCTGGAGAGAAGGGGTCATTGCAGTTATACCTAAACCTGAAAAGGATAAACTAGAGTGCTCCAACTACAGACCAATCAGTGTACTAAATCAGGACTATAAGCTTTTTACCATTATCCTTGCCAAAAGGTTAGAAAATATACTGACAGACCTAATTCATTTAGACCAAACAGGTTTTATAAGACAAAGACAGACACAAGACAACATTCGACGCACTTTACACATAATTCATCATATAAAAAAATATAACTTAAATGCAGTCATATTGGGATTAGATGCTGAAAAAGCATTCGATTCGGTTGACTGGTCTTTTCTATATAGAATCTTATCCAGTTTCAATTTTCATAACAACTTCATTAGAACTATACAGGCATTATATAAAAAACCAACAGCTAAAATAAGGATTAATGGTAATTTATCATCATCTTTTGAACTGGAAAGAGGATGTCGACAGGGCTGCCCCCTGTCTCCACTGCTCTTTGCAATCTTCATAGAACCTCTGAGCCAATGGATAAGACAAAACCAAAAAATTCAAGGTATTACACTTGGTCAGAAGGAACATAAAATAGCACTCTTTGCTGATGACATTTTAATATACCTAGGGCAGCCGGACACTTCTTTACCAGAACTAACCTCAGTTTTTTCAGAGTATGGAGATTTATCGGGGTACAAATTAAATATGCATAAAACCCAAGTTTTAACATTCAACTATGACCCAAATCATTATTCACTAAGCAAACTCAAAACTAACTGGGAGTCGGAATCTATGAAATATCTGGGGGTCAATATCCCGAAACAACTCAACAAAATTATATCACTAAACTATGATCCACTGGTGACAAAAATAAAATCTGACCTAGCAAGATGGAATATGATACCATTCTTGGGTACTGCACAAAGAATTGAAGCAGTCAAAATGAATATACTTCCACGTCTTCTATACCTTTTCCAAACAATACCGGTAGAACCTCTCAAAAAAACATGGCAGGAGCTGGACAGAAGGATCTCAAGATTCATATGGCAGGGCAAGAGACCTAGAATCAGATATAGAACCCTACAGCTAAACAAAGACAAAGGTGGGCTCGCGCTGCCAAATATCAGGGACTACTTTAAAGCCGCACAAATTAAAACTTTAGTAGAGATATGTAACCCAGTCTACACTGCACAATGGAAGGAGATCGAATGCCAAATAACAAGTGACATCCCCCTACAGGCAATAATAGGGAACAATGTCTTACCTAAGCTTTTGAATAACACTAACCCGTGGATAGAGACCCCGCTAAAAATTTGGTTTAAGATAGTCAGAGAGAATCAAACTAAAGAGCCCTATCGACTTCTGCAATGGATCGCCTATGATCAGGACTTTACTCCTAATAAAACAGACACCAGATTTAAAAAGTGGAAGGAGAAAGGGCTGATAAAATATTACGATTTTTTTAAAGGGCAAATCTTAAGAAGTTTTGAAGATTTGAAAAAACAAGGCCTAATAAATCAAGACCTTTACAGGTTCTTCCAGCTTAGACACCACATAAACAATATACTTAAAAAGGAGGTTTTGGAAAGGGCCCAGTCAGGTGTTCTGAAGGTCTTCTTAATGGCATATAAAGGGATCCCAGGGATCAGATACATTTCTAAAATATACCAAGGTCTTCAAGACTTAAAAGGAGACAACACATCTTATATAAAAGAGAGATGGGAAAAAGAGGGGAATTTCACTTTACAACTGGAAATATGGGAAAAGCTAAATAAACAGCAATGGAAAAGTACCTCATCCCTGCAGTGGAGAGAATTTGGATGGAAAAACTTGGCAAGATTTTTCAGAACACCTGCACAAAACAAATTTACCCATAAGGGATTGAACTGTTGGCGCTTGTGTGGTGAAAAGACTGCAAATCATTTTCATGTGTTTTGGTCATGCCCAGTTATCCACCAATATTGGACCAAGGTACAGACAATATTGGGGAAAATATTCAAAATTACAGTTCCCTTTTCTTTTGTAACTTTGTATTTGGGTTTACTACCGGTCTCACTGGAAAGACGAGGAGAAAAATACTTATTCAATGTTTTAATATTGGCAAGCAAAAAAGCTCTAACTAAAAAATGGATGTTGAAGGACTGTCCTACACCTGAAGATTGGACTAACGTGATCCAAGACATTTACTCGATGGAAAAGTTGACATTCGCACTGAGACAGGACATGGATGTGTTCATGAACTTTTGGCAACCCTGGACCGCATATGTGTCTTCCATTAGATCTAATCTTTGACAAATACCATTTCAATAATGGTTCCGCTCTTTGTTCCAACGCTACTCAGATGCTCTTTTATCTTTATTTACTTACTTTTTCTTTTTGTTTGTTTTTACTGGTTTGTTTTTTTTTTTTTGTTATTTGTTATTTGTTTTTTTTCTCTTTAATTTCACTTTTTCTTTCACTTTAAAAAAAAAAAAAAAGGGGTGTTGTAAGAATTAATCTTCCAATGTTGTCAGATATCAGAAAATAAGGGAACATGTGATGAAAATGTAAACACTGCATTGCTGTAACGACCTGTATACCCTTTACAAAAACTTAAAAAAAAAAAAAAATGCTTTTCCTTGACCACTATATAGCAGTATATACACCCGTCTGTATACTGTAACAGTGAATGGTGCATGCTCATATTAAATATAACCACCATTGCAGACAGTGAGGTCAGTGTGAGTGTGAATAAGCCCTGTGAGGCAAAATGTCAGACTTCAAACTTCTCTAAGTGCCCAGTTTCTGGTGTCATTGAGAGGTCTGAACAAAGCAGTCAGGCAGTCAATCAAGAGACAGATAATTTAACAGGAGAGGAGCTAAACCAGCTTATTTCAGGCAGGATGCGGTTCATCATGATTCATTTGACCTGTGAATAATGCAAAGCTATAGAATTCATTCACCACTTAAGATGAGCCTAAAGTACAGAAGTTGATGTTCAAAATATACAGCTCTGGAAAAAATTAAGAGATCAAAGAGACCACTTCTCACTTTATCTGCTTTTACTATTTATATGTATGTGAATGGACAATTTTGTTTTATTCTCTAACTTACTGAAAACAGCTCACCCAAATTCCAGATCAAAATATTGTCATTTAGAGCATTTATTTACAGAAAAATGACAACTGGCCAAAACAACAAAACAGATGTTGCTTTTAGATCAAACAATGCAAAGAAAACAAGTTCATGTTCAGTCTGTCATGTTCCTGGGCCATGGATTAGAGCCGTGCCCAGTTTTGTCTGCCCAGTGAACATCTTGTGTTTATTTTTCTGTTAATTCTTAGTTTAGTATGAAGTTTTGTAGCTTGGTTATTTCTGTACTTTCTGTTTCCGGTTTGTTTATTTTGACAGCGCTGTGCAGCTTCCGGCTGTTTGTTCTGCAGGGCTGCACAGCTGCTGCTGATTGATCACTCATGAGTTACACCTGTCTGTTTGTATTGTGTGGGTATTTAAGTGGCACGACAACCTCTGGCTGTTGTCGTGTCCTTCTCCTATCTCCACTCACGTCCTCATCTCCTGCCATGACCTACATTTCATGGTTTGGGTTCTGCTGTTGAGGTAAGTTGGTTTGCTCCGTCTGGGTGCCTTTTTTATCCCTATTTTGTCTCAGCCATCGAGCCCCATTTCTCTTGGGGACTCCGGCTGAACTTTTCTCCTGCTCTGGCGTTCTCAGTGTTTTGGCACCTCTGATGTTGAGCCCAACTTGCCTTCAGCATTTGTTTCATATGTCATCTTAGCTGCTCGCCAGATTTTGTTTGTTGGAGCACTGTATATTCATCCGTTATTGGTTAAATGCTCAGCCAGTCAGTTTGGGAGTATTTGTACCTTTTTGTGTGCTCAACCAGTTAGTTTGGGAGCGTTGTGTGTTTATTTTTTCATTTTTGTTCACCAGTTAATCTGGGAGTTTTTGTGTGTCTTTCATGTTAATAGATGTGCAGAAACCTACAGCGTGCGTTTGGTGTCCTATTTCTCGCCCGTTAAACGGGCCGCTCATGACACAGTCTTAAACACTACAATACTTAAGTTATAAATTAAGAAGAACTCAGAAATCTGTGTTTGCTTAATAATGCTGATTTTTATTCACAGCTTTTATTTGTCTTACCAGGCCTAGATGTTCACCTAATCAGTACCTCCTTAAGTAGATTGAGCTGTCCTTGTGTTGGAATTCGACACATACTCAAACTGAATGGCTGCCATACATGTAGAGATGCTAATTTAAGAAAGATTTTGTTTTCTCTTATTTTTTCCCAGAGCTCCATATGGTTTGGACAGCAACTTTCTCTCCTGCAGCTAGTCTTTTAATCATTATTGCTATAAAATTAGTGTCAAAATCACCGTTTTTAATTAAGTCTGTTTTTATATATTGGACATTCATTAATGCAACATTCTGGCAAATGCTGTTTCCATTTTTTGCTTCATGTACATTATGGGACATTATGTTAATTATGACAGGGTATAGAGAGCTTATTAATCACTTCTCTTTTAGTCTAGAGTTCTGATGCATACCCAGTGGCTCAGCCTGGTTGACCTATCATATACAGGAATTAGGTTAGACTGAGACTTAATGTGTTCTGTCCCTCCTGATATTATGAACATGGAGTTAATTTATGAAGGTCGTATGCAGACACCTGTGAAGTGCCTGCAGTTGATTTGGGCTGACAGTATTGTAGCAGATATCCTGATAGTCTCCATAAGTTGTGGAATGGATCTGGGCCACACATCTGTTTTAAAAAATGTCCCAGGTGAATGTGGATTTCTTTGGTCTGATTCAAAACTCTTGACTTAGCAGTACTGGCCTAAGTCTGTATGACAACAGTAAAAAGGATGTAACTGTGACATGGATCTGTTGAATTAGAGCAGGACCTGTTTCAGCTGCTGTCTGGGTACCATGTGGATGATGGCTGTGTTCCTCAGGTGGTTATGATACTCCCTGTGAGATGGGCCATTCTTAGTTCCTCATCCACTCACTCTTAACTCGCATATGTTATTGTTCCTTTTCATCATGCTGCTTTGAGCAATCAAATAACTTTACTAACCAATAATATGTGGTCATATTTTGGTTTCATTATTCAAGCTGAGGTGATACAATCAGCTATCCTGTAGTGTCCCATGATAGAAGAGCAGATTAGCTGAAAACAAACCTTCAACAAGTTTTTTTTTTTTTCTTCTAGTCTCTTTCAGTGTTACAGTCATTCCAAGGAGTTTGGCTTTTAAGTAGATTAAATGTTTTGGGTGTTTTTTTTTTCCATTATAAGTTAAACTTCTTCCACTGTCTCCATTGTTGTGAAATTTTCTGGTGGATTTCAATTCATGATCATAGAAGTTCAGAGACCAGGCTAATCCTCTACATTGGTTGTTTCTGTGTTAAATCTCTTTGCATGATGAAGGGAAACAGAACAAAGCCGCCAAGAGAGGACCAAGGTAGCTCCTAATAATTTTGTTTATCTTGCAGAAATATGAGCAAGTGAGCGACTGAGTGAAGTGAAAAGTATGAAATAAATAAACTGACATGGTCACTTTTTCAGTGATATTTACAAACTAAATGCAAATGAACCCCCAAGACTGGAGTTTGTATCAAGCTTTCTTTTGCTTTCTACTTAAATTTTTCATCTAATTTTAGTTTTGTTTAATACTAAAACTCCAAAAGTTATACCCAAAAAAGATAATTATTTTGAGTGAAATACAGCCTTTTATTGACACATCAAGGCTCCATTTATAGGTACCAGGTACAAACTTTGGACTTATAAGGTGATGATGGTCATGAATATTTATTCATGCTCAGTTAACTTTACTAACTAGGGATGTTGTGCTATTTGTTAAAGTACCAGACCATGACTGTAATAGGTGTGAATGTGCCAATTATACTGCTTATTTTTAGGGATTTGTAACGACTGTATGTTTGGCAAGTTTTCATATAAATTAACTCTAACTCTCCACAATTTTTATGATGCACCATGGGCCATGTAAAGATCAACGTAAGTCTTGAATATCTTTCTCTATCACATTTAAGGAGGAAAGCCTTTAAACAGTATATATCAACATAGAAAAGACATTTATATATAATTTATATTTTGCTGTCTCTTCACATTTACTGGCCAACTCATAGACTGTCATGAACTTGGGTTTGGTGTTCCAAACCCAGTTCTGACGCTGTGGCTGTTTTGTCCCTTTGAGTTGTTTATTTTCCATCAGGCGCTGTCTGGGAGCCTCTGGAGTCCTTCGCTCCCTGACAGCTCAGCCACACCTCCTCCTCTTGTCAGTGGGATCAGCTGTTCCTCATTATTCCCTGTCGCTCTCTGTGCCACGCACACACACATTCACATGCACTCTCCCGCACGCATACACACACACATCCTCACTCACTTGCTCAGATATTCAATCATGCACACCAGGTTTCACTCAGTCCAGGCCACACATTCATTAACTCTAGCTCACCGGCAATCTCTCCCGTCATTAGTGGCAGTACTCTTAAGGCCAGAGTCTGTGGGGAGAGATCGCTGGATCATTGTTGATTGAACTCCACTACCTGCTTTGTATTTTCAGCCTGACTATGTAGTCTTCTGCTTTCACTACCTAACATTCGTTTGTTACCTGGTGTTAGCGGCTGTCCCTGTTTCACCTGCTCTCACTGGACAGCACGGACTGCCTCAGACCACTCCAGCCCAAAAGTTTATTTTTGCCTTTCTCCTTGTGCCGTTCAGCTGTCCTGCAGCACTAGGCATTCTCTTCCCTGGGCTGTCGAGCATCTTAGAGGCGTCCCTGTTCTCCTGGTGTCCTCCATACTGTTAACTCATCCTTCTGTTGTTCATCGTACTGCTTGCTGGATTGAATCTTTATTTTTGTTCAATAAATTGCACGCATTATACTCTGTTCATGGGTTTTAATTCCTTCCTCCCTGCGCTGCGTAAAAGTGCATGGGGAATCATAACAATAGACTACTGGAGGGAAAAAAATAAAAGCCACTCAAAAAATAAAAGCTCACTCTGAGCCACTCAAAGGAAACTGATCAGCAGATTTCAGAATGTTTTTAGGTGGAATATTTTCTTATATGTGAGAAGGAATCAAAGATCGGAGTGGTGGCCTGGTGGTAGAGCATCCACCTCACACCCGGGAGGTTGTAGGTCCACATCCCAACCAAAGACCTTATAAAAAAAAAAAAACAATGGTACTTTCCATCTTCTAGCTCAGTGCTTAGCATAATAGAATGGGGAAAGTTGGTTACCCAGCCACAAGGGGAGCACAAGCCAGTGTACTACTAGTGCCGGGCCTAAGCCCGGATAAATGGGGAGGGCTGTGTCACGAAGGGCATCCGGTGTAAAATCCTTGCCAAATCAAATGTACGGACTGTGATCTGCTGTGGCGATCCTTGATAAGGGAGAAGCTGTAAGAATAATAACAGGTTCACGTTCGGGTTCAGGTTACTTTATTTGTACCCGTAGGTAGATTTGTTTTGCAGTCAGGTGACATCCATATTTACAAACCACAATTACATTCAACATGAACACAAACACAGGCACACATGAAGCTGACTATAAACACAATAAAAGTACTCAAGGCTCCACCAATCAGGACATAGGACAAAGAGATAAGAGAAAAAACAAAGAAGAGAGAAGGGTCATATTAAAAAGTTAAAGACTAGTCAAACAGGTTAAAAACTCAAAAGTCTCAAACCCAATAAAAGACAGAGGTGCATCTCAATAAATTAGAATACCATCAAAACGTTAATTTATTTCAGTAATTCAAAAAGTGAAACTCATATATTATATAGATTCATTACACACAGAGTGTCATATTTCAAGCATTTATTTCTTTTAATTTTAACAATTATGGCTTACAGCTCATGACAACCCCAAATTCAGTTTCTCAGAAAATTTGAATTTTACATGAGACCAGTAAGAAAAAATTGAATTTTAATAGAAATGTTGGCCTACTTAAAAGTCAGTTTAGGAAGCCTGGGATCAGACTGCCAAGGTCTCTGCCTTCCACTGCCACCTAATCCACATAGCACTGGACTCCCATGGTCCCTCTTGCAGGTGGTGAGCCCACTGGATAGCAGACCCATGCAACTCCTTTGGGTTGAGCCCGGCCGAGTCCCATGGGCAGAAACCCAGCCACCCGCACTAGCCATCGAGTCTCTCCCACAGGCTTGGCTCCAGGTTGGGACCCCGGTAACCCCATATCGGGCAGGGTACACTGAATCCTTGCTTTTATATTCATCATGGGAGTCTGTTGGATTGTTCTTAGTCTGGCCCTTCACCCAGGACCAGTTTATCTTGGGTGACCCTACCAGAGGCAAACTGCCCTGGACAACATAGCTCCTGAGATCACTGGGGCACGCAAACCCCCTAACCACAATGAGGTGACAATCCATGAGGGTCATCCATGAGGGTCCAGTCATCCAGAAGAGGCTCAGAGTTGAACCGCTGCTCCTCCACATTGAAAGGAACCAGTTGAGGTGGTTTGGGCATCTGATCAGGATGCCTCCTGGATGACTTCCACTTGAGGTGTTTGCGGCACATCCCACTGAAAGGAGACCCCGGGGCAGACCCAGCCCACATAGTCTCCTCCAGCTGGAGAGACTATGTGTTCCAGCTGGTCTGGGAATGCATTGGTATCCTCTCTGAAGAGCTGGAGCAGGTGGCTGGGGAGAGGGAAGTCTGGGCTTCTCCGCTTAAACTGCTGCCTCCGTGACCCGGACCTCCAGAAAAGTGATAGAAGATGGATGGATGGATGCATGGCCTACTGAAAAGTATGTCCATGTATACACTCAGTTCTTGGTCGGGGCTTCTTTTGCATGAATTATTGTATCAATGAGGTGTGGCATGAAGGTGATGAGCCTGTGGCACTGCTGAGGTATTATGGAAGCTCAGGTTGCTTTGATAGCAGTCTTCAGCTCATCTGCATTGTTGTGTCTGGTGTCTCATTTTCCTCTTGACAATACCGCATAGAACAGGTGCAGGCCAGTTTGCTGGCCAATTAAGCACAGTGATACCATGGTCATTAAATCAGGTATTGGTACTTTTGGCAGTGTGGGCAGGTGCCAAATTCTGTTGGAAAATAAAATCAGCATCTACATAAAACTTGTCAACAGAGGGAAGCATGAAGTGCTCTAAAACTTTCCTGGTAGATGGCTGCACTGACTCTGGACTTGATAAACAGTGGACCAACACCAGCAGATGACATAGCTCCTCAAATCAGGTGCCATATCCTGTCATGTGGAAATCATGGTCCCAGAGTCTGAAGGAGTAGAGAGGCACAGAATCCAAGTTGCTTGAGCTTCAGTGTGACGTTTCCATAGTCAGTGGAATTCTAATTTTCTGAGATAGATGTACTTTATTGATCCCAAACTGGGAAATTACAGTGTAACAGCAGCATGACAGTAGACAACTAAACGACAGAAACACACACAGCATAATAGACAAAGGGATTACCCTTGGAAAGTAAAACTGCTAAAAACTTATGTACAGTACTGTACATCATAGATGAATAGTTGGTGACCCGTATAGGTACATGAATCATACCTGCTGTACAATGCAGGACTATCAGGAACAGAGTGAGATGTGAGGTGCCAATTACACTGTAGGGTGCAGTATGGTAGCATAGTTATGACCAGAATACAACATCAGAATGAGTTATTGTACAGTGAAATGGCATGTGGCAGGAAAGATTTCCTGTACCTAACCGTTGGGCAGCAAAGCTGTAGCAGTCTGCTGGAGAAAGTGCTCTGCTGTCTGTCCAGTATGTGGTGGAGGGGGTGATCAGGATTGTCCATGATGGATCGCAGTTTATTTAGTGTCCTCTCCACCACTCTCAAAAGTCTCCAGCCTGAGACCAATCACAGAGCCGGCTTTCTTGATAATCTTGTCAAGTCTGTTGGTGTTGCTGGCTCTGATACTACTACCCCAACAGACAGCAGCAAAGTAGATGGCACTGGCAGCAATGGCCTGGTAGAAAAGCTCCAGCATCCTGTTGCACATGTTGAAGGATCTCAGCTTCCTCAGGAAGTAATCTGCTCATCCCCTTCTTGTACGCAGCATCAGTGTTAGATTTCCAGTCCAGCCCGTTGCTGATCATGACACACAGGTATTTGTAGTCCTCAACTACCTCCACATCTTTCCCCTTAATCTGCAATGGCTGTGAAGGCATCCTCTTCTTCCTGAAGTCAATCACCATCTCTTCTGGTCTTGCTGATGTTCAGCCTCAGGTGATTCTGCTCTGTTCACTCCACAAATCTGCCTACCAGTGCCCTGTACTCCCCCTACTCTCCCCCTCTTATACACCCAACAACAGCTGAGTCGTCAGAGAATTTCTGCAGGTGGCATGACTCGGTTTTGTACTGGAAGTCCGTGGTGTTTAAGGTGAAGAAAAACAGAGCGAGCACAGTCCCCTGTGGCGCTCCCATATCACTAACCCCCACATCAGACAAGACACTGCTCAGCTGGACAAATTGTGGCCTACCTGTTAGGTAGTCAGTAATTCAGGAGATCACAGAGCTGTCGACCCCATCACCTGTAGCTTCTCACCCAGCAGCAGTAGCTGGATGATGTTAAAGGCACTGGAGAAATCAAAGAATGTGATTCTCAGTGTCTCCTCTGCCATCCAGGTGCAAATGGAGGATACTGAATTTGAGTTTTTTGAGCTGTAAGCCATAATCATCAAAATTAAAAGAAACAAACACTTGAAATATATCACTCTGTGTGTAATGAATTTATATATCAATTTCACTTTAATTGAATTACTGCACTAAGTCAACTTTTTGATGATATTCTAATTTATTGAGATGTATCTGTATGTGAAAAGGAATTGGCCTCCTTAAATATCATTATGACAACTCTGACTGTTCTGTTTGTTCTTGTTAGGTATTCTGTGTGACATGCCTTTTTGTTATGACTGGGTCTTCTAGTGCAGATATATTTATGAATTTCAGCCAGATTATGCAAGGTGATGTTGTCAACTGGAGAACAAAGTGACACAGCACAACACCAACGTATTGCTAACATTAAAAATGTAAGTTTAGTTCATAATAATAATTTGCACACAGGGTCTGTAGGGTCTTGGTCTTGAAAGAGGATATACTATTTCTTTACCTTTTCTTACTCACAACTAGTTCATCAAGGTCTGGTTTAGTCCAGCTCTTTTGTTAAAACATCAAATGACAAAAGAGGGTTTGATAGGTTCCACAGTAAAGAGTGAGAGGGAGGTGAATGGAGATTCCCCTCCATTTTTAACATTCAAATCAAGTGTCAAAGCTCATTCATGGTCAGGTTTATCGCTGGAGGCTGTGGGGGAGGGGGGCAGAGGTTTGTTTATGGGAAAGTCTCACATTTAAGCACATGTACACAAATCTATAGATGTGTGCATGCCAACTTTTTATGTTCATGGTAAATATATCCTGTATGTTTGTATAGATATGAGTCTTATGAATTTTCTTATCATAAAGCTTTTTTGTGCTGCACATTCACAGCACCATTAACTGTCAGAAAACAACTTAGTTAATTTTATGTTGGATATAAGAAAAGTGGTATGTCAGCCAAAACAAATTCTTTTTCAAATGTTGTTATAACAACAAAATATTGAGTATTCTGAATTTTAAAGATGAACATTGTATTGAATAAGGCAATATGCAACAATACAATCTATTTACTTTGATTACAGAGACAATGTATATGGCAAAATCACTCAGATCTTGTAGTACAGCCCCTCCCAGCACAAATTGGTGTAGTGGATTTATGGGTTTTATAGGTGTTTTATTGTTGGTACAAGTATTAATGTAAATATGAATGTGAGTAGGGATGAAAATTTATTTTCATTTATCAGCACATTAGCTCATTGGGGCACCAGTCCAAAAGGACAATTTTGTTAACAATTCTTTATTTGTACCAATTATAAATCAGTCTAAAAAAACCCCTTGTGAGTTCTTGTCTGCTGATAATCAAGATGGACATAAAATCAAACAATCACTCCCTTATGTCTTTCAATGGTTTAATAAGAAATGTCAGAATAGGTTAACACATTTGGATAACTTGAGACAGGGAATTCAACATGTATTATGAGCATTATAGACTGTTACTGAGTTACTTATGAATCAAACCTTTGTGGAACCAAAGAGCCCTAGTTTAACTTGGTGATATACTGAAAATTGGAAAACCATAAAATAGCATTGGTCAAGAAAAGTGGATGCAATTTTATGAAGAAAATGATGATTAAACTCTTTATAAAAATGGAACATTGGTGTTACTCTTGAAAAGAATGTAAATTAATGAAAGGACAAAATGCATTTTGAAATTCTGATAGGGGTTTGCATGAAATTAAGATTAAAGAACTTATACCAGGAATATCCTGAAGAATTAAGTTTAAATTAAACAACAGACCGTCAGCCAAGCAGAATCATTGTGTCGCCCAAGATTTGGCCAATCTGGCTCCTTCGGCTCCTCCTCCTCCACCTGCTCCTGCTGTTCAACTTCCTATGCGCCATACTACCTCCGTTCCCACACCTTCCCTGTATGTGGGGGAGGTGGGGAAGTGTAAGGAGTTTCTTCTTCATGTACGGATGTATTTTGAGCAGGTCGGGGGGGGAGTACCTGACAGATAAGATAAGCTAAGATAAGATAAGATAAGCCTTTATTAGTCCCACAATGGGGAAATTCCAGGATTGCAACAGCACAGGGATAGCAACACTCAGAAGGCAAGAGAAAAAACAAGATCAGCGAGTATACATATGTACATATAAATTTAAATATATATAAATATATATACAGACACACAGTGCGCAGCATTGTAGCTAGATGGGATAGGTATATAAATATATAAACACAGTGCGGAGCACTGTAGCTGGATGGAATAAATATGAGTATATAAACACACAGTGCGGAGTATTGTAGCTAGATGGAATGAATATGTGAATATATAAACACACAGTGCGGAGCATTGTAACTAGATGGAATAAATATGTAGATATATAAACACAGTGCGGAGCATTGTAGCTAGATGGAATAAATATGTAAATATATAAACACACACTGTGGAGCATTGTTGCTAGATGGAATAAATATATATATAAACAGTGCGGAGCATTGTAGCTAGATGGAATAAATATGTAAATATATAAACACACACACAGCGTGGAGCATTGTTGCTAGATGAAATAAATATATAAACACAGTGCGGAGCATTGTAGCTAGATGGAATGAAACAGCACAACCATCTACTTGGTTATCCTACATGGTATGATTATGTACCATACATATTCTCACCCTCCATAGCGACCGGTATTTTCCTAGTTGTATACCGGAGGGGACCATTGTGTAAGTCTATTGCGTCTTTTGCATTCAATACTATTAGGTTGTCACATCTTTTTGCTATCTCTGCGAGCAGCCCTGCTTAGGTTAATATATTTTAACTAATATATATATTTTAACTGCTGACCAGTATTACTCTCTTATTCTACACTTTATTGCATGTATAGTTTATTTCTTTTATTTTATCATGTTTAATGTTGCAGCATTGCACCGAGACAAATTCCTAGTTTGTGTACTACATGAACAATGGCAATAAATCTGATTCTGATTAGGTTGTACAGTCTGACAGCCGTAGGTAGGAAGGACCTGCGAAACCTCTCGGTTGTGCACCTAGGATGATGTAGTCTACTGCTAAATGAGCTCCTCAGTGCATTCAGTATGTCCTGCATAGGGTGGAACTCGGACTCCAGCAGAGATGACAGTTTAGCCACCATCCATCTCTCTCCCATCTCCTCCACTGGGTCAAGGCGCTGCCCCAGGACAGAGCTATAGATACCGCTAAGATTCAGTTTATGATCCTATTACTGCGGGACTGGGCCCAACTGAGGGCCCGGTCCGTGGTCGACAGCCCAGAAGGGTCTGCTTACACGTTTGAGCAATTTGTGGTCGCTTTCACTTGCACTTTTGATCATACCGAGAGTCAAGGGAACATTATGAGCCACCTTTTGTCACTCCGCCAGGGCACTCGGTCGGCAGCCGAGTACTTGGTGGAATTCCGGGTCAACACGGCGGAGTCGGGATGGAACAGCGTTGCCTTACGCAGCGCGTTTCTCTTTGGCTTAAACACGCGCCTCCGTGATGACCTGGCGGTTTATGCTGTTCCCGACACCCTGGATGGTATGATCGATCAGGCTGTGGGATTGGATAATCGCTACCATGAATGTGCGAAGGAGCGGCAGTCCTCGTCTCACCTGCCCGTCATGTTGGTGCTCGCTGTGGCTACTGGCACAGGTGGAGCTGGTCCTCCTCACGAGCCGATGGAGCTCAGTTGGTTCCAGTTGACCGATGAAGAGCGTTGGTGGAGGAAGGCAGGCACGTGCATGTATTGTGGTTCCATGAAGCACAATCTGGACAAGTGCCACTTGCGGCCAAAAGTTCCGGCCTGTCAGTAACCACGGGGGGTCTGGCGGGCGGTACTAAACTTACTCCCCCCGGCAATTTTTCTATTTCGGCCCTTGTGCAATTGCCGGGGGTCAAGAGGAGGACTATGGCGCTTATAGATTCGGGGGCATGTAGAGTTTCATATCATCCCGGCTCGTGCTGGACATGGGTATTCTCACTCAAAAATTGCCCAGTAATTTAAGAATCACCACTATATCTGGTCGCAAGGTGGCAGTAGTCTCCGAATACACGACACCTATGACCATTCTTCTTTCCAGGAACCATCAGGAGGAACTTGCGTTCCCGATTCTACCAGATTCGTCTTCTCCGATGGTTCTGGGTCATCCGTGGCTCCGGAGGCACAACCCTATCATAAACTAGGGACAAAACTCCATAACATCCTGGAGTCCGTTTTGGTTCGCTCACTGTTTGCGTTCAGCTGAGTGTTCGCCGTCAAATCGAGAGCGCCGTCGCTTCTGCCTCATCACTCTTACGACTGTGCTGTGGGCCTCATCCCAGGGGCGAGGCTGCCATCCAGCAGGCTCTAACATTTCTGGCCCGGAGAGGGAGGCAATGGAGAGATACATAAGACTCACTGAACTCCGGCCCTATTCGGCTGTCTCCGGCTCCACTCGGAGCTGAGTTCTTCTTCGTTGGTAAGAAGGATGGCTCATTGCACCCTTGTATCGACTACCGGGAGCTGAACACTATCACCGTTAAGGACAAATACCCTCTGCCCTTGATCAATTTCGCGTTCGAGCTCCTTCAGCGCTCACGGGTGTTCACCAAATTAGACCTACGGAACGCTTGCCAACTAATCCGCATTCGCGAAGGGGATGAGTGGAAGACGGCGTTTAGGACACATCAGGGGCAGTTTGAATATTTGGTCATGCCCTTTGGGCTTACTAACTCCCCCGCCGTTTTCCAGCGGCTCATTAAGGATGTCCTTCGCAACATGCTCTATCAGTTTGTATTCCCATGCTCGACGCTGCCGATGCATCTGGAGGTCTACCCATGCCTCCCTTGCTCGCTCCTCTGAGCGCAACTGCTAGGTGGTGGACAGGAAGCGGGTCCCTGCACCTAAGTACTCTGTGGGTCAGCAGGTTTTGCTGGCGGCGGACCAGATTCCACTGAAGATGGAATCTAAAAAGCTCTCCCCCCACTTCCTGGGGGCCTATACTACCTCCGAAGTAGTCAATGACGTAACGATTTGACTGAAGCTTCCACGGACCCTACAGGTGAACCCAACCTTCCACATCTCCCACATCAAGCCTCTCTCAGTCAGCCCCCTTTGTCCCCCTCAATGCCACCTCCTCCCCCTTGGATGATTGATGGCCATGTTGCTTGCACCGTGCAGCGCATCTTGGATGTTTGCCATCAGGGCCGGGGTCTACAGTACCTGGTCCATTGGAAGGGCTACGGTCCGGAGGAACGCTCCTGGATCCCCAGATCACACGTCCTTGACAAGGGGATGCTCCGGACCTACCATCAAGCCCATCCTGACAAGCCTAAGGGACTGCCAGGAGGTGCTCCTTGGGGAAGGGGGGCACTGTCATGGCCGTGAGCGCTCACCCCCTCCTTCCCGTTGTTTCCTTCCTCAGGTCATCAACACACCTGGGTGAGGAGACGCACCTGCTGCCTTTCATCAGCCAGCGTTTATAAGGAACATCTCTTCAGTGCACTGATGCTGGCTCATCTGGGTATACTGCCATAGCAGAGTCTTACATTGCTAGTGTTATTCTCTAAGGTGTAGTTTCCGTACTTGCCTGTCTTTCCTCTTCTCTCCAGGTTGCTGCCATCGTGTGGGTGCATCTCCAGGGACTGCGTGCGCTCACTGCCCCATCATCTCCACTCAGCTGCAACCATATTCCACCCGGTCAGGCACCACCAACTCCACCACCTTCACCCTGCTGGTTCATTTCTACCCCAGTTCGGGGTCCTGCCAGTTTGCCCTATTATCCCACTTAAGTGGCAATTCAGCTCGCCTATTTTCCCTGTCTCTATTCCTCCACTCACAGCTCTCGTTCTCTCTCAACAAGTCCACAGGCTGATTCCTCTGGCGAGCGACATTTTCCTTAAGCTGTGCTTTGTTTTGATATTTAATAAACTTCTCAGACGTGTGCTTGTGTGTTTGATTGTCCTTCTGTTGCTGCATCGTGCACGTGAGCTGTCCTAATTGGTAATCATGACAAGTAGGTAGCAGGCGGTCAACTGGATTCTTTTTCAACTGGGCCAACGTGGGTTCTGTTGGAAGACTGGCAGACAGGCTCCTTACCAAGGTTATGGCCTATTCCCGAGATCACAAAAGGCTGGTTCTTCAGCAGGCTGGCTGCGGTCTTCTGTTATGCATTGAAGAAGGAATTAGTTTATTGTATGAAGTTCCACCAGAAATTCAGACTGAAGCAAAAACGCATCACAAACCCATTTCTTCTGATGTTGGTGGTTTAAATGAGTTGGTTTAAGCTAAAAAAAAAAAAATCAAACAAAATCTTCTTGCACAGTAATTTAAAGAAAAGGATTGAAATAAGGGAAAGGGAATTTTAAAGAAAAGAAACAGGATTTTCACAGAGCCTGGAAGACTCTAGGCCTACTTAGAAGATAGAAGAAATGGAAGAGCAGAAAAGGCTCCTTACAACTTGACCAATGCCCCAAAACTGAAACAAAGGACAGCTTTTTTTTCGGGTGTGGCAGAATCTCACTGAATTTTATGGAACTCCACTGAACCAATTATATTTGAGCTTCTTTGTTTGGCAGAAGTTATAAACTGACTAAAAAGGCAATGAAGATAGGTTTGGGAGCCCATTGGTCAGTTCAGATTTCTGAGGTGGGGGTCTCCTACAGACAGAGGAGAGAGCGAAATTTAATATGAAGAGTGAAATCCTCCTAAGACATATATGTTGCTGAATAAAGCATAAATTCCTTAAACTTTAGTGACTAAGATATTCTACTCAATAAGGGAGCATACAATGTCTCTACATTGTAACTGTAATTAATTTGTGATAGGAAGCATGCAAAAATTAATTTCTTCCTGAAAATAAAGCGACACATATTAAATCATATCAGTAAAAACATTTGAAACCACAACTGTCCACTCCTGAGTTCAGCCAGGTCTTCAGTAGCGGATGCTGTCTTGAAAGAAAGAATATGAATTAATTTAAGGCTTGGACCAAGAGACCTGATTTAGCCCAAAACACGTCTAAATTATGGTTTGTGCTTGGAGGGTGGGTGTGTGTGTGTGGGTGCTGTAGTGTGAAAATGGCCTGGTAAACTGGTTTGTATGAAACAGCTTTAAATATAATCATAACAGTTCGTGAATTATTTCTGCCATTTTAGGTGCACTTTTTAAAGGTGGAGCTTTTACTTGTTTATTTATTAGGTAAAATATTTATCTGCAAACTCTGAATCAAAATGGCTTTGTTTGACTTTTATAGCCTGTCACAGCAGGTTAAAATAGTCACATGACACAAGTAAATCTGTTCTTGAGAAAGATAAGACATGATTGTAAGCTTTGTCCACTATGGCTGGGTGATAATTTCTTTCAAGAAATCTTGACTTCATCTCATTTGCTTTGTGTCTGAATTCCTCAAGATCACTGCAGTTCCTTCTCAGTTGCAAAAATTGTCCCTTTGGTATGTTTTTCTTCAAAGGACTTGGATGATTGCTGTTATAATGAAGGATGGTGTTGCGTTCCATGGGCTTTCTGTATATTGATGTATGAATGCTTCCATCTGGATGTTTAGAGATAGTTAAACCCAGGAAGTTTATACTTTTGTTCCCAAATTCCATTGTAAACTTTAAAAAGGAACTGCTGGAGTTGACATATGTGTGGAACCTTTTGAGCCTTATCTTTCTCAAGAACAGATTCGATTAAAGTTGAAGAACCTCCAAGAATCACATTCATAACTGAAGTCAATCATTGTCATGCAAAATTGAGGAATATTGTCAACAAACATTGGCACATCTTGGGAACAGAACCAACATTGAAAGACCTCATCAATACACCTCCCCTTTTATCATTTCAAAGAGCACCAACAATTGGAGACAATCTTATTCAGACTTTTCAACATAAGTCAGGCCACACTTGGCTTCATTCACAAGGTAACTTTTGATGTTGCAGATGCAGTCAATGCAACAATACTAATGTAAAATTGTTTACTCATCCACATACTGGGAAGAAATTTTCCATTAAACAATTCATAAATTGCAGCACATCTGTTTTATATGTGTGTATATATAGATAGATAGATAGATAGATAGATAGATAGATATACATGCCCGTGTGGAAAAGCATATATTGGACAGACAAAGAGCATTAAAACAACGCATCTCAGAACACAAAACAACCTTTCAAACTGGAAATATGGACTATGCAATGGCCAGGCATTATCATGAGGCCAAACATGGATCCCCAGCGGGTTTCCATTTTGTTGGACTTGAACATGTAACACTTCCAACCGGGATGGGGTGGGGGGGCTTGCCCAAATTGTTGTCTCAAAGAGAGATGATTTGGATCTCTACTCTGAACACAATGGCACCTGCTGGACTGAATGATGGCATTAGATTTAAATGTTTCCTTTGAGAACAGACAGAGTTTAAGTATAAGTGTACTAGTATGTACCTTCTAATTGGAACCTGAATCAGATTTATTCAGTTTGTCTCCTATTCACATTTGATGCTTTTTTTTTCTTTTTCTTTTTTCTTTTTCACATTTCACATTTTTATTTATTTAACTTTTTCCCCAAATCATTTACTTTACATATGTTTTTCCTTTTGATTTCAGTTTATTTTATTTTATTTTATTTGTGACCAGGTGAAGTGAGAGGTCATGTGATCATTTTAACCAATCGCCTGTTGTGTCAGGCTATAAAAGTAAAAAAAAAAAGCCATTTTGACTCATGCTCTGATGAAGGCTAACGGGCTGAAACGTTGGCATGACTTTTTTTTGACGTTGGCCATGAAAAAAAAGGTGACTTAAAAGGATCTTAATTGTCATGTTGGTGTGTGCTGCCTTCTTCTGCTTTTGGTTTTTGGCTTTGCACCATGAATCTGGTTGGGGAAGCACCTCCTTACAAAGAAGTCAAATTTATCTGCAAATGTTCTTCATTTTAGGAAAACAGGCAAACAAGTGTAGACAAAGAAAGTCCTTTAAAATGAAGTATATCAATACAACTTATGAACAAAATAATTGATGAAACTGAAAATTTTAGTAGTGATATTTGCTTATATTCTTTCTGTATAATTTTCATTATCCAATAGAATGTAATCATATTTTACTTTTATGTCTGAGACACTCAGCAGATCTAGAGCTAATTTTCAGTCAAAAAAGAGAAAAAAATCATTGAGGTCTGTTTTTAAGAACAATGATTGTATTTCTCCTATATTGGGGTAGCTGCTGATATCTAAATATAAACCTAGGTTGATGGCTTGTTATGCTGTTCACTATCTAGACATGCATCTAAGTGAAACAAATGACCTCCCCAGAGCAACATGCAAAGTGAGGACATCATGCAAATGTTCATTTGCAGCTGATGTGAACTGCCAAGTGTTTGTCATTTGAGCAAAGTTAAAATTTTGTTTTTAAACCATATTCTATTATAAACTCAGTATACAAAGTAATAGTATATAAACAATAATACCACAAGTAAAGTGCAAACATAAAAGACAATGAAACCTCAGACACAAAACAAAACCAGAATACCACAGGGACTTCTTCCTCTTATTTTTCACATCTATTCCTATGCATGCCATTTTTACAGGAATCATTGTTAGACTCACGTAGTTTATAAAATTTCCAGGGATGTAAAATAGATCACAGTTCATATTTCTGCTGCTGTTAAAGAGAAACAACAAAGTTAGCAGTGAAAGTATACACTGTATAAAAGAATAATGCACCATCAGGGTTTAATTTTTTTATTCTGTGCTGTAGTGCTTCATGTCTTATTCAGAGTTTTGAAAAGTAATCCCACTTCTCATTTGGCTGTTTGACACTTTTCTGACAAGTTTGTCTCTAGAACAGTTTGTTTTATTTGATACAGCATGACATTTTATGAGCTATGGTCCCATTTAAAGCAAGGTAGCCGGATACCCAAAAGCCGATGGTGTATAGAACATGTATATTAGGATTTGTATATGAAATTTCGGCATCGAAAGTGCTCCCGTTTAGCTGTAATTAATATTCAAAAAGGATATTTTCGGGACGAAAGAATTCAAGTGTCCCTGCATTTGTTTACTTCTCGGGGCCGCCGCTGGAGAGCGAGCCATGTGCAAAATGCGATCGTGTTGTTAATATAGCACATTTTTTGTGGAAATGTTACTATTATTAGTTGTGAAATGTGTTATAAAACGATTAGACAACGATACTATGGCTCTTCCTGCTGTTCCCGTTTCACTGTTTTTTTCCGGATGTAAAATATGGGATCCCTACGGCCCATCGGCGCACGAAGTATCCTGGCCGATGTAAACAGTCACGGACCAAAAAACGTACATTTGCTCATGGAACAAGTCATTCACACTTGCAGACAATCGCGCTATATGTGTCTATAGGATTTTCTTTCCATGCACGCAAAAAATTTTTTTTTTCCTGGATCCGACTACCTCGCTTTAAGATAAGTATCTATAGGAATTTGGATTCCATGCATTGAATGCTTTTCTTTTTATATCCAGTGTGTGAACGGTGACCTAACAGGAAAAGGAGAACTTACCAATATGGTATTTGCCTCTGTCAGCTGTGGACTCATTTATATGTGAAGCAATTGGGAAGAATTTTCCAGGACATCAAAATGTTCCAAGTGCCATGCCTCAGTGATATTTACAGTTGTGCTCATAAGTTTATATACCCTGGTTGAATTTGTGTTTGTTTTTGGGCCATTTTTCAGATAATATGAATGATAATACAAAAACTTTTCTTTCACTCATAGTTTAGGTGAAGCCATTTATTATCAAACAATTATGTTTGCTCTTTTTAAATCATAACGACAACAGAAACTACCCAAATGACCCTGATCAAAAGTTTACTTACCCTAGTTCTTAATACTGTGTATTACAGTCTTTAACATCAATGACAGCTTTCTGTGGTAGTTGTGGATGAGGCACTTTATTTTCTCAGATGGTAAAGTTGTCCATTCTTCTTGGCAAAAAGCCTCCAGTTCCTGTAAATTCTTGGGTTGTCTTTCATGAACTGCACGTTTCAGATCTCCCCAAAGTGGCTCAATGATATTGAGGTCAGGAGACTGAGATGGCCACTCCAGAACCTTCACTTTTTTCTGCTGTAGCCAACAACAGGTTGACTTGGCCTTGTGTTTTGATCATTGTCATGTTGGAATGTCCAAGTGCGTCCCATGCGCAGCTTCCAGGCTGATAAGTGCAAATTTAGTTCCAGTACTTTCTGACAACATGCTGCATTCATCTTGCCATCTATTTTGACCAAGTTCCCTGTGCCTTTGCAATTCACACATCCCCAAAACATCAGTGATCCACCTCCCTGTTTCACAGTAGGGATGGTTGTACTTTTCATCATAGGCCTTGTTTTTTGATTGATACTATTTATTTTGAACAATACAACATAAAAACAAGAATAAAAACAAAAAATCCAAATGCAGTCCGAAAAGGAACAGGACTGAAGCCAAACGCTTATCTTGTCCTGTCCCATCATTAACTAATTAATATACCTATATACCTGCTTGCTCATATACACATACATACATGTCATGAACCTCCTCCGTGCGCTCTTTCACAGCATACAGTGGAGGAGAAGGAAGAATGAACTTATGTGCAGGTCACACCAACCACACATTTATTGACACAAAATGGACAGACCCAAAATAACAGACAGCTCGGGTAAAACTTGGAGTCCTCCAGGACACTCAGCTGGCACAGGAGAAGAAGCTGGGCAACAGTGCCTAAGCGTAGCAGGTATACCGCAAGGGGGAATGCTACAGACAAGCGTAGCAGCACAACTGCAAACAGAAACGCTAACAGCTTTTACTCACCATGCAGGAACAGTCCAAGTCATCCAACTCTGCCAGCAAGTGCACACACACAAACAATCCTTCCCCGACGAGACTGTCACACGGCGAATTATCACCGTGTGATCGAGTACAATGATCCAGCGGTGTTTGACTGGCAAAGAGCTGCCTAAGTACAAACACCGCTGGCGTGACAAATTGGAAACACCTGGGCGAGGTGCGGGACAGAATTTCTGGGGCGAGCAGCTGACTGTCAGACAGAGAGGGGGCGTGGTCGGACCGGCGAATGTTAGACATCGCCCACCAGGAAGTGGGTCAAACGGCTGCCCAACAACCACCGGCCAGAGCGGCGGCTACAGGCATGGAAAAGAAACAGCACACAGACTTGAGAAATATGAGAAATCAAAAGATAACAAAACATAATAAACCCAATGCCTGAGCCACCAAGAACAGTCAAAACCGAGTCTACAGCAAACATGGGCTTGATTCGTGACACATACATACAGTGGTGTGAAAAAATGTTTGCCCTCTTCCTGATTTCTCATTTTTTTGTGTGTTTGTCACACTTAAATGTTTCAGATCATCAAACAAATTTAAATTTTAGACAAAGATAACACAAGTAAACACAAAATGCAGTTTTTAAATGAAGGTGTTTATTATTAAGGGTAAAAAAAAAATAAATCCAAACCTACATGGCCCTGTGTGAAAAAGTGACCCCCCCCCCCGTTAAAACATAAATTAATTGTGGTTTATCACATCTTTGGAAAGCTCAGTTCAATTTCTCCAGCCACAGGCCTGATTACTGCCACACCTGTTCTCAATCAAGAAATCACTTAAAGGGCCTATATCATGCAAAATCCACTTTTTTGAGCTTTTAAGCATGTTATAATGTTAATTCCTCACCAAAAACACCCCCAAAGTGGTATTTTGCTCCATTCATGCATCTCTGAGTATTCCTCCTCAACCCTGCTCTCTGAGCTGCTGCTCCGCCCTGTCCCTGATAATGACTGGGTCCCCACGTTCATACGTATGAACGTGGGTGAGCTGCCCACTCCAGGAAGTGCCTGTGCTGCCAGCACTGGCCCCAGGCTAACGCACACACCCACTTTCTCCACGCAGCAAACGGAGCGGTGATCGGCAAAATTCTTTCACTTTAGCATTGACGCTGTGAAGAAGTAGTTCCTCTCGCACCTAATCTGCTCAGTGACAACAACTGTTTGCTTTTTTACGTAAGACAGTGTCTTCTAAGTGGCGTAAATGTGTCTTTGGCTGTGAGAGATTTAGGAGTTTGTTCAGCCTTCCTAAAGAAGAGCCTACTTGTCAGAAATGGTTGGAGTTTATTTTCGGGAGCACGCATCAAACCAGCCAGCAACTTTTTGTCTGTGACCGCCATTTCACAGATGACTGCTTGGTGAACATGCTCATCCATCTTTTCTAAAGTTTACTGTAGATGTTGTTTTCGTCGGCGGAACCCAGCGACACGCTGCAGCAGCCAGCTCAGGGGTTACGTCATGAAATGGGCGGCAGCCACAAGAAGGAGAGGCAGAGCCTCAGAGATCGAGGCATCTTACTTCTGGGTTGGAAAAGTAGCTCGCGAAAATAACTCATATTTCATAAGAAATTCATTCTCCAGTGTACCAAAGGTAATATACTATCACATACATGCATATAGTTTACTCTGAAAGGCTTAAAATAGCATGATATAGGCCCTTTAAATAGGACCTGCCTGACAAAGTGAAGTAGACCAAAAGATCCTAAAAATCTAGACATCATGCTGCGATCCAAAGAAATTCAGGAACAAATAAGAAACAAAGTAGTAGAGATCTATCAGTCTGGAAAAGGTTATAAAGCCATTTCTAAAGCTTTGGGACTCCAGCAAACCACAGTGAGAGCCATTATCTGCAAATGGTGAAAACATGGAACAGAGGTGAACCTTTCCAGGAATGGCCAGCCGACCAAAATTACTCCAAGAGTGCAGCGACGACTCATCCAAGAGGTCACAAAAGACCTCACAACAACATCCAAAGAACTGCAGGCCTCACTTGCCCCAGTTACGTCAGTGTTCATGACTCCACCATAAGAGAGTGGGCAAAAATAGCCTGCATGGCAGAGTTCCAAGACGAAAACTACTGCTGAGCAAAAAGTATGTAAAGGCTCATCTCATCTCAGTTTTGCCAGAAGACATCTTGATGATCCCCAAGACTTTTGGGAAAATACTCTATGGACTGACGAGACAAAAGTTGAATTTTTTGGAAGGTGTGAGTCCCATTACGTCCAGCGTAAAAGTAACACAGCATTTCAGAAAAGGAACATCATACCAACAGTAAAATATGGTGGTGGTAGTGTGATCGTCTGGGGCTGTTTTGCTGCTTCAGGACCTGGAAGACTTGCTGTGGTAAATGGAACCATGAATTCTGCTGTCTCCCAAAAAATCCTGAAGGAGAATGTCCGGCCATCTGTTCATGACCTCAAGCTGAAGTGCACTTGGGTTCCGCAGCAGGACAATGATCCAAAACACACCAGCAAGTCCACCTCTGAATGGCTTAAAAAAAATAAAAAATAAAAAAAAAATGAAGACTTTGGAGTGGCCTAGTCAAAGTCCTGACCTGAATCCGATTGAGATGCTGTGGCATGACCTTAAAAAGGCGGTTCATGCTTGAAAACCCTCCAATGTGGCTGAATTACAACAATTCTGCAAAGATGAGTGGGCCAAAGTTCCTCCACAGCGCTGTAAAAGGCTCATTGCCAATTATCGCAAACACTTGATTGCAGTTGTTGCTGCTAAGGGTGGCCCAACTAGTTATTAGGTTCGGGGGCAATGACTTTTTCACACAGGGATATGTAGGTTTAGATTTTTTTCCCCTTAATAATAAACACCTTCATTTAAAAACTGCATTTTGTGTTTACCTTTGCCTAATATTTAAATTTGTTTGATGATCTGAAACATTTAAGTGTGACAAACATACAAAAAAATGAGAAATCAGGAAGGGGGCAAACACTTTTTCACACCACTATACATACATACATACATACATACATTGCCATAGCAATAAATGGAAACTTGAGCAAAGATGTGAATAAACAAATCTCTACATGCATTTCAAAATCTTATTACTTATTAAAATAATAGAAATTCAAAAATGAAAACACGAGTAACCAACTTCCCACTGATCATACAATCCATGAGTGACTCACATAGACTTTCACCCAACCAACCCTTGTTATTAACAGAACTATCTTCCTCCCTGTAGTTATCTAAATTCTCATTTTTGTACTTTTTTTAAACTCAAAATGTTTTGACATTGTTTTAACTCCATATTTAATCCATTCCATAATTTAAAGGGCCTCTATCATGCAAAATCGACTTTTTTTTAGCTTTTAAGCATGTTATAATGTTAATTCCTCACCAAAAACACCCCCAAAGTGGTATTTTGCTCCATTCATGCATCTCTGAGTATTCCTCCTCAACCCTGCTCTCTGAGCTGCTGCTCCGCCCTGTCCCTGATAATGACTGGGTCCCCACGTTCATACGTATGAACGTGGGTGAGCCGCCCACTCCAGGAAGTGCCTGTGCTGCCAGCACCGCCCCCAGGCTAACGCACAGCCCACTTTCTCCGCGCAGCTAACAGAGCGGTGATCGGCAAAACTCTTTCAAACTTTAGCATTGACGCTGTGAAGAAGTAGTTCCTCTCGCACCTAATCTGCTCAGTGACAACAACTGTTTGCTTTTTTACGTAAGACAATGTCTTCTAAGTGGCGTAAATGTGTCTTTGGCTGTGAGAGATTTAGGAGTTTGTTCAGCCTTCCTAAAGAAGAGCCTACTTGTCAGAAATGGTTGGAGTTTATTATCGTCATGAAATGGGCGGCAGCCACAAGAAGGAGAGGCGGAGCCTCAGAGATCGAGGCATCTTACTTCCGGGTTGGAAAAGTAGCTCGTGAAAATAACTCATATTTCATAAGAAATTCATTCTCCAGTGTACCAAAGGTAATATACTGTCACATACATGCATATAGTTTACTCTGAAAGGCAAAAAATAGCATGATATAGGCCCTTTAACCCCACAGGTCGAAACACAAAAGCTTCTCCTAGTTGTTCGTCCATCCATCCATCCATCCATCCATCCCTCCATCCCTCCATCTTCTACCGCTTTTCTGGAGGTCCGGGTCACGGAGGCAGCAGTTCAAGCAGAGAAGCCCAGACTTCCCTCTCCCCAGCCACCTGCTCCAGCTCTTCAGAGAGGATACCAAGGCGTTCCCAGGCCAGCTGGGAGATGTAGTCTCTCTAGTGAGTCCTGGGTCTGCCCTGGGGTCTCCTCCCAGAGGGACGTGCCTGAAACACCTTAAGAGGGAGGCGTCCAGGAGGCATCCTGATCAGATGACCATACCACCTCAACTGGCTCCTTTCAATGTGGAGGAGCAGCGGTTCTACTCTGAGCATCTCCCGGATGACTGAGCTCCTCACCCTATCTTTGAGGGTGAGTCCAGCGATCCTACAAAGAAAGTTCATTTCAGCCGCTTGTATCCGCGATCTCGTTCTTTCGGTCATTACCCAAAGCTCGTGACCATAGCTGAGGGTAGGAACGTAGGTTGACTGGTAAATCGACAGCTTTGCCTTAGAGCTCAACTCCCTCTTCACCAGAACAGACCGGTACAACGTCCGCATCACTGCAGATGCTGCGCCGATCCGTCTGTCAATCTCTCGCTCCATTCTCCCCTCACTTGTGAATAAGACCCTGAGATACTTAAACTCCTCCGCTTGGGGCAGGAGCCTGTCCCCAACCTAGAGAGGACAATCCACCTTTTTCCGGCTGAGGACCATGGACTCGGACTCCGGTGCTATGTGGATCAGGTGGTGGTCAAAGGCGGAGACTTTGGCGGTCTGATCCCAGGCTTCCTAACCTGGCTTTGGGGATGTTCATACACCCACTCTCTTTAAAAGTAACTCCCCCCTTAAGTGATATCCCTTTTGTCTTTCAACGAACATGTTTTGGATGTTAACTGGCTGTAAATTGTTACTTACTTTGTACTTTTTTATAGCAGTTTTATATTCCACCAGATAAAAGAATTTCAAACTTTGTAAAAATAAACCATTTGTGTGGTCATGGAAACCAGCACCATGAATGATTCTTATTGCTCTTTTTTTGTAAAATAACAAGTGGCTGTAGTGTGCTTTTATATGTATTTCTCCAGACCTCTGAACAATAATTTAAATATGGTAAAACCAGTGAACAATATAAGGTATGGAGTGATTTCTAATCCAGTATGTGCTTTGTTCTGCTCATGACTGAAATACTTCTAGACAGTTTAGCTGGCACGTATTTAAAATTTTTTCATCTATAATCACACCTAAAAATTTATTGTCTTGAGGTTTTTCAATCTTGATCTTATCATCTGTATTTTTGCTTGAGTATTTGCCTTACTGTTTCCAGATAACATGAACTTTGTTTTGCTCAATCTATTTACTGCATCATTTATATTATTAATATTTATATCATTATCTATATAGTATTGAGGATAATTGTCCTGTCTGTCATGAATCGCTCGAGCCCGGCTTCATGAATTTTTCTGTTTCTGTATGATCTGTGCTTTCTGTTATCTTTTGAGTTCCATATTGTGCTTCATTGGTCAGTCTTGTTCTGTTGTATTTTGGTTACGGTGGGCCCCTACTCTCCTGTCAAGTTCTGCCAGGTGATTACCTCCGCCAGGCCGAAAAGGCCTGGAGGAGGTTATGTTTTTGCCAGGGTTTGCGTGTTTGTCTGTCTGTCTGTTTGTCTGTCTGTCTGTTGGTTAGCAAGATAACTCAAAAAGTCTTGGACGGATTTCCATGAAACTTTCAGGCGTTGTTGGAAATGGTACAAGGAAGAACTGGTTAAATTTTGGGGATGATCCGCATCACCGTCTGCATACAGGAATTTTTTAAAGCATTTTTCCACACTGTGACATATGGCCATTTTCAACATGTGCGCAGGCGCAATGGACGGCGCTGGGCGTCGTGTCTGACCAACACAAACTCCGCCTTCTTCAACGTTTTAGCCACAAAAGCATGCGGAAAACACTGCTGGCCTGGGCCCGCCAGCCATAGGCGCTGCGCACATTGCGCTGGTCGTCGTGTCTGACCAACACAAACTCCGCGTTCTTCAACGTCTTAGGCACAAAAGCACGCGGAAAACACTGCTGGCCTGGGCCGCCAGCGTGCGTGTTTTTGCGCCACGCTGCAAAACCTGACACGGCCACCTGTCCGCCGCCCGATTATTTGCCACAAATTCCCCGCCCAGCTATAGGCGCTGCGTAAAAACGACCTCTCTGCCGGGGAAAATTCTACATTCTGTTTTGCCGCCGAGCGCAACCCCAATATAATATAAAACCCACGGCAACCTGTCTAACCAATCTGCATCCGTCAGTGGAGGAGATGGACACACCAACACTTCAGTTTATTACCTCCGCCAAGGAGGCAATGCTTTTACAACCGTAAAACGGGGCTATAAGGGACGGCGGGGTAATATGGGACACTTTTCTAAATGTAATTCTGCTTTTTTAATTTTGCTTCCGCCTACATTTGATGAAGGATTCATGGATATTTGACAATAACAACACAACTCAGCGTCCTGCTCAAAATAAAAAAAGCAGAATTACATTTAAAACATTTCCCACAAAAGTGTCCCTTATCAACCCGCCGTCCCTTATAGCCCCGTTTTACACTACTGAACCACTAATCCTATCACTATCACATTGATTGTCATTCATTAATTGTCTGTTTATTGCACTGTCCATGTCAAATAAACAAATAATCATTGTGAATCCAATTGCTAGTCATATCTTTTCATGCTCAAGGAATCTGAAAACGTACACACAAACACTGTATGGGGGGAACTGTGCCGCTTGGCGGAGGTCTGCGCTCTCCGAGTGCTTTTCTAGTTACAATTTGTTATTACCTGTTCCTCTGCCTGCTCAGGTTCACACACCCACACTCACATACACACATACACACGTCATTACATACACTCACCCACACCTGTGCTTATTACACACCCACGCATTGCTGCATACACATACTCACTCACACCTGGTTTCACTCAGCTTATTATTCTTGGTATTATTTAAGCTCTGTCTGCACACCTGTGTCTTGTCGGGTCATTGGATTGTCTACCTTTCACCTGAGCACTGTCTGGCTAAGGTGATCTCATCTCTGTAAGTACCTACACTTGTCAGTTGTTCACAGTGTAAGGTTTTTCTTTGTTTTTCGCCGACACTCCTTGGTGTAGCCTGTCGAGCCCTGGGTTGCCCCGCTCCAGTCTGCACTTTTGTTTCAGGATCGTCCTGGGGTTATTCGTTTCCTCCCCCCACTCGCCATTACGCTGGGTTCATTTTGGGTATTTCTGTCCATACCATTTCGTCTGGAGACAGCTACTCTGGTTGTTATCATACTTGCTCACCTGTTTGCTTTTTGGATTAATTGTTTGGGACACTTTACGTTAATAAACACCACTTCCTCCTGCATTTGGGTTTTGCTGATGTCTGCTGCCTCTAAAATGGCAACAATTCATGACAGACTGTCTCCATTTCAAATTACTTAATTTAATATATTCAATATACTTTTATATCATCATCATCATCATCATCATCCCTTATGAATTCTCTACACAACATTTTTAATTTGCAGGCATTTTTTTAATCCCTTGGTGATCCATGGACTGTCTGAATATTTTTGCTTCTTATTGATTTTTTTATAATTGGACAATTTTTATCATTTAAATATTCTTAAAAATACTTCATATGCTTTTTCCGTGTCTTCTTCATTACATAGTTCTTCCCAATTCTGTTTTGCTACATCATTTTTAGAGCATTCATTGATTCTTCAATCCTCACTCGTTTGTATATAAATGCTGTTTTTTGTTTTTCTTCTGTATTCATTGTCACAAACTGAATACTGGCAGGCGGTCACTAATATGGTTGATTAGTAATCCATTTTTTGTTATTATCCATATTATTTGAAAAGATGTTATCAATGAGTGTAGCACAATGAGATATAATTCTGCTGGGTCTGGTGATCTTAGGATAAAGACCTAAACTATACATTGTATTAAATTCTTCATTGGGTTTATGGTCATTTTGGTTTAACAGATCTATATTGAAATCACTGCAAATCAACATGGTCTTTTGGTGTGATACAGTGAATGTTTTTTTTCTATCCAGTCCTTAAAAATTTCAATTTGTGACCCAGAGGTGTTCTATATATGCAGCTAACCAATACATTCTTTTTTCCCCCTACAAATTTCAATAGTCAAACATTCTAGTAAACCTCCAATCGAAGTTATGATCTCTCCCACTCCGAAATGAAGATTTTTATCAATGTACAAGGCCATACCTCCTCCACATTTGTTCTCTCTATTCTTACAGTACAAGTTCATATCCATTCAATTCAAAGTCCAAACCCTTCTCGGGATTTGTTGACTCCTCTCCAAATGTAGCATTTATCTTCTTCTTTCCGCTGCTTCCTTTAGGGGTCGCCACAGCGGATCATCTGTCTCCATCTCACCCTATCCCTAGCATCTTCCTCTGTAACACCAACCCTCTCCATGTCCTCCTTCACTACATCCATGAGTCTTCTCTGTGGTCTTCCTCGGGACTTCCTTGTTCACCATTTAAGGAAACGGCGATAAAAATTTGCAAACCCGTTGGAGCTCCTTGCGGGAGTGGGGTGTAGGCCAATCCAGCACAGCCTTCACCTTGGCTGGGTCAGCCCTTAGTTCCCCCTCAGCTACTATAAAACCGAGGAAAGAAGTGGAGCGAGTGGAAACTCACGCTTCTCGGCTTTAACAAAGAGCTGGTTTTCCAGGAGCCGCAGTAACACGGCCCTGACATGGACCGCGTGCTTCTCTGGCTTGCGGGAAAAAATCTAAATGTCGTCAAGGTAGACAAAAACAAATTGATTTACCATATCGCGGAGGACGTCATTGATCATACGCTGGAAGACGGCGGGGGCATTGATGAGCGCAAAAGGCATCACAAGGTACTCAAATTGCCCTAAGTGTGTTTTAAAGGCCGTCTTCCATTCGTCCCCTTCGCAAATGCGAACCAGATGGTAAGCATTACGCAAATCCAATTTAGTGAATACTCACATGCGCACGCGCTGAAGGAGCTCAAACATGGAGTTGATTAGGGCCAGAGGATATTTGTCTTTGACTGTTATGGCATTTAATTCATGGTAGTCTATGCACGGACGCAAGGATCTGTCCTTCTTCCTGACGAAAAAGAATCCTGCCCCAAGGGGGGCTGAGGAGGGCCGAATGAGGCCGGTGTTCAAGGAGTCTTTGATGTAGCTCTCCATCGCCTCCCTCTCTGGCCCAGAAATGCTGTAGAGCCGGCTGGACAGCAGCCGCGCACCTGGGAGGAGGTCTATGGCACAGTTGTAGGAGCGATGAGGAGGCAACGACAGTGCTCTCGATTTGCTAAAGACCTCCCTGAGGTTGTGATCAATCTCGGGTACGAGACTGAGGTCTGGCGGCTCTACCGGAGGGGAGGAGATGGGCAGTGACGGAGAACACTCGGCTGAGCTGCCTGATTCTGCCTGAAGAATTCCATCTCTTCCTGGTCATCAGGAAGAGATGGAATTGTGTGCCCAATTGATAATGGGGTTATGCTTCTGGGGCAACGGAAACCCTAGAACCACCGGGTGAGACGATTTAGGGGGAATGAGGAACGATAGTGTCTCCCGGTGGTTCCCGGAAAGGAGGACGGAAACCAGTGCCGTACTTTTGGTAACGGCAGCTACGTTACCGCCCGATAAGATCGTGACATTAAGAGGCATCGGCAATTTGGTCATGGGGATGCCTACTTCCCGCACGAGCTGTGAATAAACAAAATTTTGTTCTGCCCCTGATTCAATTAATGCCATGACTCTCCTCTCGACCCCCGGCAACTGGAGGAGGGCCGAAATGGAGAAGTTACCGGGGAAATGAAAAGAATTGCTGCCTGCCAGACCCCCCACGGCTACTGACGGGCTGCGTCTTTTTGGTTTCAGACGTAGACAATGTGTGCTCCATAGAGCCACAGTACATGCATGCACCAGCTCTCCTCCGCCGCTGGCGCTCCTCCAGAGCCAGATGGGCTTGGCTGAGCACCATAGGTTTGGAGGAAGAGTCAGCTCCACTTGAGTCTGTAGCCGGGGTAGGCGTGTGCACACTGGACGGGCCAGAGAAGGTCTTGCACTACCTTGAGCGCTCGCGGTATCGGTTGTCTAAACTGACGGCCTGATCAATGAGACCGTCCAGGGAGGATGGAACAGCATGAACCGCTAGGTCGTCGCGGAGGTTTTCGGTTAAACTCCGGAGGAAGACGGTGTATAACGCAACGTCATTCCAGCCAGAGTCCGCCGCAGCGACCCGAAACTCCACGGAGTAGTCGGCGGCAGACCATCTCCCCTGGCGGAGAGACATGACCCGGCTCATGTTGTTACCCTCACTCTCTGGTCAGTTGAAAGCATGGGCAAATTCACTTACAAACGTATCAAAAGAATAACTAGGACCCTCCGGACTGTTGAGAATGGCCTGGGCCCAGCTGAAGGCTCGGTCTCGTAGCAGGAGGGTCATGAAGTGAATTTTAGAGGTATCGTCGGGATACTCCCCGCCCACCTGGCCCAAATAAAGCTGAACATGGCAAAGGAACCCCTTAAATTTCCCCACCTCCCCCACGTACGGGGCAGGTGAGGGAATGGAGGTGGTTTGGCACACGGTGGAAGAAGACGGGGCAGCAGGTCGAGGGGTAGATCCCAGACGAGACATATGGGCCAAATGCTCGGCGACCGTGCCCTGCTGCTGCGTAATTGTCTGCAGCTGCTGCATGAGCACGTCCACCTGCCTCTGTGGCATCGAGGCGGTCTAGAGCGGAGTGTTCCGCTGATGTCGCTCCCACTGAGCTTACACTTTGGCTGGCTCATTCTGTCATGTTGAAAGAATGATCAGCTCACGTGCAGGGAACAACACCAGAGAAATCACTCATACGACACAAAGAAGCTGCGTAACCACAATTTATTGATTCAGAAGAGCGCACAGTTAAGAAAAGACACCACTCGCCAGAGGAGGACTCAGCCTGTAAAGGGAGACGAGAGCTGATTAGTAAAGGAGGGAGATAGGGGTGAGCAGGGAGATAGGGGTGAGCAGCGAGCCCGGCAGCTGAACCCAGCAGGGAAAAGGCAAACCAGCGGAGAGAACGCTGGTAGTGGAGCTGGGTGAGGTGTCTGACCAGGTGGAATAAGGCAGCTGAAGTGGTGATGAGGATTATGGGGCAAGTGAGCACACAACGAACCCCAGAGATGCACCACGAAGATGGCAGCAACCTGGAGGAGAAAAGAGGAGAAGAGGAATTAGATTAAAGTTCCTCAGAGAGCGAGACATAAACCAATGACCCAGTGCTGGAGCGTTCACGTTCACAAACTGGTCCTTTTCAGCGCTGGCAGAGAAGAGGTAGCAGGTGCATCTACTCATGCAGGTGAGATGATTACCTGCGGAACCGGGGAAAGCCTCGTAGGAAGGGAGGGGGAGTGCATGCTCACCTGATCATGACAGTCCCACTGTCTGTTGTGATGCAGACGTGTTTTTCACTCAGGCTCCAGGATGCAAGTGCTTCGGTTAGTCCTAAAGCAATGACTTCACCTATATGGTCTTCAGGAAAGTTTGAAGACATTTGCTTTTCAAACTTCAATCTTGATCAATGAAGTGGGCAGTGAGGCTCATATATGGTCCAAATGTGCGACTTGACCACAAATCTGACATAGTAGCGAAGTATGGCAGACTTTGCAGCTCATTTTTGAACCGTTTCTCTACATTCTGTGTACAGCTGGAAAAGTGACATCTGGGAGAAATATTTACGGCCAGGGAGTTGGTAACAATCACTTTAATCAGCCACTTAAATCCGACATTCTGTCCACTCTACTGAATTCCTCGGACTCTTCTTTTCAACAATTTACTTGTCTATTGAGCATTGGGTGACGTCCATTTCAGTGTCTTCTTTTATAACGCTGTCACTGGACTTTTCATTGTTTTCTGTCATTTTCATTTTAACCACACTTCAACTTCAACACGGCTGCTCTAGCCCAAACATTAGCAGGTGCGCTAAGCCTCGACTATTGGTCCTACGTGCCTACGCATGCTGTTGTGTGCGTCAATCCAACGTGACTTCCACCCACATGACTGGTTCAGTGTAAGGCTGTCGTGATAATCATAATAATGTCATACCGCACTATGGACAAGCCTACCGCGGAGGATAAACAATCGCAACAACCATGGTGTTCACTTTTTTTTGTGTGTGTGGCTAAATCTTGTTGTTCACTTATGTGCCCCTTCATTATTAAATACTAAATTGTTAAATGTTAAGTGTATTTTTATTGCCAACAGCATGTTTGCACCCGGTACTGTGGAAGCTTCCACAGCACTGGGTGCTGGTGCCGTCAGCACCCTGTGGAGCACTCTGTCTACAGACGGACTCCAGCAGGCGGTTAGTGGCGGAAGCATTTGGACGAATTGCTAAATACAGCCGTGACAGTGAGCACTGAAAGAGCATAAAATGTGTTATTTCCTTCTGAGCGGAGTGTTTATGATCCTGACAATTGAGCTACAAGAGCAAAACAACATAGTGCATTGCTTGTTTGAACGTGATTTTTCGGACAATGGCGAAAATCCAAAAATCACGGAGACAAGAGCCACACAGGTTCCTATACGGAGGCTGTCCTGTTTAAATATGCTGAATGTCACTGCAGTCTCCAGTCCGCACACTCTGTAGTTGAAATGCTGGAGTTACCACCACTGCTTTATGAAAATGATCTTTTTTTAAACAGAATTAGCAGTTCATGACTAGAAAGACTGGAGCGCCGCACAATTGTCACACACGCGCATAAAGTTGAGGGCGGAGCTGCAGTGAGTTTCTCACAGCTTCTATCGTTTGCCACATAAGGTATGAACCCTGCTTAAATTACAAGACCACAGGGTCCTAAAAACATTTACAATACCGCATATTGCAGTGTTGAGCTATCCACCGTCACCGCAGGGGAAATTCCTGCACCGTGACAGCCCTAGTTCAGTGCTGTGTATTCTCATTTTCATTGGCTTTTTGTGCTGTCTATCAAAACACAGAACGAACGACTTCTGTCGACGTTCTATCGAAAATGTATTATGCCTCTATTGATTTATTTCGCGATAATTAGCGTTATCGTTTTATTGCCCAGCCCTACTACCATCCGATGCTGTCTAGCTACATTCTCTTCTTCCACCACCTTGCAGTCTCCTGTCTTTCAGATTTCTCCTTCTGCATAAGATGTAGTCCACCTGTGTGCGTTTTCCTCCACTCTTGTAAGTCACCCTATGCTCCTCTCTTCTTGAAGTATGTGTTCACCACAGCCATTTCCATCCTTTTAGCAAAATCCACAACCATCTGTCCTTCCACATTTCTTTCCTTAAGACCATACCTACCCAGCACCTCCTCATCACCTCTGTTCCCTTCACCTGCATGTCCATTAAAGTCCGCTTCAATCACCATTCTCTCCCCCTTGGGAACATTCTCTACCACTTTGTCCAGCTTACTCCAGAATTCCTCTTTCTCTTCTACCTGACATCCAACTTGTGGGGCATACACACTGACAACATTTAACATCACACCTTTGACTTCTAGCTTCAAGCTCATGATTCTGTCTGGCTCCCTCTTTACCTCCTGAACACTCTTCAGATACTTTCTTCAATGAGTGTCCATTTTCCCTCAAAAACCCACACTAGTCACATGTACCATTTCAACCTGCAAGGTGGTGACAACAGAAGTTATCCCCTCAAGGTTTCATATCGGAAAGTTTCATGTTGAGCTGCTATGCAAATCTATATATACAACACTATGCTCATTTCAGAAAAAAAAAAATATGGTTAAGGTCAAACAGATGCTGAGGCCTTGGTTCCAGAGCCTTGGCAGAGGTATACGTTCTTGAATCATCACCAAAATGTTACGGGTTCCTTTCTAGCCCAAGGACTATCTGTGATAAAAATTTCATCCAAATCCATCCAGTAGTTTTCGAATATTCTTGCTACTACACTGTGAGAAGATAAGAGCCTTGGTGGAAGTAGGAGTCTGGAGTGGTGGCTAGTGATACGAGAGCTCCACAGGGGACTGTGCTCGCTCCTTTTCTCTTTACTTTATACACCACTGACTTTCAGTACAACAAAGAGTCATGCCACCTGCAGAAATTCTGACGACTCAGCTGTTGTGGGGTGTATAAGGAGGTGAGGAGGGGGAGTACAGGGCACTGGTAGACAGATTTGTGGAGTGGACAGAGCAGAATCACCTGAGGTTGAATGTCAGCAAGACCAGAGAGATGGTGATTGACTTCAGGAGGAAGCCACTGCAGATTAGGGGGGAGGATGTGGGAGTGGTTGAGGACTACAGATATCTGGGTGTCAGGATCAGCAGCGGGCTGGACTGGAGAGCCAACACCGATGCTGCGCACAAGAAGGGGATGAGCAGACTCTACTTACTGAGGAAGCTGAGATCCTTCAACATGTGCAGCAGGATGCTGGAGCTTTTCTACCAGACCATTGTCGCCAGCGCCATCTTCTTTGCTGCTGTCTGTTGGGGTAGCAGTATCAGGGCCAGAGACACCAACAAACTTGACAAGTTTATCAAGAGGCCTGACTCTGTAATTAGTCTCAGACCGGAGACCTTTGAGACAGTGGTGGAGAGGAGAACACTAAATAAACTGCGATCCATCATGGACAATCCTGATCACCCCCTCCACCACACACTGGACAGACAGCGAAGCACTTTCTCCAGTAGACTACTACAGCTTTGCTGTCGAACGGCCAGGTACAGGAAATCTTTCTTGCTGCATGTCATTTCACTGTACAATAACTCACTATGATGTTATATTATGGTCATAACAATGTTGCCACACTGCACCTTACAGTCTAACTGGTACCTCACATTTCACTCTGCTACTGATAGTCCTTCATTGTGTAACGGGATGATTCATGTGTTTATATGGGTCATCATATATTAAGCTATGTTGTATATAGGTTTCATAGTCGTGTTAGTTTTCATTTCCATGGGTAATCCCTTTGTCTGTCATGCGTGCATTTCTGTTGTTTGGTTCTCTACTGTCATGCTGCTGTTACACTGTAATTTCCCAGTTTGGGACCAATAAAGTACATCTATCTATCTATCTAACTATCTGTCTGTCTGTCTGTCTATCTAGGGATCATCACCAAAATGTTAGGGGTCCCTCTGTAGCCCAAGGACCACCTCTTGTAAAAATTTCATCCAAATCCATCCAGTAGTTTTGGAGTACACGCATGCGCAGTGAAAATAATCTGCAGTTCACATGCCCGTACTGTCGACGGCAGCCAAGAGCCACCAAACTGATTTGAACAGCTGCCATCCAAACACAAAAGAAGAACATGGTGGCAGATGTTTTAAATAATGACAGCCAAGACGAACAGAAGCTTTTGCTGTTTAGTGGCAGAGGAAGAAAGCAGATGGCCAAAAAGATGGACGTTTGTTCACCCAGTATTGGTGGATTGCTCAGTACTTCCCTGCGATGGGAGCTTCCGGGCGCATGCGCAGTTCACTGCAACCATTTCCGGACGAGGAATGTTGAGACTTGGAGTTTTTAGCGAGTTTTACCTCGTCCTTCCTCTGCAAAACTAAACAGCAAAACCAGTGTGAAAACAATCGATGTGATGAATAAGTAGTGCAGTTGCTGAATATGTTTTTTTTCAGTAACTGCTATTTTATAACAGTTCAGCTCCATGTGCTGTAAAAAAATGTGCTGTGTTGTGTTGTAAAAAAGTCCCGCTGCCGCCTTTAGTGGCCCGGCATAGTTATTATAATACGTTTTCCCCCAGCTTCATTGATGTTAAAGGTGAGTTAAATTTCTGTTTGTTTCAGAAACAAAGCCTTATGTTGGAATTCTGGCAATTCGAGAAAATATGGTGAGGCAACGATACAAGCCTTTAGTTCCAGTTAATTTTGACCAGGCGAGCTGACAGGTGGACGGTCAGACTCACACACATACACACACACACATCAACACATAGATGCATTAAGTGATTACTGTATGCCTCTCCATTTCATCGAGGCATAAAAATAATCCCACAGGTTCAGGTACTTAAACCATGTTCCCATGGCCAAGGTGACAAAGCACAGATGCCATATTGGTGCTGATAAGAAACACAAACAAGCCATTGAGCTACATAGGCATGTACTGCATTTTCTTCATTTTGGCTGAAGAAGTTGAATATTTTATTAAGTAAACAGCATTCGTTGTCATGTATAATGTCTGATCATGGTAGAAAATTAATAAAAAAGTAAAAAGGTTTAGTTTTAACAATGTTATTAATTGATTTAAACACTGATGTGACCGTTTTCAGCACCCAAATATCAACTTTGTCTCCTGTGTATGCAAGTGATTATGTTTTTCATTCTTCTTATATTTATACTAGGATTGATGCCCGTCGAATATTGCATGCAGTGTCTGATGATGGTGGTACTACAATAGCAATAGCAAGCAAGTTTTGTTCACATACATAGACATACAGTACACCAGTGACACAATACAGTTGGCATGCATTAAGTATGATGATACAGAAAGAGCAATAGCAAGGTTATCAAATAGAAACTTGCTGCACCAATGAACATTTTAGACATCTGCTAAGATGTTAAGTGGTTAGTTAGTACTGACTCACTTCAGTCATTTCCATTTTAATCAGTTACCCTGCGGAACGGTCCATGGGATCTCATGAAATCCTTTTCTACTCATGGATCAGTAATTTTATAATATTGTGTTCTGAATTTTGGACACTAAAATTATGGAAAGGTCAAGTAAAAAAAAAAGACTAAAGCTGGGAAATGTGGCATTTCTAAATTATAGTACAGCCCTACGCAGAGGGTTTTCACTGACTGAGCACATGCAGGCCCCAAAAAATGACGCAGTGGTCACAGTGAACTGCACATGCGCCAGGAAACTCAGGGATGGCAGGACCTCAAAATAAACGTGCATTCTTCTACTGTGAAGTGGCTCGTCTGTTAATTTTTCACCCAGAACAACAAAACAGTAAATTATATTCCTACCTGTTTCATTGCTTTGTATTTGTCCGTAGCTTGTGACAGCAGCTGCTAAAGATGTGGTTTTGGGGCTGGGGAAAATTGTTTCAGTCACTTTATGGTAAATATATACAGCATGTAAGGCATTTAATCCACAGATTACTAAAAGTAAAAAAAAAACCTCCGCCACCGAGCTCTTCTTTTGTGTTTCGATTGCAGCTGTTAAAACGTTTAAATTTATTTTCACTGCGCATGCGTGAAACGTGGCTGCTGAACGGTAACGGCAGTAGCTCAAAAACAACTCTGAATATTGCCGTGTACACAAACGCAGTCCACAGAACGCAAATGTTATCCCCTCGGAGGAACTCGGAACAGGCCTTTATGTCTCCACCTAGGCGTGCATTTTCACACTTTCCATTCATTGTCTATGTAGCACGCCCCACATGCACTCTGGTAGTGTGCCGTCAAGAAACCCGAGCCGTCACTTGGAGGTGCCCGCACTTCCTCCTCCCGAATCCCCACTCAGATCCACTGCATATGAGAAGCAGGCGCATGGAGCTGATCGCTTCATGGAACTTTTAAAATAGTGGTTGTTAGTAAAAAGTAAAGGCATATTTGGCAACTACACATTTATTTCTCAGCTCAACCGTTTTCAGAAAAATGTTTCGCTTTTTATTTTTCAAGATATAGGCACCAATTCTTAGTAGCCTCGTGCAGCAGGTAGTTGCAATCAGAGAGGAGACCCACGCCACTCGTGTCCAGACTGCAAATGAGTTGTTGCGTGCACCCCTCCCCATCCCCCCTGCCAATCCTGCCCTGTTTTAGAGGAAGCCGTTTATTGGAGATGATACACGAGCATACAGCCTGTACTGTCCCAAGCCGGATAAAGGAGGAGGGTTGGACGTAGCGCTAGCAATTCCACCCCACATAAGTCTTTTGATAGATAGATGTACTTTATTGATCCCAAACTGGGAAATTACAAATTAAATTTGATATTCTAACATTTAACAATGCAGGACAAAACTGATTTATGTAATGTGGGTCTCAACAAATCATTAGTCATGAAGTTATTGTGAGAAGTGATGGCCTATTTAAATGTCATTATTAAACCAAACAAACCAAGAATCAACAGAAGAAAGTTAATTTGTAGTTCTGAACTTGTAGGGTGTTTTTTTTACTTACTTTTTGTCTCTCCCACAACATTATTCTTCTCTCCTACTGTGTCCATTACAATTACATGCAAATGACTAATTATGCAAATTAGGCGATGACATCATTTAGCAACTTCTAGTGACTTAGGACAGCCAGTAGCTACTTTCCCGACTGAGGAATTGGCAACACTGCTCCAGTCATCTTTTCTTTTGATGAACAGTTGTTGTTGTGATGCTTTTGGTGAAGCGCCGATGTTCACTTACATTTAGACCAATCAGTAGTTAGGTAATTTTTGTGGGACTTACTGTAAATGGTTTCTGTTACTGTTTGTGGGAATGTGCAAGCAAGCAAGAGGAACTGGCACCTAGAGTCCCTGGTGCTAAAAAGGTTCCAGTGATGGAAACAGCTGTAGTTTTGTTATATAGAGTATTCAGGCACAGCAGGTTAAGCTGTAAATTTGATCATGTGCGTTATGATATCCTTGGACAAAATAATTGTTTCTTCAACCCTTATGCTTGTGGAGGATGAAAGCACTTGAGACACGAGCTGACGATGCAGAGGTTTATTTCTTCTCCAACACAGAAACAGACTCCTCTGAGTGCTAAAGCGAACTGCTTTATACATTTTCTTTCCGCTTCTGGCACTCAGGGTAACACATTTGCGCCCCTGCGTCCTCAGGTGTGTGCCTGGCACAGTGGGGGCGAAAGGCACATCTTTATTTACTACATACCCCCCGGTGCTCTGGCACCCCTGGCTAGCACCCCCAACACCCCGAAGTACTGGGTGGAGTGTCATCTCCTTTGTGTCACCACACAGCCCCCCCGCTCCCCCGGAACACCCAGAAGGGGTCCTAACCCTCCGGACCGTTGGGCTTGAACGGTCGAAGCGCCTTCCTGTCGAGGCAGGTATGAGAAAGGCTTGGTCTCTGGAGGGGGAAAGGGGGGAATGGAAAAAGTTAGTTTTCTGAAAACAGTCCGCTGTTGGGGGAACACTAACCTGCAGACCCACTGTAGGAGGGCGCCCGGACCGGGGAGCTTGAGCCAACTCCACCTGCTTGTCTGCCAACACAGGCTTCAGCCTGTCTATGCAGATGGTTTCCTTACGCCCCCCCACCCCAAAGTCTAACACAAAATGTTTCTCCCCAGTTTCCATCACTCTGAACGGGCTGTCATACGGCAGACGCAGCGGGGTTCTATGGGCGTCGTGCCTGACGAAAACGAATTTGGTGTTCTCTAAGCGCTTTGGAACAAAAGTGCGGGGAAAACAATGGTGCGCCGGGCCCAGAACACTGGCAACCCCTATACTGGGAAAAAACGTGCATGGGCGGATCAGTACCGGGCGCGGGGCTCTCTGGCAAAAATTCTCCCAGGATCCGCAATGGCTGAGAAAAACGAGTTCTGCCGGGGAAGCTGCCAAATCTTCTTTAGGTGCAGAGCGCAACACCAATAGGACCCAAGGCAGGCGGTCGACCCAATTTGCATCTGTTAGCAAGGCTCTGAGCACTGCTTTAATCGACCTGTGAAAATGCTTGCACAAACCGTTAGCCTGTGGGTTGTATTCAGTGGATTTTGACCCCCAGGCTGTCAGTCATCGCGGCCACAATTTGCAGACCCCTGTCGGAAGTGATGTCCGATGGGGATCTGAACCGTGCGACCCAAGATGACAAAAACGCGCAGGGTACCTCGGCCGACGTGGTGGAACTCAGCGGAACTACCTCTGGCCAACGTGTAGTGTGGTCCACGATTGTTAAAAGGTGTATGAACCCCTGCAACGGCAGAAGGGGACCCACTAAGTCCACGTGTACATGGTCCAACCTCCTGGCTGGAATTTGAAAAGGCTCGAGGGGGGGCTTTGGTGTGCTTGTGCACCTTAGCCCGTTGGCACGCAACGCACACTGCAGCCCATTCTTTCACATCCCTGCGTAAGTGAGGCCAGACGAATTTGGACCCCACTAGTTTATCTGAGGCTCGCACGCCGGGATGTGAAAGGGAGTGGACGGACTTGAAAACGCAGTGGCCTCAGGAGCTCAGAACCATGGGGTGGGTGCGGCCGGTGGAGATGTTGCAGAACAAGGGGGGGCACCCTTCTTGTACCATCTTGCTCTCAAGTTTTAATCCGGTAGCTGCAGACTGGAGCGTGCAAATGTCTGCATCCCCATGTTTGGTCGGCAGCCATTGCGGAAAAATTGATGCTCATGTATACCACAGAGACCAGCACGCCTGGCAAGCAGTCTGCCACAACATTTAATTTACCAGCTACATGTTGGATGTCAGTCGCGAACTCCGAAATTGCGGCCAAGGGCCGTTGTTGCTGAGCTGACCACGGTTCCAAGACTTTGGACATCGCGTAGGTCAGTGGTTTAGCTATGCAGTGCAATGAGCTGACAACACAGAGGATTATTTCTCCTCCAACACAGAAACAGACTCTTCTGAGTGCCAAAGTGAACTGCTTTATACATTTTCTTCCAGCCTCTGGCACTCAGGGTAAACACATTTACATACCTGTTACCAAGTGTGAACACACATCAACATACACATTAACACATTTGCGCCCCTCCGTCATCAGGTGTGAGCCTGGCACAGCGGGGGGGTGAAAGGCACATCTTTATTTACTACATACTCCCCGGTGCTCTGGCACCCCCAACACCCCGAAGTACTGGGTGGAGTGTCATCTCCTTTGTGTTACCACATGCTAACCAAAATTAACAGTTGATGTCTGTCTCATCTATTTGGTGGATGATGATGCCCCACCCCCCAAAAAAATTCTTCTGAAATCAAGTAAGGGTAAGATGTGGCAGCAATAGGAATAGTTTCTTAATTAAGCTTACAACATAATGGAGTAAGAGTGAATGTTAGTTACTTTTAGAAACTGAACAAATAGGACTTTCACTATTGTCACATAGGATGGACATAATACACAAATGACCTTGTAAGCTTTGCATTCCTGCTGTGTGGGAGCGGAGCGGAGGGAAGTCAGTGAAGGGAAACCAAAGGAAAGGAGCATAGTCGATGCTTTATTTCTCTCCTGAGTTTCTCTTTCACGCTGTCTCCCCGCCTTTCGTTTGTGCTCTCCTGTCTTTTGTCCTCTAATTGACGCGCCTACACACTCTTGCATACCTTCGTGTATGCTGATCCTGTTGTGCACATCGTCTATATATACACCTGCAGCGATGTGTATATGCGTACACACACACAGTCCTGCTCACTGCCCTTTTGGTTCTCCTGTTAGAGACACGCCTACTCACAGATCATGAACCCATCAGAAACACGCACATACACAGAAAACACAAAAAGGTTAAGTCCATCACGACTCAGAGCTTGTGTTTTTTAGAGATAAGTTAATAACTCGGGGGTAAACGTCTCAAGGGAAGTGTGTTTTAATGATTTCATTTGTGTGCAAATTGGATTGAGAGTAGGAGTCTCTTTATTAGAGGAAAAAAAGGCAAAGGATGTTGATTTACATGATCACAGTGTGTCTCCCTTTCTGTATGTGCCATTGTGTGCTTCTAAATATACATTGGAGGTATACCTTATCATCTTTTCACTTTGTAAAAAAATAGTTCCCTGTCACTGCCATTGATTTGTTCTTGTCATTCCCTGTCCATCCTGCCTCTGACATTTCTTATCCATCGCCCCCCCCCCCCCCACACACACACATGGTGACTGTTGTGCAAAGCTTTTGTTTTCAGCATCTATACCCTCCAGCCATGTTCAGCCACATCACATCCCTGTGGATTACACAGAACAAAGTTACGGTACAGCTCTCATAAAACCACTTTTCTATGTGGTTTCCTGTGTTATAGAAGCTAGACAGCAGCAACCACAGACATTTTAAGACATCAGATTTTGAAATCTGACCATGAGCTCTTGCTGAGAATTTAGCTAGAGATGCACAGACTCAGTTTTGGGATTCCTGATATCAACACCCAGTGACCAGTCACAATTCAGTGTTAAATATTGAATGAAAAACCTCTAAATTGCTGAACCAGAGCAATATTTATGTTTGTGTCTAACTGTGTTAGACTTAAATTTAAGAGTATATTTTATACAAGTATAACGTTATAGAACAGAGCAGATAATTTTCTAAAGTTTCCTTGGACATATAAATCATATATTTACATCAGACAAACAATACAGTGGTTAACACTGTGGACCGGAGGGTGTGCTCCAACTTTAGAGGGATCACACTCCTCAGCCTCCCTGGGAAGGTCTATGCCAAGGTACTGGAGAGGAGAGTCCGGCCGTTGGTCGAACCTCGGATTCAGGAGGAGCAATGTGGTTTTCGTCCTGGCCGTGGCACATCGGACCAGCTCTTTACCCTCTCGAGAATTCTTGAGGGTTCGTGGGAGTTTGCCCAACCAGTTTACATGTGTTTTGTGGACTTGGAGAAGGCATTTGACCGCGTCCCTCGTGGATTTTTGTGGGGGGTGCTTCGGGAGTATGGGGTATCGGGCTTGTTGTTACGAGCTATTCGGTCTCTGTACGACCATTGTGAGAGTTTAGTTCGTATTGCCAACACTCGGTCGGAGTCATTCCCAGTGAGAGTTGGACTCCGCCAGGGCTGCCCTTTGTCACCGGTCCTGTTCATAATTTTTATGGACAGGATTTCTAGGCGCAGCCAGCGAATGGAGGGTGTCATGCTTGGTGACCACAGGATCTCATCTCTGTTGTTTGCAGATGATGTTGTCCTGTTGGCTTCATCCAGCAATGACCTACAGCTCTTGCTGGGACGGTTTGCCGCTGAGTGTGAAGCGGCTGGGATGAGAATCAGCACCTCCAAGTCCGAGTCCATGGTCCTCAGCCGGAAAAAGGTGGATTGTCCTCTCCGGGTTGGGGACAGGCTCCTGCCCCAAGTGGAGGAGTTTAAGTATCTTGGGGTCTTGTTCACGAGTGAGGGGAAAATGGAGCGAGAGATCGACAGACGGATTGGAGCAGCATCTGCAGTGATGCGGACGTTGTACCGGTCTGTTGTGGTGAAGAGGGAGCTTAGTTCTAAGGCAAAGCTCTCGATTTACCAGTCAATCTACGTTCCTACTCTCACCTATGGTCACGAGCTTTGGGTAATGACCGAAAGAACGAGATCGCGGATACAAGCGGCTGAAATGAGCTTTCTCCGTAGGATTGCTGGACTCACCCTCAGAGATAGGGTGAGGAGCTCAGTCATCCGGGAGAGGCTCAGAGTAGAACCGCTGCTCCTCCACATTGAAAGGAGTCAGTTGAGGTGGTATGGGCATCTGATTAGGATGCCTCCTGGACGCCTCCCACTTGAGGTGTTTCAGGCACGTCCCACTGGGAGGAGACCCCGGGGCAGACCCAGGACTCGGTGGAGAGACTATGTCTCCCAGCTAGTCTGGGAACGCCTTGGTATCCCCTCTGAAGAGCTGGAGCAGGTGGCTGGGGAGAGGGAAGTCTGGGCTTCTCTGCTTGAACTGCTGCCTCCGCGACCCGGACCTCCGGAAAAGCGGTAGAAGATGGATGGATGGATGGATGGTTAACACTGTTGTCTCACAGCTGGAAGGTTCTTGGTTTGAATCCCCAGACTGTCGGGTAGAAATCTTTCTGTGTGGAGTTTGCATGTTCTCCCTGTGCATTTTGGGTTTACTCCAGATTCTCCAGTTTCCTCCCACAATCCAAACACATGCATGTTAGGTTAAATGGCAATTCTAAATTGGCTTTAGGTATCTACAGTGGTGTGAAAAAGTGTTTGCCCCCTTCCTGATTTCTCATTTTTTTGTGTTTTTCAAATTTAAATATTTCAGATCATCAAACTAATTTAAATATTAGACAGAGATACCACAAGGAAACACAAAATGCAGTTTTTAAATGAAGGTGTTTTTTAGGGGGGGGGGGGAATCCCAACCTACATGGCCCTGTGTGAAAAAGTGATTGCCCCCTAAACCTGATAAGTGGTTGGGCCACCCTTAGCAGCAACAACTGCAATCAAGCATTTGCAATAACTGGTAATGAGTCTTTTACAGTGCTGTGGAGGAATTTTGGCCCACTCATCTTTGCACAATTGTTGTAATTCAGCCACATTAGAGGGTTTTCGAGCTTGAACTGCCTTTTTAAGGTCATGCCACAGCATCTCAATCGGATTCAGGTCAGGACTTTGACTAGACCTCTCCAAAGTGTTCATTTTGTTTTTCTTAAGCCATTCAGTGTCATAACCCAAGTGTCGGTTCTGTCCACACTCGGGTCTCATATCATATTTCCCTGGCTTTGGCAGCAGAGGATTCCCTCTTGCTCCTCGGGCTCTTATTGTGAAGGCGCCCGGGGGAGCTCCCTGCTGTCAAAGTCAGCTGCTGCGCTGCTGTCATTGGGAAGCAGCTGCGCCGCATTGGGGTCAGTAGCCGCCAGAGATAAAAGCGGGTGCTGAATGTCCTCCAATGCGGCAGTCTCTATTATGCTCTGTTATGTTCCTGTTAATCTCTGTTGATTCCTGTTAATGGTCCTGTTTGTAAGGTACGTTCAGTGTGACTAACCTTCATTGTTATTCGTCTGGCGCATCGGGCGCTCCCCGGCTCAGACGTGCCCATTCCTTGTGTGTATTCCTATGCCTGCCTAACCTGCACTGTAAATAAACATCACTGCAAACTCACTGGTGACTGAGGCGTCTTGTGATGGTCCGTGAGGGCCATCGTGACATTCAGAGGTGGACTTGCTGGTGTGTTTTGCATCATTGTCCTGCTGCAGAACCCAAATGCACTTCAGCTTGAGGTCACGAACAGATGGCTGGACATTCTCATTCAGGATTTTTTGGGAGACAGCAGAATTCATGGTTCCATTTACCACAGCAAGTCTTCCAGGTCCTGAAGCATCAAAACAACCCCAGACCATCACACTACCACCACCATATTTTACTGTTGGTATGATGTTCCTTTTCTGAAATGCTGTTACTTTTACAGATGTAATGGGATACACACCTTCCAAAAAATTCAACTTTTGTCTCATCAGTCTACAGAGTATTTTCCCAAAAGTCTTGGGGATCATCAAGATGTTTTCTGGCAAAACTGAGGCGAGCCTTTATGTTCTTTTTGCTCAGCAGTGGTTTTCGTTTTGGATCTGCCATGCAGGCTATTTCTTATGGTGGAGTCATGAGCACTGACCTTAACTGAGGCAAGTGAGGTCTGCAGTTCTTTGGATGTTGTTTTGGGGTCTGTTGTGACGTCTTGGATGAGTCGTTGCTGCGCTCTTGGGGTAATTTTGGTCAGCCGGCCACTCCTGGGAAGGTTCACCACTGTTCCATGTTTTCACCATTTGTGGATCATGGCTATCACTGTGGTTCGCTGGAGTCCAAAAGCTTTAGAAATGGCTTTATAAGCTTTTCCAGACTGATAGATCTCAATTACTTTGTTTCTCATTTGTTCCTGAATTTCTTTGGATGGCAGCATGATATCTAGCTTTTGAGGATCTTTTGGTCTACTTCACTTTGTCAGGCAGGTCCTATTTAAATGATTTCTTGATTGAGAACAAGTGTGGCAGTAATGAGGCCTGGATGTAGCTAGAGAAACTGAACTCAGCTTTCCAAAGATGTGATAAACCACAGTTAATTTATGTTTTAACAGGGAGGGGGCAATCACTTTTTCACACAGGGCCATTTAGGTTTGGATTTTTTTTTTTTACCCTTAATAATAAACACCTTCATTTAAAAACTGCATTTTGTGTTTACTTGTGCTATCTTTGTCTAATATTTAAATTGGTTTAATGATCTGAAAGTGTGACAAACACAAAAAACGAGAAATCAGGAAGGGGGCAAACACTTTTCACACCACTGTATCTCTGCCCTTAGGAGGGTTAGTGTAGTTACTAGTTAAGCACTTTGAATTGTCTTTAAATAGTGATCCTTAAAGGTGTTCTTATGGTGGAGCTGAACTTGCAGCAGAGGGTCTGATAGGCTTTTTAAAAAATAAATAATCTTGCATATTCTTATATATGTTTTTAGAGATTTTCCTTGATTTAACAAGGCTAGGACCCAAAAGCAGAACATAACCATACGGAGAAATGAACTGAGGCAAGTGAATGTATTTTATTGAACTGTTTACAGTTGTGGCAGTAGGTCCTGCAGAGTGGAGAATATACAGTAACTCCTGTAAGGGGGGAGAAAAGGAGAAGTGAGTGGCAGGGGTAGACTGAGGCAACTATGGTTTTCAATATTTCCACAAGTGAGTTCTTACTTGCTGGACGGAGGTGTCTTCCAGGTGAGTGTTTCGACAGGTGAAGTGTGAGCCTGTGAGGACTGGAGGTAAGAGTTCATTACATTAATGAATGGCAAGTACGAGTCCTTACTTGGATTATTTCAGAGAGGTTTTGATCCAGGTGAGGGATTCCAACCAGTAGCACAAGGTGGAGAAGGTCCTGAGGTGAGTGAGGTTAGAATAATATTGGATGCGAATATGAATCCTTACTTGGGTTTTGTCCTTCAAGAGGAGAGTGAGACCAGGTGAGGTTGTCCAGAGAAGGGGAGGTGAGGCAGCAAGGAGTGGACAGGTTGCTGGGTGAGCATGTCGGAGGATCCAAGGAGGATGAGGCACCAAGCTGGCTGGTAGTGTTCAACCTTGGGAAAACAAGGAGCAGTATGATTAGCAGGAGTTAACCCTTTGAGTGTGAGAATTTGCATGCCCCCAGTGGCAGAGCGCGGCACTGCCCCTGCCTTCTCACTCTGACTTTGTCAAAAGTAAGTGAGAAATTTCTGTTTTTTTTTTTAAATGTACTGATTTCTTGTTCATATACACTACCGTTCAAAAATTTGGGGTCACTTAGAAATTTCCTTATTTTTGAAAGAAAAGCACTTTTTTTCAATGAAGATAACTTTAAACTAATCAGAAATACACTCTAATATCTAATATACATTGGTAATGTGGTAAATGACTATTCTAGCAGCAAATGTCTGGTTTTTGGTGCAATATCTACATAGGTGTATAGTGGCCCATTTCCAGCAACTATCACTCCAGTGTTCTGATGGTACAATGTGTTTGCTCATTGCGTCAGAAGGCTAATGGATGATTAGAAAACCCTTGTGCAATCATGTTAGCACAGCTGAAAACAGTTTAGCTGGTTAGAGAAGCTATAAAACTGACCTTCCTTTGAGCAGGTTGAGTATCTGGAAAAAATTATTTCAAATACAAATCATTATTTCTAACCTTGTCAATGTCTTGACTATATTTTCTATTCATTTTTCAACTCGTGATGGTAAATAAGTGTGACTTTTCATGGAAAACACAAAATAATTGTCTGGGTGATCCCAAACTTTTGAACGGTAGTGTACTTTGAAGATAAGATGACGAGGTACCACTGTACAAAAAACGGTGTCAAAAGACTGAACCATTTTTTGTGTAAATATATCCAAAGTCCAGTTTTGACTGAGTTATGGAATTTAAAGAGGTGCCATGACATTATGCAAATTAGATACATAAATTTATTCCTGTCTGAAACTTTGGATCATATTTTACATCTTTCTAATTGACAGTAAGCCATTATCTCTTACCACTTTCAAGTTATAGCCTTGGAAATCTGAACTATTTTATTGACAAAAAATATTTACCACTCTTGACCACTAGGGGGTATGTCGCAGTTTGGCACCATACACACTCAGAGTTAAGAGTCCTGAGTTAAGAATTTACATTCAGTCTTTGTTTGTCATGAGGAGAAGATTTACTGTGATTATCCCATGCAGCTCAGCTCAAGAGTGATGGCTTGTCTAGCTGTGAGAAATGATTACCCACAGGTGAGGGGAATCACCAAGCTGCCACCATTTAACCACCCAGCTCCTGATGAAAGGTGGTATGCAGCCAACAAAGAACAAAACAGGGCAAGATAGGGCAGCGCTCACCCAGATTCATGACATTCTTGCTTGGATGAGGCTGTTGGAATGACAAATGCAGCCACTTTAATTGTGCTGATTGTAACAAAGTAAAATATCCATAAATTATGAGACTATTTTTTACCCAAAATAGTACAAAGACTGTACATGTGTGTATAAGTTTTTTTTTTTAATCTTTTTGATTTCAGCAGAGCAGCAGCAAGAGCTTGTCAACTGCGTTCCATAATCTTAACAATACTCTATGTATGTATATCATGAGAATGGAGAAAGTATTGAAAGTAAAATGCAACATTCTTTTCTGGTGTGGAATTTCAGCTACTGAATGTCAGAGCTGCTGTAATTTTATGTAAAACTGCAGTCAAAGCCTCTTACTACAAAGCCGTGCTGCTGTCAGCTAGCTTTGGGATTGTTCTGATGAAATAAGTGAGAACTTCTCAGAAAAAGATGTCACCTGGATCGGGGAGTCCGTTACCATAAAATAGTATGAATCATTCAGTCCATTATCTCATGTTTTCTTGGTCTTTTAAGCTTGAAATCTAGGATTTTCAAAAACCATTTCAAATTTCATCATTTGGGCACATGACAGTTTGTTTGCTTCAGTCCATCTTGATGTTGTTTTTGTTTTCTCATTTTTTGTATTGCATAGAAAAGCTACAGATGACGTGAATGTTACTAAAATAAGCTTGGACAAAGGACTAAACATCTACTTTATTTCCAACATAAGTCAAAGTTTTCTGAGCAACCTATTTTGCTCTTTTTTCCCATGTTGACATACCTGACACAGCAGGTAACCATTGCTAATCGAGGTGTCTGGTTTGGTAGATGATCCAGCTAAGAAAATGGGTGTCTAGTGGGAATGCACAGTGACAGCACCCACTCCTAGACTCTTCCTGCTTTTCTCACTTATAATGCCACTCTCTGAAAGTGCAGCCATGGATATGAAGTGTTCACTGGCTAGACGAGGTAATTTCCTGCGGAAGTGAGCAAGGAAGAGGAGGGAGTTTCGCCAGGATGAGGGCATTTGGTCAGGGATGTAAGGTGGAGGTCTTGGTGAGTGGGGGATGTTAAAGACTTGAGATTAATGGTCTAAAGGGTAAAGTTGATGTAAGCCCTGTAGATGGGAGATGACATTTATAAAAAAGGAAGTGAGAAAGTGGAGAGGAAGAAGGGGATGATTTCAGAGAGTGGCACAGGTGCTGCGGGTGGAGGTGTGAGCGTTATAACAGCCTTTCTACTCAGCCCACCGAAAGAATCATTTATGTAGAGGGGTTGGGTTATGGTCGAGGCAGAGCGACATGGAGGACGAGGGCACGACATGTCAGCAGGCCTCTGTTCTTCCACAGCTTTGAAGTAGCCGCTGAGTTTAGTTTAAGCTAATGAACCCCACAGGAATGTGAGCGGTAGACAGCAAGGGGGAGTGTTGTTGAGAGGGAAAGTCCTAGTACTTTTACTCAAGTGCTTTGTTTAAGATGGAAATGCTGCACTTTTTTCTTTTTAGGTATAGTAGTAAAATGTTCTTTTGTGCTTGTAATTTTTAATGCAACAATTAAAAAGGAATGTACTCAGCTCAACTAAATTAACAATAATTAACAATAACTTCTGTCCCAGTAGTCACTCTGCCCTATTTGTGAAGCATCAGTTTTTGTTTAAAAGAGTTTAAAATAGTAAATAACAGGTAGTAACTCAGTTTGAGTTCATAAAACTAACAAGGGCTTGTAGGAAGTTGAAGATGTTCATACAGATGAATGAATGAATTGAATGAATGAATGAATTTATTTATTTCGGATAGTACATTACAGGTTAAAAGAAACTGTATAATATAACAAGGTCAAATTAGACAAAGACTCCTTCTACTATACAATTCCACGTGAGTTATCCGAAATGGGTGATGGCTGAAGCCGCAGCTTATATTGCCCACCCATATTCCATCCAAGAATTCAAAGGAGAAAAAAGAGAAAACAAGACAAGAGCGATTACAATTTAAAACAAGGCTAAGACAAAATATGACTGAGAGAAAAAGAAAACTGAGCTAGTCTAAGTTAAGCGGTTACTATTCAAAAACAAATCTAAGACATAGTGTCACAGAGAAAAAAGAAAAACTAAGCTATAACACAACACAGGCTGGAAATGTCAATCCTTATGTGAGTTTACATGTCGTCTTGTAAATATGTTTGGAGTATTTCTTCCTTTAGTTTTTGTTTAAATTGTCCAAGCTTTGTACATGATTTTAATTCAGGTCCAAAATCGTTCCATAATCTGACACCTTGCACTGAAATACAGTGTTGCTTGGTAGTTGTTCTCACTGTAGGCTTTTGAAATATACATGTTCCTCTGAAGTGATATCGTTTCTCCCTTGTTTGGAACAACTTTTGGATATTTGCGGGCAGTGATAGATTCTTCACTTTGAACATTATTATTGCGGTTTTAAAGTCGATCAGATCTTTCAACTTGAGAGTTTTTTGTTTAAGAAAAAGTGGGTTTGTTGGTTCCCTGTAAGCTGCTTTGTTGATTATTCTAATAGCTCTCTTTTGAAGCATAAAGAGTGGATATATGTTTGTTTTATATGTATTTCCCCATACTTCATTACAATATGTCATGTATGGGAGTATTAATGAATGATACAAGGTGTATAGTGTGGGTTGATTCAGCAAATTTTTCACTCTGTGTAATATTGCAATTGATTTGGATACTTTACCTTTTATATAATTAATATGTGGCTTCCAACACAGTTTGTTATCAATTATTACTCCAAGGAATTTAGTTTCGGATACCCTTTCAATCTCTACACCATTTACACTGAGTTTGGGTACTGGGTAGTTGTGATGGTTGTTAAAGACTATAAATTTTGTCTTGCTTAAATTGAGCGTTAATTTGTTTGAATCAAACCACAGTTTCAGCTTTCCTAATTCCTTTCCGAGTGTATCCAGAAGTTGTTCCAAGTTGTTTCCACTGCATAGCAGGTTAGTGTCATCAGCAAACAATATTAAGTCCATTTTTTCTGAAACTTTACATATATCATTTATATACATATTGAATAATAATGGTCCCAAAACTGAACCCTGTGGGACTCCACAGGTGACCTTCAGTAGCTCTGAGTTTTTGTTGTTAACACATACAAACTGATATCTATTCTTTAAGTAACTTCTTAACCAGGACTGTGCTACCCCTCTGATACCACAATTTTGTAGTTTCTTTAATAATAGATTGTGATCTACTGTATCAAATGCTTTTTTAAGATCCAGGAATACTCCAACTGAATACTCTTTATTTTCAATGGCTGTTGATATTTTTTCTGTAAATTCCATTAAGGCATATGCTGTTGTCCTTTTGTGTCTGAACCCATATTGCTGCTCACACAATAAATCATTCTTCAGTATGAAGTTGTCAATTCTCTCATAGAATATTTTTTCAAGTATCTTGGAAAATTGCGGTAATAGTGAAATTGGTCTGTAGTTGGAGAGTTCCCCTCTGTCGCCTGTCTTGTAAATCGGAATTACTTTAGCTATTTTCATTGCATTGGGAAATATACCTGATTGGAGAGACAGGTTACAGATATACGTCAGTGGTTTCACTATGCATTCGATAACAGTTTTGACTAGTAGCATATCAATACCATCGCAGTCAGTAGATGTTTTACTTTTGAACGATTTAACAATTTCAATGACCTCTCTTTCGTCTGTGTTCTTTATGAAGATGGTGTCTTTTACAGCAGTGTTATTGCATATTGAATCACCTGTTGGCACCGTAGTGGGTATTTCTCGGGCCAGTTTAGGTCCAATGTTAACAAAAAAATTATTAAATTCATCTGCAGGTGAAGCTATATTCACATTCGGAGTCGATTTATTATTTTTTGGAGTGTTAGTTGGGTAGCTGGTATTTCTGCTTTTATTTCCAAGGATACTGTTGATTATTGTCCATGTATTTTTAATATTGTCTTTGTTTTTTTCCAGTTCTTTACTGTAATAGTCTCTTTTACTACATCTTATTATATATGTTAACTTATTTTTGTATGTTTTATACCGCTGCTCTGCTTCTTTTGTCCTTTTCTTTATGAAAGCTTTATATAATAAATTTTTCTTTTTACACGCCTTTTGTAGTCCTTTGGTTAGCCATGGTTTGTCAGTAAATTTGTGTTTAAGCTTTTTTTTAACTAATGGGCAGTTTTTTTCATAAAGAGTGGTTACAATGTTTGTAAATGTGTCATAGGCTTCATTTACATCTGATACATAGACTTCTGTCCAGTCTTGCTTCAGCAAGTCCTCTTTAAAAGAACTGATTGCGTTTGGTGATTTGTGTCTGAACGATTTTGAGATTTTTTCTGGGTTGGGCCCCGTGTGGCCATGGATAAGTGCAAAGATTGGCAAGTGGTCGCTTATATCATTTATCAATAATCCACTTTCTATTTTCTTGTCGAGAACATTGACAAACAGGTTGTCAATAAGTGTAGCAGAGTGAGCTGTGATTCTACTGGGATGTGTTATTGTGGGATATAGACTCATGCTGTACATAGAGTTCATGAACTCTGTAACTACATTTTGTTGATGTGGATTAAGTAGATCAATATTGAAATCTCCACAAATTGCTACCATTTTCTTACTAGTAATATTATTGTACAGCTCGACTAATTTATCTCTGAATGTCTCAATGCAAGTTCCCGGCGTTCTGTATATGCAGCTTATGATTAGATTTTTTGTTTTGTCTAGGTCAATCTCAACAGTAACACATTCCAGAATCCCTGGTAGTGCTGAGGACATTTCATTTACAAGCTTACATCTATATAGGTCATCAATATACAATGCAACACCACCACCCTTTTTTTGAGATCTGTTAATGTTAAACATCTGATATCCCTCTATTGCCATCAGGGGAGCCTGGTCTGCATTAAGCCAGGTTTCAGAGACTGCTATAGCTGTGAATTTTCTGTTTAGCTGTTTTAAATAGTCCTGAATCTGTGAGAAGTTTTTGTTAAGACTTCTGCTATTGAAGTGTATTATTGACAGTTTACCATCTAATTGCACTTGACTTTTGAATTGCTTTTCAGTGTAATATTCACAGTGGTTATGAATATTATTGAAAAAGTGGTTATCAGGATCAATATCATTCTCCATCTCTTGTGGTTTATGTTCAGCATAGTGGCATATTTTTAGAGTTTGAGTTTCCTCACTCTGTGTTTCATAGTCAGTGTTCATTTGTATTTATCTAAGTCAGTAGCATCTCTGATCATTATACTTTTTGCTTGCTCAGGTGTTCCATTTAGTTTAATCCAAATTCTACAATTTCTTGTCCAGGTTGACTGTATCTTATTATGTTTCTTTAGCATCCGTGCCTGCCGTGCTAAGATATTCATTCATTAAGACATAATGTGTACTATGTAGAATTTAAGTTAAAAAACACTGTTCATACATGAAAACTCATTTCAGTTTGGCTAACAGCAATTTAACCATAGCCATAGTTACTGATTCAGTTTTGGGAGACTGTCCTGTCCAACAGAAAACACCCCATATGGGGTTTTTTTTTTTTTTTTTTTGTTCACCAGTAATGACCATCTTGTACATTTTGGCATTACATCATCTATAGGGGTTGTGTGCAAATAATGACATAAAGTGATGTGGTGGTGGTGGGTGTTACAGTTGCATTGTGTGTAAATTAGACATATTTTTTCTAACGCAGGATTTACACCGACTTTGGATGCAGTCTGTTGCAGATGCAGTGCAGATGTTCCCTTGCATTCATCCCTACCAGCTCTGTTTGTGTTTTGTAGTGGCATGGATAAAAATAAGGATCGAAATACATTGCGCAATAATTATACAAAATAACACAAGATCTCGAGGAAGACCCAAGAGTAACCGACATGAACCAGTCACGATCACGTGATAACAACAAAGAAGTGTGATGTAGCGGCTCTCCACCTGATTTTGGGGCTGTAAATAAAACGTAAGCAGCCTGTTAATTTTAATTCTATGAAGTGTTTGTATGTTGAGTAAAATTTTTACCTTCTCTGACACAGTGGTGGAGGAGGAGACTTCAGAAAATAACGGACGATCCTTAAATCATTTTTAATGATCAAACGGCTATTAAATACCACAAGACACCGTGGCATTTCTTGCAGATTGGATCCGACATCTGTCAAAAATAGACTTGTTGCGTTTCATTAGTGAACCAAATTTGACGAGCCGGATTCGTTCTGTTGTGATCCAGACCAGGTGGGGATTAGAAAATTGACGAGAATGGGAACTACTTGCTGCAGAGGCCGGATCACAGCCATAACATACTGCACCCGGGGTCAGTGTAAATCCAGGGTAACCCTAACAATTTCCCTAACCTTACCTGAGTATTTGTAATGCCTAACCCTAAACTACCCACCAAAAATGTGTATTTAATGCATAAAGGAAGTTAATTGTGAAACCAGAAGTGACTTGCAAATGAAAACGTGAATGTGAACGCAGGCAGGCAGTCACAGACAGTGACTAAAAGGCCACACTAGGATACACACACAACTCCAGTATCACAGTGGGCTTTTAGTCCCATCCTCCATCTCTCTCCCATCTCCACTCGAGGATTTGAGCAGCTTTCACACTATGAAACACCATGAAACATGGTAGCATCATTATCTTCAACACATTACTAGGGGTGTGCTATATTGTATCATTCACGATAATACCGGTATAAACTTTGATACTGGTGAAAAAATGAATATTGCGATATTTGGGGTCCGTTACGTTGCTGACGAAAATTACACGTTACCATAGAAACAGCAAAACAAACATGGCGTGGGAAGTGGCCGCTTCATGCTTAGAGCGTCTGCGTCTAGTTGTGAAGAAGTAATTTAGTTTTAAGGCTGTTTCAGACCACTGCTATCCTAAAAAAAGCAAACAAACAAACAAACAAAAAAATGGCACAGGGATGCCAATAATCTGCCCACATTTTACATTTTTTTCATAAATAATGGTGTAGTTATAGCCTAACTGCTAAAGTATAAATGAAAATATGTAAATTAAAAACTACAAACACAGACTTGTTAAGCTATATCACATTTTCAAAGAGCACCCAGAGTGAAGTAACCAACAGTCCTCTGGATTAGCTGCAGCTCTCAAAATACAATACATTTTGTGTTGTTTTTCTCCTCTTTGGCTCCTTCTTTCGTCGGTCAGGAAACAGGGGGTGATGTGTTAGTAATCTCCTGCCATGATCATGTTTGGTGATGTGGCATGATATGAGATGTAGTTTGCTAAGTGTTTTCACAAAAACTAAATATTACTCTGTTATTCTACGCAGTCGACAACTTTAACTACGTGGAAAATTAGCTTTTAAATTGACAAACATCATATGTGTAACTCATGGCAAAATTCGATCGGGATCAAAAGATAATTTCGCTCTTGCCATTCATTTCTATGGAGCTTTTTTCTGATTTAAGGTCCCATGTGCAGAAGTAGAGGTGGCGTGACTTAGGCTCTCTATAAAGTTTTTTTTTTTTTTTTTTTTCAAAAGGGTGGAAGTTCCGGGTCAGGTAAGATTTCTTTTCAAACAGCACCTCACAGTGGAAATTAGGGTACCCAACACAGTATTGCAGTTCTTACTGAGAGTTGACAGTAAATTACTGTTAGTTGTTAACGGTTACTAGAACACCTTTGAAGCGGAGTGATACATATCCAGTGAAATGTTGGAGTGCAGTTATCATGGAATATAGTAACTCCTGGAATCCCTATTGTCCAGTCAGATTGCTCAGTTGGAACTAACTGTTGTATAAAATTACATTTACAACTAGTCTGATACCTGTTATTTTAAAATGTTGGTCTACTAAAACTGTGGTGGTTTCTGGTTTCCAACAACAGGGTGACATAGGATGACATGAAATTCCCAGCCTGAATTTTTGTCCCAGTCCAGAGTGCACTTAAGACGTGGTGGTTTATATTATTTTCTGGTAATATTTGATACAGAATAAAAGAATATTTGAAACTCATTCTGAGCTGCGGTTTATAACCTGGAGAAATAAGAGTTTTTGTTTTTGCTAAATACGTTGAAGGAAAATAACGCTGGCCTGTGAAACTGTCCTTTATAAATTTAAAAGAAAAAATTGTATTCCATGATATCGTGAAGAATATCATTATTGTGAAAGTTCACAGAAATATTGTGATATCATTTTTAGGCCATATTGCCCACCCCTACACAGTACATCTGGTCTTAATCAACACTAGGGATGTACAAAATTAGATTTTTGTAAATTATTATCATTATTATGACTTTCTGATAACTGTTATGCCGATATTTTGGAAATAGTCTTTGCAGATGCTGATACTGATATGTGCACATATTTTTCCCACCTTGGTGCCCTTGGCCCTTGGATGGTCATGGTTTTGTTTTCCTCTCTTTGTCTGGACACTGCAGAGGAGGCTGCTGCTGAAGTTTTTTGTCTTCGCTACTGTAGCTTTCTCTTGTGTGGACTTCATGGATTAATTTTGTCATGTTGTGTCTTTTTGCTGTTTTTCCATATGTGATGACATCATTCCTTCGTGGCGTGGGAAAAGCATAACAGCAGAGTGTCACTTCTGACTGTCCACTGTTATATCTTATCGGCTGTAAATATTAATTTGTGGCGATGCGATAATAAATAATTTTAAATGCTGATACTGATAACGTGCCAGTATTATTGTGTGCCTTGTACCGACAGCAGAGAACAAAATCCAAAGCCGAAAAAGCAGTAACTCAAGGTGGAAAAAAAAAAACCTAAATCAAGTGGTTTAATGTGAAAAAGCCAAGACCTAGAATATAAACAGGAAACAAGATGATTGAATAAAAACAAAGAAGAGTGATTGACCAAAGGAAAATAGGTGAGGCCAACAGAGGAAACTCATAAATGCGGGCCAGATTGTTATAAAGACAGAAGCAATTTATACTTGTTTAAAGATGAAAAGTTAAACTAATGGAGAAAAACTAGTGTTTCCTCTTTAAACTTTTAAAATGACAAGTTGTTTGAATTAAAAAATTCAGTTTGTTCTTTATACAACACAAAAGGGTTCTTGCTTGTTACTGAGAGTAGCCAAGAAGCTTTTTTAAAAATTTTATTTTAATTTATTTCTTTTCCAACAATCATTCAGTAACATTTGTTATTGTAACTGTAATCACAACAGAAATGTGTAATTGGGCTTGTTACATAGATTTTTCACTTAACTTCAGGGTTAAAATAGAACAGTTTATCTGTCAGCTGTGACTTAAAAACAGAAGAATTACAATTATTTACCAATCAATATACACAAAAAAATCACCATTAATCACATTATTTTTAAATAACAGCTGAAAGAAACACTAAGATTTTCACCCTAAAGTAACATTTTCAGTCATTTTGATAGTACATTGACAAATGATACTTCTACCATAGCCTGAGTGGGTCTGCATTACTTTGAACAGCTCTATGTACTGTGACTTTCCTGTCCCTGATAGGAACACTGAAAAGACTACAATTGGCATGTTTTACAACCTGAGTGCTATTAGCCAAGGTTGTCATAGCCAGGAGCGGCACTGGGGTTAAGCTCCCAGTGCTCATAAAATGTTCCTTATGGCGTGCGTCTCGAAAAGCCTCTGACAACTAAGTCCAACTCCTAGCCTGCCCGTGTGGTTTAGTCTCTAAGCCCGGCGGAACTGCTTTTACTAATAGGAGAAGGGGCGAGGGCGGATCTCTGGTGCCTTAAAACCAGATGCTTCGGGTAGATGGTGGCTCGTCAACCTGGGAAGGTAGCCCATCTAGGGGAAGGTAAACCCTGATTTCAAACCTTCGCTGCCTTGCGGCATACCCCGTCACGGGAAAGGCTTCGGGAGTCAACCCTGAGGAAAAATCCGGAGTCGGAGCCCCTAAGGCAGTTCTATGTTGTGCTCAACATCGTTCTGGCAGCTCCTGCAACGGTGCTGGTGCCAAACTGTAGCAGCCCTGCTGTTCCTTTGGATTCATCAGTGACGTGGAGAGGGGGTACATGCTGCATGGGCAACATCTTGTCCTCCATATCTTCCTGCCCAGGCTTGAATCCTACCAACGCCCAACGCTGGAAGGTAGAACACCGGATCACTGGAGAGGACACTCCAGGTTCGCCTTTGGCGCAGACAAAACACGGGGAATGACAGTTACCGGTAATAAGCCCCCGCTCAATTGGCGTAGAGCGCGGCGCCAGGGGTTGTTCCCGACGGTGGGAGGGATCATCGGATCTCACTGGACAGCTACCGCCCGCCTCAAGCTGGGCAGCCCCCAGCCAATAAGGTGTTGTCCCGCCACAGCTTGCTTTCCTCATTGGGTGCATGGGGATGAGGAGAAGTCCGAACAGCAGGCTGAGAACCTTCGCACCAGGCAAGACAATAAAACAAAAGAGACCAACTCTAAAACTGGGAACTTGGAACGTCCGCACTATGATGACAGGACTCGCTGCTAACCTCAGAATCAGAATCAGAATCAGAATCAGAATAAGCTTTATTGCCAAGCATGTAAAAAACACACGAGGATTTGGCTTGACATTGGCGCGCGTGTAAGCGCAACACAACGACACGGCAGCCGTAAACACTGACTCCTCACCCTCCGCCTGAACACCACTCAAGGCCTAGTCACTCTCGTCAGTGTGTATGCCCCAACACTGACAGCCACACCAGAGGCAAAAGACGAGTTCTACGAGAATCTCGCAACAACTGTCAGGATCATCCCCAACTCTGAACAACTCATTCTCCTTGGAGACTTCAATGCCACAGTGGGTGCTGACCACGACTCCTGGCCCTCCTGTCTTGGACCTTTTGGCGTGGGCAGAATGAACGACAACGGACAGCGGCTGCACATATCACGATCTGTGCATCACAAACTCGTTCTTCAAGACCAAGCCCCAACACAAGGTTTCCTGACAACATCCGCGCTCAAAGCACTGGCACCAGCTGGACTTGATCCTGACCAGGCGCACCTCACTGAAGAACGTGCTAATCACCCGTTCGTTCCAGAGTGCAGATTGTGACACAGACCATTCATTGGTGTGTTGCAAGGTCAAGCTGCAGCTGAAGAAATTCCATCGTGCTAGACAGCCTGGAAAGGCACGGATTGACACCAGCAAGATGGCTCAACCAGAACTTGTTGAGCAGTTTGCCTCCACCTTTGAGAAGGAACTTGGTGTACCACAAAAAGGAGAATCTGCAAAGCAGAAGTGGGAAGAGCTGTGAAACACCATCCACCGCACAGCCTTGGCTACCTTTGGGAGGAAGACCTCGAAGTCACAGGACTGGTTTGATGCCAAGTTGACCGAGATGACCCCCGTCATTGAAGCAAAGCGCTCAGCACTTGCTGAGTACAAGAAGTACCCAAACGAGAAGAATCTCCAGATTCTCAGGGCTGCGAGAAGCAAAGTTCAGCAGACTGCTCGGCGCTGTGCCAACGAGTACTGGACTCAGCTCAGCCAAGACATTCAAACCGCTGCTATAACAGGGAACATCCGTGGTATGTACGATGGCATCAAGAAAGCACTTAGTCCGGCTCAGAGCAAGACGGCCCCCCTCAAATCCTCCACTGGGGAGATGATCACAGAAAAGAACAAGCAGATGGAGAGATGGGTGGAACACTACTCCGACCTCTACTCCAGACAGAACACTGTGACACCATCAGCCCTTGATGCCATCGACTGCCTGCCATCCATGGACGAACTTGACGCCGAGCCAACCATCGATGAACTCAGCAAGGCCATTGATAGCTTGGCCGCTGGTAAGGCACCCGGCAACGACGGCATACCCCCTGACCTGATCAAGCACTGCAAGACCGCCCTACTGCTGCCATTGCATGACGTCCTCTGCCAGTGTTGGAAGGAAGGTGCCGTACCACAGGACATGAGGGACGCCAAGATCATCACCCTCTACAAAAACAAAGGGGAGAGAAGCGACTGCAGCAACTACAGGGGCATCTCTCTCCTCAGCGTTGTTGGCAAAGTCTACGCACGAGTTGTTCTCGTTCATCTACAGAAGCTTGCCGAACATGTCTACCCCGAGTCTCAGTGTGGCTTCCGCGCTGAGCGATTGATGGTAGACATGATATTCTCCATCCGCCAACTCCAGGAGAAATGCAGAGAACAGAACATGCCCCTGTACGTCGCCTTCATCGACCTCACCAAAGCATTCGATCTGGTTAGCAGAGAGGGCCTTTTCAAGATCCTGCCAAAGATAGGCTGCCCACCAAAATTGCAAAGCCTCATCGAATCGTTTCACACCAACATGCAGGGGATAGTGCAGCACGATGGCAACGTCTCAGAGCCATTCAGCATACGCAGTGGAGTGAAACAGGGCTGTGTTCTTGCGCCAACCCTCTTTGGGATTTTCTTTGCTATGCTCCTGAGGCATGCCTTCAGCACAGCAACAGAGGGAATCTACCTGCACACAAGATCTGACGGCAGGCTTTTCAACCTCACCTGCCTGAAAGCCAGAACCAAAGTACGCGAGGCTGTAATCAGAGACATGCTGTTCGCAGACAACGCTGCAGTCGCAACCCACACACAGCAGGAGCTTCAGACCCTGATGGACCGCTTCTCCCAGGCATGCAAGGACTTCGGGCTTACCATCAGCCTGAAGAAGACTAACGTCTTGGCGCAAGGCACTGAAGCACCACCAACCATCACCATCGACGACTACGAGCTGGAGGTCGTGAATCAGTTCACGTACCTGGGGTCCACGATCAGCAACAACCTCTCCCTTGATACAGAGGTCAACAAGAGGATTGGAAAATCAGCCTTCACACTCGCTCGCCTCACCACACGAGTGTGGGAGAATCCCAAACTCTCTGTCAAGACGAAGATGGCAGTGTACAATGCCTGCGTCATCAGCACACTGCTCTATGGGAGTGAGACGTGGACAACATACGCCCGGCAGGAAAAGAGACTGAACTCCTTCCACTTGCACTGCATTCGCCACATCCTGGACATATCCTGGCAGGACAAAGTGCCCAACACAGAAGTTCTGTCCCGCGCCGGCCTTCCCTCCATGTTCACTCTACTCAGGCAGCACAGGCTCCACTGGCTAGGCCACGTTCACCGTATGGAGGATGGCAGAATCCCCAAAGACGTCCTCTACGGAGAACTGGCGACTGGCAGGAGAGACGTTGGCCGCCCACAGCTGTGCTTTAGAGACGTCTGCAAGAGAGACATGAAGGCCCTGGAGATCAACACAGAGCGCTGGTAGGATCTTGCAACGGACCGCTCCAAATGGAGAGGCACCCTGACCAGACAGCTCAAGGCGGGTGAAGAGAGACTGACTGCTGCGGCAGATGAAAAAAGGACCCGCAGGAAGAACCGCCACAGACCCAGCAGCACGGAGACCACCCACAAGGGCGACCTGTGTGACAGGGACTGCCATTCGCGCATCGGCCTGTTCAGCCACAGGCGGTGCTGTTCCAGCAGAGTAGACGTTTAGGATTCTCTTCCATGGTCATCACAGACCGACGGAGGCCGACGACGGCTATTAGCCAATCAGAGGCCATGACTTTAGCCACCAGCTAACAAAGCACGCTGTGATTGGCCATAAAAACTTTAGGAATGGAATCTATTAGGACACTAGTAATGGAGAAAAGTAAAGATAACAGACCATTGTAGGAAATAATCAGCAAATTTTAAAAAATGACACTCTACTTAGACATCCAATGTACTTTACACCCTCACACTACAGGTAAGGAAATGATCAGATTCATCTGAGCACTTCATTCCCCCTGTGGAGAGCAAAGTTCAAAGGTCGACAGAGGATGGTGATGATGATGGTGAGGTGGTGGCACTGCTACACTGGTGGACACAGGGAAAAGGAGTGAAGGCAGGGAGAGGAAGATAAAGTCTGAAGCTAATTATATCCACAATGGAAGAAAAACAGAAGAGACATTGAGAATGTGAGAACAGGGACACGTAATTATAGAGAGGGGGTCATAAGAGCAGGGTGGGGCGCACGGCTGCACACCGAGGGTCTAATTCCTCCTCTCATACTGAGTGTGTGTGTGTTATCACCTGAGGGCAGGGATATGGTCTGCACTGGATAATCTCCACAGAGACTTCCAACTGAAATTCACAAATTAGCCGCCATCCTGTCATGAATGCTCTCCAGTGCACTCCAGATTGATTTCTTTTCCTTGTTCTTGCAAGTTATAAATCGCTCAAAGTGTTAATCAAATGTGATGCAGGGATCGGTTTGTGAGTCTTTAGAGAGAGTGAGCTGTCAGATAACATTTTCTTTTTGAATGAAAACGATCCATGGATTCACTCATTTACTGTATATACTTTAGTAAAATGAAAACCCAGAGCCCTGCTGCTGGAATAGTAATGGCATTGTTACTGTGGTTACGTCCACGGCTAATTTATAGTGCAGGTGATGTGTCAGCTATCCAATCAAGCTGAGACACAGCCGCTGTCATGACAACCATCTGCATGTTTGCGAATGAGTCTATAATTATCGAAGCTTTCACTTATGATGTGAAAGAACAACAAGTGTTCAAATGCGGGGTGGGGGGGTGGGAATGAAAGCACGAAAGCTGGAGAAACATTTAACACTAATTCAATTTCCATTACTCTCAGTGTAGCAAGTGTTTAATTATGAGTCCACTGGGTTTTATATGAGCATTAAGGATCAAGGGAATTCGTTTAATTACCATATGCAGACTTTAATTGATGTTTATGGACATGAATATGTGAGTGTATGAGGTTTAACCTTATATTTGGATTTTGCCAAATTCAAGCACATCAAAACCTGTCAGACACCAAATATTTTATCATTGTGGTTAAATAAGTGAAGAACTGAGAAAGCAGAAACTTAGTAAAAAGAAAAGTAGAGGTGATGCAAGGTGCTGATGGGGAAACATGAATGATGAAAATGTTTCCTACAAATAAACAAATAGGGAAAGTAGAGTCACTGAAAACAGTCAATAAAAAATTAAGAAAGTTTTAAAAAAAAAGCATCTCTCCCTTTTGATTTACAGTGTCATGTTTTTACTTTACCTTAGCTTTCTAGTCCCTTTTTAGTAATAAATTACAAATAATTTATGCTGATGTTCTATGCATAAAATTGAGTCTGTGTTGTCTGCTGCTTTCAAGATAGTCATTTGATGCACTTTTAATTAATTCCAGTTAATTGCAATCACAATAGGTCATGCTGAACATGAAAAAAATGTGAAAATGAAATGACTGTGCCACCAGGGAAATGTTCACTTCAATCATATACCTTCCAGTTTTAACACTATGGAAAGTCACCAATGTTACAGAAGCTACTGGCTTAAGAAAAGAGATAGTGTTCATAATTCTTTGGCACCTTTAATTTAAAAACATGAGTGTACTGGAGGGCACTCAGACAGTGCATATCTCCGCCAAGTCTCCATCTGTCCATACCTTCGTCCCTCCATCCATCCATACATTGCAAGATAGGACTTTAGTGGAGGTATACGCTCATAGATCACCTCCAAAATCTAATGGGCTCATCTGTAGCCCAAGAGCCACCTCTGGTAAAAATTTCATCCAAACCCGCCCAGTAGTTTTTGCATAATTCTGCTAAAGGACAAACAAACAAACAAACAGATAACATACCTTCCGCCATTCCTTGGTGGAGGTAATAATGTTCATTTTCAAATTAAGTTGTAGTACTTTTGTGTCATACATAATTGAAAGTAAATTGTTAATTTTAGAGCTGCAGTCCAGTATTTTTTATTAGATTCAATTTACTTACGCATTTGTAATTTAAAATGTACAAAAACTGATCAGTGCACATTAATACTGAAATACCCTGCAATACCTGTATTCCTCATTTTCATAACAAAGCACTAAATTGGATGAGTAGTCATTTGAATGATTGTATGTCCAGCAGCTGAATAAGATGGATAGCTGTAGAGATGAACAAGTCAAACTGTTGGATTAATACAATGAAATTATTTTAAAGTGTATTACAGTGTTTTTTTTTTTCAGTTGCTTAAGCACAATTTTGAAAAACAGGGCCCCGTTTTTCAAAACATTCCACACAAAACACTCCACACAATTAACACAATACCACACCCAAGGAGATTCAAAGATTCAAGATTCAAAGATTTTATTTGTCAATACTACTATACGTACAGAACATACAGGATAATTGAAAGGGTGTCTCTCTCTCTCTCTTCAGTGGTGTGCACAATATAAAAGGAAGATATAAGGCTGGAAAACAACAACAGCAGTCTGTGTACAGTAATGCTACCCATAGTGCAAATGTTGACAAAAGATAGACCCAGACCTCCCATAGTGCAAATAAAGGTAAACAATAGATGGTGAAATCCAGCAATCCTATATCCAGAAAAGTAGAGCAGCAATACTCGTAGTTGCAAGTTCAGTGCGGTAGTGTAGGTGCACACAGTGACAAGTAGGACTGCACATGATCAGTGTTGCAGTGACAGACAGCAGCAGATATGGCATTTGTGCAAATGGTTGCAGTAAAGTGCAGAGACATACAGCAGCAAATGTATTACTGTTGGTGTGCCAGTCTTTCTGCGCCAACAACTGAGGTAGTTATTGTGCGGGTGAGTGTGTTACGTCCGGGGGGTGGGGGGGTGGACAGAGTTCAGGGTCCTGATGGCCTGATGAACAAAACTGTTTAGCAGTCTTGTGGAGTGGGCCCAGAGGCTCCGATACCTTTTCACCGAGGGCAGGGGGCTGAAAAAGGAGTGTGAGGAGTGGGAGAGGTGCCTGTAGTCAAGCACAAGCATCAAGGAAGGTGGTAGTCAAGCAGACTCAGACAGCAGTTCTCAAATCCACGAGGTGTAGCTTTATTTACAGTGCTATCCATTAAAACTAAAAAAAAAAAAAAAAACCTTAAATAAAGAAAAATGTGACTCAAAAAACTAAATCAAGATAAACATAATTGGACTTCCGGTTATGGCGGCCGCCTAGAAGGACACGTATCACTCTGCTCTGCCCCTGGAAATAAAAATTCGGCAAATAACTCTCTCATTTGGAACAGAACTTTTCCCAGCGTTTGGGTGAGGATATGCCGGTGAAGACTAAGGCTGGGAAATCAGGAGGGGGAAAAATTGAATCGCCGAAGCAGTCCAAATTAACGGACTTTAAAGTTTGTGGCGCAGTAGAAAAAGCTGCGGATATGGCGGATGAAACTAGCGGTGGTGCGGTAACTGCTGCTGCTGACGATGGCGGCACAGGTGCAGTGCTGGCTGCCATTAGCTCAATGAGAGCAGACTTTTCCGCTAAACTTGATGGGATTATGGCAGCGTTGGATGCAATGAGAAAGGAGTTGGGTGACTGCGTGGAGCGAGTGACGCAGGCGGAGCTTCGTGTTTCAAGTGCGGAGGATGAAATCAGCGGACTTCAAATAAAGGTGCGCACTTTGGAAAAAAAAAATAAAGATCTGGAAAATAGCGTTCTGGACTTGGAATCTCGGTCCAGAAGGAACAACCTGAGGCTGGTGGGTTTACCGGAGGGAGCCGAAGGTCGTGATTCATGCTCCTTTTTGGAGGGGTGGATCCCGGAGGCGCTGAACAACGCGGAGCTAAAATCATCAGTCGTCTTGGAAAGCGCCCACCGAATTGGCCCACCGAGAGGTAACAAGGCAGCACCGAGGACGCTGATTATGAAGTTTCTCAGCTACAGAGACAGGATGACGATCTCCAACGCGGTGCGGGCCAAAGGAGAAATTAAATACCAAGATCAGCAGGTGCGGTTCTACCCAGATCTGGCCTCAGGAATCCAACAATTAAGGAAGCAGTTTGACCCCATCCGCAAAGAACTGCGCAACCTTGAGATTCGTCATGGAGTGATTCACCCTGCAAGACTTCTGGTCACATATGAGGGCAGAACACGCATCTTCAAGACCCCCGAGGAGGCGCAGGAGCTCATCAAGAAGATCCAGGAAGAGACTGGTGGGAGCTAAGCATGAACAGAATATAGGGTAGAATATTTGAGCATTTAACTGATTAGAAGCATATAACAAGATTACAAAATATAGAATGTATTACATATTAAAAAAAAAAGTACAAAATTGCTAAAAAAATTTTGGAGTTAAATTGGAAAATTACAGAAGAGAGTTAATGTTACGTTATTAAAAGCAGTAGAGTTAGGGTGATTGGGAGGATGAAGAAGGAGTGGCTTTGGCTGATCCTCGTGGGTGTGGAACGGTCGATGGCTATATCGGGAGACGGAATTTTTCTTTTGCTTTTGGGGGGATTGCCACAAATGTGGGAAGGGGGAATTTGTTTGTGTGTAGTTTGTAGGGTGAATGTTCAACCTCTCATTTTTTTGCTTTTCTGTTTGAGCATGTTTACACTGCAAGGTAATCCCAAACTCCCTATTGATTATAAATCAAAGCGTTAATCTTAATTTAACTTCATGGAATTGCAGAGGTCTACAAAATTTAAAAAAACTTAAACAAGTTATGAATAAAATAAAAGACATGGGTTCAAAAATTGTGTTTTTACAAGAAACTCATCTAATAGAGCAAGATGTAAAAAGAATTAGGAGTAGATGGCAAGGAAATGTTTTCACCTCATCATTTTCATCCCGAGCCAGGGGAGTTATGACTCTCATACATAAATCAGTCCCATTTCAAGTGAAAAATGTAATTGGAGACAAATTTGGAAGATATGTAATCATTCAAGGATCTTTGCTATTAGAAAACATAAATTTGGTGAACTTATATGGTCCCAATATACAGTAGATGATCAAAAGTTCTTTGCCAATTTATTTCTTATCTTATCATCACTTACAGGGCAACATATAATAGCAGGGGATTTTAATTGTACATTGAATCCCAGTATAGATAGATCAACAGGACTGGACTGTACGCACAATGGATGTAGGATGACCATTAATCATTTTATGAAAGAATTGAAATTGATAGATATATGGAGAGAAATGAAACCACAAGTTAAAGCATACTCTTGTTATTCCAATACCTACAAGACATTCTCACGTATAGATTATTTTTTGATCTCCACAGAATTAAGGTCCAAGATTCAAAACTGTTTTTATGATAACATCGTGATCTCTGATCATGCACCCTGCTGTCTAATGTATGTAGATAAGAAATTGACAAAGGAACCAGGTAGATGGCAATTTCAGCATAAATGGCTTCAGGATGAGGAATTTGTTAAGTATATAGAAAAACAGATAGATGAGTTCTTTGATATCAATACTACACAAACATCAGCATGTGTAAAGTGGGAGGCTTTCAAAGCTTTTATTAGGGGACATATTATTAGTTATACAGGTTCCAAATCTAAGAAGACTCGAGAGGAGAGAGTCCAATTGGAACATAAAATAAAAATTCTTCAAGAAAGAGTATATGCAGGAAGAGATCCAAGGTTGGAGAACGAATTACTGATTTTGAGAGCTGAATATGACAAAAAATCAGCGAATAGAGCTGCCTCGAGTCTTCTAAGATTGAAACAATCTTTTTATGAACAAGGTGAAAAATCAGGAAAGTTATTGGCATGGCAGATTAAACAATTAGAATCTAAAACACCAATTACCAGTATTATAAGTAACGGACAGGTAGTTATAGATCCTTCAGAAATTAATAGAGCCTTTAGAGATTACTATGAAAAATTATATGATACCAAAAATGAATCTGACTTAACAAAACTACATGGGTTTTTGAATGAACTATTTATACCGTGTATTCCAAATGAAAATAGGGAGATACTGGAGTCTAAAATTAGTCAAGAAGAAGTTGGACTAGCCATTGATAATATGAAATCAGGAAAAAGTGCAGGACCAGATGGTCTTCCAGTTGACCTTTATAAAAAATTTAAGAATAAATTAACAAAACCTTTTTTGGAAATGGTTTTAGAAGCATTTCAAAATAGTAATTTACCATCATATATGAATAATGCCTTAATTATACTGTTGCCAAAACCAGGTAAGCCCTCTAATAAATGTGAAAATATGAGACCAATAAGCCTATTAAATGCCGACCTTAAGATAATTTGTAAAATTTTAGCAAGACGAATACAAGAAATTTTACCAAATATTATTAATGGAGATCAGAATGGCTTTATAAAGGGAAGACAAGGCTTCCATAATGTAAGAAGACTATTTAATATTATTTATTCTAATAAAGAAGCACCGGATACAGCTCTCTTATCACTGGATGCCGAAAAAGCCTTTGATAGAGTTGAATGGCCCTTTCTTTTTGAAGTCTTACAAAGGTTTGGACTTGGAAATAATTTCATAAAATGGGTTCAGATAATATATAATAATGCTACTGCAGAAATTCTAACAAATAACAATATTTCAAAATCAATAAAAATCAATAGAGGATGTCGACAAGGCTGTCCACTTTCACCTTTACTGTTTACTATGGCAATTGAACCTTTAGCGATGGCGATACGTCTACAGTCACAAATATATGGAATTAAAGTTGGACCAACAGAACATAAAATCTCCCTGTATGCCGATGACATAATTTTGTTTATGTCGAATCTTAAAAAATCAATTCCGACCTTGTTGAATTTAATAAAGAATTTCGGGGAAATATCAGGATATAAAATAAATAAAACTAAATCTTCAATATTAATGCTAAATGAGACCCAGAGAAATTACCCAGCCCCTGAGGTAAATCAATTCAATGTTGTAAATCAGTTCAAATATTTAGGAATCCAAATTGTGCCTAAGCTAGAATCAGTCGCCAGTGTCAATTATGAAGCCTTAATGACAGATATTGATGAGTTACTTCAGAGATGGATGTCACTACCAATGTCGATGATCGGGAGAATTAATATACTTAAAAGTAATATCTTACCTAAAATACTTTATTTATTTCAATACATTCCCTTACCACCACCTTTAGATTTATTCTCAAGAATTAAAAAAAAGTTAGTGGAATTTATATGGAACAACAGGAGGGCTAGATTACGTCTGTCTTTATTATATTTACCATTTGATCGTGGAGGTCTGAAATGTCCAAATTTTATGTTGTATTATTGGTCGGCACAACTGAGGTCTATGACATATTATTTTTCATCAAATGATCTCCCTCACTGGACTGAAATGGAATCATACAATTTACCTTTACCTCTTCCCATATTCATATACTCAGATTCGGCAAAAAAATTACAAAAACAAGTTAAAAATCCATTTGTAAAGCATATGATCAAAATATGGTGTGAAGCTAAAAACTATTTAAAAGAACCACAGTTATTGTCACAATTTAGTCCAATATGAGGTAATCAATATTTTAAACCAGGGAGAGCGGACGCTGTATTTAAAGTATGGAATTTAAAAGGGATACAAAAGATTCAGGATTTATATTTGCCATGTGCAGAAAACATAATGTCTTTTGAAGAGTTGAGGATCAAATTTAATCTCAATAGAACACATTTTTTTAAATATCTTCAACTTAGAAACTTTATTCGATCAAATCAAAATAAAGCTCTCACTCGACCTATCTATTCATCCTTGGAAAAAATGTTGATGAAAGATAGTAAAAGAAAGGGTATTATTTCAGAGTTTTACAACTCATTGACACTATTTTCAAGTGAAAATTCACTGAAAAGATTAAACTACTGGAAAGAAGATCTGCAAACTGAAATTTCAGAGGAACAATGGGAATTGGCTTGTACAGAAGCTCAAACCAAATCAATAAATGTACGCCTTAAATTGATACATTTCAAATGGTTAATGCGGATGTATGTTACACCGGAGGAGTTAAATAGATATAACAAAAATATACCAGATACGTGCACAAAATGTATGGATAGTAAAGGAACTCTATTTCATTGTGTATGGGAATGTAGATTAATAAGAATGTTTTGGGAAGAGGTGAGGGTAACAATTGAAAAAATAATCTCAAAACAAATCATATTGAATCCTAAACTGTTTTTGTTGGGTCTGTACCCAGAAAAGCATAATTTTAATAAAAGTGAAAGAACATTCATAGACCTCAGTTTGCTTAATGCCAAAAAATGTATTGCACTATTATGGAAAAAGACTCATAGACCAGATGTGACTCAGTGGTTAAGACAGATGTTAACAAACCTTCCATTAGAAAGAATAACATATATACTGAAATCAAAGGAAATTGTGTTTGAGAACATATGGAGACCTTTTATTGATTATGTAAAAAATTTAAACATAACTCTTGAAGAAGAAGGTGAATGATATGTGTGGACCTTGTAAATTCCAAACTGGTGAACATAATATGTATACTTATGTGTTGGATTGTCTAGACTAAACAGAGGAGCATTGTTGAAGATTTGATTTTGTTGGTGGTTGTTGGTGTTTTTTAGTGTTTTTTTTTTGTAGTACTTTAGTGTTAGTGTTTGATTGTTTGTATCATGTTTGTTTAAAAAAAAAAAAAGGTTCAATAAAGATATTGTGGAAAAAAAAAAAAGATAAACATAATTAATGCTAGCACAACCTCACCTCTCTCTACAGAGGGACATTCCAAATGGCTCTAAATAGGCTCTCCAAATAAACTGAGCCCAGTTACACCACTGATTACAGCAGGTGGACCTTCATATTGCATTAGGATCCAAAAACAATAATCTAAATAATTTAGAAACAAACTCATTTACTTAACTAAATGAAATTATGAAACATGTCTAATACTAACAAGATATAATAAATTCCAAAAGTAAACTAAAGAAAAATTCTCATGAAGGAAAAAAACACCTCCTCATGGTTTGAACGTGTAAAGTCATGTGACCTCACTCAAACCTATTTAAACCAGAAAATTCAGGGAAGGCCCCTCCACAAACAATTCCTGCATGATGGATGGAAAAAAGGTAAAGGTGAGTTTAAAGAAAAAACAAGCATTTTTAATCTACAACTTAATAAAGTAACTTAAGGCTGTGTTTGCTTTAACTTATTCCAATACTTTGATGTATACTGTAACATAAGATTAACAAACAAACCTGGGATAGTAAGTGACAGAATGTCACATAAGCACTGGCAAATTAAAGTAAACATGTACAAAAGAAACACCTGGTCTAATGCATATGATAATGAGACAAGTGGTGAGTAAAAAAAAAGGTTCTCACCCACTTTGTCACAGTGCCGCCTGCAATGTTGATGGCTCTGTGGGTGAGGTAGATGTCCGGGGGGTGGGGGGTGGGCAGAGGGGCACAGATGATCTTGCTGGTTGCTTTCACTGTGTGTTGTAGTGTCTTCCAGCAGGAGGCGGTGCAGCTTCCATACCACACCATGATGCAGCTGGTGAGGATGCTCTCAACGGTGACCCGGTAGAATGAGCACATGATGGGGGGTGGGACTCATGCTGTCCTCAGTTTGCGGAGGAAATGGAGGCGAGTTTCAGCCTTCTTGGCCAGTGATGTGGTGTTGTTGGACCAGGAGAAGTCCTCAGAGATGTGCACTCCCAGGAACTTGGTGCTGCTCACCCTCTCTACAGTTGCACCTTCGATGATCAGTGGGGGATGCTGTGTGTGTCCCCTCCTGAAGTCAACCACAATCTCCTTGGTTTTCCCACGTTCCGGAAGAACAAATGTGAAATCCTACATAAAATAATGCCCTGTGCTCCTGTTTCACTGCAGGTTATGAATCATCTCCTTAGCAATGAGATGTGTGGTCTTGTTTACACCACTGGACCAGTTTGCTCACCTCACTTCTGTAGTTGGCCTCCTCATTGTTGGTGATGAGGCCCACCACCATTGTGTCATCCGCAAACTTGATGATGTGGTTGGTGTCATAGGCTGGTACACAGTCATGGGTCAGCAGGGTGAAGAGCAGCAGGCTGAGCACACACCCTTGTGGGGCTCCTGTGCTCAGTGTGATGGTCTTGGATGTGTTGCTGCCAACTCACACATTCTGTGGCCTCCCTGTGAGAAAGTCCAGCACCCAGTTACAGAGAGAGGTTTTGAGTCCCAAGTGTCTGAGTTTTTGTATTAGGTGCTGGGGGATGATTGTGTTGAATGCTGAACTGAAGTCCAAGAACAGCATTCGCATGTAGGAATTCTTTGAGTCCAGGTGGGTGAGGGCTGGATGGAGAGCAGCAGCGATGGCGTCTTCTGTGAATCTGTTTGACCTGTATGCAAACTGAGATGGGTTGTGGGAGGGAGGGAGGATGGACTTGATGTTCTGCGTGACCAGCAGCTTGAAGCACTTCATTATGATGGGGGTCAGTGCTATGGGCCGGTAATCGTTGTAGCTGGATGGGACAGGCCTCTTTGGGACTGGTATGGTGGCAGTTTTGAAACATGTGGGGACAACAGCTTGAGTTAGGGAGATGTTGAAGATGTCGGCCAGGACATTCTTGAGCTCCTCTGCATTGTCCTTCAGGACGCAACCCTGTGAGGGTCCTCTTCATGCTAGCTGGATCCAGACTTATGGCCTGCTTGTCTGGAGGAAGAGTGGTCTTCCGTGCTAATGTGCTGTTTTGTGCTTCAAAGTGGCTGAAGAAGTCATTTAGGTTGTTAAGCACTGTGATGTCACTTGCGCAGGTCTGAGGTGGAGGTTTGTAGTTGGTGAGGGTCTGTATGCCACGCCAGAGGGAATGTGCATCTCTGGTGTTGCTGAAGCAGCCGGATATTTTCTTGTTGTGCTGTTGTTTTGCCTCTTTGATGCCACGGGACAGGTTGGCCCTAGCTGTTGTTGGTCCTGCAGTGTCACCAGCCCTGAGTAGCACATCACCTCAAATTGTTTACAGAATGGAACACTTTAGTCAAAACTACACAATTCCTTACAAAAACCCTATTTTCTTGTCATAACATAAACACATCCATTATATGATCTGACTCTTTCTGAATCAGTTTAAACACCCCTGTGCTCAGCCAAAAACACTTTTTGTCATGAGGCTGAGCATAGTGTTTCACCGGGCTCATGTTCTCACTTTATTTCTGGTTATTTCTTGTGTTTCCACAGTCTTCTGTGATTATTTTACGGTGCACTGTTCTGAGATGTATGATGTGTTTTGAGTCGCCGATTATTTCTGTTTTTGTAGTCCTGTTTTCAGTATTATTTTGTCAGTTCCTTTATGCATCCTTGTTCATCTTGCTCTTAGTGTTTATATTGTGTTTCTCTTTTTGACACAAGCTCCCCACCTTGTTCTCCAGACACTCCCACCTGGTAATCATCTTGTACTGGCAGCTCAGTCTTTCCCTGTTCTGTAATTAGGTCATCCTGCCCGCTCGTGTTCCACACCTGCTGTCATTTACCTTGATTATTGCCTGCCCTATTTTATAGTCTGACTTCGCCTTCACTTCTTGTCAGTCTCATCACGAATCCAGGTCTGTTAGAACTCTGTCCCTGTTCTAACGCCAGCTACTCCTTATCCTGTCTATTTGTAAGGGGTTTTTTTGTGCACTGTATGGACTTTGTGTTTTCTCTTATTAAATACCACAAAGTGCAGTTCAGCGCCTGGGTCCGTCTTCTCTGCCCCGAGGGGCAAATCATGACACTTTTAGCATTTACACAGAGAAGGTGTAAAAATAAATTCACCAACACTACATAACACCAATTGTGCAGACTAATGAAAATATTTTTCTTTTCATGTATTCAAGTCAGTCAATACTGAACATTTCAACTAAACATTCATAACAAAACATTTTCAAGTTTTTTTTATTTTTTTTTTATTTAAGTTTTTGTAAAGGGTATACAGGTCATTACAGCATTGCATTGTTTACATTTTCATCGCACGTTCCCTTATATTTTGCTATTTGACAACATTGGTAGAATAGTTATTACAACACCCCCTTTTTTTTAAAGTGAAAGAAAAAGTGAAATTAAAGAGAATTAAAATAAAAAAAATAAAAAAATAAAAAAACAAACAAAAAAAACGAATAAACAAACAGAACAGCAAAAAACAAACAAACAGAAAATTAAGTAATTAAAAGTAAAAGAGCATCTGAGTAGCGTTGGAACAAAGAGTGGGACCATCATTGAAATGGTATTTGTCAAAGATTAGATCTAATGGAAGACACATATGCGATCCAGGGTTGCCAAAAGTTCATGAACCCATCCATGTCCTGTCTCAGTGCGAATGTCAACTTTTCCATCGAGTAAATGTCTTGAATCACGTTAATCCAATCTTCAGGTGTAGGACAGTCCTTCAGCATCCATTTTTTAGTTAGGGCTTTTTTACTTGCCAATATTAAAACATTGAATAAGTATTTATCTCCTCGTCTTTCCAGTGAGTCCGGTAGTAAACCCAAATACAAAGTTATAAAAGAAAAGGGAACTGTTATTTTGAATATTTTCCCCAATATTGTCTGTACATTGGTCCAATATTGGTGGATAACTGGGCATGACCAAAACACATGAAAATGATTTGCAGTCTTTTCACCACACAAGCGCCAACAGTTCAACCCCTTATGGGTAAATTTGTTTTGTGCAGGTGTTCTGAAAAATCTTACCAAATTTTTCCATCCAAATTCTCTCCACTGCAGGGATGAGGTACTTTTCCATTGCTATCTATTTAGCTTTTCCCATATTTCCAATTGTAAAGTGAAATTCCCCTCTTTTTCCCATCTCTCTTTTATATATGATGTGTTGTCTCCTTTTAAGTCTTGAAGACCTTGGTATATTTTAGAAATGTATCTGATCCCTGGGATCCCTTTATATGCCATTAAGAAGACCTTCAGAACACCTGACTGGGCCCTTTCCAAATCCTCCTTTTTAAAGGCCAAATGTCACGTAACAGGGTACTTTAAATATCTTGAAACTAGATATAAAAGGGAACCGATCCGTTCGGGTCTTGGTGCATATGCTTCAGTAACAACGGAATATTCGTTAATTTAAAACTGCCGCGCTTGGCCTGACACGGCCCCTGGAATCGCCTGGGGAAGAAGGCGGAAGTGACGAAATCGATTGTACCCTAGTTTGATGCTTGGGGTATTTCAATTGATTGTTTATATGGAGACTGGAAGGTTGAAGTGAGCAACAAGAAAGAAAAAATTGGATATTTCACCCATACCTTAAAACGGGACTATCAGGGACAGCTGGGTAATAAGGGACACTTCTCTGGGAAATGTTTTCATACCTGTCAAGTGAGACGTTTTCGCTGTACTTCAACACCGTAAAAAGCGGCTATAAGGAACGGCGGAGCAACAAGGCACACCTCTCTGAGATCTCTGTCTGTTCCGCAACCGCTGCACAGCTCAACGTGTTAAACCATTGTCCTAATGACTTCTCATTGTAGTGAGAACAGCTCAAGCTGAGCGATCAGCCCGCCCAGACAATTAAACTAATGAGTGACTCCACACTTCTCATGGTAGTGCGAATAGCTGACGCTGAGCGATCTGCCAGCACCAGCTGTGGCTGATCACACACACGAGTGCTCCGCAAAACACTCAATTTTTTTTCCAGTATATTTTTCCTTTTGGGCGTACAGAAATGGCAATACGCCCGTTTTTGCTAAAATTGCATTTTCCCCGTATTTTCCTTAAAATATTTGACAATAACAACACGAACTACATTTAAAACATTTCCCAGAAAAGTGTCCACCACCACTCCGCCCACCAAAATACGGCGAAAACGTCTCCCTTGACAGGTATGCGCCTCCATTTTCATATTGATCTGGTCAATTTCTTGACAGCAGCGGCTCTCCTCCACTGTAATAATAATGGCTTCCGAAAAATCAATATTTATGGGGCGCCCTCGACAGACCCCCTTCGGCTTCGCAATTCTGGAGGCGATTAATGTCCAGTTCAATGACATTTTCCACTGGTTCTGCTCTCTGGTCATCGTTGGAACTGTTGTCATCAGACAAAGCATCTGATTCCGTCTTGGACGGCTCGAACCGGTAAGGTTCTATGCCTCTGTCACTGTCTGAACCACTGACAGAAAAAAAAAAGACAAAAAAAAAGACAAAACTAAACTAATTTGTTCACAATCGCTGTCACTTTCCGTCATGATTGTCCAATGTTGATAAGTGTGAATGTGGATAGGCAGGGCAGCTAGGGTACAACTGGTGATGTCAAAAACATGGGCGTGGTCTGGACTGGCTGTCACAAGCCAGCAAACAAGGTGGGGCCTTCACCTGGTGTATTTTGTGCAATTATGTAAATACAGGTGGGTGATATGGTCTCCAGTATGAATATTTGGTTTAAGCTATGTGTATTTTATCTAAATTCGTTGTCATTTAGGAAAAAAAATTACGTGACATTTGGCCTTTAAGTATATTGTTTATGTGGTGTCTAAGCTGAAAGAACCTGTAAAGGTCTTGATTTATTAGACCTTGTTTTTTCAAATCTTCAAAACTTCTTAAAGTTTGCCCATTAAAGAAATCGTAATATTTTATCAGCCCTTTCTCTTTCCACTCTTTAAATCTAGTGTCTGTTTTATTGGGGGTAAAGTCTTGATCATAGGCAATCCATTGCAGAAGTCGATAGGGCTCTTTAGCTTGATTCTCTCTGACTATCTTAAACCAAATTTTTAGCGGGGTCTCTATCCACGGGTTAGTGTTATTCAAGAGTTTAGGTAAGGCATTGTTCCCTATTATCGCCTGTAGGGGGATGTCACTTGTTATTTGGCATTCCATCTCCTTCCATTGTGCAGTGTAGACTGGGTTACATATCTCTACTAAAGTTTTAATTTGTGCGGCTTTAAAATAGTCCCTGATATTTGGCAGCGTGAGCCCACCTTTGTCTTTGTTTAGCTGTAGGGTTCTATATCTGATTCTAGGTCTCTTGCCCTGCCATATGAATCTTGAGATCCTTCTGTCTAGCTCCTGCCATGTTTTTTTGGGGGGTTCTACCGGTATTGTTTGGAAAAGGTATAGAAGACGTGGGAGTATATTCATTTTGACTGCTTCAATTCTTTGTGCAGTACCTAAGAATGGTATCATATTCCATCTTGCTAGGTCAGATTTTATTTTTGTCACCAGTGGATCATAGTTTAGTGTTATAATTTTGTTGAGTTGTTTCGGGATATTGATCCTCAGATATTTCATAGATTCCAGCTCCCAGTTAGTTTTGAGTTCACTTAGTGAATAATGATTTGGGTCATAGTTGAATGTTAAAACTTGGGTTTTATGCATGTTTAATTTGTACCCCGATAAATCTCCATAGTCTGAAAAAACTGAGATTAGTTCTGGTAAAGAAGTGTCTGGTTGCCCTAGGTATATTAAAATGTCATCAGCAAAGAGTGCTATTTTATGTTCCTTCTGACCAAGTGTAATACCTTGAATTTTTTGGTTTTGTCTTATCCATTGGCTCAGAGGTTCTATGAAGATTGCAAAGAGCAGTGGAGACAGGGGGCAGCCTTGACGACATCCTCTTTCGAGCTCAAAAGATGATGATAAATTACCGTTAATCCTTATTTTAGCTGTTGGTTTTTTATATAATGCCTGTATAGTTCTAATGAAGTTGTTATGAAAATTGAAACTGGATAAGATTCTATATAGGAAAGACGAGTCAACCGAATCAAATGCTTTTTCAGCATCTAATCCCAATATGACTGCATTTAAGTTATATTTTTTTATATGATGAATTATGTGTAAAGTGCATCGAATGTTGTCTTGTGTCTGTCTTTGTCTTATAAAACCTGTTTGGTCTAAGTGAATTAAGTCTGTCAGTATGTTTTCTAACCTTTTGGCAAGGATAATGGTAAAAAGCTTATAGTCCTGATTTAATACACTGATTGGTCTGTAGTTGGAGCATTCTAGTTTATCCTTTTCAGGTTTAGGTATAACTGCAATGATCCCTTCTCTCCAGGAGGGGGGGATTTCCCCTGTGTGGAGGACATAGTTAAATGTTTTCAAGAGGAGAGGAGATAGTTGCTGTTTAAAGGTTTTGTACCATTCTGCTGTATAGCCATCTGCTCCTGGCGATTTGTTAGCTTTAAGTTTCATAATTGCTTTTTCCAATTCTTTAGGTTGTATTTCTGACAGTAGTGTTTTATTTTGTGATTCCGTAAGTTGGGGAAGGTGTAATGTGTTTAGGAATGTCTCGGATGCGTTTTTATGTTTTTTGTGGGAGTATAAGTTCTTGTAGTAATTCTCGAAGCTTTTAAGAATATCCTGAATTCTGAATTTTATTTCCTTTGATACTGGGTCTCTGATTTTGTAGATTGCTCTTTCTGTTTGTTGTTTCCTCAATTTATAGGCTAGTAATTTTGCCGATTTACTGCCTGCTTCATAGTGTTTTTGTTTCAGAAATGTAAGTTTCTTCTGGATTTCTATTGTGTAGATCTCATTTATTTGATTTTTAATTTCTTTAATCTTGAGCGAGCCATTAGAATGAGTGTTGTCTTTGTGTTCTTTTTCTAGGTTCTTGAGTTCTGACTCTAGTGTGATTAGTTTTTCTTGTCTCAGTTTCTTTTGGGTTGCCAGTTTTGCAATAATTTTTCCCCTTATTACAGCTTTGCACGCATCCCACAGTATTAAAGGGGATACTTCTCCATTATCGTTTTCTTCCAAATATTTGAAAATATCTGATTCCAATTCATCTTTCAGTGGTCCTTTCAGGACATTTGAATTCAACCTCCAGGAAAATGTATTATTTGTGTATTTTTGGATGTTTAAGTCCATATAGATCGGACTGTGGTCAGAGAGATCCATCAGTCCTATTTTACATGTTTTTACTCTTCCAATGTCTCTATTAAACATAAAAAAGTAATCAATCCTTGAGTAAGATGAATGTGGTGTTGAATAAAAAGTATAATCTTTTACATTGGGGTTGAATTCCCTCCATACGTCACAGATTCCCATTTCTTTTAGTAGCATCCGAGTTTTCCTATTTTGAGTGTTATTTTGATGTGAAGAATTACCTGTTGCATCCCAGTATGGATTCAGTCTTAGATTGAAGTCTCCACCACATATCACTAAACCTTGGGCTTTAGTTATCATTAGGTCGAATACATTTTTATAAAATTTCCATTTAGCCCCTGGTGGTGCATATACATTCAGCAGGGTGATATCTTCTCCCTCTAGCCGCCCAATTACCAAACTGTACCTCCCTTCTTTATCTTTGTGTTCTGATTTTTTTTCAAATGTAATTTTGGTTGATATCAATGTCTCTACTCCCCTCCTCCTCCCTGATTTATATGAAGATGAAGAGATCATTTTAAACCCTTGTCTATTGAGTTTAGTGTGTTCCACGTCTGTTAGGTGGGTTTCTTGTAAAAATATTATTTCTGCTTTGTCTTTTTTCATTTTGCGTAGAATCTTGGATCTTTTAACTGGATTCAGGATCCCTTTTACATTATATGAGGCTATTTTGGTTACACCCTGTTTCTCCATTGTATTTTCTTATTTAGTATAACAGTGTGGTGGCCCTCTTTTTTGCTACTCAGAAACTGAAAGAACATTAAGAACATAAAAAACATTAAGAACATAGTGTACGAGACTTTAAAACAAAAAACTGTCAAAAAAACTTCCTGAGATGGGGTCTCTTTAAAGACCCTGTAAGAGCCCTGATGGAGTGTAGGCTCTGAGGGAAATTCCTCAAACTCTGTTACGTGTTGAGGGCCCTCTCTTACTCCTGTAAGTTGTCCCATGTTTTTAACGTGAATTTCAGATCCCAATCTGAATTTGTAATGATTTTTTTTTTTTTTTATGCCTATACCCTATGAGATTGTGTGCACCCTCCCACCCCCATCACAGCAAACATTCACTCTAATACAGTATTTGTTAGTGTGGGGAGAACATGTGGGTCATTGTTACATTTCTATTTTAACAAGATTTTTTTTTTCCCTTTAAATTAAGAAGACATTTGTTTCTAATGCTATAACTGCTCCATGACAGGTTTTACCACATGCTGATTCTGCATCTCCTTTAATGTTTGTTACCTTGTAGGAGGGGGGATGGAAGTGCAGAATGACTGAAAAGAGAAAAAAAAACAAAAAGGTCGCTATTCCTTCCTGGAACTGGAAAGCTTATCTTTGTAGCTCTGGGGCTGGGTTTCCCGCTGCTGGCCCGTGGATTTAGAAGGTCTTTGAGTGGACCACGTTTGAGCTCTGATTTTCTCGCTCAGATTCGCTGTGGGTTTAAACACCGTTACCGGGAGCCCTCTTCTCGCCATGTCAATTGTTGCTTCTTCCGCTGAATTGTAGAGACATGACTCTTCACCGTAAAAGACCCTTAACTTCGCCGGAAATGGCGTCTGAAAGCGTAGATTCTTTTCCCGTAGAACCTTTTTGGCGTCGTTATATTCCCGTCGCTTTTTAAGAACCTCAGGGGCGTAATCGTGCTCCACGAAGACTTTTCTTTCTTGATGCATAAATCCTTTTTTCTGCCAAGCCCGTCTTACAACCTCTTGTTTTATTTTGAAATCGGAGAATCTTACCAACACTGAACGCGGGGGCGCCTCTGCCGCTGGCTTTGCGGCTAATGTACGATGGGCCTTTTCTATTTTCAAATCGGTGGTTTGTAGAATATCCAACTTCTCTCTCAATAAGGATTCCACGCATTCCGCCACTGTGTTGAAACTATCTTCAGCTCCTTCTTTCAGACCGTGAATTCTGATGTTATCTCGTCTCTGTCTTCGTTCTTGGTCGGCTAGCTTAGCCTCCAGCCTTGACTGTTTTCTGTGTAAATCCAGCATAGAATCTTCAAGCACTTTTACTCTTTCTTCAGTTTCCAACATTCGGTTTTCGGCCTGGTCCATTCTGCTGTTCGTCCTTTTTAGTTCCTCTCTGAATTCATGAAATTCGGCCCGAAATCGTCGTAATTCATCATATAGCGATTTCAGGCTAACCTTTTTGTTAGCTAGGCCCAGCTCTTCATCTCCTGAATGGAGGTCCTCGGGATCAGATTCTGCGGCCGCCGCGCGTCCTGACCTGGGGAATGTCAGTTTCTTCTGTTTTTGGTTAGGCATGGTGTTTTTGTCTTTTGATTTTTATTCTTCCAAAAATCTGTTAAGTCTGATTTTGAAGATGTTTTCCTTGGATTGGATCTGGGAGGTTCAGCGTTAAGTTGCTATCACCATGGCGTCCAGACCGGAAGTCCATTTTCAAGTTTTTATTGTACTGAACGTACAATTATACTGTAAGCTTACAATAGTAACATAAAGTATCCCCTTCAGTACTGGAAAAAAACATCATCTCTCCACCTATGGATCTGGCCATGGGGCCTCATCAACATCACAGGCTATGTTTTCATATGCAAGGCAATGTGGGAAGAATCTTCTGGAGTGATGACTCTACCTTTGTATTGATGTTCCATCAATTTGGTCACAGGCTTGCTCCATGGCTTGAATGAGCGGCATCTGGACATACGGCCAGAGATCATAAACCTTCCACTACCATGCCGAGAAGAACTTGTTTATGGGGTTGTGAAAGGGGGACTATGGTGGAAGGTATTGGACTGCAAATTCTGTATGTTGATGAAATCAGTTTTGGACCAGAGCAGAATGATGAAAAGAGACATTGTCCCAAAAGACAATGTTTCGCATCTGGTCCCTTTGGTTTGCTGCTGTGATAATATTGTGTAAAAATGTAAGAATGAGGCCAGTGTTCTAATGACCCATGTCCACTCTCTCTCTTCTGACGCCATCCATTTTTATTCAAGCCATATGACCTGTGCCCTTTTTATAGTGCTTGTAACAAACCTGATTAGTGTGTTTAAAATTATGCACCAGTGTGTGTGTACACCAGGTGGCTGTATTTAACAGTTTTTTTCCTGGGTGTGTTTATTTGAAAACCTTTGCTTTGAAATCATAAGGAAGTGATGTCATGATGTATTTCTGTGTCAAATGTATATAGTTGTGTGTAGTGTTTTGCAAAAACCTGGCTTGTGCACCCAGCCACAGGGGGTGCACAAGCCAGTGTATTCCTAGTGCCGGTCCCAAGCCCGGATAAATGGGGAGGGTTGTGTCAGGAAGGGCATCTGACGTAAAACCTTTGCCAAATTAAACATGCGGATCATGATGAATGAGACTTTCACACCGGATCGGTTGAGGCCCGGGTTAACAACGACTGCCATCGGTGCTGTTAACCGACAAGGTGGCGGTGGAAACTGGGCTACTGTTGGTCGAAGATCGAGGAGAAGGGGAAGGTGTGTTAGGAGGGAGAGAGAGAAAAGGAAAGGTAGAAGTGTGGAGGTGAGAGTAGGGATGTTAAATGTAGGGACTATGACTGCTAAAGGCAGAGAGTTGGCTGTTATGATGGAGAGAAGAAAGGTAGATACACTGTGTGTTCAAGAAACCAGATGGAAGGGAAGCAAGGCTAGGAGCATTGGAGGTGGATTTAAACTGTTCTACCATGGTGTAGATGGGAAGAGATATGGAGTAAGAGTAATCTTGAAGGAAGAGTATGTGAAGAGTGTTCAGGAGGTAAAGAGGGAGTCAACCAGAATCATGAGTTTGACGCTAGAAGTCAAAGGTGTGATGCTGAATGTTGTCAGTGTGTATGCCCCACAAGTTGGATGTCAGGTAGAAGAGAAAGGAATTATGGAGTTAAGATAAGCCTTTATTAGTCCCACAATGGGGAAATTCCAGGATTGCAACAGTACAGGGATAGCAACACTCAGAGCAACAATCAGAAGGCAAGAAAAAACAAGAGCAGCTAGTATACATATGTGCATATTAATATACATATATATATATATATATATAGACACACAGTGCGGAGCATTGTGGTTGCTGGATGTGCAGCAGAAAGTCTAAGCTCTCTCTCCGCGGATGCGGCGGGCCAGCTGGATGTCCTTGGGCATGATGGTGACCCTCTTGGCGTGGATGGCACACAGGTTGGTGTCCTCGAAGAGACCCACCAGGTAGGCCTCGCTGGCCTCCTGCAGAGCCATGACGGCGGAGCTCTGGAAGCGCAGGTCGGTCTTGAAGTCCTGAGCGATCTCCCTCACCAGGTGCTGGAAGGGCAGCTTACGGATGAGCAGCTCCGTGGATTTCTGGTAGCGACGGATCTCTCTCAGAGCCATGGTACCGGGCCTGTAACGGTGAGGCTTCTTCACTCCACCGGTGGCCGGAGCGCTTTTCCGAGCAGCCTTGGTGGCCAGCTGCTTCCTGGGGGGCTTTTCCTCCAGTAGATTTACGGGCGGTCTGCTTGGTTCTTGCCATCGCTCTTATTATTCTGTCTTATATGTCTTGCACGCCGCCTAAACTCCAGCCCGGCATCCGCGTCGTTTTCGCTTCAGTTCTCCCGGTATGTCGAGTTTCTCCGCTAGCACCGGGTGACGGTTGAGTGCTAGCTAGCTCTTCCCTGCTGTATCGTCTCCTGCTGTAAACAGAGGCTCCGTCCGCCGACTCAGGAGACCTTTGGGGCGATCTGTGTGTCCGTGATATATATAGAGTGAAAGGTGTGCCGGATCAGAAAGTTATCACCGGATCAGAAAGAAGAAGGAAGGAAGAGTTAGTTGGATGAAGTGGTAGAGAGTGTTCCCAGGGAAAAGAGATTGGTGATTGGAGCAGACTTTAATGGCCATGTAGGTGAAGGGAACTGAGGTGATGAGGAGGTGCTGGTTAGGTATGGTTTTAAGGAGAGAAATGAGGAAGGACAGATGGTTGTGGATTTTGCTAAAAGGATGGAAATGACTGTAGTGAACGCATACTTCAAGAAGAGAGAGGAACATAGGGTGACTTACAAGAGTGGAGGAAGATGCACACAGGTAGACTACATCTTATGCAGAAGGAGAAATCTGAAAGAAATAGGAGACTGCAAGGTGGTGGCAGGGGAGAATGTAGCTAGACAGCATCGGATGGTAGTCTGTAGGATGACTTTGGAAAGCAAGAAGAGGAAGAGAGTAAAGGCAGAGCCAAAGATTAAGTGGGGGAAGTTATAGAAGGAAGAAGGTCACACAGAGTTCAGGAAGGAGTTGATACAGGCTCTGGGTGGTAGGGAAGAATTAGCAGATGACTGGGAAAGTACAGCAAAAGTACTGAGGGAAACAGGTAGAAAGCTATGTGGTGTATCCAGTGGACAGAGGAAGGAAGACAAGGAGACTTGGTGGTGGAATGAGGAGGTACAGGAAAGTATTCAAAGGAAGAGGTTAGCAAAGAAAAAGTGGGATAGTCATGAAGATGAAGAAAGTAGACAGGAGTATTTGGAATCTAGGCACATGGCAAAGAGAGAGGTGGCAAAGTAAAAGGCATACTGTATAGTGAGTTGTATGAGAGGCTGGTCACTAAGGAAGGAGAAAAGGACTTGTATCGACTGGCTAGACAGAGCTTGAGCTGGAAAGAATGTACAGCAGGTTAGGTTGATTAAGGACAGAAATGGTACATTACCATAATGTAAGGTGGAAGGAGTACTTAGAAGAGCTGATGAATAAAGAAAATGAGAGAGAGATGAGGATGGATGAAGGAAAGATTGTGAACAAGGAAGTCCCAAGGATTAGCAAGGCAGAAGTGAGGGCAGATTTGAAGAGGATGAAGAATGGAAAGGCGGTTGGTCCAGATGACATACTTGTGGAGGTATGGAGATGTTTCGGAGAGATGGCAGTGGACTTTTAACCAGATTGTTTAACACAATCTTGGAGAGTGAGAGGATGCCTGAGGAGTGGAGAAGTGTTTTGGTACCAGTTTTCAAGAACAGAGGTGATGCTCAGAGCTGTAACTATAGAGGCATAAAGTTGATCAGTCACACTAAGAAGATATGGGAAAGAGTTGTTGAAGCCAGGTTAAGAGGAGAGGTGACAATCAGTGAGCAGCAGTACAGTTTCATGCCAAGAAAGAGTACTACAGATGCAATGTTTGCTCTAAGAGTGCTGATGGAGAAGTATAGACAAAGTCAGAAGGAGCTGCACTGTGTCTTTGTGGATCTAAAGAAAGCATACGATAGGGTGCTAAGAGAGGAAGTGTGGTACTGTATGAGAAAGACAGGAGTGGCAGAGAAGTATGTGAGGGTGGTGCAGGACATATATGAGGATAGGAAGACAGTGGTGAGGTGTGCTGTAGGAGTGACAGATGGGTTCAAGGTGAGCGTGGGGTTACATCAGGGATCGACTCTGAGCCCCTTCTTGTTTGCCATGTTGATGGACAGGCAGACAAATGAAGTCAGGCAGGAGTGTCCATGGACCATGATGTTTGCAGACAACATCGTGATCTGGAGTGAGAGTAGGGAGCAGGTGGAAGAGAACCTGGAGAGGTGGAGGTATGCGCTGGAGAGAAGAGGAGTGAAAGTCAGTAGAAGCAAGAGAGAATACATGAGTGAATTTACAAGATGGTAGTGAGACCTGCTGTGATGTATGGTTTGGAGACGGTGGCACTGACAAAAAGACAGGAAGTGGAGCTGGAGGTGGCAGAGTTGAAGATGCTAAGATTTTTATTGGAAGTGACTAGGAGGGACAGGATTAGAAATGAGTATATCCAGGGTTTAAAGTTTTCCGGCACTGTGCCGGATTTCCGGCATGTACCTTTTTTTTTCTTTTTTTTTTTGCTGCGGGGAAATTTACTTTCTATTTCTGTATGCAGAAACACTTTTTGTCCAAGCTATCTGCAATGGTGCATGAATAATGCTCAAAATAAACAGTCAGCTCTGCATAGTTTGCAGTTCTTTTAAGATGTTTAGAGAGGTGAAAATAGTATTTGGAATGGTGGAACATATTGCAGTTCCCATATTAACATATTGAACATATTAACATATTGAACATATTGCAGTTCACTTCCGCCCTCCCAAGAGAGCAGACGCTTTTTCCTTCTCTCTTGCTCTGACTTTTTTTTCCTTCCTCCCCAACTACTGGATCCCAGCTTGCTGTTGTCTGTCTGCGTCTAACTGCGACCGTCGAAAGAAAGAAATTATGGAGTTAATAAGCTGGGCTTTGAACACAATTGACACTATTTTTTCAACAAGGAAAAGTGCTCCGGGGGAAGCTGTCTGCCCCGCAGGAACGGCTCCAGCGGGCTATTTACGTGACACAAGTAATTGGAAGATCTTGTGTCTCACTAATCTCTCTATCGAAGATATTGAAGATTTGTATGTCTTCGTGATAATGGTGATCGGGATCTTTCTGATTGGAACTGGGATTGTCCTGGTGTACCGCAAATTGCTGAAGATGGATACAACCTATCAAAATGCTGGCCAGGCGAGGTGCATCTGTCAAATTGAAAAATTGGAGAAGACCCTGATAGCGACAAATGGAGAACTGTCTCGGAAGGTGGATTACATCATGGTCTCGCTTAGGTCTTTCCACGATGGATTTAAAGCCCCGCAATGAAGGATTAAGTACTGAATCTACAGAAGAAATAAAAAGCCTTCTCTGTGATCAGTCCGATTTGGCTCAATTTCCCCATGAAAATTCCTCCTGGCTGTCTGCAGTCTGTGTTTTCAAAATCATCGAGCACAAGGCCTTGGACAGCCATCTGGACAGCCTGCACAGATATTCGCAAGGACGATCGGCGGCAGCCAGACAAAACATCTCCTGCCAAGTGCCCTTGTGTTCTCTTATCATCAACATTGCTTCAACAGCGCACACACATTGATCCATGAACTGAATAAAGATACACACACTGCTCTCTTGTGTCTTGTGTCTTGTGAATCCTGTTTTGCGTATGTGCATCGAGAGCTTTTTTTTTCCTTGTAATCATAATATTGATTGATTATGCAACCAGTATTCTGAATCAATGATTTTTTTGCTCCTTCCTATTGTTCCTCGTATTATTCTTATTCTTATGCTACCTGTACCCTCTATCCTGTGGGCAGGCGCGTCCCCGATGCAGCCGTGTCACTGGAAATGCAGGTTCATTTTCTGTGTCAAGTCAAATTCTCTCGTATGTTATCAGTGATCTGTTAATGTACTTGGCAATAAATCTTTTCTGATTCTGATTCTGAGTTCCGCCATGGACAGCACGGTGGTGCAGTGGTGAGCACTGTCGCCTTACAGCTATAAGGTTCCAGGTTCGAATCCCCAGGCTGGCAGGGGTAGGAACCTTTCTGTGTGGAGTTTGCATGTTCTCCCTGTGCTGCGTGGGTTTACTCCGGGGGCTCCGGTTTCCTTCCTCAATCCAAAGACATGCATGTTAAGTTAATTGGTTGTTCTAAATTGTCCCTAGATATCTGTCTCCTATAGGTCCTTAGAGTAGAGGGTTAGTACTAGTGAAGCGCTTTGAGTGGTCTTTGAGACTAGAAAAGCGCTATGTAAGTACAGTTCCCTTACATTACATATATGGAGGAAATTGAGCTGACATTATGTTTAGCGGCTATGCAAGATTATAAGCTGTGTCTCCATACCAAGATGTTCAAAATGTGTTAATTTTTTGGGAAGTTATCGAAGTAAAAGTGGCTACCATTTACTACTAAACCTCTTCATCGTCCATTGACTCACAGTGTTTTGGTTGTACTAATATGGCGGCCAGGTGGCTTCACTTCTGGCAGCCAATGATCCATCCAGTTTTTCTATAGAAATCAGTGGCACGCTCCTAATCAGATAGTGACAGCGAGAATGAGTTAGTGACTGAAAATGCGAGTGTTTCTGTGATGAATTGCGCCTCTTCATGGCACACAAACAGGATTAACTGGACCCAATTGCTGGAGCTGAGTTTTCCAGTGGTTTATTTTAAGTCAAAAATAAACCAGACGTGACATAACTTGACTTAACGTGGCATGATGTGACAAAGTAAGCAGTAACACAGTAGATTGACGCACTAAGGGCAAAGTGCGGTGTATCTATGTAGAGCAAAAAATCAAAAACACCTGTGAACACTCGGTAAGCAGAAAATCAAAAGCAGCTATGAATAATTAACGAAGCAAAAGCCCATTATGTAAAACTGGAAGTAAACAAAAGACGCTGTCAAAACAAAAACCCAAATTCAAAGCATGACAGGAATAAACATGATAACATAACCACGAGAACACAAATCAAAATGAAACATAGTTGTGACTGTGACAGTAAAACCCAGGCAAAACCAAAAACATGATAACATTAATAGAGAGAATCTAAATGTGAACTGAAAGCGAGGTCAGGGCCTGATTTATCTCCTGATCCAAGGCAGACAAAAACAAAACATAAATGTGACCATGAAAACATAATACTGACTAGAAAAGCACTCATGGAGTGCATACCTCTGCCAAGGCTCCTTCTGTTTCTCATGGATCACCTCCAAAATGTAGTGGGTTTGTGTGTAGGCCTATAGCCACTTGTGGTGAAAATTGCATCAAAGTCTGTCCATCAGTTTTGGAGTATTGTGGCTAACACACTGAGAGAAGATGAGAGCCTTGGCTGAGGTATGCTTTCCCAGATCATCACTAAAATGTAATGGGTTCCTCTCTAGGCCAAGAAGCACCTCTGGTGAAAATTTCATCAAAATCCATCCAGTAGTTTTTGTGTAATCGTGCTGCACAAATACAAACAAAGCCTTTGGTGGAGGTATGCACTCTCAGATCATCACCAAAATGTAATGGGTTCCTCTCTAGGCCAAGAAGCACCTCTGGTGAAAATGTTATCCAAATCCATCCAGTAGTTTGTGTGTAATCCTGCTGCGCAAATACAAACAAGGCCCTTGGTGGAGGTATGCACTCTCAGATCATCACCAAAATCTAATCATCTGTTCCCCGTTCCATTACACACCTTTCCTGAAAATTTTGTCAAAATCCGTTCGTAACTTTTTGAGTTATGTTGGTAACAGACAGACAGACAGACAAACCCCGGTAAAAACATTACCTCTTTGGCGGAGGTAATAAACAGGACTATAATGACTAAGACTAAGATAAGACAGAACTCAGAAGATAAACATAGCGAACAGAAACAAATGGCAAACTCAAGAGATCATAATTAAAGACATGAACATATGTAAATACAAAAACCAAGCTAAGCTGAGATGGGGAAAATACAAAAAATAAGCAAAATAAACTTAAAGCATGAGCATGGTTTCCCAACCATGCTCAGAATACTGACAGTTTCATCCTTCATCATACACAAACCTTTCATACATTCTGTAGGATGGAGAGTAAGTTTTTGAAGCCTGGGGAAGATGTCCTAATTGACAGAGGACTTAAAAACAAATGGTGCTGGGCATGGATTGAGAAAATGGCCAGAGACGGCAACCCTTTTGGTAGATGGTGTGAAAAAAAAAAAAAGAGAGAACCAGAAGCTTGTTTCTGCATGTTGTGCTCAAAATAAGGCATTTTAGAGTATTGTATACAGTTCTTTGTTGCTGTTTACAACTGATTAAAATACATGGTGCAAATGTTGCACATTCCATTAAAAAATAGTAAATCAATGGCCTTTTACATATACCTAATCAAATCTTATTCCACTAGTGTACTAGTTCGCTTGACTGTTTCACATACCCTTATTCATAAATTTCATGTTATAGATTGTAGGTCATTCTGTACATAATTTATATAACTTGATAGCAGGTCCACGGCCAAGATGTGTAGAGTGATGATATAGAGTGAAGTGATGATATACAGTGAAGTACGAGGAGACGAAGAAGAGTGATGTGTGAAGATAGAGTTGAGGTTTGATTGGACACAGCAATGATGATAGAAGGATTACAGCTCCAGACCAGATAGTGATGATATAGAGTTAAGTGCATGGCGGTAATGTACCTGTAGGCTGGTTGCCAACCGCCAATCAAATCTAAAAGAAGAAGAAGAATACGTGGCGGTAAGGACTACAGCTCCTGACCAGATAGTGATGATATAGAGTGAAGTACGTGGCAGTAATACACGTGTAAGCTGGTTGCCAATCGCCAATCAAATCTGAAAGAAGAAGAACTTGATAGCAACAGCATCTTAAATGTTAGATGTTTGCACCATATTAGGGTGAGATGGAGTACTATTGCCACTTCCTGACCTTCCTTGGTATTACTGTTTCAAACAGTCCACCATAATCTAGTCTAAATTTATCAATGAGTGTGACAGATATGTTACTAGCTAGTTTCAAGAAAAGTCATTTTCAAATACACAGTGGTGTGAAAAAGTGTTTGCCCCCTTCCTGATTTCCCATTTTTACCTCCGCCAGGCCGCAGGCCAGGAGGTTATGTTTTTGCTGGGGTCTGTCTGTCTGTCTGTCTGTCTGTCTGTTGGTTAGCAAGATAACTCAAAAAGTTTTGGACAGATTTCGATGAAACTTTCAGGCATTGTTGCAAATGGTACAAGGAAGAACTGATTAACTTTTGGGGATGATCCGGATCACTGTCTGGATACAGGAATTTTTTAAAGGATTCTTTAACATTGTGACATAGGGCCATTTTCAACATGTGTGCAGGCGCAATGGAGGGAACTGGTCGTCGTGTCTGACGAACACGAACTCCGCGTTCTTCAAAGTTTTAGGCACAAAAGCACGCGGAAAACAGTGGTGACCCGGGCCCGGCAGCGTGCCTGTGTTTGCGCTACGCTGCAAAAGCTGAGACAGGCAGCTGTCCTCCGTGGGATTATTTGGCAGAAATTCCCCGGGCAGCCATAGGGGCTGCGTAAAAACAACCTCTCTGCCGGGGAAGCTTCCAAATCCTCTTTTGCCGCGGAGCGCAACCCCAATAAAACCCACGGCAACCTGTCTACCCAATTTGCATCCGTCAGTGAAGCCCTGAGTGCTGCTTTCAGTGATCTATGAAAACACTCGCATAACCCATTGGCCTGTGGGTTGTACACGGTTGTGCGATGAATTGCAACGCCCGCAGCCTGGGAGTTTGGAGATGGAGGAGATGGACACAACAGCAACACTTGAGTTTATTACCTCCGCCAAGGAGGTAATGCTTTTACTGGCATTTGTCTGTTTGTCTGTCTGTCTGTCTGTCTGTCTGTCTGTTACCAACATAACTCAAAAAGTTATGAACGGATTTTGACAAAATTTTCAGGAAAGGTGTGTAATGGCACAGGGAACAGATGATTACATTTTGGTGATGATCTGAGAGTGCATACCTCCACCAAGGGCTTTGTTTGTATTTGTGCAGCAGGATTACACAAAAACTACTGGATGGATTTGGATGAAATTTTCACCAGAGGTGGTTCTTGGCCTACAGAGGAACCCATTACATTTTGGGGATGATCTGGGAATGCATACCTCAGCCAAGGCTCTTCTCACAGTCTGTCAGCCACAAAACTCCAAAACTAATGGACAGACTTCGATGCAATTTTCACCACAAGTGGCGATAGGCCTACACCCAAGCCCATTACATTTTGGAGGTGATCCATGACAAACAGAAGGAGCCTTGGCGGAGGTATGCGCTCTATGAGTGCTTTTCTAGTTGAAAATGAAATGAATGAGACATCCAATATTAGCCACTGTTTAAGAACCACTTGTTTATTTTTTTCGAGGAAAAAAAATAAACTGGAAAAAAGTTCAGGCTTTGGATTTTTTTTTTTTTTTTTTTTTGCTTTAACCCCAGTACAGTATATCAGACGGACAGATCAGGTTGAGCTTTTTGGAGACAAAGTAAGAGAGCCAAGGCTGAGATGGTTTGGAGATGTGCAGAGGAGGGATAGTGAATATATTGGACAAAGGATGTTGAAAATGGAGCTGCCAGGCAGGAGGAAAAGAGGAAGACCACAGACAAGATTCATGGATGTAGTGAAGGAGGACATGGAGAGGGTTGGTGTGACAGAGGAAGATGCGAGGGATAGGGTGAGATGGTCCGCTGTGGCAACCCCTAAAGGGAGCAGCTGAAAGAAGAAGTTGTTTTGCTAAAAGTGTGAAGCTGACATTGTGTTTATAATTGTGCAAATCTGGGCTGGTATTTTGCAACTTGAGTGTCAGGTTTTGCTAATTGTGAGACAGTTTTAAATTTAGTGTGTCAGCAACTACAAAAAACTGTAAGAGAAATACATAGAAATGCTTAATTATATTTTGGGCAAATTGTTGCTAGTTAATGCCAGTTTGCTAATTTCTATTTTTTTTTAATTGTGCAAGCAAAACGTAAGGGATAAGCAATTTAAATACAAACTGTAGTCAGCTAAAATTGTAAAATGACATTAGAAATATCAGCTTATTCACTACCTACTCACTTTGCATGTGGTTTACTTTTGACCTTCAGCAGGTTTTCGTCTCAGAACTTCTTTGGCATGCTTTTGGCTTTTTATTCCAACAGTGTAATAGAGTAATGAAAATAAAGCACTTATTACTTGTGCTTTTTTTTTGTACTAAGTTTATGGCTAGAATTGGATCTGTGAATTAACCTCTTGCACTTCGGTGTACCGCGGGCAGACACGTCTCTGCGTCCTAGAGCGCACGAGGGCGCCCTCACTGTGCGTCCTAGTGCGCACTGGAAAAAAAAGCTGCATTTCGGTTCTTCCACTACAGACACAGCCGCGAACAGAAAGCCAAAGGAGTGCTTTGATTGGTTTAGATGTGATTGACCTCTCATTCGACTAATAAGAGCCTTGAATTGGGTTTCTGAAACCTTGAAGAACCAATGACTGAAAACCTAGCAAGAAGGACCCGCCTACCAACGGCTGCAAATACAGCCAGCCAATTGAAGCACAGAAGTTTGAAAGCGTGCCTCCCTCGCCTAAAATCTGTTTTGTGTAAGGCTGGGTGACACACAGGCGTTCGCCAGTCTTTTTTTCTTACTACTGTTCTTATTTGTTTTGAAAAATCGTTCGCCAAAACCGCAATCATGGAAGCGCAAAACCGCAATAATGGAATTATGGTTTGACCGGGTCGCGTGACCAGAACCACGAGTCCGTAACAAGCGGACCAGCGTCATGTTCGTCTGGCAATGAGGAAGAGAAGTTGGCCAGCGACACTGCTGTTGTGGACAGGTAAGTGTTATAAGCTAAATTATTCTTTATCCTTGAAAATTGTAATCAAAAATGACTTTTGACCGATCAGTAAATTACAACTGTGCGTAGCAGACCGCGGCGCACCGGGCGATGTCCGTCCTCTGTAGCGGGGGTGGGGGGTGGGAGTTATCTTCTACATTACAGATATTTTAGTATAATTTTAGTGCACTGTAGGTTATTTTTTCTTGTAAAAAAAGCCACACATTTTTTACGTGGCATGCTTCTTTGTGTGTGGGGGCTTGTTTGTTCATTCATTCATTCATGAATGAATAAACAACCCCCCCCCCCCACACACACACACAGCCCTGAGTGTCACCTTTCATTAGAGCCCAACATCAAGCTTCTATATTGAATCATTCAAAAGTTACAGACGTTTTTCCAAACTGTGCCATTTGGCACAATTTGGCACAGTTCAAAAACGCCTGGGAACAACCTGTGAAGAAAGCTGTGTAATATATTCATTTTTTGTGGTATTGTTACAAAATTTTGACCTCAGCTGGATAACACGTGGTTCTACATTTCTGTTGCATTTTCCAGCCCGGATCTGACAGCTGTGTGTTATTTGCAAGCATTTGTATCCAAAAAAACACCCAGGCAAAATTTATTTTCTTCAAGTTCAGTATGTTTAGATGACTGTTACTCAGTGGCCGGAGCACTTAGAGAGATTATGACTGTTTTGCCAAAAAATTCAAAGTGTTTTCTTTTAAATGAGACCAACCCCATGAAGATGCTGCAAAGGGTTGAAGAACAGCTTTTGATTTACTTTGGGTATGTTATTTTTTGGCGTTTTTAGGGAAATTGACCAGAGTGCAAGGGGTTAAGAGTGGATTGGCAATCTAAATGCAAGTGGTGCTGAAGTGATGATAGGGCAGATGAACAATTAAACAGATAATATATTAATAATTGTTGGAGCTGAAACAATAGTAACAGTAAAAAATCTTGTCAGTTTTTAATTGCCAAAAAACTCACTGTCTATGGTGCATTATTGCACCTGACAACCTCCCCCCCGGTGGTCAGGATTTTTTTCAAGAAAATATTCAATTTAGATGTGAGAGATTTCCAAGGTGATAACTTGTAAGTAGTCTGAGATAATTACTTACTGTCAATTAGAAAGATGTAGAATATGATCCAAAGTTTGGAGTTACGAGTAAATTTACACACAAAAAAGACTGTTCTACCTCTACACATATGCACCTGTAGCTTCACGCTAATGTAATCACTGAAGTCATTGTCTCCTTATTCAGTTCTTATTTAGAACTGTTTACCTTCATTTTGTCTCTCTGTTAAATCCACTGTCTTTTGTATCACTTTTTATTAAGCTTTTCAGCTGTTTTCCTGTGAAAACTGTGTTATTAATGGGGTCAGGATTATTTTCAAGAAAATATTCAGTTTAGATGTCAGAGATTTCCAAGGCTATAACTTGAAAGTGGGAAGAGATAAGGGCTTACTGTCAATTAGAAAGATGTAGAATATGATCCAAAGTTTGTGATAGGAGTAAATTTACGCATCTAATTTGCATAATGCAACAGCAGCCACATTGAATTACGTAACTTTCGGTCAAAAGTGGACTTTGGACATATTTACACAAAAGATCGTTTTGTTTTTTGTCGTTTTTTGTTTTGGGTTTTTTGTTATCTTTTCTTCAAAGTATATGAACCAGAAAATCAGTACAGTGTAAACAAACAAAGAAATTTGTCAGACTTACCGCTGGCCAGACGGTTCGTTTCGTCCATTTTCGTCATCCTGGTCATTATTTTGTCTTCTGTCTTTCATTTTGGCTTTCTCTCCCACATCCAGAAACTCTTAAGATTATTCCACCTCAATTTCACTTTTATTCCACCACAATTTCTTATTTGATGACATGGAACTGGCGCGATTGTTCTGTCCAGTCACATGGAGCTGCGGTCGATTGCAGACAGAAATTAACCAGCTTCGGCCACTTTCTCTTACAACAAAATGTAGATATTTACTTTCATAAGCTAAATAATCTCTTTTTAGAATCATAGTTGGCAAATTTGGGAGCAAATGCCTCCTCCGTGTTGCAATGGAGCACATCGACATTTGTCCAAACTCTTCTTCTTCGGTGCACCAGAAGTGAGGTTTTCGGGTTGTTCTTTGGGGGACATCAGTCTTCCAAGGCAAGAGCAGTAAGTTATACGTGTCTGTCACCCCGTGATGTGGAATAGTTAGTACAACTGGGAATTTTGTATGGTTTATGGCCACATCACATGACACATCATGTGACAGGCGCAAAACTGCAACATAGACAGCGAGGGCACTGTTGTATTATGAAGTCCGGACTGAAGAAGGGTTAAGCATAAACTGTTTTAAATGATCTAATTCAAAATGAAATTAAAGCTGCGAGCAGCGATAAACGGGCCCTCGTGTCCTTGCTAGACCTCGGTCTTGCAACTCAGAGCGCGCAACTCTGCGCAGGCTCCATTCCTCCCTTCCGCTCTTTGTCGTCCGTCCTTCCATGGTGCCATATGCCCATCTATCCACCATCCATTTGTCCATCAATCCATTTGCCTGTCCATCTGTCCATATCGCCATCCATCATCAGTCCGTCCATCTGTACTTTGCAAGATAGCGCCTCACCAGAGGTACTGTATAAGCACGTGGATTACCTCAAAAATCTAATATGTTTATCCATAGCCTAAAGGCCACTTCTGGGGAAAATTTCACCAGGAAATTTGTTTGAATTTAGACAAGCTATGCCATCACTATAAATGTTTGTTTTGTTTTTTACCTTGGGGGCGCTATAGCTATATGTGGTATAGTCATAAAAATCTGATCTGGGTGGTACAAGTACCATGTATACAGGGATGTGATTTTTCCACTAATTCGTGGAATTCTGCTTTTTTTATCTTCCAAAATAAAAAAAAATTCTGTGTATACCGGATTCCGACTTTTAGTAATTCCCTAACCGTAATGAAACGATGCGCCTGATTGGCTGATCGTCCTTGCAGTGACCAATGAACGCGGCTGTTTCTTATCTTAAAGGCAATCCTTTGTTTTCCTCGATCTCGCTTAGCTGACTTGACTTGCATTGCAGTGATGTCGGTGATTGAACGTAAAGATGCTCTGAGAATTAAAGAAATTGACAAGATTGTGAAAAACAAAATTCGTTGGGATTGGCTAGAAAAGGAGATTGCAACGGATGTTGGGAAGAAAACTGTGACAAATTTGTTTAGCGATTTTATACGGAAAATCGACCGTACTGGGAAGACGATATGCATGTGATGTCACGACACGATTGACTTTGGTGGAAGAGGATTTAAGTCTCTCGAGAGTCATGCTAGGAGCAAAAAACATGTACAAGAGGTCAAATCAAGGTCCACTAATTATTCAATTGCTAGAACTTTTGGTGTTCAGAAAAAACCATTGAAACCATACGGCCTCCACCCTTTGTTAATGACACGATCGGACACGGAAATCGAAAGGAATGATCCACCCCAACAACCAGTGCCAGTTGCGGATAGAGTAGTGAATTTTGAGGTATGTGAAGATATATTTTTGTATACATGTCATCTAGTTAATATTTTCTTCATCTTGCCTGCTGAAGATGTTTTGAACTTTATTTAAAAAATATTTTTAACACCACACATACTTAGAATTACGTTTATGTTTGTGCTTTTCTGTCTTCCCTAATTAATATCACACATATATCAGATATGGATTTTGTCATCTATTATGTTACTGAATGATGCTTGCTTGCATGCACATATATGTATGATATTTTCTACAGTTAAATGTTTGTAGTCCCGTTTGTATTGCTCAAAAAAAAGGAAATATTATGGATGATACAGTAAATTATATAATCGTGCTATAATGCTTGTTGGAATATTTTAGGAGTGCTATCTTCTTGGAACATAAGTCAATATTATACAGTAATAAGTGGCATTCAGCTGTTTGTTTTATGTCATTTAAGCACAGTTCTGGTACTTAAAAATCATAAAAACCCAGGAGCTTTGGGGGGCATCGCCCCCCCTTGCCCCCTCACCAGGGCTCTGCCCCGGACCCCGCTGAGGGACTACGTCCCCCAGAGCCCCTGCTAAATTTTCAGATGATTTCCCCAACCCCAAATCACATCCCTGTGTATATGAAGTTTGGGTCCATTTGGATGATGTACGTGTGAGTTATGACAACTTCCTGTCCGTTGGCGGTAGGGGGCGCTACTGCTGCGTCTCATTGTATATTATAGAAATGTTCACCATTGGCCACCTATTCACTACTCCAAATTTTGTTGACTTCAGACAAAGCATGTCAGAGTTATTAAGCTTTGTTTTTTTCCTAGGGGGTGCTATAGCTATATGTAATTGTTCAATAAAGAATTGCTCAGTGTTAGCTAACCATGTACCACACAAAATTTGGTTGAATTTGGACAAAGTATGCCAGAGTTATAAGGCTTTGTTTTTTCTGCTAGGGAGCACTATAGCTATGTGTCATTGTTCATTAAAGAAATGTTCACTGTGGGCTACCGATCCGCCACACAAAATTTGGTTGAATTTGGGAAAAGCATGGCTGAGTTATAAAGCTTTGTTTTTTCCTAGGGTGCGCTATAGCTGTTTGTTATAGTTATATAAATCTGTTCGGGGTCTGATTAGTATGATATATATATATATGAAGTTTCGCAGGATTCAAACAATCTACATTTAAGTTATAACAACTTCTTATCCATTGGTGGTAGGGGGCGCTGTCGCTATGTGTCATTTTTTATTAGAGAATATATCAGTCTTGGCTACTTATTCGCCACACAAAATTTGGCTGAAATCAGTGACTGTATGCTAGAGTTAGAGCCATTGGAAAGGTGATGGCGATATTGCAAAATTGGCCATGCCCCTTCTGCTAAACCGCCAGGCATTCGGAAAAGTTTTCAACAATTACACTGGTCAACACCAAATTTATTGTCTAAGTTTTTTTTTTTAGCTGATTTAGGACAATTTTGATGTGCTGAATCCAAAAATCACATTGGTTTTGCTCAGTCAGGTCAACTTTTTGAATTATGGCCACGTTTTATATGTTTTTATTTACATCTACAGGTATTTTTGCTTTATATGATGCAAAATTCTGGTGTAACCTTCATGTGTAACCTTCATGTCTCCAAGAGAAGGCGCTATAGTTGCTCATGAATATTCTTAGCTACAGTTGTTCGGAGGCATACCCGTATACATCACACATATCTTGGTGCCAATCCGATGTTCCATTCCCGAGGTATTAAAAAACAACATGATGCAAACTTTCTGATGCAAAACTTTCTGCCTCCTATAGGTGGCGCTGTAGATTTCTGTGAATATTGTTCTATAGAACTGTTTGGAATTGGACTAATATCCATAATATTGAATTTGGTTGAAATCCGACAATGCATACCAAAGTTATTGCCATCAGAATGGTCATAGAATGATCATGGCAAGGCATCAAACTTTGCCATACTCCTATGGCCAAACCGTCAAGCTCTACAAAAAGTTTTCAATAACTTTTAATGGCACATGGGTATAGATGATTGTCACCACAAATGAGCTCAATCGGACTAAAACCCTAGGACGATTTCAATCAAATGTGTGAGGTGGAAATCTGGTCACTGCCACTTCCTGCCAAAATGGCTGACTTCCTGTTTTGTGTAGACCATCACTTCTATGGAGTTTTTTTTGCATGTCTTGACATGATAAACATCTCACCCGATTTTCATCTTTCTACGCGAAAGTAAGCGTGTGCCACTCCTTATTGACTTAACATGTTAGGTGGTGCTGTAGAGCCATTTTTATGGGGTCATTCATATTTCCTCCAAAATATTAAATTGTTTGCGAGTCTTGAGGTCCCTGCAAAAAATGGTGAGTTTTTGTGCATGTTGACTACCCCAAAAATGAGATCTTAGATGGAGAGGAATAGAAAAAAAAAAAAAAAATTCTAACAATTAAAGCTGCAAGCAGCTGTAAGCAGGCCCTCGCTCAACCATGGACCCCGGGGCCCATTGTACCTAGCTGGCTCAGAAAATTTCCCGTCATCGCAGCAAGTGCGGCGTGAATCATAAAGTAAACCGTTTGGCACAGTACTTCCTGTGAGCAGTAGGTGGCACTATAACTTTTGGCAATCATTTTTATGTAGGAGCGTGTGGGGCGGAGCTAATATCCATCGTAGAAAATTTGGTGAAAATCAGACAAAGTGTGTCCAAGTTACAACTTTCCGATGTTCCATGGCGAGGAGTCAACCTTCGCCATGTCGCCATGGCAACACTTCCCAATCAGTTATGTGTTGCTCACCCACATATGACTACATATGACAGTCACCTCAACCTATGTTCCAACTTTCATGACTCCAGGTCATTCCCAACCATCCTAACAAGATCACGGATTGAATGGCGAGGAGGCCGTGTCCATGGTAACAGCAGTGACGCCATGCTAAAGGTGATGCGCAGTTATGATCGACCAGGTGGTCCAGTAAACCTCAGAAAATTGCACATCATTCTGGCAAGTGGCGCGCGAGTATGGCATGTGAGTTATGGCAACTTCCTGTCCATTGGCGGTAGGGGGTGCTGTCGCTATGTGTCATTCTTTATTATGGAAATTATCAGTATTGGCTACCTATTCACCACACACAGTTTGGTTGAAATCAGTCAATGTATGCCAGAGTAAAAGCCACTGGAAGGGTGATGGCGATACTGCAAACTTGGCCATGTCCCTTCCGCCAAACCGTCGTGCATTTGGAAAAGTTTTCAACAACTTTTGATGGCACACAGGTATAGATGATTGTCAGCATAAGTGGTATCAATCAAACTGTTTATTTCAGAGATACTGAAGAAAACCTTTGGTGTAACCTTCATGTCTCTACCTATCTTGGTGCCAATCCGACATTCCATTCCTGAGGTATTAAAAAACATGATGCAAACTTTCTGATGCAAACCTTTATGCCTCCTATAGGTGGCCCTGTAGATTTCTATGAATATTTTCTATAGAACTGTTTGGAATTGGACTAATATCCATAATATTGAATTTGGTTGAAATCCGACAATGCATACCAGAGTTATTGCCATCAGAATGGTCATATAATGATTATGGTGAGGTATCAAATTTTGCCACGCCCCCACGGCCAAACCGTCGAGCTCTGCAAAAAGTTTTCATTAATTTCTAATGGCACATGGGTATAGATGATTGTCACCACAAATGAGCTCAATCGGACTAAAACCCTAGGATGAGTTCGATCAAATGCGGGAGGTGGAAATCAGGTCACCGCCACTTCCTGCCAAAATGACTGACTTCCTGTTTTATGTAGACCATCACTTCTATGGAGTTTTTTGCATGTCTTGACATGATAAACAGCTCACCCGATTGTCATCTTTCTACGCGAAAGTAAGGGTGTGCCACTCCCCATTGGCTTCACATGTTAGGTGGCACTGTAGAGCCATTTTTGTGGTGTCCTTCATATTTCCTCCAAAATATTCAATTTTTCGGCAGTCTTGAGGTCCCTGCAAAAAATGGTGAGTTTTCATGTACGTTCACTACCCCAAAAATGAGATCTTAGATGGAGAAGAAAAAAAAAAAATTAAAGCTGCAAGCAGCTGTAAGCGGGACCTCGCCCCACTCGCAACCGTGGACCCCGGCGCCTGTCGTACCTAGCTGGCTTAGAAAATTTCCTGTTGTTGCGGCAAGCGCTGCGTGAATCATAGAGTAAACAGTTTGGCGCAGTACTTCCTGTGAGCAGCAGGTGGCGCTCTAACTTTTGTCAGTCATTTTTATGTAGCAGCGTGTGGGGCGGGACTCATACCCATCGTACAAAATTTGGTGAAAATCAAACAAAGTTTGTCTAAGTTACAACTTTCCGATGTTCCATGGCGAGGAGTCAACCTTCGCCATGTTGCCATGGCAACACTTCCCTGTCAGTAATGTGTTGCCCACCCACATAGGACTACATATGATAGTCACCTCAACCTATGTTCCAGATTTCATGACTCCAGGTCATTCCCAACCATCCCAAAAAGATCACGGATTGCATGGCGAGAAGGGCGTGTCCATGGTAACAGCAGTGACGAAATGCTGAAGGTGATGTGCAGTTATGATCAACCACGTGGTTTGATAAATCTCAGAAAATTTCACGTCATTCTGGCAAGTGGCACGTGACTAATAAATAAAACAGTTTTCAGCAATTCTTCCTTTAACCACTAGGTGGCGCTATATCTTTTGTCAGGTATTTTTATACAGACGCGTTTGGGGCGGGACTATTTTCCATCATGGAAACTTTGGTGAACATTGGACAGGTTTTGCTTGAGTTACAGCTGTTTGATGTTGTCAGCGGAGGAGACAAACTTCGCCATGGTGTCATGGCCACGCCTTTTGAGACCGCGACTGATATTTGTCAACTTTTTATGGCCAATGCCTATAGATGCCGCCATGTGAAAATGAGTTCAATTGGAGAAGGCCCCCAGGAGGAGTTTGTTCAAATGCGAGTGGTGCAGTACTTCCCATGAGCAGTAGGTGGTGCTGTAAGTTTTGTCAATTATTTTTACGTAGGAGCGTGCGGGGTTGGACTACTATCCACCGTAGAAAATTTGGTGAAAATCGGATGGAATTTGTCCAAGTAGCAACTTTTTGAGGTTCCATGGTGAAGAGTCAACCTTCGCCATGTCGATATGGCAACACTTACCTATCAGTTATGTGTTGCTGACCCATATAGGACTACAGATGGCAGTCACCTCTACCTATTCTCCAAATTTCATGACTCCAGGACCTTCCAAACCCTCCCCACAAGATCACGGATTGAATGGAAAGGAGGGCGTGTCCATGGTAACAAGTGTGACATCATGCTAAAGTTGATGTGCAGTTATGATCATCCCTGTGGTCTGATGAAGCTCAGAAAATTTCACGTCATTCTGGCAAATGGCATGTGAGTAATAAAGAAGAGTTTTTAGCAATTCTTCCTTTAACCATTATGTGGCGCTGTAGATTTCTATGACTATCGTTGTATAGAACTGCTTGGAATTGGAGTGATATCCATAATACTGAATTTGGTTGAAATCCAACAATGCACACCAGAGTTATTGCCATCAGAATGGTCATAGAATGATCATGGCGAGGCGTCAAACTTTGCCATGCCCCTACGGCCAAACTGTCGAGCTTTTAGAAAAGTTTTTAATTAATGCCATATGGGTAAAGATTGATTGTCACCACAAATGAGCTCAATCGGACAAAAACCCTAGGACGAGTTTGATCAAATGTGTGATTTGGAAATTTGGCCCCCACGCAACTGCGGACCCCGGCACCCGTCGTACCAAACTGGCTCAGAAAATTTCCCATCGTCGCAGCAAGCACTGCGTGAATAATAAAGTACGTTGTCAGTGGCTTGGGCCCAATGCAAAACCCAGATTTTTATTTGGAGCTATAGCATATTGTTCACACACCTCCCATGCAGTATATCATATTTGATATGCAATTCTTTGAAAAATTAAAATTAATGAGCATGTCAAAAAAACACCTTATCTTGTGATGTTAAAAAGGGGGGGGGAATCCCACTTATCTGCAATTGGATTTGGATCTGCTTCAAAATCTAATGTGTTCTTCTGTGGCACAAGTTCTACCTTTCCACCAAATTTAAATGGAATTAGGTCAGTAGCTTTGGCGTAAATATGCTAACAGGCAAATGGCAGTGCAAACCCAGCCTCCTTGGTGGAGTTAATCAGAAGTGGAAACATCCACATTTTGTCTACTACAACCTCGAATCATTTCTATTTAAAAAAGGGCACTGTATGTGGCTATATAATGGTTGCTACCATGGTAACGCTGGATGCTCGCATGTCTATGAGTTTTTGTGTGTGTGTGTGTGTGTGTGTGTGTGTGTTGGCATGTGGGTGCCTACTTGTGTGTGCGTGTGTGTGTCTGTACATTAGTGTGTGAGCTCTGAGGGGAAATTCCTCTCTCAGGGCTGGGAGTCCTTCCTGTCGTAGAGCTGTGTTTGTACAGCCTGGCTTTGTCGGGATATCCTACCCTGCCCATGTCTGAGAGAGAGGGAGCGATTCAGGGGGCACTGATAAGGGAGGTGGAACGGAGGAGGAAAAGAGAGAGAGGCTGAGAAACCAAAGGGGGGGGGGAATGGAGAGTGGATGGAAAGGATGAAAGCAAGCTTTACTTTTACAAACCCTCATTTAATTGAATTTGTCACGCAATGACAAAAGTCTGCCCAGTGGTTTGAATTAGCGTAGCCTGTGGTGATCCTGAGCTTTGCCACTGTTAGACTGGTGCGAAGGAACGGGGCCAGAAGACCAGACACCCTGCAGCCGGAGGCAAGGCCGGCCCACTTCATCATCCAGACTAATGCTCTTGTTTTGATGTTGTCCTGTTTTGTGGGAAATCCCTGTTCTCTGCAGCCTTACCAGACTCAACCACCTGCACATGTGATGACTGGCAACAATCACCGAGTCTGAGCCCCGGTCACTGACCTGAACTCGCAGAGCTATCAGGCTCAGATGCTGCAGAGAAATCCATAAAAATGGAATTGCTGTAGATGAAGAGAATCTTCTTAGTCCTTGGTGTTAAAGGTGGAGGAGTAGTAGAGGAAATCAAATAATATCTACACAAGATGTGTTTACACACAGACTCAGGCTGCAGTAGTCTTTTGCCATAGATCATGCTGGGGAAAAAAATCTATTTGACAGAGCTTTTGAGTAGACCCTGTTTATGTTGTGTTTGAATGTTATTTATTCATTCCTATTATTATGTTTACTGTTTTTTCTTCTTCTCTCTCCCCTCACCCCCCAACCAGTCAGTGGTTGCCCCTCCCTGAGCTGGTTCTGCTGGAGGTTTCTTCTTTCCTGTCAGGGAGTTTTTCCTTTCCGCTGTCGCCTAAGTGCTTGCTAATAACAGATGGCTTGATTGTTGGGGTTTTGTGCTCTTTTGTGTGGTTTATTATGTGATTCATGCCTTTTATGTATTTAGCACCTTGAGATGACTTTATGCCCTGATTTACACAAAGAAAGTTAAATTGAATTGACATATGTAGGCAGTGTTTTTAGAATGATTATTCCTCTATTTTCACTGTGAACCATGACCAGGCCAAAGTAATAAATGATGATAATAAATACAAAGAATCACCAGTGAAATCGGATAAGAAAAATTGCCCTTAATTGTGTTTCAAGACATTTTCTTCATGTATTTTAATATCTTTACTGCATCTTCTTATTATATCTTATAATTTAGTTCAGCAAATATAGAAATCATGAATTTTTAAGAGTCTGCATTTTTTATTTGGTTACTAAAATCTTCATATTTTGCTCATATCCACATTTAATAACCTAAACTAAGTTTGCCCAAGGTTGAATCCAAAATTCTCACATTTTACCCAATTAAGCTCGATTTATCTGAAATCCCATGTCAAAAGATGGAACATAGGAAACAAGGCAAATTTTCAAGCAGTGAAGATTTTTCGAGTTTTACTGTTGGAGATGACAGTGCATTTTACAGCCTTTGTCACAGGAGCTAAATCTGTAACAGATGGCAAAATAGTCAAAATCTTTCAGTGATGTAAAACTGAGCTCAGTTATACTAGAATAAATAAGTGGATAGAGGTGTTGTTTTGAATTTTCCATTCCTGGGGGTGCAGGAGTTCTCATACTAACATTATATGCACAAAGCTGAGAGAATCAAACACTTTGGAGAAAATCTGGTGAAAGTTTGCATATTTTAACAACTGACATTTGGTCTTGGTGGTGTTGCAAATAACTGATGAGAAATGTCTCTGATCCATCTCGTTAATTGCAGGCACAGATATTTTTAGTTTAATTAGTGTATTTTTTGTACTGCTATAGCTCTGCTATAGTTCTTCCATGAATTATTATAAAATAATCAGTCTAGTGATACTTACAATCACTATAGATTTTTTGGTTCATTTGTAGTTTTCAGAAGTAAACCATAGGGACTATGTAGTACATGTTATTACCTCTGCCAAGGAGGTAATGTAATCAGGGTGGTTTGTCTGTCTGTCTGTTTGTCTGTTAGCAGGATTATGCAAAAACTACTAAATGGATTTTGATCAAATTTTCACAAGAGGTGGTCCTTGGGCCAAGGATGAACCCATTACATTTTGGTGATGATCTGACAGTGCATACCTCCACCAAGGACCTTGTTTGCATTTGTGCAGCAGGATAACACAAAATCTATTGGATAGATTTGGATGAAATTTTCACCAGAGGTGGTCCTTGGCTAGGAAGGAACCCATTACATTTTGGTGATGATCCGAGAATGCATACCTCCATCAAGACTCTTAATTTTCTCACACTGTGTTAGCAAGAATCCTCAAAAACAAACCCATTACATTTTGGAGGTTATCCATGAGGGATGGCGCTTTGGCGAAGGTATGTGCTCTTTGAGTGCTTTTCTACTTGATAATGAGTTGCCACTTATTCAGTTTTAATAAGGGTGCTGGTTGTGAGCTCTCTGCTCCTTTTTTTGCTCATTTATTTATATTTGTTACCAACGCCAAGGAGGTTACATTTTTGCCGACGTTTGTTTGTTGGTTTGTCTGTCTGTTAGCGACATTACATGACATGTTTAGCCGCATGTCATCCTTCAACCGCTGGCTGTCTGTGTGGTGTCCTGTAAACGATGTGGGCTACATTGACAATTAGAACTCATTTTGGGGAAAACCTGGTCTTATTAGACAAGATGGCATCCATCCCACTTTGGATGGTGCGTCTCTTTTATCTAACAATCTGGCATCATTTTTATCCAAATTTCCAAAACCTTGACAACTCAGAGTTGGGACCAGGAAGCAGAGTCGCAGTCTTACACACCTCTCTGCAGCTCCTCTTCATCCGCCACCCCTCAACTTAGACCCTGTCTTCCCCATCAGAGAATCATTGTCTTCTCCCTCCAAAGTAAATAAAAATATAATGTATAAACATCCCAAAGTGATTAAACAAAAAGTTGGTAAAACTCAAGTAAAAAATGAAGCCTTTAAATTTAATGACTTGGCCTCTGTTCCTCTTCATAATTTAAAAATTAAATGTGGTTTGTTAAATATTAGGTCTCTAACTCCCAAGTCTCTGCTAGTCCATGATCTGTTAATTGATCATCAGATTGATTTAATATCCCTTACAGAGACTTGGTTAGGGCAAGAGGATTATGTTGGTTTAAATGAATCAACTCCCTCTGGTTATTTAAACTGTCAAAATCCCAGAAGTTCTGGTCGTGGAGGAGGAGAAGCAACAATTTACCATTCCAAATTACTAGTTAATGTAAAGCAAAAAACATGTTATAATTCCTTTGAGAGCCTGGTCCCCAGTATTGGGCATTTTAGCAATTTTAGGTTAAACCCAATTTTATTTTCCATAGTTTATCGTTCTCCCTCAGCCTACTCAGAGTTTTTGTCCAAATTTGCCGAATTCTTAGCTGTCAGGAGCCGAGCCGGCTTGGCTTCCCCCGGCTCAGCCCTGATCTCTCTGTGGGCTTTGGTACCATTATGTAGGTGCATACTATTTATTCTTTGCTGTTCCATATTCTTAGCCACTGCCTGACCGGCAGCTGTTACACTGCAGCTGTGACCTACTTTCTGCGTCACTGCTGACAGTCTGCCAGTCCCGCCACGCCCCCTCTCTCTCTCTTATTTCCATCAGCTGTTCCCAGTCCCGTTTATCATCTTTCCCGTGCCTCGTCCAGGTGTTCCCAATTTATTATGCCAGCGGTCTTTGTACTTAAGCAGCTCTTTGCTAGTCAAACACTGCTGGACCATTGTACGTGCTCACATGGTTGTTCTTCGCCGTGTGACCGTCACATCAGGTGAAGGATCGTTGTGTTTGTGCTCGCTGGCAAACTTGGACGACTCGGACTGTTTCTGCATGGTGAGTAAGAGCTGTCTGCTCTTCTGTTTGCAGTTGTGCTGCTACTCTTGCCTGTACCATTTCCCCTTGCAGCACAACTGCTACGCTTAGGCACTGCCGCCCAGCTCTTCTCTCGTGCCAGTTGAGCGTCCTGGAGAACTCTGAGTTTAACCCAAGCTGTCCTGTCTGTTTTTGTGGCCACGGTGCACAGTGGTCTGTCTGCTGCACGCAATTTGTGTGAGCTATTTTGTGCACAACTGTTACATTTCTGTAAGTCTTTATTTTTTAACTGTCTGGATATCAATAAATGTGTGTTTGGTGTAACCCTGTGCTTAAATCCTCATTCCTCCTTCTCTTCCTCCGTGTGCTGTGGAGAAGCGCTCGGGGAAGTTTATGACACTTAGCAGATTTAGTGCTGAAATCAGATAGAATAATTATAGTAGGGGATTTTAATATACATGTACAGTAGATGTAGATAGTGATTGCCTTAATATGGCATTTAATTCAATATTAGACTCGATGGGGTTTTCTCAGAAAGTAGGAAATTCTACCCATTATCTCCACCATACGTTGGACCTTGTTCTGACATATGGCATAGAAATAGAAAATCTGGTAGTGTCTCCTCATAACCCTGTACTGTCAGACCATTGTCTGTTAACCTTTGATTTTACTATTTCTGACTATTTGGCTCCCAAAGAAAAATATTACTACAGTAGATGTCTCTCAGATGATGCTGTTACCAAATTTATGCAGATTGTTTCCTCTATGCCATGTGTCAACACAATGGAGATAAGCTATGGACAGCTTGCTCCTTCTGTAATTGATAGCATGGTAGATAGTGTTACAGCTTCTCTGCATCAGACTCTAGACATGGTGGCCCCTTTAAAAAAGAAAAAGTCCAATCAGAGATTTCTAACTCCTTGGTTCAACACAGAAATTCGTAGCTTAAAACAGAAGACTTGTCAGTTAGAAAGAAAATGGTGCCCCACTAAATTAGATGAAATCTATTTAGCTTGGAGAAATTATCTTCTAATTTATAAAAAAAAAATCTCTTAGGAAAGCTAGAACAAGTTATTATTCTGCATTAATAGAAAAGAACAAGAATAATCCCAGGTTGACTTCCGGTTATGGCTGCCACGTAGGACGGAGGTGTCTCGCTCTGCTCTGCTCCTGGAGAAAAAAATCGGCAAATAACTCTCTCATTTGGGACAGAACGTATCCCAGCATTTGGGCGAGGATATGTCGGCGAAGCCTAAGGCTGGAAAACCAGGAAAAGGAAAAAGCGAGCCGCCGAAACAGTCCAAATTAACGGACTTTCAGGTCTGTGACGCAGCAAACAAAACTCCATATATGGCGGAGGAGGCTGGCAACGGTGCGATATCTGCGGGGAATGGCGCAGATGCGCTGATGGCTGCCATGAGATCAATGAGAGCGGACTTTTCCTCTAGATTTGATGGGATTATGACAGCGTTGGAAGGAATAAGAAAGGAATTGGGTGACTGTGTAGAACGAACGGCGCAGATGGAGCTCCGTCTCGCTAGTGCTGAAGATGACATCACCCGTCTTCAATTAAAGGTGCGCACTTTGGAAAAAAAAAATAAATCTCTGGAAGATAATATTTTGGATTTGGAATCTCGGTCGAGACAGAATAATTTGAGGCTGGTGGGTCTTCCAGAGGAATCAGAAGGTCGGGACGTATGTTCCTTTCTGGAAAAGTGGATTCCGGAGGTGCTGGGCAGCGAGGAGTTGCAATCAGCAGTGGTTCTGGAAAAAAGCACATCGTATTGGCCCACGGAGAGATAAGGGACCGCCGAGGACCTTAATTATGAAGTTTCTTAGCAACAGAGACAGGATGAAGATCTTCAACGCTGCACGTGCTAAAGGAGAGATTAAACACCAGGACCAGCAGGTGCGGTTCTACCCAGATTTGGCCACAGGAATCAGCAATTGAGGAAGCAGTTTGATCCCGTACGTAAGGAGCTGCGCAACCTTGGGATTCGTCATGGTGTAATCTATCCTGCGAGACTGCTGACCACGTATGAGGGCAGAACCCACATCTTCAAGACCCCAGAGGAGGCGCAGGAGTTCATCAAGAAGATCAAAGAAGAAGAGGAGACTGGTGGGAGCTAAGCATGAACAAAATATAAGGTAGAATAATTAAGCATTTGCACAGGCATCTGACTGACTTGAAGTAAATAGTAAGTTTACAAAATATAGATTGTATTATATATTAAAAAAACAAAACAAAAACAAAACAAAAAAAAAAACTATGATGTACAAAGTTGTTAAAAATTTTGGAGTTAAGTTGGAAAACTACAGAGGAGAGTTAATGTTACGTCATTAAAAGCAGTAGAGTTAGGGTGATTGGGAGGATGAAGAAGGAGTGGCTTAGGCTGTTCCCCGTGGGTGTGGAGCGGTCGATGGCTATATCGGGAGACAGAATTTTTTCTTTTGATTTTGGGGGGTTTGCCACAAGTGTGGGAAGGGGAAATTTGTTTGTGTGTAGTTTGTAGGATGAATGTTCAACCACTCATGTTTTTGCTTCTCTGTATGAGCATGTTTACACTGCAAGGTAATCCCAAACTCTCTATTGATCATGGACCAAAGTGTTAATCTTAATTTAACTTCATGGAATTGCAGAGGTCTACAAAATTTAAAAAAACTTAAACAAGTTATGAATAAAATAAAGGACATGGGTTCAAGAATTGTGTTTTTACAAGAAACTCATCTGATAGAGGAGGATGTTAAAAGAATTAGGAGTAGATGGCAGGGAAGTGTATTCACCTCTTCATTTTCATCCCGAGCCAGGGGAGTTATGACTCTCATACATAAATCAGTTCCTTTTCAAGTGAAAAATGTAATTGGAGACAAATTTGGAAGATATGTAATCATTCAAGGTTCTTTGCTATTAGAAAATATAAATCTTGTGAACTTATATGGTCCCAATATAGATGATCAGAAGTTCTTTGCTAATTTATTTCTCATCTTATCATCACTTACAGGGCAACATATAATAGCAGGGGATTTTAATTGTACATTGAATCCAGGTGTGGATAGATCAACAGGACTGGATTGTACGCACATTGGATGTAGGATGACTATTAATCATTTTATGAAAGAATTGAGATTGTTAGATATATGGAGAGAAATGAAACCACAAGTTAAAGCCTATTCTTGTTATTCCAGTACCTACAAGACATTCTCACGTATTGACTATTTTTTGATTTCCACAGAATTAAGGTCCAAGATTCAAAACTGCTTTTATGATAACATCGTGATCTCTGATCATGCACCCTGTTGTCTAATATATGTAGATAAAAAATTGACAAAGGAATCAGGTAGATGGCAATTTCAGCATAAATGGCTTCAGGATGAGGAATTTGTCAAGTATATAGAAAAACAGATAGACGAGTTCTTTGACATCAATACTACACAAACATCAGCATGTGTAAAGTGGGAGGCTTTCAAAGCTTTTATTAGGGGACATATTATTAGTTATACAGGATCAAAATCTAAGAAGACTCGAGAGGAGAGAGCTAAATTGGAACATAAAATAAAAAGTCTTCAGGAAAAAGTGTATGCAGGAAGTGACCCAAGGTTGGAGAATGAATTACTGATTTTGAGAGCTGAATACGACAAAAAATCAGCGAATAGAGCTGCCTCGAGTCTTCTAAGATTGAAACAATCTTTTTATGAACAAGGTGAAAAATCAGGAAAATTATTAGCATGGCAGATTAAACAATTGGAAATTAAAACACCAATTACTAGTATTATAAGTAACGGACAGGTAGTTATAGATCCTTTAGAAATTAATAGAGCCTTTAGAGATTACTATGAAAAATTATATGATACCAAAAATGAACCTGATTTAACAAAACTAAATGGGTTTTTGAACGAACTATCTATACCGTGTATTCCAAATGAAAACAGGGAGATATTGGAGTCTAAAATTAGTCAAGAAGAAGTTGGGCTAGCCATTGATAATATGGAATCAGGAAAAAGTGCAGGACCAGATGGTCTTCCAGTTGACCTTTATAAAAAATTTAAGAATAAATTAATAAAACCTTTTTTGGAAATGGTTTTAGAAGCATTTCAAAATAATAATTTACCATCATACATAAATAATGCCTTAATTATACTGCTGCCAAAACCAGGTAAGCCCTCTAATAAATGTGAAAATATGAGACCAATAAGCCTATTAAACACCGACCTTAAGATAATCTGTAAAATTTTAGCAAGACGAATACAAGAAATTTTACCAAATATTATTAATCGAGATCAGAATGGCTTTATAAAGGGTAGACAAGGCTTCCATAATGTAAGAAGACTATTTAATATTATTTATTTTAATAAAGAAGCACCGGATACAGCTCTCCTATCATTGGACGCCGAAAAGGCCTTTGATAGAGTTGAATGGCCCTTTCTTTTTGAAGTCCTACAAAGGTTTGGACTTGGAAATAATTTCATAAAATGGGTTCAAATAATATACAATAATGCTACAGCAGAAATCCTAACAAATAACAATATTTCAAACCAATAAAAATCAATAGAGGATGTCGACAAGGCTGTCCACTTTCACCTTTACTGTTTACTATGGCAATTGAACCTTTAGCGATAGCGATACGTTTACATTCACAAATATATGGAATTAAAGTTGGACCAACAGAACATAAAATCTCCCTGTACGCCGATGATATAATTTTGTTTATGTCGAATCTAAAAAAATCAATTCCAACCTTGTTGAATTTAATAAAGAATTTTGGGGAAATATCAGGATATAAAATAAATAAAACTAAATCTTCAATATAATGCTAAATGAGACCCAGAGAAATTACCCAGCCCCTGAGGTAAATCAATTCAATGTTGTAAATCAGTTTAAATATTTAGGAATCCAAATTATGCCTAAGCTAGAATCAGTCGCCAGTGTCAACTATGAAGCCTTAATGTCAGATATCAATGAGTTAACTCAGAGATGGATGTCACTACCAATGTCGATGATCGGGAGAATCAATATACTTAAAAGTAATATTTTACCTAAAATACTTTATTTATTTCAATACATTCCCTTATCACCACCTTTAGATCTATTCTCAAGAATAAAAAAAAAGTTAGTGGAATTTATATGGAACAACAGGAGGGCTAGATTACGTTTGTCTTTATTATATTTACCATTTGATCGTGGAGGTCTGAAATGTCCAAATTTTATGTTGTATTATTGGTCGGCACAACTGAGGTCTATGACATATTATTTTTCATCAAATGATCTCCCTCACTGGACTGAAATGGAATCATACAATTTACCTTTACCTCTTCCCATATTCATATACTCAGATTCGGCAAAAAAATTACAAAAACAAGTTAAAAATCCATTTGTAAAGCATATGATCAAAATATGGTGTGAAGCTAAAAACTATTTAAAAGAACCACAGTTATTGTCACAATTTAGTCCAATATGGGGTAATCAATATTTTAAACCAGGGAGAGCGGACGCTGTATTTAAAGTATGGAATTTAAAAGGGATACAAAAGATTCAGGATTTATATTTGCCATGTGCAGACAACATAATGTCTTTTGAAGAGCTGAGGATCAAATTTAATCTCAATAGAACACATTTTTTTAAATATCTTCAACTTAGAAACTTTATTCGATCAAATCAAAATAAAGCTCTCACTCGACCTATTTATTCATCCTTGGAAAAAATGATGATGAAAGATAGTAAAAGAAAGGGTATTATTTCAGAGTTTTATAACTCATTGACACTATCTTCAAGTGAAAATTCACTGAAAAGATTAAACTACTGGAAAGAAGATCTGCAAATTGAAATTTCAGAGGAACAATGGGAATTGGCTTGTACAGAAGCTCAAACCAAATCAATAAATGCACGCCTTAAATTGATACATTTCAAATGGTTAATGCGGATGTATGTTACACCGGAGGAGTTAAATAGATATAACAAAAATATACCAGATACATGCACAAAATGCATGGAAAGTAAAGGAACCCTATTTCATTGTTTATGGGAATGTAGATTAATAAGAATGTTTTGGGAAGAGGTGAGGGTAACAATTGAAAAAATAATCTCAAAACAAATCATATTGAATCCTAAACTGTTTTTGTTGGGTCTGTACCCAGAAAAGCATAATTTTAATAAAAGTGAAAGAACATTCATAGACCTCAGTTTGCTTAATGCCAAAAAATGTATTGCACTATTATGGAAAAAGACTCATAGACCAGATGTGACTCAGTGGTTAAGACAGATGTTAACAAACCTTCCATTAGAAAGAATAACATATATACTGAAATCAAAGGAAATTGTGTTTGAGAATATATGGAGACCTTTTATTGATTATGTAAAAAATTTAAACATAACTCTTGAAGAAGGTGAATGATGTGTGTGGACCTTGTAAATTCCAAACTGGTGAACATAATATGTATACTTATGTATTGGATTGTCTAGACTAAACAGAGGAGCATTGTTAAAGACTTGATTTTGTTGGTGGTTGTTGGTGTTTTTAGTGCATTTTTTTTTTTTTTTTTTGTAGTACTTTAGTGTTAGTGTTTGATTGTTTGTATCATGTTTGTTAAAAAAAAAAAAAAAGGTTCAATAAAGATATTGTGGAAAAAAAAAAGAATAATCCCAGGTTTCTTTTCAGCACTGTAGCCAGGCTGACAAAGAGTCAGGACTCTGTCAATCCTAGCTTTCCCTTAGAGCTTACTAGTCAGGACTTTATGAACTTTTTCAATAATAAAATTTCATCTGTCAGAGATAAAATCAGTCAGATCCTTCCCACCATTAACTTAAATACATTAACTACTACAACTCCTTCAACTGATATCTGTTTGGATGACTTTACTCCTATTGGCCTTTTAGAGTTAGATAAAATTATTTCCTCATCCAAGCCTTCAACTTGTCTTTTAGACCCTATTCTTACCAGGTTATTTAAAGAAGTCTTCCCATTTATTGGTAGCTCTATTCTTCAAATAATCAATTCTTCATTAACATTAGGCCATGTACCGCAGGCTTTTAAAACTGCTGTAATTAAACCCTTACTCAAAAAGCCAACGCTGGATCCAGGAGTTTTAGATAACTATAGACCAATCTCTAATCTACCTTTCATTTCAAAAATCTTAGAAAAAGTTGCTGCTACGCAATTATTTGACCACTTGCAGGGAAATGGTTTATTTGAAGAGTTTCAATCTGGGTTTAGAATCCATCATAGTACTGAAACAGCCTTAGTGAAGGTTGCTAATGACCTCCTTATCACATCTGATAATGGACTTGTTTTTGTTCTGGTCCTTTTAGACCCTAGTACAGCTTTTGATACTATCGATCATAATATTCTACTTGATAGATTAGAACACCATGTTGGACTTAGTGGAACTTCGTTGCAGTGGTTTAGATCTTATTTGTCTGATAGGTTCCAGTTTGTTCATGTCAATAATGAGTTTTCTTCCAACTCTAAGCTCAGTCACGGGGTTCCACAGGGATCTGTGCTAGGACCTATTCTTTTTAGTTTATATATGCTTCCACTAGGCAACATTGTTAGAAAGCACTGTATACATTTTCATTATTATGGAGATGACACACAATTATACTTGTCAGTGAAGCCAGATGATAGTAATCAATTAGCCAAGTTAGAGGCCTGTCTTAAGGAAATCAAAGCTTGGATGACTTGTAATTTCCTGCTATTTAATTCAAATAAGACTGAAGTCATTCTAGTTGGTCCAAAAAACCTTAGAAATACCTTTCCAAATCAAACTCTTAGTTTGGATGCGGTTACTCTTTCTCTGAATAGTTCTGTGAGGAACCTTGGAGTTATTTTTGATCAAGATCTGTTTTTTAATTCACATATTAAACTTGTTTCTAAGACTGCCTTCTATCATTTATGTAATATTGCCAAGATTAGGAGCATCTTGTCATGACGTGTTAAATTCTTGACAGCTCACACACACGATACCAAACACAGGATGGAACCACACTGAGGGGCACGTTTGACAGCTTTTATTAAATGGCAAAATAACAGCGGACAGGTATAGAAACAGTCACTCCCCAGAGGAAATGGACCTGTGGAGAGAAGACGAGAGCTGTAAGCTGAGAAGTAGAGTAAGGAGAAAATGGGCGAGCCAAATTGCCACTTACTTGGGAAATCCAGGGATGACCGGCAGGACCCAGTGGGAAAATAGATGAACCGGTAGGGTAGGAGGGGAATGGAGCTGATGGTGCCTGACCGGGGAGGTGAAGGTGCTGAAGGACAGTGAGGTGGGGCAGGAGAGTGCGTGCAGTCCTGGCGACACACCTACATGATGGCAGCAGCATGGGAAGAAGGAGAAAAAGATGGTTAACGGCGTGTTAACGATCGTAATAATAAACAAGCAAGTCCGAACACGGGCAGAATACCCAGACGAGCCAGCGTAGACTGCACGGAGGGGACGTCCATAAGTACGCTGGCTGATGAGCGGGCGCAGGTGTGTCTTCTGCCTCAGGTGCAGTGATGAGTTGAAGAAGGTGAGACCGGAGGGGAGGGGCGCGCTCCTGCTGCCCATGACACATCTTGTCTCAGAGTGATGCTGAGAAACTAATCCATACTTTTGTTGGCTCTAGATTAGATTATTGTAACTCTTTATTATCAGGTTGTCGTAAAACATCTTTAAAAAGTCTTCAGCTGATCCAAAATGCTGCAGCAAGAGTTTTAACAGGTACTAGAAAGAGAGATCATATCTCTCCGGTTCTGGCCTCCCTTCATTGGCTTCCGTAGAGTTTAGAATTAAGCTTAAAATCCTTTTTCTCACTTACAAAGCTCTAAATAATCAGGCCCCTTCTTATTTTAAAGATCTGATACTACCCTATTATCCTAACAGAGCACTACACTCCCAAAATGCTTGATTACTTGTAATACCTAGAATCTCCAAAAGTACAATGGGAGGCAGAGCCTTCAGTTATCAAGCTCCTCTCCTGTGGAACCAGCTGCCAATCTGGATTCGGGAGTCAGACGCAATCTCTGTTTTTAAGAATAGGGTTAAAACCTTCCTTTTTGATATAGCCTATAATTAGGGTGGGATCATGTGCCCCTGAACCCTCCCTTAGTTATGCTGCTAATAGGTTTAGACAGTCGGGGGACCTCCATCAATGCACTGGGCTTCACTCCTTTCTTCACTCTCAACGAAATATTTTTGCTGGTCATTAACATCTGTTTGTTCTCTCCTATAAATTGAGTCCCCATCGTGCTGTTTGCTCTCTGCATGTTTGTTCTTTACTTCTTCTTCTCTATCACCTCACCCCCAGCCAGTCGCAGGAGATGACTGCCCCTCTCTGAGCCTGGTTCTGCTGGAGGTTTCTTCCTGTTAAAAGGGAGATTTTCCTCTCCACCGTTGCCAAGTACTTGCTCACAGGGGATTGCCTGATTGCTGGGGTCTTTCTGCAATTGTAAGGGTTTCCCCTACAGTTGAAAGTGCTATGAGATGACTGTTGTTGTGAAATGGCGCTATATAAATAAAGTTGAATTGAACTGACTTATTCATAAAGTTATGAACGGATTTTGATAAACTTTTCAGGAAAGGTGTAGCAGGGTTACACAAAAACTACTGGATCGATTTGGATGAAATTTTCACCAGAGGTGGTCCTTGGGCTAGAGACGAACCCATACTTCATAGACCAGTGATCCAAACATGATGCAAAAATGAAAGCCAGGGAGCCCCCGTCAGACAGCGGTAGGATTGTTTCCAGTTTTTATTAGAAGTCCAATATTTATGTTTTGAACACTGTGTATTTTTGACTGAATGACTATATTACTTGTTTATTTTTTTCATCTTTATTTAATATATGAGCTTCTCTATGCTTCCCAACTTTGCTGTGCTGCCTGTGTGTGACTGAATCAGCCTTGTGTACGTGCACTGAGCGACACCTGGTCTTGCAATCACTCCGTTCCAAACACAGCCGCTTGACCGCTACTACCAACCATATACTGTGCTACCAACTTGGGCCTTGCTGCCACTGAAGCTCGACGAGTGCGTTCATTGCCCGTTTGTGTGGGTGTGCCTGTCACCGGTGCAGTTATGTGCACTGATTTTCCCCTAACTGCTGCTAAAAAGTCGCTGCATTCACCTAACTACTCTTACTCCGGCAGAGCTGCTGGTCCAGACGGCATCCCAGGACCAGTGGTCAAAACATGTGCAGACCAGCTGGCAGGGATCCTCACCAAGCTGTTCAATGTCTCCCTGACGCACGCCACCGTCCCCTCCTGCCTTGAGGCATCCACCATCATCTCCATCCCCAAAACGTCTGCAACTGACAGCCTGAACGACTACAGACCCATAGCACTCATATCTGTAGCCATGAAATGTTTTGAGCGACTGGTGTCCCAGCACATCAGGGACTGTCTTCCTCCCTCCTTTGACCCCCACCAGTTCACCTACAGGGAGAACTGGTCCACAGAAGACGCCATCGCCACCACTCTCCACAAAGCACTGAGGCACCTGGAGAACCCAAGGAGTTATGTGAGGATGGTCTTTGTAGACTACAGCTCAGCTTTCAACACCATCATCTCTGACATCCTGATCAACAAACTGCACCTCGTCCAGATACCCCCCACCTGCTGCTGGATAAGAAACTTTCTTACCAGCAGCCCACAGTCAGACTCGGCCCCCACCACTCTTCCACATTGTCTGTTAGCACTGGCTCCCCCCAGGGCTGCATGCTAAGCCCTCTTCTGTACTCTCTGTACACCTTTGGTTGTATTCCAACCACCGTCACTGTGAAATACGCAGACGACACCACCTTAGTTGGGTTCATCACCGATGACAATGAGAAGGCATACAGGGCGGAGTTAGAAAATCTGCTGCTGTGGTGCCAAGCAAACAACCTGAAACTGAATGTCCAAAAGACCAACGAGCTCATAATGGACTTCAGGAAGACCAGACAGGACCCCCACCCCCCCACCCCCATAAATGGCGACCGCGTGAAAACGTCCCCGCCTTCAGGTTCCTGGGCACCCACATCTCCTCTGACCTCTTCTGGACTGTCAACACCAAGGCCCTGGTAAAGAAAGCCCAGCAGCAGTTGCACTTCCTCCGTGTCCTGAGGAAGAACAACCTGGACCAGAAGCTGCTGCTGGCTTTCTACTGCTGCCAGTGGAGAGCGTGTTTACCTCTGTCTGGGTGTGTGGTACAGCTGGCTCCATGGCCCGAGAACAGGAAGACTGTACAGAGGGTCATCAACACTGCCAAAAAATTATCGGCAACCCTCTGCCCTCCCTGGAAGACATCTCCAGAGGCCTCCTCTCTCAGAAGTATCAAGGCCATCACAGGAGACCCCTCACATCCTGCCACCACCTGTTTGACCTGCTTTCCCTCTGACCGATGGTTTCAGATCAGTCAGGTCCCACACCCTCCAGACTGACGAAAGTTTCTTCCCCTGGGTCATCTGAACTGCAAACAGAGGCCCCACCCCCTCCCTCCGAACACTCGCATGCTCAGAACTGAGGACTGTTTAATTATCACAATAACTCACCTGTCTTTGCACTCATCACTTTCATGTACATTGACCCACCATTATGTACACACGTGGACAAAATTGTTGGTACCCCTCTGTTAATGAAAGAAAAACCCATAGTGGTCCCAGAAATAACTTGAATCTGACAAAAGTGGTAATAAATAAAAAGTCTATGAAAATTAACCAATGAAAATCAGACAATGCTTTTGAATTGTGGTTCAACAGAACTATTTTAAAAAACAAACTGATGAAACAGGCCTGGACAAAAATGATGGTACCCTTAACTTAATATTTTGTTGCACAACCTTTTGAGGCAATTGCTGCAATCAAACGATTTCTGTAACTGTCAATGAGACTTCTGCACCTCTCAGCAGGTATTTTGGCCCACTCCTCATGAGCAAACTGCTCCAGTTGTCTTAGGTTTGAAGGGTGCCTTCTCCAGACGGCATGTTTCAGCTCCTTCCACAGATGTTCAATAGGGTTTAGATCAGGGCTCATAGAAGGCCACTTTAGAATAGTCCAGTGTTTCGCTTTTAGCCATTCTTGGGTGTTTTTAGCTGTGTGTTTTGGGTCATTATCCTGTTGCAAGACCCATGACCTGCGACTGAGACCAAGCTGTCTGACACTGGGCAGCACATTTCTCTCTAGAATACCTTGATAGTCTTGAGGTTTCATTGTACCCTGCACAGATTCAAGACACCCTGTGCCAGATGCAGCAAAGCAGCCCCAGAACATAACAGAACCTCCTCCATGTTTCACAGTAGGGACAGTGTTCTTTTCTTGGTATGCTTCATTTTTGCGTCTGTGAACACAGAGCTGATGTGCCTTGCCAAAAAGTTCCGGTTTTGTCTCGTCTGTCCATAGGACATTCTCCCAGAAGCTTTGTGGCTTGTCAACATGCAGTTTGGCAAATTCCAGTCTGGCTTTTTTATGATTTGTTTTCAACAGTGGTGTCCTCCTTGGTCGTCTCCCATGAAGTCCACTTTGGCTCAAACAACGACGGATGGTGCGCTCTGACACTGATGTACCTTGACCTTGGAGTTCACCATGAATGTGTTTAGAGGTTGTTCTGGGCTCTTTTGTTACTATTCGTATTATCCGTCTCCTCCTGCGGCCACGTCCAAGGAGGCTGGCTACAGTCCTGTGGATCTTAAATTTCTGAATAATAAGTGCAACTGTAGTCACAGGAACATCAAGCTGCTTGGAGATGGTCTTGTAGCCTTTACCTTTGACAACTCTCTCCTTTGCTTCCTCTGGTCCATGTTTAGTGTGGTACGCACCATGTCACCAAACAGCACAGTGACTACTTGTCACCCTTTAAATAGGCCGACTGACTGATTACAAGTTTGTAGACACCTGTGATGTTAATTAGAGGACACATCTTGGTTGAACATGTCCCTATGGTCACATTATTTTCAATCTTTTCTAGGGGTACCATCATTTTTGTCCAGGCCTGTTTCATGAGTTTGTTTTTTAAAGTAATTCTGTTGAACCACAATTCAAAAGCATTGTCTGATTTTCATTTGTTAATTTTCATAGAATTTTTATTTATTACCACTTTTGTCAGATTGAAGTTATTTCTGTGACCATTGTGGGTTTTTCTTTCATTAACAGAGGGGTACCAACAATTTTGTCCACGGCTGTATATTTTTTGCATAATCCTTGGGCCATTCTAATCAATTGTGTGTTCAGTCGTGTGTTCAATTGTGTGTCTGCACTCTGCACTCTTATGTACATAGTTCCACTTGCGTAGCCACTACACCTGTGTATATTGCCACAATCCTGGGCCATTTATATTATTTTATTTTTATTTTCCTTTATTTTTATTTCAGTCGTGTGTTTAATCATGTGTTCTGTAACCGTGTTTTATCTAATCCTTCTCCCTTACTTTATTGCGCAGTAGCCTGGTGGAACACCTACAGTTTTGTTGTTCTGTTGGCCGGGGGATCCTGGGTTCGATCCCAGCCCCCGACCAACAGTGATCTGTATGGAGTTTGCATGTTCTCCCCGTGGCTGCATGGGTTTACTCCGGGATTTCTCCGGTTTCCTCCCACATGCCAAAAACATGCATGTTAGGTTAATTGGCATCAAACTGGGGATTCTAAATTGTCCTTAGGTATGACTGTGAGAGTGAATGGCTGTCTGTCTCTCTGTGTTGGCCCTGTGATGGACTGGCAATCTGTCCAGGGTGTACCCTGCCTCTCGCCCAAAGATGCTGGGATAGGCTCCAGCCCCCCTGCAACCCGAAAAGGATTAAGCGGAAGAAGATGGATGGATGGATGGATGTACTACTGTGCAATGACAATAAAGCCTATTCTGTTCTATTCTATTCTATGTTGGCACTGCTCTGGACCTCCGGCCCACTAGAAAAACAAACGCGGACCCCTGCCCTATATAGTAGCACCACACAAAAGGCCATCTCCTCAGCAGTCTAATGTGCACTCAATGCCCTCAATTTACCTTTAGGATTAAAATATCAAGGAAAAAAGCCTGTATAAGTGGAAGCACCTGCAGCAGTGTGATTGTACCTTTTCAAGATCACATGCAGAGTTTTCTTAGAAATGCATGTCAGCTATCCTATGTATAATCTGGGAGATGAAAAACACTATACAAAATACAATACTTGTCAGTTTCAATATGATTGTTCTCGTTGTCTTCAGAGGGGCTGTTTTTCTTCGTCAAAGCACACATGTGTCATAAGCACTGCACACACACATGCGTGCACACACACACACACACACACACACACACACACACACACACACACACACACACACACACACTTTTCCCATTCTGCCATTTCATGCTGTCATTGATCGCCATAAACCACACAAATAACACTATTATGTTGTTTGTGTTAGAAGGAGGTAAAATATCACTAAATCTCAAAATGGGACCTTATCGGCTTAGTTTTTGTTTTTTGTTTTTTTTGTAGTTTACAGCTGTGTGCAAGTTTTTTCTTCTTTTCTTATCACTTTGGCTGACCTGGCCTCAAATTGCTTGTGTGGGTGTTATGGAACACTTTTGAGATGTATTGCAGCTTTTTTTTTTTTTTTTTTGCATTTTAGACACAAATGTTGTTTTTATAAGAATGCTGTGCTTTTAATTAGAAACCATGGTTAGTTTGACCCTTTGTGGCTACTATACAGAACCCCAGACTCAACAACAGGGCCAACCACAGATACATCCTTCCTGTGTCAGTGATTGTCGGGGTTTACCTGCCTGTGTGCACCGAGGCTGTGTGTGCTGAATAGAGAATGAATAACAGAAGACGATATAAAGAAAAGCCCCTGGACTTCCCACATGTCTAAAGTCACCACTGCAATCGGAGCAAAGTGCAGAGGCAGAGCGAAGCTGAGGTGGCTGGAGTGGATGGAAGGAAGGGTGAGGGAAGATGGAGGGTGATTGTGAAGATAAGGCTAAGAGGTCTGCGTGCAGTCCAACAGTGAAGTAATGCTGCGTCTGCAACGTGTAGGAGTGGATAGTCCATCATAACTAGCATGATGGTCAGACCATTCCATACTCACTATCAGAATTCTTTAGAATGAAATACTGTATAAATAATAAATGATTCAGGTGAATTTTTGACTTAGTATTTTACGGAGTTGTCCTTTAAAGGAAAATGGCAATATAGACATTTTTTAAAAAAACTATATAAATAAATATGGATGACATGTGGAAAGTTACATATATTGTACAAAGATCACTTGAACACCCATCAATGTGATGAAAATTACTTACAAGTGCACAAACCATCTATGGAAAAAAAAGCACTCCAAACAATAATGGAGACTGGCGATCAGGATGTGTGGAGTTCACTTTTAGAGAGCTCTCATGTCATCCATGTTTATATACAGTCTTTTTACTAGCAAGTGATGTGATCTACGGTTAAGTGTTGTTGTGACAACGTTGTGAAAATAACTAAATAATTGACAAAGTGTTGCGAGGTGTAATGTGGTTCAAGTACACCCTCACCCAACTGTAATCTTTACAGTTACTATAACCTTAACCATCCAAAGATGTCTCTTTAATGCATAACGTAAAATACAAGCCCAGAGATGAAAGTTAGCATGGATGTCCTGTGTGGGAGAGTACTTTTACAACCCATGCCTGTATGAGGATTTAGGGAGTTTTGAAACTGTGCAATGTGGTGACATCACCAGATTCAAAATATTGTATATTGGGAGGGCAGGAACAGATGATCTCTGCATGCTAGTTGAAGGTTTTGTTGCCTTGCAGGTAAATTAAAGTTACAATTTAAACACTACACTTTTTTGTTAATCTGGTGCTTTGCTGACTTGACACACACATAGCAAACACAGAACACAACTTAACCTGAAAATGACAAATCATCAAGGTTCTGCTGGTATTAGTGAAAAATTACTGAGCCAAATAATGGAGTAGGTATACCTCCACAGGGGCACCCGTTGTACAGGTGCTGACCTCATTATTTGACCATGTTTATATGTAAAACTAAATCAGAGAGTCTGTTGTTACTGCAGAACACCCACGTTTCATTTTTATTCTAAAAGCATGTTTTAAAGATAAAACTCTCATTCTAAGTGCTTCTTGTGCTGGCATTCTGATTATTTCCACCACTGATCCTGTGCTAATTTGAATCATAATTGACTCCGTGATCCCACAGTGTAGATGTAAATGAATACCAAACACTCCTTCAGGTGAGAGTTTTAAGCCAAAGCTTAATGACTCCAGCTGGTCCATCTGCAGGTTGCCTGCTCTCTGCCAGCTTTAATGAACTGCTCTGCACGTCTCATTAGCAACACAACTTCTTATTTCTGTGGAAGTTCTTGCATTTATCTCACTACTTTTTTCTTCTTTAAATCTTATCACTTCTGTTATTTTTTTCCTTACCTTTAATCTTTTCTTCTCTCTCATCTTTGTTCACCTTCTCTGCTGTGTTTTTTCCACCACACATATCTGAAAATCAGTCAAACTCTAGGAAAATACAAACTGCATTTTCCAGTTCTTTCTATACCCTTCTCTTTACATACTCCCAAAGTAATTATTCTTCAAACCCCCCTTTAGTCCTTTCGTCCTTCTTCATTCTGCTCACCTGAGTATAGACATACCTCCACTGATGTATCAGAAAATTCCTGACTCAGTACTTTGTGCCACAATTTTAGCTCCCCTAACATTTTGTGCCTTCACTGCAACCCTTCATCTCCATCTTCTCCTCTGCTCTTTGCGTGCCTCCTCTTTTTGTCTCTAGCCAATGACCTCCTGGCCCAAGCCTCCCTCCAAATCTGTCTCTCCCTCACTTCACACCTGTTTTTTACCACCCCACCCCCTTCCCGGTTGTTCGCTCCTAGCAAAGACGTGACTACACATCCATGCAGCCCTTGAAAAGAGACTTACCCACAATGTGTATGGTTGAGCGATTTGCATGAGGAGCGGAAGGGGCGGGAGGTTCTGTGTAGATACAGAAAACTATAATGGGTGAGAGGTAAAGAGTTGTTGTGTTGGTCTGAATTATTCATCACTGATCCATAGAATGAACAAATACATCAGAATCACCTGTCCTCCATTATCTCTCCAGAGTGTGATATCTCTGTTAGCTGAAAGTCATCTAAAGATACACAGTATATGTTCTCTGTTACTACTGCATTATATAGGATGACTTACTATGCTTAATGCTGTGGATTTTCAATGTGAATACATTTGGTCAAATAGACTGCAAGTGCTATGCACAAAAACTTACCATATTGATCCAAGTTTATCCTGAATGTCAATGCAAAGACAATAGGCTTAAAGAAGGCACATTAGAGCAGAATGCAGGGAATTTACTAAACTGATTAACAGGTTCTGGATGTCCTCTGTCTGCTGTGACTTACCAGTCCCTCCAGGATTTCGTGGGATGTTTTTATGATTGTTGTGGCCCAAAAAGCCTGAATTCATGGAAGCTTTTTAAAAAAGTTTTTTTTGCACTAAAAGTTGTGGGAAGAATTACAAATTTTAAAGCAGATTTTTTTTTCCATAGTTTACTGCAGTGATACGTAGTCTATATAACACCACAAGAAAAGGACAGGATTGTCAAAAATTTCCTATTAAACAGTGATTTGTAAATTAAGCAGAAACATATGCTATACAGAAAAACTCTTTTGTGCAACAGCAAATACAGACTTTAACACAATATCCATTACAACAACTAAATTGCATTGAATGTATGTTGAAGAGCAGAGATTTGGAAATTATTGGCAGCACCTTCATTTGAAAACTCCATAACTGCAGCGGTCCCCAACCACTCGGTACAGAGCGGAGAGGAAAAAATAAATTTCTTCTGTTGCTATGTATTGTCTATCGGAGTCTGTGTTTTTCTGAAAAAAAAAAAAAAGAAAATTACAGACAATATTCTCTCTCTTTCCGTACCTAACTCCTACCTGTCTATCTACTGCGCGTCTTGACACACACACATCTCATCAAATACTCATCTTTCCTTTACCTGGGGAATGGGGGGCATTGGTCCATGTCCAGATGGGAGATTCACAGCTTTAAAGCTCATTGACAAGATGTAGTAATGATTTTACCTCTAAAGATGTATAAAATGTTACAACACTGGCTGTAGTGTTAGATTTGCTTGTTTCTTTGTGGTTCTGTGGTGTCTCTTCTCACGCGCGCTCCCGAGACGGGGTGGTCTTTAGGCAGGCGGACATTTTTCAACATAAACGCAAAACTTTGTACATGCGGTCAGGAAAGAGACGTAACGAGACGTCCACCAGCAGGCTGGGGGAAACGGAGGAAGGGATGGTGTTGGAAACCTCGCAGGTGAATGTTTTTTTTTTTTTTTAAATCACACACTCTGTTTTTGCTAATGTGTTCCGTTAATACTCACTGTAAACACAGAAGTGAGCACGGTGCAGTGACGCATTTGATTGGTTAGACTGAGTGTTTGAGCACTACTCAGGGACAAATTTGATTGGTGAAATTGGTGGAAATTGTCAAGGATTGGCCAAAATTGTGGGAAAGTTGTGGTGATTGGACAAAGTTGCAAGGTCGTGCAATAGTCGCGCTGATTGGCTGATTTTGCGTGAATTGACGTGATTGCAACATCGCGAAATCCTCAAGGGACTGAAGACTTAGGCTGCATTCTGATCGCCCAGTAGTATACTCCAAAGTAGACTGCACAGGGTATTCTGCCATATTAACTGAGATTCCAAACTGAAGGGAGCAAATGGTCTTCAGCTCAAAGGGAACTGAGAACTGAGTGGAGAAGAAGTAAACAACTGTACATCACTTCACCAGAAGTTGACAAGAAGATTACCCATAAGCCATTGCACCTCAAATACGAGTAAAACAAACTATTGTGGCTAACATTATTAACAAACTAAATTGATGTTGGTTATTGTTTATATCAACTGACTGTAATAAAAATATATTATTATATGTATTATTTTATTTAAGAAATATAAATTATCCACCATAGTATCAGTACATGTCCATGGTTACTGTGGTAACGCACAGAGGAGGGAGCTGACGGTTACAGGGTGTTTCAAATGGAGAAATTTTGTGAAAGGCATTTAACTTCATTGATATTCCCTGAGAACAGAGCAGGGAGTAGGGAATACAGCTGAAGTACACTGTGGATCTGAACGTAGCTTATCTGTAGCTTTCTCCACTTTGTCTCTGACATGCTGTAGGTTGAGGTTTATTTCAATCCATGTTTCGCTGTGACCTTTGTTTTTTCTCAACAGTAAATATCCTTTTGATGGCTGCTCTGCTTTAAAGGCTTTAAACAATTTTAACTCACTAAATGTTCACTTATTTTTGAACGAAACAATTTGTTCTTTTTATCATATATAATATCTACTCACTGGTTCTGACATATTCTGATATACTCTGTTAAATATTCCAAAATGTTCTATTAAGCACTAGTTTCTGAATTGAACTTCTCATACACCTTACTTCATCTATTACTTTATTATACTTTTTGTGTTTTTTGCTCTTTAAGCATTCTCTGGCACAGTAATTTCCTTTTGGATTGGCAATCTCATCTCATCTATATACTGTAAAAAAGCTCTCTCTGTGTTGGGGTACAGTGTAACAGAAGTTGGTTTTTTTATGTTCAGAAGTTCAGAAATATCTAAATCTACTGTTTCCTTCATTATTTGTAAACCTATGGTGATCAAATGTGTTGAGAAATGTTTCCAGAGAAAAGTGAATAAACAAATACATGGGTCCCATATACATCATATGAGCTCAAAACACATACGTATGCACACAGATTATAAAGCAAGTAAATTAAAAGGCTATTTTTAAGCTTCTCAACAGTATGTGTCATATCAGTGTTAAAGCAACACTATGCAAAATTTTCCAAAATTATTTTGATGGTACATCAACCTTTAACTGTGTGAATGTCACTTCTCCCATAGCCTGAATGAGTCTACATTGCCTGCAACAGCTCTGTTCTTGGTAGGAACACTAGAAAGACTACAACTATAACAACTGTGACCTGAGTCCCAAAAGCCAAGCACAGGCACGGTTTTAGCCACCAGCAAATAAGCACCCTGTGATTGGTTGGACTGAGGTCATAGTCCCCATAGTTGTAGTTCTTTGTGTTCCTGCCCAGAACAAGAAAGTTACATAGTGCGGCTTTAACATACAAGCAGAGCGTTTAATCAGGTCAAGATGCATCCATATAAATATGAGAACACTGCCCATCCCCTGCATTAAATCGTAGTGTTGGGCACTTAAAAGTTGTTCAACTGAGAATGACAGATTTTTAAAGGGTGTCTTATCACTAAGAATCTTGTTGGATTTGGAAAAATAATCATTATAATGAGCTGTAAGTTTTGTGTGTGACTGCTGCTGTAATCACTTAGTTTGAAATTAAAACATATTTTCCTCAAAACTGAAAAAGGAAGACTGGTGGTGAAAAAAATGTCATGGTCCGAGTGCCGATCTCGTCCACGCTCGGGCCATACATCTTCTCCACCAGGTTTGACAGCAGGGTTACCTTCTGGCTCCCCGAGCTCTTATTGTGACAGCGCTTGGAGGAGCTTCCTGCTGTCAAAACTGAACAGCTGTGCTGCATTTACGGCTCATCAGCAGCCCGGGATTTAAGCAGGCGCTGAAGAGCGGTACAATGCAGCAGTCTCGTCGATGATTCCCTCGTCAGACGTTGAGCGAGTGTTCCTCGTCTCAGGCGTCAATATTCCTTATTGATTCCACGTCTATGATCATCCTTCATCCTAATCCTGAATCGTAAGTGAGCTTGATCAGCCTTGCGGTTTCCGTATCTAGTGTTGTGTGTTTTAGCCCACCGAGGCTCATTACTTTCTGTTACTTTGTGTATTATCTTGTGTTCGTTTTCATTAATAAACATCATGCAAACTTCACTGGCGACTGTTGGCGTCTTATGGTGGCTCGCGAGGGCCACCGCTTAACAAAAAATAACTTTTTTGTATTTTGTTATATTTTGAATTTGAGGCAAATGAAATTATTTTCTCTTTTCTTGGCAGAAGTCCTTCTCTCTGGTGTTGGAGGCTCTGGACTATGACAACGAAACTTCAGAATCAGGTGAAGACTTTCTAAGTTTGTGTAAATTCAGGCCTTTTTAAGTTCAAGGAAACTATTTCAGTACAGCTTAATGAGCAACAATAAGTATGGCATGATGAGTTTTTGGTTAAAACATTATTTCATGTGCATAAAAGCTACACAGCTAAATTGCCACACATTCAGTATACAGTGGGGAAAATAAGTATTGAACACGCCAACATTTTTCTCATTAGACATATTTCTGATGGAGCCACTGACCTGAGATTTTCACCAGATATCAGTAACAACCCAATTAATCCATACATAGAAAGACATCAAGGCAACTGTGTTCACAAAACAAGTTATATTTAATAAAGTGGAATAACACAGGGAATAAGTATTGAACACGCTTGGTGAAATTCATTTAATATTTAACAGAAAAGCCTTTGTTGGTAATAACAGCTTCCAGATGCCTCCTGTAAGGAGAAACTAGGCACAGACATTGCTCAGGAGTGATTTTAGCCCATTCTTCCACACAGACTGTCAAATCTTGAAGGTTCTGTGGGTGTCATCTATGAACTCTGATCTTCAGTTAATTCCATAGATTTTCAATTGGATTCAGGTCAGGTGACTGACTGGGCCATTCTAGCAGCTTTATTTTCCTTGTCTGCAGCCAGTTGAGAGTTTCCTTGGCTGTGTGTTTGGGATCACTGTCTTGCTGAAATGTCCACCCTCATTTCGTCTTCAGCATCTTGGTAGATGGCAACAGGTTCTTATCAAGCATGTCTCTGTACATTTGTCCATTCATCTTTCCTTCAGTTATACTAGTGCATGCCCGTATAAAGCAAATATTCTTGTCTGAAAACAGGTATGTCATGAACCAAGCCGGTGTTTCCTGTAAGCTCGGTTATGACTGCTCTCTGTGGCTCGGGCATTGGGTGGCTTATGTAGTATTGTGTTATCTTTTGAGTTCTTGTTGTGTTTATGTCTGTGTTCTGTTTCTTTTCCGTGCCTGCAGTCACCGCTCTGGCCGGTGGCTGTTAGGCAGCCTCTTTGACCCACTTTTGTGTGGGCATTGTCTAACATTCGCCGGTCCAACCACGCCCCCTCTCTCTCCTGACAGCCAGCTGATTTCACTCCTGTCACTGATTTTCCCGCGCCTCGCCCAGGTGCACCCAATCTGTTGTCCAGCAGTGCTTGTACTTAGGCAGCCCTTGCCAGTCAAGCATTGCTGGACCACTGAGCTGTACTTACGGACGTTCATCGCTGTATGTGCCTCGTTATCTTCATCAAAGTTACGGATTAGCCACTTCCTCGTCTAGCCATGGATTCTCGGCGTCCTCTGAGCGATGTCTGCTCTGGGATGCCATTGTGGTTAATCCGTTTCTCCACCTGCATTCGCTGGGCGATGCCAGCCCCTGAACGCCAACTGTAAGTGTGTTTTTGTAAATCTTCACTTCTTTTTGGAACAGTCTTGTCTTTACGTTAATACGTATAAGTATTAATACATTAATACGTGTTGTGGTGTACCCAGCAGGTGAATCCATCCTTTCCTTCTCCTCCTCCGTGCACTGCGTAAAAGCACATGAGGAGGTTCATAACAGAATGGCCCATCCAGCAAAAAGGATTTAGCGGGTACACCCTTACATCACTTTTTCCCTTTTTTTAATTCTTCCTCACCCACCTGTTTTTGCCTGACCATGCCTTCGGTGCGTTGCTCCCAAACCGGCCAGAGGAGATTAGCGGTGAGGCAACCCACGGTGAAGGAGGAGTGGGCGGCGGCTGATATCCAAACCTTCATGGACGAGGCCCATGAAGCCCGTGGACCCAAGGCAAAGTGGAGCAGCCTGGACGCAGTTGAGGTGATTCTAGAAGCGTATCCGGGACTCTAGAATTACCCTCAGAAAGAAGACCTGATCGCCTCGGTCTATGCGCTCCAGCGCATATTTTTCTGGTGTGGGGAGAGCGGCGTTCCTTATGGAACCCAAGTGGGGACGCACTCCACAGCCTGCAGCAGTTTTCTCACCCACTTTGCCATCAGAGTCAGCCGCCCAGATGCAGCGTCATCCCGCGAAGAGACACCGGGAGAGGCCCTCCTCGCCTTCGACAGCCATCATCTCCCCTACAGCTGTCGTGAGGCCTGCTAGGGTCGCCCCGGGAACACTCATGTCCGTAGCCATGGAGACGGCTCCTCCACAGACCTTGGAAAAGAGCCAGATCACCGCAGACACGGAGAGGGATGACTGTTTGCCCGCTGCAGCTGCCAACATCGAGCACTGGGGTGACAGGCAAATGTTTTTTCATTTTACTCCATCAAATTATGATGAAACTTGTCTGTCTCCCAAGGGAGAGGCCCAGTTTTTGCAGTCCGCTGGGCTCTCTCCTCCAGCTGCAGGTGCTTATTCTTTCCTGTTCTCTCTGTGTCTCCTACTATTTTTCCTGAGCTCCCATTGAACCAAGGGCAGAGCCATCAGATGGTGGAGAAGCCAGGGGCTTTGGAGGATTCTGCCCCAAAGCCAGCATGTAGAGGTTCCCCTGCAGCCATGCTGGAGGAATCCCCAGCGGTGGAGCCGCTGCAGGAGGACAGTAGGACTGCAATGACCATCTCGCCTGCTGTGGAGGCTTCTGCAGCGGAGTGGGAGCCAGAGATGGACCTCCTCGAGGCAGGACCCGGGATGTCATCGTCAAGTTCAACGGAGTCCTGGACGGCGGTGGAGCTCCAGCTCAGGCAAGTTCTATCTCTTATATTTCTCATGTCAGTATTGGAGAGATCTTGCCTGGCTCTAGGTGATGGGAGTCAGGTGCAGCCCTCAGCTGCATCTGAACTCACTTCACCAGGCTCCGGCGCTGCCAGCGACCCTAACCACCTTTTTTCTCCTGTCTCCGAGTCTTCATCTAGGGTCGCCGCAGACGGTGCGCCGTTGCCAGAGGTCATCGTGGGTCTGGTCCAACCAGCGGAGGACGTCGCTACTCTAGCTCCTCCTGCAGGGTTGTCAGGGCACCTCCAATCGACCATCTCCTCAGCTTGGTGCTCCTGCAGGTTGGCCCACTCACCGTGGGTGCAGCTTTGGCCCGGTCGGGGTCCGCCGCGGGTGCTGCAGAGCTCCAGTTGGGAGCCAGCATGGGTGCTGAGGAGCTCCAGCCAGGAGCCACCATGGGTGCTGTGGTCCCCTTCTCCTCCCTGCCCGATGCCGTTGGGGTTCCCTCCCTACGGTCTGGTCACCCACCAGTGAGCCTTCCGGTGGGCAGGCCACCTTCTGCTTCACCTCTTTGGTCTTGGTGGCTTAACAACGCTGGCCAGCCGCCGGAGGGACTGAGTCACTGGGCTAGATGGCCCGTGCTTTCCAGTAGGCCACCGGACTCTGTTCGCCAGACTGCCTGCTGGGCCGGGGACTCTGGGCGGCCTCCCGAGCCTCCACGCCTTTTACATGGAGGGTTTAATTGTGGGCCCTGGGTGGGGTATTGTGTTCCCTTCTTTCCTGTTCCCCCAACCTCCCACCCAGGTCCATGTTGATTGTTCCTGCTTGGGGGGGGGGGGGGTCTTCCTTATGATGTACCATGGGTGTCTGGAATCCACCCCTAGAAGGGGGGGCTCTGTCATGAACTGAGCCGGTGTTTTCTGTAGGCTCAGTTCTGGCTGCTGTCTGTGGCTTGGGCATCGGGTGATTTACGTATTGTGTTATCTTTTGAGCTCTTATTGTGTTTATGTCTGTGTTCTGTTTCTTTTCCATGCCTGTGGTCACTGCTCTGGCTGGCGGCTGTTAGGCAGCCTCTTTGACCCACTTTTGTGTGGGCGTTGTCTAACATTCGCCGGTCCAACCACGCCCCCTCTCTCTCCTGGCAGCCAGCTGATTTCACTCTTGTTATTGATTTTTCCCGCGCCATGCCCAGGTGCACCCAATCTGTTGTCCAGCAGTGCTTGTACTTAGGCAGCCCTTGCCAGTCAAGCATTGCTGGACCATTGAGCTGTACTTACGGACGTTCATCGCTGTATGTGCCTCGTTATCTTCATCAAAGTTACGGATTAGCCACTTCCTTGTCTAGCCGTGGATTCTCGGTGTCCTCTGAGCAATGTCAGCTCTGTGACGCCATTGTGGTTAATCCATTTCTCCACCTGCGTTCACTGGGCGATGCCAGCCACCGAATGCCAACTGTAAGTGTGTTTTTGTAAATCTTCACCTTTTTGGAACAGTCTTGTCTTTACATTAATAAATGTGTTGTGGTGTACCGCAAAACGGGGCTATAGGGGACGGCGGGGTAATAAGGGACACTTTTCTGGGAAATGTTTTAAATGTAATTCTGCTTTTTTTATTTTGAGCAGGACGCTGAGTTGTGTTAACAACACAACAACACAACTCAGTGTCCTGCTCAAAATAAAAAAAGCAGAATTAGGTACATTTAAAACATTTCCCAGAAAAGTGTCCCTTATTACCCCGCCGTCCCTTATAGCCCCGTTTTATGGTACCCAGCACGTAAACCCATCCTTTCCTTCTCCTCCTCCGTGCACTGCGTAATAGCGCACAAGGAGGTTCATTACAAGGTAGGCCAATTAGGCTTTACAGGTCCCACATTTCCAGACTGAAACAGTTTCTTCCCTGGGCCATCTGAACTGCAAACAGTCAGAGACCCCCCTCCCCCCGAACGCTCTCATGCACAGAACTGAGGACCTTTTATTTATCACTATAACTCACCTGTCTTTGCACTCCTCACTTTCATGCACATTAACCCATCCATGAAATCACTACTGTACATATTTTCCATAATCCTTGGGCCATTTTACTCTATTATGTACTCTGCACTCCACATTCTTATGTACATAGTTCCTCCTGCCTGTACCTGTGTACATACCAGTGGGCTAGTTGTTATTTTTACTTTAACCTTTTCTTGAGTTGTATGGCTAATCGTGTGTTCTGTACCTGTTTTATTTCAAATTCTTCTCACTTACTTTATTGCTCAGTAGCCTGGTCTTCAAATCTTGAAGGTTCCGTGGGTGTCTTCTATGAACTCTGATCTTCAGTTCGTTCCATAGATTTTCAATTGGATTCAGGTCAGGTTACTGACTGAGCCATTCTAGCAGCTTTATTTTCCTTCTCTGGAGCCAGTTGAGCGTTTCCTTGGCTGTGTGTTGGGGATCATTATCTTGCTGAAATGTCCACCCTCGTTTCATCTTCAGCATCTTGGCAGATGGCAACAGGTTCTTATCAGGGCTGTCTCTGTACATTTGTCCATTCATCTTTCCATCAATTATATGAAGTCTGCCTGTACCATGTGCTGAAAAACACCCCCACACCGTGATGGGATGTGCAGTGCCATTTCTCCTCCAAACATGCTGCATGTTGTGGCATCCAAAAAGTTCAGTTTTGGTCTCATCTGACCACACTATATTCTCGCAGTATCTTACTGGCTTGCCCAACAAGCTTCAGCATGCTTTTTCTTCAGCAATGGAGTCTTGCGAGGTAAGCGGGCATAGAGCCCATGTCGGTTGAGTGCATTACTTATTGTTTTCTTTGAAACGGCAGTACCTGCTAACTCCAGGTCTTTCTGGCGCTTTCCATGAGTGGTTTTTGGCTCTTGGATAACTCTTCTGATAATTCTTTTGACTCCTCTGTCAGAAGTCTTGCAAGGAGCACCTGGTCGTGGCTGGTTTATGGTAAAATGATGTTCTTTCCGCTTCTGAATGATGGCTCCAACAGTGCTCACTGGAACATTCAGCAGTTTAGAAATGCATCTGTAGCCAATGGCATTATTATGTTTTGCAACAATAAGGTTGCAAAGGTCTAGCAAGAGCTCTTTGCTTCTACAGATCATGAGTTCTTTGTGTTGTGACAATCTGATATTCGCAGACCTTTTTAAAGGCTATCAGTCAGGACTTAACCAGCTGAAATTAATTTGCACCGATGGGGGATGAGATGGCTTCCTAAATTCTGATGGATTTCAGCTGATTTCTTGGATTTCTATGCCTTTTTTGACCTTTTTCTTCATGTGTCCAATACTTATTCCCTGTGTCATTCCACTTTACTAAATAAAACGTTTTGTGAACACAGTTGCCTTGATTTCTTTGTACGTATGGATTACTTGGGTTGTTACTGATAAACTCTCAGGTCAATGGCTTCATCAAAAACATGTGTAAAAATGTTGACATGTTCGATGCTTAATTTCCCCGCTATATATAGACAGTGATAACTTTGTTGTGTAGGTAAACTTCATTATAAATGGCTCCAGATGTTTGTTTTATTCCTTCAAGCTGCTGAGAAATGTCGTTGGTTTTTGGTGTTTTTTAAAAATAAATGAAAACACATTAAAAAATAACCTGCAGTTTTAGCATTAGTGGCTGTATTTTTACCACAACCTTACCAAAAAGACACAGTTGCATTTCACAGAGGCTTGTTTACTTGTGTTGGTGACTTTACATGATGAAACAATGTGAAAACATCCTTTGTGTCTTCAGTGTCTGTGATCACATGAGTTTAGTGCTCCTTTTATCCAGACCCTTTAATTTCCTGCCATCTTCTTGTTGTTCATCCTCATAATCAGCAAAAGCTCCATGACCGAGAATGTGAGCTGCATGCTATAAAAAGCATAACACACACACACACACACACACACACACACGCACGGACACACGAACACAGATAGATGTTTCTGTGCCTTCCTCATTCCTGTCATGCCACAGTCCAGCCTTTCATCCCGCCATCCTCTACCTCCCTCTCAGCCACTCTCAGGAACACAGTCCTGCCCCAAAGATGGCTGATAATGTTTAATATAAAACTGGAAACTGCACCAGAGATCCGGTTCTTTCTCTCTGCCCCCCAGCTCTGCTCTTACATCGTGTTTGCAGTAATCTACCATTACCACCTGAGCTTCTGACAGCCGTTACATTGGGCCTAAAGCCGTTCACTATGCTGACGGCTTAGCTCAGTCCAAACACAGGTGTTCTGTGACGCTCTGAATGGACTTATCGGGCACTGCTGCTAATCAGAAAGGATTACCGAGCATGACTAGACCTTCTGAAACCTCGGAAATAGTGAGAAAATATGTTTCTTTGAACCGTGACAGTGTGACCTTCACTGAGTTTTGTTTAAATACAATGGAGCTTTGGTGTTAATGTGCAGCGGTGTACCTTTATCTGTTAAAGAACAGATCCAGTTTTTAACAACTTTGGTCTTCTGGTCACCATTTTATAATTTGTAATGACATCTTAGTGTACAAAGGAAGTGCCTCGTTTGTTAATTACAATGGCATCAATCCAATAAATTGGGATCAAAGACTTTTTTTTCTGTCAGTGCAGAGGAAGGCTGTAGGTCACTGCAAAAATGTAATTCGAAACAGAATGGGAGAACAATAAAGAGTTCTTGATGCTTTAATTTAGTCCTGACTACATGGTATACTGTTTGTATTACAGTTCTTTGCAAAGAAAAAAAGTCTATAGTATAAAGTATAGAGAAAAGCAGTGTAGTTGTGTTTAGTCCACATGGATTAATGGAGCCAATATATTAGAAACCCCTCATCCAAATAGACTTCCAGTCAACAAAAAATGTTCAAAAGTGCAACTTTAAAACTAAAATTGTGAAAGATGGCAGTCATTCATGAATCAAAAGATCATTATTTCAGTCTTCAGACTGCCTTATCTGCCTGCTGAAGTTTCCTTGGACAAGATTTTTGACCCCATGTCGTCCCTGCAGTGTGACAGATAAATTGATTCAGTGTTGTATAAATATTAGTGCAAATGTGACTAGTACTCAGTTTGATTAACAAAATGCTATCAGTAACTGATAATACCTGCTCAGATTTTTTTTTTTTTTGTTCAGCAAACTCAAACATTACACAGTGGTGGATTAGTGGTAGAGCATCCACCTCACAGCCAGGAGGTCACGGGTTCATGCCCCGGCCGGGTCATACCAAAGACCATCTTAAAATGGCATTTCCTGCCATCTAGCTTGGTGCTCAGTGTAATAGAATGGGGGAAGGGAAGTTGGTCATTGTGGTGCCCTGTATGACAGCAGCCCCTCTGGTAGGAGAAACATAATTTCTTCCTACCACACTTGTCTGGCTGTATGGATTGAATAAAAATAAAACTTGGCTTTCTTTCTTCTAAATGGCACAAAATGAAAAGTGTCTCAAACGCAGATATAACCGGGGGCGGGGGCGGGGGAGGGGGATGAATTGTGCTGTGAATACCCTGTACTATCACTTTTATGTCAGTATTAGAGGATTATAGAATCTCTCTAAAACACCATGAATGAATTGGATAATTTTATTGTTAACAAGTACCAAAGAAACTTTAAAAAGTTGCAGGAACATGTAGTTGTGTGATGCTGGCCAGGATATCTGAAGTGATTCTGTGTTGCAGATTGGAGCTTGCATAAGGCAGTGTAGTGGTTTGGTTCTATTTCTGACTTCTTTGACTGTCTCCTTATTCTTTTAATAGATTTTAAAGGGTAGGCTCATGCACTTACCCACTGTTTTCTCAGTAAAAGTCACTGCATATTTTCCAATCAAATTTACTGTCTGAAGTTTGTTCCTCATGGAACTTTTATATAGCTGATTTTTGGATGGATTTCCTTCTTTGTTGCCTTTTTTCGGCATCTTACCATGAGCACAGTGGAATAAAATTACTGAGCACACTGTTTATCTCACAGAAGGATGCCTCAGCTAATGCATACATTTAAAAATGGGCACTTACTAACACTCTTCCTTCTGTTCACATATTTATTGGGTCATTTCAGATATACTGCTGTGTTCACCCGTGTTTCGGCTGTATTGATGTTATACCCACAACCACAAAAACTGCTACTACTCCTGGGGAGAAAGTGGAATTTAATATTAGAGGAGTTATCATTCTAAGCCAGCATGTCTGTAAATTCATGACACATTTTTAGACTTGAGAATAATTTCATCTGAGTAGCTTTTAGATAAAAAAAAACACACTACTGTATATGACCATCAACATTCATCAAATACAGAGAAGACGGCCACTGTGGCTGATTGGCTTCCATAGGTCTATTGATTTGTTCTTAGGTGATATGGAGGCATTTTCTCTCCCACAGTGTTTTCTCAGCCACTGTCAAGGGCGAACACTTCACAGTTAATGCCAAGCGGTCGAGCACAATCACCAGATGCCAAAAAAATATTTATTTTTTTTCTTCTACTACCTGCAGGCCCAATTCTTCTGTGTGTGTTCTACTTATGTTTCTGAAGTGTGGTTTTAAAAGCAGCTCAGGGCTTCTTGTTGCTGCTGTTTTACCATCTGTCTATCCTCTGCTCATTCACTCTCTGTTTTTATTAGGAAACCCATTAGTGCTAGCTTAAAGCTTCTTCCTGGGGTCCTCCAAACCTCTCCCTCATGTCTCCACTTGTGCTCACTCGTTATTGTGCCATTTCATCTAATCATATTACACAGGAAATCGGGCTCTGTTATACACCTCTCCTGTTGTGCACGATGGTAATTTGGTTATTTCTCCCTCTTTTATGGCAGAGAAAGTGCGAAGATGAAATTAACCCTCTGACATGCCATGGTCATAAAAGAATGAAAACCCCACAATGCACTGCAGTTGTATGATGAGTGTCTGGAAAATTGGACCCAGAAGTTTGACTGCACGTGGTGGAGGATTGGTTCATTGGCTCAGCTAACTGTTTGATCGGAGTACGCTCTTTACCCGTGCCTCTTTTTACGTTAACATGCACACAGCTATGGTAAATGGCATTCACTTATATAGCGCATTTTCTCATCTCTGGATGACCAAAGCGCTTTACAAATCCTGCTATCCACCCATTCACACACTGATGGCGGTGGAGCTGACATGCACAGGTGCTGGCCTGACCCACCAGCAGCATCTGGGGGTTCAGTGTCTTGCTCAAGGACACTTGGACATGCAGACAGCAGACAGAGCGAGAATCGAACCGCTGACCCTCCGATCAATAGTCGGCCATGCTACACCTACACCACAGCTGCCCCCATATATGCTATACATGTACACACAGACGCACAGAGATGCACAACCCGGGCAGTACGTGTCCCTGTTTTCATTTTTTTGTGTCAAACCACAGTGATCTCATCTCTCCATCAGACAGTGTTATGTGTGTGTGTGTGTTAATAGCTGCTTCCTTTCACCTTTGGCTCTGTTTGCCACTGGCTCACCACCACCCCACCACCCCCGCCGCATGCACGCACGCACGCGTGCGCACACACACACATACACACACACTCATTTCTAAGCAGACAAAAAAAAAATATCAGAAATTTACAACAGTAAAGTCACAGATGTATAAGAAAAAAATTATCAATTTTCTGAAACATTTTAATATAGCCTATATATATATATAAACACACAGTGGTGTGAAAAGGTGTTTGCGCCCTTCCTGATTTCTCATTTTTTTGTATGTTTGTCACACTTAAATGTTTCAGATCATCAAACAAATTTAAATATTAGACAAAGATAACACAAGTAAACACAAAATGCAGTTTTTAAATGAAGGTGTTTATTTTTAAGGGTAAAAGAAAATCCAAACCTACATGGCCCTATGTGAAAAAGTGATTGCCCCCTCCCCGTTAAAGCATAAATTAATTGTCGTTTATCATATCTTTGGAAAGCTGAGTTCAATTTCTCCAGCCACACCCAGGCCTGATTACTGCCACACCTTTTCTCAATCAAGAAATCACTTAAATAAAACCTGCCTGACAAAGTGAAGTAGACCAAAAGATCCTCAAGAGCTAGACATCATGCTGCCATCCAAAGAAATTCAGGAACAAATGAAAAACAAAGTAATTGAGATCTATCAGTCTGGAAAAGGTTATAAAGCCATTTCTAAATTCAATTCAATTTTCAATTCAACTTTATTTATATAACGCCATTTCACAACAATAGTCATCTCATAGCACTTTCAAATGTAGGGGAAACCCCCACAATTGCAGAAAGACCCCAGCAATCAGGCAATCCCCTGTGAGCAAGTGCTTGGCCATGGTGGAGAGGAAAAACTCCCTTTTAACAGGAAGAAACCTCTAGCAGAACCAGGCTCAGGGAAGGGCAGTCATCTGCTGCGACTGGCTGGGAGGTGAGGGGATAGAGAAGATGAAAAGAACAGACATATAGAGAGCAAACATTAAAGGAGTGAAGCCAAGTACATTATTGGAGGGCCCCCCAGCAGTCTAAATCTATTAGCACCAGAACTAAGGGAGGGTTTAGAGACACATGATCCCTCCCTAATCGTAGGCTAGATCGAAAAGGAAGGTTTTTACCCTATTCTTAAAAACAGAGATCGAGTCTGACTCCCGAATCCAGATTGGTAACTGGTTCCACAGGAAAGGAGCTTGATAGCTGAAGGCTCTGCCTCCCATTGTACTTTTGGAGATTCTAGGTATTACAAGTAATCCAGCATTTCGGAAGTGTAATGCTCTGTTAGGATGATAGGGTAGTATCAGATCTTTTAAATAAAAAGGGGCCTGTTTGTTAAGAGCTTTGTATGTGAGAAGAAGGATTTTAAACTTAATTCTAAACTCTATGGGAAGCCAATGAAGGGAGGCCAAAACCGGAGCGATATGATCTCTCTTTCTAGTACCTGTTAAAACTCTTGCTGCAGCATTTTGGATCAGCTGAAGACTTTTTAAAGATATTTTAGGACAACCTGATAAGGAGTTACAATAATCTAATCTAGAGCCAACAAAAGCATGGATCAGTTTCTCAGCATTACTCTGAGACAAGATGCTCCTAGTCTTAGCAGTATTACGCAAATGATAGAAGGCAGTCTTAGAAACAAATTTAATATGTGAATTGAAAAACAGATCTTGATCAAAAATAACTCCAAGGTTCCTCACAGAACTATTCAGAGAAAGAGTAACCGCATCCAAACTAAGAGTTTGATTTGGAAAGGTATTTCTAAGGTTTTTTGGATCAACAAGAACGACTTCAGTCTTATCTGAATTTAATAGCAGAAAATTACAAGTCATCCAAGCTTTGATTTCATTAAGACAGGTGTCTAACTTGGCTAATTGATTACTATCATCTGGCTTCATTGACAAGTATAACTGTGTGCCATCTGCATAACAATGAAAATGAATACAGCACTTTCTAATGGTGTTGCCTAACGGAAGCATATATAAACTAAAAACAGTAGGGCCTAGCACATATCCCTGTGGAACTCCATGACTGAGCTTAGAGTTAGAAGAAAACTCATTATTGACATGAACAAACTGACGCCTATCAGACAAATAAGATCTAAACCACTGCAGCGAAGTTCCATTAAGTCCAACATAGTGTTCTAATCTATCAAGTAGAATATCATGATCGATAGTATCAAAGGCTGCACTAAGGTCTAAAAGGACAAGTACAGAAACAAGTCCATTATCAGATGCGATAAGGAGGTCATTAGTGACCTTTACTAAGGTTGTTTCAGTACTATGATGGATTCTGAACCCAGATTGAAACTCTTCAAATAAACCATTTCCCTGCAAGTGGTCAAATAATTGCGTAGCAACAACTCTTTCTAAGATTTTTGAAATGAAAGGCAGATTAGAGATTGGTTGATAGTTAGCTAAAACTCCTGGATCGAGCGTTGGCTTTTTGAGTAAGGGTTTAATTACAGCAGTTTTAAAAGCCTGCGGTACATGGCCTAATGTTAAAGAAGAATTGATTATTTGAAGAATACGGCTACCAATAAATGGGAGGACTTTTTTAAATAACCTGGTAAGAATAGGGTCTAAAAGACAAGTTGAAGGCTTGGATGAGGAAATTATATTCTCTAACTCTAAAAGGTCAATTGGCGTAAACTTATCCAAACAGATATCAATTGAAGGAGTTGTAGTAGTTTCTGTATTTAAGTTTATGTTGGGAAGAATCTGACTGATTTTATCTCTAATAGATGAAATTTTTTGATTGAAAAAGTTCATAAAGTCCTGACTAGTAAGCTCTAGGGGGATGCGAGGATTGACAGAGTCCTGACTCTTTGTCAGCCTGGCTACATTGCTGAAAAGAAACCTGGGATTATTCTTGTTCTCTTCTATTAATGCAGAGTAATAACTTGTTCTAGCTTTTCTAAAAGATTTTTTTATAAATTAAAAGATGATTTCTCCAAGCTGAATAGATTTCATCACAATTAGTGGAACGCCATTTTCTTTCTAACTGACGAGTCTTCTGTTTTAAGCTATGAGTTTCTGTGTTAAACCAAGCAGTTAGAAATCTCTGATTGGACTTTTTCTTTTTTAAAGGGGCCACCAAGTCTAGAGTCTGATGCAGAGAAGCTGTAACACTATTTACCATGCTATCAATTACAGAAGGAGCAAGCTGTCCATAGCTTATTTCCGTTGTGTTGACACATGGCATAGAGGAGACAATCTGCATAAATTTGGTAACAATATCATCTGAAAGACATCTGCTGTAACAATATTTTTCTTTAGGAATCAAATAGTCAGGAATAGTGAAATCAAAGGTTAACAGACAATGGTCTGACAGTACAGGATTATGAGGAGACACTACCAGATTTTCTATTTCTATGCCATATGTCAGAACAAGGTCCAATGTGTGGTCGAGATAATGGGTAGAATTTTCTACTTTCTGGGAAAACCCCATCGAGTCTAATATTGAATTAAATGCCTTATTAAAACAGTCACTATCTACATCTACATGTATATTAAAATCCCCTACTATAATTATTCTTATCTGATTTCAGCACTAAATCAGCTAAGAATTCGGCAAATTTGGATAAAAACTCTGAGTAGGCTGAGGGAGGATGGTCAACTATGGCAAAGAAAATTGGGTTTAAGGTAAGATTGTTAACATGCTCAATACTGAGGACCAGGCCCTCAGAAGAATTAAAACATGTTTTTTGCTTTACATTAACTAGTAATTTAGAATGGTAAATTGCCGCTACTCCTCCTCCACAACCGGAACTTCTGGGATTTTGATTGTTTAGATAACCAGAGGGAGTTGATTCATTTAAACCAACATAATCATCTTGCCCTAACCAAGTCTCTGTAAAGGATATTAAATCAATCTGATGATCAATTAACAGATCATGGATTAGCAGAGACTTGGGAGTTAGAGACCTAATGTTTAACAAACCACATTTAATTTTTAAATTATGAGGAGGAAGAGAGGCCAAATCATTATATTTAGAGACTTGATGTTTAATTTGAGTTTTACCAACTTTTTGTTTAATCACTTTGGGATGCTTATACATTATATTTTTATTAACTTTGGGAGGAGTAGACAAAGATTCACTGATGGAGAAAACAGGGGCTAAGTTGAGGGGTGGCGGATGAGGAGGAGCTGCAGAGAGCCGTGTATTTATCAAGTTATGTTGTATTTGTCTTGGGTTATAATGTTTTGGGTAACGGGAGACAAACACAATCTCTATGGGGTTATGAATTGAAGACTGGTCTAAACAGTGAGAATAATTTGGATTAATAGGATTAATATGAGAAGTGGAAGTAAAGAAGGGCTGGTTGGCAGACCCAGGAACTTCGGGGTGAGTTAACACACCAGATTTCAGTCATTGTACTAAAAAACGCTGAATGGAATCGAACAGATTGTCCCTTAAAACACGTGCACCAAGTCTATTTGGATGGATGCCATCTGGCCTCATAAATGATGGGCAGTTCCAAAACAGGTTGAAATTGTCTACAAAACCAGTGTTAAAAGTAGGACATATAGAACACAACCAGGAATTAAGGCTGAGAGTTCTGCTAAAATTATTGCAACCTCTTCTAAAAGGAGCCAACAGCCCCGAAATAAACACACATCTGCCACAGTTCATAAGAGTGGGCAGAAGGCTCCTGAAGTCTCTCTTTAAGAACTCCGACACTTCATCTGGGATGTTGTTGCATCCAACATGCACAATGACAGTTTTAGCGTGGGGGTATTCATTTAATAGGTCATGGGTAACAGCCTCAATGTCTGACACTTTAGCCCCAGGAAAAAATTTAGTGACACAGTACCTGCTTCTGGCGTTCCTCATTATTGAATCACCAATTACCAGCGTCGTCTGGGGGGGCTTTGTCGGTGGCTTCTGAGATGGTGGATAATTTTGCCATTGTTGTTGCAGTGATGGCGGGGTGATGCACTCTCTTCTTTTTGGAGCTGGTGTATAGTTTGGCACACCTAAAGCAGTTTTAATCCGGAGCTTGCGGGTTTGGGCCGCTGCTGAAGGAGGAGGGGCGGCCATGGGAGAATGATTGACGTCCAGGTGGGGGAAATCTTCCAGGGAAAGGATATCAAATCTATTTTCCAGCAAAAGGGGAAGGGAGGAGGCGCGGCCATGTCTGGTCAATCCCAGACGTTTGCTAGTTGCTAGACGTTTGCTAGTTGGCCCAACCAAGGTCCAGGGTGCGCATTGGGGCTGTGAAGAACCACCCGGGGCTTTGGGTTTAGCTCTGAGCTGAAGCCAGTGTTTATTGCTGGGGTTCTGGACAGCTAAGGTGACTGAAGTGGAAGTGGAGGGCGTTGTGCTAATTTCACCCAGGTAAGTAGCCGTCTCTGCTAGCTGCGAGTTCGTCGCCGGTGCCGATGTCCGTCCAAAAATAATAGTATCTAGGTGGTCTTCAGCTTCCTGAATCTTATTGAAATTGGAGAGTCTCAATTCCAACTCAGAAACCTTCTGAAAGAGGGAAACACAGCTGACACATGTCGGGGATGGTGCCATGGCTTTCCAGGCGAGAAGTGGCTAGCTAGCTAGCTGAAACAGGTTAGCCTTACCTGGTGAACAGCCCTGCCCAGGGTCTGATTCACCTGTGTGCCTGTTCGGGCTTTTGTATTTACTAAGCTAACACTAAGTAAAAAGTTAATATCAGTAAAACAGAGATAAAAAAAAAATTAAAAACGGAGTTAATAAAACAAACAAAAACAGACAAGATAACGCTTTGACAGTGACATGACATTTACAGACGCTGACACATGTGGCGTTGGGACTCCAGCGAACCACAGTGAGAGCCATTATCCACAAATGGTGAAAACATGGAACAGAGGTGAACATTCCCAGGAGTGGCTGGTCGACTAAAATTTCCCCAAGAGCGCAGCGACGACTCATCCAAGGGGTCACAAAAGACCCCACAACAACATCCAAAGAACTGCAGGTCAGTGGTTAAGGGATAAAGTCAGTGTTCATGACTCCACCATAAGAAAGAGACTGGGCAAAAATGGCCTGCATTGCAGAGTTCCAAGACGAAAAACATTGCTGAGCAAAAAGAACATAATGGCTCGTTTCAGTTTTGCCAGAAAACATCTTGATGATCCCCAAGACTTTCGGGAAAATACTCTATGGACTGATGAGACAAAAGCTGAACTTTTTGGAAGGTGGGTGTCCCATTACATCTGGCATAAAAGTAACACAGCATTTCAGAAAAGGATCATCATACCAGCAGTAAAATATAGTGGTGGTGGTGTGATGGTCTGGGGCTGTTTTGCTGCTTCGGGACCTGGAAGACTTGCTGTGGTCAATAGAACCATGAATTGTGCGGTCTACCAAATAATCCGGAAGGAGAATGTCCAGCCATCTGTTCGTGACCTCAAGCTGAAGCACACTTGGGTTCTGCAGCAGGACAATGATCCAAAACACACCAGCAAGTCCACATCTGAATGGCTTAAGAAAAACAAAGTGAAGACTTTGGAGTGGCCTGTCACGGCTGGCCCTCACGAGCCAGCATAAGATGCCACAGTTCAGTAAGTTGCAATTCAGTTCTTTTATCAATATCGCACAGGGCTTGGGTGTACAATACAACTGCCACGCGGGCTTGTTACACAACACAATATGAAAACACAACAGAGGTTAGCGGCTAGGACGAGGGGCACTCGTACGCCGCAAAGGCAAGGAATATAGACGTGAAACAGGGAGAGAGTTATGGCAGAGACGAGGAGCTCTCGTCCGCCGCAATAAGGAAGGAACGTCAGCGAGGGAGAAGACGATTCCAAATAGCAGACAACTTACATGCAGCGGGATACGTCGGGGAACCCAGGAAGCATGTGGTAGGAGACAGGGGAAAGTCATAAGACTTTTGACGAGACAGCCGCAGAGTCCAACTCACTCGCACTGACATTTAAAGCCAACTGCTCATGATTGGAAACGCGGCGCAGCTGTTCTGACAGCTGAGAGCCCCCGAGCGTCTGGCCAATCAGAGCCCGGGAAGCCCGAGTGACGACACCAGCTGTCAAAACCTGACAGGGATGAGGAATAACCCGAGCGCGGACAAAAGCGCTCGGGATATGACAGAGCCCCTCCCTCTACGCGAACTCCTGGTCGCGCGTAACATCCAGACCCCCCCACCCCACCCCAGGGAGGGTGGAGGGGGAAGCAGGCGGAGGGGGAGCAGGGTCAACCCACAACAACAAGGGGACAAGAACATCGGGGAAGGGAGGGAGAGAAAAAAAAAGGCAAGAACCGTACATAAACGGGGACAATAAGACGAGTAAAAAAAAAAAAAAAAGAGAAACCAGCACTAGATGGACATCTCTCACATATAACAAAAGACATCAACTACAACCCATGTAACTTGACACACATATCGCCACAAAAAGAAAACCAAGATGAGGATACATGGAATACCAGTCAATACTAAAAGGCAGGGTCAAAGAAATAAAAGAACAGAAAATACCTTCATCTCCAGGCTAAAGTGAACAAAGAGTCTCAAATCAGGAGTGCAAGAAACAACCCCAAAACAGTCATCCCAGAAAATAACCTTAAAAATAGCAACGGCAAGAGAATATATGTCCATTAACGAAAAACAGTCACTTTAAATACGAAGATCAATCCCCAGTGGGGAATTTCAGTCAGAGGGGAGGAGAAAAAAAAAGAAAAACCAGTCACAAGCCAGTGATGGGGCAAGAGAAGGGGAGGGAAAAAAACCACTGGGGAATAGTGTTAAATAACTCCGCTCAGGAGGCCTCCCAGCACCCAGCATCCAGGCCGCCAGCAAAAGCAGCGGAACGTGCCCTAACGGCTCAGCCAAAACCCCGGGCCGAGGGAAACCATGTCTCCGGCGGGCAGACCAGGGCGCCGAAAGAATCATCCTGCATGTCAGGAATCCGGGCCCGGACGCCAAAAGGACAGAGCCGGTCACCGGGTGGTCGGGCAGTATCGGCCTGCCAACAGAATGGCTGGGGGAAGGTTGGCGAACCGGGCCAGCTGGAATTAACTCCCGCAGTCTCAAGAGCGGGGAAGAAGGGGCCATGGCGAGGACGGGGCATGGCCTGGAAAGCGCTCAGCGGTGGGTCAGCTACACAATCTCCGGAACCCGCCTGGGTCAAAACGACCACGGCGCCGAGCTCCGATTGAGCGAGAGCGGCACCCGCGTCAGACCCCGATTGGGCTGGAATTTCCATGACGTCAAGCTCCGATCGGGCGAGAGCAGCACCCGCGTCGGACCCCGACTGGGCCGGAACCTCCATGACGTCAAGCTCCGATCGGGCGAGAGCAGCACCCGCGTCGGACCCCGATTGGGCCGGAACCTCCATGACGTCAAGCTCCGATCGGGCGAGAGCAGCACCCGCGTTGGACCCCGATTGGGCCGGAACCTCCATGACGTCAAGCTCCGATCGGGCGAGAGCAGCACCCGCGTCGGACCCCGATTGGGCCGGAACCTCCATGACGTCAAGCTCCGATCGGGCGAGAGCAGCACCCGCGTCGGACCCCGATTGGGCCGGAACCTCCATGACGTCAAGCTCCGATCGAGCGAGAGCAGCACCCGCGTCGGACCCCGATTGGGCCGGAACCTCCATGACGTCAAGCTCCGATCGGGCGAGAGCAGCACCCGCGTCGGATCCCGATTGGGCCGGAACCTCCATGACGTCGAGCTCCGCTTGAACCGGCGGAGCACTCCCGGTGGACCCCATGCTGAGAGCCGGACCCTCCAAGGTGGCACCTAGAGCAGGTTCGCCTCCAGTGACCCTGGGGAGAGGCTCAGAGGGACAAAAGGAACCGGGATTAGGATCACCGGCAGCGGCAGGGCCCGGCGAGACAGGCTCGAGCGCAGCAGATGGCTGCACCCGGCTCGCCCCCCTGAGAGGCAGGCAATAATACTCCAGAAAGAAGAGGAGGGATAGAAAATAGAGCACTTGCCTGATCTCGGGTTCTGCCGCCATCCAGGACTTCGATGCTCCGGGTAGGAGACAGGGGAAAGTCATAAGACTTTTGACGAGACAGCCGCAGAGTCCAACTCACTCGCACTGACATTTAAAGCCAGCTGCTCATGATTGGAAACGCGGCGCAGCTGCTCTGACAGCTGAGAGCCCCCGAGCGTCTGGCCAATCAGAGCCCGGGAAGCCCGAGTGACGACACCAGCTGTCAAAACCTGACAGGGATGAGGAATAACCCGAGCGCGGACAAAAGCGCTCGGGATATGACATGGCCTAGTCAAAGTCCTGACCTGAATCCAATTAAGATGCTGTGGCATGACCTTAAAAAGGCGGTTCCTGCTCGAAAACCCTCCAATGTGGCTGAATTACAGCAATTCTGCAAAGATGAGTGGGCCAAAATTCCTCCACAGCACTGTAAAAGACTCATTGCTGTTGCTGCTAAGGGTGGCCCAACCAGTTATTTGTTTTAGGGGGCAATCACTTTTTCACAAAGGGCCAGGCAGGTTTGGATAGTTTTCCCCTTAATAATAAGCACATTAATTTAAAAATTGCATTTTGTGTTTACTTTTTTTTTTTTTTTTTGTTACTTATTTGTACCCGTAGGTAGATTTGGTTTGCAGTCTGGTGACAAGCCACCGGCTGTTGGTCGCTGCGTGCGTGAGCGCCCTAAACCTACATGTTTTTGGTATGCGGGAGGAAACCGGAGAAATCCCGGAGTAAACCCACGCAACACGGGGAGAACATGCAAACTCCACACAGCTCACTGTTGGTCGGGGGCTGGGATCAAACCCACGATCTCATGATCCCCGCGATCCCCCGGCCGAGGGTAAAACTGTGCTGCCACAGTGCTAAACCACTGCGCCACTGTGCAGCCCACTTACTTGTGTTATCTTTGTCTAATATTTAAATTTGTTTGATGATCTGAAACATTTAAGCGTGACAAACATACAAAAAAATGAGAAATCGGGAAGGGGGCAAACACTTTTTCACACCACTGCATTTTTCACACTGCTGTATGTATGTCTGTATATATATATATTCACACAGTGGTGTGAAAAAGTATTTACCTCCTTCCTGATTTCTCATTTTTGTATGTTTGTTGAAGCATAGGGGTGTCCATATGTGCACCTGGCACCAGAACACCCTAGGTCGTAGGACAATGATCGATTTTGTTATCGTGTCATTAGAGCTGCAACCGTATGTCTTGGACACTCGGGTAAAGAGAGGTGCAGAGCTGTCAACTGATCACCACCTGGTGGTGAGTTGGATCCGATGGCAGGGGAGGATGCCATTCAGACCTGGTAGACCCAAATGTATAGTGAGGGTGTGCTGGGAACATCTGGCTGAGGCCTCTGTCCAGGAGGTCTTCAACTCCCACCTCTGAAAGAACTTCGACCACATTCCGAGGGAGTCTGGAGACATGGAGTCTGAATGGGCCATGTTTTGTATGAGAAGTGGTGCCGGCGTGGTTATGTTAATGTGCCACACAGGTCTTTGTTCCAAACAATGTATTATGGTCGGAAGTTCCGCTTCTCAATGCATGGAATTAAAGGTATAAATGAGAGAGAATGCACAGAGACCTGGAAGTTCTTTTACTGTACTGTATGTTGGAGAAGGAATAAAGCTCATGTGTTGTTCAGCTCATTGCCTCGCCTGTTTCCTTTCTCCACATTGGTGACCCTAAGACGTGTCATGGAGAGCGAGACGAGCACCGCCCCGGAGACTACCTGGAGGGAGAGCACCAGCGCCACGTGCACTGTTTCAGTCAAGCTCCCAGACTTCTGGCTTCATGCCCCGACCGCGTGATTCCTGTACATAGAAGCCCAGTTTGCACTCCGCGGGATAACAACGGACAACACAAAGTATAAGTACATGGTCGCTGCACTGGACGCATGCACCATGCAACAGGTGACGAGCCTGCTCCAGGAGCCGCTGGCCCGGGGTAAATATGAGGCACTCAAGAGGATGCTTCTCCAGTGCTATACCCTTTCTGACAGTGAGAGGGCAGAGAGACTCTGAACACGTTTGGTGTTAGGGGACAGATCAGCCGTGGAGCTCATGGAGAGCATGTTGGCGCTAATGGATAGGAATGACGAGTCTTTCCTGTTCACCCACCGGTTCCTCAGGAACCTACCGGCTGCAGTGAGGGCGATCCTGGCCAACTCGCCGTTTCTGGTGACCAAGGACTACCACGCACTGGTGCAGGAAGCGGATCACATCATTTTAGCGATCAAACCTCTCAGCAACACCGGCATCCAGGAGGGACTCCAGCGAGGCCGAGGAGTCGTTGGTGGTAGCCATAACAAATGCCATGAGACGCAGGAATGGGGTGATCGGTTTCGATCATTGCCGCTTCGGTTCGAATGCCCAACGATGCCTGCTGCCATGCCAATTCAAGAAGTCAGGAAATGGCACGGCCAGCAGTCAGTAGTAGCTGCGACCGCTGGCAACAGAACCAAGCTGCTTTATGTCATGGACACACATGTGGGGAGACGGTTTCTGGTGGACTCTGGCTCCCAGAAGAGCCTCATCTGCCGGTCAACGCAGACAGGGTGGCAGGAGCCAGCAGTCCCGAGCTCACGGCCCCCAACGGATCCACCATCAGGACATTTGGTGAGCGGACACTGACGATATGCTTACACGGACTCAACTTTCAGTGGAATTTTGTGGTAGCTGCATGTTCCACCCCATTTTAGGCGCAGATTTTTTATGTGCTTATGGGTTGTTAGGCGATTTGTGGATGCTGTCTCTTTTACCTCACTGCCCTGTACAGCTCGGGGTGCTGGATCGACAACACTGGCTAACATTATAGCTCCAGGGCATAAGTATCAACAGTTACTCGCACAGTTCCCGGCACTCACGGTCCCGACTTTTTCAGCTACGATAACGAAACACGGGATTGAACGTTTCATAACTACAAAAGGGCCGCCGGTGTTCGTGTGACCTTGGCACCTGGAAGCAGCTAAACTGGCCAGCGCACACGAGGAGTTCGCCAACTTAGAGCAGTTGGGCATCATCAGGCGCTCCAACAGCCGGTGGGCATCCCCGCTACACATGGTGCCTAAAACCGACGGGTCGTGGCGACCGTGCGGCGGCTCTTGAACAACGCCACGGAACACGATCACTATCCTATTCCGCACATCCAGGATTTTTCAGTGCATATGGCTTGGGCGCGTGTTTTTTTCGAAAGTGGATCTGGTCCACGGATACCATCATGTCCCGGTGCGCGTGGAAGATGTTCCGAAAACAGCAGTAATAACTCCTTTCGGCCTTTTCGAGTTTTTACGGATGCCGTTCGGATCAAAATGCGCGGCACAGACTTTCCAGAGAATGATGGACGCAGTGCTTCGTGACTTGTCCTTCGTTTTTGTCTACTTAGACGACATTCTGGTAGCTAGTGCGTCCAAGAAGGAGCACATCACCCATCTCAAGACGGTTTTCCAGAGGTTGGAAGCACACAGGCTTGTAGTGAACCTGGCGAAGTGCCAGTTCGGTTTGCCAGTGATTGATTTTTTTGAGCCACTGCATTTGGCCAGAGGGCGCGATTCCACTACCAGACAAGGTGCGTGCTGTGTCAGACTTTCCACGTCCGCAGACCATGAGGGCCCTACAGGAGTTTTTGGGAATGGTCAATTTTTGTAAGAGTTTCCTTCCCCGAGCAGCCCAGCTGATGCAGCCATTGTATGTAGCGCTAAAAAAAAGAAGCCCGCGGAAAACATCGACTGAACTCCCAAGTGAGTCCAGGCTTTCATGAATGCCAAAACAGCACTTGTGGATGCCGCGTTGCTAGCCCATCCGGATCCGTCGGCACGGATAGCGCTCACTACGGACATGTCTGATGTTGCCATAGGAGCAGTGGTGGAGCAGTACGTCTCCGGTGCATGGCAGCCGCTCGCATTTTTCAGTTGAAATTTGCGCGACAACGAACGCAGATACAGCACGTTCAACAGAGAGTTGTTGGCTCTACACCTGGCGACGCGCCATTTCCATTTTGGCTAGAGGGGCATGAGTTCACCGCGTTCGTGGACCATAAGCCGCTGACATACGCGATGTCCAAGGTCTCGGAACCGTGGTCAGCCCGGCAGCAATGGCATTTGGCCGGGATCTCGGAGTTTACGACTGACATGCAACACGTTGCCAGTAAGCACAATCTCGTGGCCGATTGTCTGTCATGCGCATTCGTCTCCCCGGTATACACGGGAATAGATTTCCCTGCTATGGCCGCAGAGCAATCCGGGGACGTGGACATTTGCGCGCTCCAGTCGGCTCCAACTGGGTTAAGGCTGGAGAGCAGGGTGCCCTCCCTTGCTCTGCAACGTCTCCACTGGCCACCCGCGCCCAGTGGTTCCAAGCTCTTGGCGCCGTCACGTTTTTGAGTCAGTCCACACCCTTTTGCATCCAGGCGCGCGCACTTCGGTGAAGCTAGTGGGGGTGAAATTCATCTGGCCGCGTTTGCGCAAGGATGTGAAAGAGTGGGCTGCAGCTTGCGTCGCATGCCAGCAGGCCTAAGTGCACAAGCACACCAGAGCTCCCCTCGAGCCGTTCCAAATCCTGGCTAGGAGTTTCTACCACGTCCATGTGGATTTGGTTGGACCCCTCCCGCTGTCACAAGGTTTCACGCACCTTTTGACAGTCGTGGACCGCACCACACACTGGCCTGAAGTGGTCCCGCTGGCTTCTACCACGTCCGCAGAAGTGGCTCGCTTTTTTTTTGTTGGCTTGGGTTGCACGTTTCGGATCTCCATCGGACATCACTTCCGACAGGGGTCCACAATTTATTTCGGAACTCTGGTCCATGATAGCCCAGAGCCTGGGGGTCAAAATTCACCGTTCTACCGCATACAACCCCCAGGCTAACGGGTTATGCAAGGAGGATGTGGTAGCTTCCCTGGCAAAACTCATTTTTTCTCAGCCGCCGCGGATCTCCAGAGAGTTTTTACCGGAAAACCCCGCGCCCCAGGCCAATCCGCCCATGCAGTTTTTGCACAGTATGGAGGATTTTAGAATACCGGGCCCGGCCCACCATTGTTTTCCTCGTACTTGCGTCCTCAAGAGTTTACAGAACGCCAGCTTTGTTTTTGTCAGGCACGATGCGCACGGGACCCCGCTGCACCCACCGTATGATGGACCGTTCAGGGTGTTGGAACCTGGGGCGAAGCATTTTTTGTTAGACTTGGGAGGGCGTAGGGAGACCATCTGCATTGACAGGCTGAAGCCCACTTTTGTGTTGGCAGACGAGCAGGTGGTGTTGGTCCAGGCTCCCTGACGTGGACACCCACCGTTAGCGGCCCCGCAAGTTGGTGTTCCCTCGGTAGGGACCTGTGCCCGCAAAGCTGATGTGCCCCCCCTTCCCTCCACAGACTGATGTGCCCTCCTGTACATCTCACCAGCAGGGTGTTTTGACTGGATCAGCAACCCCCCGTTACAGCCGCTACGGGCGCCAGCTCAAGTCCAAAGGACGGGGGGTTAGTGCCTCTTCTGGGTGTTTTTTTGGGGGGGGCTGTGTGGTGGTACGGGTGGGGATTCTCCACCCAGAGAAGGCAGCTGGGGAAAGGGGGAACAATGGACTGAAGGAGGAAGTGTCACCAGGGGGTCTCAGTCGGGACAGTAAGGACTATTCGTCCCCTGGGGAGAGGAGAGAACACCGGAGCCGCTGAAAGAAGCAGGATGTGAGAAGCGGTGCTGGCGTGATGTTATGCTAATGTGCCACACAGGTCTTTGTTCCAAACAGTATATTATGGTCAGAAGTTCCGGGTCTCAATGCATGGAATTAAAGGTATAAAAGGAGAATGCACAGCAACCTGGGAGTTGTTTTTACTGTACTGTATGTTGGAGAAGGAATAAAGTTCATGTGTTGTCCAGCTCATTGCCTTGCATGTTTCCTTTCTCCACAAACTGATAATAAAATATAGTCTTAAAATAAATAATAATCAGTGAAGTAACAGTGAGATGAAATCACATACCTGGGCGCCAGTGTTTTAATCATGTGACAAAAATCCTTATTTTCCACAACCCTATATGGCCACAGGTCTTTGCATATGAAGTAGGCAATTGCATTATTGTCTTAGCTTGCTCAGAATTTGGGGGGTAGCTTTAACAAGCTACATGCTACAAAATAGCAGCCTCCCAGGAAGACAGGACAGATGTGGAGGAGTATGCTGATTCGGTCACCAGCTACATCGCGAAGTGCACAGAGGATTTCACTACAGTGAAGACCATCACTATGCGGGGTAATCATAAGCCCTGGATGACTGCAGAGGTGCGCTCGCTGCTTACAGCCAGAGATGCAGCGTTCAGAGCGAAGGACAGGATTGCCCTCCGCTCAGCCAGGTCTGCGCTTTCAAAGGGAATTAAGGCGGCAAAGCGCGCCTATGCGGAGAAAATCCAGGGACACCTCTGTGACACTAGGAACACCAAGCAGATGTGGCAGGGAGTTCGGACACTGACGGGCTTTAAGTCTAGGCAGGGGGTCGATGATGACGACGCTTCGCTTCCAGACAGGCTTAACGACTTCTTTGCACGTTTTGAAGCATCAAACTCAACAATCAGAGGGAGGGCCGGCCCGCTCCCACCATCGGTCGGACCAGCTTTTACCATTAACACAGCGGACACACGGAGGACCCTATCCAGAATCAACCCACGCAAAGCTGCAGGTCCAGACAACACTCCGGGACGTGTGCTCCGAGACTGCGCGAGCGAGTTGGCGGATGTCCTGACTGACATTTATAACATCTCCCTGAGTCAGGCCATCGTTCCCAGATGCTTCAAGACCTCTATCATTATACCGGTGGCAAAGAAACCAGTGGTGTCCTGTTTGAATGACTATCGTCCTGTTGCACTGACACCAATTGTGATGAAGTGTTTTGAACGGCTTGTCAAACCACACATCACAGCCTGCCTCCCTGCATCACACGACCCGCTCCAGTTTGCATATCGTTCAAACCGCTCCACGGAGGATGCTATAGTCACCACCCTACACTCTGTCATCACCCACCTGGACCAGAAAGACACCTACGCCAGACTCCTGTACATTGATTTCAGTTCAGCATTCAACACCATTATTCCCCAGAGACTGATACAGAAATTACTCCTTCTCGGTCTGAACACCGCCACATGTCTCTGGATCCTGGATTTCCTGACTGAGAGACCTCAGTCTGTCCGGGTTGGAAACAACATCTCCAACTCTGTCACGCTGAGTACCGGAACCCCTCAAGGCTGTGTACTCAGTCCACTGTTGTTTACACTTCTAACACATGACTGTGTATCCAAACACGAGGGGAACCAGATTATTAAGTTTGCAGATGACACCACGGTGGTGGGACTTATTCAGAGGGATGAGGAATCAGTGTACAGGGAAGAAGTGAGAGACCTGGAGGGCTGGTGCAGGGAGAACAATCTGGTGCTCAACGTGGACAAAACGAAGGAGATGATTATCAACTTCCGGCGGTCACAGCCTGAGCACGTCCCCCTCAGCATCGGCGGCCGTTTAGTGGAGAGAGTAGAGAACATCAAGTTCCTCGGAGTGCAGATCTCGCAGGACCTGACCTGGAGCAAGAATTCTTTGGAGATCAGGAAGCGGGCTCAGCAGAGACTACACTTCTTGAGGAAACTCAAACAGGCCTCTCTCCCCATCTGCATCCTCAGGACCTTCTACAGAGGTGTGGTGGAGAGTGTTCTGACATACTGCATTGCTACATGGTACTCCAGCTGCAGTATGTCAGACAAAAAAAGCCCTGCAGAGGATAGTCAAGGGGGCGGAGAGGGTAATTGGAGTCTCCCTCCCCTCTGTCCAAGAACTTTTTCAGAACCGTTGTAGGAGCAGGGCACTGAACATTGTCAAGGACCGTTCTCACCCTCTGCATAAACACTTTGAACTTCTTCCATCTGGTAAACGATTCCGGAGCATCAGAGGCAGAACCACCAGACTGATCAACAGCTTCCTCCCACAAGCTGTCAGGATGCTGAACAGCTGACCCGGAATCTCACATACACACTACTGCACCTACGGACATTTTGTATATTATAGTTAGTTATTCTTTTTCCCCAAGTATGTCTCAGGGATGTGTGAATGGATGGGGGGGTAGGGGTGGGGTGGGGGGTGGAGCTATGTGGGAGTGTGTCTTAATCATGCTGCTTCTTATATGGATGCCGAGAGAAACGCAATTTCATCTTGCCTGCACTACAGTTGTATGTACAGCAATATGACAATAAAGTTTGATTTGATTTGATTTGATGTTTCCAGAGTTGGTTGATTTTTACGAGGCGTTGATTTACCTTCGCTGTCATGCATCTAACGCTGCTGCCCAGGATGGTACCGAGAGAGGTGGTTCCTCATGTTTGTAGTATTCCCACAATATTTTACTTTCATGTGACACTCCTTGCATACTGAATGTGTCATATCCAGGTTGTCTGGTCTGTCTTTGTTATAAAATAAAAAAAAAAAGTCCAGACATTTGATTTAAACTTTGATGGTGCATTTCTCAGTTTTTTTGCTGGTGTTGCTGCTCCCTCCGCCATCTTATTGTACACCTGGACTGAGGTTAAATCTTGCAAGACACCTTTGCTGCGATGACTTTGTACCATCTAGTGGACTGAAAACTCCATTGATTAGCTGATAATCAATGAGTGTGCATTTTTTAAAAAAATAAAAGATTGATCTGTGCGTTTGTAGATCGATGCATTGTCACAAGTGCCAAGTATCGCTATTCATCACTGAATCGATCTTTTTTCCACCCCTAGGTTCTTCTTTAGCCCACGGACCACCTCTGGTAAAAATTTCTTCCAAATCCATCCAGTAGTTTTAGAGTATTCTTGCTAACACTCTGTGAGAATATAAGAGCCTTGGCGGAGGTATGCATTCTCAGATCACCACCAAAATGTGCTGGCTTCCTCTCTAGCTCAAGGACTACCTCTGGTGAAAACTTCAACTAAATCCATCCAGTAGTTTTTGTGTAATCGTCACTTCCTTGTGGTAACGTATCGTCACTTCCTGTTTTGCTGTCTGCCTGTGTGGTTTGCTCTCCAGCTCTCGAGCCACTAGCTATGGCTACTAGCTCTCTTTCCTCTCCTCCTCTGGTGTGCTCTCTCTGTCAGATGTTTAGCTACACCTCTGCCTCTTTTAGTGATAACGGTAAATGTAATAAATGTTGTCTTTTTGAGGCGCTCGAGGCGAGGTTGTCTGATTTGGAATCCCGGCTCCGCTGCATTGAAACACCGTCTGCGCCAGTTAATCTCGACGGACGCCCCTTAGCTGCAGCGGAGCTAGCTAGCTTAGGTCCCCCTGTCACCGGTTCCCCGGCTCTCCTCTGCAGCGAGGAGACTGGGTGGGTGACGGTGAGAAGGAAGCCTAGTCGCAAAGCCCCGGTTCACCACCAACCTGTTCACGTTTCTAATCGTTTTTCCCCGCTCAGCGACACACCCGCTGAGGAAAAAACTCTGATCATTGGCGACTCTGTAGTCAGAAACGTGAACCTAGAGACTCCAGCGGCCATAGTCACATGCATTCCTGGGGCCAGAGCAGGCGACATCGAGTCAAATTTGAAAATGCTGGCTAAAAGTAACTGTAAATACTCCACAATTGTTATTCACGCCGGCATTAATGACATCCGTCTCCGGCAGTCGGAAGTCACGAAACTTAATGTAGAATCGGTGTGTGACTTTGCAAAAACGATGTCTGCCACTGTAGTATTCTCTGGGCCCCTCCCCAATCTGACCAGTGATGACATGTTTAGTCGCTCGTCATCCTTGAACCGCTGGCTGTCTGTGTGGTGTCCTAAAAATGACGTGGGCTACATTGACAATTGGAGCTCTTTTTGGGGAAAACCTGGTCTTATGAGACGAGACAGCATTCATCCCACTTTGGATGGTGCTTCTCATTTATCTAACAATCTGGCATCTTTTTTATCCAAATTTCCAAAACCATGACTACTCAGAGTTGGGACCAGGAAGCAGAGTCTCAGTCTTACACGCCTCTCTGCAGCTCCTCTTCATCCGCCACCCCTCAGCTTAGCCCCTGTCTTCCCCATCAGAGAATCGTTGTCTGCTCCCTCCAAAGTAAATAAAAATATAATGTATAAGCATCCCAAAGTGATAAAGCAAAATATTGGTAAAACTCAAATTAAACATAAAGCCTCTAAATTGAATGATTTGGCCTCTGTTCCTCCTCATAATTTAAAAATTAAATGTGGTTTATTAAATATTAGGTCTCTAACTCCCAAGTCTCTGTTAGTCCATGATCTGTTAATTGATCATCAGATTGATTTAATTTCCCTTACAGAGACTTGGTTAGGACAAGAGGATTATGTTGGTTTAAATGAATCAACTCCCTCTGGTTATTTAAACTGTCAAAATCCCAGAAGTTCTGGTCGTGGAGGAGGAGTAGCATCAATTTACCATTCCAAATTACTAGTTAATGTAAAGCAAAAAACATGTTATAATTCCTTTGAGGGCCTGGTCCTCAGCATTGGACACTTTAGCAATTCCAGGTTAAACCCAATTTTATTTGCCATAGTTTATCGTCCCCCATCAACCTATTCAGAATTTTTATCCGAATTTCCTGATTTCTTAGCTGATTTAGTGCTGAAATCTGATAGAATAATTATAGTAGGGGACTTTAATATACATGTGGATGTAGATAGTGACTGCCTTAATGTGGCTTTTAATTCAATATTAGACTCGATTGGGTTTTCTCAGAAAGTAGGAAATTCTACTCATTACCTCCACCATACATTGGACCTTGTTCTGACATATGGCATAGAAATAGAAAATCTGGTAGTGTTTCCTCATAACCCTGTACTGTCAGACCATTGTCTGTTAACCTTTGATTTTACTATTTCTGACTATTTGGCTCCTAAAGAAAAATATTATCACAGTAGATGCCTCTCAGATGATGCTGTTTCCAAATTTATCAGAATCAGAATCAGAATCAGCTTTATTGGCCAAGTATGCACAACACATACAAGGAATTTGACTTTGGCTAAAAACTTGCTCTCGTTGTTCAGGTGAAGGATTTAAATAAGGATTCAATGACAACCAGAGTATGTACAGTAAATTACAGTCTGTCCACGTTTCTATAAAAAGGATGCAAATATATACAGGAATATATGCAGTTATTTACTCGGACTAACCACACTTTGCAGAAATATATGAAAAAATATACAATCACACAGTATTTCAATGTGGACTCAGATTCAGTGATATAATGTGAATGAAGTAAAAAGCAGTGTGAGAGTTATGTGCAATGTAATAATGGATGAAAAGTCATGAGTACAGCAACAGGTAGGACTAGGTGAATGTTAGGAGTTCATCAGAGTGATGGCTTGAGGAAAGAAACTGTTCCTGTGACGGGTGGTTTTGACCTTCAGTGATCTGTAACGACGACCAGAAGATAGAAGTTCAAACAGTTTGTGGCCGGGGTGTGATGGGTCAGCACAGATGTTTCCCGCCCGTTTCCTGGTTATGGACCGATATAAGTTCTCAATGGAGGGTAGGTCGGTACCAATGATCCTCTCCGCAGACTTAATGATCCGCTGCAGTCTGGTCTTGTCCTGTTTAGTGGCAGATCCAAACCAGACAGTGATGGAAAAGCAGAGGACAGATTGGATGATGGCGGTGTAGAAGACAACCAGCAGCTCCTGAGGCAAATCAAACTTCTTGAGCTGACGCAGAAAAAACAACCTCTGCTGGGCCTTTTTCCGGACAGTGTCAATATGGGAGGACCACTTCAGGTTCCGGGAGATTGTGGTACCCAGAAACTTGAAGGAGTCCACAGTGGACACTGTGCTGTTGAGGATGGTGAGTGGGGGGAATGAAGGGGGGTGTCGCCTGAAATCCACAGTCATCTCCACCGTTTTGGCTGGGTTAAGTTCAAGATGGTTCTGGCTGCACCAGAGGATCAGCTGCTCCACCTCCCGCCTGTATGCAGACTCATCATCATCCCGGATCAAACCGATGACTGTGGTGTCGTCCGCAAACTTCAGGAGCTTCACCGAAGGGTCCTCTGAGGTGCAGTCGTTGGAGTAGAGGGAGAAGAGCAGTGGGGAAAGGACACATCCTTGGGGGGCGCCAGTACTAATTTTTCGGGAGCTGGATGTAAATCTCCCTAGCTTCACCTGTTGCCACCTGTCAGTCAGAAAGCTGGAGATCCACTGGCAGGTGGAGGGGGGCACCTTGAGCTGGAGGAGTTTCTGATGAAGAATGCCTGGGATGATGGTGTTGAACGCTGAGCTGAAGTCGACAAACAGGATCCTGGCGTACGTCCCTGGGGAGTCGAGGTGTTGCAGGATGTAATGTAGTCCCATATTCACTGCATCATCCACTGACCTGTTTGACCGGTAGGCAAACTGCAGTGGGTCCATCAGGGGGCCTGTGATGACCTTCAGGTGGTTCAGCACCAATCTCTCCAAGGATTTCATGACCACAGAGGTCAGGGCAACAGGTCTGTAGTCGTTTAATCCTGTAATAGAGGGTTTCTTGGGAACTGGAATGATGATGGAGCGTTTGAAGCAGGAAGGCACTTCACGCAGCTCCAGTGATCTGTTAAAGATCCGGGTGAAGATGGGGGCCAACTCGTTGGAGCAGACTCTCAGGCAGGACGGAGACACACCATCAGGTCCTGCAGCCTTCTTGATCTTTTGTCTCTGAAAGACCCGGCAGATTATGCAGATTGTTTCCTCTATGCCATGTGTCAACACAACGGAAATAAGCTATAGACAGCTTGCTCCTTCTGTAATTGATAACATGGTGGATAGTGTTTCAGCTTCTCTGCATCAGGCTCTAGACTTGGTGGCCCCCTTAAAAAAGAAAAAGTCTAATCAGAGATTTTTAACTCCTTGGTTCAACACAGAAACTCGTAGCTTAAAACAGAAGACTCGTCAATTAGAAAGAAAATGGCGCTCTACTAATTTAGATGAAATCTATTTAGCTTGGAGAAATCATCTTTTAATTTATAAAAAATCTCTTAGAAAAGCTAGAACGAGTTATTACTCTGCATTAATAGAAGAGAACAAGAATAATCCCAGGTTTCTTTTCAGTACTGTAGCCAGGTTGACAAAGAGTCAGGACTCTGTCAATCCTAGCATCCCCTTAGAGCTTACTAGTCAGGACTTTATGAACTTTTTCAATAATAAAATTTCATCCATCAGAGATAAAATCAATCAGATTCTTCCCACAGTTAACTTAAATACTGTAACTACTACAACTCCTTCTATTGATGTCTGTCTTGATGAGTTTACTCCAATCGACCTTTGTGAGTTAGACAAAATAGTTTCCTCATCCAAACCTTCAACTTGTCTTTTAGACCCTATTCCTACCAGGTTATTTAAAGAAGTCTTCCCACTTATTGGTAGCTTTATTCTTCATATAATCAATTCTTCATTAACTTTAGGCCATGTACCGCAGGCTTTTAAAACGGCTGTAATTAAACCCTTACTCAAAAAGCCAACGCTAGATCCAGGAGCTTTAGCTAACTATAGACCAATCTCTAATCTCCCTTTCATTTCAAAAATCTTAGAAAGAGTTGTTGCTATGCAATTATTTGACCACCTGCAGGGAAATGGTTTATTTGAGGAGTTTCAATCTGGGTTTAGAATCCATCATAGCACTGAAACAGCCTTAGCGAAGGTCACTAACGACCTCCTCATTGCATCTGATAATGGACTAGTTTCTGTACTTGTCCTTTTAGATCTTAGTGCAGCTTTTGATACTATTGATCATAATATTCTACTTGATAGATTAGAACACTATGTTGGACTTAATGGAACTTCGTTGCAGTGGTTTAGATCTTATTTATCTGATAGGTTCCAGTTTGTTCATGTAAATGATGAGTTTTCTCTCAGCTCAAAGCTTAGTCATGGAGTTCCACAGGGATCTGTGCTTGGCCCTACTCTTTTTAGTTTATATATGCTTCCGTTAGGCAACATTATTAGAAAGCACTGTATACATTTTCACTGTTATGCAGATGACACACAATTATACCTGTCAATGAAGCCAGATGATACTAATCAATTAGCCAAGTTAGAAGCCTGTCTTAAGGAAATCAAAGTTTGGATGACTTGTAATTTCCTGCTATTAAATTCAGATAAGACTGAAGTCATTCTTGTTGGTCCAAAAAACCTTAGAAATTCCTTTCCAAATCAAACTTTCAGTTTGGATGCAGTTACTCTTTCTCTTAATAGCTCTGTGAGGAACCTTGGAGTTATTTTTGATCAGGATTTGTCCTTCAATTCACATATTAAATTTGTTTCTAAGACTGCTTTCTATCATTTGCGTAATATTGCCAAGATTAGGAGCATCTTGTCTCAGAGTGATGCTGAGAAGCTGATCCACGCTTTTGTTAGCTCGAGATTAGATTATTGTAATTCTTTATTATCAGGTTGTCCTAAAACATCTTTAAAAAGTCTTCAGCTGATCCAAAATGCTGCAGCAAGAGTTTTAACAGGTACTAGAAAGAGAGATCATATCTCTCCGGTTCTGGCCTCCCTTCATTGGCTTCCCATAGAGTTTAGAATTAAGTTTAAAATCCTTCTTCTTACTTACAAAGCTCTAAACAATCAGGCTCCTTTTTATTTAAAAGATCTGATACTACCGTATCATCCTAACAGAGCACTACGCTCCCAAAATGCAGGTTTACTTGTAATACCTAGAATCTCCAAAAGTACAATGGGAGGCAGAGCCTTTAGTTATCAAGCTCCTCTCCTGTGGAATCAGCTGCCAATCTGGATTCGGGAGTCAGACTCGATCTCTGTTTTTAAGAATAGGGCTAAAACCTACCTTTTTGATATAGCCTACAATTAGGGAGGGATCATGTGTTTTCTGAACCCTCCCTTAGTTATGCTGCTAATAGGTTTAGTCAGCCGGGGGACCTCCAGTAATGCACTGGGCCTCACTCCTTTCCTCACTCTCTATGAAATATTTTTTTTTTTGCTGGTCATTAACATTTGTTTGTTCTCTCCCATAGATTGAGTCCCCATCGTGCTGTTTGCTCTCTACATGTCTGTTCTTTTCTTCTTCTCTATCCCCTCACCCCCCAGCCAGTCGCAGCAGATGACTGCCCCTCCCTGAGCCTGGTTCTGCTGGAGGTTTCTTCCTGTTAAAAGGGAGTTTTTCCTCTCCACCGTCGCCAAGTGCTTGCTCACAGGGGATCGCCTGATTGCTGGGGTCTTTCTGCAACTGTGGGGGTCCCCCCTACAGTTGATAGTGCTATGAGATGACTGTTGTTGTGAAATGGCGCTATATAAATAAAGTTGAATTGAATTGAATTGAATTAATCCTGCTGTACAAATACAAACAAGGTCCTTGGTGGAGGTATGCACTGTTAGATCATCACCAAAATTTAATGGGTTCATTCTTGGCCCAAGGGCTACCTCTGGTGAAAATTTCATTTCAATCCATACAGTAGTTTTTGTGTAATCCTACTACAGACAAATCACCCTGATTGCATTACCTCCTGGGCAGAGGTAATAATAGTCCATTAACTCGCTAATTGGCAACCTGCCTCTGCATGTCACACATACAAGGTTTAAGCAAAATTTCACATAATTTATTAACTTTTCAACCTACCTGAAAGCCATGGCTGAGCCTCAGTTATGGAGGTTTTTTTTTTTTTTTTGTCCACCTGACTCCTGCAGTATTTTAATGCCTTTCTCAAAGTTTGACTACAGTATAGATGCAGCAGTCAGAGGTCTGGGGTGTTTTTTTCCCACAGGTGTGCAAAGACTAAACCAAAGAGAGATGTGATGGAGGTGGAGGGTACAATAACAAATTATTGTTATTTCAGACAAGTATGTATAGTTTAGATTGCATACAACTGTCTAATATTAAATGTTTCAAGAGTGCTTTTTTTCTTAAATTTGAAAATTAATCATAATGATTATTATGATTGTGTTGATCATATTGGTGTGCTCCTAAGCATTTGGTGCCCCACGCACAGTGTGTGATGTGCATAATGGGAGCAGTAGCCCTGTTGAACTTGAACTAATTGGTCTAGTAGTTCGAGTGTAAGGCATTTGGGGCATACTGCTCATCTGCAGTTGGTCCCCAATCTGAGTTCAGGCAGCGTTGATGCCTGTTGTCTCCCATTTGTCTTCACTACTTTTCCTTTTTTCCCCCTCTACATTGTTCTATCGAACAAAAACACTAAAAGCCCAAAAAATACAATTTAAAAACTTACTCAGTACCAGCATTTTGAAAGTATCTGACTAGTGCATGCCCGTAGAAAGCAAGCATTTCTGTCTGAAACAGGTAGCCCAATCAGGCTTTACTGGCCCAAATGTAGGCTGTGTTTGAAAGTGGAATACAGAGGTGTAGCCTATGTGTAGGCAATCACACATGTTAAACTTTGACAAATATGAAAGGGACTGAACTGAGATTTATTTGATTGTGTGAATCTTAATTACAGAATAATTGAAAATAAATGAGACATCCAATATTAGCCACTGTTTAAGAACTGCTTGTTTATTTTTTGTCAGATCACTTATTTGTGTGATCTTTTATGACTTATATTCATAATAGTGCATCTTGCACTTTGGGGAATGGGATGTGTTCAGTCACTATTATAATTTTGTTTATATATGTAGTTCATAGTCTGTCATCAATAAACTCATGCAGTATTATAACAGGACACATTTACAAATATTTGAGACCCACTGTAGTGCATCCTTTTATATTTTAGCAATATTATAAGTACAAAACACTGAACATTATTATTACTATTATTTATTTATTTTTTTTGTATTGCATTTTGTATACTTTATTGATCCCCAGAGGGAAATTCAGGGCATCCACCTGGATGGGTGTGGCAGCCACAGTACGACGCCTAGGTAACTAGGGCCACTTTAGAGTCTCCAATTAACCTAACTTGCATGTTTTTTATACACAGCAGAATGACCCGCTTGGCTGCATCTGTAAATATTTAAATAAAAATGATTTATTTCATTATTTGGGCATTTTTGCATCTTGTTGTTGTTTAGTCAAAGCATGCACATGTGTACGCATATAATATGTTATGAGTTATGGGGAAAGAGTGGAAAAGCCCTCTAATAGCTGTACTAAAAATACAATAATGAAATGGTAATTGGCAGTTGTCTCGGGGGAAGGGGAAGCAGCAGCGCTAAATACTACCTGTTCAAGAGGTAATAGAACTTCAATTCTTCACCTGTGGCTAGTTCTGGACTTTTGGAGGTGATTTGGTTGACACTTGGCAGTGGATTGGTGGCTTGGGGGAAGATTCTGGTGGATTTAGAATTGGGCCTTTCTGCCTTAGAAGCAGACAGGCAGCCATTACTACTAGGCCTCACAGGCAGCCACCAACAACAGGCTCCACAGGCAGCCACCATCACCAGGCCAGTAGCCATGACCATCAGGCTCCAAAGGCAGCCACCACCACCAGGCTTCACAGGCAGTTACCACCACCAGGCCCTGCAGCCACCTCCATCAGGCTTCAGGCCTGGCACCAGGCCTTACACGCATTCCTGTTGTTACTGCTGCTTGAATCTTTCATCAGCACTGAAATAGTCTTGGAAACAGACTCTTGTCTCCTTGTCCACTGCAAATTATTGCAGAACTGCAGCAAAATGCCACCTAAGCCAAAAGCAGAGGCCAAATCCGAGGAGGAATATGTGTCCCTCACATAGGTAAATGACTTACTGCAACAGCAAAAAGAACTGTTTTCTACAGTGTTAAACCAACAACAGGAAACTTTCAAAAGCCTCATCAAAGTGATCATGGACTCAGCTAATGCAAGAGTGGACACGATGACGAAAGAGTTGCAGGACATTAAAACCAGTCTACAGTTCACTCAAAAAGACATAGCTGACATAAAAGTCGATTTGTCTAAACAAGCAGACCGCAACAATGTGCTGCAATCAGATGTTTCTAAAGTGTGTGACAGTCTGTTGACTATCACCGACAAATTTGAATACCTGGAAGGACAATCGCGGGGAAATAATCTAGTCTTTGATGGTGTTGTGGAGGCACCAGGAGAGACCTTGGCCGACATGGAGGAGAAGATTAAAAATATTCTCATGGAGAAACTACAGTTACCACCAGGGATTGAAATGGAGAGAGCCCACCGCACCGGGAAACCTGGAGGAGAAAGACCGAGGCCCATTGTGGTCAAGTTCCTGCGGCACAAGGACAGGATGACCATTCTTCAAAGAGCCAAGTCCCTCAAAGGAACAAAAATCTTCATCAATGAGGACTTCACTGATTTGGTAAGAAGGAAGAGAAATGAATTGATGCCAGAGCTGAAAGCTGAAAAAAGCACGGGGGGGACATAGCCTACTTAAGGTATGACAGACTCATTATTCACCCATGCCATCCCCGTAGCAGTACACCAAAATCAATGGAGCCAAAAATCAACCAGAAATGATTGACATTTCATTATCAACTTAGAGATATAAACTGTGCATTTGTTTCCATTGACTGGAATAATTAAGATGCAAACTTTTATAGGAAACAACCTCATTTTTAAAGGGTACGAATATACTGAGCATAAGCCACACAGTGTTGAATATGAAACCGATCCTGAAAATCACTTTTTCAACAGTATAAAACATCAGTGTAAATACTTTAGCTCAGACCAACTAAAAAACACAGTTTCTGACCAATCATTGTCAATAATACACTTTAATAGTAGAAGTCTCAACGTGAATTTTTCCAAAATCCAGGACAGTTTGTTGCAATATAACACAATTTTTTCTGCTGTTGCAATTTCTGAGACTTGGCTAAAAAATGACCAACTTCATACAGTGCAAATGAGAGGCTATGATTTATATACCACAAGCAGGTCAAAAAAAAGGGGTGGTTATATATCAGGTCCTGCTACCAAAGCCAAGTTGTAGAAAATATGTCTTTTGAAATGGAAAACATCATGGAGTGTGTAACTGGAATTAATTACAACTACAAAAAACATAATAAGTTGCATTTATAGAGCACCGGGTACCGATATTGACATTTTCAAAGAAAAATTGTCTGAGCTTTTCAGTGCAGTAGGTAATAAGAAGCTGGCATTTCTTTGTGGAGACTTCAATATTGACTTATTAAATCCAAATGACCATATCCAAATAAGTGAATTCATAAATTGCACATTTTGTATGGGTTTCTACCCTTCAATAACATACCCCACTAGAATAACAACACATTCAGCAACGCTTATTGATAGCATTTTCACAAATGTCACTGAGGGGAATGTAACTGCTGGTCTTATTATCAATGATGTGACAGACCATCTGCCTGTTTTTGTTTCTTCACACACTGGTGTAACACATAACGTTGAAATAGATCAGGTTTTTAAACGACTTGTAACAGAAACCGCAATCAACAATCTTAGAAATGATATAAAAATACAAGACTGGAGCGGTGTTTATGTTGACGACATTGATACAGCATATGGAGAATTTGTCTCTATTTTATCACAACTATATAATAAACACTGCCCTCTAGTGGTAAAGGAAACTTAAGTTAAATACAGAGATAAGCCTTGGATCACCAAGGGCCTGCAAAATGCTTGTAAAAAGAAAAACTTGTTATACAAAACATTTCTGAAATTAAGAACTGTGGAAGCAGAAAAGAAATACAAGACTTATAAAAATAAACTCATTAGTATTTTAAGATCGAGTAAAAAAACATATTACAGTAAATTATTGGAAAATAACAAAACTAATACATGTAATATATGGAAGGTGTTAAATAATATAACAAAGAGAGGAAAACTAAATTCCAACCACATCTCTTATTTAAATTCAGATAATGGAATAATCAATGAAAATAGCTTGATCTCCAACACGTTTAATGAATATTTTGTTAATATAGGAAAAAAGATCGCCAACTCCACTGTATCATCAGCAAATACAGGTAGTGCGAAAATGTCGTCAACATAAACGCTTACTCAATGTTTATGAAAGAAACAGATGAAAAAGAAATTCCTGACATTGTTAACAAATTCAAAGACAAAAAATCAACTGATTGTAATGATTTCAGTATGTTCTTGGTTAAATGTATTATTGATTGTATTGTTAAACACTTCACTTTCATATGCAACATGTCACTTACTGCTGGTAAATTTCCAAAGAAAATGAAAATAGCAAGAGTCATTCCTCTGTATAAGACTGGTGACAAACACTCATTGTCAAACTACAGACCCATCTCCTTGTTACCTCAGTTCTCCAAAATACTGGAAAAAATATTTGTTAAGAGACTAAATAATTTCATTGATAAGCACAATATACTCTGTGAACAACAGTATGGATTCAGGAAGAACTGGACCACCTCACTGGCACTCATGGACATTGTTGAACAGATTACGGATGCAACAGATAGAAGAGAATACACAGTTGGAATATTTCTGGACTTACAAAAGGCATTTGATACAGTTGACCATAAATTGCTCCTCAGTAAATTACATAAATATGGCATCAGAGGAATTGCTTTTGACTGGTTACACAGCTATTTAGAAGACAGATATCAATATGTTCATGTGAATAATATAAACTCTGAGTTGCTGAAGATGACGTGTGGGGTACCACAGGGTTCTGTGCTTGGTCCATTGCTGTTTATTTTGTATATTAATGATTTATGTTCTGTGTCTAAATTGCTCAAGTGTATTTTATTTGCAGATGACACAACTTTTTTTTGTAGTGGAGAAAATCTTAAGCAGCTTCTGAATTCAGTAGAAAATGAACTTAAACAAATCAATCAATGGCTGACTGCCAATAAATTATCTATTCACCTTGGAAAAACAAAATTTATAATATTTGGAAACCGCAAATTATATAATCACAGAAAAATTAAAATAAACAATGTTGAAATTGACACAGTTTTCGAAACCAAGTTCCTAGGGGTCATTGTTGATAATTTATGTGTGATTTCCAGTTTAGTTTGTTATGTCAAAACTAAAATGTCTAAATCCATTGCCGTACTGTATAAAGTTAAGGATCTCCTGTGTCAGAAATCTCTTTGCATTTTATATAATTCACTGATAGTTCCTTTTATGACATACTGTGTGGAGATCTCAGGAAACACATATAAAACAAACACAAACTTAATCTTTTTACTACAGAAAAAAGCCGTACGCATTGTATCAAAGAAACCTTACAGTGAACCAACAAATCCAATATTCATTCAATTACATACTCTTAAATTTAGAGATCTGGTAGATTATAATGTCATTCAAATCATGTACAAAGCAAATAATAACCAATTACCTGTAAATATTCAGAGACTGTTTAAAAAAAGGGAAAGCAAATATGAGCTAAGAGGTAACTCTGTTTTTAATAAGCCAAAGGTTAGAACAAATACAAAGTATCATTGCATGTCTGTCACTGGAGTTAAACTGTGGAACTGTTACTCTGAAAATATTAAAACATGTTCAATTCTGAAGCAATTCAAAAAATTGTACAAAGATGAGAAAATCTCCCAGTATCTCACTGTAAATGCTGGGAGATAAATTTGTAATAACTTAAAGGGTTTTTTTTTTTGTTTTTGTTTTGTTTTTTGTCTACATGTTCTATTTGATTTTCTTTGTTGATTTTGGGTAAGACTTAAATTTTTTTTTATTGATTTTAAAATTGTAATGGGGTAGGCACTATATAAGCACTAGCTTCAGCCTACACCCTTTCGATTGTTCTTTTGTGTGTTCTTATTGTATTGTATATGTTTATTATTATTATTATTATTACCGAATAAAATAAATTCAATTCAATATGCAGTTGATCTGGCCATTCCACTCCACAGTGAAGCAGCAGTCGGGACTGCTGTCTACCACTAACCAGGCAGGCTGGGCATGCTTCCTCGTGAATGATCGTGGAGTGCCCAGTCAGACACCGGTGTCGGAGAAGCAGCAGCTGAACTAGCGGATCGCAGTCCTTCTCAGGGAGCCAAGCCCAGCCTGCCCGGTTAATGGGAGTCTCGGCTGCTGCTTTACCCATCTGCCAGTGATGTCCTTTGTGGCACCACAGGTCCCTGCCAGCGCCGCCCGTGCCCCCAGCGCTCCCGCACACCTCGTGTTCTCCATGTCAAATTATCCATTAGACCTACGCAATCACAGCAACTTTATGGTATAATTTTTAAGCATTAAATCTTAAGTATTACCTTTTCCTAGTCAAATTTGTTGCTTTTCGCTTCCTTGGTTTGCTTACGGAGCGCTGTGATTACTGATGCCGTAATGCCGCTTATCAGTACGGAGTCAATCTGAAACCCCGCCCACACTTCTAGAAGCCTGGGCATGAGACAGAGCGGTGGCTTAACTTTTTTTGATAAGAATTACATATTTTGACTGAGCGACTTCATACTCAGGGATGCACACCCTCGTAACCTCAGCAAAGCACTTATAAAATCTTTGTCTGCAAAGCGCTGTTGTGACTGGCAGGTCGTGATGCCGCGTATCATCCAATCAGCATGGTCGTGATGCTGTGTGTTATCCAATCAGCATGGCCGTGATGCCGCATATTATCCAATCAACAGGGTCGTGATGCCTCGTATTATCCAATCAGTGGAGTCTGTCGAAACCCTGCCCACACTTCCTGAAGCCAGGGCATGAAGAGACAGAACGGTGACAGAGCAGTGGCTAAACTTTTATTGATAAAAGTTACATATTTTGACTGAGCAACTCCATACTCAGGGAGGCACACCCTTGTAACCTCAGCAAAACACTTGTAAAATTTGAGGTTAGCCTGAGGGACGGTTCAAGAGATATGCGTGGATCAGACAGAGATTTTGTGCATTTATAGATATATATTCCATCTCCATTCACACTTCTTTGGCATTCTTCAATTCTCACCACTGTAGAGTCAATCAAGCATCAAACAGACCTTATATATGAAAATATTTCTTTCCTCTGCTCCCCTGCAGGTCAGCTGATTGAGCGGGTCCTTGTCTCCTCCATGCTGAACCCAGGTGAACAGTGGCAGACCTATCGTCACCATGGAAGAACTCTCAGTCTGGAGTACCGGCTTCGCTTCCGCTGCGACTCCAACTACTACGGACCTTTCTGCAACAAGTTCTGTCGGGCCCGCAATGATTTCTTCGGGCACTTCAGCTGTGACCCCAGCGGCTCAAAGGTCTGCATGGATGGATGGACAGGGCCAGAGTGCAAAGAAGGTGAGGAAGGCAACCAGTAAAGAGTACAATACTTTTTGTATTTCTTGTTTGTTGTAAAGCTACAGTATATGCTTCCATCTGAACAGTATACAGTCTTAAATCTGCAGTTTTTTCAGGCAGGGTGGAGTGGGTGGAGATGAGTGTCAGGGGTGATTTGTGACAAAAGTATAGCAGCTAGAGTGAAAGGGAAGATTTACAAGACAATAGTGAGACCTGCTATGATATATGGGTTGGAGACGGTGACACTGACAAAAAGACAGGAGGCAGAGCTGGAAGTGGCAGAGTTGAAGATGCTAAGATTTTCTTTGTGAGTGACTTTGAGGGACATGATTAGAAATGAGTATATCAGAGGGACAGCTCAGGTTGAGCGGTTTGAAGACAAAGTAAGAGAGGCAAGGCTGAGATGGTTCGGGCATGTGCAGAGGAGGGGTAAAATGGTAAATGGTAAATGGCATTCACTTATATAGCGCTTTTATTCTCATCTCTTGATGACCAAAGCGCTTTACAGATCCTGCAATCCAGGATCCTGCAATCCACCCATTCACACACACATTCACACACTGATGGTGGCATCCAGGGTAGTGGATATATTGGACAACGGATGTTGAAGATGAAGCTGCTAAGCAGGAGGAAAAGAGGAAGGCCACAACCACAAACAAGATTCATGGATGTAGTGAAGGAGGACATGGAGAGGGTTGGTGTTACAGAAGTCCACTTTGAACTTTCCAAGTTCATTTCCTTATCACAGCAGCACATAAAAGAATTTTCCACCAGGCGAATGGTGTAAAAGAGGCTGGTCTAATTATTCAGAGGTGTGTTTTGAATAATCCAATCCAAAGCGCTCCTGCCCATCCCTTCAGTGCACAGAAGTGCATTTTCTAAAGGGAACTCTGATCATGACGGCTCATTTAAGATGGGTTTTGCACTGGCCAAAACCCATGCGGGTGAGCGAAAATGCATGCGATAGTAACGCTGCTTGGCAATAAGGAAGACATCAATCACAGTTGATGCCCAGTTAGTTATTTTAGAGGGAACAAATGGGGAAGAGATAATGCTGGGCTGAAAAATGAGCTGAATGGTTTAATGCAGTGCACACAGATGCAACACACAGGCATGAATGGATTTGAAACTTTAGGAAAAGAGGATGATTCCTGTGCAAACTTTCATAAAAGGATCATTAACGGTGACGCAGAAGTCACTCCTGTAGGGAGATGGAGTGCTCCCTCTCCTGTTGCTTTTGCTAACTGAGGGCTCGTGTCTCATACAGGGGTCTGTCAAGGTTTCTGGCTTTCTGTCCCAGTCCCTCCCAGGCAGGAGGGAAGGAGAAGGCGTTGCTTCCCATCTGCCGCTGACCCCCGTTACAAAGCAATCTCGCTTTCAGCGGCCCCTCCCAGAGGCTGATGAGTGACAGTCAGGGTACCCGCAGCTCGAGAACCCGACCATAGAAGCACGGTATGGGTAACTTTCGGCCCAGCTGGAAACCTGGGGATGTGCGGCTGCAGGCAGATGTGGACACATTAATGCCTAATATGTCCGTGATGAAAAGGAAAATGTGAATGGAATAAAAATCTTCAGACTGATATGCACCGCCCCCCCTCCCCGTGTGCCACATCCACACCAGAATGCACACATGCTCCCTGTTCGTTCATTCATTCATTCATTCTCCTAAAAAAAATCCTACATTAATGTCTAATCTATAGGCTCCAGTGGTAAGTCCACAATTAAAATGAGACTGAATGGAATAAAAAAAAACAGTGTATCATCATATAATTAAAATGACAAGAGATTATAGTATGACTGCTACAATTCTCTCCATTAAAATAATAGAAAATCCCAGCGCATGCTGTTTCCTCGTGAGCTCTGGAGCTGCAGGATTTCAAAACACGCCACTGCAACGGCATTAAACAATGCACTTCTGACAACAGACCTCCTTTTTCCTGATCAAAAGCGTATTGTCATAACATGCACCATAATACCTGCGCACATGAGATTGCACACCACCTCCCAGTGCAGAGCGGGTGCACTGTCTACTGGTAATTCATCATCATCATCTGGTACACCTCCACACTGGGTGATCTCTGGCTAGATTTTCCCAATCGTCTACATCAATACCACATCTCTTGAGATTACCCTTAAGATTATCTTTGAATTGCTTGTGTTGGCCACCCTGCGTCTGTTTCCCAAAATGTAACTGGGAATAAAGAAGTTGCTTGGGCAGGTGATGATTAGGTATATGCACTATATGCCCTGTCGAGTGAAGCTGATTACAGACAATCATTGTCTTGAAACTCATACAATTGGTTTCCTCCAAGATGCTCACATTCATTTGTTTATCTCGCCAGCTGATGCCTAAGATCAGGCAGCACTGGTTATACTGCTCAAGACACTTCAGATGGCATCTGTTGGTCGTCCAGGTCTCGCTTACATATAGCAGCGTAGGGATAATGATGGCTTTATAGACAAGGATCTTAGGATCCGAATGAAGGGTCTTATTTTCAAAATCTCGTTTCTTGAGACGTCCAAAGGCGCCACTGGCACAGCTGAATCGATGCTTCTCTTCCGCGTCAGTATCAGCGATCACAGAGAGGTGACTTCCAAGGTATGGGAAGTGTGGAACATTTTCCAGAACTGTGTCATTAATTTTTAGTTGAGGGTCTTCCTTAACTACGTTTGGGGATGGTTGAAACAGTACTTTGGTCTTCTTGATGTTTAACTTAAGGCCAAAACTCTCATAGGCCTCTGTGAAAACATTCAGGATGGTCTGGGGATCTTTAGCAGAAAGAGAGCACACAACGTTGTCATCGGCATACTGGAGTTCCACCACAAAGGTTAGAGACCTTGGTCTTCGCTTTCAGTCTGCTAAGGCGAAATAACTTTCTGTCCATTCTGAAGATAATTCTGATACCATCAGGTAGTTTCTCTTTCACTAAATGAAGGATCACTGATATGAAGATTGAGAACAAGATGGGCACAATTATACATCCTTGTTTGACTCCAGTAGTAATGTCAAAAGCATCACTTTCAGAACCAGTTCCTGTCAATACAGTAGCCTTCATGCCATCATGTAGTAGCCGAATGATGCTGATGAATTTAACAGGGCATAGATTTTAGACAGTACGGTCCACAGTGCCTCACGATTTACCATGTCAAAAGCCTTTGACAAATCTATGAAAGCCATATACAATGGGAGATTTTGTTCTCAGCATTTCTCCTGCAGCTGTCTTGCGTTAAAGATCATGTCCACAGTGCTTCTAGATCAAGGGTGTCCAATCATGTGCCATGGAGGGCCAAGACCCTGCAGGCTTTACCTCCAAACAGTGTCTTCAACAGGAGATTCCATTGAATTTCTTCCCACTGATTGTGGATAAGTGAAAACATCTGTTAAAGAGACTGGGTAGAAGAGAAAACCTGCAGGGTCTTGGCCCTCCATGGCACATGACTGGACACCCCTGGTCTAGATTGTCAGAATCCACATTGTGATTCGGGAGGCACATATTCAGAGACAGGAAGAAGGCAGCTTGCAAGAATCCTAGCAAGTATTTTACCTGCAATTGCAAAAAGGGAAATCCCTCTATAGTTTTCGCAGATGGCCTTGTCTTCTTTCTTGAAAAGGGTGACATTAAGTGCATCCCAGAAATCTACAGGGATTGCCTCCTTTTCCCAGATCTTTACTATCAGGAGATACATCTGGTAGGTGAGGGCAGAGCCTCCGTGCTTAAATATTTCAGCAGGAATGCCGTCAGGTCCAGTGGCTTTGTTGTTCTTCATTTGACATAATGGCTTTCTGTAATTCAGTTAGAGTCGGAGTAGCTGCTAACTCTACTATGATGGGCAGTTGTGGGATTTTGTCAAACACCCCCTCATCAACAGTAGAGTTCTATAATAATAATAATAATAATACATTTTATTTGAGGCGCCTTTCAAGACACTCAAGGACGCCGTACAATAAAAACAAAGAATAAAACATTTAAAAACACATCACAAGTACAGAAAATCACAGAGAATAAGCCTTAGTAAACAAAAAAGTCTTGAGATGAGATTTGAAGGTGGAGAGTGAATTTAAATTCCTGAGGTCCGGTGGGAGGGAGTTCCAGAGGCGGGGGGCGGTGCAACTGAATGATCGAAGGCCCATGGTGGTCATACGTGCAGAAGGGACAATGAGATTGATGGTATTTGATGATCTAAGAGTTCTGGTTTAATAGGTCTTGAAAATGCTCTTTCCAACGCTGTTTAATGGCAGCACAATCCAACAGAAGTTCAGAACCATCACTTGATCTCAGAAAGTTAGGACCCTGACTACAAGGTCCGTAAATTACTCTTGTTGCACTAAAGAAGGCACGAGAAGCACTGATGTCCGCAAAATGCTGTAGTTCATCTGCTTTCATACGCCACCAATTATTCTTAATTTCCCTGATCTTTCTCTGCACTTCTGCTTTTATTCTCAAGAGCTTCTCTTTTTTGCTGATGTCAGACGGATCACTTTACCAGGCCTGAAAGGCTGCCCTCTCTCTATCATGCTACATATTTCAGAGTTATTCTCGTCAAACCAGTCTTGGTGAGCGCACTTTTGAAAGCCAATTGTATTGCTACAGGTATCAAGGATAGCAGCTTTGAGAATTTGCCAGTGATCCTCGATGTTGTCGATGTACTGGTCTTTGCAGATCTTAATTTTGAGCATGGCATCCAGCTCTTCCTGTTTACTAGGATCTTTCAGACAGGCAACATTCAGTTTATGCCTACAGGACTTACGGGAGAGCCTCCTTCTACAGGCAATGTTGATGTTCATTATAAAGCGGATTAAATAATGGTCTGTCCAACAATCCTCTCCACTAGTCATAGATCTTGTGAGTAGTACGTCATTGTGGTCCCGGGCCCTCACAATCACATAGTCAATCAGATGCCAATGCTTTGAGCGCGGATGCATCCAAGATGTTTTAAATTTGTTCTTCTGTCGGAACAGCATTTTGGTAGTAAGGTCATGCTCTTTACAGTTTGTAAGAAGCAACAAGCCATTTGAATTCATATTCCCCACGCCTTCTTTCCCGATGGTGCCAGTCTACATTTCATTATTCCTTCCAACCTGCACATTGAAATTGCCAAGCAATACTATCTTGTTCTTTGGTGACTTTGGAGAGTAGGTGGTCTAACTCAGAGTAGAACTTCTCCTTCACATGCTCTTCGGCATCAAGGGTAGGAGTGAAGGCACTAATGACAGTCAACTAATTTTTGTCGAGTTTCACCTTAAGAGTCATGAGACATTTGTTAACGTCCACTGGGGAATCTGATAAACTTTCCAGAAGGTCATTCCTGATGGCAAAACCAACGCCATGCAATCTCCTCTCCTGAGTGGGTGTGCCTTTCCAAAAGAAAGTACAACCTCCGCCCTCTTCTTTTAACTGTCCTTCTTCAGCTCTTCTTGTTTCAGAAAGTGTAGCAATATCGATGTTAAATTGTGCCAGTTCACGTGCAATGATGGCAGTACGTTGTTCTGGTGTTTCACTGCCCTTATTATCCATCAGAGCAGGGGTTCCCAAACTTTTCAGCCCACGACCTCCAAAATAACGGTGACAGAGACTGGCGACCCCCATTATCCCCGAAGGTGACTGAAATATTAAAAAAAACGTACACACAGGACTCATGCACTAATAAGCGTAAACAAACACGGTCATTACAACACAAAAGAACAGAACAGCCCAACAACCCTGATATGATTTTACATATAAGAATTTACTAAACAATTAAAGCAGAATACCATCCAGCCATCCATCCATCTTCTACCGCTTTTCCGGAGGTCCGGGTCACGGAGGCAGCAGTTCAAGCAGAGAAGCCCAGACTTCCCTCTCCCCAGCCACTTGCTCCAGCTCTTCAGAGAGGATACCAAGGTGTTCCCAGACCAGCAGGGAGACATAGTCTCTCCACCGAGTCCTGGGTCTACCCCGGGGTCTCCTTCCAGTGGGACGTGCCTGAAACACCTCAAGTGGGAGGCTTCCAGGAGGCATCCTAATCAGATGCCCATACCACCTCAACTGACTCCTTTCAATGTGGAGGAGCAGCGGTTCTACTCTGAGCCTCTCCCGGATGACTGAGCTCCTCACCCTATCTCTGAGGGTGAGTCCAGCAATCCTACGGAGAAAGCTCATTTCAGCCGCTTGTATCCGCAATCTTGTTCTTTCGGTCATTACCCAAAGCTCGTGACCATAGGTGAGAGTAGGAATGTAGATTGACTGGTAAATCGACAGCTTTGCCTTAGAACTCAGCTCCCTCTTCACCACAACAGACCGGTACAACGTCCGCATCACTGCAGATGCTGCTTCGATCCGTCTGTCAATCTCTCGCTCCATTTTCCCCTCACTCGTGAATAAGACCCCAAGATACTTAAACTCCTCCACTTGGGGCAGGAGCCTGTCCCCAACCCAGAGAGGAAAATCCACCTTTTTCCGGCTGAGGACCATGGACTCGGACTTGGAGGTGTTGATTCTCATCCCAGCCGCTTCACACTCAGCGGCAAACCATCCCAGCAAGAGCTGTAGGTCATTGCTGGATGAAGCCAACAGGACAACATCATCTGCAAACAACAGAGATGAGATCCTGTGGTCACCAAGCATGACACCCTCCATTCCCTGGCTGCGCCTAGAAATCCTGTCCATAAAAATTATGAACAGGATCGATGACAAAGGGCAGCCCTGGCGGAGTCCAACTCTCACTGGGAATGAGTCCAACCGAGTGTTGGCAATACTTTTTTTTTTTTTTTTTATTACTTATTTTGTACCCGTAGGTAGATTTGTTTTGCAGTCTGGTGACAAGCAAGCGCCCCGTATCCCTAACCTGCATGTTTTTGGTATGTGGGAGGAAACCGGAGAAATCCCGGAGTAAACCCACGCAACACGGGGAGAACATGCAAACTCCACACAAATCACTGTTGGTCGGGGGCAGGGATTGAACCCACGATCTCACGATCCCCGCAATCCCCCGGCCGAGGGTAAACTGTGCTGCCACAGTGCTAACCACTGCGCCACCATGCAGCCCAATACGAACCAAACTCTCACAACGGTCGTACAGAGACCAAATAGCTCGTAACAACAAGCCCGATACCCCATACTCCCGAAGCACCCCCCACAAAAAACCATGAGGGACACGGTCAAATACCTTCTCCAAGTCCACAAAACACATGTAAACTGGTTGGGCAAACTCCCACGAACCCTCGAGAATTCTCGAGAGGGAAAATTGCTGGTCCGATGTGCCACGGCCAGGACGAAAACCACATTGCTCCTCCTGAATCCGAGGTTCGACCAACGGCCAGATTCCCCTTTCCAGTACCTTGGCATAGACCTTTCCAGGGAGGCTGAGGAGTGTGATCCCTCTAAAGTTGGAGCACACCCTCCAGTCCCCTTTTTTGAAGAGAGGAACCACCACCCCAGTTTGCCATGCCAAAGGCACTGCCCCCAACCTCCACATAATGTTGCAGAGGCATGTCAACCATGACAGCCCTACAACATCCAGGGCCTTGAGGTACTCAGGGTGAATCTCGTCCACCCCCGGGGCCCGGCCACCAAGGAGATTTTTAACCGCCATGGCAACCTCAGCCCCTGTGATAGGTGAGTTATCCCCCTCGTCCACAAACCCTGCTTCCTCTGTGGAAGGTGTATCGGTGGGATTGAGGAGATCCTCGAAGTATTCCTTCCACCACCCGATGATATCCCCAGTCGAAGTCAACAGTGCCCCATCCACACCATACACAGTGTGGACAGGGAGCTGCTTTCCCCTCCTGAGCCGCCAGATAGTTTGCCAGAATCTCTTCGAGGCCGACCGAAAGTCTTGTTCCATGGCCTCACCGAACTCCTCCCATACCCGGGTTTTTTCTTCAGCAACCACCCGAGCTGCACTCCACTTGGCCTGCCGGTACACCTCAGCTGCTTTGGGAGTCCCACAAGCTAACCAGGCTTGATAGGACTCCTTCTTCAGCTTAATGGCCCCCTTCACCACTGGTGTCCACCACTTGGTTCGGGGGTTACCACCACGAGATGCACCAACCACCTTGTGGCTGCAGTTCTGGGCTGCCGCTTCAACAACAGAGGTGGAGAACATGGCCCATGTCTCCAGACTCCCTCAGAATGTGGTTGAAGTTCATCCAGAGGTGGGAGTTGAAGACCTCCCGGACAGGGGCCTCAGCCAGACGTTCCCAGCACACCCTCACTATACGTTTGGGTCTACCAGGTCTGAATGGCATCCTCCCCTGCCATCGGATCCAACTCACCACCATGTGGTGATCAGTTGACAGCTCTGCACCTCTCTTTACCCGAGTGTCCAAGACATACGGTCGCAGGTCTGATGACACGATAACGAAATCGATCATCGACCTGCGACCTAGGGTGTCCTGGTGCCAGGTGCACATATGGACACCCTTATGCTTGAACATGGTGTTCGTTATGGACAAACTGTGGTTAGCACAGAAGTCCAATAACTGAACACCACTCGGGTTTAGATCAGGCAGGCCGTTCTTCCCAATCACACTCCTCCAGGTTTCACTGTCGTTGCCCACGTGCGCATTGAAGTCCCCCAGTAGGACAATGGAGTCTCCAAGAGGAGCACCCTCCAGCACCCCAGTCACAGACTCCAAAAAGGGTGGGTACTCTGAAACATCATTTGGTGCATAGGCACAAATGATGGTCAGGACCCGTTTTCCAACCCGAAGGCATAGGGAAGCAACCCTTTCGTCCACTGGGGAAAACTCCAATATAGAGGCAGCAAGGTGGGAGGATACAAGAATACCCACCCCTGCTCATCGCCTCTCGCCCGGGGCAACTCCAGAAAAGGCCAAGCTCCAGCCCCTCTCCAGGAGACTGGTTCCGGAACCGGAGCTGTGGGTTGAGGTGAGGCCGACTATATCTAGCCAGTATCTCTCAACCTTGTACACCAGCTCAGGCTCCTTCCCCACCAGAGAGATGACATTCCACGTATCAAAAGCCAGTTTAGAAAGCTTGGGATCAGTCCGCCAAGGTTTCCGCCTTTGACCGCCACCTAATCCACATAGCACTGGACCCCCATGATCCCTCCTGCAGGTGGTGAGCCCACTGGAGGGCGGACCCATGTAACTCCTTTGGGCTGAGCCCAGCTGGGTCCCATGGGTGGAAACCCGGCCACCAGACGCTAGCCATCGAGCCCCTCCCCCAGGCCTGGCTCCAGGGTGGGGCCCCGGTAACCCCATACTGGGCGGGGTACACTGGATCCTTGATCTAGAATTTATCGTGAGAGTCTATTGGATCGTTCTTAGTCTGGCCCTTCACCCAGGACCAGTTTGTCTTGGGTGACCCTATCAGAGGCAAATTGCCCCAGACAACATAGCTCCTGGGATCACCGGGGCATGCAAACCCCCCACCATGATAAGGTAATGATCCATGAGGGGTAAAGCAGAATACATTAAAGTAATTTCCATGTAATTTAGGAGTGAACATTGTTGCTGTCATGCAACAATGTTCACTCCTAAATTACAATTCCTCTCGATACTTGCGACATTTGGAGGAAGGCTGGTCTGACTGCTTATGGAGCCCTTTACAGTGCTCTCCTCCTCCTCCTCCTCCCCCCGCACCAGATGTCGGCCTTTCTGGCAGCATGTCTTCGCTCTCCTCTTCTGCTGTCTATGCTGGCCTCTCTGTGTTGTCTTTGGTCGGTATTAACCAATGTTTCATTTTTAAAAAAAATATCCTGGGCTTAAAGTGTAATGTTGTGGAGGATGAATCAGACGAGACATGAGCTGCAGACACATAACTTTATTCCTCCAACAAGCAGAACAGACTGAACTCTGGGTGCCAAAGTGAATCCCCTTATACAGCTTTATTCCCGCCCCTGGCACCCGGAGTACACACATTTACATACAGGACAACAGAGAGTGACTCAACACAATACTTTCACGCCTGGCATCCCAGGTGTGAACCACATCTTCCACCCAACACAATACATTCATGCCTGGCATACCAGGAATGCGAAGGCGCATATTCATTTGGTTTATTACTTCCCGGCGTTCTGGTGCCAGTCGTTGCCTCCTCTCCTTTTTTTCTCCTCATTGTCATCTCTCGCCCTCTACCCCCTATTCCCCAAAGTCACTGGGTGGAGAAAGACCTCCCGTTGTGGCACCATAATGTGTTGATTTGAGCTGTTCAGATGAAATCTACTGGTGAACACTGACCTGTGTGTGACCTGTGGTTTCTGTGGTGCAGTTAAAATGACATGTCACCAGAGTAATCACCTAAGGAGGATTCTGAAAATCATCTTGTGACCCCCCCCCCAGGGTCTCGGGACTCCCCGGGGGGTCACAACCCCCACTTTGGGAATCTCTGCATTAGCGTTCTTATGTTCCAAGTATCAAAAATTAGGCATTTGCATTACTGTTTTTGACAACATGAAAGGTGATTCTGCCAGCCGCGGTATGCCTGCTAGAGGTTTGTGAGATGGACTATGTTTAAGGAACATTTTCTAGCCCCTCCCCTAACTATGTAGGGTAAGCAGAGTGGTTCCTAAACACGGCTGCTTAGTCGTGAACACAGCTGCCGAAATGCTCAACCATCTTGGAACCTTGAGCAAGACGACTGAATCACGTATTCACCACCTCGCGTGCCGATTTGTGACTCGGAGCTTCCAGATATCACATTCCTGCTCCCGTCGCCACTCCTCAGTCACCGCAGGATTCTTAATGCCGCAGGACTTTTGATGTAGGAAAACACCTGTGCGTGAATCTTTTTAAGTGGGGAGACTGCTGCACAACAGCCACCACACATAGCTTGACAAAGATGGGAACTCGTATCTAATGGCAAGGAGAACCTAGACGATTGGGAGTCACCATTTGCTGCAGCCCTCATCCACCTTTGCAGCAAGTAGAGTTGCTGCCCGTCCACTGCCTGTTTCGCCGTTGGGGACTTTGAGTCAGAACTGTAGTCGAGTTGGCTAACAGAACTGCAGAGCTATCGGAACTGCCTCCGAGTTAACTTGCAGGACCGTGAGAGGGGTTTGAAACCAGGCCGTATCTCTGGCCAAGGGAGGCCAGCGTGTGCTAACACTTGAAGAGGTTTTTTTTGCAAAAACAGAGAAGTCCAGTTGTGTTCAAAATGAGAAAAACTATTTTTTCATCTGTTGGTTTATAGGTGTTAGCATTTCCAGATCAGCTTCTAAGACATAGTCACTTGAAATATGAGTATCTCAGACATAATAAAGCAAAAAATCAAACATCAACTCTGGCAATTTATTAGTACTTTTTTTTTTTTTTTTACCAAAAACAGATAAGTCCACAAGCTATTCTTTTGCAAAAACAGACAAGTCCCGAAAACCATGCTAATTTGTCTGGCACATACTTGAATGTCTATTAGCATCAATGTAATATGATTGACACACTGACATACCTCTCGGCGCCACACCAGTCGGCTGCCTTTTGCAACAGCGGCTCGATTCCGAGTTTTTTTTTCCCTTCCTCTCTCTTTTGATCACTTTTTTTTTTTCACCCCACTTATATCACGGACACACAGATCATCCCAAATGTCTCCTGAGCCGGTGGACGGAGCCACTGTTTATAGCAGGATACGATATAACAGGGAAGAGCTGCTAGCATTTAACCGCCACCCGGTCCCACTGGAAAAACTCGACATACCGAGAGAACTGAGGCGAAAACGCCGCGGCTGCCGGGCTGGAGTAAGGCGGAGGACAAAAAATATAAGGTACAGACCCTCCCTTCCATCTGTTGTCATGGGAAATGTACGGTCGATACTGGGAAAGTTAGATGAGCTAGCGGCTATCTCCCGTTATGATAGCACTTACCGGGAGTGCTCTCTCCTTTTGTTTACTGAGATGTGGCTAACTGAACTAGCAGCAGATGCTAACATTGAGCTGGAGGGTTTTCACACGATACGAGCTGACCGAACACCAGAGAGTGGCAAAACTAGGGGCGGTGGAGTGATCATGTATGTTAACAACAACTGGTGCAGACCGGGACATATCACTGTTAAACAACGACACTGCAGCAAAGACATTGAGTTGCTAGCTGTTAGCATGAGGCCTACATATCTCCCGAGAGAACACTCACACGTGATCTGCATTGTTGTTTATGCAAATCCGACGGCGAACGCTGGGACAGCGCGTGACGTCATCCATTCAGTAACCAGCAGGCTGCAGACAGAACACCCAGATGCTCTTCTCCTCATCTCAGGCGATTTCAACCACGTTTCACTGTCTCCCATTCTGCCCACTTTCACCCAGTATGTCACATGCCACACTAGAGACAATAAAACACTGGATTTGTTCTACGCAAACACTAAGGAGGCGTACACCTCATCACAACTCCCCCCACTTGGGAGATCGGATCACAACTTGGTTCATCTCCGACCGGTGTACAAACCCCTAGTGCACAGACAACCTCCGGCCATGCACACTGTGGAGTTATGGTCTGAGGAGACAATGGACACTCTAAAGGACTGTTTTGAAGCCACTGCCTGGAAGCAGCTCTGCGATCCACATGGTGAGGACATCAATGGCCTCATTCACACCTTCACGGGCTACCTCAGCTTCTGTGTGGACAAATCCGTTCCCACCAAGACCATACGGCGTCACTCAAACAACAAACCCTGGATCAACCCTGAGATAAAAACACTTCTGAGAGAGAAGAAGAGGATCTTCAGGTCGGGGAACAGGGAGATCAGAATCAGAATCAGAATCAGAATCAGGTTTATTGCCATTGTTCATGTAGTACACAAACTAGGAATTTGTCTCGGTACAATGCTGCAACATTAAACATGATAAGATAAGAGAAATAAACTATACATGTAATAAAGTGTAGGATAAGATTAAGTGATACTGGTCAACAGTTAAAATATATATTAGCCAGCAGCAGATACTGTGGAGAACTATATAGTGCAGTCGGTAATGCAGGAAGAAAACAGTGATGATTGACATGAGTCTGGTTGAGCTGCTGTACATGGTGCACGAGAGTCACTTAGTGTTCAGCAGTCTAATGGCAGAGGGGAAGAAGCTGTTTATGTGACGGGAGGTTTTAGTCTGGATGGACCGAAGTCTTCTACCAGAGGGGAGGGGGGCAAACAGTACATGACCAGGGTGTGAGGGATCGGCTATGATCCGGCCAGCACGCCTCCGGGTCCTGGAGATGTACAGATCCTGGAGAGATGGGAGCTTGCAGCCGATCACCTTCTCAGCAGTGCGCACGACGCGCTGCAGCCTTAGTCGCGCTGCGACCCGTACAGAGGGAGCTGAGGAGAAAGATCAGAGAAGGCAAGGACAGCTTCAGGAAGAAGATGGAGGACAAGCTGCAACAGAGCGACATCAGCGGGGTCTGGAGAAACCTCAAAACCATCTCGGGGCTCCAGAATACCTCCCCCCAGGCCACGGGGGGCAGGGAGTGGGCGAACAACCTGAATCTGTTTTTCAATAGATTTGACCAACCGCCCTCCCCCCTGTCTGCACAACAACCACTGCTGCCTCTAAGAAATCAAGTCCTGCTACCCACTCCCCACTCCACCGACACCCCCCCCACTCCCAACACACAGCCCCCCATCCTGACCCTGACCAAGACCCAGGTGAGGACGGAGCTGAGGAAGATCAAGGCGAGGAAGGCGTCGGGACCAGACGGCATCAGCGCAAAGCTCCTCAAGTCCTGTGCAGACCAGCTGTGTGGGATTGTGACGTATATCTTCAACATGAGCCTGAAACTGGGGAGGGTACCACAGCTGTGGAAAACATCTTGTGTGGTACCTGTACCAAAAACTTCCCACCCCAAAGACCTGAACAGCTTCAGACCGGTGGCCTTGACGTCCCACTTGATGAAGACCCTGGAGAGACTGCTCCTTGCTCATCTCCGCCCCCTGGTGGAACCAGCGATGGATCCACTCCAGTTCGCCTACCAGCATGGCATTGGGGTGGAGGATGCGGTGATCTTCCTCCTTCACCGTTCTCTGTCCCACCTGGAGAAGCCCGGGAATATGGTGAGGATCATGTTCTTTGACTTCTCCAGTGCTTTCAACACCATCCAACCGATGATCCTGAAGGACAAGCTGCTGCGCGCAGGGGTGGACCAGCACCTGTCATCATGGATCCTGGACTACCTCACGAACCGGCCTCAGTTTGTGAGAACCCGGGACTGTGTTTCCGACACGATCATCAGTAGCACGGGGACCCCCCAGGGAACGGTGCTGACTCCCTTCTTGTTCACTCTTTATACTGCGGACTTCTCACACAACACAACACATTGCCATCTACAGAAGTTCTCTGATGACTCTGCGATCGTTGGTCTCATCTCCAGCGGAGATGAAGCTGAGTACAGAGGGCTTATCCAGGACTTTGTGGACTGGTGCCATCGGAACTGCCTCCAGATCAACGCGAGGAAAACTAAGGAGCTGGTGGTGGACTGCCGCAGGCATGGGCAGCCCCTCACAGCACCAGTAAATATACAGGGAACAGACATCGAGATGGTGACATCCTACAAGTACCTGGGTATTCATCTGAACAATAAACTAGACTGGTCACACAATACTGACGCACTCTACAAGAAGGGACAGCGCAGGCTGTTCCTGCTGAGGAGACTCAGGTCTTTTGGTGTACAAGGGGCGCTGCTGAAGTCATTCTATGACACGGTGGTGGCATCAGCCATCACTTTTGGAGTGGTCTGCTGGGGCAGTGGCATTACTGCAGCCGATAGGAAGAGACTGAACAAACTGATTAAGAAAGCTAGCTCTGTCCTGGGGCAACGCCTTGATCCGATGGAGGAGATAGGAGAGAGAAGGACGGTGGCTAAACTGTCATCTCTGCTGGAGTCCGAGTTCCACCCTATGCAGGACATACTGGATGCACTGAGGAGCTCATTTAGCAGCAGACTACATCATCCCAGGTGCACAACCGAGAGGTTTCGTAGGTCCTTCCTACCAACGGCTGTCAGACTGTACAACCTAAGCAGGGCTGCTCGCAGAGATAGCAAAAAGACGTAACAAACTAATAGTTTGGTTTTTTTTTTGTTTTTTTTTTTTTGTTTTTTTTTTTGAATGCAAAAGATGCAATAGACTTACACAATGGTCCTCTCCGGCATACAACTAGGAACATACCGGTCGCTATGGAGGGTGAGAATATGTATGGGCACATAATCATACCATGTAGGATAACTAAATAGACGGTTATGCTGTTTCATCCCACCTAGCAACAATGCTCTGCACTGTGTGTGTTTATATATTTACATATTTATTCCATCTAGCTACAATGCTCTGCACTGGGTGTGTTTATATTTATATATCTATATATTTATTCCATCTAGCTACAATGCTCCGCACTGTGTTTTTATATATCTACATATTATTCCATCTAGCTACATTGCTCCGCACTGTGTGTGTTTATATACTTGCATATTTATTCCACCTAGCTGCAATGCTCCATACTGTGGGTGTTTATATATTTACATATTTATTCCATCTAGCTACAATGCTCTGCACTGTGTGTTCATATATTCAGATATTTATTCCATCCAGCTACAATGCTCTGCACTGTGTGTCTGTGTGTGTGTGTGTGTGTGTGTATATATATATTTTATAGTAATATGTACATATGTATATTAGCTGCTCTTGCTTGCTTGTTTTTTCTTGCCTTCTGATTGTTGCTCTGAGTGTTGCTATCCCTGTGCTGTTGCAATCCTGGAATTTCCCCGTTGTGGGACTAATAAAGGCTTATCTTATCTTATCTTATCTTATCTTATAGGCATAGCCACTCTGTAAAATGGTATAATATAGCTATAATAAAGCTATAATTCAAGATAGCTATAATTTTTTCGGGGGCGCATGCGCACGCAGCGACCAGCAGCTTGGTGATATAGTGCGTGTGTGTGTCTTTTGTACTTTTTTACGTTTTTAGAAAATCCTCTGTGTTGTTTCTGCCCTGGAGCGTTTGTGGAATATATGGCGAACAGCTCCCTGGTATCTGCAACATGGATTTCCTCTCATATCTCGCACTGCTGCTATCTGTGCTGTGGCTCTTTGTCTCTGAGGTAAACGCGTTCGGTTCCATGACGAGCAGAATAGCGGGCAGAATACAATATTCCAGGGACGTGTTGCTGCGCTTTAACACAGCTGGTGCAGAGTCTCTGATTGCGCCCAAATTTCAGCTGCCGGACTTTATTTTGAGAGACGGACACAGCGGTGAAAAAGGAAGCGGCAGGAGGAAGCGTGGAAGACGTGGAGGTGTGAAATTGCGCCTTAGGAGACGTCAGTTTGGTAACATTCCTCTTCCTTCGATCATTTTTGGGAATGCACAGTCTGTGAGAAACAAGGTGGAGGAAATTCAAGGCAGTGTACGTTACCAGAAGGATTTTAAGAACTGCTGCGTCATGGCTTTCACTGAATCTTGGCTTACTGTGCATGATCGAGATGCAGACCTGTGGATTGACGGCTTTGGAGCTCCGCTGCGCTCGGATCGGCAGGAAGAGGTAACTGGGAAGCGTCAGGGGGGCGGAGTATGTTTATACATTAATAAGCAGTACTGCACATCTGTCACGGTCAGAGAGCGCATCTGTACACCCCATGTGGAGCTGCTGTCTATGTCACTACGCCCCTTTTATTTGCCTCGAGAGTTTCCCCAACTTTTCATCACAACTGTGTACATTCATCCGAGGGCAGACGCTGACTCCGCCTCCAGCACCATCTCTGACGTGGTGCAGCGGCTGCAGTCAATTTCTCCAGAGGCGCCAAACTTCATTCTTGGGGATTTTAACCATGTTTCTTTAAAGAAGACACTTAAAAACTTTCATCAGTATGTCTCCTGCCCAACCAGGCGAAAAAAGACATTGGACCTGTGCTATGGATCCATAGAGAGGGCCTATAAATCACTCCCCCTTCCTCCTTTAGGATCATCAGATCACAACTGTGTTCATTTGCTGCCCACATATAAAACTGCTCTCAGAAGAGGCAAAGTGGAGACCAGAGACATTGATGTGTGGACAGAGGATTCAGAGCACAGCCTCCAGGAATGCTTTGACTGTACAGACTGGAAGATGTTCATAATGGCCTGCGGGGATGATTTGGACTCTCTGGCTGAGCTCACATGCTCATACATGGCTTACTGTCAAAATAAGTTTGTTCCACGTAAACGTGTCAAAATATACCCCAACAACAAACCATGGGTTACTAAATCAGTTAAATCCTGCTTACAGAGGAAAGCTCTTGCCTTTAAACAAGGGTCTGTTTCTGCGCTACAGGTTGCCACCAAGGAGCTGAAGGCCGAAATTTTAAGAGCAAAACAGAATTATAAATCAGAGTTGGAAAGCAAGATGGCAGCAAATAAACTTGGTTCGGCCTGGGCCAGTATGAAAACTATTGCAGGCCTTCAGAGCACAGAGCGCAGTAATCGTGTGTTTTTAGATGGTTTTAGTTCAGACACAGAGCTGGCTAATGCTCTTAATTGTTTTTATGGTCGTTTTGACTCCTTTGATTTTAGCACAGAAATCCAAGATTTGAAACAGAAACTCAAAGACAATCAGCACTTTAATATTGAGATGCAGGATGTTAAAAGGGAGTTCCGTGCTGTAAAAGTGAACAAAAGTCAGGGCCCTGATAATATATGTGGACGCCTGGTAAAGTCCTGTGCACATGAACTGAGTCCTATATTTCATTATATTTTCAATAAGTCCTTACAGACACAACATGTGCCTAAGATCTGGAAAGATGCCGTGGTTGTTCCCGTTCCAAAATCCAGCTGTCCTAAAACGGTAAACGACTTTAGACCAGTTGCTTTGACTTCAATTTTAATGAAAATTTTTGAAAAACTGGTCAGACGTGAGGTCCTAAGGCAGACTGAACATGCATTGGATCCTCTGCAGTTTGCCTATAGGCCTCACAGAGGAGTGGAGGATGCCACTGTCACTCTGTTTGACATGCTTTTTAAACATCTGGATTTTAATGGGACACACGCCAGGCTTTTATTTGTGGACTTTTCTTCTGCCTTTAATACAATCCAACCTCATATTTTAGTTGAAAGGCTTCTGCAACAATTTGATTTAAGCAATAATCTGGTGGGTTGGATTCTGGATTTCTTAACCAACAGGACGCAGAGAGTAAGGGTCAATGGCACATTGTCTGACCTAAAGTGCTCTTCTACTGGCTCTCCTCAGGGGTGTGTGTTGTCACCACTACTCTTCATCCTGTACACAAACATGTGTCGGAGCAGACATGACAACAGACACATTATAAAGTATGCTGATGACTCAGTCATTGTCAGTCTCCTCCAGGATGGTGAGAGTGGCCACGGCCCAGTAGTTGATGACTTTGTTCACTGGTGTGAGGATTCCTACCTGCAGCTGAATACAACAAAAACGAAAGATATGATTATTGACTTTAGGAGGAAAACTCCCAGGCACAAAGTCACCATACTAAAAGGCCAGACCACCGAATGTGTACAATCGTACAAATATCTTGGGACAATTATTGATAGTGGATTGAACTTTGAGGTGAACTGTGAAAGGGTGTGCAAAAAGGGTCAGCAAAATTTGCATTGTTTGAGGAAACTTGCACGCTTCCAAATTGACCGAACCATAATGACTATGTTCTATCAGGCTTTTATTGAATCTGTTTTATCCTTTTCTTTAATGTCATGGTTTGGTCAGATAAAACTGAAACAGAGGAAATCCTTGGATCAGGTAGTCAGATGGTCCAGTCGTTTGCTTGGTGAGTCACAGCTGAGCCTGACATCCCTGTACACCAGACAAGTACAGAGGATGGCCGACTCGATTTTAAGTGATGACTCCCACCCTTTGCACTGCAACTTTCAGCTTCTTCCCTCCAGACGGAGGTTTGCTGTCCCAAAAAGTAGAACCCAGCGCTACAAAAACAGCTTTGTCCCTGCTGCTGTCAAAGAGTTGAACAAGCTATAAAAATTATATTGTACATATTTTATATTTACCTATTTTGTAAGATGTGTGCCTGTGTTTGTGTCTATGTTGAATGTAATTAGTGGCTTGTAAATATGGATGTCACCAACTGCAAAACAAATCTACCTACGGGTACAAATAAAGGAACCTGAACCTGAACCTGAACCTGAAGATTCAAAGGTTTTATTGTCACTACTACTATACGTACAGGACAAACAGGAGAATTGAAATGGCGTTTCTCTCTGTCTTCATTGGTGTGCACAATATAAAAAGAAAAGGAATAAGGCTGGAAAAAAACTCCTTCCCCATATAATCAAATCAAATCAAATCAAATCAAACTTTATTGTCATATTGCTGTACATACAACTGTAGTGCAGGCAAGATGAAATTGCGTTTCTCTCGGCATCCATATAAGAAGCAGCATGATTAGACACACTCCCACATAGCTCCACCCCCCACCCCACCCCACTATATAGTGTCCTATATAGTGAATGCGCAGCCAATGGAGCAGTGAGAGAAGAGCTTTACATCGCAACATAAACTACCTTAAGGTATTTATATTTAATAATTCAGCAAAAATGATTTAATTTAATACGTATTTACTACAAATTACATGCAAGTATTCATTTTTTTTTTTACCACCGTTAGTCTGTTACATTTTACTGTCTCACGTGATGACATCATTAACCATGCCACGAAAACAAGCCCAGTAGTGCCCGAAAGTGGTTAATTTTATTGTTATATTGAGTTTACTGTATAATCCACTATATCTAAATTCACTATATAGCAAGTAGGGAGGGAGTGAGTGAGTGAACATTCCAAACACAGCCAGGGAAATCAGTCAGAGTGAGCAGACCGAGAAGGCAGCCAAGATGAGTCATGTGACCCCAAATACCAAGCGCTGATTTGCCCTGTGGAGTTATCTGCTTTATCGGCTTTTGAAAAAAAAAAAGTGAATTTGTAGTGTGTCATGAATGCCCCTCCGGGGCAGAGAGGAAACCCACATGCTGAACTGTGAGTTTGTGATGGTTTATTACAAACATAAAGTATAAAGTGCATAGCAAAACTATAAGGCTACAGAGAGACTGACACGGTAACATAGAGGAGAAAAGGAGGATGTCAAACTTAAGTCTGGATAGTTGAAGATTGCAGCGAGGAATACACGGAGCAGCGGGTCTTAAATACTGTAAGTCATAATACAAATGATAATAGGTGTGGATCACATGAGCGGGCAGGAGGTAACAATGATTACAACTGGGGTCAGCTGAGAGTAATGAGAGGGGAGAAGACGGGACTGACAGCTCACAGGGACACTGCCCACAACGGAGCAAAAACCTGGAAGTGCCACTGACAGCTGTCAACCCGGAGAGAGAGCACAACAATATGATTATAAAGAATTAAATTTCAACAAATAAGGACTGAGAAATAAATACAAACTAATACCAAATAAAAGAGTAACAAAACTATGATGACATAAACAAGAGGATGAGAAAAATAAGAAACAGTACGAGATATGCAGAAACCAAAAAACACAAAATACAACAAGTATACAAATATAGAGAAAGGCCATGAGAGTGAGCCCGGCAGAAACCCCCAGTGCTCAGTTCATGACAGAGTGTCTATAACATAGGACATATCGGCTTTTGAGACAAAACAATCTGAACTTCTATAAGTCGGTAATGTTAACAGTTGTTTGATGTAAAGAGTGAAACTTTCATTGAAGTGGCGTTTATCAGTTTTTGCAAACAAACTCTTCACTTGCCCAAGGTGTACACCCAGGCTAGTGGAGGGAAGGAGGTGCCTTACTTCTCCATTCTAGACCGGCTTCAAGCAAGGTCTAGCCACTGCCTGAACTGGTAATTAGATGGTGTGACACAAAGTGTGAAAGACAGTGCGCTGACAGAAACTAACAAAAACACTGGCGTTCGGTGGGAAGTCTGGCACAAAAGTCCGCTGATGACCGTAAAAATATGGTCCATTGCTTGGGCTATGGATGAAATCCTTTAGATTTTGGACGTGCTCTGGGTCATGATGCAGATTCTGGATCACTTTTTCACTTTCTTTAACATTGCGAGATAGGGCCGTGATGAAGGTATGCACTCATGGATCACCTCCAAAATCTAATGAGTTCATCCACAGCCAAGGGCCACCTCTGGTGAAAATTTGATCAAAATCTGTCCAGTAGTTTTTGTGTAACCCTTCTAACAATCAGAAAAGCAGACAGACAACGTCCTCATCACATTACCTCATTGCCAAAGGTAAAAATTTGCAAATTAGAAAAGAAAAATATTGGACATTTTGAGGAAAAACCTCAAACTTTATTTAGTTAATTAAAATAATTTAAAGGCTCAAATATACAAGAGGAAACACAAATTTGAAAAAAAAATCATCTTTATGAGAAAACAAGTTGCAAATTTGTTAGTTAAAAGTTGAACATATGGAAAAAAATTTAAATTCACAAGGAAAAAGTAGTAAATTTATGAGTAAAAAGACACAGATTCAACAGAAGGACCTCACAAATTGGCAAGTGTAATTACTACTCCAGTAATTTTTTTATTGCTGATACTTTCAAGTAACTTTTTTGGTAACTACTCTTACTTGTTGAGTAAGTATTATCATAAGGTGACACTATTTTTACTTAAGTTCAAATTCTGATTATATACTTCTGTTTATGATTTAATGAGTGAAAGCCAGCAGATGCACGAAATGGTGTAAGAAAGCACTAAAATTTCCCAGTTCCCCAAATTTTATGACATTCTGGCCTTTATTGGACACATACAGTGAAGAAAGAGACAGGAAACGGGTGAAGAGCAGGGAGGGGCAAGATATGCAGGAAAAATCACTCTGGCCAGGAATCAAACAGGGATCACTGCATTTAAGCAATATGCTCTTGTGGTATGAGACTACCTGGACACCCTCAGCTGTTTAGTATAAATGCATGAGAAAAAATTGAGAACTACTCCATCAAGAAACTTCATAGTCAACGGTGCATTTACTCAAGACCTCAGCAATGCACCTGCTATGTTTGAAGATGGGATGAACAGTTGTAGAAAAAAAGACAAATGTTTTCTTAGCACTTATTGATTAAAAAAAACAAAACTTTTTCCACTTCCTTTTTATGGAGGAGTTTCTGTGACTTTTTTTCCCCTTTCTAATGTTACATTATGAACCCTTTTAAAATTATTATTGTGACCAACGTGTGTAAGAAATCTTTCAATCGGGCATATCAGTTTAAAATGCTGCATGTGTCATTTAAAAGCCAACATTTACAAATATATTCAAATGTTTACAGACATTTACAGTATGTCCACAATTTAAACCTGGAAACCAAGTTGCAGCCCTCAAACAATCACTTCACAAAATTGTGATGGGCCTACGTCTGTTTTGTTGTCCATGAAAGTTCAGGTCAAAACACTGTCACACACACATCAGTCAGCTCTGGGTGTGGGGAATTATTTTGCGTGACTCATCAGCTGGACGACCTCGCTCCGTGACCTCAGAGTGTTGCTGTGTCGTTGTGATGGTCCGACTGAGTGAATGGAGGAAACCAGACTGGAAACCATGGGAACCCTGAAGGACACACAGCAAGTTTGAGGACATCCTGCAGCCCTGCCCATCTCCCCTCTGTCTCACTTCGTCTGACTTCCTCCTCAGCACGACTCTGATTGGACTGCAGTGGAGCAGGAAGTTCTCTCTCTTACCCCCTGCAGGCTACTGATCATGATGAAGTTCAGGGTGGATTAACATTCAGACATCACACCTTTGTCCACACCTTTGACCCCGAAGTCTCAAATTTCTCTTTTTGTCTCTTTGGTTTTTGTCTTCACAGCTGTGTGCAGGCAGGGGTGTAATCAGGCTCACGGTTCCTGTACTGCACCTGGAGAATGCAAGTAAGTCAGTTAAATACTGTCATTTCTTTGGGAACTGGTACTGAATACCGGTATTGATGTGCATGAGAGTTTTATGTTCATTCAATTGAAGTATGGCTGATCTAGTCTGCAAGATTGTTTTCTAATGGACTTTTGGAGAGCTTCCAGGGTGATGTTTAGCTCATTCCAGCAAAGGCGAAATGAATTTATGCCATAAAGCTGTAGCAATCATCTGCCTGTCCACAGTTTGGGAGAATCACTCCCCCTTCTAGGTAATTGCCTTTCACACATTGATCCTCCAGAGGGTCTGCATCCAAGTTGTGATCGGTGTCAAAGCTAAGGTCCAAAAATCTGGGTACTTGTGTGATTTCAAAACAATTACTCCTCCTGCTACACAGTTTCCCAGATGCTCGACAAACACACCCACAGTGATCTTCAGGTGTGGTTTAGGTCCGTCTTTTTTCTTTCACTTGTCCCTCTACAATCATCCAGTGTGTTAAAACAATGATGCTGCAGTTTGAAGCTCATTTTAGCAAAAATGAGAATGTCACAATAAACCCAAATCTGACAAGTAGAGTAAATCACAAAGTATTTTTTAAAAAATGGTGTGAGCATGCCCTTGGTTTTGCTCCTCAATGTCAGGCATTCCCCTCCAGCAGGCAGGCAGAAATAAATGGACTCAATGCAGCAGGCAGGACTTCAGCCCAGTGATGATTTATTAACCAAAACCAAAAGAACAAATAACGACTTCCGGTTATGGCTGCCACGTAGGACGGACGTGTCTCGCTCTGCTCTGCTCCTGGAAAAAAAAAAATCGGCAAATAACTCTCTCATTTGGGACAGAACGTATCCCAGCATTTGGGCGAAGATATGTCGGCGAAGCCTAAGGCTGGAAAACCAGGAAAAGGAAAAAGCGAGCCGCCGAAACAGTCCAAATTAACGGACTTTCAGGTCTGTGACGCAGTAAACAAAACTCCATATATGGCGGAGGAGGCTGGCAATGCTGCGATATCTGCGGGGAATGGCGCAGATGCGCTGATGGCTGCCATGAGTTCAATGAGAGCGGACTTTTCCTCTAGATTTGATGGGATTATGACAGCGTTGGAAGGAATAAGAAAGGAATTGGGTGACTGTGTAGAACGAACGGCGCAAATGGAGCTCCGTCTCGCTAGTGCTGAAGATGACGTCACCCGTCTTCAATTAAAGGTGCGCACTTTGGAAAAAAAAATAAATCTCTGGAAGATAATATTTTGGATTTGGAATCTCGGTCGAGACAGAATAATTTGAGGCTGGTGGGTCTTCCAGAGGAATCAGAAGGTCGGGACGTATGTTCCTTTCTGGAAAAGTGGATTCCGGAGGTGCTGGGCAGCGAGGAGTTGCAATCAGCAGTGGTTCTGGAAAAAGCACATCGTATTGGCCCACGGAGAGATAAGGGACCGCCGAGGACCTTAATTATGAAGTTTCTTAGCAACAGAGACAGGATGAAGATCTTCAACGCTGCACGAGCTAAAAAAGGAGAGATTAAACACCAGGACCAGCAGGTGCGGTTCTACCCAGATTTGGCCACAGGAATCCAGCAATTGAGGAAGCAGTTTGATCCCGTACGTAAGGAGCTGCGCAACCTTGGGATTCGTCATGGTGTAATCTATCCTGCGAGACTGCTGACCACGTATGAGGGCAGAACCCACATCTTCAAGACCCCAGAGGAGGCGCAGGAGTTCATCAAGAAGATCAAAGAAGAAGAAGAGACTGGTGGGAGCTAAGCATGAACAAAATATAAGGTAGAATAATTAAGCATTTGCACAGGCATCTGACTGACTTGAAGTAAATAGTAAGTTTACAAAATATAGATTGTATTATATATTAAAAAAACAAAACAAAAACAAAACAAAACAAAAAAAACTATGATGTACAAAGTTGTTAAAAATTTTGGAGTTAAGTTGGAAAACTACAGAGGAGAGTTAATGTTACGTCATGAAAAGCAGTAGAGTTAGGGTGATTGGGAGGATGAAGAAGGAGTGGCTTAGGCTGTTCCCCGTGGGTGTGGAACGGTCGATGGCTATATCGGGAGACAGAATTTTTCTTTTGATTTTGGGGGGTTTGCCACAAGTGTGGGAAGGGGAAATTTGTTTGTGTGTAGTTTGTAGGATGAATGTTCAACTACTCATGTTTTTGCTTCTCTGTATGAGCATGTTTACACTGCAAGGTAATCCCAAACTCTCTATTGATCATGGACCAAAGTGTTAATCTTAATTTAACTTCATGGAATTGCAGAGGTCTACAAAATTTAAAAAAACTTAAACAAGTTATGAATAAAATAAAGGACATGGGTTCAAGAATTGTGTTTTTACAAGAAACTCATCTGATAGAGGAGGATGTTAAAAGAATTAGGAGTAGATGGCAGGGAAGTGTATTCACCTCTTCATTTTCATCCCGAGCCAGGGGAGTTATGACTCTCATACATAAATCAGTTCCTTTTCAAGTGAAAAATGTAATTGGAGACAAATTTGGAAGATATGTAATCATTCAAGGTTCTTTGCTATTAGAAAATATAAATCTTGTGAACTTATATGGTCCCAATATAGATGATCAGAAGTTCTTTGCTAATTTATTTCTCATCTTATCATCACTTACAGGGCAACATATAATAGCAGGGGATTTTAATTGTACATTGAATCCAGGTGTGGATAGATCAACAGGACTGGATTGTACGCACATTGGATGTAGGATGACTATTAATCATTTTATGAAAGAATTGAGATTGTTAGATATATGGAGAGAAATGAAACCACAAGTTAAAGCCTATTCTTGTTATTCCAGTACCTACAAGACATTCTCACGTATTGATTATTTTTTGATTTCCACAGAATTAAGGTCCAAGATTCAAAACTGCTTTTATGATAACATCGTGATCTCTGATCATGCACCCTGTTGTCTAATATATGTAGATAAAAAATTGACAAAGGAATCAGGTAGATGGCAATTTCAGCATAAATGGCTTCAGGATGAGGAATTTGTCAAGTATATAGAAAAACAGATAGACGAGTTCTTTGACATCAATACTACACAAACATCAGCATGTGTAAAGTGGGAGGCTTTCAAAGCTTTTATTAGGGGACATATTATTAGTTATACAGGATCAAAATCTAAGAAGACTCGAGAGGAGAGAGCTAAATTGGAACATAAAATAAAAAGTCTTCAGGAAAAAGTGTATGCAGGAAGTGACCCAAGGTTGGAGAATGAATTACTGATTTTGAGAGCTGAATACGACAAAAAATCAGCGAATAGAGCTGCCTCGAGTCTTCTAAGATTGAAACAATCTTTTTATGAACAAGGTGAAAAATCAGGAAAATTATTAGCATGGCAGATTAAACAATTGGAAATTAAAACACCAATTACCAGTATTATAAGTAACGGACAGGTAGTTATAGATCCTTTAGAAATTAATAGAGCCTTTAGAGATTACTATGAAAAATTATATGATACCAAAAATGAACCTGATTTAACAAAACTAAATGGGTTTTTGAACGAACTATCTATACCGTGTATACCAAATGAAAACAGGGAGATATTGGAGTCTAAAATTAGTCAAGAAGAAGTTGGGCTAGCCATTGATAATATGAAATCAGGAAAAAGTGCAGGACCAGATGGTCTTCCAGTTGACCTTTATAAAAAATTTAAGAATAAATTAATAAAACCTTTTTTGGAAATGGTTTTAGAAGCATTTCAAAATAATAATTTACCATCATACATAAATAATGCCTTAATTATACTGCTGCCAAAACCAGGTAAGCCCTCTAATAAATGTGAAAATATGAGACCAATAAGCCTATTAAACGCCGACCTTAACATAATCTGTAAAATTTTAGCAAGACGAATACAAGAAATTTTACCAAATATTATTAATCGAGATCAGAATGGCTTTATAAAGGGTAGACAAGGCTTCCATAATGTAAGAAGACTATTTAATATTATTTATTTTAATAAAGAAGCACCGGATACAGCTCTCCTATCATTGGACGCCGAAAAGGCCTTTGATAGAGTTGAATGGCCCTTTCTTTTTGAAGTCCTACAAAGGTTTGGACTTGGAAATAATTTCATAAAATGGGTTCAAATAATATACAATAATGCTACAGCAGAAATCCTAACAAATAACAATATTTCAAAACCAATAAAAATCAATAGAGGATGTCGACAAGGCTGTCCACTTTCACCTTTACTGTTTACTATGGCAATTGAACCTTTAGCGATAGCGATACGTTTACATTCACAAATATATGGAATTAAAGTTGGACCAACAGAACATAAAATCTCCCTGTACGCCGATGATATAATTTTGTTTATGTCGAATCTAAAAAAATCAATTCCAACCTTGTTGAATTTAATAAAGAATTTTGGGGAAATATCAGGATATAAAATAAATAAAACTAAATCTTCAATATTAATGCTAAATGAGACCCAGAGAAATTACCCAGCCCCTGAGGTAAATCAATTCAATGTTGTAAATCAGTTTAAATATTTAGGAATCCAAATTATGCCTAAGCTAGAATCAGTCGCCAGTGTCAACTATGAAGCCTTAATGTCAGATATCAATGAGTTAACTCAGAGATGGATGTCACTACCAATGTCGATGATCGGGAGAATCAATATACTTAAAAGTAATATTTTACCTAAAATACTTTATTTATTTCAATACATTCCCTTATCACCACCTTTAGATCTATTCTCAAGAATAAAAAAAAAGTTAGTGGAATTTATATGGAACAACAGGAGGGCTAGATTACGTTTGTCTTTATTATATTTACCATTTGATCGTGGAGGTCTGAAATGTCCAAATTTTATGTTGTATTATTGGTCGGCACAACTGAGGTCTATGACATATTATTTTTCATCAAATGATCTCCCTCACTGGACTGAAATGGAATCATACAATTTACCTTTACCTCTTCCCATATTCATATACTCAGATTCGGCAAAAAAATTACAAAAACAAGTTAAAAATCCATTTGTAAAGCATATGATCAAAATATGGTGTGAAGCTAAAAACTATTTAAAAGAACCACAGTTATTGTCACAATTTAGTCCAATATGGGGTAATCAATATTTTAAACCAGGGAGAGCGGACGCTGTATTTAAAGTATGGAATTTAAAAGGGATACAAAAGATTCAGGATTTATATTTGCCATGTGCAGACAACATAATGTCTTTTGAAGAGCTGAGGATCAAATTTAATCTCAATAGAACACATTTTTTTAAATATCTTCAACTTAGAAACTTTATTCGATCAAATCAAAATAAAGCTCTCACTCGACCTATTTATTCATCCTTGGAAAAAATGATGATGAAAGATAGTAAAAGAAAGGGTATTATTTCAGAGTTTTATAACTCATTGACACTATCTTCAAGTGAAAATTCACTGAAAAGATTAAACTACTGGAAAGAAGATCTGCAAATTGAAATTTCGGAGGAACAATGGGAATTGGCTTGTACAGAAGCTCAAACCAAATCAATAAATGCACGCCTTAAATTGATACATTTCAAATGGTTAATGCGGATGTATGTTACACCGGAGGAGTTAAATAGATATAACAAAAATATACCAGATACATGCACAAAATGCATGGAAAGTAAAGGAACCCTATTTCATTGTTTATGGGAATGTAGATTAATAAGAATGTTTTGGGAAGAGGTGAGGGTAACAATTGAAAAAATAATCTCAAAACAAATCATACTGAATCCTAAACTGTTTTTGTTGGGTCTGTACCCAGAAAAGCATAATTTTAATAAAAGTGAAAGAACATTCATAGACCTCAGTTTGCTTAATGCCAAAAAATGTATTGCACTATTATGGAAAAAGACTCATAGACCAGATGTGACTCAGTGGTTAAGACAGATGTTAACAAACCTTCCATTAGAAAGAATAACATATATACTGAAATCAAAGGAAATTGTGTTTGAGAATATATGGAGACCTTTTATTGATTATGTAAAAAATTTAAACATAACTCTTGAAGAAGAAGGTGAATGATGTGTGTGGACCTTGTAAATTCCAAACTGGTGAACATAATATGTATACTTATGTATTGGATTGTCTAGACTAAACAGAGGAGCATTGTTGAAGACTTGATTTTGTTGGTGGTTGTTGGTGTTTTTAGTGCATTTTTTTTTTTTTTGTAGTACTTTAGCGTTAGTGTTTGATTGTTTGTATCATGTTTGTTAAAAAAAAAAAAAGGTTCAATAAAGATATTGTGGAAAAAAAAAAAGAACAAATAACAGCACGTGAGCTGGAAAAATAACTCAGGACACGATGGACAAATAAACTCACACAGGAACATTCAGGATACTAGGATACCGGCAGGGAAACACAACATTAACATTAGTGATGGTCTGGATGAATCTGAAGCTTTGGAGCATATGTCAAAAAAAAGGCACAGGTGTTCAGGAACACTGGTTTGACGCTTGATTTGTTTGGCCAGAGTCACATAACCAATGACTTAATGGTTTTAAGAAAGTGAAGTACTGGCAGGATTTGTGGTGTGTTTTGGTGGCGATTTTGCATGAGAGACATGGAGCCAGCAAGGAAGAGAGGACGTTCTGCCGTGTGGCAATATTTTGAATTGATTTCGGTCAATTAGGTACGTTTGGTAGCTCTGTGCCAAGAATGAATGAACTGACGTAGCACAGGAGCGATGAGAGAGTGACCGGCATTCTTATAAGTCTTAATTTTGTCGCCCCATGTCACACTCAGTGCAGATCAGTAGTGGAATACAGTGATATAGAGAGTTCAGTGGTTGCTACTCTTTGTCTTCCGTTACAACGGACAGAACTGCAAAATGCACCTGACATTCCTTTTCATATTTTTTTCTTTCTTTTTTCTTTTATTTATTTCAAACATTGTTAAACATACAGTATTTTATGCTTCATGATTAACTCTTCTAACCTATCAGTGCTGAGCAGCTTTCATATTTACAAAAACAGACACAGTGTTTGTGTGTGCAGGCTGCACTTTTGAGTGTTACATTTAGCGCCACAAAAAGCAGGATATGTTTTATTTCTGAGGGGACTGTCACAACAAGAAGAGCAGACGTGAGGTGAACCGGGATGCATAGATTACTCCTCGCCCACAGGACAGATGGCTCTCTTCTCCATTACTCCAGGCTCTGGGAGTGACTGAAAAATGTTCTTATAAAAGAAACATTTTTTTTTCAGTTTCTTCCATTTTTGCTGAGCCCACAGTGGGCTCATTTTGCATGGATCTCTGGAGGAGGAATGCAGCGGAGAAGCTCCATGGAAGCTGTTTTTTACGGTTTAGTCTAGCGGTGTCAAACATAGAGCCCGCGGGCCAAAACTGGCCCGTTAGTTTGTGTAGTACGGTGAGTGTGTTTAGGTGGTTAGGACTGATGACTGATGTGGAAATGTATGTAAATTTAAAATAATTTCTAGATCTTGATTAGTTCTGTTTAATTATAAAGTGAAATACTATATTTTTTAATGATTAAACTGCACTACTTGCACAGTGGTACATGGGTTAGCACTGTTGCCTAACAGCTAGAAGGTTCCAGATTTGAATCCCCAGGCTGGCAGATGTAGGGACCTTTCTATGTGGAGTTTACATGTTCTCCCTGTGCTGTGTGGGTTTAGTCCAGATGTTCTGGTTTCTTCTCACAATCCAAAGACACGCATGCTAGGTTAATTGATGATTCTAAATGGTACCTAGGTATCTGTCTCTGATAGACTCTTAGAATAGAGGGCTAGTACTAGTGAAGCACTTTGAGTGGTCTTTGAGACTAGAAAAGTGCTAAATAAGTACAGGTCCTTATCATTGTACAGGTCCTTATCATTGCAGCCATAGTCATGTTGCCCCAGTTTTTGTCTGGGGCAACATGACTATGAACCTCTGTAGCACCAGTGCTATGAGCAAAAAAAAGTTAACCATAATATAAATAAATAATATAAATAACTATGTCTGCATTATGTGTTCATGTTTTCAGTTCATAAGTATTTACACTGCCCAATTCCTAAGCACTTTCCCAGTTCACAACTTCTACCCCCAGATCAAAAAAAACCCACTCTACCTATAAGTTAATGTATATAAAATGTACCTGTCCACTAATTACATAAGCATGTGGGAGGCAGGGACCTTCCAGCACAAGCATGCTCTCAAGCTATTCTAAGATTATGCTGTACATTAATATATGTTTTTATTATGTTTACAAGCATCAAAGGGAGCTCACACCATGGCACATGTTTAACCAAGGAAAGTTTATTCATCAAGATTATTAACCATTATTTCTAAACCAAAAAAAGAAAAGAAAAGAAAACATGTTCAAAGTACCACGACGATAGCCCAATATCAGACAGAATTGTCACATAATAATAAACAGAAGCTCTCAACTCTAGAGTGGGAAACCAGAAAGCAGTTCATTTTCCCCCACCAGATGGCACCAAAGAGGACTGTGTTGAAAAGCTTCAAGTAATGAACCTTTTTTAGATACAAGCTTCAGTGCTTCAGAAAGCTTCATTTGTCCATCACTAGTTAACATTAATGATGCTACACTAGACACAGACTGAACCCAGAATATATCGACAGGGGGATAATTGACACAACACAGAACAGGTGGCACAATTAAGGGCAGCAGGGAAGTGGCTGCAGGTGAGAAACACAGGATGGATGGGGCTGTACAGACAAGCACAGACAGGGAATGCACATGGAGCATAACAATGAACATACAGGACCACAATACAGGAGGAATACAGACAGGGCAGTGGCTAAGGGTATAGAAAACATGAGGAGCTGGACCAATAGGTGAACAGGTATACACAACGCCTCAGGACCAGACAGGGGATGACACAGAAGACAATGACAGAGGACTCAGGGAAGACACATAATGCAAACAATAACTATAAGTAATCCCAGAAAGGCAATGAATAAACATAAAGTGTGGGCTTGATTCAGTGGTCAAGCCCAGATTAGATAGATGTACTTTATTGATCCTAAACTGGGAAATTACACTCAACTGATCTGCTGCCAACGGATGTTCTAATTGAAAGCTGCTGCTTGGTCTCTCATCATCAGTGTTGATCCTAGTGTAGTCTGAAAAATTTAAAACTTTATACAAGGACAAGTTTACAGATGTTTGAAGTCCACAAAGTAAGCACTAGAAATTACATTAAAGAGTAGATTAACTGAAATATAGTTTTTGTTTTTTTTAGTTCATTCTGGCAAAGCTGAAAAGACCTAATGTGATGATGTGGCATCTGTTGTCATTCTGTCCGTCCATCTGTCTGTCCATCTGACCCTCCATCTCCATTTCATGGAGATGGAGGGTCAGATACTACTCCTAGGTATTTTTCCACGATTCTTACCAAACTCACCCACAATGATCCTCAGGTGCGTCTGCATCCAAGTTGTGCTCAAGGTCAAAGGTCAGGAGATCTGACCATCTATGATTTCACAAAAAATGTTACTCTTCTTTGGCCACTGACCTTGACCTTAAGCACATCCTAGATGGGACTGTGTCTAGGCTGTGTTTAAGGTTAAGGTGAATGGTCAGGAAATCTGAGCACTCTTGGGATGATTTCGTCAGGTCGGAATGAGCTAATCTATCACTGATGGTCCGGTTTTCATTAATTTTTTTCAGGACATGATTTTTTCAAGGTTTTACACTTATATGCCAGTGAAAATGCCATGTTAGTACCATGTAGTTTTTGAGCATTACTTTAAATTAAATGTCTGTAAGTGTGAGTGAACTCCTTAAATCTACAATGTTAATAAAGAAAATCAGTGAGGTTTTTGCTATTTTGGAACACCTGGGGCCTCATGTACAAAGACTTGTGTGGATTTCCTACTGAAAGATGACGTACATTTAACTCAAGAAAATGCCATAAGCAAAAAATTTCGGATGTATGAAACAGTGTGTGCGCAGGAATCAATGCACATTTCCTTTGTCCATCCCAATCTACTTGAAAATGAATGCACATGAGGAAATACTGGACTCCTCCCTTGACATGCCTCTATTTGACTATGCAATTAGATGCAAATAGATACACTGTATACAGGTGCTGCATGTTTGATTCTCCTGTATCCATGGTCAAGCATAATGGATTTAATGGAATTTCACAGACTGTGAGTTGGAGGCACTCCTGAAGGAGGTAGAGGCACGTAAAAATGTTTTGTTTGGCACGCTGTATTCTGTCATTAGCACTGGATACAGGTAATGTAATAGGCTGCTCACAGCGCTATAAGATTAGTTTGCTGTTTTCCTTTATTCAGACAGGGATGAGAAGGAGAAGTTTATTTAACCTTGACATGTTTCCATTGGCGTCTGCAGTCATCCTCAGAAGCGTCAGCTGATCGCTGTGATTTGTGACCAGCCGGGTGAATCAGCTGGTTGAATTAAAGGAAAACAGTCACGAAAACTTTAACTTTAGGCCATGTACCGCAGGCTTTTAAAACGGCTGTAATTAAACCCTTACTCAAAAAGCCAACGCTAGATCCAGGAGCTTTAGCTAACTATAGACCAATCTCTAATCTCCCTTTCATTTCAAAAATCTTAGGAAGAGTTGTTGCTACGCAATTATTTGACCACCTGCAGGGAAATGGTTTATTTGAGGAGTTTCAATCTGGGTTTAGAATCCATCATAGCACTGAAACAGCCTTAGCGAAGGTCACTAACGACCTCCTTATTGCATCTGATAATGGACTAGTTTCTGTACTTGTCCTTTTAGATCTTAGTGCAGCTTTTGATACTATTGATCATAATATTCTACTTGATAGATTAGAACACTATGTTGGACTTAATGGAACTTCGTTGCAGTGGTTTAGAACTTATTTATCTGATAGGTTCCAGTTTGTTCATGTAAATGATGAGTTTTCTCTCAGCTCAAAGCTTAGTCATGGAGTTCCACAGGGATCTGTGCTTGGCCCTACTCTTTTTAGTTTATATATGCTTCCGTTAGGCAACATTATTAGAAAGCACTGTATACATTTTCACTGTTATGCAGATGACACACAATTATACCTGTCAATGAAGCCAGATGATACTAATCAATTAGCCAAGTTAGAAGCCTGTCTTAAGGAAATCAAAGTTTGGATGACTTGTAATTTCCTGCTATTAAATTCAGATAAGACTGAAGTCATTCTTGTTGGTCCAAAAAACCTTAGAAATTCCTTTCCAAATCAAACTTTCAGTTTGGATGCAGTTACTCTTTCTCTTAATAGCTCTGTGAGGAACCTTGGAGTTATTTTTGATCAGGATTTGTCCTTCAATTCACATATTAAATTTGTTTCTAAGACTGCCTTCTATCATTTGCGTAATATTGCCAAGATTAGGAGCATCTTGTCTCAGAGTGATGCTGAGAAGCTGATCCACGCTTTTGTTAGCTCGAGATTAGATTATTGTAATTCTTTATTATCAGGCTGTCCTAAAACATCTTTAAAAAGTCTTCAGCTGATCCAAAATGCTGCAGCAAGAGTTTTAACAGGTACTAGAAAGAGAGATCATATCTCTCCGGTTCTGGCCTCCCTTCATTGGCTTCCCATAGAGTTTAGAATTAAGTTTAAAATCCTTCTTCTTACTTACAAAGCTCTAAACAATCAGGCTCCTTTTTATTTAAAAGATCTGATACTACCGTATCATCCTAACAGAGCACTACGCTCCCAAAATGCAGGTTTACTTGTAATACCTAGAATCTCCAAAAGTACAATGGGAGGCAGAGCCTTCAGTTATCAAGCTCCTCTCCTGTGGAATCAGCTGCCAATCTGGATTCGGGAGTCAGACTCGATCTCTGTTTTTAAGAATAGGGCTAAAACCTACCTTTTTGATATAGCCTACAATTAGGGAGGGATCATGTGTTTCTGAACCCTCCCTTAGTTATGCTGCTAATAGGTTTAGTCAGCCGGGGGACTTCCAGTAATGCACTGGGCCTCACTCCTTTCCTCACTCTCTATGAAATATTTTTTTTTTGCTGGTCATTAACATTTGTTTGTTCTCTCCCATAGATTGAGTCCCCATCGTGCTGTTTGCTCTCTACATGTCTGTTCTTTTCTTCTTCTCTGTCCCCTCACCCCCCAGCCAGTCGCAGCAGATGACTGCCCCTCCCTGAGCCTGGTTCTGCTGGAGGTTTCTTCCTGTTAAAAGGGAGTTTTTCCTCTCCACCGTCGCCAAGTGCTTGCTCACAGGGGATCGCCTGATTGCTGGGGTCTTTCTGCAACTGTGGGGGTCCTCCCTACAGTTGATAGTGCTATGAGATGACTGTTGTTGTGAAATGGCGCTATTTAAATAAAGTTGAATTAAAGTTGAAGAAGAAGGCAATTTGAACCTATTTAGTGGGTAGCCACGGTCATCTGTCAGTTGAAAGCAGATCATATTAGACTCGACAAGTACATATTTTATGTTCAAAATGCAAATCTCATCCTTTATAGTTATATACAAATTACATGGATTACACACATTACAACGTTAAATGAATGAAGTGCACCGGGGAAAGGGTGAGACTGTTGCATTTCAACCTTTACGCATGTGTTTATTGACATGACTACTGTACATACAGAGGCAAATTGGGGCTTGGTAGAATGCTGTGAAACTGTAGTTTAATCAGCAAAAAAAAAAGAATGTCACTTACTCCAACCACTGAGTTGTAATGAAGCCTTGAAGACAGGGTGATATTTGGGGACGCACAGGCATGTTGCACATGAGATGGGTTATTATTAGGACAATTACATGAATTTACTGACCAAGAAGCCACCCATCCACACAGTGCCAGCTTGTAGTTTGTTCCCAACGATGCTGTTCATTAGAATCATTAGGAAAACCAGCTCTCACTGCAAATTGTGCTTTGATGTAGGCCTGTTCAACTGCATTTTATGGGAATATGATGCACCTGGGTGACAGCCAGACAATGCCATCCCACACAGTTGGCATAGCTCGGCTCAGGTTCGACTGGGAAATTCTCGATTGGTCTGCCAGCAACCTCTGGAATGACCCTGTTGCCAGGAACCCCAGATTTGTCAGCACCTGCACTGGGACGGGCAGTGTACGGCTTCTCGCCGTATCACGCTCCAAGAGCAGCCGTAGCTCTGAACACAGTTCCACAAGGACTGCCCATGGAAACTTAAACTGGCTGACAAGCCAGTCCTCATCCTGAGGCAGAAAATCTGTCTCTAAATACCCTTTCTCTTCTCACTGTGCAGTTTGCGATATCCTCTAATAATGCTAACACCATTGTTGTTAGAGGCATTTTCTGCACTTTGCACTTGCTTTTATATCCACTCATCTAATTGTGCACACTTGGATGTTTGTTCATCATGTGTTTCTGGTGTGTACAATAATTTTCTTGTCATTATCAGTCTTCCAACATCACCTCCAGGTGTCGCCAATGGACCAATAACAGTAGAAACGTACGTACGCCAGCCATGAAGTTGGCATGGGGCTTTGCATATTTCCACGGTCATTTCATTCTTGATACATTTGAAATTTTCGATGGAAAAGGACATACGCCATGTTTTTGTGTGTAAGTACCCTTTGTACATGAAGCCCCTGGTTTCCATGGTTTCCACCCTGGAATGTAGGCCCTGGTCAGGGGGAACAACAATCATAGGCAGTGCATGAGGCGTTATCATCACTAAGATTGCAACATTGGAAATAAAACTAGGCTTGCATGAATCATAATGAGGAAGGCATTTGTTTGCTATTGTTGTGCTGTGTGAAAACCAAACACATGATGTACAAACTTTTGTAGTGTTGACCTTGAGTTCCAATCTATAAAATCATTCTTTGCTGAAGAAAAATTGTTTCAACTCAATAGTTTGGTCATGAACTGCTTCTATCATCCAAGGATCAGAGCTGTAACACTATCCACTGGCCATAAAGTGGAAGTTAATCCCTTCTCCAGGACTTAGTCATTCTCCCTTTTTTGCTCTTTGGTAAAGAAATGTTTCAAATCGACAGATTTATGGTTGATATAATCCAGACGTGGGAGTCAAGATTCTCCGGTAAACAACCAGACAGTTTCACAGTGCCATCTGGTGGACGAATCAGGAATATTAATTTTTTTTCTCTTTGCAGTGGAATATATGCATTATGGACAAATGAATTAATTCATATTCTTTCTTTCAAGACAGTATCCGCTACTGAAGACATGGTTGAACTCTTGGGATGGACAATGTGGTTTCAAGCGCTTTTATTGATATGATTGGATATGTGTCGCTTTAGTTTCAGGAAGAAATTAATATTTGCATGCTTACTATCACAACTTAATTACAGTTACAATGTAGAGACATCGTATGTTCCCTTATTATTGAGTAGAATATCTTAGTCACTAAAGTTTAAGGAATTTATGCTTTATTCAGCAACATGTGTCTTAAGGGGGGTCTCACTTCTTATATCAAATGTCCCTCCCCCTCCTTTCTCTGCTCTTTGAGAGACCATAGCTGCACTTTAACTGACCAATAGAGTTCCAAGCTTCACTGCATCTCCTGTTTAGTCAGTTTATGACTTCTGCCAAACAAAGAAACTCAGATGTAATTGGTTCTGCCCAGTTGTCATGAAGTTTAGAACCATCCTGCCACACCCAGGAAAAACTTGCATTTTGTTTTCCTTTGTTCAGTTTTGGGGCATTGGTCAAGCTGTAAGGAGAATATGTCTCTGCTCTCCCATTTTTTTTCCCCTATCTTCAAGTAGGCCCAGACCCTCCCATGCTCTGCGAAAATTCTTTTTCTTTTCTTTTATGTTCACTTTTTTTCTTATTCTAATCTTTTTCTTTAAATTACCATGCAAGAAGATTTTGTTTGATTTTTTTCTAAGCTTAAACCAACTCATTTAAGCCACCAACATCGGAAGAAACGGATTTGTGATGTGTTTTTGCCTCAGTTTGAATTTCTGATGGGACTTTGTACAATAAACCAATTCCTTCTTCAGTGCATAAGAGAAGACCTTGCCCAGCTTGCTGAAGAACAGCCCGATTGCGATCTCAGGATCACGGCCTTGTGGCCATCTGTCTATCAGCCTCTCTATCAACAGGATCCACGGACATCCAGCTGAATCCAGGTTGGCACATGGGGGACCTGCTGCCACCAGGGACACAATGACTCTGTGGCTGATGGTCTGTTGTTTAATTTAAACTTAATTCTTCAGAATATTCCTGGTATAAATTCTTTAAACTTAATTTCATGCAAACCCCCATCAGAATTTCAAAATGCATTTTGTTCTTTCATTAATTTACATCCTTTTCAGAGTAACACCAATTTTCCATTTTTATAAATCGTTAATCATCACTTTCTTCATAAAATTGCATCCACTTTTTTTAACCAATGCTATTTTATGGTTTTTCAATTTCCAGTGTACTGACAAATTAAACTGCTCTTTATATGGTTCCAAAAATGTTTGATTCACAGATTACACTCAGTAACTCAATAACAGTCTATGATGCTCATAATACATGTTGAATTCTCTGTTTTAAAGTTATCCATATACCATATATGTTAACCTATTCTGACATTTCTTATTAAACTATTGAAAGACATATGGGAATTATTGTTTGATTTCATATCCATCTTCTTGATTATCCCCAGAAAAGAACTCACAAGGGTTTTTTTGAGACTGATTCATAATTGGTACAAATAAAGAATTGTTAATAAAATTGTCCATTATCTGGACTGGTGCCCTACGAGGATATGTTTGTGCAAAGAAAGGAAATTTTCATCCCTACTCACGTTCATATTTACATTAATACTTGTACCAACAACAAAACACCTATAATACCCATAAATCCGCTACACTTTTATTAAGTTCATCTAATTAATCTGAGAACAAATTTATGTATTTGTGTTGATTATTCACTTATTTTCCTGATATGACTTATTTGTAATTTCATTTGCTAAAGATGTGTGTTAATAGGCTCATCTAAAAGGTTTATTTCTAATTTACAGCTATATATTTCACTTTTTTTCTAAAAAGAAAACAGTGCTTTACAAAAGTTAAGCTTTAAACATGGATGTACTTGTGATTATTATTTCACAGATCACAAATTTGTGATGTAAATGTGATTGGGTTACAGTTAAAAAAGTTTGTCTTTTCTAGGTGTCACTATGGCTGGACCGGTCCTCTGTGTGACCATTGTGTAACCTTCCCCGGCTGTGTGTACGGGAGCTGCACCGAACCTTGGCAGTGTGTGTGTGATGTCAACTGGGGAGGGCTGCTGTGTGACAAAGGTCTGATGTTAAGTTTCATTTTTTAAGTTGAACAAATCCTAAAAAGGAACTGATGCATGAGAATACTATACAGGCTGTCAAACTGTTATTCTGATGTTTTATAACTGCAGTTCTCAGCAGCATTAGAGCTACATGTTGCTGTTTTTACACCTACTGCAGAAAAGGACTAACCATCCATCCATCCATCCATCTTCTTCCGCTTAATCCTTTTTGGGTCACGGGGGGGCTGGAGCCTATCCCAGCATCTTAGGGCGAGAGGCAGGGTACAACCTGGACAGATCGCCAGTGTGGCAAAGTTTTTTACCAAAATGAGAAGTAAAAAAAGTCAGACTTTTAAACCTCATTTCCACTGACTGCAGTTGCGTTTCGCTGCGGTGTGGTCTTAGCCTTGTGGCTATCATGATCCGGTGCATGAGCAGGGGCCGTGCCCAGTCTTCAGCTTAGTTTAGTCTTTTTCTGTGTTTTTGTTTTTCTGTTCACCCTGTTTGCTGGATTGGGTCCCTGTTATGGTCAGTTCATTATTGGTTTCTGTATTTTCTGTTATGGTTTGTTACTCTGTTCATTACGGGTGCTGTGACAGCTCTCGCGTCACTTTCAGCTGTCAGATTATGTTCGCGGGCTGTCACGGCTGCCAGTAATGATCATCACTCATGATCCCACAGGTGTTGCCAATCCAGGGTTCCCTATTTAAGCCATTTGTGCCATTTCCCTGGCGCAGCGGCGAAAAAGCCTCTCCAGTTGGGAATCCTCCGGACTTCACTGCAGCTAAGTTATTATTTACCTGTCTTTGGTCACATTTCCTTGTTTATCCTGGTGTTCATCACCCCAGCCTCAGAGCTGTGTTTTTCGTCCGTGTGTGTTTTGTATTTTGTTACTTTTCTGTTCTCAGAGAGGGCGATTCATGACGGTGGCAGTCCTTGCCGCCAGCGTTTGCGTTTTGAAACGGCATGGATCAGAATGAGGTTTCATGACAAGATCAAAAGAATTATATAAAATAACGCCAGAGCTACAACAAGGCAACAAGACGTGCCGCTATCCATTCATCGGGATTCATGTGCGCTTTTAATAATGAGGAAGAAGCCTGTCATTTTTAATTCTCTATATATGATGTCACGGCTTTTATTGCATTCCAGTGAAGCCAAAAGGAACTACTGTGGTGACATGATGTCTGTCCATCCATCCATCCACATTTCACAGGAATTGTTGCTCCTCCTAGGTATTTGGCCCGATGCTCACCAAACAGATCCTCAGGAGGGTCTGCATCCAGGTTGTGCTCAAGGTCAAAGGTCAGGAGATCCGAGCACTCCTGGGGTGATTGTCAGGCAGGAATGAGCTACTCCATCACTGACCGTCTGGTTATGATCATGGATGCAGTGGTGGGGGATAAGGGTGGGATTCAGATCACGATAATTGGGTCATGATATGATGCTGTCACGGTTCAATGATAATCACTATATCGTGACAATAGAGTATCACAATCACATATATTTCAAAATTTTTCACCTTATTCAACCTTAAATCACATCCCAAAATAAAACTGTTGACATCTCTTTCATATAATAAAGTATTCTCTGGGCTTTATTTTGCATGTTGACACATCTCTGCACACAGGGAGGACGGTGGATGGTGTTTGGAACAGACTTCCACTCCAGATACGTTTAGCTGACCCTGTGGACTCTTTTTAAAAGCAGCTGAAATTTTTTTTTGTTTAATGAAGGTTTCCGTTGAATTTCAATTCAACTACTTTTTAATGATAAGCCTAATATTTTTAAATTATTTGCATGTTGTGTTTTAACTTGTTTTTGCATTTTTAAAATATTTTTTTCATCTATCACTGTCCTTTTCATTTTATTGTGTAGCGCTTTGTGACTATATATGTCACAAGGCTGAGTGTGGTGTTTCACCATGCTCAGGCTCTTAAATTATTTCTGAGTATTTCTTGCATTTTTCCAGCGTTGTGTGTTTATTTTCCTGTGTGTTGATTTAGGATGTTGTGAATACTTTCCGGATGCACTGTAGGTCAGTTTTTCAACATGTAAATACAGTCAAACTCAAAATTAGATAACACTGTATTAATATTTCATTTATTCTGAAATATTGTCTTCATTGTTCAGAATTTAACAGAATATCAGCTGCTGTTGTTTGCTGATGACACTAACCTGCTATGCAGTGGAAACAACTTGGAACAACTTCTGGATACACTCGGAAAGGAATTAGGAAAGCTGAAACTGTGGTTTGATTCAAACAAATTAACGCTCAATTTAAGCAAGACAAAATTTATAGTCTTTAACAACCATCACAACTACCCAGTACCCAAACTCAGTGTAAATGGTGTAGAGATTGAAAGGGTATCCGAAACTAAATTCCTTGGAGTAATAATTGATAACAAACTGTGTTGGAAGCCACATATTAATTATATAAAAGGTAAAGTATCCAAATCAATTGCAATATTACACAGAGTGAAAAATTTGCTGAATCAACCCACACTATACACCTTGTATCATTCATTAATACTCCCATACATGACATATTGTAATGAAGTATGGGGAAATACATATAAAACAAACATATATCCACTCTTTATGCTTCAAAAGAGAGCTATTAGAATAATCAACAAAGCAGCTTACAGGGAACCAACAAACCCACTTTTTCTTAAACAAAAAACTCTCAAGTTGAAAGATCTGATCGACTTTAAAACCGCAATAATAATGTTCAAAGTGAAGAATCTATCACTGCCCGCAAATATCCAAAAGTTGTTCCAAACAAGGGAGAAACGATATCACTTCAGAGGAACATGTATATTTCAAAAGCCTACAGTGAGAACAACTACCAAGCAACACTGTATTTCAGTGCAAGGTGTCAGATTATGGAACGATTTTGGACCTGAATTAAAATCATGTACAAAGCTTGGACAATTTAAACAAAAACTAAAGGAAGAAATACTCCAAACATATTTACAAGACGACATGTAAACTCACATAAGGATTGACATTTCCAGCCTGTGTTGTGTTATAGCTTAGTTTTTCTTTTTTCTCTGTGACACTATGTCTTAGATTTGTTTTTGAATAGTAACCGCTTAACTTAGACTAGCTCAGTTTTCTTTTTCTCTCAGTCATATTTTGTCTTAGCCTTGTTTTAAATTGTAATCGCTCTTGTCTTGTTTTCTCTTTTTTCTCCTTTGAATTCTTGGATGGAATATGGGTGGGCAATATAAGCTGCGGCTTCAGCCATCACCCATTTCGGATAACTCACGTGGAATTGTATAGTAGAAGGAGTCTTTGTCTAATTTGACCTTGTTGTTATATTATACAGTTTCTTTTAACCTGTAATGTACTATCCGAAATAAATTCATTCATTCATCAGTTGGTCTGTTATGTATTCATGTCATTATTATTATTATTATTATTATTAGTATGTCAGTTTCTTTAGACATCCTTTTCCATGTAGTTCCTAGTGTTTATATTTTGTTTCTGTGTGGCATGAATTCCCTACCTCTTCTTCCTCCAGACACTCCCTCCTTGTTTTCATCTTGTATGTGTACTCAGTGTTCCTTGCTCATTAATTAGGTCAACCTGCCCGCTCATGTGATCCACACCTGAGGGTGTCATGGCCGCCAATTACCGCACCTGTGCGCGCACCTGCCTGCCATCTCCAGCGGCCTATTTATTCCATCAGGACCAGTGTTCAGTGCGGAGTCGTCTGGTTCCATTCCCAGAATCCTGCTATGCCTACCTTCGTACTTCCCAGCGCATCGTGCTTCTACTCATCGGCTTCCAAGCCTTTGCTGAACCCTGTCCGCGCCTGTGCCTCCCGGACCAACAATTACAAGTAAGCCTCCACGCTTTCCTTCACCCTGTCTGCTTCCCCTGTGCACAGGCGGAGTGGCGGCGGTCCTCTCTCCTTCCCAGGCGGCGGACTTACTTCCTCACCTCCAGCTCCTCGGCCTCCAGCGGACACTATCTTCCTGGCTGCAGCTTCGGCGCTACCTGGGCTTCGCTCGACCATCTCTGACAGTAAGCACAGTAACATTCCGGGTGCTTTATGAGCTAAGCTGCAACTAACGGCCTTTGTCTCCTTCCAGGGTTACCAGGTTGTATGGTGCTCTGCTGGCCCCAGCGGGAGATCCAGATTGCACTACACAACACTACACACCCTGCACGCACACATCCACTCACACTCATTACTTCAATAAACAACGTTAACTGTATCTACCTTGAGTCATGTCTGCTCTGTGGGTCACTAATACCATGTCAGTATGACTCCGCCAGAGTGACCCAGCAGACAGCGTGCTAGCGCGCAGATTGGACAGCTTAGAGTCTCGGGTAGATCAGTTAGCTTACCAACAGCAGGTGATGCTAACCCAGTTAGCCCGCATCACTGACAGGCTAGATAAACTGGTTAGCCCACAGGGTTTCCCTGCAGCTCCTACTAGCTCCTCTGCTCCCGCTAGCTCCACCGCTGGTTCTACCCTTAGCTCACCCACTCCGGGCCCCGCTTGTCGGCTTACTCCTGTCCCTACTCCCGCCTGTTTTAGGGGTACTTTGGGGGAAGCCAGGGGGTTCCTCATGCAGTGCGACATTGTTTTCCAATAGGTACCCGGGGATTTTCCCACTGACCAGAGCCGCATAGGCTATATGATTAATTTGTTGGAGGGACGGGCTTTAGCTTGGGCATATGCGGTGATGGCTAGGGCCAATTATGCTTCTATGACTTACACCCAGTTCACACAAGAATTTCAGGAGGTATTCGGCCACTCGGACCGGGAGGACGTGCTTACCTCTTGTTTGTTGAATCTTTGGCAGGGGTCAAGGGCCGTTGCCAACTATGCCGTGGACTTCCATGTCGTGGCTACGGAGGTCGGGTGGGAGGATGCCTCCCTGTGTAGTATTTTTGTTAAAAGTCTGAGCCCTAGGCTGCGGGACGAGCTGGTCCGCCTGGAGAAGCCTTCTACACTGCATGAGTGTATCTCTCTGGCTATTAGTATTGACAATTGTCTGAGGGAGCGGGCGGCTGAACGCAGAACTTCCGGTCGCTCGGGTGGCCTGCCTTGCCGCTCCCTCCAGCCCCCCCTGCTGGCCCTCCCGTCTGCTGATTCCCCGGAAGACCAAGAGCCTATGGTTATGGGTGGGTCCAAGCTTTCATCTGCAGAGAGACAGCGCCGCCAGGAGTTGGGGTTGTGCGTTTATTGTGGGAGCGAGGAGCATGAGCTTGAGTCCTGTCCCACACGGCCAAAAGGGGGAGTCCATGCGTCGCAGTAGGGGGTCTCATGGACGTAACCCTTAATAATCCCCTCACTCGTTTTTTGATTCCCATCCAGTTTAGTTTTGGTCACAAAGAAATTAACACACATGCACTCATTGACTCAGGGACCGAGCAGAGCTTTATTTCAGGTAGCCTGGCAACCCGTCTGGGTCTCCCTATGCAGCCGTTGAAGACTCCACTCTCGCTCATAGCGCTGTCTAAAGCCCCATTGGCCACAGTCACTCATCAGGTCACCTCTGTGTCAGTCATTATTTCAGGCAACCATCGGGAGGAGCTGGGACTGTATGTCTTGCCTGTGTCATCTTCTCCGGTCATCCTTGGCTATCCCTGGCTGCGCCTGCCTAATCCCTCCATTGACTGGCGTTCGGGGAGTGTGGTTTCGTGGAGCTCTTTTTGCTTAAGTGCCTGTTTGCAGTCTGCTGCATGCTCGCCCGCCATGCCTCTGGGTGCCCCTGCCTCTCCCCCTCCCGTCCTGTCAAAAGTGCCACTGGAGTATCACGATCTAGGGGCCATAATCAGCAAGTCCCAGGCCCTTTCCCTTCCCCCTCACCGCCCGTATGATTGTGCGATCAACCTCCGGGCCGGTGCTCCGCTGCCATCTAGCAGACTATACAATCTGTCTGCTCCGGAGCGCACGGCCATGGACTCGTATATTAAGGAGTTCTTGAGTTCAGGCATAATTAGACCTTCATCATCGGCGGTGGGGGTGGGGGGGTTTTTTCGTGGGAAAGAAGGATGGCTCTCTCAGGCCCTGTATCAACTTCCGGGAGCTCAATAACATAACCATTAAGGATAAGTACACTCTCCCGCTCATCAACTCGGCGTTCGATTTCCTCTGGGGGGCCTGCTGCTTCACTAAATTAGACCTGCGCAACGCCTATCACCTGGTACGGATACGGGAGGGGGATGAGTGGAAGACGGCCTTTTGGACCCCTAGCGGGCATTTCGAGTATTTGGTTATGCCATTCGGGTTGACCAATGCCCCAGCCGTCTTCCAATGTCTCATCAATGGTGTTCTAAGGGACTTTTTGGGCACATTTGTGTTCGTTCACCTTGACGATATTCTCATCTTTTCCCAGTCCATGGAGGAACATCGTGCCCACGTCAGGCAGGTTCTGCAGCGGCTGCTGGAGAATAAGCTCTTCGTGAAGGCGAAGAAGTGCGAGTTCCACGTTTCCCGGACCTCTTTCCTCGGCTTCACCATCGCCCCTAAGGAGATCATCCCGGACTCAGCCAAGGTGAAAGCGGTGGTTGACTGGCCCACTCTCTCATCTAGGAAGCAGCTCCTCCAGTTCCTGGGCTTCGCAAACTTCTACCGTCGTTTTGTGCAAGACTACAGTCACATTGCCCTACCCTTCACCAATCTGACTTCCACCAAGGTGCCCCTTCGGTGGACGGAGGAGGCGGACGTTGCGTTCTCTCATCTGAAGGACAGGTTCTCTTCTTCGCCGATACTGACGCAGGTGGACCCCGCTCTTCAATGCCTGGTGGAGGAGGACGCCTCGGACTCGGGGGTCAGGGCCGTCTTGTCCCAGCGCTCCCCGGCGGACGGTAAGATTTGTCCCTGTGCCTACTTCTCCCGCCGCCTGTCCCCAGCGGAGCGCAATTACGACATCGGTGACAGGGAGCTGCTGGCGGTTAAACTGGCCTTGGAGGAATGGCGGCACTGGTTGGAGGGAGCGTCGCAGCCGTTCATCGTCTGGACCGACCACAAGAATCTGAAGTACCTTCGGACCGCCAAGCATTTGAACGCCCAGCAGGCCCGCTGGTCGCTCTTCTTTGGAAGGTTTAACTTCACCATCACCTACCGCCCTGGGTCGAAGAATACCAAGCCCAACGCCCTGTCTCGCCAATTCGCCCCGGAGACGGCAGAGAAGGCCGAACACCCCATCCTTCCCCCAGCATGTGTCATGGGCGCCCTCTCATGGGGTATGAGGGACAAGGTCATTAGGGCACAATCCGACGAGGCCGACCCGGAGGGGGGGGGGGCAGCGGGCAGGTTATTCTTCCCTTCAGCGGTCCGGGAGGAAGTCATTCAGTGGGGGCACACCTCCAAGTTTGCCTGTCATTCAGGAAGAGCACACACTGTGGTGCTCCTGCAGAGGTCGTTTTGGTGGCCATCCTTCCAGAAGGACGTGAGGGACTACATCCGTGCCTGGCCTGAATGTGCAACTGGGAAGACGTCCTCTTCGCCACCGGCTGGGCTGCTTCATCCCCTCCCCATCCCGGGCAGGCCATGGTAGCACGTGGCTTTGGATTTTGTCACCGGTCTGCCCACATCCAACCATTTTACCACCATCCTCACGCTGGTTGACAGGTTCTCCAAGGCTGCCCACTTCATCCCTCTGCAGGGGTTGCCTTCGGCCAAGGAGACGGCCGATCTTCTGGTCCAGCACGTCGTTAGGCTGCACGGCATCCCACAGGACATCGTCTCAGACCGAGGACCTCAATTCGTCTCCAGGGTCTGGAAGTCATTCTGTGCCGCTTTGGGGGCCACGGCGAGTCTGTCATCCGGTTATCACCCTCAGTCTAACAGACAGTGTGAGCGAGCCAACCAGGAGGTGGAGGTGGCGCTGCAGTGCGTCGCAACCGCCAACCCGTCATCATGGAGCACACACCTCCCCTGGATTGAATACGCTCACAGCACTGCTGTATCGACAGCCACCGGCATGTCTCCCTTCGAGGCCTCCTTGGGTTATAATCCCCCGCTGTTCCCGGAGGAGGAGGGAGACATCGCTGTTCCTTCGGTTCGCGCCCACCTGAGGCGTTGTCGGCGGATCTGGAGGACGGCCAGGGCGGCACTGCAATGGACGGTGGAACGCAACACCGCAGTGGCCAACCGGCGCAGGGTTCCTGCCCCTGCCTACCAGGTGGGTCAGCAGGTATGGCTTTCTATGAAGCACATTAATCTGAAGACTGAGCGGAAGAAAACTTCACAACGGTTCATTCGTCCTTTTCCTAACAGTCGGATCATTAACCCTGTATCTGTGCGCCTGACTCTCCCCCACTCCCTCCGCATCTTCCCGACCTTTCATGTGTCACAGGTTAAGCCCGTCTGCTCCAGCCCTTTGTGTCCCCCTCCCAGGTCTCCACCTCCACCGATGGTAATCAACGGCGACCCGGCCTGGTCAGTCACTGCCATCTTGGACGTCCGTCGCCGGGGTCGTGGCCTACAGTGCCTGGTGGACTGGGAGGGTTACGGGCCGGAGTGGAGGTCCTGGGTGCGTCCTTCCTTCGTGCTTGACAAGCAGATCATCAGGGACTTACATCGGATGCACCCGGGTAGGTTGGAACGCCCGCCGAGAGGCGTGCCATGGGGGGGAGTACCGTTATGGCTGCCAATTACCGCACCTGTGCCCGCACCTGCCTGCCATCTCCAGCGGCCTATTTATTCCATCAGGACCAGTGCTCGGTGCGGAGTCATCTGGTTCCATTCCCAGAATCCTGCTATGCCTACCTTCGTGCTTCCCAGCGCACCGTGCTTCTACCCATCGGCTTCCAAGCCTTTGCTGAATCCTGTCCGGGCCTGTGCCTCCCGGACCAACAATTACAAGTAAGCCTCCACGCTTTCCTTCACACTGTCTGCTTCCCCTGTGCACAGGCGGAGATCCGTGGCGGCGGTCCTCTCTCCTTTCCAGGCGGCGGACTTACTTCCTCACCTCCAGCTCCTCGGCCTCCAGCGGACACTATCTTCCTGGCTGCAGCTTCGGCGCTATCTGGGCTTCGCTCGACCATCTCTGACAGTAAGCACAGTAACATTCCGGGTGCTTTATGAGCTAAGCTGCAACTAACGGCCTTTGTCTCCTTCCAGGGTTACCAGGTTGTATGGTGCTCTGCCGGCCCCAGCGGGAGATCCAGATTGCACTACACAACACTACACACCCTGCAGGCACGCATCCACACACACTCATTACTTCAATAAACAACGTTAACTGTATCTACCTTGAGTCATGTCTGCTCTGTGGGTCACTAATACCATGTCAGTGGGCACTTGTTATGATTGATTGCCTGCCTTATTTAAAACTGACTTTTCCGTCTACTCCCTGTCAGTGCCTCATCGTTGCATCTACCAAACCCCGTCGGAACCCCTTCCCTGTTCCGACGTGCATTTCTGTGTTTTTCATCTCACTGTTCTCCATTTCTCTTCAGTAGTAAGTTTATTTTTGTGCACTTTATGGACTTTGCATTTTGTTTAATAAATACCACAAACCAGTTCAGTGCCTGGGTCTTTTCTTTCTGCTCCGTGGGGCAATTCATGACAGTAGGCACTGACCAGTTTAAGACCCAGCTCCTGTAGTTTGTGGTTTTCGTTTTGTTTTACTTACCTGTTTTTCGGGAGCTGTCAACATGTCGCCAGGTGGGCGCAGTTACCTAATGACCCTGGGGTGGGAGTGCTGTAGAATACTCAAGGAGGAGGATGGACTAGTCTCCGCAGCACTTATCGCTCCAACCCCAAAAGATTCACTCAGGTACCTGGGTCTCGCAGAGGCAGCTGCTCAACGGTGCCCTCAGCTTACTGAGCATGCTGAGGGGGTGGAGAGGATTTCTCTGGTGGCAGCTCTGCAACAAGAGAACAGTGAGATGGTGAGGAATTCACCGAGGAAGCCTGGGCCAGCACCTAAGGGGAGGCTTTCCCGAGCCTCTGCATTATCGGCTCCTCACCAGCCTCCGGCACCAGTTCCTGCTCCCACTCCACCTGCTTCAGGACGCCACTGTCCTGTGAAACCCCGCCGGAAGAACTCCTCCACCTCTCAGTCAGCAGTCTTTCCCACGCTGAGCCAGACAATCCCCGTAGCAGTTCCTTCTTGTAGTTCTCCTTCGCCAGCTGTCCTGTTAGCCTCCTCTTCTTCCTTTGCTGCTGCGACTCCCGTCTCCTCGACATTTCCTCCCACTGCTGAGGGTCCGGTCGTTTCCTCCCCGGCTCCGCCCATTGCCATATCTGCAGGGGCGGCTTCTCCCTGTTCCTCTGAGGGGCCCACAACAACTGTAGCCACAGACAGGGCTGATGCTCAACCAGCTGCAGCAGAAGACATCGTGCCCCGGGAACTCAGGCAAGTGTTTTTTCACTCTCATTCATGAAAATGTGAATTATCTTGCCTGATTCCTGTTGGTGAGGCTCAGGCTATGCAGTCCTCTGAGTCCTCACCGCCTGCTGCAGCTATAAACTGTTCTCCTGCTCTCTCAGTGTCTCTTCCTTGCCCCCTGAGTGTCTGCCGGTCTCAGGTTCGAGCCACCGGATGATAGAGGACCCTGCAACCCTGGAAGACCTGGTCCCAGCCCCACAGCCATGGTCCGGACGGAAGGAGAGCACTGCCAGCGAGCTGAAGCCTGCGCTGATGATGGAATGTCCCCTGGCCTCAGGAGTACAGGATCCAGCGCCAGCAGGGAGCCGACCTCCTGTGTCCACATTGGGCGAGCCACCTGCGTGGGCCACTTCACTGGGGATCCCGGGACTGCATCCACCACCATGCCTGCTGTAGGGGCCACTGCTGCAGAGCCGAAGCTGGACCTCCAGGGGACCGAGCACGAGACATCGCCGCCTGGATCAACAGAGTCCTGGACGGCGGTGGAGCCTGAGCTCAGGCATGTGCTCCTCTTTGTTTTCACTGACTCTGTTTTGGAAAAATCTTGCATGGCTCTTGGTGGGGAGAGCCAAGTGCAGCCATAAGCTGCATCTGAGCTCATCTCGGCGGACTCCACTGTCGCCGGCGATCCTGACCCTGTGTCTTTGTCCCTCCTGTCTGAGCCTTTTCCCAGGGTCACCAAAGATCGTCCAAATTCACCAGAAGTCTTCACCGTGGGTTCAGTCTCGCCGCCTGAGATCTTCGTGGGTCCAGCTCCTCCAGCCGAGGGCATCGCGGGTGCTCTGTCCAAGCCCAGGACCTCCATGGGTGCAGCTCTCCCATTGGTCGAGGTCTTCATGGGTGCTCCATCCCAGCCCGGAACCTCCGAGGGTGCTGCTTCCCCATCAGCTGAGGTCATCGTGAGTGCTCCGTCCCAGCCCAGGACTTCCGTGGGTGTAGCTCCTCTTCAGTCTGGGTCTCCGTGGGTGTTGTGCCCCAGTTGGGGGCCATCGGGGGTGCTGTGCCCCAGCTTTAAACCAACATGGGTGCTGCAATCCGGCTTGGGTCTGGCGTGGACATTATGCTCCAGCCCAGGGGCCACCGTGGGTGCAGCTCTGGCCCAGTCTGGAGCTTCCGCAGGTGCAATTCTGTTCCAGCCCGGAGGTTCCGTAGGTGCTGCTCTGCTCCAGCTCGGAGCCACTGTGGATGCTGCTCTGCTGCAGTCTGGAGCCACCGCGGGTGCTGCTCTGCTGCAGTCTGGAGCCACTGTGGGTGCTGCTCTGCTCCAGTCCAGAGCCACCGCGGGTGCTGCTATGTCCCAGTCTGGGGCCATTGAAGGTGCTGCAGGGCAGTCTGAAAGCGTCGTGGTTCCCCCTCTTCTGCCTGACGCTGTTGTGGTTCCCCCTCCACTGCCTGAGGCCATCGTGGTCCCCTCTCCTCTGCCCAAGGCCGTCGTGGTTCCCTCTCCTCCACCTGACGTTGTCGTGGTCTCCCCTACTCCTCCATCCTCATCATCACTGGTTTTTCCCGTTGGACAGTTGCCCCCTGGACCACCCTTTCTGTTCAGGTGGTTAAAGAACTCTGGCAGACCACCTAACAGACTGTGCCGCTGGGTTGGGTGGCCCACGTTCTCCAGTAGGCCACCCGACTCTTTCCATCGCGCCATCGGCCAGGTCTGGGACTTTAGCTGACTGCCTGAACTGTCCAGCTCTCCGGTCCAGCGGGACGTAGATGCCTGGTTCTGCTTGGGTGTGGGTCCTGAGCGGGGTTTTTGTTTTCGTTCCTTCCTAGCCTGGTTCCCTCACCGCCCTCCCGGGTTGGTATATTGTTGTCTCTCCTGTTGGGGGGGGGGGGTCTCTTTTCTTTCTCTTTCTTTGATGTTACCCTGGGGTGTTTGGAATCCACCCCTTAAGGGGGAACTCTGTCACAAGGCGGAGTATGGTGTTTCACCATGCTCAGGCTCTTAATTTATTTCTGAGTATTTCTTGCATTTTCCAGCGTTGTGTGTTTATTTTCCTGTGTGTTGGTTTAGGATGTGTTCCTAGTTGTCAGTTGGTCTGTTATTTATTCATGTCCTTATTATTATTATTATTAGATACTGCAGCATTGCTTTGCTGCTGAATGCAGCATTTGTATCTGGTGGAAAGTTGATCCTTGACTAGAATGGAGACTATTTGCTGCGGTGACAACATCGCAGCTGTAACTGCAGTCAGTGGAAATTAGGGGTCACCTTTCCCCTGTGCTTCATCAATTTAGTGCTCTGTGGCAAAATAAAGCAGAATATTCAATTTTAAACATGTCAGTAACTACATTTAAACTTGTAAAATATAATAGTTTTTGGCTCTCCTTCATTTAAACACTACAGAAAATGTCCCATACTTGCATGTTTTTGTAAAATTGTCTCTCTTTTTTTCTTTTTGTCTGTGATTTTCACTCTAAATTTTACTTTTATTTTACATTTTAATACAATGAATTTCTCCTCTGGTTAAAGTCAACAAGTATCAACAGGAGTTTGTTACCCACAGTCAGATGAAAGAGTGCAGTGGACCATATTTTGGTCAAGACCTCACCCTGCCTGTGTGTCTGACACACGGACAGAGTGGGTCATTGTGTGTGAAGTCTATTACTTCGTCAGGCGTGGCTCCTCACACATCTCTCTCTCTGATTGGCCGATCTCCTGTTTAAGATAAGAGAGAACTCCCAGAGGCCTCCAGCTGTGCACTTTGTAACGTTTCCCACCACACTGTCACAAAGTGATCCCAGCATACAACACCCACCTCTGGGAGCCAAGCGAGTGCCCACGGGGAGGTGTATTGTGCGGACGAAAGGCGATAGCCTTGGGTAAGGTGAACGTGAGCAGAGCTGAGCGGGGAGGTGGGGTCCTAAGCTGCTTGGGTGTGTTCAGAAAAGCTTTGTAAAGATCTGCAGTGAGACAGAGGGGCTGTGGGGATGGTGGGGATGATTAAAGAGAAACTTTAATCAACACTAGGGACATCAGGCCCTGCACAGTCAGCACACAGCCGTGCTGGGTGTGTGTCAGTACGAGATGAAGCCTCACTGGAGGGAGCCTCCATCTGCATCTGTCATTTTATTCCCCTTTATTCACCTTCTGTGCTTTAAAGGGATTCATAAGATTTAAATGTCTCATCTTCTGTGGTTTCAGATCTGAACTATTGTGGAACCCATCAGCCCTGTAAGAATGGCGGGACCTGCACCAACACAGAGCCAAATGAGTATCAGTGCAAGTGCCAGGAGGGTTTCAGAGGACGCAACTGTGACATCGGTTAGTGCTGCCTCACAATCCTGAAAGCTGCCTGCCAGACAGTAAAACCACAAATGTCAAACCGCTCGTTTGTGGTAGCATAAGTGCATCAAGGTGCACACAGAAACAAACAGCAGAATCATGGATTGATGAAGCGTTGTGATTCTTTTTTATGTTGTTTAATATACAGTATAACCCCCCCATAAGACTGAGTTTGTTGTGAAGTGGTGCCTCATAACTACAATTGAGAAATTAAAAATTGACCTGATCGCCCAACAATCTCCCAAAGCCTGAAAAAAAACATTTTCTGTGTAAATGTTTGGGAAATTGCTGAAAGATCATTGAAAGATGAAAAAATAGCTAGATCTCTCAACAATCTTTCAGTGATCTTCCAGTGGCCTCCACTGTCTCCACAGTTGAGAGATTGTTTTGAGTCAGTCCAAAACAATCTCTCAACCATCACTAAAGGGAAGTGATCTCGCAACAATCTTTCAGTGATCTCTCAATGAGTGTGCAGTGATCTCATTGATCTCCCAGTGATCTCTCAGTAATCTTTCAATGAACTCTATTGGTCTTTCATCAAATGCTCAGCAATCTCTCACTGATCTCTCAGCTATCTTTACCTTCGGGGTGGAAAAATTTGGCATCCATTGAAAGATCACAGGAAGATCATTGGGAGACGACTGAGATCATTAAGTGCGCCTCGACTGCTCAGCAATCTCAATGATCTCTCAGCAATCTTTCAATGAATGCCAAAATTTTCCACCCAAAAGGTAGAGATTTCTAAGAGATCAGTGAGGGATCGCTGAGTGTTTGATGAAAGACCAATAGAGTTCATTGAAAGATTACTGAGAGATCATTGGGAGACAAATGAGATCACTGAGTGCTCATTGAGAGATCATTGAAAGATCCTTGACAGATCACTTCACTCTGGTGATTGTTGAGTGTTTGGAAATGAGTCAAAACTTTGAGGACCACGAAGATCATTGAAGATCATTTAGAGATCATTGAGAGATCTTGGCGATCACTGAGATTATTGAAAGATCATTTGCCAATCTGGCCATTTTGTCGCCACTAAGCAATCTCTGAACGATCTCCACCCCTGTGTAAAGGGGGCATAAGAATTCCAGGTAGCACAGAGAGTTAGCATATTCATCTGAAATTAATTTGCTAATAAACCAGGACACACATGCACACAAAGATATACAATATAAAAAAGTTTGAATCTGTTAATTTTGTCATTTTTCTGAGCTTATACCATTCATATATTTGCCATCCTGCATGTACGGTCTGTCATGCCACTGTTATGGACTTTCTTCTAAACATTGTTCACCTTCATCTCCGTTTCCATGCGTCACCCCCCACTCCCCATCAGTGGAACACGCATGCTTGTCATCTCCATGTATGAACGGCGCCACCTGTGTGGAAGATCAGACGGGCTTCAGCTGCATCTGTGCCGAAGGCTGGATTGGACACACCTGTGCAGATGGTGATTATCAATCTTGCATGCATGCGAGTCCAAGCCGAGGGGCCGGGCGCCGCCAGGTTGTCTGTGATTGGTTGTTATTGGATTAAAGCCAGTGGGTGGCTTTGATCAATCCAGCAGGGGAAGACAAATTAGCCTAAACACAAACAATATCAGCAACAGTCAGGGAGATGTCTTGCCCCCCTCCTGGGCCCTGTGTGTGTGTGTGTGTGTGTGTGTGTGTGTGTGTGTGTGTGTGTGTGTGTGTAGTATTTTGATTATATCTTTGGGAAAATCTTTGATCGGCTCTGCTGAGTTGTCGTGAGCAGAGGTGGTACTGTGACTTGCATGTTCTTATTTTCAGCGGTGCTGAATCAAAGGTTTATTACCCAGCCATCCACACGGCTACCATCATTTCCCTCGTGATGCAATACGTGACACAATAAAAAAGTAACCAAATGTCCGCCGAATGAATGTAAACCCATACCACTGCTAAGCATAAAAACAACACACATTTGTTTGTTTTTTAGCACAGAGATAGCATGTTGTTGTTGGCCTTTGTTCTTACTGACTGTGGTGATGTTAGTTTTCTGTGCAATAACATGATTGTTTTCCCCCCTAAAAAGGTGCACTGGGCTGTCCAGCTTTGAGCAACAACATTTGATCATAAACAGCAGCAGTAAATGACATTTGATATGAGTTTTGTCCACCAGAGTGAGAGGATTTATGTAGGAAAGTTTTAGAATTCCACAGAAAAATCTTAATTGGTATCTTGTAACTTTGGCTGTCAGAGTTAACACATTAATAATAATTAATTCAGTTGTTTTTGCGCACAGTTAAGGTGTGCAAGGTTTGTGATTGCGACCCTCAGCTTGCAAACTGCCCAGTCCCCACCGCCCGTTGACTACTCAACAGGTTCAAACAGCAGATCCTGAAGGAGAGTGCCTGCTGCTGACACAAGTCTATGGCGAGCATTCAGTTAGATTAAGCCAACAGGGCCAAAAACCATCACTTTGATCATGGCTCTCATTAAAAAAAAAAAAAAGGAAATGCAAATTTAACAGCATTTTTGACCACCAGAACATGTGGGAAATTCACCTTAAAACCTGCAAAACAATGATAGTCATGGTGACATGAACATCTTTTTTTTAGATTTTCTTTTGTGAATACAGTCATAGTAAACCAGACTCATCGTTGCTTGTGTGCTCCTTCTTGTTTGCTGCTTTGAATGAATACTGTCTGAATCTTTTCTGAATTTATTGTGGTTGTACCCATTAGTTTATGAAGTTTTGTACAATTTTTACTAAACTTCCAAGTATTGTGTCAGGGCTAAAATGCAGACTGATATGTACCCCAGACTGACAAACCACTCTAGAATTATTGGTAAAAGTATTAAAAATTGCTGTCTGGTCTCTGTCAGTCAAACTTGTTCCCAATGAAAGTCAGACTCTACCAGCATTTTATCAGCAATTCTGGTTATGATTTTTATGGAAAGGATTTCTAGGTGCAGCCGAGGAATGGACGGTGTCATGTTTGGTGGGCTCTGGATCTCATCTCTGCTGTTTGCAGATGCTGTGGTCCTGTTAGCTTCATCAAGCAATGACCTACACTTCTTGCTGGGATGGGCTGCTACTGACTGTAAAGCAGCCGCAATGAAAATCACCACCTCCAATTTAGAGTCCATGGTCCTTAGCCGGAAAAAGGTGCACTGTCCTCTACGGGTTGGGGTCGAGCTCCTGCCCTAAGTGGAGGAGTTCATGGGTCTTGGGGTCTCATTCACGAGTGAGGGGAGAATGGAGCAGGAGATTGACAGATACATTGGAGCAGCATCTGCAGTGATGCAGACATTGTACCAGTCAGTCATGGTGAAGAGGGAGCTGAGCTCCACAGCAAAGCTGTCAATGTTCCTACTGTAAAACGTTGTTCTGAAAAGTGTATTCAAAAATTGGGCAGTCAGCACAAAACCATTTAAAATTCACCAGAGGATTAAAAATCACAGGAGTGCTATTTCTCAACTTACCTGTTTATTGAAGCATGCAGAGAATGTCACAGCTGTGAGGTCTTCGTCCCAGCACAACCTGATAGTGAAGCCCACCGAAAACGAAAGAGTAAGGTATATAACATCTTCTGGTTGAGGGGGCGTCCCCCGCAACCCCCACAATGGCTTTGTTGTTGAGCTGGTAAGGACTTCTGACTCCATCAGATGTCCCCTCCTCTGGAATGGTCTCTGGCAGATGTTTTCCTGTTGATGCTCCACTGTCTCCTTTCGGTTCCTTATATCGCAACCCTTAACCCAGGTTCATCTTTCTATTTTTCTATATGTAAGCAGAAGCAAGTACTTCATTGTTAGGCAATAGAGGGTGTTTGTGTGCAGAGCTAAAAAACCCACATCCTGTTCATGTATGCTGTAAGCTGTGAAATCTTTTAACTGACATTTAGAGCAAGCACATTGTGTAAAAATATTTAATATCCTAACTTATCTAAACATTTCTATCACAGAATCCCTCTTTTGGCTCCATTCTATGGAGCCAACACCTAAAGCAGGCACATTAACACACAGATCCTGGATATGCTTTATTCATTGATTATGGCACGAGCGAAAAACCTGTTGACAGAATATATGTCATTGAGCAATCATATTTATGCATTTCTTTTATTCATTAATGCATATTTACAGTCAAAAATTCTCATGCCAGCCCCTCTGCCTGGCCGCCTTTAACAAAACTTTTATCAGTGAAATAAAACACAGGAAAATGGATAAATGGTAAATGAGCAAAGCAAAACATTTCAAGTCAGAAGATATTTCTGTCCAGGTATGCTGTATCCAGGCCTCAAGACCTGCCGTACAACAGAGCTTTAAACCTTCACATCTATTCTGACTACATGACTGCAAATAGCACAATGTTTTGATGATACCTGGAAAAAACCACAAGAAATAAGAAGGGACCAGAGGTTACTAGCACATGGCCCACTGCAGGAGAGTGCCTTCAGATTCATATGCATGAGCGCGATGTTGAATGTGTGTACAGTGGACAGAACAGTGGATAGCAGAAAGGCATAATATATACATTTCAAACAATGGCCTCTCCTTCATCACTGTCATTCCCAGATTCACAATGGTCATTGTTGTGGAGGAGAGACTTAGACTCCACTTAGGAGTAGACTTGAGCCATCATCTTTTGTGCTGGCTCTTTGGACAGTGCAGTGGTTATGCATCTTTCCAACAATGTTCTTAGACATGGGATGCAGCAACAGCCCACTACCAGAATCACTACGATGGAGATGATAATTATCAGTATTACTGATCGAATCACTGCTGCCCAACATCCAAAGATGGACTGCAACCATGCAGTAAATGCATCTCCCTCATAACCAGTATTTTGATCAAACTCTGTTCTCAGGCCTTCTAAGGCCTCTATAGCACATGTAATACTGCCATCTGGGGACATGTTGTTACGGATAAAGGTGCAGCAAATGGATCCAAAAATTTGACACACTCCTCCTGACTCTGCCAAGAGCATGTCAAGGGCAACGTGATTCTGGCAAGTCATTAAGGAGGATTCTTTTAATTGTTTATGCACACCTTTTAAGGCATCAATGGTGTAGTTTAACATCCGTTGTTTGCTGTAATACAAATATTCGACCCTTAACTGTGTTTTATCGGCTTCTATCATATGTCCTATCTAGGGGATAAGATGGGTGTAGACTGCAGCTTTATAATTTCAACCTTTAAACTTGGCTGGAACACCTTGTACTGTGCCTGTGCCATCCACATATGGTCTTACTCCTCCTAAAGTATCTTCCATTAACTGCATAGCATCCCTCTTATATCTGTGCGTGTGGTGTTCAAGAGGCCTCAATGAAAAAATTGAGAAAGGCATAACCAATTGTATTGGAGCGCAAATACTTTTCCAATTTGTTGGCAAAACTGTCCATAACCTCTTTTGCCCACACCAAGCATAACAGTTGATTTGGTCTTGGACCACTGTCTTCACAGAATACTGTACCCATGACAACCACTCATTTTGGTCTGTATAACCTGTTTCCAATGCAATTCTGTCTCTCATAGTTTCAACATTCAAGTAAGTGACAACTTCTTTCCCCAAATGGGATTTTGATGGCATAGCTGGTGTAGTCATGGCATTGTCAGAGGTCATATCCTTCGGCAGGTCTGTAAACCTTACTCTGATATAACCTGAATAAGTGGAATAACCTGCTCATGCTCCTAGAGTTAGATAAAAGGAATCACCATTCTCAAGGTGATTAGGTTTCTATGTAAAACTTTCCACAACCAACACCAGTGGGTTTAGGAGTCCACCTTCATACCGTGGTCTTCTGATCAAGGATATTTTATTTTTATAGTCATCCCACCCCTGTGGGTAGATGTCCCATGAATATCCCACATTCCCAGTAGACCAATAAAGCCCCTTGTGGTTTTGACAAAAGCGCCCTATGCATATACATACAAACATGACTATCTGTCCAGTCAGATGGAGGGTCTCCACAATCGATCACGTGACACAAATCAGTGGTCACTACAGTACGGTTCCCAATTTGACTACGTATTTCTAGTTTTGAACCTCTTTTGTCACCTATTGCTGTGTACACCCCACGCTTAGCTGTATAAACTTCATCATGGTGGAGAATTTTCCACCAGATAACTGGGAAGGATGTGATCAATGCTAGGAGCAACAGGAGACAAAAAGTTGCCCTAGTGGAGCAGTTGGGCAGTGTGGGGAACACCATTTTAGCCTACGTTTGCTCTGTGTTCGTCAGTTTGCAATACAGTTCGGCTTGGCTCAGCTTCTCTAGCACAATGAGTCACCTGAACCCAATTACTGAGCTTTCCTTTTTTCCAGACCTCTACTGCATGTGATGTGGCTTTTATAACTTTAAAAGGTCCCTGCCACTTAAGAGAATCCCAATGGAGCCTTATCACTTTTTGCCACACTCAGTCACCAGGTTCCAATAGAGCAGTGTCTCCTTGTCTGTCCTTGTTGAGAATATCTGGAACCTGTTGAGAGAGAGCTTCAGATATTTTTCTGAGACTCTTAATGTACTGAGACAACTCTGCAACTTGACTATTTCTAGGAGTCAAAGGTGAATCAACAAATGGTCCTGGCATCTTTCTCCCTGTCAGCAGCTCATGAGGAGTCAGCAGAGCGTCGTGTTGGGGTTGGATCACAGTGCCATCAGCGCAAATGGCAGTGCATCAGCCCATGTCATGCCTGTCCCCATGCATTGTTTGGCTAGCATTCTTTTCAGTGTACCATTTGCTCTCTCAACTAGCTCTTGGTAGGATGGATGCACCACAGAACCAAACTTATGCCTTAAGCCTAAGGCACATTCAGCTTCCTTCAAGTGTTTATTTGCAAAATGCCTGCCATTGTCTGATCTGATCACTCTTGGAAACCCATGCCTAGGAATTACTTCCTCTGTCAGCCATTTAATCACTTCCTTTGCATTTTATGTTTTACATGCTTTAGCCTCAACTCATCTTGAAAATGTGTCCACACACACCAACGGATATCTGTAGCCTCTGAATCTGTTTTCTGGGCCAATGTCTGTAAAATCAATCACAATGTCTTTTCCATGGCCCTTCAGGGGCTGGAAAAGCTCCCATAGAAACCTTTAACGTGCGTTTGGGATCGAACTTCTGGCATGCTTCACATTCAGAAACAACTAGTTCTGCAACCTCAACCAAATGTGGATGCCACCAATGTGCTTCAGTCAAAGCAGAGATTTTTGTTTTTGAGACATGGCCTTTCAAGTGAGCTTCTCTCCACAACAACAACACCACCTTGGCTGGGGCTACTAGCCTTCCATCAACTGATCTCCACAAACCTTCTTCATCCTTTGCTCCTTTCTCTATCCACCTACTCTTTTCTTCAGGACTTGCCTTCTCATGTAGCTGCTTGATTTCCTTCTCACCCAATTCCATGTACTTCTGATCTTCTTTCTGTACCATCATACTTGCCTGGGTAGCATAACCACCTGCTTGCTTAGCAGCCAAATCAGCAGCTTCATTTCCTTTGGGTACAGCAGCATTTCCTTTTTGATGTCCTTTGCACTTCAAAATTGCCACCCTCTTTGGTTGACCCATGGCCTCTAACAGCTCAACCATTTCAGTTAGGTGTCTAATCAGTATGTTAATTGAAGTGAGGAATCCTTTTCTTTTCCAATGTGGCAAATCAGCATGTGCTGCCTTGTGAGCATAAGCTGAATCAGTGTATATGTTTGCCTCTTGTTTTTTTGCACATTTGCATGCTTAAGTGAGGGCTACAATTTCAGCTTTTTGAGCAGAGGCAGGCTGGTCCACCATTCCTGCCTTTACAGTTTGAAATGCACCTGTCTCTTCATCATATTTTATAACTGCAAACGAAGCACTCAAAGATCCATCTGTTTTTCTGTAACAACATCCATCACAAAAAAGATTCAAATTTGGATGTTCAATTTCATATGCTTGGAGATTTGGAACCGCTTTCATGTCTGTTTCCACAATTGCACAACAGTCATGGGGTTCAACTGTGAGAGTGTCCTCTGCCATGTCTGTGCCTTCACTTGTGTAAATGACATTTGGTGCTTGTAGTATTCTTTTCAACCTTTGTGTTCTTTTGGTTGAAAGTGTGAACAATACACTTTGTAAATATGAAGCTACTCTGTGCATTGTGTGCACAATCACAGTGTGTTGCATGGTAATGTGAGAAGTTTTCTCCAATGCTTTGGCTATTGCGGCAACATGACATGTGCATGGTGGATGTCCTCTTTCTATGTTATCTAATGTTGAACTGTAGTACATTAGAACTGACCGTGACCTTGTACCTTCCCCCTTCTGATACAGCATGGCATTTACAATTTTGTGCTGTTCAGAAATATCCAAGTGAAATGGGTAAGTGTAATCAGGTGGTTTGAGTGAACATGCATGTAACATCAGTTGTTTTAGTTCAATAAATGCACCCTCGGCTGAAGTAGTCCATTGCAATGGTGATGTGAGATTTTTGTGTCCTGCTTCCTTAAGAAGATCGCACAGGGGTTGAATGAGCGCAGTGTAATTTTGGACGAAATTTTTGCTGTATCCAGTAAGACCTAAAAATGACATTTCCCTCACAGTGCACGGTTTAGGGTGTGAGAGGACTGATGACCTTTGTGATGGAGACACCACGGAGTCACCAAATGTGATTAGCCTGCCCAAATAATGAACTCTGGGGTGACAACACTGTACCTTTTTGTGGCTTAGTTTGTAGCCTTCCTGGTAAAGATGTTTCAAGAGGATCTCCATGGCTGAAAGCACAGAGGCAGCAGTAGGGCCTGCTAATAACAAATCATCAACATACTGTAACAACAATGTGCCAGGGGGCAGGAATAAATCCTGCAAATGTTGACACAGTATGTGATTAAAAATGGCTGGTGAGTCAACAAAACCTTGTGGTGCTGTATGTGTATTGCCGACCCTGGTAGGTGAATGCAAAAAGAGAACTGCTTTCTGCATGTGGTAGAATGCTGAAAAAAAAAACATTAGAAATGTCCACCACAGTAAAAAAAAAAAATTAAAAAAAATTTGTGCTGTGGTATAATGCTATTCAGAAGCAGATAAGGATTTGGAACAGTGTAATTCGTAGGAACGACGACAGAATTGTCAGGTCTCAGGTCCTGTACCATCCTGTAGTCCGTTTTGCTAGGTTTCTCTACAGGAAAAATTGCTGTGTTCCATGGGGACTGTGTTGGCACTAGAACCCCTGCCTGAAGAAGACCTTGTATTGTTCCTGCTATGCCTATCTCCTTCTCTTTTGTGAGAGGATACTGTGCTCACTATATTGGTTAAGTATTTGTTTTTAGTGAGATTTTGACTAGTGAACAAGTAATCAGGCCAACATCTGCAGAGACGTCTGACCATAGAGAGGGGGGCAGAGCATCCAAAAGTGCACCAGAATCTGGATAGTCAGTGTTTTCTCTACCATGTGTTCTATCTAGGTGCAATGTTTGTAGAGTGGCCTGAATTGTGACATTTCTTGAGATGTGATAGCAATCAGCAGATGGTGAGTAATGCAGGTCCCTACACTGTGTGACAACCCAGTCAGTCAACTTAAGACAGTTTTTCACCATTGGTCCCAGTGCCCTTGCTTCCTGCCCTGCGGACACCCCCAGTGTGACATGGGGTGCAGCAGTGTCCAAGAGGGCATACGAAGGCAACAAGTCCTTGTCCAGATAAACTGCAGCAGTGACTCCTTGTGGACCCACATAAATATCCTTTGCACACCAAGTCCTGTACCCCCACCAAACTCTCCCATTGATCATCATGTGAGTAATTCATTGTACAGTGGAGTGGATCATGTGTGTGTGTGTGTGGGGGGGGGGGGGTCATATGGTCGAACAGAGTCTGTCCATGGGGCCCATGCAATATATTTGCCTACCAGTTGATTTTTGTCAGGGCTCACATCATTCAGCTGTAGCTACCACACAGTTGCAAAAGAAGTTTGATCTTCCTCTGTGTCTGCTTCCTGTATTTGCAGCTGTGAAGCATTTAGGGAAGTAGACAAATCTGATGTGTACCGGATCATAGTCCCATCTGGCAGACACACAACAGTTCCAGAAGAAGCAAAATAGATGTGTGCCCTCACTTTCAGCAATACATCTCTTCCCAAGAGATTTACAGGACAGTCTGGTGAATAGAGAAAAGAGAAGACAAAATCCAGTCCAGCCAATGAACAGTTCAGTGGTACTTAGAAAGGGAGACGTTTCGGGGTCCCAGAGATGCCAACAGCTGATGTATAGTTAGTGGACAGGGGTAGAGAAGTTGATATTGATGAAAAGCAAGCCCCTGTGTCCACCATAACTTCATAAGTCTTGTCTGCCACCGTGAGGGATAGCATTGGATCCGAAAGTGCTCCCCCTTCAGTGTGGCTTTCTAGGCTCCGTCATTGTTGACTAGGCATCATGCTCTGGTTGGGAGCCATGTGTGATTGCTGAGGCAGCTGTATCTGCTGTGGCTGATCTGGCCACACCCCGGGTGCTGGAGGTGAGGTGAGTGCGTAATTTGTCCAGACACTTCCTCTGCCAATAGGTGGAGCTCTACAACCACGAGCCCAATGGCCTCTTTTGCCACACCACAGGCACATGTCACTGGGTGGGCCTGATGGTCTTATGCTTCCTCTGTATGCACCTCTACCATGTACTCTTTGTGGTGGGTGGGAATACCATTGTTGTTGGGGTGCCAGTACAAAGGGCTCAACGGGGACGGGGCCAATAATGGCCTGAGGGGTTGCCACTGTAACAGCTGGAGCTTGTCCAGTATTTTTTTTGTTTTTTTCTTTATTCACCACATCCCTAGCTGCTTTCAGCTGGTCTTTTACCAGCTGATTAGCTAGATCTGCTATTTCTGTCTCTTTTTCATCTTGGTTTTTTTTTTTATTGTTTTGTCTCACATAATGATGCACATGAGACAGCCATTCTGCCCAGGGGCGGGTGTTTAAGCCCACTACCCCCTCTAGTGCGGCTCTAACAGGTGGTAGTACCGAGGTCTGTACAACATTGCAGAATACCGCCTGTGTAGTTGCATTATTGCGTGGGTTTTCCCCAGTCATGTCAGTCCAGAATGCCAAACACCTATCCACATAGGCTCCTGCTTTCTCTCCTTTTTTCATGGGAATATCTGTTAGTTCAGCGCTAGTGAGATCTACAGGGAACACCCCTCTCATAACTACAAAAATATTATCACTGTGCTGTCTGAATGGAGCCTTATCAGGCTCATTTGTGGTGCCAGCCTCTTCCCCTCTGTTTTTTGAGCATAGGGGCTGAGGTGTGAGTAGCCACTATTCTCCTGATATCTGCCAAACACAAACAGCAACCAACTGTGGCCTCCTGTATAGCTTTTATCCACGGAGATGCTCCCAAGGTCAGTGGAGACAATGTGTCACAAATGCCTTTAAGGTCCTTAAAGGACCATTCTGAATATTGTGCTGCCCCAGTTTCAGTAGCTATCACAGGTATGTGCTTATAATCTAGCTTATATATAGCAGCTACTTGTAAACACGTGTGCTGAGGTGCCTTTTCGGTCAGATTTTCTGTTGTAGCTCCACAATCATCATAGTTCCACTGTTTTTGTGTGCCTGTAGGTACATTTTTGTCTGTGTAATCAGTCATTTTCTTAGGGGTGTTTCCCCCAGTAACAGATAAATTTTGTAGTCTAGCTCTAGCCTCTGCTAAAGATCTTTGTAATTTGTTCATTGCAGCCCCTAAATCATCCCTCTCATTTTCTGTTTTCAGTTTTGTTGAGGGGGTGAAGGTGGCAGCTGTCCCCAGTTTGTCAAGGGACTCCTCCACCTTCTCTCTGTCATAAGGGTGATCGTGATGACCTAGTGAATCTATAGGTGTTAGTTGGTTAATAATTTGTTGTACTGTATCTGCAGCTTTGTTGCTGTCTCCTGTGGTTAGCATTGGCCTCATGTGAAGCACCCCTGTTACTGCAGAATCAGAATCAGAATCAGGTTTATTGCCATTGTTCATGTGATACACAAACTAGGAATTTGTCTCGGTGCCATGCTGCAACATTAAAAACATAATGAGAAAAAGGGATAAACTAAAAAACTAAAGGACTAGAAACGTGCAATAAGTGTAGAAAAATAAGTAATAATAAGTAATAATAATAATACTAGTAATAATGAGTAGTACTAGTCAAAGCAGTTTTAAAAAATTAGCATGTAGCAGATAATGTGAAGTACCACATAGTGCAGTCAATAATGCAACAGAAAAACAGTGATGATTGACATGAGTCTGGTTGAGCTGCTGTACATAGTGCACGAGAGTCAAAAGTCACTTAGTGTTCAGCAGTCTGATGGCAGAGGGGAAAAAGCTGTTCATGTGCCGGGAGATTTTAGTCCGAATGGACCGAAGCCTTCTACCTGAGGGGAGGGGGGCAAACAGCACGTGACCAGGATGTGAAGGATCGGCTATGATCCGGCCAGCACGCCTCCAGGTCCTGGAGATGTACAGGTCCTGGAGAGATGGGAGCTTGCAGCCTATCACCTTCTCAGCAGTGCGCACGACGCGCTGCAGCCTTAGTCTGTCCCTGGCAGTGGCTCCTGCGTACCACACAGTTATGGAGGAGGTGAGGATGGACTCGATGATGGCCGTGTAGAACTGCACTAACATCTTGGTGGGTAGCTTGAGCTTCCTCAGCTGCCGCAGAAAGAACATCCTCTGCTGGGCCTTTTTGATGAGGGAGCTGATGGTTGGCTCCCATTTGAGGTCTCGGGTGATGGTGGTGCCCAAGAAGCGGAAGGAATCTGCAAAGGTGATGGGAGAGCCTGTGATGGTGAGGGGGGGCAGGGGGGATGTGACTTTCCTGAAGTCCACAATCATCTCCGCTGTCTTCAGAGCATTCAGCTGCAGGTTGTTGTGGCTGCACCAGGACACCAGCTGGGCCACCTCTTCCCTGTAGGCGGACTCGTCACCGTTGGAGATGAGCCCGATGAGGGTGGTGTCGTCCGCAAACTTAATCAGCTTAACAGACTGGTGGGAGGAGGTGCAGGAGTTGGTATAAAGGGAGAAGAGTAGGGGGGAAAGTGCACAGCCCTGGGGTGATCCAATGCTGATGCTAACAGAGTTTGAGACAGACTTCCCCAGCCGCACATGCTGTCTCCGGTCTGTCAGGAAGTCGGTGAGCCACCTGCAGAGGGAGTCAGGCACGTTGAGCAGGGACAGCTTGTCCTGGAGCAGATCGGGGCGGATGGTGTTGAATGCGGAGCTGAAGTCCACAAACAGAATCCTGGCGTAGGTTCCCGGGGAGTCCAGGTGCTGCAGGATGGAGTGGAGGGCCAGGTTGACTGCGTCGTCCACAGACCTGTTAGCTCGGTAGGCACGGTAGGCACTGCATTTACCATGTCATGGTTTTCTTTAATAAATGTAGTAAGGGGCATTTGTTTGGAGAGCATGTTTACACACTCTACATATGGGCTTGACTGCGACACACAAGAAGCTGGGTTAGCTGTTGGAGGAGATGAGGCAACTTTGCCATAATGAGGTGGTTTCTCACTGTCCTGTTTTTGCTTAATTGGCTGGAAGGTCACTTTTCCATTGTCACTTACAACTACCTGTCCTTCTTTCAATGCTGCCACAAGTTTAAGAATGTAACACATAGCCCTGGTCTTTTCCTTCTGTTTCCTGGAATTTGTTCTTAATTTTTCCATATTTAGGATTTCCTGCCTTAACATAATTTTCCTCTGCAGTGAAATAACTTTGCACAATTATCTGCAGAATTTCTACGTTTGGTTGACTGAGGCATGTTTTTTTCTTACCCTGGTAAAAATCCTTGACTCTGCATGTCACCCACTGCTGAAACTTTCTGACTTCCTTTTTTCTGTCTGCCACATCTGTCTGCCTTTCAATAGCCTTTTCTGTCCTCTCACCTACAGTGGGGCAAAAAAGTATTTAGTCAGCACCAATTGTGCAAGTTCTCCCACTTAAAAGATGAGAGAGGTCTCCAATTTTCATCATAGGTATACCTCAACTATGAGAGACAAAATGAGAAAAAAAAATCCAGAAAATCACATTGAAGGATTTTTAATGAATTAATTGGTAAATTCCTCAGTAAAATAAGTATTTGGTCACCTACAAACAAGCAAGATTTCTGGCTCTCACAGACCTGTAACTTCTTCTTTAAGATGCTCCTCTGTCCTCCACTCGTTACCTGTATTAATGGCACCTGTTTGAACTCGTTATCAGTATAAAAGACATCTGTCCACAACCTCAAACAGTCAGACTCCAAACTCCACTATGGCCAAGACCAAAGAGCTGTCAAAGGACACCAGAAACAAAATTGTAGACCTGCACCAGGCTGGGAAGACTGAATCTGCAATAGGTAAGCAGCTTGGTGTGAAGAAATCAACTGTGGGAGCAATTATTAGAAAATGGAAGACATACAAGACCACTGATAATCTCCCTTGATCTGGGGCTCCACGCAAGATCTCACCCCGTGGGGTCAAAATTATCACGAGAACGGTGAGCAACAATCCCAGAACCACATGGGGGGACCTAATGAATGACCTGCAGAGAGCTGGGACCAAAGTAACAAAGGCTACATCAGAAACACACTACGCCGCCAGGGACTCAAATCCTGCAGTGCCAGACGTGTCCCCCTGCTTAAGCCAGTACATGTCCAGGCCCATCTGAAGTTTGCTAGAGAGCATTTGGATGATCCAGAAGAGGATTGGGAGAATGTCATATGGTCAGATGAAACCAAAATAGAACTTTTTGGTAAAAACTCAACTTGTCGTGTTTGGAGGAGAAAGAACACCATACCTACTGTGAAGCATGGGGATGGAAACATCATACTTTGGGGATGTTTTTCTGCAAAGGGACCAGGACGGTTGATCCGTGTAAAGGAAAGAATGAATGGGGCCATGTATCGTGAAATTTTGAGTAAAAACCTCCTTCCACCAGCAAGGGCATTGAAGATGAAACATGGCTGGGTCTTTCAGCATGACAATGATCCCAAACACACTGCCCGGGCAACGAAGGAGTGGCTTCGTAAGAAGCATTTCAAGGTCCTGGAGTGGCCTAGCCAGTCTCCAGATCTCAACCCCATAGAAAATCTTTGGAGGGATTTGAAAGTCTGTGTTGCCCAGCGACAGCCCCAAAACATCACTGCTCTAAAGGAGATCTGCATGGAGGAATGGGCCAAAATACCAGCAACAGTGTGTGAAAACCTTGTGAAAACTTACAGAAAACGTTTGGCCTCTGTCATTGCCAACAAAGGGTATATAACAAAGTATTGAGATGAACTTTTGTTATTGACCAAATACAGTGGTACCTCTACTTACGAAATTAATTCGTTCCGGAAGTATTTCCGTAACGTGAAATTTCCGTAAGTAGAGACGCGTTTTACATGTAAATGCCCTAATCCATTCCAAGCCCCCCAAAATTCGGGCATAAATTTTTTATAAATCATAAAAACGCATCAAAACATGTAACAAATACATGTTACAATTAGATTACTGCACAATAAACATAAAATGAGAGTTGTAATTTAAAAAAACAAAGAATAAAGTATAAAGTAAAGAATAATAAAAATTATGTTCATTTACCTTTTAACTGCTATCGTCGTCGTCGTCACCTTTTGCCTTCTTTGGTTCATGTTCTCTCTCATCAGTGGTTTTTCCTGACGTTTTCTGAAGAACCGATCCAAGGACGTTTGCTTTTGTCGGCCTAGCACTAGCATAGCATTGGCTATGCTAGGTGATAGCCAATGGCAGAGCAGCTACAGGTATGTTCACGTTCGGTAAACTACGGGAGCTGCGAGGAGCGCATACTTTTTTGCCTTTCGTACCCTGAAATTTCTTTCGTAACAAGAGGCAATATTTTCCCGTTGAGGCGTCTCGTAACCTGAAAATTCTGTATGTAGAGACGTTCGTAAGGAGAGGTACCACTGTACTTATTTAACTGAGGAATTTACCAATTAATTCATTAAAAATCCTTCAATGTGATTTTCTGGATTTTTTTTTTCTTATTTTGTCTCTCATAGTTGAGATATACCTATGATGAAAATTGGAGACATCTCTCATCTTTTAAGTGGGAGAACTTGCACAATTGGTGGCTGACTAAATACTTTTTTTACCCCACTGTACTTCCTCCACAGTAAAAAATGGTTTTGATAATGCCATAGTTAGCAGGTTCTCTATACAAACTATGGGAAGAAAGTTAGTAAATATTTACAATCCCTAGGGTCCAAACTCCAGATCCCTGAATTCCTTTCTACAATTCTGGCCACGTCCGGCTTCTCCTTGGATCCTGTCGATTCCAAGCGGGTGTGGCCAACTCAGAATTAGTGGAAAACAGGATCTTTTGTTTCTGGTGGGCCAAAAAATATTCACATTTCCTGGGGCTTTCGCCTTTATTTCCAAACTCACAAAAATGCACTTCCCCTTATTCCAGACAACCAGAAATGGGAATTCAGGATCAGAGCTAGTCTCTTTCACCCTACACCACTCTTCGTGTCTTAAATTGGGATATAAGAAGTTAACCACCCACACATTTATCCCCACAAGATTTACAGAGGCAACACAATGTCAACATACACAATATCTGCAGAAGTAGTTGTGTGATTGTGTCTTTCCCTTTGCTGCTCAATACTATGGGCTCTTTAACCAGTTTAACTCTATAACAGTGGCTAATTTACCTTGGCTCACGTCCGATAACCAAAACCACTGATAGCGTATTATAAAGGTCAGTCCAACTGATTTTATCAAACTGGCCAAACACAATTACTCACTATTTGTTGGTGCTTAAGTTTCTTGTATTGTGCCGTATATTCCTTATATTTGTTATGATGACACAATTCACTCACTATTTGTTTTTACTTAAGATTCTGGTGTTGTCATATATTCTTTAAATGCCCATTATTTCCATTCATATATTACTCAGTTGTTGTTTGTAATTGATATTCTTGTAATATATAGTACGTCTTTTCAGTATCGATACTTCTTATTCTCTATAAAAGGCGGCTTATTAATCTGACCCTAAAATGTACCAATGACTAGACAGTTCATTCATATTATCCTAAAATGTAAATGATTAAAATATTCTCTGCATGTTCTTAATTCTTCAAAAAATGACATTAAATTCTCAAATTTCTGTTAAAAATTCTCCATCCATCCGTCTTCTTCCGCTAAATCCTTTTTGGGTCGCGGGGGGGGGGGGGGCTGGAGCCTATCCCAGCATCTTTGGGCGAGAGGCAGGGTACACCCTGGACAGATCGCCAGTCCATCGCAGGGCCAACACAGAGACAGACAACCATTCCGTGGGCTGCACGGTGGCGCAGTGGTTAGCACTGTGGCAGCACAGTTTTACCCTCGGCCGGGGGATCGCGGGGACCGTGAGATCGTGGGTTCGATCCCTGCCCCCGGCCAACAGTGATCTGTGTGGAGTTTGCATGTTCTCCCCGTGTTTGCGTGGGTTTACTCCGGGATTTCTCCGGTTTCCTCCCACATGCCAAAAACATGCAGATTAGGGAGTTAAGGGGCGCTTGCGCACGCAGCGACCGGCAGCTGGTGGTTTGTCACCAGACTGCAAAACAAATCTACCTACGGGTACAAAATAAGTTAAAAAAAAAAAAAAATTCACTCTCACAGTCATACCTAAGGACAATTTAGAATCCCCACTTGATGCCAATTAACTTAACTTGCATATTTTTGGCATGTGGGAGGAAACCCACGTAGACACGGGGAGAACATGCAAACTCCACACAGATCACTGTTGGTCGGGGGCTGGGATCAAACCCCCGGCCAAAGGTGAGTTGCTGTGCTGCCGCAGTGCTAACCACTCCTCCACCGCGCTGCCCTGTTAAAAATTGTAATTATCAAATTTTTAATTTCTGGTAAAATTATAATTATGACAAAAAGACTTACTTCTACTGCATATTGCAGACAATCCTACAGAGATTTGTTTAAAAAGGTTCCCTGCTCACCTTGTTAATATGGGCCCAGAATTGTCTGCAATAGACAGGTGAAAGCTTTTCGGCCGGTCACCTCCAATGCCTGTCAATGGAGTGGGCCAACTGGCCAATCACGTCGGCAGTCACCAGGTTGTAAAACTTTCTGTTCTGAAAAGTGTGTTCAAAAATTGAACAGTTAGCACAAAACCATTTAAAATTCACCAGAGGATTAAAAATCACAAAAGTACTACTGTATTTCTCAACTTATCTGTTTATTGAAGCATGCAGAGAATATCATAGCTGTGAGGTCTTCGTCCCAGCACAACCTGATAGTGAAGACCACCGAAAATGAAAGATTAAGGTATATAATATCTTCTGGTTGAGGGGGTGTCCCCCGCAACCCCCACAATGGCTTTCTCGTTGAGCTGGTAAGGACTGCTGACTCCATCAGATGTCCCCTCCTCTGGAACGGTCTCTGGCAGATGTTTTCCTGTTGATGCTCCACTGTCTCCTCTTGGTTCCTCTGTCTCCTTTCGGTTTCTTATATCACAACCCTTAACAACCCAGGTTCATCTTTCTATTTTTCTATATGTAAGCAGAAGCAAGTACTTCATTGCTAGGCAATAGAGGGTGTTTGTGTGCAGAGCTAAAAAAAAAACCCACATCCTGTTTATGTATGCTGTAAGCTGTGAAATCTTTTAACTGACATTTAGAACAAGCACATTGTGTAAAAATATTTAATATCCTAACTTATCTCAACATTTCTATCACACTACCTTCATCTATGGTAATGAACTTTGGGTAACGACCAAAAGAATGAGATCACAGATACAAGTGGCTGAAATGTGCTTTCTCCATAGGGTGGCTGGACTCCCCCTTAGAGATAGGGTGAGGAGCTCAGTCATCCAGGAGAGGATCAGAGTAAAGCCAGTGCTCCTCCACATCAAAAGGAGTCAGTTGTGGTGGTTTGGGCATCTGATCGTAGTAGTTAGATAGGTAGTTAGATGGTAGTAGTTAGTAGTAGTAGTAGGGTAGTTAGATGGTCCAGTCGTTTGCTTGGTGAGTCACAGCTGAGTCACAGCTGAGCCTGACATCCCTGTACACCAGACAGGTACAGAGGATTGCTACCTCCATTTTAAATGATGATTCCCACTCTTTGCACTGCCACTTTCAGCTTCTCCCCTCAAGACGGAGGTTTGTTGTCCCAAAAAGTAAAACCCAGCGCTACAAAAACAGCTTTGTTCCTGCTGCTGTCAAAGAGTTGAACAAGTTGTTACAATATATTGCACATAATTTAGTTACCTATTTATTAATTTCATTTTATATTTACTTCTTTTTGTAGGTTTATTATTTGGGTTCTAAATCTTTTATTGGGTTTTAGACTTCTGAGTTTTTAACCTCTTTGACTAGTCTTTAACTTTTTAATATGACCCTTTTCTCTTATCTGGTTTTTCTCTCATCTCTTTGTCTTATATCCTGATTGATGGAGCCTTGAGTATTTTTATCATGTTTGTAGTCAGCTTCATGTGTGCCTGTGTTTGTGTTTATGTTGAATGTAATTGTGGTTTGTAAATACGGATATCACCTGACTGCAAAACAAATCTACCTACGGGTACAAATAAAGTAACCTGAACCTGAACCTGAACCTGAACGTGATCAGGATGCCTCCCACTTGAGTTGTTTCAGGCACTGGGAGGCGACCCTGGGGAAGACCCAGAATGCACTGGAGAGACTCTGTCTCTCAGCTCTCCTGGGTACACCTTGGTATACTCCCTGAAGAGCTGAAGAAGGTGGCTGGGGAGAGGGAAGTCTGGGTTTCTCTGCTTGAACTGCTGCCCCTGCAACCTGGACCTCTGGACAAGCAGTAGATGATGGATGGATGGATGATGGATGGATGGAACTTTTGCACAAATCTGTTGTTGTTCAGCAGTTACTGTATATTTACAACAGAATAAACAAAATATTTTCATAATAATGAGTTAAATAGGGGAACCATGTGATTAGAAATACGGATATGAAAACTACTGCATGCCACAGGGGTGAAATCAAAACAGAAATTATAGCAGAAGCCTATTACAGTGGTGGTCAGCGCAGGCTTCAGAGTGCTCTAAATGTTCAGTTTCGGACAGTTTCTATCCCCCACTGGTTGAAACGCAAAGGGGTCGACAAGCCCTTTGGTTGAAGACCGAAGGGGGATTATGTTATGGGTCAGTCTGTCCGTCTGTCCCACTTTTGTGAAATCAACTCCTCCTCCAGTTTTGGTCTGATTGTTTTGAAACTTGGTACCATGGTTTGATATACTCTGATGATGTGCATATTGCAATTTCACTCTCATCAGATGACCTTGAGGTCAAAGGTCAGGTCAGATTTTTCCCTAAATCTTCTAAACACAATAAGTACTGAAAGAAATGATGTAGGCTTTTCAAATCAATACAGTAGTTGTATGTAATGCACATCTTGGACAACTTACACCCTGACCTTACTATGGGTTTGGGGTCAAGGGGTCAAAGGTTCAAAGTTAACATTGCAGTTGCACTATGGTAAAAGATAGATAGATAGATAGATAGATAGATAGATAGATAGATAGACAGATAGATAGTGGTGTGAAAAAGTGTTTGCCCACTTCCTGATTTCTCATTTTTTTGTACGTTTGTCACACTTAAATGTTTCAGATCATCAAACACATTTAAATATTGGACAAAGATAACACAAGTAAACACAAAATGCAGTTTTTAATTGAAGGTGTTTGTTATTAAGGGTAAAAAAAATCCAAACCTACATGGCCCTGTGTGAAAAAGTAATTGCCCCCCCTCCCCCCATTAAAACATAAATTAACTGTGGTTTACCAGATCTTTGAAAGCTGAGTTCAATTTTCTACCCATTTCTAAAGCTTTGGGACTCCAGCAAACCACAGTGAGAGCCAGTATCCACAAATGGCAAAAACATGGAACAGTGGGGAATCTTCTCAGGAGTGGCTGACTGATCAAAATTACCCCAAGAGCACAGTGACGACTCATCCAAGAGGTCACAAAAGACCCCACAACAACATCCAAAGAACTGCAGGCCTCACTTGCCTCAGTTAAAGTCAGTGTTCATGACTCCACCATAAGAAAGAGACTGGGCAAAAATGGCCTGCATGGCGGAGTTCCAAGATGAAAACCACTGTGCAAACCACTGAGCAAAAAGAACATAAAGGTTCGTCTCAGTTTTGCCAGAAAACATCTTGATGATCCCCAAGACTTTTGGGAACATACTCTGTGGACTGACGAGACAAAAGTTGTGTGGTGGAAGGTGTGTGTCCCATTACATCTGGCGTAAAAGTAACACAGCACTTCAGAAAAGGAACATCATACCAACAGTAAAATATGGTGGTGGTAGTGTGATGGTCTGGGGCTGTTTTGCTGCTTCAGGACCTGGAGGACCTGCTGTGGTAAATGGAACCATGAATTCTGCTGTCTACCAAAAAATCTTGAAGGAGAATGTCCAGCCATCTGTTCGTGACCTCAAGCTGAAGCGCACTTTGGTTCTGCAGCAGGACAGTGATCCAAAACACACTAGCAAGTCCACCTCTGATTGGTTTAAGAAAAACAAAATGAAGACTTTGAAGTGGCCTAATCAAAGTCCTAACCTGAATCCGATTGAGATGCTGTGGCATGACCTTAAAAAGGCGGTTCATGCTCGAAAACCCTCCAATGTGGCTGAATTACAACAATTTTGCAATGGTGAGTGGGCCAAAATTCCTCCACAGCACTGTAAAAGACTCATTGCCAGTTATCACAAACGCTTGATTGCAGTTGTTGCTGCTAAGGGTGGCCCAACCAGTTATTAGGTTTAGGGGGCAATCACTTTTTCACACAGGGCCATGTAGGTTTGGAATTTTTTTTCCCCTTAATAATAAACACCTTCATTTAAAAACTGCATTTTGTGTTTACTTGTGTTAGCTTTGTCTAATATTTAAATTTGTTTGATGATCTGAAACATTTAAGTGTGACAAACATACAAGAAAATGAGAAATCAGGAAGGGGGGAAACACTTTTTCACACCACTGTAGATAGATATACTTTATTGATCCCAAACTGGGAAATTTCAGTGCTACATTTTCCATTGCAAATGCTACATTTACTGTTACTATCCACCTTATTCCTGGGGGTGCTGCTGTAAGAACGATTATGGGCGGAGCTTCCGGTTTCGGCTGACGTAGTGTTAAATCAGTCAGTAAGGGTGGAGTAGCAGGGACATTTAAAATAGCGTTTTTAAAAGTTTTTCAAATTCATTTTAATGTATAGTCCATACACGTGTTTTGCACTCAAGTGGCAGCTAATTTCAGCACTTGTAGTTTTTGCATTTTTGAATGTTTTTGCGTAGTTCTGGTACTTTGTTTTTGCGTAGTTCTGGTACTTGCTGCTGTTCATGGTGTGAGGTTCTTCACAGATAAGCACAGCTAAATCTGTGTCTTCAACAGCAATGAATAGATCATGTACTGAAGACTAAGGGATTGTTCGTGTGATCAGTGGTACAGACACAACAGCACGAGGTATGTTTTCACTTGTATGAATGTCACAGATCTGACGTTTTACCCTGAATTTAAAATGCCCAAGCAAGGTGTTGTGGTCCTTTGTGGCTCTGACTAGACTCTACGTCTGCTCTGAGGTAAATTTGATTATATGCAACATATTTTAACAAAATGCCTCCGACTTTATTGCGGTGGAGACACTGATTGTCTCAGAGCTTTTATTTGTTTACAGCGTTAGCATCTTAGCAGCAACGCTAACAAACGGAACTACTGTCTGTGAGGCCACTTTTAAAGGACATCTTCCTATCCCTAGATTGTCGTGGGAAGTGGTATGATTATATTACTGTTTTTGAGGTCCAAAAGGCCGTGTTCCCACATTTCTGATGCCGAAGTCATTGTTTTTTAACAAGTAAAAGTGTCCCGTTTGACTTCCGGTTATGGCTGCCACGTAGGACGGACGTGTCTCGCTCTGCTCTGCTCCTGGAAAAAAAAAATCGGCAAATAACTCTCTCATTTGGGACAGAACGTATCCCAGCAGTAGGTTCACCACCTGCAGGAGGGATCATGGAAGTCCGGTGCTATGTGGATTAGGTGGCAGTCAAAGGCGGAGACCTTGGCGGACTGATCCCAAGCTTTCTAAACTGGCTTTTGGTACGTGGAATGTCACCTCTCTGGTGGGGAAGGAGCCTGAGCTGGTGTGCGAGATTGAGCGATACCGGCTAGATATAGTCGGCCTCACCTCAACACACAGCTCCGGTTCCGGAACCAGTCTCCTGGAGAGGGGCTGGAGCTTGGCCTTTTCTGGAGTTGCCCCGGGCGAGAGGCGACGAGCAGGGGTAGGTATTCTTGTATCGCCCCACCTTGCTGCCTCTATATTGGAGTTTTCCCCGGTGGACGAAAGGGTTGCTTCCCTGCGCCTTCGGGTTGGGAAACGGGTCCTGACCATCATTTGTGCCTATGCACCAAATGATGTTTCAGAGTACCCACCCTTTTTGGAGTCTGTGACTGGGGTGCTGGAGGGTGCTCCTCCTGGAGACTCCATTGTCCTACTGGGGGACTTCAATGCGCACGTGGGCAACGACAGTGAAACCTGGAGCGGGGTGATTGGGAGGAACGGCCTGCCCGATCTGAACCCGAGTGGTGTTCAGTTATTGGACTTCTGTGCTAACCACAGTCTGTCTATAACGAACACCATGTTCAAGCATAAGGGTGTCCATATGTGCACCTGGCACCAGGACACCCTAGGCCGCAGGTCGATGATCGATTTTGTTATCGTATCATCAGACCTGCGACCGTATGTCTTGGACACCCGAGTAAAGAGAGGTGCAGAGCTGTCAACTGATCACCACCTGGTGGTGAGTTGGATCCGATGGCAGGGGAGGAAGCCATTCAGACCTGGTAGACCCAAACGTATAGTGAGGGTGTGCTGGGAGCGTCTGGCTGAGGCCCCTGTCCGGGAGGTCTTCAACTCCCACCTCCGGAAGAACTTCAACCACATTCCGAGGGAGTCTGGAGACATGGAGTCTGAATGGGCCATGTTCTCCACCTCTGTTGTTGAAGCGGCAGCCCAGAGCTGCGGCCGCAAGGTGGTCGGTGCATCTCGTGGTGGCAACCCCCGAACCAAGTGGTGGACACCAGTGGTGAGGGGGGCCATTAAGCTGAAGAAGGAGTCCTATCAAGCTTGGTTGGCTTGTGGGACTCCCGAAGCAGCTGAGGTGTACCGGCAGGCCAAGCGGAGTGCAGCTCGGGTGGTTGCTGAAGCAAAAACCCGGGTATGGGAGGAGTTCGGTGAGGCCATGGAACAAGACTTTCGGTCGGCTTCAAAGAGATTCTGGCAAACTGTTCGGCGGCTCAGGAGGGGAAAGCAGCTCCCCGTCCACACTGTGTATGGTGCGGATGGGACACTGTTGACTTCAACTGGGGATATCGTCGGGCGGTGGAAGAAATACTTCGAGGATCTCCTCAATCCCACTGATACGCCTTCCACAGAGGAAGCAGGGTTTGGGGACGAGGGGGATGACTCGCCTATCACAGGGGCTGAGGTCGCCAAGGTGGTTAAAAATCTCCTTGGTGGCCGGGCCCCGGGGGTGGACGAGATTCGCCCCGAGTACCTCAAGGCCCTGGATGTTGTTGGGTTGTCATGGTTGACACGCCTCTGCAACATTGCGTGGAGGTCGGGGGCAGTGCCTTTGGCATGGCAAACCGGGGTGGTGGTTCCTCTCTTCAAAAAAGGGGACCGGAGGGTGTGCTCCAACTTTAGAGGGATCACACTCCTCAGCCTCCCTGGGAAGGTCTATGCCAAGGTACTGGAGAGGAGAGTCCGGCCGTTGGTCGAACCTCGGATTCAGGAGGAGCAATGTGGTTTTCGTCCTGGCCGTGGCACATCGGACCAGCTCTTTACCCTCTCGAGAATTCTTGAGGGTTCGTGGGAGTTTGCCCAACCAGTTTACATGTGTTTTGTGGACTTGGAGAAGGCATTTGACCGCGTCCCTCGTGGATTTTTGTGAGGGGTGCTTCGGGAGTATGGGGTATCGGGCTTGTTGTTACGAGCTATTCGGTCTCTGTACGACCGTTGTGAGAGTTTAGTTCGCATTGCCAACACTCGGTCGGAGTCATTCCCAGTGAGAGTTGGACTCCGCCAGGGCTGCCCTTTGTCACCGGTCCTGTTCATAATTTTTATGGACAGGATTTCTAGGCGCAGCCAGGGAATGGAGGGTGTCATGCTTGGTGACCACAGGATCTCATCTCTGTTGTTTGCAGATGATGTTGTCCTGTTGGCTTCATCCAGCAATGACCTACAGCTCTTGCTGGGACGGTTTGCCGCTGAGTGTGAAGCGGCTGGGATGAGAATCAGCACCTCCAAGTCCGAGTCCATGGTCCTCAGCCGGAAAAAGGTGGATTGTCCTCTCCGGGTTGGGGACAGGCTCCTGCCCCAAGTGGAGGAGTTTAAGTATCTTGGGGTCTTGTTCACGAGTGAGGGGAAAATGGAGCGAGAGATCGACAGACGGATTGGAGCAGCATCTGCAGTGATGCGGACGTTGTACCGGTCTGTTGTGGTGAAGAGGGAGCTTAGTTCTAAGGCAAAGCTGTCGATTTACCAGTCAATCTACGTTCCTACTCTCACCTATGGTCACGAGCTTTGGGTAATGACCGAAAGAACGAGATCGCGGATACAAGCGGCTGAAATGAGCTTTCTCCGTAGGATTGCTGGACTCACCCTCAGAGATAGGGTGAGGAGCTCAGTCATCCGGGAGAGGCTCAGAGTAGAACCGCTGCTCCTCCACATTGAAAGGAGTCAGTTGAGGTGGTATGGGCATCTGATTAGGATGCCTCCTGGACGCCTCCCACTTGAGGTGTTTCAGGCACGTCCCACTGGGAGGAGACCCCGGGGCAGACCCAGGACTCGGTGGAGAGACTATGTCTCCCAGCTAGTCTGGGAACGCCTTGGTATCCCCTCTGAAGAGCTGGAGCAGGTGGCTGGGGAGAGGGAAGTCTGGGCTTCTCTGCTTGAACTGCTGCCTCCGCGACCCAGACCTCCGGAAAAGCGGTAGAAGATGGATGGATGGATGGATGGATGGTATCCCAGCATTTGGGCGAGGATATGTCGGCGAAGCCTAAGGCTGGAAAACCAGGAAAAGGAAAAAGCGAGCCGCCGAAACAGTCCAAATTAACGGACTTTCAGGTCTGTGACGCAGCAAACAAAACTCCATATATGGCGGAGGAGGCTGGCAACGCTGCGATTTCTGCGGGGAATGGCGCAGATGCGCTGATGGCAGCCATGAGTTCAATGAGAGCGGACTTTTCCTCTAGATTTGATGGGATTATGACAGCGTTGGAAGGAATAAGAAAGGAATTGGGTGACTGTGTAGAACGAACGGCGCAGATGGAGCTCCGTCTCGCTAGTGCTGAAGATGACGTCACCCGTCTTCAATTAAAGGTGCGCACTTTGGAAAAAAAAAATAAATCTCTGGAAGATAATATTTTGGATTTGGAATCTCGGTCGAGACAGAATAATTTGAGGCTGGTGGGTCTTCCAGAGGAATCAGAAGGTCGGGACGTATGTTCCTTTCTGGAAAAGTGGATTCCGGAGGTGCTGGGCAGCGAGGAGTTGCAATCAGCAGTGGTTCTGGAAAAAGCACATCGTATTGGCCCACGGAGAGATAAGGGACCGCCGAGGACCTTAATTATGAAGTTTCTTAGCAACAGAGACAGGATGAAGATCTTCAACGCTGCACGTGCTAAAGGAGAGATTAAACACCAGGACCAGCAGGTGCGGTTCTACCCAGATTTGGCCACAGGAATCCAGCAATTGAGGAAGCAGTTTGATCCCGTACGTAAGGAGCTGCGCAACCTTGGGATTCGTCATGGTGTAATCTATCCTGCGAGACTGCTGACCACGTATGAGGGCAGAACCCACATCTTCAAGACCCCAGAGGAGGCGCAGGAGTTCATCAAGAAGATCAAAGAAGAAGAAGAGACTGGTGGGAGCTAAGCATGAACAAAATATAAGGTAGAATAATTAAGCATTTGCACAGGCATCTGACTGACTTGAAGTAAATAGTAAGTTTACAAAATATAGATTGTATTATATATTAAAAAAACAAAACAAAAACAAAACAAACAAACAAACAAACAAAAAACTATGATGTACAAAGTTGTTAAAAATTTTGGAGTTAAGTTGGAAAACTACAGAGGAGAGTTAATGTTACGTCATTAAAAGCAGTAGAGTTAGGGTGATTGGGAGGATGAAGAAGGAGTGGCTTAGGCTGTTCCCCGTGGGTGTGGAACAGTCGATGGCTATATCGGGAGACAGAATTTTTCTTTTGATTTTGGGGGGTTTGCCACAAGTGTGGGAAGGGGAAATTTGTTTGTGTGTAGTTTGTAGGATGAATGTTCAACCACTCATGTTTTTGCTTCTCTGTATGAGCATGTTTACACTGCAAGGTAATCCCAAACTCTCTATTGATCATGGACCAAAGTGTTAATCTTAATTTAACTTCATGGAATTGCAGAGGTCTACAAAATTTAAAAAAACTTAAACAAGTTATGAATAAAATAAAGGACATGGGTTCAAGAATTGTGTTTTTACAAGAAACTCATCTGATAGAGGAGGATGTTAAAAGAATTAGGAGTAGGTGGCAGGGAAGTGTATTCACCTCTTCATTTTCATCCCGAGCCAGGGGAGTTATGACTCTCATACATAAATCAGTTCCTTTTCAAGTGAAAAATGTAATTGGAGACAAATTTGGAAGATATGTAATCATTCAAGGTTCTTTGCTATTAGAAAATATAAATCTTGTGAACTTATATGGTCCCAATATAGATGATCAGAAGTTCTTTGCTAATTTATTTCTCATCTTATCATCACTTACAGGGCAACATATAATAGCAGGGGATTTTAATTGTACATTGAATCCAGGTGTGGATAGATCAACAGGACTGGATTGTACGCACATTGGATGTAGGATGACTATTAATCATTTTATGAAAGAATTGAGATTGTTAGATATATGGAGAGAAATGAAACCACAAGTTAAAGCCTATTCTTGTTATTCCAGTACCTACAAGACATTCTCACGTATTGATTATTTTTTGATTTCCACAGAATTAAGGTCCAAGATTCAAAACTGCTTTTATGATAACATCGTGATCTCTGATCATGCACCCTGTTGTCTAATATATGTAGATAAAAAATTGACAAAGGAATCAGGTAGATGGCAATTTCAGCATAAATGGCTTCAGGATGAGGAATTTGTCAAGTATATAGAAAAACAGATAGACGAGTTCTTTGACATCAATACTACACAAACATCAGCATGTGTAAAGTGGGAGGCTTTCAAAGCTTTTATTAGGGGACATATTATTAGTTATACAGGATCAAAATCTAAGAAGACTCGAGAGGAGAGAGCTAAATTGGAACATAAAATAAAAAATCTTCAGGAAAAAGTGTATGCAGGAAGTGACCCAAGGTTGGAGAATGAATTACTGATTTTGAGAGCTGAATACGACAAAAAATCAGCGAATAGAGCTGCCTCGAGTCTTCTAAGATTGAAACAATCTTTTTATGAACAAGGTGAAAAATCAGGAAAATTATTAGCATGGCAGATTAAACAATTGGAAATTAAAACACCAATTACCAGTATTATAAGTAATGGACAGGTAGTTATAGATCCTTTAGAAATTAATAGAGCCTTTAGAGATTACTATGAAAAATTATATGATACCAAAAATGAACCTGATTTAACAAAACTAAATGGGTTTTTGAACGAACTATCTATACCGTGTATTCCAAATGAAAACAGGGAGATATTGGAGTCTAAAATTAGTCAAGAAGAAGTTGGGCTAGCCATTGATAATATGAAATCAGGAAAAAGTGCAGGACCAGATGGTCTTCCAGTTGACCTTTATAAAAAATTTAAGAATAAATTAATAAAACCTTTTTTGGAAATGGTTTTAGAAGCATTTCAAAATAATAATTTACCATCATACATAAATAATGCCTTAATTATACTGCTGCCAAAACCAGGTAAGCCCTCTAATAAATGTGAAAATATGAGACCAATAAGCCTATTAAACGCCGACCTTAAGATAATCTGTAAAATTTTAGCAAGACGAATACAAGAAATTTTACCAAATATTATTAATCGAGATCAGAATGGCTTTATAAAGGGTAGACAAGGCTTCCATAATGTAAGAAGACTATTTAATATTATTTATTTTAATAAAGAAGCACCGGATACAGCTCTCCTATCATTGGACGCCGAAAAGGCCTTTGATAGAGTTGAATGGCCCTTTCTTTTTGAAGTCCTACAAAGGTTTGGACTTGGAAATAATTTCATAAAATGGGTTCAAATAATATACAATAATGCTACAGCAGAAATCCTAACAAATAACAATATTTCAAAACCAATAAAAATCAATAGAGGATGTCGACAAGGCTGTCCACTTTCACCTTTACTGTTTACTATGGCAATTGAACCTTTAGCGATAGCGATACGTTTACATTCACAAATATATGGAATTAAAGTTGGACCAACAGAACATAAAATCTCCCTGTACGCCGATGATATAATTTTGTTTATGTCGAATCTAAAAAAATCAATTCCAACCTTGTTGAATTTAATAAAGAATTTTGGGGAAATATCAGGATATAAAATAAATAAAACTAAATCTTCAATATTAATGCTAAATGAGACCCAGAGAAATTACCCAGCCCCTGAGGTAAATCAATTCAATGTTGTAAATCAGTTTAAATATTTAGGAATCCAAATTATGCCTAAGCTAGAATCAGTCGCCAGTGTCAACTATGAAGCCTTAATGTCAGATATCAGTGAGTTAACTCAGAGATGGATGTCACTACCAATGTCGATGATCGGGAGAATCAATATACTTAAAAGTAATATTTTACCTAAAATACTTTATTTATTTCAATACATTCCCTTATCACCACCTTTAGATCTATTCTCAAGAATAAAAAAAAAGTTAGTGGAATTTATATGGAACAACAGGAGGGCTAGATTACGTTTGTCTTTATTATATTTACCATTTGATCGTGGAGGTCTGAAATGTCCAAATTTTATGTTGTATTATTGGTCGGCACAACTGAGGTCTATGATATATTATTTTTCATCAAATGATCTCCCTCACTGGACTGAAATGGAATCATACAATTTACCTTTACCTCTTCCCATATTCATATACTCAGATTCGGCAAAAAAATTACAAAAACAAGTTAAAAATCCATTTGTAAAGCATATGATCAAAATATGGTGTGAAGCTAAAAACTATTTAAAAGAACCACAGTTATTGTCACAATTTAGTCCAATATGGGGTAATCAATATTTTAAACCAGGGAGAGCGGACGCTGTATTTAAAGTATGGAATTTAAAAGGGATACAAAAGATTCAGGATTTATATTTGCCATGTGCAGACAACATAATGTCTTTTGAAGAGCTGAGGATCAAATTTAATCTCAATAGAACACATTTTTTTAAATATCTTCAACTTAGAAACTTTATTCGATCAAATCAAAATAAAGCTCTCACTCGACCTATTTATTCATCCTTGGAAAAAATGATGATGAAAGATAGTAAAAGAAAGGGTATTATTTCAGAGTTTTATAACTCATTGACACTATCTTCAAGTGAAAATTCACTGAAAAGATTAAACTACTGGAAAGAAGATCTGCAAATTGAAATTTCAGAGGAACAATGGGAATTGGCTTGTACAGAAGCTCAAACCAAATCAATAAATGCACGCCTTAAATTGATACATTTCAAATGGTTAATGCGGATGTATGTTACACCGGAGGAGTTAAATAGATATAACAAAAATATACCAGATACATGCACAAAATGCATGGAAAGTAAAGGAACCCTATTTCATTGTTTATGGGAATGTAGATTAATAAGAATGTTTTGGGAAGAGGTGAGGGTAACAATTGAAAAAATAATCTCAAAACAAATCATATTGAATCCTAAACTGTTTTTGTTGGGTCTGTACCCAGAAAAGCATAATTTTAATAAAAGTGAAAGAACATTCATAGACCTCAGTTTGCTTAATGCCAAAAAATGTATTGCACTATTATGGAAAAAGACTTATAGACCAGATGTGACTCAGTGGTTAAGACAGATGTTAACAAACCTTCCATTAGAAAGAATAACATATATACTAAAATCAAAGGAAATTGTGTTTGAGAATATATGGAGACCTTTTATTGATTATGTAAAAAATTTAAACATAACTCTTGAAGAAGAAGGTGAATGATGTGTGTGGACCTTGTAAATTCCAAACTGGTGAACATAATATGTATACTTATGTATTGGATTGTCTAGACTAAACAGAGGAGCATTGTTGAAGATTTGATTTCGTTGGTGGTTGTTGGTGTTTTTAGTGCATTTTTTTTTTTTTTTGGTAGTACTTTAGTGTTAGTGTTTGATTGTTTGTATCATGTTTGTTAAAAAAAAAAAAAAGGTTCAATAAAGATATTGTGGAAAAAAAAAAGTGTCCCGTTTCAGTGACGACCATACATTCTAAACTAGTCCCGGAAGTTGCTACCATAATTCACGCAAGGCATCATGGGGGTTAGGAATAAGGTGGATAAAATGAGCAAAGCTAGGGCCACCATACCTGGTACACAGGTTCACCTTGGGATCCTTACCTCTGACTATGGGTTTGGGGTCAAAAGGTCAAAGGTCAACGTTAACATTCCCTATGCTTTATTTCTGTACGAGTAAAGTTAGGCTCACCAAACTTGGTACACAGGTTCACCCTGTGACCCTGAAGTGTGACTATAGTTTTGAGGTCACAATGTCAAAGGTCAACATCAACATGGCTTATAAACTATAGCTCAACAACAAAGAAAGCTAGGGTCACCATAATGGCTACACAGGTTCACCTTGGGATCCTGACCTACAACTATGGGTTGTATACTTTGTTGTATATTCGTGGCTGATGGGTTTATCATAATTTGGTTCTGCCACAGTATTTATATTGAAAAGTTGAAAACTGCTCTGTCAGTATTGGGACAGAGCAATTTTCAAGTATTGGGATCTTCAAAGAAAACAGGCGGGGGATATTGCACTCGCCTCAGAGTGCTCTTGTTCTACTCATGGATCCGTATGATTTCAAACAACACGGATTATATCTGTAATATGATGGTTTTCTTAGATAGGCAACCCCACCAATCTGCTGTTCATAGTTTCTGTTTGAAAAGAAAACACATCAAAAGAGGAGATCTTAAATGTAAATTTAAAAATAGTTAATCTGGGCTATCTCATATCATTAGGTTATTGCTATCTCAAATTTATAAGCTTCTCAGGTTCCTCGGGAAGCAAAAAGATCATTTTTGTAGTCCACACAATCCTTAGTTAAAATTCATTAATTCACATATTTTAAGTTAACATGCCTGCATCTCATCCTCTCTATGTCATGCTCACTCACAGCAGCCCTTGTGCATCGTAGGAGCCTCCACTTGTGTGTTTTGAAGCGTGGCTAAAGGTCAAACATGTTTTTAACAAGAAAGTAACAACTGAGCTGTCAGATCAGCACGTCTCGAGTCTGATCATGTGGTCATCTCGTGTGTGTGTGTGGGTATGAGACTCCTACCTTGTTTGAGCTTGCATCATGCGTGATAGCAGGCGAGATTGGATCGCACAGGTTATGGTCCGTCTGAGCTGTGTGTGTGTAAACAAGCAGTGTTCCACATCCTCTGCTCTCACCTCCATTAGGATAAAGGGAGCTGCAGGTCAGCGGCTGGCATGCAGACACTTCAGCAGGAAGCGTTTTAGAGACACAGAGAGGGACAAACAGGGGACTAAAGATATAGTTTATTTTTGCTCTTGTTGTTGGCTTGATTAACAGTCGAGGAGGCTCAGTATCTCTGTGTTTTGTGTGTGTGTTTTCTCCAGGGAATATACACAATGATAGGATTGTCAGGCTTGCAGAGAATGACAACCAAAACCACAACACAGCTCTGGTTTTCAGGCTAGAGTTACATATAAAACCAATATTAATTAAAGACTTCTTTATTTGTTATGAATTCTCCGTCTCGTTTTGGAAGACGTGCCACTAGCTTGGCCGGGATTATTATTGCTCAGCGCTGGAGTCGGGGGTCAGGAAGATGGAAAATGGTTGCTCTGCAGGGTTAGGTAAATGAAAAAAAGGTTACAAGAGAGACGGATAGCTTCTGAGTGAGAGATGCATACCACAAAGATATGCACGGGAAAAGTCAGTGCCTACGGCAAGCCGTTTTATCATTACTAACTAACTACTAACTAACCTGCACTTATATAGCGCTTTTCTAGTCACAAAGACCACTCAAAGCGCTTTCACTAATACTAACCCTCTATTCTAAGGGCCCATAGGAAACAGATATCTAGGGACAATTTAGAACAGCCAATTAACCTAACATGCATGTCTTTGGATTGTGGGAGGAAACCGGAGCCCCCGGAGTAAACCCACGCAGCACAGGGAGAACATGCAAACTCCACACAGAAAGGTTCCAACCCCTGCCAACCTGGGGATTTGAACCAGGAACCTTCTAGCTGTAAGGCAACAGTGCTAACCACTGCACCACCGTGCTGTCCATTAAAATAAACCACTTTTCTCTCTACAATGAACTTTTATATATCTAAAATTGCCTTCCTCCTAGTCAAAATTAAATTCTTAGTGGTTACAATTGTAAATACAGATATCCATAATAACATTCATGCTACCAAAAATTATATTTCAAGATATCTAAAATGTAGATTGTACTAGTCACAACTAATTTCACGATGTCTGAAAATCTTTAAAATGTTCAAGTGGCCATTTTAACATTTAATAGCTAGCCTGGATATGTATTGTAGATATCAATAATTCAATTTTTCCTGGTAAAAATGAACATTTCAGATATCCACAATGAAATTCTTCCTGTCCATAATGATCATTTCAGATATCTATGACATCATTCTTCCTAGGAGAAAGACATCACTTTCCCCCATTCATGTGTATTGGGTTTTCACTTTCAGATATCTAAAATTACCTTCTTCCTATCTAGAATGAACATTCTGGATATCTGAAATAGAATTCTGACTAGGAGAAACTTTTATTTCAGATATCTACAATCCAATTGTTACTAGTCATAATTCATTTGAGATAGTCAATATGAAAAAAAACAGATATTTAAAACAGCATTGTGGATAGGAGGAATTACAATTATGAATGTCCACAATATTAATTTAGATATCAACAACTGAATTATTCCTAGTTAAAATCCAGTGATAGGTATCCAAAATCACATTTTTTACTAGGCAGAATGTACTTTTTGATATTTAAAATAATATTATTGGTATCTGGAATGTTTTAAAACAGCTTGCCATACAATGCCACCGTCACTCCACAAACATGTAATAAGAAGCTATGCATGGTTAACCCCTTGGTGGTCGGCTTCTCTTTGTCTTTTCCTGTTTGTGTTGATTTTCTATGTATTTCTGTGTTCCATTTCTATGTATTAATCTATCCGAAATAAAGATTCATTCATTTATTCTATGTATTTACTCTGTTTCTTTATCTGTTTTTAATTCCTTGCGTGGAACCATGCATGCTAGTTCCATATTTCTCTTCCCGTTTCATTCTTGTCTTTGTTTTTTTTTTCAAATCCATTCATTCGTCCCTCCTCTTTGGGAAAAGGTTTGTGGTGTCAGTCATGTATGTGCCACAGATGATGGTGTTTATCACTGTTTGCACAGAAACCAGAGCAACTGAAAGGGGAATAAAAACACAAACCACCAAATCATCCTCAGACCAGTGTGCTACACTTCAGACTGCACACAATCACACGGTGGTTTAAGAGTCTCACACACACATTCCCATCACACAGACTGGATTTTGATATGCAATATTCTGTCCCTTTCTTCTCAGTGGTGAAGCAGTGCGAGCGCAGCCCTTGTGGCCGTGGAGCGACGTGTGAAGAAACTCCTGGAGGTTATCGGTGCCTCTGTCCGTCTGGATGGACCGGCAGGACATGTCAGCTGGGTCAGTGGGTCAGAGTTTAACACTGAAATATGTACACATGTAGAACCACTGCCTCTTAATAATGGCAGCATCTAAGATCAGTTCTATTTTTTTTTCTAATACTTGTTATACCCCAAGGCTTAGTCCTCCAACATGGTGTTTAATTTCTGATATATTCACTGACATTATGTACTGTATAAGATCAACTTAAATGCTCAATAGCACTTTGAAAGTATAACCAATAAAAAGAAATATCCTTTTCATCACCATTCAAAGCACAGGCAGCATGGAACACTATTGAATAAACAGAAGAAAAAGAACAAGATCATAAAAAGCTGAATTTGTAGGCATAATTAGTGTTATTGTTTAACTATAATTTACTACACAATGACAATGACACATACTGCAATAAGTGTAAGATGTTCTATTACTCCTTAACTGAACGTTCATTCCTTATTACAGAAATGAAAACTGGAGGGCATCAGGAGAGTGCAAACCTCTGCCAAGGCAGTATAATATGAATGTGAATTTCCCATATTGAGAGTAGGGGGTAGGGAATGAGCGGATGATTTGGGACACAGTCAGTGCAATACACAAGATGTCCTATGATGTAACAGTAGTGACACATGTTTCCCTACTCAGCTCATCTGTATGCAGGCTTCAAGGAGTGACAGTCAGAGCCTGAGCCCAGACAGAGCTCTTGATCGTAACCAGAAATTAATAAGTGGGTGCAAATAAAATAAAGTAAGGAGTAAATACAAAATGGGACATGGACCAAACCACTGTGTCTTTGCTGGTAAGCCAGAGTTATGCCACCTCATCCATTCCATCTTATCTAATACAGACTTTGATACTACTACAGAAAGACCCATTTTGAACTGTTTTTGATCACCCCCCCACCCCAAATAAAAAAAAAAAATCAGCTTGGTGAAACGGTTGAGACTTAAAATGAAAGTAAAGCATCTGATTTATAAGAGCTAGAGGGCACTCAGAGAGTACAGCTCTCTCTCTCTCTCTCTCTCTCTCGTGCGCATGCGTGGGCGTTTGTGGGAGCAGGGGTGTGGAGTGGTGTCGAGTGAGTACTTTAAACTTTGTATTTTCTAACTTTTTCTCTATCTTGTGTGTTTGAGGTGTGTGTGTTTAATATAGTGGGTTGAGTGTGTGTGTGCTGGGGTGTGAGTGTTGGAGTGAGGGTGTTGGGGAACGGTAGCTTCTGCTGCCGGTTTTTCCCGGCCGGCATCATGCCGGTGATTGATGGTGGTGTGGAGTTTGAGCGCTTAACCCGGCGTCATGGTGTGAGAATCCTCCCGACAGTTCCCTGTTCTGTGGAGGAGGCCAGCCTCGCTGTAGGACAGGTGGTTGGGCATGGCAGCATAAAATCAGCATCGAGGATGAACAGCGCAATTGTGATCTTTCTGGATTCGACTGAAAAATCTGATCAGGTGGTGGCACAGGGAGTGGTCATAGGTGACACTTTTACTCCCGTTTTACCGCTGGCGAATCCGTCTAGGAGGATCACCATCTCAAACGCTCCTCCTTTCGTTAAAAATGATCAGCTGATTAGAGAGTTGTCCCGTTTTGGCCAGGTTGTGTCCCCTATCAGAATGGTCTCTCTGGGTAGTAAATCACCCCTGCTGAAGCATGTTGTATGTCACAGGAGGCAGTGTTTCATGGTGTTGAAAGACAGCTCTGCTGAACTGAACGCGTCTTTTAATTTCAGGATTGACGGCTTTAGCTACTTGGTGTTTGCAACATCTGAAACCATGAAGTGTTTTGCGTGTGGCGCAGAAGGCCATCTTATTAGGTCATGTCCTGAAAAGGCGAACACAAAGAGCACTGGCGGTAAGAAAGGTGACGCCGCTGTTTCTGGTGGTCCGGAGGGTAGCGCCACATGTGGTGCGGCGGATGCCGCTGCGGCGCCCGCCTCTGCTGGGGCGGTCGCGTCCGCGTCCGCTTCTACTTCTGCGGGGGCGTCCGCGTCCGCGTCCGCTTGTGCTGGGGCGGCCGCGGCCGCCTCTGCTGGGGTGGCCGCGGCGGGCGCGGTAGTTGTCCCCCCAAACAGTGATGGTGGGGAATTTCTGTCTGGCGGCAGCTCTGATCATTGTGACGAGCCTGTCGCCCGGGGTAAACAGGTGGAGGGTGTAAGTAAAAGTGCAGTTAAACGAAGGAACGTGAATGAACAGACTTTGCAGGTGGGGGAGGAGCGGTTTGAGGCTGTAGCGGACACACAGAGCAAACACTGCATGACAAACGTTGCGTTTCATGAAGAAATGCAGGAATGTAGTTTTGTTGAAGAGGATCCTTTTAAAGCTGCACAAAAAAGGAAAAGTGCGGAAAACTTGCAGAGCTCTGCTAAATCTAGTAGGGTTGGGAATTTAGATTTACTGAATGAGAGCGCTTCTGACGAAAGTGGAGATGAGTCTGAACTGATGCAGACGCAGACGCAGGAGGAGCAAAGCTCCTATTGTTTTACTAAAATTAGGCAATTTCTCCAGGTGACCAAGGGGAGCAGAGCTGTGAAAGTGGAAAATTACTTTCCAGATCTGGAGTTATTCGTGGCATCAGCTCACAAATTTATGAAACTGAATGATGGGAATGAGACTTTCACTGATCAGGAAATTTATCGTTTAAAGAAACTGGTTGCTAAACTGAAATTGCAAATTACTAACAGTCATGTTGACTCTTAGTTTGTTTCTTCCCTTTTATGCTATGTGTGTGTTTTTTTACTGTACCCTATTTTTATCCTTTTTAATGCCCCACCTTAGAATTGGCACTCTCAATATTAATGGGGCCAGGGATGATGTAAAAAGGGCCTCTTTATACAAGCTTTTTAATTTAAAGAAACTTGACGTGCTGATGGTCCAGGAGACTCACAGCACTGTGGACATTGAGAGCCATTGGAGAAAAGAGTGGGATGGCTGCATTTTTTTTAGCCACAAATCCAGTAGCAGTGGGGGGGTGGCTGTACTTTTCTCTAGGGGTTGTGTGCCTGTCTCTTATGAGGTAGAAGAGGTGGTGAGAGGTCATTTCCTCTTATTGAAGGTACAGTTTGAAAACGTGAACTTCGTTTTTATAAACGTGTATGTGCCAACACAGAGAGCAGAGAGGATCAGGGTCTTTGACGTGCTTTCGGATACGGTTAAGTCCTGTGATCCAAATAGTTTTTTTATTTCTGGGGGGTGATTTTAACTGTACATTAAACCACAGACTAGACAGGAACCATCAGGAGCCTCACCCTGCTTCTGCCAATAGGCTGAGAGAACTGGTGAAAACACATGAAATGGCCGATGTGTGGAGATCACATCATGGGGACCAGAGGCAGTACACCTGGAGCCATGTCAAAGATAACCTTTTATCTATGGCTAGGTTAGACCGTTTTTATGGTTTTAAACATCAAATGAGTGTTTTTAAAAATAGTTGTATCTGTCCTGTTGGTTTCACTGATCACTGCCTGCTGTTTTGTTCTGTGTTTATTGAAAATGTAAAGTGTAAGAGTGCTTTTTGGCATTTTAACAATACACTTTTAAATGATGTGTTTTTTAAAGAGGTTTTTCATGGTGTTTGGAAGTCACACAGGGAACAAAAACCCTCTTTTAGTTCTCTCCAATTGTGGTGGGATTTTGGTAAGGCCCAGATAAAACAACTCTGCCAACAGTACACTCAAAATGTCACTCGTAGCTTGACCCAATCCTTGAAAGTTCTGGAGACTGAGGTGGTAGAACTAGAGGAGTTGCTCAGTTCTACAGGAAAACAGGAGCACTTAGAGGCTCTCAAGTCAAAAAGGTCAGCCTTGGCTAGCTTGCTAGGGGTCACCGCACAGGGTGCTCTGGTCCGCTCACGCTACATGGATGTAGCTCTGATGGACTCGCCCTCCCAGTACTTTTTTGGACTGGAGGGGAAAAATGGACAGAGAAAGCTCATTCACTCCTTGTTGGGCGATGACGGGAGAACAATCTCCACAGCAGCAGAGATCAGGAAACACGCTGCTAGCTTTTACAGTGAATTGTTTAGAGCAGAGTGGAGAGAGGACACGTCACTGGGCCAGGTTTTCCTTGATGGTCTTCCAGTGCTCTCAGAGGACCTTGTTGCCGGCTTGGATGCTCCACTGTCTCTGTCTGAGCTGCATACGGCGCTAATGAGCCTCCAGAATGGAAAATCACCAGGCATAGATGGTCTCTCTGTGGACTTTTTTAAGGAATTCTGGCCCCTGCTTGGTCCAGACCTGCTGGAGGTTCTCCAAGATAGCTTGGAAAGGGGGACCCTACCCACGACCTGCAGGAGGGCCATCATCACACTGTTGCCGAAAAAGGGGGACCTCCAGAGCCTAAAGAACTGGAGGCCAGTCTCTCTGCTCTGCACAGACTACAAGATTCTCTCAAAAGCTCTGGCCCGAAGACTGAGAAAGGTGATGAGCGAGCTCATTCATGTAGACCAGACTTACTGTGTGCCTGGCAGGCTGATTAGTGACAACGTCACTTTAATTCGGGATATTTTGGAGGTCTCTGGTTCATTGGCGGTAGAAACTGGTTTGATTTCAATTGACCAGGAAAAGGCGTTTGATCGGGTTGAACACCAATATTTATGGACAGTTTTAACAGCTTTTGGGTTCAGCCCAGGCTTCATAGCCAGGATACGGGTCTTGTACAGTGACATTGAGAGTGTGCTGAAGATAAATGGGGGCCTGTCTGCCCCTTTAAAAGTCCAGAGGGGGGTTCGGCAGGGCTGCCCTCTCTCAGGGATGCTGTACTCCCTCGCCATAGAGCCTTTGCTTCACTGCCTGAGAAGGGATCTATCAGGAGTTACTTTTCCTGGCTGTGACACCACGTTCAAGCTGTCGGCCTATGCAGATGATGTAGTCATTCTGCTAAACAAGCAGAGTGACATTGACGTTCTGGTTAGGAGTGTCAATCTTTTTGGCCAACTTTCCTCTGCAAAGATAAACTGGGGAAAAAGCGAGGCTCTGATGGTGGGGGAGAAACTAGAAAATCAGCTTACGCTGCCGGGTGGGTTGATTTGGAAAAAAGGAGGTTTTAAGTATCTTGGTGTCTTTATTGGAAATCAGCAGTTTGAGCAAAAAAATTGGGATGGGGTCATAGAGAAGATTAACGGGAGACTAAACAAGTGGAAGTGGCTAATGCCGAGAATATCTTTTAGAGGAAGAGTGCTCATTTTAAATAATCTTGTTTCCTCATCCCTGTGGCACCGCCTCATGTGCATGGACCCCCCTGCTGGTTTGTTGTCCAAAATTCAGTCTGTTTTGGTGGACTTTTTTGGGGGGGTGGACTCCACTGGGTTCCTCAAGCCCTGTTATTTCTTCCCAAAGAGGAGGGGGGGCAAGGAGTGATTCATTTAGCTAGTAGAGGTGCTGCTTTTAGACTGACTTTCATACAGAGACTGCTGACGGGCCCCCAGGACCTGGTATGGAGGCCTTTGGCCTGTGTTATTTTACAGAGAGTCCTTGGGCTTGGGCTAGACCTCCCTGTGTTTTTAATGGATTTTAAGAACTCTAATGCACTGTCTTTACCCAGTTTTTACCGCAGTCTCTTTTCAGTGTGGACTCTTTTTAAAAAACAAAGAGGGCCATGCGATTCCCTCTACTGGTTGTTGAGGGAGCCGCTGGTTTTTGGTGGTCGCCTTGGTGTCCTGCCGGGAGTTGGAAGGACCTTCCTTGATAGGCTGTGTTCCAGGAACATTCTCACTCTGAAGCAAGTGGTGGAACTGGCTGGTCCTGGCCTCAACAACGCCTCAGCTTTAGCAGCTCATCTTGGTGTCAGGTCGAATCGTTTCATCGATGGTCTTCTTGCACACTGGAAACAGGAGCTTCATGGACTTGAGCACTCCCTACTCTTGGACTTTAGCAATGGCACGCTGCAGCCAGAAAGCACTGACCCCTTTCCCTCTCTCACGCTCCATATGGACTTTGACGTCGCTCCTTGCTCTTTACTGGCATTCTGTGCTCCCACTGGTGTGGACTTTGGAGGAGCCAGTGGTAAGGCACTCTACAGACTGGTGGTGATGGCACTCAACAAGGACCGATTGAACACCTGTGTGGACACTCCTTGGAGAGCCTATTTTAAACTAGGAAAAGGGCATCGGCCTGCCTGGAGGGCTCTTTACAAAGCCCCTCTCCCTAAGAGGCATGGAGACTTACAGTGGAGGGTCCTGCATGGTATTATAGCTGTCAATGCTTTTGTTTCTGTGATTAACAGCAGTGTCAGTGATCAGTGTGTTTTTTGTTCCTCTAGGGAGACTGTTTTTCATTGTTTTATTGAATGTCAGCGCCTGAGTGGCCTCTTTGAACTTCTCACAAAACTTTTTCATATTTTTAAGGAAGTTTTCTCTAAGCAGGTTTTCATTTGTGGTTTTATGTACAATCGTCGTTTTAAGCAGAAGTGTCAACTACTGAACTTTGTTTTAGGACAGGCAAAGTTGGCTATCTATGTAAGCCGGAGAAGAAAACTTGAAAATGTTGAGAATGATGTTGATGTCAAAATTTTATTTGTGAGGCTACTTAAAGCCAGAATCAGGCTGGACTTTCAGTTTTTTATGGGGAATGGGGATGTGGAAGGTTTCAGGACCCTCTGGCCCCTGGAGAATGTCCTCTGTTCAGTTCATGATGGACAGCTTTTTTGGGGGCGTTTTTGGGGGGATTAATTTTCTGTGTAACATAGCATGATATAGAAATTGTATTGACTGATGGACAAGTGTGTTTATTAAAGATCTTTTAAAAATCAAAATCTCTCTCTCTCTCCCTCTCTCTCTCTCTCTCTCTCTCTCTCTCTCTCTCTCTCTCTCTCTCTCTCTATCTGAGCAGGATTACGCAAAAAGTACTGAACAGATTTTAATGACATTCTCACCAGAGGTGGCCACATGGGCTACGGATGAACCCATTAGATGTTGGAGGTGATCCGGGTCAGAATGCAGGATTCCGGATCACTTCTTCATTTTCTTTAATATTGTGAGAGAGGGCCGTGGTAGAGGTATGCACTCTCGGATAACTTCCAAAATTTAATGAGTTCATCCATAGCCTAAACTCTCATCAAAATCCTTTCGGTAGCTTTTCAAGATTCAGATTTTTATTTGTCAATACTTCTATTCGTACAAAACATACAGGAGAATTGAAATGATGTTTCTCTCTCTCTTAGTGGTGTGCGCAGTATATAAGAAAAGAAGGAATAAGTATGAAAAACAACAACAGCAGTCTATCTACAGTAAGGCTGCGTGTCCACCAAATGTGTTTTTTCCGCTCTGGGCGGTTATTTTCCATTCATTCTCTTTGTAGTCCAGTGTTTACAACGCTGAGCACCCTTGGCGCTGAAACGCTCTCGGCGGTGGCTGTTTTTTGTCGCGGCGCTCAGAGTTGAAAAAAGTTCAACTTTTCAGAGACTGCAGCTGAGCTCGTCAGTGTCAGATCTTAAGCAGCCAATCAGAACTGCTGAGTGGGTGGGAACTAAGACGCCGGTACTAGTCTGTACTCAGACTTCTGCTTTCCATGTCATCATATTTTACATCCAGAGCTGCTAGAAAACATTTCCTGTCCATTGTTATTTAGAGACTGCTATTAAAAAACCAGTAGAAAGGCTGGAAATAGGAAAAGCGGAAGTGCTGAGCTGAGAGTGACAAGCTGTTGCTGGGATACAGGGCACAGACTTTTTTTTTCCCAGAACGCTGCGCACAAACGCTGGGAAAAAAAAAAAAAAAAAGCTCAGGGTGGTCGGGTGACAAAAAATGCGTTTGGTGGACACGCAGCCTAATGCTACTTGTAGTGCAAATAAGATAAATGATAACACTCCGTAATCCTATATACAGAAAAAGTAGAGCTGTAATACCCGTAATTGCAAGTTTAATGTGGTAGTGGAGGTGCAGACAGCGACAGATTGAACTGCACATGATCAGTATTTCAATAGCAGACAGACAGCAGCAGGTACGACATTTGTGCAAATGGTTGCAGCAAGGTGCAGAGACATACAGCAGCAGATGTATTACTGTTGGTGTGCCAGTCTTTCTGTGCAAACAGCTGAGGTAGTTATTGTGTGGCTGAATGTGTTACGGTCCCGGGGAAGGGGAGGGAGCAGAGTTCAGGGTCCTGATGGCCTGGTGTGAACAAAGCTGTTTAGCAGTCTTATTGAGCGGACCTGGAGGCTCCAGTACCTTTTTCCCAAGAGCAGAAGACTGAAGAGGGAGTGTGAGGGGTGGGAGGTGTCGCCTGCAATACACCGCATTCCAAATTATTATGCAAATAGGATTTTAGTGTCATAAACATTCAATTTTTTTGTTTTTCAATTAAACTCATGGATGGTATTGTGTCTCAGGGCTCTTTGGATCACTGAGGTCAGTCTCAGACACCTGTCATAATTAGTTTGCCAGGTGAGCCCAATTAAAGGAAAACTACTTAAGAAGGATGGTCCACATTATTAAGCATGCCACAGGTTTCAAGCAATATGGGAAAGAAAAAGGATCTCTCTGCTGCTGAAAAGCATCAAATAGTGCAAAATATTAGATATTTCACAAAAACTTAAGCGTGATCATTGTACTGTGAAGAAGTTTGTGGCTGATTCAGAGCACAGATGGGTTCGTGCAGATAAAGGCATAATGAGGAAGGTTTCTGCCAGACAAATTCATCGGCTTAAGAGAGCAGCTGCTAAAATGCCATTACAAAGCAGCAAACAGGTATTTGAAGCTGCTGGTGCTTTTGGAGTCCCACGAACCTCAAGGTGTAGGATCCTCCAGAGGCTTGCAGTTGTGCATAAACCTACTATTCGGCCACCCATACCCAATGCTCACAAGCAGAAATGGATGCAGTGGGCCCAGAAATACATGAAGACTAATTTTCAAACAGTCTTGTTTACTGATGAGTGCCGTGCAACCCTGGATGGTCCAGATGGATGGTTGGTGGATGGCCATCATGCCCCAACAAGGTTGCGATGTCAGCAAGGAGGTGGCGGAGTCAAGTTTTGGGCTGAAATCATGGGGAGAGAGCTGGTAGTGTCATGTGGTGATCCTCGCGGATCACCAAGAGACGCCACAGAGTTCACCAGAGAGTTTGGCTAAGATGTTATTTAATGACTGACGTGACACAACAAAGCTATGAGCCCCTGAGGGCAAACACACACATAGACAAGACTTGGGCTCGCAGGGCTAACCCCAGCCACTCTGAGCTAAAACTGTGACAAAGTTATAATACACGAACCTGACATGAAGGTCTACGGCACTCTCAAGAAAGACGAGGCGCAGACCCAGGGCTTGGCAGGATGAAGACACACAAGCAATCCTCACGTAACGTTGACCCAATGTCAACTGATACTCCTGCATCTTACCGTCGTCAGTGCCGGGCTTAAAAGGGCGAAGCACTAACGACGGTAATGACAATCAGCTGACCGGCCCTTGACAGGCGGAAGCCCCACCGAGCACTTTCACAATAAGAGCCCGGTGAGGCCAGAATACAGCCCACAGCTGTCAAGGCCGGCAGCGAGAAGAACTTAGCCCGAGCGCGATCAGAACCGACGCTCGGGTCATAACAGGTAGGCCCCTCTAGGGTCCCTGAAGGTGTGAAAATGACCTCAACAAAGTATATAGTTTCTGACTGACCACTTTCTTCCATGGTACAAAAAGAAGAACTGTGCCTTCCTTAGGAAAATTATCTTCATGCATGACAGTGCACCATCTCATGCTGCAAAGAATACCTCTGTTTCATTGGCTGTTATGGGCATAAAAGGAGAGAAGCTCATGGTGTGGCCCCCAACCTCTCCTGACCTCAACCCTGTTGAGATCCTTTGAAGCATCCTCAAGCAAAAGATCTATTAGGGTGGGAGGCAGTTCACACCAAAACAGCAGCTGTGGGAGGCTACTCTGACATCTTGCAAAGAAATTCAAGCAGAAACTCTCCAAAAACTCACAAGTTCAATGGAAGCAAAAATTGTGAAGGTTGTATCAAAGAAGAGGTCCTATGTTAACATGTAACTTAGCCTGTTAAGATGTTTACCTCCGCCAGGCCGAAGGCCAGGAGGTTATGCTTTTGCCAGCGTTTGTCTGTCTGTTTGTTTGTTGGTTAGCAAGATAACTCAAAAAGTTTTAGACAGATTTCGATGAAACTTTCAGGCATTTTTGGAAATGGTACAAGGAAGAACTGATTAAATTTTGGGGATGATCCGGATCACCGTCCAGAAGAAAACCGCCATTACGGAAAATGCCATTTTCGTGAATAACTACTGAACCACTAATCCTATCATTGTCAATCCAATTGCTAGTCATATGTTTTCATGGTCAAGGAATCTGAAAACATACACACAAACACTGTATTGGGGGAACTGTGGCCGCCATTACGGAAAATGCCATTTTCCTGAATAACTACTGAACCACTAATCCTATCATTGTCAATCCAATTGCTAGTCATATGTTCTCATAGTCAAGGAATCTGAAAACGTACACACAAACACTGTATGGGGGGAACTGTGGCCGCCATTACGGAAAATGCCATTTTCCTGAATAACTACTGAAACACTAATCCTATCATTGTCAATCCAATTGCTAGTCATATGTTTTCATGGTCAAGAAATCTGAAAACGTACACACAAACACTGTATGGGGGGGAACTGTGGCCGCCATTACGGAAAATGTCATTTTCGTGAATAACTACTGAACCACTAATCATATCATTGTCAAATTGCTAGTCATATGTTTTCATGGTCAAGGAATCTGAAAACGTACACACAAACACTGTATGGGGGGAACTGTGGCGCTTGGCGGAGGTCTGCGCTCTCCGAGTGCTTTTCTAGTTTTGATTGAAATAGCTTTTGATTTCAGTAATTATGACCTCCTAATGCTGCAAATTCAACAAATGACCATTTTCAGTTCTTGACAACCAATAAAATGCTTTGAAACTCTGTTGTGCTTAATAATTTGGAGCAGTGCATTTTGAGTTTTTTATTTTTGCAAAAAATAGTTATCATTGGGAGGTTTGTTCAACAAAATTTGAATTATGCTCTAACTGTTGATGACTTGAAAATTATACTGACTGTCATTTGCATCAACTATTTAGGAAAATCAGAAAAAAATATCATTTGCATAATAATTTGGAACACGGTGTATTGATGGCTCTGTGGGTGAAGTAGATGTCCAAGAGGGGGGACAGAGGGGCACCGAAGATCTGACAGCTTTCACTGTGTGTTGTAGTGTCTTCCAGCAGGAGGTGGTGCAGCTTCCATACCAAACTGTGATGCAGCTGGTGAGGATGATCTCATTGGTGCCCTGGTAGAATGAGCACATGATGGGGACTGGGACTCGTGCTCTCCTCAGTTTGTGGAGGAAATAGAGGCAAGTTTGAGCTTTCTTGGCCAGTGATGTGGTGTTGTTGGACCAGGAGAGATCCTCAGAGATGTGCATCCCCAGGAACTTGGTGCTGCTCACCCTCTCCACAGCTGCTTCATCGATGATCAGAGGGGAATGCTGTGTATGCCCTCTCCTAAAGTTGACCACAATCTCCTTGGTTTTTCCCACTTTCAGGAAGAGATTATTGTCTTTACACCACTGGACCAGTAGGCTCACCTCATTTCTGTAGTTTGCCTCATCATTGTTTGTAATGAGGCAATATCCTACACTTTATCCTACACTTTATTACATGTATAGTTTATTTCTCTTATCTTATCATGTTTAATGTTGCAGCATTGTACCGAGACAAATTCCTAGTTTGTGTACTACATGAACAATGGCAATAAACCTGATTCTGATTCTGATTCTGATTCTGAGGCCCACCATCGTTGTATCATCCACAAACTTGATGTGGTTGGTGCTGTAGGCTGGTACGCAGTCATGGGTCAGCAGGGTGAAGAGTAGCGGGCTGAGCACGCACCCTTGTAGGGCCTCTGTGCTCAGTGTGATGGTCTTGGAGGTGTTGCTGCCGACTCGCACATTCTGTGACCTCTCTGAGAAAGTCCAACACCCAGTTACAGAGAGAGGTTTTAAGTCCCAAGTGTTGAGTGTTTTTATTAGGTGTCAGGGGGTGATTGTGTTGAATGCTGAACTGAAGTCCAAGAACAGCATTTGCACATAGGAGTTCTTTGAGTCCAGGTGGGTGAGGGCTGGATGGAGAGCAGCAGCGATGGCATCTTCTGTGGATCTGTTTGACCTGTATGCAAACTGAGATGGGTCGTGGAAAGGAGGGAGGGTGGACTTGATGTTCTGCATGATCAGCCGCTCGAAGCACTTCATTATGATGGGGATCAGTGTTACGGGCTGGTAATCACTGTAGTTGGATGGGACGGGCTTTTTTGGGACTGCTGTTATGGTGGTAGTTTTGAAACATGTGGGGACAACAGCTTGACTCAGGGAGATGTTGAAGATGTCGGCCAGGACATTCTTGAGCTCCTCTGCACAGTCCTTCAGAACACGACCTGGTATGTTTTCTGGTCCAGCTGCCTTGTGTGGGTTGAGCCTGGAGAGGGTCCTCTTCATGCTAGCCAGGTCCAGACTCATAACCTGCTTTTCTGGGGGAGGAGTGGTCTTCTGTGCTGATGTGCTGTTTTGTGCTTCAAAGCAGCCAAAGAGGTCATTTAAGTTGTTATGCAGTGTGATGTCACTCGCACAGGTCTGAGGTGGAGGTTTGTAGTTGGTAAGGATCTGTATGCCACGCCAGCGAGAACGTGCATCTCTGGTGTTGCTGAAGTGGCCAGATATTTTCTTGCTATGCTGTCGTTTTGCCGCCTTGATGCCACAGGACAGGTTGGCCCTAGCTGTTGTTAATCCTGCTGTGTCACCGTCCCTGAAGGCTGCATCCCAAGCCCCCAGGAGCCTGTGAACCTGTGCTGTCATCCATGGCTTTTGGTTGACACGAACAGTGATGGTTTCGCAGTGAGTGACATCATCAGTGCATTTAGCTATATATGCTACTACAACCTCAGTGTACTCCTCTATGTTTGTGTGTCCATTGTGAGTGGCTGCGTGCTTGAAAGTGTTCCAGTCTGTAGCGCTGAAGCAGTCTTTCAGAGCATCTGAGGCCCTCTCTGGCCACACACGTACCTGCTTTTTTGTTGGTCTGATGGCTTTCACTCTGGGTTTGTATGCCGGCTTTAACAAGATGGTGATGTGCTCACAGAGACCCAGGTGGGGAAGGAGGGGGGCTCTGTATGCTTTCTTATGAGTTGTGTACACCAGGTCCAACAAGCTGTCTCCTCTTGTTGGAAAGTCCACATGTTGGTGTAGTTTTGGTAGGAGGGCCTTTAAATCTGCATAGCTGAAGTCTCCTGCTATGATGAGGAATCTGTCTGGATGCGCCGTTTGTGTCTAACTGATGGCCTGATAGAGTTCATTTAGTGCTTCACTCCTCTTGCCAGTGGTGGTGGGCAGGACATACACGGTGTAATCCTACTCACAAGCAGACAAACAGAGGGACAAACAAACTGCCCCAATCACATTACCTTCTTGGCGGAGGTAATAAATTTGCCTGTCAACATTAGTTAATAGTTTTTATCTTAAATATTAAACTTTTTACAGAAAAATACTTTTTCTTGTAAAACTGTCAGGTTGTTCTCTTAAAACTGTTTTTATTTTTCTCTTAATTTTTTTATTTTTATATATTTGCATCTTTTTTCCTCTTAAATTTTTTACTTATTTACCTTTCGTTCTTATTAAAGACAGCAATAGAAAGGAGATGTTTTTACCTTCTTTACATGTCTTGACTGTTCACTGCAGCCTTCGACAGAAGTGTCAGCTGATTGCTGCTTGATGTCATTTTATCAGCTGACTTTCGTAGGCGGGGCCAGCCCAACAAACCTATTTTTGTCTTTAATAAGAACAAAAGGTAAATAATTAAAAGAAGACAAAATGAACCTACTTGAGTCCTCTTAAATTTGCTACCATCTTCTCATATTTTTTTCTCCTAAATTTGCATTTTTTTCAATAAAATTTCAACATTTCTTAAAATTTTCTTGTAAAGTTTCTATTTTTCTGATAAATTTGCAGCTTTTTCCTCATTTTTTTTCACTTCCTTTTTCTTCAATTTGCACTTTTTTCTTCTAAATTTGAGATTTGTTTTCTCGTAGCTATGCTTTTTTTTAAAAAAAAATTTGAATCTTTTTTTTTTCTCTGAATTTTGAAGAGTTTTTTTAGGTCACTCTGGAGCCATGGGTTTCTGTGAACCCTTAATTCAGTATGTTACACAGCTGGTTTAAGAAGCTGCAAATCCTGTTTAAGTGGACAATTTCTGATGTAAGTGTGTGTGTGTTCATTTTGAATCAGAAATATGCATTTAAAACACAAATTAAAGAGGAACAAGCAGCCGGCAGCATGTTAATTCTCCCATCAAGTCGTCCTGACTGTGAATCAGTATTCTCTAAATGCACCGTCACGTCTCTTTGGGCTGCGTTCGCTCATATTGACAAGTGAGCTCCTAGAGCGTTGTTGTTAGATAGCACAACGGGGGAGAATATTGTTTGGTGTCAGGCAAAAAAAAAACCCACACACGCACGCACACACACAGAAAGAAGCTCTGGGGTGCTGAAGTAAAAACTGAGACATATTTCAGGATGACAGCCTCACCTACTGCTCTGTGTTATAGTGATATGTCACTCTGACACTTGATAATCCGCCAAAGTTCCACATCACAGCACAGTAGCTCACAGTATAACACACAGGAATGTACTCTCTCTCACACACACACACACACACACACACACACAGTATTTGAAGGCATAAAACTCTTTATAGCCTAAGACAATAGGCCGAGCATCAGTAGTGCCTTGAATGATGAAAGGAATCACTTTTACTCCTTCATTGACTGATTTCTGCTCCCACATTCTCTCCCCTACCTCACTAATCCTCAGGCTCTTACTACTGATAGTCTTCATCCACACAAGACCACACACATACCGTACATATGCACCACTGACTCTAAATCCCAAAAGGCCTCTGGGTTACGATGAAAGGTTTAGATTACCTCTAACTGACTGACTTCTTCCTCTCCATTGATATTCTCTCGTTTCATTGAGCTTTTCTAACAAACTCCCTGACTTTGCTGTCAGAGCCGAGACTTCCTGGCTTAAACGCTCCCACTACACATGCAACAAAAGCTGAGAATAGAAACACAGACTTAACAGAAATATTGTTGCAACATTTGGATGTATGCATATACAAAGATGATGTATTTTTACATGTCCTATTTTACATTGTTTCTTTGGGCCCTATTTAGTTAAGAATTGAATTAAACTTTGGTCAGAATGTTACCTAAAGATTATTTGAGGTCCGTAGAAAACATACAAGATTTTTATATGATCTTTGTGTCTTAAATAAAGATATTCAAGTAATATTTATGTTTGTTCCCTTTTTGTTTTGAAAGCACAGCTAATCCCATCAAATTCCACTCAGAGACTCGCCATATACCTGATTCATGGTTGGGTTTCTTCACATTTGAAAAACAAACATTGGTATTATCAGAAATAGCTTAACTATCACTGGCATTTTAAGTTAGCATTGGCATCAAAACAGATTGTTACAACTCTGTTTTAGTGATTTAACTTAAAACAAATCACCAATATTAACATTCCACAAAGGAATCATTAAAGGTCCCATACTGTGAAGTTTCCAGGGATTAATTTTGGATTTTGACATCACTAAAAACATATATATTGAAGGGGGGGGGGGGCTGAAAAGTTCATAGGCTGAAAAGTTCACAATGGTCAAATTTGGCCAAATGTGGTTTATTTTTCAACATAGTCTCTCCTTCAGTCCACACACTTCTTCCATCGGTGTTGCAGCGCTTGGATCACTGCGGTTGAAAAATAATCCACATCTGGTCAAGTCTGACCGCTATGAACTTTTCAGCCTATGAACTTTTCAGTCCCCCATATGTTGCTTTAAAGACAATTTTTTATTATTATTTACAGCTCCTCAAAAAGTTGTCTGTAAAACTCTATTGAAAACAATGGAGTTTCACCCTGCTCATTTATATTATCCATCCATCCATCTTCTACCAATTAATCCTTTTCGGGTTGTGGGGGGCTGAAGCCTATCCCAGCGTCTTCGGGGACAGGCAGGGTACACCTTGGACAGATCGCCAGTCCATCACAGGGTCAACACAGAGACAGACAACCATTCACTCCCACATTCATACCTAAGGACAATTTAGAATCCCCAGTTGATGCCAATTAACCTGACTGCATGTCTTTGGCCTGTGGGAGGAAATCAGAGTACCTAGAGAAAATCCACTCAAACACGGGGAAAACATGCAAACTCCACACAGAAGGGTCACCGATGGTCAAGGGGTGGGATCAAACCCGTGATGGTCAGGGGTGGAATCGATCCCCTGACATTCTTGCTGTGTTGCCACAGTGCTAAACACTGCTCCACTGAGCTAATGAGCCCCAAATCTTATTACTTCCGCCAAGAGGAGGAGATAATGTTCTTGGCAGCATTGGTTGTTGGTTTGTTGGTTTGTTTATCTGTTAGCAACATTACTCAAAATGTTCTGAATGGATTTTGATGAAATTTTCAGGAAAGGTGTCATGAACAACCCTCTCTGAGGGCAAACAGGACGCCAAACGCAGACTGTGGGTTTGCAAATTTATTAACTAAAAGAAACACAAAATACAAAACACACACCAACGAAAAACACAGCTCTGAGGCTGGAGTGATAAATGCCAGGATCAACAAAGACGAGAGTAAAGACAGATAAATAATAACTTGGCAAGATGGCCAGGGATTTCCCGACTGGAGAGATTTTCGCCGCTGTGCCAGGGAAGTGGCACCCACGGCTAAAATAGTACACCCCCGGATTGGCAGCACCTGCAGGGTCATGAGTGGCAATCATTACTAGCAGCTGCGACAGCCCTGAAACAGAACCTGACAGTCGGAAGTGACGCACGAGCTGTCACAGCGCCGGGAGTGATCAAAACATTCATTCATCTCATTCATCTTCTTCCGCTTAATCCTTTTCGGGTCACGGCGGGGGCTAGAGCATATCCCAGAATCTTTGGGCGAGAGGCAGGGTACACCCTGGACAGTTCGCCAGTCCATCGCAGGGCCAACACAGAGAGACAGACAACCATTCACTCTCACGGTCATACCTAAGGACAATTTAGAATCCCCAGTTTTGATGCCAATTAACCTAACTTGCATGTTTTTGGCATGTGGGAGGAAACTGGAGAAATCCCGGAGTAAACCCACGCAGACACGAGGAGAACATGCAAACTCCATACAGATCACTGTTGGTCGGGGTCTGGGATCGAACCCAGGATCCACAGGCCAAGGGTGAGTTGCTAAAATAATAAACCAAAAAAGGAAACACAGAAACTAATAATGAACTAACCAAAAACAGGAACCAAATACAGCAAACAAGGTGTGCAGAATAATAAACAGAAAAAGACAAAACTAATCTGACAACTGGGCACGGCCCCCGCCCATGCACCGGATCATGACAAAAGGTGTGTCATGGCACGGGGAACTGATGATTAGATTTTGGTGGTGATCCGGATTACGATCTGGATCCAGACATTTTTTTGGTAGGAAAATAATAATAATATCAAGCTTCCCCTTTAAGATGTGTCCATAGAGTTGCGTTCACCACTGCACACATAAACATGATCTGCTGTGTTCTGAATGTTCACTCGCTCACTCACTCCCTCCTCGCTATATAGTGAATTTAGATATAGTGGACTATATAGTAAACTCAATATAACAATAAAATTAACAGCTTTAGGACACCACTGGGCTTGTTTTCGCGGCGTGGTTAATGACGTCATCATGGTGAGACAGTAAAACGTAACAGACTAACGGTGGTAAAAAAAAAAATGAATATCTGCATGTAATTTGTTAAAGTTAAGTTAATCCCTTCCACAGCATGTGGGACACCATGTGGTGTATGGGGCGGTGCCTATCTCCGTTTCACTGACCCTAGGCCACACAGCTACTGTGAGTAGTGAAAGCTACAGTGGGGGGTCAGTCTTCTGGTAGTTCGGTGCCTTAACTTTCCTTTCCCCATTCTATTATGCTTAGCACCAAGCTCGAAGGCAGAAAGTACCATTTTTATATGGTCTTTGGTATGACCCGGACGGGATTTAAACCCACGACCTCCCGGTTTGTGTGCCCTAGTGATCCCAGGAGCTATGTTGTCCGGGGCAATTTGCCTCTGGTAGGGTCACCCAAGACAAACTTGTCCTGGGTGAAGGACCAGACTAAGAACGATCCAATAGACTCTCATGATGGATGCTAGAACAAGGATTAAGTGTACCCCTCTCGGTATGGGGTTACCAAGGCCCCACCCTGGAGCCAGGCCTAGGGGAGGGGCTCGATGGCTAATGTCTGGTGGCTGGGTTTGCGCCCATGGGACCCGCCCGGGCTCAGCCCAAAGGAGTTACATGGGTCCACCCTCCAGTGGGCTTACCACCTGCAGGAGGGATCATGGGGGTCTGGTGCTATGTGGATCAGGTGGTGGTCAAAGGCAGAGACCTTAGCGTTCTGATGCCAGGCTTCCTAAACTGGCTTTTGGGGCGTGGAATGTCACCTCTCTGGTGGGGAAGGAGCCTGAGCTGGTGCATGAGGTTGAGAGATACCAGCTAGATATAGTCGGCCTCACCTCAACACACAGTGCCGGTTCCGGAACCAGTCTCCTGGAGAGGGGCTGGAACTTGGCCTACTCTGGAGTTGTCCCGGGTGAGAGGCAACAAGCAGGCGTGGGTATTCTTTTATCACCCCACCTTGCTGCCTCTATATTGGAGTTTTCCCCGATGGACGAAAGGGTTGTTTCCCTGCACCTTCGGGTTGAGAAGGTCCTGACCATCATTTGTGCCTATGTACCAAATGATGGTTCAGAGTACCTACCCTTTTTGGAGTCTCTAACTGGGGTGCTGGAAAGTGCTCCTCTTGGAGACTCCATTGTCCTACTGGGGGACTTCAATGTGCACGTGGGCAACGACAGTGAAACCTAGAGGGGGGTGATTAGGAGGAACGGCCTGCCCGATCTGAACCCGAGTGGTGTTCAGTTATTGGACTTCTGTGCTAACCACAGTTTGTCCATAACGAACACCATATTCAAGCATAAGGGTGTCCATATGTGTACCTGGCACCAGGACACCCTAGGTCACAGATCGATGATCGATTTTGTTATCGTGTCATCAGACCTGCGACCATATGTCTTGGACACTCGGGTAAAGAGAGGTGCAGAGCTGTCAACTGATCACCACTTGGTGGTGAGTTGGATCCGATGGCAGGGGAGGATGCCATTCAGACCTGGTAGACCCAAACGTATAGTGAGGGTGTGCTGGGAACGTCTGGCTGAGACCCTTGTCCGGGAAGTCTTCAACTCCCACCTCTGGAAGAACTTCAACCACATTCCAAGGGAGTCTGGAGACATGAAGTCTGATTGATTTTTTTTTTTTTTTATTTTGTATACTTTATTGATTGGGCCATGTTCTCCACCTCCATTGTTGAAGCGGCTGCCCAGAGCTGCGGCTGCAAGGTCGTTGGTGCATCTCGTGGTGGCAACCCCCAAGCCAAGTGGTGGACACCAGTGGTGAGGGTGGCCATTAAGCTGAAGAAGGAGTCCTATCAAGCTTGATTAGCTTGTGGGACTCCCGAAGCAGCTGAGGTGTGCCGGCAGGCCAAGCGGAGTGCGGTTTGGGTGGTTGCTGAAGCAAAAACGTGGGTATGGGAGGAGTTCGGTGAGGCCATGGAACAAGACTTTCGGTCGGCCTCGAAGAGATTCTGGCAAACTGTCCGGCGGCTCAGGAGGGGGAAGCAGCTCCCTGTCCACACTGTGTATGGTGCGGATGGGGCACTGCTGACTTCGACTGGGGATATCGTCAGGCGGTAGAAGGAATACTTTGAGGACCTCCTCAATCCCACTGACACGCCTTCCACAGAGGAAGCAGGGTTTGTGGACAAGGGGGATGACTCGCCTATCACAGGGGCTGAGGTCGCCAAGGTGGTTAAAAATCTCATTGGTGGCCGGGCCCCGGGGGTGGACAAGATTCACCCTGAGTACCTCAAGGCCCTGGATGTTGTAGGGCTGTCATGGTTGACACGCCTCTGCAACATTGCATGGAGGTCAGGGGCAGTGTCTTTGGCATGGCAAACCGGGGTGGTGGTTCCTGTCTTCAAGAAAGGGGACCGGAGGGTGTGCTCCAACTTTAGAAGGATCACACTCCTCAGCCTCCCTGAGAAGGTCTATGCCAAGGTACTAGAGAGGAGAGTCCGGCCGTTGGTCGAACCTCGGATTCAAGAGGAGCATTGTGGTTTTTGTCCTGGCCGTGGCACATCAGACCAGCTCTTTACCCTCTCGAGAATCCTCGAGGGTTCGTGGGAGTTTGCCCAACCAGTTTGCATGTGTTTTGTGGACTTGGAGAAGGCATTCGACCGTGTCCCTTGTGGTTTTTTGTGAGGGGTGCTTCGGGAGTATGACGTATCGGGCTTGTTGTTACGAGCTGTTCGGTCTCTGTACAACCGTTGTGAGAGTTTGGTTCGTATTGCCAACACTTGGTCGGACTCATTCCCTGTGAGAGTTGGACTCCACCAGGGGTGCCCTTTGTCACCAATCCTGTTCATAATTTTTATGGACAGGATATCTAGGCGCAGCCAGGGAATGGAGGGTGTCATGCTCGGTGACCACAGGATCTAATCTCTGTTGTTTGCAGATGATGTTGTCCTGCTGGTTTCATCCAGCAATGACCTACAGGTCTTACTGGGACGGTTTGCTGCTGAGTGTGAAGCGGCTGTGATGAGAATCAGTACGTCCAAGTCCGAGTTCATGGTCCTCAGCTGGAAACAGGTGGATTGTCCTCTCCGGGTTGGGGACAGGCTCTGCCCCAAGTGGAGGAGTTTAAGTATCTTGGGGTCTTATTCACGAGTAAGGGGAGAATGGAGTGAGAGATTGGCAAACGGATCAGAGCAGTATTTGCAGTGAGGCGGCCGTTGTACCAGTCTGTTGTGGTGAAGAGGGAGCTAAGCTCTAAGGCAAAGCTGTTGATTTACCAGTCAATCTACGTTCCTACCCTCACCTATGGTCATGAGCTTTGGGTAATGACAAAAGAACGAGATCGCGGATACAAGCGGCTGAAATGAGCTTTCTTCGTAGGATTGCTGGACTCACCCTCAGAGATAGGGTGAGGAGCTCAGTCATCCAGGAGAGGCTCAGAGTAGAACCGCTGCTCCTCCACATTGAAAGGAGCCAATTGAAGTGGTATGGGCATCTGTTCAGGATGCCTCCTGGACGCCTCCCACTTGAGGTGTTTCAGGCACGTCCCACTGGGAGGAGACCCCAGGGCAGACCCAGGACTTGCTGGAGAGACTATGTCTCCCAGCTGGTCTGGGAACACCTTGGTATCCTCCCTGAAGAGCTAGAGCAGGTGGCTGGGGAGAGGGAAGTCTGGGCTTCTCTGCTTGAACTGCTGCCTCCACAACCCGGACCTCCGGAAAAGCGGTAGAAGATGCATGGATGGATGGATGGCCCTCCCGGTTGTGGGGCGGATGCTCTACCAACTAGGCCACCACTCCGGTCATGCATGTAATTTGTAGTAAATATGTATTGTTTTTTCTGGCTTAATAAATATAAATACCTTTAAGTAGTTTATGTTGTGATGTGAAGCTCTCCTCTCACAGCTCAATGGCTGTGCATTGCAGTATGGGATGTATTAGCTAATGTAGTGACCATCCGTTGTACACTACTTTTCAAAATGCATTGTGGGATATTTTGAGTGTACTGTATAGTGAATTAAAATTTCAGTTAAGATTTCGAACAGCACTACAAAACGGCTGATTCATTATATAGTATACTATATGGGAAACAAGTGAACATTTCGAACACAGCAAAAGTATGTGATGGTTGACATTACTTCATCTGAAGATGGCAAGAAAAAGCACACAAACTGTGCAGTTTATGAACGGATTTTGATGACATTTGCAGGAAAGGTGTGTAATGGCACGAGGAACAGAGTACCGACAGACAAGCTAAGGATGTCTTGCGAGGCACATTACCCACACGGTGTGTAAACACACAGTACTGGACAATGTTTAATTTTTATTACCTCCGCCAAGAGCAGGAGGTATTGCTTTTCCCGGTGTCATGCCAAAAAGTGATTGAGGGTGGTGCGAAGGTGGCGCAATCGGCTGCCAAAAAGTGATCACCAACTGCATGACCCGGGAGCGCCCGCTTAAAGGTGTACTGCCTGGTTTCAGTCCACCTACAATGTGTCTGTAAATGTTTTGAGGTTTTATTGCATCTGAAAAAAAATTATAGTGTTGGCCAAAGTGTTAGCAGTTTGAATAACATGTAGCATTTATGAGATTGCAATTAATTCCAATATTTATGTGCAAAAACCTCATTGTTGTTTAGAAGCTACACTGTAATTGTCCATTGTTGACACATACATAGAATCTGTATTTATACAATATCTACATGAATATATCCAGTAAATCTATGTATTTTTCCATGTAACCTTGTGACTGCATTATTACCTGCGCCAAGGCAGGAGGTAATGTTTTCGGTAGCGTTATTGGTTGGTTTGCCTGTTGCGAACATAACTGAAAAAGTTATGAATGGATTTTGATGAAATTTTCAGGAAAGGTGTATAATGGCACGGGGAACAGATGATTAGATTTAGGTGATGATCTGAGAGGGTACACCTCTGCCAAGGGCTTTGTTTGTATTTGTGCAGCAGGATTACACAAAAACTACAGAATGGATTTGGATGAAATTTTCACCAGAGGTGCTTCTTGGGCTAGAGAGGAACCCATTACATTTTGGTGATGATCTGAAAATGCATACCTCTGCCAAGGCTCTTATCTCCTCACAGAGTGTTAGCAGCAATACTCCAAAACTAATGGACAGACTTTGATGGAGTTTTCACCAGAAGTGGCTCTAGGCCTACACACAAACCCATTACATTTTGGAGGTCCATGAGGGATGGAAGGAGCCTTGGCAGAGGTATGCACTCTCTGAGTGCTTTTCTACTTTTAATTGCTTTTAATCCTACATCAAGTTTGTTTCCGGTTTACAATGTATCTTAAGTGTTAAATAGTAGTAATAGTAGATTAGTTTATTTGACAGGGACAGTGCAATAAACATAGACAATTAATCAAAGACAATCAATCTGATGTGTTGCACATAGAGTGTATAGCTATTAGCTAATTTGCAACTCTTGTCCCTGGATGGGCTTTAGAAAAAAGAATCAAGATAAAAATATACACAATAACCACATACATCAATGCAGAAAAATTATAAATACACAATTATAAATATTATAAATATTATAAATACACAAATATAACAGCCTGACTCACCTTTAACATAAATATTATAAATACACAAATATAACAGCCTGACTCACATTTAACACATATAACATAACTCACATTTGCCTATTTCAGGCCTTCCTCCTTCCGTCACTCACTATAAACAAACACATTTATTCCTTCCCTTCATTCACTCTCACTTTGCAGACAAATAATTCATACATGAGTACATTCTTGTTTATTTTTCAGCCAGTTTTTAACATTTTTAGTGAATGTTTTAAAGTCCGTTATTATTTTAATTTCATTTGGCATTGTGTTCCAGATGTGACTGCCCTTTATAGAGAAAGCTGTTTGTCCAAATGTGGTTCTGCGGTGGAATATTTTACAGTTATTGTTAACAGAACTCCTGGTGGCTCTGCTGCTGTCCTGTCTTTGGACGAAACCAGCAAGTGGCTCGGGTGCTGATTTATGGAAACATTTGAACGTTAATTTCAGAAGACAGAGGTCAATGAAGCTCTCAAAACTCAATAGGTTGTATTTTTTTAAAACATTACAGTGATGCCACCTAATGGGCTTTTTGTCCAAGATTTTTAGGGTTTGATTATATAATGAACCTATATGTCTTATTGTGGAAGGGGCTGCTTGAGCCCAGACTGTCAAACAGTATGATATATGAGAAAAAACCATAGAATGCATATACAGTGCAGCTGCTTCGTAAGGTATGTAATATCTAATTAATTTAAAGCAGTTCAGATTTTTTTTTACTGTTTTTGAAATTTTCTTTATATGAAGATTAAATTTGAGTTGAGGATCTAGTACAATGCCAAGGTATTTGAATTCTGTAGCTAAACTGATGTCATGATCATGTATATTAACTTTAAAATGTTGCAGGTTACATTTTTTGATTGAAAAGCACATTGAGACTGTTTTCTGAAGGTTCAGCAATAGATGGTTCTTGAGGAGCCACTCTTGGACATCAACCATACTTGTAGACAGTACATCTGCAGCCTGTGCTGGAGTCTTGGCAGCTGTGTAAATAACTGCATCATCTGCATAAAGTTGGCATGTTGCAGCTGAGCAGTGTAACGGCAAGTCATTAATAAAAATGCTGAAAAGTAAAGGACCAAGAATGGACCCTTGTGGGATACCCATGCGGTTGTTTAAAAATGAGGATTTATCCTGGTGAACTTTTACACACTGTTCTCTATTCTGGAGATAAGATGCAAACCATTCTAATGTATTTGGGGAGAAGTTAAAAGATACCATTTTGGATAAAAGCAAACTGTGGTTTACAGTATCGAAAGCCTTTTTGAGATCTAGAAAAACAGCTCCTACCACATTACCCCTGTCCAAGGACTGTTTGACGTTTTCAATAAGGCAACAATTTGCTGTTTCTGTTGAGTATCCTGGTCTAAAACCAAATTGATGTGGATGAAGAAGTTGACTGTCTTGTAAGTAGTCTATCAGCTGTGTAGCTACAACTTTTTCAAGAACCTTAGATAGGACTGGTAAGATAGAGATTGGGCGGTAATTGCATATATCGTCTTTACTGCCTGATTTATGAACTGGTATGACGACAGCTTTTTTCCAGCCAGATGGAAATGTACTAGACCTAATGGAGAGATTAATGAGATGAGTCAGTGGTTTGATTAATATTTTGCTGTGCATTTTGAGAAAGGAGGTGCTCATATTGTAGATATCACTAGTTTTTGAGTTTGACAGTGTTTTAACAATACCAGCAATTAACTTCTCATTTACCTCATCGATGTGAAAAGTATCTGTTGGGAGTATGGAATTTGTGTTGTTGAGCACATTTGGCAGCACAAAAATTTTTGTTAAGTCTTCCACAGAGCCCACAAAGTGTGAATTAAATTCATTTGCCAAAGTAGCCTTGTCACTGACGGTCTTGCCATTGATTCTAAGTTCCTTTACCCCCTTCTGATCGTTTTTTTTATTAGTTAAGTTATTTAAATGCCTCCATAGGGAACTGTTGTTACCCTTTGCATGATCTATCAGTTTATTATAATAAGATATTTTTGATTTTCGCAGCTCATGTACCACTTTATTTCTTAAACTTTTGTACACAAGGTGATCATTTTGTAGTTTGGAGGTTAGTGATGTTTTCAGTGCAGTTCAGTTTTCAGTGTTTTCAATATATCTTATTATACCTGACTTAGTACTGTTTAATTGTTGAAATAGATATTTTATGGTTAATATGACCCCTTAACTACAATATGGCACCTGGTGATCAGTTTTTAGCAGCTGATCACTTTTTGCTATGACACCGGCATTGCTTTGTCTGTCTGTCTCTTAGCAACATTACTCCAAAATTTATGAATGGATTTTGATGAAATTTTCAGGACAGGTGTGTAATGACATGGGGAACAGATGATTACATTTTTGTGGTGCTCTGGATCACCACCTAGATCCAGGAATTTTTAGGAAAAATCAATATCAACTTGGTTAAATTTTGCTTTTGCTGGTACGACAGAATTTCTGTAGCTAAGTTGCCTAATACTATTCATTTGTTATTGCAATAAATCTTATAGATGGAAACATGAATTAGTATTTTTCATCAATATCAAATGTAGAAATGTTGCATTTAGAAAACTGCTGTATTTCTAACAATGTCATTTGAGGGGAATGAGCTGTTTGGTGGAGGTCTGCACTCTCCGAGTGCTTTTCTAGTTGGGTAAAGGATTTTTTTTGAATGAGCCAATCACAAGTAACGAAGCATTCAGGGTTGCTTTGTGTTGCTAACTTAGAGGGATAAGGGCTGGGTTGTTGGCTTTGTGATGTCATAAAACCCAGGAAGTGCAAGCCACTAGTTTCTTTAAAGTGCTGATGACACGTTTTTGACTTCATCTAATTTTTCAACACATAATACAATATGACGAAATAGGTTGGTCTGTGCAGTTCTAAGTCAAACAGGCTTTTTTTCATGCGAATATCCGACGTTTTCATGAGCGCCACGTCACCAATTATGTCAGTGGCTGGAAAAAACCCCTGACCATGTACTCACGTCATCGGGAGAACACAGCGCTTGGCTGCCCTTTGTACACACAGGATGGAAGCGGTTGAAAACATCAACGATGGTTCCAGCACATGTAGTCTGGAATTGGTTTGTGTTGTCCAATCTTCAGACGATTATAGTTCCGAAGAATGGGATGATAATGAAGAATCTGAGGGCATCAGACCGTATAGGTTTGAGCCGTGCCAGGTGGGCATCGTGCCTAGCGAGTCACACTCAGAGAGTGACGGGTGGAGAGGCACACATGCCCGCAGCAGCAGCAGCAATAAACACATGGCAGGGGAACACCAGTGTTATTCTTTTGTTACAGATATTGCAACAAATTATTTGTTCATAAATATAATTTATTTAAACCCAATTTTTCTATAAAATCATAGCAGTGTATTCTCTGTGGCTCAGGCATTGGGTTTATTATGGATTATATTTTAAGTTCTTGTTGTTTTTGTTTTGTATATGTGCTTTATGTGCGTTTTGAGCCACTTTCAGGTGGGCACTGTCCAAGATTCGCTGGTCCGAACACACACGCCCTCTCTCTTTGACAGTCAGCTGTTCATGGTTTGTGTGCATCATCTGCCGTGTTGTCAGCCAGTCAGTGTTGCCAGCGCTATCATGACGTGTTGGCCGCTCCACACAGCCGTGGTTCTGTTGCGCCCCTTGAAGCGATGTCGGCCCTGGGGCGCAACTGTGGTTAACACATCTCCTCTCCATGTTCGCTGGGCAATGTCGGCCCCGAGCGCCAACTGTAAGTGTTTCTGTTCATTTTTGTGGATCTTCACCTTTTTGGGAACTGTTGTCATCATTCTTAAGTTCAATACATGTGCTGTGGTGAATTCTGCGTCTTAATCCATTCATCATGACCCTCCATGCGCTCTTACGCAGGGCAGGGAGAGGGAGGATGAAATAACGAAGATTTGCGGGCAGGGTTCACCACAGAACATTTAATACAGAAAGAGAGACAGTTCCCTGAAAGGTGAAAATGTACAAGAAACGGACACACTTACTGATGGCGTTCGGGGGCAGACATCACCCAGCGAACGAATGAGAGGAGACGTGTTTGCCACAGGTGCGCCCCAGAGGACATCGCTTCAAGGACGCACGAGAACCACGGCGAACATGGAGTGACTAGCGCTTCGTGAGAGTGCTGAAAATACTGACAGACAAACAGCATAGATGACAATACTATGGACCATTAGTGCATGACTGGCAAACGGCCGCGAAGTACACGCACTGCTGGTGATGGTTTGATTAGAAGCACCTGGGCGAGGACCGGGAAACATGATCAGTAGGAGTTTGAATCAGCTGGTGATAATGATAGAGGGGACATGCCCGGACCGGCGAGATGTCAGCATAGGATCACAGAAAGTAGGTCAAAGCTGCGTGTAAATCCATTAATCCTTCCCCTCCTCGTGCACTCCTCCTGCATAAAAGCGCACGAGGAGACTTATAACAGTTGGAGCTGAAGCATGTGATGTGGTCTTTCACGGTTTGATGTTTATCTAAGCCTGTGACACAATGCCAAGGCACAGCCATAAAATTAAAACAAGAAACCAGAGAAACTGTGAGCTACAAAGCTGTGATCATTCCAGTCAACAGCACCGGAGTCCGTTCTCCCGCTTACGTCATGGGGGTGCCTCCCTTAATTCAGTGGGCGGCACCACAGTCCAGTCAGCGGCTGCTGTTTTTTTGATGAAAACTAGTTTATGTAGGCACGGTTGTAAATGTTATATTGATCATCAATAATGACTTTTGGGTTTACACAACATCCTAAAAAAATGTCAAAATCGTGTCATCAGCCCTTTAAGAGCCTAACTAAATAACAGTAGTGTGTTTTAATATTTTAATTGTATACATGTGACCCAATAACCTTTTTAAAAGCTTTCCCAGTTAATGGGACCATTAAAGAATAAGTTTAAATATCTTATTGCTCACACTGACTTCCATCTATCTGCGATCTAACTTGAGACCTGACAAAGCTAGGGTCACCAAAGAATGTATAAAGGTCATCAGCACTCTAATTCAAGAACAAAAAATTAAGCTAAGGCTAGCAAACTTGGCACACATATTGACCTTGGGACTAGCACAAGTGGTTGTGTTTTGGGGATCAGTAGTTGGGTGTTAAAGATGAAAGGTCAAGGTCACTGATTAAAAAAATCTCTAAATGTTTTGGTCTCTAGCCACTTTATTACTAGAACTATAGTCATCAAACTCGGTCCACATGTTGACTTTGGGACCCTTATATGTGGCTATGGTTTTAGGGTCAAAATGTCCAAAATCACAAGATCATTAGGAAAGATAACATGGACATGGTGTATGTCACTGATGCACATCCTTGCATTATGTAACTCTGCTCGTATCTTTTGAAGTATGAAAAAGAGATGGGGCAGCTACTAAAAACTGCTGCTAGAGAATCAGAGAGGCATGAGTCTGCATCTCTGCTGAGTGCAATTCTAATTAAAACTGTCTTAGATAAGATTAAAACTTGAACAAAACTGTCAGTGGAAACATAATTCATATTTCATAATATCAAATATGTTACTCATTTTATTACCACAGACTAATCCTAAACTGGGTAGCTGTTTTTCGTTTTTCTTAAGTTTAATAAAAAGTCACTCACATAACTCTGTATTCATTTTTTTAGATATACACTTCTGAGAGACTCAAGTCTATTCTGTTTTTCTTTGCTTTTTTAGATACCAATGAGTGTGAAATGAGTATATGTGTCCACGCCCGCTCGTGTCGCAACCTGATCGGTGGATACCTGTGTGACTGCCTTCCTGGGTGGATGGGATCCAACTGTGACATCAGTGAGTATAAAAAGGGGGGATTGAAAAGAAGACGACGAAGGGGAACAATTTATGCAAGAGGGAAGTGACAAATAGTGAAATGTGAAGAGGGTTTTAACCACCGTTCGTTTTCGCTGTGGGCAGGAGATCATTTTACTTCAGCTGTACTTCCATCATTCTGAATGTAACATAAGTAATGAGCAAAGGTGTATAGTAACTAGCTACATTTACTTAAGTACATGTACTCAAGTAACTTTTTCACATTCATTTCACAATGCCTCTCAGTAGGGGAACATGGGGATGGTCTGCATTTAATTTTACTCTAATGAACACATCTTAGAGGGGAAAAAACTCAAAAATCAGTGAGAACAAAGTTGCAAATGTACAAAAAAGCTACTAAATTATGAGTAAAAGAATTGAAATTTGTATGAAAAGATTACAAAATGGTTACAATAAGCTGTAAATTTATAAGAAAAATGTATAACATTTATGACAAAAAATTATGAGAAAAATCAAAATTGGCAATAAAATTGGAAATTCATGAGGAAAAAGAGCTTGAATTTATAAGTCAGCAGTCTTATATTTACAAAACAACCACGTATTTAGGAAAAAATACACATTTGTGACCCAAATCACAAATGTAACAGAAAAACCTCACAAATACTGTAAATATTTTTATACTTTTGCTTGAGTAATTTCTTTGCCAACAACTCCTACATTTTATTAATCAATTTCACAAGGTAATGCTACTTTTACATGAATACAATTTCTAGATGCTGTATTCACTTCTGTCAGTGGCTGTGTGAAGGTAAATTTTGACTGCTTTATGCTGACAGCTCAGTTTTGTGCTAATGGTTGCCTGTCACTCTTTTTTTCAGTCTTGATTATATTATTAGCTACAGCTTAATAGATATCAGCAATCTTCTGTCTTTCCATCTTTTTGTGACAGTTTAATCTGCTTTTGCTGTTTTTTTCATAAGGGAACAGCAGCTGTCAGGGATTGTGTGTGAATGGAGGCCGTTGTGAGGTGAGTCTACTGCCTGTGCTGCTTTTCTTTGTCTCATTTGCCTATAGACTCTGTTTGACCTGCTTCATTGTCCTCTTCTCACGCTGTCCTTTACCCCATAGTCAGTTTCGCGATGTCTGTCTCTGTATGCTCAGGAAAATAGAATATTAACAGTGAATTTCATTTTTTTCAGTTCAACATACAGTGGTGTGAAAGTGTTTGCCCCCTTCCTGATTTCTCTTGTTTTTGTATGTTTGTCATGCTTAAATGTTTCAGATCATCAAACAAATTTAAATATTAGACAAAGGTAACACAAGTAAACACAAAATGCAGTTTTTAAATGAAGGTGTTTATTATTAAGGGGAAAAAAATCCAAACCTACATGGCCCTGTGTGAAAAAGTGATTGCCCCCTAAACCTAATAACTGGTTGGGCCACCCTTAGCAGCAACAACTGAAATCAAGTGTTTGCGATAATTGGCAATGAGTCTTTCACAGTGCTGTGGAGGAATTTTGGCTCACTCATCTTTGCAGAATTGTTGTAATTCAGCCACATTGGAGGGTTTTCGAGCATGAACTGCCTTTTTAAGGTAATGCCACAGCATCTCGATCGGATTCAGGTCAGGACTTTGACTAGGCCACTCCAAAGTCTTCATTTTGCTTTTCTTAAGCCATTCAGAGGTGGACTTGCTGGTGTGTTTTGGATCATTGTCCTGCTGCAGAACCAAAGTGCGCTTCAGCTTGAAGTCACGAACAGATGGCCGGACATTCTCCTTCAGGATTTTTTGGTAGACAGCAGAATTCAAGGTTCCATTTACCACAGCAAGTCTTCCAGGTCCTGAATCAGCAAAACAGCCCCAGACCATCACACTACCACCACCATATTTTACTGCTGGTATGATGTTGCTTTTCTGAAATGCTGTGTTACTTTTACACCGAATGTAATGGGACACACACCTTCCAAAAAGTTCAACTTTTGTCTTGTCAGTCCACAGAGTATTTTCCCAATAGTCTTGGGGATCATCAAGATGTTTTCTGGCAAAACTGAGACGAGCCTTTATGTTCTTTTTGCTCAGCAGTGGTTTTCGTCTTGGAACTCCACCATGCAGGCCATTTTTGCTCAGTCTCTTTCTTATGGTGGAGTCTGGAGTGAGGCCTGCAGTTCTTTGGATGTTGTTGTGGCGTCTTTTGTGACCTCTTAGATGAGTTGTCGCTGCGGTCTTGGGGTATTTTTGGTCGGCTGGCTACTCCTGGGAAGGTTCACCACTGTTCCATGTTTTCGCCATTTGTGGATAATGGCTCTTACTGTGGTTCGCTGGAGTCCCAAAGCTTTAGAAATGGCTTTATAACCTTTTCCAGACTGATAACTCTCGATTACTTTGTTTCTCATTTGTTCCTGAATTTTTCTGGATCACAGCGTGATGTCTAGCTTTTGAGGATCTTTTGGTCTACTTCACTTTATCAGGCAGGTCCTATTTAAGTGATTCCTTAATTGAAAACAGGTGTGGCAGTAATCAGGCCTGGGTGTGGCTAGAGAAATTGAACTCAGCTTTCCAAAGATGTGATAAACCACTGTTAATTTATGTTTCAACATGGGGGGGCAATCACTTTTTCACACAGGGCCATGTACATTTGGATTTTTTTTTATCTTTAATAATAAACAACTTAATTTTAAAAACTGCATTTTGTGTTTGTTTGTGTTATCTTTGTCAAATATTTAAATTTGTCTAATGATCTGAAACATTTAAGTGTGACATAAAAAAAATGAGAAATCAGGAAGGGGGCAAACACTTTTTCACACCACTGTATTATATTGCTTGTTGCACTTTCACAACAGCCCCCCACTATTCTATTAAAGAGCTCTCTTCATACACTCTGTGCAGAGCTTGACATTAATTTTAGTGTTCACCAGCTACTGTGGCTAGTCGTTTCCAAATTACTAGATGCTCAGACCCTTTCTTTAGCCAAAGGGTTCGCAAACTCTACGATGTAAAGAGACTTTTGAGTAATTTTTGGGAAAAAATCCACATGGCAACAAAACACATTAGAAAAATGTGTTGTGTTCATAAGTCAGTGTGTGTTCATACGTGTTATAATAAACTAACTTTTCTTCTTAAATTTGCATTTTTTTAATTGTAACTTTGCAATTGTTTTATAGATTTGCAACTTTATTCTGGTACATTTGTGACTGCTTTCTTTAAAATTTGTTTTTCTCTATGAATTTGCAACCTTTTTCTAATAAATTTATAACTTTTTGGGCCCTATTTTGACGATCATCCGCACACTTTTTTGACAGATTTTCCGACAGATTTTCCGCCAGTGTTTTTGTTAGTTTCTGTTAGCGCATTGTCCATTTTTTACACCTTGCATCATGTTGTTAAATTACCAGTAGACAGTGCGCTGGCTCTGCACTGGGAGAAGGGGAGTCATTTCAAAGATGTGTGGCGGCGTGCAATCTAATGCACATTACTATTATAGTGCATTCCATGAGAATCTGCTTTTGATCAAGAATAAAGGAGATCTATCGTCAGAAGCGCACTGTTTAATGATATTTCAGTGGCATGTTTTGAAATCGCACAGCTCTGGAGCTCACGTGGTGCATGCGCTGATCTTATTTTAATGGAGAGAGTTGTAACAGTCATCATGTTATCACCCGTCATTTTAATTATATAATGATCACACACTAGTTTTTTTATTCCAGCTACACTTTCATTTTAATTGCGGACTTACCATTGGAGTCTATAGATTAGGCATTAATGTAGGCTTTTTTAGGGGAATGAATGAATGAACAGGCAGTGTGATGTGCGGCATGGGGGGCGGTGAGTCTGATGATTCGTTTTCATCATGGACTTATTAGGGATTAATGTGTTTATTTTTAGGGGAATAAATGAATGTACAAGGAGTGTGCAGTGTTTTACTTTTCATTGTAACTCGCCACAGAGATGGGAGATGTGTCCACACATCTGCCTCGGCTGCGCGCCCTGGGTTTCCGCGCTAAGGGTTTCCGCGCTAAGGGTTGCGGTTCTTGACCACCAAGCTCCCCGACTGCCACCCGTTAGGGGCCGGCAAAAGCCGCCGAAAGCAGGCTCACTTCATGGCCAGTGTCACCGTGAATGGGAATCCGCACCAGATCTCCTCCTTCATCCATCTCCCCTGGAAGATGGAGGAAATGAAAAGGACGAAATGATAGCACAGAGTGACTCTTCCGTGCCATCGTTAATGAAAGTTTATCAAAGTTTCCACAGCCATCATCCTCTTTGATGATGGTCTTCCTTATTACCAAGCAGCATTACTATCGCATGCATTTTGGCTCACACATATGGGCTTTGATCAGTGCAAAACCCATCTTAAACTATCATGAATCACAGTTCACTTTAGATAATGCAGCTTCTTTGCGTTAAAGGGATGGGAAGGAGTGCTTTGGATTGAATTATCCAAAACACACCTCTGATTAGACGGCCTCTTTGCGTCATGCGCCGGTGGAAAGTTCAGTTTTATGCCGTATGTGATAAGGAAATGAACTTAGAAACGCCCATAAACGCATTCCTTCTTCTTGGTCATGTAAACCCCATTTACATGGTCATTAAGGTAAAACCGATTATAATCAGCTTTCTGGAGTTACCCCGATTATCCAAACTGTCATGTAAACAGAGTAATCAGATTACCTTTATCAGTTTAAAGGCAATTATCGGTTTATGAGAAAACGGATTAACACACCAAGTTTATTTGCCCAATAAACCATTGACTTGTGCAATGTAAACACCCAAATGCCGTTTATTGCCTTTATTGGTTACTTCAGTAATCGGTTTACTCGTGGCTATGTAAACATGACCACTGATAAAAATAATCTGACTACTCTGTTTACTGTACATGACAGTTTGAATAATCAGGTAACTCCATGGAAGCTGATTATAATCGGTTTACTCATGACCATGTAAACAGGGTCAGTGACAACTGATCACCCGACCCTGTCATTATAATATGCCCTTTATCATAAATTTGTAACTTTTTATCATAAATTTGCAACTTTTTTATCTCAAATTTGCTACTTTCTCTCCATTTGCATCTATTTTTTTGGTAAATTGCTGAGTAAATTTGTTTATTCTAAATTTGTCAGTTGGCTTTAAATTTATGACTTTATTCTTACAGTTTTTCCCTTTAAGTTTGCAGCTTTCTTATACTGTTTTTTTTTTCCAAATAAAATTGGTAATGTTATCATAGGAATTTTTTCTTAGAAATCCAGTAGGTTTATTGAGGGTCCCAATGCCAGGCCCTCACTCTGTGTAATAACTGATCTCTATTTAGACTGAATACATACAAGTTACATCCATAACATGCTGTCCCATGTAGGACCAGACGTCAGGTTCCAGATGTTTGTGTCTACCTGGTTTTTCTGGGAAATACTGCCAAAATGGCCCAAGTCCTTGTGACAGCGCCCCCTGCCTTAACGGAGGTCAGTGTGTGGAGAAGGATGAGAGACGGCCACATGCTCCTGTCCCATGGGATTTTCTGGAAATTTCTGTGAGGTTGGACAGTTTGTTTTCAATAAATGATATAATGACACAAACAAAGATGCAAGATAAAGCAAACAAGAATGAAAAAGGCAGATTAGAGAGTTTTGTATTAACAAAAATACATTATTCATTATGGTAAAATTAAAAAGATTTATAGTATTTATAATAAATTTCAGTGAGTACTGTCATTATATCAGCCAATATCATCACAGAGTGAGGCCAAATTGTTCTGTTTATAGTTTTTTTTTTGAAATTCTGATATTGGATGGTATTATTCTACAAAAGTGTACAAAAGGAACAGGACAGAGGACAGATAAATCATGTGTCCATCAATAACACAATATCCATTACAGTGTTTCCCCTAGGTTTACAGCCGGGGGTGGAGGCAACTAAATGGTTATTTTTATAGTCGACTAATCTAATGACTCTTTTTTGCATTAGTCGACTAATCGCGATATATCTATCATGTCCACCATCTCTGCTTCTGCTGGTATGCTCATGTTTGGGGCTCCAGGTCATGTTTAACCTCACCTGTTTAAGCCTGCACACCTGTGAAAATAACTTTGTTGTCAGTCTCTGTCTTAATATAATGTAGCCTATTATAAAAAGTTCCCATAGCTAAATAGAATAACGACCCATGAAATAAGTTGGAAACTTGAACTTGACAGCTTAATAAAGTGTTTGGAGCAACAAAATTAAATAACAGAAGTTAAAATGCAGTCTTTTAACCCAAAACCAAAGTGCACAAACTCAAATAACAGCTTCTGCTGCACCATGGAAAGCTGTTGTAACTCTGCCTGTTCAAAACAAACTAGGAGTAACATTAAAATCCATAAAAGTAAAAAACAAAAGAGTCCATCTTATTAAAATCTTTCTGGTTTGAAAGTTTGAAAGTTCAATTAGGCTTCAGATGAAAATAAAAAGAACTTCTCCAGTGAAAAATAACAGTTTCAAATGCTTTAAGTCACAGTGCAGGAATGTCAGGCTTCACTTACACATACATTGAAATATTTAAGCAGTTTTAATTTATTTTTGATGATTATGGTTGCAGTTTTTATAAATTAAATTACAAGTCATGGTATTGTAATTTACTGAGATACACTAATATTCAGAATGAGGGCTGATATTGCCATGACAAAAAGAGGGAAGATAAGACGGTAAACCACTGCTGTAATTCACTAATTTAATGCACTTTACACATTAGCCAGCAGAACTGAAACAGCTCAGCCGTCAACAGCCATCATCGAGGATAGATTATTGTCCGACAGGTAAACTAACATAAACAGCACATGCTAAAAGTTTGATCAGTTTTCTACAGCTAAGACAGTCACCGAAACAGTCACTCATTGAAAATAAGAAGCGTTAAATTTACTTGCTAACCTTACCAGTACAGTGTTTATAAGAGGCCCAACTTCAATCATCACCTGGACGGAGCACAGCAGAGACCTACTGACAAGGCAGCAGAGCCAGTGGACAGAGCGGAGGGAGGAGGAGAGGAGGAGGATGGATGCTCACTGTGCTGTTGTGATAATGACAGCTCTACTTTATAGAGGTTTGCATTTAACTTGTTCAGTTGTTTATTTTCGATAAAATGCTCATATATTTTGGAAAGTTTTGCGCTCTTTTTCCCCGTGATTTTCTCTCTTCTGTGTCGTCATGATGCGCTTCTCTTTTTCTTCACTGGAACAGTTAAACTGAACATTTCTGCAGCATGCATATAAACTTTAAAATGAAACAATTCGTCAGCAATAAAAATCTGCGTCGACAAATTTGTATCATCAACATTGTCTGTGTTTACATGCAGCGGAGATCCACCCTGCCACATGATACCAGAGTGCAGAGAAGAAGAGACAGGAAATGAGCTGCTGTTCATGGTAATAAGATAAATAACAAGGATATTTTAGTTTGTTTAATAAAAGGACAAGGTAAAGACTTGTATCTCAAACAGGTTCATTTTGTCCTTCTTAATGATAAAAGTGGTCTTGTTCTTCTAGTTAAGACAAAGCAAGAGATGTCTCATACTTTGACATGTTTCGACTGTCTACTCTGCAGTCTTCTTCAGAAAATGTCATTTGACGTCTGTGACGTGTCACATCAGCTGTTTTATCCTTTCCGTAGGCGTGACCAACCTGACAGATTTGACAGAGCTGCCGAGTCAGTCACACCTGACACCTCTGATGCAATGACGAAAACATCACACACACCACCAAGCCCTCACATCAAAAATCCCATTCCAAACTTGTAATTGGGGAGAAGATTATCAACAAAGCAAGAAAAGTCCTGATAAGAGAGAATAAGAGGAACAGTAAACAAGGATCAACAAAATCAATGAAAACTGAACGAGGAAGTGAGCGGTTTTTAGAACATGATTCCCGGTAAAGGGAAGAAATGCAAAAAGAAATTGATGCACACCTAAAACAGATATAAGAAGAGGAATTCACCATCACAAAAAAACCAACAGATAAAGAAACTGAAAAAACTAAAAGAAAAAATAAGAAAGAACAAACACCAAGGGAAATCAACAAAAAATGGATCTGCAACCTATCAAAACACGCACTTACAGAAACAGAAAAGAAAGCCCTCTCCCGAGGTTTAAATTTTGCGGTCACACCAAGAAAAATCCCACATGACCAATTCATATTAGCAACGGAACTGACATGTGAAACAATGCAGGACCAAGGAAAAAAAGCAGAAATATGAAACACGGTGGCGGGAGTGTTAAAATCAGCCAAACTACCACAAAGAAACATGATCAAAAATGAAGAAAAAGCCATAGATGCACTCAGAAAAGACGACACAATCATTATACAGGTACATCTCAAAAAATTAGAATATCATGAAAAAGTTCAATATTTTTTGTCACTCATTTCAGAAAGTCAAACCCATATATTGTATAGATTCATTACACAGAGAGTTATATATTTCAAGTGTTTATTTATTTTAATTTTGATGATTATGGCTTACAGCCCATGAAAACCCCAAATTCAGTTTCTCAAAAAATTAGAATATTACATAAAATTAATTTTAAAAAATATTTTTTTTAATAGAAATGTTGACCGACTGAAAAATATGTCCATGTACATACTCAATACTTGGACTGGGCAAATTTTGGGTTAATTACTGTATCAATGTGGCGTGGCATGGAGGTGATCAGCCTGTGGCACTGCTGAGGTGTTATGAAGGCCCAGCTTGCTTTGATAGTGACCTTCAGCTTGTCTGCATTCATGGGTCTGGTGTCTCTCATCTTCCTCCTGACAATACTCCATAGATTCTCTATGGGGTTTAGGTCAGGAGAGTTTGCTGGCCAATCAAACACAGTGATGCCATGGTCATTAGTCTGGGATGTTGCCAAGTCCTGCTGGAAAATGAAATCAGCTTCTCCATAAAGCTTGTCAGCAGAGGGAAGCATGAAGTGCTCTAAAATTTCCTGGTAGACGAGTGCGCTGACTTTGGTCTTGATAAAACACAGTGGACCAACACTAGCAGATGACATGGTTCCTCAAATCATCATTGACTGTGGAAACTTCACACTGGACCTCAAGCAACTTAGATTCTGTGCCTCTCCACTCTTTCTCCAGACTCTGGGACTTTGATTTCCAAATGAAATGCAAAATTTACTTCAGTCTGAACAGAGGTCATCTGCTGGTGTTTGGACTAACAGAACATCACTATAAAAATTCAAAAGAATTGGCACATGAACTCAACAACCTGAAAGTGGACGCAAACGAAACATTCATTTTTCATGTTTGTTGTCATTATTTACAAAAACCCCTGTTGATGTCACTTTACACATTGTACAGGAACACCTCAAGAAGGACAAAACACTCAAAAAACACACAAACCTTACAATTAATGACATATCACAACTCCTACAGTTTGCTGCCAAATCCACCTACTTCCAATTCAAAAACAAAATATACAGACAAAAAGAAGGATTCACAATGGGAGACCCACTTTTTGTAGTTTTTTCATGGAAGACCTGGAAATCAGAGCCATCAACACAGCCTCCACATCATGCAGACCCACGTTCTGGAGAAGATACAGTGGAGAAGATAAGTATTGAACATGTCAACATTTTTCTCATTAAACATATTTTTGATGGAGGCATTGACCTGAGATTGTCACCAGATATCAGTAACAACCCAAATAATTCATCCATACAAAGAAATCAATGTGACTGTGTTGACAAAACAAGTTATATTTAATAAAGTGGAATGACAGGTAATAAGTATTAAACGAGCTTGGTGAAATTCATTTAATATTTAGTAGAAAAGCCTTTGTTGGTAATAACAGCTTCCAGATGCCTCCTGTATGGAGAAACTAGGCGCAGGCATTACTCAAGAGTGATTTCAGCCCATTCTTCCACACAAACTGTCAAATTTTGAAGGTTCCGTGGGTGTCTTCTATGAACTCTAATCTTCAGTTAATTCCATAGATTTTCAATTGGATTCAGGTCAGGTGACTGACTGGGCCATTCTAGTAGCTTTATTTTCCTTCTCTGGAGGCAGTTGAGAGTTTCCTTGGCTGTGCGTTTGGGATCATTGTCTTGCTGAAATGTCCACCTGTTGCAGATGGCAACAGGTTCTTACCAAGGATGTGTCTGTACATTTGTCCATTCATCTTTCCTTCTATTATATGAAATCTGCCTGTACCATGTGTTGAAAAACACCCCCACATCATGATGGAATTTGCAGTGCCATTTCTTGTCCAAACATGCTGTGTGCTGTGGCATCCAAAAGGTTCAATTTTGGTCTCATTTGACCAGACTACATTCTCCCAGTATTTTACCAGCTTGCCCAAATGTTGTGTAGTAAACTTTAAATGAGCTTCAACCTGCTTTCTCTTCAGCAATGGAGTCTTGCGAGGTGAGCGGGCATAGATCCCATGTTGGTTGAGTGTATTACTTGTTGTTTTCTTTGAAATAGCTGTACTTGCTAACTCCAGGAGCCTAATGTACAAAGAGTACTTACACACAAAAACATGGCGTATGTCCTTTTCCACAGAAAATTTCAGATGTATCAAGAATGAAATGACTGTAGAAATATGCACAGCCCCACGGCAACTTCATGGCTGGCATACATACGATTCTACTGTTATTGGTTCGTTGGTGACACTTAGAGGTGACAGATAGATAGAGACTGGAAGACTGATAATGACGTGAAAATTATTGTACACACCAGAGACACATGATGAACAAACATCCAAGTGTGCACAATTAGATGAGTGCATATAAAAGCAAGCACAAAGAAGTGCAGAAAATGTCTCTAACAACAATGGCATTAGCATTTTTAGAGGATACTGCAAATCACGCAGTGAGAAGAAAAGGGTATTAAGAGACAGAGAAGATTTTCTGGGTCAGGTTGATGACTGGCTTGTCAGTTAGTTTAGGTTTCCACGGGCAGTCCTTGTAGAACTGTGCTCAGAGCTATGGCCGCTTTTAGAGCTCAACATGGCGAGAAGCCGTGCGCTGCCCGTCCTAATGCAGGCGCTGACAACACTTAGGTTCCTGGCTACAGGGGCATTCCAGAGGGAGCTGCCAGACCAACTGAGAATTTCCCACTCAACCCTGAGCTGAGCTATGCCAGCTGTGTGGGATGGCATTATCCGGCTGTCACCCAGGTACATCATATTCCCATATAATGCAATTGATCAGGCCAAGATCAAAGCACAATTTGCAGCAAGAGCCAGTTTTCCTAATGTAATCGGAGCTATGGACTGAACACACACTGTTATAATATCACCTTCACAAGATGAATATGTGTATGTTAACAGGAAACATTACCATTCTATCAATGTGCAAATTATACTGTATGTGATGCGCAAATGCAACTAACCGACATTGTTGCAAGGTGGCCTGGTTCAACGCATGATCATTCATTGTAATGAACAGCATTGTTGGAAACAAACTACAAGCTGGCACTGTGCGGATGGGTGGCTTCTTGGTGAGTAAATTCATGTGATTGTCCGAAATAACCCACCTCATAGATAATGCACCTGTGCAACCCCCAACTATCACCCTGTCTTCAAGCCTTCAATACGAAGTCAGTGCTCGAGTAAGTGACTTTCTTTTTTTTGCTGGACTTAGCTACAGTTTCACAGCATTCTACCAAGCCCCAGTTTGCCTCTGCATGTACAATAGTTACAGATATGTCAATAAACAAGTGTAAAGTTTGAATTCAACAGTCTCACCCTTTCCCCGGCACGCTTCATTTATTTACAATAGTAGTGTGTGTATCCATGTAAGTTTTATATAACTATAAAGGATGAGATTTGCATTTTAGACATAAAATATGTACTTGTCGAGTCGAATACGATCTGCTTTCAACTGACAGGTGACCGTAGCTACCCACTAGGTTCATATTGTCTTCTTTTTCATTACTGTTTTCCTTTATTCAACGAGCTGGTCCACCTGGCTGGTCACAAATCACAGCGATCAGCTGACGCTTCTGAGGACTGCATACATCAGTGGAAACATGTCACAGTTAAATAAACATCTCCTTTTCATCCCTGTCTGAATAAAGGAAAACAGTAAACTTGACATGTTTTAGGACCCAGGAGACTGACACTGACACGGGCAGATAGTGACAATAATCTTTTATTTAATAGTGAGAGAGTGTAGTGCATGAGTGAGTGCGTGGATCGTGTTCTGGTCACTGGAGCTGAGCAGCCTGGATGGAGACCCGGCAACCCTGGAACATACAAGCAGAAAATAATTACTTTTGTTCCACACTCGTGAAGAGCTGCAGGTGGAGAGGCTTACTTGAGTGAAGCACGGGTTTCGCCCTGCTGAGTTCCAGCGGCCGTGCAGCGTGGAGGTGAAGGTGTCCGTGAACGTGCTGGAGATACCACCCGTGGCTGTGACGAGGGAAATCCTTGTGATAACACTGGCCGTGACTTCACAGACCGGGATGACGATGATCCAGACGATGACAAGATTAGTGATTCCACTGAACGTGGTGATGATGATACAGCTGATAATGATGACAGGGACTCCACTGATAGCGGTGGCGAATACTCCTGCAACTGAGATAACAGTAGTTCTTGAAGCTGAGGAGCAAGACGTACCGGTAGTCGCGGTGGTAGCGAAGCGCTACATGGGCGAGATGGCGTTGCCCCATCAGCTGGGGATGCAGGTCCGCCGCCTAGGAGGTTCACCTGTGCACAGGGGTATAGACAAGGGGTTGAGTAACAAATTGTTCTCTTACTTGGTTGAAACTGACGAGAGGTTCTTGACGAGGCAAGAGAGGTTCCTGACGAGACAAAGAGAGGTTCCTGACGAGACCAGAGAGCGGAGTTCAGGCTGCATACTCCGACAAGGAGGACAAACGACTCCATGACGGGGCTGTCAGCGACGCTGGCTTTTAACAGCCGTTGATTTGGCACCTGTTGGTCTGTGCGCAGCTGGAGTTGATGACGCCATGGACGGCCCAGAGGCCGCCATGACAGTACTCCCCCCTCTAGCAGTGCCTCCAGGCACCTGCCCAATTCTACCTGGATTCGCCCGATGGAAATCACGGATCAGCTGTTTATCCAGGATCAACGCTGGGCGAATCCAAGAACGATCCTCCGGTCCAAAGCCCTCCCAGTCCACCAAATACTGAAGACCATGACCCCGCCTGCGGACATCCAGGATGGCAGTCACCCCCCAGGCCGGATGGCCATCGATCATCCTCGGGGGTGCGGGAGCCGCGGGAGCAGGGCACAGGGGATCAGAGACGTACGGTTTGACCTGGGAGACATGAAATGTGGGGCAGATACGCATCGAAGAGGGGAGAGACAGGCGCACAGACACAGGGTTAATAACACGACTGATGGTGTAGGGGCCAATGAAGCGCTTAGTGAGCTTACGCTTTTCGGCCGGTACACCAATATTCCGGGTTGACAACCAGACTTTCTGACCCACCTTATAGTCCGGGGCGGGTCTCCTATGCCGGTTGGCCACCTGGATATTGCGTTTGGTAGTCTTAAGCAAGGCTGGCGGGCGATGAGCTAAATTCGCCGGCAGTGCTTGATATGTGCCTGGACTGAGGGAACAGCTACCTCCCCTTCCTCCTCCGGGAACAGCGGTGGATCAAACCCGAATGATGCCTGAACGGGAGAGACGCCCGTAGCCGTGGAGATCGTGGCGTTGTGAGCGTACTCAATCCACGGAAGGAACTTTGCTCCCAGGGAGGATGAGCAGGAGGAGATGACACAGCGTAGGGCGGGCCTCAAGCTCCCTGATTAGCCTGCTCGCACTGGCCATTGCTCTGAGGGTGATAACCAGAGGAGAGGCTGGCTGTGGCTCCCAGTGCCGCGCAGAAAGCCTTCCAAACTTGCGAGACAAACTGAGGTCCTCGGTCCCGACACTATGTCAGCCAGGGATGCCATGAAGACGGACCGCATGTTGCACAAGAAGGTCCGCTGTTTCCTGGGCGAAGGCAAACCCCGAAGTGGCACAAAAGGGCTGCCCTTCGAAAACCGGGCTCACGATGGTTAAAACCGTGGTGAAGTCATCTGAAGTGGGTAAACCAGTCACAAAGTCCATAGCTACGTGAGACCAGGGGCGTGAAGGAACTGGCAACGGGTGTAGCAGGCCCGCCGGGGGGGATGATGTTGTCTTCCCAGTGGCGCACTGAACGCAGGCCCGGATGTAACCTACAACGTCCTTCCGTAGCCCTGGCCACCAGAAGGTCATTTGGAGGAGATCCACGGTCCGACCCACTCCAGGATGACAAGCCAACTTGGAAGCGTGACCCCACTCGATCACCTTGCCCCGGATAGCGCGTGGAACAAACAAGCGGCCCGGGCCCCCCCGCCCCCAGGGTCCGGCTCGGTCCTCTGAGCCTGGCAAACCGTCTTGCAGATCCCCCAGGACAGGGCGCCCACGACACAAGAAGGCGGCAGGATAGGGGTCTCCTGGTCTTTAGAGGATGGTGCATCAAACAGCCGTGAGAGGGCATCCGGCTTACCGTTCTTGCTTCCCGGCCGGTAAGTGATAGAAAAGTTAAAACGGCCGAAGAAGAGGGACCAGCGAGCCTGGCGTGCATTCAGGCGCTTCGCCGTCCTGAGGTACTCCAGGTTGCGATGATCAGTCCAAACCACGAACGGCTGAGCAGCCCCCTCCAGCCAGTGTCTCCATTCCTCCAAGGCGAGTTTCACTGCCAGCAACTCCCTGTCTCCGATGCTGTAATTCCTCTCTGCAGGGGTGAGACGGTGAGAGAAATAAGCACATGGGCGAATCTTACCGTCCTCAGGAGAGCGTTGGAAGAGTACCGCTCCAACTCCCGAATCAGAGGCGTCCACCTCCACCAAGCACTGCAGCTTCGGGTCCACCTGAGTAAGGACTCGGGCCGAGGCGAACTCCCTCTTGAGCTTCTCAAATGCTCCAGCTGCCTCCTTACTCCAGCAAAACGGGGTCTTAGGGGGAGGTGAGAGCAGTCAGAGGACGGGCAATATTACCAAAGTTTGGCACGAACCTCCTATAAAAATAGCAAACCCCAGGAACCCTTGAAGCTGCTTTCTGGAGGTGGGTGCAGGCCAATCCACTACCGCCTTGACCTTGGCCGGGTCAGGGAGCACCTGGTTCCGAGCTATAATAAACCCAAGGAAAGAGGTTTGGTCAGTGTGGAACTCACATTTTTCAGCCTTGACGAATAGTTGATTCTCCAGGAGGCGCTGTAGTACCCTGCGGACATGCACCTGATGTTCCTCTAGTGTGCGGGAGAAGATGAGAATGTCGTCAAGATAAACAAAAACAAACGAGTTAAGAAAATCCCGTAATACATCGTTTATCAATCGCTGGAAGACGGCTGGAGCGTTAGTTAACCCAAACGGCATTACCAGATACTCAAAATGTCCGCTAGGGGTCCGAAAAGCCGTCTTCCACTCATCTCCTTCCCTTATGCGCACTAGATGGTAGGCATTCCTAAGGTCCAGTTTGGTAAACCAGGATGCCCCCTGGAGGGAGTCAAAAGCAGTGTTCATCAGAGGCAAAGTATATTTGTCTTTTACTGTTATTTCATTCAGTCCCCGGAAGTCGATGCAGGGGCGTAGTGAACCGTCCTTTTTCCCAACGAAAAAAAATCCGGCTCCCACTGCCGAAGACGACGGGTGGATGATACCAGAGGCCAAGGACTCCTTAATGTACGTATCCATGGCCTCGCGCTCCGGGGCTGATAGGCTGTAAAGGCGGCTTGCAGGAAGAGGGGCTCCAGCCTTCAGGTTGATCGTGCAGTCATAAGGACGATGGGGGGGTAAGGACAACGCCCGAGACTTGCTAAACACTAGCCCCAGATCGTGGTAGACCTCTGGCACCTTGGACAGGTCCGGTGGAGATGAATGAGGCAGAGGCACCTTGACGGATGGGGCGCACGCCGCTGATTGGAGGCAGGCACTAAGGCAGAACATAGTCCATGCCATTACTCTCCCAGCTTGCCAGTCAATGGTGGGGTTATGTAGGCATAGCCAGGGGTACCCCAGGATAACGGCGAAGAAGAAACGGGCAGCACTAGAAACTGAATTTCCTCCCTGTGATTTCCTGATACAATGATTGACACGGGGGCCGTCTTATGGGCAACGGTGGTCAAAGACGCTTTAGACAAGGTGATCAGTTTGACAGGGGGGTCTAGAGTCTGACAGTTGAGGCCCATCCGGGTTGCCAGGTCTCTAGAAATGAAATTTTGCTCAGCTCCAGAATCTACTAACGCTAATGTGGAGTGTTCTGTATGTGTATGGATTAGTCTGAGGGGTAATCGACAACAAGTAAGGGGTTCTTCTGAATTCTTGCCCGTGAATCCCCCTACTGTGATCCACGGGCCTTCCCTTTTAACTTACTGGAACATTCGAACACCCCATGTGACTCTTTCCCACAGTAGAAACAAAGGCCCTGATCCCTGCGGCGTTGCTTCTCAGCTGCTGACACTTTAGACCGGCCAATGGTCATAGCCTCTTGATCCGGGGATTCCTCTGACACGGGTAAAGCGAGAAGAGGAGAGTCAGGGACGCGGGGGCGGAGTCTAACCGAACGGGAAGTAGTACGCCGTCCAGCCGCCCACTCCCTTAATCTGCTATCCAGACTAACCGCTAAGGCAATCAAATCCCGCAAATTGTCCGGTTTATCCCGTGCCGCTAACTCATCCTTTAACTCATCGTTAAGACTACGTAGGAAAATACCACACAGTGATGGCTCCCCCCACCCAATCTCTGCAGCCAGGACCCGGAAGTCAATAGCGTAGTCAGCAGCTGATCTTTTTCCCTGCTGTAGGCTCAGCAGCTGTTCTGTCAACACCTCACCCCTATCAGTATGGTCAAACACGGACATAAACTCTGTCACAAACTCCTGGTAAGTAAGCAGGGAATAGCTTGGTTTAGCCATGATAGAATACGCCCAGTCTAAGGCTCTTCCTGCCAGCAAATTTATGACATAACCAATCCGACTTGAATCAAGGGTGAAATCTCCCGGAACGCGAAGAAAAACTCGAGCGGAATCCTCGAGCCTCCCCGAGTTTTCCGCTGAACCGGGCAGGTGTGGGAATAGGGGTGAGGCGAGAAGACGTAGAGGTGTTAGCTTGTCCAGATGCTAAGCCTGCAGGGGCTGAGATATTTGCGGTCGGGGGAAACGTCTGGTGTCCTTCCAGGCGATCCAGCCGACCATTAATTAATGTTAACTGGTTTAAGATTACTGTCTGTTGGTGTGCTAGTAAATCTACCCGGGCGCAAAGAGTGTTGAGTTGGCGCGACAGTGAACTGTCCGCTGGGTCAACGTGACGGAGTCGTACTGACATGTTTTAGGACCCAGGAGACAGACACTGACACGGGCAGATAGTGACAATAATCTTTTATTTAATAGTGAGAGAGTGTAGTGCGTGAGTGAGTGCGTGGATCGTGTTCTGGTCACTGGAGCTGAGCAGCCTGGACGGAGACCCGGCAACCCTGGAACATACAAGCAGAAAATAATTACTTTTGCTCCACACTCATGAAGAGCTGCAGGTGGAGAGGCTTACTTGAGTGAAGCACGGGTTTCGCCCTGCTGAGTTCCAGCGGCCGTGCAGCGTGGAGGTGAAGGTGTCCGTGAACATGCTGGAGATACCACCTGTGGCTGTGACGAGGGAAATCCTTGTGATAACACCGGCCGTGACTTCACAGACCGGGATGACGATGATCCAGACGATGACAAGGTTAGTGATTCCACTGAACGTGGTGATGATGATACAGCTGATAACGATGACAGGGACTCCACTGATAGCGGTGGCGAATACTCCTGCAACTGAGATAACAGTAGTTCTTGAAGCTGAGGAGCAAGACGTACCGGTAGTCGCGGTGGTAGCGAAGCGCTACGTGGGCGAGATGGCGTTGCCCCGTCAGCTGGGGACGCAGGTCCGCCGCCTAGGAGGTCCACCTGTGCACAGGGGTATAGACAAGGGGTTGAGTAACAAATTGTTCTCTTACTTGGTTGAAACTGACGAGAGGTTCTTGACGAGGCAAGAGAGGTTCCTGACGAGACAAGAGAGGTTCCTGACGAGACCAGAGAGCGGAGTTCAGGCTCATACTCCGACAAGGAGGACAGACGACTCCGTGACGGGCTGTCAGCGACGCTGGCTTTTAACAGCCGTTGATTGGCACCTGTTGGTCTGTGCGCAGCTGGAGTTGATGACGCCAATGACGGCCCAGAGGCCGCCATGACAAAACTAATCTTATAGGGCTGTGAGCAGGCCATTGAATTACCTGTATCTGGTGCTAATGCCGGAGGACAGCATGCCAAACAAAACATTTTTATGCTCCTCTACCTCATTCAGGAGCGTCTCCAATTCACAGTCAATGAAATTCCATTAAATCCATTATTTTTGATTGTGGATACAGGATAATCAAACATGCAGGGCTTATATATACTGTATACATATACAGTTTTGTGAAAAAGTGTTTGCCCCCTTCCTGATTTCTCATTGTTTTGTGTTTATCACACTTAAATGTTTCAGATCATCAAACAAATTTAAATATTTAAAAAAAGTAAACACAAAATGCAGTTTTTAAATGAAGGTGTTTATTATTAAGAGGACCAAAATCCAAACTTACATGGCCCTGTGTAAAAAAAAAAGTGATTGTCCCCTAAACCTAATAACTGGTTAGGCCACCCTTAGCAGCAACAACTGCAATCAAGCGTTTGTGATAATTGGCAATGAGTCTTTCACAGTGCTGTGGAGGAATTTTGGCCCACTCATCTTTGCAGAATTGTTGTAATTCAGCCACATTGGAGGGTTTTCGAGCATGAACCGCCTTTGTAAGGTCATGTCACAGCATCTCAATCGGATTCAGGTCAGGACTTTGACTAGGCCACTCCAAGGTCTTCATTTTGTTTTTCTTAAGCCATTCAGAGGTGGACTTGCTGGTGTGTTTTGGATCATTGTCCTGCTGCAAAACCCAAGTGCACTTCAGCTTGAGGTCACAAACAGATGGCCAGACATTCTCCTTCAGAATTTTTTGGTAGACAGCAGAATTCAAGGTTCCATTTACCACAGCAAGTCTTCCAGGTTCTGAAGCAGCAAAACAGCCCCAGACCATCACACTACCACCATCATATTTTACTGTTGGTATGATGTTCCTTTTCTGAAATGCTGTGTTACTTTTACGCCAGATGTAATGGGACACCCACCTTCCCAAAAGTTCAACTTTTGTCTCGTCAGTCCACAGAGTATTTTCCCAAAAGTCTTGGGGATCATCAAGATGTTTTCTGGCAAAACTGAGACGAGCCTTTATGGGGTTTTTTTTGTTGTTGTTTTTTTTTGCTCAGCAGTGGTTTTCGTCTTGGAACTCTGCCATGCAGGCCATTTTTGCCCAGTCTCTTTCTTATGGTGGAGTCATGAACACTGACCTTAATTCAGTTCAAATCAACTTTATTTATATAGCGCCATTTTACAACAGTCATCTCATAGCACTTTCAACTGTAGGGGAAACCTCCACAATTGCAGAAAGACCCCAGCAATCAGGCGATCCTCTGTGAGCAAGCGCTTGGTGACAGTGGAGCGGAAAAACTCCCTTTTAACAGGAAGAAACCTCCAGCAGAACCAGGCTCAGGGAGGGGCAGTCATCTGCTGCAACTGGCTGGGGAGTGAGGGGATAGAGAAGACGAAAAACTTGTGGAGTCCCACAGGGTTCAGTTTTGGGGCCATTGTTATTCAATATATACACTACCGTTCAAAAGTTTGGGGTCACTTAGAAATTTCCTTATTTTTGAAAGAAAAGCACTGTTTTTTTCAATGAAGATAACTTTAAACTAATCAGAAATACACTCTAATATCTAATATACATTGCTAATGTGGTAAATGACTATTCTAGCTGCAAATGTCTGCTTTTTGGTGCAATATCTACATAGGTGTATAGAGGCCCATTTCCAGCAACTATCGCTCCAGTGTTCTAATGGTACAATGTGTTTGCTCATTGCGTCAGAAGGCTAATGGATGATTAGAAAACCCTTGTGCAATCATGTTAGCACAGCTGAAAACAGTTTAGCTGGTTAGAGAAGCTATAAAACTGACCTTCCTTTGAGCAGGTTGAGTATCTGGAAAAAATTATTATTTCAAATACAAATCATTATTTCTAACCTTGTCAATGTCTTGACTATATTTTCTATTCATTTTACAACTCATGGTGGTAAATAAGTGTGACTTTTCATGGAAAACACAAAATAATTGTCTGGGTGACCCCAAACTTTTGAACGGTAGTGTATATAAATGATACATGTAAAGTTTCGGAAAAAATGGATTTAATATTGTTTGCCGATGACACTAATTTATTATGCAGTGGAAGCAATTTGGAACAACTTTTGGATACACTCGGAGAGGAATTAGGAAAGCTTAAACTGTGGTTTGATTCAAACAAATTAACACTCAATTTAAGTAAGACAAAATTTATAGTTTTTAACAACCATCACAACAACTTAGTATCTAAACTCAGTGTAAATGGTGTAAAGATTGAAAGGGTATCCAAAACTAAATTTCTTGGTGTAATAATCGATAATAAACTGCGTTGGAAGTCACATATTAATTATATTAAAGGTAAAATATCTAAATCAATTGCAATACTACACAGAGTGAAATATTTGCTGAATCAACCCACACTATATACTTTGTGCGGCGGCATGAAAAATAAGCAGCGATGCTGTGGTTTTAAGGAAGTTTATTATATCATACCGCCGTCACGAGCTCCGCTCCCGGCGCCGTGCATGCGCGCCGGGAGCGAGCCCAGCGGCTCTCGGAGAAGGAGGACACAAAGTCTGTGTCCAGCAGCAGCAGTTGAGGAAGTGGAATTGACAGAGTGAGTTACAGAACCTGTGCAGTATTTATACCCAACTCAGACAATACATCAAAGCGGATTCACAGCAGTTGGTACGATCAAAGGGACTGCAGAACAGGCATGAGACATTTGCATTTGAAAGACCTACATAACAAAAGGCAGATTGCTGTCCTCTGCTCCAGCTTGCAGGACAAAGAGGTTACAAGGCACATCTACATATTGATCTGTCTCTAGGTCACAGTAAGGACAGGACGCGTGAACACTATACATGAATGGCACATTACATCACAATACATGAATGGCACATTACATCTCAGTAGTGCAGCGGGAAAAACCAAGAGAAGAGAGCTGACTGTCCTATGTGTTGTGGGGGTGTTGAATCAACCCGCCACACTTTGTATCATTCATTAATACTCCTATACATAACATATTGTACTGAAGTATGGGGAAAAACATATAAAACAAACATATATCCAGTTTTTATGCTTCAGAAGAGAGCTATTAGAATAATAAACAAAGCTGCTTACAGGGAACCAACAAACCCACTTTTTCTTAAATTAAAAGCTCTCACGTTGAAAGATCTGGTTGACTTTAAAACTGCAGTAATAATGTTTAAAGTGAAGAATCTATCACTGCCCGCAAATATCCAAAAGCTGTTCCAAATAAGGGAGAAACTATCATTTCAGAGGAACATGTATATTTCAAAAAGCAACACTGTTTCAGTGCAAGGAGTCAGATTATGGGACGCTTTTGGACCTGAATTAAAATCATGTACAATGCTTGGACAATTTAAACAAAAACTAAAGGAAGAAATACTCCAAACATATTAACAAGATGACATGTAAAATCACATAAGGATTGTCATATCCAGTCTGTTGTTGCTTAGTTTTTTGTCACATTTTGTCTTAGCTATGTTCTGAATTGTAATCGCTCTTGTTTTGTTTTTCTTTTGAATTCTTGGATGGAATATGGGTGGGCAGTATAAGCTGCGGCTTCAGCCATCACCCATTTCGGATAACATGTTGAAATGTATAATCAGAGGAGTTATTGTCTAATTTGGCCTTGTTGGATTTTCTTTCCCCCTTTGTTATATTATTCTGTTTCTTTTTTTAATCTTTACTTTTAATCTATCCGAATAAAATAAAGATTCATTCATTCATTCATTCAAAAGAAAGACATGTAGAGAGCAAATAGCACGATGGGGACTCAATCTATGGGAGAGAACAAACAGATGTCAATGACCAGCAAAAATATTTCATTGAGAGTGAAGAAAGGAGTGAAGCCCAGTGCATTATTGGAGGTCCCCCAGCTGTCTAAACCTATTAGCAGCATAACTAAGGGAGGTTTCAGAGACACATGATCCCTCCCTAATTGTAGGCTATATCAAAAGGAAGGTTTTAACCCTATTCTTAAAAACAGAGATCGAGTCTGATTCCCGAATCCAGATTGGCAGCTGGCTCCACAGGAGAGGAGCTTGATAACTGAAAGCTCTGCCTCCCATTGTACTTTTGGAGATTCTAGATATTACAAGTAATCCAGCATTTTGGGAGTGTAGTGCTCTGTTAGGATAATAGGGTAGTATCAGATCTTTAAATAAAAAGGGGCCCAATTGTTTAGAGCTTTGTAAGTGAGAAGAAGGATTTTAAACTTAATTCTAAACTCTATAGGAAGCCAATGAAGGGAGGCAGAACAGAGAGATATGAGCTCTCTTTCTAGCTCAAGTAGGTTCATTTTGTCTTCTTTTAATTATTTACCTGTTGTTCTTATTTAAAGACACAAAACAGATGTTTTTTTGATGATTTAAATGATTTAAAAACATCTCCTTTTTATTTTTGTCTTTAATAGAACAAAAGGTAAATAAACTCTCTTTCTAGTACCTGTTAAAACTCTTGCTGCAGCATTTTGGATCAGCTGAAGACGTTTTAAAGATGTTCTAGGACAACCTGATAATAAAGAGTTACAATAATCTAATCTAGAGCTAACAAAAGCATAGATCAGTTTCTCAGCATCACTCTGAGACAAGATGCTCCTAATCTTGGCAATATTACGCAAATGATAGAAGGAAGTCAAATTTAATATGTGAATTGAAAAACAGACCTTGATCAAAAATAACTCCAAGGTTCCTCACAGAAACTATTCAGAGAAAGAGTAACTGCATCCAAACTAAGAGTTTTATTTGGAAAGGTATTTCTAAGGTTTTTTGGACCAACTAGAATGGCTTCAGTCTTATCTGAATTTAATAGCAGGAATTACAAGTCATCCAAGCTTTGATTTCCTTGATTTCCTTTGAGTTCCTTTCCTTAACTGAGGCAAGTGAGGCCTGCAGTTCTTGGATGTTGTTGTGGGGTCTTTTGTGATCTCCCCGTGTCTGCGTGGGTTTACTCCAGGATTTCTCCAGTTTCCTCCCACATACCAAAAACATGCAAGTTAGGTTAATTGGCATCAAACTGGGGATTTAAAATTGTCCTTAGGTATGACTGTGAGAGTGAATGGTTATCTGTCTCTCTGTGTTGGCCCTGCGATGGACTGGCGATCTGTCCAGGGTGTGCCCTGCCTCTCGTCCAAAGATGCTGGGATAGGCTCCAGCCCCCCCGCAACCCAAAAAGGATTAAGCGGAAGAAGATGAATGGATGGATGGCTCTAACTGTGGTTTGCTGGAGTCCCAAAGCTTTAGAAATGGCTTTATAACCTTTTCCAGACTGATAGATCTCTATTACTTTTTCTTATTTGTTCCTGAATTTCCTTCAATCACAGCATGATGTCTAGCTTTTGAGGATCTTTTGGTCTACTTCACTTTAGGCGCTTTTCCACTAGGCCCGATTAGAAAACCCGACTCGACTCACTTCGATTCGGTTCTGCCTCGGTTGCTTTTCGACATTACTGCTGGCACACCTGCTGGCACACCTGCGGTGGGTGGGATTTCTTGAACAGCGAGGCGGCGCCACACTCTCGTGACGTGAAACACGCGACCGAATCCTCCACAACAAAGAAAATGGCTGATGACGAGGAGAGAAGGAAGGAGGAAGGAGAGAGGAATAACTGTGACATGAAACTGGTGAAATCTATGGTGCTGACTTGTTGTGCTCTGCACAATCTGTGCGAGAGTCATGGAGAGACGTATGACACTACATTGGATGATGCAGTAGATGAACCAGTGGTGGCAGCGGCACAGGAGCAGAGGAGCAGGGTGCCGATATACGAGATGCTGTGATGCAGTACTTGTCTAGCAATAGGTAGAAATGTAATTTCATCACATTTATGTGCATACATATTTCAAAAATGTTTTTTGTAAATAAAATGTTGTGCATGTTCCATCTACCTGTCCTCTGTTGTTCATAATGCTTATCTGTTAAGGTATGGGTAATTACATATCTGTCAAGGCATACCTCATGCCTCCCTTATTGGGGGGGGGGGGGGCTTTCACACCTGTACTGACCTCATGCCACCCTTATTGGGGGGGCTTTCACACCTGTACTGAGTACTTAAAAACTGTATTTATCGGCAGATGAAAGAAAACTGAAGCAAAAAAAACTAAACTAAACAAACAGCAACTGCAACATTAACTATTTCAAACATATTTAATCAAATGTGCACTTATATGGACACAATCTTGAGCCATAACTTTTTGGTAATGTGAAAATAATAAGCCAAGTAGCACAAAAAAATAAATAAAATAAAAAATGAATAAATAAAAATAAATGATATTAATAATAAATAAATTAAAAAAATTAAAAAAATATTTTTCAATTTACATTAGCACAAGGTAGATTGCTTAATTTGAAAGTACACAATAAGAATTATTCTGAATATAGTTCTTAATTGTCAGCTAGATACTGTATATACACTTGGAATTAAAGAGTTTTTATTGTCAGCTTTGTTACACTAATGCACCTTGGATGAACTTGAAACAAGAAAATGTTCACTGATGCTGCTTGTTATAGTTCCAAGCAGCAGCCTTTGCTGACTCTAGCATTTCTGAAGTGGCAGATCAGATCAGGTGGCAGATCAGAAGTGATCTGCCACCAATGGGGGTAGATTGTGCTCTGCCACAAAATGACAAACCATCACTTCTGCTAGTGATGCACTGGATTTGGAAGGCGTCGGTTCTCTCACTGGCTGAAAATGTTCATCCATCGATCGATACATTTTCGATTTGGCTACACAGTTTTTTGTGGCCCCGTGTAGCGAAAATGCGACTTCAGGTCGAAAATCCCCGATGCAGTCACTTTTATGCTCTTCCTACATGGAACAGAGAAGGAGTGTGTAGGGCTCTCTGGAGAAGCCTTTATCCATCCAGCGATTCCTTTCTGTTCCGGAGCCGCAGGACAACAGAAGGTGCGAGGGCCATCAGCATAATGATGAGTCCACACTTCTCACTGTTGTGATAATTGCTCACGCTGAGCGCTCTGCCAGCCCCGTACGCTGTGGGGGTCACACACACGACGTGTTCCTCCACACTCTCAATAATTTTTTTTCCCGTATATTTTTCTTTTTGGGCGTACAGAAATGGCAATAGCCCTGTTTTGCTAAAATTGCATTTTCCCCGTATTAAAATACGGCAAAACCGCGTATCACTCGACAGGTATGTAATTACATGCAGAAAACACCGCACAGGCCATCTTCACAAAATCCAGCTCGACAAGCCACTTTTGCTTAGGTGGAAATGCAAATTGAACTATAAATCATGTGCTGATACATGTCATATTCCCATGTAAAGGTCTCCCACTTTTAACTTACAAATTGATTTTTAATTTTTGGGGAAAGGGAATATAAATTTGGCACAACTTGTTGGTAACAACAGTTGTGTGCACAAAAACACAGGTTGTGTCTAATTTATTAGTGCCAATTTTTGCTAGATTCCCTTCTTAATTTATTAAATTTTGACTGGTGATGCAACATTCAATTACATGTACTTACCTTTATCAGTGATCTACTGTACAAGTTACAAATACACCTGTACATCTGCTTATAACATAAAAAATGTACCCGTTCAAGAGAAATGGATTCAGCATTGCAAATTGTTTAAAATTAAACAAAAAAAACCTACAAGACATTACATTTCGTTGTATTGTTAAAAATTAAATTACCATTAGAAGGCTATACACCTGACCTGATGAACAGCAGCATGTGGAGTGAACAGAGAAATGGAATTGTATGTAATTATTGGCTTTTCTCATATGGTGTCATAACAGATAAACCAGACTTTGATGCAAACAATACAATTTTATTCCCAGAAGCAAAATTTACAAACATAAAAAACAGAGCTGGCGTGGGGGAGACCTGGTTAGACACACCAACTGCATAATGCATCCACAAGCCTGCCAAATAGGGGTCAGGAAATCTCTGTTGAATGTTGACATCGTCTGCAAGCTCTTCCCTTCGTAACGCAGTGTCCTGCTCCAGGGCTTCACGCGCACTCTGCCCGCAATCTGCGGCCCACCTGTCACAAATGCTGCATGTACATCCTGATGGTTGTTCTTGCCGTCTGGGACATGTTGACCGTTCCAAGAGCCGGCATCTCTTCGTCATGCATGTTGACCATCGCTGATGTAAGGTCATGCGATGGAGTTGTCCCTTTTCCTTTTGCCTAGATGGGACAGACAGAAAGGCATGGTTGTTAAAGCTGGATCACTACCCTATTATTGGAATTACACTGGTGAAAGTCTGTGGTGGAATGTCACTATTATTTATGCTTCATTGCTGTATATAAGCTGAACTGTCATGTTGCTGCCCCTCAGTAGAGCGGATTTTGCAACACGCAGGGTGCTGTCTTCGGCTGCAGCCCCCCTGCAAAACTAAAAAGGATTAAGATTAAGAATATGGATTTTTTTTTTTTTTTTTTTTGTTACTTATTTGTACCCGTAGGTAGACTTGGTTTGCAGTCTGGTGACAAGCCACCGGCTGCTGGTCGCTGCGTGCGCGAGCGCCCTAAACCTACATGTTTTTGGTGTGCGGGAGGAAACCGGAGAAATCCCAGAGTAAACCCGCGCAACACGGGGAGAACATGCAAACTCCACACAGCTCACTGTTGGTCGGGGGCTGGGATCGAACAAACGATCTCATGATCCCCGCGATCCCCCGGCCGAGGGTAAAACTGTGCTGCCACAGTGCTAAACCACTGCACCACCGTGCAGCCATGGATGGATGGATGGATGGATGGGTAATTTTTAAAATAGTTGCTTGTAGTGTGGCCGCAGAAATCTGAATGGGTTAATACAGTCAGCTGACGCGAAGCATTTCAAAGAAGCATGTTGATTTCAGCGGCAGTTGATGAGCTTTATTTGTTTTTCTAAAACAGGAGTTACAACAGCACTTCAACCACCACACCTAAAAATGGGACCGCGTTGTGGAACACCGATAAGTGAAGACCAAAGAATAACCTTTTTGTACATTTAAAAAGACATTTTCAATTAATTAATATGCAGCTACAGGAAATTGCATTAATCAATTTGGTACATAACTTGTTAGGCTCCAGCCCCCCCGCGACCCGTAAAGGATTAAGCGGTAGAAGATGGATGGATGGATGGATGGATTTTCGACCCTGGTTTCCGCTGGACCTGTTTCACAAAAAAAAAAAAAAAAAATTGTGGTTATTGTGCCTTACCGGCACTTGAACGTGATCCAGATGTAGCTGGTGATGTGGCTGACATTGTTGTCGATTCAGCTGGCGCTCCGGCAGACACAGAGGCAGAGACAGACGCAGGAGAGTTTCGGAGTGTCCATGTCCACTGAGGTAGACCCCAGTGATATGAACTGCGATTCTAGAAGAAAATGCAGCCCAATTTAAAACTTAACACCAAAGTGCAACATGTACACAACACTCTACTAAAGTTTTTAAACCGGAATACAATAAGTGTAATTCAGCGTTTTGTTCGCGCTAATACTTATCACAAAGCAAGCGTGAATCTGCAGTTGGCTGCAAAACAATAGGCAAGCCTCAGTAACCAACCATTACCCACAATTTAACAACCTTCCTATTTCTTAAAACTCAGTGAGCTTGGCACAGAAAGGATAAATGGCGAAAAGACGTGCAATATCAAAACAACACTCACCATCCACGGTTTCCAAGGCCGTGTCGAGCCCAATGTCTCTCAGCGAACCACTTTCCACTCCTTCCAATCCGCTCCACTTCGAGCATTGTGGTCCTTCACTGCTCGGTAATGGCTTTTCAGCTTTTTCAGCTTCTCCCGACACTGTTTGGCAGTACGGATGTGCCCTTGGGAACCCATCTGCTCGGACACCTGCTGTATATTTTTTCATTTCGAGTAGATCCGTCCAACTCGCGCTGGATGCGATCATCGCTAATATAGAAAGAAAATGGCACACCTCCTCGGTTTGACCAGGGATAGCCTTATGAGAAGACATCTTCAGAGGTGTGGAAAATACTATATTAAAGGGGCGCACTGTGTTCACTGGCTGAACAACTACAATGGCGGTGGTGTAGTAGATTCAGCAGAAAAAGTCGCTTTCGTGACGTTACGACCTGCCCAATCAGCGGCGACCAGTCTGTAAAGTCACATCAACAGCCATACTCAGCCCTACTCAGCTCGGTTAGAACCCTGCCCTGGATCAGGTACTACAAATAGCGCCTGCTAACCGGTGCTGGGGCTAATGCAAAACTGCTCAAACGCGGGCTGAGTGGTGCGGTGTAGGCTAAGCGAGGGCTAGTGGAAAAGCCCCTTTTGTCAGGCAGGTCCTATTAAAGTGATTTCCTTTAATTGAGAACAGATTGTGGCAGTAATCAGCCTGGGTGTAGCTAGAGAAACTGAACTCAGCTTTCCAAAGATGTGATACAACCACAGTTAATTTATGTTTGAACGGGGGGTGGGGGGGGATCACTTTTTCCACACAGGGCCATATAGGTTTTGATTTTTTTTCCCCTTAATAATAAACATCTTCATTTAAAAACTGCATTTTGTGTTTACTTGTGTTATCTTTGTCTAATATTTAAATTCGTTTGATGATCTGAAATATTCAAGTGTGACAAATATACAAAAAAATGAGAATCAGGAAGGGGGTAAACACTTTTTCACACCACTGTATCTATCTGCATATCTATTTGCATCTAATTGCATATTTAAATGGAGGTCGTGTCAAGGGGAGGAGTCCAGTATTTCTTCACGTGCATTCAATTTCAAGTAGATTGGAATGTACAAAGAAAATATGCTTGGATTCCTGTGTACGCACTGTTTCATACATCTGGATTGTTTTTTTGCTTACGACCTTTTCTTGATTTATTTAAACATATGTCATCTTTCAGTCGGAAATCCACGCAAGTCTTTGTACACGAGGCCCAGGTGTTTTGAAGCTCTCCATGAGTGCATGAGTGGTCCTTTGGCTCTTGGATAGCTCTTCTGATAATTCTTTGACTCCTCGGTCAGACATCTTGCAAGGAATTCCTGGTCATGGCCAGTTTATGGTAAAATGATGCTCTTTCCACTTCCGAATGATGGCTCCAACAGTGCTTACTGGAACATTCAGCAGTTTAGAAATGCACCTGTAACCAGTGCCATCATTACCTCCGCCAAAGGGGGAGGTTATGTGATCATCGGCGTTGGTTTGTCTGTTTGTTTGTTTGTCTGTCTGTTTGTCTGTTTGTTTGTCTGTTACCAAGATAACTCAAGAAGTTATGGACGGATTTTCATGAAATTTTCACAGATTGTCAGAAATGGGGTATCCTACAGATGATTACATTTTGGTGGTGATCCGGATCACCGTCCACAAGAAAACCGCCATTACGCAAAATGCCATTTTCATGAATAACTACTGAACCACTAATCCTATCATTGTCAATCCAATTGCTAGTCATATGTTTTCATGGTCAAGGAATCTGAAAACGTACACACAAACACTGTATGGGGGGAACTGTAGCGCTAAACCGCCATTACGCAAAATGCCATTTTCCTCAATAACTACTCAACCACTAATCCTATCATTGTCAATCCAATTGCTTGTCAGATGTTTTCATGGTCAAGGAATCTGAAAACGTACACACAAACACTGTATGGGGGGACTGTGGCCGCCATTACGGAAAATGCCATTTTCGTGAATAACTACTGAACCACTAATCCTATCATTGTCAATCCAATTGCTACTCATATCTTTTCATGGTCAAGGAATCTGAAAACGTACACACAAACACTGTATGGGAGGAACTGTGGCCGCCTTTATGCAAAATTCCATTTTCCACAATAACTACTGAACCACTAATCCTATCATTGTCAATTCAATTGCTAGTCATATGTTTTCATGGTCAAGCAATCTGAAAACATACACACAAACACTGTATGGGAGGAACTGTGGCCGCCATTACGGAAAATGCCATTTTCGTCAATAACTACTGAACCACTGCTTGTCATATGTTTTCATGATCAAGGAATCTCAACACTGTATGGGCGGAACTGCCGCGCTTGGCGGAAGTCTGCGCTCTCCGAGTGCTTTTCTAGTTATGTTTTGCAACAATAAGGTTGCAAAGGTCTTGAGCAGGTCTTTTCAATTAGTGGCCCAGAACCAACTTCCAAGTGGCCCAGTCCCAGTCTGTGGTTCAGCCAGAGAAGCAAAGGCCAACACGTTTCACAGAATTGCAGAAATCCATTAATTAAACGTACCATAATTGCAACACTCTGCGGAGCCTAGCAACCATCAACCCACAATGCAACGCATTTGGTTCGAAGTGTGGGCTATGACTGCGGCTAACAGTGCTAGTGGCAAGATACCAAGCCTATACCAAATGCGAACGGGTGGCACGAATGCATACAAAGACAATGGAAAGAGGCGAGCGCACGTGAAATCGCACATTCACGTCTGAGGGATAGCGCTAGCTTTGAGATTCTGCTATCATCGGAGTAAAAGTATCAACATTAGAGAGTAACTAGTTTGAAAATGAGACTGATACTCACCTGGAGAAAGAAAGACTGGGAGCTCTTCAGCTAAATCGGGATGTTGTTTTTATTTACCCATGGACTCCTGCCACAGACATGCTAACAAGGCTAGCAGGCTAGCAATGTAAACGCCTATCATCTTGTGAAGTTTTGGATGCAGGGACAACTTTTTCAGGTGACACCACCCCCCCCCCCCCCACCCCCCCCCGTCGGATAATGTAAACCTAAGCATGACGTTATTTTGGGGATTTCAGCAGCAGGTTGAACACAGCTGCAGAAGTTGTAAAGGCAACTTCCCCTGTCTGCAACGCACTCAGATGGTGAATTCATGTCTATTCGCATGTTTACATTGAGTTATAATGTAATCACGGCCACGAAAAATTCACCCATTCGTGTTTGGTGTGAAAGCACCTTAAAATTTGTCATTGTCAACTCTGGAGCATAAAATTGATGATGAAAATCATCTGTTTAACCCTGTCTGGACTGATACAGTATATGTGTGTAATGGAATATGTAGTTATAAAAAGAGGTTCCTACTCACACATGTGGTGATTTAAAACAAAACAAACCACAATAGTAGATGTGCAATGTTTGTTAATGTTATCAATATTTTGTTGGGGGGGAGGTGTTGTGCACTGAAGTGTTTCACAGTTCATTTTTTATTCAACTAAATGCACTTTGTGATGTGCTAAGGTCAGTTATGACCAAGATGTAGTATATCTTAATTCAAAAGGGAAACAAATGTTAATGCTACTAACAGTGCACACTGAATTTTTATGCATTTTGAGTTATGCCTGAGTAAGATGTGACCAAAATGGTTATTCACAGAATTATATTTTTTTCATTCTATTTATTTGATTGTTGTTCAAGAGGAAAAATATTTCTACTACTATCAAGTTCTGCTCCAACCCCAGCGCTGTATTGTGTTTTTATGCACTTGTGATGTGCCTTTGTCATGTGCCAAGCGCACATTTAAAACCAAGACAATGAATAAAAAGTGCATATTTTTCGTCATATTGATCTGTGTTGGTTTGAAATTTGTCATATTCAACAGATCGCTGAACATGTGTGGCCCGATTATGTGTCTTGACTTCAAATTGTGGCCCAGCTGATTTTGTAATTGAATAGCCCTAGGCTATAGAGAGCTCTTTGCTTCCACCCATCATGAGTTCTTTGTGGTTTTACAATCTGATATTCACAGACCTTTTTAAAGGCTATCAGTCAGGACTTAATCAGCTGAAATTAATTTGCATTGATGGGGGATGGGATGGCTTCCTAGGAGCCTATCCCAGCATCTTTGTACGAGAGGCAGGGTACCTTCTGGACAGATCGTCAGTCCATCGCAGGGCCAACACAGAGAGACAGCACAACCATTCACTCTCACATTCATACCTAAGGACAATTTAGAATCCCCAGTTTGATGCCAATTAACCTAACTTGCATGTTTTTGGTATGTGGGAGGAAACTGGAGAAATCCCAGAGTAAACCCACGCAGACACAGGGAGAACATGCAAACTCCACAGAGATCACTGTTGGTCGGGGGCTGGGATCGAACCCAGGATCCCTCAGCCAAGGGTGAGCTGCTGTGCTGCCGCAGTGCTAACCACTCCGCCACCCGCACTGCCCCAGTCTTGTTTATTATTATTATTATTATGTAGTCATATAATTGTAGTCATATTGTTTTTACTGGTTGTTTCTTTGTCTGTTATTAATGATTAATAATAAGGGTGTGTCATTTGTCATGGTTGTGTGTTCCCTGGTCCTGTGTTTATGGTCTCTGGTTTACCTTTTGTCTCAGTCCCTCATGTTTTCTGTGCTGCCTCTGATTACCCCTGATTGTACCCACCTGTTCTTTCATTGTCAGCTAATTATCCCCCTGTCTATATATGGGGTTTGTCATTCCTTGTGAGTCGTGGCTGTCCTTGTCTCGTGTTGGCCTTGATTACACGCTTCCGTCCCTTGTCTAGCCCCTAGTCATTTAGTCTTGGATCCTTGTTGTGTCATGTCTTAGTATTTGGTTAGTCCACATGCTGCTTATTTTCTGTTTCCTGTTCAAGTTCGTCAATAATCATGGTTTACCAAATGTACTGGCATTTGGGTCCTTACCTTCCTTGCCCCAGAGGGGCAATCCTGACATATACTTGTTTTGTGGAGCACAGTTGCCATTGATTCTTGTATTATGGATTACTTGGGTAGCGGTACTGATATCTGATGAAAACTTATGGTAATGGCTCTATCAGAAATGGGTTTAATGAGAAAAATGTTGATGTGTTCAACTACTTATTTTTCCCCCGACTGTACATGGACGACATTCTGGAAAAAATAAAAACATGGACTCACACACAAGAACTTACAGACCACCTGAATACTATAAACAGCACTGGAAACATCAAATTCACACATGAAGAAGAAGCAAACCGGACCATAAATTTTCTAGACATAAAAATTCACCATAAGGATGATGGCAGCATCAAAATCACAGTATACAGAAAGCCAACACACATGGACCAATACCTACTCTGGACATCCAAACATCCCACTGCACACAAACTGTCAGTTGTGAGGACATTATATGAATGGACTACCATCATCACGGACAAAGAGGACAGACAAAAGAAAGAACGGCACATACAACACGCACTTATGGACTGTCAATACCCAACATGGGCAATAAACTAAGGAAAACGGCAAGTCCAAAATAAAGACCAAGAACAAAAACAAAAAGGAAAAACAAACACCAAAAACAGAAAACAACAAAAGCATAGTGATCCTACCATACATCTGGGGAATAACTGAACCCATACAAAGAATCATGAAAAAACACAGCAAAAAAACACAGCAATACAACCCCATACAAAATTGCAGCAGCTTTTGCTTCACCCCAAGGACAAAATAACACCAAACAAAAAAATGCAAACGTAATTTATAAAATACCATGTAAATCATGTGAAAAAACATACATAGAAGAAACGGGGAGGATGTTTGCTACATGGAAAAGGGAACACCAAAAAGAATGTGAAAAAGAAACAGCAAGGCGACTCACAAGAACGCAAAAACAAAACGCAGAACAGGAATGCCTCAAATCAGCAATATCAGGCAAGATAAACATATCAGGCAAGATAACCACATCATGGACTGGAACAATGCAAAAATAATTGGATCAGAGGACAACAAACACAAACGCTGGATCAAAGAAGCAATTGAAATCAGGAAGCAAGCCCACAACACCATGAACCAAGATGATGGAGCCTTCATGATCTTGCACACTCTCTCCTCCAGAGACCATCGCATGGCGGGGGAGCGTGATGGACCTGGCAGATCTGTCAAATCTGTCAGGTCGGTCACGCCTACGGAAAGGATAAAACAGCTGATGTGACATGTCACAGATGTCAGATGATGTTTTCTGAAGAAGATTGCAGGTGACAGTCAAAATATGTCAAAGGTATGAGCAGTGTTGTGCAAGTAGCTAGTTACAGTTACTAGTTGCTTCTTTTCAAAAGTAACTGAGTTACTTTTGAGTTACTGCATGATTAAAATAACTAGTTACTTGGAAAAGTAACTTTCACATTACTTTTAAATGCATTCTTAAATCATCTTGCACACCCAGCAAGATCAAAGGCTCCTTGTTCTCATCAGAAAAAAAGAAGAAAAAGAAAACTGAGAAAAAAAGTTTCATTTTACAGAGAAAAAAATGTCTCAAATTTCCATAAACTATTGTAATCAGTAGAAAGTCAGAAATTTACTAGAAATAAAGCTGTGAATTCTCAGAGAAAATTTTGGACCCCCTGGTGGGCCGTTTTTGGCCCACGAGCCATATGTTTGACACCCCTGGACCAGCCCATTAAAAATGCATATTTAGAGGATTTACTTCCATGAAATAGCTGCATATCACAACGGCATGTAAATGAATGAGATAAAATAAAATAGAAAGCACAGATAAATGAAAGTTCACCGCTTACAAGAAGCTGTTCTTTACTGCAACAAATCAGTCACTTTTTCTCTGTGCTTAAGAAAACTTTAAATGTATTTATTGCAGACGTTATGCAGCTTCTTGCTCAAAAAATACTCATGTTTAACCACAGAGGTAGGAGCTGTTAGGGGCTACTCACCGCTCGGACAACAGGTAATCAGGGCTGGATATGAGAAGTCACCACCGCCACGGCATTTCTTAACGGGGTTGTTATGTGAACTGGGGCAGGACAGGAAATGGACCCGCGGAGGAGACTGTGTGACAGCTGTGTCAGTTACGGTAGGGTCAGTTTATATTTATTTGCTTATTTATTTGCTTGCCTTTGCTTTTACCATGACAACCTCCAGTGGCTTGAGGCAGGTGGTGGCGCTGGGGATGGCAGTCCCTCCCATAGCTACCGAACCTGTATGTTCATCCCCAGTTGGCAGCTGATGAGGAGGGTGTCTAGCAACTGCAAGTTGTATGATCATCTATTTGCACTAAAATATCTATCCATATTAATAAAACGAGTAACATGAGTAACACATCTGATCAAATTTCAGTAACTGTAACGCATTACTGAATTTTTAAACAGTAATTTCGTTACACAGCACATTAGTGCAAAAGTAGTGGCGTTACAGTAATGCGTTACTTTGTAACGTGTTACTCCCAGCACTGGGTATGAGACATCTCTTTGCTTTGTCTTAAAGAAGAACAAGACCACTTTTAAGGTAAAGACTTGTTCTGTAGTGAGTGCATCTTAAAATGACTTCTGTTGTGATCTGGCGGTATATAGAAAAATAAAATTAACTTGACACTCTAGGGCACATGTGTCAAACTCAGGCCCGCGGGCCAAATTTGGCCCGCAGTGTAATTATAATTGGCCCGCGAGATCATATCAAATGTGCATTAGAGCTGGCCCGCGGTATATACTGTACCGCTAATACTACAGATCCCACAATGCTTTGCTAGTATGTTGGCACGCAGTCGAAACCGGCAAGCGCTCCTTTTTTCTGTTGACAGTCATTGACAACCATGCTCCAGTCACATCGGACAAATTAATTTCACCCTCCACAAAAATGGCCAAACGAAAGATGGACAACAGGAGCTTTCAAGACAGGTGGGAGGCAGATTATCTGTTCACGAATATAAAGGACAGACCTGTTTGTCTTGTGTGCGGAGCTAACGTGGCTGTAAGGAAAGAATATAACATAAGAAGACACTATGAAACAAAACATTATGAAAAGTACAAGGACCTGGACGTAAAGCAGAAGCTGCAGAAGGTGGAGGAGATGAAAAGAAGTCTGGTTTGCCAGCAGACTATGTTTATGAAAGCAAAATCAAAAAGTGAAGCTGCTGTAAAGGCCAGCTTTATTGTGGCAGCAGAGATAGCAAAATCAGCCCGGCCCTTTAATGAGGGAGAGTTTGTCAAAAAGTGCATGGTCAAAGTTTGCGACATCGTGTGCCCAGATAAAAAGCAAGAATTTTTAAATGTGAGCCTGAGCAGAAACACCGTGGCTGAGCGCGTGTGTGAGCTTTCCACTAATCTACATGAACAACTAATAAAAAAGGGAAAAGATTTTATTGCATACTCCCTTGCTGTGGATGAGAGCAGCGACACGTCTGATACTGCCCAGCTGTCAATCTTCATCCGTGGAGTAAACTCAAGCCTGTGCGTCACAGAGGAACTTTTAGGATTAAAATCAATACATGGCACCACCACAGGAAAAGATATCTTTGAAGAGGTATCCAAATGTATAACTGAAATGAGCCTGCCTTGGGATAAATTTGTGGGACTGACGACTGATGGTGCGCCCGCGATGTGCGGTCAAAAGAGTGGATTGGTCGGCAGGATTCAGGAGAAGATGCGGGAGGAAGATGCAGGTGAACTTACAGTTTATCACTGTATCATACATCAGGAAGCGCTCTGTGGCAAAGCTCTGCAAATGGAACATGTTATGAGCTCTATAAAACGAGTAGTCAACTTCATAAGAGCCAAAGGTTTGAATCACCGGCAGTTCAAGTCTTTTCTGGAGGAGTTGGATTCGGAATACAGAGATGTGCCCTATCACACAGAGGTGAGATGGCTAAGCAGAGGAAAAGTACTGAACAGATGTTTTGAGCTATGTGAGGAAATCTGTCAGTTTATGGAAAACAAAGGGAAGGACACAACAGAGCTGAGAGATAAAAAGTTTCTGTGTGAGCTTGCATTTCTGTCTGACATTGTGAGCCATCTCGATGTGCTTAACCTGCAGCTTCAGGGACGGGGCCACATCGTCACAGACATGTACGCAGCAGTGAGGACCTTTAAAACTAAGTTGTGTCTGTGGAAGACTCTGATGCTGCAAGGAAACTTGGGTCATTTTCCATGCTGCCAAACCATGGTAGAGCAAATTTCTCCTGCCGTGCTGCCTAGCGCACAGTTTGCTGAAAAAATCAACGCGCTCAGTGCCAAGTTTTCCCGGCGATTTGCCGACTTTGAGGCTCAGAAAGGGAGATTTGAACTGCTCAGTAACCTGTTTGCGATCGACGTGGAAAGCGCACCAACCAGCCTCCAAATGGAGCTAATTGAACTCCAATGTAATGACATGCTCAAATCAAAATATGATTCTGTTGGTGCTGCGCGGTTTCCATGTTTCCTCCCCGACACAATGCCTCAATTACGCACCCAAGCTGCTCAGATGCTCTCAATGTTCGGCAGCACATATCTATGTGAACAACTGTTCTCTATGATGAAGGTGAACAAAACACCTCACAGAAGTCGACTCACTGATGAACACCTTCACTCCATCCTGAGGTTTTCCTCAGCTCAGAGCCTGACCCCAGACATTGATGAACTTGCATCTAAGAAAAGATGCCAGGTATCTGGCTTAGACCAATGTGCAGAGTAAATCAGAGTGTAGCAAACTGAGCTTGAATATATCTGTTATTTATGCACTTTTTCTACTGCAAGGCATGGTCTGTTAATAGTTGAAATGTTGGATTTTTATTGAATGACATTATTATTTTTGGTTCTTTTGTTGTTGGCTTTGAAAAAGATTTACTTTAAAAAGGAACTTGAAAGGATACGGGGAGAGACATACTTTATTTATTTATTTAAATAAGAAATGAATACCACTGATGTGTCTTTTATTTCAAATTTAATTTCTCATGTGTTTGTAATATCAAGCTTTGGTTGTTCCAGATTCTGTGTTTAAGCAAAACTAAAGTTTGTTTCCATATGAAAAGGTTAAACATTACATATCAGTTGCAGTTAATTTTTCAATAAATATTGAGTTTGGCCCGTGACTTTACTTCACTGCTTAATTTTGGCCCACTGTGAATTTGAGTTTGACACCCCTGCTCTAGGGGGCGGGGGCCCCCCAATATAATGGTGAGGGAAACACTGCATTACGTTTTGTTTTATACATTTTAGTGACATGACTTATATTAAATAAGATAACACATTAGAGTATTTAATTTAAGTTTGATTTTGGCCCAATTTTGATTAAACTATATTTTACAACAGTAAAGATAATGGAAATCCTGAGGAATTCACTAAAGCCAGGGGTAGACTTCTGATGTTATTTCATACTGTAGCCCAAGATGGATGATGACCAAAAACAAGGAACAACTTCGTAAACAGTGACCCTGTTTACATGGTCACGAGTAAACCGATTACAATCAGCTTTCTGGAGTTACCTGATTATTCAAACTCTCATGTAAACAGAGTAATTCGATTACCTTTATCAGTTTACTCCAGTAATTGGTTTACTCATGACCATGTAAACAGGGTCAAGGGCTCATTAATGGTTTATTTGCCCAGTAAACCGTTTACTCAGTGGATGTAAACACCATAAGTTGTTTATTACCTTTATCGGTTTACTCTACATAAACGACCTGCCCACTACAAAATCCCGCAAATTCATCTATGCAGACGACATCTGTTTGGCACTCCAAGCACCAGACTTTGAGCCACTGGAACGGGTGCTCACGGAAGATCTTGCCAAACTGGACCAGTTCTGCAAAATCTGGCTCCTAAAAGCAAGCCCAGCAAAAACCGTCTCCAGTGTATTCCATCTCCACAATGTAAAAGCTGCCAGAGAACTAAACATCCACCTGAGCGGACTCAAGCTTAAGCATGCCCCGAATCCAACCTACCTTGGAGTGACCCTTGATAGGACCCTATCCTTCAAGGAACATCTAAAGGGGACGGCTGCTAAGGTGAAGGTACGAAACAACCTGCTCTGCAAGCTTGCTGGTGCAAAATGGGGGGCGGCAGCCTCCACCCTGCGCACCTCAGCACTGGCCCTTTCATACTCTGTAGCAGAATATTGTGCCCCTGTCTGGTCCAGGTCATCTTACACACACTACGTAGACACCCAGCTCAACACAACCATGTGAACTATAACTGGAACAATCCGCTCAACACCACTCCCCTGGCTCCCTGTACTGTCAAACATAGCCCCTCCACACATCCAGCGAGCAGCATTAACTCAAAGGATGCTTCAAAAAGCTAAAGATTCTCCTCACCTACCAATCCTTGCAGATATCTACACCCCACCCACTGCCCGACTTCCATCCAGATGGCCGATTTGGAAAAACCCTCACCCAGCTGACTTTACCATCCAGACAGCTTGGCAAGAGGAATGGGAGACCAAGGAGGTCCCAAACAAACACCTGGTGACAAACCCCAACCAACAGGTCCCGGGCACCAACCTCCCAAGGAGACAGTGGTCTACACTCAATCGCTTCAGGACTGGACATGGCCCCTGCTTGGCCAGCCTTCACAGATGGGGCAGTAGCCCTAGCCCACTGTGCGCATGCGGAGAGGAGCAAACAATGGAACACATCATAGAGGCTTGCCCGCTCCAAAGACTGGAAGGAGGATTACACACCCTCCATACAGCAAACCAGGAGGCAACTGCTTGGCTTAAGGACTTTGCATTCGCTAAATAAAATCGGTTTACTCCAGTAATCAGTTTACTCGTGACCATGTAAACATGGTCGTTATTGTTTGGGACAATTTGTGGTTGCTAAAGGAAATGCAGTCCTTTTCAGTCCATTAATTTCTGAGTACTGCACATGCTAAAATAAACTGTTAGTCCTGGGACACACCAGGCCGACATTTCTGACAAAACTGGATAAACGATGTCCTGCTGCTTCCCATTTTGTCAAGTTTGTCAGCTTAAAAAAATAGCACTTGGACACACTGGGAAGACTACAGTGACCAGCAAACAAGCATGTACGTATGTGCTGCGCCTTTGTCATTTCTGTCATTTTCTCGGCTCACTCATTCACTTACATTCAGCAGCCAAACAGAGTGATCTCTTTTGTAGATAACTCTGACACCAATTCAGGATGTTGAATCAAGCTAAAAAAACACTGATGAGGCTTGTTTTGTGCCGACAGTGCTGGGCACACCAAATAGACTAGGTTCAATGATGCCTTAAAACTTGCAAGACTGCTGATCATCAGCTTGGTGTATCCCAGGCCTTGCATGTCTGAATGACTTTGATTGTAGTTCACTTATGACCACAAGGTTGATTCTGAATGTGAGTTTCCAAAAAGTCCACCTTTAACTCAGTAAACGTGTAGCGTCCATATGCTAAAAATTGCTAATAAATTTGTAAAAAAAAAAGACAGAGATAAATTTGGTTGCTGTTAAACTACAAAACCTTAATCACTAAAATTAACATACATATTGTATAAGAGTGTTGTTTTTCACTTTAAAATCCCCTTTTTGTGTTCCTTCTGTGTTCCCCTACTAGACTGCAATATGAAATATACACATAATTTAGATGATAAAACTGAGCACCTTTCTTACCCTTTCTTTGTTTGCATTATTGCAGGTAGTCTCAGACTTGTGCAATCCTAACCCCTGCCAGCAGGGGGGGCAGTGTCACAGCACAGAGGGTAGATATATATGTGTGTGTCCTGATGGCTACTATGACAACGAGTGCATGAGCCTCAGATATCCCTGTGTTGGTCCACACTGTTCAGGTAAGAGAAATGACCATCTTTAAAAATTTAAGCACATATCTGTGAACTGTGGCCCAATATGTCTATCTATACAAAGGTGCCGTGTCCGACTCCACACACGGGGGTGTCAGCTTCTACATGATCCTGGTGGGGGTCCTAGCTTTACTGACTGTCTGTGGCTGTGCCGCCTGTGCCTTCATCCTCTCTCACTTCCACCGGAAGCGAAAAAAGCAGGAGGCGGCCCCGCAGGAGGAAGGCATCAACAATCAGAGGGAGTTTATCAACCTCATCAGAAACGTGGACCGTCCCGTCCCTATCCTGCCCCCCGCTGCTCCTCTTGTGCACCCTCCAGCTCCCGCCCCTGTCTCACATTGCTATGAAGAGATTGAACTGACCTTGCCTCCCTCCCCAGCCCCTTCACAACCCTCTCCAGCACTGAAACCAGCCCATGCCCCCAAGCTGGACATTTCAAACCTGGAGAGGGAGAAGTTGAACCGATTCCATTACACAGAGAACCAGGACCTGGAGGTGTGATGTGAACTTTCAATATGTTTTCAGTTCCATTTTTTGTCCTTAGTGCTAGTTTACTCACAGGACCCTGTCTCCACAAACTTGCACTGCTGTGTGTATGAAAAAGGTTGACCCTTTGTTCTTGATGAGCTCAGAGGGTAATAGGAAGTCACCTGAGAGGCAAAGACTGATAAACAGAAGGGGCCAAAGGTCTTAATGTATTTTCTTTGAGCCTGTTTTGGCGAGGATAAAAAGCAGAAGGTCTCTTATGTGTGACTGAAAGATTATGAATAGTCTGGAAATTTGAAGATCTGCCTTGGAGTGCCTGAGATACTCTAAAGAGTACAACATATGACTACTGTTCAGACCTCCACTGAAACCTGACTGACAGAGATCAGTGAACAGATGCCTACTCTACACTTGTTGTGTTTCTGTGTCTGGTTGTATGTGAGAGTGAAGAAAGTTTGTACATTGTGAGCACATGTGCAGAAAAAAAAGGTTTTAAAAAAAGAGTGCAAACTCCTCAATTTGAGGCTTTTAAGCCTGCTAAAAGTTGTTTTTAAAATTGTACACTGTTGCCTGTAATGTCTCTGAAATACTGCAATTTTGAAGATGTATGATTTTTTTCATACCTGCATGTAAAATAGCCTTTTTGTACATAATATATTGTACATATCGATGCTTTTTTGTACTGTGTTTTGGTCTGGAAGTATGGTTTCTTTTGCTTTCTTTGCCCCATTACATTTTCCATTTGGAGCAAACAGTACGTGAATTGTAATAAAAGTGCATTTATAAACTTATTTATTAATTTTCATTATTGCTAATATTTCAGTGCTTAAAGCATATATACAGTTCAAATACAATTCAAAATACAAAAACAATACAAATTTTTGAGGAACTTCTACAGGTTGTTATGCATGGAAAACGTGGACCAATGACGAGACCGAAGGGTGAACTATACAGAACTTTATTATAAGATAAGATAAGATAAGCCTTTATTAGTCCCACAATGGGAAAATTCCAGGATTGCAACACTCAGAGTAATAATTTAGAAGATAACAAAATAAGAGCAGTGAATCTACATATGTACACATAAATATATATACACAGTGCAGAGCATTGTAGCTAGATGGAATAAACAACATAACGGTCTATTTAGTTACCCCACATAGTATGACTATGTAACCATACATATTGTCACCCTCCGTAGCGATTGATATTGTCCTAGTTGTATACTGGAGGGGGACCATTTTGTGTAAGCTTGTTGCGTCTTTTGCATTCAATACTATTAGGTCATAACGTTTTTGTACAATCTCTGCGAGCAGCCCTGCTTAGGTTATAAAGTCCGACAGTCGTAGGTAGGAAGGACCTGCGAAACCTCTCAGTCGTGCACCTAGGATGCGTTCAGTGCGTTCAGCATGTCCTGCATAGGGTGGGACTCGGACTCCAGCAGAGATGACAGCTTAGCCACTATCCTTCTCTCTCCTATCTCTTCCACTGGGTCAAGGCGTTGCCCCAGGACAGAGCTAGCTTTCTTGATCAGTTTGTTCAGTCTCTTCCTATCGGCTGCTGTGATGCCGCTGCCCCAGCAGACCACTCCAAAAGTGATGGCTGATGCCAGGTGCTGGTCCACCCCTGCGCACAGCAGCTTGTCCCTCAGGATCATCGGTTGGATGATGTTGAAAGCACTGGAGAAGTCAAAGAATATGATCCTCACCGTGTTCCCAGGCTTCTCCAGGTGGGACAGGGAACGGTGAAGGAGGGAGATCACTGCATCCTCCACCCCGATGCCATGCTGGTAGGCGAACTGGAGTGGATCCATCACTGGTCCCACCAGGGAGCGGAGGTGAGCAAGGAGCAGTCTCTCCAGGGTCTTCATCAGGTGTGATGTGAGGGCCACTGGTCTGTAGCTGTTCAGGTCCTTGGGGTGGGAAGTCTTTGGTACGGGTACCACACAAGATGTTTTCCATAACTGTGGTACCCTCCACAGCTTCAGGCTCAGGTTGAAGATGTACTCCACAATCCGACACAGCTGGTCTGCACAGGACTTGAGGAGCTTCGCGCTGATGCAGTCCGGACCTGAGACCTTCCTCGCCTTGATCTTCCTCAGCTCTGCCCTCACCTGGGTCTTAGTGATGGTCAGGTTGGGGTAGGGGGGCTGTGTGCTGGGAGGGGGGGGGGGTGTTGGTAGGGGGGGTGGACAGCAGGTCTCGATGACTGTAGAGGCAGCAGTGGTTGGTGTGCAGGTGGAGGGGAGGGCGGTTGGTCAAACCTATTAAAAAACAGGTTCAGATTGTTCACCCAATCCCTGCCCCCTGTGGCCTGGGAGGAGGTATTCTGGAGCCCAGAGATGGGTTTGAATCTTCTCCAGACCCCGCCTATAGACTCAGAGATAACTTATAGTCTATCACTTATAGACTCACAGATAGCACAGAGGCGCTCCCGCTAGGCTGTGAGGTGGTCAAAGAGACCTCCCCTCTCCCTCACAGCCCTCGTATACCCCGGGTGGCGGCGGAACCGGAAAGGTGGAGCCACCACCCGTGTCACACAATGATACGTCCTATGAACAACATCACACCCCACCCCCTTCAAAAAGGTCCAAAACACACACATACAATCAAGACCTTCCCCAATTTAGAACCCGAATCACGCACTAAAAGTGAACAGAAATATCAGGGCCTACCACATTCATACAAAACAACTAAAGCTAGGGGAAGACAGATGGACTACCGTCCCTCCCCCACACGGCTAGACAGATTATTCTGCCATCTCTGCTAAAACACAGTCTTTTAAACATAAAATCGCTGTGCTCTTAAAATAAATAACATAAAACAATCCCCATAACAGAACATATATACAAACCGGTTAAACCACCATTAACAAATCCCATAAACAACCTAAATAATTCTTATTTCCACATCATGCATAACTACTATAACCCAGGCAATTTACATACTAACAACATGCATTGAACACATTGCTCCCCCAACTACCAGTCAGTCCCAGTAGAGGAACCACCCCACGGAAAACCATCAGACGGTTCCTCTCCGGTGCACCTTCTTCTCTTCACGCCCAGGGATGGCTCACACCGCAGCCCAAACATGTCCGTCTCCTGCTTGGCGGGCCTCAACTCGTCGACGTGATGCCATAAGCCATAAGATAGCTAAAGGTAGCCATCCTCCCAAACAGTCACCACCCGCAGCTGCCCCTGGTCGTCTCGTCATTTACCCCGAACTCCTCTCTAACGGGCCTCCTCTCTGGGTCGAACCACATCAGCGACCCCCTAGAAGAGCCCAACTCGGCTTCCAGTGTTCCTGGGTGGCACGTAGTTTTACTGTGCCAGCCGGTCCTACCCTGCTCGCTTTCATTTCGGACGCCGGCAAAGCCGTTGTAACCCCTTGCTTCTCGGTACCACTCAGACGAATTCCAGAAGCAGAGTTGGTCGGCCACTCAACGCCACCCACCATCACGGGCGTCCCACCACCTCGCCCAGTTCCCTCAACTTGGGTTACTTGGGCGCTGACACCGGAACCCTCCTGCAATGGCCCTGAATGGAACTGGTCCTGCTCATTGTCCAGATTACTAGGCAAAGGTTTGTCCCACACAGCTCCATCCATTGTTCGTGGGGACCAGCCAGTCCCACAGACACAGCTTGACCGCTCTCTTCTCCAACCCGTGACTGTGAGAAGGAACTCCAATCCAACACCGATCTCACCACTCCCTTGTCAACCAGCAATAGCACTGTCACTCCCTCCAGTTCCACCATACAGAAAAAACAGCCGTTGCCACTTGGGGATACACTGCAAACAACCGTGGGAGGTGAAATGGGGAGATCCTCTAACCCGTAACATGCCCTTGCGAAATGATGCAAGAATCTGCACGTGCCGCAGTGTTGTCCTCTTGCCAGACACTCTCTAGTCTTATAATGGTGCTTGGTACCCACAACCCAAACATCTGGGCGATTCCAGGGTGGACCTTATCTTTACAGCATTAGCGTGTTCTTCATCTTTGGCGTTATTGTTGCTGTCCAGTTCCACTGCTTGTGCCATTGACTGTGGTTCAAAATGGTGATGTGCCGCTCTCTCACCGAGCTCCCGTGATAGCCTGTCTGCTGCTTCACACTGCTGAGCTATCTCAACAGCCATGGCCAACATCAGCTCGCCCTAGTGTGTGATAAGCTTCGACCTTGTCACCGGGTGAACAGCATGTTCCCCCAGCTGGTCACAGAACCATCTCCTCTTCCAGTGCTCCAAACTGGCAGTCTCTGGCCAGCTGATGTAGGTCTGCTACATACCGCTGCGCTGACTTGCCAGCCCACTGGCGGCGCTGTCAAAACTGGATCCTCCAGGCAATGACCCAATGACCTTTTCTGGGGCGTGAAAATGTCACACCATCAGCTCAGCCACTTTTTCAAAACTATCACCCTCGCCTAAGGTACTAAAGATATGTTGTCCTTCCATTCCCAAATTAAGAACCAACAGTGCTTGTGCCCACAGCCTCTCCAGTTTTCCAAGGTCCAATGCCACTACATAAGTTAGGACAAGTGTTGAGTTCTTGTGGTTTGGTGTTATAGTAATAACCTGTATACAGTATATACCTGTTATAGTGATTACCACACCTGGAGTTACTATATCCATTGATACTGTACCCCCTCTCATGTAATATTGCTTAAATATCTATGAATTACAGGAATATACAGAAAAATGCAACTGATGCAAAGAAAATGCATCATGCAAAAAATGTTAGGTTGCATTGGATGGACTCATTATCATCGCAGCAACAAAAAATATGGTTTTTTGACTTAAAAGAATCTTAGGGCTGCATCATACCAAGTCATGCCAAAGAGCTTTAAAGTACTCTATAAGAACGGTGTGTAAGGGGGACTTCCGGTGACGCGTAACAGCATGGACGCATAAAAACTGAGCTCTGGCTCTAGCTCTATTTTACCCCTAGACTCGAGATCCAAATCTGGGAAAAACGGCAATATTTTGCTGCCATAATGAGCGGGGACAAATTCAAGAAAGGCGGATATGGGCTACGAAACAATCCCGATAATGAAGCAACAAAAGAAATCTCAGCTAATGAAACGGACCTACCATCGGACCAACATGGCGACCGCATGGCTGGTTTGGACTTGATTCGAGTTACCGTGAGCGAGGCCATGGCAGCTGGAATGGCAACTCTCCGAGCCGAATTAAAAACAGATCTACAAGATTTTCGTTCAGTAATTTGTGAGGATATGAAGAAACAAATGGATGAATTCACAGCGGAAGTACAGCAACAGCTCCAGGAAACCGCTAAACAAGTGCATGACGCGGGAGAACGTATAAAACAGACTGAGGAAAATATGGCAGAACTGGAGAATTGGAACATTGGTGTTAAAAACACGCTTGTTCAACTGTTACAAAATCAGCGGACACTTGAGGATAAGGTATCCGAAATGGAGGGCCGGGCCAGGCGGAATAATATTCGCATATACGGGGTACCCGAGGACTCAGATCAAGGCACATCTGTAACTTCCTTTGCCGAAAGTCTCATTAAAAAAGAGTTTGGTGATGTTTTAGGCCAAGACTACGACCTCGGCATTGAGCGCGCCCATCGTGCCTTGGGCCCAAAGCCACCAGCGAGTGCCCCGCCACGTTCAATAATAGTCCGCTTCCTCCGGTTCACAGTTAAGGAAGAAATACTCCGCGCTGCATGGAAAAAGGTAATACACATTCACAACAAGCAAGTGTATTTTGACCATGACTACGCGGTGGAAGTACAGAAAAGAATATATCCCCGTTAAAAGAGCTCTGAAGGAGAAAGGGATTCGCTTTCAAACTCCACTCAACAAGATGCGTATTTTTTACGCATCAGAAAGTGTCCTCTACAATAGTGCCACAGAAGCCGCGGAAGATTTACAAAGGCAAGGCATTGCCACGGTTCAGATCACCGCTGCCAGAAACAGAGCTGCTCAGACGATGACGGAGGAGACGCTGAAGCAACTTTTGCCATGGGAGACGCAGAGGACCCGCCGCGGGGATTTCCACAAACACATCCGGGAGAAGCTGAGTGAGTTTCGGCGGATGTCAGAAGAAACAACGGTGAACTAATGAGTACTCCGCAAGAACACACGGTCTTACTATGGTGAGAATAGTTGTTTTGGATTATTCATGACTATGACTTTGTAGCCTTATCCGATCTCATTATTGATGAAAGGGCTGGAGCCTGCAGACTCGAGCTGAGGGTCACCAGACTACTTGACTTCTACTAAACTACTGATCTTCCTTTATCATTATTGGTTGGGTTTTGTTTTTTTTCTTTTTTCCCCCACGATGCTCACCGTGGAGAGGGGCCCCACCTTGTGGCCAGTCCCCTCTTTTTTCAAGGCCTACATTGTATCCTTCTTATTGGAAGCCCAGTTCAATGTTATGTTGTTTTACTGTTCAGCATGTTCACGTTTTTACAGTTGTTGTTTTGAGGTCTGGGATGATATTTTGTTCTTACATGCTAAGCTATGTCTTTTTTTTTTTTTCCACAATATCTTTATTGAACCTTTTTTTTTTTTAACAAACATGATACAAACAATCAAACACTAACACTAAAGTACTACAAAAAAAAAAAAAAAAAATGCACTAAAAACACCAACAACCACCAACAAAATCAAGTCTTCAACAATGCTCCTCTGTTTAGTCTAGACAATCCAATACATAAGTATACATATTATGTTCACCAGTTTGGAATTTACAAGGTCCACACACATCATTCACCTTCTTCTTCAAGAGTTATGTTTAAATTTTTTACATAATCAATAAAAGGTCTCCATATATTCTCAAACACAATTTCCTTTGATTTCAGTATATATGTTATTCTTTCTAATGGAAGGTTTGTTAACATCTGTCTTAACCACTGAGTCACATCTGGTCTATGAGTCTTTTTCCATAATAGTGCAATACATTTTTTGGCATTAAGCAAACTGAGGTCTATGAATGTTCTTTCACTTTTATTAAAATTATGCTTTTCTGGGTACAGACCCAACAAAAACAGTTTAGGATTCAATATGATTTGTTTTGAGATTATTTTTTCAATTGTTACCCTCACCTCTTCCCAAAACATTCTTATTAATCTACATTCCCATAAACAATGAAATAGGGTTCCTTTACTTTCCATGCATTTTGTGCATGTATCTGGTATATTTTTGTTATATCTATTTAACTCCTCCGGTGTAACATACATCCGCATTAACCATTTGAAATGTATCAATTTAAGGCGTGCATTTATTGATTTGGTTTGAGCTTCTGTACAAGCCAATTCCCATTGTTCCTCTGAAATTTCAATTTGCAGATCTTCTTTCCAGTAGTTTAATCTTTTCAGTGAATTTTCACTTGAAGATAGTGTCAATGAGTTATAAAACTCTGAAATAATACCCTTTCTTTTACTATCTTTCATCATCATTTTTTCCAAGGATGAATAAATAGGTCGAGTGAGAGCTTTATTTTGATTTGATCGAATAAAGTTTCTAAGTTGAAGATATTTAAAAAAATGTGTTCTATTGAGATTAAATTTGATCCTCAGCTCTTCAAAAGACATTATGTTGTCTGCACATGGCAAATATAAATCCTGAATCTTTTGTATCCCTTTTAAATTCCATATTTTAAATACAGCGTCCGCTCTCCCTGGTTTAAAATATTGATTACCCCATATTGGACTAAATTGTGACAATAACTGTGGTTCTTTTAAATAGTTTTTAGCTTCACACCATATTTTGATCATATGCTTTACAAATGGATTTTTAACTTGTTTTTGTAATTTTTTTGCCGAATCTGAGTATATGAATATGGGAAGAGGTAAAGGTAAATTGTATGATTCCATTTCAGTCCAGTGAGGGAGATCATTTGATGAAAAATAATATGTCATAGACCTCAGTTGTGCCGACCAATAATACAACATAAAATTTGGACATTTCAGACCTCCACGATCAAATGGTAAATATAATAAAGACAAACGTAATCTAGCCCTTCTGTTGTTCCATATAAATTCCACTAACTTTTTTTTTATTCTTGAGAATAGATCTAAAGGTGGTGATAAGGGAATGTATTGAAATAAATAAAGTATTTTAGGTAAAATATTACTTTTAAGTATATTGATTCTCCCGATCATCGACATTGGTAGTGACATCCATCTCTGAGTTAACTCATTGATATCTGACATTAAGGCTTCATAGATGACACTGGCGACTGATTCTAGCTTAGGCATAATTTGGATTCCTAAATATTTAAACTGATTTACAACATTGAATTGATTTACCTCAGGGGCTGGGTAATTTCTCTGGGTCTCATTTAGCATTAATATTGAAGATTTAGTTTTATTTATTTTATATCCTGATATTTCCCCAAAATTCTTTATTAAATTCAACAAGGTTGGAATTGATTTTTTTAGATTCGACATAAACAAAATTATATCATCGGCGTAAAGCTATGTCTTTTAAATATTATAATATACTGTCACTAAATGTTAATGGAGTGAATAACCCTGTAAAAAGAAGTAAACTGGTGGTAAAGATGAAAAAAGAGAAAGTAGATATTGCATATTGGCAAGAAACTCATCTATCCAACACAGAACATGATAAATTAAAAAGAATGGGTTTCAAAAATACATATTATTCCTCTCATAGAAGTGGTAAAAAACGAGGAGTAGCTATTTTGATTTCTAATAGAATTAATTTTGAATTTACACTACCGTTCAAAAGTTTGGGGTCACCCAGACAATTATTTTGTGTTTTCCATGAAAAGTCACACTTATTTACCACCATGAGTTGTAAAATGAATAGAAAATATAGTCAAGACATTGACAAGGTTAGAAATAATGATTTGTATTTGAAATAATAATTTTTCCGGATACTCAACCTGCTCAAAGGAAGCCCAATTTTATAGCTTCTCTAACCAGCTAAACTGTTTTCAGCTGTGCTAACATGATTGCACAAGGGTTTTCTAATCATCCATTAGCCTTATGACGCAATGAGCAAACACACTGTACCATTAGAACACTGGAGTGATAGTTGCTGTAAATGGGCCTCTATACACCTATGTAGATATTGCACCAAAAAGCAGACATTTGCAGCTAGAATAGTCATTTACCACATTAGCAATGTATATTAGATATTAGAGTGTGTTTCTGATTAGTTTAAAGTTATCTTCATTGAAAAAAACAGTGCTTTTCTTTCAAAAATAAGGAAATTTCTAAGTGACCCCAAACTTTTGAACGGTAGTGTATATCTGAATCAAGCGACAAAGAAGGCAGATATATTTTAGTGAAAGGTAAAATTGACCATAAAAAGGTTACATTATTGAATGTATATGCTCCCCCTGGGAGTAATATTGGCTTCTATAAAAAAAGTTTTTGATTTGACTACTAAAGAATCTTATGGACCTTTAATTTTTGCTGGAGACCTTAATTTATTGTTAAACCCCCAATTGGATACAACAAATATTAGAAGGAAACGTCTGCCTATAGAGAAACATGTAAAAAAAATGCTTTCAGATTTAGGACTTATTGACGTATGGCACTCTGTACACAGATCTGCCCCTGGATTTACATTTTACTCTGCGCCCCATTCTTTCCACTCAAGGATAGATTATTGTTTCATGTATAATAAAGACTTAAACAGGATAAAAGAATGTAGAATTGGTCAAAGAGATATCTCTGACCATTCTGGAATTTACCTAAGTTTACACCTTGACGTCAGACAGAGAAAAACACTATGGAGATTAAATACAGGGATGCTAAATGATCTCTCCTTTCTACAGTCCATGACAACCAATCTAAATTTGTACCTACAGGATAACAATAATGGCGAGACAAACCCCAGCATCGTGTGGGATGCAGCTAAAGCGGTTCTGAGGGGGAAAATAATAGCAAGGTCGGCTATGCTTAAAAAGCAAAAGACTCAAGAATTGTTACGACTACAAGAGAGACTGAAAGATCTAGAGAAAACACAACTGACAAAAAAAAGTCCCACTGTAACACAACAAATAAGACAAGTTAAACAAGACATAGATAGGATACTAGGTGAGGAAGTAGAGAAAAATTTACAGTTTATGAAACAGAGATATTATGAGGCAGGATCTAAAGCATCTAAACTGTTGGCATGACGACTTAAGAAACAAGAAGCAGAAAATTCAGTCTACAAAATAAAAGACCCTATAAGTCACAGCATTTTAACTAATTTGGATGGTATTCAAAAATCATTTGAAACATATTACAAAAGCCTATATAGCCAATCTGTGCTGATTAATAAAAATGCAGTAGTTGATTTCTTGGACTCTTTGGATCTTCCCTCACTCGGCACAGATGCAAATAATAAGCTTATGTCACCAATAACACGTGAGGAAATTGACAAGGCCATCTCTAACCTTAAACCTAACAAATCTCCTGGTACTGATGGGTTCCCCCCTGAATGGTACAAGAAAAAGAAAGAAAGTCTGATACCTCTACTAGAAACCAGTTTCAATTATATTCTGAAAGGAGGCCCTGTACCTCCGTCCTTGAAGGAAGCCTTTATATCTGTTATACCAAAAGAGGGAAAGGATAAAATAGACTGCAAATCATATAGACCAATAAGTGTATTGAACACGGATTATAAATTATACACAACTATTTTGGTCAAACGAATGGACACTGTGATGCCCTTTCTGATTGATGAAGACCAAACAGGCTTCCTTAAAAACAGACAAACTTCGGATAACATAAGGAGAGCTCTACATATAATCGAACAGATTAATAAAAGAAAGATTAATTCAGTTATTCTCAGTCTTGACGCTGAAAAAGCATTCGACTCAGTTCAGTGGGACTTTCTCTATTTAGTAATGAAGATATTTGGATTCTGTACTGACTTTATAAAATGCATTCAAGCTCTTTACTCTTCCCCTACTGCTAGAATAAAAATAAACGGGAGTCTTTCTAATTCTATACAACTACAACGCGGATGTAGACAGGGTTGCCCTGGTAGCCCCAATTTATTTAATTTATTTATAGAGCCTTTAGCACAAGCAGTACGCCAAGAGACCGCACTAAAGGGTGTTCGGATTGGTGAGGAGGAATATAAATTGAGCCTGTATGCGGACGATGTATTGATCACAATCTCAGATCCGGTCTCTGGTTTACCAGTGTTGATGAAAATCTTAGAAATGTACAGTTCATTCTCTGGGTACGCTCTTAATATCCATAAAACTCAGGTTATGACTTTCAATTTTCACCCTGGACAAGAATTAATTTCTAAATATAATTTTAATTGGTATTCTGACCATATAAAATATTTAGGAGTGTACCTACCCAAAGATTTGTCACAGTTGTATGATATGAATTACAACCGACTAAATAAAGAAATAATTAGTAATTTTGATAGCTGGAGTCTGCTCCCCCTTGACTTTGGCAGCAGAATACAGGCAATCAAGATGAACATCCTCCCTAAATTGCTATATCTCTTTTCATCTCTTCCAGTATCAATTCCTGACAAACAATTTAGGAAATGGAATAAATACATTTCAAGGTTCATTTGGCTTAAAAAGAGACCAAGAGTTAAGTATTCTACCTTACAGTTGCCGAAGGAGGGGGGGGGGGAGCTCTGCCCTCTTTACGAGACTACTATATTTCAGCCCAACTGAGACCACTGGTTTGTTTGTGTGACCCATCTTATAATGCAAAATGGAAAACAATTGAGATGTCTTTATCTGAGGTCCCAATTCAGTCTAAACTAGGTACCCTTGAAAGCGAAACTACTCCAACAACTAGTCAGTGGGCTAATCTGACATTTAAAATCTGGAAATCAGAGATAAGAAAACTAAAACTCCAGGAAGAAATTAAATTGCTCAGACGGCCAGCATATGATCCTGACTTTCTGCCTGCCTCACATGATTTTAGATTTAGACAGTGGACATTCAGGGGCCTTACCGCAGCGTGTACAATGTATGAGAAATCAAACCTAATGTCATTCAATATTCTACGCAGGAAGTACAATCTGGAGAAGCAAGATTTTTTTTAGATACTTGCAGCTTCGTGACTTCATTAATAAAAGGGTACAAAGCAGTAATATCAAAGAGTCTTCATTATTTCTTAATATTTTTATCAATGCATACAAGGCAACAAGTCTTAAAAACCTTATTAGTAAGTTATACTGCAGTTTAATGACACTTAAAACAGACTCAACAATATATATAAAGCAAAAGTGGGAAAAGGAAATGAACATTGTAATAACTGATGATATGTGGTCAAGGGTTTGGGAGGTGCAATCCTCATCCACCAACTCCGGCACCTGGAGGGACTTTTGCTGGAAGACTCTTATTCGTTTTTTCATAACACCCAATCAGAAATCCAAGTACAGTGGAGTTCCTGCACACTGCTGGAGAGAATGTGGGGAAACAACAGCAGACCATGGGCACGTATTCTGGTCTTGCCCACACATTCAGCCTTTCTGGACAGACGTAGCAAATGTCATTTCTAAGGCACTGGACTTTAATATCAGCTGCTCTTTTATTTTGTTATTCCTTGGATGTTTCCCTGACAAGCTGACTGCAGATGATACCTATCTCCTGAAAATCTTTTTGGCATCAGCCAAAAAGGCTATAACAAAGTGCTGGTTACAAAAACAGTCCCCCACACTGAACCTTTTCACCTCTATAATAGACAATATAAGGTCCATGGAACGCATGACCTATACCCTGCGACTCCAAGAGGAGCTAGGAAAAAGACGTTGGAAAAAATGGTTGGACTTCACAGGATGTGACAGTACTTATTAATATGTGGATTCGGAATTGTATATTTTTATTGTATCTGATTTGTACCATATTAATCATCCCATGACCTCAAATGTTTGTGTTTTTATAATTGAAAAACGTTCATAAATAAAAAGTTTCAAAAAAAAGAAAGAATGGTGTGTGAATTTTAAAAATTTTACAAGAAGAATTTTTGAATTATAACATTATTTTACATATAAGACTAATTAATATTTGTGAATTATTTATCTATAAATGCACGAAATCTCTGTCTATCTGTGTGTCTGTTCCACACAAATCTCTTGAACTGTTCGTCAGAATGGCCTCAGATTTTATAAGTGCTTTGCTGAGGTTACGAGGGTGTGCATCCCCGGGTATGGAGTCGCTCAGTCAAAATATGTCATTTTAATCAATAAAAGTTTAGCCACCACTCTGTCTCATGCCCAGGCTTCTAGAAGTCTGGGAGGGGTTTGGTTTCGGATTGACTCTGTACTGATTGGATAATATGCAGCATTATGGCATTGGTAACCACAGCTCTCCGTGTACAAAATAAGCAAGGGAAAAGCGACAAATTCGACTAGAAAAAGATAATACTTAAAATGTAATGCTTAAAAAATTATACCATAAAGTTGACGTGATTGCATAGGGTAATGGATAATTTGGCATGGAGAACACGAGGTGCACGGGTGCGCTGGGGGAAGGGGGGGTGGAGGAGCAGCTGAACCACTGGCACCATGGGTAAAGCAACAGCCGAGACTCCCATTAACCGGGCAGGCTGTTCTTGACTCCCTGCAAAGGACTGCGATCCACCGGTTCAGCTGCTGCTTCTCCAACACCAGCATCCGACCGGGCGCTCCATGATCATTCGCAGGGAGGCACGCCCAGCCTGCCCAGTTAGCGGTAGAAGGGAGTCCCTTTACAGGACCACAACTCGCCATCGCTGATGGCACTCCTCTCGGTGTGCTTCCATGGCTATCTAAAAATTAAAAGTTAATAATTGTGGAGCAGAATGGCCAGATCAACTGCATATCATATGCATTGACTAAACAACGACCATCACCAAACTGGACACAAAAACGCTCAATAACTCATAAAACATGACACAAATAAGTGATTTGACAAAAAAAATAAACAAGCGGTTCTTAAACAGTCAGGGGTGTAACGGGTGGGGGGTGGGGGGGGTAAGAAATCTGTAGTTGACAAGGGGCTGAAGCTTAAGCTTTGCTCCGGGCTCAGAATGGTGGTGGTGGTTGGGGTTCAGCCCCCCTCCTGGATATGCCACTGAACAGTGGCTAATATTGGATGTCCCATTCATTTTCAATTATTCTGTAGTTAATATTCACATAATCAAATAAATATCAGTTCAGTCCCTTTTATATTTCTCAAAGTCTAACATGTGATTGCCTACATATAGGCTACACCTCTTTGTATTCCACTTTCAAACACAGCCTACATTTGGGCCTGTAAAGCCTGATTGGGATACTTGTTTCAGACAGGAATGCTTGCTTTCTACGGGCAATGCACTAGTGTTTATTAAATCATGTTTTTTTTATGTTTCGGGGGGGGGGGGATCTTAGCGCATGCATCATTACAAACTTAACACACATCAAACTGTCTTGTTTTTTTCATCTCTGTCAGACACAGCTTGATAATCTGTATATATGTAGGGGTCACAGCCACAAAGATTAGATCGGGTGGTTAATATGTACACAGGAAATCCCACACACTCTCTTTTTCATACACATTCACAACAATAATCCTCAAAGTGACAGGAAAAAAAATTCATCACAGCCACTCAGGCAAAGAAAGTTATAAAAGTACAGTGTGTAATATTTTAGATTATCTGAATTCCCAAAATTTAATGCAGCATAAATTTATAATTTTATTTTCATTGTTATATAATTGTTCTTAAGAAAAAATTAATGCATTTTCTATATTGTGAGATTAGTTTTTTATACACAGGAAGACAGGCACCTTCCACAGATGACCATCTTGGGCCATCATAACAGCTTTCCAAGTTTTTATGTCAAACTAATTACACAGATGACCTCTGTAGTTTGTCCTAAATGCTTTGGAACCGGGTAATGACCAACATGGAGGAAAATATTTGCATTTTAAAACCTGATTGCTAGGTTGCACTAATTATTATATACTACACTTTTAAGGACAGCTGGGTTTGACTTTAAATTAAAGCAGCACTATGTAACGTTCCTGTTTCTGGTAGGAACACTGACAACAACATTATTGTTCATTTTATAGTCTGAGTCCCAATAGCCAATCACAGCGTGCATTGTTGGTGGGTGGCTGAAGACATACACTATGCTTGGCTATTGGAACACAGGCCATAAAACATGCCAGCTGTAGTCTTTTCAGTGTTTCAACTCCGACAGCAAAGTTACACAGCGCTGTTATAGATGATGCAGACCCACTCAGGTTATAGTGGAAGTGACATTCAAAGGTGGATATGCTATCAAAATGATTTTGAAAACATTGATCCCACCCCCCTGACCCAAAAAGGATTAAGTGGTTGAACGTGAAGATGAATGGATGGGCACTATTACAAAGACCCGGTCAATAATCAATTGTAACTGACGCAGGACACGTTAATGGGCATTTCCAAGTTCATTTCCTTATCACAGCTGCGCAAAAATGAATTTTCCACCGGGCGCATGGTGTACTCGTAAAGAGGCCAGTCTAATTATTCAGAGATGTGTTTTGAATAATCCAATCCAAAGCATTCCTGTCCATCCCTTTAATGCACAGAGGCGCATTCTCTAAAATGAACTCTGATCGTGAACGCTTGTTTAAGACGGGTTTTGTGCTGGCCAAAGGGTGTGCACATGATTGAAAATGCATGCGATAGTAACTCTGCTTAATACGGAAGACATCAATCACCGTTTATGCTCAGTTTATTTTAGAGAAAACAAACGGGGAAGAGATAATGCTATGCTGAAGAATCACCTAAATTGTTTAACATAGTGCGCACGGATGCAACATGCAGACATGAATGGGTTTGAAACTTCAGGAAAAGATGATGATGATGCCTGTGCAAATCTTTATCAACTTTTATAAAACAGAAGGATCATTAACGTGGGAGGCCAGAGGGCTCCTTCTCCTGCTGCTTTCGCCAACAGAGGGTCTCCCCCATCTCATGTGGGGGTCTGCCGAGGTTTGAGGCTCCCTGTCCCAGTCCCTCCCAGGCAGAAGGGAAGGAAGAGATCCGGTGTGACGTCCCGTCTGCCACCAACCCCTGCTATGAAGTGAGCCCACTCTCAGCGGCCCCTCTCGGGGGCTGACGGTGGCAGTCAGGGAACTCACTGGGGGCTGTTGGTCCAGGGTGCCCGCTACTCAAGAACTCCGACTGTGAACACAGTGTGGGCAACCTGCTTGGAATTCAGGGGGGCGTGGCCGCAGGCAGATGTGGACGCATCTCCTTTCTCTCCAGGAAGTTACAGTGAAAAGTAAAACGTGGCACACTCCCTGTTCATTAATGAATTCATTCATTTCCCTAAAAATAAATGCATTAATGCCATTAAGTCCATGATGAAAACAAAAATGTGGATGGAATAAAAATCTTCAGACTGACACGCCTCCCCCTGTGTGCCGCGTCCATACTAGAACGCATTGTACCATAATACCAATAATAATACATGTACCATAATACCAATGCGCATGAGATTGCACGCCACCACATCTCTTTGAAATGACTCTACACCTCCCAGCGCAAAGCTGGCGCACGGTCTACTGGTAATTAGATGCCGTGGCACAAAGCGTAAAAACCAGACAATGCACTGACAGAAACTAACAAAAACATTGGCATAAGGCAGGAAGTCTGGCGCAAAAGTCCGTTGATGATTAAAATAGGGCCCAATGAATGAAAACCTTGCATGATGTTTCTTTAAAAGTTGTTGTTTTAAACTAAATGTTATTACCAATTTCAAGCATAGTTTATTCTATTCACAATGTCTGATGTTGGACTTTATATACAGTCATGTGAAAAAATGGGGACATCCATCCATCCATCCATCTTCTTCCACTTAATCCTTTTCGGGTCGCGGGGGGCTGGAGCCTATCCCAGCATCTTTGGGCAAGACGCAGGGTACACCCTGGACAGATTGCCAGTCCACCGCAGGGCCAGCACAGAGAGACAGACAACCATTCACTCTCACAGTCATACCTAAGGACAATTTAGAATCCCCAGTTTGATGCCAATTAACCTAACTTGCATGTTTTTAGCATGTGGGAGGAAACCGGAGAAATCCCGGAATAAACCCACGCAGACACGGGGAGAACATCCACTTTAAATATTCAGTTCTTTATTAAGAAATGTTCACATATCTATGTCTAACCTTGTTTTTGTTTTTACTTGCATTCTTTTAATTTATTTTAGCCATTGTAAGTGGGAATGAATGTGGGGGTGTCCTAAAAAGATGGAGGGTGTGCTAATTTATTCCTCACTGTTTGTTTAGAATTACATTTTACAGAAAATTTGAAAAAAGTCTTTAATTCATTTTTAATTGTTTAGTTGTATTACGTGAATCTCCCTGTATTGTTAACATTGATATTAAATATGCATATGTCCAAATATGTTAAAAAACACACAGGCTTACACAGGGTGTCCTAATTTTTTCACATGACTGTAGCTGCAGCTAAAATACATCAAAAAAGACTGACATCTGGTGGTGGATGTTATAACTATACTACAGTGGTGCACGTCAGATTGTGTGAATCATTTGCAGAATGGTTGTGTGAAAGGATTTCATAAATTGGAGCAATGTAAAGGGACTCCATGGTCACCGCAGCGACAGTTAATGGCCAAACGGATGTGACGATTGTGACCTTTGGCCCCCGCAAAGAGCAGCAGACTGGAAATGAACACACAGACTTCCTGTCACCATGCTGGCCAGAAGGAAATGTCGGAAACATGGTTCCTCCATACACACATGTCCATAGACATATACATATGTACAAGACTCTTTCTGCACCTGTTGTGCAGGATATAAGACCCCAGACAGCAGATTAGAAAGCTTGCATCCAGCTGAGAGGTGAGCACTTCATCCAAAGTCACTTCGCTTGTTTACCTGTCAAAGTGGTGACAGTAATGCCGCAAATGTTTTTATTACATATTATTACATCAGCTCTGCAGCACTGACCCAAAGATCATGGCTACATTCACAAGACTGTAGGTGGAATTTCTGTTAAATCTACTTATAAACAGACCAAAACTTTGCTTAACAGCTTCACTGCTACTTTGACAACCTTTTATCCAAAAGCAAATAAAGGGAAACTTCAGGTTTACTGTGACACACTTGTCATTATTATATTATATACAGCTTGTATGAAATAGTCAGACACTACTACAATGCCATCATCTAATGAGGGAGCAAACATACTTTTGATGTGAATTAATCTGGGTTGTGTTCCAAGTTCTCGACTGTCCTTAATTTCAGTGATAATTTCACATTTAAGGAGTTTCATTTTGTTTGGGTCTTGTCTTGCAGCAACATCTAGTGGACAAAGACGGAATATATACTGTATATTCTGCCATCTATCAGCCCGGAGATACCAATGTTAAGCTGATATACACTCACTGACCATTTCATTGGGCACGCCAATTAATCTGCTCATTTATACAAATATCTCATCAGCTATCACACTGCAGCCAGTCACTGCATTTAGGGCATGTAACATGATCACAATGTCCCGCTGAAATTCAAAGCGAGCATCGGAGCAGAAAGGTGATTTAAATCATGTTGAACATACGGTCATTGGCACCAGACAGGCTAGTCTGAATATTTCAGAAACTGTTGAACTACTGGGATTAAGGGACACAATCTCTGATTTACGGGGAATGATCTGAAAAAGAGAAATTATCCAGTGATCAGCATTTCTCTCCTCCCAAAGATGTCTTGTCAATACCAGAGGTCTTTGGGGAAATGCCAGACTGGATTGAGTTGACAGAAACTCAGCAGAAACTCAAACAACTATTCATTAAAACTGAGGTACACAGAAGAGCATCCCTGAAGGCACAACACATTGACCCTTGAAGCAGATGAGCTACAGCAGCAAAAGACCTCAGCAGATGGTAGAAGAGGAAACTGGGGCTACAATTCACACAGGTTCATCAAAGTTGGACAACAGAAGATTGAAAAAATGTTGCCTGGTTTGAGTATTAATTTTTGCTGCAACATTTGGATGTCAGGGTCAGAATCAACTGTAAACAACAAAGTATGGATGCTTGTGCGGAGCATCATAGATGTGCAAACAAACTACACCCTGTTTTTTTTTTTTTTCCTTTTTCATTCTTTGTAATTTTTAGGGTTCCAAGCAGCTGTGCTATGGGAAACCTTCTTCTTCTTCTTCTTTGCTAAAAGTGCATGGTGAGCAAAAATAGTAAAATGCTGAAACTTGAAATTTTACAGTCTGATCAGAAACTCTCCCCACTATCAAAGATAAAAAGTCAAGGCACTGCAAACTACATAGGTGACGCTCTAATAAATATACTTTTTTGCAAACATCTTGAGAACGGCTGAGCCAAGTATAAAAATTCTTTCATCATTCTATTCACTGAAACCTCCCACAACTTTTATCAATGGTGATAAACTTGAAAATGAAGTTTTCTGCACCATATTTTAAAAAATATGCAAGTGAACTCAAAATGAACTCCTCCAAGGTCATTCATCCAAATTGTTTGAAATTAAGCAGAGATCATCTACAGAACAGTTGTTAAAATTATCTAAAAATGTCAATCCGTTTTGATTTTCTAGGCTAATGAAATTATAGTTTCTCTTTGCCATGTAGTCTTGGGTTTAACTCCAGATGTACTGAAATCTGATGAAACTTCAGACTCACAATCACAACAGGATTCTTCAGCTAACCACCAAATTTCGTGCAATTCTGTTAATGTTCAAAAAAATCATAATAGTGAAATAGCTGTTAGCCAGTTAGTCTTGGCAGTGGAACTTTTGTTTGGTTTTTTTGAGTGTGTAACCCACAGCAGTTGTGTGGTGTAGGGGTACAGATACTTGTCTGTCATGCAGGAGTCCTGGGTTCAACTCCTTCTGGCAATGTGTCATTCCTCTGAAGGTGGCCCAAGATTTGACTGAGGAAATGTCACTTGATCCATAATATAGTGGTGTTTGCCCCCTTCCTGATTTCTCATTTTTTGTATGTTTGTCACACTTAAATGATTCAGATCATCAAACAAATTTAAATATTAGACCAAGATAACACAAGTAAACACAAAATGCAGTTTATAAATGAAGATGTTTATTATTAAGGATAAAAAAAAATCCAAACTTACATGGCCCTGTGGGAAAAAGTGATTGCCCCCCCTCCCCCATTAAAACATAAATTAACTGTGGTTTATCACACCTTTGGGACTTCAGCGAACCACAATGAGAGCCATCCATCCATCCATCTTCTTTCGCTTAATCCTTTTTGGGTCATGGGGAGGCTGGAGCCTATCCCAGCATCTTTGGGGAGAGGCAGGGTACACCCTGGACAGGTTGCCAGTCCATCACAGGGCCAACACAGAGAGACAGACAACCATTCACTCTCACAGTCATACCTAAGGACAATTTAGAATCCCCAGTTTGATGCCAATTAACCTAACTTGCATGTTTTTGGCATGTGGGAGGAAACCAGAGAAATCCCGGAGTAAACCCACATAGAAACGGGGAGAATATCACTTGATCCATAATACAGTGGTATGAAAAAGTGTTTTCCCCTTTCCTAATTTCTCATTTTTTGTATGTTTGTCACACTCAAATGTTTCAGATCATCAAACAAATTTATATATTAGACAAAGATAACACAAGTAAACACAAAATGCAGTTTTTAAATGAAGATGTTTATTATTAAGGGGGAAAAAAATCCAAACCTACATGGCCCTGTGTGAAAAAGTGACACCCCCTCCCCCAAAAAAACACCATAAATTAACTGTGGTTAATCTCATCTTTGGAAAGCTGAGTTCAATTTCTCTAGCCACACCCAGGCCTGATTACTGCCACACCTGTTCTCAATCAAGAAATCACTTAACTAGGACCTGCCTGACAGAGTGAAGTAGACCAAAAGATCCTCAAAAGCTAGACATCATGCTGCGATCCAAAGAAATTCAGGAACAAATGAGAAACAAAGTAATTGAGGTCTATCAGTCTGGGAAAGGTTATAAATCCATTTCTAAAGCTTTGGGACTCAAGCGAACCACAGTGAGAGCCATTATCCACAAATGGGAAAAACATGGAACAGTGATGAACCTTCCCAGGAGTGGCCAGCCGACCAAAATTACCCCAAGAGCACAGCGAAGACTCATCCAAGAGATCACAAAAGACCCCACAACAACATCCAAAGAACTGCGGGCCTCACTTGCCTCAGATAAGGTCAGTGTTCATGACTCCACCATAAGAAAGAGACTGGGCAAAAAATGCCTGCATGGCAGAGTTCCAAGACGAAAACCCACTGCTGAGCAAAAAGAACGTAAAGGGTTTTTTTCCCCTTAATAATAAGCGCCTTTATTTAAAAACTGCATTTTGTGTTTACTTGTGTTAGTTTTGTCTAATATTTAAATTTGTTTGATGATCTGAAACATTTAAGCGTGGCCAACATACAAAAAAATGAGAAATCAGGAAGGGGGAAAACACATTTTCACACCACTGTACATAGTGAATGCGCCCACATTGCCATCAACAGCTCTTTTTTTGGTGTCATTAAGTGGGATTTATGCACCCGCATCACGCCATTACCGACATCCGTCACTGATGCAGTGATAAGCAATTTGTTCTTGTGTGTTGGGTGAAATGCTATCAAAGGCTTTCAGAAAGCCTTTGATAGCATTCATCATGACAGTCTTTGGAGAATGCTACGCACTTATGGAATACCAGAACAGCTTGTCGGTGTCATCGGGAGCTTCTATGACAACTTCACCTGCAGAGTGGGGCACAGCAGCACCAGCTTTGAAGTGAAGACTGGCGTGAGACGAGGATGTGTTATGTCAGCGCTACTTTTCAACATCACCATTGATTGGGTGTTGAGAAGAACGACGGAAGACCAGGCAAGGGGCATCAGATGGACACTCTTCTCCATCCATCCATCCATCCATCCATCCATCTTCTTCCGCTTAGTCCTTTTCGGGTCGCGGGGGGGCTGGAGCCTATCCCAGCATCTTTGGGCGAGAGGCAAGGTATACCCTGGACAAATCGCCAGTCCATCACAGGGCTAACACAGAGAGACAGACAACCATTCACTCTCACATCCATACCTAAGCTGGACAGCCTCACAGTGCAGCGGGTGGAGAGCCTGACCAACCACCCACCCCAGGACGACAAGTATGGCGCACTGAAAGCCGCCCTCATTCGAGCTTTCACTCCCTCGCAGGGAGAGCGAGCAGAGAGACTTCTGGCGCTAACAGAAGGGGGAGCAGACAGGCCGGCAGACCTGATGGCGAGGATGATGAACCTGAGAGGCGAAGATGACGACAGTTTTATCTTCGCCCACCTCTTTCTCAGAACACTACCGCCAGCAGTGAAAGTCACCCTGGCCAGCTCACAGCTGCTCAACGACCGTGACTACCACGGGCTGGGCCAGGAAGCGCGACGAGACTGAGTTTATTTCTCAGGGTTGATTTATTGAGAGGTCACATTCTCTAACAAGCACAGAATCTCAGAAAAGAGGAAGAGCAATCGTCTCACACAGTTCTTATATTCTCCGAAGTCACAAATCCCCCAACATCAAATCACACACCCCCAACCCACAGTCCTTTAGTAAACATCCAGCCCCCGAGGCTCCTTGGCGTCTCCATTGTCTCTTAACCTTCTAGCCTCCGGGGCTCCTGCTGGGACATTCTCTCCAACTTCCCATCTCCTGCAAGGCCAACTTCACACCTCCCGTAGGTCCCTGCAGGGTCAGGTCCTCTTTGTCCATTAAGACGTGAAGCTTCTAGAATATGCACCGTCATGCCTACTAGGTGTATGTGGGGAATATGGATACAATATATGCGCCCTAAATATGCGCCATAATATTATAGTTTTTGGAGATGTACCTGTGTTAGGGAAATACACCTGTGAAATTCAGTGGTGGGATGTGACAAAAATGCTTCATTTCCCTGACAAGCACCTCAGGAGCCACTCTGTACAAGTACATTATCAGTCCAGGGATTTATGGTGGAACAGCACAATACTGTTCCAGCACCTTTTATGGAAAATCCACAGAATAGGTGTGTGGGTCTATTCTGACGCTTTAGAAAATTATATGAATGACTTTATAAATCACTGGTTTGAAAAAGCACTTTTATATTGTTGAGATTTCGGCTCCTGTGGTCTCACCAGTATCCACTATAAACAGGGAGGCTAACCCCTGGCATGTGGAAACACATTCTAGCATTAAATTGCACACAATTTAATGCGCAGCACCAAAGTGCAGCACGTACAAAAACCAGGACTTTAACCAGGATTAACATATTTCATCGTTTTGCTCTCACAAGCAAATACTTAGGAGAAAACAAGCGCGAATCAGCAGTTGGTACTAGCTAGCTACTAGCTAACACTCGTTAGCCAGCACAGAACAGCGCTGTATTGCTCAAAAAAAGTGAGCTTACCACCAACAGGATAAATAAGCGAACAGATCCACATTATTACAAATCACTCACCATCGATGGTTCTCTCACGTTCGTCTTCAGCTTGTCAGTAGTACGGTTCTATGCAGGGCTGCCATATGTATCGGTCCGGATCACTCCTCTCACTGTGTATCTGCCACCAAGCAGAGAAAACCCCGCACCTCTTCGTTGGACCACGGTGTAGATTTCCGCAAAACCTACAACGCTGTCTGTATTAATATCGTATTTACTCCGTGACCGAGTTAGTCCGTGAAAGACTGCAAATGGCGGTCGTAAAGATTTCAATGAAGACGGGCGCTTTTGTGACGTTACGCCCTGACCAATCAGTGGCTAGCAGTCTACTGACGTCACATCTCGGCTCGCTTTCGCACGGTTGTACCCTGCCCTCGACCAGGCACGAAAATAGTGTCGGTTAAACCGTGCTGGGTACAGTGGAAAGGGCGAGAAAGTGAGTAGAGTAGAAGTAAGTAAGGCCAAGGCGATACTGGTGGAAAAGGCCCTTTAGACTCTCGTGCACTATGTACAGCAGCTCAACCGGACTCATGACAATTATCACTTGTTTTCTTTTTGCATTGCTGACTGCACTATGTGGAACTCCACAATATCTGCTGCTCTTGTTAATATATTTAAAAATTGCATAGATTAGCATTACTTATTCTTATTCTACCTTTAATTGCATGCATAGTTTTTATCTTTAGTGTTATTCTATGTTTAATGTTGCAGCATTGCACCGAGACAAATTCCTAGTTTGTGTACTACATGAACAATGGCAATAAATCTCATTCTGATTCTGATTCTGATTCTGATTTGACTCTCGGGGCTTGCCGTAGCCTGGCTGAGGGGGTTGAGGTAATGATGTCAGGCGGGCTACGCTGGAGTGTATATTGTGTTGTTCGTGATAATAAAGTCAGTTTGGTGTTCAGCTGAGAGTGGCTCCAGTCTTCAGCTATTCGGACATAACAGGCCACACCTGCTTGGAACCCAATGATTGCTGTTTGGCTATATTTTGTTTGTTTGTTTGTTTATGAACCTATAGTTTATACATGTGCATCATGCACACTGTGTTTTAATACACTTGAAAATGTATAGTTATTGCACTGTACTTGTGTGACAGCCAAATAAAATGTTTTAGAAAAAACTGTTCACATCTGTGGCGTTGTTGCGTCATTCAGTGGTTCATCTGCAGCGCCTCTGACCATAGTTGCCAAGTCCGCTTATTATAAGCGACTTTGGGCTTGTTTTTTTCTAAAGTCGCTTGCATCTAGTCGCGGGTTGCGGGTTTTTGGGCTTGTTTACTGCTGTGACTAAATATTGTGTAATTTTTATGTTTTGCTGCATACAAACTAAAGTTCCAACATGTATTTGCCACTCAAAACACATGTGGCAGCTTGTGTAACTATGGTAAAAATGGTAAATGGTAAATGGCATTCACTTGTATAGCGCTGTGGAAGGACGAGGCTGAGTTTATTTCACAAGTCCAGTTTTATTCACATTCTCCAACATCCAAAAACAGAAAGAGAATGAATCCCCCAACATATGTCCCTTTTATACCCCAGGACATCACAGATTAGGGGGGGCATACCGTCTTGCAGCACCCTGTTCTCCAGCCTTAACCCTGTTGGTCCAGACTGGAGCGCGCGCACATCCGCGTCGCTAACCTGCTCCGCGGCCATGGCTGCATAACCTATCCCCACGCGGACCGGGGCCGCGTGCACTTCCGCGTCGCTAACCTGCTCCGCGGCCATGGCTGCAGAATCTACCCCTACGCGGGCTGGAGCCGCCACGGCGCGCGAGAGGCAGTCCGCCACTACATTAAGTTTACCCGCCACATGCTGGATATCGGTAGTAAACTCCGATATCGCGGCCAGCTGTCTCTGCTGCCGGCCCGACCAAGGTTCTGAAATCTTGGCCATCGCGAAAGTCAGCGGCTTGTGGTCAACAAACGTGGTGAAACGGCGTCCTTCCAGCCAGAACTGGAAATGGCGAATGGCCAAGTGGAGAGCTAACAACTCCCTGTCGAATGCGCTGTATTTTCGTTCGCTATCGCGCAGGGTCTTGCTGAAAAAGGCGAGCGGTTGCCGGGCTCCCACTACATACCATTCCACGACGGCCCCTATGGCCACATCTGACGCGTCAGTAGTGAGCGCCATGCGGGCCGTTGGGACTGGATGTGCCAACAACGCAGCGTTTGCCAGGGCTGTTTTGACCTCAGAGAATGCACGCTCTCGCTCCGGAGACCATTCGACTTTATTTGTGGGTTTTTGTTTTTTTAGTGCAGCATACAATGGTTGCATGAGCTGCGCTGCGTGGGGGAGGAAACGGTTATAAAAATTCACCATTCCCAAAAACTCCTGTAACGCTTTGACCGTTTGTGGCTGGGGAAAATTTGTTACTGCGTGCACTTTGTCAGGCAGAGGAACCGCTCCTTCTGGGGAGACGCGATGCCCCAAAAAATCAATCTGCGTCACCCCGAACTGACACTTCGCTGGGTTGATTATTAAACCGTGCTCTGCCAACCTCCAGAAAAATGCTGTGAGGTGGTTTTCGTGTTCGTCTTCGGACGCGCTGGCTACCAATATGTCGTCCAGGTAGACGAACACGAAGGGGAGATCGCGCAAGACCGCGTCCATCATGCGTTGGAACGTCTGCGCCGCGCCTTAAGCCCAAACGGCATGCGCAAAAACTCGAAAAGCCCGAAAGGAGTTATTACCGCTGTTTTGGGTATGTCCTCAGCGCGCACTGGGACCTGGTGGTAACCGCGCACCAAGTCTATTTTAGAAAAAAACACGTGCCCCTGCTAAATGAACTGAAAAATCTTGGATGTGCAGGATCGGGTAGCGGTCGTGCGCTGTAGCATTGTTCAACCTACGGAAATCACCGCAAGGTCGCCACGAGCCATCAGCTTTCGGGACCATGTGAAGCGGTGAAGCCCATGGGCTCTTCGAACGCCTGATGATGCCCAACCTTTCCACGTTGGCGAACTCCTCGCGCGCTATGGTCAGTTTAGCTGAATCCAAGCGCCGAGCTTTTGCAAAAACGGGCGGTCCGGTGGTAGTAATAAAATGTTCCACCCGTATTTAGCCACGGTCGCCAAAAATGTAGGGACCGTGAGTGCTGGGAACTGAGTGAGGAGTGTGTGGAACTTACCACCTGCAGCTGTGACATTGGCTTGTGCTGTTGGCGGGGCCACTCGAGCTGTACAGGGAATAGAATAAAAAGAGAGTGCATTAACCAGGTGTCTGTTAGCAAGATCGACCAACAAACCATGTGAGCTCAAAAAAATCAGCCCCTAACATGTTGAAATTGACTGCCGCTATGACGAAAGTCCACTCGATTGTACGGCCGTGTAAAGACAGAAGCAGAGTCCTCTCACCGAAGGTCTTAATCGCCGAGCCGTTCGCTGCTGACACCCCGGGACCACTGGAAGGCGCCAGCCGGTCAGCGTAGGAAGGTGTGATGAAACTCAGCTGGGAGCCTGTGTCCACGAGAAAATGCCTCCCCGAGCGCGCATCCCTCAAGTAGAGCAGCTTGTTCTCCTCTCCGAGGGCCGCAGCTGCTACCGACCCCCAGTCTTGGCGTTTCCCGAGCGCTTGAAATGGCACGGTGGAATGCACTTGTGTGCCCTCTCTGCGAAGCGGCGATGGTAGAAGCAAAGGACATCGTCTGCGCCGTGTCTCCTGGCCCCTGCCGCCGCCGTCGTCGGTGAGTCTGGTGCTGCAGCCTCTGGCCCACTGCCGTCTCCGGATGTTGCGCCTAGCTCCACTGCTGCAGCCGTAGCCGCGCGCCGTTTATTGGCGTTGACGAGTTGTTGCGCCTCCTGGCCCAGCTCGTGGTAGTCTCGTCGGGCCAACAGTGGTGAACTGGCCAGGGTCACTCTCACCGCTGACGGTAGGGTCCTGAGGAAAAGGTGGGTGAAAATGAAGTTATCATCTTCGGAGTCTCTCAACCTCAACATCTTCTCCATCAAGTCTGCAGGTCTGTCGCTCTCAAATTCAGTCAGCACCAGGAGCCCCTCTGCTCGCTCCTCCACCGAGGGGGTGAAGTAACGGATGAGTGCAGCCTTCAACGTGCTGTACTTGTCGCTGTCCGGCGGGTGGTTGATCAGGCTCTCCATTCGCTGGGCTGTGTGGTTGTCTAGCTTTGCAACCACATGGTAGAACTTTGTGGCGTCTACTGAAATCCTCCGGGGGTTGAACTGCGCCTCGACCGCGTTAAACCAGGAGCGCGGATTGTTCTGCCAGAAGTCCGGTAGCTGAACTGTGGCTGCATTCGTTTGGCTGGCTCCTGACGAGTCTGGCTTGGGAGAATTGCCTCTGCTCATGATACGTCTTAGGGTCACCAGTGTGGAGAGTGTGGAAGGACGAGGCTGAGTTTATTTCACAAGTCCAGTTTTATTCACATTCTCCAACATCCAAAAACAGAAAGAGAATGAATCCCCCAACATCTGTCCCTTTTATACCCCAGGACATCAAAGCACACAGTCACATTGTCTTTCAATCCCAAGTCACAATGCATCCCCCTCCAGGTCTTCTCAACTCCACCTAAAGTCCTGGTGGTCAGGAAATCCCTCAAGGCCATCTCTTTGCACACAAAAGGCCAGATCTCACATCCTCCTGTTACCCCTAGGAGGTTCAGTCCTTTTGTTCCTCTGAGACGTGAAGCATACAGTAAGCATACAGTAATATATATGTGAAGCATATGAAACCCACATATGTGCCACATGACCCCCACCCACACGTCTAAGATGAAACAACATAACCACAGATTGCATGTCATAATAAAATCACTACATATCAGTCCACGTGCCGCTTGGGCCGCAGTCTTCTCCCGTATTTGCTGTAAGCAGGCTGCACCACCTCCGCAGCGTCTTCCTGCTGTGGAGCTGCTGCCTGAGGATGAGAACTGTTAAGTCAATCTCTGTGGGTGTTCTGGGGAATGCTCTCTAGGGGGTCTGCCGCGCCGAGGAGCCTTAGCCAACTGCACACCTTCGTCAGCTATCACAAAAGCGGGTTTGAGCCTGTTTATGCCAATCATTTCTTTTCTGCCCCCCAAATCTAGCAAAAAATGCTTATCCCCTGTTTCCAGCACTCTATATGGTCCATCATAAGGTGGGCGTAAAGGTGGGCGATGGGCATCATGTCTGACAAAAACAAACTCTGCATTTTTTAAAGCCTTAGACACAAAAACACGCAGAAAACTGTGGTGAACGGGGCCCGGTAGCATGCTCAGGCCCGTGCTATTCTGTAACCGCTGAGCCGGGGAGCACTCTGGCGCTGGATTATCTGGGAGAAATTCCCCGAGCAGCCAAAGTGGCTGTGCGAAAAGTAGCTCAGCTGGGGAGGCTTCTAAATCCTCTTTAGGTGCAGAACGCAACCCCAATAAAACCCATGGTAGCTTGTCCACCCAATTTGCATCCGTAAGCGACGCTCTGAGAGCCGCCTTCAATGACCTGTGAAAACGATCGCATAACCCGTTAGCCTGCGGGTTGTACGCAGTCGTGCGGTGGATCATTGCCCCCAGGCTGCGGGCCATCGCTGACCAAAGTTCGGAAACAAATTGAGGGCCTCTGTCGGACATAATGTCCAACGGGACTCCAAAACGCGCTACCCATGCCGTTAAAAACATGCGCGCCACCTCCTCGGCTGTGGTTGACGACAGCGGAACCACTTCCGGCCAGCGCGTGGTGTGGTCAACCATTGTCAGAAGATGTGTGCACCCTTGTGAGGGCGGGAGGGGGCCTACGAGGTCCACGTGGACATGATCAAACCTTTTAGCTGGAATGTGAAATGGCTCCAAGGGAGCTCTCGTGTGTCTATGAACCTTGGCTCGTTGACAAGCCATGCAGGCTGCCGCCCACTCTCTAACTTGTATGCGCAGGCTCGGCCATACAAATTTCTCTCCTACCATTTTGACCGACGTGCACACTCCCGGGTGCGCCAGAGAATGGATCGAGTCAAAAACGCGGCGGCGCCACGCGGCTGGTACCACAGGACGCGGTCGCCCAGTGGAGACATCGCAGATTGGGGGGGCATACCGTCTTGCAGCACCCTGTTCTCCAGCCTTAACCCTGTTGGTCCAGACTGGAGCGTGCGCACATCCGCGTCGCTAACCTGCTCCGCGGCCATGGCTGCATAATCTATCCCCACGCGGACCGGGGCCGCGCGCACTTCCGCGTCGCTAACCTGCTCCGCGGCCATGGCTGCAGAATCTACCCCTACGCGGGCTGGAGCCGCCACAGCGCACGAGAGGCAGTCCGCCACTACATTAAGTTTACCCGCCACATGCTGGATATCGGTAGTAAACTCCGATATCGCGGCCAGCTGTCTCTGCTGCCGGCCCGACCAAGGTTCTGAAATCTTGGCCATCGCGAAAGTCAGTGGCTTGTGGTCAACAAACGCGGTGAAATGGCGTCCTTCCAGCCAGAACTGGAAATGGGGAATGGCCAAGTGGAGAGCTAACAACTCCCTGTCGAATGCGCTGTATTTTCGTTCGCTATCGCACAGGGTCTTGCTGAAAAAGGCGAGCGGTTGCCAGGCTCCGGCTACATACTATTCCACGACCGCCCCTATGGCCACATCTGACGTGTCAGTAGTGAACGCCATGCGGGCTGCTGGGACTGGATGTGCCAACAACGCAGCGTTTGCCAGGGCTGTTTTGACCTCAGAGAATGCGCGCTCTCGCTCCGGAGACCATTCGACTTTATTTGTGGGTTTTTGTTTTTTTTAGTGCAGCATACAATGGTTGCATGAGCTGCGCTGCGCAGGGGAGGAAACGGTTATAAAAATTCACCATTCCCAAAAACTCCTGTAACGCTTTGACCGTTTGTGGTTGGGGAAAATTTGTTACTGCGTGCACTTTGTCAGGCAGAGGAACTGCTCCTTCTGGGGAGACGCGATGCCCCAAAAAAACAATCTGCGTCACCCCGAACTGACACTTCGCTGGGTTGATTATTAATCCGTGCTCTGCCAACCTCCGGAAAACTGCCGTGAAGTGGTTTTCGTGTTCGTCTTCGGACGCGCTGGCTACCAATATTTTTTTTTTTTTTTGTTACTTATTTGTACCCGTAGGTAGACTTGGTTTGCAGTCTGGTGACAAGCCACCGGCTGCTGGTCGCTGCGTGCGCGAGCGCCCTAAACCTACATGTTTTTGGTGTGCGGGAGGAAACCGGAGAAATCCCGGAGTAAACCCGCGCAACACGGGGAGAACATGCAAACTCCACACAGCTCACTGTTGGTCGGGGGCTGGGATCGAACCCACGATCTCATGATCCCTGCGATCCCCCGGCCGAGGGTAAAACTGTGCTGCCACAGTGCTAAACCACTGCACCACCGTGCAGCCCAATATGTCGTCCAGGTAGACGAACACGAAGGGGAGATTGCGCAAGACCGCGTCCATCATGCGTTGGAACGTCTGCGCCGCGCCTTTAAGCCCAAACGGCATGCACAAAAACTCGAAAATCCCGAAAGGAGTTATTACCGCTGTTTTGGGTATGTCCTCAGCGCGCACTGGGACCTGGTGGTAACCGCGTACCAAGTCTATTTTAGAAAAAACGTGCGCCCCCTCCAAATGAACCAAAAAATCTTGGATGTGCGGGATCGGGTAGCGGTCGTGCGCTGTAGCGTTGTTCAACGTGCGGAAATCACCGCAAGGTCGCCACGAGCCATCAGCTTTCGGGACCATGTGAAGCGGTGAAGCCCATGGGCTCTTCGAACGCCTGATGATGCCCAACCTTTCCAGGTTGGCGAACTCCTCGCGCGCTAAGGTCAGTTTAGCTGAATCCAAGCGCCGAGCTTTTGCAAAAACGGGTGGTCCGGTGGTAGTAATAAAATGTTCCACCCCATGTTTAGCCATGGTCGCCGAAAATGTTGGGACAGTGAGTGCTGGGAACTGAGTGAGGAGTGTGTGGAACTTACCACCTGCAGCTGTGACGTTGGCTTGTGCTGTCGGTGGGGCCACTCGAGCGAAGGTCTTAATCGCCGAGCCGTTCGCTGCTGACACCCCGGGACCACTGGAAGGCGCCAGCCGGTCAGTGTAGGAAGGTGTGATGAAACTCAGCTGGGAGCCTGTGTCCACGAGGAAATGCCTCCCCGAGCGCGCATCCCTCAAGTAGAGCAGCTTGTTCTCCTCTCCAAGGGCCACAGCTGCTACCGATCCCCAGTCTTGGCGTTTCCCGAGCGCTTGAAACGGCATGGTGGAATGCACTTGCGTGCCCTCTCTGCGAAGCGGCGATGGTAGAAGCAAAGGACATCGTCTGCTCCGTGTCTCCTGGCCCCTGCCGCCGCCGTCGTCGGTGAGTCTGGTGCTGCAGCCTCTGGCCCCCTGCCATCTGCGGACGTTGCGCCTAGCTCCGCTGCTGCAGCCGTAGCCGCGCGCCCTTTATTGGCATTGACGAGTCGTTGCGCCTCCTGGCCCAGCTCGTGGTAGTCTCGTCGGGCCAACAGTGGTGAACTGGCCAGGGTCACTCTCACCGCTGACGGTAGGGTCCTGAGGAAAAGGTGGGTGAAAATGAAGTTATCATCTTCGGAGTCTCTCAACCTCAACATCTTCTCCATCAGGTTTGCAGGTCTGTCGCTCTCAAATTCAGTCAGCGCCAGGAGCCCCTCTGCTCGCTCCTCCACCGAGGAGGTGAAGTAACGGATGAGTGCAGCCTTCAACGTGCTGTACTTGTCGCTGTCCGGCGGGTGGCTGATCAGGCTCTCCACTTGCTGGGCTGTGTGGTTGTCTAGCTTTGCAACCACATGGTAGAACTTTGTGGCGTCTACCGAAATCCTCCGGAGGTTGAACTGCGCCTCGATCGCATTAAACCAGGAGCGCGGATTGTTCTGCCAGAAGTCCGGTAGCTGAACTGTGGCTGCATTCGTTTGGCTGGCTCCTGACGAGTCTGGCTCGGGAGAATTGCCTCTGCTTATGATACGTCTTAGGGTCACCAGTGTGGAGAGTGTGGAAGGACGAGGCTGAGTTTATTTCACAAGTCCAGTTTTATTCACATTCTCCAACATCCAAAAACAGAAAGAGAATGAATCCCCCAACATCTGTCCCTTTTTTACCCCAGGACATGAAAGCACACAGTCACATTGTCTTTCAATCCCAAGTCACAATGCATCCCCCTCCAGGTCTTCTCAACTCCACCTAAAGTCCTGGTGGTCAGGAAATCCCTCAAGGCCATCTCTTTGCATACAAAAGGCCAGATCTCACATCCTCCTGTTACCCCTGGGAGGTTCAGTCCTTTTAGCCTGTTTTCCACTAGCCCAGCACACCTCGGTACGGCTCGGTTCACTTCAGTACGGCTCGGAATGCTTCTGTCTCCATTGGTGTTGTGCTTGTGCTGTGATGGTTTGTTAGGAGGTTTTAGAAGCGGGGCAGCAGCAGATTCTGAGCGAGGCGGGGCCACACTCCCGTGACATTACGCACCCGACTGAGTCCTTATTTAGACAAAAAAGGATTCAAGGATTATTGCCTTGCTCGCTCTGTGGATTTATCTCACAATTAATTTTATCTCATAATTAAGCTGCAACAACACAAGTCACTTTTGTTTTGAATTAACTGCCAAATGACCTAGAAATAAAGAGCTGAAACTTGTTTTTATTCGTATTAAATAATGAGACGTGGCACACTGGCCTACACCAAATTATTATTTTTTACATCCTAGGGCATTTTGGATGTACTGAATTAAAAAAAAATCACATTTTTCACCTTCAGGTCAACCTTTTAGATGATGCTACACTCCTTCTAAAGTATTGTAATTCTCTGAATTTGGAATGCCGATAGAACATTCAATTTACATATACAGTACTTACTTTTTTACATTGACTTGTAAGCTTGATCAGTCTCTCCTGCTGCATTTTAAAGTCCAACTGTGCAACTTCTTATAAGTTAACATAAAAAATGTACCCAAAGTTTAGAACTGGATCATGTGGGGCTAATTTTTTATGATATTTCAATAAAAAGAACAGAAAGCTTACAAAAACATTTGTTTTTTGGTCTAGTTAAAAATTACATTACCTTTACAATGGTTGACCCTGACAGGAAGATCAGTATCATTTTGATCAGATTAGGCAATGGAATTTCTATGAAATTATACTGTTTTATAATTCAGTGTTATAACAGACAAACCACACTTTCCAAAACAATTCCATTTTATTATATACAAAATATTAAAAGAAAAAAAAAACTTTGCAACACAACATGAAGGTTAATCGACATTTTATACACGCCGACCACTGAGTGTCTACACCAGCTTCCCAAACTGGGTCACGACTCGGCTGAATGAAGGCGTCTCTGCCAGCTGTGGGTCAGGAAGGCTCAGTTGAATAATCCGGACGGGCTGTCGCGGCGGACGCGTGGGATGATTCTACAAGGAAAATGCACACAATAAAATACAGCACAATAGTTTTTAACAAGAATACATAAGCTTATTTCAGCGTATTGTTCACATGAATAATTAAAATAAAAGCTTGAGTCCGCAGTGTGCTGCAATTAAGCAGCGATCATCATCCACAAATGAACAGCTTTTTTATTGCATAAATAAACTGAGCGTCTTACCGAATATATTTGCGAAAAAACGCACAATAAAAAAAAATTAAAACTCACCGTTAAAGGACTCCGATGTCGAGACCTCCCGGTATATTTTTTCATTCCGGGCAGCTCCGTCTAACTCGCGCTGCATACGTTCATCTGACAATGCAGTGAGCAGACACTGCAGCTCCTTACTGGTCCATGGAACACCCTTATTACGCGAAGCCATTTTTGATAGAGAATAAATGAAAATAGCACAGCAATACACTGAAAGGAACCGCCAACAGTGGTTGCGTGCTGAGTAAAGGCGGTCGTGAAGATTCTTTTTTTCAAAAACTTTATTGAGAAGGTCGTGAAGATTTGGTAGATGAGGAGGAGGAGAGGGGCGGTTACAACCTGACCAATCAGCACCGGTTACGACCTGACCAATCAGCGGCGACCAGTCTGTTAACGTCACAACACGGCACAGCTCAGCACTGCTGTACCCTGCCCTTCAGCGGGGCTGAGAATTGCGGCTGTTAAACCGTGTTGGGGCTTGTGGAAAAGCGTACAAAGCATGCTGAGCCGTCCCGTGTCGCGCTAAAGCGTGCTAGTGGAAAAGGCCCTTTTGTTCCTCTGAGACGTGAAGCATACAATAAGCACACAGTAATATATACAGTATATATATATATATATATATATATATATATATATATATATATATATATATATATATATATACACCACCGTTCAAAAGTTTGGGGTCACTTAGAAATTTCCTTATTTTTGAAAGAAAAGCACTTTTTTTTCAATGAAGATAACTTTAAACTAATCAGAAATACACTCTATACATTGCTAATGTGGTAAATGACTATTCTAGCTGCAAATGTCTGGTTTTTGGTGCAATATCTAGATAGGTGTATAGAGGCCCATTTCCAGCAACTATCACTCCAGTGTTCTAATGGTACAATGTGTTTGCTCATTGTGTCAGAAGGCTAATGGATGATTAGAAAACCCTTGTGCAATCATGTTAGGTCTGCAATGCTGTAATTGCTGCAAATGGAGGATTCTTTGATGAAAGCAAAGTTTGAAGGAAAAAATTATTATTTCAAATACAAATCATTATTTCTAACCTTGTCAATGTCTTGACTATATTTTCTATTCATTTTACAACTCATGGTGGTAAATAAGTATGACTTTTCATGGAAAACACAAAATAATTGTCTGGGTGACCCCAAACTTTTGAACGGTAGTGTACATATACAGATCAGTGCATATAAGATAAGCCTTTATTAGGCCCACAATGGGGAAATTCCAATGGGACCTTAAATTGAAAAAAAACAAAAAAACATCTCCATTGAAATGAATGGCAAGAGCAAAATTATTTTTTTTATCCCGATCAAATTTTGCCACGAGTTACACATATGTTTGTCAATTTAAAAGATAATTTTCCACGTAATTAAAGTCGTCAGCTGTCGTATAATAACAGCAATATTTAGTTTTTGTTTAAAGGACTAATGAACAACAACTCCCATCATCCCACATCACTAAACTGTAATCGTGTTTAGTGCTGTTACTTATTATGCTAAATGCTCATGTCTTATCGTTTGATCAGAGTTTAAAAATTTAATTTATTTAGTTTTTATGTTGACAGTGTTTACTATAAATTTGCTGTTGCTTATGCAGAATGCATATGTATTTTCCTTTAATTGAGTTTATAAAATTTCATTATTCAGTGTTGACTGTGTTTACAGTCAATTCACTGCAAGCAAAAATAAATCTATATATATATCAATATACAGTATGTTATCAAGCGGCCTCTCTTTTACCTGTTGGGCTTTTTTTGTGGGGGGGGAGGGCTTGTTTTCATAGAGCTGGTCGCTTGTCTCTCTCGTGAAACCTGGCAATACTGCCTCTGACGGTTATGTCCGGTACTGCAGTGCCTTGATCAGAGAAGGCGTGTGGTTTCACTCCGTTGACAACGCTCTGCTTACTAACCTACAAACAACCCAAGTGTGTGTTGGTGCTCCATAAAGCAGGTATACCGTGAAATTTGTTGCATCTTTGAATATGCTGTGATTCTTTGATTAAAATTTTGTTTCCAGTGCGTCGCTGCAGGCTAGCCAAAAGAGGCTAAGCTAACCTAGCTGTGATGCTAACCAACGGCCCGTAATGTCTGCGCAGTCAGGCCCCGTGTATGCTAACAAACGCTCTAATAGCTTCGAAAATACTACTGTTTACTAATATTTTATGCCTAGAATCTGTGCAAGCGACGAGCAAATGACCGAAATGAATAAACAGTTTATGACTCTCAGCGTGTTAGTCTTAAACCGCTGATTTAGGGCAGTTAAGCTAGCTTAGGTCGAAGGCGATTTAGTTACTATTATATAGTATAAGAAGTGTGTTTTAGACCTTAATAGGTTTCGGGGTAACTTACATTCAAATAAACTTCTAAAGGGCGTAAAAACATTAACTGGTTCCTTATTCAGTTTGTGTTCCTTATTCAGTTTGCGTTACTGCACTAGTAATAGAACTGGTTATTAATGGTAAATGTGGGCGGGAGCAGTTCATATTTAAAACTAAAAGGTGCTTAGAGAGTACATACCTCCGCCAAGTTAAGTTGCCCTTCAGATTTTTAATTGCATAAGTTGTATGCTGGACTCAAGGATACCCAGCTCCTATACAAGCCTGCATTTTCCCATCGAGTTCCCTACATAACTCCCAATCCCTAAGAAATTGTGAAAAATGCAGTGTTGCCAGATCTCGCGAGAGAAACAAGCAACTAGCTCTGGATCTTCTTCTTTTAGATTTGATTGGCGGTTGGCAACCAGCTTACAGGTGCATTACCGCCACTGACTTGATTATCATCACTCTGTATCTTTGCCACGGATCACTGGACTTGATGACTACAGACCTGTAGCGCTCACCTCTGTAGTCATGGAGTCCTTTGAGCGCCTGGTCCTGTCCCACCTCAAGTCCATCACCACCCCTCTCCTGGACCCGCTGCAGTTTGCCTACCGAGCCAACAGGTCTGTAGACGATGCAGTCAACCTGGCCCTCCACTCCATCCTGCAGCACCTGGACTCCCCGGGAACCTACGCCAGGATCCTGTTTGTGGACTTCAGCTCCGCATTCAACACCATCCGCCCCGCTCTGCTCCGGGACAAGCTGTCCCTGCTCAACGTGCCTGACTCCCTCTGCAGGTGGATCATCGACTTCCTGACGGACCGGAGGCAGCATGTGCGGCTGGGAAAGACTGTCTCAGACTATACTAGCATCAGCACCGGATCACCCCAGGGCTGTGTACTTTCCCCCCTACTCTTCTCCCTTTACACCAACTCCTGCACCTCCAGCCACCAGTCTGTCAAGTTGATCAAGTTTGCGGACGACACCACCCTCATCGGGCTCATCTCCAACGGCGACGAGTCCGCCTACAGGAGAGAGGTGGCCCAGCTGGCGTCCTGGTGCAGCAATAACAACCTGCAGCTGAACGCTCTGAAGACAGTGGAGATGATTGTAGACTTCAGGAAAGTCACTACTCCTCTGCCCCCCCTCACCCTCTCAGGCTCTCCCATCACCACTGCTGATTCCTTCCGCTTCCTAGGCACTACCATCACCAGGGACCTCAAATGGGAGCTGACCATCAGCTCACTCATCAAAAAAGCCCAGCAGAGGATGTTCTTCCTGCGGCAGCTGAGGAAGCTCAAGCTACCCACCAAGATGTTAGTGCAGTTCTACACAGCCATCATCGAGTCCATCCTCACCACCTCCATAACCGTGTGGTACGCAGGAGCCACTGCCAGGGACAGACTAACTAACTAACCAACTAACTAACCTGCACTTATATAGCGCTTTTCTAGTCACAAAGACCACTCAAAGCGCTTTCATTAATACTAACCCTCTATTCTAAGGGCCTACAGGAAACAGATATCTAGGGACAATTTAGAACAGCCAATTAACCTAACATGCATGTTTTTGGCATGTGGGAGGAAACCGGAGAAATCCCGGAGTAAACCCACGCAACACGGGGAGAACATGCAAACTCCACACAGATCACTGTTGGTCGGGGGCTGGGATCGAACCCACGATCCCACGATCCCCACAATCCCCCGGCCAAGGGTAAACTATGCTGCCGCAGTGCTAACCACTGCGCCACCGTGCAGCGCGTCGTGCGCACTGCTGAGAAGGTGATCGGCTGCAAGCTCCCATCTCTCCAGGATCTGTACATCTCCAGGACCCGGAGGCGTGCTGGCCGGATCATAGCCGATCCCTCACACCCTGGTCACGTACTGTTTGCCCCCCTCCCCTCTGGTAGAAGACTTCGGTCCATCCAGACTAAAACCTCCCATCACATGAACAGCTTCTTCCCCTCTGCCATTAGACTGCTGAACACTAAGTGACTTATTGACTCTCGTGCACCATGTACAGCAGCTTAACCAGACTCATGTCAATCATCACTGTTTTCTTCCTGCATTACCGACTGCACTATATAGTTCTCCACAGTATCTGCTGCTGGCTAATATATATTTTAACTGTTGACCAGTATCACTTAATCTTATCCTACACTTTATTACATGTATAGTTTATTTCTCTTATCTTATCATGTTTAATGTTGCAGCATTGTACCGAGACAAATTCCTAGTTTGTGTACTACATGAACAATGGCAATAAACCTGATTCTGATTCTGATTCTGTATAAGGAGTTCTGAACAACTCCCCATGTGCGAAAAAACCATCCGTCCCTCGAGTGCGGATGAAAACTACTCCTCCTCCCCTAGATCTGATTGGCACCTTTTCGCTAGTGGTGTGTGATATTGCAAGATTTGGTATTTATCTGATACAAAGTAAATACAGGGCCACCATCACCGATACCAATACTTTTTAATAATTAAGGTGGATGCTTCATGAGATTACTAAATATGAATAATTTTCATGACCTTTAAGTGTTTTGTGATTTTTCCTTTGAATTAGGGCTGTTGCGGTAGAGGAATTTCCCCTGCGGTGACGGTGGACAGCTCAATACCGCGGTATGCGGTATTATTGCAAACGTTTTTAGGACCCTTTGGATTCGTAATTTAAACAGGGTTTATAACTTAGGTGACAAATGAGGGAAGCTGTGAGAGTCTCACTGCAGCTCGCTCTCAACTTTATGGGCGTGTGTTACAACTGTGTGGAGCGCCGCTCTTTAGGCTGCATGTCCACCAAACGGGTTTTGTTCACTCTGGGTGGCTATTTTCCAATCATTCTGGTTTGGAGGCTGGTTTTGATGTATGGACATCATTGTATGTTAGAATGGATGGGTGTTAATGTTGATTTGTAAAAAATACAGTAAATTGTTTACTTGGGGTCTTAAAGGTGGTAATTTGTATAAAGTTCACATGGGTGTATCTATGGAAAAGAGGAGATGGAATTAATAAGTGTTCACTTCTTCCTTCTCCCTTTCGAACAGTGTATACTGTTACTTTATTGCATTTGCCATTTGCTTGTATTTGTTATATTTTTGTGTTCGAAATAAACTATCTATCTATCTATTTATTCTCTATGTAGTCCAGCGTTTACAGCGCTGATCGCCCTCGGTGCTGAAACGCTCTCGGCGGTGGCTGTTTTTTGTTGCGGCGCTCAGAGGTGAAAACAAGTTCAACTTTTCAGAGACTGCAGCTGAGCTCGTCAATGCCAGACCAAGCAGCCAATCAGAACTGCTGTGTGGGCAGGACATAGGACGCCGGTACTCATCTGTACTCGCAGACTCCTGCTTTCCGTGTCATCATATTTTACATCCAGAGCTGCTGGAAAACGTTTCCTGTCCACTGTTATTTAGAGACTGATACTAAAAAAATCAGTAGAAAGTCTGACAATAGGAAACGTGGAACTGCTGAGATACGGGGCACAAACTTTTTTTCCCCCCCGAGCGCTGTGCACAAACGTTGAAAAAAAAAAAAATGTTCAGGGTGGTCGGGCGACAAAAAACTTGTTTGGTGGGCACATAGCCTATATACAGGCATGAACTGCTGATTCTGTTTTTAAAAAAAAAAGATCATTTTCATAAAGCAGTGGCGGTAACTAAGGGGTGTGTGGACTGGAGACTGCAGCGACATTCAGCTTATAAGCAGGACAGTCTTCGTACAGGACCCTGCATGGTTCTTGTCTCCGTGATTTTTGCCGCTGTCTGAAAAATCTCATTCAGAAAAGCTGCTCTCGGAGCTCATACACAGGAGCATACACAGTCAGGATCATACACACTCCGCTTAGAAGGAAATAACACGCTTTGTGCCCTTTCAGTACTCACTGTTAACGGCTGTATTTAACAAGGAGTCCAAACGCTTTCACCACAAACTGCCTGCTGGAGTCAGTCTGGAGAGAGTGCCTCAAACGGCGGTAGCACCGTGTGCTGTGGAAGCTTCTAGAGTACCGGGTGCAAACATGCTGTTGGTAATAAAAAATACACTTCATTTAGCAATTTATTTAATAATCAAGAGGGGCACATAAGTGAACAACGAAATATAGCCACACACACAAAAAAAGTGAACACCGCGGTTGGTCGTTTTCCTCTGGTAGGCGTGTCCATACCGCGGTATTACATAATTGTGGTTATTGCAACAGCCCTACTTTGGATTATTAATTTGTTAACACCCAGGACAGAATTTGGACAAAGTTTAGAGGTAAACAGAAAATACTTTATCATAATAAAACTTTTTGTTCAGAAGCAACAGAGCAGTAACAAAACAATTTTTCCCCATACATTGTCATGCCTGGATTTTTTGCTTAAATTAATGCACAAAATTATCACTCAAGAACAAATTAAAACAAATTCTTTTTTGATGTACACTGTTCAGAAACTATAATACAAAAATTAAATAAAATGTCTCCCTTTATTTGAAAATATAGCCACATGGCGCTTCTCTTCCTCTCTGCCGTTCTTCTGCTCCATCTCTGTGCAGCTCGTGTGTGTGCGCGCCCTGGCAGCCAGCGACTGCTCCATGCTAGCTTGTTTACCTAGTGCTGTTGAGTCACGTGGCGGTAGTAAGGAGTAGCACCTAAACATTGGTTGCCAACTGTGGTAAAACCACAAGAAGAAGAAGAGGCGCAAAGTGTGCCTGCTCCCTGCGGTAACACACACTGACAGAGTATCAACCTCATTACACTGGTATCGATCGGTATCAGTACAAACGTTGGTATTGATATTATTGATATTTGGAATGATCCGCCTACCACTACTTTTTGCAAATGCTTGATGGCAGCTGCTCATGGCGCGTTTGACAAAGTATCCTGGGATTGTTTGGTGGCAAAGCTGGGCCATATCAATGCAGGGGCTATATTGGCTGCACGGTGGCGCAGTGGTTTAGCACTGTGGCAGCACAGTTTTACCCTCGGCCAGGGGATCGCGGGGATCATGAGATCGTGGGTTCGATCCCAGCCCCCGACCAACAGTGAGCTGTGTGGAGTTTGCATGTTCTCATCGCATATTGCGCTGTTCCCCGCGCTGCACTGGGATTATCTGATCACGTGATGGTCCACCTCATTCCCACATACAGACAGAGATTGAAGCTCACTAAACCTGTCGTGAGCACTACAAAGAAACGGACCAGTGAAGCTGAGGAGAAGCTGGAAACGTGCATGGAAATAACTGACTGGGGCATGTTTAAACGAGCCACGCATGATTTGGATGAATACACGGACACTGTGAACTCATATATCCACTTTTGTGAAGAGGACATTCTTCCATCATGCACCAGGGTGAGATTCTCTAATGACAAGCCCTGGTTCACAGCTAAGCTCAGACAGATCAGGAAGGAGAAGGAAGCAGCGCTGAAAAGTGGAGACAGGGACTGCTACAGGGAGGTTAAATATCGGTTTAATAGAGAGCTGAAGAGAGCTAAATCTGTGTATTCTGAGAGACTCCAGCAGCAGTTCACTGCTAATGATTCGGCTTCTGTGTGGAGAGGACTGAGGTAGATCACCAACTATCGGCCTCAGGCTCCTAAAGGTCAGGATGACAAAGCCCTTTGTCAAAGACTGTCCCAACACTATGCCCGTTTTGACACCTCGTCATCTGTGTCCAACTCCCCCCCCTCTCTCCAGCTCCACAGCCTCCACAATCCCTACTTCATCAAAGGCACCACCCCCCTCCTCCCCCCCGCCCTTATCATCAGTGAGCAGGACGTGCTCAAACAGTTCTCCAGACTGAACCCGCGCAAGGCCCCCGGTCCGGACGGCGTGTCTCCCTCCACCCTGAGACACTGTGCGAAACAGCTGGCTCCTGTCTTCACAGACATTTTTAACTCCTCCCTTAAGCTATGCCACGTGCCGACCTGCCTCAAATCCTCCACCATCATCCCTGTCCCCAAGAAGCCACGGATCACTGGACTTAATGACTACAGACCTGTAGCGCTCACCTCTGTAGTCATGAAGTCCTTTGAGCGCCTGGTCCTGCCCCACCTCAAGTCCATCACCACCCCTCTCCTGGACCCGCTGCAGTTTGCCTACCGAGCCAACAGGTCTGTAGACGACGCAGCCAACCTGGCCCTCCACTCCATCCTGCAGCACCTGGACTCCCCGGGAACCTACGCCAGGATCCTGTTTGTGGACTTCAGCTCCGCATTCAACACCATCCGCCCCGCTCTGCTCCGGGACAAGCTGTCCCTGCTCAACGTGCCTGACTCCCTCTGCAGGTGGATCACCGACTTCCTGACGGACCGGAGGCAGCATGTGTGGCTGGGAAAGACTGTCTCAGACTCTACTAGCATCAGCACCGGATCACCCCAGGGCTGTGTACTTTCCCCCCTACTCTTCTCCCTTTATACCAACTCCTGCACCTCCAGCCACCAGTCTGTCAAGTTGATCAAGTTTGCGGACGACACCACCCTCATCGGGCTCATCTCCAACGGCGACGAGTCCGCCTACAGGAGCGAGGTGGCCCAGCTGGCGTCCTGGTGCAACAACAACAACCTGCAGCTGAACGCTCTGAAGACAGTGGAGATGATTGTGGACTTCAGGAAAGTCACAACCCCTCTGCCCCCCCTCACCCTCACAGGCTCTCCCATCACCACTGCTGATTCCTTCCGCTTCCTAGGCACTACCATCACCAGGGACCTCAAGTGGGAGCCGACCATCAGCTCACTCATCAAAAAAGCCCAGCAGAGGATGTTCTTTCTGCGGCAGCTGAGGAAGCTCAAGCTACCCACCAAGATGTTAGTGCAGTTCTACACAGCCATCATCGAGTCCATCCTCACCACCTCCATAACCGTGTGGTACGCAGGAGCCACTGCCAGGGACAGACTAAGGCTGCAGCGCGTCGTGCGCACTGCTGAGAAGGTGATCAGCTGCAAGCTCCCATCTCTCCAGGATCTGTACATCTCCAGGACCCGGAGGCGTGCTGGCCGGATCATAGCCGATCCCTCACACCCTGGTCACGTACTGTTTGCCCCCCTCCCCTCAGGTAGAAGACTTCGGTCCATCCAGACTAAAACCTCCCGTCACATGAACAGCTTCTTCCCCTCTGCCATCAGACTGCTGAACACTAAGTGACTTATTGACTCTCGTGCACTATGTACAGCAGCTCAACCAGTCTCATGTCAATCATCACTGTTTTCTTCCTGCATTACCGACTGCACTATATGGTTCTCCACAGTATCTGCTGCTCGCTAATATATTTTAACTGCTGACCAGTATCACTCACTCTTATTCTACACTTTATTGCATGTATAGTTTATTTCTTTTATTTTATCATGTTTAATGTTGCAGCATTGCACCGAGACAAATTCCTAGTTTGTGTACTACATGAACAATGGCAATAAATCTGATTCTGATTCTGATTCTCCCCGTGTTGCGCGGGTTTACTCCGGGATTTCTCCGGTTTCCTCCCGCACACCAAAAACATGTAGGTTTAGGGCGCTCGCGCACTCAGCGACCAGCAGCCGGTGGCTTGTCACCAGACTGCAAACCAAGTCTACCTACGGGTACAAATAAGTAACAAAAAAAAAAAAAAAATTCTAAAAAAAAAAATTATTTTAATATGTAAATTCTGATTGCAGGTTAAAGATTATTGTATTGTACAGTCTACTTATATCCAATGGCACTTAAACTGAGTGGACAGTATACTCAGCTATGTATTACCATAAATATACAGTAGATGTTAAAGATTATAACTTGAAAACAATGGTCCTAATTTATCTAACAGAAAAATGGTCTTACACCATTTCAGTGCAAAGTTCAGTATTTATCAATCTGAACATGATAATGCGTGCTCAAATCTCATGACAGATTTGATGCAGCGCAGAATTATTTGATCATAACAGGCTATTTTGAGCAGTGCATCCTTATATTGAGGTTATATTGAGCAATATATCCTCAGGTTATATTGAGAAGGGATCAGTTTGCCTTGTTTTAGATTTAGATGAGTGTTTTAACGATTTACTCTAAAGATTAAAGAGGTAGCTTTTAGTAGTTATAAATGTTCCATACACATTTATGTCACTGCAGCCAAAACAGCGAATTTAAGCAGAAAATCTAAAATCTAATTGATTGGATGCCGAAACTTGTATTACACTTTTAGCTTCTGAAATGTTAAATATTTTTCATACAGTTGTGATTGGGCTCAGAGCTTTTAAAGAATGTCGTTTCCATTTTTTTTTTTTGTGCACCGGAGTGTAGTCACCATATCCAGTGTCAGTACTGTGGTAAATTAATTCTACAAAGATAAACTGTGGTAAATTTGCCTATTCTAAGAAGATGTTTGTTTGACTAAGTGTGGTGTTACTAAGTAATAACCGCTATCCATCATGGATTTTCCGATTAACTAACACATCAGGCTCAGCAGCACAGCACTCACAGCACAGCTGTGCATTGACTGTATACAGCCAATGTATACAGTCTGTACATACTGTATACATTATGTACAGACTCTATACATACAGTCACCATATCAGGTTAAATAAATAAATAAATTTACCCAGGGTTTCCTCTAGTAACATTTCCGTGTGGCGGACTGCCACCCTTGAAGTTATGCCGCCACTCCAAGGAAATTTAAATTTAAGAAAAAATATGAAGGAATGACGCTTCGTAAACACACACACAAACAACGCACACAAACATCCGTGCGGAGTTCAGAAGTGCCCCTCCTGCGTTTTCCAGTCGGTAGGCAGAGTGTCTCGCTACTAGCGTTGCTGTCCAAGGGAAGCATGAGCTTATTAAAGTACTTGAAATGGGGGGGAAAAGCAGAAGAGTTGTGTAAGCAGTGGAGGCATATATGGTGGTTTTAACCCGTTGGTAATGGGAACAATAAAGAGTTGCTTAGCAAACAGGTGTGGCTTGGCTTCATATGCATTTGGCTTCATATGCAGGGAAAGGCAAGGGGGACTTATGAATTGCTGAGGATTTATTTCATCAGCCCTTACGATATTAAAGGGCCTATATCATGCTATTTTAAGCCTTTCAGAGTAAACTATATGCATGTATGTGATAGTATATTACCTTTGGTACATTGGAGAATGAATTTCTTATGAAATATGAGTTATTTTCGCGAGCCCGGAAGTAAGATGCCTCAATCTCTGAGGCCTGCCTCTCCTTCTTGTGGCTGCCGCCCATTTCGTGACGTAACCCCTGAGCCGGCTGCTGCAGCGTGTCGCTGGGTTCCACCCACGAAAACAACATCTACAGTAAACTTTAGAAAAGATGGATGAGCATGTTGAACTCTTTAGCTTCCTGTTATTATTTTAGCCTATAATATTATTCTTATGTAGTGTATGGTTAATCACGTTTAATATTATGATTTTAGCCCCTGTATTCTGGTCTATTTTGACCATTTCTGACGAGTAGGCTCTTCTTTAGGAAGGCTGAACAAACTCCTAAATCTCTCACAGCCAAAGACACATTTACCCCACTTAGAAGACATTGTCTTACGTAAAAAAGCAAACAGTTGTTGTCACTGAGCAAATAAGGTGCGAGAGGAACTACTTCTTCATCACATCGTCAATGCTAAAGTGAAAGAGTTTTGCCGATCACCGCTCCGTTTGCTGCGTGGAGAAAGTGGGTGTGTGCGTTAGCCTGGGGGCAGTGCTGGCAGCACAGGCACTTCCTGGAGTGGGCGGCTCACCCACGTTCATACATATGAACGTGGGGACCCAGTCATTATCAGGGACAGGGCGGAGCAGCAGCTCAGAGAGCAGGGTTGAGGAGGAATACTCAGAGATGCGTGAATGGAGCAAAATACCACTTTGGGGGTGTTTTTGGTGAGGAATTAACATTATAACATGCTTAAAAGCTCAAAGTCGATTTTGCATGATATAGGCTCTTTAACTAAGTTATGTTCACTATAAAGTACCTGGCAAGTTAAGATGAGGGTCATTTCAACAAATTTTCAGGATATCTCATGCATTTGGGTCTCAAAAAATTATGAAATTTTCACCAGTTGTTCCTTATTTATCCAATAGGCACACTGTAAAATTTTAGTTTGCTCAGATGGATACTTTTTGAGATATGGCCAATGTAGTGAGGGGGGGTATGTGTCGATTTTGGCGCGTCCTTATTTTTCCTTCATTTTCAGGTGTCAATATCTCAAGAACTACACCACATAGGAAACCGAAATTTGGTACAGTAATACATCTCCACCTATTCTCTCAGAATAAACAAACAGCTCTGTCATACATCATAACTGGTAGGCATGCCAGCCCCTCAAAAATGGAAAAAAAATTACTCGGGTTTTGTGATTGACCATGTTTGGGCCTTCAGAAAACAACTTTGTACAGTGGGGCAAAAAAGTATTTAGTCAGCCACCAATTGTGCAAGTTCTCCCACTTAAAAGATGAGAGAGGTCTCCAATTTTCATCATAGGTATACCTCAACTATGAGAGACAAAATGAGGGGAAAAAAAATCTAGAAAATCACATTGTCTGATTTTTAAAGAATTTATTTGCAAATTATGGTGGAAAATAAGTATTTGGTCAATAACAAAAGTTCATCTCAATACTTTGTTATATACCCTTTGTTGGCAATGATAGAGGTCAAACATTTTCTGTAAGTCTTCACAAGGTTTTGACACACTGTTGCTGGTATTTTGGCCCATTCCTCCATGCAGATCTCCTCTAGAGCAGTGATGTTTTGGGGCTGTGGCTGGGCAACACGGACTTTCAACTCCCTCCAAAGATTTTCTATGGGGTTGAGATCTGGAGACTGGCTAGGCCACTCCAGGACCTTGAAATGCTTCTTACGAAGCCACTCCTTCGTTGCCCGGGTGGTGTGTTTGGGATCATTGTCATGCTGAAAGACCCAGCCACATTTCATCTTCAATGCCTTTGCTGATGGAGGGAGGTTTTCACTGAAAATCTCACGATACATGGCCCCATTCATTCTTTCCTTTACACGGATCAGTCGTCCTGGTCCCTTTGCAGAAAAACGGCCCCAAAGCATGATGTTTCCACCTCCATGCTTCACAGTAGGTATGGTGTTCTTTGGATGCAGCGCAGCATTCTTTCTCCTCCAAACACGACAAGTTGAGTTTTTACCAAAAAGTTCTATTTTGGTTTCATCTGACCATATGACATTCTCCCAGTCCTCTTCTGGATCATCCAAATGCTCTCTAGCAAACTTCAGACGGGCCTGGACATGTACTGGCTTAAGCAGGGGGACACGTCTGGCACTGCAGGATTTGAGTCCCTGGCGGCGTAGTGTGTTACTGATGGTAGCCTTTGTTACTTTGGTCCCAGCTCTCTGCAGGTCATTCACTAGGTTCCCCCCATGTGGTTCTGGGATTTTTGCTCACTGTTCTCGTGATCATTTTGACCCCACGGGGTGAGATCTTGTGTGGAGCCCCAGATTGAGGGAAATTGTCAGTGGTCTTGTATGTCTTCCATTTTCTAAAAATTGCTCCCACAGTTGATTTCTTCACACCAAGCTGCTTACCTATTGCAGATTCAGTCTTCCCAGCCTGGTGCAGGTCTACAATTTTGTTTCTGGTGTCCTTTGACAGCTCTTTGGTCTTGGCCATAGTGGAGTTTGGAGTCTGACTGTTTGAGGTTGTGGACAGGTGTCTTTTATACTGATAACGAGTTCAAACAGGTGCCATTAATACAGGTAACGAGTGGAGGACAGAGGAGCCTCTTAAAGAAGAAGTTACAGGTCTGTGAGAGCCAGAAATCTTGCTTGTTTGTAGGTGACCAAATATTTATTTTCCACCATAATTTGCAAATAAATTCTTTAAAAATCAGCCAGTGTGATTTTCTGGATTTTTTTTTCTCATTTTGTCTCTCATAGTTGAGGTATACCTATGATGAAAATTGGAGACCTCTCTCATCTTTTAAGTGGTAGAACTTGCACAATTGGTGGCTGACTAAATACTTTTTTGCCCCACTGTATATGTCCCAGCTTCTTGATTTTTTCAGAACTTTGAGATCCATACATGGACTGTTTAAAGCATTAATGGTTAGTCAGATATGCATTGGTTTCTGGATGGCAGCCTCTCCAAATCTGGAAAAAAGTTTTCGTGTCAGATTTTCATTGGCACATAACTGCATGTGGGAATGTATGAAAAAATCTGATCTCTGTTTTAATTTAAAGTTCAAAGATTACTCTTTCTTGGGATATAAAACAAATTTTCATTATGCAAGTTCTTCATTGTTATTTTTGATCCCAAATATGGGGCTATTTCACCACTCTTGAATATTGAAATTCCTCAATATTAGACCATTGTAGCTTGCTTCTGTGTCTTATATTCATTTATTGTTTATTATTTGTTCATTATTAACCTAAAATATAATGACCATTGCATCAGAAATACATTTATTTGTCACAACATCATTCATATTACAGTTAGGGTTAGGGTTACCACATTACATAAATGTACCAGCTTAATGGATGACTTCATTGACACTATCATCAAGAAGAATGAAACCCTTGGGCTGCGGTCACGCTGCAGGTCTTAATGCTCAATTCCGATTTTTTGCTGAGATCCAATTTTTTTTTTTGTGGGCGTTCAAATTGTAATTTAAATTCGACCCCCATCAGGCCCCAGTGTGAACGGTCTACAGCTATGAAGCTGTAGCTGTGAAGCTCTGCATGTGCAGAAGAAAATGTAACTCCATACACAGCATTGTGTTTACGGAAGTAAATATGAGCCCCGAATGATTGAGGGGGACAGAACTTCTTCACCTTGATGCAGCGCAGCAAAATAAAATGTTAAAATCATTCAGAAATGATTATGCACAAAATAAATATGAGACCAGCTTCATTCCTCTACACCTCAGAACTGATCGATGAAACAGCTCTCTTTAAAATGAGATCCTGTGTCTCAATGGGATTACCTGTATAAATAAGGTTAATAAATAATCCTGGCGATTACAATAGGGCTCTCACCCAGTGACTTAGTCAGCGGCTTGTACCAGTGGTCCTGCACAGGAAGGAGAAGCCGCCCTAGATTCCCCTCTCCTGTATCCCCCTATCTGGCCATTCTGCTACACAGTCATGTCGGTAGTAACTTTACACTTTAGATATTACAGCGGCTGGGACTCACGGTGTGCTGTTTACAGGGAAAAAGGAATTTGCAGCGTCCAGTAAATGCGCCGTTACTTTTTTTTTAATGTACTGTGCGCCTGCTTGTCTGACGGTTTCAGCCCCAAACCCCCAAACTCTTATCTCCCCCTCCCCCTCAAAAAAAAAAATAATTTTGGAGTTGTGCAGTCGGAGCCGACAAAATTACAATCCAGTGATAAGGGAAAGAAGACTGATTAAAAAGTGAGTGTCTGCCATGCTTGCTGCATCCCCAACCAAAGAATTTTCAGGTCTGTCTCACTTCAGTGAGGAAAAAGTTGGATGAAATGTGACATGACTGTTCAGACTGAGGTTGCTTTGGAAAATATCAGATACGTATCTGAATTAGGACCACATATGAAAGTGGCCTGGGTCTGGTGAAAAAAAACTGATATGTGCCGTTCAGACTGTCATTAAAAAATCAGATATGGGTCACATTTGTGCAAAAAAATCAGAATTGAACATTAAAACCTGCAGTGTGAACGTAGCGCTGGACAATGAAGCTATAGTTCTCAGCGAAGTCAAGAATTACGATGGCTTCATGTGGTCTGAGTTGTTGCTTCAAGTTTGTCAAATATTCAGCTTGATGCTTCGAAACAAAATGATGGGTAGTGAGTTTGTCTGTCTTCTACATACCCTGGAGGTATGTAAACTTATGAGCACAACTCCCACAAGTTTACAAACATCCAGGGTATGTAAACTTATGAGCACAACTGTACATTATATAATTGTACTCCAATTAATAATCAACTCCCAACTAATATACAAAAAATATTTTAAAAAAGAGACAATGATCATAATTTGAGAGGAGACTTAAACTTTACAAAACCCAAGAAAAGTATGTGCATATCTGTCTGTGGGGTGGATTTGTGGAACAGTCTGGAGCTGGAACTGAAACTATGTACCAACAGAATTCAATTCAAAAAGAGGTATAAACATTATTTGCTGAAAGGATATATGTTAGAAGGGTTGTATTTATATGTACGATTCACTATGCTCACTCTGGGACATTATGGAATGGTGGGTGGGACAGCACTGTGTATATCTGTGTTGTTTGAGGCTGGTTTTGATGTATGGACATCAATGTATGTTAGGATGGATGGGTGTTAATGTTGATATGTACAAAATACAGTAAATTGTTTACTTGGGGTCTTAAATGTGGTAATTTGTATATAATTCACATGGGTGTATTTATGGAAAAGAGGAGATGGAATTAATAAGTGTTCACTTCTTCCTTCTCCCTTTCGAACACTGTATACTGTTACTTTATTGCATTTGCCATTTGTTTTGTTTTTGTTATACTTTTTTGTTCGAAATAAAGTATCTATCTATCTAACATTTGATGGATTCTTCTTACAATATATACTGTAATTATAGGAGGCAAATAATGCACAAACACTAGTATTCATGGGAAAGAAAAGCTTTATTGACTTTTACATCGTTATACATGGATTTTGTTAATTTCAGCACACTTTTCTTAACATATAAGGCAAAACATTAAAATTGCTATAGGATAAAATGTCACATCTGATTATTCTAACACAAAACATGGGTCTAAAATTATGACTAATCCCTCATCGCATTAAATATTCACAGACATCCCTTCGCTAATTGCATGGACAAAAAATTACATCCGCTTTGCTCAAAAGCAGCCATCGGCCTCAGAATCCGAAAAGAAACTGCTTTAGCCAAGTGAGGTGTGCTCCCGCAGCAAGCCGATCAGTTTCTGGCTGCCCATCACTTTTTGGCACAACGCCCTGACAGCTGGCTGTCGTCAGCCGGCAGCTTCTCTTGTTTTGAACATCTTCAAAAAATTTTGTGACAAGAAGAACTGGTTCCAACCATAAAAATATTTGCCAACCGGCAGTGAACTGTTGCACCCCCCCCCCAATGAACCAAGTTGAAGTTGGCCCCCTACCCAATGCAAAATCCCACAAAAACATTCTCAGTGAACTTCCCCCAGCACCTGCCACACGCTGTGAGAAACAGGGGTAAATGTATTTTTAAAGAACAGCTATTAAATACAGTAAGTACTGTGATATTTCAGCGTGTGCTGGATCCAGCATCCATAAATAAGACTTGTTGCATAGTTTTAGCGATCTGTTATGGTGGAGAAGGGACAACAGACTGCAAGTGGAGTCATTGTAAATCAGGGATCACTTTTGTGTTTGCTACTCTTGTGCAACCCTAAATGGACAAATTGGGAATAGCAGTTACTTTACTGAAAAATTGCTGCTCATGTTTTCATTTACTTTGCAGATTCATCTCACAGGCCGGTTTGGACTCTCTGGTGGTCCAGTTTTGGCCCAGGGGCCGTAACTTTAACTTCCCTGATATAGATATTCTTTTACACTTCTTGGTGACCAGGAAAGTCTTTCCAACAGCTTTACACAAATTTAATATATAACGTATTCATAGATTTTTGTGAATGCAATCAGATTTGAGCCATATCTGGAGCAAGCAATTCTACAGGCACAGTTCCATATCCATAGCCGCTCCCGCGGAAGTCACGGCATTAATAGAACGTATTTGTAGATTTTTGTGAATGAGGTACGCATGCAGTCACGTGACGCCAACTGGCCATTTGGATTCGAGCCGTAGCTGTAGAAAACATTCTATGGCTACGGCTTACGTATCCAAAGCCACTGCCATTGTCAAACAACACCTTATCACAAAATGTTTTAAGTGGAAATTTTTTTTTTTTTAAATTGCTGGACCCACTCAATAAATCTGAAGGGTTTTTAAGTGGCCAAAGGTTTTTTTTTTTAATTAAACTAAAACATCTTCATAGCCCAGTGTATGGTAACATAAAGCTCTATGGAATGATCTTTAAGTACTCTTTATACAGTGAAGGTCTATTTTTTCCATCCACTTAACTCATCCTTGTCTTCTTCCCTCTGTACAGCAGCCGTGCCCCGCCGCGCCCCCACCCCAAGCGGAGCCGTCATGTGGCAGGAGGCCCGCAAACATGAGCGCAAGCTCCGTGGTATGATGGTGGACTACAAGCGGCGAGGCGAGCGCCGACGAGAGTACTACGAGAAAATAGTAAGGGTTACTTACGTACATCTAGAGCCCCATTTACACCTGGCATGGAAACTGTCTTGTGATCAGATTGCAGTTAGACAGTGCTTGATCACAAACAGTTACATTGTGAGATTGAGGGAGAGATCACATACAGTGCATCCGGGAAGTATTCACAGCGCTTCACTTTTTCCACATTTTATGTTGCAGCCTTATTCCAAAATGGATTAAATTCATTTTTTCCTCAAAATTCTACACACAATACCCCATAATGACAATGTGAAAAAAGGTTGGTTTTTTTTTTTGTTTTTTTTTTTTAGATTTTTGCAAATTTATTAACCTCTTGCACTCCGGGATACCGCGGGCGGTCACGTCTCTGCGTCCTAGAGCGCACTGGAAAAAAAAAAGCCGCAGACACAGCCGCAAACAGAAAGCCAAAGGAGTGCTTTGATTGGTTTAGATTTGATTGACCTCTCATTTGACTAATAAGAGCCTTGAATTGGGTTTCTGAAACCTTGAAGAACCAATGACTGAAAACCTAGCAAGAAGGACCCGCCTACCAACGGCTGCGAATGCAGCGAGCCAATTGAAGCAGAGAAGTTCCACGATTGAAAGCGTGCGTCCCGTGCGTAAAATCTGTTTTGTGTAAGCCGCTGGGTGACACACACGCGTTCGCCAGTCTTTTTTTCTTACTACTGTTCTTATTTATTTTGAAAAATCGTTCGCCAAAACGGCAATCATGGAAGCACAAAACCACAATAATGGAATTATGGTTTGACCGGGTCGCGTGACCAGAACCACGAGTCTGTAACAAGCGGACCAGCGTCGTTTTCGTCTGACAATGAGGAAGAGAAGTTCGCCAGCAACACTGCTGTTGTGGACAGGTAAGTGTTATAAGCTAAATTATTCTTTATCCCTGAAAATTGTAATCAAAATGACTTTTGACTGATCGGTAAATTACAACTGTGCGTCATCGCAACATGACGGACCGGTCTGTGCGCCGCGTCCGGACTGTGAACACCCCCCCCCCCCCCCCCCCCGCTACTCTTCTGTAGAGGATTGCAGATATTTTAGTACAACTGTGCATAGTAGACTGCAGTGCACCGTCCCCGCGGTCCGTCATGTAGCGATGGGCGATGTCCGTCCTCTGTAGCGGGGGGGTGGGGGGGTGGGAGTTGTTATCTTCTACATTACAGATATTTTAGTATAATTTTTAGTGCACTGTAGGTTATTTTTTCTTGTAAAAAAAAGCCAAACATTTTTTACGTGGCATGCTTCTTTGTGTGTGGGGGCTTGTTTGTTCATTCATTCATGAATGAATAAACAACCCCCCCCCCCCCACACACACAGCCCTGAGTGTCACCTTTCATTAGAGCCCAACATAGCTCTATATTGAATCATTCAAAAGTTACAGACGTTTTTCCAAACTGTGCCATTTGGCACAATTTGGCACAGTTCAAAAACGCCTGGGAACAACCTGTGAAGAAAGCTGTGTAATATATTCATTTTTTGTGGTATTGTTACAAAATTTGGACCTCAGCTGGGTAACACTTGGTTCTACATTTCTGTTGCATTTTCCAGCCCGGATCTGACAGCTGTGTGTTATTTGCAAGCATTTGTATCCAAAAAAACGCCCAGGTGAAATTTATTTTCTTCAAGTTCAGTATGTTTAGATGACTGTTACTCAGTGGCAGGAGCACTTAGAGAGATTATGACTGTTTTGCCAAAAAATTCAAAGTGTTTTCTTTTAACTGAGACCAACCCCATGAAGATGCTGCAAAGGGTTGAAGGACAGCTTTTGATTTACTTTGGGTATGTTATTTTTAGGCGTTTTTAGGGAAATTGACCAGAGTGCAAGGGGTTAAAAATAAAAACTAAGAAATCACATGAATATAAGTATTCACAGCCTTTGCCATGAAGCTCAAAATTGAGCTCAGGTGCATCCTGTTTCCACTGATCATCCTTGAGGTGTTTCTGCAGCTTAATTGGAGTCCACCTGTGGTAAATTCAGTTGATTGGACAGGATTTGGAAAGGCACACCCCTGTCTATATAAGGTCCCATAGTTGACAGTGCATGTCAGAGCACAAGCCAAGCATGTGAGGACAAGGGCAACAAGGACTGTGAATGTCCTTGACTGGCCCAGCCAGAGCCCAGACTTGAATACAATAGAACATCTCTGGCGAGATCTGAAAATAGCTGTGCACCGATGCTTCCCATCCAACCTGATGGAGCTTGAGAGGTGCTGCAAAGAGGAATGGGCAAAACTGTCCAAAGACTGGTGTGCCAAGCTTGTGGCATCATATTCAAAAAGACTGTAAATGCTGCCAAAGGTGCATCAACAAAGTATTGAGCAAAAGCTGTGAATACTTATGTCAGGGATGGCAATTTTCCGCCGATCCGCGGATTTCCGCCGATTTATTTTCAAATTGATCATTTCTGTGAATCGTCTAAATTCGTTGAGAAAATTTTAGGGGGGTAAGGTACCTTATTGTTACCGATTTTAGCGAAAATCAACACGATTACATAAGCGCTCGGCGCTTCCCTGGGTCAAGTCTCGCGATAACCTGGATGTACTCAAGCTACTGCTGTATTGTAAACAGCCCTGCGATTGGATAGTTGCAAACGATTGGACCAATCAAATGGCTCGTTGTATGCTTTGTCAAAAATTCATGGCGGCTTGTTCTCAGGGATGTGATTTTTCCGGTAATTCGCCGAATTCCGCTTTATTTTATCTTCCAGGAAGATAAAGTACGTTAAGTACGTTAGCGGCTTGTGGTCCACGAACGCAGTGAAGGTGCGCCCTTTCAGGCAGAACTGGAAGTGGCGTATGGCCAGGTGGACAGCCATTAACTCTCTGTCGAACACGCTGTATTTACGCTCACTGTTGTGCAAAGACCTGCTAAAAAAAAAGGTGAGCGGCTGCCAAGAACCGGCAACACATTGCTCCACGACGGCCGCTATGCCCATGTCCGAGGCGTCGGTAGTGAGCGCTGTTTTAACCTCAGAACGCCTGCTCCCGTTCAGAAGTCCAGTTGACTCTGTCCGCTGGTCTTCGTTTGAGTGCAGTGTACAACGGCTGTATGAGCTGGGCTGCGCGGGGGAGAAAAATGAACTGCTCAAGACTCAATGGAGATTGAAACTGGTGATCTGAAATGAATGCTGAAATTATAAAAAGTAATGGTATGTTGGAATTTTATTTCTATTATGGAATAGATAAAATTAACTGATTTTGATTTGATCAAGTGTTAAAGCATGTGATGGATAATGCTTGTTGGAATATTTTAGGAATGCTATCTTCTTGGAACATAAGTCAATATTATACAGTAATAAGTGGCATTCAGCTGTTTGTTTTATGTCATTTAAGCACAGTTCTGGTACTTAAAAATCATAAAAACCCAGGAGCTTCGGGGAGCGAAGTGACAGTAAAGGTGAAAATTGGCTCAAAGTTCGACGAGGTAACAGAAACACTCGGACAGTTTCTGAAGAAACCAGAAAAGGAGATGAAGTTCAGAGACTGATACAGCTTGCTGCCAAAAGGAAGAAAGTTTCACATTAGAAGTGACTTGGTGACCAGTGTAAATAGTGTAATAAACTCTTATAGAACTGTTAAATATGTTGGACTAAAGACAGTGAGACAACATTGAAGAAAAAGTAAGTTAACTTTTCATTAAATTTAATGATTTATCTAAGACTAGTATTTCTTTTTTTTTTTTAATCATCATTTTTTTTCAGTCTAAATTACTTCTGTTTTACTGAAAACCTCCCAGCTTCAGGGGGGCAGCGCCCCCCCGGCCCCCCCATAAGTCAATCGACCAAATTAGATTTCAGCTGAAATCAGAATTTCCTGCTGCCATCTGTTGCCATCCCTGTTATGTACATGTGATTTCTTAGTTTTTTATTTTTAATAAATTTGCAAAAATCTCAAAACAACCTTTTTCACATTGTCATTATGGGGTATTATGTGTAGAATTTTGAGGAAAAAATTAGTTTAATCCATTTTGGAATAAGGCTGTAGCATAACAAAATGTGGAAAAAGTGAAGTGCTGTGAATACTTTCTGGATGCACTACTTTTTTGTTCCACTTGGGGGGAACAAAAACTTATTTACAATTTCTTCTCTCTCTCTCTCTCTCTCTCTCTCTGTCTCTCTCTCTCTCTCTCTCTCTCTCTCTCTCTGTATGTATGTGTGTGTGTGTGTGTGTATATATATATATACGTATATATATATATATATATATATAAACTCAAAAATTGAATGTGGCATAAAAAAAACAGATTTTATTTTGAGGCCATATCGCTCACCCCTCTCTGTGAAAACTGCTTTCAGTCAATGGTGAAAGCAAACAGGATGTAAGCAGGACTGGCAGCTATGACATTGACAAAGGCAGAGGAGAGAACCAGAGTTATGTCGGTTATGCTATTTTATGTGGGTTGTTAGATCAGATCACAGTCCATTCTTGATGGACAACCCCTCACAGCACCAGTAAACATACAGGGAACAGACATTGAGATGGTGACATCCTACAAGTACCTTGGTGTTCATCTGAACAATAAACTAGACTGGTCACACAGTACCGACGCACTCTACAAGAAGGGACAGCGCAGGCTGTTCCTACTGAGGAGGCTCAGGTCTTTTGGTGTACAAGGGGCGCTGCTGAAGACATTCTATGACACAGTGGTGGCATCAGCCATCACTTTTGGAGTGGTCTGCTGGGGCAATGGCATTACAGCAGCCGATTGGAAGAGACTAAACAAACTGATCAAGAAAGCTAGCTCTGTCCTGGGGAAACCCCTTGACCTGGTGGAGGAGATAGGAGGGTGGTGGCTAAACTGTCATCTCTGCTGGAGTCCGAGTCCCACCCTATGCAGGACATATTGAACGCACTGAGGAGCTCATTTAGCAGCAGACTACATCATCCTAGGTGCGCAACCGAGAGGTTTCACAGGTCCTTCCTACCCACGGCTGTCAGACTATAACCTAAGCAGGGCTGCTCGCAGAGATAGCAAAAAAAAAACGTGACAACCTAGTAGTATTAAATGCAAAGGACGCAGCAGACTTACACAAATGGTCCCCTCCAGTATACAACTAGGACAATATCAGTCGCTACGGAGGGTGACGATATGTATGGGTACATATTCATACTATGTAGGATAACTAAGTAGACGGTTATGCTGTTTATTTCATCTTGCTACAATGCTCCGCACTTTATATATATATTTATATATTTATGTGTACGTATGTATATCCACTGCTCTTATTTATATTTTTCGTATCTTCTTAATTATTGCTCTGAGTGTTACTATCCCTGTGCTGTTGCAATCCTGGAATTTCCCCATTGTGGGACTAACATACCTGCCAACTACTCCGGTTTTGCCGTAATGGTTCCGTTTTTCAAGACCCCATTCCGGGTTACGGCTTTATTAATCAAAATTACGGTTTTTCACTAAAAATTCAGTCAAAAATTTTAAATCGTAAAAAAAACACGAAAGCAATTCCAAACACGAGATCGCTAGGAATCGTATCTAAATTTAGAACATAGTAGCGTCAGTAGCGTTTCTTTTCATGGTTCGCTGCTACGCTTTACCTGAAGCGTTTGCTAAGCCAACACTATCGCTATTGAGGGTACTGAGGTTTCTATTCTTGCACGAAATCCCGGAGAGGCGTGCGTACATGGCGAGATGTAAACACGATGTAAACTGCTGCAGACGTTCGCACGACTGCACTTCAACCCTGGCAAATGGACCATGGATTCGACATCTAAAGGGAGAATACATTTTATATAATGCCTAAGATTCTGAAGAACATGTGCTGTGTAATTGCAAGCCTTGTCATGCTTGGTGTATCATGTAAACACATAAAATATCAGAGCGACTTTGCTGTCATTACGCACGTGTCATACAGTGCTAGTACCCTGCTGATATTTCTAGTCTTCTAGTTACCTCCGCCAAGGAGGTTATGTGATCATCAGCGTTGGTTTGTCTGTTTGTCTGTTTCTTTGTTAGCAAGATAACTCAAAAAGTTATGGACGGATTTTCATGAAATTTTCACAGATTGTCAGAAATGGGGTATCCTACAGATGATTAGATTTTGGTGGTGATCCGGATCACCGTCTGGATCCAGGAATTTTTTAAAGGATTCTTTTTTTTTTTTTTTTTAAACATTGCGAGATAGGGCCATTTTCAATATTTTATTTATGATGTTAAACACTGTATGGGGGGAACTGTGGCGCTTGGCGGAGGTCTGTGCTCTCCGAGTGCTTTTCTAGTATTCATAATACATCACATCTGGGCCTATTCGAAGTTCTATGCAGTGTTAAGATAGTCTTTTGAATGCAAATTTAATGAATGAATGAATGAATCTTTATTTCGGATAGATTAAAAGTAAAGATTAAAAAGAAACAGAATAATGTAACAAAGGCAAAAAAAAATCCAACAAGGTCAAATTAAACAAGAACTCCTCTGATTATACAGTTCAACACAAGTTATCTGAAATGGGTGATGGCTGAAGCCGCAGCTTATATTGCCCACCCATATTCCATCCAAGAACACTGAAACACAGTGTTGCTTGGTGGTAGTTCTCACTGAAGGTTTTTGAAATATACATGTTCCTCTGAAATGATATTGTTTCTCCCTTATTTGGAACAACTTTTGAATATTTGCGGGCAGTGATAGATTCTTAGCTTTAAACATTATTACTGCAGTTTTAAAGTCAACCAGATCTTTCAACTTGAGAGCTTTTAATTTAAGAAAAAGTGGGTTTGTTGGTTCCCTGTAAGCAGCTTTGTTTATTATTCTAATAGCTCTCTTCTGAAGCATAAAGAATGGATATATGTTTGTTTTATATGTATTTCCCCATACTTCAGTACAATATGTCATGTATGGGAGTATTAATGAATGATACAAAGTATATAATGTGGGTTGGTGATTCAGCAAATATTTCGCTCTGTGTAGTATTGCAATTGATTTAGATATTTTACCTTTAATATAATTAATATGTGACTTCTATGTCAAATGCTAATATTTGTTTGACACTGCGGCCCCTGGACCCCGGCTAGCTACTAGGCTTTTCAGGTTTGAAAGTTGAAGAAATATGAGGTTGTTAGCTACATTTAACTAGATTTAATGCTAATATTTGTTTGGCAAATATTAGCATTGTTATTATTAGCATTAGCATTAGCATCAGCCCCTGGACCCCGGCTAGCTACTAGGCTTTTCAGGTTTGAAAAGTTGGCAGGTATGGACTAATAGAGGCTTAGCTTATCTTAATTTATCTTACGTGTTTCCAGTATATTACCACCTGTATTGTCCTGTGGCCAGCCACTATCTGATTGCAATCTGATCACTAAAAAAAAAAAAAATATTTTAATGCCAGGTTTAAATAGGCCACTGGATTGTTTATGTATGAATTTGAATTTATGTGAATTTATATGAATTATTGAAATGAATGGCAAGAGCGAAATTATCTTTTGATCCCAATCAGATTTTGCCATGAGTTACACATATGCTTGTCAATCTAAAAGATAATTTCCCACATAATTAAAGTTGTCTGCTGTCATATAATAACAGAGTAATATTTAGTTTTTGTTTCAACGATGAGTGGACAACAACTCCCATCATCCCATATCACTAAACACGAGCATGGCGGGAGAGTAGTAAAACCTCACCTCCCGTTTTCTGACCAATGAAAGAAGGATCCCAAGAGGAGAAAATCAACACAAAGGTGTTGTTTTGTATTGAGAGCTGCAGCTGATCCAGAGGATTGTTAGTTACGTCACCCTGAGTCCACTTTGAAAAAATGACGTAAGCTCCGTCCATCTGTTTGTAATCCTTTAATTTACGTATTTTTATAACCTTATACCTTAATAGTTAGACAACAACCTACACTGTTATTTATGTGGAAACTTATCTTTTAAATTGACAAACATCATGTGTAACTCGTGGCAAAATTCGGTCAGGATCAAAAGATAATTTTGCTCTTGCCATTCATTTCAATGGAGAATTTTTTCAATTTAAGGTCCCATATGCGGAAGTAGAGGGGCTGTGACTTAGGCTGTCTATATGATTTGATTGAGCGTTTTAAATTGTATCATAAGGCTGATTTTTAATTAGTAAAGACTTATTGTATTTCTAATTTCCTAAATTTACTTTGACAGAAAAAAGATCCAGCTCAGTTTCTCCAAGTTCATGGTCGAGCCTACAAGATCCACCTGGATCCAGCTGTGGCGCTGGCAGCAGAAAGCCCAGCAAATATGTAAGGAAAATGACAGACACACAAACATTTTACTGTCCATCAGAACACACTAGATGTACAGAGTATGTAAACAGATTGTAACTCCTGTTGCTTGTCAAAGGATGCCATGGCAAGGAGATGCCAACAACATGATTGACAGGTTTGATGTGAGGGCCCATTTGGACTACATCCCCACCTACACCCCTTCCCTGCTCAACACATCGTAAGTATTACTACTTGGCCACATTAACCTCAGAAGCTGCCTGGTTGAATATTTGATGTAGTTTAGTCTTCATCTATCACCTTACTTTACTTAATGTCGGTGCATTGGTCTGTCTCTCGATAAGATTATCAAGAAGGCTGGCTCTGTAATTGGTCTCAGGTTGGAGACTTTTGAGACTGTGGTGGAGGACACTGAATAAACTGTTATCCATCATGGATAACGCTGATCACCCCCTCCACCACACACTTGACAGACAGCAGAGCACTTTCCCCAGTAGACTGCTACAGCTCCACTGTCGAAGAGACTATTTATTTGTCTGTCTGTACTGATGGACAGTATCAACACAATTATATCTTTTTATTATTTATTAAATTAGTTTTGGGTCACATTTTTTTCTTTGCTTCATCTTTGTTTCATCTGTTGTGAGAAGGTTTCATTACTGACCGTCATGATAAAACTAAACTTCGGATTTATTTCTAATACAGCACTCCAGAGCAGGAGATGGAGGAGAGGAAGTGTAATTATGAGCGCTACAGAGGCCTTGTTCAAAATGACTTTGCCAACAGTGAGTATGATTGTTCTAACAGCAGTGCACAGCATGCATGTTTAATATACAGTAACACAAATACTCAATTGTTTGTAATGTGACTATAAAGATCTTTTGCGCTGCTCTCAGTGGGTATATTTTGCAGTTGTGATGTGCTCTCTAACTCCCTGCTGTCCTTCTGCAGTCTCTGAAGAGCAGTGTTTATACCAGATCTACCTGGATGAACTCTATGGCGGTCTGCCAAAACCAAATGAGGATGAGAAGAAAAAGTATGTGAAATAGTGTTTAAGTAGTTTCTTCATCTTCTTTTCATTAATTATTGTAATTGTTTTAGTAGAATTTTTAAGCTGTCATATATTCATGGATATTCTATTGAACTTTTGTAGGCTAGCTGAGAAAAAGGCTACCATTGGGTACACGTATGAAGACAGCACTGTGACAGAGCCTGACCTCCAGTCAGACAAAGATGAAGAAAATTCAGAGAACAGTGAATCTGAAGAGGATGAAGGCATCCCAGATATTGGTAAGGAATCAAGACTGGGACTAACAAGATTAGTAGATCTTAAGACAGAAAAAAGGCAGACTAACTAACTCAAAATCAGTTCAGAAATGTTTTATTGTGCAGTTTGGGACTAAGGCTGCGTTCACATTACCTCCCAAAGTGACTCAAATCTGATTTTTTTTTTTTTTTTTATAAGAGAGGCAGGCCTCATTAAAAGTGGTCACAACTAGTGTCTGAAGGCATGACACTCTGTTGCCTCACACTTAAAGATGCCTTGGATAGAGGAAAATGGAGAGCCAGCCGTGCATCATCTAACTCACTTGTAGTGGAAAATAGACTTTAAAAGAATGATGATGATGTCTGAATGCAGAAATCTCAACTAAAATCCAATCCGAATGATTGGATGTGTGTCACTTTCATTTGTGTTTCTAGCTCAAATATACAGCTGTGGGGAAAAATGAGACCACAGCAAAGTCTTTCTCTGCATGTATAGCAGCCATTCAATTTGAGAATCTGTTGAATTCCAACAGAGGGACACCTCAGTCTACTTAACGAGGTACTGATTAGGTGATCGTCTAAACAAGTTAAAACTTAAGTATTGTAGTGTTTAAGAGTGAACATGAACTCTTTTTCTTGGCATTATTTGATCTAAAAGCACATCAAGAAGCGCGTCTCTTTGGGTTCCTTCACACCTAAATTTGTTTTATTTGGTCCGAATCAGTTGACAAGTTTGTTACTTTGTATCAATTTCTCCTTGGTTTGGTCCCCTTTCACACAGGCAGAATTTCAAGCAGATCAAATTGTGTCACATTAAATCCTGCGAGACTTGGGCCAGAACGTTCTCTGTTCTTATTGGTCAGATTTTTTTGCATAAGAACAGGAAAGGTAAATACAGGAAGTAGGATGACTACTGTGTATTTATGCATTTCTGGGGAGAAAATGATACAAATTGTAGCGTGATCTACGGGGGATTTTCATTGCCCTGGTTATCATTTATTACATACGTGCATATACCACTTTCAGCAAATTGTACAGTTTGAAAATGAAGCGCTGCTACGGATGGAAAATAACATGTTAACGTTCATTAATCCTCCAGAACCATGACGTGCTCAGCCACAGATATTTTCAAAGATCTATTGGGTATGTACAGTGTCATAAAATACTTTAGTTTTACCACTGGTCCTGTTTTAGTGTGGTCACTTTCTCATCTGCAGGACCACACCAGAGTTCACCATTTGATTCAAACCGAGACGACCTCTTTTAGGAGGTCTCGGTACTGTTGTTTTGGTGCGCACTTGAGTGCGATTATCATGTTCTCACCAGACAAAACGAACCGCACTAACAGAGAAAACGAACTTGAGTTCGATTGAAACGAACTAAAGCCTGCAGGTGTGAAAGCACCCTTAGGCTCTTAATTTTTTCCAGAGCTGTATATATCCAGTATGTGGTCATGCAGTGTGACTGAGAAAGGTCAGATAGGAATTTATCTGTCTTTTTACCCCTGTGCCTGCTTGGGGCATTAATGTCATCACTGAACACTGCTGTTAGCATGTATGCTAGCAGTTGCTGCTCAAGCAGCTGGCAGAACTGCCATCTAGTGTCATTCCTTTTTCTGGACCTCATCACATATGGGCAGCTAACTGCTGCAGTCCTCAAGCATATCTTTACTGAAATCTTTTCTTTTCTCTGTTTAAGCAGAATGAGTGGCCACAAATATGTGACCTGTGCTGGCAAAATGAGGCGGAATGCGCACCACGTCATTACGAGCTACAGGCAGGAGAAGTCATAAATCATGACTCTTTCTTTGTTTGCTAATGGCAAGTCCTGGGAAAACCCCCCTGAGTGCCTGGTATCATTATAAAGCTTAGAAATCGTACTTTCTAAAAATACATATGTTTTGGTGGAAGACATTACTCCCGACCGATTGAAAGCGAGTTTTAAACCTAGCCAAAGTATAAACAAATCAGCTTTTTCCGGGTGTGTTTTTGTGCACTTCCTACAAATTAAATATCATTTTGAAGGTCTTTCAATACAGAATATGGAAAAATGTTACCTCAGTTTTTTTTTTCCCACAATATCTTTATTGAACCTTTTTTTTTTTTTTTAACAAACATGATACAAACAATCAAACACTAACACTAAAGTACTACAAAAAAAAAAAAAAAAAAAAAAAAAAAAAGGATGCACTAAAAACACCAACAACCACCAGCAAAATCAAATCTTCAACAATGCTCCTCTGTTTAGTCTAGACAATCCAATACATAAGTATACATATTATGTTCACCAGTTTGGAATTTACAAGGTCCACACACATCATTCACCTTCTTCTTCAAAAGTTATGTTTAAATTTTTTACATAATCAATAAAAGGTCTCCATATATTCTCAAACACAATTTCCTTTGATTTCAGTATATATGTTATTCTTTCTAATGGAAGGTTTGTTAACATCTGTCTTAACCACTGAGTCACATCTGGTCTATGAGTCTTTCCATAATAGTGCAATACATTTTTTGGCATTAAGCAAACTGAGGTCTATGAATGTTCTTTCACTTTTATTAAAATTATGCTTTTCTGGGTACAGACCCAACAAAAACAATTTAGGATTCAATATGATTTGTTTTGAGATTATTTTTTCAATTGTTACCCTCACCTCTTCCCAAAACATTCTTATTAATCTACATTCCCATACACAATGAAATAGAGTTCCTTTACTTTCCATGCATTTTGTGCATGTATCTGGTATATTTTTGTTATATTTATTTAACTCCTCCGGTGTAACATACATCCGCATTAACCATTTGAAATGTATCAATTTAAGGCGTACATTTATTGATTTGGTTTGAGCTTCTGTACAAGCCAATTCCCATTGTTCCTCTGAAATTTCAGTTTGCAGATCTTCTTTCCAGTAGTTTAATCTTTTCAGTGAATTTTCACTTGAAGATAGTGTCAATGAGTTATAAAACTCTGAAATAATACCCTTTCTTTTACTATCTTTCATCATCATTTTTTCCAAGGATGAATAAATAGGTCGAGTGAGAGCTTTATTTTGATTTGATCGAATAAAGTTTCTAAGTTGAAGATATTTAAAAAAATGTGTTCTATTGAGATTAAATTTGATCCTCAGCTCTTCAAAAGACATTATGTTATCTGCACATGGCAAATATAAATCCTGAATCTTTTGTATCCCTTTTAAATTCCATACTTTAAATACAGCGTCCGCTCTCCCTGGTTTAAAATATTGATTACCCCATATTGGACTAAATTGTGACAGTAACTGTGGTTCTTTTAAATAGTTTTTAGCTTCACACCATATTTTGATCATATGCTTTACAAATGGATTTTTAACTTGTTTTTGTAATTTTTTTGCCGAATCTGAGTATATGAATATGGGAAGAGGTAAAGGTAAATTGTATGATTCCATTTCAGTCCAGTGAGGGAGATCATTTGATGAAAAATAATATGTCATAGACCTCAGTTGTGCCGACCAATAATACAACATAAAATTTGGACATTTCAGACCTCCACGATCAAATGGTAAATATAATAAAGACAGACGTAATCTAGCCCTCCTGTTGTTCCATATAAATTCCACTAACTTTTTTTTTATTCTTGAGAATAAATCTAAAGGTGGTGATAAGGGAATGTATTGAAATAAATAAAGTATTTTAGGTAAAATATTACTTTTAAGTATATTGATTCTCCCGATCATCGACATTGGTAGTGACATCCATCTCTGAGTTAACTCATTGATATCTGTCATTAAGGCTTCATAGTTGACACTGGCGACTGATTCTAGCTTAGGCACAATTTGGATTCCTAAATATTTAAACTGATTTACAACATTGAATTGATTTGCCTCAGGGGCTGGGTAATTTCTCTGGGTCTCATTTAGCATTAATATTGAAGATTTAGTTTTATTAGGGCCTGAGCCACTGACAACGTCAGTCGGCGAAAGCCCTATTGTATCCGCTCACGTTTCTTTATTAGGGCCTGAGCCACTGACAACGTCAGTCGGCGAAAGCCCTATTGTATCCGCTCACGTTTCTTTATTAGGGCCTGAGCCACTGACAACGTCAGTCGGCGAAAGCCCTATTGTATCCGCTCGCGTTTATTTATTATTAGGGCCTGAGCCACTGACAACGTCAGTCGGCGAAAGCCCGATTGTATCCGCTCACGTTTCTTTATTTTTTTTTTAATTATTATTATTCTGCCTAAATGATCGCATTTTTCACCCTCTGAACGTTAACCAAAACGCGATTTTTTTTGGCAAACCCCTCAGACCCGGCAAAAAATTCGATAAACTGGAAAACATATGTGCCCCCCCACCCCTCATTTTTGTGGGTGGGGCCAAACGTACAAAGTCAATGGAGACTGGGGACCAAAAACTTTGCCGTAGACACATCAAATTTGGGTGAGGTGTGAATCACCTCAAGACATGCAAAAAACATCATTGTGGCCCATACCCACCGCCAACAGGAAGGCCGCCATCTTGCCTCAAAGTCGCCCCACCTCCAATTCGGAAAAAAATCACACCTCGCATTTTAACGCACTTGTCCTAGGGACCAGATCCAATTGAGCTCATTTTTACATGGGGGCATCTACAGGCATGGCCCATTAAAAGTTATATAATTTAAGTCAAAATCTCAAAAGGCGTGGCCAGGGCGCCATGGCGAAGTTTGACTCCTCCCCTCACAACTTAAACCACCTGTAACTCGCCCAAAACTTGTCCGATGTCCACAAAACTTTACATGAAGGAAAATAGTGCCACCCCGGACGCAATGACCTCAAAATACCTGACAACCGATATAGCGCCACATAGTGGCTAACAAAAGAATTGCTGAAAACTGTTTTATTTATTACTCACGCACGGCTGGCCAGAATGACATGAAATTTTAAGAGATTCATCAGAACACAGACATGATCATAACTGAATATCAACGTTAGTATGACGTCATACATGTTACCATGGACACGCCCTTCTCGCCATTCAACCCATGAGCTTATGGGGCGGGGTGGGAAGGTCTTGGAGGTCTAAATTTTTCAACATATGTTGAGGGCACTGTCATATGCAGTCCAATATGGGTGGACAACACATAACTTACAGGGAAGTGTTGCCATGGCAACATGGTGACGGTTGACTACACGCAATGAAATTTCGGAAAGTTGTATCTTGGACAAACTTTTTCTGATGTCCACAAAACTTTCCATCAAGGAAAATAGTGCCACCCCGGATACAATGACATCAAAATACCGGACAAAAGATATAGCGCCACATAGTGGCTAACAAAAGAATTGCTGAAAACTGTTTTATTTATTACTCACGCACGGCTGGCCAGAATGACGTGAAATTTTCAGAGATTCATCAGAACACAGACATGATCATAACTGAACTTCAACCTTAGTATGACGTCATACATGTTACCATGGACACGCCCTTCTCGCCATTCAACCCATGAGCTTATGGGGCGGGGTGGGAAGGTCTTGGAGGTCTAAATTTTTCAACATATGTTGAGGGCACTGTCATATGCAGTCCAATATGGGTGGACAACACATAACTTACAGGGAAGTGTTGCCATGGCAACATGGCGACGGTTGACTACACGCCATGAAATTTCGGACAGTTGTATCTTGGACAACCTTTTTCTGATGTCCACAAAACTTTCCATCAAGGAAAATAGTGCCACCCCGGATACAATGACATCAAAATACCGGACAAAAGATATAGCGCCACATAGTGGCTAACAAAAGAATTGCTGAAAACTGTTTTATTTATTACTCACGCACGGCTGGCCAGAATGACGTGAAATTTTCAGAGATTCATCAGAACACAGACATGATCATAACTGAACATCAACCTTAGTATGACGTCATACATGTTACCATGGACACGCCCTTCTCGCCATTCAACCCATGAGCTTATGGGGCGGGGTGGGAAGGTCTTGGAGGTCTAAATTTTTCAACATATGTTGAGGGCACTGTCATATGCAGTCCAATATGGGTGGACAACACATAACTTACAGGGAAGTGTTGCCATGGCAACATGGCGACGGTTGACTACACGCCATGAAATTTCGGACAGTTGTATCTTGGACAACCTTTTTCTGATGTCCACAAAACTTTCCATCAAGGAAAATAGTGCCACCCCGGATACAATGACATCAAAATACCGGACAAAAGATATAGTGCCACATAATGGCTAACAAAAGAATTGCTGAAAAATGTTTTATTTATTACTCACGCACGGCTGGCCAGAATGACGTGAAATTTTCAGAGATTCATCAGAACACAGACATGATCATAACTGAACATCAACCTTAGTATGACGTCATACATGTTACCATGGACACGCCCTTCTCGCCATTCAACCCATGAGCTTATGGGGCGGGGTGGGAAGGTCTTGGAGGTCTAAATTTTTCAACATATGTTGAGGGCACTGTCATATGCAGTCCAATATGGGTGGACAACACATAACTTACAGGGAAGTGTTGCCATGGCAACATGGCGACGGTTGACTACACGCCATGAAATTTCGGACAGTTGTATCTTGGACAACCTTTTTCTGATGTCCACAAAACTTTCCATCAAGGAAAATAGTGCCACCCCGGATACAATGACATCAAAATACCGGACAAAAGATATAGTGCCACATAATGGCTAACGAAGGAATTGCTGAAAACTGTTTTATTTATTACTCACACACGGCTGGGCAGAATGATGTGAAATTTTCAGAGATTCATCAGAACACAGTGAAAGTTTGGAGACATTGTTTTTGGCCACAATGACTACGGCACCTCCACCTAATGCTTCGTGGAAAAAGTCGATTGGAGTAAATGGCCAGCAGGTAGTGTTCAAAGCGAGGGAGGACGAGCGGCGGGTTCCGCGGTCGCGCGGGGGGCGAAGGTCCGTTTACACCTGCCTGCAGGTTTAATTATTATTATTATTATTCTGCCTAAATGATCGCATTTTTCACCCTCTGAACGTTAACCAAAACGCGATTTTTTTTGGCAAACCCCTCTGACCGGGCAAAAAATTCGATAAACTGGAAAAAATATGTGCCCCCCCACCCCTCATTTTTGTGGGTGGGGCCAAACGTACACAAATTTTCAAGGTCTATGGAGACTGGAGACCATAAACTTTGCCGTAGACACATCAAATTTGGGTGAGGTGTGAATCACCTCAAGACATGCAAAAAACATCATTGTGGCCCATACCCACCGCCAACAGGAAGGCCGCCATCTTGCCTCAAAGTCGCCCCACCTCCAATTTGGAAAAAAGTCACACCTTGCATTTTAACGCACTTGTCCTAGGGACCAGATCCAGTTGAGCTCATTTTTGCATGGGGGCATCTACAGGCATTGGCAATTAAAAGTTATATAAATTAGGTCAAAATCTCAAAAGGCGTGGCCAGGGCGCCATGGCCAAGTTTGACTCCTCCCCTTACAACTTCAACCACCTGTAACTCGGCTAAAAATGGTCCCATGTCCACAAAACTTTCCATGAAGGAAAATAGTCCCACCCCGAACGCAATGACATCAAAACACCTGACAACCGATATAGCGCCACATAGTGGATAATGAAAGAATTGCTGAAAAACGTTTCATTTATTACAAGCGGCTGGGCACAATGATGTGAAATTTTCTTAGATTCATCAGAACACAGCCATGATCATAACTGAACATCAACAATAGCATAACATCAAACGTGTTAACATGGACACGCCCTCCTCGCCATTGAATCCGTGACCTTATGGGGAGGGGTGAGAACGTCCTGGAGTCATGAAATTTGGAACATAGGTTTAGGTTACTGACACATATAGTACAATATGGGTGGACAACACATAACTGACAAGGAAGTGTTGCCATGGTGCCATGGCAAAGTTTGACTCCTCCCCTTACAACTTCAACCACCTGTAACTCGGCCAAAAATGGTCCCATGTCCACAAAACTTTCCATGAAGGAAAATAGTCCCACCCCGAACGCAATGACATCAAAACACCTGACAACCGATATAGCGCCACATAGTGGTTAATGAAAGAAATGCTGAAAACTGTTTCATTTATTACTCACAAGCGGCTGGGCAGAATGATGTGAAATTTGCTGAGATTCATCAGAACACAGCCATGATCATAACTGAACATCAACATTAGTATGACATCTAACGTATTACTATGGACACGCCCACCTCGCCATTCAATCCGTTAGCTTATGGGGAGGGTTGGGAACGTCCTGGAGTCATGAAAATTGGAACATAGGTTTAGGTGACTGTCACATATAGTCCAATAGGGGTGGACAACACATAACTGACAAGGAAGTGTTGCCATGGCACCATGGCGAATTGCTAAATTATTGCAGCAGCACTGTAGTCAGTCCTCCTCTACAGTAATGCTTAACACAGGCTGTCCACAGGGCTGTGTGTTGAGCCCCACTTTGTATTCATTGTACACATATCACTGCATACCTGTTCATCCCACAAACATTATAGAGAAGTTTGCAGATGACACAACAATAGTGGGCCTCATTTCAGGAGGAGATGAGTCCCACTGGTGAGATGGTGCTCAGATAATAATATGCTACTGAATACATAATAAAAAACAGAACTCATTATTAATATTAGGAAGCATAGCAGTAAGCCACCTCCTCTATACATCGTCAAGGAGTGTGTGGAGAGGGTAGAGGCTTTTAAGTTTCTGGTTGTTCAGATTTCTCACAACCTTACCTGGGTAGTACGGCCCCAAACATGTCAGCTAAATTATTGCAGCAGCACTGTAGTCAGTCCTCCTCTACAGTAATGCTTAACACAGGCTGTCCACAGGGCTGTGTGTTGAGCCCCACTTTGTATTCATTGTACACATATCACTGCATACCTGTTCATCCCACAAACATTATAGAGAAGTTTGCAGATGACACAACAATAGTGGGCCTCATTTCAGGAGGAGATGAGTCCCACTGGTGAGATGGTGCTCAGATAATAATATGCTACTGAATACATAATAAAAAACAGAACTCATTATTAATATTAGGAAGCATAGCAGTAAGCCACCTCCTCTATACATCGTCAAGGAGTGTGTGGAGAGGGTAGAGGCTTTTAAGTTTCTGGTTGTTCAGATTTCTCACAACCTTACCTGGGTAGTACGGCCCCAAACATGTCAGCTAAATTATTGCAGCAGCACTGTAGTCAGTCCTCCTCTACAGTAATGCTTAACACAGGCTGTCCACAGGGCTGTGTGTTGAGCCCCACTTTGTATTCATTGTACACATATCACTGCATACCTGTTCATCCCACAAACATTATAGAGAAGTTTGCAGATGACACAACAATAGTGGGCCTCATTTCAGGAGGAGATGAGTCCCACTGGTGAGATGGTGCTCAGATAATAATATGCTACTGAATACATAATAAAAAACAGAACTCATTATTAATATTAGGAAGCATAGCAGTAAGCCACCTGGGTAGTACGGCCCCAAACATGTCTACATAAACATAACAAACAAAAGTTTTAGCGCACCTATTGTTAAAAGGAAGAATTGCTGAAATTTTTATTTTCTAGTCCTGTTGCCCTAATAAACCTAAAAACTGCATGATAGACCGCATCTCCTGAACTTCTCTGCAAAATCTCTTTCATACTGAGCTGGTTTTGTCCTACGATAAGCACAGTTGCCATGGAAACCCACTCATTGCATTTCAGTAACGGACATTTATACATGGGGCAAACTTGCAACAATTTGCACTAAATTTTCGACGATTGATATTAGTCCTGCACAAAACAAGTCTACATAAAAATAACAAACAAAAGTTTTAGCGCCCCTATTTTTAAAAGGAAGAATTGCTGAAAACTTTTTTCTCTCTTTTTCTCTCACTAGCAGAAAAAAAAAATGCATGAAGGAATCACTAGGGCTGATTGACAGTACATGTAGATAGTAAAGAACTGTTTCCATGGCGACCAGCGTGCTTCAACACACACAGTGCAGAGCATTGTAGCTAGATGGAATAATATGTAGATATACGTATAAACATCCAGTGCGGAGCATTGTAGCTAGATGGAATAAATATGTAAATAGAATATATATACACACACAGTGCAGAGCATTGTTGCTAGATGGAATAATATGTAGATATATAAACACCCAGTGCAGAGCATTGTAGCTAGATGGAATAAATATGTAAATATATATACACACACAGTGCAGAGGATTGTTGCTAGATGGGATGAAACAGCACAACCGTGTACTTAGTTATCCTATATGGTATGATTATGTACCCATACGTATTCTCACCCTCCATAGCGACCGGTATTTTCCTAATTGTATGCTGGAGGGGACCATTGTATGTCTTTTGCATTCAAAACTATGAGGTTGTCACGTCTTTAGGCTATCTCTAAGAGCAGCCCTACTTAGGTTGTACAGTCTGACAGCCGTTGGGAGGAAGGACCTGCGAAACCTCTCGGTTGTGCACCTAGGATGATGTAGTCTGCTGCTAAAAGAACTCCACCGTGCGTTCAGTATGTCCTGCATAGGGTGGAACTCGGACTCCAGCAGAGATGACAGTTTAGCCACCGTCCTTCTCTCTCCTATCTCCTCCACTGGGACAACGCGCTACCCCAGGACAGAGCTAGCTTTCTTGATCTGTTTGTTCACTCTCTTCCTATCGGCTGCCATAATGCCACTGCATCAGCAGACCACCGTGTCATAGAATGTCTTCAGCAGCACCCCTTGTACACCAAAAGACCTGAGTCTCCTCAGTAGGAACAGCCTGCGCTGTCCCTTCTTGTAGAGTGCGTCAGTATAGTGTGACCAGTCTAGTTTATTGTTCAGATGAACACCCAGGTACTTATAGGATGTCACCATCTCGATGTCTGTTCCCTGTATATTTACTGGTGATGTGAGGTGTTGTCCTGAAATGAGAGTGGAGGAACTTCAGCAGAGGGACATGACTGAAAGTTTGGAGACATTGTTTTTGGGCACAATGACTACGGCACCTCCACCTAATGTGCGTGGAAGAAGTCGATTGGAGTAAATGGCCAGCAGGTAGGGTTCAAAGCGAGGGAGGACGGGCGGCGGGTTCCGCGGTCGCGCGGGGGGGGGTGAAGGCCCGTTTACACCTGCCCGCAGGTTTAATTTTTTTTTTTTTTATTATTATTCTGCCTAAATGATCGCATTTTTCACCCTCTGAACGTTAACCAAAACGCGATTTTTTTTGGCAAACCCCTCTGACCGGGCCAAAAATTCGATAAACTGGAAAATATATGTGCCCCCCCCACCCCTCATTTTTGTGGGTGGGGTCAAACGTACAAGGTCTATGGAGACAGAAGACCATAAACTTTGCCGTAGACACATCAAATTTGGGTGAGGTGTGAATCACCTCAAGACATGCAAAAAACATCATTGTGCCCCATACCCACCGCCAACAGGAAGGCCGCCATCTTGCCTCAAAGTCACCCCACCTCCTATTCGGGAAAAAGTCACACCTCGCACTTGAACGCACTTGTCCTAGGGACCTGCTCCAATTGAGCTCATTTTTGCATGGCGGCATCTATAGGCATTGGCCATTAAAAGTTATATAAATTAGGTCAAAATCTCAAAAGGCGTGGCCAGGGCGCCATGGAGAAGATTGACTCCTCCCCTTACAAATTCAACCAGCTGTAACTCCCGCAAAACTTGTCCGATGTCCACAAAACTTTCCATCAAGGAAAATAGTGACACCCCGGATACAATGACATCAAAATACCGGACAATAGATATAGCGCCACATAGTGGCTAACGAAAGAATTGCTGAAAACTGTTTTATTTATTACTCACGCACGGCTGGCCAGAATGACGTGAAATTTTCAGAGATTCATCAGAACACAGACATGATCATAACTGAACTTCAACCTTAGTATGACGTCATACATGTTACCATGGACACGCCCTTCTCGCCATTCAACCCATGAGCTTATGGGGCGGGGTGGGAAGGTCTTGGAGGTCTAAATTTTTCAACATATGTTGAGGGCACTGTCATATGCAGTCCAATATGGGTGGACAACACATAACTTACAGGGAAGTGTTGCCATGGCAACATGGCGACGGTTGACTACACGCCATGAAATTTCGGACAGTTGTATCTTGGACAACCTTTTTCTGATGTCCACAAAACTTTCCATCAAGGAAAATAGTGCCACCCCGGATACAATGACATCAAAATACCGGACAAAAGATATAGCGCCACATAGTGGCTAACAAAAGAATTGCTGAAAACTGTTTTATTTATTACTCACGCACGGCTGGCCAGAATGACGTGAAATTTTCAGAGATTCATCAGAACACAGACATGATCATAACTGAACATCAACCTTAGTATGACGTCATACATGTTACCATGGACACGCCCTTCTCGCCATTCAACCCATGAGCTTATGGGGCGGGGTGGGAAGGTCTTGGAGGTCTAAATTTTTCAACATATGTTGAGGGCACTGTCATATGCAGTCCAATATGGGTGGACAACACATAACTTACAGGGAAGTGTTGCCATGGCAACATGGCGACGGTTGACTACACGCCATGAAATTTCGGACAGTTGTATCTTGGACAACCTTTTTCTGATGTCCACAAAACTTTCCATCAAGGAAAATAGTGCCACCCCGGATACAATGACATCAAAATACCGGACAAAAGATATAGTGCCACATAATGGCTAACAAAAGAATTGCTGAAAAATGTTTTATTTATTACTCACGCACGGCTGGCCAGAATGACGTGAAATTTTCAGAGATTCATCAGAACACAGACATGATCATAACTGAACATCAACCTTAGTATGACGTCATACATGTTACCATGGACACGCCCTTCTCGCCATTCAACCCATGAGCTTATGGGGCGGGGTGGGAAGGTCTTGGAGGTCTAAATTTTTCAACATATGTTGAGGGCACTGTCATATGCAGTCCAATATGGGTGGACAACACATAACTTACAGGGAAGTGTTGCCATGGCAACATGGCGACGGTTGACTACACGCCATGAAATTTCGGACAGTTGTATCTTGGACAACCTTTTTCTGATGTCCACAAAACTTTCCATCAAGGAAAATAGTGCCACCCCGGATACAATGACATCAAAATACCGGACAAAAGATATAGTGCCACATAATGGCTAACGAAGGAATTGCTGAAAACTGTTTTATTTATTACTCACACACGGCTGGGCAGAATGATGTGAAATTTTCAGAGATTCATCAGAACACAGTGAAAGTTTGGAGACATTGTTTTTGGCCACAATGACTACGGCACCTCCACCTAATGCTTCGTGGAAAAAGTCGATTGGAGTAAATGGCCAGCAGGTAGTGTTCAAAGCGAGGGAGGACGAGCGGCGGGTTCCGCGGTCGCGCGGGGGGCGAAGGTCCGTTTACACCTGCCTGCAGGTTTAATTATTATTATTATTATTCTGCCTAAATGATCGCATTTTTCACCCTCTGAACGTTAACCAAAACGCGATTTTTTTTGGCAAACCCCTCTGACCGGGCAAAAAATTCGATAAACTGGAAAAAATATGTGCCCCCCCACCCCTCATTTTTGTGGGTGGGGCCAAACGTACACAAATTTTCAAGGTCTATGGAGACTGGAGACCATAAACTTTGCCGTAGACACATCAAATTTGGGTGAGGTGTGAATCACCTCAAGACATGCAAAAAACATCATTGTGGCCCATACCCACCGCCAACAGGAAGGCCGCCATCTTGCCTCAAAGTCGCCCCACCTCCAATTTGGAAAAAAGTCACACCTTGCATTTTAACGCACTTGTCCTAGGGACCAGATCCAGTTGAGCTCATTTTTGCATGGGGGCATCTACAGGCATTGGCAATTAAAAGTTATATAAATTAGGTCAAAATCTCAAAAGGCGTGGCCAGGGCGCCATGGCCAAGTTTGACTCCTCCCCTTACAACTTCAACCACCTGTAACTCGGCTAAAAATGGTCCCATGTCCACAAAACTTTCCATGAAGGAAAATAGTCCCACCCCGAACGCAATGACATCAAAACACCTGACAACCGATATAGCGCCACATAGTGGATAATGAAAGAATTGCTGAAAAACGTTTCATTTATTACAAGCGGCTGGGCACAATGATGTGAAATTTTCTTAGATTCATCAGAACACAGCCATGATCATAACTGAACATCAACAATAGCATAACATCAAACGTGTTAACATGGACACGCCCTCCTCGCCATTGAATCCGTGACCTTATGGGGAGGGGTGAGAACGTCCTGGAGTCATGAAATTTGGAACATAGGTTTAGGTTACTGACACATATAGTACAATATGGGTGGACAACACATAACTGACAAGGAAGTGTTGCCATGGTGCCATGGCAAAGTTTGACTCCTCCCCTTACAACTTCAACCACCTGTAACTCGGCCAAAAATGGTCCCATGTCCACAAAACTTTCCATGAAGGAAAATAGTCCCACCCCGAACGCAATGACATCAAAACACCTGACAACCGATATAGCGCCACATAGTGGTTAATGAAAGAAATGCTGAAAACTGTTTCATTTATTACTCACAAGCGGCTGGGCAGAATGATGTGAAATTTGCTGAGATTCATCAGAACACAGCCATGATCATAACTGAACATCAACATTAGTATGACATCTAACGTATTACTATGGACACGCCCACCTCGCCATTCAATCCGTTAGCTTATGGGGAGGGTTGGGAACGTCCTGGAGTCATGAAAATTGGAACATAGGTTTAGGTGACTGTCACATATAGTCCAATAGGGGTGGACAACACATAACTGACAAGGAAGTGTTGCCATGGCACCATGGCGAATTGCTAAATTATTGCAGCAGCACTGTAGTCAGTCCTCCTCTACAGTAATGCTTAACACAGGCTGTCCACAGGGCTGTGTGTTGAGCCCCACTTTGTATTCATTGTACACATATCACTGCATACCTGTTCATCCCACAAACATTATAGAGAAGTTTGCAGATGACACAACAATAGTGGGCCTCATTTCAGGAGGAGATGAGTCCCACTGGTGAGATGGTGCTCAGATAATAATATGCTACTGAATACATAATAAAAAACAGAACTCATTATTAATATTAGGAAGCATAGCAGTAAGCCACCTCCTCTATACATCGTCAAGGAGTGTGTGGAGAGGGTAGAGGCTTTTAAGTTTCTGGTTGTTCAGATTTCTCACAACCTTACCTGGGTAGTACGGCCCCAAACATGTCAGCTAAATTATTGCAGCAGCACTGTAGTCAGTCCTCCTCTACAGTAATGCTTAACACAGGCTGTCCACAGGGCTGTGTGTTGAGCCCCACTTTGTATTCATTGTACACATATCACTGCATACCTGTTCATCCCACAAACATTATAGAGAAGTTTGCAGATGACACAACAATAGTGGGCCTCATTTCAGGAGGAGATGAGTCCCACTGGTGAGATGGTGCTCAGATAATAATATGCTACTGAATACATAATAAAAAACAGAACTCATTATTAATATTAGGAAGCATAGCAGTAAGCCACCTCCTCTATACATCGTCAAGGAGTGTGTGGAGAGGGTAGAGGCTTTTAAGTTTCTGGTTGTTCAGATTTCTCACAACCTTACCTGGGTAGTACGGCCCCAAACATGTCAGCTAAATTATTGCAGCAGCACTGTAGTCAGTCCTCCTCTACAGTAATGCTTAACACAGGCTGTCCACAGGGCTGTGTGTTGAGCCCCACTTTGTATTCATTGTACACATATCACTGCATACCTGTTCATCCCACAAACATTATAGAGAAGTTTGCAGATGACACAACAATAGTGGGCCTCATTTCAGGAGGAGATGAGTCCCACTGGTGAGATGGTGCTCAGATAATAATATGCTACTGAATACATAATAAAAAACAGAACTCATTATTAATATTAGGAAGCATAGCAGTAAGCCACCTGGGTAGTACGGCCCCAAACATGTCTACATAAACATAACAAACAAAAGTTTTAGCGCACCTATTGTTAAAAGGAAGAATTGCTGAAATTTTTATTTTCTAGTCCTGTTGCCCTAATAAACCTAAAAACTGCATGATAGACCGCATCTCCTGAACTTCTCTGCAAAATCTCTTTCATACTGAGCTGGTTTTGTCCTACGATAAGCACAGTTGCCATGGAAACCCACTCATTGCATTTCAGTAACGGACATTTATACATGGGGCAAACTTGCAACAATTTGCACTAAATTTTCGACGATTGATATTAGTCCTGCACAAAACAAGTCTACATAAAAATAACAAACAAAAGTTTTAGCGCCCCTATTTTTAAAAGGAAGAATTGCTGAAAACTTTTTTCTCTCTTTTTCTCTCACTAGCAGAAAAAAAAAATGCATGAAGGAATCACTAGGGCTGATTGACAGTACATGTAGATAGTAAAGAACTGTTTCCATGGCGACCAGCGTGCTTCAACACACACAGTGCAGAGCATTGTAGCTAGATGGAATAATATGTAGATATACGTATAAACATCCAGTGCGGAGCATTGTAGCTAGATGGAATAAATATGTAAATAGAATATATATACACACACAGTGCAGAGCATTGTTGCTAGATGGAATAATATGTAGATATATAAACACCCAGTGCAGAGCATTGTAGCTAGATGGAATAAATATGTAAATATATATACACACACAGTGCAGAGGATTGTTGCTAGATGGGATGAAACAGCACAACCGTGTACTTAGTTATCCTATATGGTATGATTATGTACCCATACGTATTCTCACCCTCCATAGCGACCGGTATTTTCCTAATTGTATGCTGGAGGGGACCATTGTATGTCTTTTGCATTCAAAACTATGAGGTTGTCACGTCTTTAGGCTATCTCTAAGAGCAGCCCTACTTAGGTTGTACAGTCTGACAGCCGTTGGGAGGAAGGACCTGCGAAACCTCTCGGTTGTGCACCTAGGATGATGTAGTCTGCTGCTAAAAGAACTCCACCGTGCGTTCAGTATGTCCTGCATAGGGTGGAACTCGGACTCCAGCAGAGATGACAGTTTAGCCACCGTCCTTCTCTCTCCTATCTCCTCCACTGGGACAACGCGCTACCCCAGGACAGAGCTAGCTTTCTTGATCTGTTTGTTCACTCTCTTCCTATCGGCTGCCATAATGCCACTGCATCAGCAGACCACCGTGTCATAGAATGTCTTCAGCAGCACCCCTTGTACACCAAAAGACCTGAGTCTCCTCAGTAGGAACAGCCTGCGCTGTCCCTTCTTGTAGAGTGCGTCAGTATAGTGTGACCAGTCTAGTTTATTGTTCAGATGAACACCCAGGTACTTATAGGATGTCACCATCTCGATGTCTGTTCCCTGTATATTTACTGGTGATGTGAGGTGTTGTCCTGAAATGAGAGTGGAGGAACTTCAGCAGAGGGACATGACTGAAAGTTTGGAGACATTGTTTTTGGGCACAATGACTACGGCACCTCCACCTAATGTGCGTGGAAGAAGTCGATTGGAGTAAATGGCCAGCAGGTAGGGTTCAAAGCGAGGGAGGACGGGCGGCGGGTTCCGCGGTCGCGCGGGGGGGGGTGAAGGCCCGTTTACACCTGCCCGCAGGTTTAATTTTTTTTTTTTTTATTATTATTCTGCCTAAATGATCGCATTTTTCACCCTCTGAACGTTAACCAAAACGCGATTTTTTTTGGCAAACCCCTCTGACCGGGCCAAAAATTCGATAAACTGGAAAATATATGTGCCCCCCCACCCCTCATTTTTGTGGGTGGGGTCAAACGTACAAGGTCTATGGAGACAGAAGACCATAAACTTTGCCGTAGACACATCAAATTTGGGTGAGGTGTGAATCACCTCAAGACATGCAAAAAACATCATTGTGCCCCATACCCACCGCCAACAGGAAGGCCGCCATCTTGCCTCAAAGTCACCCCACCTCCTATTCGGGAAAAAGTCACACCTCGCACTTGAACGCACTTGTCCTAGGGACCTGCTCCAATTGAGCTCATTTTTGCATGGCGGCATCTATAGGCATTGGCCATTAAAAGTTATATAAATTAGGTCAAAATCTCAAAAGGCGTGGCCAGGGCGCCATGGAGAAGATTGACTCCTCCCCTTACAAATTCAACCAGCTGTAACTCCCGCAAAACTTGTCCGATGTCCACAAAACTTTCCATCAAGGAAAATAGTGACACCCCGGATACAATGACATCAAAATACCGGACAATAGATATAGCGCCACATAGTGGCTAACGAAAGAATTGCTGAAAACTGTTTTATTTATTACTCACGCACGGCTGGCCAGAATGACGTGAAATTTTCAGAGATTCATCAGAACACAGACATGATCATAACTGAACATCAACGTTAGTATGACGTCATACATGTTACCATGGACACGCCCTTCTCGCCATTCAACCCATGAGCTTATGGGGCGGGGTGGGAAGGTCCTGGAGGTCTAAATTTTTCAACATATGTTGAGGTCACTGTCATATGCAGTCCAATATGGGTGGACAACACATAACTTACAGGGAAGTGTTGCCATGGCAACATGGCGACGGTTGACTACACGCCATGAAATTTCGGACAGATGTATCTTGGACAACCTTCTTCTGATGTCCACAAAACTTCCCATCAAGGAAAATAGTGCCACCCCGGATACAATGACATCAAAATACCGGACAATAGATATAGCGCCACATAGTGGCTAACGAAAGAATTGCTGAAAACTGTTTTATTTATTACTCACGCACGGCTGGCCAGAATGACGTGAAATTTTCAGAGATTCATCAGAACACAGACATGATCATAACTGAACATCAACGTTAGTATGACGTCATACATGTTACCATGGACACGCCCTTCTCGCCATTCAACCCATGAGCTTATGGGGCGGGGTGGGAAGGTCCTGGAGGTCTAAATTTTTCAACATATGTTGAGGTCACTGTCATATGCAGTCCAATATGGGTGGACAACACATAACTTACAGGGAAGTGTTGCCATGGCAACATGGCGACGGTTGACTACACGCCATGAAATTTCGGACAGATGTATCTTGGACAACCTTCTTCTGATGTCCACAAAACTTCCCATCAAGGAAAATAGTGCCACCCCGGATACAATGACATCAAAATACCGGACAATAGATATAGCGCCACATAGTGGCTAACGAAAGAATTGCTGAAAACTGTTTTATTTATTACTCACGCACGGCTGGCCAGAATGACGTGAAATTTTCAGAGATTCATCAGAACACAGACATGATCATAACTGAACATCAACGTTAGTATGACGTCATACATGTTACCATGGACACGCCCTTCTCGCCATTCAACCCATGAGCTTATGGGGCGGGGTGGGAAGGTCCTGGAGGTCTAAATTTTTCAACATATGTTGAGGTCACTGTCATATGCAGTCCAATATGGGTGGACAACACATAACTTACAGGGAAGTGTTGCCATGGCAACATGGCGACGGTTGACTACACGCCATGAAATTTCGGACAGATGTATCTTGGACAACCTTCTTCTGATGTCCACAAAACTTCCCATCAAGGAAAATAGTGCCACCCCGGATACAATGACATCAAAATACCGGACAATAGATATAGCGCCACATAGTGGCTAACGAAAGAATTGCTGAAAACTGTTTTATTTATTACTCACGCACGGCTGGCCAGAATGGCGTGAAATTTTCAGAGATTCATCAGAACACAGACATGATCATAACTGAACATCAACGTTAGTATGACGTCATACATGTTACCATGGACACGTCCTTCTCGCCATTCAACCCATGAGCTTATGGGGCGGGGTGGGAAGGTCTTGGAGGTCTAAATTTTTCAACATATGTTGAGGTCACTGTCATATGCAGTCCAATATGGGTGGACAACACATAACTTACAGGGAAGTGTTGCCATGGCAACATGGCGACGGTTGACTACACGCAATGAAATTACGGAAAGTTGTATCTTGGACAACCTTTTTCTGATGTCCACAAAACTTCCCATCAAGGAAAATAGTGCCACCCCGGATACAATGACATCAAAATACCGGACAATAGATATAGCGCCACATAGTGGCTAACGAAAGAATTGCTGAAAACTGTTTTATTTATTACTCACAAGCGGCTGGGCAGAATGATGTGAAATTTTCTGAGATTCATCAGAACACAGCCATGATAATAACTGAACATCAACAATAGTATAACATCAAACGTGTTAACATAGACACGCCCTCCTCGCCATTCAAACCGTGAGCTTATGGGGAGGGGTGGGAAGGTCTTGGAGGTCTCAATTTTTCAACATATGTTGAGGTCACTGTCATATGTAGTCCAATATTGGTGGACAACACATAACTTACAGGGAAGTGTTGCCCTGGCAACATGGTGACGGTTGACTATACGCCATGAAATTTCGGAAAGTTGTATCTTGGCAAACTTTACAGTCTCCATAGACCTTGAAAATTTGTGTACGTTTGGGGGGGGACATATCTTTTCCTGTTTATCGAATTTTTTGCCGGGTCTGAGCGGTCTTGGGATTTATAAATTTTTGAACATATGTACCTAACAGCCACACATTTGAGGCAAAAATTGCACACCCACTAGTGCCTAAGCAGCTCTCTGTATTTCAACAATTGCAGATAAAAAAATGGACCTAAAACCTCAAAGCCCCCCCAACAAGAAAAAAATGTATGATTTTCTCTCATGTAGAAGTTAATAATTTTAAAATTAACTTTTAAACTCTGAATTGTTTACTAAATGGCTCTCTGTACTTGCACAATTGCAGATAAAAAATGGACCTAATGTACCTAACAGCAACACATTTGAGGCAAAAATTGCACACCCACCGGTGCCGAAGCAGCTCTCTGTAGTTGAACAATTGCAGATAAAAAAATGGACCTAAAACCTCGAAGCCCCCCCAACAACAAAAATTGTATGATGTTCTCTCATGTAGAAGTTAATAATTTTAAAATTAACTTTTAAACTCTGAATATTTTAAGCTCTAGAAATTGAGAATATTTATTTCCGATGAATTCCCGATATACTGTATATTTCCGATGTCCCATGGCGAGGAGTCAACCTTCTCCATGGTAACACTTACCTAATCAGTGATGTGCAGATCCAAAGAGACCAACAGCTGCTCTGAGTCTGAGAGTGTATTAAAGATCTTTGTCTCTTTAAAATGGAGTCCTCTAACAACTCCTTCAAAATGGGAGAAAACAGGCCACTGTCTCATTTACAAACAGCAGAATCGTTACCTACGATGCAGCAAAGTTCAGACTCCTCAGCCTCACAGCAACCCCATTTTAATGACCAAGCACCTCCCACTGGACATATCATTCATTCAAAAACAGTTCAATAAATATTTCTACAAAAACAGTTCACAGTTCACCATCTTCCAATATACAATATCTCACAAAAGTGAGTACACCCCTCACATTTTTATAAATATTTTATTATATCTTTTCATGGGACAACACTGAAGATATGACACTTTGATGTAATGTAGTCAATGTACAGCTTGTACAACAGTGGAAATCTGTTGTCCTCTTAAAATTACTCATGACTTCAATCTTGAAGGTTGTTCTCCAAAATTTACAACAATTTTCAAATCATTTTATACTTTTCTTTGTCAATCTATCTACATTTGAAACCATTTCCCTCAAATTTGTAATTTCCTCTTGTAAAATTGACTTTTCCTGTACATTTGAGACTGGTCCGACTGAAAGACAGACTGACAGCATTCAACAGGGCGTGGGACTCGAGAAGGTGTGTTCACATTTTGGTGGTTAACAAATGGTAGAAATTGATAGAAGAGGGGAAAAATGAGCCAAACGGCACAGGTGAGGGGAGAGGAGGCAGCAGAGGAGTGTGTTCTGAATACAGCAGAGAGGCCGTGAGATTTTCAGCACCTCAGGTTAGTGACGTGACTCTCAGAATAAATTCTATAATATTTAGCTGCCATCAAGTAGTTCACAATTCTCTGTCTCCAAAGTATTTTTTCTCATAAACTGAAAAAATAATTAATTCCTCAATAACGAAGATTTTTCAATAAAGTTCTGAATTTCCAAGAAAAAATTAGCTACATGAATAGAATAGAAAACACCTGATTGTCCCCTTGTGGAAATTTGTTGTGGACTCACAGTTCTGACACAAACCTGCTTCCCTTTGAATCACAAGACATCACATCACAACATGACATCTGCTCACAGAGTATATTGCACGCTATACCCCCATTACACATATTAAAAAAAAAAAAAAAAAAAAAAAACAGTCTAAAACATAAACAAAGAGAACATGTAATCCAAGTTAGGATCACCATGCTGTTGTACAATCCTAGGAGCAATTTAGGAGCCTAATAGAAGCAGGTACAAATAAACTTTTTTTTTAAACAGTTTAACCTGCATTTTGGTATTCTGTATCTTCTACCAGAAGGCAGTTTGGTGAAAAAGCCTCTTTCCACAGTAGATTTTTTTTTTTTTTTTTTTTTTTTTGACTTATTTTGTACCTGTAGGTAGATTTGTTCTGCAGTCTGGTGACAAGCCACCAGCTGCCGGTCGCTGCGTGCGCAAGCGCCCCTTAACTCCCTAACCTGCATGTTTTTAGCATGTGGGAGGAAACCGGAGAAATCCCGGAGTAAACCCACGCAAACACGGGGAGAACATGCAAACTCCACACAGATCACTGTTGGCCGGGAGCAGGGATCGAACCCACGATCTCATGATCTCCGCGATCCCCCGGCCGAGGGTAAACTGTGCTGCCGCGGTGCTAACCACTGCGCCACCGTGCAGCCCGTAGATGTTGCTGAATGAAGAAAAAAAAGAAAACCCTTGCTTGTTCTCAGGTGATTCATTATTTTTTAACAAGGAGGATGGTAGTGGTGGTGGACTCACAAATTTATTCTAAGGTAAAGCCTATAAATGTAAATTGAGTACAAATTAGCAGGTTCCAAGGTTGTCATAGCCAGGAGCGGCACTGGGGTTAAGCTCCCAGTGCTCATAAAATGCTCCTTACGGCGTGCGTCTCGAAAAGCCTCTGCCAACTAAGTCCAACTCCTAGCCTGCCCGTGTTTTAGTCTCTAAGCCCGGCGGAACTGCTTTTACTAATAGGAGAAGGGGCGAGGGCGGATCTCTGGCGCCTTAAAACCAGATGCTTCGGGTAGATGGTGGCTCGTCAACCTGGGAAGGTAGCCCATCTAGGGGAAGGTAAACCCTGATTTCAAACCTCCGCTGCCTTGCGGCACACCCGGTCACAGGAAAGGCTTCGGGAGTCAACCCTGAGGAAAAATCCGGAGTCGGAGCCCCTAAGGCAGCTCTCTGTTGTGCTCAACATCGTTCTGGCAGCTCCTGCGACGGCACTGGTGCCAAACTATAGCAGCCCTGCTGTTCCTTTGGATCCATCAGTGACGTGGAGAGGGGGGACATGCTGCATGGGTAACATCTTGTCCTCCATATCTTCCTGCCCAGGCTTGAATCCTACCAACGCCCAACGCTGCAAGGTAGAACACCGGTGCGCATCGGCCTGATCAGCCACAGGCGGTGCTGTTCCAGCAGAGTAGACGTTTAGGATTCTCTTCCATGGTCATCATAGACCGACGGAGGCCAACGACAACGATTATAAATTTGTGGATCATTTTATGAATGATTTTTCTTTATATTTTAATAAAATTACTGTTTCAATATAAATTTGAAACACATTGTTTAAGGGGAAAAAGCCAAAATATTATCACAATTTACACTTTTGACCATAATTTTGCAGAGCAACAGCCAAACAAAAACTAATGACTGCAATGGTCATGTGCCCGTAGCAAGCAGCGCCTCTTTGTGTTGGTCATATCATTTGACTTCTCCCATGGAAAAAGCACATACATCGCATCAGGAATCACAGCATTGAAGCGGAGAGGACATGGAGGGAGAGGAAGTGCCTGTATTAAAAAAAAAAAAAAAACAACAACAAAAAAAGTACATATTCAATAAAAACATTAAAAAAATATTTCAATTATTCATTGGATTCGTCTGCAAGCCAAGGACCATCTCTGGTTAAAATTTCAGCAAAATCCATCCAGTAGTTTCTACATAATCCTAGTAAATCACTGCAAGAAGTTTGAGCCTTGGTAGAGGTATGCAGTCATGGATCACCCTCAAAATGTAATGGTTTGTGTGTAGGCCAAGAACCACTTCTGGTGAACATTTCATCCAAATTCATCCAGTAGTTTTGGAGTATTGTTGGAAAAGTGTGTGAGGATATAAGAGCCTTGGTGGAGGTATGCATTCCACAGGAAGTTTACAGTTTCAAATTTAGCAATGTTTTCTCACACACCTTATAACAAAATAAACGTAGCACTTATATCTAACGGTTAACAAGCAAAATGTTAAGTTTAAACCAACTTACAGCTGTCCTTGCCTCAGATCAAACATGCTAATGCTAACGGGCTAGCCGCGAACGTTAGCTAAAACGCTAATCTCAAGGGAAACAAATTTAGCAATGTTTTCTCACACAACTTATAACAAAATAAACGGAGCACTTATATCTAACGGTTAACATGCAAAATGTTACGTTTAAACCAACTTACAGGCTGGTTGGGTGAGGAATGACGTACGTCGTCTTCTTCTGAGGTTTTATGGTGGTTGGCAAACGCCTTGTAGGAGCATTACCGCCACCTTCTGGAACGGACTGTGATTTGAAATGGCATTACTGTCCTATATCCTTGAAATTAGTCCTGTTGCCCTAATAAACCTAAAAACTGCATGATAGACCGCATCTCCTGAACTTCTCTGCAAAATCTCTTTCATACTGAGCTGATTTTGTCCTGCGATAAGCACAGTTGCCATGGAAACCCACTCATTGCATTTCAGTAACGGACATTTATACATGGGGCAAACTTGCAACAATTTGCACTAAATTTTCGACGATTGATATTAGTCCTGCACCAAACAAGTCTACATAAAAATAACAAACAAAAGTTTTAGCGCCCCTATTTTTAAAAGGAAGAATTGCTGAAAACTTTTTTCTCTCTTTTTCTCTCACTAGCAGAAAAAAAAATGCATGAAGGAATCACTAGGGCTGATTGACAGTACAAGTAGATAGTACAGAACTGTTTCCATGGCGACCAGCGTGCTTCAACACACACAGTGCAGAGCATTGTAGCTAGATGGAATAATAAGTAGATATATAAACACCCAGTGCGGAGCATTGTAGCTAGATGGAATAAATATGTAAATATATATACACACACAGTGCAGAGCATTGTTGCTAGATGGAATAATATGTAGATATATAAACACCCAGTGCGGAGCATTGTAGCTAGATGGAATAAATATGTAAATATACAGTATATACACACAGTGCAGAGCATTGTTGCTAGATGGGATGAAACAGCACAACCGTCTACTTAGTTATCCTATATGGTATGATTATGTACCCATACATATTCTCACCCTCCATAGCGACCGCTATTTTCCTAATTGTATGCTGGAGGGGACCATTGTATGTCTTTTGCATTCAAAACTATTAGGTTGTCACGTCTTTAGGCTATCTCTAACAGCAGCCCTACTTAGGTTGTACAGTCTGACAGCCGTTGGGAGGAAGGACCTGCGAAACCTCTCGGTTGTGCACCTAGGATGATGTAGTCTGCTGCTAAATGAACTCCACCGTGCGTTCAGTATGTCCTGCATAGGGTGGAACTCGGACTCCAGCAGAGATGACAGTTTAGCCACCGTCCTTCTCTCTCCTATCTCGTCCACTGGGACAACGCGCTACCCCAGGACAGAGCTAGCTTTCTTGATCTGTTTGTTCAGTCTCTTCCTATCGGCTGCCATAATGCCACTGCCGCAGCAGACCACCGTGTCATACAATGTCTTCAGCAGCGCCCCTTGTACACCAAAAGACCTGAGTCTCCTCAGTAGGAACAGCCTGCGCTGTCCCTTCTTGTAGAGTGCGTCAGTATAGTGTGACCAGTCTAGTTCATTGTTCAGATGAACACCCAGGTACTTATAGGATGTCACCATCTCAATGTCTGTTCCCTGTATATTTACTGGTGATGTGAGGTGTTGTCCTGAAATGAGAGTGGAGGAACTTCAGCAGAGGGACATGAGTGACGGTTTGGAGACATTGTTTTTGGGCACAATGACTACGGCACCTCCACCTAATGCTGCGTGGAAGAAGTCGATTGGAGTAAATGGCCAGCCGGTACTGTTCAAAGCGAGGGAGGACGGGCGGCGGGTTCCGCGGTCGCGCGGGGGGGGGGCGAAGGCCCGTTTACACCTGCCCGCAGGTTTAATTTTTTTTTTTTTTAATTATTATTATTCTGCCTAAATGATCGCATTTTTCACCCTCTGAACGTTAACCAAAACGCGATTTTTTTTGGCAAACCCCTCTGACCGGGCAAAAAATTCGATAAACTGGAAAAAATATGTGCCCCCTCACCCCTCATTTTTGTGGGTGGGGTCAAACGTACAAGGTCTATGGAGACAGAAGACCATAAACTTTGCCGTAGACACATCAAATTTGGGTGAGGTGTGAATAACCTCCAGACATGCAAAAAACATCATTGTGGCCCATACCCACCGCCAACAGGAAGGCCGCCATCTTGCCTCAAAGTCGCCCCACCTCCAATTCGGAAAAAGTCACACCTCGCATTTGAACGCACTTGTCCTAGGGACCTGCTCCAATTGAGCTCATTTTTGCATGGCGGCATCTCTAGGCATTGGCCATTAAAAGTTATATAAATTAGGTCAAAATCTCAAAAGGCGTGGCCAGGGCGCCATGGAGAAGATTGACTCCTCCCCTTACAAATTCAACCAGCTGTAACTCGTGCAAAACTTGTCCGATGTCCACAAAACTTTCCATCAAGGAAAATAGTGCCACCCCGGATACAATGACATCAAAATACCGGACAAAAGATATAGCGCCACATAGTGGTTAACGAAAGAATGGCTGAAAACTGTTTTATTTATTACTCACGCACGGCTGGCCAGAATGACGTAAAATTTTCAGAGATTCATCAGAACACAGACATGATCATAACTGAACATCAACGTTAGTATGACGTCATACATGTTACCATGGACACGCCCTTCTCGCCATTCAACCCATGAGCTTATGGGGCGGGGTGGGAAGGTCTTGGAGGTCTAAATTTTTCAACATATGTTGAGGTCACTGTCATATGCAGTCCATTATGGGTGGACAACACATAACTTACAGGGAAGTGTTGCCATGGCAACATGGTGACAGTTGACTACACGCCATGAAATTTTGGAAAGTTGTATCTTGGACAAACTTTTTCTGATGTCCACAAAACTTTCCATAAAGGAAAATAGTGCCACCCCGGATACAATGACATCAAAATACCGGACAAAAGATATAGCGCCACATAGTGGCTAACGAAAGAATTGCTGAAAACAGTTTTATTTATTACTCACGCACGGCTGGCCAGAATGACGTGACATTTTCAGAGATTCATCAGAACACAGACATGATCATAACTGAACATCAATGTTAGTATGACGTCATACATGTTACCATGGACACGCCCTTCTCGCCATTAAACCCATGAGCTTATGGGGCGGGGTGGGAAGGTCTTGGAGGTCTAAATTTTTCAACATATGTTGAGGTCACTGTCATATGCAGTCCAATATGGGTGGACAACACATAACTTACAAGGAAGTGTTGCCATGGCAACATGGCGACGGTTGACTACACGCCATGAAATTTCGGACAGTTGTTTCTTGGACAACCTTTTTCTGATGTCCACAAAACTTCCCATCAAGGAAAACAGTGCCACCCCGGATACAATGACATCAAAATACCGGACAAAAGATATAGCGCCACATAGTGGCTAACGAAAGAATTGCTGAAAACTGTTTTATTTATTACTCACGCACGGCTGGCCAGAATGACGTCAAATTTTCAGAGATTCATCAGACCACAGACATGATCATAACGGAAAATCAACGATAGTATGACGTCATACATGTTACCATGGACACGCCCTTCTCGCCATTCAACCCATGACCTTATGGGGCGGGGTAGGAAGCTCTTGGAGGTCAAAATTTTTCAACATATGTTGAGGTCACTGTCATATGCAGTCCAATATGGGTGGACAACACATAACTTACAGGGAAGTGTTGCCATGGCAACATGGCGACGGTTGACTACACTCCATGAAATTTAGGAAAGTTGTATCTTGGACAAACTTTTTCTGATGTCCACAAAACTTTCCATCAAGGAAAATAGTGCCACCCTGGATACAATGACATCAAAATACCGGACAAAAGATATAGTGCCACATAGTGGCTAACGAAAGTATTGCTGAAAACAGTTTTATTTATTACTCTAAACTAAATATGTATTACTAAATATGTAAATATATATACACACACAGTGCAGAGCATTGTTGCTAGATGGAATAATATGTAGATATATAAACACCCAGTGCGGAGCATTGTAGCTAGATGGAATAAATACGTAAATATATATACACACACAGTGCAGAGCATTGTTGCTAGATGGGATGAAACAGCACAACCGTCTACTTAGTTATCCTATATGGTATGATTATGTACCCATACATATTCTCACCCTCCATAGCGACCGCTATTTTCCTAATTGTATGCTGGAGGGGACCATTGTATGTCTTTTGCATTCAAAACTATTAGGTTGTCACGTCTTTAGCCTATCTCTAACAGCAGCCCTACTTAGGTTGTAAAGTCTGACAGCCGTTGGGAGGAAGGACCTGCGAAACCTCTCGGTTGTGCACCTAGGATGATGTAGTCTGCTGCTAAATGAACTCCACCGTGCGTTCAGTATGTCCTGCATAGGGTGGAACTCGGACTCCAGCAGAGATGACAGTTTAGCCACCGTCCTTCTCTCTCCTATCTCCTCCACTGGGACAACGCGCTACCCCAGGACAGAGCTAGCTTTCTTGATCTGTTTGTTCAGTCTCTTCCTATCGGCTGCCATAATGCCACTGCCCCAGCAGACCACCGTGTCATACAATGTCTTCAGCAGCGCCCCTTGTACACCAAAAGACCTGAGTCTCCTCAGTAGGAACAGCCTGTGCTGTCCCTTCTTGTAGAGTGCGTCAGTATAGTGTGACCAGTCTAGTTTATTGTTCAGACGAACACCCAGGTACTTATAGGATGTCACCATCTCGATGTCTGTTCCCTGTATATTTACTGGTGATGTGAGGTGTTGTCCTGAAATGAGAGTGGAGCAACTTCAGCAGAGGGACATGAGTGAAAGTTTGGAGACATTGTTTTTGGGCACAATGACTACGGCACCTCCACCTAATGCTGCGTGGAAGAAGTCGATTGGAGTAAATGGCCAGCAGGTAGGGTTCAAAGCGAGGGAGGACGGGCGGCGGGTTCCGCGGTCGCGCGGGGGGGCGAAGGCCCGTTTACACCTGCCCGCAGGTTTAATTTATTTTATATCCTGATATTTCCCCAAAATTCTTTATTAAATTCAACAAGGTTGGAATTGATTTTTTTAGATTCGACATAAACAAAATTATGTCATCGGCGTACAGGGAGATTTTATGTTCTGTTGGTCCAACTTTAATTCCATATATTTGTGAATGTAAACGTATCGCTATCGCTAAAGGTTCAATTGCCATAGTAAACAGTAAAGGTGAAAGTGGACAACCTTGTCGACATCCTCTATTGATTTTTATTGGTTTTGAAATATTGTTATTTGTTAGGATTTCTGCTGTAGCATTATTGTATATTATTTGAACCCATTTTATGAAATTATTTCCAAGTCCAAACCTTTGTAGGACTTCAAAAAGAAAGGGCCATTCAACTCTATCAAAGGCCTTTTCGGCGTCCAGTGATAGGAGAGCTGTATCCGGTGCTTCTTTATTAAAATAAATAATATTAAATAGTCTTCTTACATTATGGAAGCCTTGTCTTCCCTTTATAAAGCCATTCTGATCTCGATTAATAATATTTGGTAAAATTTCTTGTATTCGTCTTGCTAAAATTTTACAGATTATCTTAAGGTCGGCATTTAATAGGCTTATTGGTCTCATATTTTCACATTTATTAGAGGGCTTACCTGGTTTTGGCAGCAGTATAATTAAGGCATTATTTATGTATGATGGTAAATTATTATTTTGAAATGCTTCTAAAACCATTTCCAAAAAAGGTTTTATTAATTTATTCTTAAATTTCTTATAAAGGTCAACTGGAAGACCATCTGGTCCTGCACTTTTTCCTGATTTCATATTATCAATGGCTAGCCCAACTTCTTCTTGACTAATTTTAGACTCCAATATCTCCCTGTTTTCATTTGGAATACACGGTATAGATAGTTCGTTCAAAAACCCATTTAGTTTTGTTAAATCAAATTCATTTTTAGTATCATATAATTTTTCATAGTAATCTCTAAAGGCTCTGTTAATTTCTAAAGGATCTATAACTACCTGTCCGTTACTTATAATACTAGTAATTGGTGTTTTAATTTCTAATTGTTTAATCTGCCATGCCAATAATTTTCCTGATTTTTCACCTTGTTCATAAAAAGATTGTTTCAATCTTAGAAGACTCGAGGCAGCTCTATTCGCTGATTTTTTGTCGTATTCAGCTCTCAAAATCAGTAATTCATTCTCCAACCTTGGATCACTTCCTGCATACACTTTTTCCTGAAGACTTTTCATTTTATGTTCCAATTTAGCTCTCTCCTCTCGAGTCTTCTTAGATTTTGATCCTGTATAACTAATAATATGTCCCCTAATAAAAGCTTTGAAAGCTTCCCACTTTACACATGCTGATGTTTGTGTAGTATTGATGTCAAAGAACTCGTCTATCTGTTTTTCTATATACTTGACAAATTCCTCATCCTGAAGCCATTTATGCTGAAATTGCCATCTACCTGATTCCTTTGTCAATTTTTTATCTACATATATTAGACAACAGGGTGCATGATCAGAGATCACGATGTTATCATAAAAGCAGTTTTGAATCTTGGATCTTAATTCTGTGGAAATCAAAAAATAATCAATACGTGAGAATGTCTTGTAGGTACTGGAATAACAAGAATAGGCTTTAACTTGTGGTTTCATTTCTCTCCATATATCTAACAATCTCAATTCTTTCATAAAATGATTAATAGTCATCCTACATCCATTGTGCGTACAATCCAGTCCTGTTGATCTATCTATACCTGGATTCAATGTACAATTAAAATCCCCTGCTATTATATGTTGCCCTGTAAGTGATGATAAAATAAGAAATAAATTTGCAAAGAACTTTTGATCATCTATATTGGGACCATATAAGTTCACAAGATTTATATTTTCTAATAGCAAAGAACCTTGAATGATTACATATCTTCCAAGTTTGTCTCCAATTACATTTTTCACTTGAAAAGGGACTGATTTATGTATGAGAGTCATAACTCCCCTGGCCCGGGATGAAAATGATGAGGCGAATACACTTCCTTGCCATCTACTCCTAATTCTTTTTATATCCTCCTCTATTAGATGAGTTTCTTGTAAAAACACAATTTTTGAACCCATGTCTTTTATTTTATTCATAACTTGTTTAAGTTTTTTTAAATTTTGTAGACCTCTGCAATTCCATGAAGTTAAATTAAGATTAACACTTTGGTTTATGATCAATAGAGAGTTTGGGATTACCTTGCAGTGTAAACATGCTCATACAGAGAAGCAAAAACATGAGTGGTTGAACATTCATCCTACAAACTACACACAAACAAATTCCCCCTTCCCACACTTGTGGCGAACCCCCCAAAATCAAAAGAAAAATTCCGTCTCCCGATATAGCCATCGACCGTTCCACATCCACGGGGAACAGCCTAAGCCACTCCTTCTTCATCCTCCCAATCACCCTAACTCTACTGCTTTTAATGACGTAACATTAACTCTCCTCTGTAGTTTTCCAACTTAACTCCAAAATTTTTAACAACTTTGTACATCATATTTTTTTTTGTTTGTTTTGTTTTTGTTTTTTTTTTAATATATAATACAATCTATATTTTGTAAACTTGCTGTTTACTTCAAGTCAGTCAGATGCCTGTGCAAATGCTTAATTATTCTACCTTATATTTTGTTCATGCTTAGCTCCCACCAGTCTCTTCTTCTTCTTTGATCTTCTTGATGAACTCCTGCGCCTCCTCTGGGGTCTTGAAGATGTGGGTTCTGCCCTCATACGTGGTCAACAGTCTCGCAGGATAGATTACACCATGACGAATCCCAAGATTGCGCAGCTCCTTACGTACGGGATCAAACTGCTTCCTCAATTGTTGGATTCCTGTGGCCAAATCTGGGTAGAACCGCACCTGCTGATCCTGGTGTTTAATCTCTCCTCTAGCTCGTGCAGCGTTGAAGATCTTCATCCTGTCTCTGTTGCTAAGAAACTTCATAATTAAGGTCCTCGGCGGTCCCTTATCTCTCCGTGGGCCAATACGATGTGCTTTTTCCAGAACCACTGCTGATTGCAACTCCTCGCTGCCCAGCACCTCCGGAATCCACTTTTCCAGAAAGGAACATGCGTCCCGACCTTCTGATTCCTCTGGAAGACCCACCAGCCTCAAGTTATTCTGTCTCGACCGAGATTCCAAATCCAAAATATTATCTTCTAGACATTTATTTTTTTTTTCCAAAGTGCGCACCTTTAATTGAAGACGGGTGACGTCATCTTCAGCACTAGCGAGACGGAGCTCCATCTGCGCCGTTCGTTCTACACAGTCACCCAATTCCTTTCTTATTCCTTCCAACGCTGTCATAATCCCATCAAATCTAGAGGAAAAGTCCGCTCTCATTGAACTCATGGCAGCGATCAGCGCATCTGCGCCGCTCCCCGCAGATATCGCACCGTTGCCAGCCTCCTCCGCCATATATGGAGTTTTGTTTGCTGCGTCACAGACCTGAAAGTCCGTTAATTTGGACTGTTTCGGCGGCTCGCTTTTTCCTTTACCAGGTTTTCCAGCCTTAGGCTTCGCCGACATATCCTCGCCCAAACGCTGGGATACGTTCTGTCCCAAATGAGAGAGTTATTTGCCGATTTTTTTCTCCAGGAGCAGAGCAGAGTGAAACACGTCCGTCTTACGTGGCAGCCATAACCGGAAGTCCGTTACCTCAGTTTTGATAATTTCCTCAAAGTGACTCATTTTGCCAGCATGGGTCACATGTAATGTCTTTTGTTGATGATGATGCAATGTTGCATTGATGCCTTTTTAGAAGTTGCTTATAATTATGAATGTGAACTGTCATGATGGGCAAGTCTGATCTGCAAATAAAAGAATAGAATTGAATTGAACAATATGATTTTAAGGTGAACACACCCTTAAAGACATTTCGGGGCGGCAGTGGCTCAAGAGGAGAGAGGGTTGTCCAATAACCAGAGGTTTGGCGGTTCGAATCCTGCTCTTCCCAGCCATCCTGTCATGTCCCTTGGCAAGACACTTTACCTACCTTGCCTCCAGTGTCCATGACACTGGGTATAAATGTTTGGAAGTGGTCGAAGAGGCCATTGGCATGGATTGGCAGCCACGTTTCTGTCAGTCTTCCCCAGGGCAGCTGTGGCTACAGTAATAGCTTACTACTACTTCTAAACATCTACAACTTTTTGTTGTTTAACATGAGAACTGTTTTCTTTCTTTTGTCATTCTACTTTTTTTTTTTTTTATTTGGTAAATCTCCTTAACTTTTGTTGATAACACTGGTCAACACCAAATTTATTGTCTAAGTTTTTTTTAGCTGATTTAGGACAATTTTGATGTGCTAAATCCAAAATCACATTGGTTTTGCTCAATCAGGTCAACTTTTTGAACGATGGTCACATGTTTTTACGTTTTTGTTTACATGTACGGGTATTTTCGCTTTATATGATGCAAAATTCTTTTTTATTTCTTAAAATTCTCTGAATTTTATGACGTAGCAGCTAGCCCCCTCCGACTAGCAGCGGAGGGGGCTAGCTGAGGCCCCACCTGGATTCGAGGTTGGTAGGGTCGGATACCGGCGACACCAGCAGAGATTGTTTTATTATCAACAGGCCAGTAAAAATGCCACCAAAGAAGGAGGAAATGGAAGAGACCAAAAAATCTCTGAACTTCTTGTCAGAAGAACTGACCAAAATGGCCAGTCAGCAGCTTAAACTATTAGGGCTAATGGAAGAAGTCCAAGAATTGAAATTAACAATTAAGGAAAAAGACAAAAAAAATTGTTGACCTGAAGCGACACATCGAGGATCTTGAACAATATTCTTGTATGGATGATCTAATTATAAGTGGACTAGACATTAAATACCAATCATATGCCAATGTTACAGCAGGAATGAGAGGTGAGGAGGCACCCCTAAGTGAATCAGTCTCCCTGGAAAACCAAGTGCTTCAGTTCCTTGAAAGCAGAAATATAAAGGTTGAAGTAAATGCAATTTCAGCCTGTCATACTTTACCCAGAAAAGATAATAAAACAAAGAAATCAATTGTGATGCGCTTTGTGAACAGAAGGGTAAAGAATGACATACTGAGGCAGGCCAGAAAGCTACGGGGAACAGAAGTTTACCTAAATGAACATTTAACAAAGGCTAATGCTGAAATAGCACGGCGAGCACGGATGCTGAAAAGACAAAATAAGATACAGGCAACATGGACAAGAAATTGTAGAGTTTGGATCAAACTAAATGGAACACCTGAAGAAGCAAAGGCCATAATAATCAGCGATCTCATTGACTTAAATAAATATAGATGAACACTGATTAAGAAAATTAAGAGACTACGATAATCCATATCCACACACACGGCAAGAACAGTTCTTTTGTGACATACCATGCCAATGTACTTTTAAAAAAAAAAACTAAAACTAAACAAAACAAACAAAAAAAAACTTATGACTGACTTGAGTAGACATCAATTATCCCCAGTTGGAGGAAGTCATTTGACACAGAGTGGGGAAATTCAAACTCTGAAAATATGCTATTATGCTGAACATAAACTACAAGAGATGGCAAATGATATTGATCCTGCTAACCACTTTTTCAATAATATTCATAATCATTGTGAGTATTCTACTGAAAAGCAATTCAAAAGTCAAGTGCAGCTAGATGGTAAACTATCAATAATACACTTCAACAGCAGAAGTCTTAACAAAAACTTTCCACAGACTCAGGATTATTTAAAACAGCTAGACAAAATTTACAGCTATCGCAGTCTCTGAAACTTGGCTTAATGAAGAGCAGGCTCCTCTGATTGCAATAGAGGGATATCAGATGTTTCATATTAACAGATCTCAAAAAAAGGGTGGTGGTGTTGCACTGTATATTGATGACCTGTATAGGTGTAAACTTGTAAATGGAATGTCCTTTGCACTACCAGGGATTCTGGAATGTGTTACTGTTGAGATTGACCAAGATAAAACAAAAAATCTAATTATAAGTTGTATATATAGAATGCCGGGAACTTGCATTGAGACATTCAGAGATAAATTAGTTGAGCTGTACAATATTATCCATCCATCCATCTTCTTCTGCTTAATCCTTTTCGGGTCGCGGGGGGGCTGGAGCCTATCCCAGCATCTTTTGGGCGAGAGGCAGGGTACACCCTGGACAGATCGCCAGTCCATCACAGGGCCAACACAGAGAGACAGACAAACATTCACTCTCACAGTCATACCTAAGGACAATTTAGAATCCCCAGTTTTGATGCCAATTAACCTAACGTGCATGTTTTTGGCATGTGGGAGGAAACCGGAGAAATCCCGGAGTAAACCCACGCAGACACAGGGAGAACATGCAAACTCCACACAGATCACTGTTGGTCGGGGGCCGGGATCGAACCCAGGATCCCCCGGCCAAGGGTGAGTTGCTGTGCTGCCGCAGTGCTAACCACTCCGCCACCACGCTGCCCACACAATAAGTGCAATACAATAATATTACTAGTAAGAAAATGGTTGTAATTTGTGGAGATTTCAATATTGATTTACTAAATCCATTTCAACAAAATGTAATTACAGAGTTCATGAATTCTCTGTACAGTATGAGTCTATATCCCACAATAACACATCCCAGTAGAATCACAGTTCACACTGCTACACTTATTGATAACTTGTTTGTTAATATTATTGATAAGAAAATAGAAAGTGAATTATTGATAAATGATATAAGTGACCATTTGCCAGTCTTTGCGCTTATCCATGGCCACACGGGGGCCAATACAGAAAAAACTTTAAAATCTTTTAGATACAAATCACAAAATGCAATCAGTTCTTTTAAAGAAGACTTGCTGAAGCAAGACTGGACAAAAGTCTATATATCAGATGTAAATGAAGCCTATGACACATTTATGAACATTGTAACCACTCTTTATGAAAAAAATTGTACATTAGTAAAGAAAAAGCTTAAACAGAAATTTGTCAACAAGCCATGGTTAACCAAAGGATTACAAAAGGCGTGTAAAAAGAAAAAAATCATTATATAAAGCTTTTCTAAAGAAAAGGACGAAAGAGGCAGAGCAGCGGTATAAAACATACAAAAATAGGTACCGTTAACCTATATAATGAGATGTAGTAAAAGAGACTATTACAGTAAAGAACTGGAGAAAAACAGAGACAATATTAAAAATACATGGACAGTACTTTCCAATATTATTTATTTCCAATATTCTTGGAAATAAAAACAGAAATACAAGCTACCCAACCAATCTTTCAAAAAAAAAAAAAAATAATAAAACGACTCAGAGTGTGAATGCAGTCTCACCTGCAGATGAATTTAATAACTTTTTTGTTAACATTGGTCCTAATTTGGCTTGAGAAATACCCATTATGGCGCCTACAGGTGATACAATAAGCAAAAACATTGCTATAAAAGACTCCATTTTCATAAAGAACACAGACGAGAGAGAGGTCATTGAAATTGTTAAATCGTTTAAAAGTAAAACATCTACGGCTTGTGATGGTATTGACATGCTCTTAGTCAAAACTATCATTGAATGCTTAGTTAAGCCACTGACGTATATATTTGTAACCTGTCTCTCCAAACAGGTATATTTCCCAATGCAATGAAAATAGCTAAAGTAATTCCGATATACAAGACAGGTGACAGAGGGGAATTTTCAAACTATAGACCAATTTCACTATTGCTGCAATTTTCCAATATACTTGAAAAAATATTCTGTGAGAGAATTGACATCTTCATAATGAAGAATAATTTATTGTGTGAGCAGCAAAATGGGTTCAGACACAAGAGGACAACTGCATTTGCTCTAATGGAATTTATAGAAAAAATATCAACTGCCGTTGAAAATAAAGAGTATTCAGTTGGGGTATTCCTGGATCTTAAAAAAGCATTTGATACAGTGGATCATAATTTATTATTAAAGAAACTACAAAATTGTGGTAGTAGGGGGGTAGCACTGTCCTGGTTATGTAGTTACTTAAAGAATAGATATCAGTATGTATGTGTTGGTAACAAAAACTCACAGTTACTGAAGGTTACTTGTGGAGTCCCACAGGGTTCAGTTTTGGGGCCACTGTTATTCAATATGTATATAAATGATATATGTAAAGTTTCAGAAAAAATGGATTTAATATTGTTTGCCGATGACAGTAATTTATTATGCAGTGGAAGCAATTTGGAACAACTTTTGGATACACTCGGAAAGGAATTAGGAAAGCTTAAACTGTGGTTTGATTCAAACAAATTAACACTCAATTTAAGTAAGACAAAATTTATAGTTTTTAACAACCCTCCCGGCAACTTAGTATCTAAACTCAGTGTAAATGGTGTAGAGATTGAAAGGGTATCCAAAACTAAATTTCTTGGAGTAATAATTGATAATAAACTGTGTTGGAAGTCACATATTAATTATATTAAAGGTAAAATATCAAAATCAATTGCAATACTACACAGAGTGAAATATTTGCTGAAGCAACCCACATCATATACTTTGTATCATTCATTAATACTCCCATACATGACATATTGTACTGAAGTATGGGGAAATACATATAAAACAAACATATATCCAATCTTTATGCTTCAGAAGAGATCTGTTAGAATAATAAACAATGCTGCTTACAGGGAACCAACAAACCCACTTTTTTTTAAATTAAAAGCTCTCAAGTTGAAAGATCTGGTTGACTTTAAAACTGCAGTAATAATGTTTAAAGTGAAGAATTATCACTGCCCGCAAATATCCAAAAGTTGTTCCAAATAAGGGAGAAACAATATCATTTCAGAGGAACATGTACATTTCAAAAACCTTCAGTGAGAACTACCACCAAGCAACACTGTGTCTCAGTGCAAGGAGTCAGATTGTGGAACACTTTTGGACCTGAATTAAAATCATATACAACGCTTGGACAATTTAAACAAAAACTAAAGGAAGAAATACTCCAAACATATGTACAAGATGACATGTAAAATCACATAAGGATTATCATATCCAGTCTGTGTTGTGTTGTTGCTTAGTTTTTTGTCACGTTTTGTCTTAGCTTTGTTCTGAATTGTAATCACTCTTGTTTTGTTTTTCTTTTGAATCCTTGGATGGAATATGGGTGGGCAATATAAGTTGCGGCTTCAGCCATCACCCATTTTGGATAACTTGTGTTGAACTGCATGATCAGAGGAGTTATTGTTTAATTTGACCTTGTAAGATGTTTTTTTTTTCCCTTTGTTGTATTATTCTGTTCCTTTCTTTTAATCTTTACTTTTAATCTATCCGAAATAAAGAAAGATTCATTCATAGCATTCAATTTACATGTGCTTTCCTTTTGTCTACTATTCAATTTATAGTACAACTGTACAACTGCTTACAACTTAGCATAAAAACCTGACGATCGAGACAAATGGATGTCATTTTTGGATTCAGCAGTGCAAAATTGTCTTAAATCAGTTGACAAAACACAGACAACTTACAAAAAAAAAAATTATTTTTGTTATGTTGTGTAATTATGTGATCCTCTCAGTTTAACATGAGTTTGTTGACCTGTTTGTGTATTAAAAAGCTGTGTCTGTGTACAGATGTGGAGGTGGATGTTGATGAGCTGAACCCTGAGCAGGTGTTGGACCTTAACAAAATGGCAACTCCATATGGAATGGCTGAAGGCGACTTTGTCAGGTAAGAGTCAGCATCTGAACTGATTCATTTAGCCAATGACTAAACATAGCCAAATATTGACTGAAGGGGATAAATCACTAATCAAAGTCGTCAGACAGCAGCCATCACCATCTGCCACAACCTCTTTTTTTTTAACAAGTGTGAAAAGACAAACACATGATTCTGTCTGACTGGTCACTTTAAAGAATTGAATACATGATATTAAATCCACTTGATGGTCACACAGTGTATAGTTTCTAGTCTTGACAAAACCTACATTGAAGGCTCTGACCAGTAAGTAACCTTGAGCCTGTTGGGCTATCAGAATGGATGTACTGAACGTTATCGTATTTCTCATGGGCAGCATAAATAGCTGGTGGATGTAATGAGTGAAATCAAAACAAAAGGTGTTTGTGTTTGTCACAAAATGGAATTATATTTGTGGCGGTCCTGAAGGTGCACTTGCACACAAGGGTAAGGAAGCACATCTGCATTTTGCCAAGTAAGGAAGTACTGGTATATAAATGCTAAGAAGGCTTCTTCAAAGCAACTTCTCTAGAGTTCTCATCTTATGCAGTTGCCATAGGATGTATATAAAACAAGAAAGGACTCTGCTGTTTTGCATAATTGTCCTGCAGTTGTTGTTCTACTAGGCTGCAGTTAGCACTGGGCAATTGACCTTAAGTCACCATCACAGTTTATTGACCCTTTCAGGTATTTTTTGTTTGTTTTTTCCCTTCTTTCTTCTCCCTTATAGTTCACTGACAAGGCTCCAGGGCTTAAAGTTTTCCGGCACTGTGCCGGATTTCCAGCATTTGCCATTTGGCTGCGGGGAAAAATGATACTCTTATAACGGTGATCCTCAATAGGCGGCCCATGAATTCCCTATTTGTGGGCCCCTGAGCTGCAATTCCTTCACTACGTGTTTTGGTTAGGTCAGCACCTGTAAACGTGGACTGTTATCTCCATGCTAACAACACACTGACAGCCTGTCAGCATGTGAGAGGCTGCAGCCAAGCAGCACATTTTTACTTTCACTTTCAGAGCAGCAGCCGGAGCCTAGATTGAACGAAAATGGCATGCTCCAAGTTTGCTGCTAAAAGAAAAGTGGACAGTGAAAATCGGCAATTCGGAGACGAATGGACTGAGCAATTTGCATTTGTTCTCCCTCCTACCAGTACAAGACCACAGCTTGATAAAGATTTACAATTTGAAACAGCGTCATGAGAGTAAGCATAGGAATTTTGAAGAGACATTTCCTCAAAATTCCGAGGTAAGAACAACAAAAATAAATGCACTGAAATCGTCATATCAAGCTACAAGGAGGATTCTTGTTACATCTATGAAACAAGAAAAAGCAGCAGAGTTGTGAAAGTCTGTTCTGAAAGTTGCTGCCTCCACCAGCTCCTCCAACAGCAGAACAGCCTGGCGACATGGGCGTAAATCAAGGGGGTCCATGGGGGACCTTTTTTCTTTAAAATTTGCAGCTTTTCTCATAAATGTGTAACTTTTTCTCATTAATTTACTACATTTATTTGTAAATGTAAAACTTTTTTGTTGTAAATTTGCCACTTTTCCCTCATAAATCTGCTGTTTTTGCATCTTAAATCTGTCATTTTTTTGTTGTAAATTTGTAACCTTTTTGTAATGTAACTTTTTGCTTTTCAATTTACATATTTTTCTCACTAAATTTGCAACTTTTTTCTAGTAAACGACTTTTTGTAAAAGTGCAATTGCATGTTTTAAATGTGCAGTTTTCTTTCTCATAAATTTGACTTTTTTCTTGTAAATTTGCAGCGTTTTACCCATAAGTGCATATTTGTACAGTCTTTCTCAGAAATTTGTGACTGACAACAATAACACAGGGTTACAAAAATAAATTTTTTGTAAGTTGCCTGTTTTTTCAACTGATTTAAGACAACTTTGAACCGCTGAATCCGAAAATGACATCCATTTCTCTCGATCAGGTGCTAAATAATAAAGGTAAGTACATGTAAATTGAATGTTACGTTATCATTGTTCAAAATTCAGAGAATTTCAAGACATAAAAAAGAATTTTGCATCATATAAAGCAAAAATACCCGTATATGTAAACAAAAGGCTATAAAACAACATGTGGCCATAATTCAAAAAGTTAACCTGATTGAGCAAAACCAATGTGATTTTTGGATTCAGCACATCAAAATTGTCCTAAATCAACTAAAAAAAAAACTTAAGACAATAAAATTGGTGTTGACCAGTGTAATACTTGGTGTCCCCTCAATATTTACTCTGGAGAAAATGTTCTGTTTATTGTCCATCCCAACATAAAAATGAAATATCTGCCCATGCAGCATGCTTTCACTGCTCCGGACCTGTGGTCCACTGGAAAAAACAAATGCAGACCCCTGGCAAAATCATTTGAGGACCCTTATCCTATAAAAACAAAAGATTTACGTCCTATTACTATACGCAGAACTACTTTTTTTTCTGGGACTCCAGAAGGTGTGTTCACATTTTGGTGGTTAACAAATAGCAGAAATTGATAGAAGAGGCGATTTTCCCAAAGAAAATTGAGTCAAATGGCACAGGTGAGGGGAGAGGAGGCTGCAGAGGAATGTGTTCTTGTTACAGCAGAGAGGCCGTGAGATTTTCAGCACCCTCAGGTTAGTGAGGTGACTCAGAATAAATTTTATATTTAGCTGCCATCAGATAGTTCACAATTCTCTGACTCTGACATATTTTTCTCATAACTGAAAAACTAATTAATTCCTCATTACAAAGACTTTTAAATAAAGTTCTAAATTAAAATTAAAGCTGCGAGCAGTGGCCCTCACGTCCTCGCTAGACCTTGGCCTTGCCACTGAGAGTGCGCAACTCTGTGCAGGCTCCAATCCTCCCTCCCCAACCCTCTCCCTCGTGCTCTTTGTCCGTCCATCCTTCCATAACGCCATACACCCATCCATTCGTCCATCAGTCCATCCATACCGCCATCCATGATCAGTCCGTCCATCTGTCGATCTGTACTTTGCAAGAGAGTGCCTTGGCAGAGGTACAGTGGGGTAAAAAAGTATTTAGTCAGCCACCAATTGTGCAAGTTCTCCCACTTAAAAGATGAGAGAGGTCTCCAATTTTCACCATAGGTATGCCTCAACTATGAGAGACAAAATGAGGAAAAAAAAAAAAAATCCAGAAAATCACATTGTCTGATTTTTTTTTTTTTCAATTATATTTTTATTGGTGATCTTGGTCAGATTGTTTACATTGAGAGCAGTACTTTATTACAAAGGAAAGATAAATAAAAAAAAATAATACACAAGAAAATGCCCTCGATTAATCTTCCCATAAGTTTTTTTTTTTTTTTTTTTTTTCAGTATAAAAAATAACATATAAACCAATAAACTGAACAGTGGACAAGTGGTATTAAATTTTTTCGGTTTTGCTCTTTTCTTCCCTTCAATGGGATAGATTACTTAAAGTCTCTCCTTTGATTTCCTGTATATTGGGTCCATTTAAGCCAGTATTTATCAAATTTATCTCTTTGTAGTCGTAAAGACATGGTAATCCTTTCCATCATAAATATCTGGTATACCATATCATGTAAATCCTGAATTTTTGGTATGTCTGTTTGGAGCCATTTTCTCGTTAAGACTTTCTTTGCTGACAATAGTACAATTCTCATTAAATATTTATCTGCAAATGAGGCTATGTTAGGAATTTCCAAACCTAAGAACATGTACAGGAAGTCAAAGGGGACATGGGTAGAGAAAACCTTTTCCAGGCACTTATGTGTGTCTTTCCAAAATGGGGTAACTTTTGGGCAGGCCCAGAATACATGATAATGATTAGCCTCTTCATTTCCACATAGTCTCCAACAACTGGTACCTAAATTTTGGTGTTTTTTTTGGACTGGGGTGATAAAGAAACGAATTAAAGTTTTCCATCCAAATTCCCTCCAAATAGTTGAATAAGTAGTTTTCCATTGCACTGTACATAATGATTCCCAGTCACTATCATCTATTGCTGATCCTATTTCTTTTTCCCATTTCTTCTTAATATATAGGGTATTGGTGGATTTGTTTGCTTGAAGTCCCTGATAAAGTCTTGCTATAATTTTCTGAACAGTAGTAGTGCTAAAGGCCATTTGAAATATATTTAGAATTTTATTATCCTCCTTATCAGTCTTGGTCCTTATAATTTCATTATATCTATGTCTCAACTGTAGGTACCTAAAAAAGTCTTGGTTATTTAGCCCCTTTTTTGATTTAAGGGTTTGGAAGTCTGCTAGCTCCCCCTTGTGGTTAAATGTGAAGTATGAAGTGAGCCCCATTGACGTCCATTTTTGAAATCTTGTGTCATTACGGTTTGGTAAAAATTCTGTGTCATAAGCGCACCATCTTAACATCATTTCAGTCTTGGTTAGTTTGTTCTCTCTACTTACGTCATTCCAAATCTTAAAAGTGAATTTTAGCCAGGGGTTATCCGGGTCTTTCAAATGTGATTGCAATTTCCTGTCTGCTATCATTGCTTGTATAGGAGGGCCCTTAGTGGCTTTTTCCTCTATATCTTTCCACCTAGATTTGAACATTGGATCACATAAGCAAACCAATGGTCTTAATTGGGCAGAGTAGTAGTAGTCCCTCATACATGGCAAAGATAAGCCACCTCTGTCCTTTGGTAGTTGTAATGTACTGTATCTTATTCGAGGTTTTTTCCCAAGCCATATATAGCGGGAAATCAACTTGTCCCATTCTACAAATTGTTGTTTTGACACTTCAATTGGGAGAGTTTGGAAAAGGTAAAGTAATCGGGGTAAAATGTTTATTTTTATTGATTCTATTCTATTAATTAGTCCTAAAGTTGGTATTAGACTCCATTTTCTTAAATCCGATTTTATTTTGGAATTTAATGGGCCATAATTCTTTTCAAACAACTTTCCAGTGTCTCTACTTAATATCACGCCAAGATATTTCATGGAGTCTTTGTCCCATTTAAAATCGTATTTATTTTTTAACTCCATTGAGGGTTGATAATTTAAGGTCATAATTTGTGTTTTTTCAATATTTAATTTGTAACCTGAAAGTGATCCAAAATGCTCTAATATCTCCATCAATCTAGGTAGAGATTTATTTGGTTGACCTAAATAAATTAGGACATCATCTGCAAAAAGTGATATCTTCTGAATGTCCCCATGTATATCAATTCCCTCAATTAAATTATCTTGTCTAATGTATTGACTAAGCGGTTCAATAAATAAAGTGAATAAAATTGGTGAAAGGGGGCAGCCCTGGCGACATGATCTTTCAAGTGAGACTGGTTTTGAAAGACTACCATTTATTTTTATTTTGGCTGTTGGTTTGTGGTAAATTGCCTGGATGGCCTTAATGATTATATGGTGAAATCCAAATTTATTCAAAACTTTGTAAAGAAATGCCCATCTCACTGAGTCAAATGCTTTTTCAGCATCTAAACCCATAAACAATGCCTCAATCTTATTTTTTTTAATATGGTGTATAACGTGGAGGGTCCTTCTAATACTGTCTTGAGTCTGCCTCTGGCGGATAAAACCAGTTTGATCATGATTAATAAGTCTGGGTATAATATTGTCAAGTCGCTTTGCTATTATGGACGTGTATATTTTGTAGTCTAAGTTTAAGACTGATATTGGTCGATACTGGCTACAATTCAATTTATCTTTTCCCTCTTTTGGGATGACGGTAATAATCGCTTCTTTCCATGAGGGAGGTGGATCCCCTCCCTTCAATACCCAGTTACACACTTCCCTCAGTCATGGAATTAATTCCTCCCTGTAGGTCTTATACCATTCACCAGAGTAGCCGTCTGGGCCAGGGCTTTTATGTGGTTTTAGTCTTGTAATTGCATCATTGATTTCTTTATTTGTGATTTCTTTTATTAGGTTACTGTTCTCCTGTTCCGTGACTCCAGGGAGATTTAGTGAACTTAAAAAGATTTCAATGTGGTCACCATTGTTTAATTTAGGCTGTGAGTAAAGGTCTTTGTAATAGGTTACAAAACTCTCCTGAATTTCTGTAATATCATCATGTGTAATCCCAGTTTTGGGATTTTTTATTCTATAAATTGTGTTATCAGCCTGTTGTTTTCTTAGTTTAAAAGCTAGCCATTTCGTTGATTTCCCTCCAGCCTCATAATAATTTTGTTTAAGATAAGCTTTTTTTGCGTTTCATCAGAATATATGTTATCAATTTCTTTTTGTAATCTTTTTATTTCATATTGTTTGTCATTGTTTAAAGTAATTTTGTGTTGTCTTTGTAGTTCCTTAAGATCCATTTGTAATTTTTCGAGTTTTTCTTTTTTTTGTTTTTTAATGAAAGAGGTGCTGGCAATAATTTTGCCTCTTATAACCGCTTTAAAAGCATCCCATAAAATGGATGGTGACTCTTCCCCGTTATCATTTTCCTTAAAGTATTCATCAATTTCTTCTTTTAATTTCTCTTTCATTTTTGAATCATTCAAAATATTGGAATTAAGTTTCCAAGTTGTGGTTTTGCGAGTATCATTCATACAGATAGATAGATATACAGTGGTACCTCTACTTACGAACGTCTCTACATACGAAATTTTCAGGTTACGAGACGCCTCAACGGGAAAATATTGCCTCTAGTTACGAACAAAATTTCAGGATACGAAAGGCAAAAAAAGTACGCGCTCCTCGCAGCTCCCGTATTTTACCGAACGTAAACATACCTGTAGCTGCTCTGCCATTGGCTATCGCCTAGCATCTTCCTGGTATCCCATTGGCCACGAATGGGTGCGTTTGGTTGATCTCGCTTTATCTTATTATTATTTACTATTCTTACTACTTTATTTTATCCTTCTTACCTCTTGTAAGACTGTTGACTGAACTACACAATTTAGAGAAAAAAAAATTGTTAACTGCCATGTTTATCACCATCTACGTTATAACTCTGTACTTTCACCTTGTTCTTAATAAAGTTTTGGGGGAAAAAAAAAAACATCAACGATCAGCACGGTATTAAAACAAAAGGAAGCCCTTACAAGCCGATAAAAGCAAACGTCCTTGGATCGTTTCATCACAAAACGTCAGGCAAAAACCACTGATGAGACAGAACATGAACCAAAGAAGGCAAAAGGTGACGCTGACGCCGACGATCGCAGTTAAAAGGTAAATGAACATAATTTTTATTATTCTCTTTTATTATTCTTTCTCTCATTTTAAACTCTCATTTTATGTTTATTGTGCAGTAATCTAATTGTAACATGTATTTGTTACATGTTTTGATGCGTTTTTACGATTTATAAAAAATTTATGCCCGAATTTTGGGGGCTTGGAACGGATTACGGCATTTACATGTAAAATGCGCCTCTACTTACGAATTTTTCACGTTACGAGAATTCTTCCGGAACGAATTAAATTCGTAAGTAGAGGTACCACTGTATTGGAGAGTGATCTGACAGATCAATTGTGCCAATATCACTTGTTTTAATCTTAGATCTGTCTTTATTAAATGTGAAGAAGTAATCAATTCTCGAATATGTAGAATGGGGGGCAGAAAAATGTGTATAATCGCGTCCAGAAGGGTTAAAATCTCTCCAGATATCGGTAATTCCGGTTTCACTCATGATACTGTTTATTTTCTTTATTATTGATTTTTTTTGTGCGGAGTCATTCTTAGAACTGTCCAGTTTTGACAACCGTACATTCAGGTCCCCTCCACATATCAACATTCCTTCAGTTTCAGATACCATCATTTTGAACATCTGTTTATAAAAATTCCAATTACTTCCTGGTGGTGCGTATATGTTGAGAATAGTTACTAATGAGCCATCAATTTTTCCTTTTACCAATATACGTATATCGCCCCTCTTTATCCTTCTTGTCAGATAAATATTCAAAACAAATCTGTCGTGAAATGAGAATTGCAACACCTCTACGGTGGCCAAGTTTGTATGATGATCCCTAGACATACTTATAAAAACCTCGTTTAAGCTTTTTGAGTTCTTGGTCTAATACATGCGTTTCTTGCAGAAGGGCCACATGTATCTTTTCTTTTTTGAGTTTGGAGAGTATTTTGGACCTTTTTTGTGGGCTAATAATTCCATTTACATTAAAGGAGATGACATTGATAGTCTGATTATTGGCTATAATTTGTTTTTCTTTTTCTCTTCCTTAATAAACATAAGTATACCACTTGTCCAAACAGTGCTGCTCTGAACTGCAGCCAAACAAAACAATAACAAACATTTGAGGAAATAAACCAAGATTTCCGTTTGTGGGGTTTAAAGAAAAACAAACCCTGTAAGACCTGACGTTGTGAGTCTTTAAGAGGGTAAGCCTCTTGCGTCAGGGTGGGCCCTCTAGTGGAGCGTCCATCGTCACGCCTTTCCTCCATATTATGCCTGAACAGCCATTTCCCGGCAGCTGATTTAGATTGGCAATAAGTCTTAGGTTTCACTCATTTCTCGTGTTTAGTTATTGTATTATCTCTTAATAGAAAAACCATGTATATATTAAAAAAATAAATAAATAAAATAAAAAAAAAAAATAAGTAAACCACGGATAAGTCATTATTAAATCAGATTACCTGTAACTGGGTTATAAATTGAACAGCAGATTTATATTGGCGTTTTTACATGGATTCCCTTCTGTATTGTTGCAGTTTCTCCTTTATTGATGACGGTCCAGTCTGACCCGGATCCAGCGGTGTGCGTCGCTCTCCTCTTGTGCTTCGTTCAGTGGTCCACGCTGTTTTCTGAATCCATGCCATCAGTGTCTCCGGTGGCTTGTAGACAGTGACTGGGAATCCTCTGTCAAACATGTCTTTAGTTGCATCTTCAGCGGTGTTATAAAGTTTTGTTTCATCTGGGTAGAACACTCGGAGTTTAGCTGGAAACGGGGTCTGGAAACGTACCCCTCGTTGTTTTAGGATCTTTTTAGCCTCTGCGTATGTCTGTCTCTGCTTAAGGACGTCAGGTGCATAATCGTGATCAAGGTTAATCTGTTTGCCCTTCCACTGGAATCCCCTCATTTGCCAAGTTTTCCTGAGCACCTCTTCCTTGCTCTTGTAACTGGTAAAGCGTGCAATGATGGATCGAGGTGGTGCTCCGGCTGGGGGAACTGCCGCCAGGGCGCGGTGTGCGCGTTCAATATGCAAGTCCAGTGTCGAGGGCAGTTGGAGCTTTGCCCTCAGAAGATTTTCAACAAAATCTATCATAGTCGGAGCAATTTTCTCTTCGTTTTCAATCACACCATATATCCGTACATTATTTCTACGAGAACGCCCCTCCTGGTCGGTGATTTGGGCCTGTAGCTTAGACTGGAGTTTCACGAGCTCTGTAATCACCTCCTCTATTGTTTCCACTCGTTCCTCCGTTTCCAAAATGCGTCCCTCCGCTGTTTCGAGTCTTGCATTAATCTTGCTGATTTCTGCTTTAACTTCATTCGACTGTTGCATATTTTCTTTCCTGAAGTCCCTGATTTCCATCAGTATCGCCTTCAAATCAATGCTGTCGTCTTCTTCCATTTTGCTGGCACCAGCACTAGCCAAACCGACGCTGTCGTCGTTAGCTTCAGTTTCTTCGGTATCAAACTCCGTAGTTTCAGCCTGTTTCTTGGTTTTTGACTTGCCTTTTACCATTGCCCTTTTAGTTGATCGTCTTGAGCTGGTAGTTCTATAGGTTTTCGCGTTTTAAGGGCTTTTTCAATATGACCGTGCCGGGAGCAGAGGTTCTATGCTGTTGCCTTCATGGCGTGCTCCGACCGTCCACATTGTCTGATTTTTAAAGAATTTATTTGCAAATTATGGTGAAAGATAAGTATTTGGTCAATAACAAAAGTTCATCTCAATACTTTGTTATATACCCTTTGTTGGCAGTGACAGAGGTCAAACGTTTTCTGTAAGTCTTCACAAGGTTTTGACACACTGTTGCTGGTATTTTGGCCCATTCCTCCATGCAGATCTCCTCTAGAGCAGTGATGTTTTGGGGCTGTGGCTGGGCAACACGGACTTTCAACTCCCTCCAAAGATTTTCTATGGGGTTGAGATCTGGAGACTGGCTAGGCCACTCCAGGACCTTGAAATGCTTCTTACGAAGCCACTCCTTCGTTGCCCGGGTGGTGTGTTTGGGATCGTTGTCATGCTGAAAGACCCAGTCACATTTCATCTTCAATGCCCTTGCTGATGGAAGGAGGTTTTCACTCAAAATCTCACGATACGTGGCCCCATTCATCCTTTCCTTTACACGGATCAGTCATCCTGGTCCCTTTGCAGAAAAACAGCCCCAAAGCATGATGTTTCCACCCCCATGCTTCACAGTAGATATGGTGTTCTTTGGATGCAACTCAGCATTCTTTCTCCTCCAAACACGACAAGTTGAGTTTTTACCAAAAAGTTCTATTTTGGTTTCATCTGACCATATGACATTCTCCCAATCCTTTTCTGGATCATCCAAATGCTCTCTAGCAAACTTCAGACGGGCCTGGACATGTACTGGCTTAAGCAGGGGGACACGTCTGGCACTGCAGGATTTGAATCCCTCACGGCATAGTGTGTTACTGATGGTAGCCTTTGTTACTTTGGTCCCAGCTCTCTGCAGGTCATTCACTAGGTCCCCCCGTGTGGTTCTGGGATTTTTGCTCACCGTTCTCGTGATCATTTTGACCCCACAGGGTGAGTGAGATCTTACGTGGAACCCCAGATTGAGGGAGATTATCAGTGGTCTTGTATGTCTTCCATTTTCTAATAATTGCTCCCACAGTTGATTTCTTCACACCAAGCTGCTTACCTATTGCAGATTCAGTCTTCCCAGCCTGGTGCAGGTCTACAATTTTGTTTCTGGTGTCCTTTGACAGCTCTTTGGTCTTGGCCATAGTGGAGTTTGGAGTCTGACTGTTTTAGGTTGTGGACAGGTGTCTTTTCTACTGATAACGAGTTCAAACAGGTGCCATTAATACAGGTAACGAGTGGAGGACAGAGGAGCCTCTTAAAGAAGAAGTTACAGGTCTGTGAGAGCCAGAAATCTTGCTTGTTTGTAGGTGACCAAATACTTATTTTCCACCATAATTTGCAAATAAATTCTGTAAAAATCAGACAATGTGATTTTCTGGATTTTTTTTTTTCTCATTTTGTCTCTCATAGTTGAGGTATACGTATGATGAAAATTGGAGACCTCTCTCATCTTTTAAGTGGGAGAACTTGCACAATTGGTGGCTGACTAAATACTTTTTTGCCCCACTGTAACTATAGTGCTTCCTAGCAGATAAAACAAAGCCTTATAACTCTGAAATACTTCATCCAAGTTCAACCAGATTTTGTGCATGAATGATTAACCAACACTGAACCTTTCTGTAATGTACAATTACACATAGCTCTAGCGCCCCCTAGGAGAAAAACAAAGCTTAATAACTCTGGCATACTTTGTTCGAAGTCGACCAAATTTAGCGTGTTGAATAGGCAGCCAGTGGTGAACATTTCTTTAATATAATATACAGTGAGACTCAGCAGTAGCGCCCCTTACCACCAGGACAGGAAGTTGTCATAACTCAGACGTACATCATCCAAATGGACCCAAACTTGATATACATGGTACTAGTACCATCCAGCACAGATTTATATGAATATACCACATATCGCTATAGTGCCCCCTAGGTTAAAAAACATTTATATTGATGGCATAGCTTGTCTAAATTCAAACAAATTTCCTGGTGAAATTTTCACCAGAAGTGGCCTTTAGGCTGTGGATTAACATATTAGATTTTTGAGATAATCCACGAGCTTATACAGTACCTCTGCCAAAGCGCTCTCTTGCAATGTACAGATTGACAGATGAACGGACTGATGATGGATGGCGGTATGGACGGATGGATGGGCGTATGGCATTATGGAAGGGTGGACAGACAAAGAGCGGGAGGGAGCGACTTGGGGAGGGAGAAATGGAGCCTGAGTGGAGTTACGCACTTTGAGTGGCAAGGCTGAGGACGCGAGGGCCCGTTTATCGCTGCTTGCACCTTTAATTTTAATTTTATATTCCTATGTAGTTACTTCTGTATACTCTTTTCCCCTGTTCATTCATTCATTCAGTCCTCTAAAAAATAATACAATAATACTATAGACTCCAACATTAAGTTTGCAATTAAAATCCGAATGTGGATGGACTAAAAAAACTATTTAATGTTAAGTTAATCCCTTCCACGGCATGTGCGACACAATATGGTGTATGGCGGAGCACCTATCTCCATTTCACTGACCCCAGGCCACACAGCTACTGTGAGTAGTAAATAATACAGTGGGGGGGTCAGTCCTCTGGTAGCTCTGCGTTAACTTTCCTTTCCCCATTCTATTATGCTGAGTACCAAGCTAGAAGGCAGAAAGTACCATTTTTATATGGTTTTTGGTATGACCCAGCTGGGATTTGAACCCACGACCTCCGGGTTGTGGGGCAGATGCTCTAGCAACTAGGCCACCACTCTGATTTTCTATTTAGTGTATCATCATATAAATAAAATGACGGGTGATTATATTTTGACGGTTACAACTCTATTCATTAAAATAATGTAAAATCCTGTTAAATGTCATGTACTTTTTGACACCACATCAGCGCCGTTTGATTCCCCACGATGGAAGCCAAACCAATAAATTCCTGGAGAATGATTATGCATGAAGCAGAAAATTAAGAACAGTAAATTTCTCAGAGATTTTTTTTTCTTTTGGGCTGTCACATTTTTGTGAGATTATTTATTTATTTATTTATATATATACAGTATACAGTATATTAGGGATGTGATTTTTCCGCTAATTCGCGGAATTCCGCTTTTTTTATCTTCCAAAAAATTTCTGACCAGATGGCGGTGCTTCCACAACGCGAGGCTCAGCGTCTCTTCAGATTTTGTGGATTAACAGCGATATTTCTGCTCATTTCGGGTCTGTTCGTTCAGAACAGCTTCGCTTTTACATCCTACACCCGAAATGAACTTTTGGACATTGGATTACAAAATAACGACCTTTTTATCAGCAGCCTACGTTTCATCCCTGAGCTCTGGAGAACACCTGATGCTAGGTAAGCTACCTGGCCGACCGGAAGTGCTCGCAGGCGGCGTAGAGACCGTAAACAAAGGCGGGGGAAGCGCGGAGGCCTAAGAGCTAAGCTAAAGCTAACACCGCACCGGCTTTCTCAACCCAGCATTTTCCTCGCTAATGTACGGTCAGTGGCGAACAGAATGGATGAGCTACGGCTTCGGATCACCAACAATAAGAAACTTATGAACTGCAATATCATGATTTTCATGGAAATATGGCTACATAGTGGAGTACTTGTGTGGCGCACGAGACGGCTTTTGTTGTGATGTGGCGCATTATAAATAAAGCTGAATTGAATTGAATTACTTGACGGTGCTGTGGAGCTGGCCGGACGGCACACTCTGCGGCAGACAGAGCAGCTGATGACTCCGGTAAGACCAGAGGTGGGGGAGTATGCATTTATATTAACAAGGCTTGGTGCACGAACTCTGTCACTGTTGGGAGACACTGCTCAGCTAACCTGGAGTTTCTCATGGTTAAATGTAGACCTTTATATCAATCAATCAATCAATCAATCAATCAAAGACTTTATTCCAGACTCATGGTCCATCAAAAATAAAATAAAATAAATAAATTAAATAAAATAAAACAAGACAGTTGAAAACAGATAATAAGAAAAACAATCAAAAAGTTACAAAACAATAAGACACAACTACTAAAAGAAGTATAAAGAGTACAGACTTTAAAAAGACTTAAAAAGACTACTGTACCAGTGCCTTCTAAACTGTGACTGACAGTGAATAGAACTGAGCTTAATGCTAGACATGACTTGAATGATTTCATTTCTAGATACATCAAGCCGACAGATGAATTTATACATAAGATTCCTTATTACTGCATGCAGTGCATTTACACGTGATGAGACGAATAACTCGGAAGCACTGCACCATCGAGGCTTTTTAAGTAAAATTCTTAAAGCATCATTGTAAGCAACCTGTAATTTCTGCATACTTTGTTTCCTATAATTTATCCATAAATGAGCAGTGTATAAAGGTGTACAATAGGTTTTAAAAAGAACCAGTTTCACCTCATCTGAACAAAAACCAAACCTGCGTGCAAGAATATTTGCTTGCATGTAGATTTTGTAGCGTTGTTTGAAAATATCATCATCATCAGTCATTCTATCATTAATAAAATGTCCCAGATATTTAATTTTATCTCTGACAATTAATTCCCTGCCTGCCAATTCAAAGGCAGGGAATTTCATTAACAAATCTTCTTTAGTGCAGCAAATCAGCACACAACTCTTATTTGTATTATATTTTATGTCATTTTCCTCTCCATAAGCAGTACACACTCTAAATAACTCCTGAAGACCAGCACTACTTGGACTGAGAATAACTAGATCATCAGCATACATAAAATGATTCACTAACTTATTCCCTATTAAACACCCAGTTTTACAGGCATTCAGTTGTTTTGACAACTCATCCATATAAAGATTAAATAGAATAGGGGACAATATACTGCCCTGTCTGACACCACTGCTCACACCAGATGGGGATGAATGACTCTTCCCCCATTTCACCAGCATCTTCTGATGTGCGTACCAGTAAATCAGGATATGTGCTAAGTACTTGGGAACCCCCCTGTCAATCATTTTCCTAAACAATATCCTGTGATTAACACAATCAAACGCCTTAGAGGTGATCAAACGGCTTATATCTGCCATAGGAGTTCACTTTTCACTTTTCTTTATCTTGCCTGCTGAAGATGTTTTGGACTTTATTTAAAAAATATTTTTAACGCCACACATGTGATGGATAATGCTTGTTGGAATATTTTAGGAATGCTATCTTCTTGGAACATAAGTCAGTATTATACAGTAATAAGTGACATTCAGCTGTTTGTTTTATGTCATTTAAGCACAGTTCTGGTGCTTAAAAATCATAAAAACCCAGGAGCTTCGGGGGGCATCGCCCCCCTTGCCCCCCCACAGGGGCTCTGCTCCGGACCCCGCTGGGGGACTGCGTCAAGATAATTTCCCCAACCCAAAATCACGTCACTAATATATATATACAGTATATATATATATATATTGTGGTAATGTGAGAATGACGAGACAGAGTTCTCTCTCAAGTCAGCTTTATTCACATCACCAACATCTCACAGAAGAAAGAGGGACATTACAGGGAACTCTCGTCCTTAAATACCAGGACTCTCACAGTTCACAAGTCATTGCATCACACATTCACATTGTATTATAATTGTCAGGAACAATGCATCTCCTCTCTCTGATATCAACCCCCACAGTCTACAATGCATCTACTCCTTAATCCTTTAATAACCCCCACAGTCTCAAGCCTTGCATACCAAAGCTAACATCCTTGCAGCTTCCTATAATCTCTCAGGAAGCTCTGCCTTTGTTCTGGTCTAAAATGTGAGTCACAAAGCAGGTCACATATGTGTGTCCACCACACAAGCCCCCCCAGCATTTTAGAACAAACAAGAGAATAACAACATGCATGCCGTGATAGTATCAATACACATCAGTCCACATGCTGTCTAGGCTTCAGTCTCCTGCCGTATCTGCTGTAGCTGGGATTCCACGTCCCTGCGGCGTCGTCACGCTGGGGGTTTGCCGTCTGGGGGTGGAAACCTTTTGTCAGTCCCTGCGGGTGTTCTGGGGAAACATTACTCTGTGAAGCCCCCCGCGGGGGTCTACCTCGCCGCGGGGCTCTCGCCAACAGCACTTGCTCATCCGCCACCACAAAAGCGGGTTTGAGTCTGTTTATGCCAACTTTCTCTTTCCTACCCCCCAAATCTAGCAAAAACTGCTTGTCCCCTGTTTCTAGCACTCTGAACGGTCCGTCATAAGGCGGTCGCAGCGGGGTTCGATGCGCATCGTGTCTGACAAAAACAAACTCTACGTTCTTCAAAGTTTTAGGCACAAAAACGCGCGGAAAACTGTGGTGCGCGGGGCCGGGCAGCGTGCTTGATTCTATGTTACTCCGCCACAGCTGAGATGGGGAGGCGTCTGGCGCAGGGTTATCTGGGAGAAACTCCCTAGGCAGCCGGAGTGGCTGCGCAAACACGAGCTCCGCTGGGGAGGCTTCCAAGTCCTCTTTAGGCGCAGAACTCAACCCCAATAACACCCACGGTAACTTGTCTACCCAATTTGCATCCGTCAGTGACGCTCTAAGAGCTGCTTTCAATGACCTATGAAAACGTTCGCATAACCCGTTAGCCTGCGGATTGTATGCGGTTGTGCAGTGAATTGTGACACCCAGGCTGCGGGCCATTGTCGACCAAAGCTCGGACACAAATTGAGGGCCTCTGTCGGACGTAATGTCCGACGGAACGCCGAAGCGCGCCACCCAAGCTGTTACAAACGCGCACGCCACCTCCTCGGCCGTGGTTGATTCCAGCGGGACAACTTCAGGCCAGTGTGTGGTGCAGTCCACCATTGTCAGAAGGTGTGTGCACCCTTGTGACAGCGGGAGGGGGCCCACGAGGTCCACATGAACGTGATCGAACCTCTTGGCCGGAATGTGAAACGGCTCCAATGGAGCCCTTGTGTGCCTGTGTACTTTGGCTCGTTGACACGCCGTGCAGGCTGCTGCCCACTCTTTAACCTGTTTGCGAAGGCTCGGCCACACAAATTTCTCTCCTACCATTTTGACCGACACGCACACTCCCGGGTGCGCCAAAGAATGAATCGAGTCAAAAACGCGGCGGCGCCACACGGCCTTTACTACTGGACGCGGCCGTCCGGTGGAGACATCGCAGATTGGGGGGCCTACCGTCTTGCAGCACTCTGCTCTCCAGCCTTAACCCTGTTGGTCCAGACTGAAGCGCGCGCACATCCGCATCACTAACCTGCTCCGCGGCCGTGGCTGCGTAATCTACTCCTACGCTGACTGGGGCCACCACAGCCCGCGAGAGGCAATCTGCCACTACATTCAGTTTGCCCGCCACATGCTGAATATCAGTGGTAAACTCTGATATCGCGGCTAGCTGTCTCTGTTGCCGGCCTGACCACGGTTCGGAAACTTTGGCCATCGCGAATGTTAGCGGTTTGTGGTCAACAAACGCGGTGAAAGAGTGTCCTTCTAGCCAGAACTGAAAGTGGCGGATGGCCAAATGGAGAGCCAGCAGCTCCCTGTCGAACGCGCTGTATTTACGTTCGCTATTGCGCAAGGTCCTGCTGAAAAATGCGAGGGGCTGCCAAATCCCGGCTACATGTTGCTCCACGACCGCCCCTATGGCCACATCTGACGCGTCAGTGGTGAGCGCTATGCGGGCCGTTGGGTCTGGGTGTGCCAACAACGCAGCCTTTGCCAAGGCTGCTTTCACCTCCGAGAACGCTTGGTCCCGCTCCGGGGACCACTCGACCTTATCTGCGGGTTTCTTTTTTTTGAGCGCGGCATACAGCGGATGCATGAGTTGCGCCGCGTGGGGGAGAAAACGGTTATAAAAATTCACCATTCCCAAAAACTCCTGCAACGCCCTGACCGTCTGCGGCCGGGGAAAATCTGCCACCGCGCGCACTTTGTCAGGAAGCGGAACTTGTCCTTCGGGGGAGACGCGGTGTCCTAAAAAATCGATCTGCGCCACCCCGAACTGACACTTCGCTGGGTTGATTATTAACCCGTGATCTCCCAACCTTTGGAAAACTGTGGCCAGGTATTTTTCGTGTTCGTCTTCGGACGCGCTGGCTACCAAAATATCGTCCAAGTAGAGGAACACGAAAGGGAGATCGCGAAGCACCGCGTCCATCATGCGTTGGAACGTCTGAGCAGCCCCTTTAAGTCCGAATGGCATGCGTAAAAACTCGAATAGGCCAAACGGAGTTATTACTGCTGTTTTGGGTATGTTCTCAGCGCGCACTGGGACTTGGTGGTAACCGCGGACCAAGTCTATTTTTAAAAAAAATGCGCGCCCCTGCCAAATGAACAGAAAAATCTTGGATATGCGGAATTGGGTAGCGGTCGTGCGCTGTAGCGTTGTTTAACCTGCGGAAATCCCCGCAAGGTCGCCACGATCCGTCAGCTTTCGGGACCATGTGTAGCGGGGAAGCCCAAGGACTGTTTGAACGCCTGATAATGCCCAACCTCTCCAGGTTGGCAAACTCCTCGCACGCTATGGCCAGTTTAACTGCGTCCAAACGCTGAGCTTTTGCAAAAACGGGCGGTCCGGTAGTGGTAATAAAATGTTCCACCCCGTGTTTAGCGACTGTCGCCGAAAATGTGGGGACCGTGAGTGCTGGGAACTGAGTGAGCAGTGTGTGGAACTTACCGCTTGCAGCTGTGACGTTGGCTTGTGCTGTTGGCGGGGCCACTCGCGCTGTACAGTGGATAGAATCAAAAGTGCATTAACCAGGCGCCTGTTAGCGAGATCAACCAACAAACCATGTGAACACAAAAAATCAGCCCCCAACATATTGAAATTCACTGCTGCTACAATAAAAGTCCACTCAAATGTATGGCCGTGTAGAGACAGAAGCAGAGTCTTCTCACCAAAGGTCTTAATCTCCGAGCCGTTCGCTGCTGTCACCCGGGGACCTCCGGAACCTGCTAGTCTGTCCGCGTAGGAAGGTGTGATGAAACTCAACTGGGAGCCTGTGTCCACAAGGAACTGTCTCCCCGAGCGTGCGTCCAACAAGTAGAGCAGCTTGTTCTCCTCCCCGAGGGCCGCGGCTGCTACCGACCCCCGGTCTTGGTGTTTCCCGAACGCCTGAACTGGCACGGTGGTACACATTTGCGTGCCCTCTCTGCGAAATGGCGATGGTAGAAACAAAGGGACGTCTGATCCGCGTTCCCTGGCCCCTGCCGCCGCCGTCGTCGGTGAGTCTGGTACTGCTGCCTCTGGCCCCCTGTCATCTCCTGTCGTCGCGCCGAGTTCCACTGCAGCGGCCGTGGCCGCGCGCCGCTTGGTGGCGTTGACAATTCCGTTGGGCCAACAGTGGCGAACTGGCCAGGGTCGCTCTCGCTGCTGACGGTAGCGTCCTGAGGAAAAGGTGGGTGAAAATGAAGTGATCGTCGTCAGAGTCTTTCAACCTCAGCAACTTCTCCATCAGGTTTGTGGGCATGTCATTTTCCAACTCCGTCAGCGCCAGGAGCCTCTCTGCTCGCTCCTCCACCGAGGGGGTGAATTGCTGGATGAGTGCAGCCTTCAGCGTGCCGTATTTGTCGCTGTCCGGCGGCTGGTCGATCAGGCTCTCCGCATGCTGGGCCGTGTTGTTGTCCAGTTTTGCGTGGTAGAATTTTGTGGCGTCTACCGATATCCCCCGGAGGTTGAACTGTGCCTCAACCGCATTGAACCAGGAGCGCGGATTGTTCTGCCAGAAGTCCGGTAGCTGGACTGTAGCGGCATTCGCTTGGCTGGGGGCTCCTGACAAGGCTGGCCCGGGGGAATTCTCCTCTTGCATGATACGTCTTGGGTCACCAGTGTGGTAATGTGAGAATGACGAGACAGAGTTCTCTCTCAAGTCAGCTTTATTCACATCACCAACATCTCACAGAAGAAAGAGGGACATTACAGGGAACTCTCGTCCTTAAATACCAGGACTCTCACAGTTCACAAGTCATTGCATCACACATTCACATTGTATTATAATTGTCAGGAACAATGCATCTCCCCTCTCTGATATCAACCCCCACAGTCTACAATGCATCTACTCCTTAATCCTTTAATAACCCCCACAGTCTCAAGCCTTGCATACCAAAGCTAACATCCTTGCAGCTTCCTGTAATCTCTCAGGAAGCTCTGCCATTGTTCTGGTCTAAAATGTGAGTCACAAATCAGGTCACATATGTGTGTCCACCACAATATACAGTTAGGCCCAGAAATATTTGGACAGTGACACAAGTTTTGTTATTTTAGCTGTTTACGAAAACATATTCAGGATACAATTATATAATCAATACGGGCTTAAAGTGCAGACTCTCAGCTGTAATTTGAGAGTATTCACATCCAAATTGGAGCAAGGGTTTAGGAATTACAGCTCTTTAATACGTAGCCGCCTCTTTTTCAAGGGACCAAAAGTAATTGGACAATTGACTCAGAAGGCTGCAAAAAAATAACAAGGCTGCATGGGCTCTTCCCTCATTAACCTGTCATCAATTAAGCAGTTAAAAGGTCTGGAGTTGATTCCAGGTGTGGCGTTTGCATTTGGAAGCTGTTGCTGTGAACACACAACATGCGGTCAAAGGAGCTCTCAATGGAGGTGAAACAGACCATCCTGAGGCTGAAAAAAAAGAAGAAATCCATCAGAGAGATAGCAGAAATGTTAGGAGTGGTCAAATCAACAGTTTGGTACAGTCTGAGAAAAAAAGAGTGCACTGGTGAGCTTGGGAACTCAAAAAGGCCTGGACGTCCACGGAAGACCACAGTGGTGGATGATCGCAGAATCCCTTCACAACATCCACTCAAGTGAAGAACACTCTCCAGGAAGTAGGTGTATCAGTATCGAAGTCTACCATAAAGAGAAGACTTCATGAGAGTAAATACAAAGGATTCACCACAAGGTGCAAACCATTAATCAGCCTCAAAAATAGAAAGGCCAGAATTGACTTTGCCAAAAAACACCTGAAGAAGCCAGCCCAGTTCTGGAACAGCATTCTTTGGACAGATGAGACTAAGATCAACCTGTAGCAGAATGATGGGATGAAGAAAGTTTGGAGAAGAATTGGAACAGCTCATGATCCAAAGCACACCACATCTTCTGTAAAACATGGTGGAGGCAGTGTGATGGCATGGGCATGCATGGCTTCCAATGGCACTGGGTCACCTGTGTTTATTGATGATGTGACAAAAGACAGAAGCAGCCGGATGAATTCTGAAGTGTATAGGGATATACTTTCTGCTCAGATTCAGCCAAATGCAGCAAAGTTGATTGGACGGCGCTTCACAGTACAGATGGACAATGATCCAAAACATACTGCAAAAGCAACCCAGGAGTTTTTTAAAGCAACGAAGTGGAATATTCTGCAATGGCCGAGTCGATCACCAGATCTCAACCCAGTCAAGCATGCATTTCACTTGCACAAGACAAAACTTAAGGCAGAAAGACCCACAAACAAGCAACAACTGAAGACAGCTGCAGTAAAGGCCTGGCAAAGCATCACAAAGGAGGAACCCCAACATTTGGTGATGTCCATGGGTTCCAGACTTCAGGCAGTCATTGCCTGCAAAGGATTCTCAACAAAATATTGAAAAGTAACATTTTACTTAGGGTTATGTTTATTTGTCCAATTACTTTTGAGCCCCTGAAATGAGGAGTGTTTGTATAAAAATAGCTACAATTCCTACATGTTTAATCATATATTTTTGTTCAACCCCTTGAATTAAACCTTAAAGTCTGCACTTCAATTCCGTTGTAGTTGTTTCATTTCAAATCCAATGTGGTGGCATGCAGAGCCCAAATCATGAAGATTGTGTCACTGTCCAAATATTTCTGGGCCTAACTGTGTGTTTATATATATATATATATATATTTTTTTTTTCTTTTTAAAATTCCCCCATCTCTCCATTTCTCTTTCATCCATGCATGTCTGAAGTGAGTTTCAGTCTGAAAACATCTGCTTCCACTAGCATTTCAATCAACATTTGCCATTGGAGCTTAATTTAGGCCAACTTAGGTGAACTCTGCATAACTTAGCCCAGCGCTCAGGAACTTTTACAAACTTAGCACTGCTTTCACCAACATTTTTTTCCAAACATCAGCAAATTTTCAGCATGCTGAAAATTTTCAAGGAATACAACTTTTGCCAGCAGAGCCAGACATTTGCTAAAACATCAGTAAAAGTTGATCCAAACGTTCTAGTGTGAATCCACCCAAAAAAGCAGGTCCAGAATGGCAGGAGGCCTCCACAAACACTGATCTTTATATTAGCGTTGCCGAACGCTGATGTCAGCTGACCTGTGCTGAGTATTTGTTTGCTTAAGTTAACCTAAGTTGACAACAGTACACGTACGCTAGCCCAGTATGACATCAAATAAAGAAAGAGGATGGCTGAGAAACATAAATGTGTGGAGGACCCCGTGGAGTTAAAAAAGAAAAAAGGCAATATATTGACTGTTACCTGAACTATGGATTTATAGAAGCACAAGACTCTTCGGCCAGAATGTGTTATTTGTGGTGAAAAGCTAGCTAATGACAGCACGAAGTCCAGCAAACTGAGACGGCATCAGGAGACTCGACACTGAGAGACCATTGGTGCAAGTGAGGACTTTTTTGAGAGGAAACGGCACCTGACGCATTCAAGGAGACACGGGGATATCAGAAAATCCTTTGAACGGGCAGGTAATGATTTACTCAGAGCCACTGAAGCATCATTCGACTGCGCTGCTCATTGCGAAGGCAAAAAAGCCGCACAATGTTGGTGAGCAGCTGATCAGGCCCGCATGCCTAAAAATCGTGGAGAAAATGTGTGGAGCACAAGCCGTTGATAAAGTCAGGAATGTGCACCAAACAAGCGGATGCAGGGACCCGAATCGAACGTCCTACAGTGCAAAGACACACTGGACGCTTTTGTGCGAAAACTGGAGTACAGGGTCACTAAAATGTCAAAAGGGGAATTGCAGCAGTTTTCACTTCTGCAGAAGCAGTCTGGTGGCACTGTGCGTGCATTTTTACGCACGGACTTCATGCGCCACATGAACCTGCTATGTGACGAGATGAGGAGTCACTTTGCCGACATCAACTAATATTTATCCAAGGAAGCATGGGTGATGGACCCCTACATTTTCAATTACAAGGATGATGAATACTTGGGTTGTGAAGATGAGCTATGTGACCTTCAATCTGATTCAGTGTCAAAAAAATATTTCCAGGAAAACGGACACAAAAAGTTTTGGCTCGTCATAGGACACACTGTCACTCCTACACTGGCCAAACACGCAATCAAGGGGGTCATTCTTCCTTTTGGTACTACATACCTGTCTGGGGCAGCTTTCAGTGCCCTTCTGACTATAAAAACAAAAGTAAGGAACAGGCTGGATGTCCACCAGGACTTTAGACTGGCTATCACCACTATCACTCCAAACATCGCATCCCTGGTCAGAGACATGCAAGCTCAAGGTACACATTAATATTCTTTTTTTGAATCAACAGACTGGAGAGAGTAAAAAGCAAAGAATCATTGACTTATTTTTTGCAATGTTAATTGATGGGTAGTGTTACGAGATTGAGCAGTCAAGGATATTTGTTCTTTGTGTATGACAGGGGTGTTTTTAGGCCTACTGGCATTAGGCCCATACTGACTGACTTTTAGGCCTTTACTGACTTATGCTGTTGTGTGTGTATACCCACTATTTTGACTGTTAGAAATTTTTGCTTTCACAAGGGACATGTTCTTGTTAACATTTCTGTTTCATACGTACTGACAATGAACAAGGCAGACTCAGGACTGCCTTCTGGTGTCAAAAAGGCCATGTTTAAAAGTAATGGTGTCTAAAACAAAAGGACAAATATTTTAATACCATCACAGTCATTTGCCACATTTATTTTTTGTCTGTGTGTGATACACATGTTCATATAATTCAATTTAGTTTAAGTATAAAGGAAAACAAATCTACATTTAGTAAGGGTCAATGGTACATTGTGTGACCTAAAGTGCTCTTCTACGGGCTCTCCTCAGGGGTGTGTGTTGTCACCACTACTCTCCATCCTGTACACAAACATGTGTCGGAGCAGACATGACAACAGACACATTATAAAGTATGCTGATGACTCTGTTATTGTCAGTCTCCTCCAGGATGGTGAGAGTGGCCACGGCCCAGTAGTTGATGATTTTGTTCACTGGTGTGAGGATTCCTACCTGCAGCTGAATACGACAAAAACTAAAGACATGATTATTGACTTTAGGAGGAAAAATCCCAGGCACAAAGTCACCATACTAAAAGGCCAGACCACCGAATGTGTACAATCCTACAAATATCTTTGGACGATTATTGATAGCAATTTAAACTTTGAAGAGAACTGTGAAAGGGTGTGCAAGATGGAGTTTTGCTGTCCCAAAAAGTAGAACCCAGCGCTACATAAACAGCTTTGTCCCTGCTGCTGTCAAAGAGTTGAACAAGCTGTAAAAATATATTGTACATAATTTAGGTACCTATTTATTAACTTCATTTTATATTTACTTATTTTTGTAGGATGTCACTTGGGTTCTAAATATTTTTTTGGGTTTTAGACCTTTGAGTTTTTTAACTTCTTTGACTAGTTTTTAACTTTTAATATGACCCTTCTCTCTTACCTCTGGTTTTTCCCTCATCTCTTCGTCTTTTTATACCCTGATTGATGGAGCCTTGAGTATTTTTATCATGTTTATAGTCAGCTTCATGTGTGCCTGTGTTTGTGTCTATGTTGAATGTAATTTGTGGCTTGTAAATATGGATGTCACCAGACTGCAAAACAAATCTACCTACGGGTACAAATAAAGTAACCTGAACCTGAACCTGATTTCAAAACAAATGGAATATGTTAAGCACAAAACTGATGTTATTTTTTTCCTAAATAAATGTTCTAAAATGACTTAATTCCTCTGGCGTGATTGTGTGGGCTAGGGGGGGCCCGGCACTTCTGTGACACAGGCAGGGGAGGCTCCTGGGAAAAAAGGTTGGGAACCACTGCGCTAGCATAAGTTAGCAAAATTTTGCCAACATTGAATGCAACGCTGGCAAATGCTAGCAGAAGTTTGTAAAAGTTGGTGTGTGCTAGATTTAAAAAAAGAAACCTGCTCACAAACGTAATTTCACCAACATTTGGACTAATTTCTTTGATTTTTCAAAATGTCTGTAAAAGTCGGTCCAAACGCTATACATAACTACACATATAAGCTAAAACAGTTATAATGATGACTGAACAACTCCCATTCCCCAAAGTGCAAGATACAACACTTATGAATGTAACTCATAAAAGTTCACCCAAATAAGTCTGACAAACAAATAAACAAGGGTTCTTAAACAACTGCTAATATTGGATGTCCCATTCATTTTCAATTATTCTGTAATTAATATTCACACAATCAAATAAATCTTTGTCCAGTCCCTTTTGTATTTGTCAAAGTCTAACATGTGATTGCCTACATATAGGCTACACCTCTCTGTATTCCACTTTAAAACACAGCCTACATTTGGACCTCTAAAGCCTAATTGGGCTACCTGTTTTCACACAAGAATACTTGCTTTCTACGGGCGTGCACTAGTACCTTTAAAAACGCGTTCTCTGCCGGTGCACTGTTCCTTCTGTCTCCCTCACTCTCGCACTCTCCTTGACCACTTGCATACAGAGCGGCATCTAGGTTTCAATTAGAGTTCCCTCTGCTGGTGGACTCTTTAATTGCATTTAAGAATGCAGTTCCAAATATGGCAAACGTGATCTAAAAATTGATTTTTGGAAATGGACTGGCGGGCTACAATGGATGAGGGGGGCCACCAGTTTCCCATTCCTGGTCTAGAGACTAAACGAGGGTCGACACAACAGTAGCTGGACTACAGTGGCCATAGGAAAAGGGAAAACTAGAAATGGTTGTTTGGTGCCAACATAAAATGAGTGAGTTGATTGCTAATTAGTAAATTGATCCTTTTGTCCTCTCCCACAAGTAAAAAAAAAATTAACTTCAAATTACGCTTGGGCTACCACCATGTACTCATGTGGTTGTGGGAAACACCTTTTAGTCTGTGTAAGAGACAAAACTAGTTTCATCTTTATTTTAGATGGACGAAAACAGAAAATATAAATTAACTGGAATTGCACAAGATAGTTTTAATTATTAAAACTGCTTCCGGACTTCGGGTCTGGACACCATGGTGATAGCAGCTTAACGCTGAAGCTCCAAGACCCCATCCGTGAAAATACCTTGAAAATCAGATTTGACGGATTTTTGGAAGAGTGAAAATCAGAAGACAAAGTCATTATGCCTAAAGGAAAGCAGAAGAGATCGACATTTGCCAGGCCAAGACGTGCATCGGCCGGAGAATCTGACCCGGAGGACATCCACTCGGAAACAGAGGAACTGAATGAGGCTAGCAACACGGTTAGCTTAAAAACGATAATTCAAGAATTAAGAGAATTTCGCCGAGCGTGTTGGGCCGAATTTCGTGAAATTAAAGATGAAATAAAAAGGACAAACAGCAGAGTGGACCAGGCTGAGGACCGAATCATGGAAGCAGAGGAAAGAATAAAAGGGCTGGAAGAAACCGTGCTGGATTTACTTAAACGACAGACAAGACTGGAGGCTAAGCTAACCGACCAAGAAGGAAGACTAAAAAGGGCCAACATAAGAATTCATGGTCTGAAAGGAGTCGAGGACGGTTTCACCAAAATGGCTGCATGCGTGGAATCCATACTGAGAGAGAAGTTGGAAATTCCCCAATCCACCGACTTGAAGATAGAAAGGGCGCACCGTTCATTAGCCCCAAGGCCGTCGGCAGAAGCGCCACCACGATCGGTGGTGGTGAAGTTCTTCAACTTCAGAACAAAAGAAGAGGTTGTGAGACTGGCTTGGCAGAAAAAAGGATTTATGCACCAAGAAAAAAAAGTTTTTGTGGAGCACGACTACGCCCCGGAGGTCCTTAAAAAGCGTCGGGAATACAATGACGCTAAAAAGTACTAAGAGAGAAGAAACTGCGCTTTCAAACTCCATTTCCGGCGAAGCTGCGGGGTTTTTTTTACAGGGATGAGACGTGTCTCTACAACTCGACGGAAGAAGCAACCAGGGATATGGCGAGAAGAGGGCTTCCGGTAACGGTGTATAAACCCGCAGTAGACCCGATCGAAAGAATCAAGGCTCAAACGTGGTGCACACAGAGACCCTCAAAATCCACGGGCCAGCAGCGGGATACCCAGCGCGAGGGCTATAAGGAAAAACTGAGTGCTTTCAGGAGGGAATAACGATATTTTTAGTCAATCTGCGCATCCAACCCTCCTCCTACAAGGTAACAAACATTAAAGGAGATGCAGAATCAGCAAGTGGTAAAACCTTTCATGGAACAGTCATAATATTAGAAACAAGTAAGTCTTTAAAAAAAAAACAAAAAAAAAACTTGTTGAAATAGAAATGTGACAATGAACCACATGAACTCTCCACACTAACAAATACTGTATTAACGTGATTGTTTGCTGTGACGGTGGTGGGAGGTTGTGCACAATTTCATAGGGTATAGGCATAAAAATAAAAAAAAAAATCATTACAAGTTGGGATTGGGATCTGAAATTCACGTTAAAAACCTGGGACAACTTACAGGGGTAAGAGAGGGCCCTCAACACGTAACAGAGTTTGAGGAATTTCCCTCAGAGCCAACACACCATCAAGGCTCTTCTAAGGTCACTAAAAAGACCTCAGCTCAGGAAGATCTTTTGACAGTTTTTTGTTTTAAAGTTTTATATACTATGTTCTTAATGTTTTTTATGTTCTTAATGTTCTTTCAGTTTCTGAGTAGCATAAAAGAGGGCCACCACACTGTTATACTAAATAAGACAATACAATGGAGAAACAGGGTGTAACCAAAATAATCTCGTATAATGTAAAAGGGATCCTGAATCCAGTTAAAAGATCCAAGATTCTTGGCAAAATGAAAAAAGACAAAGCAGGAATAATATTTTTGCAGGAAACCCACCTAACAGACTTGGAGCACACTAAACTTAATAGACAAGGGTTTAAACTGATCTCTTCATCCTCATATAAGTCAGGGAGGAGGAGGGGAGTAGCGACATTGATCTCAACCAAAATGATGTTTAAAAAAAATTCAGAACACAAAGATAAAGAAGGAAGATTTAGCATGGTACTTGGTCGGCTAGAGGGAGAAGATATCACCCTGCTGAATGTATATGCACCTCCAGGAGCTAACTGGAAATTTTATAAAAATGTATTTGACCTAATGATAACTAAAGCCAAAGGTTTAGTGATATGTGGTGGAGACTTCAATCTAAGATTGAACCCATGCTGGGATGCATCAAGTAATTCTCCACATCAAAATAACACTCAAAGTAGAAAAACTCGGATGCTACTAAAAGAAATGGGAATCTGTGTGGAGGGAACTCAACCCCAGTGTAACAGATTATACATTTTACTCAGCACCACATTCATCATACTCAAGGATTGACTATTTTTTTATGTTTAATAGAGACATTGGAAGAGTAAAAACATGTAAAATAGAACTGATGGATCTCTCTGACCACAGTCTGATCTATATGGACTTAAATATCCAAAAATACACAAATAATACATTTTCTTGGAGGTTAAATTCAAATGTGCTGAAAGGACCACTGAAAGATGAATTGGAATCAGATATTCTCAGATATTTGGAAGAAAATGATCATGGAGAAGTATCCCCTTTAATACTGTGGGACGCATGCAAAGCTGTAATAAGGGGAAAGATTATCGCAAAACTGGCATCCCAAAAGAAACTGAGACAAGAAAAACTAATCACATTAGAGTCAGAACTTAAGAAACTAGAAAAAGAGCACAAAGACAACACTCATTCTAATGACTCGCTCAAAATTAAGGAAATTAAAAAACAAATAAACGAGATCTACACAATAGAAATCCAGAAGAAACTTACATTTCTGAAACAAAAATACTATGAAACAGGTAGCAAATTGGCAAAATTACTAGCCTACAAATTGAGGAAACAACAAACGGAGAGAGCAGTCTACAAAATCAGAGACCCAGTATCAAAGGAAATAAAATTTAGAATTCAGGAAATTCTTAAAAGCTTTGAGAATTACTATAAGAACTTATACTCCCTCAAAAAACACAAAAACGCATCCGAAGCCTTCCTAAATACATTAAATCTTCCCCAACTTACTGAGTCACAAAATAAAACACTACTGTCAGAAATACAACCTAAAGAACTAGAAAAAGCAATTATGAAACTTAAAGCTAACAAATCCCCAGGAGCAGATGGCTATACAGCAGAGTGGTACAAAACCTTTAAACGGCAACTATCTCCTCTCCTCCTGAAAACATTTAACTATGTCCTCCACACAGGGGAAATCTCCCCCTCCTGGAGAGAAGGGGTCATTGCAGTCATATCTAAACCTGAAAAGGATAAACTAGACTGCTCCAACTACAGACCAATCAGTGTGTTAAATCAGGACTATGAACTTTTTACCGCTATCCTTGCCAAAAGGTTAGAAAATATACTGACAGACTTAATTCATTTAGACCAAACAGGTTTTATAAGACAAAGACAGACACAAGATAACATTAGACGCACTTTACACATAATTCATCATATTAAAAAATATTAATTTAAATGCAGCCATATTGGGATTAGATGCTGAAAAAGCATTTGATTCAGTTGACTGGTCTTTCCTATATAGAATCTTATCCAGTTTCAATTTTCATAATAACTTCATTAGAACTATCCAGACATTATATAAAAAACTAACAGCTAAAATAAGGATTAACGGTAAATTATCATCATCTTTTGAACTGGAAAGAGGATGTCGTCAGGGCTGCCCCTTGTCTCCACTGCTCTTTGCAATCTTCATAGAACCTCTGAGCCAATGGATAAGACAGCATCAAAAAATTCAAGGTATTACACTTGGTCAGAAGGAACATAAAATAGCATTCTTTGCCGATGACATCTTAATATACCTGGGCAGCCGGACACCTCTTTTCCAGAACTAATCTCAGTTTTTTTCAGAGTATGGAGAGTTATCGGGGTACGAATTAAACATGCATAAAACCCAAATTTTAACATTCAACTATGATCCAAATCAATATTTACTAAGCAAACTCAAAACTAACTGGGAGATGGAATCTATGAAATATCTGGGGGTCAATATCCCGAAACAACTCAACAAAATTATAACACTAAACTGTGATCCACTGATGGCAAAAATAAAATCTGATCTAGCAAGATGGAATATGATACCATTCTTGGGTACTGCACAAAGAATTGAAGCAGTCAAAATGAATATACTTCCACGTCTTCTATACCTTTTCCAAACAATACCGGTAGAACCTCTCAAAAAAATATGGCAAGAACTGGACAGAAGGATCTCAAGATTCATATGGCAGGGTAAGAGACCAAGAATCAGGTATAGAACCCTACAGCTAAACAAAGACAAAGGTGGGCTCGCGCTGCCAAATATCAGAGACTATTTTAAAGCCGCACAAATTAAAACTTCAGTAGAGATATGTAACCCAGTCTACACTGCACAATGGAAGGAGATGGAATGCCAAATAACAAGTGACATTCCCCTACAGGCGATAATAGGGAACAATGCCTTACCTAAACTTTTGAATAACACTAACCCGTGGATAGAGACCCCGCTAAAAATTTGGTTTAAGATAGAGAGAATCAAACTAAAGAACCCTATCGATTATTGCAATGGATTTCCTATGATCAGGACTTTACTCCTAATAAAAGACACTAGATTTAAAAAGTGGAAAGAGAACGGACTGAAAAAATATTACGATTTTTTTTAAAGGGCAAATTTTAAGAAGATTTGAAGATTTGAAAAAACAAGGTCTAGTAAATCAAAACCTTTACAGGTTCTTTCAGCTTAGACACCACATAAACAAAAGACTTAAAAAGGAGGATTTGGAAACTGCCCAGTCAGGTGCTCTGAAGATTTTCTTAATGGCATATAAAGGGATCCCAGGGATCAGATACATTTCTAAAATATACCATGGTCTTCAAGACTTAAAAGGAGACAACACATCGTATATAAACGAGAGATGGGGAAAAAGAGGGGAATTTCACTTTACAACTGGAAATATGGGAAAAGCTAAATAAACAACAATGGAAAAGTTCTTCATCCCTGCAGTGGAGAGAATTTGGATGGAAAAATTTGGTAAGATTTTTCAGAACACCTGCACAAAACAAATTTACTCGTAAGAGGTTGAATTGTTGGCGCTTGTGTGGTGAAGAGACTGCAAATCATTTTCATGTGTTTTGGTCATGCCCAGTTATCCACCGATATTGGACCAATGTACAGACAATATTGGGGAAAATATTCAAAGTAACAGTTCCCTTTTCTTTTGTAACTTTGTATTTGGGTTTACTACCGGAATCACTGGAAAGACGAGGGGAAAAATACTTATTCACTGTTTTAATATTGGCAAGTAAAAAAGCTCTAACAAAAAAATGGATGTTGAAAGACTGTCCTACACCTGAAGATTGGATTAACGTGATTCAGGACATTTATTCGATGGAAAAGTTGACATTTGCACTAAGACAGGACATGGATGGGTTCTTGAACTTTTGGCAACCCTGGAACGCATATGTGTCTTCCATCAGATCTAATCTTTGACAAATACCATTTCAATAATGGCACCTCTCTGTGCTCCAACGCTACTCAGATGCTCTTTTATTTTTCTGCTCTTTTGTTTTTTGTTTTTTTTCCTGGTTTTTTTTTGTTTTCTTTTTTGTTTTTTGTTCTTCTTTTAATTTCTTTTTCTTTCACTTAAAAAAAGGGTGTTGTAATAATTTTTTTCCAATGTTGTCAAAAAACAAAAAAAGGGGGAATATGTGATGAAAATGTAAACAATGCAATGCTGTAATGACGTGTACCCTTTACAAAAACTTAAATAATAAAAAAAAACTGCTTCCAGTTTCACTTGTTTTTGGTTTGTTTTTTAAGCATTCTCAGGGAAGAGAGCTTGTACATTTAATGTGTTTTGTGTTCCTTGTTATAATGCTTTGAATATTTTACCCTGTAGAATGTTGAGAAAAGACAAGGAGGAAGTGGAGGCCATCAAACATGCCAAAGCCCTGGAGGCAGAGAAGGCCATGTACTCTGTAAGATGAACTTCACTTAGGAAGTTGTTAGATATTTTGTTTACAGCTTTTTTAATTTATGTATTTGTTGTTGTCTTATAGGGCCGCCGCTCTCGTAGGCAAAGGAGAGAATTCAGAGAGAAGAGGCTCAAAGGTAGACAAATCAGCCCACCAAGGTAAATTTGGCAGTATTTTTTCACTGTTAGAAGCCCATTTTCCCTCAGCAAATGCATATTTATTCATCCTGCCCTAATTTTAGCTATGCCAGGAGAGACAGTCCAACTTATGATCCCTATAAACGGTAAGCTATCCCTCCATTTGTCCTTTTTCGTTTCCTGATCTTGGCCATTTTTTTTTTTTTTTAATTCTTGTCCTGATCTCTCTCAGACCAGAATCAGAGTCCAGCTCTGAGTCCCGGTCCCGGTCTCGTTCTCCTGGTCCAGAGAAGATCACCTTCATCACCAGCTTTGGTGGGAGCGATGACGAAGCAGCAGCAACGGCACAAGCAGCTGCTCCTCATTCTGGCCGTGCCCCCTCCAACTTGCAGCACTCTGCAGGTCATAGCAGGGGCTCCCGGTCGGTAACTTTCCCTCTTCCTGGTCTTTGTCATTCCTCTTGCAGTCATTTGTGTTTATTGAAATGACCAAAGCTGAAAGAATGCTGATTGATTTTCATCGGTGAGGTGGATCCTTTTTCAAAGTGTCAGTAAATGAGTGACTTATACAGCCTGTTTAACTGTGCATGTGCAAGGAGAAAAAATTCTGTAATTGGGTAGTTTTTAACACATAAATGCAATGCAAGACTGTACAAAAAACATACATGGTTAATTTAAATTATACACAAAATATCTATTTTGTTAAAAAAGCAGAAAATTCCTAAAGTGAGGGTAGGTGTTGGGTGGTATTTTTACTGACACGTTCTGTTTGTGTTTGTTCAGGAGACGAAGGTCATCATCCAGTCGTTCCCTTTCCTCCCGCTCATCATCTCGTTCATTCTCTCGCTCATCTTCTCGCTCACGCCGAGTCCGACGAGGACGTGGAGGAAGGGATGGCCGTCACTCCTGGAGTCGGTCTCGTTCAAGGAGGCGTACCAGATCTCATTCCCGAGGAAGAGGAGCAATCGGTGGTTCCGGATCCTGGAGGAGACGTGATCGGTCATGTTCACGGTCCAATGACAGAGGACGGGACAGGGAACGGGAGAGAGACAGGGACAGCTACAGAGACAAGGACAGGAGAAGATACTCAGAACGCAGACGAACAAGGTCTGACAATTCTCATAAACTGTATTTTAACTATCCTTTAATGTCACATGGCAGTGACTGAAGCCCTTGTCTTTTCCATCAGGTCCCACTCGACCTCACGATACGGTGGCAGCTCGAGACGAGGTGGCCGGGGCAGTGGAGGGCATCGTCGGGGAGACAGTGGCAGTCGTAGTCCCTCTCGGTCTCCCAGCCGCCAACGCCACAGTCCCTCCCCTTCTCACAGAGTGACCCAATCTGCATCTACTACAGTCTCTGACAAACTAAGAAAGTAAGCAGACTGCGTAAAGGAAGCATGACCTGTATATATTGTCTAAAGCAATGTTGGTCAGCCCTCTGTAGTTCCATAAGTCATCAGCTGATAATATGTAAACGTTAATTGTCAATAGACTGATGGTCCGCATACACTTCCTCCATTGCCCACCGGGGGGCTGCAACCCACAGTGGCTCCAGAGCTTTAAGGGGTCATTGACAGTCCCTCCGGGATTTTGCTGGTTGTTTTTATGAATGTTGTGGCCCAAAAAGCCTGAATTTGCAGGAGCTTTTTTAAAAAGTTGCTGTGTTTTGAGAGGTTTTTTTTTTTTTTTTTTGCACTAAAAGTTGTGGGAAGAATTACAAATTTTAAAGCAGATGTTTTTTTCCATAGTTTACTGCAGTGATATTCTGTATAACACCACAAGAAAAGCACAGGATTGTCCAAAATTTCCTATTACAGTGATTTGTAAATTAAGCAGAAACTTCTGCTATACAGAAAAACTCTTGTGCAACAGCAAATACAGACTTTAACAATAGCTAAATTGCATTGAATGTATGTTAAAGAATAGAGATCTGGAAATTACTAGCAGCACCTTCATTTGAAAACTCCATAACCGCAGCGGTCCCCAACCACTTGGTACCGAGCGCAGAGAAAAAAGAAATAATTCAATCTGTTGCTCTATATTGTCTATTGAAAATAGACAAAATAAAAATATTATAAAATAGAAAAAAATTATTGAATAGTTTCTCTTTCCTTGCCTGACTCCTGCCAGTCTGTCTGTCTGCTGCATCTTGATGCACAGTTGTACCAGAAGGAGGGACTCTCCTTGGTGGCGTGCATTGGTCTGTGTCCAGACCAGTGATTCACAGCTTTAAAGCTCATTGACAAGATGTAGTAATGATTTTATCTCTAAAGATGTATAAAATGATCAAATACTGGCTGTCGTGTTAGATTTGCTCGTTTATTTGTGGTTTTACAGTATCTCTCATGCGCGCTTCTGCGAACGGGTGGTTTTCAGGCAGGCAGACATTTTTCAAAACCCAGCACTTCATACACATGGTCAGGACAGAGACTTGGGGAGATGTCCACCGGGGGGCTGGGGGAGACGGAGGAAGGGATGGTGTGCAAAAACTTGTGGGTGAGTGTTTCTTTGAAATCACACACTGTTTTTTGCTGATATATTCCATTAATACTCACTGTAAACACGTAAGTAAGCGTGGTGCAGCGACACATCTGATTGGTTAGACTGAGCATTTAAGCGCCACTCAGGGACAAATTTGATTGGCGAAATTGGCAAAAGTTGACGAGGATTGGCCTAAATTGCTGGAAAGTTGCAGTGATTGGACTAAGTTGCAAGGTCACGCAAAAGACACGATGATGGCTTGATCTTACATGAATTGGCGCGATCTCAACATCACAAAATCCTGGAGGGACTGATTGACTGAAAAATGGTGTGTTTGTAGGTTTTAACTGTCTGAAAGGAGTCTACTGGTCACGTAATTATATTGATATGTGTCTATTGGTCATGTGATAATCGACAAAATATCAAAATACTCACTTATGTTAAAAAAAAAAAAATGCAGCCTTTATCTCATTTTTCTCTCCAAGAAACGTTTTTTTACTCTTCTGGGGTTATTCCTGTACGTCAGGAATTTGGAAATGTCACTAAAAGGTAATCTTGATACCTGCCCACTTGTCTGTTATTGGCCTGCCTAACTGTCTGTCATGTAGACCAGGGGTTCCCAACCTTTTCATCCCACGACCCCCAAAATAACAGTGACAGAGACTGGTGACCCTCACTATCCCCGGAGGTGACTGAAACATAAAAAAAATGTACACACAGGACTCATGCACTAATAAGCGTAAACAAATGCTCTCACCCGACCTACTTATACATCCTTGGAAAAAATTTTGACGAAAGATAGTAAGAGAAAGGTTATTATTTCAGAGTTTTATAACTCATTGACACTATCCTCAAGTGAAAACTCACAGAAAAGACTGAATTATTGGAAAGAAGACCTGCAAACTGAAATTTCAGAGGAACAATGGGAAATGGCTTGTACAGAAGCTCAAACCAAATCAATAAATGTACGTCTTAAATTCATACATTTTAAATGGTTAATGCGGATGTATGTTACACCGGTGGAGTTAAATAGATACAACAAAAACATACCAGATACATGCACAAAATGTATGGAAAGTAAAGGAACCCTATTTCATTGTGTATGGGAATGTAGAAAAATTAGAATGTTTTGGGAAGAGGTGAGGGTAACAATTGAAAAAATAATTTCAAAACAATTCACATTGAACCGTAAACTGTTTTTGTTGGGTCTGTATCCAGAAAAGCATAACTTTAATAAGAATGAAAGAGCATTCATAGACCTCAGTTTGCTTAATGCCAAAAAATGTATTGCACTACTGTGGAAAAAGACTCATAGACCAGATGTGTCTCAGTGGTTAAGACAGATGTTAACAAACCTTCCACTAGAAAGAATAACATACATACTGAAATCAAAGGAAAATGTGTTTGAGAATATATGGAGACCTTTCATTGATTATGTAAAGAAATTAAACATAACTTCTGAAGAAGAAGGTGAATGATGTGTGTGGACCTTGTAAATTCCAAATTGGTGAATGTATAATATGTATACTTATGTAATGGATTACCTAGACTAAACAGAGGAGCATTGTTGATGACTTGCCTTTGTTAGTGGTTGTTGGTGTTTTTAGTACATTTTTTTCTTTTCTTGTAGTTAGTGTTTTTTTTTATTATTTTTAAATTACTTCAGTGTTAGTGTTTGATTGTTTGTGTCATGTTTGTAAAAAAAGGTTCAATAAAAAGTATTGTGGAAAAAAAATAAGCGTAAACAAACACGGGCATAACCACACAAAAGAACAGAAGAGCCTGACAACCATGATAGGATTTTACATATAACAATTTACTAAACGATTAAAGGGCAGACCCAGGACTCGGTGGAGAGACTATGTCTCCCAGCTAGTCTGGGAACGCCTTGGTATCCCCTCTGAAGAGCTGGAGCAGGTGGCTGGGGAGAGGGAAGTCTGGGCTTCTCTGCTTGAACTGCTGCCTCCGCGACCCGGACCTCCGGAAAAGCGGTAGAAGATGGATGGATGGATGGATAAACGATTAAAGCAGAATACATTAAAGTAATTTCCATGTAATTTAGGAGTGAACATTGTTGCTGTCATGCAACAATGTTCTCAGGAGAACAACAGCTCCTGAGATGTAAATATGTGGAAGACGCACAAATACGTGCATTCGTATCTGAGGGATAGCGCTAGCAAGTAATTGCCTTGAGATTCTGCCGTAACCAGAGTAAAAGTATCAATATTGGAGAGTAAACTAGTTTGAAAATGAGACTGCCACTCACCTGCAGACAGAAGGACCAGGAGCTCTGCATCTGAATAGGAATGTTGGTGTTAATTACCCACAAACTCCTGCCACGGACGTGCTAACAAGGCTAGCAGGCTAGCATTGTAAACGACCATCATTCAGGTGAAATTTTGGAGGCAGGGATAATTTTTTCAGGTGAGACCCCCATAGGGTAATGCATACTTAAGCATGACGGTGTTTGGGGCTTTCCACAGCAGGTTGAACACAACTGCGGAAGTTATAATGGCAACTCCGCTCATCTGCAACTCAATCAGATGATGAATTCATATCTATTCGCGTGTTTACATTGATTTAAAATTTAATCATGCTGCATGAAAAATTCGCCTGTTTGCATTTGGTCTGAACGCACCTTAAGGTTGCATATTGTTATATTATTTATAGTCACCTGTTAATAACTTTGATAAGCCAGTTTAGACTTACATCTCTGCTTTTTGGGGGCCAATATCAGCCAATAACTCTTTCCATTGTAGATGTAGATCAGGTCAAGGTAAGTTTTTGTGTGGAGACAATAAAAATATGCATTTCTGCCTATTTGAAAAATGTTCTTTGTCTGATTTTTTAGACGCTTCGCTTGTTTTAATTTACATGATAATTGGAAGAAAGTAAATTGGATAAGCTTCAAATTGGGAATTGGTCTCTAGATAAATTCTTAATTCAGCTTCAATATAATAAAGTCAGCATGACCAGTTTTACCTTATGTTTAACTATATTTTAAATATCTTCTTTCTATTTCTCTTTTTCTCTCCAGGCCTGACAATCCCGGTGGTAAAGAGACGGGAGCTGCCAAAGTCAGTAAGAATTTGATCTAGCTGCGTTTCTTGCTAAAGCCTACGCCTCCCTCATCCCTGACAGGCTGACAGGGTTGTCCACCACACTGGGACGTAGAGAATAAAATGGCCTTATATGTGTTTCCCTTAAAAGTGAAAATGCACTACTGTCACTGCTCTGCTTCTACTCAGTAATTCCCATTACTGCATCTTCCACCAACACTCCCAAATGACTGAACTGATTTGTGAAGCTAACTTTGGGGCAGAGTGTGATGTTTTTATTGTTGTTTATGTTGTTGAGTCTGGGTGGTGAATGCTTGTGTATGTGGGTAACTGTGCAGTTACCTTTATGTATCTGTTTATAGTCTCCATTATGCTGCAGTGCACTGCACTTTCAAAGGTCTTAAGCTGAAGATGTTAAGTTCTTCTTTTTTTGGCCACAACAGGAATCTGTTTTAAGATCAACTCATAGCACATAAGTCCATTTCCTAAAACTTTGGACATTTTCGTTCCAAGAACAAATGAGTGGAAATATTAGCGATTAACATTTTTCTGTTCTGTATTGACTTTTCACACATTTTCCTGGTAAAGCACAGTTTCATTACATCTCAGCAGCCAAACAGAAAAATAGAACAAAAGTTATAATTTGCTTTTTTTTCTGTTGTCAGACTGCAGCGTTGTGACCTGCAGTTTTTCTTGCCTGGCCAGGTCTGAACAGCCTACTGACGGGCGTGTCACTGTCAAAACGCCACTGGCTCTTTCTGAACTTTCTAAACTGGCTGGACCTGAACTTGCTCTTCTTTCACTTTCTGACCCTCGCGCCTTAGTCAACCGTCACTGTCCTTTTTATCTCTGACAGTGTTCATACAGTTCGTGAGGCCTTTGGAATTACCAGCATTCCTGATCTGACTACCTTCAAAATGTGGTTAGAGCTTTGCCTAAGTGACAGAGTAAATGTGACTGAGATTATAACACAAATTATTTTTATGTCTTTATTGAGCACGCCAAATAATTGGTAGAGGCCTGAAAAAGTAACCAAATTCTTACATTTAGTAATTTGTAGGAGCACCTGTAATATCTGAGAAATATGGATCAAATACCATATTTTGTGTTTCACTGGTATTTTTTTGTTGTTGTTTTAAATGCTCGTTATTTGGACTATGGACAAGGTGTAATTCTTGGAAAATTTTGATTTTTTTTTTTTTTTAGATTTACCTGTTCTTTTCCCTTCTGCATTTGTTTACTGAAACTTAGCTGTTGTAAGAATGTCAGATATTGTTATTTAAAAGAATTGATAACCCAATCTCACTATTCTATTAACAATGTCAACTCATTTGAGCAGCTGGCCAGAGATCTTAGTAGTTTTGCTGAATCATTGTGTTGAATAAAGACATGAAAAGTTTAATTCATTGAGATCAGACCACATTTTACCAGCTGTCAGTGCTGAAATCCTGCTAATTCTAAACTGTATTTTGTAACTATGTGTGATAACGTTATGTAAAGGTTCCTTCTACAAGACCCTTGTGTGCTTCTAAACTATCCCCTAGCAGTAATTTGCCTCTACACACACACAGAGATCCAGCATGCTCAGTCAGGGAGCCTGTTGGCTCGACAAACATCTCTTTTAATCTGTCACCTTTTTATCTCCACCAGATACTGTACATAAAGGTGATAGTTTTGTCTGTAACAGCTAGGTAGCTTTGATCTCTCTCTCTCTCCAACACACACAAACATCTTTGTCAGGTTGTGAAAAGCTGTTCTAACACTTTGGTGTCACCTGCAGCCAAAGATGACCCCTCAGGAGCGTTTAAAGCTACGAATGCAGAAGGCACTCAACAAGCAATGTGAGTACAGTAGACAAGCATACACGTATATAAACTCCTAAATAATAGTTTGGAAACATTATTTCAGTCAGTTATTTCTCCCCTTCAATAATACCAATTTGTATTGTATTTTATATCGTTGGAAAACCTGATTAGTCACCTTTAAAATGAGGTACAGCTTGTAAGGATTGTGCATTTATTGTGAGACAATAAAACCCTGGATTTATTTAATGCAAACACCAAGGAAGCTTACACCTCATCACCCGTCCCCTGCCTTGGTAGATCTATTCAATTCAACTTTATTTATATAGCGCCATTTCACAACAACAGTCATCTCATGGCACTTTCAACTGTAGGGGAAACCTCCACAATTGCAGAAAGACCCCAGCAATCAGGCGATCCCCTGTGAGCAAGTGCTTGGTGAAAATGGAGAGGAAAAACTCCCTTTTAACAGGAGGAAACCTCCAGCAGAACCAGGCTCAGGGAGGGGCAGTCATCTGCTGCGACTGGCTGGGGGGTGAGGCGATAGAGAAGATGAAAAGAACAGACATGTAGAGAGCAAACAGCACGATGGGGACTCAGTCTATGGGAGAGAACAAACAGATGTTAATGACTAGCAAAAAAAAAAAAAAAATTCATTGAGAGTGGTTGTCTCTCTCTCTCTGTGTTGGCCCTGCGATGGACTGGCGATCTGTCCAGGGTGTACCCTGCCTCTCGCCCAAAGATGCTGGGATAGGCTCCAGCCCCCCCGCGACCCGAAAAGGATTAAGCGGAAGAAGATGAATGAATGAGAGTGAAGAAAGGAGTGAAGCCCAGTGCATTATTGAAGGTCCCCCAGCTGTCTAAACCTATTAGCAGCATAACTAAGGGAGGGTTCAGAGACACATGATCCCTCCCTAATTGTAGGCTATATCAAAAAGGAAGGTTTTAACCCTATTCTTAAAAACAGAGATCGAGTCTGACTTCCGAATCCAGATTGGCAGCTGGTTCCACAGGAGAGGAGCTTGATAACTGAAGGCTCTGCCTCCCATTGTACTTTTGGAGATTCTAGGTATTACAAGTAATCCAGCATTTTGGGAGTGTAATGCTCTGTTAGGATAATAGGGTAGTATCAGATCTTTTAAATAAAAAGGGGCCCAATTGTTTAGAGCTTTGAAAGTGAGAAGAAGGATTTTAAACTTAATTCTAAACTCTATGGGAAGCCAATGAAGGGAGGCCAAAACCGGAGAGATATGATCTCTCTTTCTAGTAGCTGTTAAAACTCTTGCTGCAGCATTTTGGATCAACTGAAGACTTTTTAAAGATGTTTTAGGACAACCTGATAATAAAGCGTTACAATAATCTAATCTAGAGCTAACAAAAGCGTGGATCAGTTTCTCAGCATCACTCTGAGACAAGATGCTCCTAATATTTGGCAGTATTACGCAAATGATAGAAGGCAGTCTTAGAAACGAATTTAATATGTGAATTGAAAAACAGATCTTGATCAAAAATAACTCCAAGGTTCCTTACAGAGCTATTAAGAGAAAGAGTAACCACATCCAAACTAAAAGTTTGATTTGGAAAGGTATTTCTAAGGTTTTTTGGACCAACAAGAATGACTTTAGTCTTATCTGAATTTAATAGCAGGAAATTACAAGTCATCCAAGCTTTGATTTCCTTAAGACAGGCTTCTAACTTGGCTAATTGATTACTGTCATCTGGCTTCATTGACAGGTATAATTGTGTGTTATCTGCATAACAATGAAAATGTATACAGTGCTTTCTAATAATGTTGCCTAAAGGAAGCATATATAAACTAAAAAGAGTAGGGCCTAGCACAGATCCCTGTAGAACTCCATGACTGAGCTTTGAGTTGAAAGAAAACTCATTATTGACATGAACAAACTGGAACCTATCAGATAAATAAGTTCTAAACCACTGCAACGAAGTTCCATTAAGTCCAACATAGTGTTCTAATCTATCAAGTAGAATATTATGATCGATAGTATCAAAAGCTGCACTAACGTCTAGGACAAGTACAGAAACTAGTCCATTATCAGATGCGATAAGGAGGTCATTAGTGACCATCACTAAGGCTGTTTCAGTACTATGATGGATTCTGAACCCAGATTGAAACTCTTCAAATAAACCATTTCCATGCAAGTGGTCAAATAATTGCGTAGCAACAACTCTTTCTAAAGTTTTTGAAATGAAAGGGAGATTAGAGATTGGCTTCTAGTTAGCTAAAATTCCTGGATCCAGCGTTGGCTTTTTGTGTAAGGGTTTAATGACAGCAGTTTTAAAAGCCTGCGGTACATGGCCTAAAGTTAATGAAGAATTGATTATTTGAAGAATAAAGCTACCAATAAATGGGAAGACTTTTTTAAATAACCTGGTAGGAATAGGGTCTAAAAGACAAGTTGAAGACTTGGATGAGGAAATTATTTTGTCTAACTCTAAAAGGTCAATTGGAGTAAACTCATCCAAACAGATATCAGTTGAAGGAGTTGTAGTAGTTACTGTATTTAAGTTAACGGTGGGAAGAATCTGATTGATTTTATCTCTGATAGATTAAATTTTATTATTGAAAAAGTTCATAAAGTCCTGACTGGTAAGCTCTAAGGGAATGCTAGGATTGACAGAGTCCTGACTGTTTGTCAGCCTGGCTACAGTGCTGAAAAGAAACCTGGGATTATTCTTGTTCTCTTCTATTAATGCAGAGTAATAACTCATTCTAGCTTTTCTAAGAGATTTTTTATAAATTAAAAGATGATTTCTCCAAGCTAAATAGATTTCATCTAAATTAGTGGAGCACCATTTTCTTTCTAATTGACGAGTCTTCTGTTTTAAGCTACGAGCTTCTGTGTTGAACCAAGGAGTTAGAAATCTCTGATTAGACTTTTTCTTTTTAAAGGGGGCCACCAAGTCTAGAGTCTGATGCAGAGAAGCTGTAACTCTATCTACCATGCTATCAATTATGGAAGGAGCAAGCTGTCTATAGCTTATTTCCGTTGTGTTGACACATGGCATAGAGGAAACAATCTGCATAAATTAGATAACATCATCTGAGAGGCATCTACTGTAGTAATATTTTTCTTTAGGATCCAAATAGTCAGAAATATTAAAATCAAAGGTTAACAGACAATGGTCTGACAGTACAGGGTTATGAGGAGACACTACCAGATTTTCTATTTCTATGCCATGTCAGAACAAGATCCAACGTATGGTGGAGATCATTTGTAGAATTTCCTACTTTCTGAGAAAACCCCATTGAGTCTAATATTGAAGTAAATGCCATATTAAAGCAATCACTATCTACAGTGGGGCAAAAAAGTATTTAGTCAGCCACCAATTGTGCAAGTTCTCCCACTTAAAAGATGAGAGAGGTCTCCAATTTTCATCATAGGTATACCTCAACTACGAGAGACAAAATGAGAAAAAAAAAATCCAGAAAATCACATTGAAGGATTTTTAATGAATTAATTGGTAAATTCCTCAGTAAAATAAGTACTGTCACCTACAAACAAGCAAGATTTCTGGCTCTCACAGACCTGTAACTTCTTCTTTAAGAGGCTCCTCTGTCCTCCACTCGTTACCTGTATTAATGGCACCTGTTTGAACTCGTTATCAGTAGAAAAGACACCTGTCCACAACCTCAGACAGACTCCAAACTCCACTATGGCCAAGACCAAAGAGCTGTCAAAGGACACCAGAAACAAAATTGTAGACCTGCACCAGGCTGGGAAGACTGAATCTGCAATAGGTAAGCAGCTTGGTGTGAAGAAATCAACTGTGGGAGCAATTATTAGAAAATGGAAGACATACAAGACCACTGATAATCTCCCTCGATCTGGGGCTCCACGCAAGATCTCACCCCGTGGGGTCAAAATTATCATGAGAACGGTGAGCAAAAATCCCAGAACCACATGGGGGGACCTAGTGAATGACCTGCAGAGAGCTGGGACCAAAGTAACAAAGGCTACTCAGAAACACACTACGCCGCCAGGGACTCAAATCCTGCAGTGCCAGACGTGTCCCCCTGCTTAAGCCAGTACATGTCCAGGCCCGTCTGAAGTTTGCTAGAGAGCATTTGGATGATCCAGAAGAGGATTGGGAGAATGTCATATGGTCAGATGAAACCAAAATAGAACTTTTTGGTAAAAACTCAACTTGTCATGTTTGGAGGAGAAAGAACACCATACCTACTGTGAAGCATGGGGGTGGAAACATCATACTTTGGGGCTGTTTTTCTGCAAAGGGACCAGGACGACTGATCCACGTAAAGGAAAGAATTAATGGGGCCATGTATCGTAAGATTTTGAGTGAAAACCTCCTTCCACCAGCAAGGGCACTGAAGATGAAACGTGGCTGGGTCTTTCAGCATGACAATGATCCCAAACACACTGCCCGGGCAACGAAGGAGTGGCTTCGGTCCTGGAGTGGCCTAGCCAGTCTCCAGATCTCAACCCCATAGAAAATCTTTGGAGGGAGTTGAAAGTCTGTGTTGCCCAGCGACAGTCCAAAAACATCACTGCTCTAGAGGAGATCTGCATGGAGGAATGGGCCAAAATACCAGCAACAGTGTGTGAAAACTTACAGAAAACGTTTGACCTCTGTCATTGCCAACAAAGGGTATATAACAAAGTATTGTGATGAACTTTTGTTATTGACCAAATACTTATTTTAAGATAAGATAAGATAAGATAAGCCTTTATTAGTCCCACAACGGGGAAATTCCAGGATTGCAACAGCACAGGGATAGCAACACTCAGAGCAACAATCAGAAGGCAAGAAAAAAAACAAGCAAGCAAGAGCAGCTAATATACATATGTACATATTACTATAAAATATATATATATATATACTGTATATACACACACACAGACACAGTGCAGAGCATTGTTGCTGGATGGAATAAATATATGAATATGTAAACACACAGTGCGGAGCAATGTAGCTAGATGGAATAATATGTAGATATATAAACACACAGTGCGGAGCATTGTAGCTAGATGGAATAAATATATAGATATATAAACATAAACACACCCAGTGCGGAGCATTGTAGCTAGATGGAATAAATATGTAAATATATAAACACACACAGTGCAGAGCATTGTTGCTAGATGGGATGAAACAGCACAACCGTCTACTTAGTTATCCTACATGGTATGATTATGTGCCCATACATATTCTCACTCTCCATAGCGACCGGTATTTTCCTAGTTGTATGCCGGAGGGGACCATTGTGTAAGTCTATTGCATCTTTTGCATTCAAAAAACTATTAGTTTGTTACGTCTTTTTGCTATCTCTGCGAGCAGCCCTGCTTTTACCGAGGAATTTACCAATTAATTCATTAAAAATCCTTCAATGTGATTTTCTGGAATTTTTTTTTTCTTATTTTGTCTCTCATAGTTGAGGTATACCTATGATGAAAATTGGAGACCTCTCTCATCTTTTAAGTAGGAGAACTTGCACAATTGGTGGCTGACTAAATACTTTTTTACCCCACTGTATATCTATATGTATATTAAAGTCCCCTACTATAATTATTCTATCTGATTTCAGCACTAAATCAGCTAAGAATTCGGCAAATTCGGATAAAAACTCTTCAGTAGGTTGATGGAGGACGATAAACTATGACAAATAAAACTGGGTTTTGCCTAAAACTGCTAAAATGCCCAATACTGAGGACCAGGCCCTCAAAGGAATTATAATGTGGTTTTTGCTTTACATTAAAGTGTACCTGTGGTGGTCGTGCAAAAAAAGATATTATATTGAGCCCCTGGCTCACTTTCTAGTTCAATTTCAAGGTAAAATTCAAGTTTAAGGCAATTTGATATAAATCCATTGCTGATCTGCTGGTTCAGCTATGTCAGCAAAACATGGGTACAGCCATACTAGCGGCTACAGAGGCAGAACCACCAGACTGATCAACAGCTTCCTCCCACAAGCTGTCAGGATGCTGAACAGCTGACCCGGAATCTCACATACACACTACTGCACCTATGGACATATTGTATATTATAGTTAGTTATTCTTTTTCCCCAAGTATGTCTCAGGGATGTGTGAATGGATGGGGGGGTGGGAGCTATGTGGGAGTGTGTCTTAATCATGCTGCTTCTTATATGGATGCCAAGAGAAACGCAATTTCATCTTGCCTGCACTACAGTTGTATGTACAGCAATATGACAATAAAGTTTGATTTGATTTGATTTGATTTGATACAGGGACTTCCAGGACGCTTCCTGTGATGTAATTTCGTTGACACCGCGATCTGGATCAGTATTGGCTGAGCCTCGAGTACCCGGATGTGGAGCGGCTTCGGGGATATTCAAATTCAAACGTTTATTTCAAACTCAGGGTTCATATTAAATGCAGAACTGAAACGAGTAGAAAATAAATAAATAAATGTTTAAATTCAGCGAGCCGTCTTTTCTGATCTCAGCTCGTAAAACTGCGATCTGAGTACCCGGATGTGCAGCGGCTTCCAGGATATTCAAATTCAAACGTTTATTTCAAACTCAGGGTTCATATTAAATGCAGAACTGAAATGAGTAGAAAATAAATAAATAAATGTTTAAATTCAGCGAGCCGTCGTTTCTGATCTCAGCTCGTAAATGACGATGATTATAACTGCGATCTGAGTACCCGGATGTGCAGCGGCTTTCGGGATATTCAAATTCAAATTCAAACGTTTATTTCAAACTCGGGGTTCATATTAAATGCAGAACTAAAACGAGTAGAAAATAAATAAATGCTTAAATTCAGCGGGTCGTCTCGTCTGATCTGAGGTCGTTAACAGCCGCAACACGGCAGATAATTCAGCTCCTCCCTCTCCGCTATAAAGAGCAGCAGACAGTCAGCGCGTTGCGTTGTGTGTGAGGACCAAAATTCAAACGTTTATTTCAAACTCAGGGTTCATATTAAATGCAGAACTAAAACGAGTAGAAAATAAATAAATAAATGCTTAAATTCAGCGGGTCCTCTCGTCTGATCTGAGGTCGTTAACAGCCGCAACACGGCAGATAATTCGGCTCCTCCCTCACCGCTATAAAGAGCAGCAGACACTCGGCGCTCTTGTTAAAACAAAAACATACAATGCGATATGGATATCGCAACATGGCGGAATGTAAAGCCTTTGGATGTCTGAATAATAAGCGAAAAAAACAAACATTTTTTTTGTGTACCCAAACCCAGCTCACCTTGTCAGAAGATCGGAGCGGAAACGGGGCACAGACGAATAATTTCAGATGCAATTGCGTTGTGTGTGAGGACCACTTCGTCACTTTAACCCTCAGAAGACCTTTCTGGCTCAAACCTGTAGCCATGTTGGACAAATTCTTCCTCAGAGTCCGACAATTCAGCCATAATAGAATAAAAACACTCACAACAGCACCTTAGTCTCTCATACAGGCGGAGCATTGACTGTTGAGTATCAACGAAGTTACGTCACATCCGCATGTGTCATGGCTGCGCCCACAGTTTTCATTGGCTGCCCATGGCCAAGGTCCTATTTGAATATATGTCTGGTGGTATATGGCTGGCAAAAATTATTTACCAAAATAAGAAATACTTTTTCATAATGTTTTCAAGTCAAATGCATCTTCACGACCACCACAGGTACGCTTTAACTAGTAATTTGGAATGGTAAATTGTTGCTACTCCTCCTCCACGACCAGAACTTCTGGGATTTTGACAGTTTGAATAACCAGAGGGAGTTGATTCATTTAAACCAACATAATCCTCTTGCTCTAACCAAATCTCTGTAAGGGATATTAAATCAATCTGATGATCAATTAACAGATCATGGACTAGCAGAGACTTGGGAGTTAGAGACCTAATATTTAACAAACTGCATTTAATTTTTACATTTTGAGGAGGAACAGAGGCCAAATCATTGAATTTAGAGGCTTCATGTTTAATTTGAGTTATACCAACTTTTGGTTTAGTCACTTTGGGATGCTTATACATTATATTTTTATTTACTTTGGTGGGAGCAGACAATGATTCTCTGATGGGGAAGACAGGGGCTAAGTTGAGGGGTGGCGGATGAAGAGGAGCTGCAGAGAGGCGTGTAAGACTGCGACTCTGCTTGCTGGTCCCATCTCTGAGTTGTCAATGTTTTGGAAATTTGGATAAAAATGATGCCAGATTGTTAGATAAATGAGATGCACCATCCAAAGTGGGGTGGACACTGTCTCATCTAATAAGACCAGGTTTTCCCCAAAATGAGCTCCAATTGTCTATGTAGCCCACGTTGTTTCCAGGACACCACACAGACAGCCAGCGGTTGAAGGATGACGAGCGGCTAAACATGTCATCACTGGTCAGATTGGGGAGGGGCCCAGAGAATACTACAGAGGCAGACATTGTTTTTGCAAAGTCACACACCGATTCCACGTTAAGTTTTGTGACTTCTGACTGCCGGAGTTGGACGTCGTTAATGCTGGCGTGGATAACAATATCACAATCTGATCACAACCTGGTTCACCTTCAGCCTGTGAACAAACCCCTGGTACACAGACAATTTCCTGTTACCCGCACAGTGGGTAACAGTATGGGCCAAGGAGGTGGAGGACGCCCTGAGGAACTGTTTTGAATCCACTGCGTGGGAGCAGCTCTGTAATCCACATGGTGAGGCCATTGACGGCCTCACATACATCATCACAGACTACATTAACTTCTGTCTGGAGAACACTGTACCCACCAAGACCATATGGTGTTTCTCAAACAACAAACCCTGGATCAACCCTGAGATAAAGTCACTGCTGAAGGAGAAGAAAAGGCTCTTCAGGTCGGGAAACAAGGAGGAGCTGAAGTCCGTACAGAGAGAGCTAAGGAGGAAGATCAGAGAGGGGAAGGACAGCTATAGGAAGAAAATGGAGGACAAGCTGCAGCAGAGTGATGTTAGCAGTGTCTGGAGAAGCCTCAAAACCATCTCTGGGCACCAGAATACCTCCTCCCAGGCCACGGTGGGTAGGGAGTGGACAAACAACCTGAACCTGTTCTTTAACAGGTTTGACCACTCCCTCTTCTCTGCCTTTCCACCAACTACTGCTTCCTCCACCTTCAACTCAACCCCCACCCCCCACCCCCCCAGCACACAGCCCCCTTGCCCCAGCCTGACTCACTAAGACCCAGGTGAGAGCTGAGCTGAAGAAGATCAAGGCAAGGAAGGCTGCAGGTCCGGATGGCATCAGCTCAAGGCTCCTCAAGTCCTGTGCAGACCAGCTGTGTGGGATCGTGGAGCACATCTTCAGTTTGAGCCTGAAACTGGGGAGGGTACCACAGCTGTGGAAAACATCCTGTGTAGTACCCGTACTGAAGACTCCGCACCTCAAGGACCTGAAAAGCTACAGACCAGTGGCCCTCACATCACACCTAATGAAGACCCTGGAGAGGCTGCTCCTCGCCCACCTCCGCCCTCTGGTGAGAACAGTGAGGGATCCACTTCAGTTTGCCTACCAGCATGACATCAGGGTGTAGGATGTAGTGTTGTTCCTCCTACATTGTTCCCTGTCCCACCTGGAGAAGCCTGGGAGCACCGTGAGGATCATGTTCTTCAATTTCTCCAGTGCTTTCAACACCACCCAACCAGTGATCCTGAGTGACAAGCTGCTGTGTGCAGGGGTGGACCAGCACCTGTCATTGTGGATCCTGGACTAGCTCACAGACTGACCAGTTTGTGAGAACCCAGGACTGTGTATCTGACACCATCATCTGCAATATGGGGGCCCTCCAGGGAACAGTTCTGGCTCCCTTCTTGTCCACCCTCTACACGGCTGACTTTTCACACAATACACCACACTGCTATCTATAGAAGTTCTCTCATTTCGTGTGCATGCTTGCGGAGCATCATTCCTTCATTTATTTTTTTTAAATTTATTTTTCCTCAGCGTGGTGACATAGTTTCAGGGGTGGCGGTCCGTCATGCGGAAATGTTACCAGCGGAAACCCTGAGCGTGTGGAAGATCCATGGGCAGCTACAACACCTCCTCATGCTGGTCACATTTTGTTGTGGGATGGCATCCTATTCCTCAACCAGGAGTTATTGAAGGTCAACCAGCATGATTGTGTCACTCTCACACGCACGGTACGCCCAAGCTGATCCCACAAGTGTTCAGTTACACCCAGAGGTTGCACTAGACTCTTGTTATGTCATTTTGACAGACAGGCTTGTAAAAATTCCGTCATAATCTATTAATCTGTCATTTTAATTGACTTTAATTAGATCATCCTCAGTGTAATCCGTCAAATGACAGTTTTCAGAATTTTCAGTCATTGCTGAAAAAAAATCCGTCAATGAAGTTCAGTTCAGTTAACGTAACCTCTGATTACACCTGTGACTGGCACACACCTGGTAGCACTCGAAGCTCAAAGAAAAAGTAAATACCAAGAGGAGGCTGTTTCATGGGATTTTGGCAATTTTTTTTTTTTTTTTTTTGGAGGGGGGGTTCTAACCATTTGTTTAGCTGTGCTGTTCATTCCACAGATGAACAATTCTTACAAGTTGTACCTCATTGTAAAGGTGACTAATCAGGCTTTCCAATGATACAAAATACAATACCAGTTGGTATTATTAATGGGGAGAAGTCAATGACTCAAAAAATGTTTGCAACTTTTTTGAGTTTAGTTTGTGTTTTATGTACACTGTTCTACAAAGGCAAAACACAGTAACGGTACACACAATGGAACAATGAAAATGCCTTCAAATACCTCCTATTATACCTCATGAGGTTTCCCCCTTATTTTAGTGGGTAATGTAGGATTTTTGGGACATTTTGTGGTCTGCATAGTCAAAACATCCCAATGTTTGCCTGCACAGGAATTCTACTCTCCCACAGAAACTAGGATTACAGCTGTGCTTGAAACCCTACATTTGGATTTGCTATTCTCAGGACATTATCATGCTAATGCTTAACAGACCTGCCTTCTGGCTAGTTGGGCACGCCCTCTCCTCAGGAAAAGAAGAAGTTTCCACTGGGCCTCAGAACTCGTATACAGTGCAGCTACTTTTTTTTTTTTTTCCACAATATCTTTATTGAACCTTTTTTTTTTTTAACAAACATGATACAAACAATCAAACACTAACACTAAAGTACTACAAAAAAAAAAAAATGCACTAAAAACACCAACAACCACCAACAAAATCAAGTCTTCAACAATGCTCCTCTGTTTAGTCTAGACAATCCAATACATAAGTATACATATTATGTTCACCAGTTTGGAATTTACAAGGTCCACACACATCATTCACCTTCTTCTTCAAGAGTTATGTTTAAATTTTTTACATAATCAATAAAAGGTCTCCATATATTCTCAAACACAATTTCCTTTGATTTTAGTATATATGTTATTCTTTCTAATGGAAGGTTTGTTAACATCTGTCTTAACCACTGAGTCACATCTGGTCTATGAGTCTTTTTCCATAATAGTGCAATACATTTTTTGGCATTAAGCAAACTGAGGTCTATGAATGTTCTTTCACTTTTATTAAAATTATGCTTTTCTGGGTACAGACCCAACAAAAACAGTTTAGGATTCAATATGATTTGTTTTGAGATTATTTTTTCAATTATTACCCTCACCTCTTCCCAAAACATTCTTATTAATCTACATTCCCATAAACAATGAAATAGGGTTCCTTTACTTTCCATGCATTTTGTGCATGTATCTGGTATATTTTTGTTATATCTATTTAACTCCTCCGGTGTAACATACATCCGCATTAACCATTTGAAATGTATCAATTTAAGGCGTGCATTTATTGATTTGGTTTGAGCTTCTGTACAAGCCAATTCCCATTGTTCCTCTGAAATTTCAATTTGCAGATCTTCTTTTGTATCCCTTTTAAATTCCATACTTTAAATACAGCGTCCGCTCTCCCTGGTTTAAAATATTGATTACCCCATATTGGACTAAATTGTGACAATAACTGTGGTTCTTTTAAATAGTTTTTAGCTTCACACCATATTTTGATCATATGCTTTACAAATGGATTTTTAACTTGTTTTTGTAATTTTTTTGCCGAATCTGAGTATATGAATATGGGAAGAGGTAAAGGTAAATTGTATGATTCCATTTCAGTCCAGTGAGGGAGATCATTTGATGAAAAATAATATGTCATAGACCTCAGTTGTGCCGACCAATAATACAACATAAAATTTGGACATTTCAGACCTCCACGATCAAATGGTAAATATAATAAAGACAAACGTAATCTAGCCCTCCTGTTGTTCCATATAAATTCCACTAACTTTTTTTTTTATTCTTGAGAATAGATCTAAAGGTGGTGATAAGGGAATGTATTGAAATAAATAAAGTATTTTAGGTAAAATATTACTTTTAAGTATATTGATTCTCCCGATCATCGACATTGGTAGTGACATCCATCTCTGAGTTAACTCACTGATATCTGACATTAAGGCTTCATAGTTGACACTGGCGACTGATTCTAGCTTAGGCATAATTTGGATTCCTAAATATTTAAACTGATTTACAACATTGAATTGATTTACCTCAGGGGCTGGGTAATTTCTCTGGGTCTCATTTAGCATTAATATTGAAGATTTAGTTTTATTTATTTTATATCCTGATATTTCCCCAAAATTCTTTATTAAATTCAACAAGGTTGGAATTGATTTTTTTAGATTCGACATAAACAAAATTATATCATCGGCGTACAGGGAGATTTTATGTTCTGTTGGTCCAACTTTAATTCCATATATTTGTGAATGTAAACGTATCGCTATCGCTAAAGGTTCAATTGCCATAGTAAACAGTAAAGGTGAAAGTGGACAGCCTTGTCGACATCCTCTATTGATTTTTATTGGTTTTGAAATATTGTTATTTGTTAGGATTTCTGCTGTAGCATTATTGTATATTATTTGAACCCATTTTATGAAATTATTTCCAAGTCCAAACCTTTGTAGGACTTCAAAAAGAAAGGGCCATTCAACTCTATCAAAGGCCTTTTCGGCGTCCAATGATAGGAGAGCTGTATCCGGTGCTTCTTTATTAAAATAAATAATATTAAATAGTCTTCTTACATTATGGAAGCCTTGTCTACCCTTTATAAAGCCATTCTGATCTCGATTAATAATATTTGGTAAAATTTCTTGTATTCGTCTTGCTAAAATTTTACAGATTATCTTAAGGTCGGCGTTTAATAGGCTTATTGGTCTCATATTTTCACATTTATTAGAGGGCTTACCTGGTTTTGGCAGCAGTATAATTAAGGCATTATTTATGTATGATGGTAAATTATTATTTTGAAATGCTTCTAAAACCATTTCCAAAAAAGGTTTTATTAATTTATTCTTAAATTTTTTATAAAGGTCAACTGGAAGACCATCTGGTCCTGCACTTTTTCCTGATTTCATATTATCAATGGCTAGCCCAACTTCTTCTTGACTAATTTTAGACTCCAATATCTCCCTGTTTTCATTTGGAATACACGGTATAGATAGTTCGTTCAAAAACCCATTTAGTTTTGTTAAATCAGGTTCATTTTTGGTATCATATAATTTTTCATAGTAATCTCTAAAGGCTCTATTAATTTCTAAAGGATCTATAACTACCTGTCCATTACTTATAATACTGGTAATTGGTGTTTTAATTTCCAATTGTTTAATCTGCCATGCTAATAATTTTCCTGATTTTTCACCTTGTTCATAAAAAGATTGTTTCAATCTTAGAAGACTCGAGGCAGCTCTATTCGCTGATTTTTTGTCGTATTCAGCTCTCAAAATCAGTAATTCATTCTCCAACCTTGGGTCACTTCCTGCATACACTTTTTCCTGAAGATTTTTTATTTTATGTTCCAATTTAGCTCTCTCCTCTCGAGTCTTCTTAGATTTTGATCCTGTATAACTAATAATATGTCCCCTAATAAAAGCTTTGAAAGCCTCCCACTTTACACATGCTGATGTTTGTGTAGTATTGATGTCAAAGAACTCGTCTATCTGTTTTTCTATATACTTGACAAATTCCTCATCCTGAAGCCATTTATGCTGAAATTGCCATCTACCTGATTCCTTTGTCAATTTTTTATCTACATATATTAGACAACAGGGTGCATGATCAGAGATCACGATGTTATCATAAAAGCAGTTTTGAATCTTGGACCTTAATTCTGTGGAAATCAAAAAATAATCAATACGTGAGAATGTCTTGTAGGTACTGGAATAACAAGAATAGGCTTTAACTTGTGGTTTCATTTCTCTCCATATATCTAACAATCTCAATTCTTTCATAAAATGATTAATAGTCATCCTACATCCAATGTGCGTACAATCCAGTCCTGTTGATCTATCCACACCTGGATTCAATGTACAATTAAAATCCCCTGCTATTATATGTTGCCCTGTAAGTGATGATAAGATGAGAAATAAATTAGCAAAGAACTTCTGATCATCTATATTGGGACCATATAAGTTCACAAGATTTATATTTTCTAATAGCAAAGAACCTTGAATGATTACATATCTTCCAAATTTGTCTCCAATTACATTTTTCACTTGAAAAGGAACTGATTTATGTATGAGAGTCATAACTCCCCTGGCTCGGGATGAAAATGAAGAGGTGAATACACTTCCCTGCCATCTACTCCTAATTCTTTTAACATCCTCCTCTATCAGATGAGTTTCTTGTAAAAACACAATTCTTGAACCCATGTCCTTTATTTTATTCATAACTTGTTTAAGTTTTTTTAAATTTTGTAGACCTCTGCAATTCCATGAAGTTAAATTAAGATTAACACTTTGGTCCATGATCAATAGAGAGTTTAGGATTACCTTGCAGTGTAAACATGCTCATACAGAGAAGCAAAAACATGAGTGGTTGAACATTCATCCTACAAACTACACACAAACAAATTTCCCCTTCCCACACTTGTGGCAAACCCCCCAAAATCAAAAGAAAAATTCTGTCTCCCGATATAGCCATCGACCGTTCCACACCCACGGGGAACAGCCTAAGCCACTCCTTCTTCATCCTCCCAATCACCCTAACTCTACTACTTTTAATGACGTAACATTAACTCTCCTCTGTAGTTTTCCAACTTAACTCCAAAATTTTTAACAACTTTGTACATCATAGTTTTTTTTTTTGTTTGTTTTGTTTTTGTTTTGTTTTTTTAATATATAATACAATCTATATTTTGTAAACTTACTATTTACTTCAAGTCAGTCAGATGCCTGTGCAAATGCTTAATTATTCTACCTTATATTTTGTTCATGCTTAGCTCCCACCAGTCTCTTCTTCTTCTTTGATCTTCTTGATGAACTCCTGCGCCTCCTCTGGGGTCTTGAAGATGTGGGTTCTGCCCTCATACGTGGTCAGCAGTCTCGCAGGATAGATTACACCATGACGAATCCCAAGGTTGCGCAGCTCCTTACGTACGGGATCAAACTGCTTCCTCAATTGCTGGATTCCTGTGGCCAAATCTGGGTAGAACCGCACCTGCTGGTCCTGGTGTTTAATCTCTCCTTTAGCACGTGCAGCGTTGAAGATCTTCATCCTGTCTCTATTGCTAAGAAACTTCATAATTAAGGTCCTCGGCGGTCCCTTATCTCTCCGTGGGCCAACACGATGTGCTTTTTCCAGAACCACTGCTGATTGCAACTCCTCGCTGCCCAGCACCTCCGGAATCCACTTTTCCAGAAAGGAACATACGTCCCGACCTTCTGATTCCTCTGGAAGACCCACCAGCCTCAAATTATTCTGTCTCGACCGAGATTCCAAATCCAAAATATTATCTTCCAGAGATTTATTTTTTTTTTCCAAAGTGCGCACCTTTAATTGAAGACGGGTGACGTCATCTTCAGCACTAGCGAGACGGAGCTCCATCTGCGCCGTTCGTTCTACACAGTCACCCAATTCCTTTCTTATTCCTTCCAACGCTGTCATAATCCCATCAAATCTAGAGGAAAAGTCCGCTCTCATTGAACTCATGGCAGCCATCAGCGCATCTGCGCCATTCCCCGCAGAAATCGCACCGCCGCCAGCCTCCTCCGCCATATATGGAGCCTTGTTTGCTGCGTCACAGACCTGAAAGTCCGTTAATTTGGACTGTTTCGGCGGCTCGCTTTTTCCTTTTCCTGGTTTTCCAGCCTTAGGCTTCGCCGACATATCCTCGCTCAAATGCTGGGATACGTTCTGTCCCAAATGAGAGAGTTATTTGCCGATTTTTTTCTCCAGGAGCAGAGCAGAGCGAGACACGTCCGTCCTACGTGGCAGCCATAACCGGAAGTCCAGTGCAGCTACTTTAGCTAGTAGTTGTAACAGCTGTTTACATTCCTCCTGATGCTAGCATTAGCTTAGCATTTAACCACCTCCAGCACATTGTCAGCAGGCAGTAGAGGGATCACCCCTACGCAGTCCACATTATTGCAGGAGATTTTAACAAAGCATGCTTAAAGACTGTACTTCCCAAATTCCACTAACACATTAAGTGTCCCACAAGAGGGGAAAGAACATTGGATTATGTTTATAGCAACATTAAGCATGTCTTCAGAGCCACCCCCCTCCCTCACCTTGGACAATCAGACCATCTTTCCCTGCTTCTAATACCTGCTTACATCCCCCCTTAGGAAAAGTTCCTCCCCAACCAACCAAATAAATAATTAAAACCTGGCCTGAAAAGGCTCTCCTCCGCCTACAGGACTGCTTTAGCTGCACAGGTTGGAACATCTTTGAACAGCAGGACCTGGACTCCTACACTGAGTCTGTCCTTTTCTACATTAAATGCTGTGTAAAAAAATGTAACAGTCACCAAACACATCCAGCTCTTTCCAAACCAGAAACCCTGGATGACCAGTGAGGTCCAGGCTCTGATTACAGCCTGCAAGTCAGCCTTCAGGCAGAGGGACAGCTCTCTGTACAGCACTGCTAGAGCCAACCTGAGAAGCGGCATAAAATATGCCAAAACGCCTACAGGAGGAAAATGGAGGACTTCTTCACAGACAACAACCCCCGACAGATGTGGAGAGGCATCCAGGCCCTCACCAACTACAGGGGCCAGTGCCCCCCAACATCGAACAGCAGCCTCACTCTGGCAGAGGAGTTTAACAGCTTCTTTGCCCAGTTTGAGCTCACCCGCCCCCCCCCACACACACACACACACACACATAAGTGCATGAGGTGAGGAGGCAACTGAGAGCAGTGAACCCCCGCAGAGCTGTTGGCCCCGACGGCATCCCAGGAGCGATGGTCAAAGCATGTGCAGACCAGCTGGCAGAGATCCTCACCAAGCTGTTCGACCTCTCCTTGATGCACGCCACCGTTCCCTCCTGCCTCAGGGCCTCTACCATCATCCCCATCTCCAAAAGTCCACAATTGACAGCCTGAATGACTACAGACCCATAGCACTCACATCTGTAGTCATGAAGTGTGTTGAGCGACTGGTGTCCCAGGTGTCTTCCTTTGACTCCCAACAGTTCACCGACAGGGAGAACCGGTCCATAGAAGATGCCATCACCACCACACTCCAAAGAGCGCTGAGCCACCTGGAGAACCCAAGGAGCTACGTGAGGATGCTCTTTGTGGACTACAGCTCAGCTTTCAACTCCATCATCTCAGACATCCTGATCAACAAACTCCCCCTCCCCCCACCTGCTCCTGAATAAAAAACTTTTTCACCAACCACCCACAAACAGTCAGACTTGACCCTCACCACTCCTCCACACTGTCTCTCAGCACTGGCTCCCCCAGGGCTGCATGCTAAGGCCTCTATTGTACTCCCTGTATACCTTTGACTGTATTCCAACCCACCCAACCACTGTCATTGTGAAGTACGCGGACGATACCACCTTGGTCAGACTCATCACTGACGACAACGACAAGGCATACAGGGCAGAGGTAGAGAATCTGCTGCAGTGGTGCCAAGCAAACAACCTGAAACTGAATATCCAAAAAACTCATACTGGACTTAAAAAGGACAAGACAGGACAACCCGCCCACCCACCCACCCACCCCTCTCATAAATGGCAGCCACGTGGAAGCTGTCCCCACCTTCAGGTTCCTGGGCACCCACATCTCCTCTGACCTCTCCTGGTCAGTCAACACCAAGGCCCTGGTGAAGAAAGTCCAGCAGCAGCTGCACTCTCTCCATGTCCTGAGGAAGAACAACCTGGATCAGAAGCTGCTACTGACCTTCTACCGCTGCTCAGTGGAGAGAGTGCTCACCTACTGTCTGAGTGTGTGGGCTGCCGGCTCCACGGCTGAGAATAGGAAGGCCATGCAAAGGGTCATCAACACCACCCAAAAAATCATTGGTGGCCCTCTGCCCTCCCTGGAGGACATCTCCAGATCCTCCTGTCTCAGAAAGATCAAGGCCATCACAGCAGACCCCTCACATCCCGCCCACCACCTGTTTGACCTGCTTCCCTTTGGATGACGGTTCAGATCAATCAGGTCCCACACCTCCAGACTGACAAACAAGTTTCTTCCCCTGGGCCATCCGAACTGCAGTCAGAGGCCTCACCCCCCTCCCTCCGAATGCTCACATGCACAGGGGCCTTTCAATTATCATAATAATCCCACCTATCTTTTCACTCCACACTTTCATGTATATTGAACCATCCGTGAAACCACTACCATACCTGTGCATATTTTTCCATAATTCTGGGCTGTTTTATTCAATCGTGTGTTCAATTGTGTGTTCTGGACTTCGCACTTTTATGTACATAGTTTAATCCGTGAAGCCACTACCTTACCTGTCCGTGTATATTTCCAGAATGGTGGGCTATTTTTATTTCAGTCGTGTGTGTAATCATGTGTTCTGGAAGAAGAAGAAAAAGCCATCTCTGTTGTCATTTAGTCCATACAGCCGATCATGTACAGTAGAACTAAATTACATTTCTCCTATCTAGAATGTGAATCACATGTAGAATCAGAGGGATCGCTGCCATGCAAGGTGCCGCCACAAACAACTTCTCCTTCCCCCATTCTATTACACTGAGCACCAAGCTAGAATTTGGGAAGTACCATTTTTATATGGTCTTTGGTATGGCCTGGCTGGGACTTGAACCCCCAACCTCCCGGTTGTGGAACGGGTGCTCTATCAACTAGGCCACCACTCCGGTAACCATGTTTTATCTAATCCTTCTCTCTTTATTGTGCAGTAGCCTGGTGGAGCACCCACAATTTCGTTGTACTGTACAACTGCACAATGACAATAAAACCTATTCTATTCTAGTGGCCTGACCACAGTTTTTTTTTTTTCCACAATATCTTTATTGAACCTTTTTTTTTTTTTTTTTTAACAAACATGATACAAACAATCAAACACTAACACTAAAGTACTACAAAAAAAAAAAAAAATGCACTAAAAACACCAACAACCACCAACAAAATCAAGTCTTCAACAATGCTCCTCTGTTTAGTCTAGACAATCCAATACATAAGTATACATATTATGTTCACCAGTTTGGAATTTACAAGGTCCACACACATCATTCACCTTCTTCTTCAAGAGTTATGTTTAAATTTTTTACATAATCAATAAAAGGTCTCCATATATTCTCAAACACAATTTCCTTTGATTTTAGTATATATGTTATTCTTTCTAATGGAAGGTTTGTTAACATCTGTCTTAACCACTGAGTCACATCTGGTCTATGAGTCTTTTTCCATAATAGTGCAATACATTTTTTGGCATTAAGCAAACTGAGGTCTATGAATGTTCTTTCACTTTTATTAAAATTATGCTTTTCTGGGTACAGACCCAACAAAAACAGTTTAGGATTCAATATGATTTGTTTTGAGATTATTTTTTCAATTGTTACCCTCACCTCTTCCCAAAACATTCTTATTAATCTACATTCCCATAAACAATGAAATAGGGTTCCTTTACTTTCCATGCATTTTGTGCATGTATCTGGTATATTTTTGTTATATCTATTTAACTCCTCCGGTGTAACATACATCCGCATTAACCATTTGAAATGTATCAATTTAAGGCGTGCATTTATTGATTTGGTTTGAGCTTCTGTACAAGCCAATTCCCATTGTTCCTCTGAAATTTCAATTTGCAGATCTTCTTTCCAGTAGTTTAATCTTTTCAGTGAATTTTCACTTGAAGATAGTGTCAGTGAGTTATAAAACTCTGAAATAATACCCTTTCTTTTACTATCTTTCATCATCATTTTTTCCAAGGATGAATAAATAGGTCGAGTGAGAGCTTTATTTTGATTTGATCGAATAAAGTTTCTAAGTTGAAGATATTTAAAAAAATGTGTTCTATTGAGATTAAATTTGATCCTCAGCTCTTCAAAAGACATTATGTTGTCTGCACATGGCAAATATAAATCCTGAATCTTTTGTATCCCTTTTAAATTCCATACTTTAAATACATCGTCCGCTCTCCCTGGTTTAAAATATTGATTACCCCATATTGGACTAAATTGTGACAATAACTGTGGTTCTTTTAAATAGTTTTTAGCTTCACACCATATTTTGATCATATGCTTTACAAATGGATTTTTAACTTGTTTTTGTAATTTTTTTGCCGAATCTGAGTATATGAATATGGGAAGAGGTAAAGGTAAATTGTATGATTCCATTTCAGTCCAGTGAGGGAGATCATTTGATGAAAAATAATATGTCATAGACCTCAGTTGTGCCGACCAATAATACAACATAAAATTTGGACATTTCAGACCTCCACGATCAAATGGTAAATATAATAAAGACAAACGTAATCTAGCCCTCCTGTTGTTCCATATAAATTCCACTAACTTTTTTTTTATTCTTGAGAATAGATCTAAAGGTGGTGATAAGGGAATGTATTGAAATAAATAAAGTATTTTAGGTAAAATATTACTTTTAAGTATATTGATTCTCCCGATCATCGACATTGGTAGTGACATCCATCTCTGAGTTAACTCATTGATATCTGACATTAAGGCTTCATAGTTGACACTGGCGACTGATTCTAGCTTAGGCATAATTTGGATTCCTAAATATTTAAACTGATTTACAACATTGAATTGATTTACCTCAGGGGCTGGGTAATTTCTCTGGGTCTCATTTAGCATTAATATTGAAGATTTAGTTTTATTTATTTTATATCCTGATATTTCCCCAAAATTCTTTATTAAATTCAACAAGGTTGGAATTGATTTTTTTAGATTCGACATAAACAAAATTATGTCATCGGCGTACAGGGAGATTTTATGTTCTGTTGGTCCAACTTTAATTCCATATATTTGTGAATGTAAACGTATCGCTATCGCTAAAGGTTCAATTGCCATAGTAAACAGTAAAGGTGAAAGTGGACAGCCTTGTCGACATCCTCTATTGATTTTTATTGGTTTTGAAATATTGTTATTTGTTAGGATTTCTGCTGTAGCATTATTGTATATTATTTGAACCCATTTTATGAAATTATTTCCAAGTCCAAACCTTTGTAGGACTTCAAAAAGAAAGGGCCATTCAACTCTATCAAAGGCCTTTTCGGCGTCCAATGATAGGAGAGCTGTATCCGGTGCTTCTTTATTAAAATAAATAATATTAAATAGTCTTCTTACATTATGGAAGCCTTGTCTACCCTTTATAAAGCCATTCTGATCTCGATTAATAATATTTGGTAAAATTTCTTGTATTCGTCTTGCTAAAATTTTACAGATTATCTTAAGGTCGGCGTTTAATAGGCTTATTGGTCTCATATTTTCACATTTATTAGAGGGCTTACCTGGTTTTGGCAGCAGTATAATTAAGGCATTATTTATGTATGATGGTAAATTATTATTTTGAAATGCTTCTAAAACCATTTCCAAAAAAGGTTTTATTAATTTATTCTTAAATTTTTTATAAAGGTCAACTGGAAGACCATCTGGTCCTGCACTTTTTCCTGATTTCATATTATCAATGGCTAGCCCAACTTCTTCTTGACTAATTTTAGAATCCAATATCTCCCTGTTTTCATTTGGAATACACGGTATAGATAGTTCGTTCAAAAACCCATTTAGTTTTGTTAAATCAGGTTCATTTTTGGTATCATATAATTTTTCATAGTAATCTCTAAAGGCTCTATTAATTTCTAAAGGATCTATAACTACCTGTCCCTTACTTATAATACTGGTAATTGGTGTTTTAATTTCCAATTGTTTAATCTGCCATGCTAATAATTTTCCCGATTTTTCACCTTGTTCATAAAAAGATTGTTTCAATCTTAGAAGACTCGAGGCAGCTCTATTCGCTGATTTTTTGTCGTATTCAGCTCTCAAAATCAGTAATTCATTCTCCAACCTTGGGTCACTTCCTGCATACACTTTTTCCTGAAGATTTTTTATTTTATGTTCCAATTTAGCTCTCTCCTCTCGAGTCTTCTTAGATTTTGATCCTGTATAACTAATAATATGTCCCCTAATAAAAGCTTTGAAAGCCTCCCACTTTACACATGCTGATGTTTGTGTAGTATTGATGTCAAAGAACTCGTCTATCTGTTTTTCTATATACTTGACAAATTCCTCATCCTGAAGCCATTTATGCTGAAATTGCCATCTACCTGATTCCTTTGTCAATTTTTTATCTACATATATTAGACAACAGGGTGCATGATCAGAGATCACGATGTTATCATAAAAGCAGTTTTGAATCTTGGACCTTAATTCTGTGGAAATCAAAAAATAATCAATACGTGAGAATGTCTTGTAGGTACTGGAATAACAAGAATAGGCTTTAACTTGTGGTTTCATTTCTCTCCATATATCTAACAATCTCAATTCTTTCATAAAATGATTAATAGTCATCCTACATCCAATGTGCGTACAATCCAGTCCTGTTGATCTATCCACACCTGGATTCAATGTACAATTAAAATCCCCTGCTATTATATGTTGCCCTGTAAGTGATGATAAGATGAGAAATAAATTAGCAAAGAACTTCTGATCATCTATATTGGGACCATATAAGTTCACAAGATTTATATTTTCTAATAGCAAAGAACCTTGAATGATTACATATCTTCCAAATTTGTCTCCAATTACATTTTTCACTTGAAAAGGAACTGATTTATGTATGAGAGTCATAACTCCCCTGGCTCGGGATGAAAATGAAGAGGTGAATACACTTCCCTGCCATCTACTCCTAATTCTTTTAACATCCTCCTCTATCAGATGAGTTTCTTGTAAAAACACAATTCTTGAACCCATGTCCTTTATTTTATTCATAACTTGTTTAAGTTTTTTTAAATTTTGTAGACCTCTGCAATTCCATGAAGTTAAATTAAGGTTGACACTTTGGTCCATGATCAATAGAGAGTTTGGGATTACCTTGCAGTGTAAACATGCTCATACAGAGAAGCAAAAACATGAGTGGTTGAACATTCATCCTACAAACTACACACAAACAAATTTCCCCTTCCCACACTTGTGGCAAACCCCCCAAAATCAAAAGAAAAATTCTGTCTCCCGATATAGCCATCGACCGTTCCACACCCACGGGGAACAGCCTAAGCCACTCCTTCTTCATCCTCCCAATCACCCTAACTCTACTGCTTTTAATGACGTAACATTAACTCTCCTCTGTAGTTTTCCAACTTAACTCCAAAATTTTTAACAACTTTGTACATCATAGTTTTTTTTTTTTTTTTGTTTGTTTTGTTTTTGTTTTGTTTTTTTAATATATAATACAATCTATATTTTGTAAACTTACTATTTACTTCAAGTCAGTCAGATGCCTGTGCAAATGCTTAATTATTCTACCTTATATTTTGTTCATGCTTAGCTCCCACCAGTCTCTTCTTCTTCTTTGATCTTCTTGATGAACTCCTGCGCCTCCTCTGGGGTCTTGAAGATGTGGGTTCTGCTCTCATACGTGGTCAGCAGTCTCGCAGGATAGATTACACCATGACGAATCCCAAGGTTGCGCAGCTCCTTACGTACGGGATCAAACTGCTTCCTCAATTGCTGGATTCCTGTGGCCAAATCTGGGTAGAACCGCACCTGCTGGTCCTGGTGTTTAATCTCTCCTTTAGCACGTGCAGCGTTGAAGATCTTCATCCTGTCTCTGTTGCTAAGAAACTTCATAATTAAGGTCCTCGGCGGTCCCTTATCTCTCCGTGGGCCAATACGATGTGCTTTTTCCAGAACCACTGCTGATTGCAACTCCTCGCTGCCCAGCACCTCCGGAATCCACTTTTCCAGAAAGGAACATACGTCCCGACCTTCTGATTCCTCTGGAAGACCCACCAGCCTCAAATTATTCTGTCTCGACCGAGATTCCAAATCCAAAATATTATCTTCCAGAGATTTATTTTTTTTTTCCAAAGTGCGCACCTTTAATTGAAGACGGGTGACGTCATCTTCAGCACTAGCGAGACGGAGCTCCATCTGCGCCGTTCGTTCTACACAGTCACCCAATTCCTTTCTTATTCCTTCCAGCGCTGTCATAATCCCATCAAATCTAGAGGAAAAGTCCGCTCTCATTGAACTCATGGCAGCCATCAGCGCATCTGCGCCATTCCCCGCAGAAATCGCACCGCCGCCAGCCTCCTCCGCCATATATGGAGCCTTGTTTGCTGCGTCACAGACCTGAAAGTCCGTTAATTTGGACTGTTTCGGCGGCTCGCTTTTTCCTTTTCCTGGTTTTCCAGCCTTAGGCTTCGCCGACATATCCTCGCCCAAATGCTGGGATACGTTCTGTCCCAAATGAGAGAGTTATTTGCCGATTTTTTTTCTCCAGGAGCAGAGCAGAGCGAGACACGTCCGTCCTACGTGGCAGCCATAACCGGAAGTCCTGACCACAGTTTTTACTTTTTTTTGGCCATGATAGCTGGTACAGTGGATATAAAAAGTCTACACACCCCTGTTCAAATGCAGGTTTTTGTGATGTAAAAAAATAAGACCAAGATAAATTATTTCAAAATTTTTTCCAAAATTAATGTGACCTACAACCTGTACAACCCAATTGAAAAACAAACTGAAATGTTTTAAGGGAAAAAATAAAACACTTACAATAACCTGGTTGTATAAATGTGCACACCCTGTTATAACTGAGGACGTGGCTGTGTTCAAAGTTAACCAATCATTCAAACTCATGTTAAATGGGAATCAGCACACACTGCCACCATTTAAAGTGCCTCTGACTCACCCCAAATAAAGTTCAGCTGTTCTAGTAGGCTTTTCCTGACATTTTTGGAGTCACATCTTACAGCACAAGCCATGGTCCGCAGAGAGCTTTCAAAGCATCAGAGGGATCTCATTATTCAAAGGTATCAGTCAGGAGAAGGGTACTAAAGAATTTCCAAGGTATTAAATATACCATGGAACACAGTGAAGACAGTCATCATCAAGTGGAAAAAATATGGCACAACAATGACATTACCAAGAACTGGATGTCCCTCCAAAATTGATGAAAAGATGAGAAGAAAACTGGCCAGGGAGGCTACCAAAAGACTGACAGCAACATTGAAGGAGCTGCAGGAATTTCTGGCAAGTACTGGCTGTTAAGTACATGTGACAACAATCTCCCGTCTTCTTCATATGTCTGGGCTATGGGGTAGTGTGGGAAGATGGAAGCCTTATCTTACGAAGAAATCCAAGCCCAGCTACATTTTGCAAAAACACATTTGAAATCTCCCAAACGCATGTGGGAAAATGTGTTATGGTCCGATGAAACCAAGGTTGAGCTTTTTGGCCATAATTCCAAAAGGTATATTTGGCATAAACAACACTGCTCATCACCAAAAGAACACCATACCTACAGTGAAGCATGGTGGTGGCAGCATCATGCTTTGGGGCTGTTTTTCTTCAGCTGGAACTGGGGGACCTTAGTCAAGGTGGAGGAAAATATGGAACAGTTCCAAATACCAGTCAGTGTTGGCACAAAATCTTCAGGCTAAAAAGCTGAAGATGCAGAGGAACTTCATCTTTCAGCACGACAGTGACCCAAAGCACACATCCAGATCAACAAAAGAATGGCTTCACCAGAAGAAGATTAAGGTTTTGGAATAGCCCAGCCAGAGCCGTCCATGAAGAATTCAACGTCCAGCACTGAAGGATTAAAGTACTGAATCTGTAAGAGAATATAAAGTCTTTTTCTCTGGGATCAGTACTATTCGACTAATCTGACCCCCTCACACAAGTCCTCCAGATTATCTGCAGTTTTTTGTTTCCAAAACATTTGAGCTGCATTGACTCTACGGACAGCCAGCTGCCTGGCTCAAGGACAAATGCCAGCCGCTAAGACAAAACATCTCCTGCCGAAGAGACTTTGTTGTTCTTAACTGATACAAACACCTACACTCAACACTACACCCACACTGACTCAAATAAACTGATGAAAAGATCATTCACTCACTGCTCCCTTTGTGTCTTTGTGTACATTCTTGTCTGCTAATTGTGCATTGAGGGCTTTTTTCTTGTAATCATAATATTGATCATATATGACCGGTATTCTGACAATCAATGGTTTTTTGCTCTTTCCTATTGTGTTATCCTTTTCTTCCCTATGCATCCTGTACCCATCTGATGACAGGCGCGTTTTCGACGCTGCCGCGTCACCGGAATTGCAGGTCGTTTTCTGTGTCAAGTCAAATCCCTCGTATGTTATCAGTTGTTTACTGTTAATGTACTTGGCAATAAATCCTTTTCTGAGTTCTGAGAGTCCAGGCCTGAATCCGATTGAACATCTGTGGGGTGATCTGAAGAGGGCTGTGCACAGGAGATGCCCTTGCAATCTAACAGATTTGGAGCATTTTTGCAAAGAAGACTGGGCAAATATTGCCACATCAAGATGTGCCATGCTGATAGACTCCAGTGATGTGAAGGCACCTTTACAGTAAATGCCACTTTCTCTTCTCACTGTGTGTTGCTGTGGTTACACAAATGCAGAGGGGCACGTCCACCCTTTGGTCCGCTGGATACTCCGTTTGCATTCACACGGCAAGCAAAGCACACCAGAGTACATTTGCAAGCAAACCGAGACATCCCCCCCCCCCCGCCTTTCAGGAGGACCAGAGTTCAGTTGTTTGGTGCTGCACCAGAGTTCCAGGCACATTCAGACTGCGCCAAACGAACCGAATTATCCACAAAATACACACTTTGGTCCATTTGTCCGGACCAAACAGTGGCCATGTGAATGCGCCCTTTAGTCTCATTACTGAAGTGAACTCTGGACCAGTTCTCCTTTGTCCACTCAACGTGCTCCTCAGCAAAGGCAAGTCTAGCCCTTTTATTCTTTGTGCTGATGAGAGGTTTGATCACTGCAGAGTGAGCTTTGAGTCCAAATTGTCTTAAACAGCGCAGCACTGTGTGCCGAGACAGATCCTTGCCCTGGTCAGCAGTTAACTGATGAGTAATTCCCGCTGCAATGTTAAACCGATTCCTCATTGAGAGTCTTTGTATAATCCTGTCCTCTCATGCACTTGTTTTATGTGGACGACCAGCTTTTCAGGGCAGTTTCAGTGAATCTGTGTCCATGTACAGGTAAAGTTTCAATATTCTTGAAATCATAGACTTGGGATGCCCATCCTCTCTTGCAGTAGCTGAGAGGGTCATTCCTTTGGCCTTCATCTGGATAACCTGCTTTCGCAGGGTTTCTGTCACCTTAGAGTGGCTTGCCATCTTACAAAGTAACTTGGAGACCTGCCAGATAAATAGGTTGTGTCCAACAATTAAGTAAATTGTCACCAGGTGCCAGATTAACACCAATGGGAGGTATCTGAAAGTGTTCTCTAATTTTGATCAGTGCTGTTCTGAAAATTTCTCATTTAAGGATTTTATATTATGCTTGAGAATATAGATAATTCTGAAATATGTTCAAAAATCTGCCCTTAGATTTATCTTTGCATTACTTCAAATAATATAAAAGTATTGACTTTAAAATTTAGGAAATTATAGGTTGTTCTCTAATTTTGATCTCCACTGTATATTAGGGATGGGAACAGGAACCGGTTCTAAATTTTTTCGAGTCCCTGGAATCGTACGTTGTCAATGTTAACAATTCCTCTTATCAATGCTGCGGATTTAAACACTTTGTTTGTTTTTTTAAAGCAGCATACATCATGACGTTGCATGCTTATGTTACCAAGCAACGCCATGACGCTGTCGCTACCGTGGGATAATGGCAAAAGCGTATATAAAAACGAGCAGCGTAGCATATGATAAACATAAGTTGAAACATCTCTTGACACAGCAGCATTGGATAAAGTGAAAGACTGCAATATATTCCAGCATAGACTGCTGGAATATATTGCAGTCTTTCACTTTCAAGTGCACTCGCACTTGATTCCCAAACAGCAGCACCTCCATTAGTGACAGTAATATTAGCTTATTATTATTAGTAGAATAGTAGCCTTGCAGGCTAAGTTTAATCTGTTTTTTAGCTCCCAAAACCCAGCTAAAAATGTCTGATATTTAAATATGAGCTCATTCGTTTTAGACAATGACAGCAACAGGTAGCTGGTAGGTTATACCACCTGCTCGCTCTTCGCTGCTTGCCAGGAAAACCCACTGATGCTAGCTACACACGGCGCTGAAGTGAAGTTTGTATTTAAAGGTTTGCCTCCATTCATGACTGTAGCAGCTGGAGTTTGGGTAGGTGGTACATGTGATGTACAGTAGGTTACAGATTAATACTGAATTTGACTCCTTCCGAGACTGAGCAATGTCTTGAGGTTTTACCAGTATGTTCATATACAATTGAGTATTTTGTGCATGTGTTTGTGTAGATACACTGTGCATATATACTGAATATATTTTGTTGTACTGTACAACTGTACAATGACAATAAAGCCTATTCTATTTTTTTTTAAAAAACGTGCCGAAATTACACCCAAGTACAGCATGTATATTTTTGCTATTGCTGAAATAACATAAATGTGCAGTTGTTTCTAATCACTTCAGTATTACAGTTGTACTGCTTTTATTTATATTGCTTTTCAGCATTTAAACATATATGTTACAAGGCATAAATGTCTGTTTTTCTAAGGAAAGCATGTTTACTGTCTTATATTTGATTTTATTATATCTTTTTAAGAGAAAAAGCATTGTTTGAAGCCAGAAAAATAACAGAACTCCTGCACTGAAGCTGAAACCCTGTGAAGGCCTGCTTTTTCCCCCACACAGAAACCTGATCAAGAATTGATAAGGGAATTGATAAAGAATTGGGTCGATATTGATAAAATCTTATCAGTTCTCATTCCTACTGTATATTCTATCCATCCCTGTTAAGATAAGATAAGATAAGCCTTTATTAGTCCCACAATGGGGAAATTCCAGGATTGCAACAGCATAGGGATAGCAACACTCTGAGCAACAATCAGAAGGCAAGAAAAAACAACATCTAGTAAACATATGTCCATATTACTATAAATGTATATATATAGACACACAGTGCAGAGCATTATGGCTGGTGGATGTGCAGCAGAAAGTCTAAGCTCTCTCTCCGCGGATGCAGCGGGCCAGCTGGAAGTCTTTGGGCATGATGGTGACCCCCTTAGCGAAGAAGAGACCACCAGGTGGGTCTCGCTGGTCTCCTGCAGAGCCATGACGGCGAAACTCAGGAAACGCAGGACGGTCTTGAAGTCCTGAGCGATCTCCCTCACCAGGCGCTGGACGTTAGACACCAGTTTTCCCAGCTGGATCATCTACCAGCCCTTCATATATGTTATTTTAGTATATTTTTTTTATTATACTTTATGTAATATACTCTTGACCTGACACCTCCTTGATCAGCAGCAGTAAGCTGTTATTTCTGTGCTTATCACACCCCAGGGATCGATCATGTGCTATTGCTCATTCAAACCACACACCCCTGTCTCTGATAGTGCTTTATTTCAGCTTTGAAACTCTTAGATTCAGCTAAAATGTGTTGGTATGTTACTTAGTCCAACAACCAAAGCTAAAAGCTGACATTGGCCTCAAACCTTACATCCCATTGTAAGATCTCAAAGAAATGACGAAAGAGGCAAGGTGGGGTGAACCTGGGCTTTAACTCTTAACTCACTTTTGAGCTAATGTGTAGTTACTGTGTCTTTATCTCTGTGTCTTGAATATAAATACTTGTTGTTGTTGTTTTTTTCGCTCTCTTTTTGCCCTCTAATTCCTCATTATTTTTTGTCCAACCTGCAGCAAAGGCGGATAAGAAAGCTGCCCAGGTGAAAATTCAGCAGCAAGAATACAAACGACAGGTGTGCGTTTAGTTTTTGACTGTGCTTATAAAAAGATTAACTGAGTTATCTTTTATTTATCTTAATGCCTTTTTTATTTTGTATTTTATAGGAAAGAGAAGGCGAACTACGAGCCATGGCACGCAAGATACGCGTAATGTAAGGCCGTGTGTGTTTTTGTAATCAAGTGGACCGTTTGGTATGTGTGTGTTGCAATCGTCTGACCCAGAGGCTCTTCATTTAGGGAACGTGAGCGTCGTGAGAAAGAGAGAAATGAATGGGAAAGGCAGTACGGACGACAAAGCCACTCACCTTCTCCTTCCAAATATAGTAAGACTTTAGATTTTTGATTGGCATCAACATTATGGAGCCAATGTAATACTTCGTTTTAATGACGTGGTGTTTATTTTGTATGTTGCATGTCTTGCACATAAATAACCAAAGTCTTTTACCAGCTAAACTTCTGATTTGCTCTCTTCAATTTGTGCTCTACCAGTTTTATTGTATTTGAGATGTTCTGGCATGCAATTATTTTCATCATTTCTCTGTGTCCTGTGTCCCGCAGGCCGAGAGTACAACTCATACAGAAGGTATGTGAGAAGCCACAAGAATCTGCACAGTTCCACTGAAGAATGATTTATGTTTGTCTTATTTTTTCCACATTAACACAGGCAATATCTCAGTTTCTCATCTTAATGCCTAAAGAAACAATCATATCAAGTTGATTTTTCTTTAGTTTTAAAGTGTAAAAGAATCTTAAGTAGTTTAGAGACTGTTTTTTTTAAGTAAACATATGAGAATGCTGTCTCTTGGTTTGTAAAACAACTTTTCTGTCAGCTTCTTTTGTTGTTTCTTTATTTAAATGAAAAAGTTGACTTCGTGAATCAGTCCATGATGGCATAGTTACATTAGATTTTTCCTGTTGACATTCTTCAACATCCCAGAGGTGTTTTGCATTCATAGCCAATCAATTGACATCATTTAAATGTTGATGAAGTTTGATGTCCGTTTGTAACATGGCGCATTATCATGTTGACAGTAAATAATTGCCAAAAATAGAAGCATGTTGTCTGCAGTAACGATCAGCTTCATGGCACTGTCCATGTGAACCCATTGTGTTCATGGGTTCACTGTTAAATCAGCAGCAGCTTTAATAATTGATAAAAGCTAGGTGGGCCCATGGATTCAGAATGTTTGTAAAATATTTAGCTTCATCAGAAGAAGAGCTTCATGAGATCGAATGTTTCTTAGGGTGCTTCTAACATGTAGAAGCTTTCATTTTATGTTGTTTTTTTTTGTTTTTTTTAATTTGAACTCTAGCTCATTTTCTCCTTTCGTGAACACAGTAATTACACTCAGGTACACCAAAACAACCAGACCAAGACCACAAAAACAGGTAGTCTCAATCCAAATCATCCAGTGAACTGTGGTGCGGTCCCCTTGGTGAGAAAGGATACTGAATCAAAACAGGACCAAAAGCTGTGAATCACACATTTTGAGGGCACAAGTTTGAGTAGATTTTAACTTCTTTCATTTGTACACACAAACTGTACTGCAGGATAAATCAAGCACAAACGTGGAGTCATGGACAGGTACAGATTCATCGGGCCAGTACGAGAGGGGGCTGAAAAGTTCATAGTGTTCAAATTGGACCAAATGTGGTTTATTTTTCAACATAGTCTCCCCTTCGGTTCACACACTTCTTCCATCGGTGTTGCAGCACTTTGATCCCTGCGGTTGAAAAATAAACCACATTTGGTCCATTTTGACCACTATGAAGTTTTCAGCCTATGAACTTTTCAGACCCCTCCTCGTGCATACAGGTACATCTCAAAAAAAATTAGAATATCATGAAGAAGTTCAATATTTTTGTCACTCATTTCAGAAAATCAAACCCATATATAGATTCATTACACAGAGAGTGATATATTTCAAGTGTTTATTTTAACTTTGATGATTATGGCTTACAGACCATGAAAACCCCAAATTCAGTTTCTCAAAAAATTTGAGTATTACATAAAATTAATTTTAAAAAAATAGTTTTTAGGGACTTACGGTTATGGCGGGCACGTAGGAAGACTTGTTTCACACTGCTCTGCTCCTAGAAATAAAAAGTTTACTAAAACTCTCTTAATTGGAACAAAAACCCGTCCCAGCGTTTGGGCGCGGATATGGTGAAGACCAAAGCTGGGAAATTGGGTGGAGGAAAGGGCGATTCAACAAAACAACCCAAGCTGACAGACTTCCACGCTCGAGGCGTGGCAGAAAGAGCTCCGGAGGCGATGGCGGAGGATGTGGCCAGCGGCGGAGCGGGAGCTGCTGAGGAGGGGACAAGTGCGGTGCTCGCTGCCATCGGCTCCATGAGAGCAGAGTTTTCGTCTAAATTTGATGGGATTATAGCAGCGATAGAAGGAATGAGAAAGGAAATAAGCGACTGTATGGAACGAGTATCGCAGGCGGAGCTCCGAATTTCAAGCGCTGAAGATGACGTCACCAGCCTACAATCAAAGTTGCAAACACTGGAATTAAAATGGAAACGTCTGGAAGATAACGTCCTGGACTTGGAATCCCGCTCGCGACGGAATAATTTGAGGCTGGTGGGCCTCCCGGAGGGAGCGGAGGAACGGGACTCATGTTCCTTTTTGGAAAAGTGGATTCCAGAAGCACTGAACAACGCGGACCTGCAGTCATCGGTCGTCTTGGAGAGCGCTCACCGAATCGGCCCACCGAGAGATAATAAGACACCACAGAGGACGCTGATTATGAAGTTCCTCAGCTACAGAGACAAGATGACGGTCACCACTGCTGCACGAGTTAAAGGGGAAATTAAATACCAGGATCAACAGGTACGGTTCTACCCAGATTTGGCCACAGGAATACAACAATTAAGGAGGCAGTTCGACCCCGCCCACAAAGAGCTGCGCAACCTCGGGATTCGTCACGGAGTGATTCATCCGGCAGGACTGCTGGTCACATATAAAGGGAGAACCCACATCTTTAAGACCCCTCAAGAGGCGCAGGAGCTCATTAAGCAGATCCAGGAGGAGACTGGTGGGAGCTAAGCATGAACATGACAAAGGTAGAACATTTAAGCATTTGTACAGACATCTGATTGATCTGAATCATATAACATGTCTACAAAATACAGACTGTATTTAAAAAAAAAAAAAAAAAGCTATGATGTACAAAGTTGCTATAAAACTTTGAAGTTATGTTGAAAAAACTACAGAAGAGAGTTAATGTCATTAAAAATAGTAGTAGAGTCAGGGTGATTGAGAGGAGAAAGAGTGAGTGGTTTGACTGATCCTCGCAGGTGTGGAACAGTCACTAGCTATAATGAGAGACAATTTTTTTTTTTTTTTTTTTTTGATTTTGGGGGGATTACCACGAATGTGGGGAAAGGGAATTTGTTTTTGTGTAGTTTGTAGGATGAATGATCAATCATCCATGTTTTTGCTTCTCTGTATGAGCATGTTCATATTGCAAGGTAATCTCAAACTCCTTATTGATCATAGATCAAAGCGTTAATCTTAATTTAACTTCATGGAATTGCAGAGGTCTACAAAATCTAAAAAAAACTTAAACAAGTTATGAATAAAATAAAAGACATAGATTCAAAAATTGTATTTTTACAAGAAACTCATCTAATAGAGGAGGATGTAAAAAGAATTAGGGGAAGATGGCAAGGAAATGTGTTCACCTCATCATTTTCATCCCGAGCTAGGGGAGTTATGATTCTCATACACAAAACAGTCCCATTTCAAGTGAAAAATGTAATTGGAGACAAATTTGGAAGATACCTAATCATCCAAGGATCTTTGTTATTAGAAAATATAAATCTGGTGAACTTATACGGCCCCAATATTGACGATCAAAACTTCTTTGTTAATTTATTCCTTACTTTATCATCACTTACAGGGCAACATATAATAGCAGGGGATTTTAATTGTACATTGAATCCCAGTATAGACAGATCAACAGGACTGGACTGTACGCACAATGGATGCAGGATGACCATTACTCATTTTATGAAAGAATTGAGATTGCTAGATATATGGAGAGAAATGAAACCACAAGTCAAAGCCTATTCTTGTTATTCTAATACCTATAAGACATTCTCACGTATTGACTACTTTTTGATCTCTACAGAATTAAAAACTGAAAAACAGAAAACAAAAAAACAGATTCAAAACTGTTTCTATGATAACATTGTGATCTCTGATCATGCACCCTGCTGTCTAATATATGTAGATAAGAAATTGACAAAGGATCCAGGTAGGTGGCATTTTCAGCATAAGTGGCTTCAGGATGAGGAATTTAAGTACATAGAAAAACAGATAGATGAGTTCTTTGATATTAATACTACACAAACAACAGCATGTATAAAGTGGGAGGCTTTCAAAGCTTTTATTAGGGGGCATATTATTAGCTATACAGGTTCAAAATCTAAGAAGACTCGAGAGGAGAGAGTCCAATTGGAACGTAAAATAAAAATTCTTCAAGAAAAGGTGTACGCAGGAAGTAACCCACAGTTGGAGAACGAATTACTGATTCTGAGAGCTGAATATGATAAAAAATCAGCGAATAGAGCTGCCTCGAGTCTTCTGAGATTGAAGCAAACTTTTAATGAACAAGGTGAAAAATCAGGAAAATTATTGGCATGGCAGATTAAACAATTAGAATTTAAAACACCAATTACCAGTATTATAAGTAACGGACAGGTAGTTATAGATCCTTTAGAAATTAATAGTGCCTGTAGAGATTATTATGATAAACTATATGATACAAAAAATGAAACTGACTTAACAAAACTAAATGGGTTTTTGGGTGGATTATCTATACCGTGTATTCCAAATGAAAACAGGGAAATACTGGAGTCTAAAATTAGTCAAGAAGAAGTTGGGCAAGCCATTGATAATATGAAATCAGGAAAAAGAGCAGGACCAGATGGTCTTCCAGTTGATCTCTATAAAAAATTTAAGAATAAATTAATAAAACCACTTTTGGAAATGGTTTTAGAAGCACTGCGCCACCAGGCTGCACGGTGGCGCAGTGGTTAGCACTGTGGCAGCACAGTTTACTCTCGGCCGGGAGATCGCGGGGATCGTGAGATCGTGGGTTCGATCCCTGCCCCCGGCCAACAGTGATCTGTGTGGAGTTTGCATGTTCTCCCCGTGTTGCGTGGGTTTACTCCGGGATTTCTCCGGTTTCCTCCCACATGCCAAAAACATGCAGGTTAGGGAAAAGGGGCGCTTGCGCACGCAGCGACAGGCAGCTGGTGGCTTGTCACCAGACTGCAAAACAAATCTACCTACGGGTACAAAATAAGTAATAAAAAAAAAAATAAATAAATATAAAAAATTTTAAAAAAGCATTTCAAAATGGTAATTTACCACCATACATGAATAATGCCTTAATTATACTGTTGCCAAAACCAGGTAAACCCCCTCATAAATGAGAAAACATGAGACCAATAAGCCTATTAAATGCTGATCTTAAGATGATCTATAAAATTTTAGCAAAACGACTACAAGAAATATTACCAAATATTATTAACAGAGATCAGAATGGCTTTATAATGGGAAGACAAGGCTTCCACAATGTAAGAAGACTATTTCATATTATTTATTCCAATAAAGAAGCACCGGATACAGCTCTCCTATCATTGGACGCCGAAAAGGGCTTTGATAGGGTCGAATGGCCCTTTCTTTTTGAAGTCCTACAAAGGTTTGGACTTGGAAATAATTTCATAAAATGGGTTCAGATAATATACAATAATGCTACAGCAGAAATCCTAACAAACAGCAATATCTCAAAATCAATAAAAATCAATAGAGGATGTCGACAAGGCTATCCACTTTCACCCTTATTGTTTACTAAGGCAATTGAACCTTTAGCGATGGCAGTACGTTTACATCCACAAATATATGGAATTAAAGTAGGACCAACAGAACATAAAATCTCCCTGTATGCCGATGACATAATTTTGTTTATGTCGAATTTTAAAAAATCAGTTCTGACCTTGTTAAATTTAATAAAGAACTTTGGGGAAATATCAGGATATAAAATAAATAAAACAAAATCTTCAATATTAATGCTAAATGAGACCCAGAGAAATCACCCAGTGGGGTAGTGGCTTGACTCTGCTTGGAGCTTTGCTTGGAGCCGGTCTAGAATGGAGTAGTGAGGCACCTCCTTCCCTCCACTAGCCTTGGGTGCGCACCTTGGGCAAGTGCTAGTACACCCGCAGCCTCCCTTGCCAGGATCACGGCACGGCAGTTATGTCATCAACTCGATGGCATCTCTGGCACTACATCATTGGCGCTTCTGAATGTCAACTCGGCTTCAGTTGCGGCAGACGTCTCTGACTGTCTACTCGGCTTCAGTTACAGCAAAATGCAACGAGCTTCTCTGCGACCATCTCAGCTTTGCTGTGTTGTCGACCAACAGAGCACCTCACCAAGGGACACTGCCTATGCGCCAAGCAGTGTCGTCATCACCATAGGTGCAGCCCCACAGTTTTCAATGGAAGTACAGTTAAGGAGAGAAGATATGGCTACCGCATACGGGGGAACCAATGCGCCACTCAGTACGGCAGTGGCGATAAGTGGACGAAGTCCGTATACTGCTACCGCGTCCAGGGTAACCGACGAACAACACCATCGACCTTCTGTTTCGAACTCATGCAAACAATGCCTCAATCTTGGTGCTTGGAATGTCCGTACAACCAACGACAGTGAGTCTTCAATCAGACCTGAAAGAGCAACAGCCCTTATCTGTCGTGAGCTCGAGAAAGCATCCATTGACATCTGTGCCCTAAGCAAAGTTCGGCGACCTGGCACCGGAAACGTAGTTGAGAGGAGTCACACAATCTTCTGGAGTGGAGGAGAAGAGAGAACAGCTGGCGTTGGCTTTGCTATTTCCAACAGGCTAGCTGCTCAAGGTATCACCCCTACACCAATTAGCGACAGGCTCATGTCAATGCGCATACAGCTAAAGGGAGGAAACAATCTAACTCTCATTAGTGTATATGAGCCGACCATGCAAAGATCTCATGAAGAAAAAGAGCAGTTCTATGAAAAGCTTAGCAGCTGCACATCTGCCGCCGAGATGGACATCATCATCATCCTGGGCGACTTTAATGCTTGAGTGGGCAAGGACTGGAAATCATGGCCGAATGTAATTGGAAAACATGGCGTTGGTAAAATGAACTCCAACGGGCTTATGCTCTTAGAATTCTGCTCCAGATTCCAGCTCAGTGTCATGGGTACTATGTTCCAACAGAAAAATACCTTAAAGAACACATGGCAACATCTACGTTCAAAGCACTGGCACCAAATCGACCATGTACTATCCAATAAGGCCGCAAAACCATATGTTACAGTGACAAGAGTCAATCAAGCAGCAAACTGCTTCACCAATCATAAGCTCCTGGTATCTAAGTGCCTGTTCTTTATTAAAAACAAGAAGAGTGGTACAAGGCCTCCCAAGAAGCTAGACACACATTTGGATGATGACAAAAAAGCATTACTGGAGCTCTTCCTAGACGAAAAGTTGTCTACCTGTAAGGTGGACTTTGATGAACTCAGACTTATTATCCAGAATGCTGCCACACATGTCTTCAGCAAAAGAAACAAGTGCAGAATGACTGGTTTGATGATCAGGACCAAGAAATTCAAAAGCTGCTTCAAGACAAGAACTTGGACAGGCATGTTCTAAGAAGGCGGATCAGAGAATGACTGGTTTCGGCGCAGAGCTGAGGAGGCAGAGTGGCCCTCTCAGGAGAAGAGCCACAGAGAATTTTATGCTACCCTCAATGCCGTCTATGGCCCTAGATTCAGAAGCACCCATCCTGTGAAGTCCAAAGATGGTGAGCTCCTGACTGTTCCTGACAAGATAAAGGACAGATAGGTTGAGCACTTCAGCGACCTATTAAACCAACCAACGGATGTTGACTTGAGCATCGTCGATGACATAGACCAGCTTCCAGTTATCGAATCAATGAGCCTTCCGATTGAAGACCAAGAACTTGACCAAGCCCTTAGAAACACCCGATTAGGAAAGAGCCCAGGTCCAGATGGTATTCTACCTGAAGTACTTGTGTATGGAGGACGTCGCTTAAGAGCTTTCCTACTTGTCCTATTCAACATCTGCTGGACTACAGAGATTATCTCAACCGACTGGATAGACGCCATCATCGCAATTCTGTTCAAAAAAGGTGACAGAAGCCTCTGTGGCAATTACAGAGGAATCTCACTGCTCAGTGCTGTCGGTAAAGCCTTCGCGGACGTTATCTTGCAGAGGCTTCACCTGTTAGCAGAATATATCTACCCCCAGTCGCAGTCAGGGTATCGAAACGGTAGAAGTACAATAGATGGGATTTTCACCCTTCGCCAGCTGATGGAAAAAACAAGAGAGCAGCGCAGATGTTTGTACATAGCTTTCGTGGATTTTGTGAAGGCATTTGACATGGTCAATCGCGAGCAACTCTTCATCATCCCTGGCAAACTTGGCTGTCCTCCAAAGTTTATAAGAATCATCAAGAGACTATACACGGACATGCACGCCCGGCTTGCTATCAATGGTGAACTCACCCAATCCCTTGAATACAACAGCGGGGTCAAGCAGGGGTGTAAACTAGCTCCAACACTCTTTGGCATGTACGCAGCAGTCCTACTTTGGCTCGCTTTCAAAGAAATCAACCACACCTGCAGCGTACAGATCAAACTGCGTTACGATGGCGATCTTTTTGACCTCTGCAGATTAAAAGCGAAATCCAGAGTGCTCACAGATTATATTAGAGAAGCTCAGTATGCTGACGATATCGCGATCTTCAGTGATACACCAGAGGGCCTGCAGACGTTATTATCCTCCTACAATGACGTCGCTAAGAGAATGGGGCTCTGCATCAGCACAGTCAAAACGGAGACCATGTGTATTGGCAATACAGCTGAGTTCTTTATTGACGACATCAAATTGGCCAACGTTACTCGCTTCAAGTATCTCGGCAGTTATGTCAGCAGTGACTGCTCTATTAAGGAAGAACTTGCATCTCGCATTCAAGCAGCATCATGCACTTTTGGCCGTCTGCGCAAGAGGGTGTTTGATTCGCGTGACCTCACAGTCTCTACCAAAGTCGCAGTTTACAATCAGTGCCTTATGCCCCTCCTGATGTATGGCAGCGAAACCTGGACCCTATACCAGCACAAAGTCAGGCAGCTTCGCATAATCCAACAGCGTCACCTTCGCCTGATACTAAACATCAAGTGGGACGATTTCATCAGCAATGAGGAGGTGCTGCGGCGGGCACACGTCGAAGACATCGAGATCAAGCTTGTAATGAGTCGCCTGCGCTGGTTAAGTCATGTCTGTCGAATGAATGATGATAGGCCGGTGAAGGAACTCCTGTATTGTGAGCTGGCTCATGATTCTCGCAAAATAGGTCGACCCAAACTCCGTTTTAAGGACACATGCAAAAATGCACTGAAGTGTGCCGATGTTTTAGATCAATGGCAATTGGTAGTACATGATAGAGCGGAATGGAAGAACCTCACGAGGAAAGTTTGCAGGGCGCATAATACAAAGAGAGTGATAGCTCACGAGAAAAGACGGGCTCGACGCAGAGCGGAGAGAAGTAAGGAAGGAACTGTGGATATTCCCGTTTTGAGTGAAAGGCGATAATAATATAATATATGAGGTAAATCAATTCAATGTTGTAAATCAGTTTAAATATTTAGGAATTCAAATTTTGCCTAAGCTAGAATCAGTCGCCAGTGCCAACTATGAAGCCTTAATGACAGATATTAATGAGTTACTTCAGAGATGGATGTCACTACCAATGTCGATGATCGGGAGAATTAATATACTTAACCACTTGCACTCTGGGCAATTTTCCTAAAAATTCCAAAAAATAACGTGCCCAAAGTAAATCGAAAGCTGTTCTTCAACCCTTTGCAGCATCTTCATGGGGTTGGTCTCATTTAAAAGAAAACACTTTGAATTTTTTGGCAAAAAAAACATAATCTCTCTACGTGCTCCGGCCACTGAGTTACAGTCATCTAAACATACTGAACTTGAAGAAAAAAAATTTGGACACAGTGTTTTTTTGGATACAAATGCTTGTAAATAACACACAGCTGTCCGATCCGGCTGGAAAATGCAACAGAAATATAGAACCAAGTGTTATCCAGCTGAGATCCAAATTTGGTAACAATACCACAAAAAATGAATATTTTACACAGCTTTGTTCTCAGGCTGTTCCCAGGCGTTTTGGAACTGTGCCAAATTGTGCCAAATGGCACAGTTTGGAAAAACGTCTGTAACTTTTGAATAATTCAATGTAGAAGCTTCATTTTAGGCTCAAAGGAAAGGTCACACTCAGGGCTGTGTCTGTGTGTGTGTGGGGGGGGGGGTCGTCCCCCCCCCCCCCCCCCGCTATCAAGGACAGAGTTCGGCCCTCGCTACATGACAGATTACACTCGTTGCATGTTTCCACAGCAACGCTGTCACAGCGGCTCCCCCCCCCCCCCCGCTACTGTGTGTGTGTGTGGGGGGGTTGCCCCCCCCCCCCCCCCCGCTCGCTAGGGAGGATGGACTTTAGCCATCGCTACACAACGGATTAGCCTTATGTGGTGATGTAGGACAGCAGTGCAGTCACCGCGGCTCCCCCCCCCCCTCGCTGCAGAAGAATAGCGGGGGTGGGGGGGGCGTTCACCGCCTGTACACTGCAAGCAACCCCTTGTACCGCGGCACACGAACTTCAGATTTCGTGAACCGCACAGCTGTAATTTACTGATCGGTCAAAAGTCATTTTGGATTACAATTTTCAGGGATAGAGAATAATTTAGCTTATAACACCTTACCTCTTCACAGCGGAGTCTGGGCGAACTTGTCTCCTCACTGTCAGACGAACGCGACGCTGGTCCGCTCTGGTTCTGGTCTCGCGACTCGATCAAAACATAATTCCATTATTGCGGTTTTGTGCTTCCATGATTGTGGTTTTTGGCGAACGATTTTTCAAAACAAATAACAGTAGTAATTAAAAAAAGACTGGCGAAGGCGTGTGTGTCACTCAGCCTTCGTCGTCAGCCTCCGTCGGTCTATAATGACCATGGAAGAAATCATAACGTCTACTCTGCTGGAACCAATACAAAATAAGCACCGCCTGGGGCCGAACATGCCGATCCACGAATGGCACTCCCTGTCACACAGGTTGCATTTGTGGATGGTCTCCATGCTGCTGGGTCTGTGGAGCTCTTCCTGTGTCCTTTTTTGATCCGCTCCAGCAGTCAGTCTTCACCCAGCCTTAAAAAAAAAACAGCTCACGAACTTCTCTGCTTCAATTGGCTCACTGCATTCAAAGCGTTGGGAAGCGGGTCCTCCTTCCTAGGTTTTCATTCATTGGTTCGTCAAGGTTTCAGAAACCCAATTCAAGGCTCTTATTAGTCGAATGAGAGGTCAATCAGATGAACTAATCTGTTCGCGGCTGTGTTTGCAGATTTTTTTTTCAGTGGCGCTTGGAGGGCACACCACCTACACCATCACCATCAATATCCTTATGCATCATGTGCACGAGGGCGCACGAGCGCGCTCTCATGCGCCCTCGTGCGCCTTAGGACACAGAGACTTGCCCGCCCGCGGAACAACGGAGTGCAAGTGGTTAAAAGTAATATCTTACCAAAAATACTTTATTTATTTCAAAACTTTCCTTTACCACCACCTTCAGATCTATTCTCAAGAATTAAAAAAAAGTTAGTGGAATTTATAAGGAACAATAGGAAGGCTAGATTAGGTTTGTCCTTACTATATTTACCATTTGATCGTGGAGGTCTAAAATGTCCAAACTTTATGTTGTATTACTGGTCAGCACAACTGAGGTCTATGACATATTATTTTTCATCAAATGATCTTCCTCACTGGACTGAAATGGAATCATACAATTTACCTCTACCTCTTCCCTTATTCATATACTCAGACTCAACTAAAAAATTACAGAAACAAATTAAAAATCCAATTGTAAAGCACATGATCAAAATATGGTGTGAAACCAAAAAATATTTACAAGAACCACACTTACTGTCACAATTTAGCCCAATATGGGGTAATCAATATTTTACACCAGGGAGAGCGGATGCTGCATTTAAAGTATGGAATTTAAAAGGGATTCAAAAGATTCAAGACATATTTGTCACGTTCAGATAACATAATGTCTTTTGAAGAACTGAGGATTAAATTCAATCTTAATAGAACACATTTTTTTAACCTCTTGCACTCCGGTGTACCGCGGGCGGGCACGTCTCTGCGTCCTAGAGCGCACGAGTGCGCACGAGGGCGCTGCGTCCTAGAGCGCACTGGAAAAAAAAGCTGCATTTCCGTTCTTCCACTACAGACACAGCCGCAAACAGATTAGATATGATTGACCTCTCATTCGACTAATAAAAGCCTTGAATTGGGTTTCTGAAACCTTGAAGAACCAATGACTGAAAACCTAGCAAGAAGGACCCGCCTACCAACGGCTGCGAATGCAGCGAGCCAATTGAAGCACAGAAGTTCGAAAGCTGTTTTGTGTAAGGCTGGGTGAAGAGAGACTGACTGCTGCAGCAGATGAAAAAAGGACCCGCAGGAAGAACCGCCACAGACCCAGCAGCACGGAGACCACCCACAAGTGCGACCTGTGTGACAGGGACTGCCATTCGCACATCGGCCTGTTCAGCCACAGGCGGTGCTGTCCCAGCAGAGTAGACGTTTAGGATTCTCTTCCATGGTCATCATAGACCGATGGAGGCCAACGACGAAGGCTGGGTGAAACACACGCGTTCGCCAGTCTTTTTTTCTTACTACTGTTATTTGTTTTGAAAAATCATTCGCCAAAACCGCAATCATGGAAGCGCAAAACCGCAATAATGGAATTATGTTTTGACCGGGTCGCGAGACCAGAACCACGAGTCTGTAATAAGCGGACCAGCTTCATGTTCGTCTGACAATGAGGAAGAGAAGTTCGCCAGCTATGCTGCTGTTGTGAACAGGTAAGTGTTATAAGCTAAATTATTCTTTATCCCTGAAAATTGTGATCAAAAATGACTTTTGACCGATCGGTAAATTACAACTGTGCGGCGCACGAAGTCCGAAGTCCATGCGCTGCGGTACACGGTTTGTGCGCCGTGTCTGGACCGTGAACGCCCCCCCCCCCCCCCCCGCTACTCTTCTGTAGCGAGGGGGGGGGGGGCCGCGGTGACTGTGCGCCGCTGTCGCCACATCGCCACATGACTATTCCGTCATGTAGCGATGGCCGATGTCCGTCCTCTGTAGTGGGGGGGGGGGTGTTATCTTCTACATTACAGATATTTTAGAATAATTTTTAGTGCACTGTAGGCTATTTTTTCTTGTAAAAAAAAAAAAAGCCACACATTTTTTATGTGGCATGCTTCTTTGTGTGTGGGGGCTTGTTTGTTCATTCATTCATGAATGAATGAATAAACAACCCCCCACACACACACACACAGCCCTGAGTGTCACCTTTCATTAGAGCCCAAGATCAAGCTTCTATATTGAATCATTCAAAAGTTACAGACGTTTTTCCAAACTGTGCCATTTGGCACAATTTGGCACAGTTCAAAAACGCCTGGCAACAACCTGAGGAAAAAGCTGTGTAATATATTCATTTTTTGTGGTATTGTTACAAAAGTTTGACCTCAGCTGGATAACACTTGGTTCTACATTTCTGTTGCATTTTCCAGCCCGGATCTGAAGCTGTGTATTATTTGCAAGCATTTGTATCTAAAAAAACACCCAGGCGAAATTTATTTTCTTCAAATTCAGTATGTTTAGATGACTGTTACTCAGTGGCAGGAGCACTTAGAGAGATTATGACTGTTTTGCCAAAAAATTCAAAGTGTTTTCTTTTAAATGAGACCAACCCCATGAAGATGCTGCAAAGGGTTGAAGAACAGCTTTCAATTTACTTTGGGCACGTTATTTTTTGGCGTTTTTAGGGAAATTGACCAGAGTGCAAGCGGTTAAATATCTTCAGCTTAGAAATTTTATTCGATCAAATCAAAATAATGCTCTCACCCGACCTACTTATTCATCCTTGGAAAAAATTTTGACGAAAGACAGTAAGAGAAAGGGTATTATTTCAGAGTTTTATAACTCATTGACACTATTCTCAAGTGAAAACTCACAGAAAAGACTGAATTATTGGAAAGAAGACCTGCAAACTGAAATTTCAGAGGAACAATGGGAATTGACTTGTGCAGAAGCTCAAACCAAATCAATAAATGTACGTCTTAAACTGATACATTTTAAATGGTTAATGCGGATGTATGTTACACCAGTGGAGTTAAATAGATATGGGTGGGTTTTTTTTTGGGGGGGGGGGGGGGTCCAGTGCACTATATCAGGGGTATCCGACTTTCAAGCGCTCTCTCTTTTTCTGTAATTTGCAGATGTCGGTTTCGTTTTTATAATATGCAAGGGAACATAAGAGTTTCAGACTTGCATTGCAATTTTAAAAAAAAATCATTGATTTTGCCGTTAGAATCGAAACTATTGGTCGTGTCCCCTCATTTTTCCCAGTTTTTGTGTGACATGAAAATCGCATCAATTTCAAAGTACTGTAACGTGATCTCTGAGTAACTCTTTCTACTCAAAATGCAAGAGATAACAGAGTTGTAATGCAAATTCAAAATAAAACATTCCCCAATGTGATCGGATCTATGGTTTTTGTACGGCGACCCCTGCAAATTTACTCGTACGACGTAAATTTCCGTGTCCCCAAATTTACGCAGCAACATGCAAGTTATTTGGTAAAGTAACCAGAAAACAGGAAGTGCTGATGCTTTTCACTTTGCACCTTTCAAATCCCAAACCATACACGTAAAAAGGAGATCAGTCTTTGTGAAGCTCAGATGTAGAATATTTCAATAAAATCTCAAACATTTATGACACATCGAATATGGTGTCCTTTAAAAAATTTACGTCTTCGGTCTTGGTCGGCCGCGCGCAGTCCCGTCTGGCGAGGTGACCGCCCTGGGAAAGCACTTTTATTTTCTCTACCCCGGATGTGCTCAACCCATGTGGAGAGGATTAACCGTGGTCACTTTATATTGAAGTTATCGAAGGTCCAAACTTCCGTGTCCCACATTTACGCCTTTTGTGATTTTACGTCTTATCCAACAAACAGGGAGAATTTGAAGGTATGTATACACATTATCACATCTTAATATGTCATGAAAATGTAGCTGTTGATGAGTTTTGATGCGTGAAAAATACTGGAAGTGTTGAAGTTGTTTCGTGTAAAACGTGTGCCATTGCAAAGTGCATTGGCACACGAGGAAACAAAAGCCCGAGTGTCCCGTTTACGTCTCCATTTACAAGTAGTTGAAGTGAGCGCTCATCTTCAAGAGTTCCTGAACGCGAATGCCGTTACGAAAATAGTTAATAGTTTCATAAACCTGACACAATTGGATAGTGATTAGTCAATTTCATGTGCAGATTTGATCAGTTTTAAATTTTGCCACCAATGTCACACATTGGACCCCTAATAAATAAAAACACCCATATAACAAAAACATACCAGATATATGCACAAAATGTATGGAAAGTAAAGGAACCCTATTTCACTGTTTATGGGAATGTAGAAAAATCAGAATGTTTTGGGAAGAGGTGAGGGTAACAATTGAAAAAAAAAATTTTCAAAACAATTCACATTGAACCCTAAACTGTTTTTGTTGGGTCTGTATCCAGAAAAACATAAATTTAATAAGAGTGAAAGAGCATTCATAGACCTCGGTTTGCTTAATGCCAAAAAATGTATTGCACTACTGTGGAAAATGATTCATAGACCAGATGTGACTCAGTGGTTAAGACAGATGTTAACAAACCTTCCACTAGAAAGAATAACATACATACTGAAATCAAAGGAAAATGTGTTTGAGAATATATGGAGACCTTTCATTGATTATGTAAAGAAATTAAACATAACTTCTGAAGAAGAAGGTGAATGATATGTGTGGACCTTGCAAATTCCAAACTGGTGAATGTATATTATGTATTCTTATGTAATAGATTACCTAGACTAAACAGAGGAGCATTGTTGTTGACTTGCTTTTGTTAATGGTTGTTGTTGTTGTTTTTAGTACATTTTTTGTTGTTGTTGTTAGTGTTTTTTTTATTTTTAAATTACTTTAGTGTTAGTGTTTGACTGTTTGTGCCATGTTTGTAAAAAAAAAAAGGTTCAATAAAAAATATTGTGGAAAAAAAAAAGTTTTTAAATAGAAATGTTGGCCAACTGAAAAGTATGTCCATGTACACACTCAATACTTGGTCGGGGCTCCTTTTGGATTAATTACTGTATCGATGTGGCGTGGCATGGAGGTGATCAGCCTGTGGTACTGCTGAGGTGTTATGAAGGTCCAGGTTGCTTTGATAGTGACCCTCAGCTCGTCTGCATTGTTGGGTCTGGTGTCTCTCATCTTCCTCTTGACAATACTCCATAGATTCTGTATGGGGTTTAAGTCAGGAGAGTTTGCCAAGTCCTGATGGAAAATATCTGGACCAACACCAGCGGATGACCTCTGTTCAGATAAAAGTAAATTTTGCATTTTATTTGGAAATCAAAGTCCCAGAGTCTGGAGAAAGAGCAGAGATGCACAGAATCTAAGTTGCTTGAGGTTTAGTGTGAAATTTCCACAGTCAGTGATGATTTGAGGAGCCATATCATCTGCTGGTGTTGGTCCACTGTGTTTTATCAAGACCAAAGTCAGCACAGTTGTCTACCAGGAAATTTTAGAGCACTTCATGCCTCCCTCTGCCGACAGGCTTTATGGAGAAGCTGATTTCATTTTCCAGCAGGATTTGGCACCCCCCCACACTGCCAAAAGTATCAAAACCTGGTTAATGACCATGGCATCACTGTGTTTGATTGGCCAGCAAACCTCATTTCAGTGGAGGTCCCTTGTGTGGAAGTAGAGGGGGTGGGACTTGGGCTCTCTGTTAGTACATCATTAAGTCAGCAAACATTTTTCCCACAGATTTAAATAAGATAAGATAAGCCTTTATTAGTCCCACAGTGGGGAAATTCCAGGATTGCAACAGCACAGGGATAGCAACACTCAGAGCAATAATTAAGAAGATACGAAAAATATAAATAAGAGCAGTGGATATACATGCATTTGTGTTCAAAATAATAGCAGTGTGTTGAAAAATGTGAATAAACGTCAAAATTCTTCAAATAAATTGTATTTTAATGAACACAAATGCATTGGGGACACTGCACATTCTATTTCAAAGCAAGAAAATTGGAAAAAGTATTTGAATTTGATAGTATTTAACAGAAAGTCAAGAAATATAATGTTCAAAAAAATAGCAGTGTTGACATCTGTCTTTAGTGTGTTTGGGGTCATTGTCTTGTTGAAACACCCATTTCAAAGGCATTTCCTCTTCAGCATACGGCAACACGACTTCTTCCAGTATTCTGATGTACTCAAACTGATCCATGATCCCTGGTATGCGATAAATAGGACCAACACCATAGTATGAGAAACATCCCCATATCATGATGCTTGCACCACCATGCTTCACCGTCTTCACTGTGTACTGTGGCTTGAATTCAGTGTTTGCAGGACGTCTGACAAACTGTCTGTGGCCCTTAGACCCAAAAAGAACAATCTTACTCTCATCAGTCCACAAAATATTACGCCATTTCTTTTTAGGCCAGTCAATGCAAATTGTAACCGCTTCAGCACATGTCTTTTTTTTAATGATGGGACTTTGTGGGGGCTTCTTGCTGGTAGCTTGGCTTCACATAGACGTCGTCTGATTGTTATAGTACTCACAGGCAACCTTAGATCCTCTTTGAGCCTCCTGGAGCTGATCATTGGCTGAGCCTTTGCCAGTTTGGTTATTCTCCGATCCATTCAAATAGTCGTTTTTCTTTTTCTTCCTCACCTTTCTGGTTTTGGCTGCCATTTTAAAGCGTTTGATATCATTTTAGCGGAACAGCCTATCATTTTCTGCACTTCTTTATAGGTTTTCCCATCTTTTATTAATTTCTTAATCAAAGAACGCTCTTCTTCTGAACAGTGTCTTGAACGACCCATTTTACTCTTGTTTTTCAAGGACAAATGCACAGCCAGCATATGCAGCGTCAGTTGCCTTGATTCTTAAATAAGGGTCACCTGTTTAACACCTATTTTTTTTCACAGAATCAATGACCTCACTAAGTGAACTCACCACTGCTATTTTTTTGAACACGCCCCTTTCAGTTAATGATTCAGTTTCACAGAATCAGCAGCATGCACGTCATGCCTGTTGGGTCTGTTGGTTTTCTATGCCTTTACTAAACCTTCTAGAAACTTACTTGCAGTGTAGAAGTTGAAATTCTAACAAAAACAGTGATTTATCTTGCTAGTGATGTGAGACTGCTATTATTTTGAACACAACTGTACGTACACATAAATATATAAATATATATACAAAGTGCGGAGCATTGTAGCAAGATGGAATAAACAGCATAACTGTCTACTTAGTTATCCTACATAGTATGAATATGTACCCATACATATTGTCACCCTCCGTAGCGACTGATATTGTCCTAGTTGTATACTGGAGGGGACCATTTGTGTAAGTCTGTTGCATCTTTTGCATTCAATACTATTAGGTTGTCATGTTTTTTTGCTTTCTCTGTGAGCAGCCCTGCTTAGGTTATAAAGTCTGACAGCCGTAGGTAGGAAGGACCTGCGAAACCTCTCGGTCGCACACCTAGGATGATGTAGCCTACTGCTAAATGAGCTCCTCAGTGCATTCAGTATGTCCTGCATAGGGTGGGACTCGGACTCCAGCAGAGATGACAGCTTAGCCACCATCCTTCTCTCTCTTATCTCCTCCACTGGGTCAAGGCGCTGGCTGCCCCAGGACAGAGCTAGCTTTCTTGATCAGTTTGTTCAGTCTCTTCCTGCCGGCTGCTGTGATGCCACTGCCCCAGCAGACCACTCCAAAAGTGATGGCTGATGCCACCACCGAATCGTAGAAGGTCTTCAGGAGCACCCCTTGTACACCAAAAGACCTGAGTCTCCTCAGTAGGAACAGCCTGCGCTGTCCCTTCTTGTAGAGTGCGTCGGAATTGTGTGACCAGTCTAGTTTCTTGTTCAAATGAACACCCAGGTACTTGTAGGATGTCACCATCTCAATGTCTGTTCCCTGGATGTTTACTGGTGCTGTGAGGGGTTGTCCTTGCCTGCAGCAGTCCACCACCAGCTCCTTAGTTTTTCTCGCATTGATCTGGAGGCAGTTCCAATGACACCAGTCCACGAAGTCCTGGATAAGTCCTCTGTACTCAGCTTCATCTCCGTTGGAGATGAGGCCGACGATCGCAGAGTCGTCAGAGAACTTCTGTAGATGACAGTGTGTTGTGTTGTGAGAGAAGTCTGCAGTATAAAGGGTGAACAGGAAGGGAGCCAAAACCGTTCCTTGGGGGGCCCCCGTGCTACCGATGATCATGTCGGACACACAATCCCGGGTTCTCACAGACTGTGGCCGGTTTGTGAGGTAGTCCAGGATCCATGATGACAGGTGCTGGTCCACCCCTGCGCACAGCAACTTGTCCCTCAGGATCATCGGTTGGATGGTGTTGAAAGCACTGGAGAAGTCAAAGAACATGATCCTCACTGCGTTCCCAGGCTTCTCCAGGTGGAACAGGGAACAGTGAAGGAGGAAGATCACTGCATCCTCCACCCCGATGCCATGCTGGTAGGCGAACTGGAGTGGATCCATTGCTGGTCCCACCAGGGGGCGGAGGTGAGCAAGGAGCAGTCTCTTCAGGGTCTTCATCAGGTGAGACGTCACGGCCACTGGTCTGTAGCTGTTCAGGTCTCTGGGGTGGGAAGTCTTTGGTACGGGTACCACACAAGATGTTTTCCACAACTGTGGTACCCTCCCCAGCTTCAGGCTCAGGTTGAAGATGTGCTCCACAATCCCACACAGCTGGTCTGTGCAGGACTTGAGGAGCTTCGTGCTGATGCAGTCTGGACCCGAGGCCTTCCTTGCCTTGATCTTCCTCAGCTCCGCCCTCACCTGGGTCTTAGTAAGGGTCAGGTTGGGGGCTGTGTGCTGGAAGTGTGGGGGGGGGGGTGTTGGTGGAGGTGAGGATGGGCAGCAGGTCTCGATGACGGTAGAGGCAGCAGCAGTGGTTGTTGTGCGGGGGGGGGTTGGTCAAACCTATTAAAAAACAGGTTCAGATTGTTCACCCACGCCATGCCCCCCGTGGCCTGGGAGGAGGTATTCTGGAGCCCAGAGATGGTTTTGAGGTTTCTCCAGACCCCACCGATGTCGCTCTGTTGCAGCTTGTCCTCCATCTTCTTCCTGAAGCTGTCCTTGCCTTCTCTGATCTTCCTCCTTAGCTCCTTCTGTATGGACTTAAGCATCTCCCTGTTCCCCGACCTGAAGATCCTCTTCTTCTCTCTCTAAGCCTCCTTCCCTCACTCCCTTTGTTCATCCATCCCTCCATACATTGCAAGATAGGGCAATTTTCACCAGAGGTGGAAATTTCATCAGAATCCATCCACTAGTTTTTGTGTAATCCTGCTAAACCATTACTAGAAAAGTGAGCCTTGGTGGTGGCATGCACTTATGGATCAACTCCACAAACTGTAGTGGGTTCATGTGTAGCCCAAGAGCCACCTCTGGTGAAAATGTTATCAAACTCTGTCTACTAGTTTTTGAGTAATCTTGGTATCCACATTGTGAGAAGGTAGAGCCTTGGCAGAGGTATGCACTTTCAGATCATCATCAACATGCATACTCACATTTCCATATCAGTCATCAATCTTAATCATTCCTAACCACCTGAACAGACTTTTCAGGGTTCAGTTTTTAAGAAATGAGCCAATACAATCACCACGCCATACAAACTAATGGGCCAGTTTTGGCCTGTGAGCCGTATGTTTAACACTCCTGGACTAGACCGTAAAAATAGCCTCCGTATTTAGAAAGTTTAGTTAACCTCAGAAGAAGCTTCATTTGTTCTTCATAGCAATGTACAACTAATCAAAGTGAGGTCACTTCTTTTCTCTGTCATAAGAAAACTCACATTTGTGCAACTGTGGACAATATTGCTCTGGTGATATGATCACTGAGAGCGGGAGCCAGTGTGCATGTTGCCTACTGCCTGTCTGTCATCAACTTTTCCTCCTTCAGACCAGCTGCAAAATGAACCCCTCGTGGATGGAGTTGGGCTCCGTTGAGTGCCCAGTACAGGAGACGCTGTAGATGGTCTCCGACGTGGGTCAGCCTCCCATCCTGTCTGAGTTATTTGTCACATCACAGCCCAGCAAAGAGAAATGTGTGATCTGCTTCCAACTAGTATTAAATGCGCTGCTTCCAGGGTATGGAGGTACATCCGCGGGCATGTCTTAACTCCGCGGGCTCGTCTTACAGGGGAAGTACATGAAAAGCGCAATATTATATTATTATAAAATAATAAAAAACAATTCCTGGATCCAGACAGTGGTCGGATCAGCACCACAAACTACTTGTTTGTTCCTTGGCCCATTTCCTACTTTCCCGGAAATTTTCACTGAAATCTGTTCGCTGCTTTTTGAGTAATGTTGCTAACAGACAAATGTCGGCAAAAACATTACCTTGTTGGCGGAGGTAATTAATGAAAGCAAATAGTCAAGCTTTAATGAGACTTTTTTTCAGAGGAACATTGGTACATGCATACAGTTGTGAAAAAATTAGGACACCCTATGAAAGCCTGTGTTTTTTAAACATATTTGGACATATGGATATTTAATATCAATTTTAACAATACTGGGAGATTCAAGTAATAGAACTAAACAATTAAAACTGAAAGACTTTAAAATATAATTCTAAAAACATGCAATTTCTGGTGAGGAATAAATCAGGACACCCCCACATATTATTCCCACTTAAAATGGCTAAAATCACACACAGGTGTATCACATCAGGTGCACATGATTAGAACATCGTTACTCAGCATTTTGAAGGAGGCTTATTCTATTTAAACCTCAGACATTTACTTTGGTGTGCTCCTGACTGTTGAAGCGAGAGTGAACACCATGGTGAGATCAAAAGAGCTGTCTGAGGCCTTCAGAAAGAAGATTGTAGCAGCTTATGAGTCTGGTAAGAGATTTAAAAAGATCTCAAAAAAATTTGAAATCAGCCATTCCACTGTCCGGAAAATAGTCTACAAATGGAGGACATTCAAAACAACTGCCAACATGCCCAGGTCTGGCCATCCAAGCAAGTTCACCCCGAGAGCAGACTGCAAGATGCTAAAAGAAGTCTCCAGAAACCCTAAAATGTCATCACGGGACCTACAGCAGGCTCTTGCTACTGTTGATTTAAAAGTGCATGCTTCTACAATCAGAAAGTGACTACACAAGTTTCACTTGCATGGGAGGTGTGCAATGAGGAAACCTTTGCCGTCAGAGAAGCATGAAGGCCAGACTGAAGTTTGCCAGAGAGAATGTAGACAAAGACCAGGACTTCTGGAATAATGTTCTTTGGACAGATGAGTCTAAAATTGAATTATGTGGACACCAGAACAGAGAACACGTTTGGGTAGACTAAATACAGCATTCCCAGAAAAGAACCTCATACCAGCTGTGAAGCATGGAGGTGGAAGTGTCATGGTTTGGGGATGCTTTGCTGCAGCAGGACCTGGCCAGCTCACCATCACAGAATCCACCATGAATTCTACCGTGTATTAGAGGATGCTTGAGTACCATGTGAGACCATCTGTAAAAGAAAAAATTAAAGCTGAAGCAGAACTGGACCCTGCAACATGACAATGACTCTAAACATACCAGTGAATCCACCAAGGACAGGCTAAAAACTAAGAAATGGAGACTCCTGGAATGGCCGAGTCAAAGCCCAGATCATCCCATTGAGATGCTGTGGGGTGACTTGAAACGGGCTGTACATGCAAGAAACCCCTCAAACATCTCACAGCTGAAAGAATTCTGCATTTGGGGAGTGGGGCAAACTTTTCTCAGACTGATGTCAGAGACTAGCAAATGGCTACAAAAAGCATCTCACTGAAGTTATTTCAGCCAAAGGGGGTAACACTAGCTATTAGTTGGTAGGGTGTCCTAACTTTTTCCTCAGAATGCACATTTTTGTTATCTTTTGTTTAATGAGTAAAACAAGGTTAATTTGTTATTTGCCTTCAATTAAATAGCCTTCTTTTCCATTCATTCATCTTCTTCCGCTTAATCCTTTTTGGGTCGCGTGGGGGCTGGAGCCTATCCCAGCATCTTTGGGCAGGAGGCAGGGTACACCCTAGACAGATCGCCAGTCCATCGCAGGGCCAACACAGAGAGACAGACAACCATTCACTCTCACATTCATACCTAAGGACAATTTAGAAACCCCAGTTTGATGCCAATTTACCTAACTTGCATGTGTTTGGCATGTAGGAGGAAACCGGAGAAATCTCGGAGTAAACCCACGCAGACACAAAGAGAACATGTAAACTCCACACAGATCACTGTTGGTTGTGGATCCCAGCCTTCTTTTCCAGTGATAAATAAAACAAGATTAGACATCAATATGTGAACATTTCTTAATAAAGAACTGCATATTTAATGGGGTGTCCTAATTTGTTCACGACTGTACACTGTAGTCCTAAAAGTATTGGGACACCCCTCCAACTCATTGGATTCAGGTGTCCCAATCACTTAGCCCCTTAGTTCCAGTGAAAGAATCTCTTAATGCTTCAGCACACCAAGACATTTAGGACAATTTCATGCTCCCAACTTTGTGGGAACAGTTTTAGGGATGCCCCCTTCCTGTTCCAACATGATTGACTTTGGTGTAGATGAACCTGACAGTCCTGACCTCAACCTGACAGAACACCTTTGGGATGAATTAGAGCGAAGACTACATGCCAGGTCTTCTTGTCCTCACCTGCCTCACAAATGCGCTTGTGGAAGAATGGTTAAATATTTCCCATAAACACACTCCTAATGTTAATTTCATTGAAATCTTACCTTAAGTTCTCTTTGGAGAAATGGCAGTCAATACTGCCCTCTTTGACAAACCTGCAAAGGAGTCCAAGACTTTACCCCTTCATTGCATTTTTTTTTTTTTTTTTTTTGTCAGGTTTTGGTTGATTGGCTCTCAGTCAGACTAACAGTGAGTCAGTCTTAATCAAATGTGTAATGTTGCCACTCTCCCACACAACAGTGATTTATCTCACTAATCTGGCATGGAGACAAACACAGTGAATCTTGTAGTCTGAAGCAAGTTAACACGTTTCTTCTGAGCGCTGTCTTTCCACTTGGTAGTTTTTGCCAGATTCTAAACAATAGAATGCCCTTGAACATAAAGTTTTTGTTTTATGTACTGAAACTGCTTTTTTTTTTTTCCCCTCAGGAGATCACGATCACGATCGCGGTCACGGAGTCCTTATTACAGACACTGAACTGATGAGTACTGTGGAATGACTCACTTACTGCCCTAAAAAGCCTCTTATGTGGAAATATGAAGACATGGATCCATTGTGTGTTTGTTAATAAACAAACGTACAAACCTGCATCTGTATTTCATGTTTATGTATTCAGAGCCCAAAACTAATCTTTCTGGGACATTTGGCTTTATAAATGTGTTGGTGGTGTCACTCAGACAGGGGTCTCATCTATGTTGGTGTTCCTGGCAGGTTCATTAACAGCGATGAAGAAAGTTTCAGACATATATTTTTCATATTTGGCAAAGACCCTGGTGACTCTAGTGAAGTGTTAACAGCATTTATCCCTTTGCTGAAGTCACAAAGAGGAGAGTATGTGTTTTTTCTGTGCTTAAGAGTTTTCTTCTGCAATGAAATAGTATAAATGCAATAATATGTTCATCATGCATTCCAACTGGTGATATTTTAACAGTGACAACCCATGACAGATCACTGTTTTATGATAAAGTAACGAGGTGAACATGGAGACACATTTAATGATAAAAGATTGGTGTTGGTGGATGTTTGAAACAAACTTCATATTTGCTAATTCTAGGAGTGACTGGTTAAACCGAGTCATTTGACCAACATTTTAAATTTCTGTTTCAGATATTTTCTGGTTTATTCTCCTGTGCATGATCCTCAGATTTTACCTTTCTCTATTTCTGAACAGCTCCTCTCCATTTAGACTCTTGTGGGGATGTGTGTACTTATTCAAAGTATTGTACGTAATACTAAGCCATACCTGACGTTTGTGTCACAGTCCTCTCCAACACGTATAAACTGTGAACTGTGGTAGAGAAGTTTAATGGACTCATGTACAGAACATTTATATGGTCATTAACCTTCTCTGTGGAGGCTGGTGAAGTTTATGAATTATTAATTAAAATGATTGCTGTTTTTTGTACTCTGTCCTCAGCCAGCTGCTAACAGCAAACAGATTTGTTCTCAGTAATGTGGAATGTTAAATAGAGAAGAAAAAATAAACTTAATTTGCATTAATATTTTGTATTATTTGTGTGTAAATGCATCAGTGTTAAAGAATCTAGATAAAGAAAATCATCTTCATAGATGTTCATAAGGATTTTGAGTTTTTATTGTTGGAAGTTTGGTAGGCTGGGCCCCTGGATGTAGCAGACTGTCTTAATTCTTTTTTGACGTATTATCTTTTTCCATCAGAGCTAGGACAACTGCTATTAAAGATAAGGCCAATTTTATCGTCATTCAATCCATAAAGCCGATTATGTACAGTACAATGAAATTACATTTCTCTTATCTTTAATGTTAATCACATCTAGAATCAGAGGGGTCGCTGCCATGCAAGGCGCCGCCACATATTTCCCTCCTCCGTTCCATTATTGCTGAGCACCAAGCTGGACGGCAGGAAGTTCCTTTTTTATATGGTCTACAGGATGACCCGGACGGGATTTGAACTCCGGCCTCCCGGGTGTGGGGCAGATGCTCTACCAACTGATCCACCATTGTGGTGAGAGGCACTGAGTTTAAAGATGGAACTCCTGAATGGCAAACTGACTCGACTAGAAGTATGCAAGCAGCAGCTCCATACCCACAAGAAAGAAAATGAAAACTATTAACTCAAAATGTGCAAATATACATAAAGAGTAGCAATTTTACTGGAGAAAACAGTCGCAAATTCACATGAAAAATAAATTTATGAGAAAGTGAGAAACTCAAATTTTTAAGTGGAAAAATGACAACTCATAGTTGAAATTTACATTAAAGAGCTGATTTTTAAAAGTTTTTATGTAGTAGTGGATACTAAAATTACTCTGCTATTTTTGTTCATTTAGATTTTTATTTCATTTAAATCTGAAATTATTCTGGATCAGTAGATATGTTTATATTGTGGTGGCACTGTGTGGGGGGTTTTCCACCCCAAGTCGGAAGGGGAGGGGGGTTGGAACAGAGGACTCAAGGAGGAAGTGGCACCGGGGGTGTCAGTTGTAACAGAAAGACTATCCGCCCCACGCAGAGTTCAGGAGACACCAGAGTTCACTAGAGGAAGAGAGGGTGTGAGAAGCAGGGCTGGTGGTGTATGATGTTAATGTACCAAGTATTCTATGTGCACTGAATGTATGAATGTATTGTCTTTGGCTCCCTGAGTCTCATGGGGCAGAAAAAAAGGGTATAAAAAGGAGGCGCCCAGAGACCCCGGGAGAATATTTTCTGTACTTGATGAGGGAAGGTGGATAAAGTTTGTGTGTCATCTAGCTTGCTGCCTCGTCTGCTTTCATCTTCCACATTGGTGACCCCAAGACGTGCGATGGGAACGAGCCGAGCACCGCCCCGGAGTCAACCCATAGGGAGAACACCAGCGCCACATGTGCTGTCACAATCAAGCTCCCAGATTTCTGGCTTCACAATCTGACCGTGTGATTCTTACATGTAGAAGCCCAGTTTGCACTGCGTGGGATCACAACGGATGACACTAAATATTACCATGGGGTCGCTGCGCTGGATGTGCGTGCCATGCAACAGGTAACGAGCCTGCTCCAGGAGCCGCCAGCCCATGGAAAATATGAAGCGCTCAAGCGGATGCTACTCCAGCAGTATACCCTGTCGGACAGTGAGAGGGCAGAGAGACTCCAAACACGTTCAGAGTTAGGTGACAGATCAGCCGTGGAGCTCATGGAGAGCATGTTAGCGCTGACGAGGAAGAACGACAAATCTTTCCTGTTTGCCCACCTGTTCCTCAGGAACCTACCTGCTACAACGAGGGCGATCCTGGCCAGCTCGCCACGGCTGGTAACCAAGGACTACCGCGCCCTGGCGCAGGAAGCAGACTACGTCATCCTAGCAGCCAGAGCTCTCAGCGTGCACGCAGCGGCACCGGCATCCATGAAGGACTCCAGTGAGGTTGAGGAGCCATTGGTGGTGGTTGGGACTGACACCAAGAGGCGCAGGAACGGGGCACTCTGTTTCTATCATCGTTGCTTCAGCTCAAATGCCCAACGCTGTATGCCACAGTGCCAATTCAGGAAGCCGGGAAGACAGCATGGCCAGCAGTCAGTAGCAGCTGCAACCGCTGGCGATAGGAACAAGCTGCTTTATATCGTGGACACACGTTCGGGAGACATTTTTTGGTGGACTCCGGCTCCCAGAAGAGCCTCATCCTGCCGGTCAGCACAGACAGGTCGGCAGGGGGCAGTGGTCCCGAGCTCACGGCCGCCAACGGATCCAACATCAGAACATTTGGTGAACGGACGCAATTACCAGTGGGACTTTGCGGAAGCTGCATGCTCTGTCCCCATTTTAGGCGCAGATTTTTATGTGCTTATGGGTTGTTAGTCAACAGACGTTTAGTAGATGCTGTCTCTTTTTCCTCCATGCTCTGCACAGCTCGGGGAGCTGAGCCAGCAACACTGGCTAACGTTGTCGCTCCGGGGGTAAGTACCAGCATTTATTTGCACAGTTCGCAGCACTCATGGTCACAACTTTTTTGGCTACGGTAACCAAACACAGGGTCGACGACAAAAGGCCCGCCGGTGTTCGCGCGCCCTCAGTGCCTGGACGTGGTTAAACTGGCCAGTGAGCGCAAGGAGTTTGCCAACTTAGAGTAGCTGGGCATCATCAGGTGCTCCAACAACCCGTGGGCATCCCCACTACACATGGTACCTAAGGCTGATGGGTTGTGGCGATTGTGCGGCGCTTGAACAATGCCACGGAACACGCATCCAGGATTTTTCTGTACACCTGGCCGGGACGCATGTTTTTTCGAAAGTGGATCTTGTCTGCGGGTACCACCAGGTCCCGGTATGCGCGGAGGATGTTCCTAAAACAGCAGTAATAACTCCTTTTGGCCTTTTTGAGTTTTTATGCATGCCGTTCGGATTAAAGGGCACAGCGCAAACCTTCCAGAGGATGATGGACACAGTGCTCCGTGCCCTTCCCTTCATTTTTGTCTACTTAAATGACATTCTGGTGGCTAGCATGTCTGAGGAGGAGCACCTCGCCCATCTCAAACTAGTTTTCCAGAGGTTGGAAGCACACAGGCTTATAGTTGACCTGGCGAAGTGCCAGTTTGGTGTGCCAGATTTTTTGGGTCACTGCATTTCGCCAGAGGGCATGATTCCGCTGCCTGATAAGGTGCGCGCTGTGTCAGATTTTCTGTGTTCGCAGACTGTGAGGGCTCTACAGTAATTTTTGGGCATGGTCAACTTTTATAACCATTTCCTCCCCCGGGCAGCCCAGCTGCTGCAGCTATTGTATGCCGTGCTTAAGAAAAAGAAGCCCGCGGAAAGCATCGACTGGACCCCCAAGCGAGTCCAGGCTTTCACAGATGCCAAAACAGCACTTGCTAACGCCGCTTTGCTAGCCCACCCTGCCCCGTCAGCGCGAATATCGCTCACCACGGATGCGTCTGACGTTGCCATAGGGGCAGTGGTGGAGCAGTACGTCTCCGGTTTGTGGCAGCCACTCACATTTTTCAGTCGTACTTTGCGCAACAACGAACGCAAATACAGTATGTTTGACAAAGAATTGTTGGCCCTCCACCTGGCGACGCGCCATTTCCAGTTTTGGCTAGAAGGCCGAGAGTTCACCGCGTTCGTTGATCATAAACCGCTAGCGTACTCGATGTCCAAAGTCTTGGAACCATGGTCGGCCCGGCAGCAATGACATTTGGCCGCAATCTAAGAGTTTGTGACCGACATTCAACATGCTGCTGGTAAGCTTTACATCGTGGCAGATTTCCTGTTGCGCTCATTAGTCTCCCTGGTCTACACAGCAATAGATTTCCCTGCCATGGCCGCGGAGCAAGCCAGGGACGCGGACATTTGCGCGCTCCAGTCCACGCCTACTGGGTTAAAGCTGAAGAGCAGTGTGGTGCAAGAAGGGTGCCCCCCTTGTTCTGCGACGTCTCCACCAGTCGCCCACGCCTGGTGGTTCCGAGCCCTTGGCACCGCCGCATTTTTGAGTCAGTCCACTCCCTTTTGCATTCCAGCGTGCACGCCTCGGTTAATCTGGTGGGTGCGAAATTTGTCTGGCCTCACTTGCGCAAGGATGTGAAAGAGTGGGCTGCAGTGGGCCAAGGTGCACAAGCACACCAGAGCCCCCCTCGAGCCGTTCCATATTCCCGCCAGGAGGTTCGACCACGTCCATGTGGATTTGGTGGGCCCCCTCTCGCCGTCGCAAGGTTTCACACACCTTTTGACAATCGTGGACCGCACCACGCGTTGGCCTGAATTGATCCCGCTGGCTTCCATCACGTCCGTGGAAGTGACTCGTGCCTTTTTGTTGGCTTGGGTTGCACGGTTCAGATCCCCGTCGGACATCACTTCCGACAGGGGTCCGCAGTTCTTTTTGGAACTCTGGTCCGCAATGGCCCAGAGGCTGGAGGTCAAAATCCACCACACTACCGCGTACAACCCCTAGGCTAACGGGTTGTACGAACGTTTTCATAGGTTGCTTAAGGCAACGCTCAGAGCTTCGCTCACGGATGCAAATTGGTTGACCGCCTGCCCTGGGTTCTTTTAGGCTTGCGCTCCGCACCTAAGGAGGATCTGGCAACCTCCCCGGCAGAATTTGTTTTTTCTCAGCCGCTGCGGATCCCCGGGGAATTTTTACTGGAAAACCCCGCGCCTGGGACCAGCCGGGGTTAGTTCTGTTTCTGGGTGTTCAGGATGGGGGGAGCTGTGTGGTGGCACTGTGTGAGGGGTTCTCCACCTAGAGTCAGAAGCCGGGAGGGAGGGGGGGATGGAACAGAGGACTAAAGGAGGAAGTGGCACTGGGGGGTCTCAGTTGTAACAGAAAGGACTATCCACCTCTGCCAGGGAGTTCAGGAGATACCGGAGTTTGCTAGAGGAAGCGAGGGTGTAAGAAGCAGGGCTGTTGTATGATGTTAATGTGCCAAGCATTCTTTGTGCACTGAATGTATTGTCTTTGGCTCCCTGGGTCTCATGGGGCAGAAATAAAGGGTATAAAAAGGAGGCACCCAGAGACCCCTGGAGAGTATTTTCTGTTCTTGATGATGGAAGGTGAATAAAGTGTGTGTGTCGTCCAGCACCGCTGCCTCGTCTGCTTTCATCTTCCACAGTGTAATCTGGTTTTGATGACATTTGTATATTTTTCCTCAGATGAACACTGTTGCTTATTTTTGGAAGAATTGGATTAATCATAATTACTCACAAGACATTTTTGGTCATTTTCAATTGAGAATACGGAGTGGGTGGAAGAGAACCTGGAGAAGTGGAGGTATGCACTGAAGAGAAGCGGAATGAAAGTAGAAGCAAGACAGAATACATGTGTGAAAGGAGGTAGGTGTAATGTGAAGATGCAAGTGTGAAAGGGATGGAGGTTACCCAGTTAGTGGAACAGAATTAATTAACTAATTGGCGCCAAACTGGGGATTCTAAATTGTCCTTCGGTATAACTGTGAGAGTGAATGGTTGTCTGTCTCTCTGTGTTGGCCCTGCGATGGACTGGCGATCTGTCCAGGGTGTACCCTGCCTCTCGCCCAAAGATGCTGGGATAAGCTCCAGCCCACCCGTGACCCGAAAAGGATTAAGCGGAAGAAGATGGATGGATGGATTAACCTCCAATAAAACATCCCTTTTAGGTTCCTGCTGTTAGGGTGAGCAGCACTTAGTAACCATCAGACACCAAAGTTGCAAGCACAAACATTTATTACACAAGGCAAAATAAGATAAAAATCACAAATATTGCAAATGTGACCTTAAAAATGAAGCAGCCTTTAAAAAGGCAAAAGTCATTAAAACGTTCTTATCAGTCCCAGGGGCTCGCTGTCACACTCCAGGCCTTGTCCTTCAATATCCTCGATTGAGTCCACAACAGGCTCACACATCTAGGAGCCTTCCTCACCCACACCTAGAAGAAAGGAAAGTGGCCAGCAGTCTATTCTTCACACAAAGGGGTCAGTTCTACTTAGTGTATTGGATTGAAAAAACACAGCTTTGCTTCTGCCCCCTGCACCAAAGGCCTCCAATACACTTCGGACCCCATCACACTGAAACTGCCTGGAAGCAGCTGCAGACTCTCCAGCCACCTGGGAAGATTGTGGGTCTCAGTTCAGTAGAAGGACTCTCAATGCAGGTTTCTCCCTGCTTATATTATGGGCCTCAGGTTATTTCACACCTTAGACAGAGACAATGTACACATGGGAGAACAATGCCCAAGTGGGTGAGAGGGGGTTGAATGAAGTGTAGTGTAGATGTCATGCTGTGATGAGGAAGTGCCTTGATCCTTGTGAAGTGTGACTTGATATAGAGAGAGGAATGCTTGATGTGACCAGTCAGTCTGTTCTTTGCTTGTGAGATGTGAGTGTGTAATAAATCGTCTGAAATGAATATGCCTCTTCATTTACTCACTCCACACTGGTGACCCAAGACGTATTATGGAACACGAGGCAAGAACCCTGGAGCCGGCCCGGTCGGGAGCCCCCAGAGACACTGAAGCCAACCCACAGACAGCCAGGACTGGAACCCCCAGCAACGCGTGTGCAGTTTCAGTCAAGCTACCGGATTTCTGACAGCACAACCTGCGCTATTGGTTCCACCACACCGAGGCCCAGTTCACCCTCCGGGGAGTAACACCAGACGACACCAAGTTCTACCATGTGGTAGCAGCGCTGGACTCCTGCACAGCCCAGCAGGTAGTGAGCCTGCTCGATCAGCCAGCAGCAAATATGAGGCGCTCAAGGCTGCGCTCATCTGGCGATACATGCTCTCGGAATGTGAGAGAGCAGAGAGGCTCCTGGTGCGAACCGAGTTAGGAGATGGGTCGGCCGTAGACCTGATGGAGAAGATGCTGGCGTTGATGGGCACGGGCGACGGGCACTTTCTGTTTGCCCACCTTTTCCTCCGGAACCTTCCAACAGAAGCAAGAGCGGTTCTGGCCAATTCGCTGTTGCTGGCCGCGCGAGACTACCGTGCGTTAGCCCAGGAGGCAGACCGGATCATCCTCACCACCAGGGCGATTACAGCCAACGCGGCGGCAGCGGAGCCCAGCGAGACAACCAGGGGAGGCAAGGAGCCACCGACGGTAGCGGCAACGGGGGCCAAGGAGCACCAGAAAGACACGCTCTGCTTCTACCACCGCCGCTTCGGAGAGGACGCGCGCAGATGCGCACCACCGTGCCACTTCAAGCGCTCGGGAAACGCCAAGGCCGGCAGTCGGTAGCAGCTGCGACCGCCGGTGAAGAGAACACGCTGCTCTACATGACGGACTCGCGCTCGGGGAGACGCTTCCTCGTCGACACCGGAGCCCAGAAGAGCGTCATCCTGCCGTCCTACGCTGACCGGCTGGCAGGACCTAGCGGCCCCGGAATGGTGGCAGTAAACGGCTCGGAGATTAAGACGTTCAGTGAGAGAACGCTGACCTTATCTCTACATGGCTGCTTGTATGAGTGGACTTTTATCATAGCAGCACTGTGTTGCCCAATCCTGGGCGCTGATTTTCTGTGTGCACATGGTTTACTTGTGGATGTTGCTAACAGGCGCCTGGTTAGTGCACTGTCCTTTGAATCTCTCCCCTGTATAGCTCGAGGGACCTGGCTAACAGCACAAGCCAGCGTCACAACTCCAGGCAGTAAGTTCCACGCACTGCTCACTCAGTTCCCAGCACTCATGGTCCCAACGTTTTCGGCGGCTATCGCTAAACACGGGGTGGAGCACTTTATCACCACCACTGGGCTGCCTGTTTTTGCCAGACCTCGGCGCTTGGACGCAGCTACACTGGCCATAGCGCGCGAGGAATTGGCCAACCTGGAAAAGTTGGGCATCATCAGGCGATCAAACAGCCCATGGGCATCCCCGCTACACATGGTCCCTAAGGCTGAGGGAGCGTGGCAACCGTGCGGTGATTTCCGCAGGTTGAACAATGCCACAGCACACGACCGCTACCCAATTCCCCACATACAGGATTTTTCCATTCACCTCGCCGGAGCGCCCGTTTTTTCTAAAATAGACCTGGTCCACGGTTACCACCAAGTCCCAGTGCGCGCGGAGGACGTACCCAAAACAGCGGTAATAACTCTGTTCGGTTTATTCGAGTTCCTGCGCATGCCATTCGGGTTAAAAGGCGCAGCACAGACGTTCCAGCGCATGATGGATGCAGTGCTGTGTGACCTCCCGTTCGTGTTCGTCTACCTGGACGATATCCTGGTAGCCAGTACGTCCGAAGATGAACACGAAACCCACCTCAGGACGGTTTTCCAGAGTTTGGAGGAGCACAGGTTAATAATCAACCCGGCGAAATGCCAGTTCGGCATGACGGAGATTGATTTTTTGGGGCACCGCGTCTCTCCGGAAGGAGCGATCCCGCTGCCTGACAAAGTACGCGCCGTGGCAGATTTTCCCCGGCCTCAGACGGTTAGGGCGCTGCAGGAATTTTTGGGGATGGTGAATTTTTATAACAGTTTCCTTCCCCGCGCGGCTCATGCAACCGTTGTACGCCGCGCTCAAGCGACAGAAACCCGCGGATGGAGTCGAATGGACCCCGGAGCGAGAGCGGGCATTCTCGGAAGTTAAAGCAGCCCTGGCAAACGCCGCACTGCTGGCACATCCGCACCCGACGGCCCGCATAGCGCTCACCACCGACACTTCAGACGTGGCCATAGGGGCGGTCGTGGAGCAGCGCGTAGCCGGGGCTTGGCAGCTGCTCGCATTTTTCAGCAGAACTTTGCTCGACAGCGAATGTCAACACAGCACATTCAACAGAGAGTTGGTGGCTCTCCATCTGGCCATACGCCACTTCCAGTTCTGGCTGGAAGGGCGCAACTTCACCGCGTTCGTAGACCACAAGCCACTAACGTTCACGATGGCCAAGGTTTCAGAACCGTGGTCAGGCCGGCAGCAGAGACAGCTGGCCGCGATCTCAGAGTTTACTACCGATATTCAGCATGTGTTGGGTAAACTGAATGTGGTGGCAGACTGCCTCTCGTGCGCCTTGGTGGCCCCAGTCTACGTGGGGATAGATTACGCAGCCATGGCCGCGGAGCAGATTAGCGATGCAGACGTGCGCGCGCTCCAGTCTGGACCAACAGGGTTAAGGCTGGAGAGCAGGGTGCTGCAAGATGGCGGCCCCCCCAATCTGCGACGTCTCCACGGGACGCCCGTGTCCGGTAGTCCCGGTCGCGTGGCGCCGCCACGTGTTTGAGTCGGTTCACACTCTGGCGCATCCCAGGAGTGCGCGCGTCTGTCAAAATGGTGGGAGAGAAGTTCATGTGGCCGAGCCTACGCAAACAAGTAAAAGAGTGGGCTGCAGCCTGCGTGGCGTGCCAACGAGCCAAGGTACACAGGCACACGAAGGCTCCCTTGGAGCCGTTTCCGGTACCAGCTAAGAGGTTCGACCACATTCACGTGGACCTCGTGGGCCCCCTCCCGCCATCACAGGGGTGCACGCACCTCCTAACAGTGGTGGACCGCACCACGCGCTGGCCAGAAGCAGTCCCGCTGGCAGCAACCACGTCCGCGGACGTAGCACGCGCTTTTTTAACAACATGGGTGGCGCGTTTTGGAGTCCCGTCGGACATTATGTCCGACAGGGGCCCGCAATTTGTTTCCGACCCCTGGTCCGCGCTGGCCCGCAGCCTGAGTGCTGCAATTCATCGCACAACCGTGTACAACCCACAGGCCAGTGGTTTATGCAAGCGTTTTCATAGATCACTGAAAGCAGCACTCAGGGCTTCACTGACGGATGCAAATTGGGTAGACAGGCTGCCGTGAGTTTTATTGGGGTTGTGCTCCGCGCCAAAAGAGGATTTGGAAGCTTCCCCGACAGAGCTCATTTTTGCGCAGCCCCTACGGCTGCCCGGGGAATTTCTACCGGACAGTCCCGCGCCGGGCAGCTCCCCATCTCAGCTTTTGCAGCGTAGCGCAAACACAGGCATGCTGCCGGGCCCTGCCCACCACAGTTTTCTGCGTGCCTTCGTGCCTAAAACTTTGAAGAACGCGGAGTTCGTGTTCGTCAGACACGACGCCCACCGCCCTCCATTACACCCACCCTATGATGGACCGTTCAGAGTGTTGGAAACGGGATAAGCATTTTGTGCTAGACTTGGGGGGTAGAAGGGAGATAATTGGCATAGACAGACTCAAACCCGCCTTTGTACTGGCGGATGAGCAAGTGCTGTTGGCGAGGGCCCCTCGGCGTGGAAGACCCCCACAGAGACCTCCCCAGGGGAACGATTCATCAGAGCAGCCACACGGACAGAGTGACCCCCACGGCTCACCCGCAGTCGGACACACTCCCAGCAGCCTCCCACTGGCACAGCAGCACCACGGAGGCAGTAAACCCCAGTTACAGCAGATATGGGAGGAGACTGAAGCCGAAACAGCATGTGGACTGATATTCTATTGTTCTATCTAAGATGCTGGGGGGGGGATGGTATGGGCCTCAGGTTATTTCACACCTTAGACTGAGACAATGAATACACATGGGAGAACAATGCCCAAGTGGGTGAGAGGGGGTTGAATGAAGTGTAATGTAGATGTCATGCTGTGATGAGGAAGTGCCTTGATCCTTGTGAAGTGTGACTTGATATAGAGAGAGGAATGCTTGATGTGACCAGTCAGTCTGTTCTTTGCTTGTGAGATGTGAGTGTGTAATAAATCGTCTGAAATGAATACGCCTCTTCGTTTACACACTCCACAATATAGGAAATGGGAAAACCCACCCCTGTATTCCCATTGGGTCATGTGGGCAACCTATAGCAGTCAATTGGCTGGTTCAGATGTCAGTCAATGCCTGAATTTCCCACTAATTGTGTCCAGCTGTGTTCAATCATTCAAAAGCTTGCATATAAAAAGAAACAAGAAAACACTACACTCCAAATAATCAAAATTATCAACAACAACCAAAGTATAAACATGCAAAAGTATAACAATCAACATACAAATAAGATTAAACAATGTGTCCAAAACAGCATGATACTCAGCATGACACAAGGAGTAGAAGTAGTGAAGTTAGATGAGTTTAAATACCTGGGGTCAACCATCCAAAGCAATGGAAAACGAGAGGAGAAGAGTGTAGGCAGGGTGGCAATACAGTCGTGTGAAAGGTGTTTGCCCCCTTCCTGATTTCTCATTTTTTGTATGTTTGTCACTCTTAAGTGTTTCACATCATCAAACAAATCTAAATATTAGACAAAACACAAGTAAACACAAAATGCAGTTTTTAAATGAAGGTGTTTATTATTAAGGGTAAAAATAAATCCAAACCTACGTGGCCCAGTGCGAAAAAGTGATCCCCCTGTTAAAACATAAATTAACTGTGGTTTATCACATCTTTGGAAAGCTGAGTTCAATTTCTCTAGCCACACCCAGGCCTGATTACTGCTACACCTGTTCTCAATCAAGAAATCACTTAAATAGGACCTGCCAAACAAAGTGAAGTAGACCAAAAGATCCTCAAAAGCTACAGATCATGCTGCGAGCCAAAGAAATTCAGCAACAAATGAGAAACAAAGTAATTGAGATCTATCAGTCTGGAAAAGGTTATAAAGCCATTTCTAAAGCTTTGGGACTCCAGCGAACCACAGTGAGAGCCATTATCCACAAATGGCGAAAACATGGAACAGTGGTGAACCTTCCCAGGAGCAGCGGGCCAACCAAAATTACCCCAAGAGTGCAGTGACAACTCATCCAAGAGGTCACAAAACACCTCACAGCAACATCCAAAGAACTGCAGACCTCACTTGCCTCATTTCAGGTCAGTGTTCATGACTCCACCATAGGAAAGAGACTGGGCAAAAATGGCCTGCATGGCAGAGTTCCAAGATGAAAACCACTGATGAGCAAAAAGAACATAAAGGTTCGTCTCAGTTTTGCCAGAAAACATTTTGATGATCCAAAAGAATTTTGGGAAAATATTGTGTGGACTGATGAGACAAAAGTTGAACTTTTTGGAAGGTTTGTGTTCCATTACATCCGGCGTAAAAGTAACACAGCATTTCATAAAAGGAACATCATACCATCAGTAAAACATGGTGGTGGTAGTGTGATGGTCTGGGGCTGTTTTGCTGCTTCAGGACCTGGAAGACTTGCTGTGGTAAATGGAACCATGAATTCTGCTGTCTACCAAAAAATCCTGAAGGAGAATGTCCGGCCATCTGTTCGTGACCTCAAACTGAAGCGCACTTGGGTTCTGCAGTAGAACAATGATCCAAAACACACCAGCAAGTCCACCTCTGAATGGCTTAAGAAAAACAAAATGAAGACTTTGGAGTGGCCTAGTCAAAGTCCTGACCTGAATCCTATTGAAATGCTGTGACATGACCTTAAAAAGGCGGTTTATGCTTGAAAACCCTCCACTGTGGCTGAATTACAACAATTCTGCGAAGATGAGTGGGCCAAAATTCCTCCACAGTGCTGTAAAAGACTCATTGCCAGTTATCGCAAACGTTTGATTGCAGGTGTTGCTGTTAAAGCCTGCTTCATGCTACACCTCTGCTGTCTGCGTACGTGTAACTGGAAACCTCGTGTAACGAAATTTACGTCATCGTCTCCACTCCGCTAGTGTCTGGAGTGCTCGACCACGGACAACCGTGTGCAGCCCAAATTTTGTGACCGCGCCACGTGCCCACAACCTGAACGCGTTGAAAAGCACATGCGCAAGACTGAACATCCCATTCACGAGGTGGCGATATCGACACAGCATGCATCAGTAGACGGAGAAGACAACGAGGAAGCGGAAAACGAGAATAAAAATATACATGAACCATACATACATACTTTCTTTCACAGAGGCAGCAGCATCTTCGTGAAAAAGGAGTGAAAACCGGGAAGTCAAACAGCAGAAATGGACTCTATATTTGAAGAGAAACTTTGTGAAGTTCGCTGTTTCTTTGCTGGTGAAAATCCTGGCACGTCAGCAGCTTGGCGTTATCTATCGGGGCGGAGTGAAACTACAAATGATGGTTGTGCGCATGCGTCAACCGCTTGGCCTGGGTAGATGAAAAAAGTGAGCATGAACAGCGCCGCGTGCATGCTGGGCTCGTCCAAAGCGTACGGGGACCAAAGTGGACTAGAGGGGAAATGCAGCATGAAGCAGGCTTAACCACTTGCATTCCGGGCAATTTTCCTAAAAATGCCAAAAAATAACGTGCCCAAAGTAAATCGAAAGCTGTTATTCAACCCTTTGCAGCATCTTCATGGGGTTGGTCTCATTTAAAAGAAAACACTTTGAATTTTTTGGCAAAAAAAACATAATCTCTCTATGTGCTCCGGCCGCTGAGTTACAGTCATCTAAACATACTGAACTTGAAGAAAATAAATTTGGACACTGTTTTTTTGGATACAAATGCTTACAAATAACACACAGCTGTCCGATCCGGCTGGAAAATGCAACAGAAATGTAGAACCAAGTGTTATCAAGCTGAGATCCAAATTTGGTAACAATACCACAAAAAATGAATATTTTACACAGCTTTGTTCTCAGGTAGTTCCCAGGCGTTTTGGAACTGTGCCAAATTGTGCCAAATGGCACAGTTTGGAAAAACATCTGTAACTTTTGAATAATTCAATGTAGAATCTTCATTTTGGGCTCTAATGAAAGGTCACACTCAGGGCTGTGTCTGTGTGTGTGTGTGGGTTGTCCCCCTCCCCCGCTAAAAAAGACGGGAGTTCGGCCCTCGCCACATGACGGATTACACTCCTTGCATGTTTTCACAGCGCCCCCCCCCTCGCTACTGTGTGTGTGTGTGTGGGGTTGTCCCCCCCCCCGCTACTGTGTGTGTGTGTGTGGGGGGTTGTCCCCCCCCCCTCGCTGCAGAAGACGGCCATCGCTACATGAAGGAATAGACTCATACGCTTCCCCCCGCGGACCGGGGGCGTTCGGGCCGTGAACGCCCCCCCCCGCTCCTCTTCTGCAGCGGGGGGGGGGGGGGCGTTCACGGTCCGAACACGGCAAATGAACCGTTTATCGCGGCGCACGCACTTCGTACTTCGTGCACAGTACAGTTGTAATTTACCGATCGGTCAAAAGTCATTTTTGGATTACAGTTTTCAGGGAAAAATAATAATTTAGCTTATAACGCCTTACCTCTTCACAGCAGCAGAGTCGTGGCGAACTTCTCTTCCCCATTGTAAGACGAACGCGACGCTGCTCGGCTGGTGGATCCCGATCAAAACATAATTCCATTATTGCGGTTTTGGTGAATGATTTACGACCTTTGTCGTCGGTCTATGATGACGGAAGAGAATCCTAAACGTCTATTCTGCTGGAATGAGTGCAGGTCCCACTTGTGGGTGGTCTCCATGCTGCGGGGTCTGTAGTAGATTCGTCCAGCATCCTTTGTTTTCATCTGTTGCAACAGTAAATCTCTCTTCACCCAGCCTGAATTTCTGTGCTTCAATTGGCTCCTGCGTTCACAGTAGGCGGGTCCTCCTTCCTAGATTTTCATTCATTGGCTCTTCAAGGTTTCAGAAACCCAATTCAAGGCTCTTATTAGTCGAATGAGAGGTCAATCAGATGAACTAATCTGTTCGCGGCTGTCTCTGCAGTTTTTTTTTGAGTGGCGCTTGGACGCCACTACATCACCATCACCACCGTCATGCGTCCAAGCACGCACGAGGGCGCTCTCGTGCGCCCTAGAACGCAGAGACTTGCCCGCCCGCGGAACAACGGAGTGCAAGTGGTTAAGGGTGGCCAGCCAGTTATTAGGCTTAGGGGGCAATCACTTTTTCACACTGGGCCATGTAGGTTTGGGTTTTTGTTTCCCTTAATAATAAACACCTTCATTTAAAAACTGCATTTTATGTTTACTTGTGTTATCTTTGTGTAATATTTAAATTTGTTTGATGATCTGAAACATTTAAGTGTGACAAACATACAAAAAAAATGAGAACTCAGGAAGGGGCAAACACTTTCTCACACCACTGTAAGTGTCAGAGGAGATTTGTGACAGAAAGATAACAGAGTGAAAAGGAAGATTTACAAGATGACAGTAATTTGGTAATCAAATATGTGCTCTTTTTCACCAAACTGCTTAAATTTGATAAAGGTAATTTGAAAATGTATTTATCAAATTAAGTGAAAAAAAATTGCAAATTTATTCGAAATCCTTACAAGCTGCAAATTAAAAAAAAAAGTTTAAATTTACAAGGAAAATACATGTTTATAATAAAAATGCAAATTATGGGGAAAAATGTATCAAATTTATCCATCCATCCATCCATCTTCTACCGCTTTTCCGGAGGTCCAGTTCGTGGAGGCAGCAGTTCAAGCAGAGAAGCCCAGACTTCCCTCTCCCCAGCCACCTGCTCCAGCTCTTCAGAGGGGATACCAAGGCGTTCCCAGACCAGCTGGGAGACATAGTCTCTCCACCGAGTCCTGGGTCTGCCCCGGGGTCTCCTCCCAGTGGGACGTACCTGAAACACCTCAAGTGGGAGGCGTCCAGGAGGCATCCACCACGATAAGGTGACGATCCTCATGGATCGTCACCTTATCGTGGTGGGGGGGTTTGCGTGCCCCAGTGATCCCAGGAGCTATGTTGTCCAGGGGGCAATTTGCCTCTGATGGGGTCTCCCAAGACAAACTGGTCCTGGGTGAAGGGCCAGACTAAGAACGATCCAACAGACTCTCATGATAAATTGTATATCAAGGATTCAGTGTACCCCGCCCGGTATGGGGTTACCGGGGCCCCACCCTGGAGCCAGGCCTGGGGGAGGGGCTCGAAGGCTAGCGTCTGGTGGCCAGGTTTCCACCCATGGGACCCGGCCGGGCTCAGCCCGAAGGAGTTACATGGGTCCGCCCTCCAGTGGGTTCACCACCTGCAGGAGGGATCATGGGGGTCCGGTGCTATGTGGATTAGGTGGCGGTCAAAGGCGGAGACCTTGGCGGACTGATCCCAAGCTTTCTAAACTGGCTTTTGGTACCTGTATCAAATTTATGTAAAAGTTAATTTAATTCAACTTTATATAGTGCTATTTTACGTCATCTCATAGCACTGTCAAACTGTAGGAGAATACCCCACAATGGCAGACAGACCCCAGCAATCAGGTGATCCCCTGTGAGCAAGCACTTGGCGATGGTGGAGAGGAAAAACTCCCTTTTAGCAGAAAGAAACCTCCAGCAGACCCATTCTCAGGGTAGGGCAGCCATCTGCTGCAACTGGCTGGGGGGTGGAGAAGAAGAAAAGAACAGATGTAGAGCACAAACAGCACAATGGGGACTCAAGCTGTGGGAGAGAACAAACAGATGTTAATGACCAGCAAAGACATTCAGAGTGAAGAAAGTAGTGAAGCCCAGTGCATTGTGGGCTGTCCCTGGGCTGTCTAAAAGCAGCATAACTAAGGGAGGGTTCAGGGCCACCTGATCCCACCCCAACTATAGGCTTTGTCAAGAAGGAAAGCTTTAACCCTATTCTTAAAAACAGATTGAGTCTGTCTCCCAAATCCAGATTGGCAGCTAGTTCCAAAGGAAAGGAACCTGATAACTGAAAGCTCTGCCTACTGTCAAAATAATTTTGGAAACATTATTTTGAGGTGAAAATCCTACATAGTGTTGCTTTAATAGAAATCTGACTGGAAGAAAAAAAAAAAAAGTGGTAGAAAAAAGCAACCTGACCTGAGCTGTGATGTCATCATTGCTGCCAGAACCATGCCAGAACTAAGGGGATTTCATGAGAAAACAGGATCTACCTTGGCTAAATGAAAATTATGGAATCTCATGAAAAAAGGGATTTAGCTCTTAAAAAATGGCTTAAAACATTTAAGTACACATATGTAGGAGTCAAGAATTGACAAGACTGGGTGTCTTTCCAGTATTTCTTTAATTCTCTCACATCCTACGTTCCTCTCTCTCAGTCAGAGTAAAAAGAGACAGAACACAGTCACTCACATCCATTTATACACACCTTCAATAATACATCACATACAAAGTCACACACTTCAGTTACATTCTCCCATTTGCATTATAAAACTCTAGAGTCCTTCTGCTCTCCTGTCTGACCCCAGATGGTCAGACGCGAGGAATCCTCTCCTTTCTCTCGAGCCGTAGGTGGTCCAGACGTATTGTCCTGTTGAGGTGTGATGTCAATACACATTGCCAGCCTAAAGTCTCTCTTGGCTGAATTCAAGCATGTGAGTCACATACATTCACAATTATGGACGCCACATGGCGTCCATAATTGGACGCCATGTGCAGCAGTGGTTAGCACTGTGGCAGCACAGTTTTACCCTCGGCCGGGGGATCGCGGGGACCGTGAGATCGTGGGTTCGATCCCTGCCCCCGGCCAACAGTGATCTGTGTGGAGTTTGTATGTTCTCCCCGTGTTTGCGTGGGTTTACTCCGGGATTTCTCCGGTTTCCTCCCACATGCCAAAAACATGCAGGTTAGGGAGTTAAGGGGCGCTTGCGCACGCAGCGACCAGCAGCTGGTGGTTTGTCACCAGACTGCAAAACAAATCTACCTCCGGGTACAAAATAAGTCAAAAAAAAAGAAAAAACATCACTCCCCCTCCCACGCGAAAGACTGGACATACACCTACAGTGTCATTCCCCCCCCCCCCCGCAGAATCTTACAGCACAATCCAACAGTCTGATCAAAACCCACATCACTCTGCCTGTCGTCTAGGTTTCAATCTTCTCCCAAATCTGCTGTACGCAGGTCTCACAGCCTGTGTCGGGCCGTCCTGCTGTGAATCTGTGGAATGAGGGGAAGAAGGGTTATTTGCCCCTTGCAGGGGGTCCGGGGGCCGCCCCCTGGGAGGACTGCCGCGTCGAGGTGCGCCCGCCGGCCGTACAGACTCGTTATGCAACACAAAAGCAGGTTTTAGTCTATCAATACTGATCGTCTCCCTCCTGCCCCCCAAATCTAGCACAAAATATTTCTCCCCGGTCTCCAGCACTCGAAATGGACCGTCGTAAGGTGGGCGGAGGCTGTGACGCTGAGCGTCATGTCTGACAAAAACAAACTCTGCTTTTTGTAAAGCTTTGGGCACGAACACACGCGGAAAAGTGTGATGAGCGGGGCCCGGGAGCATTTCCGCTCCCGTGTTACTCAGAGGTCCCCGGACCGGGGGGGGGGGGGCCCTGGTGCCGTATGGTCTGGCAAGAACTCGCCGGGCAGCCTGAGAGGTTGCGCTAAAACCAGCTCTGCTGGTGAGGCATCTAGGTCCTCTTTGGGTGCCGAACGCAACCCTAATAAAACCCATGGTAGTTTGTTTACCCAATCTGTGTCCGTTAGCGACGCTCTGAGGGCTGCCTTCAAAGACCTGTGAAAACGCTCGCATAAACCGTTGGCCTGGGGATGATAAGCGGTAGTGCGATGTACTGCCGCTCCTAAACCGCTGGCCACTGCTGACCACAGTTCCGACGCAAATTGAGGGCTGCCTTCAAAGACCTGTAAAAACGCTCGCATAAACCGTTGGCCTGGGGATGATAAGCGGTAGTGCGATGTACTGCCGCTCCTAAACCGCTGGCCACTGCTGACCACAGTTCCGACGCAAATTGAGGTCCCCTATCGGACGTAATATCTGACGGAACCCCAAAACACGCTACCCAGGCTGTTAAAAAGGTGCGAGCCACCTCTGCCGCTGTGGTCGATGTTAAAGGGACCACTTCCGGCCAACGTGTGGTCCGATCCACCATCATCAAGAGATGTGTGAACCCTTGAGATGGCGGTAGGGGGCCCACGAGGTCCACGTGCACATGATCGAACCTCCTAGCCGGAATGTGAAACGGTTCTAAGGGTGCTTTGGTGTGCCTGTGGATTTTGGCCCGCTGGCAAGCCATGCAGGCTTTAGCCCACTCCTTCACGTGCTTGCGCAGGCTCGGCCAAACAAACTTCTCTGCTACCATTTTCACCGAAGCGCATACTCCCGGGTGCGCTAGGGAGTGCACGACGTCGAAAACGCGACGACGCCACGTGGCCGGTACCACCGGATGCGGTCGCCCGGTGGAGACATCGCAGATTAGAGGGGGTAAACCAGCTTGTAAAGTTTTTCACTCCAGCCTTAACCCTGCTGGTCCAGACAGGAGCGCGCGCACGTCCGTGTCTTCGCTCTGCTCCGCTGCCATGGCTGCATAATCTATTCCCACGTGGACCGGAGCCACGTGCGCGTCCGCGCTGTTACCGCGCTCTGGGTAAGCGGCCGCGCACCCCTGCTCCGCACGGAAGGGTGCTGTTACCGCGCGTGACAGTCTGTCACTACATTGAGTTTACCGGTCACATGCTGAATATCGGTGGTAAATTCCGAAATTGCGTCCAGCTGTCTCTGCTGCCGCCCTGACCACGGTTCTGAAGTTTTGGACATCGCAAAAGTGAGCGGTTTGTGGTCGACAAACGCGGTGAAACGCCGCCCTTCCAGCCAGAACTGGAAATGGCGAATGGCTAAGTGGAGCGCCAGGAGTTCCCTGTCAAATGCGCTGTATTTCCGCTCGGGCTCGCGCAAGGACCTGCTGAAAAAAGTGAGAGGTTGCCAAACTCCGGCGACCTGCTGCTCTACCACGGCCCCATCGCTACCTCTGACGCATCTGTGGTTAGCGCTATGCGAGCTGCCGGGTCTGGGTGCGCCAGCAGTGCTGCGTCCGCGCATGCTTTTTTTACCGCTGTGAACGCGCGCTCCCGCTCCGGAGACCATTCGATCACATTGGCAGGCTTCTGTTTTTTAAGCGTGGTGTACAGCGGTTGCATGAGTTGCGCTGCGCGGGGTATGAAACGGTTATAAAAATTCACGATCCCCAAATATTCCTGCAACACTTTCACTGTCTGTGGCTGGGGAAACTCAGCCACCGCGCGCACTTTTGCCGGCAGAGGAACTGCTCCCTCTGGTGAGACACGGTGCCCCAGAAAATCAATTTGCACTGCGCCAAACTGGCACTTGGCCGGGTTGATTATCAACCCGTGTGCTTCCAACTTTTGAAAAACTGTAGTGAGGTGTTTTTCGTGTTCCTCCTCTGAGGCGCTGGCTACTAAAATATCATCCAAGTAGACAAAAACAAACGGAAGATCACGCAGCACTGCGTCCATCATCCGTTGAAAGGTTTGCGCGGCGCCTTTAAGGCCAAAAGGCATGCGTAAAAACTCAAAAAGTCCGAACGGGGTTATTACCGCTGTTTTGGGAATATCCTCTGGTCGAACTGGGACCTGATGATAACCGCGGACCAGGTCTATTTTAGAAAAAATGCGCGCTTTGGCCAGCTGCACCGAAAAATCCTGGATATGTGGAATCGGGTAGCGATCCTGAGCTGTGGCATTGTTTAACCTGCGATAATCACCGCAAGGTCTCCGCGAGCCGTCAGCCTTAGGCACCATATGCAGGGGGGAAGCCCAAGTGGACTTCAAGCGGCGAATTTTGCCCAACCTTTCCATGTTGGCGAACTCCTCCTGTGCCACGGAGAGCTTAGCTGCATCCAAACGCTGAGCTTTAGCAAAAACTGGTGGGCCACTCGTGGTTATGAAGTGCTCCACCCCGTGTTTCGCCACCTTAGCTGAAAAAGTGGGAACTGTGAGTGCTGGAAACTGGTGTAGGAGGGTGTGAAACTTACCACCTGCTGCGGCGACGTTGGTCTGTACTGGCGGCGGGCACACCTGAGCTGCACAAGGGATAGAACAGAAAGAGAGTGCATTTACTAGGCGTTTGTTGGCCAGATCAACTAACAAACCATGTGAACACAGAAAATCAGCACCTAGCATATTGAAGCTCACTGCCGCTACGATGAAGTTCCACTCGTAAGCGCGGCCGTGGAAGGACAGAGACAAGGTTCTCTCTCCGTAAGTCTTGATGCTGGAGCCGTTGGCCGCTGTTGCTCCGTCTCCGCGGGGTCCAGCCACCCGATCTGCATAAGTTGCAGTGATGAAGCTCCTCTGGGCTCCGGTGTCCACTAGGAATTGCCACCCGGAGCACGCATCTTTCAAATAAAGCAGCTTGTTCCGTTCGCCAAGAGTGGAAGCTGCTAACGACTCCCGGCCCAGCCGTTTCCCCACTTTTTGAAACTGCACGGCGGGATGCATCTGTGCGCCTTCTCGGCGAAGCGTTGGTGGTAATAGCAGAGGCTGTCATCTCCCCTGGATCGGGATCTCGCCGCCGCCGTCGTCGCTGGGGTGGGCTCTGCTCCCTCTGGCTCCACACTGCCCCCAGCCGCCGCGCCGAGGTCTGCTGCTGCCACGGAGGTCTCTTGCTCATCGTTGAGAAGCCACTCCGCCTCCTGGGCCAGCTCGCGGAAGTCCTGCTGGTTCACACATCATCTGCTGGACAGGGAACCTCTCGTGTGCGCTGGAAGGGTCCTCAGGAAAATATGCTTGAAGAGGAACGCGTCGTTGTCCGTCCCGATCATCTGTAGCATGTCCTCCATGAGGACAGTCGGCCTGCATCCACCTCTGTCGCACAGGTCCAGCAGCTGCCTGGTCCTTGCCTCGGGCGATGGCACGAAGCTCCTGATGAGGGTGGCTTTCAGCACGTCGTATTTGCCAGCAGCGGGCGGCTGCTACACCAGGCTCCGCACACACCGAGCTGTGCGGCTGTCGAGTCTCGCGATGACATTATGAAACTTAATGTCGTCCGCTGATACTCCCCCGAGTAGGAAACGCGACTCCACGTGCTGGAACCATGAGTGCAGGTCATTGTGCCAAAACTCGGGGAGCTTAATCAGGCTTGCGCCCCTGCGGGCAATTCCCGGTGAATCCGGGTCTGAGCGGCTGTCTCCCGGTTCTTCCATGTCGATCACGAAGCTGTGTTCCAGCCTCGGCGTGCTCAGATTCATGTATAGGTCACCAGTGTAGGAGTCAAGAATTGACAAGACTGAGTGTCTTTCCAGTATTTCTTTAATTCTCTCACATCCTACGTTCCTCTCTCTCAGTCAGAGTAAAAAGAGACAGAACGCAGTCACTCACATCCATTTATATACACCTCCAATAATACATCACATACAAAGTCACACACTTCAGTTACATTCTCACATTTGCATTATAAAACTCTAGAATCCTTCTGCTCTCCTGTCTGACCCCAGATGGTCAGACACGAGGAATCCTCTCCTTTCTCTCGAGCCGTAGGTGGTCCAGACGCATTGTCCTCTTGAGGTGTGATGTCAATACACATTGCCAGCCTAAAGTCTCTCTAGGCTGAATTCAAGCATGTGAGTTTCATACATTCACAATTATGGACGCCACACATAGACTGATCTTTAAAAGCCTCAGAAATGAAGTCACCAGGCAGCTCCTGTTACGTCTGGAAATGAGGAGGAGGTGAGGTGCTCGTTTAGAGACTTTATTATTAACAAAGGGACAACAGGAGGCTCTCCACACAAGTTAGAGGTCCACAGAAAAGGGAGGGAGTATCTCCCACCATGGCTTCTTATACTCCCCGTGATGCCACCATTGGAGGCGGGGCATCACCTCCCCCTACACTCAGGGCTCCACCATATTGGTACACCCAGCAAAGATATAATATGATATCCAACACACCCCCCCTCCCCGAAAAAAAATCGCAGGCATACCAATTGAACCCTCCCAAAATTTTACAACCCAACTCAAGTATAAATACACGACAAAATACAGTGGGGCAAAAAAGTATTTAGTCAGCCACCAACTGTGCAAGTTCTCCCACTTAAAAGATGAGAGAGGTCTCCAATTTTCATCATAGGTATACCTCAACTATGAGAGACAAAATGAGAAAAAAAAAATCCAGAAAATCACATTGAAGGATTTTTAAACAATTTATTTGCAAATTATGGTGGAAAATAAGTATTTGGTCACCTACAAACAAGCAAGATTTCTGGCTCTCACAGACCTGTAACTTCTTCTTTAAGAGGCTCCTCTGTCCTCCACTCGTTACCTGTATTAATGGCACCTGTTTGAACTCGTTATCAGTATAAAAGACACCTGTCCACGACCTCAAACAGTCAGACTCCAAACTCCACTATGGCCAAGACCAAAGAGCTGTCAAAGGACACCAGTGAAGTGGCATGAAATAAAGCGGCGTTGGTGAAGGTTTTAAGTAGGTTTATTAAATCATACCGCCTTCACAGGATCCCCGCTCCGGTGCAAGTGTGAGCAGACCGGAGCGGGATCCTCAGGCTCTCAGAGGAGGAGACACAAAGTGTGTGTCTGCAGCAGCAGCTGAAGAGTGAGTGAATGAGAGGATGAGCATGGGTTACAGTGCAGTATATATACCCGACTACAACAATACATAAAAGAGCATTCCCCAGCAGTTGGTATGATCAAAGAGATTGCAGAACAGGCATAAGACATTTGCATTTGAGAGACATACATCACAATAGGCAGATTGCTGGCCTCTGCTCCAGCTGCAAGACAAAGAGGTTGCAAGGCACATCTACATATTGATCTCAGTCTCTAGGTCACAGTAAGGACAGGACGCATGAACACAATGCATGAAAGGCACATTAACATCACAGTAGTGAGCCAGAAGAAGCGGGGCTGCCTGTAGACATTAATACACACATTTCACTGTTCTGTTAATTGCTCTAGCCGAGCGCTGTGTCTGTCCAGTCTGTTGTGGGGGTTACACCAACCCACCACACGCTCCCTCCCAGAGGGTTCGGCAGGCGGCCCAGGTCTCGATCATGCAGCTTGGGCAGCGAGCAGGAGAAGCTCTGTGCAGGCGGAGGAAGGGTGGTGGTGGTAAGTGCCAGCCGGGAGCGGTGAAATCGTCCGAGCCGCGCAAAAATTGCTTGTTGGTCCGCGACGTCGAGGGGCTGTCCCGTTGAGCGTGTGGAGATCACAAGAAGAAAAATTAGTCTCTGACTCCTCTCGTGGCCATGAAGAAAAACAGGAGCGGCTGTAAGGAAAAAAAAGGAAGCAAAGGGACTTGGCGTGTTTGACTTTTAGGTGCAGGCGCAACCCTAAAGCCTCGGGAACCGCAGACAGCTGAATTCCCCTTGTGTGCCATGGCTAAGACCATAAAATCCAGTGAGCAAGCTGCGTGCCGAGCAAGCCTGAAGGGCCAGTGTGCAGCAGAAGGAAGGCGGTCAGTGGAGGCGTATGTGTCCCGTGCGTGGTGCGCCATCCTCGTAACTCCCCGGTGCGTGCACCGGGGTTCCGTGATGGGTGGGCCAGCTGGAGAGGAGAACCAGGGTCAGGAATATTGGTGGAGATCGGCGCAGATGGCGCTGATAAACATCTATGATGAGCTGTGGCTGCAGATTAGTCATGGTGCGTTGGAGCAGGTTCAGGTTCAGGTTCAGGTTACTTTATTTGTACCCGTAGGTAGATTTGTTTTGCAGTTGATGACATCCATATTTACAAGCCACTAATTACATTCAACATAGACACAAACACAGGCACACATCTTACAAAATAGGTAAATATAAAATATGTACAATATAATTTTTATAGCTTGTTCAACTCTTTGACAGCAGCAGGGACAAAGCTGTTTTTGTAGCGCTGGGTTCTACTTTTTGGGACAGCAAACCTCCGTCTGGAGGGAAGAAGCTGAAAGTTGCAGTGCAAAGGGTGGGAGTCATCATTTAAAATCGAGTCGGCCATCCTCTGTACTTGTCTGGTGTACAGGGATGTCAGGCTCAGCTGTGACTCACCAAGCAAACGACTGGACCATCTGACTACCTGATCCAAGGATTTCCTCTGTTTCAGTTTTATCTGACCAAACCATGACATTAAAGAAAAGGATAAAACAGATTCAATAAAAGCCCGATAGAACATAGTCATTATGGTTCGGTCAATTTGGAAGCGTGCAAGTTTCCTCAAACAATGCAAATTTTGCTGACCCTTTTTGCACACCCTTTCACAGTTCACCTCAAAGTTCAATCCACTATCAATAATTGTCCCAAGATATTTGTACGATTGTACACATTCGGTGGTCTGGCCTTTTAGTATGGTGACTTTGTGCCTGGGAGTTTTCCTCCTAAAGTCAATAATCATATCTTTCGTTTTTGTTGTATTCAGCTGCAGGTAGGAATCCTCACACCAGTGAACAAAGTCATCAACTACTGGGCCGTGGCCACTCTCACCATCCTGGAGGAGACTGACAATGACTGAGTCATCAGCATACTTTATAATGTGTCTGTTGTCATGTCTGCTCCGACACATGTTTGTGTACAGGATGAAGAGTAGTGGTGACAACACACACCCCTGAGGAGAGCCAGTAGAAGAGCACTTTAGGTCAGACAATGTGCCATTGACCCTTACTCTCTGCGTCCTGTTGGTTAAGAAATCCAGAATCCAACCCACCAGATTATTGCTTAAATCAAATTGTTGCAGGAGCCTTTCAACTAAAATATGAGGTTGGATTGTATTAAAGGCAGAAGAAAAGTCCACAAATAAAAGCCTGGCGTGTGTCCCATTAAAATCCAGATGTTTAAAAAGCATGTCAAACAGAGTGACAGTGGCATCCTCCACTCCTCTGTGAGGCCTATAGGCAAACTGCAGAGGATCCAATGCATGTTCAGTCTGCCTTAGGACCTCACGTCTGACCAGTTTTTCAAAAATTTTCATTAAAATTGAAGTCAAAGCAACTGGTCTAAAGTCGTTTACCGTTTTAGGACAGCTGGATTTTGGAACGGGAACAACCACGGCATCTTTCCAGATCTTAGGCACATGTTGTGTCTGTAAGGACTTATTGAAAATATAATGAAATATAGGACTCAGTTCATGTGCACAGGACTTTACCAGGCGTCCACATATATTATCAGGGCCCTGACTTTTGTTCACTTTTACAGCGCGGAACTCCCTTTTAACATCCTGCATCTCAATATTAAAGTGCTGATTGTCTTTGAGTTTCTGTTTCAAATCTTGGATTTCTGTGCTAAAATCAAAGGAGTCAAAACGACCATAAAAACAATTAAGAGCATTAGCCAGCTCTGTGTCTGAATTAAAACCATCTAAAAACACACGGTTACTGCGCTCTGTGCTCTGAAGGCCTGCAATAGTTTTCATACTGGCCCAGGCCGAACCAAGTTTATTTGCTGCCATCTTGCTTTCCAACTCTGATTTATAATTCTGTTTTGCTCTTAAAATTTCGGCCTTCAGCTCCTTAGTGGCAACCTGTAGCGCAGAAACAGACCCTTGTTTAAAGGCAAGAGCTTTCCTCTGTAAGCAGGATTTAACTGATTTAGTAACCCATGGTTTGTTGTTGGGGTATATTTTGACACGTTTACGTGGAACAAACTTATTTTGACAGTGAGCCATGTATGAGCATGTGAGCTCAGCCAGAGAGTCCAAATCATCCCCGCAGGCCATTATGAACATCTTCCAGTCTGTACAGTCAAAGCATTCCTGGAGGCTGTGCTCTGAATCTTCTGTCCACACATCAATGTCTCTGGTCTCCACTTTGCCTCTTCTGAGAGCAGTTTTATATGTGGGCAGCAAATGAACACAGTTGTGATCTGATGATCCTAAAGGAGGAAGGGGGAGTGATTTATAGGCCCTCTCTATGGATCCATAGCACAAGTCCAATGTCTTTTTTCGCCTGGTTGGGCAGGAGACATACTGATGAAAGTTTTTAAGTGTCTTCTTTAAAGAAACATGGTTAAAATCCCCAAGAATGAAGTTTGGCGCCTCTGGAGAAATTGACTGCAGCTGCTGCACCACATCAGAGATGGTGCTGGAGGCGGAGTCAGCGTCTGCCCTCGGATGAATGTACACAGTTGTGATGAAAAGTTGGGGAAACTCTCGAGGCAAATAAAAGGGGCGTAGTGACACAGACAGCAGCTCCACATGGGGTGTACAGATGCGCTCTCTGACCGTGACAGATGTGCAGTACTGCTTATTAATGTATAAACATACTCCGCCCCCCTGACGCTTCCCAGTTACCTCTTCCTGCCTGCAGTTGAGGGGAGATAGACGATCTTTGTTCCTCAGGCTCGGGTAGATGAGTAGGATCGCTGAGAGGGAGGAGTAGCGGTGAGAGGGAGAAAACGTTCTGTGTCCCTCGGCCGGTCCAGCGTGGACGTCCCGATCTCAGGCGAGGGTCGCGCCATGACGTTTTCTGCAGTTTTCCCGGTCGTGGGTGATGTCCGGAGAGTAGCTTGCCTGTGTTGGCTCCGCGTCGAGGTCTCCCTGAAGCAGAAGGGAGGGCAGCTCGTTTGCGTCAGGCTGCTGTGTTCGCTGGCAGCGTGTTTTTTTCAGTGTCGGGTCGCCAGCGTGGCCGTCCAGACCAGAAGGTTGCGTTGCACAAAGCGTGTGCATTCTTGGGGTCACCAGTGAAGCGGCGTTGGTGAAGGTTTTAAGTAGGTTTATTAAATCATACCGCCTTCACAGGATCCCCGCTCCGGTGCAAGTGTGAGCAGACCGGAGCGGAATCCTCAGGCTCTCAGAGGAGGAGACACAAAGTGTGTGTCTGCAGCAGCAGCTGAAGAGTGAGTGAATGAGAGGATGAGCATGGGTTACAGTGCAGTATATATACCCGACTACAACAATACATAAAAGAGCATTCCCCAGCAGTTGGTATGATCAAAGAGATTGCAGAACAGGCATGAGACATTTGCATTTGAGAGACATACATCACAATAGGCAGATTGCTGGCCTCTGCTCCAGCTGCAAGACAAAGAGGTTACAAGGCACATCTACATATTGATCTCAGTCTCTAGGTCACAGTAAGGACAGGACGCATGAACACAATGCATGAAAGGCACATTAACATCACAGTAGTGAGCCAGAAGAAGCGGGGCTGCCTGTAGACATTAATACACACATTTCACTGTTTTGTTAATTGCTCTAGCCGAGCGCTGTGTCTGTCCAGTCTGTTGTGGGGGTTACACCAACCCGCCACACCAGAAACAAAATTGTAGACCTGCACCAGGCTGGGAAGACTGAATCTGCAATAGGTAAGCAGCTTGGTGTGAAGAAATCAACTGTGGGAGCAATTATTAGAAAATGAAAGACATACAAGACCACTGATAATCTCCCTCCATCTGGGGCTCCACGCAAGATCTCACCCCGTGGGGTCAAAATGATCACGAGAACGGTGAGCAAAAATCCCAGAACCACACGGGGGAACCTAGTGAATGACCTGCAGAGAGCTGGGACCAAAGTAACAAAGCCTACCATCAGTAACACACTACGCCGCCAGGGACTCAAATCCTGCAGTGCCAGACGTGTCCCCCTGCTTAAGCCAGTACATGTCCAGGCCCGTCTGAAGTTTGCTAGAACATTTGGATGATCCAGAAGAGGATTGGGAGAATGTCATATGGTCAGATGAAACCAAAATAGAACGTTTTGGTAAAAACTCAACTTGTCGTGTTTGGAGGAGAAAGAATGCTGAGTTGCATCCAAAGAACAACAATATCTACTGTGAAGCATGGGGGTGGAAACATCATGCTTTGGGGCTGTTTTTCTGCAAAGGGACCAGGACGACTGATCTGTGTAAAGGAAAGAATGAATGGGGCCATGTATCGTGAGATTTTGAGTGAAAACCTCCTTCCATCAGCAAGGGCATTGAAGATGAAACGTGGCTGGGTCTTTCAGCATGACAATGATCCCAAACACACCGCCCAGGCAACGAAGGAGTGGCTTCGTAAGAAGCATTTCAAGGTCCTGGAGTGGCCTAGCCAGTCTCCAGATCTCAACCCCATAGAAAATCTTTGGAGGGAGTTGAAAGTCCGTGTTGCCCAGCGACAGCCCCAAAACATCACTGCTCTAGAGGAGATCTGCATGGAGGAATGGGCCAAAATACCAGCAACAGTGTGTGAAAACCTTGTAAAGACTTAAAGAAAACATTTGACCTCTGTCATTGCCAACAAAGGGTATATAACAAAGTATTGAGATGAACTTTTGTTATTGACCAAATACTTATTTTCCACCATAATTTGCAAATAAATTCTTTAAAAATCAGACAATGTGATTTTCTGGATTTTTTTTTTTTCATTTTGTCTCTCATAGTTGAGGTATACGTACCTATGATGAAAATTGGAGACCTCTCTCATCTTTTAAGTGGGAGAACTTGCACAATTGGTGGCTGACTAAATACTCTTTTGCCCCACTGTATATATATAAAACTATCCATACACACAAACAAAACAGGCCCTGCGGATTACACCGCCATATAAAGTGTTACAGTTCTTAAACATAAAAGGGCCACAAAATAAATTAATTCCCACGAGCTATACAATTTCAAATACTTCAAACAACAAACATATGAACAATCGGTGCATGAACTCAACGGCGGTCCCATGAACACCTCCCCCCATCCCAGCACCCGCAGAACAACAATACAAACACACACAGTGCTGGTTAATTTGCAACTCACACATAACAGCTTAACTCAATTAAAAGCACACACATACACAGGGAGACTACTCTCGGGCTACCCGATTCTTAAATCACTTCTCGTACTTCTTTTTTTTGTTTGTTTTTTTCAAAACCTAATGAACAGAGATGACAATAACATAAAGCAGAACAACATACCGGTAACCCGATCCCACAATAGTCCCACAAAGGACTCCCTCTGAAGCGTCCATTCAGTGGCCCGCTCTCAGAGCACCTCTTACTGAAGGTGGGCTGCACGGGCATTTTCCACCCTCCACACGCTGCAGCTCATTGGGGTGTCTTCTAGAACCGTCCGAGAGTTCTAGATAGCCACCATCGCAGGCTCCCACCACCCACAGCTGTCCACAGTCGTCTTTCTGCTCCCCCGACTTGTGAACCCCTCCAAGCCGAGCCTCGCCCCTGGGACAGACCTCATCACCAATACCCAGGGGAGGTCTCACTGGCTTCCTGCGTCCACTGCGACGTGACTGGGTTTCCTCTCGGTGCCGCAGAATACTGCCGACCTGGTCCGGGTTCTGCCCCGGAACCCGCTTGTAGGCACACCTGGAGCTCGTGCCTGACAATCTCACCCCACTGTTTTTCATTTCTGGCACTGAGTCAGCCACAGCAGCGCCCGCTTTGACAGAGCTACTTGGCCGAGCTCTGGAACAACACTGTGCCTGCTCGCTGGCTCCACTTGCTGCCATAGGTGTCCGACTGTGCTGTCTGGGTTCCTCGTCCAGAGCACCTCGAACACTGGCACCAGAACTCCCCGTGGCAGCGCTCCTCAGTGTTGGTACTGCCCGTCGTCATCCGATCCGGGCAGGTTCGTGTCCCACACTTTGTTGTCAGGTCCTATGTAGAACAGTTGGTCCCACAATCCGCAACCAGACCACTCCTCCCTGACGCTGCAGGTTATGGAGAACCCGAGCCTGTAGAACAAATCACAGCCCATCAGATTTGTTCCCTCAGTGGACACAACAAACTCCACACCAACCATAGATGAAGATTTATACCTTGCAGAGAGCAACAGTGAACCCATGATGTTAAATGTGTTGCCACCATAACCATAACAGGTCACGCTGAAGTCATACATCCGATGGTCAGGGAAAAACCTTCTCACCGTGGCTCAATTCAGAATGGAGATAGTGGACCCCGTATCCACGAGAAGCGAAATCACGGTCCCATCCAACTCTACATCACCTCTTCACTTCCGCCTCCCAAAGAGAGCAGACGCTTTTTTCCTTCTCTCCAACTCTGACTTTTTATCTCCTTCCTCCCCTAACTGACTGGATCCCAGCTTGCTATCGTCTGTCTGCGTGTCTCTACTGCTGATTATCGAACGAAATTATGGATTTAATAAGCTGGGCTTTGAACGCAATTGACACTATTTTTTCAACAAGGAAAAGTGCCCCGGGGGAGGTAGTTTGCCCCGCAGGAACTGCGGCTGCGGGCTATTTGAGGGACACAAGTAATTGGAAACTCTTGTACCTGTCTGATCTTTCTATCGAAGATGTCGAAGATTTGTACGTCTTCGTAGCAATGGTCATCGGGATTGTTCTGATTGGATCTGGGATTGTCCTGGTGTACCGTAAATTGATGAAGATGGACGTAGCCTATCAAAATGCTGGCCAGGCGAGGCTTAACCATCAAATTGAACAAATGGGAAGGACTCTGACAGCGGCTAATGGAGAACTGTCTAGGAAAATGGATTACATCATGATCACGCTGAGAGCCGTCCATGAAGAATTCAACGTCCAGCACTGAAGGATTAAAGTACTGAATCTGTAAGGGAATATAAAGTCTTTTTCTCTGGGATCAGTACTATTCGACTAATCTGACCCCCTCACACAAGTCCTCCAGATTATCTGCAGTTTTTTGTTTCCAAAACATTTGAGCTGCATTGACTCTACGGACAGCCAGCTGCCTGGCTCAAGGACAAATGCCAGCCGCTAGACAAAACATCTCCTGCCGAAGAGACTTTGTTGTTCTTAACTGATACAAACACCTACACTCAACACTACACCCACACTGACTCAATAAACTGATGAATAAGATCATTCACTCACTGCTCCCTTTGTGTCTTTGTGTACATTCTTGTCTGCTAATTGTGCATTGAGGGCTTTTTTTCTTGTAATCATAATATTGATCATATATGACCGGTATATGTCATATATATGGTGACTTCCGGTTCCTGTAGGGTGAGGACGCACAAGTTGAGGCTCCCAGTTTCGTTTCTGTTTAAAACGCAGTTAAACACAGTTTAGAGCTGGCGTTTTTGAGCTTTTCTTGTAACTACCGCTGGAGAATAAACCGGTTCGTGCCAAAAAAAGGAGTAATTGCCAAAAGTAGCTGGTGAAGCTATCGAGCCCCTCACCCTCAGGGAGAACAAAAGACAGAGAACCACGAGGGCCGCAGCGGAGAGAGAGGACGGTGTGGGAATTTACAGCGGCAGCGCACGGAACCGAATGACGCCGGGAGAGTGACCAGCTGGCAGCGACGCCGCAGTGCTGGATGAGAGGCGATAAAACAGCTAAGTAAAGGAACGTGCTCACTGTCTGTGTGTGTGTGGTGAATGTTTGTTAGCCACGGTGCGTTCACGGGAGGCTAAGTTGTGCTGCATTGTATGCTGTAGGTTTCCCCTGGACAACAGAAACCAAAGAGCCGCTCCTCTTCTCTCCACTTGTCACCTGCCTGCCATCTCTACTCGGGCACGGAGCATTCCCTCCTAGAGGCGTACAAGAGGGCCTTGGACGAGCCCGGACAGTTCGGTGCTTAACTTCCAGGCTAAGGAGGATGTTAGCGGGAGTTCCTGGCCGGACAGTCAGTGAATGCATCACGCTCGATTGAAGACACTCAGAAGGTTCTCCTCTTGTAGCGCAGGAAGTGACTCTGGTTGAAAGAATTATATTGCTTCTTTCCCTTATGTGCTTTTTCAGGATATTCATGCTATAAATAATATTTATTGTGGGGTAGTCTCTTATCTTGGGCACTTTGGGAATGTATGTATGGTTTCTATGAGAGTGTATGACTTCAAAAAAGATGGCTGCCACTGGAGTGAGGAGTGGTCTGATGGGACACTTTCTGCCTATATACTTATTCTTATTACTGTCTTTGTGTCTCTGTAACTGCAACAAGAAGGGTTTTCCGGCCAACTCAACTAAAGGTGAAGCTAAAAAGTTTTATTTATATGGATTTGGACATGGACATTTCACCCTGTACTCTATCTGGTCTGCAAAAGCACTGAGAAAAAGCTCCCAAAACAAGGCAAACATGATGGGTAAGCAAATATCACAATATGGCAGAGGCTTTACAGTTAAAGTACTGTTAGCACTGCTACTTCTGGCAGGGGATATTCACCTTAACCCTGGACCTGCCACTATTAAACAGCAGACCACTGGGTTAGCACAAACATCTGAGCTGGCGAACTGGTTGTTTCTATCTACGGCCCTTCATAGCGAGTCGGGTGAGTCGAATTGCACTGAACAGACTCACATGTCTGATCCTGCTGTAAACAGCTGCGCTACGTCCAAACTTTTGGAAACAGGAGCGGTTAAACAAATTACAAATGAGGCGAGATCCGAAAACCGTGCTGTTCAAAAGCAAAAACAACATATATTTTTCCAAACTGTTAATCATGCACGAGTTCTTTGGGACGCAAAGGCTAAACCAAAGGGGATCCTCGGCGGACATCTAAACATACGAAGCATAATCCCCAAAAGAGATGAGATTTTGGTGTTGCTGTCTGACTCAAATCTAGACTATCTTTGTCTCTCAGAAAGCTGGCTACACAGTAACATTGACACCAATATGATCGATATTGTGGGCTATCAGTGTTTTAGAAAAGACAGGCAGCCAGGGAGGGGAGGAGGTGTTTTAATTTACATCAAAGAGAAATTTAAATGTCAATTGGTTGATTTGAATACTTCACTTGAATGTTTAGCAGTTAATGTATGTCTCTCACCGGTAATGAATTTCAACATCGCAGTATTGTACAACCCACCCTCACACAATTCTTCTTTTTATAATGAATTAAGTGATCTGGTTAAACAACTTGAGAGGAGCAGAGAAACCATATTTTATGGTGATTTCAATATCAACTGGTCTGATAATAAGGAAAAACAGAAACTGAAAAGCCTCATGACTAAATTTAATTACAAACAAATGATCAAAGGACCCACCAGGATAACCAAACAATCGAGAACACTTATTGACATGGTATTCGTTAATAAACCAGAACGAATAACCAGAACCTATAATCTTGTAACTGGTCTCTCAGATCATAACATGGTTCTTGCTGTCAGAAAACTCACTAAAAAGCGACTACAGTATTTTGGAGGAGTCGATATTGACAAACCAAATTTTATTATTCCCAAATCAAAAAATGAGGAGTTTGAACATTACTTAGAGAATCAAAATTGGGAGCAGCTCATGTCAATAAACGAAGTAGATGATTGTTGTAACTTTATAACTGCAACAATTACTAAGTCCATAGAAAAATTTACAAAGCAAATTGAAAGTAGACAACAGAAGATTAACCTACCATGGTTAAATAATGAAATAAGAAAACTTATGAAGAGGCGAGACTCTGCATTGAAAACATCATTAACCTCTAAACTGCAACATGATCACCTTGTGTACAAAAGTTTAAGAAATAAAGTGGTACAAGAGCTGCGAAAATCAAAAGTATCTTATTACAATAAACTGATAGATCATGCAAAGGGTAACAACAGTTCCCTATGGAGGCATTTAAATAACTTAACTAATAAAAAAAATGTTCAAAAGGGGGTAAAGGAACTTAGAATCAATGGCAAGACCATCAGTGACAAGGCTACATTGGCAAATGAATTTAATTCAAAAAAACTTTGTGCCGCCAAATGTGCTCAACAACACAAATTCAATACTTCCAACAGATTCTTTTCACATCGATGAGGTAAATGAGGAGTTAATTGCTGGTATTGTTAAAACACTGTCAAACTCAAAAACTAATGATATCTACAACATGAGCACCTCCTTTCTCAAAACGCACAGCAAAATATTAATCAAACCACTGACTCATCTCATTAATCTCTCCATTAGGTCTAGTACATTTCCATCTGGCTGGAAAAAAGCTGTCGTCATACCAGTTCATAAATCAGGCAGTAAAGACGATATATGCAATTACCGCCCAATCTCTATTTTACCAGTCCTGTCTAAGGTTCTTGAAAAAGTTGTAGCTACACAGATGATAGACTACTTACAAGACAGTCAACTTCTTCATCCACATCAATTTGGTTTTAGACCAGGATACTCAACAGAAACAGCAAATTGTTGCCTTATTGAAAATGTCAAACAGTCCTTGGACAGGGGTAATGTGGTAGGAGCTGTTTTTCTAGATCTCAAAAAGGCTTTCAATACTGTAAACCACAGTTTGCTTTTATCCAAAATGGTATCTTTTAACTTCTCCCCAGATACATTAGACTGGTTTGCATCTTATCTCCAGAATAGAGAACAGTGTGTAAAAGTTCACCAGGATAAATCCTCACTTTTAAATAACCGTATGGGTATCCCACAAGGGTCCATTCTTGGTCCTTTACTTTTCAGCATTTTTATTAATGACTTGCCACTACACTGCTCTGCTGCAACATGCCAACTTTATGCAGATGATGCAGTTATTTACACAGCTGCCAAGACTCCAGCACAGGCTGCCAGATGTACTGTCTACAAGTATGGTTGATGTCCAAGAGTGGCTCCTCCAGAACCATCTATTGCTGAACCTTCAGAAAACAGTTTCAATGTGCTTTTCAATCAAAAAATATAACCTGCAATGTTTTAAAGTTAATATACATGATCATGACATCAGTTTAGTTACAGAATTCAAATACCTTGGCGTTGTACTAGATCCTCAACTCAAATTTAATCTTCATATAAAGAAAATTTCAAAAACAGTTAAAAAAAAATCTGAACTGCTTTAAATTAATTAGATATTACATACCATACGAACCTGCTGTACTGTATATGCATTCTATGGTTTTTTCTCATATATCATACTGTTTGACAGTCTGGGCTCAAGCAGCCCCTTCCACAATAAGACATATAGGTTCATTATATAATCAAACCCTAAAAATCTTGGACAAAAAGCCCATTAGGTGGCATCACTGTAATATTTTAAAAAAATACAACCTATTGAGTTTTGAGAGTTTCATTGACCTCTGTTTACTGAAATTAACTTTCAAATGTTTCCATAAATCAGCACCTGAGCCACTTGCTGGTTTCATCCAAAGACAGGACAGCAGCAGAGCCACCAGGAATGAAGGGAAGGAATGAATGTGTTTGTTTATAGTGAGTGACGAAGGGAGGGATGCCTAAAATAGGCAAATGTGTGTCAGGTTGTTATATTTGTGTATTTATAATATTTATAATTGTGTATTTATAATGTATTTATGTTTTTTGCATTGATGTATGTGGTTATTGTGTATTCCTTTTCTTTTCTTTCCTTTTTTTTTTTTTTTTTTTTTACTTGTTTCTCCTTTCTAAAGCCCATCCAGGGACAAGAGTTGCAAATTAGCTAATAGCTATACACTCTGTGCAACACATCAGATTGATTGTCATTGATTAATTGTCTATGTTTATTGCACTGTCCCTGTCAAATAAACAAATCTATCTATCTATGTATTCTGACAATCAATGGTTTTTTGCTCTTTCCTATTGTGTTATCCTTTTCTTCCCTATGCATCCTGTACCCATCTGATGACAGGCGCATTTCGACGCTGCCGCGTCACCGGAAATGCAGGTCGTTTTCTGTGTCAAGTCAAATCCCTCGTATGTTATCAGTTGTTTACTGTTAATGTACTTGGCAATAAATCCTTTTCTGAGTTCTGAGTTCAATAAACGCTACCGTCCATGTTGGGCAAGACTGTGTGGATAATTGTAGGCTTCCTCGCAGGCAGGGTCTCATCCGGTCTCCGACATCCCTGCTCAAAGTTCCTGCATGCTCTTGCGAAGTGGTGGAAAAAACTGCACTTCCCACAGCGCTTCCCCTTTGCTGGACAGTCTCTCGCTTTGTAGCGGTGCCCTGCGGAACCACAGCCGTAGCATCGTGGCAGACCTAATTTTCATGGCGGCGGCGTACTCCCCATCACTCTTGCCATCTTTGCCGTCCAATTCCACGGCCAGTGCCTTCCACTGTTGTTCATCCTTATGTAGCTTCTCTTCTTCACCGAGATTCCTGGTCAATTTCTCCACTGCTTCATATTGTTGCGCCAAGTCCACGGTGGCCATTAGTGTCAGCTCTCCAGCGTGTGTGAGGAGACGGACCCTTGCGGATGAATACAGAACATGCTCCGCTAGCTGGTTGCTGATCATCAGCTCTTCCAGAGCGCCAAACCGGCACTCTCCCACCAGTTGCCGCAGGTCTGCCACAAACTGCTGCACTGACTCATCCGGCTGCTGGCGTCGCTGTCAAAACTGGATCTGTCTCATGATAGTGTTCCCAGGGGTGCGAAAATAGCCTGCCATCAGCCTCACCACATCATCAAAACTATTGCCGCCTCCCAGTGTGCTCAGGATCCTCTGGCCCTCCATTCCTAAATTGTGGACCAGAATAGCCCTTGCAAGCAGCTTTTCGAGGTCACGGAGGCCCAGAGCAATGAGGTAGTTGTCGAACGCCACGTACCACCTGGGCCAGGGAACGGATGGCTCTTCTGGAGCCTCCAGGAATGGCCGAAAGGTGGTAGCTGCTTGCTCCATTTCGTGTATCCTCGTCGCCAAATGTTATGTCTGGAAATGAGGAGGAGGCGAGGTGCTTTCCACAATATTTTTTATTGAACCTTTTTTAACAAACATGACACAAACAAACACTAACACTAAAGTAATTTAAAAATAAAATTTAAAAAAATGTACTAAAAACACCCACAACCATTAACAAAAGCAAGTCATCAACAATGCTCCTCTGTTTAGCCTAGGTAATCCATTACATAAGTATACATATTATACATTCACCAATTTGGAATTTAAAGGTCCACACACATCATTCACCTTCTTCTTCAGAAGTTATGTTTAATTTCTTTACATACTCAGTGAAAGGTCTCCATATATTCTCAAACACATTTTCCTTTGATTTCAGTATGTATGTTATTCTTTCTAGTGGAAGGTTTGTTAACATCTGTCTTAACTACTGAGTCACATCTGGTCTATGAGTCTTTTTCCACAGTAGTGCAATACATTTTTTGGCATAAAGCAAACTGAGGTCTATGAATGTTCTTTCACTCTTATTAAAGTTATGCTTTTCTGGATACAGACCCAACAAAAACAGTTTGGAGTTCAATATGAATTGTTTTGAAATTATTTTTTCAATTGTTACCCTCACCTCTTCCCAAAACATTCTAATTTTTCTACATTCCCATAAACAATGAAATAGGGTTCCTTTACTTTCCATACATTTTGTGCACGTATCTGGTATGTTTTTGTTGTATCTATTTATATAATATATTTATATTATATATATATATATATATATATATATATATATATATATAACTATTTATATTAACTCCACCGGTGTAACATACATCCGCATTAACCATTTAAAATGTATCAATCTAAGACGTACATTTATTGATTTGGTTTGAGCTTCTGTGCAAGCCAGTTCCCATTGTTCCTCTGAAATTTCAGTTTGCAGGTCTTCTTTCTAATAATTCATTCTTTTCTGTGAGTTTTCACTTGAGGATAGTGTCAATGAGTTATAAAACTCTGAAATAATACCCTTTCTCTTACTATCTTTCGTCAAAATTTTTTCCAAGGATGAATAGGTAGGTCGGGTGAGAGCATTATTTTGATTTGATCGAATAAAATTCCTAAGCTGAAGATATTTAAAAAAAAATGTGTTCTATTAAGATTAAATTTGATCCTCAGTTCTTCAAAAGACATTATATTATCTGAACGTGACAAATATAAGTCTTGAATCTTTTGAATCCCTTTTAAATTCCATAATTTAAATACAGCATCCGCTCTCCCTGGTGTAAAATATTGATTACCCCATATTGGGCTAAATTGTGACAATAAGTGTGGTTCTTTTAAATATTTTTTGATTTCACACCATATTTTGATCATATGCTTTACAATAGGATTTTTAACTTGTTTCTGTAATTTTTTAGCCGAGTCTGAGTATATGAATAAGGGAAGAGGTAAAGGTAAATTGTATGATTCCATTTCAGTCCAGTGAGGGAGATCATTTGATGAAAAATAATTGTGCTGACCAGTAATACAACATAAAGTTTGGACATTTCAGACCTCCACGATCAAATGGTAAATATAGTAAGGACAGACATAATCTAGCCTTCCTATTGTTCCATATAAATTCCACTAACTTTTTTTTAATTCTTGAGAATAGATCTGAAGGTGGTGGTAAAGGAATGTATTGAAATAAATATAGTATTTTGGGTAAGATATTACTTTTAAGTATATTAATTCTCCCGATCATCGACATTGGTAGTGACATCCATCTCTGAAGCAACTCATTAATATCTGTCATTAAGACTTCATAGTTGGCACTGGTGACTGATTCTAACTTAAGCACAATTTGAATTCCTAAATATTTAAACTGATTTACAACACTGAATTGATTTACGATTATGATTACGATTTCTCTGGGTCTCATTTAGCATTAATATTGAAGATTAATATTGAAGATTTAGTTTTATTTATTTTATATCCTGATATTTCCCCAAAGTTCTTTATTAAATTTAACAAGGTCGGAATTGATTTTTTAAGATTCGACATAAACAAAATTATGTCATCAGCATACAGGGAGATTTTATGTTCTGTTGGTCCTACTTTAATTCCATATATTTGTGGATGTACACGTACTGCCATCGCTAAAGGTTCAATTGCCATAGTAAACAGTAAAGGTGAAAGTGGACAACCTTGTCGACATCCTCTATTGATTTTTATTGATTTTGAGATATTGCTATTTGTTAGGATTTCTGCTGTAGCATTATTGTATATTATCTGAACCCATTTTATGAAATTATTTCCAAGTCCAAACCTTTGTAGGACTTCAAAAAGAAAGGGCCATTCGACCCTATCAAAGGCCTTTTCAGCGTCCAATGATAGAACTGTATCCGGTGCTTCTTTATTAGAATAAATAATATTAAATAGTCTTCTTACATTATGGAAGCCTTGTCTTCCCATTATAAAGCCATTCTGATCTCGGTTAACCACTTGCACTCCGTTGTTCCGCGGACGGGCAAGTCTCTGCGTCCTATGACGCACGAGGGCGCACGAGAGCGCCCTCGTGCACGCTTGGACGCATGACGCATGATGGTGGTGATGGTGATGTAGTGGCGTCCAAGCGCCACTCAAAAAAAAACTGCAGAGACAGCCGCGAACAGATTAGTTCATCTGATTGACCTCTCATTCGACTAATAAGAGCCTTGAATTGGGTTTCTGAAACCTTGAAGAACCAATGAATGAAAATCTAGGAAGGAGGACCCGCCTACTGTGAACGCAGGAGCCAATTGAAGCACAGAAATTCAGGCTGGGTGAAGAGAGATTTACTGTTGCAACAGATGAAAACAAAGGACGCTGGACGAATCTACTACAGACCCAGGCTCACCCAGCAGCATGGAGAACACCCACAAGTGGGACCTGCACTCATTCCAGCAGAATAGACGGAGGCCGACGACAAAAGTCGTAAATCATTCGCCAAAACGGCAATAATGGAATTATGTTGATCGGGATCCACGAGCGGAGCAGCATCGCGTTCGTCTGACAATGGGGGAAGAGATGTTCGCCGCGACTCTGCTGCTTTGAAGAGGTAAGGTGTTATAAGCTAAATTATTATTTATCCCTGAAAACTGTAATCCAAAAATGACTTTTGACCGATCGGTAAATTACAACTGTACTGCGCATGAAGTACGAAGTGCGTGCGCCGCGATAAACGGTTCATTTGCCGTGTTCGGACCGTGAAGGGGCCCCCCCCCCCCGCTGCAGAAGAGGAGCGGGGGGGGCCACGGTCCGAACGCCCCCCAGTCCGCGGGGGGAAGCATATCAGTCTATTCCATCATGTAGCGATGGCCCTCTTCTGTAGCGAGGGGGAGGGGGGCGTTCATGGTCCGTTCACGGTTCCCCCCCACACACACACACACAGTAGCGAGGGGGGGGGGAGCCGCTGTGAAAGCATGCAAGGAGTGTAATCCGTCATGTAGCGAGGGCCGAATTTGGTCCTTGGTAGCGGGGGGGGGGGGGAACGACCCCCCGCCCACACACACACACACAGACACAGCCCTGAGTGTGACCTTTCATTAGAGCCTAAAATGAAGATTCTACATTGAATTATTCAAAAGTTACAGATGTTTTTCCAAACTGTGCCATTTGGCACAATTTGGCACAGTTCCAAAACGCCTGGGAACAGCCTGAGAACAAAGCTGTGTAAAATATTCATTTTTTGTGGTATTGTTACCAAATTTGGATCTCAGCTGGATAACACTTGGTTCTACATTTCTGTTGCATTTTCCAGCCGGATCGGACAGCTGTGTGTTATTTACTAACTAACTAACTAACTAACCTGCACTTATATAGCGCTTTTCTAGTCACAAAGACCACTCAAAGCGCTTTCATTAGTACTAACCCTCTATTCTAAGGGCCTATAGGAAACAGATATCTAGGGACAATTTAGAACAGCCAATTAACCTAACATGCATGTTTTTGGCATGTGGGAGGAAACCGGAGAAATCCCGGAGTAAACCCACGCAACACGGGGAGAACATGCAAACTCCACACAGATCACTGTTGGTCGGGGGCTGGGATCGAACCCACGATCCCACGATCCCCACAATCCCCCGGCCAAGGGTAAACTGTGCTGCCACAGTGCTAACCACTGCGCCACCGTGCAGCCCATTTACAAGCATTTGTATCCAAAAAAACACTGTGTCCAAATTTTTTTTCTTCAAGTTCAGTATGTTTAGATGACTGTAACTCAGTGGCCGGAGCACGTAGAGAGATTGTTTTTTTTGCCAAAAAATTCAAAGTGTTTTCTTTTAAATGAGATCACCCCATGAAGATGCTGCAAAGGGTTGAATAACAGCTTTCGATTTACTTTGGGCACGTTATTTTTTGGCATTTTTAGGAAAATTGCCCGGAGTGCAAGTGGTTAATAATATTTGGAAATATTTCTTGTTGTCGTCTTGCTAAAATTTTACAGATTATCTTAAGGTCAGCATTTAATAGGCTTATTGGTCTCATGTTTTCACATTTATTAGAGGGTTTACCTAGTTTTGGCAACAGTATAATTAAGGCATTATTCATGTATGGTGGTAAATTACTATTTTGAAATGCTTCTAAAACCATTTCCAAAAATGGTTTTATTAATTTATTCTTAAATTTTTTATAGAGGTCAACTGGAAGACCATCTGGTCCCGCACTTTTTCCTGATTTCATATTATCAATGGCTAGCCCAACTTCTTCTTGACTAATTTTTGACTCCAGTATCTCCCTATTTTCATTTGGAATATACGGTATAGATAATCCGTCCAAAAACCCATTTAGTTTTGTTAAGTCAGTTTCATTTTTTGTATCATATAGTTTTTCATAATAATCTCTAAAGGCACTATTAATTGCTAAAGGATCTACAACTGCCTGTCCGTTACTTATAATACTGGTAATTGGTGTTTTAAATTCTAATTGTTTAATCTGCCATGCCAATAATTTTCCTGATTTTTCACCTTGTTCATAAAAGGTTTGCTTCAATCTTAGAAGACTCAAGGCAGCTCTATTCGTTGATTTTTTGTCATATTCAGCTCTCAGAATCAGTAATTCGTTCTCTAATTTTGGATTACTTCCTGCATACACTTTTTCTTGGAGAATTTTTACCTCCGCCAGGCCGAAAAGGCCAGGAGGAGGTTATGTTTTTGCCGGCGTTTGTCTGTGTGTGTGTTTGTCTGTCTGTCTGTCTGTTTGTCTGTTGGTTAGCAAGATAACTCAAAAAATCTTGGACGGATTTCCATGAAACTTTCAGGCGTTGTTGGAAATGGTACAAGGAAGAACTGATTAAATTTTGGGGGTGATCCGGTTCACCGTCTGGATACAGGAATTTTTTAAAGCATTTTTCATTCAACACTGTGACATACAGCCATTTTCAACATGTGCGCAGGCGCAATGGAGGGCGCTGGTCGTCGTGTCTGCAACACAAACTCTGCGTTCTTCAACGTTTTAGGCACAAAAGGACGCGGAAAACACTGCTGGCCTGGGCCCGCCAGCGTGCAACTGCAAAACCTCACACGGGCAGCTGTCCGCCGACGGATTCTTTGGCAGAAATTCCCCGGCCAGCCATAGGAGCTGTGCATTTGGCAGAAATTCACTGGCCAGCCATAGGCGCTGCGCAAAAACGAGCTCTCTGCCGGCGAAGCTTCTAAATTCTCGTTTGCCGCAGAGCGCAACCCCCCAAAAAATAATATTGCAGCGAACTCAATATGAGCACCCTACTTGGCTTGCCAAGTGGGTTGACCCTATTGGCGACACAGGTAGAGTGCGGGACTCCGGAGCGGGAGGCGTGAGTTCGAACCTCCCGGTGGGACGTCGCCATGTCGAGCAGCACGTTACAATATAATACTAGAAAAGCACTCGGAGAGCGCAGACCTCCGCCAAGCGCCACAGTTCCCCCCATACAGTGTTTGTGTGTACGTTGTCAGATTCCTTGACCATGAAAACATCTGAGTAGCAATTGGATTCACAATGATAGGATTAGTGGTTCAGTAGTAAAAGCATTACCTCCTTGGCAGAGGTAATAAACTGAAGTGTTGGTGTTGTGTCCATGTCCTGCATCTGCAAACTCCCAGGCTGGGGGCGTTGCAATTGAATGAATGAATTAATTAATCTTTATTTTGAATAGATTAAGAGTACAGGTTAAAAGAAAGTGAATAATATAACAAAGGGGGTAATAAAATCCAACAAGGTCAAATTAGACAATAGCTCCTCTGATTATACAATTCAACATAAGTTATCCGAAATATGTGATGGCTGAATCCGCAGCTTATATTGCCCACCCATGTTCCATCCAAGAATTCAAAAGAAAAAACAAAAGAAGTCATGACACAACTGCGTACAACCCACAGGCCAATGGGTTATGTGAGCGTTTTAGATCACTGAAAGCAGCACTGAGGGCTTCACTGACAGATGCCAATTAGGTAGACGGGTTGGCGTGGGTTTTATTCAAAATTCAAATGTTTATTTCAAACTCAGGGTTCATATTAAATGCAGAACTAAAAGGAGTAGAAAATAAATAAATAAATAAATAAAAGTATATACAGATCAGCAGACAGTCGGCGGTCTTGTAACAACAATAACATACAATGTTGGACTCAGTATAAAATGGAACGCCACCACTTCCAAATGCTGGAGTGAAGTGTGAGTGACGAGTTGACAATTGCTGATATAAGATGATTGTTACATGGCAGCAACCTTCTCATCAAACTGTAAACATTGTTACGTATCAACTCGCCAAAAGACGGAATGTTCACAGACACAAACATCTTGCTTGCACTCGACCTTCGTGGTACATCTAATCTTTATCTTTATTGGGGTTGCGCTCCGCGGCCAAAGATGATTTGGAAACTTCCCCGGCAGAGAGCTTCTTTTTGCGGAGCTACTATGGCTGACCGGGGAATTTCTGCCAAATAATCTGGCGGCGGACAGCTGCCCGTCTCAGCTTTTGCAGCGTCGCGCAAACACAGGCACGGTGGTGGGCCCAGCCCACCAGTGTTTTCCGCGTGCTTTTGTGCCTAAAACGTTGAAGAACGCGGAGTTTATGTTGGTCAGACACGATGACCAGCGTCCTCCATTGCGCCTGCGCACATGTTGAAAATAGCCGTATGTGACAGTGTTAAAGAATGCTTTAAAAAATTCCTGTATCCAGACGGTGATCCGGATCATCCCCAAAATTTAATCAGTTCTTCCTTGTACCATTTCCAACAACGCCTGAAAGTTTCATGGAAATCCGTCCACGACATTTTGAGTTATCTTGCTAACCAACAGACAGACAGAGAGACAGACAGACAGACAAACACACAGACAAACCCCGGCAAAAACATTACCTCCTCCTGGCCTTTTCGGCCTGGCGGAGGTAATAAAACCCACGGCAACCTGTCTACCCAATTTGCATCCGTCAGTGGAGGAGATGGACACAACAGCAACACTTCAGTTTATTACCTCCGCCAAGGAGGCAATGCTTTTACTACTGAACCACTAATCCTATCACTATCAGATTGATTGTCATTGATTAATTGTGTGTTTATTGCACTGTCCCTGTCAAATAAACAAATAATCATTGTGAATCCAATTGCTAGTCATATGTTTACATGCTCAAGGAATCTGAAAACGTACACACAAACACTGTATGGGGGGAATTGTGGCGCTTGGCGGAGGTCTGCGCTCTCCGAGTGCTTTTCTAGTTATTTTATGTTCCAATTGGACTCTCTCCTCTCGAGTCTTCCTAGATTTTGAACCTGTATAACTAATAATATGCCCCCTAATAAAAGCTTTGAAAGCTTCCCACTTTATACATGCTGATGTTTGTGTAGTATTGATATCAAAGAACTCATCTATCTGTTTTTCTATGTACTTAACAAATTCCTCATCCTGAAGCCATTTATGCTGAAATTGCCACCTACCTGGAACCTTTGTCAATTTCTTATCTACATATATTAGACAGCAGGGTGCATGATCAGATATCACGATGTTATCATAGAAACAGTTTTGAATCTTGGACCTTAATTCTGTGGAGATCAAAAAATAGTCAATACGTGAAAATGTCTTGTATGTATTAGAATAACAAGAATAGGCTTTGACTTGTGGTTTCATTTCTCTCCATATATCTAGCAATCTCAATTCTTTCATAAAATGATTAATGGTCATCCTACATCCATTGTGCGTACAGTCCTGTCCTGTTGATCTATCTATACTGGGATTCAATATACAATTAAAATCCCCTGCTATTATATGTTGCCCTGTGAGTGATGCTAAAGTAAGAAATAAATTAACGAAGAAGTTTTGATCATCTATATTGGGACCGTATAAGTTCACCAGATTTATATTTTCTAATAACAAAGATCCTTGGATGATTAGATATCTTCCCAATTTATCTCCAATTACATTTTTCACTTGAAATGGATCTGTTTTATGTATGAGAGTCATAACTCCCCTGGCTCAGGATGAAAATGATGAGGTGAACACACTTCCCTGCCATCTTCTCCTTATTCTTTTTACATCCTCCTCTATTAGATGAGTTTCTTGTAAAAACACAATTTTTGAACCTATGTCTTTTATTTTATTCAAAACTTGTTTAAGTTTTTTAGATTTTGTAGACCTCTGCAATTCCATGAAGTTAAATTAAGATTAACGCTTTGGTCTATGATCAATAAAGAGTTTGAGATTACCTTGCAAAATAAGCATGCTCATACAGAGAAGCAAAAACATGGATGGTTGAACATTCATCCCACAAACTACACAAAAACAAATTCCCCCTCCCCACATTCGTGGTAATCCCCCCAAAATCAAAAAAAAAAAAAATCTGTCTCCCGTTATAGCCAGTGACTGCTCCTCACCCGCGAGGTTCAGTCAAACCACTCACTCTTTTCTCCTCTCAATCACCCTGATTCTGCTACTTTTAATGACATGACAATAACTCTCTTCTGTAGTTTTTCCAACTTAACTCCAAAATTTTATAGCAACTTTGTACATCATAGCTTTTTTTTTATATATATATATATAATACTGTAGGAGTCAAGAATTGACAAGACTGGGTGTCTTTCCAGTATTTTCTTTAATCCTCTCGCATCCTATGTCCTGTCTCTCAGTCAGAGTAAAAGAGAGAGAACGCAGTCACTCACATCCATTTATACACACCTCCAATACTACATCACATACAAAGTCACACACTTCAGTTACATTCTCCCATTTGCATTATAAAACTTCAGAGTCCTTCTGTTCTCCTGTCTGACCCCAGATGGTCAGACGCGAGGGATCCTCTCCTTTCTCTTGAGCCGTAGGTGGTCCAGACGTATTGTCCTCTTGAGGTGTGATGTCAATACACATTGCCAGCCTAAAGTCTCTCTAGGCTGAATTCAAGCATGCATCCATGTGAGTCACATACATTTACAATTATGGACGCCACATCACTCCCCCTCCCACGCGAAAGACTGGACATACACCTACAGCGTCATCCCCCCCTGCAGAATCTTACAGCACAATCCAACAGTCTGATCAAAACCCACATCACTCTGCCTGTCGTCTAGGTTTCAATCTTCTCCCAAATCTGCTGTACGCAGGTCTCACAGCCTGTGCCGGGCCGTCCTGCTGTGAATCTGTGGAATGAGGGGGAGAAGGGTTATTTGCCCCTTGCGGGGAGTCCGGGGGCCGCCCCCTGGGAGGCCTGCCGCGTCGAGGCGCGCCTGCCGGCCGTACAGACTCGTTATGCAACACAAAAGCAGGTTTTAATCTATCAATACTGATCGTCTCCCTCCTGCCCCCCAAATCTAGCACAAAATATTTCTCCCCGGTCTCCAGCACTCGAAATGGACCGTCGTAAGGTGGGCGGAGGCTGTGACGCTGAGCGTCATGTCTGACAAAAACAAACTCTGCTTTTTGTAAAGCTTTGGGCACGAACACACGCGGAAAAGTGTGATGAGCGGGGCCCGGGAGCATTTCCGCTCCCGTGTTACTCAGAGGTCCCCGGACCGGGGGGGCCCTGGTGCCGTATGGTCTGGCAAGAACTCGCCGGGCAGCCTGAGAGGTTGCGCTAAAACCAACTCTGCTGGTGAGGCATCTAGGTCCTCTTTGGGTGCCGAACGCAACCCTAATAAAACCCATGGTAGTTTGTTTACCCAATCTGTGTCCGTTAGCGACGCTCTGAGGGCTGCCTTCAAAGACCTGTGAAAACGCTCGCATAAACCGTTGGTCTGGGGATGATAAGCGGTAGTGCGGTGTACTGCCGCTCCTAAGCCGCTGGCCACTGCTGACCACAGTTCCGACGCAAATTGAGGTCCCCTATCGGACGTAATATCTGACGGAACCCCAAAACGCGCTACCCAGGCTGTTAAAAAGGCACGAGCCACCTCTGCCGCTGTGGTCGATGTTAAAGGGACCACTTCCGGCCAACGTGTGGTCCGGTCCACCATCGTCAAGAGATGTGTGAACCCTTGAGATGGCGGTAGGGGGCCCACGAGGTCCACGTGCACATGATCGAATCTCCTAGCCGGAATGTGAAACGGTTCTAAGGGTGCTTTGGTGTGCCTGTGGATTCTGGCCCGCTGGCAAGCCATGCGGGCTTTAGCCCACTCCTTCACGTGCTTGCGCAGGCTCGGCCAAACAAACTTCTCTGCTACCATTTTCACCGAAGCGCGTACTCCCGGGTGCGCTAGGGAGTGCACGACGTCAAAAACGCAACGGCGCCACGTGGCCGGTACCACCGGTCGCGGTCGCCCGGTGGAGACATCGCAGATTAGAGGGGGTGAACCAGCTTGTAAAGTTTTTCACTCCAGCCTTAACCCTGTTGGTCCAGACAGGAGCGCGCACACGTCCGCGTCTTCGCTCTGCTCCTCCGCCATGGCTGCATAATCTATTCCCACGTGGACCGGAGCCGCGTGCGCGTCCGCGCTGTTACCGCGCTCTGGATAAGCGGCCGCGCACCCCTGCTCCGCGCGGACGGGTGCTGTTACCGCGCGTGACAGACAGTCTGCCACTACATTGAGTTTACCGGTCACATGCTGAATATCGGTGGTAAATTCCGAAATTGCGTCCAGCTGTCTCTGCTGCCGCCCTGACCACGGTTCTGAAGTTTTGGACATCGCAAAAGTGAGCGGTTTGTGGTCGACAAACGCGGTGAAACGCCGCCCTTCCAGCCAGAACTGGAAATGGCGAATGGCTAAGTGGAGCGCCAGGAGTTCCCTGTCAAATGCGCTGTATTTCCGCTCGGGCTCGCGCAAGGACCTGCTGAAAAAAGCAAGAGGTTGCCAAACTCCGGCGACCTGCTGCTCTACCACGGCCCCTATCGCTACCTCTGACGCGTCTGTGGTTAGCGCTATGCGAGCTGCCGGGTCTGGGTGCGCCAGCAGTGCTGCGTCCGCGAGTGCTTTTTTTACCGCTGTGAACGCGCGCTCCCGCTCCGGGGACCATTCGATCACATTGGCAGGCTTCTGTTTTTTAAGCGCGGTGTATAGCGGTTGCATGAGTTGCGCTGCGCGGGGTATGAAATGGTTATAAAAATTCACCATCCCCAACAATTCCTGCAACGCTTTCACTGTCTGTGGTTGGGGAAACTCAGCCACCGCGCGCACTTTTGCCGGCAGAGGAATTGCTCCCTCTGGTGAGACACGGTGCCCCAGAAAATCAATTTGCGCTGCGCCAAACTGGCACTTGGCCGGGTTGATTATCAACCCGTGTGCTTCCAACTTTTTAAAAACTGTAGTGAGTGTAGAAGAGCTGGAAATGATGAGGCGGTTTTGTATTAAAAACAGAGTCTTTAATGAACAACTCTTCTATCTTGTCTCATCTGGTGCAGAGCTTGGCAGAAGGCAAAAGAGAGAGATTTCTGCCCAGCTCGCTGGTTAAATACAGGCACACATCAAAGACATGCAAAACACAAGCCGACATCCCCCGTATCTTAATCCCCTCATTGTCCTGTTAACTTCTCCCTTCGTCTTGGGAGGTGATGGGAAAACCTCTCCTCGCCTTAGGGGGTGAAGGTGTCAAGTCTGTCGCCGCCGCGTCCTGTGACGTCATTGGTCTTCACACAGCGGTGAGATTCCTTTGTCCTTTCGGAGGTGTGAAGTTCCTTTGCATATGTTGCCCCAAACATTTCCACATGCTCTAACATATGCAGGTATGGAATATATGAGTAATATATACCACAGGCCCCCCAAACAACTAGGAAAGGACACAGAAAGATTCACAGTCTAGGGTAATTACTAAGACATACTACGTGTTACAGCTGTTGCCACAGAAGAAACTTTCAAGCAGCCATGCTCCTAAGAGAGTTCAGTGAAAACATAACAGCATAGTATAATCATAAGTCAGTCCTAAACTGTTGCAGCACAATTAGCGAAAAATTGCAGAGTGGTGTAATCAGTCCCTGTGCAGTCTGGGTTTTAATCTTCTCCCAAAGCTGCTGTCAGTTGGTTTAGGCGTCCTGCTGGGACCTTGTTGTGAGGAATCTGCAGTGTGGGAAGGAGAGAGATTATTTGTTCCCTGCCTGGGGGCTGAGACTTTCTCCTTGGGGGGTCTGCCTCGCCGAGGTGCTCGTGCCAACTGTGCAGGTTCGTCTCTCAACAAGAAGGCAGGTTTGAGTCTGTCAATGCTGACCGTTTCATTTCTATCCCCATAATCAAGCACAAAGTGTTTGTCACCATTTTCCAGCACTCTGAACGGGCCATCGTATACTGGGCGTAACGTTGGTTTTAGGGCTTCATGCTTAACAAAAACAAACTCGGCGTTTTTTAAAGTTTGAGGAACAAAAACTCGTGGAAAGGAGTGATGAGCTGGACCGTGGAGAGAGTCCGGTCCGCTACTGCCTAAAAACCTTGGGACTGGGAGGTGCCCTGGTTCCGGGTTTTCTGGTAAAAATTCACCTGGTAGTCTGATAGGCTGAGCAAAGACTAATTCTGCAGGGGAAGCGTCTAAATCCTCTTTAGGTGCCGCACGCAACCCCAATAAAACCCAGGGAAGTTTATTTACCCAATTTGTGTCCGTTAATGAGGCTCTGAGGGCGGCCTTTAAGGACCTGTGAAAACGCTCGCATAACCCATTAGCCTGAGGGTGATAAGCGGTGGTGTGATGAATTGTTGCCCCTAAACTGTTGGACATGGCTGACCAGAGCTCTGAGACAAATTGAGGCCCCCTATCTGACGTGATGTCTGATGGGACGCCGAAACGTGCCACCCAATTTGTTAGAAAAACGCGAGCGACTTCCTCCGCTGTAGTTGCCGCTAGAGGGACTGCCTCTGGCCAGCGCGTGGTGCGGTCTATCATTGTTAGCAGGTGTGTGAAACCCTGGGAGGAAGGCAGTGGCCCCACGAGGTCGACATGAATGTGGTCGAACCTTCTAGCAGGGATGGGAAAAGGCTCCAGAGGGGCTTTTGTGTGTCTGTGTACTTTGGCGCGTTGACAAGGAATGCAAGTTTTTGCCCATTCTTTTACGTTTTTGCGCAGGCCTGGCCACACAAACTTTTCGGCAACCATTTTGACCGAGGCGCGCACACCTGGGTGCGCGAGGGAGTGAATTGCGTCGAAAATACGGCGGCACCAAGCAGCTGCTACTAACGGGCGAGGTCGGCCGGTTGAAACATCGCATATTAGGGGGGGCACGCCGTCGCGCAACCCTTTTTTCTCCAGCCTTAACCCTGTTGGTCCAGACAGGAGCGCGCGCACGTCCGCATCACTGCCTTGTTCTTCCGCCATGGCTGCATAATCTATCCCTTCATGGATAGGTGCTGCATATGTGTTTGCGTTAGAGAAAAGCTCGGCTGCTGAGGCAGTGTAATCTGTCTCCTCGTGCTCTGGTGGTGCTACAGCGCGAGAGAGACAGTCCGCTACTACGTTAAGTTTGCCTGCTACGTGTCGAATGTCTGTGGTGAACTCTGAAATCGCAGCTAGCTGTCTTTGTTGTCTGCCCGACCAAGGTTCTGAAATTTTAGCCATAGCAAAAGTGAGCGGTTTATGGTCCACAAAAGCCGTGAAACTCCGCCCTTCTAACCAAAACTGGAAGTGGCGGATGGACAAATGGAGCGCCAGCAGCTCCCTGTCAAAAGTGCTGTATTTGCGTTCCGTCGGGTTTAGCGATTTGCTAAAGAATGCTAAAGGTTGCCAGACCCCCTTGACAAGTTGTTCTACAACTGCCCCTATGGCCAAGTCTGAAGCATCTGTGGTTAGAGCAATGCGGGCCGAGGGATCTGGGTGGACTAACATTGTGGCGTTAGCTAGGGCGTTTTTAACTTCCGCAAAAGCGCGTTTGCGTTCCAGGGTCCATTCGACCGCGTTGGAAGCTTTCTTTTTTTTGAGCGCATCATACAGGGGCTGCATGAGCTGAGCTGCATGAGGGAGGAAACGGTTGTAAAAATTAACCATCCCCAAAAATTCCTGTAGCAATTTGACCGTTTGGGGCCGTGGAAAACCTTCTATCGCATGAATTTTGTCTGGAAGCGAAACTGCCCCTTTCAGGGAGACTCTATGTCCTAAAAAATCAATTTGCGATACGCCAAATTTGCATTTGGCTGGATTAATTATTAATCCGTGCTCTTCTAGCCTCTGAAAAACGGTAGTGAGGTGCTGCTCGTGTTCCTCTTCAGACGAGCTGGCTACCAGCATGTCGTCGAGGTAGATAAAAACAAAGGGGAGGTCGCGTAAGACTGCGTCCATCATACGTTGAAAAGTCTGAGTGGCGCCTTTGAGGCCGAAAGGCATTCGCAGGAATTCAAAAAGGCCGAAAGGGGTTATAACCGCTGTTTTAGGAATGTCTTCAGCTCGGACTGGGACTTGGTGATAACCGCGGACTAAGTCTATTTTTGAAAAAATGCGCGCACCCGCTAAATGTAGTGAAAAGTCCTGTATGTGAGGAATGGGGTAGCGGTCATGCGCTGTAGCGTTGTTTAATCTGCGGTAATCTCCGCACGGTCTCCAAGAACCGTCGGATTTAGGAACCATGTGAAGTGGTGAAGCCCAGGGGCTCTTTGAGCGTCTAACAATACCCAATTTTTCTAGAGTTGCAAACTCGTCACGTGCTATGTTGAGCTTGGCCGCGTCTAAGCGGCGGGCTTTGGCAAAAACGGGAGGTCCCGTTGTTGGAATGAAGTGTTTAACCCCGTGTTTAGCTACAGTGGCTGAGAATTTGGGGGTTGTGAGTGCTGGAAATTGGGTGAGGAGTTGCTCAAACTTACCTCCTGCCGTGGTGACGTTGGCCTGCACAGGTGGTGGAGAAACTCGAGCTGAGCATGGAATAGAAGCAAAAGATAGTGCATTAACCAGGCGCCTATTTGCCAGATCCACTAATAACCCATGTGCACACAAAAAATCTGCGCCTAACAAGTTAAAGCTCACCGCTGCTACAACAAATGTCCATCTGTAGCTGCGGCCGTGGATGAGGAGGTGCAGGCTCTTTTCACCAAACGTGTCGATGTCAGAGCCGTTGGCTGCCACTGCTCCGTTGCCCCAGGTACCCATGGCTCGATCTGCGTGGGAGGGCATGACGAAACTCAGCTGAGCTCCTGTGTCGATGAGGAACTGCTTGCCTGTGTGTCCGTCCGACACGTATAACAGCTTATTTTTCTCGCCGAGAACCGCTGCTGTTAACGGCCCTTGGCTTTGGCGTTTTCCCAACATCATGAACTTGCAGGGGGGAAAGCATTTGTGGGCTTTCTCGGCGAAGTGGTGGTGATAATAACAGACGTCGATCTGTTTGTTACGCTTGGGCCGCGCCGTTGTCACCGTGGGCTGGGTCTGCTCCATGGGTCGTGGCTCTCTGTGGCTCGGGGCATCAGCTTTGAGGTCCGCGGATGCCGCTGTAGGTGTCCGCTCCTTGCAGGCGTTGACGAGCCGATAAGCCTCGCTGGCCAGTGTGCGGAAGTCTTGGTGGGTGTTGCACTTCGTATTGGCGAGTGTCCCTCTCATGTGTGGTGGAAGCGTGCTGAGGAAAATAAACTGGAAAAGGAAATTGTCATTGTCCTCCTCCTTGAGCTGCAGCAAATCCTCCATGAGGGCCTTCGGATTGCCCCCTCTGTGGCCGTAGATCGCCAGGATCCTCTCGGCTCTTTCCTCCGCTGGTGGGACATAGTTCGCCACGATGGTTGCCTTGAGCGTCTCATACTTGTCCCGGGCCGGTGGTCACCGGATCAAGCTCCGCACACACCTCGAAGTGGCGGAGTCGAGTTTGGAGACGATATGGTAGAATTTTGTATCGTCTGCTGTGATGCCCGCCAGTATGAACTGGGCCTCAGCTTGTTGAAACCAAGAGGCGGGGTCTTCTCGCCAGAAGTCTGGCAGCTGGACAGTGACGGCGTTCGTGCACACCATCACTGTTGTGCCCGCCGGGTGAGAGTGCCTTTCCTCGGCTCTCACGGCGGTGCTGGAGCTCGGTTGAGCCCTCTCAATTCCTTCTGCCGGGGGGAACAGCTGTCCGCTTGTTCCCTCGTCTGCGTCGTCGCTGGCGTATGTCAGAGTCGCCACGGATGAGTCGCTTGAAGAACGCCTCAGGTCCATACTCGCGTCAAGGTCACCAGTGTAGAAGAGCTGGAAATGATGAGGCGGTTTTGTATTAAAAACAGAGTCTTTAATGAACAACTCTTCTATCTTGTCTCATCTGGTGCAGAGCTTGGCAGAAGGCAAAAGAGAGAGATTTCTGCCCAGCTTGCTGGTTAAATACAGGCACACATCAAAGACATGCAAAACACAAGCCGACATCCCCCGTATCTTAATCCCCCCATTGTCCTGTTAACTCCTCCCTTCGTCTTGGGAGGTGATGGGAAAACCTCTCCTCGCCTTAGGGGGTGAAGGTGTCAAGTCTGTCGCCGCCGCGTCCTGTGACGTCATTGGTCTTCACACGGCGGTGAGATTCCTTTGTCCTTTCGGAGGTGTGAAGTTCCTTTGCATATGTTGCCCCAAACATTTCCACATGCTCTAACATATGCAGGTATGGAATATATGAGTATTATATACCACAGTGAGGTGTTTTTCGTGTTCCTCCTCTGAGGCGCTGGCTACTAAAATATCGTCCAAGTAGACAAAAACAAACGGAAGGTCGCGCAGCACTGCGTCCATCATCCGTTGAAAGGTTTGAGCGGCACCTTTAAGGCCAAAAGGCATGCGTAAAAACTCAAAAAGTCCGAACGGGGTTATTACCGCTGTTTTGGGAATATCCTCTGGTCGAACCGGGACCTGATGATAACCGCGGACCAGGTCTATTTTAGAAAAAATGCGCGCTTTTGCCAGGTGCACTGAAAAATCCTGGATATGTGGAATTGGGTAGCGATCCTGAGCTGTGGCATTGTTTAGCCTGCGATAATCACCGCAAGGTCTCCACGAGCCGTCAGCCTTAGGCACCATATGCAGGGGGGAAGCCCAAGCGGACTTCGAGCGGCGAATTATGCCCAACCTTTCCAGGTTGGCGAACTCCTCCTGTGCCACAGAGAGCTTAGCTGCATCCAAGCGCCGAGCTTTAGCAAAAACTGGTGGGCCACTCGTGGTTATGAAGTGCTCCACCCCGTGTTTCGCCACCTTAGCTGAAAAAGTGGGAACTGTGAGTGCTGGAAACTGGTGTAGGAGAGTGTGGAACTTACCACCTGCTGTGGTGACGTTGGTCTGTACTGGCGGCGGGCACACCCGAGCTGCACAAGGGATGGAACAGAAAGAGAGTGCATTTACTAGGCGTTTGTTGGCCAGATCAACTAACAAACCATGTGAACACAGAAAATCAGCACCTAACATATTGAAGCTCACTGCCGCTACGATGAAGTTCCACTCATAAGCGCGGCCGTGGAAGGACAGAGACAAGGTTCTCTCTCTGTAAGTCTTGATGCTGGAGCCGTTGGCCGCTGTTGCTCCGTCTCCGCGGGGTCCAGCCATCCGATCTGCATAAGTTGCAGTGATGAAGCTCCTCTGGGCTCCGGTGTCCACGAGGAATTGCCGCCCGGAGCCCGCGTCTGTCAGATAAAGCAGCTTGTTCCGTTCGCCGAGAGTGGAAGCTGCTAACGATTCCTGGCCCGGTCGTTTCCCCGCTTTTTGAAACTGCACGGCGGGATGCATCTGTGCGCCTTCTCGGCGAAGCGTCGGTGGTAATAGCAGAGGCTGTCATCTCCCCTGGCTCGGGATCTCGCCGCCGCCGTCGTCGCTGGGGTGGGTTCTGCTGCCTCTGGCTCCACACTGCCCCCAGCTGCCGCGCCGAGGTCTGCCGCTGCCACGGAGGTCTCTTGCTCGTCGCAGGCGTTGAGGAGCCGCTCCGCCTCCTGGGCCAGCTCGCGGAAGTCCTGCTGGTTCACACATCGTCTGCTGGACAGGGGACCTCTCGTGTGCGCTGGGAGGGTCCTCAGGAAAATGTGCTTGAAGAAGAACGCGTCGTTGTCCGTCCCGATCATCTGTAGCATGTCCTCCATGAGGACAGTCGGCCTGCGTCCACCTCTGTCGCGCAGGTCCAGCAGCTGCCTGGCCCTTGCCTCGGGCGATGGCATGAAGCTCCTGATGAGGGTGGCTTTCAGCGCGTCGTATTTGCCAGCATCGGGCGGCTGCTGCACCAGGCTCCGCACACACCGAGCTGTGCGGCTGTCGAGTCTCGCAATGACATTATGAAACTTAATGTCGTCCGCTGATACTCCCCCGAGTAGGAAACGCGACTCCACGTGCTAGAACCATGAGTGCGGGTCATCGTGCCAAAACTCGGGGAGCTTAATCAGGCTTGCGCCCCTGCGGGCAATTCCCGGTGAATCCGGGTCTAAGCGGCTGTCTCCCGGTTCTTCCATGTCGATCACGAAGCTGTCTTCCAGCCTCGGCGTGCTCAGATTCATGTATAGGTCACCAGTATAGGAGTCAAGAATTGACAAGACTGGGTGTCTTTCCAGTATTTTCTTTAATTCTCTCACATCCTACGTCCTCTCTCTCAGTCAGAGTAAAAGAGAGAGAACGCAGTCACTCACATCCATTTATACACACCTCCAATACTACATCACATACAAAATCACACACTTCAGTTACATTCTCCCATTTGCATTATAAAACTCCAGAGTCCTTCTGTTCTCCTGTCTGACCCCAGATGGTCAGACGCGAGGGATCCTCTCCTTTCTCTCGAGCCGTAGGTGGTCCAGACGTATTGTCCTCTTGAGGTGTGATGTCAATACACATTGCCAGCCTAAAGTCTCTCTAGGCTGAATTCAAGCATGCATCCATGTGAGTCACATACATTTACAATTATGGACGCCACAATACAATCTATAATTTGTAGACATGCTATATGTTTCAGATCAGTTAGATACTTGTACACATGCTTAAATATTCTACCTTTATATCTTGTTCTTGCTTCATGCTTAGCTCCCGCCAGTCTCTCCTTGGATCTGCTTAATGAGCTCCTGCGCCTCCTGAGGGGTCTTGAAGACATGGGTTCTCCCTTTATATGTAACCAGCAGTCTTGCCGGATGAATCACTCTGTGACAAATCCCGAGGCTGCGCAGCTCTTTACGGGCGGGGTCAAACTGTTTCCTTAATTGTTGGATTCCCGTGGCCAAATCTGAGTAGAACCGCACCTGTTGATCCTGGTATTTGATTTCTCCTTTAGTACGTGCTGCTTTGGTGACCGTCATCTTGTCTCTGTAGTTGAGGAACTTCATAATCAGCGTCCTCGGTGGTATCTTATTATCTCTCGGTGGGTCGATTCGGTGAGCGCTCTCCAAGACGACCAATGACTGCAGATCTGCGTTGTTCAGCGCTTCTGGAATCCACTTTTCCAAAAAGGAACATGTATCCTGTCCCTCCGTACCCTCCGGGAGGCCCACCAGCCTTAAATTATTCCGTCGCGACTGGGATTCTAAGTCCAGGACGTTATCTTCCAGACGTTTATTTTTTTAATTCCAATGTTTGGACCTTTAATTGTAGGCTGGTGACGTCATCTTCAGCGTTAGAGATTCGGAGCTCTGTCTGCGATACTCGTTCCATACAGTCGCTTATTTCTTTTCTCATGCCTTCTATCGCTGCTATAATCCCATCAAACATAGACGAAAAGTCTGCTCTCATAGAGCTGATAGCAGCAAGAACCGCATTCGTTCCCTCGGCAGTCACCGCTCCGCTGCTAGCTCCCTCCTCAGCCATAGTCTCTGGAGATTTTTCTGCTTCGTCACGAACGTGAAAGTCTGTTAACTTGGATTGTCTCGACGAATCAGTTTTTCCTCCGCCTGATTTCACAGCCTTTGTTTTTACCATATCCGCGCCTAAACGCTAGTATAGGTTTTTATTCCAATTGAGAGAGTTTTAGCCTACTTTTTATTATTAGGAGCAGAGCAGAGTGAAACACGTCTTCCTACGTGGCCCCCATAACCGGAAGTCAGGAGGCGAGGTGCTAGTTTAGAGACTTTATTATTAAAACAACGGGACAACAGGAGGCTCTCCGCACAAGTGAGAGATCCACAGCAAAGGGAGGGAGTATCTCCTGCCGTGGCCTCTTATACTCCCCATGACGCCACCACCGGAGGCAGGGCGTCCCCTCCCCCTACACCCAGGGCTCTGCCATATTGGTACACTCAGCAAAGGTGTAATATAAAATCCAACAGCTCCGTAAAGCAAAAGCAAATTTCTTCTTAGACATAATCAAAAATGCAAAAGGGAACAACAAAAAACTCTGGAAATGTACTGATAAACTCACAGGAAAAAATGCAAAAAAAAAAAAAAAATGAAGTCATACAACTCAATTTGAATGGAAAACTTCACTCAGATAGCTTAGTTAGAGCCACCAATTTTAACAAGTATTTTATCAAATCGGTACAAGAACTGGGTCTGAATTTTACCTAAACATACCCACACCAATTAAAATAAATCATGAAACTGATCTAAACTGCAAAACCCACAAATGAGGTAAAGCTTAACAAAATTTTATCATCTCTATCAAGTTCCAGAGCTAAGGATATTCATGGACTAGACACTGTATTCTTGAAAAAACATAAAGATACTTCAATAATTCCAATGGTAGAACTAATAAATCTATCATTACATAAAAATATCTTTCCTGATGCATTGAAACCCGCCATTGTAACCCCCATACACAAAGCCGGAGACAAACAGGAAATCAGTAATTATGGGCCAATAAGTATACTTCCTGTTTTGTCAAAAGCAATTGAAAAGGTGGTAGTAGACCAACTGGTAGAACATCTCGAATCTGCCCAGCTGCTGCATCCCATGCAGTTTGGTTTCAGGTCAAACCACTCAACAGAGACTGCATGTTGTTACTATATTGAAATGATTAAAGAAAATCTGGACAAGGGGAGGGGGTAGTAGGAGCCATCTTTTTAGACTTAAGTAAAGCCTTTGATATGGTGAATCACTCAGTCCTTCTTTCTAAACTATCAGGATATAAACTGTCCATGAATACCCTTAGCTGGTTAAAATTATATTTATCTGGTCGCTCCCAGTGTGTGTGCATAAACAATACTGTATCCAAATCAAAGGCATGCACCATGGGAGTACCACAAGGTTCAATTTTAGGCCCACTGCTTTTTACTTTGTATATTAATGATTTACCATCAGTACGTGAAAATAACATAAAAATTTCAGATGTATGCAGATGACACAATCATCTACACACCTGGGAAGGATGCCAAACAAGTGGCTGACAAGTTAATGATAGCAATGGAGAAAGTGTCAAAATGGCTTAATCAATCATGCCTCACTCTGAACGTAGGGAAAACAGCTACCATGTTTTTGTTTTTTTTACCAACAAACAAAATCATATGCACTATCCGAGTATAACTGTAGATGGAGCAAATATAGAAAATGTAAGAGTTTAAGTATTTTGGCATCACATTAGAACCCACGCTCAGCTTTAAAAAGCACATAAAACGGATGAGCCACACTCTGAAATATAACCTTACAAACTTTCGATGCATCAGAAACTCACTTACTCTAAAAGGATCAAAAACCTTTCTGAATGTCATTATTTTGACACATTTCTCTTATTGCATCTCTTGCTGGTCACAAGCCAGTAGTATGACTCTGAAACCCTTGGAATCCCTGAATAAACAATCCATCAAAATTAAGGATAAGAAGACATGACAGTATCACCTTTGTGGTATACTTGCCAAACACAAGATCTTAAGCTTTGAAAATATGATCGTGTATACAAATATATAGTTGATCTTTAAAATTATCCATGCTTCTGCACCCTCGCCCCTTAAGACTTTAGTCACTAAAGTCTTAAGGTGGCATACCTTTACGTAGGGGGATGCAACAATGCCCTAGGTGGCATTGTTGCATCCCCCTACGTAAAACTGCTTTTGGACAATCAGCATTGTCATACAAAGCTATAACGGAATGGAACAAGCTCCCCACTGCTCGAAGACCAGAACAGATTACAGAGACTTTTCCACAGAGACTAAAAAATGGATTTTAAAGTAATCAAGCCTGCCAGCATTGATTCTCTCCCTTTAAAGGGATTATGAAATTGTACTCTTAAATTGTTTTTGTGCGTGCCGTTTCTCTTACCTTTTTACCTTTTAAACATACTCCCTGCTTGTTTCAGGGTCACCAGTTTCTGAAACCCGACCTGAATTGCTTTCTTTATGTGCTGTTTTTCTTTTAATATCTTCCTGCCTGCCTCAGGGACTACAGATGGAAATTAGTGAGAACACCATAATCTGGAACAGAGCATCTTGACCCTGTGTTTAATGTTTTTTTCTGTACATGGTCCCTGACAAATAAACTAACTAACTAACCCCCATTTTAGCTAATCTTCATTGGCTCCCTGTTAATTTTAGAGTTCAGTTTAAAATTCTGGTTTTAACTTTTAGAGCCTTGCATAGTCTCACACCTCCCTACATTGCAGACCTTTTTCAGTTGCACTCCTCCTCTCAGCCCCTGAGTTTTTCTGGTTAGCTTTTATTAGAGGTACCTTGGACTTATTTTTAAAACACATGGTGATCGAACTTTTCAAGCTGTAGCACCAAAGTTGTGTAACTCTCTACCCCCTTCAGTCTGTTTGACTGACACTGAGGTTATTTTCCATCCATCCATCCATCCATCCATCCATCTTCTTCCGCTTTATCCTTTTTGGGTCGCGGGGGGCTGGAGCCTATCCCAGCATCTTTGGGCGAGAGGCAGGGTACACCCTGGACAGATAGCCAGTCCATCGCAGGGCCAACACAGAGAGACAGACAACCATTCACTCTCACATTCATACCTAAGGACAATTTGGAATCCCCAGTTTTTTTGATGCCAGTTTTTAGGAAGCAAATTAAAACACTGTTGTTTAGACAGGCCTTTAGGTAGGAGGGAGTGGGGGGGGGGGTTATCTTTTGACTTATTTGTTTTATTTGACTTTATTTGTTGTAATCTATTCTTAACTTGTGCTTTATTTTATCACTGTAAATTTTATTCTTTTACACCATATTCCAAATTGTTATGCAAATGATATTTGTCTCTGATTTTCCTAAATAGGCGATGCAAATGACAGTCAGTATAATTTTCAAGTCATCAACCGTTGGAGCATAATTGAAATTTTATTGAACAAACCACCCAATGATAACAATTTTTTGCAAAAAAAAAATAAATCAAAATGCACTGTTGATTTAACCTTCACAGTTCTTGCATCCATTGAACTTGTGAGTTTTTGGAGAGTTTCTGCTTGAATTTCTTTGCAAGATGTCAGAATAGTCTCCCACAGCAGCTGTTTTGATGTGAACTGCCTCTCACCCTCATAGATCTTTTGCTTGATTGTGCTCCAAAGGTTCTCAATAGGGTTGAGGTCAGGGGACGATGGGGGCCTCACCATAAGTTTCTTTCCTTTTATGCCCATAGCAGCCAATGAGATATTCTTTGCAGCATGAGATGGTGCATTATTATGCATGAAGATTATTTTGCTATGGCAGGCACGGTTCTTTTTTTTAATAATAATAATAATAATGGATTAGATTTATATGGCACTTTACAAGTCACGTGACATCTCAAAGCGCTTTCAGTGAGTCCATTATTCATTCATTCACTGGGCAGCGCAGTGGCACAGTGGTTAGCACTGTGGCAGTACAGCAACTTACCCTTGGCCATGGGATCTCGGGTTCAATCCCACCCCCTGACCAACAGTGATCTGTGTGGAGTTTGCATGTTCTCCCCATGTCTGTGTGGGTTTACGCTGGGATTTTTCCGGTTTCCTCCCATAGGCCAAAATCATGCAGGTTAGGTTATTGGAGACTCTAAAGTGGCCCTAGGTGTGAATGTGTGTGTGAATGGTGAAGGGATTCACACCGTACTATAGCTGCTTCATCCATCCAGGTGGATGCCCTGAATTTCCCCTCTGGGGATCACTAAAGTACACACAAAAAAAAAATAAATTCACTCCAGACAGACATTGATAAGCTACTACTGTAGCCACAGCTGCCCTGGGGCAGACTGACGGAAACGTGGCTGCCAATCTATGCCAATGCCCTCTCTGACCACTACCGAACATTTATACCCAGTGTCATGGACACTGGAGGCAAGGTGGGTAAAGTGTCTTGCCCAGGGACACAACGGCAGGATGGCTGGGGGAAACGTGATTTGAACCGCCAACCCTCTGGCTATTGGACAACTTGCTCTACCTCCTGAGCCACTGTCACCCACATTTCCCTCCTCCGTTCCATTTTTGCTGAGCACCAAGCTGGACGGCATGAAGTTACACTTTTTTTAATGGTCTTTGGCATAACCCGGCCGGGACTTGAACCCCGACCTCCCGGTTGATGAATTGATGAAATTAGGCCTGTGTTGTTCATACAGGGGCACAATGACTGGATTAATGATGTTATTCAAGTAGTATTGGCTTGTCACTGTACCTTGTGAATGGCTCGTCTGGTGACAACAGTGGCTGATGCATAGCGCTCTTCTTGACGTCTCCAACATCGCTGGCGGCCATCATTTCTGCTCAACGTGAATCGACTTTCATCAGAGAACAGCACTGAGGCCCACTGGTCCCTTGTCCAGTATAAATGCCCCTTGGCCCATGCAAGACGATGACGCCTGTGCCTGGTGGTGTGGTCAAGTACCCTTGCAGGTCATCTAGCACGCAGACCATGCTGATGCAAATGTTTTGAATGGTCTGACGTGACACTTGGGTGCCTCTCACCTACCTTAAATGTGCCTGGAGTTGAGTGGCATTCATCATCCGGTTTCACAGGGCACTGGTCACAATGAAGCAGTCATCAGCGTGGGATGTGGCCAAAGGACGTCCACTTCTATGCCTTTCTGCGACTCTTCCAGTGTCTCTGGATCCCTGTTGCAACCTGCTGATGACACTTTAAGCTCAGTGGCCACTTCTCTCTGAGAACATCCTGTTTGAAAACTCGCAATGGCGAGGTATTGTTGACCAATTGTGATATATTGTCTTGGTCTCATGATGTCAAAATGTGAACAGCATGATGAAGAGGACTGTTTAAATACCAGTTCTAACTGAACCAGAAAATGTATTGGTCGATTCATGGATCAAACACCTGTTGTGAATTTCGCCATTAAGCACCTTGTTAGAGAACAGCGAGTTATGCAAAAAGTATTGAAACATTGAACAGTTGGACATGTGGATTCAAAAGTTTAGAGAAGGTCAAATTAAGTTCACCTGTAAAAGTTTTAGTGCATTTTAAGTGCATCCTGAAATTTCAACAGAAAGCCGAATGCCCCTAACTTTTTATGAGTAGTGTGTATATACAGAGAATATAAAAAGTCTACACACTCCTGTTCAAATGCCAGGATTTTGTGATGTAAAAAATGAGACCAAGATAAATCATTTCAAAACTTTTTCCAAAATTAATGTGACCTATAACCTGTACAACCCAATTGAAAAACAAACTGAAATTGTTTAAGGGGAAAGATAAAAAAAAAATAAAAAACTTACAATAACCTGGTTGCATAAATATGCACACCCTTAAACTAATACTTTGTTGCAGCACCTTTAACTTTTATTACAGCGCTCAATCTTTTTGGGTAGGAGTCTATCAGTGTGGCACATCTTGATGAGGCAGTATTTGTCCACTCTTGTTTGCAAAGATTCTCCAAATCTGTCAGATTATGAAGCCATCTCCTATGCACAGCCTTCTTCAGATCACCCCACAGATGTTTGATCAAATTCAGGTCTAGACTGTGGCTGGGCCATAACAAAACTTTAATCTTCTTCTGGTGAAGCCATCCTTTTGTTGATCTGGATGTGTGCTTTGGGTCATTGTCATGCTGAAAGATGAAGTTCCTCTTCATCTTCAGCTTTCTAGCAGAAGCCTGAAGGTTTAGTGACAACACTGACTGGTATTTGGAACTGTTCATAATTCCCTCCACCTTGACTAAAGCCCCAGTTCCAGCTAAGGAAAAACAGCCCCAAAGCATGATGCTGCCACCACCATGCTTCACTATAGGTATGGTGTTCTTTTGGTGATGAGCAGTTCAGGTTCAGGTTCAGGTTACTTTATTTGTACCCGTAGGTAGATTTGTTTTGCAGTCAGGTGACATCCATATTTACAAACCACAATTACATTCAACATAAACACAAACACAGGCATACATGAAGCTGACTATAAACATGATAAGAATACTCAAGGCTCCATCAATCAGGACATAAGACAAAGAGATAAGAGAAAACAAAGTGATGAGAGAAGTTAAAGACTAGTCAAAGAGGTTAAAAACTCAAAAGTCTAAAACCCAATAAAAGATTTAGAACCCAAATAAAAAACCTACAAAAATAAGTAAATATAAAATGAAATTAATAAATAGGTAACTAAATTATGTGCAATATATTGTTACAACTTGTTCAACTCTTTGACAGCAGCAGGAACAAAGCTGTTTTTGTAGCGCTGGGTTTTACTTTTTGGGACAGCAAACCTCCGTCTGGAGGGAAGAAGCTGAAAGTGGTAGTGCAAAGGGTGGAAATCATCATTTAAAATGGAGGTAGAAATCCTCTGTACCTGTCTGGTGTACAAGGATGTTAGGCTCAGCTGTGACTCACCAAGCAAACGACTGGACCATCTAACTACCTGATCCAGGGATTTCCTCTGTTTCAGTTTTATCTGACCAAACCATGACACTAAAGAAAAGGATAAAACAGATTCAATAAAAGCCCGATAAAACATTATCATTATAGTTCGGTCAATTTGGAAGCGTGCAAGTTTCCTTAAACAATGCAAATGTTGCTGACCCTTTTTGCACACCCTTTCACAGTTCTCTTCAAAGTTTGAATTACTATCAATAATCGTCCCAAGATATTTGTAGGATTGTACACATTCAGTGGTCTGGCCTTTTAGTACAGTGACTTCCTGCCTGGGAGTTTTCCTCCTAAAGTCAATAATCATGTCTTTAGTTTTTGTCGTATTCAGCTGCAGGTAGGAATCCTCACACCAGTGAACAAAATCATCAACTACTGGGCCGTGGCCACTCTCGCCATCCTGGAGGAGACTGACAATAACTGAATCATCAGCATACTTTATAATGTGTTGTTGTCATGTCTGCTCCGACACATGTTTGTGTACAGGATGAAGAGTAGTGGTGACAACACATACCCCTGAGGAGAGCCAGTAGAAGAGCACTTTTGGTCAGACAATGCACCATTGACCCTTACTCTCTGTGTCCTGTTGGTTAAAAAAATCCAGAATCCAACCCACCAGATTATTACTCAAATCAAATTGTTGCAGGAGCCTTTCAACTAAAATATGAGGTTGGATTGTATTAAAGGCGGAAGAAAAGTCCACAAATAAAAGCCTGGCGTGTGTCCCATTAAAATCCAGATGTTTAAAAAGCATGTTAAACAGAGTGACAGTGGCATCCTCCACTCCTCTGTGAGGCCTATAGGCAAACTGCAGAGGATCCAATGCATACTCAGTCTGCTTTAGGACCTCAAATCTGACCAGTTTTTCAAAAATTTTCATTAAAATTTAAGTCAAAGCAACTGGTCTAAAGTCGTTTTCCGTTTTAGGACAGCTGGATTTTGGAACGGGGACAACCACGGCATCTTTCCAGATCTTAGGCACATGTTGTGTCTGTAAGGACTTATTGAAAATGTTGTGAAATACAGGACTCAATTCATGTGCACAGGACTTTACCAATCGCCCACATATATTATCAGGGCCCTGACTTTTGTTCACTTTTACAGCACAGAACGCCATTTTAATATCCTGCACCTCAATATTAAAGTGCTGATTGCCTTTGGAGTTTGTGTTTCAAATCTTGGGTTTCTGTGCTAAAATCAAAGGAATCAAAATGACCATAAAAACAATTAAGAGCATTAGCCAGCTCTGTGTCTGAATTAAAACCATCTAAAAACACATGATTACTGCGCTCTGTGGTCTGAAGGCCTGCAATAGTTTTCATACTGGCCCAGGCTAAACCAAGTTTCTTTGTTGCCATCTTGCTTTCCAACTCTGATTTATAATTCTGTTTTGCTCTTAAAATTTCGGCCTTCAGCTCTTTTGTGGTAACCTGCAGCTCAGAAACAACCCCTTGTTTAAAGGCAAGTGCTTTCCTCTGTAAGCAGGATTTAACTGATTTTGTAACCCATGGCTTGTTGTTGGGATATATTTTGACACGTTTACGTGGAACGATCATATCTCTGCAGAAAGCCATGTATGAGCATGTGGCGTCCACCAAAGAGTCCATCCCCGCAGGCCAGTGTGAACACCTCCCAGTCCGTACAGTTAAAGCATTCCTAGAAGCAGTGCACTGAATCCTCTGTCCACACGTCTATGTCTCTGGTCTTCGCCTTGCCTCTTCTGAGAGCAGTTTTATATGTGGGCAGCAAATGTACACAGTTGTGATCTGAGGATCCTAAAGGAGGAAGGGGAAGAGATTTAAAGGCCCTCTCTATGGATCCATAGCACAGGTCCAATGTCATTTTTCGCCTGGTTGGGCAGGAGACATACTGATAAAAGTTTTTAAGTGTCTTCTTTAAAGAAACATGGTTAAAATCCCCAAGAATAAAGTTTGGAGCCTCTGGGGAAATCGACTGCAACCGCTGTACCACATCAAAGACGGTGCTGGAGGCGGAGTCAGCATCTGCTCTCGGGCGAATGTACACAGTCGTTATGAAAAGTTGGGGGAACTTGCGGGGCAGATAAAAGGGGCGTAGTGACACAGACAGAAGCTCCACATCGGGTGTACAGATGCACTCTCTGACCGTGACAGATGTACAGTACTGTTTTTTTTTTTCCCACAATATCTTTATTGAACCTTTTTTTTTTTTTAACAAACATGATACAAACAATCAAACACTAACACTAAAGTACTACAAAAAAAAAAAAAAAAAAAAAAATATGCCCTAAAAACACCAACAACCACCAACAAAATCAAGTCTTCAACAATGCTCCTCTGTTTAGTCTAGACAATCCAATACTTAAGTATACATATTATGTTCACCAGTTTGGAATTTACAAGGTCCACACACATCATTCACCTTCTTCTTCAAGAGTTATGTTTAAATTTTTTACATAATCAATAAAAGGTCTCCATATATTCTCAAACACAATTTCCTTTGATTTCAGTATATATGTTATTCTTTCTAATGGAAGGTTTGTTAACATCTGTCTTAACCACTGAGTCACATCTGGTCTATGAGTCTTTTTCCATAATAGTGCAATACATTTTTTGGCATTAAGCAAACTGAGGTCTATGAATGTTCTTTCACTTTTATTGAAATTATGCTTTTCTGGGTACAAACCCAACAAAAACAGTTTAGGATTCAATATGATTTGTTTTGAGATTATTTTTTCAATTGTTACCCTCACCTCCTCCCAAAACATTCTTATTAATCTACATTCCCATAAACAATGAAATAGGGTTCCTTTACTTTCCATGCATTTTGTGCATGTATCTGGTATATTTTTGTTATATCTATTTAACTCCTCCGGTGTAACATACTGTACATCCGCATTAACCATTTGAAATGTATCAATTTAAGGCGTGCATTTATTGATTTGGTTTGAGCTTCTGTACAAGCCAATTCCCATTGTTCCTCTGAAATTTCAATTTGCAGATCTTCTTTCCAGTAGTTTAATCTTTTCAGTGAATTTTCACTTGAAGATAGTGTCAATGAGTTATAAAACTCTGAAATAATACCCTTTCTTTTACTATCTTTCATCATCATTTTTTCCAAGGATGAATAAATAGGTCGAGTGAGAGCTTTATTTTGATTTGATCGAATAAAGTTTCTAAGTTGAAGATATTTAAAAAAATGTGTTCTATTGAGATTAAATTTGATCCTCAGCTCTTCAAAAGACATTATGTTGTCTGCACATGGCAAATATAAATCCTGAATCTTTTGTATCCCTTTTAAATTCCATACTTTAAATACAGCGTCCGCTCTCCCTGGTTTAAAATATTGATTACCCCATATTGGACTAAATTGTGACAATAACTGTGGTTCTTTTAAATAGTTTTTAGCTTCACACCATATTTTGATCATATGCTTTACAAATGGATTTTTAACTTGTTTTTGTAATTTTTTTGCCGAATCTGAGTATATGAATATGGGAAGAGGTAAAGGTAAATTGTATGATTCCATTTCAGTCCAGTGAGGGAGATCATTTGATGAAAAATAATATGTCATAGACCTCAGTTGTGCCGACCAATAATACAACATAAAATTTGGACATTTCAGACCTCCACGATCAAATGGTAAATATAATAAAGACAAACGTAATCTAGCCCTCCTGTTGTTCCATATAAATTCCACTAACTTTTTTTTTATTCTTGAGAATAGATCTAAAGGTGGTGATAAGGGAATGTATTGAAATAAATAAAGTATTTTAGGTAAAATATTACTTTTAAGTATATTGATTCTCCCGATCATCGACATTGGTAGTGACATCCATCTCTGAGTTAACTCATTGATATCTGACATTAAGGCTTCATAGTTGACACTGGCGACTGATTCTAGCTTAGGCATAATTTGGATTCCTAAATATTTAAACTGATTTACAACATTGAATTGATTTACCTCAGGGGCTGGGTAATTTCTCTGGGTCTCATTTAGCATTAATATTGAAGATTTAGTTTTATTTATTTTATATCCTGATATTTCCCCAAAATTCTTTATTAAATTCAACAAGGTTGGAATTGATTTTTTTAGATTCGACATAAACAAAATTATATCATCGGCGTACAGGGAGATTTTATGTTCTGTTGGTCCAACTTTAATTCCATATATTTGTGAATGTAAACGTATCGCTATCGCTAAAGGTTCAATTGCCATAGTAAACAGTAAAGGTGAAAGTGGACAGCCTTGTCGACATCCTCTATTGATTTTTATTGGTTTTGAAATATTGTTATTTGTTAGGATTTCTGCTGTAGCATTATTGTATATTATTTGAACCCATTTTATGAAATTATTTCCAAGTCCAAACCTTTGTAGGACTTCAAAAAGAAAGGGCCATTCAACTCTATCAAAGGCCTTTTCGGCGTCCAATGATAGGAGAGCTGTATCCGGTGCTTCTTTATTAAAATAAATAATATTAAATAGTCTTCTTACATTATGGAAGCCTTGTCTACCCTTTATAAAGCCATTCTGATCTCGATTAATAATATTTGGTAAAATTTCTTGTATTCGTCTTGCTAAAATTTTACAGATTATCTTAAGGTCGGCGTTTAATAGGCTTATTGGTCTCATATTTTCACATTTATTAGAGGGCTTACCTGGTTTTGGCAGCAGTATAATTAAGGCATTATTTATGTATGATGGTAAATTATTATTTTGAAATGCTTCTAAAACCATTTCCAAAAAAGGTTTTATTAATTTATTCTTAAATTTTTTATAAAGGTCAACTGGAAGACCATCTGGTCCTGCACTTTTTCCTGATTTCATATTATCAATGGCTAGCCCAACTTCTTCTTGACTAATTTTAGACTCCAATATCTCCCTGTTTTCATTTGGAATACACGGTATAGATAGTTCGTTCAAAAACCCATTTAGTTTTGTTAAATCAGGTTCATTTTTGGTATCATATAATTTTTCATAGTAATCTCTAAAGGCTCTATTAATTTCTAAAGGATCTATAACTACCTGTCCCTTACTTATAATACTGGTAATTGGTGTTTTAATTTCCAATTGTTTAATCTGCCATGCTAATAATTTTCCTGATTTTTCACCTTGTTCATAAAAAGATTGTTTCAATCTTAGAAGACTCGAGGCAGCTCTATTCGCTGATTTTTTGTCGTATTCAGCTCTCAAAATCAGTAATTCATTCTCCAACCTTGGGTCACTTCCTGCATACACTTTTTCCTGAAGACTTTTTATTTTATGTTCCAATTTAGCTCTCTCCTCTCGAGTCTTCTTAGATTTTGATCCTGTATAACTAATAATATGTCCCCTAATAAAAGCTTTGAAAGCCTCCCACTTTACACATGCTGATGTTTGTGTAGTATTGATGTCAAAGAACTCGTCTATCTGTTTTTCTATATACTTGACAAATTCCTCATCCTGAAGCCATTTATGCTGAAATTGCCATCTACCTGATTCCTTTGTCAATTTTTTTATCTACATATATTAGACAACAGGGTGCATGATCAGAAATCACGATGTTATCATAAAAGCAGTTTTGAATCTTGGACCTGAATTCTGTGGAAATCAAAAAATAATCAATACGTGAGAATGTCTTGTAGGTACTGGAATAACAAGAATAGGCTTTAACTTGTGGTTTCATTTCTCTCCATATATCTAACAATCTCAATTCTTTCATAAAATGATTAATAGTCATCCTACATCCAATGTGCGTACAATCCAGTCCTGTCGATCTATCCACACCTGGATTCAATGTACAATTAAAATCCCCTGCTATTATATGTTGCCCTGTAAGTGATGATAAGATGAGAAATAAATTAGCAAAGAACTTCTGATCATCTATATTGGGACCATATAAGTTCACAAGATTTATATTTTCTAATAGCAAAGAACCTTGAATGATTACATATCTTCCAAATTTGTCTCCAATTACATTTTTCACCTGAAAAGGAACTGATTTATGTATGAGAGTCATAACTCCCCTGGCTCGGGATGAAAATGAAGAGGTGAATACACTTCCCTGCCATCTACTCCTAATTCTTTTAACATCCTCCTCTATCAGATGAGTTTCTTGTAAAAACACAATTCTTGAACCCATGTCCTTTATTTTATTCATAACTTGTTTAAGTTTTTTTAATTTTTGTAGACCTCTGCAATTCCATGAAGTTAAATTAAGATTAACACTTTGGTCCATGATCAATAGAGAGTTTAGGATTACCTTGCAGTGTAAACATGCTCATACAGAGAAGCAAAAACATGAGTGGTTGAACATTCATCCTACAAACTACACACAAACAAATTTCCCCTTCCCACACTTGTGGCAAACCCCCCAAAATCAAAAGAAAAATTCTGTCTCCCGATATAGCCATCGACCGTTCCACACCCACGGGGAACAGCCTAAGCCACTCCTTCTTCATCCTCCCAATCACCCTAACTCTACTGCTTTTAATGACGTAACATTAACTCTCCTCTGTAGTTTTCCAACTTAACTCCAAAATTTTTAACAACTTTGTACATCATAGTTTTTTTTTTTTTGTTTTGTTTTGTTTTTGTTTTGTTTTTTTAATATATAATACAATCTATATTTTGTAAACTTACTATTTACTTCAAGTCAGTCAGATGCCTGTGCAAATGCTTAATTATTCTACCTTATATTTTGTTCATGCTTAGCTCCCACCAGTCTCTTCTTCTTCTTTGATCTTGTTAGATTTTGATCTTGTTGATATTGTTATTCACGCCGGCATTAATGACATCCGTCTCCGGCAGTCGGAAGTCACGAAACTTAATGTAGAATCGGTGTGTGACTTTGCAAAAACGATGTCTGCCACTGTAGTATTCTCTGGGCCCCTCCCCAATCTGACCAGTGATGACATGTTTAGTCGCTCGTCATCCTTGAACCGCTGGCTGTCTGTGTGGTGTCCTAAAAATGACGTGGGCTACATTGACAATTGGAGCTCTTTTTGGGGAAAACCTGGTCTTATGAGACGAGACAGCATTCATCCCACTTTGGATGGTGCTTCTCATTTATCTAACAATCTGGCATCTTTTTTATCCAAATTTCCAAAACCATGACTACTCAGAGTTGGGACCAGGAAGCAGAGTCACAGTCTTACACGCCTCTCTGCAGCTCCTCGTCATCCGCCACCCCTCAACTTAGCCCCTGTCTTCCCCATCAGAGAATCGTTGTCTGCTCCCTCCAAAGTAAATAAAAATATAATGTATAAGCATCCCAAAGTGATAAAGCAAAATATTGGTAAAACTCAAATTAAACATAAAGCCTCTAAATTGAATGATTTGGCCTCTGTTCCTCCTCATAATTTAAAAATTAAATGTGGTTTATTAAATATTAGGTCTCTAACTCCCAAGTCTCTGTTAGTCCATGATCTGTTAATTGATCATCAGATTGATTTAATTTCCCTTACAGAGACTTGGTTAGGGCAAGAGGATTATGTTGGTTTAAATGAATCAACTCCCTCTGGTTATTTAAACTGTCAAAATCCCAGAAGTTCTGGTCGTGGAGGAGGAGTAGCATCAATTTACCATTCCAAATTACTAGTTAATGTAAAGCAAAAAACATGTTATAATTCCTTTGAGGGCCTGGTCCTCAGTATTGGGCACTTTAGCAATTCCAGGTTAAACCCAATTTTATTTGCCATAGTTTATCGTCCCCCATCAACCTATTCAGAATTTTTATCCGAATTTCCTGATTTCTTAGCTGATTTAGTGCTGAAATCTGATAGAATAATTATAGTAGGGGACTTTAATATACATGTGGATGTAGATAGTGACTGCCTTAATGTGGCTTTTAATTCAATATTAGACTCGATTGGGTTTTCTCAGAAAGTAGGAAATTCTACTCATTACCTCCACCATACATTGGACCTTGTTCTGACATATGGCATAGAAATAGAAAATCTTGTAGTGTCTCCTCATAACCCTGTACTGTCAGACCATTGTCTGTTAACCTTTGATTTTACTATTTCTGACTATTTGGCTCCTAAAGAAAAATATTATCACAGTAGATGCCTCTCAGATGATGCTGTTTCCAAATTTATGCAGATTGTTTCCTCTATGCCATGTGTCAACACAACGGAAATAAGCTATAGACAGCTTGCTCCTTCTGTAATTGATAACATGGTGGATAGTGTTTCAGCTTCTCTGCATCAGACTCTAGACTTGGTGGCCCCCTTAAAAAAGAAAAAGTCTAATCAGAGATTTTTAACTCCTTGGTTCAACACAGAAACTCGTAGCTTAAAACAGAAGACTCGTCAATTAGAAAGAAAATGGCGCTCTACTAATTTAGATGAAATCTATTTAGCTTGGAGAAATCATCTTTTAATTTATAAAAAATCTCTTAGAAAAGCTAGAACGAGTTATTACTCTGCATTAATAGAAGAGAACAAGAATAATCCCAGGTTTCTTTTCAGTACTGTAGCCAGGTTGACAAAGAGTCAGGACTCTGTCAATCCTAGCATCCCCTTAGAGCTTACTAGTCAGGACTTTATGAACTTTTTCAATAATAAAATTTCATCCATCAGAGATAAAATCAATCAGATTCTTCCCACAGTTAACTTAAATACTGTAACTACTACAACTCCTTCTATTGATGTCTGTCTTGATGAGTTTACTCCAATCGACCTTTGTGAGTTAGACAAAATAGTTTCCTCATCCAAACCTTCAACTTGTCTTTTAGACCCTATTCCTACCAGGTTATTTAAAGAAGTCTTCCCACTTATTGGTAGCTTTATTCTTCATATAATCAATTCTTCATTAACTTTAGGCCATGTACTGCAGGCTTTTAAAACGGCTGTAATTAAACCCTTACTCAAAAAGCCAACGCTAGATCCAGGAGCTTTAGCTAACTATAGACCAATCTCTAATCTCCCTTTCATTTCAAAAATCTTAGAAAGAGTTGTTGCTATGCAATTATTTGACCACCTGCAGGGAAATGGTTTATTTGAGGAGTTTCAATCTGGGTTTAGAATCCATCATAGCACTGAAACAGCCTTAGCGAAGGTCACTAACGACCTCCTCATTGCATCTGATAATGGACTAGTTTCTGTACTTGTCCTTTTAGATCTTAGTGCAGCTTTTGATACTATTGATCATAATATTCTACTTGATAGATTAGAACACTATGTTGGACTTAATGGAACTTCGTTGCAGTGGTTTAGATCTTATTTATCTGATAGGTTCCAGTTTGTTCATGTAAATGATGAGTTTTCTCTCAGCTCAAAGCTTAGTCATGGAGTTCCACAGGGATCTGTGCTTGGCCCTACTCTTTTTAGTTTATATATGCTTCCGTTAGGCAACATTATTAGAAAGCACTGTATACATTTTCACTGTTATGCAGATGACACACAATTATACCTGTCAATGAAGCCAGATGATACTAATCAATTAGCCAAGTTAGAAGCCTGTCTTAAGGAAATCAAAGTTTGGATGACTTGTAATTTCCTGCTATTAAATTCAGATAAGACTGAAGTCATTCTTGCTGGTCCAAAAAACCTTAGAAATTCCTTTCCAAATCAAACTTTCAGTTTGGATGCAGTTACTCTTTCTCTTAATAGCTCTGTGAGGAACCTTGGAGTTATTTTTGATCAGGATTTGTCCTTCAATTCACATATTAAATTTGTTTCTAAGACTGCCTTCTATCATTTGCGTAATATTGCCAAGATTAGGAGCATCTTGTCTCAGAGTGATGCTGAGAAGCTGATCCACACTTTTGTTAGCTCGAGATTAGATTATTGTAATTCTTTATTATCAGGTTGTCCTAAAACATCTTTAAAAAGTCTTCAGCTGATCCAAAATGCTGCAGCAAGAGTTTTAACAGGTACTAGAAAGAGAGATCATATCTCTCCGGTTCTGGCCTCCCTTCATTGGCTTCCCATAGAGTTTAGAATTAAGTTTAAAATCCTTCTTCTTACTTACAAAGCTCTAAACAATCAGGCTCCTTTTTATTTAAAAGATCTGATACTACCGTATCATCCTAACAGAGCACTACGCTCCCAAAATGCAGGTTTACTTGTAATACCTAGAATCTCCAAAAGTACAATGGGAGGCAGAGCCTTCAGTTATCAAGCTCCTCTCCTGTGGAATCAGCTGCCAATCTGGATTCGGGAGTCAGACTCGATCTCTGTTTTTAAGAATAGGGCTAAAACCTACCTTTTTGATATAGCCTACAATTAGGGAGGGATCATGTGTTTTCTGAACCCTCCCTTAGTTATGCTGCTAATAGGTTTAGTCAGCCGGGGGACCTCCAGTAATGCACTGGGCCTCACTCCTTTCCTCACTCTCTATGAAATATTTTTTTTTTGCTGGTCATTAACATTTGTTTGTTCTCTCCCATAGATTGAGTCCCCATCGTGCTGTTTGCTCTCTACATGTCTGTTCTTTTCTTCTTCTCTATCCCCTCACCCCCCAGCCAGTCGCAGCAGATGACTGCCCCTCCCTGAGCCTGGTTCTGCTGGAGGTTTCTTCCTGTTAAAAGGGAGTTTTTCCTCTCCACCGTCGCCAAGTGCTTGCTCACAGGGGATCGCCTGATTGCTGGGGTCTTTCTGCAACTGTGGGGGTCCTCCCTACAGTTGATAGTGCTATGAGATGACTGTTGTTGTGAAATGGCGCTATATAAATAAAGTTGAATTGTATTGAATTGAATTGAATCTTCTTGATGAACTCCTGCGCCTCCTCTGGGGTCTTGAAGATGTGGGTTCTGCCCTCATACGTGGTCAGCAGTCTCGCAGGATAGATTACACCATGACGAATCCCAAGGTTGCGCAGCTCCTTACGTACGGGATCAAACTGCTTCCTCATTTGCTGGATTCCTGTGGCCAAATCTGGGTAGAACCGCACCTGCTGGTCCTGGTGTTTAATCTCTCCTTTAGCACGTGCAGCGTTGAAGATCTTCATCCTGTCTCTGTTGCTAAGAAACTTCATAATTAAGGTCCTCGGCGGTCCCTTATCTCTCCGTGGGCCAATACGATGTGCTTTTTCCAGAACCACTGCTGATTGCAACTCCTCGCTGCCCAGCACCTCCGGAATCCACTTTTCCAGAAAGGAACATACGTCCCGACCTTCTGATTCCTCTGGAAGACCCACCAGCCTCAAATTATTCTGTCTCGACCGAGATTCCAAATCCAAAATATTATCTTCCAGAGATTTATTTTTTTTTTCCAAAGTGCGCACCTTTAATTGAAGACGGGTGACGTCATCTTCAGCACTAGCGAGACGGAGCTCCATCTGCGCCGTTCGTTCTACACAGTCACCCAATTCCTTTCTTATTCCTTCCAACGCTGTCATAATCCCATCAAATCTAGAGGAAAAGTCCGCTCTCATTGAACTCATGGCAGCCATCAGCGCATCTGCGCCATTCCCCGCAGACATCGCACCGCCGCCAGCCTCCTCCGCCATATATGGAGTTTTGTTTGCTGCGTCACAGACCTGAAAGTCCGTTAATTTGGACTGTTTCGGCGGCTCGCTTTTTCCTTTTCCTGGTTTTCCAGCCTTAGGCTTCGCCGACATATCCTCGCCCAAATGCTGGGATACGTTCTGTCCCAAATGAGAGAGTTATTTGCCGATTTTTTTTCTCCAGGAGCAGAGCAGAGCGAGACACGTCCGTCCTACGTGGCAGCCATAACCGGAAGTCCCAGAATTTCGATGTACAGTACTGTTTATTAATATATAAACATACGCTGCCCCCCTGACGTTTCCCCGTTACCTCTTCCTGCCGATCCGAGCGAAGTGGGGCTCCAAAGCCGTCAATACTCAGGTCCGCATCTCGGTCATGCGCCGTAAGCCACGTCTCCATGTAAGCCATGACACAGCAGTTCTTGAAGTCCTTCTGATATCATACATTCCCTTGAATTTCATCCACTTTATTTCTCAGGGATTGTACGTTTCCCATAATAATGGAAGGATGAAGAATGCGGTTAAGCTGACGCCTCCTCAGGCTTAATCTTACGCCTCCACGCTTTCCGCATTTCCTCTTCTTGTCTCTCTTTTCATCACTGTGTCCATGAAAATCTCTTAAAATAAAGTCCAGCAGTTGCGGCACAGACTCAAACCCAGATGCTGCATTATCCATGTTTAAATGCAGTAACATGTCTCTGGAATACTGTATTCTTCCTGGCATGATCATGATCGCGCTTACCTCCAAGACAAAGAGCCGGTAGGAAAGAAACAACAGTGCAAACACGAGGAGGAAATCCATACTGATGGAACCAGGGAGCTCTTCGTTATATAGTCCACAAACATTCAAGGACAAAAACGACACAGAAAATTTCATTAAAACACATTAAAGTGCATAAAAACAGAGACACAGACGTCAAACTTTTTTCACCCACTGCCGGTTACTGCGTGCGCATGCATCCCAATGTTGTGTTTGTGCCAAATATAGCTTTTGGAATTATGGCCAAAAAGTTCAACCTTGGTTTCATCAGACCATAACACATTTTACCACATGTCTAGGAGATTTCAAATGTGTTTTTGCAAAATGTAACCAGGCTTGGACATTTTTCTTGGTAAGATAAGGCTCCCATCTTGCCACCTTACCCCACAGCCCAGACATATGAAGAAGACGGGAGATTGTTGTCACATGTACTAAACAGCCAGTACTTGCCAGAAATTCCTGCAGCAGATTCAGTGTTGCTGTCAGCCTTTTGGCAGCCTCCCTGACCAGTTCTCTTCCTATCTTTTCATCAATTTTGGAGGGACGTCCAGTTCTCGGTAATGTCACTGTTGTGCCATATTTTCTCCACTTGATGATGACTGTCTTCACTGTGTTCACTGGTATATTTAACACCTTGGAAATTCTTTTGTACCCTTCTCCTGACTGATACCTTTGAACAATGAGATCCTTCTGATGCCTTGGAAGCTCTCTGCAGACCATGGCTTGTACTGTAAGATTACACTATAAAAAATGTCAGGAAAAGCCTACTAGAGCAGCTGAAGTTTATTTGGGGGTTGATCAGAGGAACTTTAAACGATGGCAGGTGTGTGCTGACTCCCATTTAACATGAGTTTGAATGTGATTGGTTAATTCTGAACACAGCCATATCCCCAGTTATAACAGGGTGTGCATATTTATGCAACCAACTAATTGTAATTTTATTATTTTTTATTTTTCCTCTTGAAAGGTTTCAGTTTGTTTTTCAATTGAGTTGAACAGGTTATAGGTCACATTAATGGTGGAAAAAGTTTTGAAATGATTTATCTTGGTCTCATCTTTTTACATCACAAAATAATCAGATATATTAAATACATCAATATATATTATCTCAGTATCATATTGATATTGATATTATATTAATATCAGTATCAAGATTATATTATATATATATATATATATATGGAGAGAGAGAGAGAGAGAGAGAGAGAGAGACAGCGAGAGAGAGAGAGAGAGATATCAGAGGTTTTGTTCACTGAAAATTGTCCAACAGAATTTTTCCAACAATGACTAAAAATTCTGAAAGCTGTCTGTCATTTGACAGTTTACACAAAGGGTGATCTAATTCAAGTGAATTAAAATGATAGATAATAGATTTTATTAGATTATTAGATTTTAACAGAATTTTTACAAGCCTGTCTGAGAAAATGGCATAACAAAAAAGTGTAGTGCAGCCTCTGATATAGAGTATTGAGGCTTTTTCAGGTCTTCCACTCAGATGCAGTTCTGACACTCAGTCAGGAGATGCCACTCTTTATTAAATGCTTCATAACATTGTCTTGTTCATGAAGCAGTTGTCTCAAAGTTGTTCATTGCTTCATGAGGCTTCAGTTTCACCATCACTACTTGAGAGGACTGAAGAAAAGTTGATTTAAGAACTTGGTGGAGCTTCACAAGGAGGGGACTGAGTCTGGTGTCAGTGCATCAAGAGCTACTACACACAGACGTCTTCAGGAAAGGGACTACAACTGTTGTGTTCCTGATACTAAACCACTCCTAAAGCAGAGACAATGTCAGAACCATCTTATGGGCTAAAGAGAAAAAGAACTGGACTGCTGCGAAAGTCCTCTTTTCTGATCCAAGGAAATTTTGAATTTCATTTGAAAATCAAGGTCCAAGAGTTTTGATGAAGAGTGGTGAAGCACAGAATCCACAGTGTTTAAAGTCCAGTGTGAAGTATTCACAGTCTGTGGTGATTTTTTTTTTTTTTGGGGGGGGGGGGGGCAGCATGTCATCTGCTGGTGTTGGCCCACTGTGTTTCATCTAGCCTAAAGTCAACACTGCTGTCTGCTAGGACATTTTAAAACATATTTTATGCTTCCATCTGCTGAAAAGCTTTATGAAGATTACCTTTTACAGCAGGACTCACCATCCCACAGCACCAGGACTTCTATGAAATGGTTTGCTATTCATACTGTGCTTGACAACTCACCTGACCTGATCCCCACAGATTCTCTATGGAGTACAGATAAGAGAAAGATGAGAAACACCTGACCCATCTGTTACTGTATGTCCATTATGTAGGAAGGAAGAATGAGTCTCACCTCGGTTAACAGGGGTTTATTATATACAACACACAAACTATATACAGAGGCTTACGGCACTCTCCTGCTGGCCAGGTGGCTCCACGACGAAAGAGGCAGAGCCTCTTCTGCCCACCCTTTTATACCCTGGGCGGTGTCGCCACTGGAAACCGGTAGTAGCCACCCCGGTCTATCCCATGACCAACCCGGCCGCCATCTTTGTAATACCAGCCTATTTACATACATAACACCATCAATATAGAAGAGCTGAGAACTGCTATCAAAGCAAACTGGGTGTCAATAAAACCTCAGCAGTGCTGCAAGTTGATCACCTCCATGCTGTGCAGCATGTGCAGCATGTTTTAAAAAAATACAACCTATTGAGTTTTGAGAGCTTCATTGACCTCTGTCTTCTGAAATTAACGTTCAAATGTTTCCATAAATCAGCACCCGAGCCACTTGCTGGTTTCGTCCAAAGACAGGACAGCAGCAGAGCCACCAGGAGTTCTGTTAACAATAACTGTAAAATATTCCACCGCAGAACCACATTTGGACAAACAGCTTTCTCTATAAAGGGCAGTCACATCTGGAACACAATGCCAAATGAAATTAAAATAATAACGGACTTTAAAACATTCACTAAAAATGTTAAAAACTGGCTGAAAAATAAACAAGAATGTACTCATGTATGAATTAATTGTCTGCAAAGTGAGAGTGAATGAAGGGAAGGAATAAATGTGTTTGTTTATAGTGAGTGACTGAGGGAGGAAGGCCTGAAATAGGCAAATGTGAGTTATGTTATATGTGTTAAATGTGAGTCAGGCTGTTATATTTGTGTATTTATAATATTTATAATATTTATGTTAAATGTGAGTCAGGCTGTTATATTTGTGTATTTATAATATTTATAATATTTATAATTGTGTATTTATAATTTTTCTGCATTGATGTATGTGGTTATTGTGTATATTTTTTATCTTGATTCTTTTTTCTAAAGCCCATCCAGGGACAAGAGTTGCAAATTAGCTAATAGCTATACACTCTATGTGCAACACATCAGATTGATTGTCTTTGATTAATTGTCTATGTTTATTGCACTGTCCCTGTCAAATAAACTAATCTACTACTACTACTACACTGATCCAGTACTTCATGGGAAAACTGTAATTTCTTATATATATATATATATATATATATATATATATATAACTTCTGTAATTTCCCAGTTTGGGACTAATAAAGCACATCTAAAAGAACCCCAGAGTAGCCCAGACTTCTGCCCAGTTCACATAGCACCAAGATCCCTCCTGCAGGTGGTGAGCCCACTGGAGGGTGGACCCATGTGCCTCCTTTGGGTACAGTGAGTCCTTGATGCAACGTTTTCCATGGAGATCCACTGGACCATTTTTAGTGTGGCCCTTCAACCAGAACCAGGTTGCCTTGGGAGACCCTACCAGGGGCAAGTTGCCCCTGACATCATAGCTCCTGGGATCATTAGGGCACTCAAACCCCTCTACCGCGATAAGGTAGTGATCCATGGAGAAGAATTTTAAGAGGTTAAATTAATGACTTTTTCTTATAAATTTGGGATTTTATTTTTTTTTTTTTTTTGTCCAAAATGTGTAGGATTTTTCTGGTAACTTGTGACATTTTCTTGTACATTTTTGTGACCTTTTGCCCAATAAATTTGTCACCTTTTCTGTAAATTCACTTCCCCCCCCCCCCAATGAAGTTGTACGTTTTGTCTTTGGTGGGCAGCACGGTGGTGCAGTGGTTAGCACTGTTGCCTTACAGCTAGAAGGCTCCTGGTTCGAATCCCCAGGCTGGCAGGGGTGGGAACCTTTCTGTGTGGAGTTTGCATGTTCTCCCTGTGCTGCGTGGGTTTACTCCGGGGGCTCTGGTTTCCTCCCACAATCCAAAGACATGCATGTTAGGTTAATTGGCTGTTCTAAATTGTCTCTAGATGTCTGTTTCCTATAGGCCCTTAGAATAGAGGGTTAGTACTAGTGAAAGCGCTTTGAGTGGTCTTTGTGACTAGAAAAGTGCTACATAAGTGTAGGTTAGTTAGTCTTTGTAATGTACAAAAGAGCCATGCTGCACTTCTGTTATTTAGAAGAACAAGACCCCCCTGGCAAGATTCAAACTCAGGGCCACTTGCTTTCCAAGCACTCACTACAACCACAATACCAAACAACTACTTTAATTTTCACTTTTTCTCAGATGATAATGTTCAATTGAAAGGATTCCCAGCAGCAGTAGTACAGCATTTAAAACTCGATGTGCACTATATTGTTTTCAAATGCACTTTAGAGGAATGACACGTTACCAGGATTTGAATCCACAGCGCCTACATAACAGACAAGTGTCTTAACTCCTACACCACACTACTGTTTTGGGTTACACATTCAAAAAATATCCCCCTGACAAGACAAAATTGCTGACATTTCATAAACATGATTTTTTTTAAACACTAAGAGAATTGCATGAAATTTGCTGGTTAGCCTAAGAATTCTATTGTGATTGTGAGTCTGATGTTTCATCAAATTTGAATCAGTTTAACTGAAGTTAAACCCAAAACTACATGTCAAAGAGAACACAGTACAAAGAGTACAACTTGACTGGCCTAGAAAATCAAAACGGATTGACATTTTTGGATATTTATTATTATTATTATTATTTTATCATTGTCTGTAAGATGATCTGTGCTTAATTTCAAGCAATTTGGATGAATGGCCTAGGAGTTCATTTTGAATTCACTTGAACTTTTTTGAAAATATGGTGCAGAAAACTTCGTTTTCAGAGCTTGCCACTATTGACAAAAAGTTGCTGATGGTTTCAGTGAACAGAATGATGAAAGAATTTTTAGTCTAGGCTCAGCCGTTCTCAAGATTTGCACAAACATAAAACTGTTTATTACAGCGCCGTCTATCTACGCCGTGCCTTAATTTTTGTCTCTGACTGGTGGGGAGAGTTTCTGATCGGACTAAAATTTCAAGTTTCCGCATATTGCCTATTTTGCTCCTCATGCACTTTTAGCAGACAAGAAGTAGAAGAAAAGTACATATGAGTACGTGTTCTTGAGTAAATGTAACTAGTTGCTACCCACTTCTAAATATATGAAAGTTTACTTTTGGAATTAAATTATGAAAAACAAATGAAAACTTTCGCGATATTCTATTTTTGAGCTGCGCCCGTACATAAAAAGATCATTATCACCTTAAGTTGATTTTGTTGCCTTTTTGCTCCAGTAGGTGGAGACAGATCTCAGCCCTTTTCCGCAGCTCCTGTGTTATCTCTGTGTCTCTGTAACTTTGTAGTGTCTACCGCACTCCGATGATGACAATATGTAACGGCCACAGCTGCCAAACAAAAAAAAAAAAAAAAAAAAAGGAGAAATGACTACACTTGGTTCCGTTTTTTTTTTTTTGAGACACCTGTAAGAGAACCAATGAGGCTGCGGGAGAGGAGCCTGATAAAAACAGAAAGTTGTGGCTCCGTAGAAGCACCGGGGGAGAAAAGAGGCTCTCAAGTGGTACGAGGTTGTGTTTTGCTGAAGAGGGCGGGGTCAGGGTCTGAGGAGCGGCGGGCGGCGCCTCCTGTCGCCCCCTCTTGCCCTCCTCTCTCTGAACTTGAACGCAGCCTTCATTACGCACCAGGAGTCCGGGCAGAGGCCAAGGCAGTCCTCGCTCCTTATCAACCCAGCCCTCACCGGTCGGGCTACGGCCAACTTTATCGGAGACGGAGCAGCCGGACGAGGGTCCGTGTGTGTTTTTAAGTAAGTCCGGTTTGGGTGCCAAACGGCCGACGCGATGTCCAGGCGCAAACTTGGAAGCAGACCCCAGCACCTGAGCGCAATTCAAGGTAAGCAGAAGGAGGGGGAGACCGGCGGCGCGCGGCCGGGCTGGCGCGCACACATGTCATGTTTTCTCTTTTTATTACGTGAAACGAGCTGGTGTTCACGTGTTGGCTTTGTTTTATTCGTCTTTTTGCGCACGGGATGTGGACGCGCACTGACCTGGGTTTTCGCACATTGCAAGATAAATTTTTAAAAGATGACATTTCCCGAACGGTGTGAAGGAGTCCGTCCGCGTGTTTACATTGATCGTGAGTGAATGCGTGATGAGATCTTATTTAAATATATACACGGGGTGAAGTGCGCGCCGGGACTTGACGCAAATATTTCAATAAGAGCTGGTGTTGTTTTGCGCGGTGTTTGTCCTGATGTGTATTGTTGCTGCAGTAGTTTGCACAGAGGAAGGACCGGTTTACTGGCACGCCGTCTTCACATGCACGCTACAGGTCCGAACACGATGATTAATATTTCCAGGTTAGACCTGAGCTGATCACGTTTCCCTTTTAGCCGCTCTGTCCTCTACTTTTAGGACTGAAGTGACGGCGGCCGTCTTGACTAAAACTGAATTATTTCTAGTTAACTAATCAAACTAATACATTTGGGAAACAAATGCTGATTAGAAGTCCAGAACTTCTAATAAGAGCGAGTGGTGATTACTCGGAGGTAAAAGGAAGCTGGCACGGGAGCGCAAATGGCTGAAGGGAAATGGGAGAGAAACTTTAACGCATTTGTTTTTTCTCTCTCCAGTTCTCTGTGCTGGAGACCAGTGGTGCGTGTCTGGCGTGACCACAGGCCCTGACTCAACTCTGTATGCGCGTGCGCGTGTCTAACCGCGCCTTGCAAGTCTGCACAAACGGCAGCAGCCCTGAAACAGGAAAGGTGACATTTTTGAGTAACAACTGGCGAGATCTGACTTGGACTGTACTGCCTGTACCTGCCCTCCGTCTGTTTGCTGGCCCAGCCTGGGCAGGTGGATCCAGGCCAGTCATCAGGGTGTGCCCACACTGGCTTGAGCAATACCCTCTCCGAACCCCGGCCTCCACCTCGTCTCCAAAGTGGTCTGTGTGGTCTTGGAGTTGAGGACCTCTGAGAGTTTTTGGCCCCGTCGGCAAACCGAGTCCGTATTTCAGGGCGATCACTCAGACTTGATGTTGACTCAGATAAGCCATCCTGTATGTGGCTGTGAACCAGAAAACACAGGGGCCGCCGCTCTTATCTCTCACACCTTCTGCCACTTTTTTCTTTTATTGCGATCCACTTCCTGTTGAGAAACTCTTGCTGCCTGTGGCTTGTAGGGCAGCATATTTATTTCAAGTGAAAGGTGAAAGCCCTAATCTCTCACTTTTCAGCTCAGTGATTTGTGTCGTTGTCAGCACTCGATCAGTTGGTGTCATGTTGACAGGAGGTAGAAGTTTTCTGCTGAGATGGACAGTTGGGGCTCCTCTGTCTCTTCTCATGCTCGGGGCCCCCATCGGCCCCAGCTGCAGTGAGCACATCTGTCAGGGGTTGTTAAAGGAAGTGGTCAGTGTTGGCTGAGCAGATTGGCCTCGTTGCTTTCAGAGCTCATAACTGAAACTAGCACTTTCAATCACCACGCCTGCTTGTTGTTCCATTGAGGTCAACTGTACTCTGTAAGTTATGGTCAAAAACTAGTATGCAGGAAATAAACGGAGATACTGTTCACTCTATGAGCAAGGCCCAAATGATCAGCAGGGAAAGATAATGAACATAAATGCATCCAAATGTAAGAAGAATTGCTTCTCAGAAATGGGAGATGCTTTTACAAGATAGTGAACTTGATGCAGAAAGACACTTCACCTGCAACTGAAAGTTGTTTTTTTTTTTTTCTTCTAGATTTGTTTCTCAGTTGGTTTCTAGTGAAGATGTTTCAGTGAAATTCATTCAATATCTCTGTTCACTGACATTGACATTTCTGCCCCTGGCAGAAAAGGAAGGGAAATAAAACCCAGACCAGATTTTTTTTTTTAACTGCTAAGAGAGCTCATACCTCCACCAACAGTTAACTGCTCTAATAAATTTTAAATACTTTCATAATGTGATTTTACTATATCTACATTATACTGTACACTCTCATAGATGTCCACCTCCCATATATGCTTGATTTTCTTTAAAAAAAAAAATCAGATTGCACTCATAATTTTAGGAAATTAAAGTGAATGTCAAATAAGCACCATCCCAGCGTTAAAGAAAGTGAGGAAAAAATCTTGGATCCACCATTCTTAATTCAGGCCGCTACACTTTCCTGGGTTCTTCTAGTGTCCAGGTTCCTCCCTTCTACTAAATCTCACTGAAATCAGATGAATGTGGGTTTTTTTTTTTTTTAGTCATCTTGCTAATGGGTAAAAAAGCAAACAGCCTGATGACAATGAAAATATAACCTCCTCAGTGAAGGTGAAATCCTGACTAAGTCAGCCGTTAAATCAAAGTGCTTTGAACAAATGTCAGCCATATCTGGGATGTTGGACTGCTCTTCGTTTGGGGAAACCTAGAAAATAAAAGATTTTCCCTGGTACTTCTGAATCTGTCTCTCTGTACATGAGGTTGCATCTTGGTTGAAATGTATTCAGTATACACTTGTGAAAATGTTTTTCTTTGGAAGCAACTGGACTTCTTCTCTCATTTTTTTTTTTTTTTTCAGATGCCACTGACATCCCAGATGGCTCTGGCCCTTCGGGAGACCACCCGCCACCTCCCCGTGCTCCTCTTCCTCCTCCACAGGTCCGAGCTCCCGGCGAGGGACGTGACCTCCTAACTTGTGGCCAGTGCAGCCGGGCCTTCCCTCTCGCCCACATCTTGGCATTCATTCAGCACAAACAGGGCGGCTGCGGCCCTCGGAGCCAAGCCCCAGCCACCACGCCCTCCTCACCTGCCAGTCGAGCGCAACAGCAGCAGCAGGTCACCAACGCTGAGCTGGGACCGGGGTTCATCGAGTTGAGGAGGAAGGGCACCGAGGGACGAGTCTGTGGGGAGGGGCTCAGCTTTAAGGTGGAGCCTGGCAAAGCAGGTGAGCACTTGAAAAAGAGGAAAAAAATTATACATATATATATATATATGACAGGTTGTTAATTAGTGACTCTGTTTTTTTCCCCTTATCTGTCCTCCTTGTCATTTATCAACCGATCCTCCTCCCTCCCGAGTCCAGCTCATTAACTAGCCGTTGCCATTAGCAGACCTGCATGAGTTAGTGATGTGCAGGCTAATTGCATGGAAAGGATAGGCGTCAGGAACATTCAGAGGGCACCGAGGGTCCCTGAGGGCTCCATGCTGAGCACCTGAGCTCCAGAGCTCCTTCCCATCTCCCTGACTGTCAGTCTCTGAGGTGGAGTGGTCAGGTAAACATGTTTCTCCCTCTCTGGACAACAGAGACTGAAACCGTGCCTTCTATCAGCCAAACCGCGGATTTGTTTCAGGGTTTAACAGCCACATAGTGCCTTCTGTGAAGGTGGTGCACTGCAGCGTGAGATGGTCAGAGGTTGTGAGGCAGATTGTGCAGCTCTTATCGCTGCCGTGACACTCTAACGCAGGACATTGCATCATGTGCAGCTCCTCAGCCGTCTCCCACTGTTCTGCCCCAGGCCGAGCCACCTGAGCTCCAGGGAATCCTTGGCTTTTTTTCTTCATCTCTCCCCTCCCGCTTCTTCACCTTGTTTTTATCCTCTACTTTATTTCTCTTTTTGCATATAGTGTATAATACATGAGCAGATTTCCTTGAAGTTTTTTTTTTCTTTCTTTCATGTAATTACTGCTTTTTGAGAGCAGAAATATGACCATATTCACTGTTATGGTCATTCCAATCATTATATACCACCACGGGGGGGGGGGGGATTCATTGTAAATTTTATAAATTTTCATCAGTATATTTTTTAATAAAGTGATAAACAAGATCAGTCCGAGAATGTGTACCACTACACAGGCTGAAAATTCAGTTTAGTTTATTTAACTGGAGAATAATTAAGATGCTAAGAAGTCCGGGGAGAAGAAAAAGTATATACAAGTTTACACAAAACAAGATTTTTATACTAGCTGGAAATATAACAAAGTTAAATCTAGAGGCAATAGTTCATTTTATTTGTAAGTAATTTCCAACTTTTTCTCTCTCGCTGTCCTCACAAAATTCCTGCTCCATATCTACACCAATACTTAATAATGTCTCAGTTGGGTCAAGCCTCAAATAAGGTAAAATCTTTCATAGAAATGCATCAGTAATTTTTTTTTTAATTGTGCCGTGAGGGGGGGGGGGGAAGAACCAATCACATAGCCTCTGTAAATGGTAAAAATTAGTTTCCGAGAGTTAGATGAGTCTTAGATGAGATCACACCTTAGACGAGTCTAGAAAGTCAAAAACGTTCTGCAAAAGATCAAACTTCTTGTTACTCACTTATGGCAGGTGTGAGTGCCTCATTGCACATTTTGAAAGTCTCTCTCTGCCACAAACACATGTTAGCAGTTCCTTCCTTTGTGTCAATGCTTGAGGGGACGGCTGTGCACACCGTTTCTGTTTGTCCACAACCTGTCTATTTTTTCATCTCTCATTTACAGTCAGAAAATAACCGTTTAGTAATTTGGCACACTCTGGATTGAACAGCAAGCCTCACATCTGCAATGAAGTAATTTATATTTTTTTTTTGGGGGGGGGGGTAAAAACTAGTTTGGGTGCATTATAAGTTTGAGCAGAGCGCAGGTTCAAATGGAATAAATGGAGTACAAAGGTGTCCTTTTATTAATTTGAGTGATGAGCTTCTATATAGAAGAGAAACTAAACAATTGAAGCAGCAACTGAGAGTGAAAGAGCAGTCATCCCGCAACAGACAGGCCCTCCGCTTATTTTCTGTATTCAAAACAGAAGCGGAGGAGTAAAGGGGGTAGAGCGGCACGGATTACTGAAGAGCCGCGTGCATCTGTCTCATTCCTTTTTATTTATTCTCCTTGTTTGTTTTTTTTCCTCATCTCCACCCCTCCACATCATTTCTTCCCCCATCTTCAACACACTTTCTCTTTGCCCTCTTTCAATTTCTCACCCCCCCCCCTCCTCCTTCACTCTTCTTCTCTTCTCTCCTCCCTCCGCCTCCCGAGGGAGAAGAGATTCTGCCTGCTGCTCGTTAGTGCTCCCAGCCAATCTGCATTTTTAATTAGTAGTTATTGCTTCTGCTTAATATTCAAGTGCTACCCCGGGCCAAATGGGAATCCTTACCCAAAAAAAAAAGCGAGGAGTGAGCGGGGAGCGAGTGAAGGAAAGAGAAACCGGCTGGGTATTGTGTTTCACTCCAGGACCCCGAGACAAAAGCCCCCCCTTCAGGGAAAGATTTTGAGGGTATTGGGGGTGGGTGGGGGGGCGGCAGGGTGACGAGAGCCGGGGTTGGAGGATGGGTCTCGGCTACAATCCGAAGGGGTGACACATTTCCATGGTGTCTCTTGGCCCCCCGTATTACATTATAATCTTTTTATCTCATTTTCCTTTTATCTCCCGAGCCCTGACCTACCTATCTCTCTCTTCTTTTTCCTGCTCTTGCTCCTGCACCCTATTTTTAAAAGAAGTATCCAAACTTCTCCTGGGTTTCTCCTCAGGCTAGGTTAAAGGACGTGAACACCGTGGCTCCTCCCGACAGAGGGAGGGAAGGCAGGAGAGGGGAAAAGGAGAGAAAAACAGTTGCTCTCTTTTTCATCTTCACTCTCCTCCCCCCCTCCAGTAAAATACAGAAGGATTTGACTTGAGGAAACATGAAAGAGGCTTATACCAGAGTCGGCTTTGAACCTCTCCAAAAAAAGGAGGGGAAAAAGTGGAAAAAACAGTTTTTCCCCTCAATTTGGGGATCTTCTCTCCAATTCTGATTTATGCAGAAAGGCCTCATTTGTCAAGCAGGCTGAGTCAGTGCCTGATTTACATAAAGCGTTCGTTTTCTACGTTCTGCTAATTAGCAATTTGCAGCTTAATTGGAGAGCGGCTCTCGGTTAGGAGACAAAGCTATCCACATATGAAAATATCTCCAGATGTATTTTTGCTCCACAGCTCGCCTCTCTGTTGGCTTTTCAGCCTCCGGATCTCGTTTTCCATTCGCCGCTCTGGGCCACACTTTTCCTCTTGTTCTGCTCTTCCTCCACTTACTCTTCATCACCTTACATTCAACCCAGACCATCGCACTCTGATAGATTTTTGCTTTTTATCTCACTTATCTTCATCTCCTGCTTACATTAGTTCAAAGCTACAATTACAGAGATGCTGATGAGCTGCAGCGTTAAAGCCTGGCAGGTAAAATGAATAACGCTGATTATCTCATTACAATGTCATTTAGGATCCTGGCGTTCATAACGTTGACGCATACAAGCAACCTAAACATGGTTACACACTAACAACACTCGCCGATGGCAGCCGTCTCAAAAAAACAACTAGAATTGCACTCAACAGAGATGCAGACCCACGCCTTACAGCCCTATCCCTGTTGGAATGTCATATAGTAGGGAAAATGCCTGGTTGACTTTCTACTTCAATTCTGATGGGATGTCATGACCTATTTTCAGACCATACCGATCTTCAAGGTCAAATGCACGGTCAAGGTCATTGGGCATTCAAGAGGTGTCCCAGACCCCATGCTAGGTTGTGTTAAAATGTGGTGGTTCTGTCTCTCATAAGAAAGTCACGATAAGCTGAAACTGATTTTGACCTTTTATGACACGCTGACCTTGACCTTTTGATCCCAAAAGCATAGCCAAATGTGGTACTCCTGTGTGGTAACATAATTTCCCCTTGAGTTAGAGCATGCATACGCAGACAGACTCGGGCGACCACCCTACCCACGCCCTGACCCCGTCTGCGTGAGTAATGAGGCCAAATTGCCACGCAACCTTAAAACTCACCAAATCCCGACGCTATCGAGGATTTGTGCTGACGAATGTCCGGTTTAAGGCTCTACAGTGAATGCACATACGACCTTCTGTCTGTATTGTGTGTTTATTTTGTCCATCTTTGTGCAAGTTGTCTGAACCCTCCTGAATGTGGACCAATCAGGGGGCAGTATGGGGCAGTTTAGCCAACAGTTCAAGCAAGACCAGTGGAACGTGACAAAGACCAATACTTACAAAAAATAGTGGAACTGTTTGAGGAGAAGTTGTGTAAGTTGGTAAGAAATTACAAACATATTATCTCTGATTTAGTCATTATCAGTATCCCTCCACTGCTGCCATGTTTGTTGCCGTCACAAATTTTTGAGTCGTCTTCTTATTATTTGGGGTAACTTTTGCCACCTTCTGTGTTGTTAGACACACATCCCAATGTCAAGTACACATGGAAATATGAGGGCAGTGGTGTTCGACTATTTGAAAGAGCCATTAGAGGCACCACCTCACAACCTGAAACAGCCAAGAGATCCACTGCCAGTGACTTTATAGCAATGCACAAAAGGACAGTTCCAGTGGTGTCTAATCAGTCAGAACCGTTCTGATGGCAGCACTGGGACGTAAATGGTGTAAGACGTGGGTTTTAGTGTTACGATGAGTGTATTTTGTATATCAAGGATTTTAGTGTGAGAGACCCCTCCGTGGATCGCCACCTTACTGTGGTGGAGGGGTTTGAGTGCCCAAATGATCCTAGGAGCTATGTTGTCGGGGACAATTTGCCCCTGGTAGGGTCTCCCAAGGCAAACTGGTCCTGGGTGAAGGTCCAGACTAAGAGTGGTCCAGTGGATCTCCATGAAAAACGTTACATCAAGGACCCAGTGTACCCAAAGGAGGCACATGGGTCCGCCCTCCAGTGGGCTTACCACCTGGAGGAGGGATCGTGGGGATCATGGTGCTATATGTGAACTGGGCGGAAGTCTGGGCTAATCTGCCTGGACTGATGTCCCCGCGACCCAGATTCCTGGATAAGCGATAGAAGACGGATGGATGGATGGATAGTATGAGAGAGAGTTTTGTCATGGTGATAAAATCTCCTTCATGCGTCAGCTTTTCACTTCTGCGTAAATGATTTTTCAGCCATCACCATGAGAGTACGTGGTTCATTTGTTCTCATCACTGCTCATAAAGCTGTGATGAGCTCTTCAGGCTCTTTTGTTTGGCAACAAATGACAGGCACAGAAAGGGTCCAGCTAGGGTGTTATGACAGTGCAAACGCCAGTATGTTTTTTGATATTTCAGTATATATATAAAGGTCAGGTTAGGGGATGGCAACCTCATCTATGGAAAGATCTTTTTGAAGCAATATTTTGGCCAAAAAATAAAACTTGTATATTTCTAGGTTTAATCTGGCCTGTCAACATTAGTTGAAGGGGAGGATTTTTTTCTAAATTTCCAATTTTTTTCGTTGTAAATATGTGATTTTTGTTCTCATAATTTTTTTTTTATGAATTAGCCATTTATTTTTCTTGTAAATGATAAATTATTCTCTTTCCTCATAGATTTGAGACCGTTTCTCATAAATGTGCATTGTGTATTACTACTTATTACTTGTAAATAAGTAATCTTTAGCAAATTTTCTGAGCCTTTTCATGTAAATTGAGACCTTTTCCATTTAAATTTGTGAGATTTATTTATTTGAAGATTGATAGATTAATTGCTGAAGATTTGAGGAGCCCCTGTTTAGGCAAATGAACTGTGTTGCTCCAGAGCTGCAGGATGCAGACCCTCATCCTATGTATGTGAACACAACTCTTCAAGTATTGTTTACTTTTCTCTACTCCTCCATACTGAGCTTAGGAACTCTTCATACTGTATATAATTTATTAACATCATTAATCTAAATAACTGACTCCATTCTGCTGTCATTGCAGTGCCAGATGAGCCATCTTATTTCACCTGCCAGCAGTGTGAAGTCGTCTTTCCGTCTGCGTGGTTCCTCTTACAGCATGCCCAGCACACGCACTCCTTCAGCATCTACCAAGAGGATGATGGGGATGGCACAGATGTTGGAGGAGGAGGAGGAGGAGCGACATGTCTTCAAAATAACAAACCTGCTGCGGCAGTTTTGGACCCACGCCACCTGAGCCAAGCTCTTGCCTCGGCCTTTCAGCCCTCCATCATGCGCCCCGGTCGCTCCCGTCAGATTCAGAGCAACACCACCGCCTCCTTTTCCTCCTCCTCCTTCTCCTCCGCCAGCCACCTGCAGGCTCTGAACTTTTCAGTACGACTCAAAGAGCTTGCGGAGGTGAATAATAACACCGCTGGGAGCTCCCCCGGAGGCCTGACGCTCTCTCCATCCTCGTCTCCACCAGCAGCTTCCCCCTTCCCTCAGACTGGCGCCCTCCAGACAGACTTCCACTGTGACCTATGTGATCAGAACTTCCGATCTGTGCGTGCCCTGTCCGCCCACCGCCGGACTCATGCCTGCGAGAGACCATACCACTGTGGAGTGTGTGGGCAGGCCTTCGCCCAGAGCGGTCAGCTGGCTCGCCACATAAGGAGCCATCACCGTGAGGCGGGAGGTGGAGGAAGTGGATATGAATCGATGGAGATGACAATGATGGAGGAGGATGTGGGGAGGCAGGGGGTGAGAGAGAGGTTCCACATGCAGCCAACTGGAATCCTAGGAAAAGGGATGGTTGGAGCAGATGTGACAAACCACAGCAACTCTGAGCTGGACCTGACCCGCACCAAACACCCCTCCATAGCTTCAGGCCTCATGCAGCTGACCTCCCAGGTTAGACCATCGGACAGGGAGCTTCTGAGGCTGTACCAGCACCACCGAGAGGGGGGAGAGGTTGCTGAGGAGGAGGTAGAGGTACAGGGGGAGCCACAACACGCCTCGCCCTGTGCTAGCCCTTCCCAAGGCTCGCTGGAAAGTGGCGAGACGGGAGGAAGTGGTGAGAGTGGCATCGCCAGTGGCAACTGCACACCCAAGCGTCCAGAGATGGGTGACAAAGCACGAGGAGCTGGAGAGTGGGAGACGGACAGAACAAAAGAAGTGATTGAGAGAGAGGAGTGGAGCTCAGCCAGTGAGGTTGTGCAGGAGTGGCAGAGGGACAATGAGCGGAGGAGTGTCACAGGGGGCACAAACACAGGAGGAACCGTTAATGCTCCTGCAGGTAAGAAGAAGAAGGATGAGGCTTGTGAGTACTGCGGTAAGCAGTTCAGGAACAGCAGCAACCTGACTGTCCACCGCCGCAGCCACACGGGAGAGCGGCCCTATCGCTGTGGCCTCTGCAACTACGCCTGCGCACAGAGCTCAAAATTAACACGCCACATGAAGACCCATGGCGCCCAGGGCGCAAAGGCCTCCTTTCTGTGTCAGCTGTGTGGTGTTCCGTTCACTGTGTATGCCACGCTGGAGAAGCATCTGAAAAAGGTTCATGGCCTGAGCCACGCCAGTGTGGGGGTGTACGCACAGGCCAGCGCTGCTGACACTTTAGCTGCTATAAAAGCTGAGGAAGAAGCTTTAGTCATAAAAATGGAGGATGAAGAGGCCAGTCTTGACAGAATGGAAGCAGAGAGGAAAAGTGAGATGTTAAAACCCATGGAGGTGGAGGGGCGAGGCCAGGCGGAGTATGAGAGGAGCAGGAGTCCAGCCATAGTGGGCGATCTCCCACCTGTGAACAGCACAGAGGCAAGTTTAGCTTTGGCTTCTGCACCCTGAGAGCTGTTTTCATCCCTCACTGACCATAAAACAGCACTGTGCAGGTGTTCATCCACCAATTCAATTATACAGACAATCTGCAGCACTGTACACAGCAGCAGGCAGTCCTGTTCTTCCAGCACCCACGCTGTTCGTGATTATATGCAAAGCTGCTGCTGGTTGAAACTAAGTGCCTACAGTTCTTTAGACCACAGAGAAAAACGAGGCCATGACATTCAACAGGGAGATTACCATAGCTCTCAAACAGGAAATGAACTGCCACAGGAAACTGATCACCCTGTTGCAGTACAGGATGCACATAGTCAAGATTTATGTCTCTGGTGACCCGCTGGACAGGTGGATGTCAACTGTCAGAACACTTTATAATGGATATAAAATAAAGCCAAGCAATAAATCAATGTTAATATATTTTCAAAAGGAGAGGTGTCATTTTGTGATCTCTAGCTGTTGGCAGTTTTCTTTTGAGAAGACCTTTTAAAGACTAGAGCTGTTGGAACAGATGCATGGGGGAAATGAATCCAAACACACTCTGTCTGCAGTTTCTCAGACTCTCCTTTTTAAAAGCATGTGGTTGTCACAACACTTGTCACTTACTGTAATGTTTACAAGGCTCAGGGGAGGCTAGCAAGGTCGTGCTCCTGATGTTAGTGACAGCGTGGAGGGATACGTCTCTGTTCATCTATTTTATAAACGTGAATTCAGAGAATTTAAAGTCTGATCTGCTGATGTTTTCCATGCCTAGTTTATATGCATTAAAAATGCAGTTTACCTACATGTGAAACGGGTGTGTAAATTTTTTTTTTTTCTTTATTGGTACTTAATATTGTGATGATGATTACTCTTTCATTGTTTACATTTGTAAAGTGCTGGACTGGTTGATGCTTGTGCATGCTTTGCAGCCATTTTAATTTTTTTCTTCCTTTTCTTTTGTTTGCTTCCTAATTTATGGATGCTGCATGTGGCCAATCGTGTAACTGAAAGTCTGTTTCACTGCTGAGCTACAGGGTCAAGAGGTGAGTTAGGAGCTAGGTGATTTATAGCTGTTCTTCTGAAGCACTTGGGCTAGGGATGTATGTGTGTGTGTGTGTGTTGCACACATATCATAGGTGACACACCTACTTGATCTCTCTGTTCACTGGTCTAATGTTGGGCATCTTGTGAGCCTTTGAGGATTTAAACTAAAATCAGGTCTTTTACGTCACAGATCAACATGGCATACAGGGCAGAGTCTTCAAGTAGACTGTCGTCTCCTTTTTTTTGTAACTACTGTGATTATCTTTATGTACATTCAGGTCAGCTGTGTGTTGTTGAAAAGTGAATTATGAAAGAGTGCAGTGTAACTGTTCAGGGATAAAGGTGTGTGTATATATGCTATTGCTTGTTAATATTGACAGCCTGCCCCATCTACATGGTTTTCATTTCTCGTTTCTACATTTTCATCATCACTGATTGTTTCCTTTTTATGTGAAGCTCTGCCCCTCTGTTCTGTGTAAACTTTTTGTAATGGATCTTGTCACAAGAAGCCTCAATAAAGAATCGAGGTAAAATGTTTTATATCAAGTCTTTTCTTCCACCTGTTTTTTTTTTTTTTTCTTCTTCTTCTTGTTTGTGATTGCTTTTCCGTGAATGTTTTTGTTTCTTATTCTGGGAGAACAAAGCGTTTGAAACTATTTTTAAGTATCTTTTCTAACCAGAGTGTTGTCTCCGTCAGTGTGGGTCGTTCCTCTGAGGACCACAGTCAGCGCTGAGTTATTAATTTTTAATGCAAGTGTTTGGATAAGGGACCCTCAGTCCTTGTTTACATCCTTGTGATGTTACTGGCTTTGTCTAGAAACACTGTAATGTAATTCAATGGGGGGAGCGGAGTGTTTGTGCGTATATATGGTTTCAGTGTGGAGATACCAGAGTAGGTGTCACTCCACAAATTGTGAGATGGGTGCAGCAAGCTGTGATGGGACACGGGCAACGAGGATTTCTCAGGGTATAAAAGTCAAGGGGCGAGGGGGGCACCATTTGGTTATTGTTTGTGGGCATGTTAGGAGGCAGAGCTGGGTGAGTTGGGGGGGTGTCAGGGGGTTGGGATAATTGCTGACTCCATTTTAAGGGCATAAAAACCTCTGCACCAGCATCTCTCGCCTTAACCCCACCCCCCTTAATGAAAATGAAGTTCTATGATCCCTCTAGCTCATTAACAGCAGGTCTTTTAATGAGCTTTCAACAAGGTGGGGGCTGGTAGCTAAAAAGGAGGAGAGGGGTACGATTGGGTGGCGGGGGGGTTACTGCACCAGATGCACACACGCCCACTACCACCAATTACCATTGTGTTATTTCGAACAAGGAGGAAGTGAAGACAGATGCCCCCCCCCCCCCCCCATCCAGATGAATCAGTTTGTCTTTATCTCCTCAGAGACAAATCAGGAGGGGAGGACAGTACAGGTGACAGGTAGCATCCCCGTCTCTCCCTGCAGCATAAACTCTGTTGGGTGCCACAGCAGCGCCATGTGGTGCTCGTATCAACACAATTATGTAAGGTGATCCAGCGCTGAACACGGCACACTCGCCTCTGCAGCAAGTGGATATGTGCCCTTTGTCTCCATGCAGTCCACACCTATCTGAAACCCCACACAGGTACAGTGGGGCCGGCCAATCACAGCTGAGGCTTCATCATGGCTGACAATGTCAGGTGGAGTGTTTTTCTGACCACTGGGCAGCAGTAATGTGGACTTTGAACTGCAGGAATTGTTCCAGTTGCAAAGTTGTCGCCACAGTCGCGGGAAGTTAAAACGGCTCATGGCAGCTTTATGACTTAAAAGGAGAAGATCTCCGTGTTTTAGTTAAGTCGTGACAACTCAAATGCTACACTTTTGATATGAAAACTGTTAAATTGGACTGTTTTTAAAAATACAGAAAAAAAAAATAAACCTGTTAACATTCATTCTTTAATAGAGCTGTGTACAGTTGCATTTGAAATTATTGTGAAAGTTTGTAAATTCTGAAGATAAACACGATTTTCATTCAGGTTTCAAGTGCAGCTGTAAGTATAAAACATTTAGTAATAAACTTAAACAATATCACACCAAAACTCAGTCAATTAGTACGCAGATGATCATTTTTTTTTTTTTAATTATCTTGTCTCAACATACACTGATATGAAAAATAGAATTTGGAATTAAAGGTAACAATTTGCAGAATCACTTAAAGATTGTATACAGTAATATCAACCGCCAGAGCAGATCATCTGCCTTCATGCCACTCTATCCCTTGCACCTCTTCTTGCACCAACCCTCTCCATGTCCTCCTTCACTACATCCATGAATCTTCTCTACGGTTTTCCTCTTTTCCTCCTGCCTGGCAGCTCCGTCTTCAACATCTTTTGTCCAGTATATCCACTATCCCTCCTCTGTACATGTTCAAACCATCTCAGCCTTGCCTCTTATTTTGTCTCCAAACCACTCAAACTGAGCTGTCCCTCTGATCAAGAACAACTTACTTTACAGAATTAAGTACAATTTATTTACCCTACACTTAAATATATATTTTACATGAAAAGTGAATTTGATTTATGTGTTGCCAGTTTTTTTTAAATTAAAAAGAAAAGCACTTAAGTGATACTGCTGCAGATCATGCTGTGAGATCGACACTTTTAGATTAGAATTTATTATGGACAATTTCTGTTATGTACAAGTGACTAGAAATGACTACTACAAATTAATCTTTAGTAAATTTTACACTGTAAATAATTCATATTACTTAACCTCTTGCACTCCGTTGTACCGCGGGCGGGCAAGTCTCTACGTCCCAGAGCGCATGATGGAGATGGTGATGTAGGACATGATGTAGATGGTGATGGCGTCCAAGCGCGCACTGAAAATAAAAGCTGCAGACACAGCCGCAAACAGATTAGTTCATCTGACTGACCTCTCATTCGACTAATAAGAGCCTTGAATTGGGTTTCTGAAACCTTGAAGAACCAATGACTGAAAACCTAGCAAGAAGGACCCGCCTACCAACGCTGTGAATGCAGTGAGCCAATTGAAGCAGAGAAGTTCACCAGCTGTTTTTTTTAAGGTTGGGTGAAGACTGACTGCTGCAGCGGATCAAAAAAGGACTCGCAGAAAGAACCGTCACAGACCCAGCAGCACGGAGACCACCCACAAATGCAACCTGTGACAGCATTCGCGCATCGGCATGTTCGGCCACAGGCGGTGCTTATTTTGTTTTTGTTCTAGCAGAGTAGACGTTATGATTTTCTTCCATGGTCATCATAGGCCGACGGAGGCTGACGACGAAGGCTGAGTGACACACACGCCTTCGCCAGTCTTTTTTTAATTACTACTGTTATTTGTTTTGAAAAATCGTTCGCCAAAAACCGCAATCATGGAAGCACAAAACCGCAATAATGGAATTATGTTTTGATCGGGTCGTGAGACCAGAACCATGAGCGGACCAGCGTCGCGTTCGTCTGACAATGAGGAAGAGAAGTTCACCAGCTCCGCTGCTGCTGAAGGTGTTATAAGCTAAATTATTCTCTATCCCTGAAAATTGTAATCCAAAATGACTTTTGACCGATCGGTAAATTACAACTGTGCGGCGCACGAAGTCTGAAGTTTGTGCACCGCAGTACACGGTTCGTTCGTCACATCCAGACCGTGAATGCCGCCCCCCCCACTATTCTTCTGTAGCGAGGGGGGGGGGAGCCGCGGTGACTGAGCTGCTGTCCCACATCACGACATGAGGCTAATCCGTCATGTAGCGATGGCGGATGGCCATCCTCTGTAGCGAGGGGGGGGACAACCCCCCCCCCCCCCACACACACACACAGACACAGCCCTGAGTGTGACCTTTCATTAAAGCCCAAAATGAAGCTTCTACATTGAAGCGTTCAAAAGTTACAGACGTTTTTCCAAACTGTGCCATTTGGCACAATTTGGCACAGTTCCAAAATGCCTGGGAACTACCTGAGGAAAAAACTGTGTAATATATTCATTTTTTGTGGTATTGTTACAAAATTTGGACCTCAGCTGGATAACACTTGGTTCTACATTTCTGTTGCATTTTCCAGCCTGGATCTGAAGCTGTGTGTTATTTGCAAGCATTTGTATCCAAAAAAACACCCAGGCCAAATTTATTTTCTTAAAGTTCACTATGTTTAGATGACTGTAACTCAGTGACCGGAGCACTTAGAGAGATTATGACTGTTTTGCCAAAAAATTCAAAGTGTTTTCTTTTAAATGAGACCTACCCCATGAAGATGCTGCAAAGGGTTGAAGAACAGCTTTCAATTTACTTTGGGCACGTTATTTTTTGGTGTTTTTAGGGAAATTGACCGGAGTGCAAGGGGTTAAACTTTATATTTATTAAAAAAAATACATAGAATTTCCCCTTTTTTACTGCTATTTGAACATGCTGTGTACTGGAGTGCTGGCCTAGTGGTAGAGCATTTGTCTCACAGCTGGGAGGTGGTGGGTTCAAGTCTCAGTCAGGTCATACCAAAGACCACAAGAGCACTCAGGTGCGTGCAATATCCCCCGTAAGGCAGGATCCCGAGGTGAACCTCTGTAGCAAGTTTGGTGACCCTAGAGAGCTTTACACGTTCTATAGTAAGAGATCATAGGGAGTGCCAACCTTGACCTTTGATTTTTTGACCCCAAACCTTTGGTCAGAGATCATGGGCTCAGAGTGAACCTGTGTACCAAGTTTGGTGACCCTAGCTTTACTCGTACAGTAATAAGCCATAGGGAATGTTAATTGTGACCTTTTGATCCCAAACCCATAGTCTGAGGTCAGGATTCCAAGGTGAACCTGTGTACCAGGTTTGGTGGCCATAGCTTTCTTTCTTGTTGAGATATAGTTTATAAGCCATTTTGATGTTGACCTTTGACTTTGCGATCCCAAAACCAAAATCACACTTCAGGGTCACAGGGTGAACCTGTGTACCAATTTTGGTGACCCTAGCTTTACTTGTTTTATAGTAATAGTGCAAATGGAATGCCAACCTTGGCATTTGATCTTTTGACCCGAAATCCATAGTCAGATCAAGGTGTAAGTCGTTCAAGATGCATTTTAGATACAACTACTGTATCGATTTGAAAAGTCTACATCATTTCTTTCAGTAGTTATTGCGTTTAGACGATTTATGGCAGGGCTATTATATTACAAAATCAGTTGGGCCACAATTTGAAATCAAAAACATGTAACTGGGCCACACATGTTCAGCGATCTATTGAATGACAAATTTCAAATCAACACAGCTCAATATGATGAAAAATATGCACTTTTTATTCATTGTCTTGGTTTTAAATGTGCACTTGGTACATGACAAAGGCACATCAAAAGTGCATAAAAACACAATAACAGTGCTGGGGTTGAGCAGAACTTGAAGTAGTAGAAATATTTTTACCCTTGAACAACAATTAAATAAATAGAATGGGGAAAAAAAATAAAATTCTGTAAATAACCATTTTGGTCATATCTTACTCAGACATATCTCAAAGTACATAAAAACTCAATGTGCACTGTTAGTAGCATTAACATTTGTTTCCCTTTTGAAATAAAATATACTACATCCTGGTCATAACTGACCTCGGCACATCAGAGTGTATTTACATATTTATTCCATCTAGCTACAATGCTCTGCACTGTGTGTTCATATATTCATATATTTATTCCATCCAGCTACAATGCTCTGCACTGTGTGTCTGTGTGTGTGTGTATATATATATATTTTATAGTAATACGTACATATGTTTATTAGCTGCTCTTGCTTGCTTGTTTTTTTTTTTTTCTTGCCTTCTGATTGTTGCTCTGAGTGTTGCTATCCCTGTGCTGTTGCAATCCTGGAATTTCCCCGTTGTGGGACTAATAAAGGCTTATCTTATCTTATCTTATCTTATCTTATTTAGCTGAATAAAAAATTAACTGTCAAATACTTCAGTGCACAAACCCCCCAAGAAAAAATTGATAGCATTAACAAATATTGCACATCCACTATTGTGGTTTGTTTTGTTTTAAATCACCACATGATTTAAAACAGTAGAAAAAAAGAGTAGGGACCTCTTTTTATAACTATACATTCCATTACACACACATATCAGTCAACAAAAAATTTCTAGTACAGGTAAGGATGCAAAAAGCACCCACTTAAAAACCTGAATAATGACTTCAGTCTTGAAGGTTTGAGGTTTTTCTCCAAAATTTACAACAATTTTCTTATAGTTTTCTACTTTTCTCTGTAAATTTATCTAAATATGAAACCATTTTCCTCAAATTTGTAACTTCCTCTTGTAAAATGGACTTTTCTTGTACATTTGACACTTTATTATAAATTTGTGGATTTTTATGGCTTATTTTTGTTTATTTTTTAAATAAAATTACTTTTTTAAATAAATTTGAAACAGATTGTGGTAAAATTTTGACTTTTTTTCCTTATACAATTTACACTTTTTGCCATAAGTCTGCAGCGCTAAAACAGAACAATAATTTAACTCTGATTTCAAAGAAAAAAATTCTACTTTTTTCTGTAAATTTATCTAAATTTTAAACCATTTTCCTCAAATTTGTAATTTCCTCTTGTAAAATTGACTTTTCTTGTACATTTGAGACTTTATTATAAATTTGTGGATTTTTATGGCTAATTTTTGTTTATTTTTTATATTATTATATATCTATTTTTTAAATAAATTTGAAACAGATCGTGGTAAAATTTTGACTTTTTTTCCTTATACAACTTACACTTTTGACCATAACTTTGCAGAGCCAAAACAGAACAATAATTTAACTCTGATTTCAAAGAAAAAAAAATATTAATAAAATTGTATTTAATGAAATAAATTAACTTAAATGACCAAAGATGCAGTTATTTCTGTTAAAATATTTCTATATGTATAGTTTTTAGAACTCTCCTCACCATAAAGACAGCAGGAAAAGCCTCTCTTATTTTGAAATCCAAACGTTGGCACATTTAGCTTGTCTGAAGGCTGCTGACGGATTAAAGTCATTGACTTCATGAATTTCGGTCATCTTAACTTGCCAGGTACATAATATTCATCTATCCGATGGATGGATGGATGGATGGATGGATGGATGGATATTACAGTAGCTGGTGAAGTCAGTCCTCAGCAATTCAGTCACTCTTGCCTTTCCTTATTGGTCCCGTTTCCAGCGGGTTAAAACCACCATAAATGTCTCCACTGCTTACATACCTCTGCTTTTTTCCACATTAAAAGTACTTTAATAAAAGTACTTTAATAAGCTCATGTTTCTCTTGGACAGCAACGCTACAAAACCACTCTGCCTGCTGACTGGAATAATCACATGGGTGGGGCGCTTCTGAACTCCGTGCGGATGACAGTCATGTGCGTTTTTGGTATGCACACTTTTTTTTTTTTTTTACTTATTTTGTACCCGTAGGTAGATTTGTTTTGCAGTCTGGTGACAAGCCACCAGCTGCCGGTCGCTGCGTGCGCAAGCGCCCCGTATCCCTAACCTGCATGTTTTTGGTATGTGGGAGGAAACTGGAGAAATTCCGGAGTAAACCCACGCAACACGGGGAGAACATGCAAACTCCACACAGATCACTGTTGGTCGGGGGCAGGGATCGAACCCATGATCTCACGATCCCTGCGATCCCCCGGCCGAGGGTAAACTGTGCTGCCACAGTGCTAACTACTGCGCCACCATGCAGCCCTAGTACTTGCGGACTGTCATATTTTTTTCTTAAATTTATATTTCCTTGGCATGGCCTGTGCCACTCGGAGGTTGGTTCTGGGCTGCATGTGGCCCGTGGACCACTAATTGAATAGTGTAGAAGAGCTTGAAATGATGAGGCGGTTTGATATATAAACCAAAGTTTAATTATCAGCTCTCCTAACAAGTCTCATCTAGTGCAGAGGTAGCAGAAGGAAAAGAGACCGAATATCTCTGGCTCACTGACTTTATACTTGCACATAACAAAAGACATGCATAACAAAGGCTGACATCCCTCATTATCTTAATCCCCCCATTGTCTTGGTATTTCCTCTCCTCGCCCAGGGGGTGAGGGTAGCTCCTCCGGTCTCCACCACAGTGTCTGGGAACGTCTTTGTTCTTCACTTGGCGGTTGAGAGCCTTTGTCCTTTCAGAGGTGTGAAGTTGCTTTACATATGTAATTACCAAACATTTCCACATGCTTCAACATATGTAGGTTATGGAATATATGATTAATATAGCCCACAGCCCCCCCCAAACGACTAAGAAAGGACAATAGAAAGGTTCACAGTCTAAGATAATTACTATGACATACTAAGTGTTACATCTCTTGCCACAGAAGAAACTTTCCAGCAGCCATGCCCCTAAGAGAGTTCAGTGGTAAACATAACGGCATAGTAAAATCATAAGTCAGTCCTAAACTGTTGCAGCACAATTAGTGAACAATTGTGGAGTAGTTTGCATCAGTCCCTGTGCTGTCTGGGTTTTAATCTTCTCCCAAAACTGCTGTGGGTTCGTTTAGGCGTCCTGCTGGGACCTTCTTGTGAGGAATCTGCAGCGTGGGAAGGAGAGTGGTTAATTGTTCCCTGCAGGGGGGCTGAGTCTTTTCTCTTGGGGGGGTCTACCCCGCCGAGGTGCTCTCGCCAACTGTGCAGGCTCGTCTTTCAACAAGAAGGCAGGTTTAAGTCTGTCAATGCTGACTGTTTCTTTTCTATCCCCAAAATCAAGCACAAAGTGTTTATCACCATGTTCCAGCACTCTGAATGGCCCATCGTATGCTGGGTGGAAAGTTGGTTTTAAAGCTTCATGCCTAACAAAAACGAACTCGGCGTTTTTTAAAGCTTGAGGGACAAAAACCCGTGGAAAGGAGTGATGAGTTGGACCGGGGAGAGAGTCCGGTCCGTTGCTGCCTAAAAACCTTGGGACTGGAAGGTGCCCTGGCTCTGGGTTCTCTGGTAAAAATTCACCTGGGAGCCTGAGAGGCTGTGCAAAAACTAATTCTGCCGGAGAGGCGTCTAGATCCTCTTTAGGCGCAGCACGCAACCCCAATAAAACCCAGGGAAGTTTATTTACCCAATTTGTATCCGTTAGTGAGGCTCTGAGGGCAGCCTTTAAAGACCTGTGAAAACGCTCGCATAACCCATTAGCCTGAGGGTGATAAGCGTGTGGTGCGGTGAATTGTTGCCCCTAAGCTGCTGGACATGGCTGACCAAAGCTCTGAGACAAATTGAGGCCCCGTATCGGACGTGATGTCCGATGGGACGCCGAAACGTGCTACCCAGTTTGTCAAAAAGACGCGAGCGACTTCCTCCGCTGTGGTTGCCACTAGAGGGACTGCCTCTGGCCAGCGTGTGGTGCGGTCTATCATTGTTAACAGGTGTGTGAAACCTTGGGAGGAAGGTAGTGGCCCCACGAGGTCGACATGAACGTGGTCGAACCTTCTAGCAGGGATTGGAAAAGGCTCCAGAGGGGCTTTTGTGTGTCTGTGTATTTTGGCGCGCTGACAAGAAATGCAAGTTTTTGCCCATTCTTTTAAGTTTTTGCACAGGCCTGGCCACACAAACTTTTCGGCGACCATTTTAACCGAGGCGCGCACACCTGGGTGTGCGAGGGAGTGAATTGCGTCGAAAATACGGCGGCGCCATGTAGCTGGTACTAACGGGTGAGGTCGGCCGGTTGAAACATCGCATATTAGGGGGGGGCACGCCGTCGCGTAAACCCTTTTTCTCCAGCCTTAACCCTGTTGGTCCAGACAGGAGTGCGCGCACGTCCGCGTCACTGCTTTGTTCCTCTGCCATGGCTGCATAATCTATCCCTGCATGGATAGGTGCTGCGTATGTGTCTGCGTTAGTGAAGAGTTCTGCTGCTGAGGCAGTATAATCTGTCTCCTTGCACTCTGGTGATGTCACAGCACGAGAGAGGCAGTCTGCTACCACGTTAAGTTTGCCTGCCACGTGTCGAATGTCTGTGGTGAACTCTGAAATCGCAGCCAGCTGTCTTTGTTGCCTGCCTGACCATGGTTCTGAAATTTAGCCATAGCAAAGGTGAGCGGTTTATGGTCTACAAAAGCCGTGAAACTCCGCCCTTCTAACCAGAACTGGAAGTGGCGGATGGATAAATGAAGCGCTAGCAGCTCCCTGTCAAAAGTGCTGTATTTACGCTCAGTTTGGTTTAGCGATTTGCTAAAGAATGCTAAAGGTTGCCAGATCCCGCTGACATGTTGTTCTACAACTGCCCCTATCGCCAGGTCCGAAGCGTCTGTGGTTAGCGCGATGCGGGCCGAGGGATCTGGGTGAACTAACAATGTGGCGTTAGCTAGAGCGCTCTTTACTTCCGCGAAGGCGTGTTCGCGCTCCGGGGTCCATTCGACCGCGTTGGAAGCTTTCTTTTTTTTGAGCGCGTCATATAGGGGCTGCATGAGCTGAGCTGCGTGGGGGAGGAAACGGTTGTAAAAATTAACCATTCCTAAAAATTCCTGTAGTGATTTGACCGTCTGTGGCCGTGGGAAACTTTTTATCGCGTGAACTTTGTCTGGAAGTGGAACTGCCCCCTTCGGAGAGACTTTGTGTCCTAAAAAATCAATTTGTGACATGCCGAATTAGCATTTGGCTGGATTGATTATTAGCCCGTGCTCTTCTAGTCTCTGAAAAACCGTAGTGAGGTGCTGCTCGTGTTCTTCCTCAGACGAGCTGGCTACCAGCATGTCGTCGAGGTAGACGAAGACAAAAGGAAGGTCGCGTAAGACCGCGTCCATCATTCGTTGAAAAGTTTGAGCAGCGCCTTTGAGGCCGTAAGGCATTCGCAGAAATTCAAAAAGGCCGAAAGGGGTTATTACAGCTGTTTTAGGAATGTCCTCCGCTCGGACTGGGACTTGATGATAACCGCGGACTAAGTCTATTTTTGAAAAAATGCGCGCACCTGCCAGATGTAGTGAAAAATCTTGAATGTGAGGAATTGGGTAGCGGTCATGCGCTGTAGCATTGTTTAATCTGCGGTAATCTCCGCACGGTCTCCAAGAACCGTCGGATTTCGGAACCATGTGAAGTGGTGAGGCCCAAGGGCTCTTCGAGCGTCTAACAATGCCTAATTTTTCAAGGGTAGTGAACTTGTCCCGAGCTATGGTGAGTTTGGCCGCATCTAAGCGGCGAGCTTTGGCAAAAACGGGTGGGCCCGTTGTGGGAATAAAGTGTTCAACCCCATGTTTAGCCACAGTGGCTGAGAATTTGGGAATTGTGAGTGCTGGAAATTGGGTGAGGAGTTGCTCAAACTTACCTCCTGCCGTGGTGACGTTAGCCTGCACAGGCGGTGGAGAAACTCGAGCTGAGCATGGACTAGAAGCAAAGGACAGTGCATTAACCAAGCGCCTATTTGCTAGATCCACTAATAACCCATGTGCACACAAAAAATCTGCGCCTAACAAGTTAAAACTCACCGTCGCTACAACAAATGTCCATCTGTAGTTGCGGCCGTGGATGTGGAGGTGCAGGCTCTTTTCGCCAAACGTGTCGATGTTAGAGCCGTTGGCTGCCACAGCTCCGTTGCCCCGGGTGCCCATGGCTCGATCTGCGTGGGAGGGCGTGACGAAACTCAGCTGAGCTCCTGTGTCAATGAGGAACTGCTTGCCGGTGTGTCCATCCGTCACATACAACAGCTTATTCTTCTCGCCGAGAACCGCTGCCGTTAACGGCTCTCGGCTTTGGCGTTTAAATTTGCAGGGGGGAACACATTTGTGAGCCTTCACGGCAAAACGGTGGTGATAATAACAGACGTCGCTCCGTCTGTTACGTTTTGGCCGTGTCACTGTCACCGCGGGCTGGATCTGCTCAGTGGGTTGTGGCTCTTCGTGGTTCTGGGCATCAGCGTTGAGGTCTGCGGATGCTGCTGTGGGTGTCTGCTCCTTGCAGGCGTTGACGAGCCGTTGAGCTTCGTTGGCGAGCACGCGGAAGTCTTGCTGGGTGCTGTATCTCATGTTGGCGAGTGTCCCTCTCATGTGTGGCGGCAGCGTGCTGAGGAATATGAATTGGAGGAGGAAGTTGTCGTTGTCCTCTTCTTTAAGCTGCAGCAAATCCTCCATGAGGGCTTTAGGTTTGCACCCTCTGTGGCCGTAGACCGCCAGGATCTTCTCGGCTCTCTCTTCAGCTGAGGGGACGTAATTTGCCACGATGGTTGCTTTCAGTATTTCATATTTGTCTTGGACCGGCGGCCGCTGGATCATGCTCCGCACACACCTCGAAGTGGCGGCGTCGAGTTTGGAGACAATATGATAGAATTTCGTATCGTCAGCCGTGATGCCCGCCAGTGCAAACTGGGCTTCAGCTTGCTGAAACCACGAGGCGGGGTCTTCTTGCCAGAAGTCTGGCAGCTTGACAGCGACGGCATTCGTGTATACCATCACTGCTGTGTCCGCAGGGTGACAGTGCCTTGCTTCGGCTCTCACAGCGGTGCTGGTGCTCGGTTGAGCCCTCTCAATCCCTTCTGCCGGGGGGGAAAGTCGTCCATCTATTCCCCCGTCTGCGTGGTCGCTGGCGTCTGCCTGGGTCGCCACGGATGAGTCGATTGCGGGGGAACGCCTCAGGTCCATACTCGCGTCAGGGGTCACCAGTGTAGAAGAGCTTGAAATGATGAGGCGGTTTGATATATAAACCAAAGTTTAATTATCAGCTCTCCTAACAAGTCTCATCTAGTGCAGAGGTAGCAGAAGGAAAAGAGACCGAATATCTCCGGCTCACTGACTTTATACTTGCACATAACAAAAGACATGCATAACAAAGGCTGACATCCCTCATTATCTTAATCCCCCCATTGTCTTGGTATTTCCTCTCCTCGCCCAGGGGGTGAGGATAGCTCCTCCGGTCTCCACCGCAGTGTCTGGGAACGTCTTTGTTCTTCACTTGGCGGTTGAGAGCCTTTGTCCTTTCAGAGGTGTGAAGTTGCTTTACATATGTAATTACCAAACATTTCCACATGCTTCAACATATGTAGGTTATGGAATATATGATTAATATAGCCCACAAATAGGCCTTATTTAGGGAAAATCTGACCTTTGAGCTCAAGGTCATCTGATGAGAGTGAAATTGCAATATGTGCATCATCAGAGTATATCAAACCATGGTGCCAAGTTTCAAAACATTTGGAACAAAACTGTAGGAGGAGTTGATTTCACAAGACAGTTACTGTCTATGAAGTGAGGTGAAACAGGAGGTCATAGGTCAGGGGCTACAATTTCTGCAAAAATCATCCAATCCGAACAAAATTGCAATATTTGCATTATCAGTGTATATCAAACCCTGGTACCAAGTTTCAAAACAATTGGAACAAAACTGTAGGAGGAGTTGATTTCATGAGAGTGGGATGGATGGATGGACTGACCCATAACATAATGAAAATGGTACTTTCTGCCTTCTAGCTAGGTGCGCAGCATAATCGAATGGGGCAGGAAAGTTGGTTACCCAGCCACAGGTGAAAGTACAAAACGAGGTACTCCTAGTGCCAGTCCAAACCCCGAGTAAAGGGGTAGGGTTGTGTGAAGAAGGGCATCCAGCATAAAATCCTTGCCAAACCAAATAAAATACAATCCCACCCATGATATTTTCTGGTGGCCCCAAATAGGGAGATGCCAAGTGTGTGTACTGATATTTGAATATGCTGTACAGAATTATTATGATTATTAGAATTATAATTGTTTTTACAAATTTACAGCCCAAATGTGTTTTTCAGCGTCAGATGTGTTACTGTGAGTAGTTATAACATATTTTAGGGTTTTTTCTAGTTAGCTTCATTCTTGCAATAATGGGAAACAAAAAATATAAAATTAGTGGAAACCAATAATTTTTGTAATGGGTCAACCTCTCTGTGTGGAGATAGGATGCTCTGAATTCAGCGTGGGTTTACTCAGGTTTCCTCCCACAGTCCAAAGACATATACTGGTTAGGTTAATGTGTGATTCTAAATTGTCACTGCGTGTGGATGTCAGAATGTGGAGTTGTCAGTTTCTCTCTGTTCGTCCTGTATGGACTGTCGAAATGTTGAGAGCTAGATAAAAGATTAAATAAATAAATCAGTCTTTTCTATTCTTTTCAAACAGGCTTTACCAATTTGGACTCAGAGCAATGCCACTCACCACTATATTTCAGAAGTGATAAAACGAAATTAAGTGTTTTGAGCTTCATAGTGTATTTGTGTTTAACAATGCCACTAAAAGTGTTTGAAGCTTGCCAGCCTCTGGTGTGAGAGACTGTGAGTTTGAACCCTGACAGATGCCACCATTGTTTGTCATCCCAGTCAGGTAACCCCCAGAAGATTTTGACATAATGTCAAATAAGCATTTATGTACTTAGGCCTTCTGAAGGACAGTTGATCCTGCCAACAACAAATATAACCAGTGTGACACTTGGGGCATCTCAGCTCAAACTAACAACCTCCCACAACGGAGTCCAACACTCTACCAGCATCATCGAGAAGGATGACCCATTTGGCAAATCAAGCAGGAATGCTTTTATTGACAGTGTTAGAGTTGCATCAATTTTTGTGACATTTCAGTTGCCAACTATAAGAGTAGGTTAAAAACATAAGGAGGAATTGATTATTTATGGATCCAAAAGTTAGTTGTCCTGGCTGTATCATTTTTGAGCTGTTATCATCTCACATGCACACTTTTTCGGCTGCTCCTTATTTAGGGTCACCACAGCGGATCATGGGTCTGCATATTTGATTTGGCAAGGATTTCACACTGGATGCCCTTCGTGATGCAATCCTCCCAGTTTACCTAGCCTTGGGACTAGCACAAGGAGTTCACAGGTTCTTGTGTTTCTCCCTGTGGCTGCGTAACCAAACTTTCTTTCCCCAAATCTGTTTATGCTGAGCACCAAGCTAGAAGGCAGAAAGGACCATTTTATTGTCTTTGGTATGACGCAGCTGGTGCTTGAACCCACAACCTCCCGGTACTTTGAGCTGTTATCATCTGATTGTGAATTTTTTTGCCCAGTTTAAGCAATTTTATATCAAACACTTTTGAAGCAGAAGATTTAATACAAAAATAATCTTACTCCAACTTTGTGCTGTATTTAATGAACCACCAGAATGCTGCCTTAATATGTGTGTAATCTACAATAAAAAAAAAGTGCATGTCTTCACCAGTACTACTGCAATTCAAGAGAAATAACAGAGACTGAGATTGCAACGGAGAAACTGACATCAGAAGGAAAACTGCCTCAAGGTTGAGCCAGAATTAATCTGCTCTCATGGTCATAAATATACTGGTTAAATGGAGTTAAAGCAACAACAATGTACATCTGTGCAAAACTGGAGAATTCACCTGCAAGAATTATATACACTAATGCTGAATTCTTGTCTGAAACATCTAATTGTTCAGGATCATTGGTTGTTATGGACTTTGTAAAGGAAAAGTGTAGTTTTCTGGCAGTGATGGCACAACACCAAATTCAGATTAAAGTTAAGATGATTAACTCTTAAAAACTGAACAACAAAGGGAATGTGTGAGCTGCATGTTTGCTATGGGGCAGGCCTGTGGCCATGAGAGGCTTTCACTTATGTATAAGGAGATTGCGCTTCATCCTGTAAAAAAACCAATTAACTGTGAGGGTTTAATTACATTTCTCATGGTATACTAAGCTCAGCTGTCCCTGTCCTGTTGTCTTCTTCCTCTTCAGAGTAGCTGAACAGGAGAAGAGAATCCAAAATTAAAATCACCAGCAGGGTGATAACAGAAGTGTTGATCGAAGGAAAGAGAAAGGTGCATTTGGGAGTGGTCAGACAAACCACAGGACTCCCTGTTTGCTCTTTATCCTCGCATAGTTCCCACAATCCCCACCTTCTCCCGCAACAACCGCAAGGTGAAATGTGAACCCTGAAATTACACCCGCCGCACTTCTGCTCCCTTTACGCACCCACCCTCCCAACTCCTAACAGTGAGAGTGTGGGAGCACGAAGGTCCCGGGCAGCCATCCGTCATCCCACTGCTTCTGCCATTCAACACCCTCCAGATAATGAGAGCATGGAAAGACAAGGAGGGTTCATTCATTCATATGAGGGCTTATATAATGTCAGTGATCTCTAAAGACCAGCTCTGAGGGAGGAGTGTCACCTACGTTTGTTTCAGAGTGTGAGGCGGTGCTGATGAGACTGGAGGATGTTCTCTGATTTCTCTTTTTTCACAGCGTGAGACTGTCGTATTGCTTCATTAAACAGGCAGAAATTGTCACAGGATAATGAGGCTGAAAATACACTTCAAAACTAACCTAAATAAGGCTTCTCCTTGAGTGAAGGCCATAAACGTAATTTATATCTCACTGATAAAATTAGGTCGTATTAGAGGAATGATTACAAGGGCAGGGTGAGCAAAAGTTAAAACAAACACACACACACACATGCGCGCGTGTGCGCTCGCGCACACACACACACACACACAATATTCAACTTTTTCTTATAAATATAATAAACTGTCTGCACCTACTCTATTCTAAGAAAAAAATAAGTATTTTTTAAAATGGGATTTTCACCTCTTTAAAAAGTTGTGATTTAACAGATATGACATCATGTATTGACTTCTGATGTGCACTACATTATCCAACATGTTATAGAACCTTAAAATGTGATAAAAGTGATAAAATGTTAAACTAGAGGGCACTTCAGAGAGCACATACCTCCACCAAGGTTCCTTCCCTCCCTTCCCCTCCGTCTGTCCCTTCATACCTCCGCCCAGCCATGCATTGCGAGACAGTCCTGTGGTGGAGGAATAGAATAAAATAGAATAGAATAGAATAGGCTTTATTGTCACTGTACAGTAGTACAGTACAACAAAATTGTGGGCGCTCCTTCAGGCTACTGTGCACTAAAGTAGGATTAAATAAAAGCATGTTTACAGAGCACACGATTAAACACACGACTGAAATAAAGATAAAATAAGAGTAAAATAAAAATAACTAGAAAAGCACTCGGAGAGCGCAGACCTCCGCCAAGCGCCACAGTTCCCCCCATACAGTGTTTGTGTGTACGTTTTCAGATTCCTTGACCACGAAAACATATGACTAGCAATTGGATTGACAATGATAGGATTAGTGGTTCAGTAGTTATTCACGAAAATGGCATTTTCCGTAATAGCGGCCACAGTTCCCCCCATACAGTGTTTGTGTGTACGTTTTCAGATTCCTTGACCATGAAAACATATGACTAGCAATTGGATTGACAATGATAGGATTAGTGGTTCAGTAGTTATTCACGAAAATGGCGTTTTCCGTAATGGCGGTTTTCTTCTGGACAGTGATCGGGATCACCACCAAAATGTAATCATCTGTAGGATACCCCATTTCTGACAATCTGTGAAAATTTCATGAAAATCCGTCCATAAGTTTTTGAGTTATCTTGCTAACAAACAAACAAACAGACAAACAAACAAACAGACAGACAAACAGACAGACAAACCAACGCTGATGATCACATAACCTCCTTGGCGGAGGTAAAAATGGCCCAGAATTACGGAAATATGCACAGGTATAGTAGAGGTTACGCGGGTGGAACTATGTACTACATAAGTGTGCAAAGTGCAGAACACACAACTGAACACACAATTGAGTAAAATGGCCTAAGGATTATGGAAAATATACACAGTAGTAGTTTCACGGATGGGTCAATATACTGTACATGAAAGTGCAGAGTGCAAAGACAGGTGAGTTATTGTGATAATTAAAAAGGTCCTCAGTTCTGTGCATGTGAGTGTTCGGAGGGAGGGGGTGGGGCCTCTGACTGTTTGCAGTCCAGATGGCCCAGGGGAAGAAACTGTTTGTCATTCTGGAGGTGTGGGACCAGATCGATCTGAACCGAACCGTCGCCCAGAGGGAAGCAGGACAAACAGGCGGTGGGTGGGTTGTGAGGGGTCTCCTGTGATGATGACCAGCAGCAGCTTCTGGTCCAGGTTCTTCTTCCTCAGGACACGGAGGAAGTGCAGCTGCTGCTGGGCATTCTTCACCAGGTTCTCGGTGTTGACTGCCCAGGAGAGGTCAGAGGAGATGTGGGTGCCCAGGAACCTGAAGGTGGGGACGTTTTACATGTGGTCGCTTATTGGGGGAAGGGGGGGGGGGTCCTGTCTGTTCTTCCTGAAGTTCAGTATGAGTCCTTTGGTTTATTGGACATTCAGTTTCAGGTTGTTTACTTGGCACCACAGCAGCAGATTCTCTACCTCCACCCTGTATGTCTTCTCATTGTCATCGGTGATGAGTCCAACCAAAGTGGTGTTGTCTGTGTATTTCACGATGATGGTGGTTGGGTGAGTTGGAACACAGTCAAAGGTGTACAGGGAGTGCAGTAGACGGCTTAGCACGCAGCCCTGGGGGAGCCAGTGCTAAGAGACACTGTGGAGGAATGGTGGGGGCCAAGTCTGACTGTGGGCGGTTGATGAGAAAGTTTTTTATCCAGTAGCAAATGGGGGGGGGGGGGGTCTGGAGGAGGTACAGTTTGTATGGTATGTGCTTGTGGATCACCTCCAAAATCTAATGGGTTCATCTGTAGCCCAATGGCCACCTCTAGTGAAAATTTCATCAAAATCTGTTCAGTAGTTTTTGTGTAATCCTGCTAACACATTGTGAGAAGATAGGACCTTGGCGGAGGTATGCACTCCCAGATCACCCACAAAATCTAATTAAGACGTTTTTCAAGCTTTCTGTAATATATAATTCTCAACAAATAGTGAGGAATAAGTTAGGATAGCCTCCATCTTTTTTAGGACACCCCAACATTCCTTCCCACTTAAAATGGCTAAAATAAATGTTAAAAAATGTAAATAAAAACAAAAACAAAGTTATACATAGATATGTGAATATTTCTTAATAAAGAACTGAATATTTAATGGGGTATCCTAATTTTTTCCACATGGCTGTATGTAGAGCCATAGTTCTCTCATGGGTGCAGAGGGTTCATCTGCGCTGAACTGGCAAAATTAAATTTGTACATATTAAACAAAATCCTAATGACCAGACGTGTAATAAGTTGTAAATAATTACATTTACTCAGGTAACAATCTTCACTAAGATGTACTTTACTGAACAGATTTATTGCAGGATTTTTTTTTACTCTTACCCAAGTACATTTATGAAAAAAACACCTGTACTTTTATTCTGCTAATTAAAAAGTAAAACTGACATTGGACTCTGTCCAGTAGAAATAATCCTTCTTATTGTTACCTCCACCAAGGAGGTAATGTAATCGGGGTGGTTTGTCTGTCTGTTTGGCCGTCCGTTTGTTAGCAGGATTATGCAAAAATTACAGGATGGATTTTGATGAAATTTTCACCAGAGGTGGTCCTTGAGCCAAGAACGAACCCATTAAATTTTGGATCTCAGAGTGCATACCTCCACCGAGGACCTTGTTTGAATTTGTGCAGTAGGATTACACAAAAACTACTGGATGGATTTGGATGAAATTTTCATCAGAGGTGGGCATTGTGCTAGAGAGAAACCCATAATATTTTAGTGAAGATCTGAGAATACATACCTCCACCAAGGCTCTTATCTGCCCACAGTGTGTTAGCAAGAGTACTCCAAAACTACTGGATGGATTTGGATCAAATTTTCACCAGAGGTGGTTGTTGGGCTAGAGAGGAACCCATAACATTTTGACGATGATCTGACAATGCATACCTCCACCAAGTCTCTTATCTTCTCACAATGTGTTCACAAGAATCCTCCAGAACTACTGGATACTTTGCTGCAATTTTCACCAGAACTGGCTCGTGGCCTACACATAAACCCATTACATTTTGGAGGTGATCCATGATGGATGAAAGGAGCCTTGGTGGAGGTATGCACTCTCTGAATGCTTTTCTAGTTAACAATGCTATTCATGAAAATTACTGTTTAATGTTTCTTTATATGATATGATTTAGATTATACTGGGGGACTCATGGATAGCTGCAAATTTCCATATAAGAAAAAAAAAATCACAATCTTTAGAGGAAAAAGTCACAAATTTACAAGAAAAAAGTAAATTTACAACAAAAAAGTCAGAAATTTATAAGGAAAATTAACAAATTTATGAAAAAAGTAACAAATTTAGGAGAAAAAACAAAAACATTTGTAAGAGTAAACTTACTCACTGTTAGGGTAAATTGGAGTTTATTTTACCCTAAGTATTTTTTGGTGACCACTATGCTTGAGTAATTCTTACCATGATGTAGCACTACTTTTATTTGAGTGGGTGTCATGAGGCTGAGTGCAGTGTCTCACCAGGCTCAGGCTCTTAATTTATCTCTGAATATTTTCTGTATTTTCCCAGCTTTGTGTTGTTTTCCTGTGTACTGAGTTATGATGTCTCCTTGGTGGTTTATTATTCTGTTAGTTATTTATGTCTTTAGTATTAGTATTATTTTGTCAGTTCCTGCAGTTTTGGATTTATATTTTATTTCTATGTGACATGAGTGCCTCACCTCCTCTTCCAGACACTCCCACCCTGTCATCGTCTCACTGCCTGCTCCCTACTCGTCTCAGTTGTGAGTTGTTGTTTAATTAGGTCACCTGACCGCTCATGCTGCCGGCACCTGCCGCCCATTGTTTCATCCTGTTCCCTAACTATTTAAAGACTGTCTGATTGTTCTCTCATTGCAGCAGTCTCTCTTCGACACCAGAATCCCATTCCTGTTCTGGTACTAATCTGTAAATTACCTCATGTTCTGTATTTAGATTTTTGCCTTGCTGAACTCTGGCACTTTGTGTGCTTTGTCAATAAAAACCACAAACTGCAGTTGGCTCGTGGGTCTGTTTCTCTCTGCCCCGAGGGGCATTCTATGATTGTAGACTGTCACCAGTAAGGACCAGCCGCTGCAGTTTGTGGATTTTTGCCCTTTTTGTGTGTTTTCCACTCACCTGCCCATGGAGCAATTATGTCCCCAGCGCAACGACCTCCGTCAGCCAAGGGGAGATCGGCAGCTGAATCTCCAAGTATCGAGGAGCAGTGGGCCGCCAAGTTTTTCCTAAACTTTGTGGACGAGGCTCTCACCTCCCGCAGCCCAAATAAAATCTGGAAGAGCGTGGATTCAGCAGTTGCCATAGTCAAGGCACATCCCAGGTTGAGAAAGTGTCCCCAGTTCGTGGAGCTGCTGTCCACGCTCGCCGTCCTGCAGCAGTCCTTCCCCGGGCTGAGGTGGGAGCTGCCTCCAATGAGCCCGAAGCCGAACCGGAGGCGCGCACCACGTGAGACGCCCTGCTTCGCCTCCAGTGCGCACGTTCCTGCTTCTGCTCCACCGGCTCCATTCACTCCTCGATGCCAACATCCAGCTCCAGATTGCCAGAGGAATACTTCCGCCTCTCAGCCAGCAACTCTCCCTTCGCCGAGGCTGAAGACCCCTGCAGCAGTGCCCCCTCAGTATTTTTCTTCTTCGGCTGCTTCGCCAGCTTCATCTTTATCTGCAGCTGCTGTTCCTCACTTCTCCTCGCCGTTCTCTCCCACTGCTGAGAGGTTGGCTGTTTTCTTGCCGGCTCTGCCCGTCGCTGGAGCTGCAGGGGCAGCTCTACAAGGTTCCCCTGGGGGGCCCTCTTCAGTGGAAACCACGGAGAGAGTCAAACCTACTCATGATGCAGCAGGAAACATCGTGCCCTGGGAACACAGGCAAGTATCTTTTCATTCTCCCACATTTTATGATAATATGCTTTGTATGATTTCTGGTGGTGAGGCTCACCTGAGTCCTCACTGCCTGCTGCAGCCACCGATTTCTCACCTGCCCTCTCCGTGTCTCCTCCAATTCTCCCCGAGTGTCTGCCGGCTCCAGAACCAAGCCGCTGGATGGAGGAGGAGCCTGCGACTCTGGAGGACCTGGTTCCAGTCCTGCAGCCACGCTCTGGATGGAGGGAAAGCGCTATGATCGAGCCGATGCCTGCGCCATCGAAGGAGCATCCCCAGGCCTCAGCTGAGTAGGATCCAGCGGTAGCTGGTAGTCGACCTCCAGAATCCACGCCAGGCGAGCCACCTGCGTGGGTCACATCGCTGGGGGGCCTCAGGACTGTATCAACCACCATGCCTGCTGCAGGGGCAGCCGCAGCACAGTCAGAGCTGGACCTCCAGAGGACTGGGCCCGAACAACCATTGTCTGGATCGACAGAGTCCTGAATGACGGTGGAGCTCAAGCTCAGGCAATTGCTCTCCTTCGTTTTTCTTGTATCTGTTTTGGAGAAATCTTGCCTGGCTCTTGGTGAGGAGAATCGGGTGCAGCTGTCAACTGCACCTGAGCTTGCCTCGCCAAGCTCCACTGCTGCTGGTGACCCTGACCCTGTCTCTCTGCCTGTTTTGTCTGAGCTATCCCCCAGGGTCGCCGAGGAGATTACATGGCGGCAATGCTCCGGGCTGGAGCAATGCCAACCACCAACCGCGGGTGCTGGTTTGCTCCAGTCCGGAGCCTCTGCGGGTGCTACCTTGTCCCAATTCAAGACCAGCGAGGGTGCTGCTGGTCAGTCCAGGGGTGTCGTGGTCCCCTCTCCTGTGCCAGACGCCATCGTGGTTCCCCCTCCTGTGCCTGACGCTGTCGTGGTTCCCCCTCCTCAGCTCCCCTTCCTTTTGCTGGACCTCCCCATGGGGGAGCTGCCTCCTGGGCCATCTCTCCTATTCAGTTGGCTAAAGAACTCTGGTTGGCCACCTGACGGATTGTGCCGTAGGGTTGGGTGGCTCTTATTCTGTGGTAGGCCACCCGACTCGCACCACCTTGCCGTCTGTCAGGTCTGGGACTTCGGCCAGCTGCCCAAACTGTTTAGTTCTGTGGCCTAGGGGGCCCAGGGTTCTGGTATTGCAGGGGTGTGGGTCATGAGTGGGGTTGTGGTTTTTGTTCCCTCCTAAGCCTGTTCCCCCCACTTCCCACCCGGGGTGGTTTACTGTTATACTTTTTTTTGGGGGGGGGGGGTGTCTTTTTTGGGTGTTACTTCGGGTGTCTGGATACCACCCCTTGGGAAGGGGGGGGGGGCTCTGTCATGAGGCTGAGCACGGGGAGGCTCTTAATTTATTTCTGAATATTTTCTGTATTTTTCCAGCTTTGTGTTGTTTTCCTGTGTATTGAGTTATGATGCCTCCTTGGTGGTTTATCGTTCTGTTAGTTATTTATGTCTTTAGTATTAGTATTATTTTGTCAGTTCCTGTAGTTTTGGATTTATATTTTGTTTCTATGTGACATGACTGCTTCACCTCCTCTTCCAGATACTCCCACCCTGTCATCATCTCACTGCCTGTTCCCTAGTCGTCTCAGCTGTGAGTTGTTTAATTAGGTCACCTGACCGCTCTTGCAGCCCACACCTGCCGTCCATTGTTTCATCCTGTTCCCTAACTATTTAAAGACTGTCTGATTGTTCTCTCTCTGTGGCAGTCTCAATGAGAATCCTCTCTCTTCACCACCAGAATCCCATTCCTGTTCTGGTACTAATCTATAAGTTACCTCATTTTCTGTATCTGGATTTTTGCCTTGCTGAACTCTGGCACTTTGTGTGCTTTGTTAATAAAAACCACAAACTGCAGTTGGTATGTGGATCTGTTTCTCTCTGCCCCGAGGGGCAATCCATGACAATGGCTTTTTTACCCACATCTGCTAAAGACTGACATAATAAGAAATCTGTGAATAAAGTTCAAATACTAGTTAGTTCAAAAACCTTTTTTGATCATCCTTAAAATGATTGGGTACTTAGTCATCTTTCCTTTGAGAGTAACCTTTTTGACCTCTGAACCTTTGTGACTTTGGTTTCCGTCAGGTCCGTCAGTGGCTAACTGACTTGCTCAAGGGTATTCAGCTAAACCTGCAGTAAATAAACCCTTGTCCTCTGCTGAGGTATGAAAAAAATATGTAAAAATACACACCTGTGACTTAGCAGACTAAAGAAATGTGTTCAGTTATCTCATCCCTCCATCCATCCATCCATCACTCCAGCCATCCATCATCTACCACTTATCCAGGGTCCGGGTCATGGGGGTAGCAGTCTAAGCAGAGAAGCCCAGATTGCTACACTCTTAGTTAGAAATAATAAACAAAAAAGGTCAAATTAATTTTATGCATCACAGCCTATCGTAAGAGAAAAATATTTTGTTTATGTACAGTAAACCTGGGCACAAAGTTACATCCCTCATTGTGGGCAGGAGGGGTGTAATAACTTGCCCCATGTAACTTTGTGCCCCAGCTTACCCTGAATCAGGGGTTTTCTGTTAATGAAAATAATGTGCAAATTTACCTTTGCTTCATGGGTTCAATCTTGGCATCTATCAATTAGCTATCCATTTCTTTATCTTTCAGGGTTGTTGAGCTCTTTTGATTTAGTTCTGAGTGCAGACATATGATATGATGCAAAACCCTTGTAACTGATATGATACAATGTAAATTTGCTGTGACACTAAACAATACATTGTGAGGTGATACATGAACACCATGTGATTCAATATAACACACAGCTGCCATTTGTTGTTACTGTGTTACATTTATTGTTTAACAATGTTACATGATATTGCTTGATACGTTGTGAAAAACAATTCAATAAAAAATGCAAAACAGTACTCTGGACTACAGTATAATGACTGCACTATAGTATTCAGAATTCAGTAAACTGCAAAGATATGACACATGATAAAATGTCCAGGGTGTACCCTGCCTCTCTCCCAAAGATGCTGGGATAGGTTCCAGCCCCCCGTGACACAAAAAGGATTAAGCGGAAGTAGATGGATGGATGGATGGATGGCACCCAGAGAGTGCATACTTCCACCAAGGCCCTATCTCACACTGTTAAAGAAAGTGAAAAAGTGATCCATAATCCGTATCGTGACTTGGGTCACCTCCAAAATTTAATGGGTTCATCCGCAGCCTAAGAGCCACCTATGGTAAAAATTTCATAAAAATCTGTCCAGTAAATTTTGTGTGATCCTGCTAACAAACAGACAAACAAACCAGCATAAAAAATGTTTACTATTTGGCAGAGGTAATTACACATTGCCATTATGGCAAATGTGATGTAACTATACTTAAACAGATTAATATAAGTAGTCGTATGGGAATATTTGATAAGATACTTAAAAAATATAAGATAATATTGTTAAAAACAGTTTGATAAAGCAGACTGCACTATGACATAATATATATTTACACTCCACAATAAGATGAAACACAACATAGCATGCTCATACCTCCTCAAGAATGCCCAATCTTGTCCTTTCACAGAAACTAAGTAAAAACTGGGTGTTGAGTATCTGGGTATCACTTCTTTGGGAGAACAACTGACAACGCCATGTAAGCCACAGGCGAAACAGTGATGTTGGTACTGTCATCTCATTGTTTGAAAGTGCACAGTTTGGCTCTCCGGGTTTTTCTGTGTGGTGTCTGCCTATTCTCCCTGTCCCAGCATTGGCGTGAAAAAAGATGTCAGGTTTCCTCACACAGTCCAGCGACATTATGGTTAATGGTGTGGATGTAAATGTGTTGATTTCTGTCTTTTGCCCACTTGAAACCCTAAACCAGTGATAGAGTAGCTCATTCCAGCCTGATGAACATACCCTGAGGTCACCAAGAGCCTTTTCTTCTTTCTATATACAGTGGACATAAAAAGTCTACACACCCCTGCTCAAATCCCAGGTTTTTGTGATGTAAAAAAATGAGGCCAAGATAAATAATTTCAAAACCTTTTCCGCCATTAATGTGACCTATAACTTGTACAACCCAGTTGAAAAACAAACTGAAATCTTTTAAGGGGAAAAAAAAAATAAAAAACATACAATAACCTGGTTGCATAAATATGCACACCCTCCTATTTCTGGGGATGTGGCTGTGTTCAGAATTAACCAATCACATTCAAACTCATGTTAAATGGGAGTCAGCACACACCTGCCAACATTTAAAGTACCTCTGATTGGACTTCCGGTCTGGACACCATGGTGATTGCAGCTTAACGCTGAAGCTCCCAGACCCAATCCAGGAAAATACCTTGAAAATCAGATTTAACGGATTTTTCGGAAGAGTGAAAATCAAAAGACAAAGTCATCATGCCTAAAGGAAAACAGAAGAAATCGACATTTACCAGGCCAGGACATGCATCGGCCGAAGAATCTGATCCGGAGGATTTCCATTCAGAAGACAAGGAGCTGAATGAAGCTAACAAAAAGGTTAGCTTGAAAATGGTACTTAAAGAATTAAGACGATTTCGCCGAGAGTGTTGGGCCGAATTTCGTGAAATCAAAGAAGAATTAAAAAGGACAAACAGCAGAGTGGACCAGGCCGAGAACCAAATCTTGGAAGCAGAGGAAAGAATAAAAGGGCTGGAAGATTCCGTGCTGGATCTACACAAAAGGCAGTCAAGATGGAGGCTAAGCTAACCGACCAAGAAGGAAGACTGAGAAAAGACAACATAAGAATTCATGGTCTGAAAGAAGGAGTCGAGGATGGTTTCACCACAATGGCGGCATGCGTGGAATCCTTACTGAGAGAGAAGTTGGATATTCCCCAATCCACCAACTTGAAGATAGAAAGGGCGCACCGTACATTAGCCCCTAGGCCGGCGGCGGAAGCGCCTCCAAGATCAGTGGTGGTGAAGTTTTCCAACACCAAAATAAAAGAAGAGGTTGTAAGACTGGCTTGGCAGAAAAAAGGATTTATGCACCAAGAGAGAAAAGTTATCGTGGAACACGATTACGCCCCGGAGGTCCTTAAAAAGCGTCGGGAATACAACGACGCTAGGTCCTTCCTACCAACGGCTGTCAGACTGTACAACCTAAGCAGGGCTGCTCGCAGAGATAGCAAAAAGACGTAACAAACTAATAGCTTTTTTTTTTTGAATGCAAAAGATGCAATAGACTTACACAATGGTCCTCTCCGGCATACAACTAGGAACATACCGGTCGCTATGGAGGGTGAGAATATGTATGGGCACATAATCATACCATGTAGGATAACTAAATAGACGGTTATGCTGTTTCATCCCACCTAGCAACAATGCTCTGCACTGTGTGTGTTTATATATTTACATATTTATTCCATCTAGCTACAATGCTCTGCACTGGGTGTGTTTATATTTATATATCTATATATTTATTCCATCTAGCTACAATGCTCAGCACTGGGTGTGTTTATATTTATATATCTATATATTTATTCCATCTAGCTACAATGCTCCGCACTGTGTTTTTATATATCTACATATTATTCCATCTAGCTACATTGCTCCGCACTGTGTGTGTTTATATACTTGCATATTTATTCCACCTAGCTGCAATGCTCCGTACTGTGGGTGTTTATATATTTACATATTTATTCCATCTAGCTACAATGCTCTGCACTGTGTGTTCATATATTCATATATTTATTCCATCCAGCTACAATGCTCTGCACTGTGTGTCTGTGTGTGTGTGTGTATATATACGTATATATTTTATAGTAATATGTACATATGTATATTAGCTGCTCTTGCTTGCTTGTTTTTTTTTTTTTTTTTTCTTGCCTTCTGATTGTTGCTCTGAGTGTTGCTATCCCTGTGCTGTTGCAATCCTGGAATTTCCCCGTTGTGGGACTAATAAAGGCTTATCTTATCTTATCTTATCTTAAAAAGGTATTACGAGAGAAAAAACTGCACTTCCAGACACCATTTCCGGCGAAGCTGAGGGTTTTCTACGGCGATGAGACGTGTCTCTACAACTCGGCGGAAGAAGCAACCGCGGATATGGCGAGAAGAGGGCTCCCGGTAACGGTGTTTAAACCTGCAGCAGACCCGAGCGAAAGAATCAAGGCTCAAACGTGGTCCACACAGAGACCCTCAAAATCCAAGGGCCAGCAGCGGGAAACCCAGTGTCAGAGCTACAAGGAAAAACTGGCCGTTTACAGGAGGGAATAACGATTTTTTTTTAGTCAATCTGCACATCCAACCCCCCTCCTACAAGGAAACAAACATTAAAGGAGATGCAGAATCAGCATGTGGTAAAACATTTCATGGAACAGTCATAATATTAGAAACAAATAAGTCTTTAAAAAAACAAAAAAAACAAAAACTTGTTAAAATAGAAATGTGACAATGATACACATGTTCTCCCCACACTAACAAATACTGTATTGACGTGAATGTTTGCTGTGATGGTGGTGGGAGGGTGCACACAATTTCATAGGGTATAGGCATAGAAAAAAAAATCATTACAAGTTCGGATTGGGATCTGAAATTCACGTTAAAAACATGGGACAACTTACAGGGGTAAGAGAGGGCCCTCAACACGTAACAGAGTTTGAGGAATTTCCCTCAGAGCCTACACTCCATCAAGGCTCTTCCAGGGTCTCTAAAAAGACCTCAGCTCAGGAAGTTCTTTTGTCAGTTTTTTGTTTTAAAGTTTTATACACTATGTTCTTAATGTTTTTTATGTTCTTAATGTTCTTTCAATTTCTGAGTAGCATAAAAGAGGGCCACCACACTGTTATGCTAAATAAGACAATACAATGGAGAAACAGGGTGTAACCAAAATAATCTCATATAATGTAAAAGGGATCCTGAATCCAGTTAAAAGATCCAAGATTCTAGGCAAAATGAAAAAAGACAAAGCAGGAATAATATTTTTACAAAAAACCCACCTAACAGACGTGGAGCACACTAAACTCAATAGACAAGGGTTTAAAATGATCTCTTCATCTTCATATAAGTCAGGGAGGAGGAGGGGGGTAGCGACATTGATCTCAACCAAAATTACATTTGAAAAAAAAATCAGAACACAAAGATAAAGAAGGGAGATACAGTTTGGTACTTGGGCGGCTAGATGGAGAAGATATCACCCTGCGATGTATGTATGTATATGCACCTCCAGGGGCTAACTGGAAATTTTATAAAAATGTATTTGACCTAATGATAACTAAAGCCCAAGGTTTAGTGATATGTGGTGGAGACTTCAATCTAAGACTGAATCCATACTGGGATGCATCAGGTAATTCTCCACATCAAAATAACACTCAAAGTAGGAAAACTTGGATGCTACTAAAAGAAATGGGAATCTGTGATGTGTGGAGGGAATTCAACACCAGTGTAAAAGATTATACATTTTACTCAGCGCCACATTCATCATACTCAAGGATTGACTATTTTTTTATGTTTAATAGAGACATTGGAAGAGTAAAAACATGTAAAATAGGACTGATGGATCTCTCTGACCACAGTCTGATCTATATGGACTTAAATATCCAAAAATACACAAATAATACATTTTCTTGGATGTTAAATTCAAATGTCCTGAAAGGACCACTGAAAGATGAATTGGAATCAGATATTCTCAGATATTTGGAAGAAAATGATAATGGAGAAGTATCCCCTTTAATACTGTGGGACGCATGCAAAGCTGTAATAAGGGGAAAGATTATTGCAAAACTGGCAATCCAAAAGAAACTGAGACAAGAAAAACTAACCACATTAGAGTCAGAACTTAAGAACCTAGAAAAAGAGCACAAAGACAACACTCATTCTAATGACTCGCTCAAAATTAAGGAAATTAAAAAACAAATAAATGAGATCTACACAATAGAAATCCAGAAGAAACTTACATTTCTGAAACAAAAATACTATGAAGCAGACAGCAAATCGGCAAAATTACTAGCCTATAAATTGAGGAAACAACAAACGGAGAGAGCAATCTACAAAATCAGAGACCCAGTATCAAAGGAAATAAAATTCAGAATTCAGGATATTCTTAAAAGCTTCGAGAACTACTACAAGAACTTGTACTCCCTCAAAAAACATAAAAACGCATCCGAAGCATTCCTAAACACATTAAACCTTCCCCAACTTACTGAGTATCAAAATAAAACACTACTGTCAGAAATACAACCTAAAGAATTAGAAAAAGCAATTATGAAACTTAAAGCTAACAAATCCCCAGGAGCAGATGGCTATACAGCAGAGTGGTACAAAACCTTTAAACAACAACTATCTCCTCTCCTCCTGAAAACATTTAACTATGTCCTCCACACAGGGGAAGTCATTGCAGTCATACCTAAACCTGAAAAGGATAAACTAGAATGCTCCAACTACAGACCAATCAGTGTATTAAATCAGGATTATAAGCTTTTTACCACTATCCTTGCCAAAAGGTTAGAAAATATACTGACAGACTTAATTCATTTAGACCAAACAGGTTTTATAAGACAAAGACAGACACAAGACAACATTAGACGCACTTTACACATAATTCATCATATAAAAAAATATAACTTAAATGCAGTCATATTGGGATTAGATGCTGAAAAAGCATTCGATTCGGTTGACTGGTCTTTCCTATATAGAATCTTATCCAGTTTCAATTTTCATAACAACTTCATTAGAACTATCCAGGCATTATATAAAAAACCAACAGCTAAAATAAGGATTAATGGTAATTTATCATCATCTTTTGAGCTGGAAAGAGGATGTCATCAGGGCTGCCCCTTGTCTCCACTGCTCTTTGCAATCTTCATAGAACCTTTGAGCCAAGGATAAGACAGAATCAAAAAATTCAAGGTATTACACTTGGTCAGAAGGATCATAAAATAGCACTCTTTGCTGATGACATTTTAATATACCTGGGGCAGCCGGACACCTCTTTTCCAGAACAAATCTCAGTTTTTTCAGAGTATGGAGATTTATCGGGGTACGAACTAAACATGCATAAAACCCAAGTTTTAACATTCAACTATGACCCAAATCAATATTTACTAAGCAAACTCAAAACTGGGAGATGGAATCTATGAAATATCTGGGGGTCAATATCCCGAAACAACTCAACAAAATTATAACACTAAACTATGATCCACTGGTGGCAAAAATGAAATCTGATCTAGCAAGATGGAATATGATACCATTCTTGGGTACTGCACAAAGAATCGAAGCAGTCAAAATGAATATACTTCCACGTCTTCTATACCTTTTCCAAACAATATGGGTAGAACCTCCCAAAAAAACATGGCAAGAACTGGACAGAAGGATCTTAAGATTCATATGGCAGGGCAAGAGACCTAGAATCAGATATAGAACCCTACAGCTAAACAAAGACAAAGGTGGGCTCGTGCTGCCAAATATCAGGGACTATTTTAAAGCCGCACAAATTAAAACTTTAGTAGAGATATGTAACTCAGTCTACACTGCACAATGGAAGGAGATGGAATGCAAAATAACAAGTGACATCCCCCTACAGGCGATAATAGGGAACAATGCCTTACCTAAACTTTTGAATAACACTAACCTGTGGATAGAGACCCCGCTAAAAATTTGGTTTAAGATAGTTAGAGAGAATCAAACTAAAGACCCCTATTGATTACTGCAATGGATTGCCTATGATCAAGACTTTACTCCTAATAAAACAGACACTAGATTTAAAAAGTGGAAAGAGAACGGACTGATAAAATATTACGATTTTTTTTAAAGGGCAAATTTTAAGAAGATTTGAAGATTTGAAAAAACAAGGTCTAATAAATCAAGACCTTTACAGGTTCTTTCAGCTTAGGCACCACATAAACAATATACTTAAAAAGGAGGATTTGGAAAGGGCCCAGTCAGGTGTTCTGAAGGTCTTCTTAATGGCATATAACGGGATCCCAGGGATCAGATACATCTCTAAAATATACCAAGGTCTTCAAGACTTAAAAGGAGACAACACATCATATATAAAAGAGAGATGGGAAAAAGAGGGGAATTTCACTTTACAACTGGAAATATGGGAAAAGCTAAATAAACAGCAATGGAAAAGTATCTCATCCCTGCAGTGGAGAGAATTTGGATGGAAAATTTGGTAAGATTTTTCAGAACACCTGCACAAAACAAATTTACTCATAAGGGGTTGAATTGTTGGCGCTTGTGTGGTGAAGAGACTGCAAATCATTTTCATGTGTTTTGGTCATGCCCAGTTATCCACCAATATTGGACCAATGTACAGACAATATTGGGGAAAATATTCAAAATAACAGTTCCCTTTTCTTTTGTAACTTTGTATTTGGGTTTACTACCGGATTCACTGGAAAGACGAGGAGAAAAATACTTATTCACTGTTTTAATATTGTCAAGTAAAAAAGCCCTAACTAAAAAATGGATGTTGAAGGACTGTCCTACACCTGAAGATTGGATTAACGTGATCCAAGACATTTACTCAATGGAAAAGTTGACATTCGCACTGAGACAGGACATGGATGGGTTCTTGAACTTTTGGCAACCCTGGATCGCATATGTGTCTTCCATTAGATCTAATCTTTGACAAATACCATTTCAATAATGGCACCGCTCTTTGTTCCAATGCTACTCAGATGCTCTTTTATTGTTATTTATTTATTTATTTATTTTTGCTCTTTTGTTTTTGTTTTTTTTTTGTTCTTTCTTTAATTTCACTTTTTCTTTCACTTAAAAAAAGGGGTGTTGTAATAATTATTCTTCCAATGTTGTCAAATAACAAAAAAAAAGGAACATGTGATGAAAATGTAAACAATGCAATGCTGTAATGACGTGTATACCCTTTACAAAAACTTAAATTAAAAAAAAAATACCTCTGATTAACCCCAAATAAAGTTCAGCTGTTCTAGTAGGCTTTTTCTGACATTTTTGTAGTTACATCTTACAGCACAAGCCATGGTCCACAGAGAGCTTCCAAAGCATCAGAGGGATTGTATTGTTCAAAGGTATCAGTCAGGAGAAGGGTACAAAAGAAAAAAAAAAAAATTGGGGGGGGGGCAGTGGTGGCCTAATGGTTAGGGATGTGGACTGGTGAGTGGAGGATCACGGGTTCGATCCTTGGACTGGCAGGATCAGATCTGGGTGGGACAGATAACATAGCAATGTTTGCCCCACCCTCCTTAACCCCACTGTGCTGCCCTTGAGCAAGGCTCTTAACCCCAACTGCTCCAGTGGAGCTGTTCAGTGGCCACAGGTCAGTCTGTGGTTGCATCCTGGTGCGAATGTGTAACCATGGGAGTGTGAACAGGGCATCCTTGAAAAAGAGAGGTTGCCTCTCAATGGAACTACCCTGTATAAATAAAGGTTAAATAAAAAATTAAATTTTCAAAGCATTAAATATACTGTTAGAAAAATACACGATTCTTTGATTGAAAGATTCAAGAACAAGCTGGAGATTTCTTCAATTTAAAGATGTAACATTTATTTGGAGGTCACATGTAAAGCAAGCAGCGCTGGGTGCAGCATGACGCAGCTCCCTCTGGAGCGTCGCCACACTGACCCCGACTTTCGGGTGCGGCTTACATTAATCTTCTTGGGTTGGACCAACCCCATACAATAGGATGGGCTTGTACGTGACTGTCTGATTGGCCAATTTAACTCTGACGTGAACAGGCCATCCGCTGATCACACCACTGTTTCTAGAATGTGCAATCAACAGTGTACGTGAGTGTTGGATCCGGGTGTGTATCTAATGTGACAGACCTGACTATAAAAAGAGAGAGAGAGAGCTCTGTAGTTCTACCTAATTCCAGTTTAACACAACATATTTGTTCATAAGAATGCAAACAGAATATGTATGGAATATATGTAAAGCATAAAGGGAGATTACGTACAGAATTATTATTTTGGCACTCTAACTTTCCATTAACCCTTTCACTCCCCCCTTTGACATGAATTTATCATGTCAACCATGCATGGTGTGAGAGACGCTAGCGATTAGCAGATGGTAGATAAGGCAGGTCCCTACATTGTGTGTCAACCCAAGAGGCTTGCACCATTGGTTCTGCTACCCTTGCCTCCCCCCTTGTGGACACCCTAGCACGGTGCAGCGATGTCTAAGAGGGCCTTGTCCAGATGAACTGTCAATCCACAACGCCCACGAAACCTTTGTCCACCGGTTGACCCTTGCCAGGGCTCACATCATTCAGCTGCCGTCATCACACGGTTGCGACAGAGGTTTGACCTTCCTCTGTGTCTGCTTCCTGTATCCGCAGCTGTGGAGCACAGTCCCATCTCGTTTACACACACCGGTATCATTCGAAACAACTGTGTGCCCACGCTCTCAGAGGCACACCTCGTCCCATGAGGTCTATAGGACAGTCTGGTGGGTGCAGCAGAGGATAGATAACATCCAGTCCAGCCAGTGGTCAGTGATGCTGTCCCAGGGATGCTACCCCGCTGTTGCTGGACAGAGGTGGAGATGCTGGTGTTGGTAAGGCTCAAGCTCCTGGCTCCACCCCGGATGCTGGAGGTGCGGCAGATGCGCTTGGGTACCAGTCCATTCTTCTTCTAGGGACTGAAGTCGTACAGTCACTCGCCCTACAACCTTTTTCTACGTCGCAGGCACACGTCGTGATGGTCTGGTGCCCTCCGGCATGCATCTTCCCTGTGCCCTACACCTTTGCTCGAGTGCCGATAAAAAGGGCTCGGCTGGGGCAGGACCAATAATGGCCTGAGGGGTTGCCATCACAATGGCTGGAGCCTGTACCATTTTATCCTTATTCACTACATCTGTGGTTGACTATGTGCGGTTGTAAGTTATCTCCCATTAGCCTTGAGTGTGTGACTGTTGACCATATGAAATCTGCAAGCAGTGGTTGTGTTGTGATGAGTGTGTTGGGTGATGGGTCCTATATAGCCTGTTTTCCACTAGCCCAGCACACCTCGGTACGGCTCGATTCACTTCAGTACGGCTCGGAATGCTTCTGTCTCCATTAGCACGGCGTTGTGCTTGTGCTGTGATGGTTTGTGTTAGGAGGTTTTAGAAGCGGGGCAGCGGCAGATTCTCAGCGAGGCGGGGCCACACTCCCGTGACGTTACGCACCCGACTGAGTCCTTATTTACACGAGACAAAAAATGGAGGATCCAAGGATTATTGCCTTGCTCGCTCTGTGGTTTTATCTCACAATTAATTTTATCTCATAATTAAGCTGCAACAACACAAGTCACTTTTGTTTTGAATTAACTGCCAAATGACCTAGAAATAATGAGCTGAAACTTGTTTTTATTCGTATTAAATAATGAGACGGTGGCACACTGTCCAACACCAAATTGTATTATTTTTTACATCCTAGGGCATTTTGGATGTACTGAATTTAAAAAATTCATGTTTTTCACCTTCAGGTCAACGTTTGGAACAACAGTATTATTATTTTCCGTTTAGATGATGCTACACTCCTTCTAAAGTATTGTAAATCTCTGAATTTGGAATGCCGATAGAACATTCAATTTACATATACTTGTACCTACTTTGACTTGGTGCTAATTTTTTATGATATTTCAATAAAAAGAACAGAAAGCTTTCAAAAAGATTTCTTTTTTGGTCTAGTTAAAAATTACATTACCTTTACAATGGTTGACCCCTGACAGGAAGATCAGCAACATTTTGATCAGACTAGGCAATGGAATTTCTATGTAATTATACTGTTTTATAATTCAGTGTTATAACAGACAAACCACACTTTCCAAAACAATTCCATTTTATTACATACAAAATATTAAAAGAAAAAAAAAACTTTGCAACACAACATGAAGGTTAATCGACATTTTATACACGCCGACCACTGAGTTCCTCTACACCAGCTGCCCAAACTGGGTCACGAAGACTCGGTTGGATGAAGCCGTCTCTGCCAGCTGTGGGTCAGGAAGGCTCGGTTGAATTAATCCGGACGGGCTGTCGTGGCGGACGCGTGGGATGATTCTACAAGGAAAATGCACACAATAAAATACAGCACGAAAGTGCAATATATACAGAAAAGACAATAGTTTTTAACAAGAATACATAAGCTTATTTCAGCGTATTGTTCACATGAATAATTAAAATAAAAGCTTTAGTCCGCAGTGTGCTGCAATAAAGCAGCAATCCATCCACAAATGAACAGCTTTTTTATTGCATAAATAAACTGAGCGTCTTACCGAATATATTTGCGAAAAAACGCACAATAAAAAAAAAATTAAAACTCACCGTTAAAGGACTCCGATGTCAAGACCTCCCGGTATATTTTTTCATTCCGGGCGGCTCCGTCTAACTCGCGCTGGATACGTTCGTCTGACGATGCAGTGAGCAGACACTGCACCTCCTTATTGGTCCATGGAACACCCTTATTACGCGAAGCCATTTTTGATAGAGAATAAATGAAAATAGCACAGCAATACACTGAAAAGAAACCGCCAACAGTGGTTGCGTGCTGAGTAAAGGCGGTCGTGAAGATTCTTTTTTTTTTTTTTTTTTTTTTAAACTTTATTGAGAAGGTCGTGAAGATTTGGTAGATGAGGAGGAGGAGAGGGGCGGTTACAACCTAACCAATCAGCGCCGGTTACGACCTGACCAATCAGCGGCGACCAGTCTGTTAACGTCACAACACGGCACAACTCAGCACTGCTGTACCCTGCCCTGGAGCGGGGCTGAGAATCGCGGCTGTTAAGCCGTGTTGGGGCTTGTGGAAAAGCGTACAAAGCGTGCTGAGCCGTCCCGTGTCGCGCTAAAGCGTGCTAGTGGAAAAGGCCCTTATGTTCAGCAGTGGGTAGGCAGTAGATAACATTGTTCAACGTTAGGAGACATCCTTATCCATGCATTGTTGTATTCAGGCATTCAGAGTTCTAACCTTCACAATTATCCTGGCTACCTAATTGTAATTAGCATGATGGGAATAACTAACACAGGAATACTATAAGTCTCACACCCCTACCTATGTGTGGTGAGCTATGTATGATTTATGTATTATGGCAGAATGGTCCTCCTCGTCATCATCCTCTGTCTTGGGGTCCTCAGCTTTTCCTCTGGACTCAGCAATTGGTTTCTATGAGGAGGTATGAGATGTGCAAGATTTGCTGATGACTACCACTGTGGAAAATTGCATTTGTTAACACCTTTCTGGGCTTCTGAATATATGGCCTATAGTGTCGTACTCTGCTCCTTTTATTAGATCTACGTACATCTGGTTATCCTTTTACCACAATTCAAAGACATGCATGTTAGGTTAACTGGTTGTTCTAAATTGTCCCTAGATATCTGTGTCCTATTGGCCCTTAGAATAGAGAGTTAGTACTAATGAAGTGCTTTGAGTGGTCTTTGAGAGTAGAAAAGCGCTATATAAGTACAGGTCCTTATCCCTTATTCCATAACCAATTTGGAATTTGCTTCAAATTTTCCTCATCCCCTCGTTTGTTAGCGTTATGATTGGTCATATAGGAGATTTCTGGGTATCAATGTGTACCGCCTTTTGTGCTGTGGTTACCCAGTTAAGAGACAATGCTTATGGTTTTAATTTGGGAGAATATTCTATGTTAAGGTCAGGTATTGGTTTTCCATGGATGGCTGTATTCCACAGTAGAGGTGTCAAAATGTCCAACATTTTCCAATCCATGTGTTTGGGTCTAACCAGCGGGATGTGTGGAACCCCCATAGGTTGAAACGTCTCTTATCCTCTTCAGTTAGGACAATGGATGCTTCCACACATTTCCTTGTTTACCAGTCCAAATTTTATGACCAATATGGAGGATGGATTTGCAAATAATGGTTGTTCATAATTTGGATCAGATCCGTTCAATTGCCTGTAGTACATGGGGTACAATGCTACTTTTACAGATGGTGATAGGTGTTCTACTGGTAGCTTGCCATTTGCAGAATTTGATCGTTACTTTTCTGACCTTGAAAAGTCCTGTATGTCATTACCCGGAGTTCCTACTTTACATGCAATAATTTAATTTTTGCTAATTTTCTGTATATGTGTAGAAGTGAGTCCACTTATCTGTTCTAGTCTTAAGCATGCAGTCCAGTTTTTCCGTGGTGGGTGTGGGCGCCTCCCTCCCGCAAGCAGTGGCCTGGACATCACTCAGTTTCCATTGTGGGGCGTGTTCCCTCCTCCTCCTTGCTGTCCTCCCCCTCCTTCTTCTGGCCTCCTTTTATAAGAGAAACAGATTCATGGGGAGCCTCAGGCTCCCCTTGTGTCAGCCATTCCATAAATAAGTATGTGTTTTTCCTTCAAATTTTATTTTCCCTTCTTATTTAGATTTTCAACCTTGAGTCAAGAAAGGAACTGATTCAAAGTCTTTATTTAATCTTTGCTAATTAATCATCATCATCATCATCATCATAGCAGTCTGTCGTGGGCGACAATGACTGTTTCATTTAGGTCTGATCAGATTCCTTCACACAGCTCTGTCCTTAGCCTTCCGCTGCCAGGAACTCCTGTCTATATCCAACTTCTTCAAGTTTCTTTTTACAGTGTCTTTAAATCTGAGCCTTGGTCTACCCTGATTGCGTTTGCCCTTGCATTACTGTGAGTAGAGTAACTGCCGAGGGAGACGCTGGTGGTCCAGCCTCTCAACATGTCCAAGCCATCTCAGGTTCATCTGTATTAGCATATACAAGATGGAATAATAAGATTAACTCTCCACAATGCCAACAGGTATTATTTGTACTACTGTCACTGAATGCTGTGTGGATTTTTGTGTTGTACTGGCATACACCTCCATGCTGCTACTCATTTTTGCCACTCAGCGTCTGTCTTCCAGGAGTTCTGTTTGGTGACATCCTATGCATACCCTCTATTGGGGAGGAACATAACTGGGGTGTTAGACTGACTTAAAATAACTGAGTATACAGTAAAGCTATAATCATTGCGGTGAGTGTTTGCTCATTACTTAATGTTAATATTCACTATTAAGAGAAATGCACTGAAAGTTGGATACCTAATGCCTCATTTCCGCTTTAAGTACTTGGAAACATTTAAGATGGCTGCCTGTGTTTGTGCATTCTTTCTGACACTCTTCAGGATTAAGCAAAATTTAATTTATTTATTGCTGGTTTTTTGTTTGTTTGGTTTTTAAAGCTACAGTTGCAAATCTTACACGGATCTTTATTTTTCTTTGGTTACACATACTCTGCCTTCATTTCTTTTTCCATTTCCATCTCAAAGCCAAAAATATTTTCTACACTTGCTAAATCCACCTTTCTTCTCTCTTCACCTACATACTTTTTTCATCAGAAACACTCACTCGATTTTTACCATCCACTATCCATCTGTGTACAAGACTTCACCTTTCCCTGGACTAACTGATGAAGCTGCACATCTCACATCTATAATCTCTTTCAGTATTAAAGACTTCCTTTCATTCATCTTGTCTCGGTTCTCTTCAGCCTTCATCAACATTCTGTTACCACCTGCTTGTCTTCTTCATGATTCACTGTCCCGTCGTTCATACTACTGACTCTACTGTCCACAGCTAATGCTCCATGCAAGATCCTACACATAAAAGTGATCAGTTTCATTCTGAAAAGTCAGCTTTATAATAAACCAATGTGGCTCATTTCAAAATTCTGTCTTGTGATAAAACTCGTCATCTCTTGATCTCTACCCTGGCGTTGGATGCTTTCTCCTTACTGACCTTTCGATTTGTTTTGGTATTAAAATAATGCCTCTGGGTTTGAACATCTGCCTTTCGAGGAATGTATAAAAATAAGACATCTGCTGATTGCTCTGAAAACTAACGTATAACAGAGTCATCTGTATCTTGATGTGGTGGAGTTTGTTTTTTTTTTGTCTTCAAAACAGGTCTAAAAATATTTAAATATTAAGGAAAAAGTAAACAAGACTTAATGCACCAGCTCTCTCTTCAAGAATCAACAAACATGTGACACGCGGACCATCAGTGTGTGAACCCCTGGTTTGTTTATCAAGCTACACTAGTTGTCTTGTGTGTCTTAGAGCTACAGATCTATGTGCACAGAACATTAAAGCCTTGTTTATGCTCCACCTTCGCTCTGTGCATGCGTCTATGATGCTTGTACCCTTTGGATAAGGTCGGTGCGCACACAGCTATATGTATGTATATGCTTCATTTTTTTTTAAGTCTACTCAGCCGTGTTTGCTGCTTTTACCTGAAATTATCTTCTTTTTTCTCTAGTCTACTCTAGTCATGTTTGTTTTAATTCATCTTCTTCTATAACGCTTTTTTACTCATCTCTGGATGATCAAAAACCATCACCCTTGTTATGCTGCCATCCCCCATCCCCATACAAAGTGTAAGGAACTGTGTAAAGAATGAGTGTAAAGGATAGAATATGTCAGTCAGAGTATAGTTGCGAATGTACAATATTGAAGATTTGGGAAAACTTGCAAATTTTAAAAAACTATTTCAGCTCACTTTTTGTCATAATTGTGACCTTTTTCCACCCGAATTTGTGACTTTCATGCAAACTTGCACCTTCCTCATAAATTCAAACATTTTCCTTGTAACTTTGCAACCTCATTTTTCTCCTAACAAATTTTGGATTTTTTTCTTTGTAAATTTGCAATTTTTTTCAGAAACTTGTGACATTTTGTAATATTTGGCAAATTTCCTCAAATGTGCAATTTTCTCTGAAACTTGCAACCTTTTCGCATAAACTTTCAACCTTTGTCTTAAGTTGTGATTGTAAATTAGCATTTTTATCATATTTTGCACCTCCATCTCACAAATTTGCATTTGATTGACATTTACATGTTCATACCTTATGTCAAGTTAAAAAAAACTGGCTACTGCAAATCTCTTACTTTAACAATGTGATTAGATTTCAACAAATTTGTAAAGCATAAGCAATACTTTTCACTAGCTTTTCTTGAACTCTTGGCTGCACTGTCCTCACATGTTTGGTTAATTGGGTGTTCCAAATTGTCCCCAGACCTCTTTCTCCTGTAGGCCCTTAGAATAGAGGGCTAGCACCAGTGGTGGTCTTTGAGACCAAAAAAGCACTAATAAGTTTTGTTCATATCCATAAAGTTTTGGGAAATGTGCAAAAAATACAGATAAGAGGGTCTGAGAATCTCCAAATATATATTGACCCTTGAGTATAAAGGAGCCCTAAACTTGCATCCTTCCTCTTGGCCAGCAGGTGGCTAGTTTTCTTGCAGTAAAAGGTCAGACTGCCTGATATTCTGTGGAAAAATTACCTTTCAAGCGTCAAGAATTTTCCAGATTTTGGTCTTAATTGGAAGCCTTATTCATTCATATTTATACACTCTTTATGTATCTACTCAATAGTTTGCATACATGGTATCATTTTAGATGAGAAAGCACACTGACCTCTCAGCTATAAGGCTGAGAACATTGTGATCAGTTATCTTAGTTTTACTGTTAGATTCACTCCCTGCTTGTTAAAGAGGATGCCAACTCACAAAATGCCTAACTTCAGACTTCAAGACAGTAAACCTTAAATGACTTAGTAACTTTTCTATCCCTGCCTGTCCCACTGTCCCCCTTTTGAAACAGAACGGCATTAATATCAAAGCCGTTCTTTTTCACGTTCTTTTTCAACATCCCATAGGGGAGGATACCCATTGTGTTGCTAATTGGGGGACCCTCCTGGGTGCCCTTATGGGTGTTTGAGCCCAGTGGCCAAATTGCTGACATAGGAAGTATTAGTCCCATCGGGGCCTCTGACTCTATTATAAAAACTCTGACCTCCTGTGGCCCTGCAGCCGACTCTGATAGGGCAGATTAGGTGGGGTGTCTGGGTAAGGAACAGACACCCCACCTGCGGGGCAGGCCGCTGTTCCTGCCCCGCAGGAACAGCGGCCGCGGGCTATTTGAAGGACACAAGTAATTGGAAACTCTTGTGTCTGTGTGATCTCTCTATCGAAGATGTTGAAGATTTATACCTCTTCGTAGCAATGGTCATCGGAATTCTACTGATTGGATCTGGGATTGTTCTGGTGTACCGTAAATTGATGAAGATGGACGGAGCCTATCAAAATGCTGACCCGGCGAGGCTTAACCATCAAATTGACCAATTGGGCAGGACTCTGACAGCGGCTAATGGAGAACTGTCTAGGAAAATGGATTACATCATGACCATGCTGAGAGCCGTCCATGATGATTTCAACGTCCAGCAATGAAGGATTTAAGTAATGAATCTGTAAGAGAATATAAATTTTTTTTTTCTCTGAAGTCAGTACTATTCGACTCATTCGATCTGCCCTTACAATCACAGTCCTCCAGATTATCTGCAGTTTTTGTTTTCATAACATGTGAGCAGCATTGACTCTCATGGACAGCCAGCTGTCTGGCAAACTTTACCATCTGCTGTGCAAGGACACAAGCCTTTGCCAGACGGTAGACATAACATCTCCTGCTGAAGAGACTTTGTTGTTCTTAACTGATATAAACACCCTCACTCAACACCACACTCACACTGACTCACTATACTGATGAGAAGATTATTCATTCACTGCTCTCTTTGCGTCCTTGTATAGATTCTCTGGTCTGCTACTTGTGCACTGAGAGCTTTTTTTCTTGTAATCATAATATTGATCATTTATGACCGGTATTCTGACAAACAATGCTTTTTTTCTCTCTCCTATTGTGTTTATCCTTTTCCTCCCTCATGCTTCCTGTTCCCCGTCTGCTGACAGGCGCGTCACTGACGCTGCCGTGTCACTGAAAATGTCAACTGTGTCGTTTTCAGTGTCAAGTCAAATCCCTCGTATGTTTATCAGTTGTTTACTGTGAATGTACTTGGCAATAAATCTTTTCTGAGTTCTGAGTTCTGAGTTCTGAGTTCTAAGGTCCATATTGTTGTGATGTGGGGTCCTGGGGGTGCATAGATAGAGTTTGGTGGGGCATGGGTACAGCTTTTTCTAAAAATACTTCAGTTTTCTCATTATCTCCTGGCTCTCCCAGGGCCGGAACTGTTTGTAACAGTCCATTTTCAATCACTACCAGGGGGTCCATTATCGTGGGAGTTGAGTGGGTAGATTCAATCGGCACCGGTGCCAAGGCAGTAGGTTGATGAATGTGACTTTTGGCACCGCTCTGATAGGGCTTTTAGTGAAATCACATCTCAGTTATATTGAGATGTGACTCTCGCAGTAGTTTTAGGCGCCAGTTATGTAATCCTCAATCCTCATGAACACGTGCTGGGTACAGCTAATTCACAAATACTGTTTATGACTTAGAGAATATGTGAGTAGTTTGCTGAATCTGGAATGGCTTGGTGGCACCAACACAGCTTCCTGGCTAAATATATATACGGCTTAGGCAGATACTTAAATGTTCATGAATGAGATTCAACATTTGAGACTATGTCCTAAGGTAAATGGAAAGCAACAATATAATTTTACTGTACTTACAAGTGCTCAATCGCTCCTCTATGTCCCTTTGTTTTGCCTTCTTTGACTTACTGCGGAGGGAGGAGGGGGTCGCTAGGCGATGGCGTGGAGGGGGAGGCCTGAACAGTTGGTGGGTTCCACACGGTCGCTGGGGGAGGGGGTGTCCACAGCCACCACATCGTCTCAGATTTAATAGAGAAAGAGACAAACTGTTAAACAGCGTATTTTTGTCATTTTCCATTTTATCGCATTTATTGATTATTTTACGTTTGTTCTCACCATTGCAGCATAAGTCCCTTACTCTTATGTTTTTTCTTTCCTTCCTCCAATTGTTTCTCCATAGTTTCTCTTGTGTCCTGCACAAAACTTTAACAATTCATCAGCTTTCAGTTTTCTCAAAAAACAAATTTCCCTTTCAAATCAAATCAAATCAAATCAAATCAAATCAAATCAACCTTTATTGTCATATTGCTGTACATACAACTGTAGTGCAGGCAAGATGAAATTGCGTTTCTCTCGGCATCCATATAAGTAAAAGAACAGGATTTAAGACACACTCACACATATCTTCACCCCCCCACCCCACCACATCCATTCACACATCCCTGAGACATACTTGGGAAAAACTAACTATAATATACAAATAATGTACATAATGTCTGTAGGTGCGGTAGTGTATATTAGAGATTCTGGATCAGCTGTTCAGCATCCTAACAGCTTGTGGAAGAAAGCTGTTGATCAGTCTGGTGGTTCTGCCTCTGATGCTTCGGAATCATTTGCCAGATGGCAGAAGTTCAAAGTGTTTATGCAGAGGGTGAGAACGGTCCTTGGCAATGTTCAGCGCCCTGCTCCTACAACGGTTCTGAAAAAGTTCTTGGACAGAGGGGAAGGAGACTCCAATTACCCTCTCAGCTCCCTTAACTATCCTCTGCAGGGCTTTTTTGTCTGACATACTGCGGCTGGAGTACCATGTAGCAATGCAGTACGTCAGAACGCTCTCCACCACACCTCTGTAGAAGGTCCTGAGGATGCAGATGGGGAGAGAGGCCTGTTTGAGTTTCCTCAAGAAGTGCAGTCTCTGCTGGGCCCGCTTCCTGATCCCCAAGGAATTCTTGCTCCAGGTCAAGTCCTGCGAAATTTGCACTCCGAGGAACTTGATGTTCTCCACTCTCTCCACTAAATGGCCGCCGATGCTGAGGGGGACGTGTTCAGGCTGTGACCGCCGGAAGTTGATAATCATCTCCTTCGTTTTGTCCACGTTGAGCACCAGATTGTTCTCCCTGCACCAGCCCTCCAGGTCTCTCACTTCTTCCCTGTACATTGATTCCTCATCCCTCTGAATAAGTCCCACCACTGTGGTGTCATCTGCAAACTTAATAATCTGGTTCCCCTCGTGCCTGGATACACAGTCATGTGTTAGAAGTGTAAACAACAGTGGACTGAGTACGCAGCCTTGAGGGGATCCGGTGCTCAGCGTGACAGAGTTGGAGATGTTGTTTCCAACCTGGACAGACTGAGGTCTCTCAGTCAGGAAATCCAGGATCCAGAGACATGTGGCAGTGTTCAGACCAAGAAGGAGTAATTTCTCCATCAGTCTCTGGGGAATAATGGTGTTGAATGCTGAACTGAAATCAATGTACAGGAGTCTGGCGTAGGTGTCTTTCTGATTGAGATTGAGAGATTGAGATTCAACTTTATTGTCATTACACATGTATGAATACAAGGTAACGAAACGTGACTTGGCATTTAGGCACGCTCTGCAGAGCGCATCCAAGGCCGGGGCAGCCGCTAGGCGCCAGTCATATCCATGATCCAGGTGGGTGATGACAGAGTGCAGGGTGGTGACTATAGCATCCTCTGTGGAGCGGTTTGAACGATATGCAAACTGGATCGGGTCGTGTGATGCAGGGAGGCAGGCTGTAATGTGTGGTTTGACAAGCCGTTCGAAACACTTCATCACAATTGGTGTCAGTGCAACAGGACGATAGTCATTCAGACAGGACACAACTGGTTTCTTTGCCACCGGTACTACGATAGAGGTCTTGAAGCATCTGGGAACGATGGCCTGACTCAGGGAGATGTTATAAATGTCAGTCAGTGCCTCTGCCAACTCGCTCGCGCAGTCTCGGAGCACACGTCCCGGGATGTTGTCCGGACCTGCAGCTTTACGTGGGTTGACTCTGGTTAGGGTCCTCCATGTGTCCGCTGTGTTGATGGTAAAAGCTGGTCCGACCGATAGTGGGGATGGGCCAGCCCTCCCTCTGACTGTCGAGTTTGATGCTTCAAAACATGAAAAGAAGTCGTTGAGCCTGTCTGGAAGCGAAGCGTCGTCATCATCGACCCCCTGCCTAGACTTATAGCCCATCAGTGTCCGAACTCTCTACCACATCTGCTTGGTGTTCCTATTGTCACAGAGGTGTTCCTGGATTTTCTCCGCATAGGCGCGTTTCGCCGTCTTAATTTCCTTTGAGAGCGCAGACCTGGCTGAGCAATCCTGTCCTTCGCTCTGAAGGCTGCATCTCTGGCTGAAAGCAGCGAGCGCACCTCTGCGGTCATCCAGGGCTTGTGGTTTCCCCGCATAGTGATGGTCTTCACTGTAGTGACATCCTCTGTGCACTTCACGATGTAGCTGGTGACCGTTTCAGCATACTCCTCCACATCTGTCTTGTCTTCCTGGGAGGCTGCTATTTTGAAAACCTCCCAGTCTGTGTGCAGAAAACAGTCTTTCAGTGCAGAGGTTGCACTCTCTGGCCAAATCCTGATTTGTTTCACTACTTGCCTGCTGCGCTTCAATAAGGTGTAGGCAGGCACCAGCATCACAGATATGTGGTCAGAAAGGCCGAAGTGGGGGCGGGGTATAGCCTTATATGCATCTGCATTTGTGTACACTAAGTCCAACATATTCTCTCCTCTGGTCTTAAAGTCTACACATTGTTTACACTTGGGGAGCACAGTCTTTAAGCTGGTGTGATTAAAATCCCCCGCAACCACCACAAAACTGTCCGGATATGAAGTTTGGATTTCACTAATAGCATCGTGCAGTTCCCCGAGTGCCTTCTTAGCATTAGCGTTAGCGTTAGCGCTCGGCACTAAGTAAACAGCCGCTACAAACATGTTGCTGAATTCCCTCGGCAGATAATATGGCCGACAATTTACAATAAGGAACTCCGCCAACGGAGAGCAGTGTTTAGATACTAATGTGGCGTTAACACACCAGTTCTTGTTAACATAGATGCATAGCCCCCCCCCCCCCATGGCTCTTACCGGAGCTCGCTATTTCTCTGTCAGCTCGGAACACTGTCGTATCTTCTATTTGAATGGCCTCATCAGGGATGTTGTCGTGGAACCATGTCTCTGTGAATGCAAGCACACAGCAGTCCCTCCACTCTCTCCGGGTTTCTCTCAGCAGACACAGCTCGTCCAGCTTGTTGTCAAGGGAGCGGACGTTAGAGAGAAGGAGCGACGGTACTGCTGGTCTGGAGGGGTTAGCCTTTAGCCTAGCATGTATTCCGGCCCTTTTTCCACACTTTTGCTTGCATTCCCTCCGTCTGCGCTTCCTCCTCTCCCGGGTAGCTTCCAGCGGGGACTCCGTCAGAATTCCATGCTGACGTAGAATGTCCAAGTCACAACCGATCGTCGCGATTCTTGCAGCGTGCAGTACCTTGATGTTTAATAAGGTCTCACGATTGTAAGTTTTACAGAATGTATGTCTAGGATGATTAAAACACTCAAAACTCTCACACTCGCTGATGCCGAGAGGGGCCGCTGCGTCCATGCGCACCGCCATCGTCAATTTCCATTTTCTGCCCACTCTCACTTCCACAAGGTTCATTTCCACAACAAAAAACTCCTATTTATTTATTTTTATTCATTTATTTTTGTATTCAAGCCTATTGGAGCCTATTGTTCACAAACCATGACTTTTTTTTTTTAAGAAAAGGGAGCACTGCCTCCCTCTTCAGCTGTAAACATGCTAGACTAACCTTACAACTTTAATTTAGTGCTTCATTTTAATACTGTTACCTCAAATAATCTCCTCTCAGTAACTGTTTTAACAATCTCACCTCCACGCAGGAGTGGGGGCGAATTACCTCCCTCCTTTGTGGAAAAACACCCACCCACCTTTGTTCTACCAGAATAGCGCCATTAATTAAATCATACTGTGGGACAAGTTTAGTAGCTATTTCCAACCCCTGGTATTTCTAAAACCACATATTTATCCCCTAAAGACACAAAATTTAACAGAGATCAGCTTGCACAATGTGGAGAATATGCTGCAGATTTGCATGTACTCGTTTTCTTATAGCTTAATTTTTATGTAGAGGGTACTTTCATCGAGACCTCGTCAGGTCATCGATACAAGAGGTATCATATCATGAAGTTCAGTCTTATACTGAGTTTAACAAGCTATCTATTATTTTTATACTTATGAATAGACACTCACTAATGTTGGTAAAAAAAGATTCTTATGCTATCCTGTATGTTTTTATTTTTATACTTATGAACAGACACTCACCAATGTTGGTAAAAAAAGATTCTTGTGGCTGCTTGCTACATTACTCACTCATGATTAAGTTTGAGATTCTTATAATGTATTAGAGTACCTTATTTATGCTCACTATTGATGAAAAAAGATTCTTGCATTGCAAATCTTCCTTATTCATAAAAAAAAGCGGCTATTTGATCCTAGGACATTTCTTCACTCTCCCTCGTGCAAGACCACGTGGTTCATGCTTTACATGTGACCGAAGGTTTCCATCACACAAACAATTTAAAATTTGGAGGTCAGATATGCCCCTTAATCAGACAACTGTAAATTTAGTATGGCCAAAGTGTAGAAATTCGTGTAAAAAAGGTTTTCTGCTTACCTTTTTTGTTCAGGCGCCACAACAGCCGCCACAACAGCCGTCTGAATAGGGTCCTTCCGATGTGTTCAGGCTCGCCTTGGAATAGTTCAATCAGGGTCACTGGCACCAGTTGTTAGAAAAATACTCGATTCTTTGATTGAAAGATGCAAGAACAAGCCGGAGATTTCTTCAATTTAAAGATGTAACATTTATTTGGAGGTCACATGTAAAGCAAGCAGCGCTGGGTGCAGCGTGACGCAGCTCCCTCTGGAGCATCACCACACTGACCACGACTTCCGGGTGTGGCTTAAATTAATCTTCTCGGGTTGGCGGGTTGGACCAACCCCGTACAATAGGATGGACTTGTACGTGACTGTCTGATTGGCCAATTTAACTCTGACGTGAACAGGCCATCCGCTAATCACGCTGCTGTTTCTAGAATGTGCAATCAACAGTGTACTTGAGTGATGGATCCGGGTGTGTATCTAATGTGATAGACCTGACTATAAAGAGAGAGAGAGAGAGAGAGAGAGAGCTCTATAGCTCTGCCTAATTTCAGTTTAACACAACATATTTGTTCATAATAATGCAAACAGAATATGTATGGAATATGTGTAGAGCATAGAGGGACATTACCTACAGAATTATTATTTTGGCACTCTAACTTTCCATTAACCCTTTCACTATACCATGGAACACAGTGAAGACAGACATCAAGTGGCGAAAACATGGCACAACAATGACATGACCAAGAACTGGACATCCCTCCAAAATTGATGAAAAGACGACAAGAAAAATAGTCAGGGAGGCTGCCAAGAGGCTGACAGCAACATTGAAGGGGCTGCAGGAATTTCTGGAAAGTACTGGCTGTTTAGTATATGTGACAACAATCTCCCGTCTTCTTCATATGTCTGGGCTATGGGTAGGGTGGCAAGACGGAAGCCTTATCCTACGAAGAAAAACATCCAAGCCTGGCTACATTTTGCAAAAACACATGTGAAATCTCCCAAACGCATGTGGGAAAATGTGTTATGGTCCGATGAAACCAAGGTTGAACTTTTTGGCCATAATTCCAAAAGGTATATTTGGGGAAAACACAACACCAAATGAACACCATACCTACAGTGAAGCATGGTGGTGGCAGCATCATGCTTTGGGGCTGTTTTTCTTCAGCTGGAACTGGGGCCTTAGTCAAGCTGGATTATTTGAATTAATTAATTATGAACAGTTCCAAATACCAGTCAGTGTTGGCACAAAACCTTCAGACTTCTGCTAGAAAGCTGAAGATGAAGAGGAACTTCATCTTTCAGCACAACAATGATCCAAAGAACACATCCAAATCAACAAAAGAATGGCTTCACCAGAAGAAGATTAAGGTTTAGGAATGGCCCAGCCAGAGTCCAGCCCTGAATCCGATCGAACATCTGTGTTACACTTTCTGTTGACTGGAACTGTTTTTAAAACTGTTTTCCACAGATTGAAATTTACAAATTTCACATATTTATTCAACCCTCCTACTTGTTATATTGTTGCTTCAGCGTGATTACTTTGGTTAAAAACGTTCATTCGTTTTTGAAAAAAAAAAATGAAACAAGTATTTGGTAACAGAAAAAATGTTGAGCTGCACAGAGACATTTTACACCGCATGTGGGACCCTCGATTTATTTGAATCAATGTTATCCTCAAAAAAATGAAAACCGAGTCACGAGGCGTTTGCAGAAATTCAACACCGACAAGATCCACCCTATAGGATGTAAGTACCATGTTGCGGCGTAATAAAAACACAAGGCCTAGGGAACAACTAAACTCTCAACTATTTCTTCATTTTTGAATCATTTGGACCAAAAAAAGAAGTAATCCACACTTCAGTAAATGGAACAGATTTATTTTGTTCTTACAATCACGGTAAAAGGTTAGACAAAAACAAAAAAAACTCCAATATTGTAAAATACATTTTTTTTTACACACATGTGCATTCTCCATGCATTTGAGTAAATAAAAAAACACTACCTAAATTCAAATTATACAGCGATACACATTGCGATGATTTCATCCCTGCGGTCAATAGGTTGCGGAACAAAGATAGTTCAAGTAAAAGCATGCAGATCGGTCTCTGGAGCGCCGGAATGAAGCACCTGTTCCGCAGTCTTTTTGTGATCTCTTCAAAGTGACTCAGAAAGAAATACTCTGACTCCACCGGGTAATCGTGGTGGTTTTGATCCAAGTGGTTGATCCGACAACTGTTGCATATTTCTTCTCCCTATTCGCCGATGGCAACGTCCAGAAATTTGATCAACCCAAATGTTACTATATCCAGAAACATGGGAGGTAGACGATCCGCTGTGTATATTGGGTCACCTTCCTCAAAAACCACGTCAAGGCCTGTAGAGGGAGAACTGTGTGGAGGGTCAGCGGCATATTCTTCAGCATCCGTAGAATGGATCCGCTCCGTTGCAGAAGGGAGGGTGGGTGAAGACGGTTGAGGACGACCCTCGGTATCCGGGGAGCGTGTTTGTGAAGGCGGGTGGTCATCCTCGCTCGATATTTTCAGAGACGATAACTCTTCCCAAGGGCCTGGTTCAAAACACCCTTGGAGAGTCACGCGTGGGTTTGCCTCCATTTTGGTTTGGGGTTAGATGGGGTGGTCGGCGCTCTTCTTTTAAACTCATTAGGAGGGGCAGGGGCTAGGTGCGGGAGGTTGTGGGAGTGGCATCATCTGGAAAAGCCAGGGTTTTTTTCACCATGACCATGTCTCTCGCGGTACGGCTGGAAATGAAAAGGGCCTTGAGCTTTTCGCCTTTCTCGTCAACCATTTTGACCCACATCGTTGTAGGTAAGCGTAATGCCGTCTGGAACACACCGCATTCGGAATTGAAATACTGCAGGATGAATTCGTCCCCGGATGGGGCGTCACCCGTCAACACGTGACGCGTGGCTCGGAAGTACCACCTGCTGGACGGGGATGCCTTCGTCTCCCAGACACTACTAGCCAACACTCTTCTGGTAACGAATACCGTTAGCTGCTCTCCTTTGATACGTGCAGGCGTCTGTGTCTGTTGGTTTTTTGTAGCAGGTTCGTCTTCCACTCCCGTCTGTTGGCAATGTACGTCACTTCTTCTCAGATCGGGGTAAATCACGTTTTGCAGTACACTCCAGTCCACGGCCGAAAGTGTGGCTTTTCTGGAGAGCGGGTCAAAAGCTTCTCCTTCATCCAACTGGTAAAAACATAGTTCGCTACTTGCGTAGTTGAACACGTAACCCCATCTACCTCCGGATTCTAACAGCCATTCCTCCTGAAGACTCCCGGTCACGGGGGTATGGATGTGCCAAAGATACAACATTCTCTTTTTCGGCGCTAATCCCAGAGTGTTCTGTAGCAAGGTGGAGACAGGTGTCTCACTGATCAGATGAAGATCGCTCGGCCTCTTAGTCATGGTGGAGATTTTTTCCTGTCTTTTTCCTGAAGTTTGTTTCATTTTTCCAATTTTGGGCTACTTATTTATACGATTTTCACTCGCTCCACCCTTGTAGTTTCACTGGTTGACGGTAGGGGCCCGTCTGTAGACCGTTATGGGGGGGGGACTCTTCCTCTCGGTTCATTGGATAGAACGACCCCGCATTTGTCGAGTAGATGGGTGAGTTCTTATACTGCATTTTTCTAATGTAGATGGTAAAATGGCGCGATCTAGTGTGTCAAATGCTTTATTAAAAGTTTTTTAAAAGTCCGACTCAGAAACTCGGAAAAGAAAGTAAAAGCCATCGCCTTATTTTTTAAAGATAAAGTATTTTTTAACTACAATTTGCCACGGTAAATACATTTGTATATGATAAAATTTTTGAAATAAATTGAATAAAATAATTTACCCGTTAGTAAATATCGTGTACGATGTTTTACCGTACAGATGCCCTTTCTTATATTTTTTTATGTACTATGAAACCAAACCGAGAATTGTAAATATTTTTGTCTGTCGAGTTCACCGAGAGGAAAAGAAAAATCACTCGTCTACAACAAATCTGTTATCCAAAAACGGGTTGGTGAAATATTTTAGTGTTACTACAACAAAAAAGGTTGTGTGTAAACTAAATCAAAAGTTAGTCATCAAGTAAGATTCTGGGCAGACATGTAAATGTACTTCACACATGTACTTGTGTGATTTAAAAAGAGAGGTCTCTAAAATGGTGTTATGCAGAGAAACAAGTATACAACTGGTGGAGTTACTACTGCCTTTCAAAGATAAATGTTTAAGGGAAGGTAACACAAATTAGTTTATCCTTAATTGCTTCTGTACAACTAAATAAAATGTTTTTTTTTTTAATTCTTCCAAACAAATACTTGTTTCAATGTTTCTTTTTTGAAACTAGTGAATGTTTTTTAACCACATTAATCATAGTGATGCAACTTTGTGTGAATATACTAGGGGCGTTTTTGTCAACACTGTGCAACGTGTCATTTGTTATTACAAAAGATAAAAAAAAACTATTCTTATTCAAAGAAGTAAGTACACTGTCATTTCAAATTAATTTTCTTTTCAGAATCTGGTAACCCTAATGCCGGTGATGCAGTATGGTGCAAAGTGTTTGATGCCTTCAAGAACCAGCCAAAGACCTGAGGTAATTCTTTTAAAAAGTCCATAGTAACTGAGACACAATGTTGCGTGTTAGCTTTAGTTCTTTATCGTTGTTTTTTAACTGTAGAGTTGTGCTGATTTTTAGGATCTGGTAGACACGGCCCACTAAACTTCTCTCCCAAAAAGCAGGAAGGAATAAACACCGATGTTCTGACCTCAGATTTCTCTGAACAAACGAGAAGTCTTTGAAAGCAAATCTCATGACATTTGAGTTGCTGGCAGAGAAAAAAGTTTGCAACTTCAGGAGCCGAAAATGCCAACTTCGTGGTTGGAAGTACTAGAAATACAGTCCTAAATCAGATTTGCCTCAACAAAAGGAATGCACTGTATGAGTAGAATGAATGGGGTTACAGCCCGCTGGGTGGAAAAACAAGATGTCACTAAAAGCCAAAGTTTCCAAATCTTCTGCACAGTACCTTTAGTCTTCGGCGTCATTTCAAGTACGCGATGATAATAGCCACAGTAGTAGCGTTTGGTGAAGAATTGGCCTTTATTTTCTTTTGATATTTTTCTTTTACGTGTAACACTGATACAAACAATACTTTCCCCCTGCAGGATGACAAACATTAGGATGAGACTTAGGCCATAAGAAAAAACCCTTAACATCGGAATGGGCCTTAGGTCCCTGACCAAAAAAATTTGTGCCGTCTGTGCGGACAACTAAATTGAACCGTGTGCTGTGATAGACATAAGTTGCAAGTTTTGCTATTGTACAGAATCAAAAAAGAAATCTACATTGCGAAGCTTAGTCCTTTGTAAAATGTGGTGTTGTTGGAGAAAAAAAGGGAACGCTTTTGTGTTATGAATTTCTGATGCCACTGATGTGTGTGTGCGTGCGTGGGTCCGCTGGTAATTATCCATTGCATGTTGTAAGGTTTTGTAAAAATGTGCTCGTTAAGTGGAAGTCTCTGAAGCATATAAAAATGTATTGCGATCAATCATTATGGGCCATGTCAGTTGGTCATTGTGTCCAATGTCCGCAATGGTGTGTGAGCGGGGAGTTAGGTGAATGGGATCCTCTGGTAAAATATCAGAAATGTGGTCATTAAGTACGAAGTCTCTGAAGCATATAAATTTGTATTGTGATTGATCATTATGGTCCTGGTCAGTTGGTCATTGTGTCCAATGTCCGCAGTGGTGTGTGTGTGTGTGTGTGGCGGGGGGGGGGGGGGGTTAGGCGAATGGGTTAGAAGTTGGATACAAGGGCAACATGGTGATGCGAGTTTTTAAAGCATTTTAAGCGCATGTGTGTGTGTGTGTGTGTGTGTGTGTGTGTGTGTTGGACAATCTGTCAAAAACTTCATGTCACCGTTAAAAAAACTCATTACGGGACTTCCGGGAAGATGGCGGAGAGACATAACACTTAAACAAAGAGCTCTCCCTAGCCGGATTAAAAATCATCGGTAAATGGCCAACTCGACATAAACGAATCAATAAACTAAGGGATGAAAACACGAAGGAACCGGGCACAAGGACAAAAACAGGGTAAAATTGAAGAATTCCTCTCCAACAACGCAGGAAAAACCGCTGTACGCAAAGCCCAAAAAAACGAGATGTCCACAGCAGTGAAAATGGAGGACGCCAGACTCGACAACATGAACGCTGGCATCGCCAGTTTGGGTGAAGAGTTGAGAGAATTCAAGCGACAGCTACAACAGGATTTAGCGGCTCTTAAGGAGGAACTGAAAAAAGAAATTAAGGAGGAAATCATGGACCTCCGAAGAGAAATGGAGCGTAAATTAACGGAAAACATGGAGGAGCTGCGCTCCCAGCGGGCGTGTATGACAGAAGCGCAGACCCGAATTTCGGAACTAGAAGATTGGAAAAGCGAGGCAAACGAACAACTACAGACCCTGACGACGCAAACGCAGAGGATGCAGGAGAAAATAAACGACTTGGAGAGCAGATCCCGACGAAGCAATATGCGCATCTTTGGAATTCCGGAGGGCATTGAAGGCAACTCGATGACAAAATTCATGGATCAGTTCTTAAAAAAAGAACTGGAAATACCCGGAGAAACGGATCTGCAGATTCAACGGGCGCACAGAACACCGGCACAGAACCCGAAAACAAACTCTCCACCCAGGTCAGTTGTGGTAAACTTTGTGAAATATGACATAAAGGAAAGAATCCTGACGCAAGCATGGAAAAAAAAGATACGAATCGGCGACAAACAGGTATTTTTTGACCATGACTACCCGACAGAAATCGTGCAGCAGCGGAAGAAATATGCCAATATTAAAAAAACGCTGAAAGAGAAAAAAATTAGATTCCAAACGCCGCTAACGAAAATGAGGATTCATTGGGAGGAAGGCACAAGAACCTACAACACGGCCGAAGAGGCAGCGCGGGATATGATGGAGCGGGGCCTTGAGGTGAGCGTGCCGAAGGAGACGGCTGGAGCAGCGGCGGCCCTGAACGCACCACGACAGACGGAGTGGAGACGAGTGAACGGCGGAAGAAGGGGGAGAGACGTAGAGCAGCGGGCCCAGGACAAGCTACAAGGCTTTCAACTGAAAGCCTAGATCATAACAAAGATTAAGAAAGGCACAGAAGAAATGAAGGCCAAGAAGACAAGGTAAAAGAGAAACAGACGGCTAGGAGAGGTTTAAGTGATATTTGTTGGACATTTCTAGACTTATGACTATTACTTTGATAGTAATTAGAAGTCTAGGGAGGGCCCTTCACTCTGTGAAGACAAACCCCCCACCCACCAACAGGGACCAGTGGGCAGAAGAAAGGCCCAAAGTACGGAGGTCGAGTTTTTTTAATGTGTTTTTATATAAATATGTGTTATTTTTGTTGTTAAAGGGGCTAGGAGCACAAGTTAAAAAAATGGAAAAACATGAATATGGGTAAAAATCTTAAGATAATGACACTAAACGTGAATGGTCTGAACTCACCTGTTAAAAGGGAAAGAATAATAAGAAAATTCAAGAAGGAAAAAGCTGAAATTATATTTATGCAAGAGACACATTTGAGCAAGGCAGAACATGTGAAACTAAAGAGATTTGGCTATAAGAACTCCTACTACAGTTCATTTAAGGGAGGAGCAAAAAGGGGGGTTATGATACTAATCTCAAACAAAATACAATTTGAAAGTGAACAGGAAATCCAGGATAAAGAAGGCAGGTATGTAATAATAAAGGGAAGAATAGATGGTATGCAGATCACATTAGTGAACATCTATGCCCCACCAGAAAGTGACAAGGGTTTTTTTCAACATCTGTTTGATCTCATAGCAACACACAGTGAAGGAGTCCTAATTTGTGGAGGAGACTTAAATGCTGTCATGGATCATGAAGTTGACACAACAAGTGTTAAGAAGACAAAAAAACATGTAACAAAGTTCATAAGAACCTCACTGGCAGAAATGGGTATGGTAGACATATGGAGGGACCTACACCCACTCGAAAAAGACTATACACATTATTCAGCAGCCCATAAAGTACACTCTAGAATAGATTACTTCCTTATGAATGAAGGTGACAGACACTGGGTGAGAAATTGTTGGATTGGAGGGGCAGAAATATCAGATCATAATCCTATATACATGGAAATATATTTAAACAATAGAAAACGACAAACAACATGGAAACTTAACATAGGACTGTTAAATGATGAGAAAATGAAAGAAAGAATAAAAATAAACATAAACGAATATATCCAAGAGAATGACAATGAAGAAGTGGACCCAACAATACTATGGGACGCACTAAAAGCCGTGTTAAGGGGTAAATTAATTGTTGAAACAGGAAAAGCAAATAAGACTAAGCTGGAAGCGTATGAACAAAGATGTGAGAGACTAAGGGAATTAGAACGTAAACATCAAAGCACAAATGATCCAAAAATATATCAAGAAATTAAAGAAGAAAAAACAAAGATAAAAGAAACACAAATGGATGAAATTGAAAGGAAAAATAGATATCTAAAGCAAAAATATTATGAAACGGGGCCAAAAGCCACAAAACTGCTGGCAAAACGGTTAAGAAAACAACAAACAATGAATAATGTATACAAGATTAAAGACCCCACCACAAATAAAACCACAGTTAACCCAGAAAACATCGAAGAAATTTTCCATAATTTCTACCAAGAACTATACTCGCAACCTGAAGAAACAAATACTAAAGATATCAAAAAATTTCTAGAAACATTGGACTTGCCATCAATAGGAAATCAACAAAATGAAAAACTAACAGCAGAAATAACAACACAAGAGATCAGAGATGTGATTAAGTCACTTAAAAACGGTAAATCACCAGGTAGTGATGGATACCCATCTGAGTTTTATAAACTGTTTATAGAAGAACTCATGCCACAACTCCTAAAGTCATTTAATTGGACGCTGAACAACAACAAAATACCTCCAACATGGAACGAAGCAATCATTTCAGTTATTTTAAAACCAGGGAAAGATAAAGAACAATGCGGAAACTATAGACCAATCTCTTTATTAAATGTAGACTATAAAATATACACAACAATTATATGTAAACGAATAAAGACATTCTTGACGGAATTGATAGAAGATGATCAAACTGGATTCATAGAGGGACGCCAAACACATGACAATATCAGGAGAACAATACATATAATTAACCAAATACATAAAGAAAAGAAAAGCGCAGTAATAATGAGTTTAGACGCAGAAAAAGCATTTGACAGGGTTAACTGGAAATTCCTATATAGTGTACTGGAGCGCTTTGGATTTAACGAAAAATCAGTACAATGCATAAGGACGCTATATCAAGAACCTGTGGCAAGAATCAAGATAAACGGTAGCTTAACAGACAAAGTAAATATACAAAGATCAACTAGGCAGGGATGCTGCTTATCGCCCACCTTGTTTGCTCTGTTCATAGAACCATTGGCTCAAGCAACACGACAAAATAAGAAATTAAAAGGTGTAACAATAAAGGGGGCGGAACACAAGATTGGGCTATTTGCAGACGATATTATAGTTTACCTTGAACAACCAGATAAATCAATAATGGAAATGATGAACTTGATAGAAAATTTTGGAAAATTATCAGGATACAAGATAAACATAACAAAAACACAAGTACTGACATTCCACTATAACCCTCTAAACCAGATAACTGATAAGATCAAACTAAACTGGAAGCAAAAAGAAATAAAATACCTTGGAGTGAACATACCTAAAGACCTAAGCAAAATATATAAAGCAAACTATGATAGGTTGGAACAAGAAATAAAAAAAGATATTGATAGATGGTCAATCTTAAATATGGATCTGAATTCAAAAATTGAGACAGTCAAAATCAGCATACAACCTAGATTACTTTACCTCTTCCAGGCTATACCAACAGAGATTCCAGATGCCCAATTCTCAAAGTGGGACAGGATGATATCGAGATTTGTTTGGGGAGGTAAAAAACCAAGAGTGAAATATAAAACCCTCCAATTACCAAAAGAGAAAGGAGGCATGGGCCTACCGAGTCTAAAGGAATATTACTACTCAGCACAAATAAGATATATCATATGTTGGTGCGACGAGGGATATGAGGCAAAATGGAAAGAAATGGAAAAGGAAATTGAGGGACTCCCAGTACAAAGCATAATAGGGGATAAAGATGCATATAAGCAAATCAAACAAATAGACCCAATCACTAAATTTACTTTAGAACTGTGGTATAAAATAGTACAAAAATATAATATAAGGGAAGACATAAAACTATTGAATGGGTAGCATTTGACAGTCAGTTTGAACCGGCAAAACAAGATAGGGGATACAAAAATCTGGTGAACAAGGGAATCACAGCATGGGGCAATATCGGAAAAAAAGATCTCGGGAGCTTTGTAAATATCAGGAGAAAATTTAAATTAGAAAGATCGGAATTTTTCAGATATCTGCAGATGAGAGATTACTATATGAAGAAGATTAGGCATAACCTCCAAACAGATGTGAACGAGATTATACAACTTATTTTAAGCTCATATGCAGGAAATAAAATAAGAATTATTTCAAAACTATATCAGAAACTTATGACAAACAATCATACAAGTAACTATATAAAGGAGAAATGGGAGAAAGAGCTCAATTTAAACATAACAGAAGAAAGCTGGCAGGAAATATGGAAAACACAACACACATCAACAAATTCAAGGGCATGGAGGGAATTTGGATGGAAAAACCTGATTCGCTTTTTCATTACACCACAGATTCAAGGAAAATATACAAATACCCAATCTTTATGCTGGAGGGGATGTGGGGCTCAAAATGCAGACCACTCACATATGTTTTGGAAATGCTACAAAATATCATCATTTTGGAAATCTATGCATGTGACAATACAGAGGATATTAGGATATAATATACCAATGAACTGTAACCTGATGTACTTATGTGATCTTAAAAAAGACAGTGTTATACAGGCTGAGGACAGATATCTAGTTAAAATCTTGTTGATTGCATGTAAAAAAACTATCACAAAAAAATGGCGATCAGAAGTTCTTCCTGACCAAGAACAATGGACTGACATTGTTGAGGACATACGTATGATGGAAAAACTAACATATCGACGAAGAATGCAAGAAGGAATATGGGAGAAAAAATGGCGGAAATGGACACACTACAAAGTGCAACAACGAGGCAGAAATTGAAAGAATAACCAAAGACACTGAAAAAACCAGAAGAATTAAGAGATGGAAACTAAAAACTTGATGCTCCAACATTTGTCCCCCCCCTTTTATTTTTTATTTTTTTTTATTTTTTATTTTTATTTTGTTTATTTTTTTTTATTTTTCCCTACCCTAACCCCTTTGTTTTTTAAATGTAGAATGTGATCTGAATGCATTATATATGATGAAAAATGAATAAAAATCTAAGTTACAAAAAAAAAAACTCATTACGCATAACACTGTTATGACCTTAAAACATATATGAACAACAGAATAGCATCACATTGGGTTCCAGGGCGTCTAGGTTCTGCTGAGAGTTTTTTGAGATTCCGGGGGGTCAGAGCGAGCAGTTTCCTCCCCATATACTGTGTGTTAAAAGTCCCGCATTTTGTAAAATTATCCACTTGTGTTATTTTGTTACAAGAAAATCTCTGGGATAACCGTCAAAACTATATTTAATGATTCAAAAGCTTATTTTTTCCTCCCATGATTTAGCCTATGTTTCTCTTTAAGCTCAATACATTTCATCCCCTGGTGATATGTCACCATAGAGGGTGCAGCAAAGTAAAATAGATTTATACTTCTTGTTTACATTATCAAACACATTTTCAACTCTAAAGTGATGGACTTGACTCAGTAAACAAAATTGTCACGCATAATTTCTTTAATATTTAAAAATACTGTTGCATCATACTCACATAGGGTATCCAATCATCCCTGAAATGTCTAACTCAAACAGGATTTGGATTTGTTTTATAGAACCAACACAGTAAAATAGATTTGCATTTCTTGTTTACATTATCAAACACATTTTCAACTCTAAAGTGATGGACTTGACTCAGTAAACAAAATTGTCACACATAATTTCTTTAACACTTAAAAATACTGTCGCATCATACTCACATAGGGTATCCAGTCATCCCTGAAAAGTCTAACTCAAACAGGATTTGGATTTGTTTTAGCACATTACTGCAAAGATTTCCACTTTTTTTGACCCAACCACATACGTAACTGTGCTTTATAGTTAAAAACTTTAACAGTAGGGCTATGTGATACATTACTTACAGACATGGACAAAATTGTTGGTACCCCTCTGTTAATGAAAGAAAAACCCACAGTGGTCACAGAAATAACTTGAATCTGACAAAAGTGGTAATAAATAAAAATTCTATGAAAATTAACCAATGAAAATCAGACAATGCTTTGGAATTGTGGTTCAACAGAATTATTTTAAAAAACAAACTCATGAAACAGGCCTGGACAAAAATGATGGTACCCTTAACTTAATATTTTGTTGCACAACCTTTTGAGGCAATCACTGCAATCAAACGATTTCTGTAACTGTCAGTGAGACTTCTGCACCTCTCAGCAGGTATTTTGGCCCACTCCTCATCAGCAAACTGCTCCAGTTGTCTCAGGTTTGAAGGGTGCCTTCTCCAGATGGCATGTTTCAGCTCCTTCCACAGATGTTCAATAGGATTTAGATCAGGGCTCATAGAAGGCCACTTTAGAATAGTCCAATGTTTCGCTCTTAGCCATTCTTGGGTGTTTAGCTGTGTGTTTTGGGTCATTATCCTGTTGCAAGACCCATGACCTGTGACTGAGACCAAGCTGTCTGACACTGGGCAGCACATTTCTCTCTAGAATACCTTGATAGTCTTGAGCTTTCATTGTACCCTGCACAGAGTCAAGACACCCTGTGCCAGATGCAGCAAAGCAGTCCCAGAACATAACAGAACCTCCTCCATGTTTCACAGTAGGGACAGTGTTCTTTTCTTGGTATGCTTCATTTTTGCATCTGTGAACATTCAGCTGATGTGCCTTGCCAAAAAGTTCCAGTTTTGTCTCGTCTGTCCATAGGATATTCTTCCAGAAGCTTTGTGGCTTGTCAACATGCAGTTTTGCAAATTCCAGTCTGGCTTTTTTATGATTTGTTTTCAACAGTGGTGTCCTCCTTGGTCGTCTCCCATGAAGTCCACTTTGGCTCAAACAACGACGGATGATGCGATCTGACACTGATGTACCTTGACCTTGGAGTTCACCGTGAATGTGTTTAGAGGTTGTTCTGGGCTCTTTTGTTACCATTCGTATTATCCGTCTCTTCCATTTTTCATCAAGTTTCCTCCTGCGGCCACGTCCAGGGAGGTTGGCTACAGTCCCGTGGATCTTAAATTTCTGAATAATATGTGCAACTATAGTCACAGGAACATCAAGCTGCTTGGAGATAGTCTTATAGCCTTTACCTTTAACATGCTTGTCTATAATTTTCTTTCTAATCTCCTGAGACAACTCTCTCCTTTGCTTCCTCTGGTCCACGTTTAGTGTTGTACACACCATGTCACCAAACAGCACAGTGACTACTTGTCACCCTTTAAATAGGCCGACTGACTGATTACAAGTTTGTAGACACCTGTGATGTTAAATAGAGGACACATCTTGGTTGAACATGTCCCTATGGTCACATTATTTTCAATCTTTTCTAGGGGTACCATCATTTTTGTCCAGGCCTGTTTCATGAGTTTGTTTTTTAAAATAATTCTGTTGAACCACAATTCAAAAACATTGTCTGATTTTCATTGGTTAATTTTCATAGAATTTTTATTTATTACCACTTTTGTCAGATTCAAGTTATTTCTGTGACCATTGTGGGTTTTTCTTTCATTAACAGAGGGGAACCAACAATTTTGTCCATGTCTGTATGTAACAATTAGCAGCTTTAGCCCAAATAGTAAGCTAAGTATTTTTTAATGTAAAAAATGGACAATCTGTCAAAACTTCTTGTCAACATTAAAACCTAATTACGCATAACCCCGTAATGACCCTAACCCTATACGAACAATAGAGCTGTCAAAACTTCTTGTCTTCATTAAAAAACTAACTAGAAAAGCACTCGGAGAGCGCAGACCTCCGCCAAGCACCACAGTTCACAGGCTTTCGCAGACACCAAAACAGCGCTTGCTGATGCCACTTTGCTAGCTCACCCTGACCCGTTGGCGCAGATAGCGCTCACCACGGACACGTCTGACGTTGCCATAGGGGCAGTGGTGGAGCAGTACGTCTCCGGTTCATGGCAGCTGCTCGCATTTTTCAGTTGTACTTTGTGCGACAACGAATGCAAATACAGCACATTCAACAGAGAATTGCTGGCTCTCCACCTAACAACGCGCCATTTCCAGTTTTGGCTAGAGGGGTGAAAATTCACAGCGTTAGTGGATTCTAAACCACTAACGTGTGCGATGTCCAAGGTCTCGGAACCGTGGTCGGCCCGGCAGCAACAGCATTTGGCCGCAATCTTGGAGTTCACGACCGGCATTCAACACGTTGCCGGTAAGCTCAACGTTGTGGCTGATTGCCTGTCATGCTCGTCAGTCTCCCCGATCTACATGGGAATAGATTTCCCTGTCATGGCCGTGGAGCAAGCTGGGGACGCGGACATTTGCACACTCCAGTCTGCGCCTACTGAGTTAAAGCTGGACAGCAGGGTGGTACAAGAAGGGTGCCTTCCCTTGCTCTGCGACGTCTCCACCGATTGCCCGCACCCAGTGGTTTCGTGCTCTTGGCACCGCCACATTGTTGAGTCAGTCCACTCCCTTTTGCATCCCAGCGTGCATGCTTTGGGTAAACTGGTGGAGGCGAAATTTGTCTGGCCGCGCTTCAGCAAGGACATGAAAGAGTGGGCTGCAGTGTGCACCACATGCCAGTGTGCCAAAGTGCACAAGCACACCAGAGCCCCCCTCAAGCCGTTCCAAATCCCGGCCAGGAGGTTCAACTATGTCCATGTGGGTTTGGTGGGCCCCCTCCCGCCGTCACAAGGTTTCACGCACCTTTTGACAATCGCGGACCACACCAGGCACTGGCCTGAAGTGGTCCCGCTGGCTTCCACCACGTCTGTGGAAGTGGCTCGCGCTTTTTTGTCGATTTGTGTTGCACGGTTCGGATCCCCATTGGACATCACTTCCGACAGGGGTCCGCAGTTCTTTTTGGAACTCGTGTCCACGATGGCCCAGAGCCTGGGGTCAAAATTTACTGCACTACCACGTACAACCCCCAGGCTAACGGGTTATGCAAGCATTTTCATAGGTCGCTTAAGGCAGCGCTCAAAGCTTCGTTCAAGGATGCAAATTGGATCGACTGCCTGCCCTGGGTCCTTTTAGGGTTGCGCTCCGCGCCTAAGGAGGATCTGACAGCCTCCCCGGCAGAACTCGTTTTTTCTCAGCCACTACGGCTCCCCGGGGAATTTTTTACCGCAAAACCCCACATTCGGGGCCAATCTGCCTGCACAATTTTTGCACAGTACGAAGGCTATTAAAGCAGACGGACAGTGACATTTTTTTATTGAACCAATCAACAGATTGTATGAAAATATTCTATTCTGTCTATTCCCGCGATTTAATATGTGTCACCAGCTTCCATAAATGACCTTATTTGCTCATAGCTCAGCCTTCACTTAGTGAGGCTGCAGTACCGCCATCTCTCGATAGGTGCGGGCATTGGTGACGTCACAACAGCAATAGTAAATGGCAGAACGAGAGCAAAGTGATTCGGACAGCGATTATTTTCTCGAGTTTGACGACCTCAGTATAAATGATGACATTGAAAATGAAGAATCGGATGATGAAGTAGTTTTGGGTGGTGCTGAGGGGGTATTCAGCCTTATTTGTGGGAAAGAAGTGAGGGTTATGTTGCCTGCCTGTGCAGTGAGCCTCATCAGAGAAACATTCCCATCTGATCACTACAAGGGATTTTGCCTACCAAGATTAGCTTTGTGAACAATGATATGTAAATAAAGTTTTGTAAAATCATATATTGAGTTTATTAACGTTCATGTCAATGTTATAATTCTCATAGTTCAGCATTCATCAAAGTCGCATGTCATATACATTTGAATAATTTGAACACACTAAATTCTTCTCAATTTGAAAAGAAATATTACATACTATACCACCTTTGTATGAATGTTTGAATACACAGCAGAAATATACAAAGAAATACAAAAATCAATGGAGTATCACTACAGATTAAGAAAATAACTAGTTTCCAGATATAGCAATTATTATATTCCAATAAATAACATTTCACAGTTATAATGGGCACCATTTTATGGTAGAAAATTGGGGTTCCATTTTTAAAAGCACATTTCTCTTACAATCTTAGGCTTATATTTATTTTTCTTAGCAAATATGTTGCTTCCCTAAAAATTGAAAGCTGAACTGTCATTGGTAATTTCTTCTACTTTTACATGTTTGATTTTGAAAATCATCCATTGCTTGGAATTCATTTAAAATGTTTAGTAAACATTTGCTGTGAATATTAAAAATCCAAAACTTCCCCTGTTTACTTCTCGTTTTCTGACAGCTGATCGCCTCGGTAGATCACCCTTGCTTTTCACGCCACTGTCACTGACACTTGTCTCAGTCAGACTTGGGAATTGAGGGATATATAGTTGGAATAGCTGTTTTCTTTATCACCAATCTTTTTGCAAATTGCATCTTATTCTCGAAATCGCTGTAAACGAAATGTCTACTGCACATGTAGGGCGCTAACGAGGTGCAGGTGTGCGCGCAGCTGAGGCAGATGCCTGAGAGCGGCGAGCCGTGACACCTGCAAAATATATGTGGACAAGAAAGACTGACAAACCTGGGTACTATTTCACTGGAGTCTGCTTTAATACAGAAGCTGAAGCAATAGGGAACACTGTATGTCGCTGTAATTGAGAACTTTGCTTCTAAAAAACACAGGAGGATGGACTTCCAATATAAGTAACCGGTGAGTTAAACTGTCTTTCTTCAGCATGTTTTTTCCCCCTAACCGTTCTTATGATCATGAAAATATTTGGTAATTCCGAGAAATATCCGTAATCGCCGATTTTAAAATGTAAACATCAAGTGTTGCATGAAGCAAAACACAGCAGGACCATCGCACCTGTAGACAACACAACGCCAAACCATATTAATTTGATTCCTGAAATCCTAATCTTCATAAATAATCTATTTGTAATCCACAAGTATTCCGAGAAATATCCGTAATCGCCGATTTTAAGACGTAAACAAGTGTTGCATGAAGCAAAACACAGCACTGGCCGCCGACCGTGTGCGTGTGTTTGCCGGTGGTGACGTCACACAGTCAGTGGCCATCTTAGCCGCTGATCGCTTGGCTGGGTCAGGCAGCTCTGCACAACAGCGTACTTCAAGAGCGCATTGTCACCTTATGCGACATTTGTTGACACCAAAACATGTGCGGTTCGACTTAGCTCATCTCAGACAACAATTTGAGATAAGAATTAGCGATATTGAATTTTCGTCTGTCCGTCTGCTTTGATGTGCCAGGCCCGGCCCACCATCGTTTTCCCCACACCTACGTCCCAAAAAGCTTACAGAACGCCAGCTTTGTTTTTGTCAGGCATGATGCACACCGGACCCCGCTGTGCCCACCGTACGACGGACCATTCAGGGTACTGGAAACTGGGGCAAAGCATTTTGTGTTAGACTTGGGGAGGGCATAAGGAGACTGTCTGCATCGACAGGCTGAAGCCCGCTTTTGTGTTGGCAGACGAGCAAGTGGTGTTGGTCCAAGCTCCCTGGCATGGATACCCACCTTGGTGGCTGTGCGAGTTGGTGCTCCCTTGGTAGAGACCTGCGCTTGTGAAGCTAACTTGTCCCCCCCCCCACACCCTTTTTCCCTCCACAGACTAACGTGCCCTCCTGCACACCTCGCCAGCAGGGTGTTTCGACCGGATCGGCGACCTCCCGCTACAGCCGCTATGGGTGCCAGCTTAAGCCCAAAGGATGGGGGGGGGGGGGGCTATGTGGTGGCACTGTGTGGGGGTTTCTCCACCCAGAGTCAGGAGCCGGGAGGAAGATGGAACAAAGGACTGAAGGAGTAAGTGGTACCGGGGGGTCTCAGACGTAACAGAAAGGACTATTCGCCCCCCGGGGAGTTCAGGAGATGCCAGAGCCGCTGGAGGAAGAGAGGGTGTGAGAAGCGGGACTGGAGTTATATGATGTTAATGTTCCACGCATGTCTTTGTCCACTGAGTGTATTGTTTTGGGCTCCCTGGGTCCTGGCAGTGGAGGGCGAAGGACAGAGCTGTGTGGAGGAATCTGATCAGACCTAAATGAAACAGTCATTGTCGCCCCCGACAGACTGCTATGATGATGATGATGGGTATCATCGGATGGAAATAAAGGTTATAAATAGAAGGTGCCTAGAGACCCAGTCAGAGTTTAACTGTACTTGATGTTGGAAGAGGAATAAAGTTTATGTGTCGTCTAACTCACTGCCTCATCTGCTTCCTTCTTCCACACCAAAACACTTCTTCTCCACTCCTCAGTCATCTTCTCACTCTCCAAGATTGTGTTGAACAATCTGGTTAAAAAGTCCACTGCCATCTCTCCTAAACATCTCCATACCTCCACAGGTATGTCATCTGGGCCAACCGCCTTTTCATTCTTCATCCTCTTCAAAGCTGTCCTCACTTCTGCCTTGCTAATCCTTGGGACTTCCTTGTTCACTATCTTTCCTTCATTGAATTAATTATCCCACAAATAGCAAATTCATGTGGTCATTTTTACATCTCATCACAACATAATAAGGACAAAGACAGACAAAATAAATAAACATATGCAGTCTGTGTCACCACTCATACATGCACCATACATTGTACAGTTTAGGTCAAAGATGAAAAAGACATATTCATAGCTTGTGAACACTGACCTTGATTTTGTGCACAGCCTGGATATAGACCCTCCGGAGGATTGCTGTGCGTGAGTTTTATAAGAATCTGGGCAGGAGGATCATTGTACAAGTTAGTGGCTATCAACCTCAGGGATCAAAGTGTACAGTCTGGTACTTCCGGATTTTCACACCAATAAAACAGTTTTTGGAGTAGCAAGAAGAGCTAGCTAGTAAATATGCTAAAAGGTAAATTGTTGTCTGCCTCTTTATTGCTTTTCTTCATGTAATAGTTCTGAAATTAGCTTCCACTCATTTCCCAGCTACCATATAGTCAAGCATCCACAGTTTTTATGTGCACAAGTGGCTAAAGTTAGCCATTTGCTAGCTAAAGAAGCAAAACTTCAGAGTTGTTGATATAATTGAATATATACAGAAACTTGAATGAATGAATGAATCTTTATTTCAGATAGGTTAGATTAAAAGATTAAAAGAAAGGAACAGAATAATATAACAAAGGGAAAAAAATCCAACAAGGTCAAATTAAACAATAACTCCTCGGATTATACAATTCAGCATAAGTTATCCGAAATGGGTGATGGCCGAAGCCGCAGCTTATATTGCCTACCCATGTTCCATGTAAGAATTCAAGAGGAAAATAAAATAAAAGTGATTACAAATCAGAACAAAGCCAAGACAAAACTTGACAAAAAACTAAGCAATAGCACAACACAAACTGGATATGATAATCCTTATGCGATTTTACATGTCATCTTGTATATATGTTTGGAGTATTTCTTCCTTTAGTTTTTGTTTAAATTGTCCAAGCGTTGTACATGATTTTAATTCAGGTCCAAAAGCGTTCCACAGTCTGACTCCTTGCACTGAGACACAGTATTACTTGGTGGTAGTTCTCACTGAAGGTTTTTGAAATGTACATGTTCCTCTGAAATGATATTGTTTCTCCCTTATTTGGAACAACTTTTGGATATTTGTGGGCAGTGATAGATTCTTCATTTTAAACATTATTACTGCAGTTTTAAAGTCAACCAGATCTTTCAACTTGAGAGCTTTTAATTTAAGAAAAAGTGGGTTTGTTGGTTCCCCGTAAGCAGCTTTGTTTATTATTCTAATAGCTCTCTTCTGAAGCGTAATGACTGGATATACAGTATGTTTGTTTTATATGTATTCCCCCATACTTCAGTACAATATGTCATGTATGGGAGTATTAATGAATGATACAAAGTATATAGTGTGGGTTGATTCAGCAAATATTTCACTCTGTGTAGTATTGCAATTGATTTGGATATTTCACCTTTAATATAATTAATATGTGACTTCCAACACAGTTTATTATCAATTATTACTCCAAGAAATTTAATTTCAGATACCCTTTCAATCGCTACACCATTTACACTGAGTTTAGATACTGAGTTGTTGTGATGGTTGTTAAAAATTATAAATTTTGTCTTACTTAAATTGAGCGTTAATTTGTTTGAATCAAACCACAGTTTAAGCTTTCCTAATTCCTTTCCGAGTGTATCCAAAAGTTGTTCCAAATTGCTTCCACTGCATAATAAATTAGTGTCATCTGCAAACAATATTAAATCCATTTTTTCCAAAACTTTACATATATCATTTATATACATATTGAATAACAATGGCCCCAAAACTGAACCCTGTGGGACTCCGCAAGTAACCTTCAGTAACTGTGAGTTTTTGCTACCAACACATACATACTGATATCTGTTCTTTAAGTAACTACATAACCAGGACAGTAATACCCCCTAATACCATAATTTTGTAGTTTTTTTTAACAATAATTTATGATCCACTGTATCAAATGTTTTTTTAAGATCCAGAAATACCCCAACTGAATACTCTTTATTTTCTACAGTAGTTGATATTTTTTCTTTTAATTCCATTAGAGCAAATGCAGTTGTCGTCTTGTGTCTGAACCCATATTACTGCTCACACAATAAATTATTCTTCATTATAAAGTTGTCAATTCTCTCACAGAATATTTTTTTGAGTATCTTAGAAAATTGCGGCAATAGTGAAATAGGCCTATAGTTTGAAAATTCCCCTCTGCCACCCGTCTTGTATATCGGAATTACTTAAGCTATTTTCATTGCATTGGGAAATATACCTGTTTGGAGAGACATGTTACAGATATACGTCAGTGGCTTTACTAAGCATTCAATAATAGTTTTGACTAAAAGCATGTCAATACCATCACAATCTGTAGATGTTTTACTTTTAAATGATTTAACAATTTCAATGACCTCTCTCTCATCTGTGTTCTTTATGAAGATGGTGTGGGGCACATATATGCACATATGTATATCACTGCATGATTCATACGTATACCACCTTAGGCTTCACATCTTAGACGGAACAAAGGACTGAGCCGCTCTGGAGATAACACGAAGGTGTGAAAGTCTAGTCTTTGGCATGCAAAGAGACAGCTGTAGGGGATTTCGCCCAGCGACCAGAGACTGGAGGTGGGGGTGTTAAGATCGGGAGGAAGTTACATTGTTACTGGGATTAAGTACCATGTGACTGTGTGTTTTGATGTCCTGGGTATAAAAGAGACAGATGTTGGGGGATTCACTCTCTTTCTGTTTTTGGATGATGATGGAAAATGTGAATAAATCTGACTTGAGAAATAAACTCAGCCTCATCCTTCCACATTCTCTACACTGGTGACCCTAAGACGTATCATGAGCAGAAGTAATTCCCCCGAGCCGGACTCGTCAGGAGCCAGCCAGGCGAATGCAGCCACAGTCAAGCTACCAGACTTCTGGCAAGACAACCCGTGCTCCTGGTTCCACTTGGTAGAAGCACAGTTCGCCCTCCGGGGGATAACGGTAGATAACACAAAATTCTACCACGTTATTGCCAAGCTCGACAACCGTACGGCTCGACATGTGCAGAGCATTTTGGAGCGCCCACCTGCCGACGACAAATACGGCGGGTTGAAGGCTGCGCTCATCCAGCATTTCACTCCCTCAGTCCAGGAGAGAGCGGAGAGGCTCCTGGCTCTGAACGACTTGGGAGAGAGCACGCCCGTCGACCTGATGGAGGACATGCTGAGGCTGAGGGGCTCAGACGGCGACGACTTCCTCTTCACCCACATTTTCCTGAGAACCCTCCCGTCGACCACGAGAGCGACCCTGGCCGGTTCACCGTTGTTGGCCCAGCGGGACTTCCGCGCGCTGGCCCAGGAGGCACAGCGGATTCTCAACGCCAGCAGACAGCGCGCGACCACCGCAGCAGCGACGGAGCTCGGCACGACGGCCCAAGACAGCAGGGGGCCAGAGGTGGCGGTAGCAGACCCACCGACAACGGCGGCGGCGAGGGCCAAGGATCGCGGAGGAGACGACCTCTGTTTCTACCATCGCCGCTTTGCAGAGAGGGCACGCAAATGTATACCACCGTGCCAGTTCAAGAGCTCGGGAAACGCCAAGGCCGGGGGTCGGTAGCAGCCGCGGCCCTCGGAGAAGAGAACAAGCTGCTCTACTTGACGGACGCGCGTTTGGGGGCAATTCCTCGTGGACACAGGCTCCCAAGTGAGTTTCATTATGCCCACATATGCTGACCGGCTGGTGGGTCCCGGAAGTCACGGAGCATCAGCAGCGAACGGCTCGAGTATTAAGACCTTCGGTGAGAAGACTCTGCTTATGTCCCTACACGGCCGTACATTTGAGTGGACTTTTGTTATAGCTGCAGTGAGCTTCAATATGTTAGGGGCTGATTTTCTGTGCTCACATGGTTTGTTGGTTCATCTTGCTAATAGGCGCCTGGTTAATGCACTTTCTTTTTATTCTATTCCCTGTGCAGCCCGAGCGACCCCGCCCACAGCACAAGCCAACGTCGCAACGGCAGGGGGTAAGTTTCACACACTACTCACTCAGTTCCCAGCACTCACGGTTCCCACATTTTCAGCAGCTGTCGCTAAACACGGAGTGGAGCATTTTATTACTACCACCGGACCGCCCGTTTTTGCAAAAGCTCGGCGCTTGGATGCAGCTAAACTGACCATAGCGCGTGAGGAGTTCGCCAACCTGGAAAAGTTGGGCATCATCAGGCGTTCGAAAAGCCCATGGACTTCCCCGCTGCACATGGTCCCTAAAGCTGACGGCTCGTGGCGTCCTTGCGGTGATTTCCACAGGTTGAACAACGCTACAGCACACGACCGCTACCCAATCCCGCATATCCAAGATTTTTCCGTGCATTTGGCGGGGGCGCGCATTTTTTCTAAGATAGACTTGGTCCGCGGGTACCATCAAGTCCCAGTACGTGCTGAGGACATACCCAAAACAGCGGTAATAACTCCGTTTGGCCTTTTCGAGTTTTTGCGCATGCCGTTTGGGCTTAAAGGCGCTGCGCAGACGTTCCAACGCATGATGGATGCGGTGTTGCGCGATCTCCCCTTCGTGTTCGTCTACCTGGACGACATCTTGGCAGCCAGCGCGTCCGAAGACGAACACGAAAACCACCTCACGTCAGTTTTCCGGAGGTTGGGGGAGCATGGGTTAATAATCAACCCAGCGAAGTGTCAGTTCGGGGTGACGCAAATTGATTTTTTGGGGCATCGCGTCTCTCCCGAAGGAGCGGTTCCTTTGCCTGACAAAGTGCGCGCGGTAACAAATTTTCCCCAGCCACAAACGGTCAAAGCGTTACAGGAGTTTTTGGGAATGCTAAATTTTTATAACCGTTTACTCCCCCTCGCAGCACAGCTCATGCAACCATTGTATGCCGTGCTAAAAAAACAAAATCCCACAAGCAAAATCGAATGGTCTCCTGAGCGAGAGCGAGCATTCGCGGAGGTCAAAACAGCCCTGGCAGTTCCGGTCTGGACGCCATGGCGACTGCAGCTTAACACTGAAGTTCTCAGACCCAATCCAGGATAACACCTTGAAAATCAAACTTAACGGATTTTTGGAGAAGTGAAAATCAAAAGACAAAATCATCATGTCTAAAGGAAAACAGAAGAAACTGAAATTCTCCAGGCCAGGACACGTATCGGCCGGAGAATCCGAACTGGAAGATCTCCGTTCAGAAGACGAGGAACTGGTGATAGCTAACAAAAGGGTTAGCCTGAAATCACTATTTGAGGAGCTACGACGATTTCGCCGAGATGTTACGGCCGAATTTCGGGAATTCAGAGAAGAATTGAAAAGGACAAACAGCAGAGTGGACCAGGCCGAGAACCGAATCTTGGAAACAGAGGATCGAATAAAAGTGCTCGAAGATTCTGTGCTAGACCTACGCAAAAGACAAGCAGCTATAGAGGCTAAGCTAACCGACCAAGAAGGAAAACAAAGAAGAGACAACATAAGAATTCATGGTCTGATAGAAGGAACCGAAAATGGTTTTAACTCAATGGCAGAATGCGTGGAATCCTTACTAAGAGAGAAATTGGATATTCCACAAACCACCGACTTGAAGATAGAAAAGGCACATCGTTCATTAGCCGCTAGGCCGGCGGCGGAAGCGCCCCCACGTTCGGTGTTGGTAAGATTTTCCAATTTCAAAATAAAACAAGAGGTTGTAAGACTGGCCTGGCAGAAAAAAGGATTTATGCACCAGGAGAGAAAAGTCTACGTGGAACACGATTACGCCCCGGAGGTCCTTAAAAAGCGCAGGGAATACAATGACGCAAAAAAGGTGTTAAGAGAGAAGAAATTGCGCTTTCAGACACCATTTCCTGCGAAGTTAAGGGTCTTCTACGGCGATGAAACGTGTCTCTATAATTCGGCGGAAGAAGCAACAGCTGACATGGCGAAAAGAGGGCTCCCGGTAACGGTATTTAAACCCGCAGCAGACCCGAGTGAGAAGATCAAAGCGCAAACATGGACAACACAAAGACCTTCAAAATCCACGGACCAGCAGCGGGAAACCCAGCACCAGAGCGTCGCGGATAAACTATCCGTTTTCAGGTTGGAATAGCGACCTTTTTTTTTTTTTTTTTTCTTTTCTCTTGAATCAATCCGCACATCCAACCCCCCTCATACAAGGTAACAAACATTAAAGGAGATGCATATTCAGCATGTGGTAAAACATTTCATGGAACAATCATATTATTTGAAACAAATAAGTCTTTGTAATAAAAAAAAAAAAAAAAAAAACTTGTTAAAATAGAAATGTGACAATAATCCACATGTTCTCCTCATACTAACAAATACTGTTTTTGCGTGAATGTTTGATGTGATGGGGGTGGGAGGGTGCACACAATTTCACAGGGTTTAGGCATAAAAGGAAAAAAAAAAAAAAATCATTACAAGTTTGGATTGGGTTCTGAAACTCACGTTAAAAGCATGGGACTACTTTCAGTGGTAAGAGAGGGCCCTCAACACGTAACAGAGTTTGAGGAATTTCCCTCAGAGCCTTCACTCCATCAAGGCTCTTACAGGGTCTTTAAAAAGACCTCAGCTCAGGAAGTTCTTATGACAGCTTTTTGTTTTAAAGTTTTTTACACTATGTTCTTAATGTTTTTCTTGTTTTTAATGTTCTTTCAGTTTCTGAGTAGCACAAAAGAGGGCCACCACACAGTTATACTAAACAAAACAACACAATGGAGAAACAGGGTGTAACCAAAATAATTTCATATAATGTAAAAGGAATCCTGAATCCAGTTAAAAGATCCAAGATTCTAGGCAAAATGAAAAAAGACAAAGCAGGAATAATACTTTTACAAGAAACCCACCTAACAGACGTGGAACACAATAAACTCAGTAGACAAGGGTTTAAAATGATCTCTTCATCTTCATATAAATCAGGGAGGAGGAGGGGAGTAGCGACATTGATATCAACCAAAATTACATTTGAAAAAAAATCAGAACACAAAGATAAAGAAGGGAGATACAGTTTGGTAACTGGGCGGCTAGAGGGAGAAGATATCACCCTGCTGAATGTGTATGCTCCCCCAGGGGCTAACTGGAAATTTTATAAAAATGTATTCGACCTAATGATAACTAAAGCTCAAGGTTTAGTGATATGTGGTGGGGACTTCAATCTTAGACTGAATCCATACTGGGATGCTTCTGGTAATTCCCCACATCAAAATAACACCCAAAACAGGAAGACTCGGATGCTACTAAAAGAATTGGGAATCTGTGACGTGTGGAGGGAACTCAACCCCAGTGTAAAAGACTATACATTTTACTCAACTCCACATTCATCTTACTCAAGGATTGACTATTTTTTTATGTTTAATAGAGACATTGGAAGAGTAAAAACATGTAAAATAGGACTGATGGATCTCTCCGACCACAGTCCGATCTACATGGACTTAAATATCCAAAAATACACAAATAATACATTTTCTTGGAGGTTAAATTCAAATGTCCTGAAAGGACCATTGAAAGATGAATTGGAATCAGATATTCTCAGATATTTGGAAGATAACGATAATGGAGAAGTATCCCCTTTAATACTGTGGGATGCATGTAAAGCTGTAATAAGAGGAAAGATTATTGCAAAACTGGCAACCCAAAAGAAACTAAGACAAGAAAAACTATCCACATTAGAGTCAGAACTTAGGAACCTAGAAAAAGAACACAAAGGCAACACTCATTCTACTGACTCGCTCAAGATTAAGGAAATTAAAAACCAAATAAATGAGATCTACACAATAGAAATCCAGAAGAAACTTACCTTTCTGAAACAAAAATACTATGAAGCAGGCAGTAAATCGGCAAAATTGCTAGCCTATAAATTGAGGAAACATCAAACAGAAAGAGCAATCTACAAAATCAGAGACCCAGTATCAAAGGAAATAAAATTCAGAATTCAGGATATTCTTAAAAACTTCGAGAATTACTATAAGAACTTATACTCCCACAAAAAACATAAAAACGCATCCGAGGCATTCCTAAACACATTAAACCTTCCCCAACTTACGGAGTCACAAAATAAAACACTACTGTCAGAAATACATCCTAAAGAATTGGAAAAAGCAATTATGAAACTTAAAGCTAACAAATCCCCAGGAGCTGATGGCTACACAGCAGAGTGGTACAAAACCTTTAAACAGCAACTATCTCCTCTCCTCCTGAAAACATTTAATTATGTCCTCCACACAGGGGAAATCCCCCCCTCCTGGAGAGAAGGGGTCATTGCAGTTATACCTAAACCTGAAAAGGATAAACTAGAGTGCTCCAACTACAGACCAATCAGTGTACTAAATCAGGACTATAAGCTTTTTACCATTATCCTTGCCAAAAGGTTAGAAAATATACTGACAGACCTAATTCATTTAGACCAAACAGGTTTTATAAGACAAAAACAGACACAAGACAACATTCGACGCACTTTACACATAATTCATCATATAAAAAAATATAACTTAAATGCAGTCATATTGGGATTAGATGCTGAAAAAGCATTCGATTCGGTTGACTGGTCTTTTCTATATAGAATCTTATCCAGTTTCAATTTTCATAACAACTTCATTAGAACTATACAGGCATTATATAAAAAACCAACAGCTAAAATAAGGATTAACGGTAATTTATCATCATCTTTTGAACTGGAAAGAGGATGTCGTCAGGGCTGCTCCCTGTCTCCACTGCTCTTTGCAATCTTCATAGAACCTCTGAGCCAATGGATAAGACAAAACCAAAAAATTCAAGGTATTACACTTGGTCAGAAGGAACATAAAATAGCACTCTTTGCTGATGACATTTTAATATACCTAGGGCAGCCGGACACTTCTTTACCAGAACTAACCTCAGTTTTTTCAGAGTATGGAGATTTATCGGGGTACAAATTAAATATGCATAAAACCCAAGTTTTAACATTCAACTATGACCCAAATCATTATTCACTAAGCAAACTCAAAACTAACTGGGAGTCGGAATCTATGAAATATCTGGGGGTCAATATCCCGAAACAACTCAACAAAATTATATCACTAAACTATGATCCACTGGTGACAAAAATAAAATCTGACCTAGCAAGATGGAATATGATACCATTCTTGGGTACTGCACAAAGAATTGAAGCAGTCAAAATGAATATACTTCCACGTCTTCTATACCTTTTCCAAACAATACCGGTAGAACCTCCCAAAAAAACATGGCAGGAGCTGGACAGAAGGATCTCAAGATTCATATGGCAGGGCAAGAGACCTAGAATCAGATATAGAACCCTACAGCTAAACAAAGACAAAGGTGGGCTCGCGCTGCCAAATATCAGGGACTACTTTAAAGCCGCACAAATTAAAACTTTAGTAGAGATATGTAACCCAGTCTACACTGCACAATGGAAGGAGATCGAATGCCAAATAACAAGTGACATCCCCCTACAGGCGATAATAGGGAACAATGTCTTACCTAAGCTTTTGAATAACACTAACCCGTGGATAGAGACCCCGCTAAAAATTTGGTTTAAGATAGTCAGAGAGAATCAAACTAAAGAGCCCTATCGACTTCTGCAATGGATCGCCTATGATCAGGACTTTACTCCTAATAAAACAGACACCAGATTTAAAAAGTGGAAGGAGAAAGGGCTGATAAAATATTACGATTTTTTTAAAGGGCAAATCTTAAGAAGTTTTGAAGATTTGAAAAAACAAGGCCTAATAAATCAAGACCTTTACAGGTTCTTCCAGCTTAGACACCACATAAACAATATACTTAAAAAGGAGGTTTTGGAAAGGGCCCAGTCAGGTGTTCTGAAGGTCTTCTTAATGGCATATAAAGGGATCCCAGGGATCAGATACATTTCTAAAATATACCAAGGTCTTCAAGACTTAAAAGGAGACAACACATCTTATATAAAAGAGAGATGGGAAAAAGAGGGGAATTTCACTTTACAACTGGAAATATGGGAAAAGCTAAATAAACAGCAATGGAAAAGTACCTCATCCCTGCAGTGGAGAGAATTTGGATGGAAAAACTTGGCAAGATTTTTCAGAACACCTGCACAAAACAAATTTACCCATAAGGGATTGAACTGTTGGCGCTTGTGTGGTGAAAAGACTGCAAATCATTTTCATGTGTTTTGGTCATGCCCAGTTATCCACCAATATTGGACCAAGGTACAGACAATATTGGGGAAAATATTCAAAATTACAGTTCCCTTTTCTTTTGTAACTTTGTATTTGGGTTTACTACCGGACTCACTGGAAAGACGAGGAGAAAAATACTTATTCAATGTTTTAATATTGGCAAGCAAAAAAGCTCTAACTAAAAAATGGATGTTGAAGGACTGTCCTACACCTGAAGATTGGACTAACGTGATCCAAGACATTTACTCGATGGAAAAGTTGACATTCGCACTGAGACAGGACATGGATGTGTTCATGAACTTTTGGCAACCCTGGACCGCATATGTGTCTTCCATTAGATCTAATCTTTGACAAATACCATTTCAATAATGGTTCCGCTCTTTGTTCCATCGCTACTCAGATGCTCTTTTATCTTTATTTACTTACTTTTTCTTTTTGTTTGTTTTTTACTGGTTTGTTTGGTTTTTTTTGTTATTTGTTTTTTGTTTTTTTTTCTCTTTAATTTCACTTTTTCTTTCACTTTAAAAAAAAAAAAAAGGGGTGTTGTAAGAATTAATCTTCCAATGTTGTCAGATATCAGAAAATAAGGGAACATGTGATGAAAATGTAAACACTGCATTGCTGTAACGACCTGTATACCCTTTACAAAAACTTAAATAAAAAAAAAAAAAAAAAACAGCCCTGGCAAACGCAGCGTTGTTAGCGCATCCAGACCCAACGGCCCGCATAGCGCTCACTACTGACACATCAGATGTGGCCATAGGAGCAGTCGTGGAGCAGCATGTGGCCGGGGCTTGGCAGCCCCTCGCCTTTTTCAGCAGGCTGTTGCGCGATAGTGAGCGAAAATACAGCGCATTTGACAGGGAGTTGTTAGCTCTCCACTTGGCCATTCGCCACTTTCAGTTCTGGCTGGAAGGACGCCGTTTCACCACGTTCGTTGACCACAAGCCGCTGACTTTCGCGATGGTCAAGGTTTCAGAACCGTGGTCGGGCCGGCAGCAGAGGCAGCTGGCTGCAATCTCAGAGTTTACTACCGATATTCAGCACGTAGTGGGTAAACTTAATGTAGTGGCAGACTGTCTCTCGCGCGCCGTAGCGGCCCCAGTCCGCGTAGGGATAGATTATGCAACCACGGCCGCGGAGCAGGCTAGCGACGCGGAAGCGCGCACTGCCGCAGTCCGCGTAGGGATAGATTATGCAGCCATGGCCGCGGATCAGGTCAGCGACGCGGACGTGCGCGCGCTCCAGTCTGGACCAACAGGGTTAAGGCTGGAGAACAGGGTGCTGCAAGATGGTGTGCCCCCCCCAATCTGCGACGTCTCCACGGGACGACTGCGCCCGGTGGTACCGACCGCGTGGCGCCGCCGCGTTTTTGACTCGATTCATTCTCTGGCGCACCCGGGGGTGCGCACATCGGTCAAAATGGTAGGAGAGAAATTTGTATGGCCGAGCCTGCGCAAGCAAGTTAGAGAGTGGGCTGCAGCCTGCATGGCTTGCCAACGAGCCAAGGTTCACAAGCACACAAGAGCTCCCTTGGAGCCGTTTCACATCCCGGCTAAGAGGTTCGATCACGTTCACGTGGACCTCGTAGGCCCCCTCCCGCCGTCGCAGGGGTGCACACACCTTCTGACAATGGTAGACCGCACCACGCGCTGGCCGGAAGTGGTCCCACTGTCATCAACCACAGCCGAGGAGGTGGCGCACGCGTTTTTAACGGCATGGGTAGCGCGCTTTGGAGTTCCATCGGACATTACGTCCGACAGAGGTCCTCAATTTGTTTCCGAGCCTTGGTCAGCGATGGCCCGCAGCCTGGGGGTAACGATCCACCGCACTACCGCGTACAACCCGCAGGCTAATGGGTTATGCGAACGTTTCCATAGGTCATTGAAGGCGGCCCTCAGAGCGTCGCTTACGGATGCAAATTGGGTGGACAGGCTACCATGGGTTTTATTGGGGTTGCGTTCTGCACCTAAAGAGGATTTAGAAGCCTCCCCGGCTGAGTTAGTTTTTGCGCAGCCACTCCGGCTACCCGGGGAATTTCTCCCGGATAATCCTGCGCCAGAATGCTTCCCAGCTCAGTGGTTGCAGAGCGGCACGGAAGCAGGCATGCTTCCCGGCCCCGTTCACCACAGTTTTCCGCGCGTTTTTGTGCCTAAAGCTCTAAAAAATGCGGAGTTTGTTTTTGTCAGACACGATGCGCATCGTCCACCGTTGCGACCACCTTATGATGGACCATTTAGAGTGCTGGAAACAGAGGATAAGCACTTTTTGCTAGATTTGGGGGGCAGGAAAGAAAAGATTGGCATAGACAGACTCAAACCCGCCTTTGTGTTGGCCGACGAGGATGTGCTGTTGGCTACGGCTCCTCGGCGCGGCAGACACCCTAAGGAGCATTCATCAGAACACCCACAGGGATTGACTAACAGTTCTCATCCTCAGGCAGCAGCTCCACAGCAGGAGGGTGCCGCGAAAGTGGTTAAGCCCGCTTACAGCAGATATGGGAGGCGACTGAGGCCCAAGCGACATGTGGACTGATGTGTAATAATTTTACCATGACTTGCAGACTGTTATTACGTTGTTCCATCTTAGACGTTTGGGGGGGGGTCATGTGGGGCACATACAGTATATGCACATATGTATATCACTGCATGATTCATATGTATACCACCTTAGGCTTCACATCTGAGACAGAACAAAGGACTGAGCCGCTCTGGAGATAACACGAAGGTGTGAAAGTCTAGTCTTTGGCATGCAAAGAGACAGCTGTGGGGGATTTCGCCCAGCGACCAGAGACTGGAGGTGGGGGTGTTAAGATCGGGAGGAAGTTACATTGTTACTGGGATTAAGTACCATGTGACTGTGTGTTTTGATGTCCTGGGTATAAAAGAGACAGATGTTGGGGGATTCACTCCCTTTCTGTTTTTGGATGATGATGGAGAATGTGAATAAATCTGACTTGAGAAATAAACTCAGCCTCGTCCTTCCACATTCTCTACAATGGAGCCTTTTATAGCAATGTTTTTGCTTATTGTATCACCTGTAGGTGCCGTAATGGGTATTTCTCGTGCCAAATTAGGAACAATGTTCACAAAAAATTTATTAAATTCATCTGCAGATGAGACTGCATTCATACTCGTCGTTTTGTTTTTTTTGTTTTTTTTTGAAAGATTTGTTGGGTAGCTTGTATTTCTGTTTTTATTTCCAAGAATATTAAGTATTGTCCATGTATTTTTAGTGTTATCTCTGTTTTTCTCCAGCTCTTTACTGTAATAGTCTCTTTTACTACATCTCATTATATAATATTCTACTTGATAGATTAGAACACTATGTTGGACTTAATGGAACTTCATTGCAATGGTTTAGATCTTATTTATCTGATAGGTTCCAGTTTGTTCATGTAAATAATGAGTTTTCTTTCAACTCAAAGCTTAGTCATGGAGTTCCACAGGGATCTGTGCTAGGCCCTACTCTTTTTAGTTTATATATGCTTCCTTTAGGCAACATTATTAGAAAGCACTGTATACATTTTCATTGTTATGCAGATGACACACAATTATACCTGTCAATGAAGCCAGATGATAGTAATCAATTAGCCAAGTTAGAAGCCTGTCTTAAGGAAATCAAAGCTTGGATGACTTGTAATTTCCTACTATTAAATTCAGATAAGACTGAAGTCATTCTTGTTGGTCCAAAAAACCTTAGAAATTCCTTTCCAAATCAAACTTTCAGTTTGGATGCGGTTACTCTTTCTCTTAATAGCTCTGTGAGGAACCTTGGAGTTATTTTTGATCAGGATTTGTCCTTCAATTCACATATTAAATTTGTTTCTAAGACTGCCTTCTATCATTTGCGTAATATTGCCAAGATTAGGAGCATCTTGTCTCAGAGTGATGCTGAGAAACTGATCCACGCTTTTGTTAGCTCGAGATTAGATTATTGTAATTCTTTATTATCAGGCTGTCCTAAAACATCTTTAAAAAGTCTTCAGCTGATCCAAAATGCTGCAGCAAGAGTTTTAACAGGTACTAGAAAGAGAGATCATATCTCTCCGGTTCTGGCCTCCCTTCATTGGCTTCCCATAGAGTTTAGAATTAAGTTTAAAATCCTTCTTCTTACTTACAAAGCTCTAAACAATCAGGCTCCTTTTTATTTAAAAGATCTGATACTACCGTATTATCCTAACAGAGCACTACGCTCCCAAAATGCAGGATTACTTGTAATACCTAGAATCTCCAAAAGTACAATGGGAGGCAGAGCCTTCAGTTATCAAGCTCCTCTCCTGTGGAATCAGCTGCCAATCTGGATTCGGGAGTCAGACTCGATCTCTGTTTTTAAGAATAGGGCTAAAACCTACCTTTTTGATATAGCCTACAATTAGGGAGGGATCATGTGTTTCTGAACCCTCCCTTAGTTATGCTGCTAATAGGTTTAGTCAGCCGGGGGACCTCCAGTAATGCACTGGGCCTCACTCCTTTCCTCACTCTCTATGAAATATTTTTTTTTTTGCTGGTCATTAACATTTGTTTGTTCTCTCCCATAGATTGAGTCCCCATCGTGCTGTTTGCTCTCTACATGTCTGTTCTTTTCTTTTTCTCTATCCCCTCACCCCCCAGCCAGTCGCAGCAGATGACTGCCCCTCCCTGAGCCTGGTTCTGCTGGAGGTTTCTTCCTGTTAAAAGGGAGTTTTTCCTCTCCACCGTCGCCAAGTGCTTGCTCACAGGGGATCGCCTGATTGCTGGGGTCTTTCTGCAACTGTGGGGGTTCCCCCCTACAGTTGATAGTGCTATGAGATGACTGTTGTTGTGAAATGGCACTATATAAATAAAGTTGAATTGAATTGAATATATATTAACTTATTTTTGTATGTTTTATATCACTGCTCTGCTTCTTTTGTCCTTTTCTTTAGAAAAGCTTTATATAGTGAATTTTTCTTTTTACACGCTTTTTGTAATCCTTTGGTTAACCATGGCTTGTCAACAAATTTCTGTTTAAGCTTTTTCTTTACTAATGGACAATTTTCTTCATAAAGAGCAGTTACAATGTTCATGAATGTATCGTAGGCTTCATTTACATCTAATACATAGACTTTTGTCCAGTCTTGCTTCAGCAGGTCTTCTTTAAAAGAACTGATTGCATTTTGTGATTTGTATCTGAAAGATTTGAAAGTTTTTTCTGTATTGGCCCCCTTGTAGCCATGGATACAGTAAGTGCAAAGACTGGTAGATGGTCACTTATGTCATTTATCAATAATCCACTTTCTATTTTCTTATCAATAATATTAACAAACGGGTTGTCAATAAGTGTAACAGTGTGGACTGTGATTCTATTGGGATGTGGTATTGTGGGATATAGACTCATACTGTACACAGAATTCATGAACTCTGTAATGACATTTTGTTGAAATGGATTTAGTAAATCAATATTGAAGTCTCCACAGATTACAACCATTTTCTTATTCGTTATATTATTGTACAGCTTGACTAACTTATCTCTGAATGTCTCAACGCAAGTTTCCGGCATTCTAACTTATAATTAGATTTTTTGTTTTATATTGGTCAATCTCAACAGTAACACATTCCAGAATCCCTGGTAGTGCAAAGGACATTCCATTTACAAGTTTACACCTATACAGTTCATCAATATACAGTGCAACACCACTACCCTTTTTTTGAGATCTGTTAATATGAAACATCTGATATCCTTCTATTGCCATCAAAGAAGCCTGCTCTTCATTGAGCCAATTTTCAGAGACTGCGATAGCTGTAAATTTTCTATCTAGCTGTTTTAAATAGTCCTGAATCTGTGGAAAGTTTTTGTTAAGACTTCTGCTGTTCAAGTGTATCATTGATAGTTTACCATCTACTTGCACTTGACTTCTGAATTGCTTTTTAGTGTAATATTCACAGTGATTATGAATATTATTGAAGAAGTGGTTATCGGGATCAATATCATTCTCCATCTCTTGTAGTTTATGTTCAGCATAATGAGATATTTTCAGAGTCTGAATTTCCTCTCTCTGTATCAAATGACTTCCTCCAACTGGGGATGACTGATGTACACTAAAGTCAGTCATGATTTTTTTTGTTTGTTTTTTTTCAAGTACATTATCATGTTATGTCACAAAAAGACTGTTCTCGCCATGTGTGTGGATATGGATTATCGTAGTCTCTTAATTTTCTTAATCAGTGTTCATCTATATTTATTTAAGTCAGTGAGATCTCTTATTATTATGGCCTTTGCTTCCTCAGGTGTTCCATTCAGTTTAATCCAGACTCTACAGTTTGTTGTCCATGTTGCCTGTATCTTGTTTTGTCTTTTCAACATCCGTGCTTGCCGTGCTATTTCAGCATTAGTCTTTGTTAAATGTTTGTTTAGATAAACTTCTGTTCCCCATAGCTTTCTGGCCTGCCTCAATATGTCATTTTTTACCCTTCTGTTCACAAAGCGCATCACAATTGATGTCTCTGTTTTATTATCCTTTCTGGGTAGAGTATGGCAGGCTGAAATTGCATTTACTTCAACCTTTATGTTTCTGCTTTCATGGAACTGAAGCACCTGGTTTTCCAAGGAGACTGATTCACTCGGGGGAGCCTCCTCACCTCTCATTCCTGCTGTAGTATGAGCATATGATTGATATTTAATGTCCGAGTCCACTAATGATTAAATCATCCATACGAGTACATTGTTCAAGATCCTCGATACGTTGCTCCAAGTCTGCAATATTTTTGTCTCTTTCCTTAATTGTTAATTTCAGCTCTCGGACTTCCTCCATTAGCCCTAATAATTTGGACTGTTGATTGGCCACTTTGGTAAGTTCTTCTGACATAAAGTTCAGAGATTTTTTAATCTCTTCCATTTCCTCTTTCTTTGGTGGCATTTTTTACTGACCTGATGATAGCAGGATAATTTCTGCTGGTGTTGCCGGTATCTGGTCCAGCTGACCTCGGATCTGGCTGGGGCCTCAGCTAGCCCCTCCGCTGCTAGCCCCGCTGCTTACTGCTGCTGTAGTTGAGCTCCGATCCAACTGGGGCCTCGGTTAGCTCCTCCACTGAGCTCCGCTGCCTACCGTCGCTGTAGTTGAGCTCCAATCCGGCTCCTGTCCAGCTGGGGCCTCGGTTAGCTCTTCCGCCGAGCCCCGCCGCCCACCGCTGCTGTAGTTGAGCTCCAATCCGGCTCCTGTCCAGCTGGGGCCTCGGTTAGCTCCTCTGCCGAGCCCCGCCACTTACCACCGCTGCAGTTGAGGTCTGATCCGGCTGGGGCCTCAGTTAGCTCCTCCGCTGAGCTCCGCCGCCTACCATTGCTGTAGTTGAGCTCCGATCCGGCTCCTATCCAGCTGGGGCCTCGGTTAGCTCCTCCGCCAAGCCCCAATCACAAGATTCTAAGAATATGTGCGGGAGGTTCAGCCGTCATCTACCGGGCTGATGCCGGGTCGGTGAGATGAATCGGGGACAGAGTTGCTCCTTTGTGTTGGTGTTAGCTGCGTCTAGCTGTAGCTTTAGCTCTGAGGCTAATTAGCAGTTAGCTCCGGTTTGCACAGGAAAATGATTTTTTTGATTTTGTATACTTTATTGATCGCCAGAGGGGAAATTGAGGGCATCCACCTGGATGGATGAAGCAGCCATGGTACGGCGCTATCCCTTAACCATTCACACACATTCACACCTAGGGCCACTTTAGAATCGCCAGTTAACCTAACCTGAATGTTTTTTGGCCTGTGGGAGGGAACCGGAGAAATCCCGGAGTAAACCCACGCAGATACGGGGAGAGCATGCAAACTCCACACAGATCACTGTTGGTCAGGGGCTGGGATCGAACCAGGGATCCCATGGCCAAGGGTGAGTTGCTGTGCTGCTGCAGTGCTAACCACTGCGGCACCGCACTGCCATGCAGAAACTCAGAAATGCAGTCGACTCCAAATGATTGAGCAAACAGAATAGGTAAAACCAGAAATGTAGGGTAGTGCAAAGGAGGGAATAAGATGTAGACTGCAGAGTGACTGCACAGTCTCTATTTCTCAGTGTGACCAGTCACCCATGAAGCCATCAGTCAGAAGTCCAATATCCCAGTCTGAAACTTGAAGGTATCTTGTGTAAAATAAAGCCAAACTCAAACCTTTGTCTCTTCTCTCTTCTCTGCTAGCAATGTGGGCCCAGAAGTTTAAGATTGGGAAAAAGTCTATAACCCCTATACGGGACGGGGGGGTGGAAGGTTCAAAGGCTGAAAAGTTCATAATGGTCAAATTTGACCAAATGTGGTTTATTTTTCCAACATAGTCTTCAGTCCACATACTTCTTCCATTGGTGTTACAGCGCTTGGATCCCTGCAGTTAAAAAATAAGCCACATTTGGTCAGATTTGACTACTATGAACTTTTCAGCCTATGAACTTTTCAGCCCACCTCGTAGCCAGCTCATTACCTAGAATAAATAGTGATTATTGTGAAATCATAAAACTACCCGATCTCCTGACCCTTGGTCTTGACCTTGAGCATAACCATGAACAGACCCTGTGACATATACCACAACATACTAGGGGTTTATTTATTTATTTATCAGGAACTCCATTAGCTTCCACCAAAGCAGTTGCTAGTCTTCCTGGGGTCCTCAGTTAAAAACAAACAAACAATGAGGTATTAACATAAATATACATAAGCATATAATACAAACACAGCAAGACAATCACCGATTTACAAGAAGAAAATTAAATAACCGAATAAAGATAGCAAACCATATAAGTAAAGGAAAACCATATATAACAAACTCTATAAGCAAGTTAGCTTGCTAGTTAGCTTGTATACTATGTACTGTAACACATGGTGTTCACAGCGTCTGTAATAAAGTTATCGTTCGGTACAACTCCTGCCTCCACTGTCCTGTTTCTAGACGACAACAAGGATAAACCCTTATAACTTCGACACGAAAGCATGCTTGGCACCCCTACAGCCGTTCCTCACTCTAATAGGTGAGCCACCAATCCCCTGGCCCCATTGGCATGAGATATTCCAGAGTTTTATCACCGCTGCTGGCTTAAATGATGCTAACGACAAGAGGCTAAAGGGGATGGTAACCTACAGTCTCAGCACCGAAGGCTAACATGTGCTTTGAACCCTGGGCCCTGTGAACACACACGAGGACTGTGTGGCTGTGATGAACATATTTTCCACTGACAGACGCAATTTAACAGGATGAAGAGCGGTTTTCAATCAATGCTATCAGTGCACAAACAAAACGACCCCACAGTCAGCTCCACTGGTACAGATGGTTGCCCCAGTTGCTGAGCCTGCCGACCTCACACCTTCTTGGGAGGTCCCTGAGGTAGACACCGTGGGACAGCAGTGCACCACAGCGCAACAACCCAGTGGTAAACTCAGTTTGAACAATGACGGCTCGAGTCCGCTGCACTCAGACGTGGACGCAGCCACTCCCTGCCTCGCACCGCACGCCGAATAGAACCCAGCAGAACCGGGGCAGCCAAAAGAGCCCCAGTCCGCAGCCACACGGGTCCCAGAGTCAGTCCTCGTGCAGCATGAGCATTCTCGAGCTGCTGCTGCATCACAGGAGAGAGAGTACAATTTCCCGGATGTGGGTACAGCCGAAGATCAGAACACGGAGAGAGAACACAGCACGGACAGAAGGCACAAACTGGACTCGCCTCCAATCCTTGCCCGGCATGAGCTTCAAGGAGCTGCCGTGGAGCCACAGGCGAGGGAGTTTGTGGAGAAAGGGGACCCCGGTGAATGACGACAACCCGGCATGCATCCCGTCGCTGATGACAGCGACACATCACCTCGACCACAACCAGCACCAGGAGAGAGAGGGCAGAAGCCGGACTCATCCCATATCCTCACCCAGCATCAGCCTCAGGGAGCAGCAACAGCAAAGCAGGATAGAGAGTTTGTGGCCCAGCAGGACCCAGCAGAGCATCGCCAACCGAGGGCATGTCCTGCCTCCGGCGTGAATGGGACGCCGCCACAGCAGCAACCAGCATCAGAGATGAGAAAGCAGCAGCACCGAGTGCAGCCAAACAGATTGCCACTAACACTACTTGATTGGGTTCGGGTCCAACGATCCAACCACCTGGACCCACAAATCCCATCATCGCAGATGAGAATTACCGCACAAAAGAGGCCATTCACCGTCCAGATAGACGATGGTTCGAGATGGCACGTCAGCTGTCTGCGAAAGGTAAGGGCACCTGCCTCAGATCAAGACGCAATGCTGGAGCCGACTCAGCTGGTGTGAGACCTGGGCTGGGACATTGCTGACAAGTGAGCCATGACTCCAGCGAGATGGTACCCAGGTCCACTGTAGCCGGCGCCTCCAGGGGCGCGCCCACCGCGGGCTCTACTGAGGCCCCTGAAGGTGAACTGTGAAATGACTGTTTTGAAAATGTTTAGGCAGAGCATGGTTGACAATGGTGGCAGGATAATCCACTCAACCATGCAGGGTGTTACCGGCAGTCTACCCGGTTGCCCAGGTCCATATTGGGTTAAAAATAATGGTTCTGGTTATGTTTTGCTGTGTTAGCCGAATGCCACAATCGAAATACCCAGCTAAGGTTAACCATCATCAGGGAGGTTCTGGCTTTTCCCAGGGAAGGGGGGGGGGGTAGATGTGGCGTATTGGAAATATCACAATATATGCCACGGACATGGGGACATATGCACGGAATGACGTCATCACGCTGCGGCTATAAAGGAGGACTAATAGCGAGAGTCGTCCTCTTTGGCGCTCTGCCTCCATGCCAGTACTAGTTTGTATCTGCTCGGAGTTATCTTGCTAGTTAGCTTATACACTATGTGTTGTGTGGGGTTTTATGTTGAAGTGCGGTGTGATGACGCCTCCTTCCAGTTGCGTCATCACGCTGCCCTATATTACGGGGCGTCCGCCATGAGGGCTTCCTTTTTCCCTGGATGACTCTGCCACAGTGTGTTATGTGTAGTGTACTCATATATATAATAAAGCAGTGTTCCAGTGCAACCTCTTCGTCGCCTCATTATATACCAGGATTGTGGACATAACATTTGGCGACTGAGGATTAACAGATAGAGGCGTGTGTTACACCACTGCGGCCTTTCCTGAAGCTTCCCGGTGAGTGGTCGGTGCCATGGCCTCGCTGGTTGGAGGCCTTCTAGACCTACATCGTGGCTTTGGACCTCTGGAAGCTAGATAAGGTGAGGGTGCGAGCGCTCCTTGTCCACAACCCAGGTATCGAAGGCCAGAGGATTCTACGGACGCTTGGCGTGATGGACTCGTACAAGGATGTCATGGAGGTGCTGGCTAACCATTTCATCACACTGGACAGTGTGACGTATGAAGAATTCCCTTTCGCCAGAGACGCCAGAGGGTCAATAAGCCAATTCATCAGTACGTCGCTGACCTTAGACAGCTAGCTAGTGAGTGGAAGATGAGATGGTGCGGGACCAGTTAGCTGAGCACACATGTAATGCTAGGCTGTGTGCTAGGTTGCTAACGGTGCCTAATGACTTAATGTTAGCTAGGGCTGTTGAACTAGCTCTCCAGCTGGAGGCCGCCAATAAGCTAGCTTCGGAACTAAACTGGTGCCAGTCACCAAAGTCGCCGGAGGTGCCTATGTCAGCGAATGTGGTGGACCTGGATGACAAAGATAGCATGGATGAGGACTACGAGGCTAACGCAACGAGCCGAAGGTCTGTCCCGAGAGACCCCGTTTGCAGGGGTTGTGGGTCCCCAATGCACCGTTTTAAAGCGAAAGTGTGCCCGGCAAGAGGGAAACAATGCAGCAAGTGTGGGCGCTTGAATCATTTTGCCAGGGTGTGCTGTTTACCAGTGCCACGGAGCCCACCGAAGAAGCCTGCCCGCCCGCCTGCAATGACCATCCACTCGGTGAGTCCCAGCACCAACAGGTATTCTTATTGCACGGTGGAACTGGACGATGTTGCTTTCCCATTATTGCTCGACACAGCAGTGGTGCGGTCGATGCTAAATTGGTCCACCGTGAAGAAATTTTTCCCATACCACAGGATTAGGAGTAACGCAGCACCGTTATATGGCTACGGCAGTAACAGACTGTGCAATGTCGGGACTGTGGAGTTGACTGTTCGCTACAAGTCTGAAGTGGTGCACGACTTCACTTTCCAAGTGGTGGCACATGGCGATAACATCATGGGGTATGACCTGTTCTACGGACTGGGTTTCGCCATCAGGGACACCACTGGGAGAAAATGGTCTGGGTGCGGTCATTGGAATTTGCCGGCTCAAGCAAATGATGACATCATGGTTTGGGATGAAGTGCTGGCGGACAATACTGGCATCAAGACACCCAGTTCTAGCTCAGTGGAGGAACGGGACAGCTTCAGTGCCCGTGCTCGGCAGGAGGTAGTAGGGGTGGCCAAGCAGGTGGGTGGAGCGCCCGTTCTGATGAGTGACACCAGGGAGGCACCGGACACCTTCAGTATTTGTATTGGGTCTCGGCCGAAGATGGGTGAGGGGTCTGTTGCGACAATGGTGACCGCTGCATCGCCATGGGATAACAATGGGGCGAGACCACATGGCAGCATGGAGTTACCGCATGCTCAGCAGGACATCAGGCCGAGTAAGGTACCGCTCCAGGTCATGGACCAGGTTTGAGTTTGGGCTGACGAAAGACCTGGGTGACATTCAGTTGGACCACAGCCGGCGAAACATCGGGTGCCACTGAGGATTGTGGCGAAGTTGGGAGCGGCATGTTTCCGCCTGACAGACAGCTCGATCAGGCATGCTAATCAGCTGTGGCGTGTCCAGGTGGACGCTCTGGGTGGCAAGGCTGGGCAGGAGTCAGCAAAAGTGGCGTGGGATCCGGACTCCTGCATTTCGAAGATCGGTCCTCGCCCTAGGGGCCTGCCACCTCCAGGGGCGCATCTGCTGTGGGGCTGCTGCAGGGCCCCCCCGCCTGACTCACTGTGTCTGTGGAGGACTGTGTCCAAAAGATTCAAAACTGTTTAATAGTGTGTTTAGTTAGGAGTACGGCTGTTCCGTTCCAGGTGGCAAAATAAACCACCTCGCCGTGCAGGCCGTGTGGTAGTCAACCCACCGGTCCTAGTTATGTTTTAGTGTTCTTTCTGTTTTTATCTTATGCCTGCTTTTATTTCGTGTGTTATGTTACCAAATTTGGGTGGGTTTTAATTCGGTGTGTGTTTTTCTGCTTTGTAAGTGGGGGGGATGATGTTGTGTGGGGTCTTCTGTTGAAGTGCAGTATGATGACGCCACCACCCTATATTACTGGGCGTCCGCCATGAGGGCTTTCTCTTGCCCTGGATGACTCTGCCACGATGTGTTACATGCAGTGTACTCATATATATAATAAAGCAGTGTTCCAGTGCAACCTCTTCGTTCGCCTCATTATATACCAGGTTTGCAACACTATGTACTGTACCACGTAGTTCGGTCCATCAGTTCGGTCCAACTCCTGCCTCTGCTGTCTTGTTTCCAGATGTAACAGACCCACCTGTGGATCACTGTGTGTTTTTGGTGATCATCAGCGCAACTGCTTAGGAGAAGTAGCGATTCTCATTAAATGTGGACAGACGGATGGACACAGTGCCATAACATTAGCTCATTTTACTTTCACCCCAGTGACTTTTCCCCTTCACCTAAAAATTCATGGATGGCTAAATATATCTGTTGTGGTCTCTGTAGAGGCCATCTAAAGGTGTTTGCTGTTGAAAAATGTAGATTTACATCATACATAGGTTACTGGAAAATTCTCCTTTACCCGTATACATGTTCATTTAGAGCTTCAGGGGTAAACACAACTATAAAACCTAAAGAAGATGAAAGGGATTAGACTATCACACATTTTTCAGACTGGTCTTCAAATATGCATCGCCCTATTTGTCTTTTATGAATATATATACACATACTGCACCTGGTGACCATGCATGTGGTGGGAGCCTGATGGGCCAAAAGGGTCAGTTGTTCACATCTCCAAGTGTGTTTTCCCATCAGTAAAGTTTGTTTGTCATCCAACCCAAAATGCTGGACTAACTGGATTCTAACCGTACACAACATTACTCCCCACATGCACACACAGCGCTGAGGTCAGACGGGCTGCGCTGATAGCATGCAAACTGAGGTTAGGAGGTTGAGTTCAGTGCTGGGACAAGTGAAAATGCTTTGATGTGTTTGCTCCCAGCAGGCCTGAGGGCAGGTGAGCTGCAGATCCCAACTGCCTGAACCAGAGTCTCCGCATGCAACAAAAGTCCTCTGTCACTCTGGTTACATAAAGTTTTACACAGTGGGTTAGTGGAGCCTTTGTCTTTTCATGTCTTTGCGTGCTATATTGCACAAAGTTAAGTGGGCATATTTGGTGAGTGTAGATATTAGGAAGATGAACCTGAGAGAGACAGAACAAACAAAAGACAGCTGAGAGCTTAGTCAATACTGATGTTTGATTACCATCTCAACGGAAAATACAGCGAACAGTTAGGAGGTGTGACCCATGTGTCAACAGTGAACTGTTTGCGTTGGAAATTTTACTCATTAGGTTAGTTAGGTGTGTCGGGTAGCTAATTAACAAGAGTTTATCATATTCATAAACAAGTCATAGACTCAAGTAAAAAATAATAATCTGATGATTTTTAAAGCAGGCTATGGCTGTGTTGTGAGACATGTATATGTTGGACACTGCATATGTGATTTAACCACGATGAAGGAGAGCCAGCCCCCTGCGGTGCGGAGCCACAGAGCCTGGACCCCCTGCGGAGGACAGGGGACAGAAGACTTCCTGACCACTGAGGCTCGGGAAGAGAGAAGGGGGAGTTATGTAAATAAAAGGCTAATGAATGTGAATAAAGAGACTTTGATATAGATGTGTGATTTCCCCCGCGAGGGAAATGGTTTGATGTGAGAAGGTTTAAATGAGAGAACTTTGGTGTGTTCACTCTCTTTGTTCGCTGCTCAAGAATAAGAGCAGACAGTGGAATGATTTCTTGAATAAACTGAAATGAAAGACAATTCGGTTTCGTTATTCAAGTCTCCCCACATTGGTGACTGACGACGTTGAGAATGAACGAAGAAATTCTCAGGGTCCCGGACTCACAGCGCTCAGAGCTGGCGAGCGCAGTGGCCGTTAAGCTGCCTGATTTCTGGCAGGATAACCCACGGTCGTGGTTTCTGCAAGCAGAGTCGCAGTTCGCGCTCGCAGGAGTAACGGTGGATGACACTAAGTTCCACCATGTCATCGCTAAACTGGACAACAGCACAGCTCGGTGCGTGCAAAGCTTGGTGGAGCAGCCACCCGCGACCGACAGGTACAGCAAGCTGAAATCCACCCTCATCAAGTTTTTCACCCCCTCGGCTGAAGTGAGGGCGAGGAGGATCCTGTCTTTGCTAGACCAAGGTGGACACAGGCCGAGCGCCCTGATGGAGGAGATGATACAGCTGAGAGGGTTGGACAACGATGATTTCATTTTTCAGTTCATCTTCCTCTCCAACCTCCCGGCGCATGCGAGAAGCACGCTGGCCGGCAAAAAGTGTCACACCCTGGAGGAGTTCCGGGAGCTGGCCCAGGAGGCAGACGGGATCCTGGACGCCTGCGGCGGGCAAGCAACCACAGCAGCGACCCGAGACAGCGGGGAGCCAGAGGCGGCAGAACCAGACTGGCCGACGATGGCGGCAACACGGCCGCGACGAGGGGGAGCCAATAGCCCGGCGACAGAGGCGCGGGCACGACACAGCGGAGGAGAAGATCTCTGCTTTTACCATCGGAGGTTCGCAGAGAAGGCACGCAGGTGTGTGCCGCCCTGCATCTTCAGGAGTTCGGGAAACGGCAAGACCGGGGGTCGCTAGCAGCTTCGACCCTCGGAGAACGCAACAAGCTGCTCTACATCACGGATGCGCGCTCCGGACGAGTGTTCCTCATTGACACCGGAGCACAAGTGAGCTTCATCACCCCAACATACGCGGACCGGGTAGCTGGACCCCACGGTGACGGAGCTACAGCGGCAAATGGCTCGAACATCAACACCTACGGGAGAAGGACCTTGCCTTTATGCTTACATGGCCGCACATATGAATGGACTTTTGTAGTAGCGGCGGTGAGTTTCAACATGTTGGGCGCGGATTTTTTGTGTTCACACAATCTGTTAGTTGATCTTGCTAATAGACGGCTGGTAAATGCACTCTCTTTTTACTCTCTCCCCTGTTCAGCTCGAGTGTCCCCGCCACCAGTACAGACCCACGTCGCTACAGCAGGTGGTAAGTTTCACACACTCCTCACCCAATTTCCAGCGCTCACTGTGCCCACTTTTTCAGCGACGGTCGCGAAGCACGGGGTGAAACACTTCATCCCCACTTCTGGTCCTCCCGTGTTTGCAAAAGCTCGGCGCTTGGATGCAGTTAAGCTCGCCATTGCGCGCGAGGAGTTCGCCAGCCTGGAGAGGCTGGGCATCGTTCGTAGGTCGAAGAGCCCGTGGGCTTCGCCGCTGCACATGGTACCGAAAGCCGATGGCTCCTGGAGACCGTGCGGGGATTACCGCAGGCTAAACAACGCTACGGCACACGATCGTTATCCCATCCCGCACATTCAGGATTTTTCGGTGCACCTGGCGGGGGCGCGCATTTTTTCAAAGATTGATCTAGTTCGCGGCTATCACCAAGTCCCGGTCCAACCGGAGGACATTCCTAAAACAGCGGTAATAACCCCGTTCGGACTTTTCGAATTTTTACGCATGCCGTTTGGTCTCAAAGGGGCGGCGCAAACATTTCAGCGGATGATGGATGCCGTGTTACGCGATCTCCCTTTCGTGTTTGTGTACCTCGACGACATTTTGGTCGCGAGTACTTCAGAGGACGAACACGAAATGCACCTCACAGCAGTTTTTAGGAGGCTGGGAGAGCACGGCTTAATAGTTAACCCAGCCAAGTGCCAGTTCGGCGTTGAGCGGATTGATTTTTTGGGTCACCGCGTCTCCCCGGAGGGAGCGGTTCCGTTACCAGAGAAAGTACGCGCGGTAGCGGATTTTCCCCGTCCACAAACGGTCAAATCACTACAGGAATTCTTGGGGATGGTGAATTTTTATAACCGGTTCCTGCCCCACGCAGCTCAAATCATGCAACCGTTATATGCCGCGCTCAGAAAACAAAAGCCGACCCAGGCGGTCGAATGGTCCCCGGAGCGGGAGCGCGCGTTCACAGAGGTTAAAAAAGCCTTGGCTGACGCTGCGCTCCTGGCCCACCCAGACCCTGCAGCACGTATCGCGCTGACGACAGACGCTTCAGATTTAGCCATAGGGGCCGTTATTGAGCAACAGGTAGCCGGAGTTTGGCAGCCTTTGGCTTTCTTTAGCAAATCTTTAAGCGCGGCTGAGCGAAAATACAGCGCGTTTGACAGAGAACTGTTGGCGCTGCATTTGGCTATTCGTCATTTCCAGTTCTGGCTGGAAGGACGGTGCTTCACCGCTTATGTGGACCACAAGCCGCTCACATACGCCATGGCCAAAATTTCAGATCCGTGGTCCGGCAGGCAGCAGAGGCAGCTGGCCGCAATCTCGGAATTTACCACTGACATTAGGCACGTCGCGGGCAAATTCAATGTAGTAGCGGATTGTCTCTCACGCGCGTTCACGACCCCGACACGCGCAGAGGCAGAACGGGCCACCGTGACCGCGCCGCAGGAGAGCGGCACGGTGGCGCGCGCAGCCCCGGTGCACGTGGGTATAGATTACGCAGCCATGGCAGCGGACCAGGGGGCGGACGCAGACGTGCGCGCGCTCCAGTCTGGACCAACAGGGTTGAGGCTGGAGAGCAAGTGTTTACAAACCGGTATGCCCCCCCTGATCTGCGACATGTCGACGGGGCGCCCGCGTCCGGTGGTTCCGGCCACGTGGCGCCGCCGTGTTTTTGACTCGGTCCACTCACTGGCGCACCCGGGGGTGCGCGCGTCGGTGAAACTAGTGGCGGAAAAGTTTGTTTGGCCGTGCCTGTGCAAGCACGTGAAGGAATGGGCAAAAACCTGCATTTCCTGTCAACGGGCCAAAATTCACAGGCACACAAGAGCCCCGTTAGAACCGTTCCGCATTCCGGCCAGAAGGTTCGACCATGTGCACGTCGACCTTGTGGGCCCCCTACCGGCATCACAGGGGTTCACGTATCTTTTGACAATGGTGGACCGCACCACACGTTGGCCGGAAGTGGTCCCACTTGCGACGACCACGGCCGCGGAGGTGGCTCGCGTTTTTTTAACGGCTTGGGTGGCGCGCTTCGGGGTTCCGTCGGACATTACGTCCGATAGAGGACCGCAATTCATCTCTGAGCTGTGGTCAGCGATGGCCAACGGCTTAGGAGCCAAAATTCACCGCACTACGGCTTACCACCCTCAGGCTAATGGTTTATGCGAGCGTTTTCATAGGTCTTTGAAGGCAGCACTCAGAGCGTCGCTCACGGATGCAGATTGGGTAAATAAACTCCCTTGGGTTTTATTAGGGTTGCGTTCTGCGCCTAAAGAGGACTTAGACGCCTCCCCAGCGGAGCTGGTATTCGCACAAACTCTGAGGCTGCCGGGCGAGTTTTTACCAGAGCACCCAGAGCCCCCACCTCTCTCTGCTCTGGGACCGTTAGTTGGCACGGGGGCAGACACGCTCCCGGGTCCGGTTCATCACGCTTTTCCACGAGTTTTCGTCCCCAAGGCTTTGAAAAATGCCGATTTCGTTTTTGTCAGGCGCGAAGCCCTTAAAGCAACGCTCAAACCACCTTACGAAGGGCCATTTCGAGTGCTGGAGGCAGGTGATAAGCAATTTGTGCTAGATTTTGGGGACAGAAAAGAGACAGTCAGTATTGACAGACTAAAACCTGCTTTTGTCATGAAGGACGTGTCTGTACCGGTCGCGGTGGCGCCTCGACGAGGCAGGCCCCCGCAGAGGGCAATTAACCACTCTCTTCCTCAGTCAACAGACCCGAAGCAGAACAGCACCGCAGGCAAGGCGAGGCCAACGCACAGCAGATTCGGCAGACGGCTGAAGCCCAAGCGGCGCACAGACTGAATGTTGGTGTTGATTATTCAGTAGTGAGTAAGGTGCTATTAAATTTTGGGAATTAGTCTGTTCTTCATCGTTTGGGGGGGGGTTATATGGCTGTGTTGTGAGACATGTATATGTTGGACACTGCATATGTGATTTAACCACGATGAAGGAGAGCCAGCCCCCTGCGGTGCGGAGCCACAGAGCCTGGACCCCCTGCGGAGGACAGGGGACAGAAGACTTCCTGACCACTGAGGCTCGGGAAGAGAGAAGGGGGAGTTATGTAAATAAAAGGCTAATGAATGTGAATAAAGAGACTTTGATATAGATGTGTGATTTCCCCCGCGAGGGAAATGGTTTGATGTGAGAAGGTTTAAATGAGAGAACTTTGGTGTGTTCACTCTCTTTGTTCGCTGCTCAAGAATAAGAGCAGACAGTGGAATGATTTCTTGAATAAACTGAAATGAAAGACAATTCGGTTTCGTTATTCAAGTCTCCCCACACAGGCCTATATTTGATTCTTGGACCACCAAAATAGCTTTGTCTGAGTCATGGTATTAAATAATCTTTACTGAAACTATGTTGAACCTCAAATGTACCTCTTAATTAAATTTACTAACAAGACAGTTTTAATCTGTTTGACTGCTCCAGCAAACAGAAAGTTTGAACAGCAGGTAGTGTGGCTGTAGTAGTGTTGTAGTCGAGACCTTGTCAAGACCAGAGTCTCCCAAGACTAAGACCAAAACCGGGGCCAAGTCGAGACCAATACCTACATACACAGTGGTCTTGGTCTCAGTCTGGTCTGGACTACAACACTAGGCTGTGGTGCAGGAGCATCTGTGCCTGTGATGACCTGATAAGGTTCTTTTGTCCCCAGTTGATACTGATTTATCAATATTAAATTGTAATCAATGCGCTCTCTTTCAGACCAGCAAGGTTCTGGTTCTGGTGCCATTTCAGAGTCTCAGAACGTTGGTGCTTTCTGATGTTCCAGCCCATGTTCAAATCATTTTCAGTGAAAACAAAGTTCCACCACCCTTGGTTGATGGAGGGTATTGGTCAATGCACAAGACAAGCCGTAGTGAAGAAACTGTGGCAATATGGCAGATCATGAGAAAGAAAGGAACTAATAATAAACTAGAAAAGCACTCGGACAGCACAGACCTCCGCCAAGCGCCACAGTTCCCCCCCATACAGTGTTTGTGTGTACGTTTTCAGATTCCTTGACCATGAAAACATACGACTAGCAATTGGATTCACAATGATAGGATTAGTGGTTCAGTAGTTATTGACGAAAATGGCATTTTCTGTAATGGCGGTTTAGCGCCACAGTTCCCCCCATACAGTGTTTGTGTGTACGTTTTCAGATTCCTTGACCATGAAAACATATGACTAGCAATTGGATTCACAATGATAGGATTAGTGGTTCAGTAGTTATTGACGAAAATGGCATTTTGCGTAATGGCGGTTTTCTTCTGGACGGTGATCCGGATCACCACCAAAATGTAATCACCTGTAGGATACCCCATTTCTGACAATCTGTGAAAATTTCATGAAAATCCGTCCATAACGTTTTGAGTTATCTTGCTAACAAACAAACAAACAAACAAACAGACAGACAGACAGACAAACAAACAGACAGACAGACAAACCAACGCCGATGAAAACATAACCTCCTTGGCGGAGGTAATGACTAATATCTCTCATAGCCCATCTACAGCCCTCACACAAAAGCAGAACTCTTCCTGGCTGGACAAGAGCTGTAATTGTTCCATGATTCCCAAACAGGGAAACATGTTGGCTTAGCAGCAAATCTAAAATGTTGATATTGTGGAAGATGAAAGCAGACGAGACAGCAAGCTGAACGACACACAAACTTTATTCACCTCCCAACATAAAACACAGAAAACTTCTCCCCGAGTGCCTGAGTGACGCCTGTAATGGCTGTAACGTGGAGTCACTGGACCGGCCGAAGTGTCTTGCTGTTGGAGTGGGCAGGAGACAAACTCAGTCTCCGGCATGCAGTCCTGTGGAGGGGGAAAGGGTGGGGAGGGGAAAGACCTAGTCTGCTGCCAACAGTTCTCTGCAGAGGGAACACCAACTTGCGGAGCCGCTGTAGATGGGCGTCCACGCTGGGGCGCTTGAGCCAACACCACTCGTTCGTCTGCTAACACATAAGCGGGCTTAAGCCTGTCAATACAGACCATTTCCCTACACCCTCCCAAGTCTAACACAAAATGCTTTGCCCCAGTTTCTAGCACTCTGAACAGTCCGTCATACAGTGGGTGCAGCGGGGTTCTGTGTGCGTCATGCCTAACAAAAACAAACTTGGCGCTCTGTAAGCTCTTTGGGACGAAGGTGTGGGGAAAACAAAGGTGCACTGGGCCCGGCACGTTAGTGGCCCCTGTACTGTAAAATAATTGTGCAGGCGGGTCAGTCTCGGGTGCGGGGTTTTCCGGTAAAAATTCCCTGGGGAGCTGTAGCGGCTGTGAAATAAACGAGTTCTGCCAGGGAGGCTGCCACATCCTCCTTAGGCACAGAGCGCAACCCCAAAAGGACCCAGGGCAGGCGGTCAACCCAATTTGCATCCGTGAGTGAGGCTCTGAACGCTGCTTTAAGTGACCTTTGAAAGCATTTGCATAACCCATTAGCCTGGGGGTTGTACATGGTGGTGCGATGGATTTTGACCCCCAGGTTCTGGGCCATCACGGACCAGAGTTCCGAAACAAATTGTGGACCCCTGTCGGAAGTAATGTCTGACAAGTGACCTCCAATAATGTACTTGGCTTCTCACCGTTAATGTTTGCTCTCTTTATGTCTGTTCTTTTCTTCTTCTCTATCCCCTCACCCCCAGCTAGCCGCAACAGATGACTGCCCCTCCCTGACCCCGGTTCTGCTAGAGGTTTCTTCCTGTTAAATGGGAGTTTTTCCTCTCCACCGTTGCTAAGTGCTTGCTCACAGGGGATCGTCTGATTGCTGGGTCTTTCTGCAATTGTGGGGTTTTCCCTACATTTGAAAGTGCTGTGAAATGACTTTAGTTGTGATATGGCACTATATAAATAAAGTTGAATTGAACTGAACTGACGAGGATCCGAATTGTGCAACCCAAGCCGACAAAAAAGCGCGAGCCACTTCTGCGGACGTGGTGGAACCCAGCGGGACCAGTTCAGGCCAATGCGTGGTGCGGTCCACGATCGTCAAAAGGTGCGTGAAATCTTGCGACGGCGGGAGGGGGCCCACCAAATCCACGTGGACTTGGTCGAACCTCCTGGCCAGAATTTGGAACGGCTCGAGGGGGGCTTTGGTGTGCTTGTGCACTTTGGCCCACTGGCACGCGATGCACACCGCAGCCCACTCTTTCATGTCCCTGCGTAAGTGAGGCCAGACAAACTTTGCCCCCACCAGTTTAACCGAAGTGCGCATGCCGGGATGTGAAAGGAAGTGGACTGACTCAAAAATGTGGCGGTGCCAAGAGCTCGGAACCACCGGGCGTGGGCAACCGGTGGAGACGTTGCAGAGCAAGGGGGGCACCCTTCTTGCACCACCCTGCTCTCCAGTTTTAACCCAGTAGGCGCAGACAGGAGCGCGCAAATGTCCGTGTCCCCGGTTTGCTCCACGGCCATGGCAGTGAAATCTATTCCCATGTAGATCAGGGAAACTAATGCGCACAACAGGCAGTCGGCTACAACATTAAGCTTACCGGCTACGTGTTGAATGTCGGTCGTGAACTCTGAGATCGCGGCCAAATGTCGTTGCTGCTGGGTTGACCACGGTTCTGAGACTTTGGATATTGCGTACATTAGCTTTTTATGATAAATGAACGCAGTGAACTCGCACCCTTCCAGCCAAAACTGGAAGTGGTGCATCGCCAGATGGAGGGCCAACAATTCTCTGTCAAATGTACTGTATTTACGTTCGTTGTCGTGCAAAGTACGGCTGAAAAATGCGAGCGGCTGTCACGAACTGGAGACGTACTGCTCCACCACTGCCCGGATGGCAACATAAGATGCATCAGTGGTGAGTGCCATTTGTGCTGACAGGGCGGGGTGGGCTAACAAAGCAGCGTTAGCAAGCGCAGTTTTGGCATTCACGATAACCTGGACTTGCTCGGGGGTCCAGTCAATGTTTTCTGCAGGCTTCTTTTTTTTGAGTGCACCATATAACGGTTGCAGCAGCTGGGCTGCTCGGGGGAGGAAACGGTTGTAAAACTTGACCTTGCCCAAAAATTCTTGTAGGGCCCTCATGGTCTGCGGACGTGGAAAATCCGACACGGCGTGCAAATTATCCGGTAGTGGAATCACGCCCTCTGGCGAAATGTGGTGACCCCAAAAAATCAATCACTGGCACACTGAACTGGCACTTCGCCGGGTTAACGATAAGCCCATGTGCTTCCAACCTCTGGAAAACTAGTTTGAGATGGGCGAGGTGCTCCTCCTCCAACGCGCTAGCCACCAAAATGTCATCTAAGTAGACAAAAATGAAAGGCAAGTCACAGAGCACTGCGTCCATCATTCTTTGGAACGTTTGCACTGCACCCTTTAACCCAAATGGCATGTGTAAAAACTTGAAAAGGCCAAAAGGAGTTATTACCGCTGTTTTGGGAACATCCTCCACGTGCACTGGGACCTGGTGGTAACCGCGGACCAGGTCCACTTTTGAAAAAACACGCGTCCCGGCCAAATGCATGGAAAAATCCTGGATGGGATACCGGTCATGTTCTGTGGCATTGTTCAAGCACCGGAAATTGCCGCACAGTCACCACGACCCATTGGCATTGGGCACCATGTGTAGCGGAGATGTCCACAGGCTGTTGGAGTGCCTAATGATGCCCAGTTGCCCTAAGTTAGTGAACTCCTCGCACACACTGGCCAGTTTAGCCGCATCCAGGCGCCAAGGGTGCGTGAACACCGGTGGACCTTTTGTTGTTATGAAATGCTCGACCCTGTGTTTGGTTACCATAGCAGAAAAAGTCGGAACCATGAGTGCATGGAACTGTGAAAGTAAATGCTGGTACTTACCCCCTGGAGCTATAACGCTAGCCTGTGTTGATGGCTCAACTCCCCTAGTTGTGCAGGGCAAGGAGGAAAAAGAAACAGCATCCACTAAATGTCTGTTGGCAACATCAACTAACAATCCGTAAGCACATAAAAAATCTGCACCTAAAATGGGGACAGAACATGCAGCTACCACAAAGTCCCACTGGTAATTGCGTCCGTGTAAGCATACTGTCAACGTTCATTCAACAAACGTCCTCATGTTGGATCCGTTGGCGGCCAAAAGCTCGGGTCGCAGCCTTCTGCTGACCTGTCCGCACTGACCAGCAGAATGAGGCTCTTCTGGGAGCCGGAGTCCACCAAGAAACATCTCCCCGAACATGTGTCTGTGATGAAAAGCAGCTTGCTCCTGTCACCAGCGGTTGCATCTGCTACTGACTGCTGGCCGTGCCGTTTCTCTGGCTTCTTGAATTGGCACGGTGGCAGACAGCGTTGGGCATTCAAGCCAAACCAGCGGTGATAGAAACAGAGCATCCCGTTCCTGCATCTCTTGGCGTCTGTCCCAGCTACCCACAACGGCTCCTTGACCTTTCTGGAGTCCTTCATGGTTGCTGGTGTCGTTGCTTGCACGCTGAGAGCTCTGTTCGCTAGGATGATGCAGTCCGCTTCTTGCGCCAGGGTGCGGTAGTTCTTGGCCACCAGCAGCAGTGAGTTGGCCAGGATCGCCCTCACTGTAGCTGGTAGGTTCCTGAGGAAGAGATGGGCAAACAGGAAGGATTCGTTGTCCTTCCCCCCAGCGCTAACATGCTCTCTATCAGCTCCACAGCTGACCTGTCGCCCAATTGTGAGCATGTGAGGAGTTTCTCTGCTCTCTCACTGTCCGACAGGGTATAACATTGAAGCAACATCTGCTTGAGCACGTCATATCTTCCATGGGCTGGTGGCTCCTGGAGTAGGCTGGTTACTTGCTGTGTGGCGCGCACATCCAGCGCAGCAACCACATGATAATATTTGGTGTCGTCCGTGGAGATCCCGCGGAGCGCGTATTGGGCTTCCACATGTAGAAACCAAGCAGTCGGATTGTGGAGCTAGAAGTCCGGGAGCTTGACCGTGACAAGCCACCTGGGTTGTCTCCAGGGCGCTGCTCGGCTCGTTCTCCATTGGACGTCTTAGGGTTACCAATGTGGAAGATGAAAGCAGACGAAGTGAGCTGGATGACACACAAACTTTATTCAACTCCCAACATAAAACACAGAAAACTTCTCCCCCGAGTGCCTGAGCGAACTCCTTTATACACTTTAATTCCTGCCTCCGGCACACAGGGTAAACACATTATTAGCATTCAGACTGAAAGACATATACACACATTAACATAACATTGACACACATGTCACAGAGCAGGTCTTGCTACCATACATTCGCACCCCTGCATCCTCAGGTGTCAACCTGGCACGGCAGGGGGCAAAAGGCACATCTTTGTTTGGTTGGCTCCTCTCACCATTTTCCATTAGCATCTCTAACTATCTTCTCCCCCACCAACCCCCTTGTCCTGGGTGGAGTGCCATGTGTATTGTGCCCACCACAATATCTTTAAAGCAAACCAGTGGAAAGTGTTTCTGAAAACATTTGAGACCTGAAATAAGGTGTTTATTTACTGAATCTGTTCTTGACATCAACAACTGCTGGTTCAAATGTTCAACACAAATTTACAAAAACTAGCTTTTCAGGTTTCATACTGATTTATTACCCACACTGACGAGATGGCATGGGTAAAGCGGCCGAACAGCTGGCTATGTCCGTGTTCTAACCTGATAAGGAATGAGCCTACGGCCACCAAAGTTGTTGCTCAGGTTGACCTTGAAACTAGCACCCATGGCTATGCTTTTGGGGTCAAAAGATCAAAGGTCAAGGCCATAATGCCACAGAAACTATGTCTCATCAACAAACACAGCTAGGGCCACAAATTTGGTACACAAGTTTGTGGCCCTGCCAGAACAAGCTTTCCCTTCAGAGGATATATGCTTTTCTTTGGAAATGCACTAAGTTATTTCTTCTCCACAGGCTGTAGTTCCTGTAAGATTCTTCCAGCAGCATGCATGACATTCTCAATGTTGGAAAGCCAAGCTTTCTCTCTGTGTGCGCCAGAAGAATCCCCTGGTCTCCTTGCCCAGTGACGAAAACCCCACCAAGAGCAAACCCCTCACCCGAAATGTTGCCCTTCCTAAAGGCCCTCACGCCACTCATCCACACTCCAACATGCAGGAATGCCAGCAGACCCAGCCTCCTTTCATGAGGCCCATAGAAGCACCTCATCCAATCCAAGAAAACTTCCCCCTTGAAGTACAGTCTGAAGTTCTCAACCTCTGTTGAAGGAGGGGTCAAAAGGTCAAAGGTCAACATTTGCATTCCCTATGCCCAATTACTATAGAACAAGTAAAGCTAGGGTCACCAAGCTTTGTACCCAGGTTTGCCTTGGAATCCTGGCCTGGACCCTTTTGGAGTCAAAAGGTCAAGGTCAAGGTCACAGTTATGTCCGTGCTCTAACTCGACAGGGAATGAGGCTATGGCCACCAAACTTGGCACATAGGTTGACCTTGGGACTAGCACCTATGGCTATACTTTTGGGCTCAAAAGGTCAAAGGTTAATGCAAATACCTAATTCGCCAATTACATGGCAGCAACTCAGTTTATTTAGGCATGTAGACATGGTCAAGATGAGCTGCTGAAGTTCAAACTGAGTATCAGAATAGGGAAGAAATGTGATCTAATAGAATATGAACATGGTATGGTTGTCGCTGCTAAATCAAATGCACAGAAAATTGTCACCATTTTTGTGTTGTCTGCAAAAAAATTGGGCATATTTTGATAATTTCTTAATTGGTGTGTTCAATTAAGTAAGTATGCAGGGTGCCCAACATTTTGCACTCTTACAACTGAGTATTTATTTTTCTTTGTTTAATTTATGTAATAAAAATGCAAGAGTAAGATTCATGGATGCAGTAAAGGAGGACATGGAGAGGGTTGGTATTACAGAGGAAGATGCAAGGGATAGGGTGAGATGGAGGCAGATGGAGAGCAGCTAGAAGACGAAGAATAATAATTTATGTACTAAAAGTACTGATAATGTTTTTTGGTAATATTGTAATTTTTCCCATATCCTAAAGACTGTGTTTACATCTTCTCCATTAAAAACAATACAATAAATGACAATAAATAAAGGTAACAGAGTCTTAAAATAATTAAAATAGATTTAAAAAGGAGGCCAGCCTAAACCTGTCTCCATATTTTTATTTCTTCCATATCTCCCCCTCAGTGTTTCCTGGCTCTGGTGTGATGTGTGTGAGTGATGTAGCAGAAAACAGGCCAGGACAAAGCCAGTTAACCAGTGGACAGGGTGAGTGGGGTCGGGGGGCTGCAGGTGCCAGGGTCGTGGGATCAGAGCAGGTCACGGAGGTGTGGGAGTGTCTGCTCGGCCCTCTGACCTTTGTCACCCAGGCTTCCTCTAATCCCCCCCTCAAAGCCCATAGGGACATAATGGAGAGCCCATGAATGGAGTTAAATGGTAACCATTAGGTGGATCTGTGTCGCTATTCTTCTTGTTTGTTTAGTCCCGGTCAGTCTCCCGTTTTCAGTGCAATCAGGCGTGTGATGGAGGGACGGCCGGAGGAGACCTGGAGAGAGCAGCCCAGGAGATGGATATCCACCTAAATTCACTGAATGACACAAGAGGGCATGGGGGGGGGGGGATAATTGGATGTCCACTTCAGATTATTTGAGACCAGACCGCAATTCACAAGTGGCCCCCACAAAAAGAAGGCCAAAGCACCCCTTCCGAAAACTGTTTTTAAAAGCCTATATACGCTTCACAGACAAAAAGGACCCATGAATAGTGTAGAACCAGTCTGAGGAGGTAATATTAAATCAAAACAGTTTTCTGAACACAAATGAATGCATTTTATCAATTAGGTAAGCTTATTCTAATCCAATTCATTTTGATACTAATTACTATTTAAATTTCTATGATAAAGAGGGTCCTAGACTTACACTTTAAGAATAAATTGCAATGGCAATTTAAAAAAATCTAGTTATAGTCAGTACAAATCATTTTATAGAGTGAAATATGTAGAGTATATAGGGCACACATACCGCTGTGTTCCCTAATGTGCCCTATGTGACATTTTTAAAATATTGTAACTGACGAAAACTGAACATGAAACTTTTAGAGAGGACTAATCTTAATTATTACTGCCTCATTGTTATTATTGTTAAAATCAGTAAAATCATTATAAAGCATGAAAACACATTAGGCAAAATATAACAAACTTTAGACAAATAAGGGTAAGGACCTGCACTTATACAGCACTTTTTGCAGTCACAAACACTGCTCAAAATGTTTCACTAGTAGCTACACTAATCCTCTATTCTACAGGTGCATCTCAATAAGTTAGAATGTCATTGAAAAAGTTAATTTATTTCAGTAATTCAGTTCAAAAAGTGAAACTCATATACAGATTCATTACACGCAGAGTGATATATTTCAAGTGTTTTTTTTCTTTTTCTTTTAATGATTATGGCTTAAACCTCATGAAAACAAAAAATTATTTTCTCAAAAAATGTGAATAAGATCAATTTTTTTTAAAAAAAAATGTAAATTTAGTAGAAATGTTGGCCAACTGAAAAGTATGTCAGAAAAATCAAAGAAGCTCCACACACAGAAAAGCTTCCATAAAGTAACTTTATTTATCAGTAATGCTCTGGGTCGCCTGCCCTTCCTCAAACTTCTATCAAAATACAATAGGATAGTCGGCATCTTTAATACCCACATTTTCAGTCTAATTAATCACATGTAACGTGATTATCATCATAACATCAAAAATTCATAGACTGAAAAAATTAAATTGTCTAAAAGAGGATATAAAGAAACATTCAAAACAATATCCATAAACACAACGTCCCCTACAGTAAAGATGTCATCATACACTTGAAATAAAGAAAATCCAAATTCGAAAATACCAAATGCATATCAACAACAAATAGGCATCAACCGATGATACACAATATAGAAAAGTATGCCCATGTACACACTCAGTACTTGACCGGGGCTCCTTTTGCATGAATTACTGCATCAATGCAGTATAGCATGGAGGTGATCATCCTGTGTTACTGCTGAGGTGTTATGGAAGCCCAGGTTACTTTGATAGCGGCCTTCAGCTCGTCTGCACTTTTGGGTCTGGTGTCTCTCATCTTCCTCTTGACAATACACCATAGATTCTCTATGGGGTTTAGGTCAGGTGAATTTATTGGCCAGTCAAGCAGAGAGACACCATGGTCATTAAACCAGGTATTGGTACTTTTGGCAGTGTGGGCAGGTGCCAAGTCCTGCTGGAAAATGAAATCAGCATCTCCATTAAGCTCATCAGCAGAGGGAAGCATGAAGTGGTCTAAAAATTTCCTGGTAGTGGTGGTGCTGACTTTGAACTTGTTAAAACACAGTGGACCAGCACCAGCAGATGACATACTGTAGCTCCCCATATAATCAGTGGCTGTGGAAACTTCACACTGGACCTCAGGCAAGTTGGATTCTATGCCTCTCCACTCTTCCTCCAGATTCTTGGACTGTGATTTCCAAATGACAGGACTTGTCACCTGATTTGGGAAGCCATGCCATCTGCTGGTGTTGGTCCACTAAGCACCTGCCCACACTGCCAAAAGTTCCAATACCTGGTTTAATAAAAAGCGCCAAGGTACTGTGCCTCGGTGCCTGTGGCATGGTAGCATGAGTGGCTGTAAAAAGTGGCACTCCAACCTCTACTGGCCCAGCATAGTTATTACATTTCCTGTTTTCGTAGCTGCATTGACAGAAACTGTGGGTTAAATTTGTGCTTATTTTGAAAACAAAGCCTTATCTTGCAATTCTGGCAAATTAAAGTTGAGAAAATATGGTGATACAATGATATAAGCCTTTAGTTCCACTTAATTTTGACCGGGCGAGCTGAAACAGAGAGGCGGACAGACAGACATACACACACCCACACACAGCCGCACTAACTGATTACTGTATGCCTCTGTTTCACTGAGGCATAATGACCATGGTATCAATGTGTTTGACTGGCCAGCAAACTCGCCTGACCTTAAACCCTATAGAGAATCTATGGCGTATAGTCAAGAGGAAGATGAGAGACACCTAGGCCCAACAATGCAGATGAGCTGAAGGCCTCGATCAAAGCAACCTGGGCTTCCATAACACCTCAGCAATAACACAGGCTGATCGCCTCCATCCCATGCAGTATTAATAAGTAATTCATGCAAAAGGAGCCACAACCAAGTACTGAGTGTGTCTATGGACTTACTTTTCAATAGGCCAACATTTCTATTAAAAATCAGTTCTTTAAAATTGATCTTATGTAATATTCTAATTTTCTTAGAAATTGAATTTTGGGTTTTCATGAGCTGCAAGTTATGATCGTCAAAATTAAAAAAAAAAAATAAACACATGAAATATATCATGCTGTGTATAATGAATCTATACAGCTGTGAAAAAATTAGGACACCCCATTAAATATTCAGTGTGTGGGGAGGCTTGAATAACGAAACCGAATTGTCTTTCATTTCAGTTTATTCAAGAAATCATTCCACTGTCTGCTCTTATTCTTGAGCAGCGAACAAAGAGAGTGAACACACCAAAGTTCTCTCATTTAAACCTTCTCACATCAAACCATTTCCCTCGCGGGGGAAATCACACATCTATATCAAAGTCTCTTTATTCACATTCATTAGCCTTTTATTTACATAACTCCCCCTTCTCTCTTCCCGAGCCTCAGTGGTCAGGAAGTCTTCTGTCCCCTGTCCTCCGCAGGGGGTCCAGGCTCTGTGGCTCCGCACCGCAGGGGGCTGGCTCTCCTTCATCGTGGTTAAATCACATATGCAGTGTCCAACATATACATGTCTCACAACACAGCCATATAACCCCCCCCCCAAACGATGAAGAACAGACTAATTCCCAAAATTTAATAGCACCTTACTCACTACTGAATAATCAACACCAACATTCAGTCTGTGCGCCGCTTGGGCTTCAGCCGTCTGCCGAATCTGCTGTGCGTTGGCCCCGCCTTGCCTGCGGTGCTGTTCTGCTCCGGGTCTGTTGACTGAGGAAGAGAGTGGTTAATTGCCCTCTGCGGGGGCCTGCCTCGTCGAGGCGCCACCGCGACCGGTACAGACACGTCCTTCATGACAAAAGCAGGTTTTAGTCTGTCAATACTGACTGTCTCTTTTCTGTCCCCAAAATCTAGCACAAATTGCTTATCACCTGCCTCCAGCACTCGAAATGGCCCTTCGTAAGGTGGTTTGAGCGTTGCTTTAAGGGCTTCGCGCCTGACAAAAACGAAATCGGCATTTTTCAAAGCCTTGGGGACGAAAACTCGTGGAAAAGCGTGATGAACCGGACCCGGGAGCGTGTCTGCCCCCGTGCCAACTAACGGTCCCAGAGCAGAGAGAGGTGGGGGCTCTGGGTGCTCTGGTAAAAACTCGCCCGGCAGCCTCAGAGTTTGTGCGAATACCAGCTCCGCTGGGGAGGCGTCTAAGTCCTCTTTAGGCGCAGAACGCAACCCTAATAAAACCCAAGGGAGTTTATTTACCCAATCTGCATCCGTGAGCGACGCTCTGAGTGCTGCCTTCAAAGACCTATGAAAACGCTCGCATAAACCATTAGCCTGAGGGTGGTAAGCCGTAGTGCGGTGAATTTTGGCTCCTAAGCCGTTGGCCATCGCTGACCACAGCTCAGAGATGAATTGCGGTCCTCTATCGGACGTAATGTCCGACGGAACCCCGAAGCGCGCCACCCAAGCCGTTAAAAAAACGCGAGCCACCTCCGCGGCCGTGGTCGTCGCAAGTGGGACCACTTCCGGCCAACGTGTGGTGCGGTCCACCATTGTCAAAAGATACGTGAACCCCTGTGATGCCGGTAGGGGGCCCACAAGGTCGACGTGCACATGGTCGAACCTTCTGGCCGGAATGCGGAACGGTTCTAACGGGGCTCTTGTGTGCCTGTGAATTTTGGCCCGTTGACAGGAAATGCAGGCCACCGTGACCGCGCCGCAGGAGAGCGGCACGGTCACGGTGGCCCGTTCTGCCTCTGCGCGTGTCGGGGTCGTGAACGCGCGTGAGAGACAATCCGCTACTACATTGAATTTGCCCGCGACGTGCCTAATGTCAGTGGTAAATTCCGAGATTGCGGCCAGCTGCCTCTGCTGCCTGCCGGACCACGGATCTGAAATTTTGGCCATGGCGTATGTGAGCGGCTTGTGGTCCACATAAGCGGTGAAGCACCGTCCTTCCAGCCAGAACTGGAAATGACGAATAGCCAAATGCAGCGCCAACAGTTCTCTGTCAAACGCGCTGTATTTTCGCTCAGCCGCGCTTAAAGATTTGCTAAAGAAAGCCAAAGGCTGCCAAACTCCGGCTACCTGTTGCTCAATAACGGCCCCTATGGCTAAATCTGAAGCGTCTGTCGTCAGCGCGATACGTGCTGCAGGGTCTGGGTGGGCCAGGAGCGCAGCGTCAGCCAAGGCTTTTTTAACCTCTGTGAACGCGCGCTCCCGCTCCGGGGACCATTCGACCGCCTGGGTCGGCTTTTGTTTTTTGAGCGCGGCATATAACGGTTGCATGATTTGAGCTGCGTGGGGCAGGAACCGGTTATAAAAATTCACCATCCCCAAGAATTCCTGTAGTGATTTGACCGTTTGTGGACGGGGAAAATCCGCTACCGCGCGTACTTTCTCTGGTAACGGAACCGCTCCCTCCGGGGAGACGCGGTGACCCAAAAAATCAATCCGCTCAACGCCGAACTGGCACTTGGCTGGGTTAACTATTAAGCCGTGCTCTCCCAGCCTCCTAAAAACTGCTGTGAGGTGCATTTCGTGTTCGTCCTCTGAAGTACTCGCGACCAAAATGTCGTCGAGGTACACAAACACGAAAGGGAGATCGCGTAACACGGCATCCATCATCCGCTGAAATGTTTGCGCCGCCCCTTTGAGACCAAACGGCATGCGTAAAAATTCGAAAAGTCCGAACGGGGTTATTACCGCTGTTTTAGGAATGTCCTCCGGTTGGACCGGGACTTGGTGATAGCCGCGAACTAGATCAATCTTTGAAAAAATGCGCGCCCCCGCCAGGTGCACCGAAAAATCCTGAATGTGCGGGATGGGATAACGATCGTGTGCCGTAGCGTTGTTTAGCCTGCGGTAATCCCCGCACGGTCTCCAGGAGCCATCGGCTTTCGGTACCATGTGCAGCGGCGAAGCCCACGGGCTCTTCGACCTACGAACGATGCCCAGCCTCTCCAGGCTGGCGAACTCCTCGCGCGCAATGGCGAGCTTAACTGCATCCAAGCGCCGAGCTTTTGCAAACACGGGAGGACCAGAAGTGGGGATGAAGTGTTTCACCCCGTGCTTCGCGACCGTCGCTGAAAAAGTGGGCACAGTGAGCGCTGGAAATTGGGTGAGGAGTGTGTGAAACTTACCACCTGCTGTAGCGACGTGGGTCTGTACTGGTGGCGGGGACACTCGAGCTGAACAGGGGAGAGAGTAAAAAGAGAGTGCATTTACCAGCCGTCTATTAGCAAGATCAACTAACAGATTGTGTGAACACAAAAAATCCGCGCCCAACATGTTGAAACTCACCGCCGCTACTACAAAAGTCCATTCATATGTGCGGCCATGTAAGCATAAAGGCAAGGTCCTTCTCCCGTAGGTGTTGATGTTCGAGCCATTTGCCGCTGTAGCTCCGTCACCGTGGGGTCCAGCTACCCGGTCCGCGTATGTTGGGGTGATGAAGCTCACTTGTGCTCCGGTGTCAATGAGGAACACTCGTCCGGAGCGCGCATCCGTGATGTAGAGCAGCTTGTTGCGTTCTCCGAGGGTCGAAGCTGCTAGCGACCCCCGGTCTTGCCGTTTCCCGAACTCCTGAAGATGCAGGGCGGCACACACCTGCGTGCCTTCTCTGCGAACCTCCGATGGTAAAAGCAGAGATCTTCTCCTCCGCTGTGTCGTGCCCGCGCCTCTGTCGCCGGGCTATTGGCTCCCCCTCGTCGCGGCCGTGTTGCCGCCATCGTCGGCCAGTCTGGTTCTGCCGCCTCTGGCTCCCCGCTGTCTCGGGTCGCTGCTGTGGTTGCTTGCCCGCCGCAGGCGTCCAGGATCCCGTCTGCCTCCTGGGCCAGCTCCCGGAACTCCTCCAGGGTGTGACACTTTTTGCCGGCCAGCGTGCTTCTCGCATGCGCCGGGAGGTTGGAGAGGAAGATGAACTGAAAAATGAAATCATCGTTGTCCAACCCTCTCAGCTGTATCATCTCCTCCATCAGGGCGCTCGGCCTGTGTCCACCTTGGTCTAGCAAAGACAGGATCCTCCTCGCCCTCACTTCAGCCGAGGGGGTGAAAAACTTGATGAGGGTGGATTTCAGCTTGCTGTACCTGTCGGTCGCGGGTGGCTGCTCCACCAAGCTTTGCACGCACCGAGCTGTGCTGTTGTCCAGTTTAGCGATGACATGGTGGAACTTAGTGTCATCCACCGTTACTCCCGCGAGCGCGAACTGCGACTCTGCTTGCAGAAACCACGACCGTGGGTTATCCTGCCAGAAATCAGGCAGCTTAACGGCCACTGCGCTCGCCAGCTCTGAGCGCTGTGAGTCCGGGACCCTGAGAATTTCTTCGTTCATTCTCGACGTCGTCAGTCACCAATGTGGGGAGGCTTGAATAACGAAACCGAATTGTCTTTCATTTCAGTTTATTCAAGAAATCATTCCACTGTCTGCTCTTATTCTTGAGCAGCGAACAAAGAGAGTGAACACACCAAAGTTCTCTCATTTAAACCTTCTCACATCAAACCATTTCCCTCGCGGGGGAAATCACACATCTATATCAAAGTCTCTTTATTCACATTCATTAGCCTTTTATTTACATAACTCCCCCTTCTCTCTTCCCGAGCCTCAGTGGTCAGGAAGTCTTCTGTCCCCTGTCCTCCGCAGGGGGTCCAGGCTCTGTGGCTCCGCACCGCAGGGGGCTGGCTCTCCTTCATCGTGGTTAAATCACATATGCAGTGTCCAACATATACATGTCTCACAACACAGCCATACAGTGCTTTATTAAGAAATGTTCACATATCTATGTCTTACCTTGCTTTTGTTTTTATTTGCATTTTTAACATTTATTTTAGCCATTTTAAGTGGGAATGAATGTGAGGCTGTCCTAAAAGAGATGGGGGGGGGGTCCTAATTTGATAAACGTCTTTAATTCATTTTTAATTGTTTAGTTGTATTACATGACTCTCCCAGTATTTTTAACATTGATATTAAATATCCATATGTTCAAATATGCCAAAAACCACACAGGCTTATACAGGATGTCCTAATTTTTTCACATGACTGTATATGAGTTTCACTTTTTGATTTGAATTACTGAAATAAATTAACTTTTCGATGATATTCTAATTTATTGAGATGCACCTGTAAGAGCCAATTTAGAGTTACCAGTTAACCTCACATGTATGTCTTTGGATTGTGGGAGGAAAACTGGCCCCATGGAATAAACCCACATGGCACAGGGAGAACATTCAAACTCCACACAGAAAGGTTCCCACCCCTGCATCCTTGGGGATCTGAACCTGGAACCTTATAGCTGTGAGACAACGGTGCTAACCACTGTACCACTGTGCTTCCAACTAGTGCCCCACAATCAAGTCCAGTGGCAGCTCTCTTACAAAGGCACATGTGCAACTTAAAGAAAATTTTACGAGAGAATGTATAGAACATTTTTGGGTTTGTATAAGTGATTATACCTACTTAAATACAATAAAATATTTTTTGTAAATTTTACTCTCCCAAAAAATTCATGACTGAAATAATTTGTGCATTTATTTAATCTTACTTAGAATTTGTAGTTCATACTGATATTTGATTTTAAAATTTATAATTTAAGTTTGTATTTTCAGAGTTGTCTGGCACATAAGAAACACTATCCGGAGCTTGTGCATTCACATAAAGTTGCCCATGCTAATCTATCACTAATTACTAAGTATTGCAATTATAGATCTGTTATTTCACCTTCCAGTTGCTGGGTTGTAAAGTGTGTGTTTCTGGTGAGCTATTAATAAAGTTAATTAGCCCAACTTCCTAATAAGCCATCGGCACTGTTATGAATGTTGTATAGAAATGTTTTTGTCCTTCCCCCACTCATTACTTTACGAGCCAAAATATCATTAAAAAATATGACTATTGAACTAGAAAACAGCAGACCAATATGAGACGGACACAAACAGATCCATCCATCCATCCATCCAGGATACAGTGGCACCAGTCCACAGAGAGAGAGGCCCAGACTGCTGCCCAGTTCATATACCACTGATATGATCCCTCCTGCTGGTGGTGAGCCCATGGAGGGCAGACCCATGTGCCTTGTTCAGGCTGAGTCCTGCCAGGTCCTATAGGCAGATGCCTGTCTGCCAGAAATTTCCTCTTGAGCCCCGGTTGCTCCAAAATGGGTGAGATACATTGGATCCTTGTAATTTTTTCATGGGGATCCACAAGACCGCTCTTGGTCTGGCCCTTCACCCAGGACCAATTTGCCTTGGGAGACCCTACCAGGGAGAAGCTGTCCCCGACAACATAGCTCCTGGGATCATTAGGAGACACACGATAAGGTGACAATCCACAGAGGGGGTGTCGTCAAGGCAATTCATAGAAACATATGCATTACTTTATTTTTTTTAAATCTCAGTTAAGCTAAGGCACAAATGGTTTAAACTCGTAAAGCAGTATTGTTTTTTTTACACACTTTTACAGGTGCAGTCATATTGAAATTATTGTGATATATCACATGCACAGAAAATTGTTTCTCTTAATGTACACATAAAATTGGGCAGCTCTTGACAAACAGCATGCTTTAGTGACTTTGTAATTGGTGTGTTGTACTGATTAGGTGTGCAGGGCGCCCAGACATTTAGCATTTTGTTTGTAATATTTGGTAATATTGTATTTTTTTTCCATATCCCAGAGAGACTTTGCTTACAACTTTTCATTAAAAAGCATGGTGGAAGGCCAGTTATTTTGCATACTGTGTCCATTCTTTTAGTGTTAAATTAAACGACCTCAGAGTTTCACAGCAAAACTGCCAGTGCTAAATCAACTAAGACTGCTGAATTAACACTGAGGGACTGGACACACACCGGCAATTTTGATGTCAGTATTAGTCAATTGCTCTCTGTCCTTCAATTTTAAAAAACTCAAATAAATGGACCATTTTCCCCAAATGTGATCTAAAAACTGGAACTAAAAAAGTGGAAACATGGGACATATTATACATGTTAAATTAAAATAAAACCTGGTGACTGTACATGCCACAGTATGATTAATAACATTTCCTAACCAGGGATCCCTCAGTGCCCTACAAATAGGTTCACTGTTATTCTGGAGGAGACTAGTTGGCATTTAAAGGGATCCTCATGGGAATAAATGTGATCACTAACAAGGAGTGTGCACCTGAAAGTTGCAGCAAAATGGGACTTATAAATAAAACTGCTTAAGATCAACAAAGTTTCAAGAAAGATGGAGCAGTCTGCAGTTCCCGCAACTAAGATCCAAAACTTAAGGCTCCAAAGATGAGTTTGATTACAGTAAGAGCTAAATTTTGTTTATTATTGCTAAGTCATCCCTAAAAATAAACAGAATAAACTTTACTGAATTAAAGAATATTTACTATTCAAGTTCTCACATTTTTAAGGAAAGCACAATGAGAATTGTGATGGTGGGGAATGGGGCCCCACATGCACTCCTGTCCCCAGGGTCCTGAATTTTGTGTTACACCCCTGCTTAACCTTTGTAGTGAAGTGCAGTAACAGAATGTTTCAAGGGGACATGCTGACTCCAACTGTGCCAGCAAACTGGGGTCAAGGGTTTGGTGTTTTCTTCTAATTTGTCACTGCTTGGCAGCAATTTTAAAAACAAGATAAAATTGTGCTGGTAAATACTGTGCTATATTAATTACAATAGCTATTTACAGAGGGTTCATTCTGTAGCTACAATAGACTATATGAATTCATATATTTAAATCAGCTCAACCACAGGAATCCAGGCAGCAGTGAGAGCAGTTGCGTTTGGTGGAGAAGGTTGCCACCTAGTGCTGCTTTAGATTTCTACTATTCAATCCAAAACCAGCTTCTTCATAAGATGTTTGAAATGAAATCAAGTTACACGCCGGGATTCTTAAAGAAAATCAGAGGTGAGTAACGAATTACATTTAAGTTCATGTACTCAGGAAACCTTTTCAAAAATGGTTTACTGTTCTGTTGTTTTATCGCAGAATACGTTTTACTCTTGAGCTCATTTGTGAAGGAAAAAAATGGAGGCTTCTTTACTTAGGCTACTTTTCATTTCACTAATATGAAAACTAACTCATTTAAGAGAAAAACTTCTAATACAGCTTTTTTTTAACGATTTGTTTTATTGGTTGATGCACATCTGACAATGTCATGTCAACATCATGACCATTTTTCCATTTTAAAACATAAAAGATACAAACAAAATCAAAACATATTCAATGTATATATGCATGCCATACACACAGAATGGCGAATAAACGTGAATTGGAACAAAAATAATCACTGTGTATAACTGAAAAAGTGATAAACCCTAAAAGTGGCATTATTCAAATGGATAAATAACATTTACATCTTAAGTGTGTTTCCTCTGTTATTCATCAGAAAAAAGATATATAAAATAAGTGGTGAGAAGGAGAAAAGAAAGAATGAATTTAAAATAAAATAAATTAATTAAAATATATTTTTTAAAAATGTAAAAAAAAATATTAAAAAATAGAATAAAGATAAAATATGATAAATGGCGTACACTTATATAGCACTTTTTCTCATCTCTAGGTGACTAAAGCACTTTACAGATCCTGCCATCCACCCATTCACACACTGATGGGGATGGAGCTGCCATGCACCGGTGCAGGCCTGACCCACCAGGAGCATCTGGGGATTCAGTGTCTTGCTCAAGGACACTTCGACATGCAGACTGCAGACACAGCAGGAATTGAACTCCTGACCCTCCGATCAGTAGTCAACCACATTACACCTGCGCCACAGTCACAAAATAAAAAATATTGAGAGATAAAATTTAACCCTTAATGCCTGAATTTATTTCCAATTATGAAAAAAAATTTTCACTTGTGTTTTTGCTTTCAAGTAGATGCTAAATTAAGTTGAGAAAGTTAATTTGACTATAGCACATAAAATAGATATAATTTTAGGTATGATGCAAATTAGCGACAACAGGCATCTATGGTAAAAAAAATGGTAAAAAAGCACCTGTTCCCATCTCAAGTATGAAGAGTCTTTTATTTATGCAACAAAGTTATTTTCAGTATTTTCAACTCTCATGACTGCCAAACCCTAACCCTAACCCTAACCCTAACTCTAACCCTAACCCTAACCCTAGCAATCAGGAAATGGATGGTGCTCCGTCTCTGACCGTTCCTACGAGAAACTAATGCTTGCAAAAGGTTCCTAGGTATGTGTTGGAAGTGCTCCAACCGGAAGTGGAGGAATACAGACGGTATTTTGGTTGCATTTGGAGCGGAAGCAGTTTGATGCGAATTCGCGACAACAGGCGTCAAGGGGTTAAGTAGAGAATAAAACTACAGTAGTGTGAAAAAGTGTTTGCTCCCTTCCTGATTTCTCATTTTTTTTGTATGTTTGTCAAACTTAAATGCTTCAGATCATCAAATTTAAATATTAGACAAAAATAACACAAGTAAACACAAAATGCAGTTTTTAAATGAAGGTGTTTATTATTAATCGGAAAAAATCCAAACCTACATGGCCCTGTGTGAAAAAGTGATTGCCCCCCCTCCATTACGTATGGAGAAAGGAGTCACTTTCGTTGGCGTCACTCTCCAACCCGGGTGTTTCGTCGCTCCTCTCGGTACCCTCATCCCAAGCGCTCTGCTGCGTCGTCTCCATGTCCGGCTGTCGCTGCTCCTCCCCGGGGCTCTCAGCCTCCATGGTCCCACTCACTCGCTGCCTAGCCTTCAGCTGCAGGGATGACTCCTGCTGTTCTCCCTCTCCACTGTCATTGCACACAGCCCCATCTGACTCATCAGCACTATGGTCCTGTACTGTGCTGAGCTCCTTGACTGGCCCGCCGTCTTCAGTGACCGGGGACTCCTCCACTCGTGGCCCCGGTCCTATCTCAAAGTCAAGCTGGTAGATGGTAGCATGGTTTTGGCACGCAGTTAGCTTAGCGGCTAACCTGCCCATAGGCACCGAATGGCCCGTTAGCTTCTCCAGGCTAACTAGCTTAGCGCTCCTGGCGCCAACAGCGCCATTACCCGCAGCTTCGTGGTCCTCGTATGCTCGGCAAAGTACTCGGCCAGCCGCTCGACAGCATCCCCATAGCACTCCCTTTCACCCAATGTACTGAGAATTCTTCAGCCCTCCGTGCTGAGATTGTGGGCCATAAGTGCTTGTCGTCGTCTCCCGTCAAGCCTACTTAAGCCCAGCGCCTGATGTAATCCTCGAACATAGCCCTCCACTTTGGCCACAGGATCACCGGCTCTCCCATGTACTCTTGAAACAGTAATAGTGGTGGAGGTATCCCATACGCCCCCACAGTTTCTCCTTGTCGCCAAATGTTATGTATGGAGAAAAGAGTTGGAGTCTCATCCATGTACTGAACCAACCACCCTCTTATTATGAGAACAGAACTATTTATATACAAGGGCCGTGCCCGCCTGACATCACGCCAGGGGCGGGTATGGCAGCACATACACACTACCACACTCACTACACCACACCACACCCATGTTCAAACATAAATTAACTATGGTTTATCACATCTTTGGAAAGCTGAGTTCAATTTCTCTAGCCACACCCAGGCCTGATTACTGCCACACCTCTTCTCAATCAAGAAATCACTTAAATAAGACCTGCCTGACAAAGTGAAGTAGACCAAATGATCCTCAAAAGCTAGACATCATGCTGCGATCCAAAGAAATTCAGGAACAAATGAGAAACAAAGTAAGTGAGATCTATCAGTCTGGAAAAAGTTATAAAGCCAGTGAACCACAGTGAAAGCCATTATCCCCAAATGGCAAAAACATGGAACAGTGGCGAACCTTCCCAGGAATGGTCGGCCAACCAAAATTACCCCAAGAGCGCAGCGACGACTCATCCAAGAGGTCACAAAAGACCCCACAACAACATCCAAAGAACTGCAGGCCTCACTTGCCTCAGTTAAGGTCAGTGTTCATGACTCCACTATTAGAAAGAGATTGGGCAAAAATGGCCTGCATGGCAGAGTTCCAAGACGAAAACCACTGCTGAGCAAAAAGAACATAAAGGCTTGTCTCAGTTTTGCCAGAAAACATCTTGATGATCCCCAAGACTTTTGGGAAAATACTCTGTGGACTGACGAGACAAAAGTTGAACTTTTTGGAAGGTGTGTGTCCCATTACATCTGGCATAAAAGTAACACAGCATTTCAGAAAAGGAACATCATACCAACAGTAAAATATGGTGGTGGAAGTGTGATGGTCTGGGGCTATTTTGCTGCTTCAGGACCTGGAAGACTTGCTATGGTACATGGAATCTTGAATTCTGCTGTCTACCAAAAAATCCTGAAGGAGAATGTCCGACCATCTGTTCGTGACCTCAAGCTGAAGTGCACATGGGTTCTGCAGCAGGACAATGATCCAAAACACACCTGCAAGTCCACCTTTGAATGGCTTAAGGAAAACAAAATGAAGACTTTGGAGTGGCCTAGTCAAAGTCCTGACCTGAATCCGATTGAGATGCTGTGGTATGACCTTAAAAAGGTGGTTCATGCTCGAAAAACCTCCAATGTGGCTGAATAACAACAATTCTGCAAAGATAAGCAGGCCAAAATTCCTCCATAGTCCTGTAAAAGACTCATTACCAGTTATCGCAAATGCTTGATTGCAGTTGTTGCTGCTAAGTGTGGCCCAACCAGTTATTAGGTTTAGGGGGCAATCACTTTTCACACGGGGCCATGTAGGTTTGGATTTTTTTCCCTTAATAATAAACACCTTCATTTAAAAACTGCACTTTGTGTTTACTTCTGTTGTCTTTGTCTAATATTTAAATTTGTTTGATGATCTGAAACATTTAAGTGTGACAAACATACAAAACAATGAGAAACCAGGAAGGGGGCAAACACTTTTTCACACCACTGTACGGTAAACAAATCGAGGAAAGTATCAACATCCATCTCCCTCAGCCCCTCCACCTCGCAATCATTTCTCTTGTATGGGTCTCATGTTCCTTTCATACATATACTGTATTCAAGCCTGCATTTATTCTCCATACAAACACCTTTGGTTGTGCCCCTATAAGTACATGCATATATATGAGTATGCAGATTATAATAAATTAATTTGGAGTTGGTCCAACAGGAGTTGGTTGTGAAGGGTCGACTAATTTCAAAGAGGGTAAAATGTTGATAAAAGGTCCCCAGATTTTTTTTCAAATATTTGGGGTTTCTTTTTCACACACACACACACACACACACACACACACACACACACACACACACACACACATATTTTTTTTTTCTTTTATGCAGAGTAAACAACTGAGAGAAGAAACCATCAAAGGGCTTACCACCATAGATAAGACCTCGCTTCCTGGTAAGCTGAAACTGTAGTATCTGCAATTTGGACTACTCCCCCATTTGATGTGGCCCCTAATGAGCTATGAGGTCCCAATCACCAAAGTTGAGAAACTGGAGAAGACAGTCAGTTCCTATATTAGGAGCTGGCTGGGACTTCCGCGTTGCCTCGGTAGTAGCACATTGTATGGATGTGGAGCTCTGGAATTGCCTGTTTCTAGCCTCACGGAAGAATATAAGTGCACCAAAGTGAGACTAGACATGACCCTGAGTGAGTCTCAAGATGCAGCAATACGAGCAGCTGCTCCCAGATTGAATACTGGAAGGAAATGGACACCATCAAAGGCCGTACAGCAGGCAAAATCTGCTCTCCAGCATGCAGATATAGTTGGTCACATTCAGCAGGGAAGAACAGGACTTGGATTTGGGCCAAGTTGACCAACGTGGCATAAGGCTTCAGTCATTCGGAGAAGAAAAATGGTAATTGAGCAAGTTCGGCACCAGGAGGAGATAGAAAGGTGTACAAAGGCAATCTCGCAGTCCAAGCAGGGCCAGTGGACTAACTGGGAAAACCTAGAACATCGCAAGCTTACCTGGAGGGATCTCTGGGAAATGGAAGGAAGCAGACTCAGTTTCATCATAAGAGCCACCTATAATGTTCTTCCTACACCTCAAAACCTACAGCAGTGGGTGGGAGAAGATCCTACATGTGCTCTATGCCAAAGTTCAGCAACTCTGAAGCACATCCTGACTGCCTGCAAAACCAGCCTGTCCCAAGGCCGCTACACTTGGAAGCACAACCAGGTGTTGCGACAACTGGCAATCATTTCAGAAGGAAGGAGACCTACCACCAATGCCCTTGCTCCCTCAGTGATTGGACTACCAAGCAACATTCCTTCTGTAAGAACAGGCGGACGTGTGATGAACTCATCAGCAAGAGTGAACCTGACCCTCCTTGATCCGGCCCGTGACTGGAAGATGCAGGTTGACCTTGATCATAAACTGGTCTTTCCAACAGAGATAATGACAACTAATCTCAGACGACCTCATGTTGTGGTCATCATCGCAGAAGTTACTATACATCCTGGAACTAACGGTACCTTGGGAAGCTGCAGTGGGAGAGGCGAATGAATGGAAAAGCCTAAAATATGCTAACATAGCAGCCCAGGCAGAACAACATAATTGGCGTACCAAGGTGTTCCCGGTAGAGGTTGGGTGTTGCCATGACGGTTTGTTGCCATGACTACATCTAGACTGCTGAAGAGAATGGGAGTGCAAGGACAGGCCTACCGGCAAGCAATAGAATCACTATTTGAGGCTGCCGAGCGAAGCAGCAATTGATTATGGATCAAAAGGAAAGACTCCAATTGAGCTGCAAGATGACCAGAGGGGTAATAGCAGAGGGGGGCACACCTGGGACGCCAGGTTGTTGCTGTTGAGCCCTCTGGAGGTGTTGTGGGCATAAATCAACGAAACACTGAGAATGGAGGGTGCCCACCTGATGACCCCAATGAAGCAATTTGCTCCTCTCCCACTCAAGACACCAGGCAACAAGCAATGCTGTTATGTTAAGGGATTGTACCATCAAGTCCTATAAGCTCTAACTGGTGTGCAGTAGGATGCTAGCTCATTGATCCAATGTCTTGGTGACAGTGATGGACCCTCAGGGCCAGCAAAGCCTTCTCTGCTGGCCTAAACACTATCAGAATTACATTTACAACCTTTACAGCATATTTGTTCCATGAGGATGTATTAAATTATTCCCAATAGTCTATTCTCTTCATTTCTCTTGGTTGCACTCCTTCTAGCAGTGTAATGCATGTTAGAGTTTTTTTGTCCAATCATATTTCTGCCATCTGTGTTGCCAGGGTCAAGCAAATCTGCCATGGGCCTTCAGGAATTAACAGCGTGCTCTGTAGGTTAAATTGCCTGTTAAACTTATCCTGTTGCTTTAACCAATCAGATGTCTTCTGTATGTCCAGGAGTATGCATAGAAGGCATCCAAGAACGTTGGCATTTTCACGGCTTTTGATTGGAAGGTTAGACTCCTCCACCCACAATGCAGAGGATCCTAGGTAGCAAAACGCCAGTGCAAGGACTTGCTTAAGCAGCTACAATATACTGTATCTGTTTAAATTTAATAGTTGTTTTTCCACCCATGATGGCTGACAGGGGAGAAGAAAATGATTTAGTTGCTGATATTTAAAAAATCAATTTTCCAGACGGACTTTTCAAGAAATGCTGGTCATTGTGAAGAGAGGTTGGCCAACCCCGAAGCTAGCAGGCCTGTCTCAGCCGTGGAAAGGATTTGTCCGTCACTTCCATATTAGTAACGAGCGGTATCCTTGGATTACAGCCTCCGAGGAGTGCTGCAAATTATCTTGCAGGGAATGCCTGTTGTTTGCAACTGATTGAGTAGATACTTGGAGCAAGACAGGGTTTGCAAACTTGAGCTGTCTGTCACACCATGACGATTTAGGCAGCGTTTGCCAAACATGTAAAAATTGGTCTAAAACGCTGGGATACGCGAAAATTTCCACTTTTGGCCATATGCATCACATATCCATAATGACTTAGACATATAATTATGTAATAGTAACTTAAACCAACTAATGCTTAGCATGTTGCTGACATTCACAACTTATGCGCAACAATAGTCTAACTTCTGCATAGCGCAGTCATGCCAAACTGCTGTTGCCTCTCGATCCATGAATCCTAGTTTTGGGAGAGATCATCACTTTTCAACCGAGATGATTCTCCCCTCCAAACACCACGGTGGGGTGTTACGTGTGGCCCTTGCGAGCGACACAATAAGAGCCGAGGGCGAGCCAGTGAGTTGCGATGTTTTATTAGAGCAGGGAACAGGGGAAAAGGAACACGGCCTCGTGGGGCCAAAAGGCACAAATAACCATACAGAGGAACACTCACGTATACTGCAGAACAAAGGGCAGGAGGCTAGCGCCAGGCAAAGGGATTCCAGCCTATGGTGAGTGAAGTCACAGCCCCGAATGATCAGAGCTGCTCCTTTTTAAACCCATTAGCAGCGCCTCAGCTGATGAGGGATAATTGGGCTCCAGCCGTCCCGTAACACTGACAGCTGGGAGCCCGCTGAGACGCTGTCAAGGAGAGGACCGGGTAGAGGAGGAATATGGTCTGAGCGCCGGATGATACGGCGTCTCATCCCATGGTGACAGAGCGTCCCCCTCACGGTCGGGCTCCGAACGACCCGAAACATCCGAGACCCCCCCCCCCCCCACCTAGGGTGGGCGGAAGGGAGGCAGGACCGGAGGGAGAGAATCAGAGAGAAAAAAAAAGAACAAATCAACAATGAACAAATACAGAGTACCAGGGCAGAGAAAAAAAAAAACCAAACACAATACTCCATACAATATAACATGAAAGAAACTCAGACAAAGGGGGAGAAAAAAAGGCAATAAGCCAATATAGAGTATCAGGGAAAAAAAAACCCAAACACAATACTCCATACAATACAACGAGGGAGAAACCCATACAGGCAGAGGATAATTGCAGGAATTACAATCCAACACACAGGGAAGAGAGAAAAAACCCCCCACAATACTCCACAAACGCTGTACAGACAAATACAAAATAAATCAACCCCGGGGACCCCAAAACAAGAGGAAAAAAATCCCCAAGGGCGAAAAGTAGACATTACAGCCATCCCTCAAACAGGAGGGGAAACCTAAAAAAGAAAATTACGCTAAAAGCGGGACAGAAATAACAATTTTAGCTGTACCCACCCAAACACAAGTACAGCAACAGACAATCAGTTCGGGGGGTCTCCCCGCACCCAGCGTCCATACCGCTAACAAGGGTGAAGGGACGAGTTCCGGTGGCCTACCCGAACCCCAGGCCAGACAACGCAGTTCCTCGGGAGGCCGAACCAGATCGCCGAACAAACAGTCTAACGGGTCGGGCGGCCGCACAAGCGGGCTGATTGGGCACGGCAGGCCCTCTGGCGGCCGACCCGCATCGCTCAACCACCAGGCCCGTAGGGGAAAGGGTGAAGTCCAAACGGGCCCCAGTGGAAGAGGCTTAGGGAAGTGCTGACGACAAGGTGGTCGAAGGTCAGATGACAGGAGATCCGCAGCTCCCTCACCGGACCCGGACACCGCTGGAGCAGAGCCCATGTCGGACCCCGATTGGGTCTCAGGCGAACCAACGTCGGACCCCGATTGGGCCTCAGGCGAACCAACGTCAGACCCCGAATGGGACTCGGACGAACCTTCGTCGGACCCCGACTGGGCCGGCGCCGCACCAGAACCAACCTCCGACGTCGAACCTGGACCCTCTAGCACCACGAGTGATGGCAGCTCCTCGCCGGCGACCCTGGGAGAAGGCTCAGAAGAGAGAACAGAACCGGGATCAGGATCACCGGCAGCGCCAGAACCCGGCGAGATAAGCTCGGACGCAGCGGACGACTGCACCCGGCTCATCTCCCTAAGAGACAGGCTAAAGTGCTCTAAAGTGAGGAAAAGAAAGATGAGATAGAGCACTTGCCTGATCTCGGGTTCTGACGCCGTCCAGGACTGCAAAGATCCGGGATCCAGCGTCAGGAGGTCCTCATCAGGCTCCCACTCAGCTGCGTTGGGCCCCGCAGCTGGCATGATGGACAGCGCAGCTTGTGAGTCCTCCGGCCCCGGTGTCCACGCCGACAGCCCACACGGCGTGGTGGCAGGAGAACCTCGTCCCGCTGGCCCGGACCGCTCCTCTGTGGAGACCCGGGGACGCTTGGTCATCGGCGCAGTCTCCACGTAGCAATCCGCCATCCACCTCCGTCCACGGCGTAGCTGCGGGACCGGAACCAGGCTGTCCAGAACCGCAGGCCCCCTCCTCATCCCACGATGTTGGCCTGGCACCGGGGACCACTCAGCGGAGGGAGACACAGAGGATGCAGGATTAACGTTTACAGCTACAGCAGGTGGTGGGAGTTCGGGGAGCTGTGAACCCCAAACTCCACCTCCAGGAGTTTGACAGAGCAAATCATCAGATGAATGAGAAAAAACCGAGACTTGCCTGTCACCTGGAGGCTGGATGGTGCCTTCTGTTATGGACTTTGCTCCTCCCTCTCCCCGCCGGGCGGTGACGGAGAACCCCCTGGGAGGATGTCGGGGAGCCGCTCGCGTGGATTCCGGGATGGAGTTCGCCAGGTCTGGATTCAGGATGCACACAGCAGTCGGGGGGCGCGTCGAGGAGGAGGGGGCGACAGCCGAGATGAGCCGGACCTGAAGCACTGGTGTGACAGCGGAGGGAAGTGGCCCGGGAGAAGAGGCTGAGAGATCTCCTCTCTGAAGAGGCGCAGGGAAGACAGCTGCGTGGGAGGATGAGACCTTGTGGCGACCCGGAACTGGATCCGGACGGGGTTTTTGCTGAGAGGACGAGGCAGTGTGGCGACGGCTACTCACAGGGGGCAAAGCGAAGGAAAGATCCGGAAATCGCCGCTCCTGGGCCGAGACAGAGGCGAGGAGGGCGTCGAACTCTGAGAAGTCACGCAGCCCTGGACTCCTCTCCACCAGTCTAATGGCCGCTGCCACATGCTCCATGATTACGGACGGGTGCACAGCGGAGCGAGCAGCAGCCACTCGGTCCCGGACCTTAATTGCCGTCAGCTGCAGATCCTCCGGGGGAATCCCGAGTGACGTATTGCAGGACGGGGAAAGCCCTCTGGGTGGCGCGAACTCCCGGGCCGGAGTGGAGGCAGGAGCGGGATCCCGAAGCGAAGGGTGACGTCTCCTCCTCTTCGGCTTCCTGCCGGGATTTCCCTCCAACCCACGGAGCTCCTCTCGCTGTGCAGCGATGGCGTACCTCCTGGCACAGACCTCAGGATGGTTGGAATGGCGAGAGAGACTGTCCAGGAGATTCTCAGCAAACTCTAGGTGCCAGTGTCTTTCATTGGGGTTGTCGTACAGGGAGGCAGTGAAGAGCGACCTGTCGACATCCTCCAAGATGGCCGTCAGCTCATTGCCCTGGAGCCGAACGTGACTCTGGGGAGACGGCATGCTCAAGCGCAGACACCCAGGCAGGGAAGACACAAGTCCAACGGCAACTCACGGCCGCCAGCAACTCGCCTGTCTGCGACTTACTGTTACGTGTGGCCCTCGCGAGCCACACAATAAGAGCCGAGGGCGAGCCAGTGAGTTGCGATGTTTTATTAGAGCAGGGAACAGGGGAAAAGGAACACGGCCTCGTGGGGCCAAAAGGCACAAATAACCATACAGAGGAACACTCACGTATACTGCAGAACAAAGGGCAGGAGGCTAGCGCCAGGCAAAGGGGTTCCAGCCTATGGTGAGCAAAGTCACAGCCCCGAATGATCAGAGCTGCTCCTTTTTAAACCCATTAGCAGCGCCTCAGCTGATGAGGGATAATTGGGCTCCAGCCGTCCCGTAACACTGACAGCTGGGAGCCCGCTGAGACGCTGTCAAGGAGAGGACCGGGTAGAGGAGGAATATGGTCTGAGCGCCGGATGATACGGCGTCTCATCCCATGGTGACATGGGGAGGGTGACCGACCTGGCAGAGCTGTCAAATCTGTCAGGTCAGTCGTGCCTAAAACAGCTGATGTGACACATCAGGAACATCAGATAACAGTTGTCACAACCTGGCTCAAAGGCACGTGAACTCCTGGCAATAAAAATGTTTATTTTTCAATAAAGTGAAAAAAAATAAAACCAAGATAATACATGGAGTGTGCTTTTGCTGGTGGGAGCAGCCAACAGCAAAGAAAACAGCTGCGCTCTGCGCTTCAGGCGATCAGCTGATTGAATCCTCCTCCTCCGGTGTTCTGACATTTTGATATACAGTATCTATCAGAACAACACAGAACAGATGATCGTATAGGCTTCAGTTAAATGTAAAAAACCCCGACAGGTCCCGTGTGTTTAACTCTGTGTGTGCATGTGTGTGCGTGTGTGCATATGCGCTGCAGGCAGAGAGCTCTGTATGGGTTTTACCTGTGAACCAACGTTGCAAATATGCTCTTTGTGCTGCGAATGCGGGACATATCAGTCATACGCTGGATACATTGGAAAATTTTCAGCATGCTGAAAGTTAATTTTCAGCGAACAACGCTGTATATCAGCATGCTTCAGTGTGCTCTTAACTTAGACAAAACTGAGCCATAACTGATTCACGTACCCCAGTGTATTCTCAAAATTTTTCATACGTTTTGGCTGCCTAAATCATCTAGGTGTGACAGGGTCTTAACCAAGGCAGCAGCGAGGCACCAAAACATAGCTGCCAGCTGGACAAGCAACAGTACTTTTAAACCTTTGGAGAAACAAGAGTGGATCTGCAGCTCAACAAACAAGTGCACAGGGAAATGGAGCTCTACAATGGATGTGTAAAGATTTTTAAAACTGTAAATTTATAGTTGAAGTTACCTTTAACATGATTTGTGTGAACGGCCCTATAGGCTATTTTTATGGTGTTTGGTATGAATGGCACTTGAATCGGGTAGCTCACCACTGAAGGCCTAGTTGTAAAATACACGGTCTGCCACTTCTTGATGATGGCAAGTGGTCGGATTTCCAATTAGAATGCATTTCTTCACTGCTGTGCTAGCGAGCAGAATAAAGTACTTCTTATGCCTGTCTACCTTTAGGAAGCTCATATCACACAATAACCATAGTTTTGGATCCTGCTTAAGTTGTAATCCTGTAATTTTTGAAGTTATTGCAATAATTTGTTTCCAGAATTATTCTATAATTGGGCAGTTCCAAAGCATATGTAGCAGATCACCTTCTCTTGTTTTACAGCTTTGACAAAGGGGGGGGATACTTTTGTCTATGTTATGTAGTCTCATGGGTGTGTCTGTGATACATATTAAACTGAATTTGTCTGTGTTTAGATATTAAAAGCATGTGAGCCTGTTCCAGCAGATACTGTAATACCAGTCCTCCTCATTATAACAGCAATCCAAATCTGATTCCCATTTTCTTTTAATGGATTTTTTTTGTCATAATCTGGCAAATTGTCATTAATGACATTATATTTTGAGGATATTAATCCTGTGGTTGTACATGACTCGCTGAACAAGTGTTTTTCAAATTAAGTTTCTTGTGGGATAGCTGGAAAAATGTTCTCAGAGTTTTCCTTGATCCATTGTCTAATCAACATCAACATTCAACACCATTATTCCCCAGAGACTGAGAGAGAAATTACTCCTTCTCGGTCTGAACACCGCCACATGTCTCTGGATCCCGGATTTCCTGACTGAGAGACCTCAGTCTGTCCGGGTTGGAAACTACATCTCCAACTCTGTCACGCTGAGTACCGGAACCCCTCAAGGCTGTGTACTCAGTCCACTGTTGTTTACACTTCTAACACATGACTGTGTATCCAAACACGAGGGGAACCAGATTATTAAGTTTGCAGATGACACCACGGTGGTGGGACTTATTCAGAGGGATGAGGAATCAATGTACAGGGAAGAAGTGAGAGACCTGGAGGGCTGGTGCAGGGAGAACAATCTGGTGCTCAACGTGGACAAAACAAAGGAGATGATTATCGACTTCCGGCGGTCACAGCCTGAGCACGTCCCCCTCAGCATCGGCGGCCGTTTAGTGGAGAGAGTAGAGAACATCAAGTTCCTCGGAGTGCAGATCTCGCAGGACCTGACCTGGAGCAAGAATTCCTTGGAGATCAGGAAGCGAGCTCAGCAGAGACTACACTTCTTGAGGAAACTCAAACAGGCCTCTCTCCCCATCTGCATCCTCAGGACCTTCTACAGAGGTGTGGTGGAGAGTGTTCTGACGTACTGCATTGCTACATGGTACTCCAGCTGCAGTATGTCAGACAAAAAAGCCCTGCAGAGGATAGTCAAGGGGGCGGAGAGGGTAATTGGAGTCTCCCTCCCCTCTGTCCAAGAACTTTTTCAGAACCGTTGTAGGAGCAGGGCACTGAACATTGTCAAGGACCGTTCTCACCCTCTGCATAAACACTTAGAACTTCTTCCATCTGGTAAACGATTCCGGAGCATCAGAGGCAGAACCACCAGACTGATCAACAGCTTCCTCCCACAAGCTGTCAGGATGCTGAACAGCTGACCCGGAATCTCACATACACACTACTGCACCTATGGACATTTTGTATATTATAGTTAGTTATTCTTTTTCCCCAAGTATGTCTCAGGGATGTGTGAATGGATGGGGGGGTGGGAGCTATGTGGGAGTGTGTCTTAATCATGCTGCTTCTTATATGGATGCCGAGAGAAACGCAATTTCATCTTGCCTGCACTACAGTTGTATGTACAGCAATATGACAATAAAGTTTGATTTGATTTGATTTGATTTGATTTAATCTGTAAGAACTTAAAAAAAGTGGTTTGTGGGGAGGTTGAATTTTTCCTTTAACTGTTGGAAGTTGGCAAATATATCACTGACACATAAATCTAAGATTGTATGAATATTATTCCTTTTCCAGTTTAGTAATTTAGTGTCAGCTATATGACACGAGAGGCTGGGATTACCACATAATGGAGTACTCGTGAAGAAAGATGCATTCATTCCGAACAGTGAGTGTGATTCTTCCCATACATTAAACATATTTATTATTATCTGAGTTTTTGTGAGTGAGGCTAGATTTTTTTAACTAATAAATGCAATCATTTTCAAAGGTGTCATTTTCATCTGTTCAGTTGTCACCCATCTAGCCTCACTTTTTGTTTTGTTAAGCCAAATCCAGATGGGTCGGCATTGTGAAGCACAGTAACAGTTCCTGGAATCGGGAAGGTTAAGCCTCCCTTCAGTATGGAGCCTGTAGGGACATTTGACCCTGGAAGGCAGGGGCGTCAGACTGGAGGGGAAAGGGTACTGTTTACATAGGGCCCACTGCAGTTAGGGCCCCTCAAAAAGTCTGGAATGAAAAGTTTTTTTTGTGTTGAATTCTTTTAATTTCTAATAAATTAATGTTATGGTAAAATTCAGCCTGGCTGAATGAAGTGTTTGAGAGACTGAATTTTGCTTTAACAGTAATAATGGATGTTCTCTGAGGCCCCGATCACCCCTTTAAAAAGGTGCAAAATAGATCAGTCCACACACCTGCACGGGTTAACTGAAGCAGGCACCAGTCACACAGCAGCCTGCAGCACATCTGCTTCCTCAGCCAGGTTGGTGCATCATTACCTGAACCTCGCCTTTTGGTAAATGGTAAATGGCGTTTGTGGTCTATATTAATCATATATTCCATAACCTACATATGTTGAAGCATGTGAGAATGTTTGGTGATTACATATGTAAGGCGACTTCACACCTCAGAACAGGACAAAGAGTCTCAACCGCCAGTGAAGATCAAAGAGCTTCCCAGGCACTGCGGTGGAGACCGGAGGAGCTGCCCTGACCCCCCAGGGCCATGAGGAGGAGTACGAAGATAATGGGGGGATTAAGATAATGAGGGATGTCAGCTTTTGATATGCATGTCTTTTGTTATGTGCAAGTATAAGTTCATAGAGCCGAAGGTGTTCGGCCTCTTTTTCCTTCTTCTGCTGCTGCACTCAGATGAGACTTGTTAGAGGAGCTGATAATAAACTTTGGTTTATATATCACATCGCCTCGTTCTTCCAAGCTCTTCTACACTGGTGACCCTGACGCGAGTATGGACCAGAGGCGTTCCCCCGCGATCGACTCATCTGTGGTGACCCAGGCAGACACCGGCGCCCATGCAGACAGGGGAACAGTTGGACGACGTTCCCCCACGGCAGAAGTGATAGAGAGGGCTCAACCGAGCACCAGCGCCGCGGAGAGAGCCGAAGCAAGGCACTCTCACCCTGCGGACACAGCAGTGACGGTCTACACAAACGCCGTCACCGTCAACCTGCCGGACTTCTGGCAGGAAGACCCCGCCTCATGGTTTCTGCAAGCTGAAGCCCAGTTTGCACTTGCGGGCATCACGGCTGACGATACAAAGTTCTATCACATCGTCGCCAAACTCAACGCCGCCACTTCGACATGTGCGCGGAGCATAATCCAACGGCCGCCGGCCCAGGACAAATATGAAGAACTGAAAGCGACCATCGTGGCAAATTACGTCCCCTCAGCCGAGGAGAGAGCCGAGAGGATCCTGGCGGTTTACGGACACAGAGGAGGCAGACCCAAGGCCCTCATGGAGGACTTACTGCAACTTAAAGAAGAGGACAATGACAACTTCCTTTTCCATTTCATATTCCTCAGTACGCTGCCTCCACACATGAGAGGGACGCTGGCCAACATGCGATGCAGCAACCAGCAAGACTTCCGCACGCTAGCTCACGAAGCTCAATGGCTCGTCAACGCCTGCAAGGAGCAGACACCCACAGCAGCATCCGCAGACCTCAACGCTGATGTCCGGAGCCACGGGGAGCCACAAATCACTGAGCAGAGCCAGCCCGCGGTGACAGCGACACAGCCAGGACGCAACAGACGGAGCAACGTTTGTTATTACCACCACCGCTTCGCCGAGAAGGCTTACAAATGCGTTCCCCCCTGCAAATTCACAATTTCGGGAAAACGCCGAAGCCGAGAGCCGTTAACAGCGGCGGTTCTTGGCGAAAAAAGCAAGCTTTTATATGTGACGGACGGACACACCGGCAAGCGGTTCCTTATCGACACGGGAGCTCAACTAAGTTTTGTCATGCCCTCCCAAGCAGACCGGGCCATGGGCCCCCGGGGCAATGGAGCGGTGGCAGCCAACGGCTCCACCATCGACACTTTTGGCGAAAAGAGCCTGCACCTCTGCATCCACGGCCGCAACTACAGATGGACATTTGTTGTAGCGGCGGTGAGTTTTAACTTGTTGGGCGCAGATTTTTTGTGTGCACATGGGTTATTAGTTGATCTAGTGAACAGACGCTTGGTTAATGCACAGTCCTTTGCTTCTATTCCCTGCTCAGCTCGACTTTCTCCACCACCCGTGCAGGCTAGCGTCACCACAGCAGGAGGTAAGTTTGATCAACTCCTCACCCAATTTCCAGCACTCACAATTCCCAAATTCTCAGCCACAGTGGCTAAACACGGGGTTGAACATTTTATTCCCACAACGGGCCCACCCGTATTTGCCAAAGCTCGGCGCTTAGACGCGGCCAAGCTCGCCATAGCTCGGGACGAGTTTACCACCCTTGAAAAATTAGGCATTATCAGACGCTCGAAAAGCCCCTGGGCCTCACCACTTCACATGGTTCCGAAATCTGACGGTTCTTGGAGACCGTGCGGCGATTACCGCAGATTAAACAATGCGACAGCGCATGACCGCTACCCAATTCCTCACATTCAAGATTTTTCACTGCATCTGGCGGGTGCGCGCATTTTTTCAAAAATAGACCTGGTCCGCGGTTATCATCAAGTCCCAGTTCGAGCAGAGGATATTCCTCAAACAGCTGTAATAACCCCTTTCGGCCTTTTTGAATTTTTGCGAATGCCTTTCGGCCTCAAAGGCGCGGCTCAAACCTTTCAGCGGATGATGGATGCAGTATTACGCGACCTCCCTTTTGTTTTCGTCTACCGTGACGATATGCTTGTAGCCAGCCCGTCTGAGGAAGAACACGAGTGGCATCTCACTATGGTTTTTCAGAGGCTAGAAGAGCACGTGTTAATAATCAATCCAGCCAAATGCAAATTCGGCGTGTCACAAACTGATTTTTTAGGACACAGAGTTTCTCCGAAGGGGGCAGTCCCGCTTCCAGACAAAGTTCACGCGATAAAAAGTTTCCCACGGCCACAAACGGTCAAATCGCTGCAAGAATTTTTAGGAATGGTTAATTTTTACAACTGTTTCCTCCCCCACGCAACTCAGCTCATGCAGCCCCTATATGACGCGCTCAGAAAACAAAAAGCTTCCAACGCGGTCGAATGGACCCCGGAGCGCGAACATGCCTTCGCGGAAGTAAAAAGCGCCCTAGCTAATGCCACATTGTTGGTTCACCCCGATCCCTCGGCCCGCATTGCGCTAACCACAGACGCTTCAGACCTAGCTATAGGGGCAGTTGTAGAACAACATGTCAGCGGAATCTGGCAACCTTTGGCATTCTTCAGCAAATCGCTAAACCAAACTGAGCGTAAATACAGCACTTTTGACAGGGAGCTGCTAGCGCTTCATTTATCCATCCGCCACTTCCAGTTCTGGTTAGAAGGGCGGAGTTTCATGGCTTTTGTAGACCACAAACCGCTCACCTTTGCCATGGCTAAAATTTCCGAACCGTGGTCAGGCAGGCAACAAAGACAGCTGGCTGCGATTTCAGAGTTCACCACAGACATTCGACGTGTGGCAGGCAAACTTAACGTGGTAGCAGACTGCCTCTCTCACGCTGTGACATCGCCACAGCACGAGGAGACAGATTATACTACCTCAGCCGCTGAACTCTTCACCAACGCGGACACATACGCAGCACCAATCCATGCAGGGATAGATTATGCAGCCATGGCAGAAGAGCAAACTAGTGACGCGGACGTGCGCGCACTCTTGTCTGGACCAACAGGGTTAAGGCTGGAGGAAAGGGGTTTACGCGACGGCGTGCCCCCCCTAATATGCGACATCTCAACCGGCCGACCTCGCCCGTTAGTCCCAGCTACATGGCGCCGCCGTATTTTCGACTCAATTCACTCCCTCGCGCACCCAGGTGTGCGCGCCTTGGTTAAAATGGTCGCCGAAAAGTTTGTGTGGCCTGGCCTGCGCAAAAACGTAAAAGAACGGGCAAAAACTTGCATTTCTTGTCAGCGCGCCAAAATACACAAACACACAAAAGCCCCTCTGGAGCCTTTTCGAATCCCTGCTAGAAGGTTCGACCACGTTCATGTCGACCTCGTGGGGCCACTACCTTCCTCCCAAGGTTTCACACACCTGTTAACAATGATAGACCGCACCACGCGCTGGCCAGAGGCAGTCCCTCTGGCGTCAACCACAGCGGAGGAAGTCGCTCACGTTTTTTTGACAAACTGGGTGGCACGTTTCGGCGTCCCATCGGACATCACGTCCGATAGGGGGCCTCAATTTGTCTCAGAGCTTTGGTCAGCCATGGCCAGCAGCTTAGGGGCGACAATTCACCGCACCACCGCTTATCACCCTCAGGCTTATGGGTTATGTGAGCGTTTTCACAGATCTTTAAAGGCCGCCCTCAGAGCCTCACTAACGGATACAAATTGGGTAGATAAACTTCCCTGGGTTTTATTGGGGTTGCGTGCTGCGCCCAAAGAGGATCTAGACGCCTCTCCAGCAGAATTAGTTTTTGCACAACCTCTCAGGCTCCCGGGTGAATTTTTACCAGATAACCCAGAGCCAGGGCATCTTCCAGCCCCGAGGTTTTTAGGCAGCAACGGACCGGACTCTCTCCCCGGACCGGCACATCACTCTTTTCCACGGGTTTTTGTCCCACAAGCTTTAAAGAATGCTGAATTCGTTTTTGTTAGGCATGAAGCTTTAAAACCAACTTTCCGCCCACCATACGATGGGCCATTCAGAGTGCTGGAACCTGGTGATAAACACTTTGTGCTTGATTTTGGGGATAGAAAAGAAACAGTCAGCATTGACAGACTTAAACCTGCCTTCTTGTTGAGAGACGAGCCTGCACGGTTGGCGAGAGCACCTCGGCGGGGTAGACCCCCCAAGAGAAAAGACTCAGCCCCCCTGCAGGGAACAAATAATCACTCTCCTCCCCAAGCTGCAGATTCCTTACAGGAAGGTCCCAGCAGGACGCCCAAGCGGACCCACAGCAGATTCGGGAGAAGATTAAAACCCAGACGGCACAGAGACTGATGCAAACTACTCAACAGTTGTTCACTAATTGTGCTGTAACAGTTAAGGACTGAATTATGATTTTACTATGCTGTTATGATTACCACTGAACTCTCTTAGGAGCATGGCTGCTGGAAAGTTTCTTCTGTGGCAAGAGGTGTAGCAGTTAGTATGTCATAGTAATTAGCTTAAACTGTGAATTTTTCTATTGTCCTTTTCTTAGTCGTTTGGGGGGGGGCTGTGGTCTATATTAATCATATATTCCATAACCTACATATGTTGAAGCATGTGAGAATGTTTGGTGATTACATATGTAAGGCGACTTCACACCTCAGAACAGGACAAAGAGTCTCAACCGCCAGTGAAGATCAAAGAGCTTCCCAGGCACTGCGGTGGAGACCGGAGGAGCTGCCCTGACCCCCCAGGGCCATGAGGAGGAGTACGAAGATAATGGGGGGATTAAGATAATGAGGGATGTCAGCTTTTGATATGCATGTCTTTTGTTATGTGCAAGTATAAGTTCATAGAGCCAAAGGTGTTCGGCCTCTTTTTCCTTCTTCTGCTGCTGCACTCAGATGAGACTTGTTAGAGGAGCTGATAATAAACTTTGGTTTATATATCACATCGCCTCGTTCTTCCAAGCTCTTCTACAGCGTTCACTTTTTCTGACCTCTAGATGACCAAAGCGCTTTACAGAGCCTAGCTGTCCACCCATTCACACAAACATTCACACATACATTCACACAGTGATGGCGGAAGAGCTGCCATACACAGGCACTGGCCTGACCCACCAGGAGCATCTGGGGGTTCAGCGTCTTGCTCAAGGACACTTCGACATGCAGACTGCAGAGAGAGCGGAAATCAAACCCCTGACCCTCTGATCAGTAGTCGGCCACACTACACCTGCGCCACAGCCGCCCCCATATTATTCATTGCTTAATTAATATTTACTTATTGCTTTGTGAAAGTACAGTAGGGGATTTATTATTTTTTAACATAAATTCATAAAGTTAGCAATTTGTAGAACTACAAAGGTAGAAACAGTACAAATTTGCAAGAATAAAGGTGCAAAAATATGATAAAAGATGGTAATTTACAACATAAAGTCATATATTTATTACTATAAGCAAGCCCCAAATTTATGAGAAAAACAGATTTCCGTGAGAAAAACCACAGCTTCCAAATGCCAAAGCAACCCCCCCACACACACACTCGTTTCTAAGACAAAAAAAATCTGAAATTTACAATAGTAAAGACACAAATTTAGAGAAAAAAAATAATCAATTTTCTGAAACATTTTAACATAGCATATATATATATATATATATATATATATATATATATATATATATATATATACACAGTGGTGTGAAAAAAGTGTTTGCCCCCTTCCTGATTTCTCATTTTTTTGTATGTTTGTCACACTTAAATGTTTCAGATCATCAAACAAATTTAAATATTAGACAAAGATAACACAAGTAAACACAAATTGCAGTTTTTAAATGAAGGTGTTTACTATTAAGGGGGAAAAAAATCCAAACCTACATGGCCCTGTGTGAAAAAGTGATCCCCCCCCCCCCCATGTTCAAACATAAATTAACTGTGGTTTATCACATCTTTGGAAAGCTGAGTTCAATTTCTCTAGCCACACCCAGGCCTGATTACTGCCACACCTCTTCTCAATCAAGAAATCACTTAAATAGGATCTGCCTGACAAAGTGAAGCAGACCAAATGATCCTCAAAAGCTAGACATCATGCTGCGATCCAAAGAAATTCAGGAACAAATGAGAAACAAAGCAATTGAGATCTATCAGTCTGGAAAAGATTATAAAGCCATTTCTAAAGCTTTGGGACTCCAGCAAACCACAGTGACAGCTATTATCCACAAATGGCAAAAACATGGAACAATGGTGAACCTTCCCAGGACTGGTCGGTCGACCAAAATTACCCCAAGAACGCAGCGACAACTCATCCAAGAGGTCACAAAAGACCCCACAACAACATCCAAAGAACTGCAGGCCTCACTTGCCTCAGTTAAGGTCAGTGTTCATGACTCCACCATAAGAAAGAGACTGGGCAAAAATGGCCTGCATGGCAGAGTTCCAAGACGAAAACCACTGCTGAGCAAAAAGAACATAAGCCAGTGTACCCCATATGCCAGTCCCAAGCCCGGATAAATGGGCAGGGTTGTGTCAGGAAGGGCATCCGGCGTAAAAACTCTTGCCAAATCAACATGCGGATCATCGCAATATAAGGTGATGACACGCTGTGGTGACCCCAAATGGGAGTAGCCAAAAAAAAATAAAAAAAATAAATATATATATATATATATACAGTATATATATATATATACAGTATATATATACAGTATATATATACAGTATATATATATATATATATATATATATATGTATATACAGTATATATTATATATATATATATATATATATCACATCTGTAACAATAATCACATTTTTATGCTGTTTTTCTTTCCTCTTTGTCTCTCTGAGGTCCACGGTGGTGAACCTGAGAGCCATCAGTCAGAGCAGCTGTGAAGATAATGGGCTGGAAGCTAAATAAGAATATTACATATTTACTGTTTATACCAGAAACTGCTACTGTATTTCAATAAATTAATGTTTGGAAAAACTTAGTCTTTTGCAAAATTATTTAAGAAACTCTCAATATTCATTACACATAAGTGGTTCCAAGGTTGTCATAGCCAGGAGTGGCACTGGGGTTAAGCTCCCAGTGCTTATAAAATGCTCCTTATAGCGTGCGTCTCGAAAAGCCTCTGACAACTAAGTCCAACTCCTAGCCTGCCCGTGTGGTTTAGTCTCTAAGCCTGGTGGAACTGCTTTTACTAATAGGAGAAGGGGCGAGGGCGGATCTCTGGCGCCTTAAAACCAGATGCTTCGGGTAGATGGTGGCTCGTCAACCTGGGAAGGTAGCCCCATCTAGGGGAAGGTAAACCCTGATTTCAAACCTCTGCTGCCTTGCGGCACACCCGGTCACGGGAAAGGCTTCTGGAGTCAACCTTGAGGAAAAATCTGGAGTCGGAGTCCCTAAGGCAGTTCTCTGTTGTGCTCAACATCGTTCTGGCAGCTCCTGCGACGGCGCTGGTGCCAAACTGTAGCAGCCCTGCTGTTCCTTTGGATTCATCAGTGACGTGGAGAGGGGGGGCATGCTACATGGGCAACATCTTGTCCTCCATATCTTCCTGCCCAGGCTTGAATCCTACCAACGCCCAACGCTGGAAGGTAGAACACCGGATCACTGGAGAGGACACTCCAGCTTCGCCTTTGGCGTAGACAAAACACGGGGAATGACAGTTACCGGTTATAAAGCCACCGATCAATTGGCGTAGAACGCGGCGCCAGGGGTTGTTCCGGACGGTGGGAGGGATCATCGGATCTCACTGGACAGCTACCGCCAGCCTCAAGCTGGGCAGCCCCCAGCCAATAAGGTGTTGTCCCGCCACAGCCTGCTTTCCTCATTGGGTGCATGGGGTTGAGGAGAAGTCCGAACGGCAGGCTGAAAACTTTCGCACCAGGCAAGACAAAAAAAACAAAAGAGACCAACTCTAAAACTGGGAACTTGGAACGTCCGCACTATGATGACAGGACTCGCTGCTAACCTCAAGGACATCAACGACACCAGGAAGACTGCCATCATCAATAATGAGCTGAAGAGACTGGAAGTGGATATCGCCACTCTCCAGGAAACACGGTTGGCTGACGCAGGCACACTGAGAGAGAAGGACTACACATTCTACTGGCAGGGAAAGAGCAGTGACGAACACAGGGAACACGGAGTGGGCTTCGCAGTGAAGAACACCTTGCTGAAGATGGTGGAACCAGGCAGCAATGGCTCTGCACAACTCCTCACCCTCCGCCTCAACACCACTCAAGGCCCAGTCACCCTCGTCAATGTGTATGCCCCAACACTGACAGCCACACCAGAGGCAAAAGACGAGATCTACGAGAATCTCGCAACAACTCTGAGGATCATCCCCAACTCTGAACAACTCATTCTCCTTGGAGACTTCAATGCCAGAGTGGGTGCTGACCACGACTCCTGGCTCTCCTGTCTTGGACCATTTGGCGTGGGCAGAATGAACGACAACGGACAGCGGCTGCTCGAGTTCTGCACTTATCACGATCTGTGCATCACAAATTCGTTCTTCAAGACCAAGCCCCAACACAAGGTTTCCTGGTGACATCCGCGCTCAAAGCACTGGCACCAGCTGGACTTGATCCTGACCAGGCGCACCTCACTGAAGAACGTGCTAATCACCCGTTTGTTCCAGAGTGCAGATTGCAACACAGACCATTCATTGGTGTGTTGCAAGGTCAAGCTGCAGCTGAAGAAATTCCATCGTGCTAGACAGCCTGGAAAGGTACGGATTGACACCAGCAAGATGGCCCAATCAGAACTTGTTGAGCAGTTTGCCTCCACCTTTGAGAAGGAACTTGGTGTACCACAAGAAGGAGAATCTGCAAAGCAGAAGGGGGAAGAGCTGCGAAACACCATCCACCGCACAGCCTTGGCTACCTTTGGGAGGAAGACCTCGAAGTCACAGGGATGGTTTGATGCCAAGTTGACCGAGATGACCCCCGTCATTGAAGCCAAGCGCTCAGTTCTTGCCGAGTACAAGAAGTACCCAAATGAAAAGAATTTCCAGATTCTCAGGGCTGCGAGAAGCAAAGTTCAGCAGACTGCTCGGCGCTGTGCCAACGAGTACTGGACTCAGGTCAGCCAAGACATTCAAACCGCTGCCATAACAGGGAACATCCGTGGTATGTACGATGGCATCAAGAAAGCACTTGGTCCGGTTCAGAGCAAGATGGCCCCCCTCAAATCCTCCACTGGGGAGATGATCACAGAAAAGAACAAGCAGATGGAGAGATGGGTGGAGCACTACTCCGACCTCTACTCCAGACAGAACACCGTGACACCGTCAGCCCTTGATGCCATCGATTGCCTGCCATCCATGGACGAACTTGACACCGAGCCAACCATCGACGAACTCAGCAAGGCCATTGATAGCTTGGCCGCTGGCAAGGCACCCAGCAACGACAGCATACCCCCCGACCTGATCAAGCACTGCAAGACCGCCCTACTGCTGCCATTGCATGACTTCCTCTGCCAGTGCTGGAAGGAAGGTGCCATACCACAGGACATGAGGAACGCCAAGATCATCACCCTCTACAAAAACAAAGGGGAGAGAAGCGACTGCAACAACTACAGGGGTATCTCCCTCCTCAGCGTTGTTGGCAAAGTCTACGCACGAGTTGTTCTCGTTTGTCTACAGAAGCTTGCCGAACGTGTCTACCCCGAGCCTCAGTGTGGGTTCCGCGCTGAGCGATCGACGGTAGACATGATATTCTCCATCCGTCAACTCCAGGAGAAATGCAGAGAACAGAACATGCCCCTGTACGTCGCCTTCATCGACCTCACCAAAGCGTTCGATCTGATCAGCAGAGAGGGCCTTTTCAAGATCCTGCCAAAGATAGGATGCCCACCAAAGTTGCAAAGCCTCATCGAATCGTTTCACACCAACATGCAGGGGATAGTGCAGCACGACGACAACGTCTCAGAGCCATTCAACATACGCAGCGGAGTGAAACAGGGCTGTGTACTTGCGCCAACCCTCTTTGGGATTTTCTTTGCTATGCTCCTGAGGCATGCCTTCAGCACAGCAACAGAGGGAATCTACCTGCACACAAGATCTGACGCCAGGCTTTTCAACCTCGCCCGTCTGAAAGCCAGAACCAAAGTACGCGAGGCTCTAATCAGAGACATGCTGTTCGCAGACGACGCTGCAGTCGCGACCCACACACAGCAGGAGCTTCAGACCCTGATGGACCGCTTCTCCCAGGCATGCAAGGACTTTGGGCTTACCATCAGCCTGAAGAAGACTAACGTCTTGGCGCAAGGCACGAAAGCACCACCAACTATCACCATCGACGACTACGAGCTGGAGTTTGTGAATCAGTTCACGTACCTGGGGTCCACAATCAGCAGCAACCTCTCCCTTGATACAGAGATTGACAAGAGGATTGGAAAATCAGCCTCCACACTCGCTCGCCTCACCACACGAGTGTGGGAGAATCCCAAACTCTCTGTCAAGATGAAGATGGCAGTGTACAACGCCTGCGTCATCAGCACACTGCTCTATGGGAGTGAGACGTGGACAACATACGCCCGGCAGGAAAAGAGACTGAACTCCTTCCACTTGCGCTGCATTCGCCGTATCCTGGACATATCCTGGCAAGACAAAGTGCCCAACACAGAAGTTCTGTCCCTCCATGTTCACTCTACTCAGGCAGCGCAGGCTCCGCTGGCTAGGCCACGTTCACCGTATGGAAGATGGCAGAATCCCCAAAGACGTCCTCTACGGAGAACTGGCGACTGGCAGGAGAGACGTTGGCCGCCCACAGCTGCGCTTTAGAGACGTCTGCAAGAGAGACATGAAGGCCCTGGAGATCAACACAGAGCACTGGGAGGACCTTGCAACGGACCGCTCCAAATGGAGAGGCACCCTGACCAGACAGCTCAAGGCGGGTGAAGAGAGACTGACTGCTGCAGCAGATGAAAAAAGGACCCGCAGGAAGAACCGCCACAGCTCCAGCAGCACGGAGACCACCCACAAGTGTGACCTGTGTGACAGGGACTGCCATTCGCGCATCGGCCTGTTCAGCCACAGGTGGTGCTGTTCCAGCAGAGTAGACGTTTAGGATTCTCTTCGATGGTCATCATAGACCAACGGAGGCCGACAATTATGCCTTCACTTTTGGAAATTTTGATGTTTACCTGCTATTGCATGACATCGTGTAACTATACATGCATTCAGTTAATAAAATCTTTTACTCCAGCTTGCTTCTTTGTGCTCCTAATTTTATTCTTGTGCTTCTGTATTTTTACGCCTTGGTGCAAAGGCAATGTAGGCATATGGTCTTGAGCTCCTATACCGACTCCGACAGTGTGTAAAGTGAAACTTCAATTTTAGTCAGCACAGTTTGGATATTTTCTGTTTCCTTGCTGATATGTCTAGGCAGCTCATCTTTGGATTCTTGTATAGCTTCCAAGAGTTTAGAGAAGGGTGCGTCTACCTCTTTTTTCCCATCCGCCATGTCTGCTCTCACCATGTGTGAGGAGTGTAATCAACAAGAGGTGAATGAATGAATGAATGAATCTTTATTTCGGATAGATTAAAAGTAAAGATTAAAAAGAAACAGTGCGGCGGATGATAAAATAAAGGCAGCGCTGTGAAGTTTTAAGGAAGTTTTATTAATCATACCTCCGTCACGAGCTCCGCTCCCGGCGCGCATGCCCAGCGGCTCTCGGAGAAGGAGGACACAAAGTCTGTGTCCAGCAGCAGCAGTTGAGGAAGTGGAATTGAGAGAGTGAGTTACAGAACCTGTGCAGTATTTATACCCAACTCAGACAATACATCAAAGCGGATTCACAGCAGTTGGTACGATCAAAGGGACTGCAGAACAGGCATGAGACATTTGCATTTGAAAGACCTACATAACAATAGGCAGATTGCTGTCCTCTGCTCCAGCTTGCAGGACAAAGAGGTTACAAGGCACATCTACATATTGATCTGTCTCTAGGTCACAGTAAGGACAGGACGCATGAACACTATACATGAATGGCACATTACATCACAATACATGAATGGCACATTACATCCCAGTAGTGCAGCGGGAAAAACCAAGAGAAGAGAGCTGACTGTCTCTGTGTGTTGTGGGGGTTGAATCCAACCCGCTACAACAGAATAATATAACAAAGGGGAAAAAAATCCAACAAGGTCAAATTAAACAATAACTCCTCTGATTATACAGTTCAACATAAGTTATCCGAAATGGGTGATGGCTGAAGCCGCAGCTTATATTGCCCACCCATATTCCATCCAAGAATTCAAAAGAAAAACAAAACGAGAGCGATTACAATTCGGAACAAAGCTAAGACAAAATGTGACAAAAAAAAGCTAAGCAACAACACAACACAGACTGGATATGACAATCCTTATGTGATTTTACATGTCATCTTCTATATATGTTTGGAGTATTTCTTCATTTAGTTTTTGTTTAAATTGTCCAAGTGTTGTACATGATTTTAATTCAGGTCCAAAATTGTTCCATAATCTGACTCCTTGCACTGAAACACAATGTTGCTTGGTGGTAGTTCTCACTGAAGGTTTTTGAAATATAGATGTTCCTCTGAAATGATATTGTTTCTCCCTTATTTGGAACAACTTTTGGATATTTGCGGGCAGTGATAGATTCTTCACTTTAAACATTATTACTGCAGTTTTAAAGTCAACCAGATCTTTCAACTTGAGAGCTTTTAATTTAAGAAAAAGTGGGTTTGTTGGTTCCCTGTAAGCAGCTTTGTTTATTATTCTAATAGCTCTCTTCTGAAGCATAAAGACTGGATATATGTTTGTTTTATATGTATTTCTCCATACTTCAGTTCAATATGTCATGTATGGGAGTATTAATGAATGCTACAAAGTATATAATGTGGGTTGATTCAGCAAATATTTCGCTCTGTGTAGTATTGCGATTGATTTAGATATTTTACCTTTGATGTAATTAATATGTGACTTCCAACACAGTTTATTATCAATTATTACTCCAAGAAATTTAGTTTCGGATACCCTTTCAATCTCTACACCATTTACACTGAGTTTAGATACTAAGTTGTTGTGATGGTTGTTAAAAACTATAAATTTTGTCTTACTTAAATTGAGCGTTAATTTGTTTGAATCAAACCACAGTTTAAGCTTTCCTAATTCCTTTCCGAGTGTATCCAAAATTTGTTCCAAATTGCTTCCACTGCATAATAGATTAGTGTCATCGGCAAACAATATTAAATCCATTTTTTCCGAGACTTTACATATATCATTTATATACATATTGAATAACAATGGCCCCAAAACTGAACCCTGTGGGACTCCACAAGTAACCTTCAGTAACTGTGAGTTTTTGTTACCAACACATACATACTGATATCTATTCTTTAAGTAACTACTTAACCAGGACAGTGCTACCCCCCTAATACCACAATTTTGTAGTTTCTTTAATAATAAATTATGATCCACTGTATCAAATGCTTTTTTAAGATCCAGGAATACCCCAACTGAATACTCTTTTTTTCAGCGGCAGTTGATATTTTTTTCTATAAATTCCATTAGAGCAATGCAGTTGTCCTCTTGTGTCTGAATCCATATTGCTGCTCACACAATAAATTATTCTTCATTATGAAGTTGTCAATTCTCTCACAGAATATTTTTTCAAGTATATTGGAAAATTGCGGCAATAGTGAAATTGGTCTATAGTTTGAAAGTTCCCCTCTGTCACCCGTCTTGTATACCGGAATTACTTTAGCTATTTTCATTGCATTAGGAAATATACCTGTTTGGAGAGACAGGTTACAAATATACGTCAGTGGTTTCACTAAGCATTCAATAATAGTTTTGACTAAGAGCATGTCAATACCATCACAGTCCGTAGATGTTTTACTTTTAAACGATTTAACAATTTCAATGACCTCTCTCTCGTCTGTGTTCTTTATGAAAATGAAATCATTTATAGCAGTGTTTTTGCTTATTGTATCACCCGTAGGTGCCGTAATGGGTACAGTGGGGCAAAAAAGTATTTAGTCAGCCACCAATTGTGCAAGTTCTCCCAATTAAAAGATGAGAGAGGTCTCCAATTTTCATCATAGGTATACCTCAACTATGAGAGACAAAATGAGAAAAAAAAAATCCAGAAAATCACATTGAAGGATTTTTAATGAATTAATTGGTAAATTCCTCAGTAAAATAAGTATTTGGTCACCTACAAACAAGCAAGATTTCTGGCTCTCACAGACCTGTAACTTCTTCTTTAAGAGGCTCCTCTGTCCTCCACTCGTTATCTGTATTAATGGCACCTGTTTGAACTCGTTATCAGTATAAAAGACACCTGTCCACAACCTCAAACAGTCAGACTCCAAACTCCACTATGGCCAAGACCAAAGAGCTGTCAAAGGACACCAGAAACAAAATTGTAGACCTGCACCAGGCTGGGAAGACTGAATCTGCAATAGGTAAGCAGCTTGGTGTGAAGAAATCAACTGTGGGAGCAATTGTTAGAAAATGGAAGACATACAAGACCACTGATAATCTCCCTCGATCTGGGGCTCCACGCAAGATCTCACCCCGTGGGGTCAAAATTATCATGAGAACGAGGAGCAAAAATCCCAGAACCACAGGGGGGGACCTAGTGAATGACCTGCAGAGAGCTGGGACCAAAGTAACAAAGGCTACATCAGAAACACACTACGCTGCCAGGGACTCAAATCCTGCAGTGCCAAACGTGTCCCCCTGCTTAAGCCAGTACATGTCCAGGCCCGTCTGAAGTTTGCTAGAGAGCATTTGGATGATCCAGAAGAGGATTGGGAGAATGTCATATGGTCAGATGAAACTAAAATAGAACTTTTTGGTAAAAACTCAACTTGTCGTATTTGGAGGAGAAAGAACACCATACCTACTGTGAAGCATGGGGGTGAAAACATCATACTTTGGGGCTGTTTTTCTGCAAAGGGACCAGGACAACTGATCCGTGTAAAGGAAAGAATGAATGGGGCCATGTATCGTGAGATTTTGAGTGAAAACCTCCTTCCATCAGCAAGAACATTGAAGATGAAACGTGGCTGGGTCTTTCAGCATGACAATGATCCCAAACACACCGCCCAGGCAACGAAGGAGTGGCTTCGTAAGAAGCATTTCAAGGTCCTGGACTGGCCTTGCCCGTCTCCAGATCTCAACCCCATAGAAAATCTTTGGAGGGAGTTGAAAGTCTGTGTTGCCCAGCAACAGCCCCAAAACATCACTGCTCTAGAGGAGATCTGCATGGAGGAATGGGCCAAAATACCAGCAACAGTGTGTGAAAACCTTGTGAAGACTTACAGAAAACGTTTGACCTCTGTCATTGCCAACAAAGGGTATATAACAAAGTATTGAGATGAACTTTTGTTATTGACCAAATACTTATTTTACCGAGGAATTTACCAATTAATTCATTAAAAATCCTTCAATGTGATTTTCTGGATTTTTTTTTCTTATTTTGTCTCTCATAGTTGAGGTATACCTATGATGAAAATTGGAGACCTCTCTCATCTTTTAAGTGGGAGAACTTGCACAATTGGTGGCTGACTAAATACTTTTTTACCCCACTGTATTTCTTGAGCCAAATTACAACATACAACACTCTGAGTCGTTGTATTATTTTTTGAAAAATTGGTTGGGTAGCTTGTATTTCTGTTTTTATTTCCAAGAATATTGTTAAGTATTGTCCATGTATTTTTAATATTCTCTCTGTTTTTCTCCAGTTCTTTACTGTAATAGTCTCTTTTACTATACCTCATTATATATGTTAACTTATTTTTGTATGTTTTATACTGCTGCTCTGCTTCTTTTGTCCTTTTCTTTAGAAAAGCTTTATATAATAAATTTTTCTTTTTACACGCCTTTTGTAATCCTTTGGTTAACCATGGCTTATCGACACATTTATGTTTAAGCTTTTTCTTTACTAATGGACAATTTTTTTCATAAAGAGTGGTTACAATGTTTATAAATGTGTCATAGGCTTCATTTACATCTGATACATAGACTTTTGTCCAGTCCTGCTTCAGCAAGTCTTCGTTAAAAGAACTGATTGCATTTTGTGGTTTGTATCTGAATGATTTTAAAACTTTTTCTGTATTGGCCCCCGTGTGGCCATGGATAAGTGCAAAGGTTGGCAAATGGTCACGTATCATTTATCAATAATCCACTTTCTATTTTCTTATCAATAATATTAACAAACAGGTTGTCAATAAGTGTAGCAGTGTGAACTGTGATTCCACTGGGATGTGTTATTGTGGGATACAGACTCATACTGTACATAGAATTCATGAACTCTGTAATTAGTAGTAGATTAGTTTATTTGACAGGGACAGTGCAATAAACATAGACAATTAATCAAAGACAATCAATCTGATGTGTTGCACATAGAGTGTATAGCTATTAGCTAATTTGCAACTCTTGTCCCTGGATGGGCTTTAGAAAAAAGAATCAAGATAAAAAATATACACAATACATTTTGTTTTACATTTTGTTGATATGGATTTAGTAAATCAGTATTGAAATCTCCACAAATTACTACCATTTTCTTACTAGTAATATTATTGTACAGCTTGACTAATTTATCTCTGAATGTCTCAATGCAAGTTCCCGGCGTTCTAAATATACAACTTATAACTAGATTTTTTGTTTTATCTTGGTCAATCTCAACAGTAACACATTCTAAAATCCCCGGTAGTGCAAAGGACATTCCATTTACAAGCTTACACCTATACAGGTCATCAATATACAGTGCAACACCACCACCCTTTTTTTGAGATCTGTTAATATGAAACATCTGATATCCCTCTATTGCCATCAGGGGAGCCTGTTCTTCATTAAGCCAAGTTTCAGAGACTGCGATAGCTGTAAATTTTCTGTCTAGCTGTTTTAAATAGTCCTGAATCTGTGGAAAGTTTTTGTTAAGACTTCTGCTGTTGAAGTGTATTATTGATAGTTTACCATCTAGTTGCACTTGACTTTTGAATTGCTTTTCAGTGTAATATTCACAATGATTATGAATATTATTGAAAAAGTGGTTATCAGGATCAATATCATTCTCCATCTCTTGTAGTTTATGTTCAGCATAATGGCATATTTTCAGAGTTTGGATTTCCTCACTCTGTGTCAAATGACTTCCTCCAACTGGGTATAATTGATGTCTACTCAAGTCAGTCATAAGTTTTTTTGTTTGTTTTGTTTAGTGTTTTTTTTTTTAAGTACATTGACATGGTATGTCAAAAAGTTGTATTGTTTTGCCTTTTTTTGTCAAAAATTGTAGCTTGCCATGCAGAGTTACATGAGAGTCCCAAGTTCTGACATACAGTATATAGCAATGCCATGAGGAAGTTAAAACAGGTTAACGACAGTTACTGTAGTCTGACACCCAGAGCTCACGAACACACGTCTGCTCTCCACGGCAGTGTTGCCAGATCTTGCAAGAGAAACAAGCAACCAGCTAGCTCTATGGAAATAAGCCCAAAAAAGCCCAACAGGCAACCTACCACATTGTGTAAAAGAAAGGCTGCTTGATAACAGTATAGATATATCGATTTATTCTTGTTTGCAGTGAATCTTCACTTCCGCCCTCCAAAGAGAGCAGACGCCTTTCTCTTCTCTCTTGCTCTGACTTATCTCCTTCTCCCCAAACTAACTGGATCCCAGCTTGCTGTCGTCTGTCTGCGTCTTTACTGCTGATTATCGAAAGAAATTATGGAATTAATAAGCTGGGCTTTGAACGCAATTGACACTATCTTTTCAACGAGGAAAAGTGCCCCGGGGGAGGTTGTTTGCCCCGCAGGAACGGCTGCTGCGGGCTATTTACGGGAGACAAGTAATTGGAAACTCTTGTGCCTGACTGATCTTTTTATCGAAGATGTAGAAAATTTGTACGTCTTCGTAGTAATGGTGATTGGGATCGTTCTGATTGGATCTGGGATTGTCCTGGTGTACCGCAAATTGTTGAAGATGGATACAACCTATCAAAATGCTGGCCAGGCGAGGTGCATCCATCAAATTGAAAAAAATGGAGAGGACCCTGATAGCGACAAATGGAGAACTGTCTCGGAAGGTGGATTACATCATGATTACGCTTAGGGCCATCCACGATGGATTCAAAGCCCAGGAATGAAGGATTAAGTACTGAATCTGTAAGAGAATATAAAGTTTTTCCTCTCTGTGATCAGTACTATTCGACTAAATCTGACTCCCTCACAAAAATCCTCCTGATCATCTGCAGTCTTTGTTTTCAAAACATTGAGCTCATGGCCTTCGGACAGGCAGCTACATGGCCAAGGACAATGCCAGCAGCCAGACAAAACATCTCCTGCCAAAGAGTCCTTGTTGTTCTTAACTGATACAACACCTACTTTCAACATTACACTCATACTGATCCACAAACTGATGATAAATATGATTCACTCACTGCTCTCTTTGTGTCCTGTGAACTTTTTTGGTCTGCTGATTGTGCATTGAGGGCTTTTTTTTCTTTGTAATCATAATATTGATCATATATGACCACTATTCTGAAATCAATGATTTTTTTGCTCCTTCCTATTGTATTATTTCCCATGCTTCCTGTACCCTCCTGTTGGCAGGCGCGTTTCAGATGCAGCCGTGTCACCGGAAATGCAGGTCGTTTTCTGTGTCAAGTCAAATCCCTCGTATGTTATCAGTGATCTGTTATCAGTATCTGTTAATGTACTTGGCAATAAATCTTTTCTGAGTTCTGAGTTCTGAGTTCTGAGAATCAACTGTAAACACAGTCAGCATTGAATAGCTGAATTTTATAAACTCTAATTAAAGGAAAATACATATGCATTGTGCATAAGTAATATGCATATAAATTTATAGTAAACAGTCAACATAAAAATTTTGAATAAATTAAATTTTTAAACTCTGATCAGAAGCAAAGACATGAGCATTCTGCATAAGTAACAGCACTAATGTGGAGAAAGGAAACAGGCGAGGCAACGAGCTAAACGACACATGAACTTTATTCTTTCTCCAACATACTGTACAGCAAAAGAGATCCCGGGTCTCTGTGCATTCCTCTTTTATATCTTTAATACCATGTATTGAGACCCGAAACTTCTGACCATAATACATTGTTGATTAGACAAAGACCTGTGTGGCACATTAACATGACATAATGCAGGCGCTGCTCTCACACTTTTTCCTCTTCCAGCAGCTCCGACAGTTCCTCCTCTGCCCGGGGGGTGCATAGTTCTTACTGTCCCGTCTGATTCCCCCCCGGTGACACCTCCTTTTTTGGTCCATTGTTCACCCCTTCCCCAGCTGCCTTCTCTGGGTGGAGAACTTCCACACCATGCCCCCACACTAAACATGATTACAGTTTAGTGATGTGGGATGATGGGAGTTGTTGTCTGCTAGTTGTTTAAAGAAAAACTAAATATTACTCTGTTATTATATGTCAGCCAACAACTTTAATTACATGGAAAACTAGAAAAGCACTCGGAGAGCGCAGACCTCCCTGCCAAGCGCCACAGTTCCCCCCATACAGTGTTTGTGTGTACGTTTTCAGATTCCTTGACCATGAAAACATATGACTAGCAATTGGATTCACAATGATAGGATTAGTGGTTCAGTAGTTATTGACGAAAATGGCATTTTCCGTAATGGCGGTTTAGCGCCACAGTTCCCCCCATACAGTGTTTGTGTGTACGTTTTCAGATTCCTTGACCATGAAAACATATGACAAGCAATTGGATTGACGATAGGATTAGTGGTTTAGTAGTTATTCACGAAAGTGGCATTTTACGTAATGGCGGTTTAGCGCCACAGTTCCCCCATACAGTGTTTGTGTGTACGTTTTCCGATTCCTTGACCATGAAAACATATGACAAGCAATTGGATTGACAATGATAGGATTAGTGGTTTAGTAGTTATTCACGAAAGTGGCATTTTCCGTAATGGCGGTTTAGCGCCACAGTTCCCCCATACAGTGTTTGTGTGTACGTTTTCCGATTCCTTGACCATGAAAACATATGACAAGCAATTGGATTGACAATGATAGGATTAGTGGTTTAGTAGTTATTCACGAAAATGGCATTTTCCGTAATGGCGGTTTAGCGCCACAGTTCCCCCCATACAGTGTTTGTGTGTACGTTTTCAGATTCCTTGACCATGAAAACAGACAAACAAACAAACAAACAGACAAACATACAGACAAACCAACGCCAATGATCACATAACCACCCCCTTTGGCGGAGGTAATTATCTTTTAAATTGACAAACATCATATGTGTAACTCGTGGCAAAATTTGATTGGGATCAAAAGATAATTTTGCTCTTGCTATTCATTTCAATGGAGAATTTTTTTTTTCGATTTAAGGTCCCATGTGCGGAAGTAGAGGCAGGGCCACCTTAACTTGCCATTAGGACCTGAGGCTGAGAATATTTGTAGTTCCCCCCTCCCAACAGAATCCCAGTTTAAAAATGTGTAATAGCTATGTTTTTAATATCCATCCATCCATCCATCCATCTTCTACCGCTTTTCCGGAGGTCCGGGTCGCGGAGGCAGCAGTTCAAGCAGAGAAGCCCAGACTTCCCTCTCCCCAGCCACCTGCTCCAGCTCTTCAGAGGGGATACCAAGGCGTTCCCAGACCAGCTGGGAGACATAGTCTCTCCACCGAGTCCTGGGTCTGCCCCGGGGTCTCCTCCCAGTGGGACGTGCCTGAAACACCTCAAGTGGGAGGCGTCCAGGAGGCATCCTAATCAGGCATCCTAATCAGGTGCATCCTAATCAGATGCCCATAATCAGATGCCCATACCACCTCAACTGACTCCTTTCAATGTGGAGGAGCAGCGGTTCTACTCTGAGCCTCTCCCGGTGACTGAGCTCCTCACCCTATCTCTGAGGGTGAGTCCAGCAATCCTATGGAGAAAGCTCATTTCAGCCGCTTGTATCCGCGATCTCGTTCTTTCGGTCATTACCCAAAGCTCGTGACCATAGGTGAGAGTAGGAACGTAGATTGACTGGTAAATCGACAGCTTTGCCTTAGAACTAAGCTCCCTCTTCACTACAACAGACCGGTACAACGTCCGCATCACTGCAGATGCTGCTCCAATCCGTCTGTCGATCTCTCGCTCCATTTTCCCCTCACTCGTGAACAAGACCCCAAGATACTTAAACTCCTCCACTTGGGGCAGGAGCCTGTCCCCAACCCGGAGAGGACAATCCACCTTTTTCCGGCTGAGGACCATGGACTCGGACTTGGAGGTGCTGATTCTCATCCCAGCCGCTTCACACTCAGCGGCAAACCGTCCCAGCAAGAGCTGTAGGTCATTGCTGGATGAAGCCAACAGGACAACATCATCTGCAAACAACAGAGATGAGATCCTGTGGTCACCAAGCATGACACCCTCCATTCCCTGGCTGCGCCTAGAAATCCTGTCCATAAAAATTATGAACAGGATCGGTGACAAAGGGCAGCCCTGGCGGAGTCCAACTCTCACTGGGAATGACTCCGACCGAGTGTTTGCAAAACGAACCAAACTCTCACAACGGTCGTACAGAGACCGAATAGCTCGTAACAACAAGCCCGATACCCCATACTCCCGAAGCACCCCCCACAAAAATCCACGAGGGACGCGGTCAAATGCCTTCTCCAAGTCCACAAAACACATGTAAACTGGTTGGGCAAACTCCCACGAACCCTCAAGAATTCTTGAGAAGGTAAAGAGCTGGTCCGATGTGCCACGGCCAGGACGAAAACCACATTGCTCCTCCTGAATCCGAGGTTCGACCAACGGCCGGACTCTCCTCTCCAGTACCTTGGCATAGACCTTCCCAGGGAGGCTGAGGAGTGTGATCCCTCTAAAGTTGGAGCACACCCTCCGGTCCCCTTTTTTGAAGAGAGGAACCACCACCCCGGTTTGCCATGCCAAAGGCACTGCCCCCAACCTCCACGCAATGTTGCAGAGGCGTGTCAACCATGACAACCCAACAACATCCAGGGCCTTGAGGTACTCAGGGCGAATCTCGTCCACCCCCGGGGCCCGGCCACCAAGGAGATTTTTAACCACCTTGGCGACCTCAGCCCCTGTGATAGGCGAGTCATCCCCCTCGTCCCCAAACCCTGCTTCCTCTGTGGAAGGCGTATCAGTGGGATTGAGGAGATCCTCGAAGTATTCCTTCCACCGCCCGACGATATCCCCAGTTGAAGTCAACAGTGTCCCATCCGCACCATACACAGTGTGGACAGGGAGCTGCTTTCCCCTCCTGAGCCGCCGAACAGTTTGCCAGAATCTCTTTGAAGCCGACCGAAAGTCTTGTTCCATGGCCTCACTGAACTCCTCCCATACCCGCGTTTTTGCTTCAGCAACCACCCGAGCTGCACTCCGCTTGGCCTGCCGGTACACCTCAGCTGCTTCGGGAGTCCCACAAGCCAACCAAGCTTGATAGGACTCCTTCTTCAGCTTAATGGCCCCCCTCACCACTGGTGTCCACCACTTGGTTCGGGGGTTGCCACCATGAGATGCACCGACCACCTTGCGGCCGCAGCTCTGGGCCGCCGCTTCAACAACAGAGGTGGAGAACATGGCCCATTCAGACTCCATGTCTCCAGACTCCCTCGGAATGTGGTTGAAGTTCTTCCGGAGGTGGGAGTTGAAGACCTCCCGGACAGGGGCCTCAGCCAGACGCTCCCAGCACACCCTCACTATACCTTTGGGTCTACCAGGTCTGAATGGCTTCCTCCTCTGCCATGCCCCTGCCATGTTTTTAATAATGGATTGCATTTATATAGCACTTTTCATGACATCCAACGACTCTTTACAATGAGTCCATTATTCATCCACTCCAAAGACAATGATAGTGGTAAGCTACCTCTGTAGCCACAGCTGCCCTGGAGCAGACTGACAGAAACATGGCTGCCAATCCACGTCAATGGCCTTGCCAACCACCACCAAACATTTATTCACATTCAGACACCAGTGTCATGAACCATGAACACACTGGAAGCAAGGTGGATAAAATGTCTTGCCCAAGGACACAACGGCAAGGTGAGGGAATGGGATTTGAACCGTCAACCCTCTGGTTATTGGGCAACCTGCTCTACCTCCTGAGCCATTATGGCCTCATCTTTGTTTCTCTTGGAGAAATAATGCAATTGTGAACTAGAAAACACAACCACACTGCCAAAAGTCAAATATAAGTAAAATGAAATAAATTAAGGCTGTTTATGCTTGGTTTTTTTTTTGTTTGTTTGTTTTTGTCTGACAAGATATTCTTGCTGTGCAGTTTATGTGTAAGAAAACTGTACATGATTTCAGATAGTTTTAACTTGTTTTAAGCAATTCGAAAAATCTAATTTTCTTCCTCTGTTGGCAGATAATTTTCCTTAAAATGAACAAAAAAAAAAATTCTGGCAATAGATGTTAGTTAAAATTAGAAAAAAAAAACATCTGCCAACAAAGTAAGATTCAATTGCTTAACACAAATAAAAACTACCATAAAGCAAATAAAATCTTACAGAAAACTGCACAACAAAAAGAAATTTTTGTCAAAATTATCTTGTAAGAGAAAAACAAGCATAAGGCCTTGATTTAATATATTTTATCTTCCTAAGACTTCTATTTTACTGTGTGACAAATACTGCCTTCGGCATAAACACAAATTAGTCCTCTCTCTCTCTCTCTCACACACACAACCATGGGCAACAAATAGCATGTCTTTGCTTTTTTACAAGTGCTTTCTGGATTTCTTTAATGAAAAATCTTTCATTATGTCCCTTAAGTCCAACTCACAAATAACTCATTGGACATCAGTGTGAGGTTACACAGTCTGTTTAATAGCATCCTTGTCTTTTCCACTGGCCTGCTCTCTTTCAGCAGGATCTGGTGGCACCTGGTCTTCTCCAGGTGAGTGCTTTAATGGCCCACCTGTCTCCTGAGCAACTGGCAGCTCCACCTCCACTCGATGCTCCAGCTTAGAAAAATCCTTTACACTTCGGGATTTTTTTGAGCAATTCATTTTTTCTGAGCTGTTTTCCTCTCAATGATTTTATGAGCACCACTCTCAAACTTTTTTCCAGACATTTTGACCGAGCTAATTACTTCTTACCTCTCACTGGTGCTTGCATAGTTACATATCAAAACAATTCCTCTGATAGGCTATTATTATGTGGTACCCATGTGTGGCACTTGTAAATTGGACCAATCAGCAGCCACACATGAATATCAAGTGATGGACATAGAATTTGACCAATTAACAACAAGGTGATCGTTTTTATTGGCTCATGATAGGTCCCTGATCTTTGTAGGCCCCTGGGCTTCAGTCCAGCCTAGCCCATGCATTAAGGCAGCCTTGAGTAAAGGGGGCATGACTTAGGTTGGGAGTTGGGAGAGCTGTCACACAGACAGCAAAGCAAGCCCAAATAAGCAAGTACACCTTAAAAAACAAGCCCAAAACCCCGCAACCCAAGACTGATGAGATTTGCAAGCAACTTTAGAGAAAAAGAAGCCCAAAGTTGCTTATAATAAGCAGTCTTGGTAACACTGCTCCACAGGTGCATCCCAGAACTCCTTCTAATACAGACAAAAGCCTCAAATTTATAGGAAAAAATCACAAATTTACACAAAGCAATAGGGTATCCCAAATTTATGAAAAAAACAAAAAAACAAAAAACAGATATTGATGAAAAAGTTAGTTTTCACTTTTTCACTTGGGGTGGGGGGCTTAAAATTTTTTCCTCATAAATATGCTTTTTTTGAGGAAATTTTCTACGTTTTTCACACAAATTTTTTCTCATAAATTTCCAACTTTTTTTCTTGTAAATTTAGTATTTTTAACTTTTCAACTTTTTCTCATAAATTTCCAACTTTCTCTCGTAAGTTTGATTTTTCTTGTAGACTTGAACCTTGTTTCTTGTAAAACTGTTACATTTTTTTATATAATGCCAGCCCCAAGAAATAATGAACAGAAAATTCTAATTTTTTGAATCTAAACTCTTTATTTGGCCCTTTAACAAAAATGTAAAATAAATAAATAAATAAATAAATAAATAAAAATAATTTGCATATACATTTTTTGTTTGTATCATTTTTGATACATTGGGCATTATATGTAAGTCAGGAAATAACTAGAACTTTACTCCTTGGACATCTGTAACATCTGCATGTATTTTTTCAAACAGCTGCCATTTTTTCAATCCTTTTCTTTTCTTTTATAACGTGGTAACCTGGCAATAAATGAAATTTGGGCAACAACAATTACAAAAACCCTTGTTTCTTAGCCATCTGTCACATTTACATCTTTATTTTTTCAAACTGATGTCTTTTTCAATCTCTTCTTTTATTTTGCCAAGTGGTAAGCAAGAAAACAGTTCCTGTCCTTGTTTAGGCAGAGGTAAACATTGCATTTTGTACCGAACACATGGGGAAAATGAGGAGTTTCTTTGCAGTGCTTGCACCTTTGTCATTGTGCCCAGGTTGGAAAGTGTCCAACCTCATCTCTCCTCACATCTGGAGGCACACCGCATGATGGCCTCTTACGTGGTGGTGGTGGAGAGTGTGGTGGAGAGGACAGTGTCTGATGATCCTGACTTTGCCTTTTCCTGTACTTAACAGGCAAAAGCCAACTGGGGCCTGGATCTTTCTCAGTTTGGCCTGTGTTGCTGTTGGACCCTCTTCTTCTGTGCTCGTCTGGTCAACACTTTGATCACATTCAGCAGCTGTATGTGTCTTTCTCCTCTTCTCTTTACTTTGTACTTTGCCTCTTCCATGCTGCTTTGTTGCCTGTGTCACTATTGGACCCACTTCTTCCTCTTCAATCCTCTGGACAATACTTTTATCTTACCCATTGCTACTATTAGAGCTTTCTTCATCATGTGCTGCAGAGGGAGTCCAATCCTTATCTTGTGGGGGCATGGTGTGAGGGTTCTCCACCCAGAGAAGGTAGCTGGGGAAGGGGGGAACAATGGACCGAAAGAGGAGGTGTCACCGGGGGGTGCATAGTCCTTAACAGTAAGGACTATGCACCCCCCAGGGAGAGGAGGAACTGCCAGAGCCACTGGAAGAGGAAAGGGTGTGAGAGCGGCGCTGGCGTTATGTCATGTTAATGGGCCACACAGGTCTTTGTTCCAAATAGCAATGTATTATGGTCGGAAATTCCGGGTCTCAATGCATGGTATTAAAGATATAAAAGGAGAATGCATAGAGACCCGGGATCTCTTTTGCTGTACTGTATGTTGGAGAATGAATAAAGTTCATGTGTCGTCTAGCTCATTGCCTCGCCTGCTTCCTTTCTCCACATTGGTGACCCTAAGACGTGCCATGGGAAGTGAGCCGAGCACCGCCCTGGAGACTGCCTGGAGGGAGAGCACCAGTGCCGCGTGCGCTGTCTCAGTCAAGCTCCCAGATTTCTGGCTTCACAACCCGACCGCGTGGTTCTTGCACATAGAAGCCCAGGTCGCACTCCGCGGGATAACAACGGACGATACCAAGGATTTCTACATGGTCGCTACGCTGGATGCGTGCACCACACAACAGGTGATGAGCCTGCTCCAGGAGCCGCCAGCCCAAGGAATATATGAAGCACTCAAGAGGATGCTTCTCTAGCGCTATAGCCTTTCTGACAGTGGGAGGGCAGAGAAACTCCTAACGCGTTCAGAGTTAGGGGACAGATCAGCCGTGGAGCTGATGGAGAGCATGTTGCCGCTGAGGGGGAAGGACAACGAATCTTTCCTGTTCGCCTACTTGTTCCTCAGGAACCTACCGGCTATATTGAGGGAGAGCCTGGCCAACTCGCCGCAGCTGGTTGCTAAGGACTAACATGCCCTGGTGCAGGGAGCGGATCACATCATTTTGGCAACCAGAACTCTCACCGTGCAAGCAGTGGCACTGGCATCCATGAGGGACTCCAGCGAGGTCGAGGAGCCGGTGGACAGACCGGTGGTAGCCGGGACAGACACCAGGAGACGAAGGAACGGGGCGATCTGTTTTTATCATTGCCGTTTCGGCTTGAATGCCCAACGCTGCCTGTCGCCATGCCAATTCAAGAAGCTGGGAAGACGGCATGTTTGCAATTCAGTTGCAGCTGCAACCGATGGTGACAGGAACAGACTGCTTTATGTCACGGACACACGTTTGGGGAGACAGTTTTTGGTGGACTTCGGCTCCCATAAGAGCTTCATCCTGTCGGTCAAAGCAGACAGGGTGGCAGGAGTCAGCGGTCCCGAGTTCACGGCCACCAACGGATCCACCATCAGGACATTTGGTGAGCGAACACTGACGATACGCTTACATGGATGCAACTTTCAGAGGGACTTTGTGGTAGTTGCATATTCCGCTCCCATTTTAGGCGCAGATTTTTTATGTGCTTATGGGTTGTTAGTTGATGTTGCTAACAGGAGATTAGTGGATGCTGTCTCTTTTACCTCACTGCCCTGTACAGCTTGGGGAGCTGGGTCGACAACACTGGCTAACGTTATAGCTCCAGGGGGTAAGTACCAACATTTGCTCACACAGTTAACAGCACTCAACGTTCCCGACTTTTTCAGCTACGATAACAGTGGTCAACACCAAATTTATTGTCTAAGTTTTTTTAGCTGATTTAGGACAATTTTGATGTGCTGAATCCAAAAACCACATTGCTCAATCAGGTCAACATTTTGAATTATGACCACATGTTGTTTTATACGTTTTTGTTTACAGGTTCAGGTTCAGGTTCAGGTTACTTTATTTGTACCCGTAGGTAGATTTGTTTTGCAGTCTGGTGACATCCATATTTACAAACCACAATTACATTCAACATAGACACAAACACAGGCACACATGAAGCTGACTATAAACATGATAAAAATACTCAAGGCTCCATCAATCAGGGTATAAAGACAAAGAGATGAGAGAAAAACCAGAGATAAGAGAGAAGGGTCATATTAAAAAGTTAAAAACTAGTCAAAGAGGTTAAAAATTCAAAGGTCTAAAACCCAATAAAATATTTAGAACCCAAATAACATCCTACAAAGATAAGTAAATATAAAATGGAGTTAATAAATAGGTACCTAAATTATGTGCAATATATTGTTACAACTTGTTCAACTCTTTGACAGCAGCAGGAACAAAGCTGTTTTTGTAGTGCTGGGTTTTACTTTTTGGGACAGCAAACCTCCATCTTGACGGAAGAAGCTGAAAGTGGCAGTGCAAAGGGTGGGAGTCATCATTTAAAATGGAGGTAGCAATCCTCTGTACTTCTCTGGTGTACAGGGATGTCAGGCTCAGCTGTGACTCACCAAGCAAACGACTGGACCATCTAACTACCTGATCCAAGGATTTCCTCTGTTTCAGTTTTATCTGACCAAACCATGACACTAAAGAAAAGGATAAAACAGATTCAATAAAAGCCCGATAAAACATTGTCATTATGGTTCGGTCAATTTGGAAGCGTGCAAGTTTCCTCAAGCAATGCAAATGTTGCTGACCCTTTTTGCACACCCTTTCACAGTTCTCTTCAAAGTTTAAATTACTATCAATAATCGTCCCAAGATATTTGTAGGATTGTACACATTCGGTGGTCTGGCCTTTTAGTACGGTGACTTTGTGCCTGGGAGTTTTCCTCCTAAAGTCAATAATCATGTCTTTAGTTTTTGTCGTATTCAGCTGCAGGTAGGAATCCTCACACCAGTGAACAAAATCATCAACTACTGGGCCGTGGCCACTCTCACCATCCTGGAGGAGACTGACAATAACTGAGTCATCAGCATACTTTATAATGTATCTGTTGTCATGTCTGCTCCGACACATGTTTGTGTACAGGATGAAGAGTAGTGGTGACAAAACACACCCCTGAGGAGAGCCAGTAGAAGAGCACTTTAGGTCAGACAATGTACCATTGACCCTTACTCTCTGCGTCCTGTTGGTTAAGAAATCCAGAATCCAACCCACCAGATTATTAGTCAAATCAAATTGTTATGTACGGGTATTTTCGCTTTATTTGATGCAAAATTCTTTTTTATGTCTTGAAATTCTCTGAATTTTGAACAATGATGACGTAACATTCAATTTACATGTACTTGCCTTTATATAAAGATAAGTACATGCACAGTACTGAGTAAGTACAGGTTTTTACTTGGCACCTGATCGAGAGAAATGGATGTCATTTTCGGATTCAGCAGTGCAAAATTGTCTTAAATCAGTTGAAAAAACACAGACAACTTACAAAAAAATTATTTTTGTAACCCTGTGTAATGAAACATGGGGTCGAACACTTCATAACGACAAAAGGGCCACTGATGTTCGCACGACCTCGGCGCTTGGACGCAGCTAAATTGTCCAGCGCGTGAGAGGAGTTTGCCAACTTGGAGCAGTTGGGCATCATCAGGCGCTCCAACAGCCAGTGGGCATCCCCGCTACACATGGTGTTTAAAGCCGACGGATAGTGGCGACCGTGCGGCAATTTCCAGTGCTTGAATAAAGCCATGGAACACGATCGTTATCCCATTCTGCACATCCAGAATTTTTCCGTGCACCTGGCCGGGGCGTGTGTTTTTTCAAAAGTGGATCTGGTCCGTGGATACCATCAGGTCCCAATGCGCCCAGAAGACGTTCCGAAAACAGCGGTAAGAACTCCTTTTGGCCTTTTCGATTTTTTTACACATGCTGTTCGTATTGAAAGGTGCGGCGCAGACTTTCCAGAGGATGATGGATGCAGTGCTTCGCGACTTGTCCTTCGTTTTCATCTACTTAGACAACATTCTGGTAGCTAGCACGTCCGAGGAGCAGCACATCGCCCAGCTCAAGACGGTTTTCCAGAGGTTGGAAGCGCACAGGCTTATAGTGAACCCGGCAAAGTGCCAGTTTGGTGTGTCTGTGATTTTTTTTTTTTTGGGCCACCGCATTTCGCTGGAGGGCACGATTCCGCTACCGGATAAGGTGCGCGCCATGTCGGACTTTCCGCGTCCGCAGACCGTGAAGGCCCTACAGGAGTTTTTGGGGATGGTCAATTTTTATAACCGTTTCCTTCCCCGGGCAGCCCAACTGATGCAGCCGTTGCATGCTGCACTGAAAAAAATAAGCCCGCAGAAAACGTCGACTGGACTCCCGAGCGAGTCCAGGCTTTCACGAACACCAAAACAGCGCTTGCGGATGCCGCGTTGCTAGCTCATCTGGATCCGTCGACATGGATAGCGCTCACTACAGACGCATCTGACGTCACCATAGGAGCAGTGGTAGAGCAGTATGTCTCCGGTTCGTGGCAGTCGCTCGCATTTTTCAGTCGAACTTTGCACAACAGTGAACGCAAATACAGCACGCTCGACAGAGAGTTGTTGGCTCTACACCTGGCGACGTGCCATTTCCAGTTTTGGCTAGAAGGGTCCGAGTTCACAGCGTTCGTGGACCATAAGCCACTGACGTATGCGATGTCCAAGGTCTCAGAACCGTGGTTGGCCTGGCAGGAACGACATTTGGCTGTGATCTCAGAGTTTATGACCAATATTCAACACGTCGCCGGTAAGCTCAATGTCGTTGCTGATTGTCTGCCACGCGAGTTAGTCTCCCTGGTCTACATGGGAATAGATTTTCCTGCAATGGCCACGGAGCAAGCCGGAGGCTCGGACATTTGCGTGCTCCAGTCTGCGTCTACTGGGTTAAGGCTGGAGAACAGGATGGTGCAAGAAGGGTGCCCTGCCTTGCTCTGCGACGTCTCCACCGGCCGCCTGCGCCTGGTGGTTCCAAGCTGTTGGCGCCGTCATGTTTTTGAGTCGGTCCACTCCCTTTTACATCTGGGAGTGCGCACTTTGGTGAAGCTAGTGGGGGCCAAATTTGTCTGGCTGCACTTGCGCAAGGATGGGAAGGAGTGGGCTGCAGCTTGTGTCGCGTGCCAGCAGGCCAAAGTGCACAAACACACCAGAGCCCCCCTCGAGCCGTTCCAAATCCCAGCCAGGAGGTTCGACCATGTCCACGTGGATTTGGTGGGACCCTTCCCACCGTCGCAAGGTTTCACGCACATTTTAACAATCGTGGACTGCACCACGCGCTGGCCTGAAGTGGTCCTGCTGGCTTCTACCATGTCCACAGAAGTGGCTCATGCTTTTTTGTCAGCTTGGGTTGCACGGTTCGGATCCCTGTCAGACATCACTTCCAGCAGGGGTCCACAATTAGTTTCGGAACTCTGGTCCGTAATGGCCCAGAGCCTGGAGGTCAAAATTCACCGCACTACGGTATACAACCCCCAAGCTAATGGGTTATGCGAGCGTTTTCATAGGTCGCTTAAAGCAGCGCCCAGAGCTTCGCTCACCGACACAAATTGGGTCGACTGCCTGCCTTGGGTTCTTTTAGGGTTGTGCTCCGCACCTAAGGAGGATTTGGCAGCCTCCCCAGCAGAACTCATTTTTTCTCAGCCACTGCGGATCCCTGGAGAGATTTTACTGGAAAACCCCGCACCCGGTACTGAGCCAACCACACAATTTTTGCACAGTACGGAGGCTTTTAACGTACCGGGCCCGGCCCACCATTGTTTTCCCCGCACCTTCATCCCAAAAAGCTTGCAGAATACCAGTTTTGTTTTTTTCAGGCACGATGCACACCGGATCCCGCTGCGCCCACCGTACGACGAACTGTTCAGGGTGTTGGAACCTGGGGCGAAGCATTTTGTGTTAGACTTGAGGGGACGTAGGAAGACCATCTACATCGACAGGCTGAAGCCCACTTTTGTGTTGGCAGACGAGCAGGTGGTGTTGGCCCAAGCTCCCTGGTGCGGACGCCCACCGTTGGTGGCTCCGCAAGTTGGTGATCCCTCGGCAGGGACCTGCACTCACGAGGCTAATGTGCTTTCTCCCCCTCCCTTTTTCCATCTGCAGATTAACGTGCCCTCCTATACACCTCGCCAGCAGGGCAGTTCGACTGGATCAGCGACCCCTGCTACAGCCGCTATGGGTGCCAGCTCAAGCCCAAAGGACAGGGGGTTAGTGCCCTTTCTCAGCTGGGGAAGGAGGGGAACAATGGATCGAAAGAGGAGGTGTCACCGGGGGGTATCAGACGGGACAGTAAGGACTATGCGCCCCCCCCCGGGGAGAGGAGGAACTGCCGGAGCCGCTGGAAAAGGAAAGGGTGTGAGAGCGGTGCTGGCGTTATATCATGTTAATGTGCCACACAGGTCTTTGTTCCAAACAGCAATGTATTATGGTCGGAAGTTCTGGGTCTCAATGCATGGTATTAAAGATATAAAAGAGGAATGCACAGAGACCCGGGAGCTCTTTTGCTGTACTGTATGTTGGAGAAAGAATAAAGTTCATGTGTCATGCCTCCATGAACTCCTCTGTCGCTCAAATTGCCGTCGAGGAGGTGCAGGACATCTTCAGTACTGTACTTCCTTTTAGCCATCTAAAATATAGGTTTAACAATTTTGAGTTCAATTATTTGTTACAAATGTCACATTTCAATCTGTAATTTGTGTAATTGGCTCATCAAAACATTGTATTATTCACTATGGTAAACATAATGTATATTACACCAACAAAGAAGTACAATGACAATTGGGGAATGTACCAATAAATATTTCACTTTGTACCTGCTGTATCGAATTTAATACAAGTATTTTCTGTATGTTTTTACTCTGCTTGTATCCGCTTGTATCCGCAAATACAAGCGGCTGAAATGAGCTTTCTCCGTAGGATTGCTGGACTCACCCTCAGAGATAGGGTGAGGAGCTCAGTCATCCGGGAGAGGCTCAGAGTAGAACCGCTGCTCCTCCACATTGAAAGGAGTCAGTTGAGGTGGTATGGGCATCTGATTAGGATGCCTCCTGGACGCCTCCCACTTGAGGTGTTTCAGGCACGTCCCACTGGGAGGAGACCCCGGGGCAGACCCAGGACTTGGTGGAGAGACTATGTCTCCCAGCTGGTCTGGGAACGCCTTGGTATCCCCTCTGAAGAGCTGGAGCAGGTGGCTGGGGAGAGGGAAGTCTGGGCTTCTCTGCTTGAACTGCTGCCTCCATGACCCGGACCTCCGGAAAAGCGGTAGAAGATGGATGGATGGATGGATGGTTTTTACTCTGACGTAAAATGCAAAAAAATAAATTATAAGTTGCTTCAATAGAGTAAGTGTTCATTTTTAAATATTAGTTAATATGTGGAAGAAAATCTCACCATAAAGTCTTCAAAATAGCATTATGTTTCTCCTTGACACAACCAGTTGGGGACTAATGAGTTCCAGCCATTTTGGATTGAACCGTGTGATATCAGAATTGTTGTAGTGCAAAAGGTATCCACCAGGGGGCAGAAGACAAGTATCAGATTATATACAACAGCGTTTTGAGCAAAGTTTTTACCATATGTATATTTACCATAGATCTCAGAAATATATGTATCAAACCTGATAGCTGGGGCATTAATGGGTTAATCATAAATATGTGGCTTTTCTTGTAAATTTGCAGCCTTAATATGGATATCTTAATGTTTTTTTTTTTCCACTGTTCGTCATTCTAGACAATGACCCGTTTGTTTTTTTGTTATATATTTTTTAGGTTTTGTTAGATTTTTTTTTAATTGGGTTTGAACTCGTCCGAAGTACAAAAATAGTTGTCCCTAAGGACAATCTGGCATGCGGACCCCAGAGGTGGCCGTGGAGTTCACCTTAAATTTCTCAATTACAGCATTTTGTTTTAAATATGGGGTCCTTAAATATTTCGGCCTGACCATAATTACATATTGCTCGGATGCCCCTGGCTGTTCCTGTTCAGGTCAGTGGCGCTGATGGACGCCAGTCAGAGATCAAAGCCTCACCGTGTCATCATCGTGCGGCACCCCGGGGCCCTCGGCGCTCTGCATACTTAACAGAGGCGCTCATCACATCTGGGGTGTGTGTCTCAGCCGCATTTAGGCGCCAGCTGCTCCCATTCTTCGCCACTTTTTGGTACATCCATCCACTTGACAGCATGACCACGGACAGTCAGGCACCTCTGGGCTCCATCGAGAACCCAGTTAAGTTTCGGGACCAGGACTTCTCCTCTCTGCAGGAGGAGTGTCTGAAGTCCGCGGCGCTGTTCTCGGATCCGACTTTTGAAGCCGAGCAGAAGTCCGTCGGCATGCCTGAAGACCCGGATCCAGAAAAGGCAATTAAGTGGAAAAGACCCAAGGTACAAGTCTGACCCAGTGTGTTTCCCACATGTTTTTGCATTCCAGATGCCTTCACTGCTCTTGCAATGTGTGGTAGGTACAAATTTTTGCCATTTATGATATATCTGCGAAAATAAAAATTAAATTTGTGTAGGAAGTCTTCAAGGGCGTGTTTAACTTTGAACATTTTTTGGGTGAAGACAGAGTTCCAGGTGTGGCTCAGGTCTGAGAATTTCACCCCTGGAGCAGTTTGAACACAAGAGGAGCAACTAGACAAATGACACTGAGAATAAAAGCTACAGCAGCAAAGTCAGCATGTCTGGAAGGAAACAAGTTGACGATTTTTCAAATGTAAATCTAGAGTTATGTGAACTTTCTCAAATTGAAAATATAAAATGGGCAGTTCAAAAACAGTTTTAACTGTAACTATTTAGCAAAATTTCCAGTTTTGTAATGCAGTTTGCTGCAATAACAAAAGCAGATTTATTTTACTATTTCATTGCCAATCACAAAAATGTACATGTAGATTTGCTTTTTTAAAAATAAGATTGCATTCAGATTTTAATCTAAATACACAAAAATAAAACGTATAAAGATGGAATTCAAGCTAAAAAAAAAAAAAGGCAAGAGGAATGAAAAGAAAATCCAACTTACATGCACACAAGAATAGTCTCAACCTTCAGTACATACAGTATATGCATTTATGAAAAGTAGCTACAGTATGTCATTTAATATTGTGAAATGTCAAAAGACACAAAAAAGCATTCAACATGACCTTTAAGGACTACAAGCCAATTTTAAGCAACCTCCACCCCTAATATGACCACCACCCTTAATTTTCCTGTTTTCAATTTCAGCATGGGGATTTCCTTGCTCTACAATCATAAATTGATGTGTTTGGGGCTGTCACACAAAAACAGAAATCTGAAGATTTTTTTGTGACAACAAAGAAAACAACATATTTCTCAAAAGTAGTATAGGTGCAAATCTTTCTTAAATACGTAATTTAAAAAAAAATCCTTTATAGAACTGCACTAGCATTGTTCTGAATAGCTATTTCTGAAAACATCCTCACAAATACTCTGGACCCCCTACTCAGCCATAACCCATTGTTGTGCTTGTGGTTTCTTTGTCTAATTTCTGAAGGAAATCAGTGCCAGTGCTGTGTTTGTGGAGGGCACAGCTGGGACCACTGATATCTGCCAGGGCCAACTGGGTAAGTATCAGAAGAAAATATAATCTGCTTTGATGGCTGTTCATCTTGTAGGACATAGTGTTCGAAAATCATGTGTTGCATCGTGGCTACATTTGCACAACATCTTCAGAAAAAGTTTACTGGATGCCATTAAATGACCTCAGATTGTCTGCACCACAAAACCCAAGAGACCACACTTCAAAGGCGCCATAAGCAGGAAAGCGGAGAAATATGTGGTTACCAAACTCCAAATCTGCTGGGGGTCCTTGTCCCATCCAGCTCTGCTGTTATTAAACCCACAGTTATTTCCATGTTGTTCAGTCTGTTTCCTATTTGTGATGAATTTCATCACCAAATGCGTGCAAATATGTCAGTACCAAAGATCAATACCTCCCTCCTGCTGTGTTCTCAGAGTTTTGGGTTTCTTTTGAAAGTGCATGCCAGCTTGTGTTTTTCATGATTTACACACTCAGTGCAACATCTGCAACTCAGAGCAGCTGTTTGCTGTCTAAGAAGAATGTGTAGTGTGTGTGTGTGTGTGTGTGTGCGCGTGCGTGCACATGTGCTACCTGAAAGATGCACAAATCGCTCCCAAAGATGCCCACAATATTCCCAATCAGTCACTATTATTGCTCTATGTGGGAGAGTTTTTTTTTAATATCATACGCTGAGAGTGCAAAAAAAACAAATTGCATCTCACAAAAGCAGGCATTCACTATCCATGCGCCCGACAGAAGTCTTTAAAATCTTGACATATGAAATAATATAACCTGTCTTCTACCCTCCAGCTTCATGTGCTTCTTCTGTTCAGGTAACTGCTGGCTGCTGGCAGCACTGTCGTGTCTGACCACACACCCCTCACTCTTCGTGAAGGTGGTGCCACCCAACCAAAGTCTGGACAAACCTTACGCAGGCATCTTCCATTTTAGGGTGAGTCTACACTACATTTACACCCACCCTGCCTTTCTTCCTTATAAGAAACATCACTGCTTACTCAGAACACACCAACAGTCATCATCACATACTTCTGCTTTAGTGCCGTCTCTCATCAGTCAAACCAGGTGCCTGCGAGCTCATGGCAAAAACTGGTATGAGAATGTTTTGGCTTCAAAATCTGCATGGGGGCACAAACTAAGCAAAATTAACATGTACTTCAAATAATATGTAAAAATAGGTTGTGTTCCCAGCTTTTGATCCTGACCAGATTTCTTGTGCCAAAGATGATGACATCACCACCTTTCACAGTGTTTCACCATTTCAAAACCACGTAAATCCTCCTATGGAGATGGCAGAGACTAAACGTAGGGCTCCAACCCTGGAATGTGGATTTCTTGCCTTTTTGCCACTGCAGTCAGTGTAAACTTTCACTTTCTGCTTTACAGCTCACCACCAGTTTTGCAATTATCTTTCAATTGTTAATGCCATGTCGCAGGAATGCCGGATGTCTGATAATGGTGTCAGAATGGCACGACTTCCATGTTTACTTATTTCCAGGAAAGCATATTGCTACAGTGGTTTTATGCAGACATTACTCTGTACTGCATTGTTTTGGGTCATTGTTGACTTGCTTAGTCATTAGTTGTTATACCCCCTTTACACAGGGGTGGAGACCATCAAGAGATTGTTGAGAAATCTGGTAAATCGGTGACCTGCAGTGATCTCCACAGTCACCACGGTCTCCTCAAAGTCTCCAAAACACACAAATCTCCCAAACAATCCCTAATATCAAATATTGGGACAACCTCTCAACGATCTCCGTGCTGTGTAAAGGGGCCCTTAACACTACTGACGCAAAATAATGCAGGAATTTATGCATAAAAACACTATAGTAATATGTTTGGCTGGAACATTCTCTCGGCGCCACACCAGTCGGCTGCCTTTTGCAACAGCGGCTCGATTCCGAGTTTTTTTTCCCCTTCCTCTCTCTTTTGATCACTTTTTTTTTCACCCCACTTATATCACGGACACACAGATCGTCCCAAATGTCTCCTGAGCCGGTGGACGGAGCCACTGTTTATAGCAGGATTCGATACAACAGGGAAGAGCTGCTAGCATTTAACCGCCACCCGGTCCCACTGGAAAAACTCAACATACCGAGAGAACTGAGGCGAAAACGCCGCGGCTGCCGGGCTGGAGTAAGGCGGAGGACAAAAAATATAAGGTACAGACCCTCCCTTCCATCTGTTGTCATGGGAAATGTACGGTCGATACTGGGAAAGTTAGATGAGCTAGCGGCTATCTCCCGTTATGATAGCACTTACCGGGAGTGCTCTCTCCTTTTGTTTACTGAGACGTGGCTAACTGAACTAGCAGCAGATGCTAACATTGAGCTGGAGGGTTTTCACATGATACGAGCTGACCGAACACCAGAGAGTGGCAAAACTAGGGGCGGTGGAGTGATAATGTATGTTAACAACAACTGGTGTAGACCGGGACATATCACTATTAAACAACGACACTGCAGCAAAGACATTGAGTTGCTAGCTGTTAGCATGAGGCCTACATATCTCCCGAGAGAACACTCACACGTGATCTGCATTGTTGTTTATGCAAATCCGACGGCGAACGCTGGGACAGCGCGTGACGTCATCCATTCAGTAACCAGCAGGCTGCAGACAGAACATCCAGATGCTCTTCTCCTCATCTCAGGCGATTTCAACCACGTTTCACTGTCTCCCATTCTGCCCACTTTCACCCAGTATGTCACATGCCACACTAGAGACAATAAAACACTGGATTTGTTCTACGCAAACACTAAGGAGGCGTACACCTCATCACAACTCCCCCCACTTGGGAGATCGGATCACAACTTGGTTCATCTCCGACCGGTGTACAAACCCCTAGTGCACAGACAACCTCCGGCCATGCACACTGTGGAGTTATGGTCTGAGGAGACAATGGACACTCTAAAGGACTGTTTTGAAGCCACTGCCTGGAAGCAGCTCTGCGATCCACATGGTGAGGACATCGATGGCCTCATTCACACCTTCACGGGCTACCTCAGCTTCTGTGTGGACAAATCCGTTCCCACCAAGACCATACGGCGTCACTCAAACAACAAACCCTGGATCAACCCTGAGATAAAAACACTTCTGAGAGAGAAGAAGAGGATCTTCAGGTCGGGGAACAGGGAGATGCTGAAGTCCGTACAGAGGGAGCTGAGGAGAAAGATCAGAGAAGGCAAGGACAGCTTCAGGAAGAAGATGGAGGACAAGCTGCAACAGAGCGACATCAGCGGGGTCTGGAGAAACCTCAAAACCATCTCGGGGCTCCAGAATACCTCCCCCCAGGCCACGGGGGCAGGGAGTGGGCGAACAACCTGAATCTGTTTTTCAATAGATTTGACCAACCGCCCTCCCCCCTGTCTGCACAACAACCACTGCTGCCCCTAAGAAATCAAGTCCTGCTACCCACTCCCCACTCCACCGACACCCCCCCCCCACTCCCAACACACAGCCCCCCATCCTGACCCTGACCAAGACCCAGGTGAGGACAGAGCTGAGGAAGATCAAGGCGAGGAAGGCGTCGGGACCGGACGGCATCAGCGCAAAGCTCCTCAAGTCCTGTGCAGACCAGCTGTGTGGGATTGTGACATATATCTTCAACATGAGCCTGAAACTGGGGAGGGTACCACAGCTGTGGAAAACATCTTGTGTGGTACCTGTACCAAAAACTTCCCACCCCAAAGACCTGAACAGCTTCAGACCGGTGGCCTTGACGTCCCACTTGATGAAGACCCTGGAGAGACTGCTCCTTGCTCATCTCCGCCCCCTGGTGGAACCAGCGATGGATCCACTCCAGTTCGCCTACCAGCATGGCATTGGGGTGGAGGATGCGGTGATCTTCCTCCTTCACCGTTCTCTGTCCCACCTGGAGAAGCCCGGGAATATGGTGAGGATCATGTTCTTTGACTTCTCCAGTGCTTTCAACACCATCCAACCGATGATCCTGAAGGACAAGCTGCTGCGCGCAGGGGTGGACCAGCACCTGTCATCATGGATCCTGGACTACCTCACGAACCGGCCTCAGTTTGTGAGAACCCGGGACTGTGTTTCCGACACGATCATCAGTAGCACGGGGGCCCCCCAGGGAACGGTGCTGGCTCCCTTCCTGTTCACTCTTTATACTGCGGACTTCTCACTCAACACAACACATTGCCATCTACAGAAGTTCTCTGATGACTCTGCGATCATTGGTCTCATCTCCAGTGGAGATGAAGCTGAGTACAGAGGGCTTATCCAGAACTTTGTGGACTGGTGCCATCGGAACTGCCTCCAGATCAACGCGAGGAAAACTAAGGAGCTGGTGGTGGACTGCCGCAGGCATGGGCAGCCCCTCACAGCACCAGTAAATATACAGGGAACAGACATCGAGATGGTGACATCCTACAAGTACCTGGGTATTCATCTGAACAATAAACTAGACTGGTCACACAATACTGACGCACTCTACAAGAAGGGACAGCGCAGGCTGTTCCTGCTGAGGAGACTCAGGTCTTTTGGTGTACAAGGGGCGCTGCTGAAGTCATTCTATGACACGGTGGTGGCATCAGCCATCACTTTTGGAGTGGTCTGCTGGGGCAGTGGCATTACTGCAGCCGATAGGAAGAGACTGAACAAACTGATTAAGAAAGCTAGCTCTGTCCTGGGGCAACGCCTTGATCCGATGGAGGAGATAGGAGAGAGAAGGACGGTGGCTAAACTGTCATCTCTGCTGGAGTCCGAGTTCCACCCTATGCAGGACATACTGGATGCACTGAGGAGCTCATTTAGCAGCAGACTACATCATCCCAGGTGCACAACCGAGAGGTTTCGTAGGTCCTTCCTACCAACGGCTGTCAGACTGTACAACCTAAGCAGGGCTGCTCGCAGAGATAGCAAAAAGATGTAACAAACTAATAGTTTTTTTTGAATGCAAAAGATGCAATAGACTTACACAATGGTCCTCTCCGGCATACAACTAGGAACATACCGGTCGCTATGGAGGGTGAGAATATGTATGGGCACATAATCATACCATGTAGGATAACTAAATAGACGGTTATGCTGTTTCATCCCACCTAGCAACAATGCTCTGCACTGGGTGTGTTTATATATTTTACATATTTATTCCATCTAGCTACAATGCTCAGCACTGGGTGTGTTTATATTTATATATCTATATATTTATTCCATCTAGCTACAATGCTCAGCACTGGGTGTGTTTATATTTATATATCTATATATTTATTCCATCTAGCTACAATGCTCCGCACTGTGTTTTTATATATCTACATATTATTCCATCTAGCTACATTGCTCCGCACTGTGTGTGTTTATATACTTGCATATTTATTCCACCTAGCTGCAATGCTCCGTACTGTGGGTGTTTATATATTTACATATTTATTCCATCTAGCTACAATGCTCTGCACTGTGTGTTCATATATTCATATATTTATTCCATCCAGCTACAATGCTCTGCACTGTGTGTCTGTGTGTGTGTGTGTGTATATATATATTTTATAGTAATATGTACATATGTATATTAGCTGCTCTTGCTTGCTTGTTTTTTTTTTTTTTTTCTTGCCTTCTGATTGTTGCTCTGAGTGTTGCTATCCCTGTGCTGTTGCAATCCTGGAATTTCCCCGTTGTGGGACTAATAAAGGCTTATCTTATCTTATCTTATCTTATCTTAACATAAGTTAATGCGAAAGTGACTTCATTCAGACCTTATTAATGGAACATCCAATGTTTTAGGAATGCTGCATAAACATTTTTTGGTGGTTAAGCTTAGGGTTTGGCACTATAAACACAGTGATAACCCTTACAGAAAAAGAAATCCATGAGTTTCACATGTGCTCACACATAATAAAACGTGAAAATGTTCCAAAACCATCTTTCCATCAGTAAATAACACAGGAAAAATGTATTACAAGTGTTTCTGCCAAGTGAAATGTGTTTTTTTTTCTGTAAGGGAATATTAGAAATGGTTAAGGTTATGGTCTGCTTTACACCGATTACAACTGTTAACCTTCGCCATGTCACTTTAGGTCATTATTTCCATGATCACTTAAGGTTGCTTATTCATGCACTCAGTTTTGACTGGAGTTATTACCAGTCGTTACCAGAAGCTCTGATTCTCCAAAATCTACAGGGGTATGCAAAAAAAAAAAAAAAAAAATCCCACCTCTTGGTAAATGGTAATTTAATTTATTTTTTCAAAAACGACTGTGTTTATATTGTTTCCATTAAAAATACAAGGGGTGACCAACTTTTTGCTTACCACGATAGGGAGCTGCTTTTCTTTAATTTATGTTTGCTTAATTAACCACCCCCCTCATGGATCGTCACCTTATCGTGGTGGGGGGGTTTGCGTGCCCCAGTGATCCCAGGAGCTATGTTGTCCGGGGCAATTTGCCTCTGATAGGGTCTCCCAGACAAACTGGTCCTGGGTGAAGGGCCAGACTAAGAACGATCCAACAGACTCTCATGAATTGTATATCAAGGATTCAGTGTACCCCGCCCGGTATGGGGTTACCGGGGCCCCACCCTGGAGCCAGGCCTGGGGGAGGGGCTCGAAGGCTAGCGTCTGGTGGCCGGGTTTCCACCCATGGGACCCGGCCGGGCTCAGCCCGAAGGAGTTACATGGGTCCGCCCTCCAGTGGGCTCACCACCTGCAGGAGGGATCATGGGGGTCCGGTGCTATGTGGATCAGGTGGCGGTCAAAGGCGGAGACCTTGGCGGACTGATCCCAAGCTTTCTAAACTGGCTTTTGGTACGTGGAATGTCACCTCTCTGGTGGGGAAGGAGCCTGAGCTGGTGTACGAGGTTGAGAGATACCGGCTAGATATAGTCGGCCTCACCTTAACACACAGCTCTGGTTCCGGAACCAGTCTCCTGGAGAGGGGCTGGAGCTTGGCCTTTTCTGGAGTTGCCCCGGGCGAGAGGCGACGAGCAGGGGTGGGTATTCTTGTATCGCCCCACCTTGCTGCCTCTATATTGGAGTTTTCCCCGGTGGACGAAAGGGTTGCTTCCCTGCGCCTTCGGGTTGGGAAACGGGTCCTGACCATCATTTGTGCCTATGCACCAAATGATGTTTCAGAGTACCCACCCTTTTTGGAGTCTGTGACTGGGGTGCTGGAGGGTGCTCCTCTTGGAGACTCCATTGTCCTACTGGGGGACTTCAATGCGCACGTGGGCAACGACAGTGAAACCTGGAGGGGGGTGATTGGGAGGAACGGCCTGCCCGATCTGAACCCGAGTGGTGTTCAGTTATTGGACTTCTGTGCTAACCACAGTCTGTCCATAACGAACACCATGTTCAAGCATAAGGGTGTCCATATGTGCACCTGGCACCAGGACACCCTAGGTCGCAGGTCGATGATCGATTTTGTTATCGTGTCATCAGACCTGCGACCGTATGTCTTGGACACCCGAGTAAAGAGAGGTGCAGAGCTGTCAACTGATCACCACCTGGTGGTGAGTTGGATCCGATGGCAGGGGAGGAAGCCATTCAGACCTGGTAGACCCAAACGTATAGTGAGGGTGTGCTGGGAGCGTCTGGCTGAGGCCCCTGTCCGGGAGGTCTTCAACTCCCACCTCCGGAAGAACTTCAACCACATTCCGAGGGAGTCTGGAGACATGGAGTCTGAATGGGCCATGTTCTCCACCTCTGTTGTTGAAGCGGCTGCCCAGAGCTGCGGCCGCAAGGTGGTCGGTGCATCTCGTGGTGGCAACCCCCGAACCAAGTGGTGGACACCAGTGGTGAGGGGGGCCATTAAGCTGAAGAAGGAGTCCTATCAAGCTTGGTTGGCTTGTGGGACTCCCGAAGCAGCTGAGGTGTACCGGCAGGCCAAGCGGAGTGCAGTTCGGGTGGTTGCTGAAGCAAAAACCCGGGTATGGGAGGAGTTTGGTGAGGCCATGGAACAAGACTTTCGGTCGGCCTCAAAGAGATTCTGGCAAACTGTCCGGCGGCTCAGGAGGGGAAAGCAGCTCCCCGTCCACACTGTGTATGGTGCGGATGGGATACTGTTGACTTCGACTGGGGACATCGTCGGGCGGTGGAAGGAATACTTCGAGGATCTCCTCAATCCCACTGATATGCCTTCCACAGAGGAAGCAGGGTTTGGGGACGAGGGGGATGACTCGCCTATCACAGGGGCTGAGGTCGCCAAGGTGTTTAAAAATCTCCTTGGTGGCCGGGCCCCAGGGGTGGACGAGATTCGCCCCGAGTACCTCAAGGCCCTGGATGTTGTTGGGTTGTCATGGTTGACACGCCTCTGCAACATTGCGTGGAGGTCGGGGGCAGTGCCTTTGGCATGGCAAACCGGGGTGGTGGTTCCTCTCTTTAAAAAAGGGGACCGGAGGGTGTGCTCCAACTTTAGAGGGATCACACTCCTCAGCCTCCCTGGGAAGGTCTATGCCAAGGTACTGGAGAGGAGAGTCCGGCCGTTGGTCGAACCTCGGATTCAGGAGGAGCAATGTGGTTTTCGTCCTGGCCGTGGCACATCGGACCAGCTCTTTACCCTCTCGAGAATTCTCCAGGGTTCGTGGGAGTTTGCCCAACCAGTTTACATGTGTTTTGTGGACTTGGAGAAGGCATTTGACCGCGTCCCTCGTGGATTTTTGTGGGAGGTGCTTCGGGAGTATGGGGTATCGGGCTTGTTGTTACGAGCTATTCGGTTTCTGTATGACCGTTGTGAGAGTTTGGTTCGTATTGCCAACACTCGGTCGGAGTCATTCCCAGTGAGAGTTGGACTCCGCCAGGGCTGCCCTTTGTCACCGATCCTGTTCATAATTTTTATGGATAGGATTTCTAGGCGCAGCCAGGGAATGGAGGGTGTCATGCTTGGTGACCACAGGATCTCATCTCTGTTGTTTGCAGATGATGTTGTCCTGTTGGCTTCATCCAGCAATGACCTACAGCTCTTGCTGGGACGGTTTGCCGCTGAGTGTGAAGCGGCTGGGATGAGAATCAGCACCTCCAAGTCCGAGTCCATGGTCCTCAGCCGGAAAAAGGTGGATTGTCCTCTCCGGGTTGGGGACAGGCTTCTGCCCCAAGTGGAGGAGTTTAAGTATCTTGGGGTCTTGTTCACGAGTGAGGGGAGAATGGAGCGAGAGATCGACAGACGGATTGGAGCAGCATCTGCAGTGATGCGGACGTTGTACCGGTCTGTTGTGGTGAAGAGGGAGCTTAGTTCTAAGACAAAGCTGTCGATTTATCAGTCAATCTACGTTCCTACTCTCACCTATGGTCACGAGCTTTGGGTAATGACCGAAAGAACGAGATCGCGGATACAAGCGGCTGAAATGAGCTTTCTCCGTAGGATTGCTGGACTCACCCTCAGAGATAGGGTGAGGAGCTCAGTCATCCGGGAGAGGCTCAGAGTAGAACCGCTGCTCCTCCACATTGAAAGGAGTCAGTTGAGGTGGTATGGGCATCTGATTAGGATGCCTCCTGGACGCCTCCCACTTGAGGTGTTTCAGGCACGTCCCACTGGGAGGAGACCCCGGGGCAGACCCAGGACTCGGTGGAGAGACTATGTCTCCCAGCTGGTCTGGGAACGCCTTGGTATCCCCTCTGAAGAGCTGGAGCAGGTGGCTGGGGAGAGGGAAGTCTGGGCTTCTCTGCTTGAACTGCTGCCTCCGCGACCCGGACCTCCGGAAAAGCGGTAGAAGATGGATGGATGGATGGATAATTAACCACACTCAAACCTGAGGCCATTTTTGCACTGATGTAAATTCAAAGCACACTTCATCTGATATGGCTCTATTCTGTATCTTGTATCACAGAGGCAGTGCGTATCAACTCCTTCTACAGTCAGTGCTTCACGGTGGCCTCATGGTGTTTAAAAAGAGACAAACATAAACCCAAATCGTTATCAGTTCATAAGATAGGATGGTTCTAATCTCAACAGCTCACCAGCCACTGGCTCTAACCTGTTTGTATTAATTAAAATATTTTATTCTTAGAAAGGGAAAAGGAAAATCAACTGCTCACTGATTGTTTGGCCTCTGAGCATTGGACCTTTAGAGACGGAGTATGTGGCGAGACTGAACAAGCAGAACAGAAGCACTGGAAACTTATTTTGCCCTGTCAGGATGATGGGAGAGGAGTCCAGACATGTAGGCTGTAACTACTCCTGGGACACACACACACACACACACACACACACACACACACACACACATGCACGCACACCCCTTAAAGACCAGTGCAGACCTGCTCTCAGCTGTTCTTATGTGCACATATCTAATAGTGGAGGATTTACTGTACCCATCTACTTTGAGTCATGAGCAGCCCTGTCCCACAGCTCGTTTCTTCTGCCTTATAGTTCACTGACAAGGCTGATAATTAAGCTGCAAGAGTGCGGCATTAATGAATATGTCACTGCAGTAATTTGGCCATAAATGAGCATAATAAAGAAGAGGCCCACTGCACCCCACACACATGCAACCAACCTAAATACTCCAGTGCAGAAGTCAGTGCCCACACATACCTCTTGAGGCTCCGTGGGCCACATAACTCGTGCCAGGGGAGCCCTTCATGCAGCCATCACTATGCCATCACCACATAGGGACCACAACTCTATGACTGGGTTTGGAGGGTTGTGTCAGGAAGAGCATCTGGCGTAAAACCTTTGCCAAATCAAACGTGGATGAGTTTGAAGCTAGAAATCAAAGGTGTGATGTTGAATGTTGTTAGTGGGTATGCCCCACAAGTTGGATGTCAGGTAGAAGAGAGAGAAATTCTGGAGTAAGCTGGATGAAGTGCTAGAGAGTGTTCCCAGGGGGGAGAGAGTGGTGATTGGAGCGGACTTGAATGGACATGTAGGTGAAGGGAACAGAGATGATGAGATGGTTCTGGGTATGTATGGTCTTAAGGAAATCGTCATGCCATATCGCCATATTTGAGGTGTCAAGCCCGTGTCATGTGGGACATGATAAATGCACTGAGGAGCTCATTTAGCAGCAGGCTGGGCCATCCGACGTGCTCAAGGGAGAGGTTCTGCAGGTCCTTCCTACCTGTTGCTGTCAGACTTTATAATCTAATCTGTGCTCCTCATAGAGACCCTACATAACACCACTACTTTGCACAGAAGGGATGGTTCCCTTCCAATACACTACTAATACATTTAAGATAAGATAAAATAAGCATTTGTTAGTCCCACAATGGGGAAATTCCAGGGGAAATTACAATTATTATTGAAGGTGGAAACAACACTTCAACTGTGAAATATACTGTCTGGATTTATATTTATATATTGCCAGGCAATTTAACTTAACTGTAATGCTGTAAATACCATTTAACTGCAATGCTCTTGCACTGTGTATATATACTGGGTATATACAGTGAGGAAAATAAATATTGAACACCTCAACATTTTTCTCATTAAACATATTTTTGATTCATTCACCTGTTTTGTGAACACAGTTACCTTGATTTCTTTGTATGTATGGATTACTTGGGTTGCTACTGATATCTGGTGAAAATCACAGGTCAATGGCTCCATCAGAAATATGTTTAATGAGAAAAATGTTGACGTGTTCAATATTATTTTCCTCGCTGTATTGGATAAAGGATGTTGAAGATGGAGCTGCCTGGCAGGGGGACAAAAGGAAGACCTCAGAGAAGATTCATGGCTGTATTAAAGGAGGACATGGAGAGGGCTGGTGTTACAGAATAAGATGCTAGGGATAGGATGAGATGGAGGCGGATGATCCGCTGTGGAGACCCCTAAAGGGAGCCGCTGAAAGAAGAAGAAGAAGCAATCAAAACTGGAAAAAATTCTTTCAAATATATTGTATTCTCCCCATTAGAGATGTTAATGATAATTGACTTTCGATTAATTGTCGATAAGAATTTAGTCGACTAAATTAAATTAGTTGTCAGTAAATTGATAACTCAGCAGTTCTTTTCAATGGGAGCTTTTTCTATGAAATGTAGTGGCTTCGCTGTCCAGGTGGGGGTGCATGCCGTCACCCACTGCTGCATTTCAACCAAAAAAGCAGAAGATGCTAAGCTCCCAGAGCGCATGCACTGTGCAGAGCAAAAAAAACAAAAACAAACTCACCCTTCCGGGTTACGTCGGAGAATCACAACAACTTCCACTGTCCACCTGCCTACTTCAAATCAACAGAGCGAAGAAACGGACTGCAGCAATGAAAAAAGATTACACAAGCGCAAAAACCCATCCCTGCTGCCTTCAACCTGCCGTTAGATGGGAAAGCAGACCGAACTCAAGTTCCCATTGAGGTAATAGACAACAGAGGGAGCCCAGATCGTACTGGGTTTGCCTGGATTGCCGGGGTACTGTGATAATGTTTAACATGCAACAGATGAAACAGCTCATAATTGTTTCCTGTTAAAACAGCCTACCAGTGCATCTCAATAAATTAGAATGTGAAAGTTTTTTTTTAAATATAACTAAAAAAGATTAATTTTCTGATATCTGTAATAGTTTTTAAAATAAATAACAAATCATGACATTTGTACACCATGTTCCAAATTATTATGCAAATAGGATTTTAGTGTCATAAGCATTCAATTTTTTTGTTTTTCAATTAAACTCATGGATGGTATTGTGTTTCAGGGCTCTTTGGATCATTGATATCAATCTCAGATACTTGTCATAATTAGTTTGCCAGGTGAGCCCAATTAAAGGATTACAATTATTATTGAAGGTGGAAACACCTTTTTCTTTCCCAGATCCTGGGAAAGAAAAAGGATCTCTCTGCTGCCGAAAAGCATCAAATAGTGCAATGCCTTGGACAAGGTATAAAAACATTAAATATTTCACAAAAACTTAAGTGTGATCATCGTGCTGTGAAGAAATTTGTGGCTGATTCAGAGCACAGACAGGTTCGTGTAGATAAAGGCTTAATGAAGAAGGTTTCTGCCAGACAAATTCATCGGATTAATAGAGCAGCTGCTAAAATTAACAAATTAACTTCCTTAGCTAACTGCTTGCCCAACATCAACTAGTGGTTAAGTGATAACTGCTTACAACTGAACTCTGAGAAAACAGAAACTCTAATGGTGCTTTCAGACCAAACGCGAACGGGCAAATTTTTCCCGCGTTGTGATTACAACTCAATGTAAACATACAAATAGACATGAATTGACCGTCTGAATGAGATGCAGACAGGCGAATTTGCCTTTATAACTTCTGCAGCAGTGTTCAACCTGCTGTGGAAATCCCCAAAATAACGTCATGCTTTAGGTTTACATTAACCGACTGGGAGCTCACCTGAAAAAGTTGTCCGTCTCCAAAACTTTACAAGATGATGAGTGTTTCCGTTACTAGCTTGCTAGCCTTGTTAGCATGTCCGTGGCAGGAATCCATGGATAAATAACGCCAACATCCCAATTTAGCTGAAGAGCTCCCGGTCCTCATGTTTCCAGGTGAGTGGCAGTCTTATTTTAAGATAAGATAAGATAAGATAAGATAAGCCTTTATTAGTCCCACAATGGGGAAATTCCAGGATTGCAACAGCATAGGGACAGCAACACTCAGAGCAACAATCAGAAGGCAAGAAAAAAAAACAAAAAAAAAAAACAACATCTAGTAAACATATGTCCATATTACTATAAATGTACTGTATATATATAGACACACAGTGCAGAGCATTATGGTTGGTTGGTGAATGTGCAGCAGAAAGTCTAAGCTCTCTCTCCGCGGATGCAGCGGGCCAGCTGGAAGTGTTTGGGCATGATGGTGACCCCCTTAGCGAAGAAGAGACCCACCAGGTGGGCCTCGCTGGTCTCCTGCAGAGCCATGACGGCGAAGCTCAGGAAACGCAGGACGGTCTTGAAGTCCTGAGCGATCTCCTTCACCAGGCGCTGGACGGGCAGCTTACGGATGAGCAGCTCCGTGGATTTCTGGCAGCGACGGATCTCTCTCAGAGCCACGGGCCTGTGACGGCAAGGCCCGTGGCTTCAAACTAGTTTACTCTCCAATGGCGATACTTTTACTCCAATGATGGCAGAATCTCAAAGATAGCATATTCCCTCTGACGTGAACGCGCAAATGTGCGATTTTGCGTGTACTCACCTCTTTCCATTTACTTTGTATGGATTCGCGCTGCCCGTTCGCATTTGATCAGAAGGCACCTTAATTGTTAGCTAGTGTCGTCTGTCCAGGTAGCTTCTGTGTTTGGCGGCCATTTAGCTCTGAGGCTAACTTCTCCGCTACCGCTAGCTGGAACGTTAGCTCAATTGTGTTAGCTAGCATTGTGTCGCTTGGCGCCGTTAGCATCTTAGCTCATAGGCTAGCGTTGCACGTGTGTTCAACTAATTGGTCCTGCACCATTTCATCTTCCAGCGGTCCAAAACAGCACATGTTAGCCAAATATCTTAAGTCAGCGACGAATTGTTGGACTGACTCACCGACTCTCTGTCGTCTCTGGCGAAAACAAATTTGTCGTACTATCACGCTGTCTGGTGTAGCAAAATAGCTAGCCAGTAGCTTCACAACATCCACAAATGAGTCCGTCGGACCAAGCGTGTGAAGAATCCTCTGACCCTCTATGCCTAGGTTGTGGACAAGCAGTGCTCGCATCCTTATTTTATCCAATTTTCCCAGGTCCAACGCTGCAACATAGGTCTCAAATGCGTCCAGCCATCGTGGCCACGGGACAGTTGGCTCACCTGGAAGCTCAAGGAAAGGCCGTAGTGGTGTCACGCACGCCTCCATGGTTTAATCTCTCGTCGCCAAATGTTATGTCCACAAACCTAGTAATGAAGACGGACAAGGATTCTGTGCTCAAACTTGAATTTTTATTACAAGGCATTAATATTACACCACACACATGACCACTCAGTTGTCCCTCTCTGTATCCCTAGCGCCAACTCCCTATGAGATGGCCAACTTCTCCATACTGTATATGGTGGCGTGATGATGTCACCCGTAGGCTGCATTATCACGCTGTACCCTGTACTAAATCCCAACACTACAGGTTGTATTTATTTATTTATTGTATTTTACTGTGTTTTTTTAATTTACCCTGTCTGTATTTTATCTATTTTATTTGTACTGTTTTGTGAAGCACTTTATGATTTTTATATCTGTGAAAGGTGCTATATAAATAAAATTTACTTATTTACTTAAAATGCCATTACAAAGCAGCAAACAGTATTTGAAGCTGCTGGTGCCTCTGGAGACCAACAAATGTCAAGGTGTAGGATCCTCCAGAGGCTTGCAGTTAAGATAAGATAAGATAAGATAAGATAAGCCTTTATTAGTCCCACAACGGGGAAATTCCAGGATTGCAACAGCACAGGGATAGCAACACTCAGAGCAACAATCAGAAGGCAAGAAAAAAAACAAGCAAGCAAGAGCAGCTAATATACATATGTACATATTACTATAAAATATATATATACACACACACACACAGACACACAGTGCAGAGCATTGTAGCTGGATGGAATAAATATATGAATATATGAACACACAGTGCAGAACATTGTAGCTAGATGGAATAAATATGTAAATATATAAACACCCACAGTACGGAGCATTGCAGCTAGGTGGAATAAATATGCAAGTATATAAACACACACAGTGCGGAGCAATGTAGCTAGATGGAATAATATGTAGATATATAAAAACACAGTGCGGAGCATTGTAGCTAGATGGAATAAATATATAGATATATAAATATAAACACACCCAGTGCTGAGCATTGTAGCTAGATGGAATAAATATGTAAATATATAAACACACACAGTGCAGAGCATTGTTGCTAGGTGGGATGAAACAGCATAACCGTCTATTTAGTTATCCTACATGGTATGATTATGTGCCCATACATATTCTCACCCTCCATAGCGACCGGTATGTTCCTAGTTGTATGCCGGAGAGGACCATTGTGTAAGTCTATTGCATCTTTTGCATTCAAAAAAACTATTAGTTTGTTACGTCTTTTTGCTATCTCTGCGAGCAGCCCTGCTTAGGTTGTACAGTCTGACAGCCGTTGGTAGGAAGGACCTACGAAACCTCTCGGTTGTGCACCTGGGATGATGTAGTCTGCTGCTAAATGAGCTCCTCAGTGCATCCAGTATGTCCTGCATAGGGTGGAACTCGGACTCCAGCAGAGATGACAGTTTAGCCACCGTCCTTCTCTCTCCTATCTCCTCCATCGGATCAAGGCGCTGCCCCAGGACAGAGCTAGCTTTCTTAATCAGTTTGTTCAGTCTCTTCCTATCGGCTGCAGTAATGCCACTGCCCCAGCAGACCACTCCAAAAGTGATGGCTGATGCCACCACCGTGTCATAGAATGACTTCAGCAGCGCCCCTTGTACACCAAAAGACCTGAGTCTCCTCAGCAGGAACAGCCTGCGTTGTCCCTTCTTGTAGAGTGCGTCAGTATTGTGTGACCAGTCTAGTTTATTGTTCAGATGAATACCCAGGTACTTATAGGATGTCACCATCTCGATGTCTGTTCCCTGTATATTTACTGGTGCTGTGAGGGGCTGCCCATGCCTGCGGCAGTCCACCACCAGCTCCTTAGTTTTCCTCGCGTTGATCTGGAGGCAGTTCCGATGGCACCAGTCCACAAAGTCCTGGATAAGCCCTCTGTACTCAGCTTCATCTCCGTTGGAGATGAGACCAACGATCGCAGAGTCATCAGAGAACTTCTGTAGATGGCAATGTGTTGTGTTGTGTGAGAAGTCCGCAGTATAAAGAGTGAACAGGAAGGGAGCCAGCACCGTTCCCTGGGGGGCCCCCGTGCTACTGATGATCATGTCGGAAACACAGTCCCGGGTTCTCACAAACTGAGGCCGGTTCGTGAGGTAGTCCAGGATCCATGATGACAGGTGCTGGTCCACCCCTGCGCGCAGCAGCTTGTCCTTCAGGATCATCGGTTGGATGGTGTTGAAAGCACTGGAGAAGTCAAAGAACATGATCCTCACCATATTCCCGGGCTTCTCCAGGTGGGACAGAGAACGGTGAAGGAGGAAGATCACCGCATCCTCCACCCCAATGCCATGCTGGTAGGCGAACTGGAGTGGATCCATCGCTGGTTCCACCAGGGGGCGGAGATGAGCAAGGAGCAGTCTCTCCAGGGTCTTCATCAAGTGGGACGTCAAGGCCACCGATCTGTAGCTGTTCAGGTCTTTGGGGTGGGAAGTTTTTGGTACAGGTACCACACAAGATGTTTTCCACAGCTGTGGTACCCTCCCCAGTTTCAGGCTCATGTTGAAGATATACGTCACAATCCCACACAGCTGGTCTGCACCGGACTTGAGGAGCTTTGCGCTGATGCCGTCCGGTCCGTCCAGTTGTGCATAAACCTACTATTTTGCTACTCCTAACCAATGCTTACAAGCAGAAACGTTTGCACTGGGCCCAGAAATACATAAAGACTAATTTTCAAACAGTCTTGTTTACTGATGAGTGCTATGCAACCGTGGATGGTCCAGATGAATGGAATAGTGCAGAGCTATTCAATTACAAAATCAGTTGGGCCACAATTTGAAATCAAGACATGTAACTGGGCCACACATGTTCAGTGATCTGTTGAATATGACAAATTTCAAACCAACACAGATCAATACGATGAAAAATATGCACTTTTTATTCATTGTATTGGTTTTAAATGTGTGCTTGGCACATGACAAAGGCACATCAGAAGTGCATAAAAACACAATAACAGTGCTGGGGTTGAGCAAAACTTGAAGTAGTAGAAATATTTTTCCACTTGAACAACAATTAAGTAAATAGAATGAAAAAATAAAATTCTGTAAATAGCCATTTTGGTCACATCTTACTCAGACATATCTCAAAAGTGCATAAAAACTCAGTGTGCACTATTAGTAGCATTAACATTTTTTTCCCTTTTGAAATAAAATATACTACATCCTGGTCATAACTGACCTTGGCACATCACAAAGTGTATTTAGCTGAATAAAAAATGAACTGTCAAACACTTCAGTGCACAAACCCCCCAAGAAAAGATTGATAACATTAACAGGTTTGTTTTGTTCTAAATCACCAAATGTGTGAGTAGGAACCTCTTTTTTTATAACTACACGTTCCATTTCAGACACATATCAGTCAATCAAAAATTTCTAGTAGGTTTAAGGATGCAAAAAGCACCCACTTAAAAACTTGAGTAATGACTTCAGTCTTGAAGATTTGAGGTTTTTCTCCAAAATTTATAACAATTTTCTTATAGTTTTTTACTTTTCTCTGTAAATTTATCTAAATTTGAAACCATTTTCCTCAAATTTGTAATTTCCTCTTGTAAAATTGACTTTTCTTGTACATTTGAGACTTTATTATAAATTTGTGGATTATCTTAGGGCTAATATTTGTCTATTTTTAAAATAAAATTACTGTTTTTTTAATAAATTTGAAAGAAAGAGATTGTGGTAAATGTTTTGACTTTTTTCCCTTATACAGTGGGGCAAAAAAGTATTTAGTCAGCCACCAATTGTGCAAGTCCTCCCACTTAAAAGATGAGAGAGGTCTCCAATTTTCATCATAGGTATACCTCAACTATGAGAGATAAATTGAGAAAAAAAAATCCAGAAAATCACATTGAAGGATTTTTAATGAATTAATTGGTAAATCCCTCAGTAAAATAAGTATTTGGTCACCTACAAACAAGCAAGATTTCTGGCTCTCACAGACCTGTAATTTCTTCTTTAAGAGGCTCCTCTGTCCTCCACTCGTTACCTGTTTTAATGGCACCTGTTTGAACTCGTTATCAGTATAAAAGACACCTGTCCACAACCCCAAACAGTCAGACTCCAAACTCCACTATGGCCAAGACCAAAGAGCTGTCAAAGAACACCAGAAACAAAATTGTAGACCTGCACCAGGCTGGGAAGACTGAATCTGCAATAGGTAAGCAGCTTGGTGTGATGAAATCAACTGTGGGAACAATTATTAGAAAATGGAAGACATACAAGACCACTGATAATCTCCCTCGATCTGGGGCTCCACAAAAGATCTCACCCCGTGGGGTCAAAATTATCACGAGAACGGTGAGCAAAAATCCCAGAACCACACGGGGGGACCTAGTGAATGACCTGCACAGAGCTGGGACCAAAGTAACAAAAGCTACATCAGAAACACACTACGCCGCCAGGGACTCAAATCCTGCAGTGCCAGACATGTCCCCCTGCTTAAGCCAGTACATGTCCAGGCCCGTCTGAAGTTTGCTAGAGAGCATTTGGATGATCCAGAAGAGGATTGGGAGAATGTCATATGGTCAGATGAAACCAAAATAGAACTTTTGGTAAAAACTCAACTTGTCGTGTTTGGAGGAGAAAGAACACCATACCTACTGTGAAGCATGGGAGTGGAAGCATCATACTTTGGGGCTGTTTTTCTGCAAAGGGACCAGGACGACTGATCCATGTAAAGAGAAGAATGAATGGGGCCATGTATCGTGAGATTTTGAGTAAAAACCTCCTTCCACCAGCAAGGGCATTGAAGATGAAACGTGGCTGGGTCTTGCAGCATGACAATGATCCCAAACACACCGCCCGAGCAACGAAGGAGTGGCTTCGTAAGAAGCATTTCAAGGTCCTGGAGTGGCCTAGCCAGTCTCCAGATCTCAACCCCACAGAAAATCTTTGGAGGGAGTTGAAAGTCCGTGTTGCCCAGCGACAGCCCCAAAACATCACTGCTCTGGAGGAGCTCTGCATGGAGGAATGGGCCAAAATACCAGCAACAGTGTGTGAAAACCTTGTGAAAACTTACAGAAAACGTTTGACCTCTGTCATTGCCAACAAAGGGTATATAACAAAGTACTGAGATGAACTTTTGTTATTGACCAAATACTTATTTTACCGAGGAATTTACCAATTAATTCATTAAAAATTCCTTCAATGTGATTTTCTGGATTTTTTTTTCTTATTTTATCTCTCATAGTTGAGGTATACCTATGATGAAAATTGGAGACCTCTCTCATCTTTTAAGTGGGAGAACTTGCACAATTGGTGGCTGACTAAGTACTTTTTTACCCCACTGTATATACAATTTACACTTTTGACCATCATTTTGCAGAGCCAGAACAGAATAATTTAACTGATTTCAAAGAAAAAATATTAATAAAATTATATTTAATGAAATAAATTAACTTAAATTACCCAAGATGCAATTATTTCTGTTATAATGTTTCTATATCTATATATTTATAGTTTTTTTTAGAATTCTCCTCACCAACCAGGCAGCAAGAAAAACCTCCCTTATTTTAAAATCCAAATGTTGGCACATTTAGTTTGTCTGAAGGCTGTTGACGGATTAAAGTTCCCGTTACCAGCGGGTTAAAACCATGATAAATGCCTCCACTGCTTACATACCTCTTCTGCTTTTTTCTGCATTTAAAGTACTTTAATAAGCTCATGTTTCTCTCAGACAGTGACGCTAGCAAGACACTCTGCCTGCTGACTGGAACAGTCATGCGGGCGGGGTGCTTCTGAATGCACGGATGACGGTCACGCATGTTGTTCGTGTGCACACTTGTGGACCAATATTCCTTCATATTTGTGCTTAAATTTATATTTCCTTGGCATGGCCTGGGCCCGCGGGCCACTGGGAGGTTGGTTCTGGGCCGCATGTGGCCCGTGGGCTGCTAATTGGATAGGCCTGGAGTAGTGGATGGTTAGTGGATGGCCACCATGTCCCAGCAAGGAGGTGGCAGAGTCATGTTTTGGGTGTGAATCATGGAAAGAGAGCTGGTAGGCCCCTTTAGGGTCCCTGAAGGTGTGAAAATGACCTTGGCAAAGTATATAGAGTTTCTGACTGACCACTTTCTTCCATGGTACTGAAAGAAGAACTGTGCCTTCTGTAGAAAAATTGTCTTCATGCATGACAATGCCACCATCTCATGCTGCAAAGAATACCTCTGTGTCACTGACTGCTATGGTCCTAAAAGGAGAGAAACTCATGGTGTGGCCCCCACCCTCCCCTAACTATCCTCAAGCAAAAGATCTATGAGGGTGGGAGGCAGTTCACATCAAAACAACAGCTGTGGGAGGCTATTCTGACATCTTGCAAAGAAATTCAAGCAGAAACTCTCCAAAAATTCACAGGTTCAATGAATGCAAGAATTGTGAAGGTTATATCAAAGAAGGGGTCTTATGTTAACATGTAACTTGGTTTGCTAAGATGTTTGTGATTGAAATAGCTTTTGATTTTAGTAAATATGACCTCCCAATGCTGCAAATTCAACAAATGGCCATTTTCAGTTCTTTACAACCAATGAAATGTTTTGAAATTCTGTTGTGCATAATAATTTAGAACAGTGCATTGTATTTTTTTTATTTTTGCAAAAAAATAGTTATCATTGTTAGGTTAATGAATTAATCGATAACTTGCATCCCTACTCCCCATTGTATATCTATGAAATCAGCAGCCAATGAACATTAAATACCATTAATATGATTTATGTGCTGCAGCTGTCGTGACCCATTGTAAGACAAATACTGTATTACAGTTCATTATGACTAGGAACCACAGCCCTCACAACTCTAATGTAGTCTCTTGTAGCCCCTATAATATGCTGCTCTGGCTCCAATAACACTGGTCAACATCAAATTTATTGTCTAAGGTCTTTTTAGCTGATTTAGGACAATTTTGATGTGCTGAATCCAAAAATCACATTAGTTTTGCTCAATCAGGTCAACTTTTTGAATTATGGCCACGTTGTTTTATGCGTTTTTGTTTACATGTATGGGTATTTTCGCTTTACATGATGCAAAATTCTTTTTTATGTCTTGAAATTCTCTGAATTTTGAACAATGATCACATAACATTCAATTTACATGTACTTACCTTTATATAAAGGTAAGTACATGCACAGTACTAAGTAAGTACTAAGTAGGTACAGTTTTTTACTTAGCACCTGATCAAGTGAAACGGATGTCATTTTCGGATTCGGTGGTGCAAAATTGTCTTAAATCAGTTGAAAAAACACAGACAACTTACAAAAAATATTTTTGTAACCCTGTGTAATGATTATTACTACACAGGTACCTTGATTGACTGCTCACCACCTATTACCCAGATTTATAGTTTAACTGTGGAATGAATGTAATATGATGCTACACTCTCTGTGGACATGTAGCCATGCTGAATTCATACATGAGGCTGACCATTTTAGATGCTGATGGTCAAATGGCTGGCAGTGCATGTCTGCAAGGACTTAACTATCTATCAGTCTTGGTAGTTTGAATCCTCCATGTTGGAACAGGAGAGTATTTCAGTAGCCCAACTCAATGAAAGCATAACCAAAGCTTTAAAGAGACTTAACGCTGGATTTGCATTTATAAGAAGGCAGTAAGCATGGTTCGTTGACAGAGAATCTGTCTGCTTGATATCAAAACAATCAACTCTTGACTAATAAATTCCCATTAATGATTAAATAAGTGACAACATGGGTGTATTGTGAGTACATCATCACTTGTTTTAGAAAAGACCAGCGTGATACAGTTGAGGATCCCACTGCCTCCAGCCTCATTATCTTCCCTCCTGACTCACTACATCCATCCCTCCTTTTTTCTCACCATTTCCTCTTCCCGTCTCTCTCTCCCTCTGTGTAGTTCTGGCAGTATGGTGAGTGGGTGGAGGTGGTTGTGGATGACAGGCTGCCAGTTCGACAAGGCCGTCTGCTCTTCAGCTACTCTCACACCCGCAATGAGTTTTGGAGCGCCCTGGTGGAGAAAGCCTATGCCAAGTGAGTTGCCACCAAAAGCATATGTTACAGGGCTGTAATGTCTGAGATCACCCACTCTTTTTCTGTCTGTATTTGTTGCTACTAGAGATAGCCACAAGAGACACATCTCTCACCTCTCACATGCAGGTTAGTTGGATCCTATGGGAGCCTGAAGGGGGGCAACATTTCAGAGGGGATGGAGGATTTCACAGGAGGTATTGCATACTCACTGGAGGTCTCATCTCGGACACCTCCAGTACTGTGGAGGTCCCTGACGGCCGCCCTGTTCAGAGGGAGTCTGCTCAGCTGCTTCATCCAGGTACATGCAGCACAAGCCTGGAAATGTTTATGTAAGCAGGTCAATATCTGTCCCTTTGAGTTTCCCTATTTGTCTTTATAGGCCAAAAGCTACCATGAAGTTAGTAAAGTGACTGAAGATGGGCTGATAAAGGGCCATGCCTACGCCATCACTGACACTGACAAGGTAAACGTAACAGAGAAACAGAAGAGGACCTGCTGTCCTCATCAATATGCTGTCATCTATAAATTTCTGGTGCTTCCATTTTAAATGATTTCATCTCAGATGTCAGTAAAAGACCTCTGACCTTGACTTAAAGGTACAGTACGGATTAGTAGGAAATTTTTCATGTAGAAACACCTTGTGTTTGCTAATACCTCCTTTATACAGGGGTGGAGAAGGTCTGTGGGCCGGATTACCCACCGAAATTCAGGTTTTTGGTTTAAAATCTACAGGTATACTACATTCTCAGAAATGACTTGAATGGGGCTACAGTTCATATGCCAACCACAAGGTGTCACTTAAATCTGAGATTCCAAAAGTTCTATGCAGTAGTCGATCTTTGAGTGAAAAATACTCAAATCAAGTCAAATTAATCCAAATCTAATTTTGTCTGATTTAATATTAAATGACAGCTTTAAACTGACATCCTTATCTAACAAAACTTAAGCACAGCTAAAATGTGAGCTCATTTTATATGAGGACAGTTGTTCTCATATCTCAGTCTATTGTGATCTAGTATAATTTTAACAACTCTCTCGGAGATGACGTTTGATTATTTGCTGTCAAGTTGTAGGTTAATAAAGTTCATTCTTTTAAGTTTTTGAGGACATCTTTGTTGTTTCATCTTTTCATATACTGTAGGTTGAACCTTTCCTGTCAAAATAAAATGTTACATATGTTTTTGTTTTTCTTCACATTTTAGATGAAAAGTGCATCAGATGAGGTTTTGTTGTTGAAACTCAGAAACCCCTGGGGTTTTGTTGAATACCGTGGGCCCTGGAGTGATAAGTAAATGAGATTTCTCCTTATTTGTGTTGAAAAAGTGAGGTTCTCATTCACAGATCGCCAATGCTGAGTTTCTCTTTGTGTGACTGCAGGGGTAAAGAGTGGGACAGTGTGGACCAATCAGAGAAGGAAAGAATTGAGCTGAAATCCAAAGAGGATGGAGAATTCTGGTAGAACAGAAACTTGCACATTTGACTAATTGTCTTATACAGGATGATTAGAAGCTCTGAGGTGAACTGTTCTCTCTCTGTAGGATCGGCGCCGATGCCTTCAGCAGCCTTTTTGACATTGTGGAGCTCTGCAGCATGAATCCTGACACTCATGAGCTGGAAAACGCACCCGTCGCCACGTCTGCCTGGACCATCAGTGAACACGAAGGATCCTGGGTGATGGGAAGTACGGCTGGTGGCAGCCGCAGATACAACAGTGCGTTTGCATTCACAATTGTCCATCCAGCCACCACTGGGATGCTGCCTACTGTCACAGTTTTTTTACTGTCCCCTTCCCAGAAACTTTCTGGAAAAATCCACAGTTTGAGCTGGTTGTCAGGGAACAGGATGAGAATGATGATGATGATGATGAGGAGGAGGAGGAGGATGATGATGATGATGACAAGGATGAGGAGATGACCCCTGAGGAGAAGGAGAGAATTGAAAAACAGAAGGAGAAAGCCAAAAAGTGCACTGTGCTGGTGGAGCTGCTGCAGAAGAATCGCAGACAGAGGGATAAAGTCAACTTCCTCTACATGGCCTTCCACATCTACAAGGTGATGAAGAAACTCCAGTCATCAAATGTCTGTTTCTCAGCAACTTTTTTTTCGCTTTCATAATAAACTCCTTTGAATTTTTTTTTTTTGTGTTTATTTGTCCAGGTTCCTCCAAAGGTGTGTAACCTGCCATTGATAGATCAGTGTTTATTGTTCACTTGCTTAAATTCATATTTAACAAACACTACTTTCAGCAGCTGTTTCCACTGAATTTTGTTTTTCTGTACAGCTGCAGGGAACTTGTCTGACCCGCAGCTTCTTCATGTCAAACCGCCCCGTGGGTCGCTCTGGGAAATACAAGGCTCAAAGGTGAGCTTAAATGTTTAAACCAAAATCTGGAGTTAGTTTGCCACAAGCAAAGTAAATGTTTAAAAGTGTAGCTGCATATAACTCCTTTTAAAATTGACCCCTAATTAACTACAGCAATCACTGTGTAAATTATTTAGCTGGCTTTTGTTCATGTACGTCATTTCTAGACCATAGGTCTGCAACCTAGAGCCACATGCAACCACGTTTGTTCACAACCAGTGGCTTCCTATGGCCACGGATTTATGAGAATAAGAAAAAAGTCTCAAATTTATAGGAAAAGAAATTAGAATTTGTAGGAAAAATGTCTGATTCACCAGGAAAATATCTCAAATTTACAAGGGAAAAAATCTCAGTTACAGGAAAAAAGTTGAAAATGTTCAAGAAAAAGCTACAATTTACAGGGAAAATGTTGAAAATTTACAGGAAAAACTGCAAATTAAAAATAAAAACATTGTAGCTTTACAAGCAACAAAATGGCAGAATTATAAGAAAGCTAATTTATTTTAAAATGAGAACCTTAGTTAGCAAGTTCACATACCCCATGCATCCCTATTTTAGGTGGCCCTAATGAGAACTGTGATCAACATAAAATGGACTGAAAAAGTACAAGTCCCCCTCCCCCCAAAATGGAACCCCTCATTAGATGTGAAACTCAAACCCATTGCAGTGTTTGCTTTAAGAGTGTTGATGGAGACGTACAGAGAAGGTCAGAAGGAGATGCACTGTGTCTTTGTGGATCTAGAGAAAGTGTATGATAGGGTGCCAAGAGAGGAAGTGTGGTACTATATGAGGAAGTCAGGAGTGGCAGAGAAGTATGTGAGGGTGGTGCAGGACATGTATGAGGACAGTTAGTGAGGTGTGCTGTAGGAGTGACAGATGGATTCAAGGTGGGGGTGAGGTTACACCAGGGATCGGCTCTGAGCCCCTTCTTCTTTGCTATGGTGAGGAGCAGGCTGACAGATTAGGCCAGGCAGGATTATTCATGGACTATGATGTTTGCGGATGACACTGATCTCTAGTGAGAGTAGGGATCAGGTGGAAGAGAATCTGGAGAGGTGGAAGTATGCACTAGAGAGAAGAGGAATGAAAGTCAGTAGAAGCAAGACAGAATACATGTGTGTGAATGAGAGGGAGGCAGGTGTAACAGTACACTGATTCTTGAGACTTGGGACAAAACATGATTAAAGAATTGAAAAAATAAATAAATAAAATTGATAGATAAATTAAACTACATGTATGAATCTACCAAGGACTAGGCTACCTAATTATGCTTTGATACACCAACCAACCTTTTTTTTTTTTTAAATGTGCTTTTTGCCTTTCCATCACCTATTTTGTGTCAACACTGTCAGACACCAAAAACACACATTAATTTTCACTGACATTATGCCACACATGAGTTTTAGTCACAATCTCAAAGCAAAAGCTGATGGTAACTTATTTCCATGGACTCTTGATGCAACTATCTGGCTATTTAATAAGGTACTTTGGCCATCCCTTACTTGTCTGCAACTAGAGCTCTGAATTTTTATTCTTTGTCTATGATGTTTTTGTGGACTAAAATGATCTTGACTGAAACAATTGTCCTACAGAGGTGTGTGGAGAAAGCTGCGCCTGGACCCTGGCAACTACGTCATTGTTGGTTCCACCTTTAGACCCAACAAGCCTGGAGAGTTTTTTGTCCGAATTTTCTCCAAGACTGGAAACACTCTTGGGTGAGAAATTTAGCTTCATCTGATACATAGACTTCTGTCCAGTCTTGCTTCAGCAAGTCCTCTTTAAAAGAACTGATTGCATTTGGTGATTTGTGTCTGACTAAGACACCCTAAAAAGGGGAGAAAAAAAAGACCTGGAGGACACTGCTTAGCTTCCTATAACACCTACAGTGTGATGTCAGAAAATGATTCTGTTCACATGACCCGTTGGGCACATTTTTAGCAGTGAATGTGTGTCATTGCACCGTCTTTCATCATAGAGATTTATCATAAACCCACAACACTTCCTGAGGGCCCAGTTGGACCCCTGAATCACCTGGTGCTAAACTCACACTGGACAACACAGTCATAGACACCCACAACCCCCCACTGACACTCTAGCTGTGTTAGGCATTAACCTCTCCCTCATCTGCAATATATAGGTCATATCTGCCATAGAAAAAGCAAAAACTTATTTGAAACATTGTCTGGCATATTGAATTTTCAGTAGTTACTAGAACAACTAATGTATGAATGTTAGAGTATGTCACATTTAGTCAGAGACTGGAAATAGATTGGTTAATGTAATATGTGATGCCAAAAAAACACTGAAATTAACTGTGAAAATTAATTGGTGACATCACAATAATCTAAATTCTCGTGGTAGAAAAAAAGTAGAAAAAATTCTTGTGGTAGAAAAAAGCTGTTTATCCATCCATCCATTTTCTACTGTGTTTCCGGAGGTCCGGGTCGCAGCGGCAGCAGTCCAAGCAGAGAAGTCCAGACTTAACTCTCCCCAGCCACCTCCTCCAGCTTTTCAGAGGGGAGACCAAGGTGTTCCCATGCCAGCTGGGAGATGTTGTCTCTCCAGCATGTCCTGGGTCTGCCCCAGGGTCTCCTCCCAGTGGGATGTGCTCAAAACACCTCAAGTGGAAGGCATCCAGTAGGCATCCTAATTAGATGCTCAAACCACCTCAACAGGCTCCTTTTGATGTGGAGGAGCAGGTGTTCTATTCTGACCCTCTCCCAGATGACTGAACTCCTCACCCTATCTCTAAGGGTGAGTCCAGCAACCCTACAGAGAAAACTCATTTCAGCTGCTTATATCCACAGTCTCATTCTTTCGGTCATTACCCAAAGTTCACGACCATAGGTGAGGGTAGGAATGTAGATTGACCGGTAAATTGACAACTTTGCTTTAGATCTCAGTTCCCTCTTCACCATGACCAACCTGTACAACATCCACATCACTGCAGATGCTGCTCCAATTCTTCTATCGATCTCCTGCTCCATTTTCCCATCACTTGTGAATAAGACCCCAAGATACTTGAATTTCTTCACTTGGGGCAGGACCTTGTCCCCAACCCAGAAAGGCTAATCCCCCCCTTTTCTGGCTGAGCACCATGGACTTGGAGGTACTGATTCTCATCCTGGCCACTTCACACTCAGTAGCAAATCATCCCAATAAGACCTTTAGGTCATTACTTAATGAAGCCAACAGGGCAACATCATCTGCAAACAGCAGAGATGAGATTCTGTGGTCACCAAACATGACACCCTCTGTTCATTGGCTGCACCTAGAAATCCAGTTCATAAACATGAACAGGACTGATGAGAAAGGGCAGCTCCAATTGAGTCCAGCTCTCACTGGGAATGAGTTCTACTGATTGTTGACAATATGAACCAAACTCTCGCAATGGTCGTATAGAGGGATGCGGTCAAATGCCTTCTCCGAAGTGGAGGATCCTTGAGAGGGTGAAAAGTTGGTCTGATGTGCCATGACCAAGACAAAAACCACATTGCTCCTCATGAATCCGAGGTTCAACCAACAGCCAGACTCTCCTCTCCAGTACCCTGGCATAGACCTTCCCAGGAAGGCTGAGGAATGTGATCCCCCTAAAATTGGAACACACCCTCTGGTCCCCCTTCTTGAAGAGGGGAACCACCACCCCTGTTTGCTATGCCAAAGACACTGTCCCCAACTCCCATGCGATACTGTAGAGGCGTGTCAACCGAGACAGCCCCACAACATCCAGAGCCTTCAGGTACTTGGGGCGAATCCATCCACCGCCAGGGCCCTGCTACCGAAGAGTTTTTTAACCACTTCAGTGACCTCAGCCCATGTGATGGGAGAGTTGTCCCCTTCGTCTTCAGACTCTGTTTCCACAATGGAAGACATGTTAGTGGGATTGAGGAGATCCTCGGAGTATTCTTTCCACTGCTCGACAATATCCTCAGTCAAAGTCAGCAGCTCTCCATCCGCGCCATACACAGTGTGGACAGGGAGCTGATTTCCCCTTCTGAGTTGCCGGACAGCTTGCCAGAATCTCTTCAAGACCAATTGAAAGTCTTTCTCCATGGCCTCACCGAACTCCTCCTACACCCAAGTTTTAGCCTTAGCAACCCTTCGAGCTGCACTCCACTTGGCCTGCTGGTACAACTGGTCCTGCTTCAGGAGTCCCACAAGTCAACCAAGTCAGCCAAGTTCGATAGGACTCCTTCTTCAGCTTGATGGCCCCCCTCACCTCTGGCATCCACCACTTGGTTTGGGGGTTGCCACCACAAGAAGCACCCACAACCTTGTAGCCACAGCTCTGAGCAGTGGCTTCAGCAATGGAGATGGTGAGCATGGCCCATTCAGACTCTATGTCTTCTTCAAAATGTGGTCGAAGCTCCCCTGGAGATGGAAGTGGAAGACCTCCCGGACAGGGACCTCAGCCAGACATTCCCACCACACCCTCACTATATGTTTGGGTCTACCAGGTCTGAATGGCATTCTCCTCTGCCATCGGATCCAACTCACCACCAGGTGGTGATCAGTTGACTGCTCTGCACCCCTCTTTACCCGAGTGTCCAAGACATACGGTCGTAGGTCTGATGACACAATAACAAAGTCAATCATCGACCTGCGACCTAGGTGTCCTGGTGCCAGGTGCACATATGTACATCCTAATGCCTGAACATGGTGTTCGTTATGGACAAACTGTGGTTTGCACAGAAGTCCAATAACTGAACACCACTCAGGTTCATATTGGATAGGCTGTTCCTCCCAATCACACCCCTCCAGGTTCACTGACATTGTTCACATGCGTGTTGAAGTCCCCCAGTAAGACAATGGAGTCTCCAAGAGGAGCACTTTCCAGTACAGCAGTCACAGACACCAAAATGGGTGGGTACTCTGAAACATCATTTGGTACATAGGCACAAATGATGGTCAGAACCCACTTCCCAACCTGAAGGCGCAGGGAAATAATCCTTTTGTCCACTGAGGAGAACCCCAACATAGAGAAAGCCAGACGGGGGGCTACGAGAATAGAGGGGATGCACTAAAACTGTCATGTGTCTGAGCCAGTGCTCAGATTCTTTATGTATTTTTGAGTATTTTTTGTCTGTTATTATTTTCTTGTCTGTTTTCTGTCATTTTGGTTGTTTTCTTTCAGAGCCTCCTTCCTCAATTCTCAGACTCACTCACCTTTCACCCACAGTCTGTTCCCCAGTTCTCAGCTGTGAGTGAATGTCTAATTAGGTCACCTTCCCCTGCTCGCTCAGGTGCTCACATCTGTTACTAATTGTGTTAATTGTGCTGCTGCCTATTTTAAGGGGGCTGCACCATTGTATGGTGTAGCCTCCTACTCTCAAGTCCCAAGATGTACCACCGGCGTCGGTTGCTTCACATGGAGATCCGGGATCTACAGGAATGACCATCATGACTGCTGCAGAGGCCGCCACAGCAGAGTGGGAACCCAAATTGGACCTCCTGAGGGCCAAGCCCAAAAATTCATCACTAGGATCGACAGAGTCCTGGACGGCGGTGGAGCTCAAGCTCAGACAAGTGATCTCCTTTGTTTTTCTTATGTCTGTGTTGGAGAGATCTTGTCTGGCTCTTGGTGAGGAGAGCCAGGTGCAGCCACCAGCTGCACCTGAGCTCATCTCACCAGGCTCCGCTGCTGCCGGCGACCCTAACCATGTTTCTCTTACTGTCATTTTTGAGCCTTCTCCCAGGGTCACCGGAAAGGATCCAACCCCGCCAGATGACTCTGTGGATCCAGGGCCACCACCTGATGATGTCGTGGTTCCAGCTCCCCCCGCTGAGGTCATCATGGACTCTCCTCCTTCGCCCTCACCCAGGGTCCCTTGATTGACCGCATCCTTGGCCTGGTGCTCTCACAGGTTGGTCTGTTCACCGTGGGTGCAGGTCTGGCCCGGTCTGAGCCCACCGTGGGTGCAACGTTGGCCCAGCCAGGGCCCACTGAGGGTGCAATGTTGGCCCAGCCAGGGCCCACCGAGGGTGCAACGTTGGCCCAGCCGGGGCCCACCAAGGGTGCTGCAGTGCCCCAGCTCGGTACCACCGAGGGTGCTGCAGAACTCCAGCCCGGAGCCACCGCAGGTGCTACAGAGCTCCAGCCCGGAGACGCCGTGGGTGAAATTTTTCCCCAATCTGAGACCACTGAGGATGTCATGGTCTGCCCTCCTCTTCAACCAGATGTCATCGTGGTCCCCCTTCTCTCTCTGCCTGACGCCGTCGGGGCCCCCCTTCTTGCTCTGCCTGACGACGTCGGGGTTCCCACTCCTCGGCTATCCTCCCAGTTTTGGGTCTCCCAGTGGGGGAGCCACCTCCCGGTCCATCCCTTCTATTCAGGTGGCTAAAAAACTCTGGTCGACCACCTGACGGACTGAGCCGTTGGGTTGGGTGGCCTATGTTCTCCGGTAGGCCACCCGACTTGTTCCACCTCGCCATCTGCCAGGTTTGGGACATTGGTCGGCCCCCTGAACTCTTGGACTCCTTGGACCGGGAGGATCTAATTCATTATTATTTTATTATTATTCTGTCTGATGCGGGTCCTGAGCAGGGCTTTGTTTCACTCCTTCCTAACCTGTTTTCCCCCACCTCCCACCCAGGGTAGTTTTTTGTCATTTCCTTCTCCTGGGGGGGGGGGGGGGCTCCTTTGGTGTTTCCTGGGGATGTCTGGGATCCACCCCATGAGAGGGGGTTCTGTCATGTGTCTGAGCCAGTGCTCAGACTTTTTATGTATGTTTTGTCTCTTATTATTTTCCTGTCTGTTTTTGTCATTTTGGTTGTTTTCTTTCAGCGCCTCCTTCCTCAATTCTCAGACTCACTCACCTTAGAATAGACCACAGTCTATTCCCCAGTTCTCAGCTGTGGGTGATTGTCTAATTAGGTCACCTTCCTCTGCTCGCTCAGGTGCTCACATCAGTTATTGATAGTGTTAATTGTGCTGCTGCCTATTTTACTCTCAAGTCCCTCTCAAGCCGTTCTCCCTACATGTAAGTGCTCTCTCTGTCTTTGGCTTCATGTATGACTGGTTATTTGCAGGTTGGCTGGCAATCATGCTCCCCTTAGTTAGGCTATTTTTGCTGCCTGTTCCTTAGTGTTTGCTCCCATGTTTGCCAGCGATCACGCTCACCTTAGCCTTAACTATTTTTGCCAACCTGTATTCCCTTTTCCATAAGTGTTGTGTACATTTTTATGTTAATTTAATAAATGTTGTAAACTCACAGCCGGCGTGTGGTGCCTTTCTCTCTGCCCCGAAGGGGCATTCATGACAGAAACAGAATTCTTGACAGTTACAGGGCAGTTTCCACAGTTACCCAGCAATGAGTGGCAAACACATGTGGCAGCTAGTTTGTATGCAGCAAAACATAAAAATTACACAAAATATTTTGTCACAGCAGTACACAGAGTGCCTTTTTAACTTTAGATGTTAATACCACACTGTTTACTTGACTGTAGTGATGTGTGGGTAAAAAGACACAGAAGTGAAGAAGTAATTCTGAGCATTTAATTATTTATTTATCTATTTTCTGTCAATTAATACAAGATAGAATGGTAAGATTAGCTCTCCGCAATCTGTGTACTGCTGTGACTGAATACTGTGTGTACTTTTTGGGTTTTACTACATACACCCTAATGCTGCCGCTCATTTTTGTCACTCAGTGTTTTGTAACTGCCATGAATTTTGTTCTGTGACATGTGCATACCCTCTATACCCACCCCTGCTCGCCACCACTCACCCAGGACAACTCCAGAAAAGGACAAGGTCCAGCCCCTCTCCAGGAGACTGGTTCCAGAACCCAAGCTGTGTGTCAAGGTGAGCCCAACTATATCTAGCCGGTATCTCTCAACCTCATGCACAAGCTCAAGCTTCTTCCCCGCCAGAGAGGTGACATTCCACATTCCAAAAGTCAGTTTAGTAAACCAGGGATTGGACCACCAAGGTCTCTGCCTTCGACTGCCTCCCAATCCACATAGCACCGGACCCCCATGATCCCTCCTGCAGGTGGTGAGCCCACTGGAGGGCGGACCCCTGTGGCTTGTTTGGGCTGAGCCTGGCCGGGTACCATGGGCAGAAACCCGGCCACCAGCTGCTTACCATTGAACCCCTCCCCTAGGCCTAGCTCTAGGGCAGGGCCCTGGTAACCCCATACTGGGCGGGGTACAATGAATCTTTGAACTTTCATCATGAGAGTCTATTGGATTGCTCTTTATCTGGCCCTTCACCCAGGACCTGTTTGTCTTGGGAGACCCTACCAGGGGCAATGTCCCTGGCAGCATAGCTCCTGGGATCACAAGGGCTCACAAACCCCCACACCATGATAAGGTTTATGAAGCGATCCATCCATTTACCATTATTATAAAATTGTGAGTTCTTTTCATACTTCTAGTGTGTCTAAAAAAAAGTCAAGTTTCAAACTGTGAAACTTTTTATAATGGCACCAAGATTTTCAGTTAAAAATGATGTGATCAACTCATATACTCAGGCTGAATTTGATGACAGTTCAGTGTGGATTTACACAGTCACCTATAAGAATGTCAAAAATGTCATTGGAATACCTAAAATTTTGTTGCCCTTTTTTTGCGTGGAGTTTGCATGTTCCCCCTGTGTTTACCTGGGTTTATTCTGATTATTCCAGTTTCCTCCCACAGTCTAAGGATGCATGCATGTCAGCTTAATTGAAGATTCTAAAGTGGCCTTAACATATAATGTGTATATGAAAGATAAAGTAATTGGATCTCATATGGTAAGATATTTAATTAAATCTTGCATAATAAGAAAAATTTATGTATGTTTGCCTGAGACCAGTAGGCAAGTAATTCTCAGAGACTCAGCACTGCCCTGAAAATGTTCTATTTGTGAGGGGGAATAGTTTATTAAAAAAAAGTTGTCTTTCTTCTAATTAGCCAGTGAAAGGGGGTTTGGAATGGAGAAGAGCTAATATAGTATAGTTTTTTTCAGGCAGTAGAGGAACTGAAGAATGCGCCAGTTGAGTCTCAAAAATATAGAGCTCAAATTGTCCAGAAAAATGTCCCTCTGTGTAATCTAAAGTGTATTAGCAGTCACACAGCTGTTACTTTAGGTCAGCTAGTAAACTAAAATATATAAAGGTATGACACTGGAGAATATAACGCTGTGTTGTGTTACAGGACTCTGGACTTTACCTGCTCCTCTGGCTTCCTCCAAGTGAGATCACAGAACTTTTAGTTTAAAATCCTACAGACAGTGAAGGATTAAAATGTTCCAGCACACTGTATTTATATTTATTTTGTACATTTGCCTCTGTCAGGTTATGGCGACTCCTGTCTCTATGGAGGATCAAGTGAGAGTTCAGAAGACTTTTGATCGGGAGGCTGGCCTTGTAAGAATTATTTAACCTTGCTTAGTGAAAGCATATTTTGGGAATGTGGGAAAACTGACTTCTTCTGTCTTTTGGTGGCAGGATGACAAGCTACATTCCAGAGAGATAATGAAGCTGTTCAACTCAGGTCAGCACTTCTAACATGTAATGCCGCTTTCCTGATTTTTTTTTTTTTAATGGCATAGCCTATGTAGACAAACGACCTGTGTGTAATACCTGTAATAGCCACTAGATGGGAGCAAAGTAGCAACTTAATCACTTCTAATTAGAGCAGTGGCTCCACTAAAGGTCACCAGTCTAGACAGAGGCTCATAGCTGCAGTCAGATAAAGTAAATTAAACTTGGCTTAATAATAAAAGCAGTGACACTTGTCCTCACTTTCACCTTTCCTCAGCAAAATCCAATTTAAACCCTCATTTTCTTTCTTATGCATCATCTGTATCTTTCTCTCCTCATCACAGTTCTTGAGAAAGATTACCAGCTGCCACTGGAGACATGCAGAGAGCTCATCTTTGGAGAGGATGTATCCTTTTGTCCTTCAGTGTTACTCACTCCAGTTTCTGTGTGGTTTACGTCAGTGTTTCCCTGTCTACACTATACTCACATCCTATTTACGCAGTCTTATATGAAGTTAACATTGCAACTCCCGCTGTTAGAAAAAAGATTGACCTTTTCCAGTTTTGCACTTCCTCAGGGTAGATGCTTGCTGATGAAGGGGTTTGATCCCTGCTCCTTCAGTTGAGTCACTGTGTCCCCCCCCACTATTCACTTTCACTCTCCTCCCTCACAACTTTATCTCTCCATCTTCTTTCCTGTCGAGATGTCCTTAGCTCGGCTGGTAGACTAAAGGCCACTCGGCACTCAGTCGAGAACAAGCAGGAACCCTGCTGTCTGATCTACGCAATCTGCAGGTACAACTCAGTGTGAGCGTGCATGCATATGTGACAAAGGCAAAGAGAGGAGTGGTGCCCCTGATATTAAAGGTGATTTCTCTCTCAGTCCATCTTTTTTCAGTTTGATGAGGAGTCTTCTGGAACCATGAGCCCCTTCAACCTCAGCACAGCACTGGAGGCTGCTGGTATGCATGGGCACATTGGTGAACATCGACACACAGTACCACACAAATGGCTTCAGCTGTTTGGTTCCAAATGTGTTTACGCTGTTCTCACTCCTGCTTCGCAGGACTGCAGTGTGATAACAAGGTGGTTCAGCTGCTCTCTGAACGGTTTGCTTCTGGGGAGCTTCACATGCCCTTTCATGGCTTCGTGTCATGTGTCACCAGGCTCCGCAAGCTCTTTGGTAATGCACATTTACACAAGCACACATGGGTGAGGTGGGTGAAAGTCATACAAGTGCAAGTCACAAGCAAATCTTACATCTTAAGCCCAATTTATGCCTCTACGTCAGAATGACGCCATTGTGATGTCATTGCTGCAGACCCAACACAGTAGCTACGTTGTACCCCACTGCGTCGCCTGACGTGCACATATTCAGAAATGTAAATACACCTTGTGGTGACACAGACTGCAACAGCTGTGACTGATCCAGTTTGTCTCCTCCTTCACATTTCCTGGTTCTCATCTCTGCTCATTCACTGTGGTGCCACTTCCAAAATGAGTCAGATAAACAATGGTTCAAATTCAAAAGAATATGGAGGAAGTCAGCAGATACAGAACATTTGTATGATTCATTCAAACCCATCCAAAGCCCACATGTAGAAATTGCTGATAATGGCATAGGCCACACACGAAGGGTATGCCGTGAGTTCCACGGAAAATTGTAAATCAGGGTTTAAGCCAGGGGTCCCCAAACTTTTTCCTGTGAGGGCCACATAACTTTTGTCTTCTCTGATGGGGGCCGGGGTCAGTTCGTAACGGAAAAAGTGTGACGATCACAGGGGTGCCTAAACGTAAACGTTTATTGTTTTCCAGAAAGCCACACGTAACCAAATATTAATAACCCTTTCCGGGATCTTCACAGGAAAAAAAGTCAGGAAATAAATAATAACACTATTAATGAAGTAAATAACACTATTTATGAAATAAATAATAACCAAATAACCCTCTCTGGGTTCTTCACAGAAAAAAAGTCCATGGAACATTAACTTTCTGTTGTGCCGTGCACAATCTTAACAGGTAAAAGTTCAGCTTAGTTGTCAGAGCAGAATCTCTTACTTAAATGACTCATATGAGCAGTCTCTCAAAGTTCTTGTGTTTCTTCCTTATAATCCTTTTGTAAGTTTCAGTAGGCTTGTAGACACCGCTGTTTGAAGCTCTCTCTCTCATCAACTTCACTGTGAAAACCACAAAGCAAGCAGGCTGAGAAACCAAACTAAGTGATACAGCACCTACACAGCACAATACGTTTCACTACCAGTATAGTTGTAGAGATGGATTTTATTCCAGTAGATTTTATTATGATTATATTTGTTTATACTCAGAATGACTCATTCAACATCCGCGCTCAAAGCACTGGCACCAGCTGGACTTGATCCTGACCAGGCGCACCTCACTGAAGAACGTGTTAATCACCCGTTCGTTCCAGAGTGCAGATTGCGACACAGACCATTCATTAGTGTGTTGCAAGGTCAAGCTGCAGCTGAAGAAATTCCATCATGCTAGACAGCCTGGAAAGGCACGGATTGACACCAGCAAGATGGCTCAACCAGAACTTGTTGAGCAGTTTGCCTCCATCTTTGAGAAGGAACTTGGTGTACCACAAGAAGGAGAATCTGCAAAGCAGAAGTGGGAAGAGCTGCGAAACACCATCCACCGCACAGCCTTGGCTACCTTTGTGAGGAAGACCTCGAAGTCACAGGACTGGTTTGATGCCAAGTTGACCGAGATGACCCCCGTCATTGAAGCCAAGCACTCAGCACTTGCTGAGTACAAGAAGTACCCAAACGAGAAGAATCTCCAGATTCTCAGGGCTGCGAGAAGCAAAGTTCAGCAGACTGCTCGGCGCTGTGCCAACGAGTACTGGAGTCAGCTCAGCCAAGACATTCAAACCGCTGCCATAACAGGGAACATCCGTGGTATGTACGATGGCATCAAGAAAGCACTTGGTCCGGCTCAGAGCAAGACGGCCCCCCTCAAATCCTCCACTGGGGAGATGATCACAGAAAAGAACAAGCAGATGGAGAGATGGGTGGAACACTACTCCAACCTCTACTCCAGACAGAACACCGTGACACCGTCAGCCCTTGATGCCATCGACTGCCTGCCATCCATGGACGAACTTGACACCGAGCCAACCATCGACGAACTCAGCAAGGCCATTGATAGCTTGGCCGCTGGCAAGGCACCCGGCAACGACGGCGTACCCCCTGACCTGATCAAGCACTGCAAGACCGCCCTACTGCTGCCATTGCATGACGTCCTCTGCCAGTGTTGGAAGGAAGGTGCCGTACCACAGGACATGAGGGACGCCAAGATCATCACCCTCTACAAAAACAAAGGGGAGAGAAGTGACTGCAACAACTACAGGGGCATCTCCCTCCTCAGCGTTGTTGGCAAAGTCTACGCACGAGTTGTTCTCATTCGCCTACAGAAGCTTGCCGAACGTGTCTACCCCGAGTCTCAGTGTGGCTTCCGCGCTGAGCGATCGACGGTAGACATGATATTCTCCATCCGCCAACTCCAGGAGAAATGCAGAGAACAGAACATGCCCCTGTACATCGCCTTCATCGACCTCACCAAAGCGTTCGATCTGGTCAGCAGAGAGGGCCTTTTCAAGATCCTGCCAAAGATAGGATGCCCACCAAAGTTGCAAAGCCTCATCGAATCGTTTCACACCAACATGCAGGGGATAGTGCAGCACGACGGCAACGTCTCAGAGCCATTCAACATACGCAGCGGAATGAAACAGGGCTGTGTACTTGCGCCAACCCTCTTTGGGATTTTCTTTGCTATGCTCCTGAGGCATGCCTTCAGCACAGCAACAGAGGGAATCTACCTGCACACAAGATCTGACGGCAGGCTTTTCAACCTCACCCGCCTGAAAGCCAGAACCAAAGTACGCGAGGCTCTAATCAGAGACATGCTGTTCGCAGACGACGCTGCAGTCGCAACCCACACACAGCAGGAGCTTCAGACCCTGATGGACCGCTTCTCCCAGGCATGTAAGGACTTCGGGCTTACCATCAGCCTGAAGAAGACTAACATCTTGGCGCAAGGCACGGAAGCACCACCAACCATCACCATCGACAACTACGAGCTGGAGGTCGTGAATCAGTTCACGTACCTGGGGTCCACGATCAGCAACAACCTCTCCCTTGATACAGAGATTGACAAGAGGATTGGAAAATCAGCCTTCACACTCGCTCGCCTCACCACACGAGTGTGGGAGAATCCCAAACTCTCTGTCAAGACGAAGATGGCAGTGTACAATGCCTGCGTCATCAGCACACTGCTCTATGGGAGTGAGACGTGGACAACATACGCCCGGCAGGAAAAGAGACTGAACTCCTTCTACTTGCGCTGCATTCGCCACATCCTGGACATATCCTGGCAGGACAAAGTGCCCAACACAGAAGTTCTGTCCCGCGCCGGCCTTCCCTCCATGTTCACTCTACTCAGGCAGCGCAGGCTCCGCTGGCTAGGCCACGTTCACCGTATGGAGGATGGCAGAATCCCCAAAGACGTCCTCTACAGAGAACTGGCAACTGGCAGGAGAGACGTTGGCCGCCCACAGCTGCGCTTTAGAGACGTCTGCAAGAGAGACATGAAGGCCCTGGAGATCAACACAGAGCGCTGGGAGGACCTTGCAACGGACCGCTCCAAATGGAGTGGCATCCTGACCAGACAGCTCAAGGCAGGTGAAGAGAGACTGACTGCTGCAGCAGATGAAAAAAGGACCCGCAGGAAGAACCGCCACAGACCCAGCAGCACGGAGACCACCCACAAGTGCGACCTGTGTGACAGAGACTGCCATTCGCGCATCGGCCTGTTCAGCCACAGGCGGTGCTGTTCCAGCAGAGTAGACGTTTAGTAGACGTTTAGGATTCTCTTCCATGGTCATCATAGACCGACGGAGGCCGACGACGACTCAGAATGACTCATTCAAGTCAGAAAAGTGAGCTTACCTATGTATGTTCATCAGTGTGAACTGTGGGCCTGCATCTGGCTGGTGAGAAGTTGAATGTCAGGTTCCATTTTAGTCACAGCCAGTCTCAAACAATGATGCAGATGTTCATCTGTCAATCTTGATCTCATCGGAGTTTTCAGGCGTTTCATGTGTGAAAAGGTTTGCTCGCAGATATACGTGCTGCCAAAAAGTGTGGACATCTTCATCGCATGTTTTTTAATGTTAGGGTACGTGTCGTTTGGGAGGGCGGCATAGAAGTCAATGAGACTGTTGGGCTTGAATGCGTCTTTCAGAACATCACAGTTCTGTAACTCGGCCAACTCAAACTGATAAGAAGGCTGGGCTTCATCGATGTCGGCAACAAAGGGGTTCTGGAAAAGACGGATTTCTTTTGCATTAACATGTAGTTCACGGAATTGCACACCGAACTCCTCCTTCAGCATTTCCAGTGCTTCCACACACTTTTCAGCTGGGAACGGGACCGCTGGGTTCTCTGCAGAGAGGTTTTGGGTAGCAGGGAGATGGATGAAGTTGTGCTTTTTCACTTGTTCCAAAAGTAGCGCTAGTTTCATCTCAAATGCTTTTATGTGGGAGTACATGTCACAAATGAGTTTCCCCTGGCCTTGTAGCTGCAAGTTAAGGCTGTTCAGCATTTCTGTCACGTCTGTTAAAAATGCGAGGTGCCATTTCCATTCTGGGTCGATCAGCTCTGGGACCGTTTTGTCTTTTGAATGAAGAAATGCGTTAATTTCGGGTAGCAGCTCGTAAAAACGCCTCAAAACTCTGCCCCGGCTCAACCATCGGACCTCTGTGTAGAACAGCACATCGCCGTGCGCAGACTCCAGTTCAGACAGGAATTGTTGGAACTGCCTGTGTTTAAGTCCCTTCGCTCTGATGAAGTTTATGCATGACACCACAACCTTCATGACAGAATCCCACTTCAACACTTTGCAGCACAGTGCTTGCTGGTGAATTAGGCAATGGACTTGTAGCGGAGCGGTGAGACCCCGTTCTTCCATCTCCTGGTTCATGAGTCCTATTAGACCCCGAGACACGCCCACCATACTAGGAGCTCCGTCAGTTGTGATGCTGGCAAGCTTTGACCAGTCCAGGTCCAACTCTTCCATGGTTTGGCATACTTTGCCAAAAATATCCTCCCCCGTCGTAGTCCCTTTGAGACTTTGGAGGGCTGCCAGCTCCTCGCACATTTCAAAGTTTGCGCTAACTCCACAAATAAAAATGAGCAGCTGCGCTGTGTCCTGCACGTCCGTGCTCTCATCCAGCGCTAATGAAAAAAAGTCAAATTCTTTTGTCTTCTGCTGCAGCTGGGCATATACATTACCCCCGATTTCTTCAATGCGTCTGGTGATTGTACTCGCCGAAAGACTCACGGCATTAAAGACATCTTTCTTCTCGGGACACACCTCCTCCACGACAGCATTCAAACATTTCTTGACAAATTCGCCATCAGTGAAAGGTTTACCGCTGCTTGCTATCAGTTGAGCAACCCGAAAGCTGGCCCGAACGGATGACTGGTTCAGCTGAGCTTGGCATACAAATGCATTCTGCTGAGCTAACAGTCCACTTTTTAGCTTTGAGAGTTTGTCTGCTCGCATTTGGCCTTGCAAGCTATCATACTTGTCTTTGTGACGGGATTCATAGTGTCGGCGCAGATTGTATTCTTTGAATACCGCCACAGTCTCTTGACAGATGAGACAAACAGCCTTTTCTTTGCATTGAACAAAAAAATAATCGTTTGTCCACTGCAGGTTAAATACCCTGCATTCTGAATCAATTTTTCTCTTGCCTAACCTTTTCGCCATTATTCCGTTTTATTTGACAGGGGTGAGTCTAGTGTTGCAGGATGTGTCTGGTTCATGTGTTTAGATAGGGCACCTCAGTGCGTGAACGTGAGTGAGTGAGTGCGTGCGCGCAGCCGAGGCACGCCCCCGTGTGAGTGGCCCCGCGGAGCGGATGGTGTGTGTGAAGTGTGCGGGTGAGTAGAGAGAGAGGCGACCGGAGCAGGTAGCGAACTAGAATTACTGTTGAAGGATGGAATAGAAGGGTGGAATAGAATGTCACGTTCTATGCGTGTATTAGTCTCGATTGCGTTGTCAGACTGAAAAAAAAAAATCATAATGCGTCTCTGGTATTGTTCAGGGGGCTGGGCCAAATGTGGAGGTGGGCCGTATGCGGCCCGCGGGCCGTAGTTTGGGGACCATTGGTTTAAGCTGTTTGAAGCCCAGCTGATAAAATGACATCATGTCATGTGCTTTCCATAACAATGCCGCAGAAAAGCAAGCTCCTTTACCCATGTTTTTAGACTAATCTAACCAACATACATAAAGATTTGATTGATCCGAGTATAAAAAGGAATTTTAAATGTTCAAATTAAATTTTAATTTATTCATCAAATTGTACAGGATGGGAAAATGGGTTTGCTCTCGGCAATTAGCCATTAGATATTGGTAGCAGCATCAAATTAAAACAATGCAGTACACTGCAATTTGCATATAACTGGAGGACATGTAACAACATGATCAGACATGCAAACAGTACTAAGACAGCTGAATGGTGTTCGCTGAAATAATGGGTGGCTGTGGCACAGATGTAGTGTGGCCGACTATTGATCGGAGGGTCAGGGGTTCAGTTCCCGCTCTGTCTGCAGTTTGCATGTCAAAGTATCCCTGAGCAAGACACTGAACCCCCAGTTGCTCCTTGTGGGTCAGGTCAGCGCCAGTGCATGGCAGCTCTGCCACCATTGGTGTGTGAATGGGTGGATAGCAGGATCTGTAAAGCACTTTGGTCATCCAGAGATGAGAAAGCGCTATATATGTGAATGCAATAATGCTTCAGAAACGACACAATCAGAAGTTTGAAAAATAAAAGTGACATTTTCAGCATTTTTTAACTAAAATTACTTAAATCATTTTAAGTCAAGTTTAAAGTCAAGTGTAAAGTCACAAATTTCAAGTCATAGTCAAGTCATGTTTTTTAAATCAGTTTTGACAACCTGAAGTCTTTAAACTGGTGACTTCAGTAAATTTAAATTCATGGGACCCAATGCACCAGCTGTGGTACATATACCAAGTTGTTATTCTAAATATTTATTCTTTTTTTTTCTTCCTCTTTTGGCTACTTCCTTTTGGGGTCACCACAGCATATCAGCACCTGATATCATGATGATCCATATGCCAATTTGGCAATGATTTTTACACCTGAAGCCATTCCTGACGCAACCCTGCCCATTTATCCGGGTTTGGGACCAGCACAGGGAGTAACCCTGTGGCTGGGTAACCAACTTTCCTTCCTCCATTCTATCATGCTAGTACCATTTTTATCTGGTCTTTGGTATGACCTGGCCAGGACTTGAATCCACGATTTCCCAGTTGTGGGGCAGACACTCTACCAACTAGGCCACCACTCTGGTTATTTATATCAAACACAATTTCATGAAGTATTCAAAACTAACCCGATTTGCTACAACAGTGAAATGCAACTCTATCAATATGATGTTGTATATCACATATAAGATAAGATAAGATAAGCCTTTATTAGTCCCACAACGGGGAAATTCCAGGATTGCAACAGCACAGGGATAGCAACACTCAGAGCAACAATCAGAAGGCAAGAGAAAAAGCAAGCAAGCAAGAGCAGCTAATATACATATGTACATATTACTATAAATATATATATATACACACAGACACACAGTGCAGGGCATTGTAGCTGGATGGAATAAATATATCAGTATATAAACACACAGTGCGGAGCATTGTAGCTAGATGGAATAAATATGTAGATATATAAACACACACAGTGCGGAGCATATAGTAATTTAAGGTCATTTTTCTGACCTTTCGTGGTCTGTACAGCATCAGCAAGATTTACAGGAAAGTGCACATTATTGTAGCACTACCAATATGCTGCACCATATAGCTGTGAATAAAGGGAATTTATTTTTATATCAAACTCAGTTGTACTCAGAATTGTATTGTATGTTATTAACCTACCTTAATGTGGCTGCTTCATGTAATTACACTTGAGATTTAAAATATAATTTGCTTATAGTATCATTGCAGGTTAGGTTAATTGGAGACTCTAAAGTGGCCCTAGGTGTGAATGTGTGCGTGAATGGTTAAGGGATAGCGCCGTACTGTAGCTGCTTCATCCATCCAGGTGGATGCCCTCAATTTCCCCTCTGGGAATCAATAAAGTATACAAAATTTTTAAAAAAAAAATTAAAATTAAAAAAATTGCTTTTATCTATCTATAAATGCAACAAATCTCTGTCTGTGTGTGTGTCTGTCTATCTGTGTGTGTGTTCCTGACATATCTCTCAAACCGTTCGTCAGACTGACCACAGATTTTATAAGTGCTTTGCTGAGGTTAGGAGGGTGTGTATGCCCGAGTATGGAGCTGTTCAGCCGAAATACGTAATTTTTATCAATAAAAGTTTAGTCATTGCTCTTTTCTCATACTCTGGCTTCTAGAAGTATGGGCGGGGTTTCGGATCGACTCTGTACTGAGTGGATAATACATGGCATTACAGCATCAGTAACCACAGCGCTCCATAAGCAAAACAAGGAAGCAAAAAGCGACAAATTTGACTAGAAAAAGATGATACTTAAAATTTAATGCTTAAAAAAATTACACCATAAAGTTACCGTGATTGCGTAGGTCTAAAGCAGGGGTCACCAACTGGCAGACTCCGATCTGTACCCCGACAGTCCTCTGTCCAGACACCGAAGCTTTTTGATACAATTTGGGAAAAAGGGGAGACTGTTTTGTTTTGATGGGGAAAAAGTGGAACTGAACTGTTGTATTGGCGACCGCCCAGACAGATTATGACACGAGCCCTTGGGCGCTCTCCTGCTGCAGACTCTCCCTCAGCTGTCCCACGAAAACCACTCACTCTGCAGCTCTAAACGCTCCAGAGGGATACACGGTGGGCTGCACGGTGGCGCAGTGGTTTAGCACTGTGGCAGCATAGTTTTACCCTCGGCCGGGGGATCGCGGGGATCGTGGGTTCGATCCCAGCCCCCGACCAACAGTGAGCTCTGTGGAGTTTGCATGTTCTCCCCGTGTTGCGTGGGTTTACTCCGGGATTTCTCTGGTTTCCTCCCGCATACCAAAAACATGTAGGTTTAGGGCGCTCGCGCACGCAGCGACCGGCAGCCGGTGGCTTGTCACCAGACTGCAAACCAAATCTACCTACGGGTACAATTAAGTAAAAAAAAAAAAAAAAAAAAAAAAAAAAATGAGAATATGCAGCGGGTCGCTGCAGGCGCCACACACACACACACACAAGGCCAACAGCCAGGAAATCCACCCTGAACAGACACGCTTCATTTCAGGTCCGTATCTACGAAATGAAGCGCTGTTGTGAAATCGAATGTATGTACCATGGCTATTCTTCCTCTGTTCTGCTGAGAGTGGCCGCGCTGGGATGCAGAGATGAGGTCGCTGCTGAAGGCCCTTTTCGTAACCGCCAATATCACATAAAAACTCAGTAACAGCTCTATGTGTTACTGAACATGAAAAGTTCCATGTTACACCTCCCACTTGCCCGTAATCATGGAGTTACAGCTCCATCCATGCTGTAAAAGAGATTATTGTTGAGATTTTTTTTTTAAAAAATGTCAGAATTCTGCAGTATGGAATTATATTTTGTGTCCATTTTTCTTTGGGGTTTTTTGTCTTACAGTTTGAAAGTTTTTTTGCACTGAAAATATTGTATAGAGGTGGACTTTTTGTGAAATTTTGTTTTTTAGATATCAATTTAAAAAAAAGGGCAATACAATCCAGTTTGTGTTATCCTGGAAAATATTTTTAGGATTTTAGTTGTAGATTTTAGGCCTATTTATTTGCAGTCAACAAGCACATTTAGTGTTCTCCTGTATTATAAAATTTTATATTACGTTTTGTTTCATTCATTTTCATTCATTCATTTTAATTTTTTTGTTTAAAAATTAATAGAGCTAATAGCAGCTAAAACATGAGCTTAATAAAATAATGTGTGAAAGCAAGTTAAATGATATTAGCCTATCTGTAGACAGCTGTGGTCTTCTGAAAGAATGTCCATGAATGGATGACAGTTCTTAAAAGCAAATTTTGAGATAAATTTGTTCATGTGTCAGATTTCTCTTCCATTTGTTTTAATAAAAGATGTTGGAAGTAAATTCATGGGTCATTGCAAATACTTTGCTTTATAAGGACCAAGTTGTCACACAGTGGGAGGGAAAAATCTTGAATAGAAAAAATTCATCAAGATGCATTGAGAATTGTTTTAGAATCAAATCAGAGTTCTGAATCATAATTGAATCTGACATGTTTTGCAAATATGACCCAGAGGACACAGAGCAGACTCAGAGGTACAGGGCAAGTGATAATTAAAGTTTATTTGTGCTGGTGCTCGTGAGGTGCGTGTGCAGATAGCCCTGCAGGGAGAGAAGGGAAACAGGATGAGTTTGGGCACAGGCTATGAATGGGCAGTGACAAAATAGTGGTAATAGTATCTTATGCTGGCTGGTGGGATAGTGAGCATGGGTGAGTTCATTCCAGACAACTGTAGGTAACAGAGGACAGTGGGAACTCGGCGTCTGGCTGGAATGAGGCTTCAGTGGTCCTCGTGTGGAAAGGAGATGGAATGCTGATCACAGCTGTGCCTACGGAGGGCACGGAGCCCACGTTGACAAGGCGGTTGGTAGGTTTCTATAGTGGAGAGGGGAGAACAGAGGTATTTGAAGATAATAATGCAGTCCATATCCACCAGGAGGATCCAGGGAACCTGTGCACAGGTGAGGAAAAGGATTAGGAGACAGTTTGTTCCTTACGCGATTCTGGGAAGGACAGGCAGTAGGCCCTAGGGCAGAAGAGACAGGTCTGGAAATGCAGGGGGCTGGAAGAGGAGGCAGAGGCACAAAGATAATCAGGCAGTCAAAAGGCAGGATGAATTTCAAGTTTAGGAGCGAGGCTGACGGCATGAAAGATGTCTGACGAGCTCACAATGAGTAACAATCACACCACGTCTTAAATGGGCAGGTTTAGTTGCAGGTGAGGCAGTTAACCCAGCTTCCCCTCATCAGAGACAGAGAGAGCTGCAGTGGAGCAAAAAAAGACGCTGACAGAGCCTCAAACCATAACAGAATCATTAGGTGCCTAAAGATTCCCACACTGAGTTCAGACCTTGGCTGGGGAGGAGGACCGACTTATCGGACCTCTTGCAGTTTTAGTTAGTAACCTAAAGGATACCTTTAAAGGATAATTTGGCATATGTGGAGAACACGAGGTGCTCTGGGGGGAGGTGGAGGGGGGCACCCACGGGGACCCGTGGTGCCACAAAGGACAGCGATGGCACATGGGTGAAGCAGCAGCCGAGACTCCCATTAACTGGGCAGGCTGGGCTTGGCTTCCTATGAAGGACTGCGATCTGCCAGTTCAGCTGCTGCTTCTCCAATACCGGTGTCCGACCGAGCGGACCATAATCCTTTGCGGGGAGGCACACCCTGTTTGCTTGGTCAGTGGTACATTGGAGTCCTGACTGCGGCTTCACCCGTGTGGTACCACTGTCCTTTGCAGGACCGCTCCTGTGCGAGGATCTAAAAATAAAAAAACTTAATAATAATACCACCATGATTGTGGAGCGGAATGGCCAGATCAATTGCATATCATATGCGGACCCATATGCACACTTTGATTAAATGACGACCGTGACCAAACAGGACACAAAAATGCCCAAATAACAAAATAAATCATTTTTATTTAAATATTTACAGATAAATGGGCAACACTGATGCAACAGTTGCAGCCAAACGGGTCATTCTGCTGTGTATAATGTTGGGTGTTTTGTACTTACAATATTGCTAAAATATAAAAGGACACAGTAAGTGGGTCTCAAATATTTGTAAACGTGTCCTGTTATAGTACTGCAAGAGTTTATTGATGATACACTACACATATAAACTAAAACAATTATAATGATGACTGAGCAACTCCTATTCCCCAAAGTGCAAGATACAGTATCTCACAAAAGTGAGTACACCCCTCACATTTTTGTAAATATTTTATTATATTTTCATAGGACAACACTGAAGATACGTATGGCACTTTGATACAATGTAAAGTAGTCAGTGTACAGCTTGTATAACAGTGTAAATTTGCTGTCCCCTCACAATAACTCACACAGCCATTAATGTCTTTGCCCAACCAGTTTACATGTGTTTTGTGGACTTGGAGAAGGCATTCAACCGCATCCCTCGTGGTTTTTTGTGGGGGTGCTTCGGGAGTATGGGGTATCAGGCTTGTTGTTACGAGCTATTTGGTCTCTGTACGACCGTTGTGAGAGTTTGGTTCGTATTGCCAACACTCGGTCGGACTCATTCCCAGTGTCACAATGCTGTTCATATTTTTTATGGACAGGATTTCTAGGCGCAGCCAGGGAATGGAGGGTGTGATGCTTGGTGACCACAGGATCTCATCTCTATTGTCTGCAGATGATGTTGTCCTGCTGGCTTCATCCAGCAATTACCTACAGGTCTTACTGGGACAGTTTGCCACTGAGTGTGAAGTGGCTGGGATGAGAATCAGTACCTCCAAGTCCAAGTTCATGGTCCTCAGCCGGAAAAAGGTGGATTGTCCTCTCTGGGTTGGGGACAAGCTCCTGCCCCAAGTGGAGGAGTTTAAGTATTTTAAGATAAGATAAGATAAGATAAGATAAGCCTTTATTAGTCCCACAACGGGGAAATTCCAGGATTGCAACAGCACAGGGATAGCAGCACTCAGAGCAACAATCAGAAGGCAAGAAAAAAAAACAAGCAAGCAAGAGCAGCTAATATACATATGTACATGTTACTATAAAATATATATATACACACACACAGACACACAGTGCAGAGCATTGTAGCTGGATGGAATAAATATATGAATATGTAAACACACAGTGCGGAGCATTGTAGCTAGATGGAATAAATATGTGAATATATAAACACCCACAGTACGGAGCAATGCAGCTAGATGGAATAATATGTAGATATATAAACACACAGTGCGGAGCATTGTAGCTAGATGGAATAAATATGTAAATATATAAACACACACAGTGCAGAGCATTGTTGCTAGATGGGATGAAACAGCACAACCGTCTACTTAGTTATCCTACATGGTATGATTATGTGCCCATACATATTCTCACTCTCCATAGCGACCGGTATTTCCTAGTTGTATGCCAGAGGGGACCATTGTGTAAGTCTAATTGCATCTTTGCATTCAAAAAACTATTAGTTTGTTACGTCTTTTGCTATCTCTGCGAGCAGCCCTGCTTAGGTTGTACAGTCTGACAGCCGTTGGTAGGAAGGACCTGTGAAACCTCTCGGTTGTGCACCTGGGATGATGTAGTCTGCCGCTAAATGAGCTCCTCAGTGCATTCAGTATGCCCTGCATAGGGTGGAACTCGGACTCCAGCAGAGATGACAGTTTAGCCACCGTCCTTCTCTCTCCTATCTCCTCCACCGGATCAAGGCGCTGCGCCAGGACAGAGCTAGCTTTCTTGATCAGTTTGTTCAGTCTCTTCCTATTTTTGGGGTCTTATTTTGGGGTCTTATTCACAAGTGAGGGGAGAATGAAGCAAGAGATTGACAGACAGATCAGAGCAGCATCTGCAGTGATGCGGACATTGTACCGGTCTGTTGTGGTGAAGAGGGAGCTAAGCTCTAAGGCAAAGCTGTCGATTTACCAGTCAATCTATGTTCCTACCCTCACCTATGGTCATGAGCTTTGGGTGATGACCAAAAGAATGAGATTGCAGATACAAGCGGCTGAAATGAGCTTTCCTCGTAGGATTGCTGGACTCACCCTCAGAGATAGGATGAGGAGCTTAGCCATCCGGGAGAGGCTCAGAATAGAACCGCTGCTCCTCCATATTGAAAGGAGCCGGTTGAGGTGGTTTGGGCATCTGATTAGGATGCCTCCTGGACGCCTCCCACTTGAGGTGTTTCGGGCACGTCCCTCTGGGAGGAGACCCCGGGGCAGACCCAGGACACACTGGAGAGACTATGTCTCCCAGCTGGTCTGGGAACGCCTTGGTATCCTCTTTGAAGAGCTGGAGCAGGTGGCTGGGGAGAGGGAAGTCTGGGCTTCTCTGCTTGAACTGCTGCCTCCGCTTCCCGGACCTCCGGAAAAGCGGTAGAAGATGGATGGATGGATGGTGAAATTCATTTAATATTTAGTAGAAAAGACTTTGTTGGTAATAACAGCTTCCAGATGCCTCCTGTTGACATGGTTTAGTAACAGACCAGAAGCAGACCACAGACTTGGTTATAATAGCAATAATCTTTATTGAGTGTGAGTGTGTGTAAGTGCAGAGTGGGATTCTGGAAACCCTGCAGAGGAGAGAGAGAAGGAGTCGTGAGTTATTTGTGGCACACAGTTGAATAACAAGGAGCTAATTATAATCTTACAGATCAAGGAGTGGTTGGAAAGAAACAACCAGTGGCTACGTTGTCTCCTGGTTGCTGTGGTCCCGCTGAGGTGAAGAGGTGCTGGTGCAGGTACATACAGTACGAGGTGCCTGGGGAATTCCTCAGCTGAGGGAAAAGGGAAAAGTTCAGTCTGAATATTAAAGGCACTTACAGGACGCCGGCGGGAATGAGGAGGCGCCTCGTCTGGGAGATGATCCAAGTCCGCTGCCAGGAGAGGTGCCGCCGCCAAGGAGAAGGCCCACCTGTGCACAGGTAATCCAAGACAAGCAGAAGGGAGATGCAGGGAGGTAAGTACAAACTGTGAGGTAGCTTACAGTGTGCCGGGTCTGAAGCAAGGTCCAAAGCTGGAGATGAAAAGGTAGCACAAGCATAGAGGAGCACTCTGACTGCATGTAAGCGTAGACGTCTCTATGAAGGAGTGGAGGGCCCCACTCCATATAAAGGCTGCTTAATTAAGGAGCACAGGTGTGGATGGATCCGCAGCTGTGAAACATAATTAATGAGAGGAGAGAAAAAACAACACACAGCTCGGATCACCACAGTGCCGCCCCCCCCTCAAGGAACGCCTCCTGGCAGTCGACTCAACCTCCCTGGGTGGGACCGATGGAATACCCTGACCATCTCCCGATCTGTGATTCAATTCAATTCAATTCAATTCAGTTCAATTCAATTCAATTCAATTCAGCTTTATTTATAATGCACCACATCACAACAAAAGCCGTCTCGTGGCACTACAGTGCAGAAAAAAACAAACAAACAACAACACACAGTCACAGAAAGACCCAGCAATCAGACGATCCCCTATGAGCAAGCACTAAGCGACAGTGGAGAGGAAAAACTCCCATTTGGAAGGAAGAAACCTCTAGCAGAACCGGGCTCAGGGAGGGGCAGTCGTCTGCTGCGACTGGCTGGGGATGAGGGGATAGGGAGGATGGAGAGGACAGACATAAAGAACATACTGTAACAGTAAGATGCCAAGTACATTATTGGAGGTCAACCAGCAGTATGGCTCAGATAACAATAGAACAAAAGTGGGGTTAAGAGACACAAAATCTCTCCTTAAACGAAAGCTATATTAAAAAGGAAGGATTTGAGATGAGATTGAGATGAGATTCAACTTTATTGTCATTACACATGTATGAATACAAGGTAACGAAACGTGACTTGGCATTTGGGCACGCTTTGCAGAGCGCATCCAAGGCCGGGGCAGCCGCTAGGCGCCAGTCATTTTACCCTGTTCTTAAAAACAGAGACCGAGTCTGACTCCCGGACCCAGAGTGGTAACTGGTTCCAGAGAGAAGGGGCTTGGTAGCAGAAGGCTCTGCCTCCCACTGTACTTTTGGAGATTCTGGGCATCACAAGTAAGCCCGCATTTTGGGAGCGTAATGCTCTATTAGGATGGTAAGGTAATATCAGATCTTTTATATGTTGGGGGGCCAGATTGTTAAGAGCTTTGAAAGTAAGAAGAAGGATTTTAAACTTGATTCTAAATTCTATGGGAAGCCAATGAAGGGAGGACAGAACCGGGGAAATATGATCTCTTTTTCTAGAACCAGTTAACCCCTTGCACTCCGGTCAATTTCCCTAAAAACGCCACAAAATAACGTGCCCAAATTAAATCCAAAGCTGTTTTTCAACCCTTTGCAGCATCTTCATGGGGTTGGTCTCATTTAAAAGAAAACACTTTGAATTTTTTGGCAAAACAGTCATAATCTCTCTAAGTGCTCCGGCCACTGAGTTACAGTCATCTAAACATAGTGAACTTGAAGAAAATAAATTTGGCCTGGGTGTTTTTTTGGATACAGATGCTTGCAAATAACACACAGCTTCAGATCCGGGCTGGAAAATGCAACAGAAATGTAGAACCAAGTGTTATCCAGCTGAGGTCCAAATTTTGTAACAATACCACAAAAAATGAATATATTACACAGCTTTTTTCTCAAGTAGTTCCCAGGCGTTTTGGAACTGTGCCAAATTGTGCCAAATGGCACAGTTTGGAAAAACGTCTGTAACTTTTGAATGCTTCAATGTAGAAGCTTCATTTTGGGCTCTAATGAAAGGTGACACTCAGGGCTGTGTCTGTGTGTGTGTGTGTGGGGGGGTTGCCCCCCCCCTCGGTACAGAGGAAAGACGTCGCCCGTTGCGCCACGGTCCATCATGCAGCGATGACGCACAGCTGTAATTTACCGATCGGTCAAAAGTCATTTTGATTACAATTTTCAGGGATAAAGGATAATTTAGCTTAAAACACCTTACCTCTTCACAGCAGAAGCAGAGCTGGCGAACTTCTTCCTCATTGTCAGACGAACGCGACGCTGGTCTCGCGACCCAATCAAAACATAATTCCATTATTGCGGTTTTGCGCTTCCATGATTGCGGTTTTTGGCGAACGATTTTTCAAAACAAATAACAGTAGTAATTAAAAATAGACTGGCAAACGCGTGTGTGTCACTCAGCCTTCGTCTTCGGCCTCCGTCGGTCTATGATGACCATGGAAGGCAATCCTAACGTCTATTCTGCTGGGACTAAAAACAAACAAAACAAGCACCGCCTGGCCCGAACATGCCGTTGCGCGAATGTCAGTTGCTGTCACCAGAGGTTGCACTTGTGGATGGTCTCCGTGCTGCTGGGTCTGTGGGGCTCTTCCTGCCGGAGTCCTTTTTTTTCTTCGCCAGCAGCAAAAAAAAAACAGCTCACGAAGTTCTCTGCTTCAATTGGCTCACTGCATTCACAGCTTTGGGTAGGGCGGCGGTCCTTGTGCTAGGTTTTCAGTCATTGGTTCTTTAAAGTTTCAGAAACCCAATTCAAGGCTCTTATTAGTCGAATGAGAGGTCAATCAGATGAACTAATCTTGTTCGCGGCTGTGTGTCTGCAGCTTTTATTTTCAGTGCGCGCTTGGACGCCATACACCACCTACATCACAATCTCCATCATGCGTCCTAGAGCGCACGAGGTCGTGCACTCTAGGACGTCCGTCCGCGGTACAACGGAGTGCAAGAGGTTAAAACTCTAGCAGCAGCATTTTGAATCAACTGAAGATTTTTTAAAGATACTTTAGGACAACCAGATAATAGCGAATTACAATAATCTAATCGAGAGCTGACAAAGGCGTGAATCAGTTTCTCAGCATCATTCAGCGACAAGATGCTCCTGATCTTGGCAATATTGCGTAGATGTAGAAGGCAGTCTTGAAAACAGTTTTACTATGTGAATTAAAAGGACAAATCTTGATCAAAAATAACTTCAAGGTTCCTCACAGAACTGTTCAGAGGAGAGTGGCAGCATCTAAATTAAGAGCATAATCTGAAAAGGAATTTCTAAAGATGTTTTGGGCCAACAAGAATGATTCAGTCTATCAGAGTTTAATAGTAAAAAAAATACAAGTCATCCAAGCTTTGATGTCCTTAAGACAGGCGTCTAACTTGGCTAATTGATTACAATCATCGGGCTTCATTGACAGGTATAGTTGTGTGTCGTCTGCGTAACAGTGAAAATGTATACAGTGCTTTCTGATGATATTGCCTAACGGGAGCATATATATAGACTAAAAAGAGTAGGGCCCAACACAGATCCCTGTGGAACTCCGTGACTGAGCTTAGAGTTGGAAGAAAATTCATCATTGATATGGACAAATTGAAATCTATCAGACAAATAAGATCTAAACCACTGCAACGGAGTTCCACTGAGTCCAACAAAGTGTTCTAATCTATCAAGTAGAATGGCATGATCGATAGTGTCAAAGACTGCACTGAGATCTAAAAGAACAAGAACAGAGACAAGTCCACTATCAGATGCAGTCAGGAGGTCATTAGAGACCTTCACTAAGGCAGTTTCAGTGCTGTGATGAGCTCTGAACCCAGATTGAAACACTTCGAACAAACCAACTCCCTGCAAATGGTCAGATAATTGCAGACACAACAAGTCTTTCCAAGATTTTTGAAATGAAAGGCAAATTAGAGATTGGTCGATAACTGGCCAAAACTCCAGGATCAAGTGTCGGTTTTTTAAGTAAGGGTTTAATTACAGCAGTTTTAAAAGCCAGTGGAACATAACCCAGAGTTAAAGAAGAATTAATGATAAGAAGAATACGACTACCAATAATTGGAAAGATAATTTTAAATAACCTGGAAGGAATAGGGTCCAGAAGACAAGATGAAGACTTAGATGAGGAAATTATTTTATCCAACTCTAAGAGGTTGATTGGAGTAAACTTATCTAAGCAGATATCAACTGAGGGAGTTGCAGTAGTTAATGTACTAGAGTTTACGGTAGGAAGAATCTGACTGATTTCATCTCTAATAGATAAAATTTTAAGATTGAAATAGTTCAGAAAGTCCTGACTAGAAAGCTCAGCGCGGATGCGAGGATTGACCGAGTTCTGGCTCTTTGTAAGCCTGGCTATAGTGTTGAAGAGAAACCTGGGGTTATTCTTGTTTGCTTCTATTAATGCAGAATAATAGCTTGATCTAGCTTTTCTAAGAGATTTTTTATAGATTAAGAAATGATTTCTCCATGCTAAGTAGAATTCATCTGAATTAGTTGAACGCCATTTCCTTTCCAATTGACGAGTTTTCTGTTTTAAGCCACGAGTTTCTGAGTTAAACCAAGGGGTAAGAAATCTCTGGTTAGACTTTTTCTTTTTTAAAGGGACTACCAAATCTAGAGTCTGATGCAGAGAGGCAGTAACACCATCAACCATGCTATCAATCATGAATGGAGCAGACCCTCCATCATTTATTTCTGGTGATTCTGTTGTGTTGACCCATGGCATAGAGGAGACAATCTGCAAAAATTTAGCGACAACATCATCAGAAAGGCATCTGCTGTAGTAGTATTTTTCTTTAGGAAATAAGTGATCAGAGATAATGAAATCAAAAATTAACAGACAATGGTCAGACAGTACAGGATTATGAGGAGACACTACCAGATTTTCGATATCTATACCATAAGTCAAAACAAGGTCCAATGTATGGTGGAAATAATGGGTAGGAAGTTTTTACTTTTTTGGGAAAACCCCATTGAGTCTAAAATTGAATTGAAAGCCTTATTAAGACGTCACTCTCAACATCAACATGTATATTAAAGTCCCCTACTATAATTATTCTATTGGTTTTCAGCACTAAAGTGTGGCACTAAAAATTTGGCAAATTCCGATAGAAACTCTGAATAGGCCGTGGAGGATGATAGACTATGGGCAAAGTGAAATGGGTTCAGAGCCAAGATTGCCAACAGGTCCCACACCTGGAGGACCAAACCTTCAAAGGAATTAAAACATAATTTCTGCTTAACATTAACTAGTAATTTAGAATGGAAAATTGCTGCCACTCCACCACCACGACCAGAACCTCTGGGTTATGACAGGTTTAAATACCCAGAGGGAGTTTGATTCATTCAGACCAACATAATCATCTTGCCGAGCCAGGTTTCTGTGAGGGATAGTAGATCAATCTGGTGATCGTTTAATAGGATCATGAACCAGAAGAGACTTAGAAGATAGAGACCTAATGTTTAATAAACCACATTTATATTTTTAAAACTTGGGGAGGAACAGAGGCCAAAATTATTAATTTAGGGACATGAGGCTGGATTAGAATTTTACCAACATTTTGTTTAATCAATCTGGGAGATTTATGCATTCGTATTTTTTTTTAACTTTTTTATAACTTAGAGGGAGCAGAAAAAGGTTCTCTAAGGGAGGAGACAGGGGGCAAAGTTGAAGGGTGGTGATGAGGAGGAGCTGCAGAAGTGTGTGTGTTTTTCAGGTTGTGTTGTATTTGTCCTGGGTTACAATAGTTAGGGCAACGGGAGACAGGCTCAGTCTCTGTAGGATTATAAATTCAAAGGCTGACCAACGTAAAGACCACCTGAATTAATGGATCGATACAATGCGTGGGGAACAGAACCAAAAAAGGGCAGGTTTGGCAAACCCAGAAGCTTCAGAGTGAGTAAACACGCTAAGGTCCCAGTCACTGTACTAAAAAAAACTGAATGGAATAGAATAGATTGTCTCTTAAAACACGTGCACCAAGTCTATTTGGGTGGATGCCATCAGGCCACATAAGTGATGGGCGGTTCCAAAATAAGTTAAAATTCAGGTTCAGGTTACTTTATTTGTACCCGTAGGTAGATTTGTTTTGCAGTCTGGTGACATCCATATTTACTAACCACAATTACATTCAACATAAACACAAACACAGGCACACATGAAGCTGACTATAGACATGATAAAAATACTCAAGGCTCCATCAATCAGGATATAAAGACAAAGAGATGGGAGAGAAACCAAAGATAAGAGAGAAGGGTCATATTAAAAAGTTAAAGACTAGTCAAAGAGGTTAAAAACTCAAAGGTCTAGAACCCAATAAAAGATTTAGAACCCAAATAAAAATCCTACAAAAATAAGTAAATATAAAATGGAGTTAATAAATAGGTAACTAAATTATAAGATAAGATAAGATAAACCTTTATTAGTCCCACAATGGGGAAATTCCAGGATTGCAACAGCACAGGGATAGCAACACTCAGAAGCAAACAATCAGAAGGCAAGAGAAAAAAACAAGAGCAGCGAGTATACATATGTACATATAAATATAAGTATATATATATATAGACAGTGCGGAGCATTGTAGCTAGATGGGATAGATATATAAATATATAAACACAGTGCGGAGCATTGTAGCTGGATGGAATAAATATATGAGTATATAAACACACAGTGCGGAGTATTGTAGCTAGATGGAATAATATGTGAATATATAAACACACAGTGCGGAGCATTGTAGCTAGATGGAATAAATATATGAATATATAAACACAGTGCGGAGGATTGTAGCTAGATGGAATAAATATGTAAATATATAAACACACACAGTGCGGAGCATTGTAGCTAGATGGAATAAATATGTAAATATATAAACACACACAGCGTGGAGCATTGTTGCTAGATGGAATAAATATATAAGTATATAAACACACACAGTGTGGAGCATTGTAGCTAGATGGAATGAAACAGCACAACCGTGCTGTTTATGTGCAATATATTGTTACAACTTGTTCAACTCTCTGACAGCAGCAGGAACAAAGCTGTTTTTGTAGCGCTGGGTTTTACTTTTTGGGACAGCAAACCTCCGTCTTGAGGGAAGAAGCTGAAAGTGGCAGTGCAAAGGGTGGGAGTCATCATTTAAAATGGAGGTAGCAATCCTCTGTACCTGTCTGGTGTACAAGGATGTCAGGCTCAGCTGTGACTCACCAAGCAAACGACTGGACCGTCTAACTACCTGATCCAAGGATTTCCTCTGTTTCAGTTTTATCTGACCAAATCATGACACTAAAGAAAAGGATAAAACAGATTCGATAAAAGCCCGATAAAACATTGTCATTATGGTTCGGTCAATATGGAAGCGTGCAAGTTTCCTCAAACAATGCAAATGTTGCTGACCCTTTTGCACACCCTTTCACAGTTCTCTTCAAAGTTTAAATTACTATCAATAATCGTCCCAAGATATTTGTAGGATTGTACACATTCAGTGGTCTGGCCTTTTAGTACGGTGACTTTGTGCCTGGAAGTTTTCCTCCTAAAGTCAATAATCATATCTTTAGTTTTTGTCGTATTCAGCTGCAGGTAGGAATCCTCACACCAGTGAACAAAATCATCAACTACTGGGCCATGGCCACTCTCACCATCCTGGAGGAGACTGACAATAACTGAATCATCAGCATACTTTATAATGTGTCTGTTGTCATGTCTGCTCCGACACATGTTTGTGTACAGGATGAAGAGTAGTGGTGACAACACACACCCCTGAGGAGAGCCAGTTGAAGAGCACTTTTGGTCAGACAATGTACCATTGACCCTTACTCTCTGTGTCCTGTTGGTTAAGAAATCTAGAATCCAACCCACCAGATTATTGCTCAAATCAAATTGTTGCAGGAGCCTTTCAACTAAAATATGAGGTTGGATTGTATTAAAGGCGGAGGAAAAGTCCACAAATAAAAGCCTGGTGTGTGTCCCATTAAAATCCAGATGTTTAAAAAGCATGTTAAACAGAGTGACAGTGGCATCCTCCACTCCTTTGTGAGGCTTATATGCAAACTGCAAAGGATCTAATGCATGTTCAGTCTGCTTCATATTTTTACAGAAAGCCACGTATGAGCATGTGACGTCTACCAAAGAGTCCAAATCATCCCCGCAGGACAGTGTGAAAACCTCCCTGTCCGTACAGTTAAAGCATTCCTGGAGGCAGTGCACTGAATCCTCTGTCCACACATCTATGTCTCTGGTCTTCACCTTGCCTCTTCTGAGAGCAGTTTTATATGTGGGCAGCAAATGTACACAGTTGTGATCTGAGGATCCTAAAGGAGGAAGGGGAAGTGATTTATAGGCCCTCTCAATGGATCCATAGCACAGGTCCAATGTCTTTTTTTCGCCTGGTTGGGCAGGGAGACATACTGATAAAAGTTTTTAAGTGTCTTCTTTAAAGAAACATGGTTAAAATCCCCAAGAATAAAGTTTGGAGCCTCTGGAGAAATTGACTGCAGCCGCTGTACCACATCAAAGACGGTGCTGGAGGCGGAGTCAGCGTCTGCCCTTGGGTGAATGTACACAGTCGTGATGAAAAGTTGGGGGAACTCGCGTGGCAGATAAAAGGGGCGTAGCGATACAGACAGAAGCTCCACATCGGGTGTACAGATGTGCTCTCTGACCGTGACAGATGTACAATACTGTTTATTAATATATAAACATACGCCGCCCCCCTGACGTTTCCCCGTTACCTCTTCCTGCCGATCTGAGCAAAGTGGGGCTTCAAAGCGGTCAATCCACAGGTCCACATCTGGGTCTTGCGCCGTAAGCCACGTCTCCGTGTAAGCCATGACACAGCAGTTCTCGAAGTCCTTTTGGTAGCGTACATTCCCTTGAATTTCATCTACTTTATTTCTCAGGGATTGTACGTTCCCCAAAATCATGGAAGGAAGAGGAATGCTGTTAAACTGATGTCTCCTCAGGCTTAATTTCATGCCTCCACGCTTTCCGTGTTTCCTCCTCTTGTCTCTCTTTTCATCGTTGTGTCCATGAAAGTCTCTTAAAATAAAGTCCAGCAGTTGCGGCATAGACTCAATCACAGATGCTGCATTATCCGTGTTTAAATGCAGTAACATGTCTCTGGAATATTGTATTCTCCCCGGCATGATCGTGATTGCGCTTACCTCAGAGACAAAGAGCCGGTAGGAAAGAAGCAGCAGTGCAAAAGTAAGGAGGAATTCCATATTGATGGAACCAGGGAGCTCTTCGTTATACAGTCCACAGTCATTCAAGGACAAAAACGACACAGAGAATTTCGTTTAAACACATTAAAGTGCATAAAAACAGAGACACAGATGACGGACTTTTTTCACCAGCTGCCGGTCGCTGCGTGCGCATGCGCCCAATCAACAAAACCAATGTTAAAAATAGGACAAGTAAAACACAGCCAAGAATTAAGACTGAGAGTTCTGCTAAAACGATTGCAGCCTCGTCTGAAAGGTGCCAAAGGCCCAGAGATGAGCGCACGTTTGCCACAGTTCATAAGAGTGGACAGAAGGCTCCTGAAGTCACTTTTTAAAATCTCAGACGCTTCATCTGGGATGTTATTGCATCCCACATACACAACGACAGTTTGTACGTGAGGGAATTCATTCAGCAGGTCAGGGATAAGAGCCTCAATGTCAGAGACTCTAGCCCTGGGAAAAAATCGAGTAACACAGTACCTGCTTCTGACGTTCCTCACGATCGAGTCACCAATTACCATCGTTGTCTGGGGGTTAATGTCGGTGGATTCTGATGTGGAGAGGAATTGTGAAGAGGTTGATGTTGTTGCGAAGGCGGGGTGATGCGCTCTCTTCTGTCTGGAGCTGGTGTGTAATTTGACACACCCAGGGTGGTCTTTATCCGGGGTTTGCGGACATGAGCCGCTGCTGAAGGAGAGGAGGGAGGACGAGGGGCGTCCATGGGCGGGCGGCCAGCGTCCAGGTGGGGAAAATCCTCCAGGGAAAGATATTAAATCTGTTTTCCAAGGACACGGGAAGAGAAGAGGCGCGGCCCATTCTGGTCGATCAATGATGGTTATTAGCTGGTCGAACCAAGGTCCAGGGTGCGGATGGAGGATGAGAGGGACCAACCAAAGCTTTGGGTTTAGCCCAGAGACAAAACCAGTGTTTGTTGCTGAGGTCATGGACATCTGCGGAGGCTGGAGCAGGTGTGGAGGTAGGTGGAGACGCGCTAAGCTCACCCAAGTAAGTAGCAGTTTCCGCCAGCTGCGAGGCAGTAGCCGGAGTCGATGATCGCCCGAGAATGATGGTGTCGATGTGGTCTTCGGCCTTCCGAATCTTGTAAAGATTGGAGAGCCTCGTTTCCAGCTCAGAGACCTTACCGAGGAGCGATAAACAGCGGGTACATGTCGGAGAAGGAGCCATGGCGTTCCAGGCGCTGAGATGGATAGCCCACCAGCTAGCCAAAAAACAGCTACTCGTGCGTCTGAACGGGCTTTTAGGCGAGGCCAATACCAAGGTAACAGCAAACAAAAACCAATAACAACAAACAGAGATAAAAAAAATTAAAATTAAAAATGAAATCAATAAAAAACAATAAATAAAAACAAACAAAAACAGAGAAAATAGTACTCTGACGCAATGAGTGTCAGACACAGCTGTCACCAATCCAATCATCAAGGACCCAGTGTACCCAAAGGAGGCACATGGGTCCACCCCATGAAGGATATGAAGGTATGAAGGATACCCGGACCCACAATCTCTCCTCTGGTCCGCACCCAGCCCAGGCCACCAGGTACAGTAGGCCTTTCCCCCTGCGTCGTACATCCGTAACGCGGTTGACCTTATACGCTGGACCGCTGTCGATCATCACCAGAGTGGGAGGCGGCTTCGATGGAGGACACAGAGGGCTGGTGGAAAACAGCTTTACCTGAGAAACATGAAAGATAGGACAGATGGGGAGAGCACAGGGAAGAGACAGGCGAACAGCAGCTGGATTGATGATGTGAGAGATGGGGTAAGGGCCAATAAAGTGAGGAGAGAGCTTCCTGGAATCAGTCTTAAGATTAATGTGTTTAGTGGACAATCATACCTTCTGCCCAACCCGATTGGGGGGGGGGGGTCCTCCAACGGTTGGCGATCTCAGAGTTGTGATCCACAGTGCGGCAGAGAGCAGCCTTGGTGGTCCTCCATATCCGGTGAGAACGCTTGATGTGAGACTGTACAGATGGTAAAGTAATCTCTACCTCCCCCTCCGGGAACGGGTTGTAACCCAAGGACACTTCAAAGGGGGAGAGACCCGTAGCCGCAGAGATGGCGGAGTTGTGTGCATACTCAATCCAAGGTAGGTACATACTCCAGGATGCAGGATTAGAGGCCGTGACACACCTCAGGGCTGCCTCCAGCTCTTGGCAGGCTTGCTCACACTGGCCATTACTCTGGGGGTGATACCCAGAGGACAAGCTGGCCCTCGCCCCAATGGCCTTACAAAAAGATCGCCAAACCTGGAAGACAAACTGGGGACCCCGGTCCCAGACCACGTCCACCGGAATCCCATGGAGGCGGACAATGTGTACCATGAAAAGGTCGTCCGTCTCCTTGGCAGACAGGAGCTTACTCAGGGGAATGAAGTGAGCTGCCTTCGAGATCCTGTCCACGATGGTAAGGATGACCGTATGTCCAGCAGAGAGGGGAAACCCGGTTACGAAGTCCAGCGCCACATGGGACCATGGCCTGCTGGGGAAGGGTAGGGGGTGCAGCAGCCCTGAGAGAGGAGAAGAGGATAATTTGCTGGTGGCGCACCGGGGGAAGGACTGGATGAACTCATTTACGGCCTTCCTCATCAACGGCCACCAGAAGGTCCTTTGCAACTGCGACAAGGTTCGAGACACGCTGGGATGGCACATAACCTTGGAAGAATGTAGCCAATCGATCACCTCGCCACAGACTGAGGAAGGAACATAGATCCATCCCGCAGGACCCCCACCCGGGTCAGGCTCAGTGTCCTGCACACCTCTTGACCCTCTCTTTGACGTCCCAGGAGAGCACGCCGACCACACACGAGGGGGAAACAATGGGGTGCAGCTCTGGCAACGTTGTGTCGTGGAGAATTGTCTCGAGAGAGCGTCAGGCTTAATGTTGTTGGACCCCGGGTGGTAAGTGATGGTAAAATTAAACCTGCCAAAGAACAGGGACCAGCTGGCTTGTCACGAGTTTAGCCGTTTAGTCGTCCTGAGGTACTCCAAGTTCTTATGGTCGGTCCAGACCACAAACAGCTGCGAGGCTCCCTCCAGCCAGTGGTGCCATTCCTCCAAGGCCAACTTGACCATCAGCAACTCCCAGTCACCCACATCATAGTTCCTCTCGGGTTAGGGACAGGCGTCAGGAGAAGTAAGCACAGGGATGGACCGTATTGTCGGTGATCGAATGCTGAGAAAGGACCGCCCCCACCCTGGAGTCCAAGGCATCCACCTCCACCAGGAACTGCAAACGTGGGTCCACCTGAGCAAGGATAGGGGGAGAGGAGAAGCAAGACTTTTGTTTGGAAAATGCCGCATCAGCCTCCTTCGGCCATCGAAAAGAAACCTTGGTGGAAGTTAGGCGGGTGAGAGGCAGAGCAGCCATACTGTAGTCAGGGATGAAGTGCCAATAAAAGTTGGCAAACCCCAAGAACTGCTGTAGTTGCTTGCGGGAGGAAGGAACAGGCCACTCCACGACTGCCTTCACCTTACCTGGGTCAGCCCGGATCTCCTGATGGACGCTGACAAACCCCAGGAAGGTGGTAGAGGATGTGTGGAACTTGCATTTCTCTGCCTTGACGTAAAGTTGGTTCTCCAACAACCGCTGAAGGACCCTCCTCACGTGTACCCGATGCTCATCTAAAGAACGAGAGAAAATGAGTATGTCATCCAAGTACACAAACACAAAGGAATTTAGGAAGTCCCTCAGAACGTCATTGATGAGCCGTTGGAACACCGCTGGCACGTTCGTTAAACCAAAAGGCATCACCAAGTACTCAAAGTGGCCACTAGGTATGCAAAACCCCGTCTTCCACTCATTGCCCTCCTTGATCCAGACCAGATAGTAGGCGTCGCGCAGGTCCAACTTGGTGAAAACAGTGGCACCCTGAAGCGAGTCGAAGGCGGAGTTATTAAGGAGCGGTGTGCTTGTCCTTCACAGTAATGTTATTTAACTCCCTAAAGTCAATGCAGGGTCGGAGAGAACTGTCCTTCTTACCCACAACCCCCCCCCCCCCCGCCCCCACTGCAGATGAAGAAGGCTTGATGATGCCTGAACTTAACGACTCCTTGATGTATTTATCCATCGCCTCTCGCTCCGGGACAGACAGACTATACAATCTACTGGATGGCAACGTAGCTCCCGGAAGGAGGTTAATGGCGCAGTCATGTGTATGTGTGTGTGTGTGTGTGGGGGGGGGGGGGGGCGGGGGTAGAGAAAGTGCCTTACACTTGCTGAAAACTGAGCAAGGTTGTGATATTCAGGGGGAACTGAGGTGAGATCGGGTACATGGGTGGGCGAGGAACTGAAAGTGACAGAGGGGGAACAGGCTGCAGAGTGCAAACAGGCGGCTAAGCAGAAAGTACTCCAGGAAATAACCCTTCCTGCCTGCCAATCAGTAACCAGGCTGTGGAGTCTTAACCAAGGATACCCTAAAATGACTGGGGAGGCAGATACAGGCAAAACAAAGAAACTCAAATGCTCCTGATGGTTGCCTGAAACCAAAATGGAGATGGGAGCAATCTTTTTTCTGACTCTGGTGAGTGGTTCTCTGGAAAAAACAAATTTAATGGAGTCTCCAGAGCTTGACATGGGAACTTCAGCCAGGTTGCCAGACTCTCCGAAATGAAGCTTTGTTCAGCGCCTGAGTCAATGAGAGCTGCAGTGCAAAAGTCAGTGTGACAGTGATCAAAGCGAATGGGCAACATAAGTTGTGTAAGGGATTTTGACCTGCCCACGTCCGTTAACCCCCCTACTGTAGCGAGCGGATCCCCCCCTTTTGGCTGGTTGGGACAGTAAGCAACCTCGTGTTCAGCACTAGCACAATACATGCACAACCTGAGATCACAGTGACACTGTCGTTCAGCAGGGATCAGAATAGACCAGCCCAACAACATAGGTTCCCTGGTGTCAGAGGGTTCGGAAGGAGGAAGGGCAGGAAGAGGGGGCTGAGAGGATAGACGCGGCTGAGAGCCCGAGCGATTAGCAAGGCGGCACTCGTTGGCTCGTTCCCTTAAACAGTTATCAATATTGATGGCCAGGGAGATTAGCTTGTGTAACAAGGAGGGTTTATCTACTCATGCCAACTCATCACGAAGCTAGGGATAAGGCTGCGTGTGAAGATGCTACACAGAGATGCATCCTCCCATCCCACCTCCGCCGCAACAACCCAGAAATCCACTGAGTAGTCGGCCACAGACCTGGCTCCCTGCCAGAGATTGAGAAGGTGGGTGGTGAGGATGCTATCCCGGTCTGAGTGGTCAAACACCTGGGTGAACTCGGATACAAATCAGTCATAGGTGTAGTTTTAGTAATCGGGGCGATCCATAATAGCATATGCCCAGGCTATGGCCCGTCCCTCCAGCAGGTTCACCACGTAACTAATCTGCATATGATTAGTGGGGAAATCCTCCAGCACCCAATGAAAAACTAGGCTACACTGAAGGAGGAACCCCCCAGCCTCGCCCAGCCTACTTCTGAAGCGGGTCGGTGTGAGAACTGGCGTTAATCGGGGGGGACAGCCGACACCCCGGAATCGGTCTGGGAGGGCAGAGCTGCGGTAAGCTGGTCAAGCCGTGTATTTATTTGAGGTAATTGATTCAAAATTACCTGTTGCTGATAAGTAAGCTGGTCTAACCGGGCCTCCATGATGTTTAATCTACGTGCTGTTGCACCGTCTGCTGGGTCTGATTGACGGAGACGTACTGACATGGTTTAGTAACAGACCCAGAAGCAGACTACAGACTTGGTTATAATAGCAATAATCTTTATTGAGTGTGAGTGTGTGTGAGTTTGTGTAAGTGCAGAGCGGGAGGAGTCTGACAACCTTGCAGAGGAGAGAGAGAAGGAGTAGTGAGTTATTTGTGGCACACAGTTAAATAACAAGGAGTTAATTATAATCTTACAGATTGAGGAGTGGTTGGAAAGAAACAACCAGTGGTCATGTTCTGTCCTGGTTGCCATGGTCTCGGTGAGGTGAAGAGGTGCTGGTGCAGGTATATACAGTGCAAGGTGCCTGAGGAATTCCTCAGCTGAGGGAAAAGGGAACAGTTCAGTCTGAATATTAAAAGCACTTACAGGACGCCGGAGAGGATCCAAGTCTGCCGCCAGGAGAGGTGCCGCTGCCAAGGAGAAGGTCCATCTGTGCACAGGTAATCCAAGACAAGCAGAGGGGAGATGCAGGGAAGTGAGTACAAACTGTGAGGTAGCTTACGGTATGCCGGGCCTGAAGCGAGGTCCAAAGCTGGGGATGAAAAGGTAGCACAAGCATAGAGGAGCACTCTGACTGCATGTGAGCGTAGACGTCTCTGTGCAGGAGTAGAGGGCCCCACTCCATATAAAGTCTCCTTAATTGAGGAGCGCAGGTGTGGATGAAACCGCAGCTGTGAAATATAATTAATGAGAGGAGAGAAAAAACAACACACAGCTCGGATCACCACACCTGTATGGAGAAACTAGGCACAGACATTGCTCAGGAGTGATTTTAGACCAGTCTTCCACACAAACTGGCTTCAAATCTTGAAGGTTCTGTTTTCCAGGTATCCATTTTCAATTTCAATTTTGAAGGTGTCTATTTTCAATTGGATTCAGGTCAGGTGACTGAGTGGGTCATTCTAGCAGCCTTATTTTCCTTCTCTGGAGCCAGTTGAGAGTTTCCTTGGCTGTGTTTATTGTTTGTTTATTTATTTATTAGGATCCCTATTGGCTGCAGCTAATAGCTGCTGCTATTCTTCCTAGGGTCCGTAATTCAGGTCATAACCAATACATATAGTATAACATATATTACATAACATAAGATAAGCCTTTATTAGTCCCAGAATGGGGAAATTCCAGGATTACTGCAGCAAAGGGATAGCAGCACTCAGAGCAATAGTCAGCAAGATAATAAGAACTGGTTAGCCAAAGGAGTAGAATAATATACTGTACATATGTACACAGATATATACACAGTGCAGGATCGTTGCAGCTAGGTGGAATAAACAGCATTACAGTTTGTTAAATTACCCTGCAGAATAGGAATATGTACCCAGACAGTATATTTCACATTTGAATCTACAGTGTTGTTTCCACCCTCAGTAACGATTGTTTTTGTACTAGTTGTGTATTGGAGGGGATGATCTCTATTGCGCAAAGTTGTTACATTTAGTACATTTAATATGACCTCTACGAGCTGCCCTAGTTAGGTTATAAAGTCTGACAGCCGTAGGTAGGAAGGACCTGCGGAACCTCTCCGTCCTGCACCTAGGATGACACAGCCTACCACTAAATGAACTCCTCAGTGCGTTCAATGTGTTCTGCATCGGGTGGGACTCGGACTCCAGCAGAAATGACAGCTTAGCCACCATCCTTCTCTCTCCTAACTCCTCAACTGGGACGTGGTGTCACCCCAGTACAGAGCTAGCTTTTTTGATCAGCCTGTTCAGTCTCTTCCTATTGGCTGTCGTGATACCACTGCCCCAGCAGACCACTGCAAATGTGATGGCTGATGCCACCACCAAATCATAGAAGGTCTTCAGGAGTGCCCCTTGCACGCCAAAAGACCTGAGTCTCCTCACGAGGAACAGCCTGCGCTGCCCCTTCTTGTAGAGCACGTTGTTGTTGTGTGACCAGTCCACTTTATTGTTCAGGTCAACACCCAGGTATTTATAAAATGTCACCATCTCAATATCTGTTCCCTGGATATTTACTGGTGCTATGAGGGGTTGTCCTCGCCTGCGGCAGTCCACCACCAGTTCCTTAGTTTTCCTCGCACTGATCTGGAGGTAGTTTCGCAGGCACCAGTCCACGAAATCCTGGATAAGTCCTCTGTACTCCACATCATCCCCATCAGAGATGAGGCCAACGATCGCAGAATCATCAGAGAACTTCTGTAGATGGCAGTGTGGTGTATTGTGTGAAAAGTCAGCAGTGTAGAGGGTGAACAGGAATGGAGCCAGATCTGTTCCCCGGGGGCCCCCCATATTGCAGATGATGATGTCAGACACACAGTCATGGATTCTCACAAACTGTGGTCAGTTTGTGAGGTAGTCCAGGATCCACGATGACAAGTGCTGGTCCACCCCTGCACTCAGCAGCTTGTCCCTCAGGATCACTGGTTGGATGGTGTTGAAAGTACTGGAGAAATCAAAGAACATGATCCTCACAGTGCTCCCAGGCTTCTCCAGGTGGGACAGGGAATGGTGTAGGAGGAAGATCACTGCATCCTCCACCCCAATGCCATGCTGGTAGGCAAACTGAAGTGGACCCATCGCTGGTCCCACCAGGGGGCGGAGGTGGGCGAGGAGCAGCCTCTCCAGGGTCTTCATTAGGTGTGATGTGAGGGCCACTGGTCTGTAGCTTTTCAGGTCCTTGAGGTGAGGGGTCTTCAGTATGGGTACCACACAGGATGTTTTCCACAACTGTGGTACCCTCCCCAGCTTCAGGCTCAGGCTGAAGATGTGCTCCACAATCCTGCACAGCTAGTCTGCACAGTATTTGAGGAGCCCTGAGTTGATGCTGTCCGGACCTGCAGCCTTCCTCGCCTTGATCTTCTTCAGCTCAGCTGTCACCTGGGTCTTAGTGATGGGCAGGTTGGGCAGGGGGGCTGTGTGCTGGGACGGGGGGTGTTGGGTCTGTGGGGGGAAAAACAGTGGGGGATGTATGGGGGGGCATGGACAGTGGGACTAGATGAAGGTGGAGGCAGCAGTGGTTGGTGGGCAGGCGGAGAATAGGGTGGTTGGTCAAACCTGTTAAAAACAGGTTCAGGTTGTTCACCCATTCTCTACCCCCCATGGCCTGGGAGGAGGTATTCTGGTGCCCAGAGATGGTTTTGAGGTTTCTCCAGACACCACTGATGTCACTCTGTTGCAGCTTGTCCTCCATATTCTTCCTGTAGCTGATCTTCCCCTCTCTGATCTTCCTCCTTAGCTCCCTCTGTAAGGACTTCAGCTCCTCCTTGTTTCCTGACCCGAAGGTCCTTTTCTTCTCCTTCAGCAGTGACTTTATCTCAGGGTTGATCTAGGGTTTGTTGTTTGGGAAACACTGTATGGTCTTGGTGGGTACTGTGTTCTCTACACAGAAGTTGATGTAGTCTGTGATGGTGTGTGTGAGGCCGTCGATGTCCTCACCATGTGGATCACAAAGCTTCTCCCACACAGTGGACTCAAAACATTTCTTCAGAGCATCCTCTGCCTCCTCAGACCATATCTTCACTGTGCGGTAACAGGAGGTTGTCTGTGTACCAGGGGTTTGTACACAGGCAGGAGGTGAGCCAAGTTCTTGTCCGATCTTCCGAGGAGGGGAGTGGTGATGAGGTGTAAGCCTCCTTGGTGTTTGCATAAAATAAATCCAGTGTTTTATTGTCTTTGGTGTGGCATGTGACATACTGGGTGAAAGTGGGCAGAATGGAGGGCCGTGAAGTATGATTAAAATCACCAGAGACGAGCAGGAGGGCATTTAGGTACTGTGTATGCACCCTGCTAGTAACTGAGTGGATGACATCACACGCTGCCTCAGCGCTCGCAGAGGGGGGTACATAAATAACAATCCCAACAACATGTGAGAATTCTCTGGGGAGGTATGCCGGTTGCATGCTAACAGCTAGCAACTCAATGTCCTTGCTGCAGTATTGTTCTTCAATCCTGATGTGCTCAGGATTACACCATCTGTTATTTACATATATTATCAGCCCCCCGCCTCTGCTCTTCCCACTATCTGATGTCTGATCTGCCCGTATTAAGTGGAAACCTTCCAGTCCGATGTTAGCATCTGTTGCTAGTTCTGTTAGCCACATTTCAGTAAACAACATAATGCTAATCTCTCTGAAGATGCTCTCATACTGGGACACAGCCATCAGTTCGGCCGTCTTGTTAAGCAGCGATCTCACATGTCCCATAATAACGGATGGCAGGACGGGTCTGTACCTTGTTTTCCTTGGGCGTCGCTTCACTCCAGCTCAACATCCCCGTCATTTTCCCTGATTTCTTGTGGGATATTGGGTCTCTGCGTTTGTCATGTCTTGTGGTTAATAATAGAAAGGACAGTGAGTATATCTTAACACATTTATTTAACAATTAACCAGCTCAGTGTACAGCAAAGGTTCATGGCTCCCCTCATGCCATGTGGAGAGGTCCCCAGAGATGGTACAAGTCCGCCTCCTTCAGGACTGGCTGATACTGAGTCAATCATGTAACTCTGATTACATGCAGTATACCACATTCCCCTTCTCAAGATGCAGGTTCCATAAACTCACTTACATTACATCACGCAGTATGTTCAGCATTTTTCCACACTTGTACACAAGCTTGTTTTTTTTTCTTTCATCCTTGCTGTATAACAACTAGCAACAATTCAAATTCATTTCAGAATCAATAACTTCACTATTATTCAGAACTATGTGAAGTATAATAAACATCATTTCTGACAAACTCAAGTGGTTCTTTTCATTAACACCCTTGATCTTTCCATTTCCTCTATTAACCTTTGTGGCGGTTTGAGAGCTCTGTTAGTCCTTCTAATGACTGTTCCTTGTGGATTATCTTGAGCACTTACAAGCTGCTCATCATTCTGACAAGGAGTAGAATATGAGTTGTCATTGTCCTGACTGTTTTCTCAGGTTCAGGTACATGGAGTAAGTGTCTCCTGTTTCTGTGATAAGTCACTCCCTCAGATGTCTATACCTCATAAGATCTTGGTGCTACAGTTTTCAGGACTCTTGCCTTTATGTTCCAGTATTTCCCATCATGCATCTTTACTCCATCATGGCATTTAAGTGTAGATAGCTGTCTTGAGCCTCTGTCATAGTACCTTTCCTGCACCTGTTTCTCCCTTTCTTTTGTCTGAGTGAGTCTGCTGTTCTTTTCCATTTCTAACAGTGATGGTAGTCTTGTTCTGAGTTTTCTATTAAACAGCAACTCTGAAGGTGATAGCCCATTTTTCAAAGGTGTGGCTCTGTAGTTCAGCAATGCCAAATAGGGATCAGTTTGTGAGTCAATTGCGTTTTTAACAAGACGCTTGACAATTTTTACACCATTTTCCACCAGTCCATTAGATTGTGGATACACAGGGCCTGAGGTGATGTGTCTGAACCTGTAGTGTTTTGAGAATCCACTGAATTCAGCACTACTGAATTGTGGACCATTATCAGATCTCACCAAATCAGTTATGCCATGCCATGCAAAAACTGACTTGATGTGAGTGATCACAGTTTCAGCTGTAGTGTCCTTCAGTAAAGCCATTTCAGGATAGTGTGAATAATAGTCCACTATGAGAACATAGTTCTTGCCCCCCAATGTGAATAAATCAATGCCAACTTTCTGCCATGGATTTGCTGCATCTGTCTCATCCACCCACATTGGCTCTTTAATCTGTCTCGTCTGGTATTTTTGACACGTTTCACAGGCCCTGACCTTTCTTTCAATGTCAGCATTCATGTTAGGCCAATAAAAGAACTGCTTTTGCCCTCCTTTTACATTTCTCCATGCCTAAATGACCATGTATCTTGATCAGCATGTTTTCCCGTAATATGTGAGGTAGTACGATTCTTGAGCCCTTAAACAGTACTTCATCAACAACTGACAGCTCATTTCTAAAGTGTCCATAAGGAGAAGGAAAAAACCGTGAGTCGTATCCTTTGGAGATGGCTCTGATTACTTCAGTCAGTGTTTCATCTTTAGCCGTCGCTCTTCCTATGACGGTCCACATTTCATCTGACACTGGGCATGATTTTCTGATCAGGTTCACATGAATCATATCATCGTGCTCATGCTCTTGCAAGTTCTCAGTGCTGTCTACAGCTCTGGAAAGTGTATCTGCAACAAGAAGTTCTTTACCAGGTCTATATTCAAGGTGCAAATCATATTTCTGTAGTTTGAGAAAAATTCTCTGCACGCTTGGTGGTGTGTTGGCTAAGCCCAATTTGCAATAGTTACCAAAGGTTTGTGGTCAGTCTCTGCCTACACTGTTCTTCCAAAAATCAGATAGTGAAACTTTTTACATGCATAGGATAGTGCTAATGCTTCCTTTTTGATCTGAGCATAATTACACTCTGACGTTGTTAGTGCCCATGATGCATAAGCAACTGGTCTCCATCTGCTGCCATATTGCTGCAACAATACTGCTCCTATGCCTGCTTTAGAAGCATCTGCTGAAATTTTTGTTTTTCTCCTGTCATCATAGAAGCTCAAGACTGGAGCTTGCGTGATCAGTGTTTTGAGATCATCAAATTCCTTTTGATGGTTAGCATCCCAGCTCCATTCAGTTGTGTGACAAAGTAGGCCCCTAAGCTGAGTACTGTGTGTCGCCAGGTTAGGTACAAACTTGCCTACATAGTTAACCATGACAAGAAATCTTTGAACTCCCTTTTTATCAGTTGGTGGTGGCATGTTATTGATAGCAGCTACTTTGCTCTGATCAATCTCTACACCAGCGCAGGACAGTTTCTCTCCTAGAAAAGTTATTTCTGTTTTTCTGAATTCACATTTGTCTGCGTTTAACTTCAGTCTCTTCACTCTGGCTGCCTCAAGAGCTTGTTTTAACCTAGTGTTGTGCTCTTCAACAGTTTTGCCCCCAAACTAATATGTCGTCAGTGTACACTTTTGTGCCTGGCACTTTGTCAAAAATCTGCTGTACCATTCGATGAAATATCTCTGGTGCTGATGTTAACCCAAAAGGTAGCCTTTTAAAGGAGTACCTGCCAAAAGGTGTGTTAAAAGTGCAAAGTGCAGTACTCTCTTTGTCTAGGGGTATCTGCAAAAATCCCGCTGATGCATCACGTTTGGAGAAATACTTGGCTCCTGCTATGTCACTGAGTAGCTCATTTCTGGTTGGTAGCTGAAAATGTTCTCTTTTCACATACTTGTTCAGTTGCTTTGGGTCAATGCATAGTCTAAGAGACCCATTCTTTTTTTCCACTATGACTAGTGAATGCACCGATTTAGTAGGTTCTTCTACTTTACAGATTATGTCTAGAGCTTCTAGTCTCTGTAGCTCTGCTTTTAATTTGTCTTTGAGTGTCAATGGTACAGGTCTTGGAGCATGAATAACGATGATTTGGCTCCTCCAATGTTATTTTGTGTTTTACATTTAGCCTACCAATGCCTTGAAACACATCTGGATACTCTTTTTCAATCTGAGGCTCTGTCTTCTTTTCACAGACAACCTGCACTCTTTTAACTAATCCTAACATATTACATGTCTTCAGACCCAAAATCGGTATTTTGTTACCTTTCACAATCACAAATGGTATCTCATGTGATTCATCATTAACATGCACTGATAATGTACGTACATGTGCCAACAGTGGGAATCTGTCCTCCGCTGTATGATTTCAGTCTTATAATTTGTTTCTCATTCACCACAGGTTTTACCTTAAGGCGCTGTAAGTCAGTCTCTGGAATAATGCTCACTTGTGCTCCCGTGTCAAGCTTGAACTGGATCTGTGTACCATTTACCTCGTAGCTTGCTGTCTAGTCTTCATCACACGTCTCAGCTCCCACAGTACCTATAAAGAGATTTCCTGTCTCGGTGCTGCCACAATTGTCGTCCTCTATTCTGTGGATCGCCCCTCTCTGCTTGGCTTGTTGCATGCCCGTGCAAAGTGATTCCTTCGTCCACAGGTGCAACACTCTTTCCCATAAGCTGGACACTGGCGTGGTGGGTGCTGTCCTCCACAGCTGTCACATCTGCGTGGCTCCCTGTTGCTGGTGCGTGGCTCTCTGCCACCTTTGCTCTGCCTTGGCCTTCTTCTCTCTGTTTTAGCAGCGCTGGAGTTCACTTTTCCCCTCACAACTGCCTCCACGCTGTAGTCTTTGTTGTTTGCTTTGTCACTGTCCATCGTTTTAATTCGACTCTGTGTAGCCTGTTTAGCTTGACATATCTCGATTGCTCTCTCCAGTGTTAAGTCACCTTCACCCAGAAGTCGCACTCGAAGGCTCTTGTCTCTAACTCCAATAATCATGTGGTCTCTGATTAACGAATCTGTCAACTGTCCAAAGTTGCACAATTGACTTTTGAGTTTAAGGTCCATTATAAACTCTTCTATTGTCTCTGATTCAGCCTAGCATCACTGTGAAAGATATATCGTTCACAGGTTTCCTTTCTCTTTGGCGTGCAGAATTTCTCAAACTCCTCCAGTACTTTATTATAGTCAGCTTGTTGGTCTGCTGTTAGCTGAAGGCTATTGAAAACATCGATAGCATCTGAGCCAGCTACTGTCAGGAATAGTGCAACTTTCTGCTCACCACTCTTGTCGGCTGCTCCAATTGCTGTAATGTACAGGCTGAAATGTTGTTTAAACCGCTTCCATTGCTCTTCCACATTACCTGTCAGCTTGAGTGGAGAAGGAGGCCTTAATTGATCCGTCTTATAGCTGTGCTAGCAGTTAGCTTTACTTAGCTTTACTCCGAGGTCGGCTCCTCTCACTGTCACACTCGTTCATAAGCTTGAACTGCTGACTGGAAGGCGAGTTCTGTCACTCCTGGTACCATGTCATGTCTTGTGCTTAATAATAGAAAGGACAGCGAGTGTATCTTAACACATTTATTTAACAATTAACCAGCTCAGTGTACAGTAAAGGTTCATGGCTCCTCTCATGCCATGTGGAGAGTTCCCCAGAGATGGTACAAGTGCGCCTCCTTCAGGACTGGCTGATACTGAGTCAATCATGTAACTCTGATTACATGCAATATACCACAGCGTTAGCACCGCGGAGCCGCCCAATGCTAACAGCTGGCTCCTACTGTAAACAATAGTTCCTTCACTCAATGGATCAGAAGTCATTGGCGATACGAGCAGAAAGATGGCTAATATCCACGTCCGTGCGGCGATATATGTGTCCTTGGCATCTGTGATGGATACGGGGTAACAGGATCAAAAAGTTGTGGCAAGAAAAAAAATGGATAGTAAATAACAAACAAGAAAGAAACTCAGAATTGAGCCGCTGCTGCAAAAAGGCAGCCGACTCATGTAGCACCGGAAGTAAGGCAACAGTTGTCCCAAGAAACATTCAAGATGCAACTGTTACCTGTAACAGTATAAATAAAATATAAAATTTTAAAAAAGCAGATGAATAAAAGAAAGCAGACAATATCATTGTCTTGCTGAAATGTCCACCCTCATTTCATCTTCAGCATCTTGGCAGATGGCAACAGGTTCTTATCAGGGATGTCTCTGTACATTTATCCATTCATCTTTCCTTCAATTATATGAAGTCTGCCTGTACCATGTGCTGAAAAACACCCACACACCATGATGGGATGTGCAGTGCCATTTCTCCTCCAAACATGCTGTGTGTTGTGGCATCCAAAAAGTTCAATTTTGGTCCTATCTGACCAGACTATATTCTCCCAGTATTTTTACTGGCTTGCCCAAATGTTGTGCAGCAAACTTTAAATGAGCTTCAACTTGCTTTTTCTTCAGCAATGGAATCTTGTGAGGTGAGTGAGCATATAGCCCATGTCAGTTGAGTGCATTACTGTTTTATTCGAAACAGCAGTACCTGCTAACTCCAGGTCTTTCTGGAGCTCTCCACGAGTGGTCTTTGGCTCTTGGATAACGCTTCTGATAATTCTTTTGATGACTCTGTCAGAAATCTTGCAAGGAGCTCCTGGTCGTGGCCGGTTTATGGTAAAATGATGCTCTTTCCACTTCCAAATAATGGCTCCAACAGTGCTCACTGGAGCATTCAGCAGTTTAAAATGCACCTGTAACCAATGTCATCATTATGTGTTGCAACAATAAGGTTGCAAAGGTCTAGAGAGAGCTCTTTGCATCTACCCATCATGAGTTCTTTGTGGTGTGACAATCTAATATTCACAGACCGTTTTAAAGGCTATCAGTCAGGACTTAACCAGCTGAAATTAATTTGCACTGATAGGGGATGGGATGGCTTCCTAAATTCTGATGGATTTCAGCTGGTTTCTTGGCTTTCTATGCCTTTTTGCATCTCTTTTTCATGTGTTCAATATTTATTCCCTGTGTCATTCCACTATTAAATAGAACTTGTTTTAATTTCTTTGTATGTATGGATTACTTGGGTTGTTACCGATATCTGGTGGAACTATCAAGTCAATGACTCTATCAGAAATATGTTTAATGAGAAAAATGTTGACGTGTTCAATACTTATTTTACCCTCTGTGTGTGTGTGTGGGGGGGGGTGCGCACGCGTGTATGTGTGTATATATGGTGATAAAAATAAGAGTGTCAGCTAATATTTTAGAAGCTTTTTTTGGTCATCTACATGTGAGCAGTTTGTTTGCATGGCACACTGAGCATTTACATATCACTGAATAAATTTGCTAGGATCTTCATCTTGCAAATACTGAACTTTTGCAAATATACTGTGAGCTCTCCTCTACTCTGCTCCTCTCCTCAGCGCTGTATGAATCAGAGACCAGTGAAGAGGTGAAAGACAGAGGGATCAACCCGGTGAGTATCTGGCCAAACACGCTCCATAATCTGTTCAAACTGACCCCTGACCACAACATGATTTTGACTTTCTGCTCTTCTCTCTTTCTTTGTCCTTCCACAGTGGTTGCTGAAGTTTCTGACAGTGTGAACATTTCCACAATAGCACAAAGGTCTCAAAATAATGAGAGACAACATACCAAATCTGTACTTTAGTTAAAACTGCTCTTCACTTTTTTGTTTAACTGTATATCTCTGTTTTACTTTTATTTTCACTTAATTCAGTGATTCCTCGCCAACAGTAGTGCAAACAGCTCACAACATACTATAGAACAGAATAGAATAAGCTTTATTGTCATTGTACAGGTGTACAGTACAATGAAATTGTGGGTGCTCCACCAGGCTACTGCGCAATAAAGAAAGAGAGAAGGATTAGATAGAACAGAACACACGATTAAACACACAACTGAAATAAAAATAAAAATGGCCCAGGATTATGGGAATATACACGGTATGGTAGTGGCTTCACGGATGCAACTATGTACACTACCATTCAAAAGTTTGGGGTCACCCAGACAATTATTTTGTGTTTTCCATGAAAAGTCACACTTATTTACCACCATGAGTTGTAAAATGAATAGAAAATATAGTCAAGACATTGACAAGGTTAGAAATGATGATTTGTATTTGAAATAATTTTTTTCTTCAAACTTTGCTTTCGTCAAAGAATCCTCCATTTGCAGCAATTACAGCATTGCAGACCTAACATGATTGCACAAGGGTTTTCTAATCATCCATTAGCCTTCTGACGCAATGAGCAAACACATTGTACCATTAGAACACTGGAGTGATAGTTGCTGGAAATGGGCCTCTATACACCTATCTAGATATTGCACCAAAAACCAGACATTTGCTGCTAGAATAGTCATTTACCACATTAGCAATGTATAGAGTGTATTTCTGATTAGTTTAAAGTTATCTTCATTGGAAAAAAGTGCTTTTCTTTCAAAAATAAGGAAATTTCTAAGTGACCCCAAACTTTTGAACGGTAGTGTACATAAGAATGCAGAGTGCAGAACACACAATTGAGTAAAATGGCCCAAGGATTATGGAAAATATACTTAGTAGTGGTTTCACGGATGGGTCAGTATACATGAAAGTGTGGAGTGCAAAGACAGGTGTGTTATTATGATAACTAAAAAGGTCCTCATTTCTGTGCATGTGCACGTTCAGAGGGAGGGGGTGGGGCCTCTGCCTGTTTGCAGTCCGGATGGCCCAGAGAAAGAAACTGTTTGTCAGTCTGGAGGTGTGGAACCTGATTGATCTGAACCATTGTCCAGAGGGAAGCAGGTCAAACAGGTGGTGAGCGGGATGTGAGAGGTCTCCTGTGATGGCCTTGAGCTTTCTGAGACAGGAGGATCTGGAGATGTCTTCCAAGGACGGCAGAGGGCCGCCGATAATTTTTTGGGCAGTGTTGATGACCCTGTGCACAGCCTTCCTGTTCTCAGCCGTGGAGCCGACGTACCACACACCCAGACAGTAGGTGAGCACACTCTCCCCTGAGCAGCGATAGAAGGCCAGCAGCAGCTTCTGGTCCAGGTTGTTCTTCCTCAGGACACGGAGGAAGTGCAGCCGCTGCTGGGCTTTCTTCACCAGGGCCTTGGTGTTGACAGTCCAGTACAGGAGAGGTCAGAGGAGATGTGGGTGCCCAGGAACCAGAAGGTGGGGATGTTTTCCACGCAGTCGCCATTTATGGGGGGGGGGGGGGTCCTGTCTGTTCTTCCTGAAGTCCAGTATAAGTTCTTTGTTTTTTTGGACATTCAGTTTCAGGTTGTTTGCTTGGCGCCACAGCAGCAGGTTCTCTACCTCTGCCCTGTGTGCCTTCTCATCATCATTGGTGATGAGCCCAACCAAGGTGGTGCCATCCGTGTACTTTAGGATGGCGGTGGTTGGGTGGGTTGGAATTAGGGATGAACCAATACCACTTTTTCAAGGCCGATACTGATACTGTGACTTTGAGTATTAGCCGATACCGATCCAAACCCGATACCGTCTCTCTTATTTAAAACAACAGTACAGAACATACTTTGGTACTGACTGGTTGCATTTTGCACACATATAAAACATAAATTTAAAAGTCAAAGAATATATTACAAATTTGACTCAGTTCAGTAACACTGCTGCTTTTTTAATTTTAAACTTTGCATCATTGGCAGCATTTCACTGGTCAGCACTATGTAAACACGCATTCTGAAGTTTTAAGTGCAAGCTTATTGCAAAACTATAAAGCTGAGTATTTAAGTAAACATTCAGATGAAATTCAAAGTGCCACTGTGCATGAGGTAAAAAATGTTGATCTGAAAATAAAGGAACTAACCCTTTAAGATGTATTTTTGTCATCCATTATTATTATTATTATTATTATTATCATAAGTATTCTCCTGGTGCTCAGTTTATTTAGTAGTTTATTCTCTGTCCATAGTTTTTAGGTTTGTTCTTATTTTGAAGTCATCCCTGTTTCATTTCATGTAGCCTTGTTAGTCCTTGTATAGTCCTGCTTCCAATTCACTGGTTATAATTTGCTGTTTATGTTTCTGTCACCTACCTCTCATCAGCTGTAACTGTCCATCTAAAGGTAAGCCCATGTTATGTCTTCATTCCTGCTCCTCTGGTTTTTACTTTCAGTTTCCTTCGTTTAGTTTCACTTTTAGCATATTCCAGCAGTAAAACAGTGGCTGCTGCACGACACACTTGGTTCTGCTTGGTTCTTGACAGAATTCAGCATACTTCTTTGCCGTGATACTTTTGCAAGTGTTTTATCAAGCTGGAGGTGTAAAATTGTAAATGCTGGTACCACACAGCAACATACTGAGGCGAGTCCCACAGACAGGCTCCAGTGATATGACACTCGTTGCCTCTGTTTACAGAAGCCGTGAACAGCACGGCTGAGAACAGGATCACGCCTTCATTTTATTATTATTAATGTATCGGATTGGTAAATTACTTTTATTCCTTACCGATATCAAGCCGGCCATTTTGCCTGGATCGAACCCAATACCGATACGGCGGATCGGATCGGCTCATCCCTAATTGGAATACAGTCAAAGGTGTAGAGGGAGTACAGTAGAGGGCTTAGCACGCAGCCCTGGGGGAAGCCAGTGCTAAGATACAGTGCGGAGGAGTGGTGGGGGGCAAGTCTGATTGTTTGTGGGCAGTTGGTATGAAAGTTTTTTTATCCAGGAGTGGGGGGGGGGGATCTGGAGGAGATGCAGTTTGTTGATCAGGATGTCTGGGATGATGGAGTTGAAAGCAGAGCTGCAGTCCACAAAGACCATCCTCACATAGCTCCTTGGGTTCTCCAGGTGGCTCAGCACTCTGGAGAGTGGTGGTGATGGTGTCTTCCATAGACCGGTTCTCCCTGTAGCCGAACTGGTGGGGGTCGAAGGAGGGGGGAAGACAGTCCCTGATGTGCTGGGACACCAGTCGCTCAAAACACTTCATGACTACAGACGTGAGTGTTATGGATCTGTAGTTGTTCAGGCTGTCGATTGCAGACTTTTTGGGGATGGGAATGATGGTGGAGGCCTTGAGGCAGGAGGGGATGGTGGTGTGCAACAGGGAGAGGTTGAACAGCTTGGTGAGGATCCCTGCCAGCTGGTCTGCACATCACGCTTTGACCACCGCTCCTGGGATGCCGTCTGGGCCAGCAGCTCTGCAGGGGTTCACTGCTCTCAGTTACCTCCTCACCTCGTGCACCTGTAGAGAGAGAGGGGAGTGGGGGGGGTGGGGGGTAGAGGGGGGATGGGTTTTGGGGGGGAGGTTTGCTCAAACCGGACAAAGAAGCTGTTAAGCTCCTCTGCCAGTATGAGGCTGCTCTCTGATGTTGGGGGGCCCTGGCCCCTGTAGTTGGTGAGGGCCTGGATGCCTCTCCACATCTTTCGGGGGTTGTTGTCTGTGAGGAAGTCCTCCACCTTCCTCCTATAGGTGTTTATAGCAAGTTTTATCCCCCTCCTCAGGTTGGCTCTGGCAGTGCTGTACAGAGAGCTGTCCCTCTGTCTGAAGGCTGAGCTATGGGCTCTGATCAGAACCTGGACCTCACTGGTCATCCAGGGTTTGCGGTTTGGAAAGACCCAGATGTGTTTGGTGACTCACATTTTCTACACATTTTCTATAGATGGAAAATTTAGATTAAATTAGATGGACAAATTACAAAAGAAAATGGACCTAATACCTTCGCAAGGAAAAGGGATACTTGAATGAATAATGACCATTTTTACCACCTCCATCTTGCTGATTTCAAATCTGACATGACAAACTTGCCATGAATCTGACTGAAAAACGGAGTGAAACAGTGTGCACCAATGGGAGACACCTGCCACTCACAAAGTGGGCCTGAACAACAAATACCCTTGACTGAGACTATAAATTGTCACATTTTCCGTGACTTCCATACACTTCTACAAAACAAGAAATTTTAAAATCAAAGACTACGTGTAAAAGTCTGCTATGTTCTGAAAGATGAATTAAATGCAGGCATACCTTGAGCCTGTATTTCATAAAGGACAGTAAATGGCAACTGCTGTGTTGGTAAAAGACTTGGGTTCATTAGAAATATACGTCATGAAAAAAACATCACACTGAATAAAAATTCAGCTAAGTTTATACATCCTGTCCTTCCTCTTTCAGCTGCTCCTTTTAGGGGTTGCCACAGCAGATCATCTGCCTGCATCTCACCCTATCCCTTGTATCTTCCTCTGTAACACCAACCCTCGCCTTGTCCTCCTTCACTACATCCAGGAATCTTCTCTGTGGCCTTCCTCTTTTCCTTCTGCCTGGCAGCTCCATCTTCAACATTCTTTGTACAATGTATCCCTCCTCTGCACATATCCAGACCATCTCAGCCTTGCCTCTCTTACTTTTTCTCCAAACCGTTCAACCTGAACTGCCCCTCTGATATACTCATTTCTAATCTTGTCCCTTCTAATCACTCCCAAAGAGAATCTAAGCATCTTCAACTCTGCCACGTCTAGCTCTGCCTCTTGTCTTGTCCATGAGGCAATAAAGCAAAATGTTTCTGAGTCTGTTTTTATAGAAGGTATTTTTTCCAGCAGCTAGTATGACCTTAAGAAAAGGTTACCTCAGACAGCTGTGGAAATAAGTACATGAAGTGGCATGGCACATAATTACAGCTGTAGTATGTTTAAAGCAACACTATGTAAGATTTTCACCTTAAAATGGTGTTCCCAAAAATATTTTGATGATACATCAGCCTTTGACCTGGTGAATATCATTTCCCCCATAGCCTTGAGTGGGCCCACATTGCCTACAACAGCTTTGTTCTTGGAAAGGAACACTGAAAGACTATAATTATGGCAACTGTAACCTCGGTCCCAACAGCCAATCACAGTGCACAACGGCACAACAACTAAGTACCTTATTATGAGATGTTGGAACGGAGGTCATAGTTGCCATAGTTGTAATCTTTTCAGTGTTCCTGCCTGGAACAAGAAAGTTACATACACTACTCACAAAAAGTTACGGATATTCGGCTTTCAGGTGAAATTTCAGGATGCCTCTAAAATGCACTATAACCTTTACAGGTGAACTTAATTTGACCTTCTCTAACCTTTGGAATGCACATGTACAACTGTTTAGTGTTCCAGTATTTTTTGCATAACTTGCTGTTCTCTAACAAGGTGCATAACGGCAAAATTCACAAGTGTTTGATCTATAAATCAACCAATAAATTTTCTGGTTCAATTAGAATTGATATTTAAACAGTCCTCTTCATCATGCTGTTCACATTTTGACATCATGAGAGCAAGATGATGCCTAACAATTGTTCGCTAGTGCCTCACCATTGCGAGGCTTCAAACAGGATGTTCTCAAAGGGAAGTGGCCACTGAGCTTGGAGTGTCACAGAGTGTCATCAGCAGGTTGCAATAGAGATACAGAGAGACTGGAAGAGTCACAGAAAGATATAGAAGTGGACGCCCTTTGGCCACATCCCATGCTGATGACATTGTTGACTTCATTGTGAACAGTGCCCTGTGGAACCGGATGATGAATGCCACTCATCTCCAAGCACATTTAAGGGAGGTGAGTGGCACCCAAGTGTCACATCAGACCATTCAAAACCATTTACGTCAGTGTGGTCTGCATGCTAGACGACTTGCGAGGGTGTCTGACCACACCACCAGGCACATGCTTCATCATCTTGCATGGGCCAGGGAGCATTTACGCTGGACAAGGGACCAGTGGGCCTCAGTGCTGTTCTCTGATGAAAGTCATGGCGAGCAGAAATGAAGGCTGCCAACGATGTTGGAGATGTCAAGGAGAGCAATATGCATTAGCCAGACGAGCCTTTGTTGGTGGTGGTGTTAGTCTGGGCAGGTGTGTCTATTTAATACAAAACTGCCCTACACTAACTAACTAACTAACTAACCTGCACTTATATAGCGCTTTTCTAGTCACAAAGACCACTCAAAGCGCTTTCATTAATACTAACCCTCTATTCTAAGGGCCTATAGGAAACAGATATCTAGGGACAATTTAGAACAGCCATTTAACCTAACATGCATGTTTTTGGCATGTGGGAGGAAACCGGAGAAATCCCGGAGTAAACCCACGCAACACGGGGAGAACATGCAAACTCCACACAGATCACTGTTGGTCGGGGGCTGGGATCGAACCCATGATCCCACGATCCCCACAATCCCCCGGCCAAGGGTGAACTGTGCTGCCGCAGTGCTAACCACTGCGCCACCGTGCAGCCTTGTGAATGATACAGTGACAAGCCCATGCTACCTGAATAACATCATTAATCCAGTCATGGCGCCCCTGCATGAACAACACAGGCCTAATTTCATCTTCATGAACAACAACACTCCAGCTCATCAAGGTCACATCATTAAGGAAGGGCTGCTGGAGGCTGGGGTACCTCAAATGGAAAGCTCTGCACTTTCTCCAGACCTGAATCCCATAGAAAACCTATAGGATCAGCTAAGTCACAGTGTAGACACTCATAACCCTGCACTCCACAACCTCAATGACCTGAGGGCCACCCTTCAAGAAGAGTGGAATGCCATGCCTCAGCAGACAATAAAGCAACTTGTGAACAGCATGAGACATCGTTGTCAAGCTGTAACTGATGCTCAAGGGCACATGACAAGTTATTGAGACACTGACATTTTTGTTGTGGTATACCCACCATTGTTGTTGGCTTTTGTTTCAATAAATTGTTTGAGATGAGAAAAATCACCATTGCACGTTTCTACTTACATGCCCTAAATGATATAATATCACTGTAGTGTGAACTTTTTACATTTGCCATAAATCCCACCGGAAAGCCAAATATCCCGAACTTTTTGTGAGTAGTGTAGAGCTGCTTTAAAGTAGACTTTCACTCTACTCTAACCATTACTCTAACGTTAACCACCTAAAAATGTCTATGTAATGCCTTAAATAAGTGAAACGCAAATACAGAAGTGAAAGTGAACTGAGATGGCAATGAAAAAAGGCACCAACTGGATGAGAAATCTTATATTTTGCATGGGAGAACTGCCTTTTAGTACTGTCCACCCACTGATGTATGTATGAGGAGTGGAGTGCTTTTGAAACGTGATGACACCACCATATACAAAATGCTCCCCCAAGTAATTTTGGGAGGGTTGTAAGGAAGAACTTGTGTTAATGTATCATTTGGAGGACTTGTTCTGATTGGCTGCTGCTTTATGACTGACAATCCGCCACCATATACAGTGCATCCGGAAAGTAGTCACAGCACTTAACTTTTTCCACATATTACAGCCTTACTCCAAAAGGGATTAAATTCATTTTTCCCTCAAAATTCTACACACAATACCCCATAATGACAATGTGAAAAACGTTTTTCTGAGATTTTTGCAAATTTATTCAAAATAAAAAAATAAGAAATCACATGTACATAAGTATTCACAGCCTTTGCCATGAAGCTCAAAATTGAGCTCAGGTGCATCCTGTTTCCACTGACCAGCCTTGAGATGTTTCTGCAGCTTAATTGGAGTCCACCTGTGGTAAATTCAGTTTATTGGACATGATTTGGAAAGGCACACACCTGTCTATATAAGGTCCCACAGTTGACAGTGCATGTCAGAGCACAAACCAAGCATGAAGTCAAAGGAATAGTCTGTAGACCTCCGACACAGGATTGTCTCGAGGCACAAATCTGGGGAAGGGTACAGAAAAATTTCTGCAGCTTTGAAGGTCCCAATGAGCAAAGTGGCCTCTATCATATGTAAATGGAAGAAGTTCAGAACCACCAGGACTCTTCCTAGAGCTGGCTGGCCATCGAACCTGAGTGACTGGGGGAGAAGGGCCTTAGTCAGTGAGGTGACCAAGAACCTGATGGTCACTCTGTCAGAGCTCCAGCGTTCCTCTGTGGAGAAAGGAGAACCTTCCAGAAGGACAACCATCTCTGCAGCAATCCACCAGTCTGGCTTGTATGGTAGAGTGGCCAGACGGAAACCACTCTTTAGTAAAAGGCACATGGCAGCCCGCCTGGAGTTTGCCAAAAGGCACCTGAAGGACTCTCAGACCACGAGAAACAAAATTCTCTGGTCTGATGAGACAAAGATTGAACTCTTTGGCATGAATGCCAGGTGTCATGTTTGGATGAAACCAGGCACTGCTCATCACCAGGCCAATACCATCCCTACAGTGAAGCATGGTGGTGGCAGCATCATGCTGTGGGGATGTTTTCCAGTGGCAGGAACTGGAAGACTAGTCAGGATAGAAAGATGAAAACCTGCTCTAGAGCGCTCTTGACCTCAGACTGGGGCAAAGGTTCATCTTTCAGCAGGACAACAACCCTAAGCACACAGCCAAGATATCAAAGGAGTGGCTTCAGAACAACTCTGTGAATGTCCTTGAGTGGCCCAGCCAGAGGCCAGACTTGAATCCATTTGAACATCTCTGGAGAGATCTGAAAATGGGTGTGCACCAATGCTTCCCATCCAACCTGATGGAGTTTGAGAGGTGCTGCAAAGAAGAATGGGTGAAACTATACAAATAGAGGTGTGCCAAGCTTGTGGCATCATATTCAAAAAGACTTGAGGCTGTAACTGCTGCCAAAAGTGCGTCAGCAAAGTACTGAGCAAAGGCTGTGAATACTTATGTACATCTCATGTGATTTCTTAGTTGTTTTTTTTTTATTTTTAATAAATTTGCAAAAATCTCAAAAACTTTTTCACATTGTCATTATAGGGTATTGTGTGTAGAATTTTGAGGACAAAATGAATTTAATCCATTTTTAAATAAGGCTGTAACATAAAATGTGGAAAAAGTGAATTGCTATGAATACTTTCCGGATGCACTGTATATGGTGTCCCTGGGTTTCTCAGGCAGATATTCAGCAGCATTTATTCATCACATCCAGTTTGAATCAGCAAGATGGCGACCCTTCACTAATGAGGACCTGTGATGGGTGGAACCATGGTAACTATATCCGTTTTTAAAATAAAGTCTTGATGCATTTGAAAGTAATGGAGTTGCCACCAGCTGCCCATTCAACAGAATGCATTTTTGAGGCAGTTCCATTTTGTTGAATTTTTCCACCTGCAGAAAATGCTGTATATTGTATACAAAAGATGGATGCATTCTGGTTTACAGCTATATTTTTAACTATATTTGTATCTACTGAAGCTAGCTGTTTTATTTTTAGATAACAGCATAGATAACATTTTTAAAATGCTTCCTAAAAATAAAGGCAAAATGAGTTAAACTGATCAATAAACACTGCAAAACCAAAAAATGTTAAATGTAGCAGTAGTCACTTAATTAAATAACCAATACTGAAATTGTAAGTTAATTAATAATAAATGCTGAACACAAAGTCATGCAATATTAGTTTAAAATGATTAGAGTCAATCTGAGTTGTGAGAGGATGTTATACAGTGCATCTGGAAAGTATTCAAAGCGCTTCACTTTTTCCACATTTTGTTTTGTTACAGCCTTATTCCAAAATGGATTAAATTCATTTTTTCCCCACAAAATTCTACACACAATGACCCATAATGATAATGTGAAATAAGTTTTTTTTTTTTAAATTTTTGCAACTTTATTAAAAACAAAAAACTAAGAAATCACATGTGCATAAGTATTCACAGCCTTTGCTTAACACTTTGTTGATGCACCTTTGGCAGCAATTACAGCCTCAAGTCTTTTTGAATATGATGCCACAAGCTTGGCACACCTATCTTTGGGCAGTTTTGCCCATTCCTCTTTGCAGCACCTCTCAAGCTCCATCAGGTTGGATGGGAAGCGTCGGTACACAGCCATTTTCAGATCTCCCCAGAGATGTTCAATTGGATTCAAGTCTGGGCTCTGGCTGGGCCACTCAAGGACATTCATAGAGTTATGGTAAACGGCGTTCACTTATATAGCACTTTTTCTCATCTCGATGACCAAAGCGCTTTACAGATCCTGCCATCCACCCATTCACACATACAGTTAAGCCCAGAAATATTTGGACAGTGACACAATCTTCATGATTTGGGCTCTGCATGCCACCACATTGGATTTGAAATGAAACAACTACAACGGAATTGAAGTGCAGACTTTAAGGTTTAATTCAAGGGGTTGAACAAAAATATATGATTAAATATGTAGGAATTGTAGCTATTTTTATACAAACGCTCCTCATTTCAGGGGCTCAAAAGTAATTGGACAAATAAACATAACCCTAAGTAAAATGTTACTTTTCAATATTTTGTTGAGAATCCTTTGCAGACAATGACTGCCTGAAGTCTGGAACCCATGGACATCACCAAACGCTGGGTTTCCTCCTTTGTGATGCTTTGCCAGGCCTTTACTGCAGTTGTCTTCAGTTGTTGCTTATTTGTGGGTCTTTCTGCCTTAAGTTTTGTCTTGAGCAAGTGAAATGCATGCTCGATTGGGTTGAGGTCTGGTGATTGACTCGGCCATTGCAGAATATTCTACTTCTTTGCTTTAAAAAACTCCTGGGTTGCTTTTGCAGTATGTTTTGGATCAATGGTGAAGCGCCGTCCAATCAACTTTGCTGCATTTGGCTGAATCTGAGCAGAAAGTATATCCATATACACTTCAGAATTCATCCCGCTGCTTCTGTCTTTTGTCACATCATCACAAACACAAGTGACCCAGTGCCATTGGAAGCCATGCATGCCCATGCCATCACACTGCCTCCACTATGTTTTACAGAAGATGTAGTGCTTTGGATCATGAGCTGTTCCAATTCTTCTCCAAACTTTCTTCTTCCCATCATTCTGGTACAGGTTGATCTTAGTCTCATCTGTCCAAAGAATGCTGTTCCAGAACTGGGCTGGCTTCTTCAGGTGTTTTTTGGCAAAGTCAATTCTGGCCTTTCTATTTTTGAGGGTGATTAATGGTTTGCACCTTGTGGTGAATCCTTTGTATTTACTCTCATGAAGTCTTCCCTTTATGGTAGACTTAGATACTGATACACCTACTTCCTGGAGAGTGTTCTTCACTTGAGTGGATGTTGTGAAGGGGTTGTGAAAGGATTCTGCGATCATCCACCACTGTTGTCTTCCGTGGACATCCAGGCCTTTTTGAGTTCCCAAGCTCACCAGTGCACTCTTTTTTTTCTCAGAATGTACCAAACTGTTGATTTGGCCACTCCTAACATTTCTGCTATCTCTCTGATGGATTTCTTCTTTTTTTTTCAGCCTCAGGATGGTCTGTTTCTCCTCCATTGAGAGCTCCTTTGACCGCATGTTGTGTGTTCACAGCGACAGCTTCCAAATGCAAACACCACACCTGGAATCAACTCCAGACCTTTTAACTGCTTAATTGATGACAGGTTAATGAGGGAAGAGCCCATGCAGCCTTGTTATTTATTTTTTTTTTTTTGCAGCCTTCTGAGTCAATTGTCCAATTACTTTTGGTCCCTTGAAAAAGAGGCGGCTACGTATTAATGAGCTGTAATTCCTAAACCTTTGCTCAAATTTCAATGTGAATACTCTCAAATTACAGCTGAGAGTCTGCACTTTAAGCCCATATTGATTATATAATTGTATCCTGAATATGTTTTCGTAAACAGCTAAAATAACAAAACTTGTGTCACTGTCCAAATATTTTTGGGCCTAACTGTACATTCACACACTGATGGCGGCAGAGCTGCCATACACACAAGCGCTAACCTGGCCACCAGGAGCAACTGGGGGTTCAGTGTCTTGCTCAAGGACACTTCGACATGCAGACTGCAGACAGAACGGGAATCGAACCCATAACCCTCCGATTAGTAGTTGGTCACACTACACCTGTGCCACAGCCGCCCCTGAGAAAATTGTCCTGAAGCCACTCCTTTGATATCTTGGTTGTGTGCTTAGGGTTGTTGTCCTGCTGAAAGATGAACCGTTGCCCCAGTCTGAGGTCAAGAGCACTCTGGAGCAGGTTTTCATCCAGGATGTCGCTGTACATTGCTGTATTCATCTTTCCCTCTATCCTGACTAGTCTCCCAGTTCCTGCTGCTGAAAAACATCCCCACAGCATGATGCTGCTACCAGCATTGGCATGGTTATGAACGGTGCCTGGTTTCCTCCAAACATGACACCTTGCATTTACACCAAAGAGTTCAATCTTTGTCTCATCAGGCCAGAGAATTTTGTTTCTCATGGTCCGAGAGTCCTTCAGGTGCCTTTTGGCAAACTCCAGGGGGGCTGCCATGTGCCTTTTACTAAAGAGTGGCTTCTGTCTGGCCACTCTACCATACAGGCCTGCTTGGTGGATTATTGCAGAGATGGTTGTCCTTCTGGAACGTTCTCCTCTCTTCACAGTGGAACACTGGAGCTCTGACAGAGTGACCGTCGGGTTCTTGGTCACCTCCCTGACTAAGGCCCTTCTCCCCCAATCGCTCAGTTTAGACAGCCGGCCAGCTCTAGGAAGAGTCCTGGTGGCTCTGAACTTCTTCCATTTACAGATGATGGAGGCCACTGTGCTCACTGGGACCTTCAAAGCAGCAGAAATTTTTCTGTACCCTTCCCCAGATTTGTGCCTCGAGACAATCCTGTCTCAGAGGGCTACAGACAATTCCTTTGATTTCATGCTTTGTTTGTGCTCTGATATGCACTGTCAACTGTGGGACCTTATATAGACAGGTGTGAGCCTTTCCAAATCATGTCCAATAAACTGAATTTACCACAGGTGGACTCCAATTAAGCTGCAGAAACATCTCAAGGATGGTCAGTGGAAACAGGATAGACCTGAGCTCAATTCTGAACTTCATGGCAAAGGCTGTGAATAGTTATGTACAAAATCTCAAAAAAAACTTTTTTCACATTATCATTATGGGGTATTGTGTATAGAATCTTGAGGAAAAAAATGAATTTAATTCTTTTTGGAATAAGCCTGTAACATAAAATGTGGAAAAAGTGAAGCGCTGTGCATACGTTCCGGATGCACTGTACTGTATGAAAAAGGTTGGGATTCACTGATTTTTTTAAAACATTATTATACAGTCTATTGAAATACTGTTATTGTAATAAAATCATTTTTATGTACAAATATTACTTTAAAGCTGTCTGATTATGTAATGTCCCTTTCTAATAAACATTAAACTAAAGCGACCTACTTTTTAAATGCTTTTCTCCGTATAAAGAAATGGATCCTCCTTATATACCTAATTATCATGTTCTTAAAGTGCGTATTAGTCTGCCAGGTGCTGCTTAATTGTGGGATTATCCAAAATTAATAAATTAGAAATTCAGAATAAGATCTGATTCAAATCAACCCTGAATGAAATGGCACACATAGCTTCAATTACACAACTTCAACGCCAACAGTTTACTCATCCATACACACATGAGCATACCCTGAGAAATATCTGTGCACACACATGAATTCATTAACACGCACACACAGTGAGTACTGCCTGCCCCACTGAGGGTGTGAGGGTGATGTCTCAGCTACACGCACCATCCCTATTCTTATCGCACTGACGCCACGTACAGCGTCAACACACACTCACCCCCTCCTCCACTATGTTCCCTCACTCCCTTCATCCATCCATCCCTCACCCTTTCTCCCCCTCCTGTTCTCTCCAGTAACTGTCTGAGTCTGAGTCTCACAATCTGCATCCTCCTCCTCCCTGTTACACATTGGCTGCTTCATATCCCCCCCACACACACACACACTTGCACACAAACGCACACACTTCCAAGCGAGCAAATGTCCTTTCTACACATACCACTATTTATAGCACCTTTACTCACACACCGCCATCCTTAGGTGAGTACACACAGGTTGCCCTCGGCAACCGTCCATCTTCATTGTGGCAGAGAGAGAAGGAGACAAAAGAAATGGAGAGGAAAGAGAGACAGGAAGGACCCAGAGAGAGTGGCCCTTATGATTCCGGTTATTCTGAGGCCTCTCCTTCACACTGTCCTGTGTTGTATGCACGGTGAGCACTGTTGCCTCACAGCTACAAGGTTCCCCAGTTTAAATCCTTTCTGTGCGTGTGTGAAATTAACTCCAGACACTTTGTTTGTGCACACTGGAGTGGTGGCCTAGTGGTGAAGCCAGAGATGGGAACTTGAGTCTGTGACTTGGAGTCAAGTCACACTTAAGTCACATATACTCAAAAGGCTTTCAGACCTGACTTAGACTCATGATTCGGGACTTGTGAACAGTCTTTTTTTGTAACGTTTTCATCAAAAACATCCAAAACACTCAGGTTCCTTTAGGAATAAAATTTAACTCTTGTTTATGGCTAAAACAACACAGAATTTGTATCCACAAAACATGACTGTTCTGAAAGAAAAGAACCGTTAATTTTGGGGAAAAGACAGATGTTAAATCTGCAAGGGAAACTTCCATTGTGTGTTTTTATTGAATTTCAGTAACCTGCTTAAATTAATGATATAATACAGCTCTTTCTAATACTATTAGACAAAGAATAATACTATACATATTCTGAATTCCTTAGATATTTATAGTATATAGAGCTCAGTGCAGTGTTCTAAGCAGACAAGCTTCAAGATTTGAGACAGGACTTAGACTTGCAAAAAATGACTTCTGTCCACAGTCAAGAGGGTGTGAGATCAAGCCTTAAAGACTATCTAAAAATGGTGCTTTCTGTCTTCAAGCTTGGTGCAAACAGAAATGACTTTAATACACAGAGCTACAAAAGGACTGACCTATACTGTAGCATTCAGTATTTATAGTAGGTGTGCAGTGGAAGGTCACAGAAACACAGACAGCTGTGTTAAGGACCCCTACTGTCTAAAGACATTCTCCATAGAAAAAAGGGTGAGCATGGTTAGCAGTTACAAAAAGTGCTTTGAGTTGTCAATAAACGCTAGAAAATGGGTATAGAAAATACAAGTCTCTTCCTTATTGCTATTTTTCCCCAAACCAGTGTGTCATGAACCTGGGTTTGGTGGTCCAAACCCAGTTCTGACACTGTGACTATTTTGGCCCGTTTCACTATCCATTTTCAATCAGGCGCTTCAGGGAGCCCTGTGGGTCCTCGGCTCCCTGACAGCTCGGGCACGCCCCCTCCTCCCGTCAGTATCGCCAGCTGATCCTCATTATGGGTGTTTCACACACTTCATTCACTCCCATTCACACGCTCAGACACTCACTCATACACACATGGTATCAATTATGTTCAGCCCACGCATCCTCACACCGGCGGTCTCTTCCCTCATTAGTATTATGATTACTTATACGCTGTGTTAGTAAGAAGAGACCACTGGAGCATTGTGTTTCATACACGGCAGCGTGTACCTCCGTGTATGCAAGTAATCATTCCCTACGGATTATCTTCTGCCTGTTTCATCCTCATCCACCGAACTACATGGACAGCCCCGGATCGCTCCAGCAACCCAAAGTTCATGTTTGCCTTTCACCTTGTGCTGACAGCAGCTCTGCGGCACTAGGCATTCCCTTCCCCGGGCTGAAGAGCATCCAGGCGGCGTCCCTGTACGTCTGGTGGCCTAAGTTCAATCATTCCAACTCTCTGTTTATCATGACTGTTTAATGGACTTATTATTTTGGGGTTTTGTTCAATAAAGTGCACGATTCTACTCCTGCGCGTGGGTTTTTCATTCTGCCCTCTGTGCACCGTGTAATGGCACACGGGGGACCATAACACAATGTTTGTGAGAAGGCTTATTAAATGAGTTGACTGCTGACCTCACAGTGTGACAAACTGGAATCCTCCATTTTGCACCAACACAGTAGTGGTAGGCGGAATGAACCAAATATCGATAACATCGATACAAACATTGGTATTGACATTGATCAATGTTTGTATCGATGTTATCGATACAAACATTGATCAATCACTGATTGATCAATCATTGATGCTAATCATCATTGATTAGCACAACTAATTTATACAAGCATATGAAAAATCATCCAAAAGACAACACTGAGCTACAGAAATGGAGAGAGGAGGAGAAAAATCCCCCACTCCCTGGCCTCAACAGACCCAGACCCCCGACCTAGAGGCAGAGATAATTGGCAGAGGCCTTTCAGTATGGCAGAGAATATCCAGGTAGATATTAGGGGGAAATTTTGTTTGTTTATTTTCCCTCTTTTTTTCCCTTCTTGTTTTATGGTCAGATATACTGGTATAAATGACATCCTCATATTAGATTTCATATAAATAATTGACTATGGAGAACATATTGTCACGAATGCCCCTTTCAGAGCATTAATGAGGCGCCAGATGCCAAAAGAGAGTTTGCTTGTTTTATTAAAGAAAGGACAAAGTAAAGAGTCACATGGGGCAAAACACATACATTAAACTAGAATACAAAATAGAGAACTCTGACATCAATTGTAAGAGTGTAGCGTGGGCGGAACCTGACGCTAAAGAATACACACTTACACGTGCTGGAGGGAAGACGGATCAAACACAGAGGAAAGACTGGAGCCGGGGTTTGGGACTCCAATCCTGGAACATGGATGTAGGTCACAGCGAGGAGTGAGCCTCAGCTGCTTCCTTAAATACTGATAAAAGAAACAGAACCAAACATGAAAGGGGGAATGTAATTACCGAAATCAAGATCAGCTGTGACAGCACCGGCTTGGCTTTGACAGCCGGAAGTTCGGCCACAGCGCTGTCACAATAAAAGCTCTGGGAGAACAATAATAACCAAACCGAAATAATATGGGAGAAAAAGGGAAAATACTGAGTAACCCGAGTGCGGATGAGTTCAGCACTCAGATCACTACACATATATTGAAAAAAGAGTACATTATACAATAATAGAATATACAGTGGTGTGAGAAAGTGTTTGTCCCCTTCCTGATTTCTAATTTTTTTGTGTTTGTCACACTTAAATGTTTCAAATCATCAAACAAATTTAAATATTAGACAAAGATAACACAAGTAAACGCAAAATGCAGTTTTTAAATAAAGGTGTTTATTATTAAGGGGGAAAAAATCCAAACCTACATGGCCCTGTGTGAAAAAGTGATTGCCCCCTAAACCTAATAACTGGTTGGGCCATCCTTAACAGCAACAACTGCAATCAAGCGTTTGCGATAACTGGCGATGAGTCTTTTACAGCGCTGTGGAAGAATTTTGGCCCACTCATCTTTGCAGAATTGTTGTACTTCAGCCACATTGGAGGGTTTTTGAGCATGAACCGCCTTTTTAAGGTCATGCCACAACATCTTAATAGGATTCAGGCCAGGACTTTGACGAGGCCACTCCAAAGTCTCCATTTTGTTTTTCCTTAAGCCATTCAGAGGTGGACTTGCTGGTGTGTTTTGGATCATTGTCCTGCTGCAGAACCCAAGTGTGCTTCAGCTTGAGGTCACAAACAGATGGCTGGACATTCTCCTTCAGGATTTTTTGGTAGACAGTAGAATTCATGGTTCCATTTACCACAGCAAGTCTTCAAGGTCCTGAAGCAGCAAAATAGCCCCAGACCATCACACTACCACCACCATATTTACCTCCGCCAGGCCGAAAAGGCCAGGAGGAGGTTATGTTTTTGCCGGGGTTTGTCTGTGTGTTTGTTTGTCTGTCTGTCTGTCTGTTTGTCTGTTGGTTAGCAAGATAACTCAAAAAGTCTTGGACGGATTTCCATGAAACTTTCAGGCGTTGTTGAAAATGGTACAAGGAAGAACTGATTAAATTTTGGGGGTGATCCGGTTCACCGTCTGGATACAGGAATTTTTTAAAGCATTTTTCAACACTGTGACATACGGCCATTTTCAACATGTGCGCAGGCGCAATGGAGGGCGCTGGTCGTCGTGTCTGCAACACAAACTCCGCGTTCTTCAACGTTTTAGGCACAAAAGCACGCGGAAAACACTGCTGGCCTGGGCCCGCCAGCGTGCCTGTGTTTGCGCGCAACTGCAAAACCTCACACGGGCAGCTGTCCGCCCACGGATTCTTTGCCAGAAATTCCCCGGCCAGCCATAGGAGCTGCGCATTTGGCAGAAATTCACCGGCCAGCCATAGGCGCTGCGCAAAAACGAGCTCTCTGCCGGCGAAGCTTCTAAATTCTCGTTTGCCGCGGAGCGCAACCCCAAAAAAATAATATAATATAAAACCCATGGCAACCTGCCTACCCAATTTGCATCCATCAGTGGAGGAGATGGACACAACAGCAACACTTCAGTTTATTACCTCCGCCAAGGAGGCAATGCTTTTACTACTGAACCACTAATCCTATCACTATCAGATTGATTGTCATTGATTAATTGTGTGTTTATTGCACTGTCCCTGTCAAATAAACAAATAATCATTGTGAATCCAATTGCTAGTCATATGTTTACATGCTCAAGGAATCTGACAACGTACACACAAACACTGTATGGGGGGAATTGTGGCGCTTGGCGGAGGTCTGCGCTCTCCGAGTGCTTTTCTAGTTTACTGTTGGTATGATGTTCCTTTTCTGAAATGCTGTGTTACTTTTACGCCGGATGTAATGGGACACACACCTTCCAAAAAGTTCAACTTTTGTCTCGTCAGTCCACAGAATATCTTCCCAAAAGTCTTGGGGATCATCAAGATGTTTTCTGGCAAAACTGAGACGAACCTTTATGTTCTTTTTGCTCAGCAGTGGCTTTCGCCTTGGAACTCTGCCATGCAGGCCATTTTTGCCCAGTCTCTTTCTTATGGTGGAGTCATGAACACTGACCTTAACTGAGGCAAGTGAGGCCTGCAGTTCTTTGGATGTTGTTGAGGGGTCTTTTGTGACCTCTTGGGTGAGTTGTCGTTGTGCTCTTAGGGTAATTTTGGTCAGCTGGCCACTCCTGGGAAGGTTCACCACTGTTCCATGTTTTCGCCATTTGTGGATAATGCCTCTCACCGTGGTTTGCTGGAGTCCCAAAGTTTTATAAATGGCTTTATAACCATTTACAGACTGATAGATCTCTATTACTTTGTTTCTTATTTGTTCCTGAATTTCTTTCAATCACAGCATGATATCTAGCTTTTGAGGATCTTTTGGTCTACTTCATTTTGTTAGGCAGGTCCTATTTAAATGATTTCTTGATTGATAACAGGAGTGGCAGTAATCAGTGTTATGTCTCAATAACGGGAGACCAGAGCCGTGTTGAACTGAGCAACGAACTCAACTTTATTAGGGAAACACAGAAATATATACAGTGGCCGCAGCCCACCTGACATCACCACTCAGGGCGGCTACGGCAAGCCCCGAGGACCAAACACACACACACACAACATTCTCTCCCTTTTAGAAAAGTCCCAAACCACATACAATGGAAACCCTCCCAAATTTAGAACCCGACTCATGCACTAAGAAAACTAAACTGAAATTGCTAACAGGGCCTACCACATCCACACAAAACAACTAAAACTAGGGAGGATGGGTGGACTGCCGTCCTACCCCCACACGGCCAGGCGGATTATTCTGCCACCAGTACTAAATAAAATGAAGTCCATTTATAAACTAAAATAACTGCCGTGTTTCCTAACTAAACAACAATACATAAAACAATCCCCAAACAACACACATTCATATGCACATCAAACGCACATCAAACATTTTTTCAAAACACATGCACATATGAACATTATAACTATTTAATATATTTCTTTCCTATCTACAGTTGTTTTGTTTTTTTTTCATGTTACACCACTGTCCACATTCAGCAAAGGGTAGAACTGGCCCGGAGGCCTAGGGCAGCCCACTGGCAAGCACGCCCCTAGAAGCAGCCTGCCCCAGGGGTCGTAACTGAACTCACGGACAAGAGTGTCTCTCCTCCTCACTATCGAGTGCCCCTCTCGTCCGGCCCCGCCATCTGCAGCCTTCTCCCAGACACACCGCAGCTCGTTGGCGTGCCTCCAGGAACCATCCAACAGTTGAAAACAGGCTGTATCTGGTTCAGCCACGATGCGCAGCCACCCCTGGTGACCGTCAGGCTGTCATTTGGTCCTTATTCGCCATGGTAGTCCCTACTCACAAACCTGAACCCGGTCCGCAATTCTCAGGAGGGTCTTGCTCGGCTTGCAGTATTGCTGCTCGGCACGCAGTTTCTCCGTGCCTGTTGGTCCACCCCCAGCCATTTTCAAAACCGCTGCAGCTGTTGCCGTTGTAGCCCAGATTCTCCGGCCCCCTGTGGCCGAGCTCCAGGGAAAACTGAAGCTCGCTCGTCGGCGTCACTCATTGACTCGAGCGCCTCACCGTTATGCCCAGCACCCTCGTCCAAGGCCCCATGAGCTCTGGCACTGAGATCCTCCCACGCCGACCCTGAGCGAGGCTGGTCCTGCTTGACCTCCGTGATGCCAAGCAAATCTCTGGTCTGCTTGGTCTCAGTGCCTGTCTTCGACTGCAGTTTGTCTCAGGCACAAGGACAGTCCGACACCTCCTCTCCATCGTCTGAGGCACTCGCTGCGCCGCCTCTGTGCCCAGCTGTTGCTGCTGTTTCCCAGGGATCTCAGCATGCTTGCGCCCCTCCTCCCACTGCTCTCACTCTGGCTGCAGGGAAAACTGAGCCAAGTCTGGTCGCTGCTCTCCCCCTGTGCTGTCTTCGCTCACCACGCTGTCTTCATCACCAGCGCTGCGGTCACTCACTGCGCTGAGCTCTTCGGCTGGCTTGCCGTCCTTGGTGGCCACAGGCTCCCTCACTTGTGGCTCCGATTCCACCGTGATATCCAGATGGAAGCTTGTGTTTGGCGCCTACCTAGCTCCGTGGCTAACTTTGCCGTTGCCACTAGCTGGCTTGTTAGCTTCCCCGAGCTAGCTAGCCTAGCTTCTTTTGGTGCCAACAGCTTTTCCACCCAGAGCTTCGTGCTCCTTGTATGTTCGGCAAAATATTCAGCCAGCCGCCCGACAGCATCCGCATAAGACTCCGTCTCCCCCAACATGTCCGCCGACCTTCTACGACGAGATGGTGGACCAGAAATGCTCGTCTCCATGTTTTGTCAAGTCTACTCAGGCCCAACACCACAATGTACCCTTCAAACATGGCCAACCAGTTAGGCCACAGGTTTGCTGGCTCACCCGGATACTGTAGAAACTGTGGTGGAGGTGGAAGTGGCCCATACGCCTCCATAGTTTATTCTCGTTGCCAAAATGTTATGTCTCAATAACGGGAGATTGGAGCCGTGTTGAACTGAGCAACGAACTCAACTTTATTAGGGAAACACAGAAATATATACAGTGGCCGCAGCCTGCCTGACGTCACCACCCAGGGCGGCTACGGCAAGCCCCGAGGGGCAAACACACACACAACATTCACACAACAATCAAGCCTGGGTGTGGCTAGAGAAATTGAACTCAGCTTTCCAAAGATGTGATAAACCACAGTTAATTTATGTTTTAACGGGGGATGGGGGGGGGACAATCACTTTTTCCACACAGGGCCATGTAGGTTTGGATTTATTTTTTTTTACCCTTAATAATAAACACCGTCATTTAAAAACTGCATTTTGTGTTTACGTCTGTTATCTTTGTCTAATATTTAAATTTGTTTGATGATCTGAAACATTTAAGTGTGACAAACATACAAAAAACGGGAAATCAGGAAGGGGGCAAACACTTTTTCACACCACTGTAATACATAAGAATACAAGGAAATGCAATATAGAATACTATAAGGGGATATGTTACAAAAGACTAGAACATAAAAATATATAAGGGAAATAAGAGTATAAGAAAAAATAAGAATATAAGGAAACATAAGTATATAAGGAATGGAGCTCATCTAATATATTGGTGTGTAAGCTGGGGAGAAGGGGTGGGACATGGTAAGTTTGTTCTTCTTCCCACTCCTTTTTGAATGTGTGATTTTTGTTGTACTCATTTTTTTGTTGTGATTTGTTTGTTTTGTCTTGTTCTGTTTGCTTATTTCTTACTATTTTTGACATTTCACTATATGTACTGTATGTAAATTTATAATTTTGGTACAAATTCACTGTATGGTTATATGTTCAAAATAAAACGAACTGAAAAACTGAAACTAATATTTTAGTCATCTTCGGCATTAGTTAATATTAATTTTCAAAGTGCAACTGGTCATTTGTTACTTTAGCCAACTCAAAAAGTATAGAGTAAATTATGCTATGACCTTGGTATAATACATATATCCCATTGAAACATGTCATTTAAATGAATACATTTACTGGAATTGAAACAAATATACTGAATATAATATGGCTCAGATTTGATTGAATATAATTACCCTTTTGTGTTCTGTGAAAGTGATGCTGTATTGTGGAGCGTGTAAATAATGAGGCTGATTTGATTCAAGCGGTTTATTACACGACTCACACAAGGAGCATAGACAGAATGGCATACAAGTAGGAACTCTTCCCTTAACATGACATCCTTCTAGACTCTTCTCACACACAAAAGATAATCCCCGTCTAGACTCTTCTCACACACAAAAGATAATCTCCCCGTCCGACTGCAGTCAGTCCATTCATCCTTGACACCTCCCTGTTATCTTACTAGGGCATCTAGAAACTTCTCACACACAAAAGGTTAACTTCGCGTCCTTTGTTCCTGTCTAAGGTGGTAAACCATTATGCACTCAACCTGGGGAGTGCATAATGGTTTATTTATTAATTTGATGATGCCATCCACCTTAATTATTAAAAATTATTGGTATCATACCAGTATCGGCGATGCTGGCACTGTATTGGTATCGGATCGATACCAAATCTTACAGTATCGCACACCACTGCAACACACACCTTTCCATACTCCCTGTCTTCAGCTCTGTCGTGTTGTTATGGGGACATATTATTCTGAGACACAGGTGGTGGCTCCACCTTTCTGATTTCGCTACCACCCAGGGTATAAGAGGGCTGTGAGGAAGCGGGGCGGTCTCTTTGGCCTCCTCTCAGCCTGACGGCAGCGCCTGTATTGTGAGAGTGAGTCACAAATAAAGTCGTGTCCAGTTTAACGCTCGGTCTCATCCTTGGCTCCCTTTTAACGACATAAGCTCCACCCCAAACACAATGCTGCTTTACAAGTGGCTCCCATGTCACCTGATAATGAATGAATGAATGAATTTATTTGGTAATAATAATAATAAACACATACAATACAATGAGAACACACAAAAGAACAACCGAAAGGGTGTAGGCTGAAGCTAGTGCTTATATAGTGCCTACCTCGTTACAATTTTAAAATCAATAACATAAAAATTTAAGTCTTACCCAAAATCAACAAAGAAAATCAAATAGAACAAGCAGACAAAAAAAACCAAAAACCTTTACGTTATTACAAATTTATCTCCCAGCATTTACAGTGAGATACTGGGAGATTTTCTCATCTTTGTACAATTTTTTGAATTGCTTCAGAGTTGAAAATGTTTTAATATTTTCAGAGCAACAGTTCCACAGTTTAACTCCAGTGACAGACATGCAATGATACTTTGTATTTGTTCTAACCTTTGGCTTATTAAAAACAGAGTTACCTCTTAGCTCATATTTGCTTTCCCTTTTTTTAAACAGTCTCTGAATATTTACAGATAATTGGTTATTATTTGCTTTGTACATGATTTGAATGACATTATAATCTACCAGATCTCTAAATTTAAGAGTATGTAATTGAATGAATATTGGATTTGTTGGTTCATGGTAAGGTTTCTTTGATACAATGCGTACGGCTTTTTTCTGTAGTAAAAAGATTAAGTTTGTGTTTGTTTTATATGTGTTTCCCCAGATCTCCACACAGTATGTCATAAAAGGAACTATTGTGGAGGAACAAAATAAGTTCAGGCGAGATACGACGAGCTGAAGGTTTCAGAGTTTTATTCCTCCATCATCATGAGACACTGTAGCACTGTGCGCTGTGCTGTGTGTGCGTGTGTGTGTTCCTCATGAGTCATGTAAAGTCAGCTCTTTTATACAAACAAGAGAGAATGCATGGCACATTTACATATTGATATACATATCAGTCAATACATATCAATCGCATGATTAATTGGCACCGGACTTCCTCTCCTTAATCCGGGGATGTATAACAATAGTCATTGTTCTGGTTGTCCCCCTAGGGGCTCTCTGTTCGTATGCAATCCTTGCTGAGCGTGAATATTATCAGTCTGCGTTGTGCTGGGTGCCGACACGGCTCCCCCCAGAATGGTCAGAAGGGGCTGTGACCCCCCCCCCCCCCCCCCCCGTCGTTTGGCTCCAGCTCTGGTAGAGCTGTCAGAGGGCATGTCAGTCCATAGGGGGGACGGGAGAGGGGTGGAAAAGGGCAGTGTGCTCCGCTCCGAGTTCCAGCACGTTGAACGGCCGTGGATCGTGGGCGCACGGGCCGGTGTGCAGTCATGCGTAATGAAACCAGACGGCGATGGGCCGGCGTAGGGAGTGAGGTGCAGGAAAAGCTCTGTGCAGAAGGAGGGGGAGTGGGTGGGAGTAAGTGAGTGCTGGCCCGGAACGTCAAAGGTGTCTGGGCCGCGCAAAAATTGCGTGTGGATCCGCAATGGTGAGGGACTTTTCCGTTAAGCCTGGCGGAGATCCACAGCGGCTGTGAAAAAAAAAAAAAATTTATCTGACTCCTCCCGTGGCTCGATCCAGCGAGGATGTGGAGAAAGCGAGCGGCCAAATTCCCTGAGGATGCAAAGCGGCTGTGAAACAACTGAAGCTGTGTCAGGGACTCGGCAGTTTGGCTTTAGGTGTGGGAAGCAGCCCTAAAGTCACCGGGGAAAGCAATCGGCTAAATTCCCGTTGTGCGCCGTGGCTGAGAAACCCATACAAAGTCCTGTGTGCGGGCTGCACGTCCGCTCCAGGTGCGCGAGCAGCCTTGAAGGTTCCGAGGGTGGCAATCGTCCATTTTTCTCGGGCATGTGCAGCGGCGGAGGACGCTGTATCAGTCTGTGGAGCCAGTTTGTCCCTGGTGCGTGGCGTGCGCCTGGCGCAGTGAGCACATAGCTGGCAGTTGTGCTGTCCTCATAATCCTGTGGAGTGCGTGCAGGGCTTCTGTGTGCGGGAGGTCCGCTGTCTGGAGTTTAGTCAGAGTTGGGAAGCTCGGTGGAAATCAGCGCAGTCGGCGTCGATGACTGTCCCTGTTCAGGCTGCTTCCTTCGTTCGCTCGTGTCGTTCATGGTGTGTTTTGGTCCAAGCGCTGCGCTCTGGAGCGTGCTCCGGTGAGGTTGCAGGCGTTCTCTGGTCCTCTGGGATCCACAGCGCAGTGAAAGGGAGCAGACGGTCATTCTCCCTCGTCAGGTCACCAGTGTGGAGTTAAAAGATCAGGCAAGGGGCACACCATGACGCATGCTGGGACTTCCTGTCTGGGTCATCTCCGGGGTGTTCGCCTCATGTTCCATTCTTCGTCAAGGGTCACCAGTGTGGAGGAACAAAATAAGTTCAGGCGAGATACGACAAGCTGAAGGTTTCAGAGTTTTATTCCTCCATCATCATGAGACACACTGTAGCACTGTGCGCTGTGCTGTGTGTGTGTGCGTGTGTGTGTTCCTCATGAGGCATGTAAAGTCAGCTCTTTTATACAGACAAGAGAGAATGAATGGCACATTTACATATTGATATACATATCAGTCAATACATATCAATCGCATGATTAACTGGCACCGGACTTCCTCTCCTTAATCCGGGGATGTATAACAATAGTCATTGTTCTGGTTGTCCCCCTAGGGGCTCTCTGTTCGTATGCAATCCCTGTTTAGCATGAATATTATCAGTCTGCATTGTGCTGGGTGCCGACACTATCAGTGAATTATATAAAATGCAAAGAGATTTCTGACACAGGAGATCCTTAACTTTATACAGTACAGCAATGGATTTAGACATTTTAGTTTTAACGTAATTTATGTGTGATTTCCAGTTTAGTTTGTTATCAACAATGATCCCTAGGAAGTTGGTTTTGAAAACTGTCAATTTCAACATTGTTTATTTTAATTTTTCTGTCATTATATAATTTGCAGTTTCCAAATATTATACATTTTGTTTTTCCAAGGTGAATAGATAATTTATTGGCAGTGAACCACTGATTGATTTGTTTAAGTTCATTTTCGAAGGAGATGATTATCGACTTCCGGCGGTCGCAGCCTGAGCACGCCCCCCTCAGCATCGGCGGCCGTTTAGTGGAGAGAGTAGAGAACATCAAGTTCCTCGGAGTGCAGATCTCGCAGGACCTGACCTGGAGCAAGAATTCCTTGGAGATCAGGAAGCGGGCTCAGCAGAGACTGCACTTCTTGAGGAAACTCAAACAGGCCTCTCTCCCCATCTGCATCCTCAGGACCTTCTACAGAGGTGTGGTGGAGAGTGTTCTGACGTACTGCATTGCTACATGGTACTCCAGCTGCAGTATGTCAGACAAAAAAGCCCTGCAGAGGATAGTCAAGGGGGCGGAGAGGGTAATTGGAGTCTCCCTCCCTCTGTCCAAGAACTTTTTCAGAACCGTTGTAGGAGCAGGGCACTAAACATTGTCAAGGACCGTTCTCACCCTCTGCATAAACACTTTGAACTTCTTCCATCTGGTAAATGATTCCGGAGCATCAGAGGCAGAACCACCAGACTGATCAACAGCTTCCTTCCACAAGCTGTCAGGATGCTGAACAGTTGACCCGGAATCTCTCATACACACTACTGCACCTACGGACATTTTGTATATTATAGTTAGTTATTCTTTTTTTTCCCCAAGCATGTCTCAGGGATGTGTGAATGGATGGGGGGGTGGGGGTGGGGGGGGAGCTATCTGGGAATGTGTCTTAAATCATGCTGCTTCTTATATGGATGCCGAGAGAAACGCAATTTCATCTTGCCTGCACTACAGTTGTATGTACAGCAATATGACAATAAAGTTTGATTTGATTTGATTTGATTTGATTTGATTTGATTTTCTACTGAATCCAGAAGCTGCTTAAGATTTTCTCCACTACAAAAAAAAGTTGTGTCATCTGCAAATAAAATACACTTGAGCAATTTAGACACAGAACATAAGCCATTAATATACAAAATAAACAGCAATGGACCAAGTACAGAACCCTGTGGTACCCCACACATCATCTTCAGCAACTCAGAATCTGTATTATTCACATGAACATATTGATATCTGTCTTCTAAATAGCTGTGTAACCAGTCAAAAGCAATTCCTCTGATGCCATACTTATGTAATTTACTGAGGAGTAATTTATGGTCAACTGTATCAAATGCCTTTTGTAAGTCCAGAAATATTCCAACTGTGTATTCTCTTCTATCTGTTGCATCCGTAATCTGTTCAACAAAGTCCATGAGTGCCAGTGAGGTGGTCCGGTTCTTCCTGAATCCATACTGTTGTTCGCAGAGTATATTGTGCTTATCAGTGAAATCATTTAGTCTCTTAACAAATATTTTTTCTAGTATTTTGGAGAACTGAGGTAACAAGGAGATGGGTCTGTAGTTTGACAATGAGTGTTTGTCACCAGTCTTATACAGAGGAATGACTCTTGCTAATTTCATTTTCTTTGGAAATTTACCAGCAGTAAGTGACATGTTGCATATGTAAGTGAAGTGTTTAACAATACAGTCAATAATACATTTAACCAAGAACATACTGAAATCATTACAATCAGTTGATTTTTTGTCTTTGAATTTGTTAACAATGTCAAGAATTTCTTTTTCATCTGTTTCTTTCATAAACATTGAATAAGCGTTTATGTTGATGACATTGTCAGCGCCACTTGTATTTGCTGATGATACAGTGGAGTTGGCGATCTTTTTTCCTATATTACCAAAATATTCATTAAACATGTTGGAGATCAAGCTATTTTCATTGATTATTCCATTATCTGAATTTAAATAAGAGATGTGGTTGGAATTTAGTTTTCCACTCTTTGTTATATTATTTAACACCTTCCATATATTACATGTATTAGTTTTATTTTCCAATAATTTACTGTAATGTTACAATAACCGCCCTCCCCCCTGTCTGCACAACAACCACTGCTGCCTCTAAGAAATCAAGTTCTGCTGCCCACTCCCCACTCCACCGACACCCCCCCCCCACTCCCAACACACAGCCCCCCATCCTGACCCTGACCAAGACCCAGGTGAGGACGGAGCTGAGGAAGATCAAGGCGAGGAAGGCGTCGGGACCGGACGGCATCAGCGCAAAGCTCCTCAAGTCCTGTGCAGACCAGCTGTGTGGGATTGTGACGTATATCTTCAACATGAGCCTGAAACTGGGGAGGGTACCACAGCTGTGGAAAACATCTTGTGTGGTACCTGTACCAAAAACTTCCCACCCCAAAGACCTGAACAGCTACAGACCGGTGGCCTTGACGTCCCACTTGATGAAGACCCTGGAGAGACTACTCCTTGCTCATCTCCGCCCCCTGGTGGAACCAGCGATGGATCCACTCCAGTTCGCCTACCAACATGGCATTGGGGTGGAGGATGCGGTGATCTTCCTCCTTCACCATTCTCTGTCCCACCTGGAGAAGCCCGGGAATATGGTGAGGATCATGTTCTTTGACTTCTCCAGTGCTTTCAACACCATCCAACCGATGATCCTGAAGGACAAGCTGCTGCGCGCAGGGGTGGACCAGCACCTGTCATCATGGATCCTGGACTACCTCACGAACCGGCCTCAGTTTGTGAGAACCCGGGACTGTGTTTCTGACACGATCATCAGTAGCACGGGGGCCCCCCAGGGAACGGTGCTGGCTCCCTTCCTGTTCACTCTTTATACTGCGGACTTCTCACACAACACAACACATTGCCATCTACAGAAGTTCTCTGATGACTCTGCGATCGTTGGTCTCATCTCCAACGGAGATGAAGCTGAGTACAGAGGGCTTATCCAGGACTTCGTGGACTGGTGCCATCGGAACTGCCTCCAGATCAACGCGAGGAAAACTAAGGAGCAGGTGGTGGACTGCCACAGGCATGGGCAGCCCCTCACAGCACCAGTAAATATACAGGGAACAGACATCGAGATGGTGACATCCTATAAGTACCTGGGTGTTCATCTGAACAATAAACTAGACTGGTCACACAATACTGACGCACTCTACAAGAAGGGACAGCGCAGGCTGTTCCTGCTGAGGAGACTCAGGTCTTTTGGTGTACAAGGGGCGCTGCTGAAGTCATTCTATGACACGGTGGTGGCATCAGCCATCACTTTTGGAGTGGTCTGCTGGGGCAGTGGCATTACTGCAGCCGATAGGAAGAGACTGAACAAACTGATTAAGAAAGCTAGCTCTGTCCTGGGGCAGCGCCTTGATCCGATGGAGGAGATAGGAGAGAGAAGGACGGTGGCTAAACTGTCATCTCTGCTGGAGTCCGAGTTCCACCCTATGCAGGACATACTGGATGCACTGAGGAGCTCATTTAGCAGCAGACTACATCATCCCAGGTGCACAACCGAGAGGTTTCGTAGGTCCTTCCTACTAACGGCTGTCAGACTGTACAACCTAAGCAGGGCTGCTCGCAGAGATAGCAAAAAGACGTAACAAACTAATAGTTTTTTGAATGCAAAAGATGCAATAGACTTACACAATGGTCCCCTCCGGCATACAACTAGGAACATACCGGTCACTATGGAGGGTGAGAATATGTATGGGCACATAATCATACCATGTAGGATAACTAAGTAGACGGTTATGCTGTTTCATCCCATCTAGCAACAATGCTCTGCACTGTGTGTGTTTATATATTTACATATTTATTCCATCTAGCTACAATGCTCAGCACTGGGTGTGTTTATATTTATATATCTATATATTTATTCCATCTAGCTACAATGCTCCGCACTGTGTTTTTATATATCTACATATTATTCCATCTAGCTACATTGCTCCGCACTGTGTGTGTTTATATACTTGCATATTTATTCCACCTAGCTACAGTGCTCTGCACTGTGTGTTCATATATTCATATATTTATTCCATCCAGCTACAATGCTCTGCACTGTGTGTCTGTGTGTATATATATATTTTATAGTAATATGTACATATGTATATTAGCTGCTCTTGCTTGCTTGTTTTTTTTCTTGCCTTCTGATTGTTGCTCTGAGTGTTGCTATCCCTGTGCTGTTGCAATCCTGGAATTTCCCCGTTGTGGGACTAATAAAGGCTTATCTTATCTTATCTTATCTTATCTTATCTTAGTCTTGTATTTTTAGATCATTTCTAAGATTGTTGATTGCAGTTTATGTTTCAAGTCGTTTAAAAACCTTATCTATTTCAACGTTATGTGTTACACCAGTGTGTGAAGAAACAAAAACAGGCAGATGGTCTGTCACATCATTGATAATAAGGCCAGCAGTTACATTCCCCTCAGTGACATTTGTGAAAATGTTTTCAATAAGCATTGCTGAATGTGTTGTTATTCTAGTGGGGTATGTAATTGAAGGGTAGAAACCCATACAAAACATGGAATTTATGAATTCACTTATTTGGATATGGTCAGTTGGATTAAGTCAATATTGAAGTCTCCACAAATAAATACCAGCTTCTTATTACCTACTGCACTGAAAAGCTCAGACAATTTCTCTTTGAAAATGTCAATATCGGTACCCGGTGCTCTATAAATGCAACTTATTATGATGTTTTTGTAGCTGTAATTAATTCCATAGTTACACACTCCATGATGTTTTCATTTTCAAAAGACATATTATCTACAACTTGGCTTTGGTAGCAGGACCTGATACATAAAGCAACACCACCACCCCTTTTTTTTTGACCTGCTTGTGGTATATAAATCATAGCCTCTCATTTGCACTGTATGAAGTTGGTCATTTTTTAGCCAAGATTCAGAAATTGCAACGGCAGAAAAATTTGTGTTATATTGCAACAAACTGTCCTGGATTTTGGAAAAAATCATGTTGAGACTCTTACTATTAAAGTGTATTATTGACAATGATTGGTCAGAAACTGTGTTTTTTAGTTGGTCTGAGCTAAAGTATTTACACTGATGTTTTATACTGTTGAAAAAATGATTTTCAGGATCGGTTTCATATTCAACACTGTGTGGCTTATGCTCAGTATATTCGTACCCTTTAAAAATGAGGTTGTTTCCTATAAAAGTTTGCATCTTAATTATTCCAGTCAATGGAAACAAATGCACAGTTTATATCTCTTAAGCTGATATTGAAATGTCAATCATTTCTGGTTAAAATTTGGCTCCACTGATCTTGGTGTACTGTTACGGGGATGGCGTGGGTGAATAATGAGTCTGTCATACCTTAAGTAGGCTATGTCCCCCCGTGCTCTTGCAGCTTTCAGCTCTGGCATTAATTCTTTTCTCTTCCTTCTTACCAAATCAGTGAAGTCCTCATTGATGAAGATTTTTGTTCCTTTGAGCGACTTGGCTCTTTGAAGAATGGTCATCCTGTCCTTGTGCCGCAGGAACTTGACCACAATGGGCCTCGGTCTTTCTCCTCCAGGTTTCCCGGTGCGGTGGGCTCTCTCCATCTCGATCCCTGGTGGTAACTGTAGTTTCTCCATGAGAATTTTTTAATCTTCTCCTCCGTGTCGGCCCAGGTCTCTCCTGGTGCCTCCACAACACCATCAAAGACTAGATTATTTCTCCGGAACTGTCGTTCCAAATATTCAAACTTGTCGGTGATAGTCAACAGACTGTCACACACTTTAAAAACATCTAATTGCAGCACATTGTTGCGGTCTGCTTGTTTAGACAAATTAGCTTTTATGTCAGCTACGTCTTTTTGAGTGAACTGTAGACTGGTTTTAATGTCCTGCAACTCTCTCGTCATCGTGTCCGCTCTTGCATTAGCTGAGTTCATGATCACTTTGATGAGGCTTTTGAAAGTTTCCTGTTGTTGGTTTAAGAAAACAGTTCTTTTTGCTGTTGGAGTAAGTCATTTACCTGTGCGAGGGACACATATTCCTCGGATTTGGCCTCTGCTTTTGGCTTAGGTGGCATTTTGCTGCAGTTTTGCGATAATTTGCAGTGGACAAGGAGACAAGAGTCTGTTTCCAAGACTATTTCAGTGTTGATGAAAAATTCAAGCAGCAACAACAACAGGAATGCGTGTAAGGCCTGGTGCCAGGCCTGAAGCCTGATGGAGGTGGCTGCAGGGCCTGGTGGTGGTAACTGCCTGTGAAGCCTGGTGGTGGCGGCTGCCTGTGGAGCCTGATGGTCGTGGCTGCTGGCCTGGTGATGGTGGCTGCCTGTGGAGCCTGTTGGTGGCTGCCTGTGAGGCCTAGTAGTAATGGCTGCCAGTCTGCTTCTAAGGCAGAAAGGCCCAATTCCAAATCCACCAGAATCTTCCCCCAAGCCACCAATCCACTGCCAAGTGTCAACCAAATCACCTCCAAAAGTCCAGAACTAGCCACAGGTGAAGAATTGAAGTTCTATTACCTCTTGAACAGGTAGTATTTAGTGCTGCTGCTCAGTGCTGCTGCTCAGTCAACTTAAAGGCTGTCCTCACAATAATCACCACTCCCTTATAAAAGCAGGGCGTGTGAACATTGTTGGGTGGGAAAGTAAAGCTGGATTCATGCTGCACCTCTGCTGTCCGCATACATGTAACCGGAAACCACGTGTGACAAAATTTACGTCATCGTCTCTACTCCGCTAGTGTCCGCAGTGCTCGCCATGGACAACCGTGTGCAGCCTAAATTTTGTGACTGCGCCGCCTGCCCACGACCTGAATGCGTTGAAAAGCGCATGCGCAAGACTGAACATTCCATTCACGAGGTGGCGATATTGGCATGGAATACCAAGACAAAGTAGACGAAGAAGACAACGAGGATGCGGAAGACAAGAATAAACATACATGAATTATACATAAATACTTCAGCAGCAGCATCTTCATGGAAAAGGAGTGAAAACCGGGAAGTCAAGCAGCAGAAAGCAAGCAGCGTTTCTTCATTGGTGAAAATCCTGGCACGTCACCGCATTGGCGCTACCTATCGGGCGGGAGTGAAACTACAAATGATGGTTATGCGCATGCGTCAACCACTTGGCATGGGTAGATGAAAAAAGTGAGCATGAACAGCACCGTGTGTATGCCGGGCTTGTCCAAAGCACACGTGGACCAAAGCGGACTAGAGGGGAAATGCAGCATGAATAAGCGACTTTCGCGTCTCGGCTCATGCAAAGCATCATGGGATCGTGGCTACCAAACAAACTACCAAAATGGGGGAGGTTAATCTAAATGTGGATGAAACATGCTCTATCGATACATTTAATTTATGGAAAGTTCCTGATCTACGAGCATATTGTATGCGTAGGGGTCTTCCCGGTTGTACCCGCAAAGGCAAGGATGAACTAGTTGCGCTTGCATTCGTGGCCACGTTGCAGAAATTGCCAATAGTGTTGTCAATGGCTGAGGAATCCGAGCAGATTCAACGTGACTATACCAGCTTGTTGACGTTTGAAGTGGAGGGTGAAATGCTGACAATTCCCGATCCCTTGGGACTTCAGGAAGGCTGGGAGACGGAAATTGATGCTGTGTCAAAATGCCCCCCCGTATGTACGCGGACATAGCAGATTTTTTGTTGTCAAAGGACCAAGCACCCTTACTTGAGAGACTCCAAAACAACTACAAAGAAGGTAAGCGAGTGGTTTGACAGCTCAGCTTTGGTTTTGTCATTTTGAGTAAATTTCACTACAAGGCATAGCCTGCTTACTTAGATCTATAGGTCGATACTACTATAGTTTAAGTACCACACGTTTTCAATGATTTGTAATTTCATTTTATACCAGCCTACTTATCAATGGCCTTAATTACATGTGTGTGTAGATCAAGCTTCATTACTAATATACAAAGAACTATATCTTAGATCCAGGCCTGCCTGTCCGTACCTACTACTTCAGGGTTTACACTCGTGCAAGTCTAAATATGACATATTATTTTATACATTTTATAAAATAATATAACTGCCATTACCTATTACCAGACTTGTGTCAGCTAAGGCCTATTTTTAATAACAAAAAATAATAAATAAAATTAGACCACTATGACTATTTAGGGCTAATATTATAAATAGGTTTATTTTTTATACATGTAGACTATAATATTATGTTTTTATTTTACAGGAAAAGCATTCAGCTATTTTGCATCACAAAATTCGTGGATACAGGAAGTACTTCATCATCCAATATCCCCTGAGTCCAAGTTGTGTGCTGATTAAGATAAGATAAGATAAGATAAGATAAGCCTTTATTAGTCCCACAACGGGGAAATTCCAGGATTGCAACAGCACAGGGATAGCAACACTCAGAGCAACAATCAGAAGGCAAGAAAAAAAAAAAAAAAAAAAAACAAGCAAGCAAGAGCAGCTAATATACATATGTACATATTACTATAAAATATATATATACACACACACACACACAGACACAGTGCAGAGCATTGTAGCTGGATGGAATAATATGTAGATATATAAAAACACAGTGCGGAGCATTGTAGCTAGATGGAATAAATATATAGATATATAAATATAAACACACCCAGTGCTGAGCATTGTAGCTAGATGGAATAAATATATAGATATATAAATATAAACACACCCAGTGCAGAGCATTGTAGCTAGATGGAATAAATATGTAAATATATAAACACACACAGTGCAGAGCATTGTTGCTAGGTGGGATGAAACAGCATAACCGTCTATTTAGTTATCCTACATGGTATGATTATGTGCCCATACATATTCTCACCCTCCATAGCGACCGGTATGTTCCTAGTTGTATGCCGGAGGGGACCATTGTGTAAGTCTATTGCATCTTTTGCATTCAAAAAAAAAAAACAAAAAAAAAACTATTAGTTTGTTACGTCTTTTTGCTATCTCTGCGAGCAGCCCTGCTTAGGTTGTACAGTCTGACAGCCGTTGGTAGGAAGGACCTACGAAACCTCTCGGTTGTGCACCTGGGATGATGTAGTCTGCTGCTAAATGAGCTCCTCAGTGCATCCAGTATGTCCTGCATAGGGTGGAACTCGGACTCCAGCAGAGATGACAGTTTAGCCACCGTCCTTCTCTCTCCTATCTCCTCCATCGGATCAAGGCGTTGCCCCAGGACAGAGCTAGCTTTCTTAATCAGTTTGTTCAGTCTCTTCCTATCGGCTGCAGTAATGCCACTGCCCCAGCAGACCACTCCAAAAGTGATGGCTGATGCCACCACCGTGTCATAGAATGACTTCAGCAGTGCCCCTTGTACACCAAAAGACCTGAGTCTCCTCAGCAGGAACAGCCTGCGCTGTCCCTTCTTGTAGAGTGCGTCAGTATTGTGTGACCAGTCTAGTTTATTGTTCAGATGAATACCCAGGTACTTGTAGGATGTCACCATCTCGATGTCTGTTCCCTGTATATTTACTGGTGCTGTGAGGGGCTGCCCATGCCTGCGGCAGTCCACCACCAGCTCCTTAGTTTTCCTCGCGTTGATCTGGAGGCAGTTCCGATGGCACCAGTCCACAAAGTCCTGGATAAGCCCTCTGTACTCAGCTTCATCTCCGCTGGAGATGAGACCAACGATCGCAGAGTCATCAGAGAACTTCAGTAGATGGCAATGTGTTGTGTTGTGTGAGAAGTCCGCAGTATAAAGAGTGAACAGGAAGGGAGCCAGCACCGTTCCCTGGGGGGCCCCCGTGCTACTGATGATCGTGTCGGAAACACAGTCCCGGGTTCTCACAAACTGAGGCCGGTTCGTGAGGTAGTCCAGGATCCATGATGACAGGTGCTGGTCCACCCCTGCGCGCAGCAGCTTGTCCTTCAGGATCATCGGTTGGATGGTGTTGAAAGCACTGGAGAAGTCAAAGAACATGATCCTCACCATATTCCCGGGCTTCTCCAGGTGGGACAGAGAACGGTGAAGGAGGAAGATCACCGCATCCTCCACCCCAATGCCATGCTGGTAGGCGAACTGGAGTGGATCCATCGCTGGTTCCACCAGGGGGCGGAGATGAGCAAGGAGCAGTCTCTCCAGGGTCTTCATCAAGTGGGACATCAAGGCCACCGGTCTGAAGCTGTTCAGGTCTTTGGGGTGGGAAGTTTTTGGTACAGGTACCACACAAGATGTTTTCCACAGCTGTGGTACCCTCCCCAGTTTCAGGCTCATGTTGAAGATATACGTCACAATCCCACACAGCTGGTCTGCACAGGACTTGAGGAGCTTTGCGCTGATGCCGTCCGGTCCCGACGCCTTCCTCGCCTTGATCTTCCTCAGCTCCGTCCTCACCTGGGTCTTGGTCAGGGTCAGGATGGGGGGCTGTGTGTTGGGAGTGGGGGGGGGTGTCGGTGGAGTGGGGAGTGGGTAGCAGGACTTGATTTCTTAGAGGCAGCAGTGGTTGTTGTGCAGACAGGGGGGAGGGCGGTTGGTCAAATCTATTGAAAAACAGATTCAGGTTGTTCGCCCACTCCCTGCCCCCCGTGGCCTGGGGGGAGGTATTCTGGAGCCCCGAGATGGTTTTGAGGTTTCTCCAGACCCCACTGATGTCGCTCTGTTGCAGCTTGTCCTCCATCTTCTTCCTGAAGCTGTCCTTGCCTTCTCTGATCTTTCTCCTCAGCTCCCTCTGTACGGACTTCAGCATCTCCCTGTTCCCCGACCTGAAGATCCTCTTCTTCTCTCTCAGAAGTGTTTTTATCTCAGGGTTGATCCAGGGTTTAATTTGACCAACCGCCCTCCCCCCTGTCTGCACAACAACCACTGCTGCCTCTAAGAAATCAAGTCCTGCTACCCACTCCCCACTCCACCGACACCCCCCCCACTCCCAACACACAGCCCCCCATCCTGACCCTGACCAAGACCCAGGTGAGGACGGAGCTGAGGAAGATCAAGGCGAGGAAGGCGTCGGGACCGGACGGCATCAGCGTAAAGCTCCTCAAGTCCTGTGCAGACCAGCTGTGTGGGATTGTGACATATATCTTCAACATGAGCCTGAAACTGGGGAGGGTACCACAGCTGTGGAAAACATCTTGTGTGGTACCTGTACCAAAAACTTCCCACCCCAAAGACCTGAACAGCTTCAGACCGGTGGCCTTGACGTCCCACTTGATGAAGACCCTGGAGAGACTGCTCCTTGCTCATCTCCGCCCCCTGGTGGAACCAGCGATGGATCCACTCCAGTTCGCCTACCAGCATGGCATTGGGGTGGAGGATGCGGTGATCTTCCTCCTTCACCGTTCTCTGTCCCACCTGGAGAAGCCCGGGAATATGGTGAGGATCATGTTCTTTGACTTCTCCAGTGCTTTCAACACCATCCAACCGATGATCCTGAAGGACAAGCTGCTGCGCGCAGGGGTGGACCAGCACCTGTCATCATGGATCCTGGACTACCTCACGAACCGGCCTCAGTTTGTGAGAACCCGGGACTGTGTTTCCGATACGATCATCAGTAGCACGGGGGCCCCCCAGGGAACGGTGCTGGCTCCCTTCCTGTTCACTCTTTATACTGCGGACTTCTCACACAACACAACACATTGCCATCTACAGAAGTTCTCTGATGACTCTGCGATCGTTGGTCTCATCTCCAGCGGAGATGAAGCTGAGTACAGTTATGGTCTCCTCAGACCATAACTCCACAGTGTGCATGGCCGGAGGTTGTCTGTGCACTAGGGGTTTGTACACCGGTCGGAGATGAACCAAGTTGTGATCCGATCTCCCAAGTGGGGGGAGTTGTGATGAGGTGTACGCCTCCTTAGTGTTTGCGTAGAACAAATCCAGTGTTTTATTGTCTCTAGTGTGGCATGTGACATACTGGGTGAAAGTGGGCAGAATGGGAGACAGTGAAACGTGGTTGAAATCGCCTGAGATGAGGAAAAGAGCATCTGGGTGTTCTGTCTGCAGCCTGCTGGTTACTGAATGGATGACGTCACGCGCTGTCCCAGCGTTCGCCGTCGGATTTGCATAAACAACAATGCAGATCACGTGTGAGTGTTCTCTCGGGAGATATGTAGGCCTCATTAGCGAGTGTGTTCCATCCCAGAATGTGCACAACATCAAACACAAGCTGTGCTCCTGCTTTTGCAAGAAGACTGGGACGATACATAGTGCCTACTGTACCTGCTTTACTGGGTAACTTGATATTTAATGATAATTACATATAGGCATATATAAATAATACATTTCATTGCATTTGCATTAATCTTTCACTGTGACAGTACTTCAAAAAGTTCATGCATCAAGTTAAATTAAGCTTTTAGTGGCTATAATTTTTAGCAGCTGTCACTATATATTATATTCTTAGTATAATTTTTCATTCATTTTTATTTTATTAATTATACTTAAATAGGGTTTACTGCTTTAATGAAGTTTTAAAGTAGATCTAATCCTTTTAAAATGCTGAATTATTTCTTTTTTCCTTTTTAGAATAAGTTCAACTTGCAATCACGTTGCGACCATGCTGTTTAAAGTGGACTACGCGTGGAACCATGGACACACCACAGCCAATATTAAAGCTTGCACCTCACAAACGTTTGGAAAGCGCCTAAGCTCAAGTCTGAAAGACATGGTTTTTGAAAAACCACATTATGTACGCAAGAAGAGACCAGTAGGACCAAGTCAAGCTGCAAGGTCACCGTTTACCCCAGATCGTAGAAAAAATGATTAAGTGAGTCTAACCCTTGAGGAACTCACAAATGCATTTTTTCTCTTCTTGTACAACTTCTGCAGCCCTACAGTATGCCTTGCCAGAATGGAGTGCCGCATACGAAGCACATGATGACATAAATGTGGGTAGATCTGAGGAAGTCTCAAGCCTTCCATTATTACCAGCACCACTCCCTGAATTTGCCTCACATTTTGATTCAGCTGATGCACTCTGGCAGCATATGCCTGTATATACATTTGCCGAGGTTCACTTAATAGAATTAGCAACAAAGGACCAGATGGACTGCGAAGAGTGGAGAAAACAGAGATTAGGCAGAATCACTGCATCAAAGGTGCATCAAGTGCTGACAAAATTTAGGGCTGGCAAGCTGCAGGATTCCAAGTCTCTTGTGGATAGTGAGCTAGGCCTAACAACAGCCAATCCTGACATTCCTGCATTAAAATATGGCCAACAAAATGAACCCCTTGCTATGGACATATACAGGGAAAGGTCAAAAAAAAAAAAAAAAAAAGCATGTGAACTTCAAAGTGGAAAAATGTGGACTCTTTGTTCGGTCTTGTGAAGTCCACATTGCTGCCTCTCCAGATGGTTTGGTGTCCTGTGACTGTTGTGGTATGGGTGTCTTGGAGATCAAATGTCCAATCTCTCAGGCAGGAAAAACTGTAGAAGAGCTAAACAGACTATCTAATGAAGGAAGGAGAGACTCTACACCTGAAATCCCATCATTCTTATTATTCCCAATTGCAGTATCAGATGGGGATGACTTGTAGAAAATGGTGTGATTTTGTTGTATACACACAATGTGATGCTTTTATTGAACAAATCAATTTTGATGAGAAGTTATGGGATGAACTGTGTACTGCAAGCACTGCATTCTTCCAGGACATAGTTATACCTGCAAAGATCCTACCAAGACAAGACAGTGATAAACAAATTAATGTTTAAATATTTCTTTTATTTCAATACAGTGCCAAAGAAAGATTGCATATTGTGCAAACATAATATTACAGTGACAAATTTTCTTGACTAAGCACTTAAAATCCCCAAGAAATGCAAAGATTTAAGTTTTGATGCATGTGTATCTATTTGTAACACTTCACAAATAAATTTATATTCATAAAAGAATGATATGTTTTAGAGCATGGTTGTAGAACAATTATCATATTAATCACTGAACCATTATCTTAGATGATTAGCTGACAATTGTCATTACAAATTAAAGCAGATGTGATAAAAGATTACTGATGGGAAACCTAATATTTACAGTTAAGAATCTGAAGTACAGGAACATGTTGTCCTGGTAATTTACAAACACAATAAAAAGAAGTAAAGTCAATCATTACCTTGGGTTATAGCTACAAGCAGAAACTAATATTTGTATGTCATAAGGTTGCTTTTTTACTTCATATGATATTGGTTTACAGTTTTAATTACAAGGATTTAAAACTATATAAATACTGTTACTGTGGCGTAACCCCCACAACAGACTGGGTCAGGCACAGCGCTCGGCTAGAGCAATTAACAGAACAGTGAAATGTGTGTATTAATGTCTACAGGCAGCCCCGCGTCTTCTGGCTTTTTCCGGCTCAGTACTGTGATGTTAATGTGCCATTCATGCATTGTGTTCATGCTTCCTGCCCTTACTGTGTCTATACACTGATAACAATATGTAGATGTGCCTTGTAACCTCTTTTGTCCTGCAGTTCCGGAGCTGAGGCGAATTACGGCCAGCAATCTCCTTATTGTTATGTGTGTCTCTCAAATGCAAATGCCCATACCTACTGCTGTGAATGCCTTTCATGTATTGTCTGTAGTTGGGTATATAAGCTGCATTATTCTGTAACCCTCTCTCTCACTCTCACTCTTTGACTGCTCATCTGCACACTTTGCTGGAGAGCCTCCGGGCTCGCCCATGGGGCGAGCTCCGTGACGGCGGTATGATAATAAACCTACTTAAAACCTCACTTCGCTGCCTTTATTTTATCATGTGATGACTGGTGACCCCGAAAATGCACACGCTTTGTGCAACGCAACCTTCTGGTTTGGACAGCCACGCTGGTGTCCTGATGGCAACGAACGCAGCACCCGGCTGTGATTCTCCGACGACAAGCGAACGCAGCAGCCTGACTGATCTGCCCTCCCTTCTGCTTCAGGGAGACTTCGACGCAGAGTTTCCAGGCGAAACTCTCCGGAGACCACCCACGACTGGGACAGCTGCGGAAAATTTCATGGTGAGATCTGCACGCCTAGATCGGCACATCCACGCTTGGACCGGCCGCTCTCACAGCTTCTGACACACGATTCTGTGTCTCCTTACGAGAGCGCACGCACCTCGTCCTCTCTCCACGACGGCGACCTCCATGGCCGACGGAGAACACATGGACCTGAACGCACCATGACCCATCTACAACAACTACAACAGGGATGATTAAGCTCCCTGACCCTGACTCTCCCTCTCCAGCAGGCCCACCCACGCACGGAACCCCGGCACACGCACCGGGGAGTTACAAGGACGGCGCACCACGCACGGGACACATACGGCTCCACAGACCGCCTTCCTCCTTCGCCGCTGCACACAGGCCCTTCAGGCTTGCTCGTACACCTGAGGCACGCACGCAGCTTGCTCACTGGATTTTCTAACGGTCTTAGCCATGGCGCACAACGGGAATTCAGCAGTCTGCGGTCCCCGAAGGCTTTAAGGTTGTGCCCGCACCTAAAGTCAACACGCCAAGTCCCTTTGCTTTTGTTTTTCTTTCTTACAGCCGCCCCTGTTTTTCTTCATGGCCGCTGTTAATCCTCGCCGCTCCTTTTTCTTTACGGCCGCTATTAATCCTTGCAGGACTTAATCGCGAGAGGAGTCAGTGACTAATTTTTCTTCTTGTGGATCTCCGCACGTTCAGCGGGACAGCCCTTCAACATCGCGGACCCACAAGCAATTTTTGCGCAGCTCAGACGATTTCACTGTCCCCGGCCGGCACTTACTACCCCCCACCCCCCTCCACCTCCGCCTGCACAGAGCTTTCCCTGCTCGCTGCCAAAGCCGGACTATCGAGGCCTCGACCGCCTGCCGAGCCCTCTGGGGGGGAGCGTGTGGCGTAACCCCCACAACAGACTGGGTCAGGCACAGCGCTCGGCTAGAGCAATTAACAGAACAGTGAAATGTGTGTATTAATGTCTACAGGCAGCCCCGCGTCTTCTGGCTTTTTCCGGCTCAGTACTGTGATGTTAATGTGCCATTCATGCATTGTGTTCTTGCTTCCTGCCCTTACTGTGTCTATACACTGATAACAATATGTAGATGTGCCTTGTAACCTCTTTTGTCCTGCAGTTCCGGAGCTGAGGCGAATTACGGCCAGCAATCTCCTTATTGTTATGTGTGTCTCTCAAATGCAAATGCCCATACCTACTGCTGTGAATGCCTTTCATGTATTGTCTGTAGTTGGGTATATAAGCTGCATTATTCTGTAACCCTCTCTCTCACTCTCACTCTTTGACTGCTCATCTGCACACTTTGCTGGAGAGCCTCCGGGCTCACTCATGGAGCGAGCTCCGTGATGGCGGTATGATAATAAACCTAATTAAAAACCTCACTTCGCTGCTTATTTCCATGCCGCCTCAGTTACTTCTTTATCTGTAACAAATAAAAATGTAAACTAGTGAATTAAGAGTTTTTTTCCTGGTAAAACAGGAAGAAGGTACAAAGTATTTAAATTACAATTTATACTACTAAGGGTGGCATCAAGTTTCATAAGGCAGCACAAATCATACGTATGTCATCAAACAATGGAGCCATTGTTAGTGGCAGTGTATGGCTAATGATTTTAAACCATTTAATGCGGTTTATGACATGTTCAACATGAATGCGTGCATTTGCAATTTTCTTCGTTTTGGCGACATTGTCTTTGCACATCTGGTTCTTTCCAGAACTTGATGGGGGTATAAGCAATGATGATCCTTTGTACAATAAGTCTTCTTGGATCGTAAAACCCCGGTCAGCCATGATGTCATCCTTAGGATATATATAAGATCCAGAAGTTCAAAATTCTGAACGATGTGTCAATCATTAGTTCACCCTCTCCAACACATTGAAACAAAGGAGATGTGGCCATTTGGTGCAATGGCAATTAAGTACTTAAGCGTGTTGTGGTTCTTATAGTTCGACCAAGTGGCTGCCTGAAGCTTTAAATCTCTTGGCCGTTCTATGAAAGTTTCAGAACAATCAATTGTACATCTAAGATTTGAGTACATGGTTGCCAAAGCCTTCGGCATCATTCGCTGTATTGACACTTTGTCTGGCCAGAAGACTAGGTTTTTCAGTAGGGTTGTGAGTAACTTTATTCTCGAAAAAAACATTTTCAAAAAGGTGCCTGGACTTATTTCGAAGATGCTTGACAGAAACTCGTTATGAACTCCGAGCCGAAGTTTCATTAGGGCCATTCTAGTTGGTTCTGAATGGACAGTTTGTTCTTGGGTCCAGACTTCTGCGGTGTCCTGCAAAATTTACGTCGAACCTTTGTCGATACAGTCCTGCTAAGACCACCCCATTGCCGCATATTACTTGCTCGTGGAGATACCAAATGTAGAAAGATCGAAGAAACTGGCCCTGATTGGCAGGCCTGTGTTAAGCCGGACTTTTTTGTCTGTGCCAATGTATTTTTCGCTTGGGTCTACTTTACTTTTCTTAGATTCTTTTAATGTCAGACCCTCTAACTCAGCCGTTAACGTTCTAATTTGTAGATCTTCCTTCCTGCAACCTACACACTCACAATTGGTGGAGCAGTCACACTCATAGCCATATGTGTGGTCTGAAGATGCTTCCGCATTCTCTGTAAAAATGTTTTCTTCATTCATGTCCAATGGTGAAGCACTGTTATCTGCAACAAAAATACACAATAAATAAAAACTTACATATTTGTATATTTAGTTTTTAATTTATTCAGTTTATATGAACATTTTATCAAATAAAGTTACTTTAAAGCGCTTGTCTTCGCGAGCAAATTCCAAGGCGCTTAAATATATTTTATAAAGATGTACGAACACTGTATATATAAACATAAATAAGCTTAATAATGATGTTAAATTTAATATGCACTTTCAGTGATTTTATATGCGGCCATGTTTTTAATTTTAAAAAATTCCAGTGCTGCAGAATAATAGTGCAAAACTTAAAACCTACCAGTACTTGGCAGAATTTTCTTTTTGGAAGTTGGAATGGCAAATCTTGTCGTTGGCTCTTTCCGCTTCTTTGTAGTGGATTGATGAGGCTGATGTCCTGCAAGAACAATTATTTATGGCAAATGATTTTTTTATCCACATGAAGAAATGCATAATTATTATAAACATATTAAATGAATTTTCTGTTAATGAACACTATGAAAGTGTTTTTGTTGGGAACGGTAAACAACACAGTAATTAAAAACATCAGTATGCCAACAATAACAATTTTTCATAAGTGCAATATAGGTCCTGGCATTTCATTTTTAAAATATTTTTGATAAAATATTGCAATGTAGGATTACACTGAATGCCTTTGTATTTACATTGTTAAAGGTGTATTAGACTTATTATAGGCCTACCTAAGTTCAAACAGGGATCTGGATATTCTTTCAAAGGTTTGCCTCCAAGAAAATGTACCGAACAAACTCTGCTGTTTCTCATTGGTTCCCAACGCTTGCCAGTCTTCAGATTCTTCCAATTTACCTGTAAAAAAGAAACCAAATATAATAACTTTAATAAAGGCATTGCTGAAATATACACTTATATCTGTCACGGAATAGGCCTATAGTATATGTACTTTTCTTGGTTTTGTTTTTAAGCCATAAGCCTATAGCCCTATAATAGGTTGTTCTAGTGTAAGCACTTTGTCTTTAAAAAATTAAGCTTAAGTAGAGAATTCTTAAACGGTTTTCAAAAATGATGCAAAAAATAAAGGATGGTGGATTTTGACAGCCAAAGAGGCAGATTTCATACACCCTATGTCACGATGTGGGACCCTCGAGTCTTTTGCCATGACCAACATTGCTGATGATTAGGCCTAATTGCTTATTAAATCACCAAAGGCCTATTGATGTAAAGCCAGATCAAATTCATTTTTCTACACATTGTCTTACATTGCATAGGTGTAATGTTAATAAAATTTTAACATGCAGTTTAGGCTACAATAGGGCCTACATCTATCGTTATAGATCTAGACAGATTGTTTTCCTGACGGTTGTAGGCCTACCTATTGCCCATTTTTGTGTCAATTAGGCTAGAACTTGAACAATACACAACACTATTTTAATTATGTTATAATATAGATTTACTGCTTTAATCCAACAATTACGTCCATCAGGATCCTTCAGCTCCATGGGGAATGTATATAACGTGAATGGCAGCGGACACGTACACACGCTGGTCCCAAAGTTATACGCATGTATGCTGCAAGTTTGCTTTTTCCACCGCTCTAGATGATACATGCCGTTCCACACTTCACTACGGCACAATGTGCACCTGGCGTAACGGAGATTTAAAGCTTAAAGCAGACTTTAAGCGGCAATTGTTCAGGTGTGACGGTACTGTTTCTACACAAAAGCAAGACGGCTACCAGAATGTTTGGTAGTTGTGAACTTTAAACCGGATGTGGGTCACATAGTCCGCACATGCGCACTCGTAATGCAAAAGTCGCTTATAAGGCTTAAGGAGCAGAGCGGAGCAGAGAAAAAAGAAGAGAGAAACAGAATTGCATGCACTGGGGTTGCAAAGCTCAGAAAAGGTTGAAAGTTAGGTTTGGTTGGTAAATCACCAACATACTACTCACCATCTGCAGCATACCTCCATTTGAGAAAGCTAGCTCTGTCCTGGGGCAGCGCCTTGATCCGGTGGAGGTGATAGGAGAGAGAAGGACGGTGGCTAAACTGTCATCTCTGCTGGAGTCCGAGTTCCACCCTATGCAGGATGTACTGAATGCACTGAGGAGCTCATTTAGCAGCAGACTACATCATCCCAGGTGCACAACCGAGAGGTTTCGTAGGTCCTTCCTACCAACGGCTGTCAGACTGTACAACCTAAGTAGGGCTGCTCGCAGAGATAGCAAAAAGACGTAACAAACTAATAGTTTTTTAAATGCAAAAGATGCAATAGACTTACACAATGGTCCCCTCCGGCATACAACTAGGAAAATACCGGTCGCTATGGAGGGTGAGAATATGTATGGGCACATAATCATACCATGTAGGATAACTAAGTAGACGGTTATGCTGTTTCATCCCATCTAGCAACAATGCTCTGCACTGTGTGTGTTTATATATTTACATATTTATTCCATTTAGCTACAATGCTCAGCACTGGGTGTGTTCATATTTATATATCTATATATTTATTCCATCTAGCTACAATGCTCCGCACTGTGTTTTTATATATCTATATATTTATTCCATCTAGCTACAATGCTCCGCACTGTGTGTGTTTATATACTTAATATTTATTCCATCTAGCTACAATGCTCTGCACTGTGTGTTTATATATTCATATATTTATTCCATCCAGCTACAATGCTCTGCACTGTGTGTCTGTGTGTGTGTATATATATATTTTATAGTAATATGTACATATGTATATTAGCTGCTCTTGCTTGCCTTGTTTTTTTTTTTTTCTTGCCTTCTGATTGTTGCTCTGAGTGTTGCTATCCCTGTGCTGTTGCAATCCTGGAATTTCCCCGTTGTGGGACTAATAAAGGCTTATCTTATCTTATCTTATCTTATCTTATCTTATCTTATCTTATTTGGCACCAACCAAAACTCTGTAGTACTCTGGTTAATTATTTCACTCCACTAACAGCAGTTCCTCATTACACTCAGTCCACTCATTCCCCAGTCAGAAATAAAACCTGGTCTGGAGTTTTTCTTTAACCCTTTCTGATCATTTCCCCTTTCCCTCAAAGGTCTATGTTTTGTTTGGAAATATTTTTTGTTTCAGACTTTGAGAGGAATTGAATTTTTGTTTGTCAGCTGAACTGCCATGTTTTCAAACTAAACTGAGATAGAAAACCCGGAGTGGAATTTTGATTTGTTTGTTGGTGAAATCTTTTGTTTTGAGAAAAGACTCTTAACTAAGATAAGATAAGCCTTTGTTAGTCCCACAATGGGGAAATTACAGGATTGCAGCAGCAAAGGGATAGCAGCACTCAGAGCAATAGTAAATAAGATAATAAAATAAGAATTGGTTAACCAAAGCAGTAAATAAATATACATATGTACACAGTTATATACATAGTGCAGGAGCATTGCAGTTAGATGGTATTAACAGCATTACAGTTAGCTACATTACCGGAAATATATTTAGACCCAGACAGTATATTTCACATTTGAATGAACTGTGTTGTTGCCATCGTCAATAATAATTGTAATTATCTTAGTGGTGTATTGGAGGGGACAATCTCTATTGTGCAAAGTTGTGATGTTTAATACAGCCTCTATGTGTCATGGCCTGAGCGCCGATCTCATCCGCGCTCGGGTCATGCAGTATTTTCCTCCCATTCGGCAGTATTTCTTATGGTCCCGCAGGGCTCTTATTCTGACAGCGTCTCTGTGGGGCTTCCGGCTGTCAGAGCAGAGCTGGCTGTGACGGCTGGAACTAGAAAAGCACTCGGAGAGTGCAGACCTCCGCCAAGCACCACAGGTCCCCCCCATACAGTGTTTGTGTGTACGTTTTCAGATTCCTTGACCATGAAAACATCTGACTAGCAATTGGATTCACAATGATAGGATTAGTGGTTCAGTAGTAAAAGCATTACCTCCTTGGCGGAGGTAATAAACTGAAGTGTTGGTGTTGTGTCCATCTCCTCTACTGAAAGCAGCACTCAGGGCTTCACTGACGGATGCAAATTGGGTAGACAGGTTGCCGTGGGTTTTATATTGGGGTTGCGCTCCGCGGCAAAAGAGGATTTAGAAGCTTCCCTGGCAGAGAGCTTGTTTGTGCGTAGCCCCTATGGCTGCCCGGGGAATTTCTGCCAAATAATCCCGCCCCGGACAGCTGCCCGTCTCAGCTTTTGCAGCGTAGCGCAAACACAGGCACGCTGCCGGGCCCTGCCCACCACTGTTTTCCGCGTGCTTTTGTGCCTAAAACGTTGAAGAACGCGGAGTTTGTGTTCGTCAGACACGACGACCAGCGCCCTCCATTGCGCCTGCGCACATGTTGAAAATGTTGTGTTCTTTAGTTGAACGAAATAACGTGGGACAACTGCGTGCTGTTGAACGTGAACTTTACTTGGCAGCTTGCATGAGAAAAAAAACCAGCGCATATAAATTACGTCACGACGTCAGGTGCGTGACCAAAGATCACTAGTTACAGACAAGATAATACTGTGTCGTTTGTTTACACCACATCTCCCTTTTTAACTTTTTTTTTTTTTTGAGAGTATGCGTACATGTAACTAGTATTCAAGTGTACATTTTCTCCGAACTTAGCATGTACTTTTAAACCTTCGCTTATTATTTTCCAAACATTAATCAATACCACAGCTAAGAACATCTGTGTTTGTACATTTTACCATTCTTTAGAGATCTAACTTTTTAGGTTTGACAATAGTTCTTCCCAATCTAGTTCTCACAACATCAGACTTTATAGGAGTAACAGGAGGTACAATAGGCGTTTGTTTCACCTGCTCTGAAGGTTCATCTGACCCACTCTGCTGTTTGGTACACTGTTGCAAAGGTGAGTGTAGAGGAATCAAATGCATGCGATTGCGTCTCACTGTCCCCTGTGGTAAGTCCACTGTATAAGATCTCGGTGTTGAGTGACTTTGGATAACAGTGCCTGGTGTTTTAGCATCTGTCACCCACACTTGTTCTCCTGGTGACAAGTTACACAAGGGTTTTGCTCGGTGACGTCTGTTGTAGTTTGAAATGTCCGACATCCTCTCTCCCTTTCCTTATGAGCAAGAGTGACGCTGTCCGGCAGTGTCGGATCCAACTGAGAGGGGAGGAAGAGTCGGTAGTGTTGTCCTCAGGCAGGCGGCCCATGAGGAGTTCAGCAGGGCTGTAAACCTTTTGGAGAGGAGTAGCTCTATAGGCAAGAAGAGCTAAATATGGATCAGCAGCCTTTTTCAGGTATGTTTTTTCACAGTCTGTACAGCACGTTCCGCCTCTCCGTTACTTTGCGGGAACCTTGGGCTGCTTGTGATGTGTTTAAAGCCATAGGCAGCCGCGAAGTCTGTGAAAGTCCCGACAGAGAACTGGGGCCCATTACATGACATCAGACCTCAGGGATGCCATGACGGGCAAAGAAAGACTTCAGGTGAGTAATGACGTCGTTGGATTTCGTTTTGTTCAGTAGGGCAATCTCAACGAACCTGGAAAGATAGTCCACAGCAAGAAGGTAAGTTTTCCCTCCCAGCTCAAACAGATCTGTACCCCACTCTTTGCCACGGGCGGTCAGGGGCATTCGGTTGGCATTAATGGCTCACTGTGGTTGTGTCTCTCTTGTATGCATGTTCTGCACTTTAACACCATTTCACTTATCTGTTGGCTGAGACCAGGCCACCATACTGACTGGCGAGCTCGGGCTTTACATTTTACAACTCCTTGGTGTCCGTCATGTAGTTTTGTTAAGACATCGTTTCGCATTGCTGAAGGGATAACAAGTCTTGAATCCTTCAACAGCAAGCCGTCTTTCACGGTAAGTGTGGCTCAGTCGGGCCAGTAGTTTCTCAACAGAGGTTCTTGTTTTGCATGTTCAGGCCAACCTTGACTGCACATGACCATTACACGAGCACACACACTGTCCATTTTCAGTTGTTCTTTGAGTGTTTGCATATATGATGAACTGACAGGCATATTTTCAATGATGCTGTCCACATATATGTCTGTGCTCTCCATGAGTTCCTCGTCTGATTTTGTCAGTTTTGTTTTCAATGGTGAGTGAGACAAAGTGTCTGCTGTCCAGAGCGATTTACCTGGGGCATACTGTACATTGTACGAGTAACGCATGAGTCTCATCCTGAAGCGCTGGATCCTCGGTGGCAGTAGATCCAAGACTTGAGCTCCTAAGAGTGACACAGGAGGTTTATGATCAGTTTCCAGACAGAAGTGTTTGCCTATTAGAAAATCACGGAATCGCTCGCATGCCTATGTGGATGCTAAGGCTTCTTTTTCCACTTGTGCATAGCGTTGTTCTGTTGGAGACAGCGACCTTGAAGCATAGGCGACTGGTCTCCATCCTTCTTCCCACTGCTGCAGGAGAACACCACCTAGACATAAGAAGAAGCATCAGCCGATACTTTAGTGTCTCTGTTTGGGTCATCATAGCAAGCACTGGGGGTGAAGTTAGAGCATCTTTGAGCGTTTTGAATGCTTTAGCTTGGTCTACACCCCCAATACCAGCTGTTCTTCTTGGACAAAAGATCTCTCAGAGCTATGTCTTTCGTCTTCTAAATGGGAATAAACTTTCCCACCTGACTGACCATGCCCAGAAAACTTCTTAGCTCTGTCACGTTTGATGGCTCATTCATCTCTGTGATGGACCTCTGTTTTTCTTTGGTCAGGAGCTTATGCCAGTGTCCGTAATGATGTGGCCCAAGGAAAGTCACTTTGGTCTGTGACTAGATCACATTTTTCCACATTCAGAGTTATACCTGCTTTTTCCAGTCTTTGCAGGGTGGTATGGAGTCGGGCATCGTGCTCCTCCTTGGTCATGTCCCCATAACCAGCCAATCATCAACGTGACAGACCACTCCTATCAACTCCTTCGATAACCTCTGACATTTTGCGCTGAAAGAGCTCGGGTGCAGAGCTGATGCCAAAGGGGAGGCGGTTAAAGTGAACCGCCCGAAGGGTGTTATGAATGTGGTCAGTTTGGCAGATTCGTCCGACAAGGAATTTTGATGTCCAGAAGCCCCATGTTGGTGTCCAGCTTGCTGAAACACCTTGGCTCCTGCTAGCATCCCAAGACTTTGTTCGACAGAAGGCAGGCACAAAACTTTTCTCTGCACACATACTCAATTTGTCCGGTAAAATCCACACACAGTCTCAGCCTCAGACTGTTTTTCTTCGGAACAACGACCATGCCGGGCACACCAGTCTGTAGTGTTCCTCCAGCTCGGGTGATGACTCCAAGCTGTTCCATCCTTTGGAGGTCCTCCTTGACTTTACCCATTAGAGGTATTGGAATCCTCCTGGGGTTTTCAATGAGTATGGCACAGCGTTTGATTTGAGTTTTATGAGGTAGGGCTTGCCTGCACTTCACCAGACCGCTGCACAGTTTTGGGTAGGATGTTTCAGAGTGTCCCATTGAAATAACATCAACTCGCACAAGAAGGCCTAGAGCTATGATGGCAGGAAGGCCTAACAGTGGCGTGCTGAGATTTTTGACATGTAGACCTTTTCTGTTGTCTGTTTTGTCCCGTATTTGAGCTGAAGCCTTGTGAAACCTGCGACCTCCAGGTGGTTTCTCTTCCAGGACCCAACAATGGTTTCTCCGAGCTGCTGGAGAACAGGCATTTTTGCTCTTGGAAATATTTGTTCCAAGTCTGACTCCGCTATTGCAGTGACATCGGCTCCAGTGTCAAGTTTGAAAGACATTTTAGTGTCCTCACCAGAATATCAGCTGTCCATCTGGTGGCCTGTAGTGATCTGAGCCGAGGAAAAAACTTCGGCTCTGCTCTTCCTCCTCAATACTTGGACATTCTTACTTGCCTGCAGACCTGTTAATAGTGGCCTTTCTTTCCACATGCATGACATTTGGCATCATTTGCAGGGCACTCGTATTAGGGGTGAGGAGAACCACCACATTTATAGCACCATGCGTTTTGGTGTACTTTTGCTTTTACTTTTAGACAGCTGAGGCGTGCGTTCACTGTTTCGCTTTTGAACTTAAAAACTTTGTCTTGTCGTATTTGGCTTTAGTAACTCTATCCACAGAGTTCACGTTCATCTGCATCACGTTTCCTTCATTCCTCAAAGTTGTTTGTTGCTTTTTGATCTCTTCTGATTGCCTTGCCATATTTTACGGCTTTCTCCAAGTCCAAGTCTTTTTCCCATTTGCATGCGCTCTGACAGCCTTGTGTCGGCCAAGCCCACTACTATTCTGTCTCTTATGAGCTCAATCGTGAAGCTGACCGTAGTTTGCACGTGCTTCCGCTAATGCATGCAGGGCCGTTACAAATGGTGTCTACGGTTCATTTGGCTCGTGTTGCGCATATTGAAACGTGCACGTTCATAAACAACATTTTTCTTTACAATGAAAAAGCTGTGGAAGCCGTCTCTCTCACTTTGCTATATTCAAGCTGCTCTGCTTCGGTTAACTTTAAGCCTCTCAGGACACCATCCGCTTCATCTCCCATGCAGTATATTAATGTATTGACTTGATTTTCATTTGAACTTGAAGACAAATTGCTTGCCTGGCGAAATCTTTCGAAGCGCCGAATCCACTTGGTCCATTCATGTGGTTTGGAGAAATCAAAGTTGCTCCGGTGGCTGGATGCTAAACGTGGCGCTGGGCGTGCTAGCCGCGATGCTAACTCCTGCTCTCGCCGGTTCATCATCTCTATCTTCGGGCATCTTAGCTCACCTCTCTCCCTCTTCCCACTAGAATGACTTTTAGTGTCTGTCTTCACAGCTACGCAGCACTTCTGACACCATGTGGTGTTCTTTAGTTGAACGAAATAATGTGGGACAACTGCGTGCTGTTGAACATGAACTTTACTTGGCAGCTTGCATGAGAAAAAAAAAAAACAGCGCATATAAATTACATCACGACGTCAGGTGCGTGACCAAAGATCACTAGTTACAGACAAGATAATACTGTGTCGTTTGTTTACACCACAGAAAATGGCCGTATCTCACAATGTTAAAGAATCCTTTAAAAAAATTCCTGTATCCAGACGGTGATCCGGATCATCCCCAAAATTTAATCAGTTCTTCCTATGTACCATTTCCAACAATGCCTGAAAGTTTCATTGAAATCCGTGCAAAACTTTTGGAGTTATCTTGCTAGCCAACAGACAGACTAGCAAGCAAAATGCTGGCAAAAACATAACCTCCTCCTGGCCTGCGGCCTGGCGAGGTAATCAATGGAGTTGATGGACTGCCTCATCAGCTGGTTTCATCCCCTGCCTCCTATTTGTAAGGGAGCAGCGTTGGTCACTCCGGGCTGTGACCTCGTCTGACATCGTCTGACAATTCTTGTCTGATATTCATCGTCTTTATTCTTCACAGTAAGTGTTTTCCCTGGGACTCTGTAGCCCGTGTCTAGTTATAACCTTAGTTGTGTTTTTGTCCCCCGTGGCTCCTTATTTTGTCATTTGTGTTCCTTTAATAAATTATGCAAGCTCATTGGTGGCCTATGGCATCTTATTTGTGGCCCGCGAGGACCGCAGCATGACAGTAGGTCGCAGCCAGACTGAGACGCTGGTGACCGTGAGTTTGAGTTGGACTTGAGTTTTCTCCCTGTTCTCATACCAGTGCGCTGGGAGACGGCGCCTCTCAAGGGCAACACTAAGAGCCTGGGCTACGAGCTGGTGAAGGCCTTTGACGAGATAGATGGAGTCCTTTTTACTGCTCGCCTGTATGACGCTCCCAGCGATGCACGCTGGTACCTGGACCTCGCTGAGGCGATCATTAACCGCCATCCTTGCTACTTCAACCACCCTGAAATCTCGGCGAGGATGGCGGACATCTCTGCACTTAGGAAGAAGCTCCGTGGGCTGGAGGGAAACTCCGGCAGGAAGCCGAAGAGGAGGCATCCTCGCTCCTTGCTTCGGGATCCCATTCCTGCTCCAGATCCAGTCCAGGAGTTCGCACCACCTAGGGGCTTTCCCCAATGGAGTGAGCTGTCAGTTGGGATTCCCCCAGAGGATTTACAGCTGATAGCGGCTGCCATCCGGGACCGAGTGGCTGCAGCTCGCTCCACTTTCCAACCTGCACAGATCTTGAAGCATGTGACGGCGGCGGTCAGGCTGTTGGATGGGAATCCAGAGCTGTATGAATACCCAGAATACGTTGACCTGCTTGTCTTGGTTTCCGTGCAGGAGCAGCATTGCCCTGACCTTACCTTCGCCTCGCCCTCTGCCGGAAAATGTCGTCACCACCCAGATTGCAAGCCTCAGCAAGAACCCCGTCTGGATCCAGTTCCGGGTAGCCGCATGAACTCTGTCTCCCAGCCAGCTGCAGCCTCCGTGTCTCGTCAGAGAGGTAAAACAGCCACCTCTGCCCCCGGGTCACCTGTCCCCAATGTTCCATCAGCTCCTTTGTTCCCGGTTCGCCTCGGCTGTTTCTCCCTCCTCTTCAACGCCCCCCTCAGCTGCTGTGTTCTCTACGAGTCCGTCTCCGGCTGCCCCCGTCCCTGATCCGGTGCGAGAGGCTCCTCCTCGTCTTCCGGGGGGTCCTCCGTCTCCATCCAGTGGGGGAAGGGAAGAACCAAGTTCATTGCCGCAAGTTCCATGGGCCTGCAGAGGATCAGGCAAGTGTCCCTTCATTCTTTTCCTTCACTGGGTGAAGCGCCTTGTTTGATTCCTGGGGGTGGAGTTTGGGGTTCACAGTCCCCCGAGGTCCCTCCACCTGCTGCAGACATTAATTGTGAACCTGCAACCTTTGTGTCTCCTTCCCCTGAGCGTTCCGTGGCGCCAGGTCTACGCTGCCGGACAAGGAGGGAGCCTGCCGGCCTGGAGAGCCTGGTTCCAGCCCCGCAGCCACGACACGGGCAGAGGAGGAGGGCGGACTGCAGATTGGAGCCTGCGCCGATGAGCAAGCGTCCCCGGGGCTTCACGGAGGGACAGTCCGATCCAGCAGGTCATGGATTCCCCGCCATCACACCATGCGGGCCCTCGGCGTGGACATCAGCGTCAGGGAATCCCCAGACTGTGGACACCATCATGCCGGCTGTGGAGCCCGCCGTAGCCAAGTGGGAGCCAGAGGACGTCCTTCTTGGTCCTGAGGCCGGATCGCCAAAGTCCTGGACGGCGACGGAACTCAAGATCAGGCAAGTGCTCTACTTTGTCGTCCTTCTTTCTACTCTGGAGCATTTTTGCCTGTCTCTCGGGGAGACGAGCCGGGGGCAGCCGTCCGCTGCATCCGAACTTGTCTCACCGGGTTCTGTCGCTACCGGTGATCCTGAATCCGGTTCTATTCCTTCTCCTGAGCCTTCTCCCAGGGTCGCCGGTGATGAGTCGGTCCTGGTCTCTGCTCTGGAGGTTCCGGGTTCAGGGTTGGAGATTGTCCTTGGTGCTGTTCCGACCCAGTCGGGGCCCATCGTGGGTGCAGCCGCGACCCAGTCGGGGTCCATTGTGGGTGCAGGCCGCGATCCGATCGGGGTCCATCGTGGGTGCAGCTCGGGCCTCACCTGGGGTCCGACAGGAGGACAGCGCCCGTTCTGGTGAAGTTCCAAGGTGGAGCTGCAGAGTCTTTGCTGATCTTAGCTGGACTGGTCCCTCGTTCTTTCTCCGTTTCCTTTTTCCCTCCATCGGGTGCCGCAGGGATTTCCTGTAATCGGCTCGGCTCTCCCTCGCCACTCCTCGCCATAAGGAGGCCGTCTCCGAACTCTCCCCTGTGGTCCTGTTGGCCTGATGATGCGGGACGGCTGCCTGGGAAACTTTTTTGCCAGTTTGGCATTCTGGGTCGGCCACCCGACAAATTGAACTTTCTACTGGGCGACTGGTTTCAGTCGCCGGAGGTTCTGTCTCTCCGGGCCTGGGACTGGGGTGGGCCGCCCGGACTCTTCCTTTTTCCCTTATTTGTGATCTGGACGCTAGACGCAGGCAGACCACCTGAACTTGTTGTTTTTTCCCCATTGCGCTCTGCCTGTCATCATTCCTGTCCCCCCCCCCCCGTGTGAGTAGGGATGTTTTCGTTTGAAGTCTTGGACTATATTGAACTGTTTATCGCTGCTCTTTTGCGTGTTTTTTTTTTCCTCCTCAATAGTCTGAGATATGCCCTGGTGTTGCCTCTGCCAGTTATTGTTTCTCATGGTACTGTATGTGTTCGCCGCTAGTTAGCGTGTTTTTTTTCTCTCCCTTCCCCTGTTTGAGGGATGATGTGTGGCCCCCATTTTATTTTTTCTGGGCCTGTTTATCTTGGTCTATGGATGTAGTATTTCTATTTGTGGCCTGTTGGCCTGGTATTTCTGTTATTTGCATTTATTGTCCCGGTTGTCCTTTGCCTATTCATGTTGGAGTGTTTTTGTTTTTTTTTCCTTGCTCTGTTGTGCACTATGCCTGTATTTGTTCCGTTTTGGCCCTGGTCATTGCTTTTTGTGTGTTTTCTTTGATTCTTGCCCACTGAGCCTTTTTCCTCCCTCCACCCACCCTGGGTGAGATTTCGTATCCTTCTGGGTGGGGGGGGGGGGGGAGGCTTGGATGTTACTATTACGCCCAGAGTGCGTCGTTCGGGGGGGAGTACTGTCATGGCCTGAGCGCCGATCTTGTCCGCGCTCGGGTCATACAGTATTTTCCTCCCATTCGGCAGTATTTCTTATGGTCCCGCAGGGCTCTTATTCTGACAGCGTCTCTGCGGGGCTTCCGGCTGTCAGAGCGGAGCTGGCTGTGACAGCTGGAATCAATGGAGTTGATGACGGCCTCATCAGCTGTTTCATCCCTGGCCCTATTTAAGGGAGCAGCGTTGGTTACTCTGGGCTGTGACCTCGTCTGACATCATCTGACAATTCTCGTCTGATATTCATCGTCTTTATTCTTCACAGTGTTTTCCCTGGGACTCTGTAGCCCGTGTCTAGTTATAACCTTAGTTGTGTTTTTGCCCCCCGTGGCTCCTTATTTTGTCATTTGTGTTCCTTTAATAAATTATGCAAGCTCATCGGTGGCCTATGGCATCTTATTTGCGGCCCACGAGGACCGCAGCATGACAGTATGAGCAGCACCGGTTAGATTGTAAAGTCTGACAGCCGTAGGTAGGAAGGACCTGCGGAACCTCTCCCTTGAGCACTTAGGATGGCACAGCCTACCGCTAAATGAGCTCCTCAGTGCGTTCAGCATGTCCAGCATGGGGTGGGACTCGGACTCCAGCAGAGATGACCACCTAGCCACCATCCTTCTCTCTCCTAACTCCTCCACTGGGTCGAGGCGGCACCCCAGAACAGAGCTGGCTTTTTTGATCACTTTGTTCAGTCTCTTCCTGTCAGCTGCCGTGATGCTGCTGTTCCAGCAGACCACTTCATACGTGATGGCCAATGCCACCACAGAGTCGTAGAAGGTGTTCAGGAGTGCCCCCCACATTCCAAAGGGACACTGTGAGTTACTTGTGGGGTGGACATTTTGATTTTAATTGTGGGTTTTTCATAATATAAGTTGTTGTGCTTTTGTCATTCATTGAGTAGGGTGTATGTTTAGCTTTTAACATACATCCTTTGTGTAGTTTATTTAGTGTGTTGTGTGTTATTTTGTGTGTTGCCCAAAGAAAGATATAGCTAAATTGTCAGGAGAGATACTTGACTGGCACACCATTAAAAAAAGAGAGTCCTGTTTAAGCCAACCACCCAAAACTGGACAGGCCACACAACAGGACAGATGCCCTTAATGTTCTACTCTTTCATCATAATTCCTTTTTTTAACTTTTTCAGAAAAGTAAAATAAATAAATATGTCTGCGCAATCATGATAGCAGCTCATTAGATGCTAGATTGGGAAAAATCTGTCATCACCTGTCAGGTGCATGGATAATCTTGGCAAAGTAAATTGCTCACTGACAAAAGATTTTAAAAGATTTGTGTTCATTCTTTTCCTTCATCTAAAAAAAAGGGGAGGCAGTGTTGTGTCTATATTTCTTGTGGGGAAAAAAAAACAACAGAAGACAGAAAAAATAGAAAGTTAGATGAAAATGCAAATTATTGCATCAGTCTGGTGGATTATGATTACTACAGCATGGCTAATGGTCCTCATAAATATTGTAATATGCACACACTTCCTGAGGGGAGCAGCAGCTCAGTTAGGTGCCCTCAGAACAATTTGAACAGCTGATCTACCAGGATGAAACTGTGTCCTCTTCCTCATTTAGAAAGTCTGTATTTTCTCTGTTGATTTTTCCCTCTTGACAGCAGCTGCGCTCCTCCCTCCACCTGTTTTCCTCGCATCCTTTCTTCTCATCACCCCCCCTTCCCCCCAAGCTGTCCTGTGGGATGTGATGATGCTCTGACAGGCTTGGTGTCTGTTCTTGGAGGTGCTGGTATTTTTGTGCCACAGCAGCGGGGGCTGGTACAGGAATAGTGGCAAAGTTGTAGTGTGTAGTGTGGGGGTGGGACGGGGGGAAGCTGGGATGGTTTAAGAACTGAGAGATTTGGAGCCATTGTATATAGACAGGAGGCAGACCAGGGAGTATTGCGTAAATCGGCTCGCTGGCTTCAAATTTAGCCCGGACTCGCTCACGCATAAATTTGATGAGCAGTGCAATCTCAGTCGTCAGAGCTGTGGTATTTTAGGATGTGAGTGTATTCCTGCATGGGACGTAGGGTGTATTTGTTGCGTGTGTTTATTTACAAGTCGTGAAGACTCACGGCTGATAATAGGAGATGCAAAGAGTGACATTTGCACTGACATTATGCAGTTCTCTCCTACACTCTGATCTCTGTTCCTCATCCTGCTATTAGCTATTTATTTTCTAAATGGCATATCGCTGAGGTGACAGCCAGGGGTTTCACAGTCACTGGCTCTGGCAGAGGACGCATTACAGAGACGTAACCACCGGAGAGAAAAACAGCAGTACTGAAAGGATTTTAAACTTAAATCTGTAGGACAGTCCTGCTGTGCTGAATAGAGCTGCTGGCTTTAGGGGTCACTACAGTGGATCATCTGCCTCCGTCTTACCCTATCCCTTGCGTCTTCCTCTGTCACACCAACCCTCACCATGTCCTGCTTCACTACATCCATGAATCTTCTCTGTGGTCTTCCTCTTTTCCTCCTGCCTGGCTGCTCCACCTTCAGCATGCTTTGTCCCAATATATCCACTATTCCTCCTCTGCTCATGTCCAAACCCTCTCAGCCTTGCCTCTCTTACTTTGTCTCCAAATCACTCAAGCTGAGTTGCAGCAAGTTTGCAGTTAGTTGACTTAAAACTAAGATTATACTGAGAGCTTCAATTCATTTAAAGACCTTGGAGAATGTTTGAAATCTTGTGCACTGCTGGAGGAAAACTTTCAGTGTGATCTAATATTCTGCAATGAATCTGCTGTAGCTTTACTTTAAAAGCAAATCTCCATCTTCATGTCCTTTTGAGGCTTTTACCAACTGTGTTCCTTTTTTTCTCACCAGTGTGTTTTCTCTACAGCCTCTCCACCAGTCTGTGAGAGCAGCCAGTGCTTTGGACAGATCTCAAACAGCCTCTAAAAGCAAGTTTTTGAAACTAGAATGCTGTTTGAAAATACTCAAAAATAAGTCAAAAATCACATTTAAAAGTTATGGCAGGGAGGATGAAAAATGTAAAATGCAACATATGAGTACAGAGGGAAAGAATGTGCAAACCTAAGCACCACACTGCTTTCGTCAGTTGTTTTATTTGTTTTATAAATATGCTATCTGAATGCCCAGCAGCAACGCACATCTGAAATTCTATTCATGACTAGAATACCATGTAACCATGCTGGGTCATGCTCAGCTTGTTTGTATACTCATTCACAAGCGTAGATTCAAACACCTCATAGTCCTTTGCACAGTTTACATAGAAATGTTGGCAGGTTGACAAAAATGTTCAGCTGTAGTGTAGATAGTTACAGTGATGAGAGCAGGCTATTGTGCTAAGTGAGACCTTTTGTGGAAAATGCTTATTAAGGTTTTTAGTGTGAAAGATAGCTAGAGCTTTCAAAGTAAACCCAGCATCCAGCTATTACAACTGTGTCAAAAACCTACTGTACATGCAGTCAATTGTGTATAAATCTGAATTTCATTCTATTAGGGAATGAATCACATCTCTAATCACATTAACTTAGGTGCTCACCAGCCACTGTGGCTTGTAGTTTTCCAAAGTTAGTAGTCATTAAGCGTTTTCACTAGCCAAGGGATCTGCAGCTTCTATGGACAGAGCCATTTGGAACAAAAAAAAAATCACATTAAAATGATGGTAAAATAGCTCTAACTTTTGGGGTGCTCTGTACAGATGCAACAAAAGCATTCATATTAAAAGAACAAATAGCCCTGCCACCAGGGCTGGACTTCCGCACAGGTTTACCAGGGCAGTACCCCAGGGCCAGGAAGGGTGAAATCTCCCGGGCTAGACGGCAATTTCGGGGCTTCTCACAAATTAACTATGTTGGACACTAGCAACATGAGCATGACACATATCACCCTCAATGTCTCAGAGTTACACCAACATAGTCTTAAATTTAAAATTGAGTTGTGAAAATTAAGGATAGACCCTTATGCAAAGTAAAAAAAAAAACTCTTACCGCCCCTGGGGCCCTGGTATACCCTTGTTTTAATCCAGCCCTATCCAGGGATCCACATTGTCCTGGGTCCCCATGTGATTGGTCTGTCCACTCTGCATACATCATGTTTTTTTACTTGTCATCATCAGTTGTAAATTACTGTACTTCCAAACTTTTGACACTTTTCAATCACAGCGCCACTCCCCAGTTAAGGGGATGATGAAAAAGTAGTCAGCAATCTGTATTGTCCAATTGTATTGACCAATTTGACAGTATAGGAAGAAGTAATAAAGCTGATACCCAGCCGATATCCAATACCAATCCATCCTTAATTTTAACCCCTCATTTTGAAATTAAAACCATATGTCGGAGTCCTTTGTTTTACTCTTACTCTTAGACCTTGAGGTATCATTGAGGTTGATATGTGTAATGTTCCTGTAGCCAGTGTCACCATCACATTTCATTTAAAGGGGAGCTTAAAATTGCCCAGGTGCCCCCACCCTTCTTAATCTGGCCCTGTTTGTCACTATTACTAAACAGTGAGCGCTTTCCTCTTTAATTTGCATTTTTTCTAAATTAATTTAATTAATTTCTTATAAAATGTCCTAAATTTTGTCATCAATTTTTGAATTTTTCATCACAAATTTTCAATTTTTTTAATCATAAATTTGCTACTTTTCCCACAAATTTATGATTTTTTTTCCTTCAGGAATCTGTAACTTTTTCTCATGAATGTGGGATTTAGTTATGGTAGACTTGTGGCTTTCTTAATTGTTTTGGGAACCCAGGAAGAAAAGCTGTAGCTTTTTGTTGCAGCTAATGGGGATCCTAATAATAAACTCAATTAAATGGACATTTTCCTAGTAAACACAATGGGTTTATCAACTTAGTTATCTTTTGTAGAAATTATATAACAATATGCCACCTGCCATATTGTTAATAAGAGAGACTGAGCCACAGGCACTGGTGAATTCTATTGACATTTGGCTGTGGCCTGGTGCTAATGCCAAGCCCTGGACAGGAAGCATGTAGACCATATTCCACTGCAATGCTGTAATATTATAATTTTTTATGGATCACACTGTATATAAGACAGATTGTAGGTCAACTGACAGGAATTGGGTCAGTGGGTGTTTGGCAAATGGAGGTGACAAACACATTCTCTCCAGGAAATTGCAGAAGAAAAGGGGTGAGAATATTCAGGCGAGAGGAGATGGCTTGTGTGTCTGTGTGTGTGGAGAAGCACAAGAGCAAACAGGGGAGGAAAGAGTGAGGAGCAGAGGAGGTAGCCAGTGTGTGGGCAGGGAAGGCCAGTGAGGTGAGGGTGATGATGGGGACACAAATACAGGTTTGCACCTTCCTGACGTGTACAGAGTACACAAAATCCCCTCTTCTGCCCCTATTTCATCTCTCTCTTTCGCTCTGTATTTGGATCCCAGCCTCTACCCATTCCCTCTTCTTCACCCACTCACTCCCTTTATTCCTACATCTTACTGGTCCCTGAAAAAAAATAGGGCAGTCCTTATGTAAGGAAGAGGAAAGATGGGGGGGTGGGGGATTGGGGGGGGGGGCAGTGAGCCGAGGAAAAGAAAGATGAAACAAAGCCTTCTGGACAGAAACAAGCAAATGCTGAGAATGAGTAGGGGGAATAATGAAGGTGGCATCTGTGCTCCTCATGCAGGTAGGAGATTTATTCAGATGGACTTGAATTATGGCAGCAAGAAAACAGTAAAAAAAAAACCCAAAACCCTGAAATTATTCATAAATGTCCCTCACAGTATATGAGAAAATGACCAAATCTCAAGCCCCCTGTCACCATGCTAGTTATACAGCATCTAGAAAGTAAACAAATACTGCACACATTCACAGTAACTGGATGCAATTCTAGGTTTTATGAGTAATGTCAACTGAGTTACAAATGTACAGTAGTTACAGTATCTCACAAAAGTGAGTACACCCCTCACATTTTTGTAAATATTTTATTATATCTTTTCATGGGACAACACTGAAGATATGACACTTTGATACAATTTAAAGTAGTCAGTGTACAGCTTGTATAACAGTGTAAATTTGCTGTCCCCTCAAAATAACTCAACACACAGCCATTAATGTCTAAACCGCTGGCAACAAAAGTGAGTACACCCCTAAGTGAAAATGTCCAAATTGTGCCCAAACTGTCAGTATTTTGTGTGGCCACCATTATTTTCCAGCACTGCCTTAACTCTCTTGGGCATGGAGTTCACTAGAGCTTCACAGGTTGCCACTGGAATCCTCTTCCACTCCTCCATGACGACATCACGGAGCTGGTGGATGACAGAGACCTTGCGCTCCTTCACCTTCCGTTTGAGGATGCCCCACAGATGCTCAATACTTGACCCTTACTCAAGAGTAAGGGTCAATGGTACATTGTCTGACCTAAAGTGCTCTTCTACTGGCTCTCCTCAGGGGTGTGTGTTGTCACCACTACTCTTCATCCTGTACACAAACATGTGTCGGAGCAGACATGACAACAGACACATTATAAAGTATGCTGATGACTCAGTCATTGTCAGTCTCCTCCAGGATGGTGAGAGTGGCCATGGCCCAGTAGTTGATGACTTTGTTCACTGGTGTGAGGATTCCTACCTGCAGCTGAATACAACAAAAACGAAAGATATGATTATTGACTTTAGGAGGAAAACTCCCAGGCACAAAGTCACCATACTAAAAGGCCAGACCACCGAATGTGTACAATCGTACAAATATCTTGGGACGATTATTGATAGTGGATTGAACTTTGAGGTGAACTGTGAAAGGGTGTGCAAAAAGGGTCAGCAAAATTTGCATTGTTTGAGGAAACTTGCACGCTTCCAAATTGACCGAACCATAATGACTATGTTCTATCGGGCTTTTATTGAATCTGTTTTATCCTTTTCTTTAATGTCATGGTTTGGTCAGATAAAACTGAAACAGAGGAAATCCTTGGATCAGGTAGTCAGATGGTCCAGTCGTTTGCTTGGTGAGTCACAGCTGAGCCTGACATCCCTGTACACCAGACAAGTACAGAGGATGGCCGACTCGATTTTAAATGATGACTCCCACCCTTTGCACTGCAACTTTCAGCTTCTTCCCTCCAGACGGAGGTTTGCTGTCCCAAAAAGTAGAACCCAGCGCTACAAAAACAGCTTTGTCCCTGCTGCTGTCAAAGAGTTGAACAAGCTATAAAAATTATATTGTACATATTTTATATTTACCTATTTTGTAAGATGTGTGCCTGTGTTTGTGTCTATGTTGAATGTAATTGTGGCTTGTAAATATGGATGTCACCAACTGCAAAACAAATCTACCTACGGGTACAAATAAAGTAACCTGAACCTGAACCTCAATAGGGTTTAGGTCTGGAGACATGCTTGGCCAGTCCATCATCTTTACCCTCAGTTTCTTTAGCAAGGCAGTGGTCATCTTGGAGGTGTGTTTAGGGTTGTTATCATGTTGGAATACTGCCCTGGGGTCCAGTTTCTGAAGGGAGGGGATCATGCTCTGCCACCATGCTTGACTGTAGGCAAGACACACTTGTCTTTGTACTCCTCACCTGGTTGCCGCTACACATGCTTGACACAATCTGAACCAAATAAGTTCATCTTAGTCTCTTCTTCTTCTTCTTTTAGATTTGATTGGCAGTTGGCAACCAGCTTACAGGTGCATTACTGCCACTAACTTGATTATCATCACTCTATATCTTTGTATAAGGAGAACTTTTGGAGTGGTCTGCTGGGGCAATGGCATTACAGCAGCCGATAGGAAGAGACTGAACAAACTAATCAAGAAAGCTAGCTCTGTCCTGGGGAAACGCCTTGACCCAGTGGAGGAGATGGGAGAGAGAAGGATGGTGGCTAAACTGTCATCTCTGCTGGAGTCTGAGTCCCACCCTGTGCAGGACATACTGAACGCAATGAGGAGCTCATTTAGCAGTAGACTACATTGTCCTAGGTGCCTAGACTACATCATCCTATCTTTCACACATAAGGAGTTCTGAACAACTCCTTATGTGTGAAAAAATCATCCGTCCTTGGACTGTCATCTTGGTCTCATCAGACCACAGGATATGGTTCCAGTAATCCATGTCCTTAGTCTGCTTGTCTTCAGCAAACTGTTTGTGAGCTTTCTTGATCATCATTTTTTAAAGGAGCATCCTTCTGGGACGACAGCCATGCAGACCAGTTTGATGCAGTGTGCGGTGTATGGTCTGAGCACTGACAGGCTGCCCCCCCACCCCTTCAACCTCTGCAGCAATGCTGGCAGCACTCATATGTCTATTTTCAAAAGACAACTTCTGGATATGACGCTGAGCACGTGCACTCAACCTTTTTGGTCGACCATGGCGAGGCCTGTTCTGAGTGCAACCTATCCTGTTAAACGGCTGAATGGTCTTGGACACCGTGCTGCAACTCAGTTTCAGGGTGTTGGCAATCTTCTTATAGCCTAGGCCATCTTTATATAGAGCAACAATTCTTTTTTCAGATCCTCAGAGTTATTTGCCATAGGTGCCATGTTGAACTTCCAGTGACCAGTACGAGAGAGTGTGAGAGCGACAACACCAAATTTAACACACCTGATCCCCATTCACACCTGAGACCTTGTAACACTAATGAGTCACATGACACCGGGGAGGGAAAATGGCTAATTGGGCACAATTTGGACATTTTTACTTAGGGGTGTACTCACTTCTGTTGCTAGCGGTTTAGACATTAATGGCTGTGTGATGAGTTATTTTAAAGTGACAGCAAATTTACAATGGCTGTACACCGTCTACTTTACCTTGTATCAAAATTTCATATCTTCAGTGTTGTCCCATGAAAAGATATAATAAAATATTTACAAAAATGTGAGGGGTGTACTCGCTTTTGTGAGATACTGTATATGTTGTTTACCCTAAGTGGTGGCCTAGTTGGTGGAGCATCTGCCCCACAACCGGGAGGTCATGGGTTCAAATCCCATCCAGGTCATACCAAATCTTGCTGCTGAGGACACAGTCCAAGGACAGATAATTTTTTCACACATATACAAAGATATAGAGTAATGATAATCAAGTCAGTGGCGGTAATGCACCTGTAAGCTGGTTGCCAACCACCAATCAAATCTAAAAAAAAAAAGACCATATAAAAATGGTACTTTCTGCCTTCTAGCTTGGTGCTCAGCATAACAGAATGGCAAAAGGAAAGAACACACAGAGCTACTAGAGGACTGACCCCCCACTGTAGCTTTCACTACTTACAGTAGCTGTGTGGCCAAGGGTCAGTGAAATGGAGATAGACGCCACCCCATACACCACATGGTGTCCCACATGCTGTGGAAGGGACTAACTCACTTATACTGTATGTTGTTTGGCATTTATTTTAAAACAAAGCAGTTTTCTTATTGCATGTATGAGAAGAACAACAGGCCGTATGCATTATAAAGATAATATAGGTACAAATTTACTGCTTCAGTTTTACACAAGGAGTTACAGTCATGTGTAATGTTAGTGCCTATACTAATGTGTGCTGTGGGGAACAAAGTGGACTAATGTGTGGACCTAGGAACAGTAGGCCTTTTACTGTCAGCACAAATGCAAATTTAACCGTAAAGCATAGCATCTACAATGTATTTAATGGCATCATTTAAGCAGAGTAAGTTACTTTTCCCTTTTGATCTCATGCTTTCTCTTTCACCCTCTTGCTCTGGTACCTCCCTCTTTCTGGCACTTTGCCTCCCTGACTGGCAGCGAGCCTGTTGAAAGTAGGCTAGGATTGACGCGCTGCTTGTGTCTGAGTCACAGGGAGCTGTGGAATACTGAAGCCCACTGATTGCATTTAACTTTAGGCATTCGACTCCCATGCAGTGCATGATACAATAAAGCCATCCACTCTTGTTTCTGCACCTCAATGCTGACGTTTATGGCAGCACTTACAGGAAAAAAAACGCAAATTGTTCTGACGCTGTGTACAGTTGTAGAGATGGTTATTTAGAGGCATTCCCGACACCAGAGATAAAGCAGTGATGTCACTACAACAACACTAAAGCATTAAATTGTTCTTCTCTGCTAGAATTAAGATGATTGCAAACAAATCAAACTATACAGAAAGTGCTTTCTGACTGCAGGAACTTCCTGGCAACTACAACTGTTGGTGGTAGTTACGTATTTATTTTTTTTTTAATGTGTTACCATTATTATAGTTTTCAACTTCTCTTTAGAGGAACCCTTTGACCTCTTATTCCATGTGTAGAAACTCTTCAGCATTACAGGACCCTTTATTCTACACAGCTCTACATGACTGGTCTAGAGGTAACATGTATGTTGCTGGATGATGGACAAATGGCAAGTGTGAAAATTTGCAAACTGAACTAAACAACAATAACAAATGGACTGGCATTGAAATCCATTCTTTTTATGTTAAGGGATAAGGACCTGGACTTACAGTATAAAGTGCTTTTTCTAGTCTCAAAGACCACTCAAAGCACTTCACTCGTACTAACTCTATTCTAAGGGTGTTCTTTTTGGTCAGCAGTGGTTTTCACCTTGGAACTCTCCCAAGGATGCCACTGTTGCCCAGACTCTTTTTTTATTGTTGAATCATAGACCAGGATCCAAACTGAGGCTAGTGAGGCCTGCAGTTGTTTAGATGTTGTTCTGGGTTTTTGTTTCTCATTTGTTTTTGAACTTCTTTAGACTGTGGCAAGATGTGTTGCTTTTTTAAATCTTTTAGTCTACTCCACTTTGTCAAACAGGTTCTATTTAAGTGATTTCTTGATTCAACAGGTCTGGCAGTAATCAGACCTGTGTGTATCTAGTGAAACTGAACTTGGCTTTCCAAAAAATTTGGTTAATCAGAGTTAATTCATGATGTAAGGTAATGTAATGTAATTCATGATGTAATTCATGAGGTGTGAGTGTGTGTGTGAATGGTTAAGGGATAGCGCCGTATCGTGGCTGCTTCATCCATCCAGGTGGTGGATGCCCTCAATTTCCCCTCTGGGGATCAATAAAATATACTAAATCTAAAAAAAAAAAAATGTAACAAGGGGGTGATTACTTTTTCACATAGGGCTAAGTAGGTTTGAATAACTTTTTTCCCTTAATAAATGAAACCATCATTTAACAAGAGCACTCTGAAATGAGTGCGATACCCCCTGCCAGGGGAATAGCACCAAATTTTGGGCCCCGGGTACAGCACTGTGTGAACCCCTCAAACACAAACCAAATTTTGAATTTTACATTCCAAGGTTTAAGATGGGGCCATTTCCATTAAAAGCCTTGGTTAGTAAGCTCTTCTGTTATGGACAATTTGATACTTGTCATATGCAGGTGAGCGCTCTCCCCCTCTGTCCTGTTAAGCTTTCCCCAGCTCCGTAGGCAATTAGCTCACCTGCGGGATTGGACACACCTGCTGCCTCTTCCTTGCCAGCGCTTATAAGGACCATCAAGTGGAAGCTTCAGCGCTGGCTTGTTGGGTAAACTGCCTACCAACAGCAAGTAAGTGTATTGTTCTTTGAGAGTGAAAAATTACTCACGTTTTCTCTCTCCTCCTCCTTTTCCAGGTTGTTGCCATCAGTGGGGTGTGTTTCCAGGGATTGTTGTGCGCTCAACTGCTCCATCATCCTCACCCCGCCTCAGCTTCCTCTCTCCACCTGGTCAGACTCCACTCAGCCTATTCTCCAACCAGCTTCATCCTGCTGGTTCGTCTATTCCTGTTGGTGCTCTGTCGGGTTCTCTGCTTGGTACATGTAAGTGGCAATGTGGCTTTCCACTTCACCGTCTCCCTGCTCTCATTTATTGCGCTCGTCTCTCTCCACAGGCTGCGTCTTCCTCTGGCAAGTGACATTTTCTCTACAAGTGCTCCTCTTTTGAAATTTATCAATAAACCGTTTAAACTTGCTTCTCTGTGTCGTGAGTGTTTTCTCTGGTGTTGCTCCCTGCACGTGAACTGTTCATTCTATTGATATGACAGAATGAGCCAGCCCCAGCACAAGCTCAGCGGGAGCTGCATCAGTGGAACACTCCACTCTTCACTACCTAGACGCTACAGAGAGGCAGGTGGCCGTGCTCATGCAGCAGCTGGAAACTATTACACAGCAGCTGAGCATGGTCGCTGAACATTTGACCCACTTATCTCGCTCGGGTATTCCCGCTCCACCTGCTGCTCCCGTTTCTTCCACCGTACGCCGCACGACTTCCGTTCCCTCACCTGCCCTGTACACGGGAGAGGAGGGGAAATGCAAGGATTTTTTTTCCAGTGTGCGGCTTTATTGTTTGTTACCGGAGTGGTGGCTCAGTTGGTAGAGCATCCGCCCCACACCCGGGAGGCAGGGGTTCAAATCCCGGCCGGGTCATGCCAAAGACCATATAAAAGTGGAACTTCCTGCCATCCAGCTTGGTGCTCAGCAATAAATGGAATGGAGGAGGGAACTCTGTGGCGGCGCCTTGCATGGCAGCGGCCCTCTGATTCTGCACTTGGGGTGTGTGTGATTTACACTGTAGATAGGTAAAGCACAATCTCGTTCTGCTGTACATGATTGGTTGTACGGTTGAATGACAATAAGGGTGATTTAATTTAATTTAATTTTAATTTAATTTAATTTATTTGGGCCAGGTGGGGGGAGAGTACCCGGACGATATAGCCAAAATTCATTTTATGACCCTCCTGCTGCGTGACAGGGCTCTTAATTGGGCTCGGTCAGTTCTTGACAGCTCGGAGGGTCCGCACTACACATTTGATCACTTTGTTACAGAATTCACCCGTACTTTTGACCATACAGAAAGTGAGAGCAACATAATGAGCCGCCTCTTGTCTGTCTGCCATGGTAGTCGGTCTGTAGCCGACTACTCGATGGAGTTTTGGGTTGAAGCAGCGGACTCTGGATGGAATGACGTCTCGCTACGAAGTGCCTTCCTCCAGGGTTTAAACTCCAACCTCCGTGACGGCCTAGTGGTTCACGTTGTTCCCTTCTCCTTAGACGGTTTAATTGATCAGGCTGTCAGCTTAGATAACCGGTACCGCAAACGCGCGAAGGAGCGCAAATCTTCCTCTCGCCCGCCCTTCGTGCGTGTGCCCTCCCTTCATGCGTGTGCCCTCCCAGGCTACTGACATAGGTGGAGCCGACTCCTCCTCTGAACCGATGGTGCTCGGCTGGTCTCGGTTGACTCCGGAAGAGCGCCAGTGGCAGAGGAGTGCCAGTGTGTGCTTATACTGTGGTTCACTGAAGCATAGATTAGACGACTGCCACCTGAAGCCAAAAAGACGCAGCCCGTCAGTCACCGTGGGGGGGTCTGACAAGTGGGGCTCATTCTCATCCCCCGGTAATCTCTCGATTTTGGCCCTCATTCAATTGCCGGGGGTCGAGAGGAGGGTTACAGCACTAATTGACTCAGGGGCTGAGCGGAATTTCATCTCCTCCCAACTTGTGCGGGAGATGGGTATTCCCACTACTAAACTGTCCATCACACTGAACGTCACCACTCTATCTGGCCAGACTGTGGCGTCAGTCTCAGAAAGTACGGCACCAATTTCTGTCCTTCTTTCCGGGAACCACCAAGAGGAATTATCATTCCTAGTTTTCCCGAATTGTTCCTCCCCGGTGGTTTTGGGGTACACGTGGCTCCGGAGGCATAACCCTATAATCAATTGGGCACATAATTCCATTTCCAAATGGAGCCCGTACTGTTTGGCTTCCTGCTTAAGTTTGGCCGAGTGTTCACCATCTCTGTCCATCTCCTCCCCTCTGCTGGAGCCGCCGGACCTCACCCTCGTACCCGAGGTCTATCACGACCTGGGGGAGGTCTTTAGCAAGTCGAGAGCATTCTCTCCAGCCGGCTTTACAGCATTTCTGGTCCGGAGAGGGAGGCAATGGAGAGATACATTAAAGACTCTTTGAACACCAGCCTCATTTGGCCTTCCTCGGCTCCGCTTGAGGAGGAACACAAGGTCCATGTCAGGGCCGTGTTACAACGGCTCCTGGAAAACCAACTTTTTGTGAAGGCTGAAAAGTGTGAGTTTTCTACCAGCTCCACTTCCTTCCTTGGATTTATTGTGGCGGAGGGGGAGCTGAGAGCCGACCCGGCTAAGGTGAAGGCTGTGCTGGATTGGCCTACACCCCACTCCCACAAGGAGCTCCAGCGCTTCTTGGGGTTTGCAAACTTTTATTGCTGGTTCATCAGGAACTACAGTGGGGTAGCACAGCCTCTCACACAGCTGGCCTCCGTTAAGGTGCCATTTTTATGGTCCAAGGCAGCCGAGCAGGCTTTTTCCAAATTAAAAAGCCTGTTCTCCAATATGCCCATCTTGGCGCAGGTCGACCCTCAACTCCAATTTACCCTTGAGGTGGATGCTTCCGATTCGGGGGTGGGTGCTGTCCTTTCACAGTGCTCAACCTCCGATCAAAAGCTCCACCCGTGCATAAATAAACAGTGGTTTATCACATCTTTGGGAAGCTGAGTTCAATTTCTTTAGCCACACCCAGGCCTGAATAGTGCCACACCTCTTCTCAATCAAGAAATCACTTAAATAGGACCTGCCTGACAAAGTCAAGTTGACCAAAAAATCCTCAAAAGCTAGACATCATGCTGAGATCCAAAGACACTCAGAAACAAATGAGAAACAAAGTTATTGAGATCTATCAGTCTGGAAAAGGTTATAAAGCCATTTCTAAAGCTTTGGGGCTCCAGTGAACCACAGTGAGAGCCATTATCCACAAATGGTGAAAACATGGAACAGTAGTGAACCTTCCCAGGAGTGGCCTGCCGACCAAAATTACCCCAAGAGTGCAATGACAACTCATCCAAGAGGTCACAAATGACCCCACAACAACATCCACAGACCTGCAGGCCTCACTTGCATCAGTTAAGGTCAGTGTTCATGACTTCACCATAAGAAAGAGACTGGGCAAAAACGGCCTGCATGGCAGAGTTCCAAGATGAGAACCACTACTGAGAAAAAAGAACATAAAGGCTCATCTCAGTTTTGCCAGAAAACTTCTTGATGATCCCCAAGACAAAGGAAAATACTCTGTGGACTGACGAGACAAAAGTTGAACTTTTTCAAAGGTGTGTGTCCCATTACATCCGGCATAAAAGTAACACAGCTTTTCAGAAAAGGAACATCATACCAACAGTAAAATATGGTGGTGGTAGTGTGATGGTCTAGGGCTGTTTTGCTGCTTCAGGACCTGGAAAACTTGCTGTGGTAAATAGAACCATGAATTCTGCTGTCTACCAAAAAATCCTGAAGGAGAATGTCCAGCCATCTGTTTGTGACCTCAAGTTGAAGCGCACTTGGGTTCTGCAGCAGGACAATGATCCAAAATACACCAGCAAATCCACCTCTGAATGGCTTAAGAAAAACAACATGAAGACTTTAGAGTGGCCTCATAAAAGTCCTGACCTGAATACGATTGAGATGCTGTGGCGTGACCTTAAAAAGGCGGTTCATGCTGGAAAACCCTCCAATGTGGCTGAATTACAACAATTCTGCAAAGATGAGTGGGCCAAAATTCCTCCACAGCGCTGTAAAAGACTCATTGCCAGTTACTGCAAATGCTTCATTGCAGTTGTTGCTGCTAAAGGTGACCCAACCAGTTATTAGGTTTAGGGGGCAATCACTTTTTCACACAGGGCCATGTAGGTTTGGATTTTTTTCCCTTAATAATAAACACCTTCATTTAAAAAATGCATTTTGTGTTTACTTGTGTTATCTTGTCTAATATTTAAATTTGTTTGATGATCTGAAACATTTAAGTGACAAACATACAAAAAATGAGAAACCAGGAAGGGGCAAACACTTTCTCACATCACTGTATATACATATATACACACAGCAGAGAAAATAAGTAATGAACACATCAACCTTTTTCTCATTAAACATATTTCTGATGGAACCATTGACCTGAGATTTTCACCAGATATCAGTAACAACCAAAGTAGGGCTGTCGCAGTAGAGGAATTTCCCCTGCGGTGACGGTGGACAGCTCAATACCACAATATGCGGTATTACTGCAAGTGTTTTTAGGACCCTGTGGTCTCATAATTTAAACAGGGTTCATAACTTATGTGACAAACGATGGAAGCTGTGAAAAACTCGCTGCCGCTCCGCTCTCAACTTCATATGCGTGTGTGACAATTGTGCGGAGCTCCTGTCTTTCTAGGCATGAACTGCTGATTCTGTTAAAAAAAAGATCATTTTCATAAAGCAGTGGCAAGAACACCAGCATTTCAACTACAGCGTGTGTGGACTGGAGACTACAGTGACATTAGGTTTATTTAACCAGGACAGCCTCCGTACAGGACCCTGCGTGTCTCTTGTCTCCGTGATTTCTGGATTTTTGCCGCTGTCCGAAAAATCACGTTCAAACAAGCAATGCACTATGCAGTAGTTGTTTCGCTTTCAGAGCTCAATTATAAACACTCCGCTCAGAAGGAAATAACACGCTTTGTGTCCTTTCAGTGTTCACTGTCATGGTTGTATTTAGCAAGGAGTCCAAACGCTTCCACCACTAACTGCCTGCTGGAGTCCATCTGAAGAGAGAGTGCCCCACACGGTGCTGCTGCCACTAACTGCTGACGGCGGCAGCACCGTGTGCTGTGGAAGTTTCCACAGTACCAGGTGCTGCTGCCATTAGGACCAGTGCAAACATGCTGTTGGCAATAAAAATACACTTAACATTTAACAATGTATTTATTAATCAATAGGGGCACATAAGTGAACAACGAGATTTAGCCACACACACAAAAAAAGTGAACACTGCGTGTCACGATACTGAGCATGGGTGGGTATGGTGCTCAGCCTTCAAGTTTGTTTTAGTCACTTTCTGTAGTTCTGCATTTCTGTTTATTTTGTATTTAGTATGGTTGTTGTCTTTTGTTATCTGGGTTTGTCCTTTTATTTCTGGTCTTAGTTTCCTGTTATTTTCTCTTGGTGTGGTTGTTGATGTGTTTCTGTATTATCTTGTTTTCCATTTTATTTTCCTGTATTTATAGTTTGTCTATGTCCTTAAATCTTCTTTGCAGTCTTAGTAATTATTAGTTTGTATTATTAGCCTTCCTCAGTTTTGTATCCTCACCTCTTCTGTTGTTTTGGTTTCCTTGTATATTATAATATTTGCATTTCTTGTTGTATTATCTTGTCCCCACCTTTATGGTTTATGTTCCCTTTTGTTTCATCCTGGGTTGTGCTTTTATTTTGACAGTCACCATTGCATACCTGCCAACTTTTAAAACCTGGAAAGCCTAGTAGCTAGCTGGGGTTCAGGGGGGCGGAGCCCCCCGACGGCAAACAAATATTAGCATTAAATCAAGTTAAAATGTGGCTAACAACCTCATATTTCTTCAACAATCATGTTTCTATTTTCCTTAAATTGTCAATGTAGATATGCTGATGGAAAAGATCAAGGACAAACTCTATGGTAACTCTCAAGCATTGTTGTTTTCCATGGTGCAACTCTTAGCTTTCTTCAATTGGTCTTTTGAATGGAACACACTGTGGCACTTGTTACCCGAAGCTGTCATCATCATGTTCTTGTTCACATGGCTGAATATGCGCTCACAGTCTGCAATAATAATTCCTGGAAATGCTTCGGAGTATTCCTCACGAAAAGACTTGCCATGTGTGTGGATATGGATTATCATAGTCTCTTAATTTTCTTAATCAGTGTTCATCTATATTTATTTAAGTCAGTAAGATCTGATTATTATACTCTTTTGCTTCCTCAGGTGTTCCATTTAGTTTGATCCAAACTGTACAATTTCTTGTCCATGTTGCCTGTATCTTATTTTGTCTTTTCAGCATCCGTGCTTGCCGTGCTATTTCAGCATTAGTTTTTGTAAGATGTTCATTTAGGTAAACTTCTGTTCCCCGTAACTTTCTTGCCTGCCTCAGTATGTCATTCTTTACCCAGGGATGTGATTTGGGGTTGGGGAAATTATCTGAAAATTTAGCTGGGGGTCTGGGGGACATAGTCCCCCAGCGGGGTCTGGGGCAGAGCCCCGGTGGGGGGGGCAAGGGGGGCGAAGCCCCCGGAGGCTCCTGGGTTTTTATGATTTTTAAGTACCAGAACTGTGCTTAAATGACATAAAACAAAACAGCTGAATGCCACTTATTACTGTATAATATTGACTTATGTTCCAAGAAGATAAAATCTCTGAACTTAGTTCAGAGATTTTTTTGATCTCTTCCATTTCCTCCTTCTTTGGTGGCATTTTTACTGACCTGTTGATAGTAAAACAATCTCTGCTGGTGACGCCGATATCCGATCCAACCGACCTCGAATCCAGCTGGGCCTCAGCTAGCCCCCTCCGCTGCTAGTCCTGCTGCTTACCGCCGCTGCAATTGAGCTCCTGTCCAGCCGGGGTACCAGCAGCTTCTCCACCGAGTCCCGCCACCCACCGCCGCTGTAGTTGAGCTCCGATCCTGCTCCTGTCCAGCTGGGGTCCCGGTAGATCTTCCGCTGAGCCCCGCCACCTACCGCCGTCTTCCTCAGTAGTTCCTCCGCCAAGCCCCGCCGCTGTAGCTGGGCTCCGATTCCGGCTCTTATCCAGCTGGGGCCCCGGCTGCTCCTCCACTGGTCCCCGTCTCCTACCACCGCTGTACTTGAACTCCGATCCGGCTCCCGTCCAACTGTTGCCTCGGTTGGTTCCTCCGGCAAGCCCCAATCACTGGGGACGGAGTCGCTTCTTTGTGTCAGTGTTAGGTGCTACGACTAGCTATGACGTTAGCTATAGCAATAGCGTTAGCTTAGCAAATGCTTCAGGTAAATTTAGATACAATTCCTAGCGATCTCGTGTTTGGAATTGCTTTTGTGTTTTTTTTTACAACTTAAAATTTTTGACTGAATTTTTAGTGAAAAACCGTAATTTTGATTAATAAAGCCGTAACCCAGAATGGCGTCTTGAAAACTGTAACCATTACGGCAAAACCGGAGTAGTTGGCAGGTATGCCATTGTCACTTCCTCCTGTCAAACCCCGTTCACGGGCTGTCACAGCTGGTTAGTATTTGTCTGATTATTTCCTCACTCATGTACCCACACCTGTTTTCAATTTGGTTGGTCTCTACTTAAGCGCTGCTGCGTGGTTCATTCCCCGCAGCAGCCTTCTGGTTCTCAGACGTTTTTCCTATGTCTCCCTTCCTGTATCCTGCCTTATTCGTAAGTGTTTGAGTTTTTGTGAGTTTTTGTACTTGTGTGTTTTTTCATTATTAAATGTGCAAACCTACAGCTCACGTTTGGTGTCCTCAGTTCTGCCCTTTGAATGGGCAATTTATGACACCGTGGTTGTTGTGGTTGCTCATTATCCTCCGCAGTAGGCTTGTCCATAGCACGGTATTACATAATTGCAGTTATCGCGACAGCCCTAAACCAAAGTAATCCATACATACAAAGAAGTCAAGATAGTTGTGTTCACAAAACTGTAAGGATCCCTGTCTGTTGTGTATGTCTGCCTCTCTCTCTCCCTGTTAATTAGTGCCCTTCCTGCAGCCTTGATCACCACTTGTGGCCAATTAAGGTGCCCTTTATAAGGAAGGCTCTTCCACTGCCCTGTCTGGTCACGTAGCATTGCACTCACCTGTTTGTTCCTGTTTTGCTTGATGTACTTTGTCTGCCTGTCGTGTCTAAGGTTTGCCCTAGATCATGTTGCCTACCTCATGTCTTGGATTTCTGTCTGCCCTGTTCTTGCCTGCCATGCTCTGACCCCCTGCGTGTTCTTGGACCCTGGATCTCATCTTACGGACTGGAATTGGATACACACAGATAAGTGCACTTCACCGTTTCCCCCAAGTAAGTCGACTTACCCACATTTTGTCATCTCTGTCTTCCACAATCACTCCCCAGACCCCAGGTCTGGCCAGCCTGCCTCCCACATTATCTGTGAAGCTCTCCTGCTGCACCTCTTCACCACCTCTGCTGGTAGCCCGATTGTCACCTCTGGATGACCTTTGCCCTGTCACCCCAGCTTCTCCCCAGAGTGCCTGTAAACATAAGACAATACTATTGATTATCTTTGTCCACCCAGTTATACTAACTCCTGCTTCTGTTCTCCCCCTGCAGGGTTGCCAGATCTTCGTGCACATTATTTCACTATCACCTTATTCTTGTAATAAAGATCATTGTTAAGCTCTACTTACTGTTTCCCTCCACATTGCTTTTGGGTCTTGGTCTCAGATTCCTTGTCAAAAACAAGTTATATTTAATAAAGTGGAATGACACAGGGAAGAAGTATTGAACATGCTTGGTGAAATGCATTTAATATTTAGTAGAAAAGGCTTTGTTGGTAATAACAGCTTCCAGATGCCTCCTGTATGGAGAAACTAGGTGCAGGCATTGCTCAGGAGTGATTTCAACCCATTCTTCCACACAAGCTGTCAAATTTTGAAGGTTTCATGGGTGTCTTCTATGAACCCTGATCTTCAATTCGTTCCATAGATTTTCAGTTGGATTCAGGTCAGGGGACTGGGCCATTCTAGCAGCCTTATTTTCCTTCTCTGGAGCCAGTTGAGAGTTTCCTTGGCTGTGTGTTTGGGATCATTTTCTTGTTCACCCTTGTTTCAGCTTCAGCATTTTGGCAGATGGCAACAGGTTCTTATCAAGGATGTCTCTGTACATTTGTCCATTCATCTTTCCTTCCATTATATGAAGTCTGGTTGTATAATGTGTTGAAAACCACCCTCACACCATGATGGGATGTGCAGTGCCATTTTTTATCCAAGCATGCTGTGTGTTGTGCCATCCAAAAAGTTCAATTTTTGTCTCATCTGACCAGATTATATTCGCCCAGTATTTTACTGACTTGCCCAAAGGTTGTGCAACAAACTTTAAATGAGCTTCAACATGCTTCTTCATCACCGGACTATCTCTCTCCAATGGACACCTGGTCATCCTCACCATTGTGGACTGCTTCTCCAAGGCTGTGCTCTACTGTTCCCCTGAAGAAGCTCCCATTGGCTTTGGAGACGATGGGATGTCCATGTGGTTAGGTTGCACGGCATCCCACTGGACACTGTCTCCGACTGGGGTCCCCAGTTCATCTCCAAGGTTTGTCAAACATTCTGTGAATCCATTGGGGCCACGGTCAGCCTATCCTCTGGTTACCATCTTCAGAGCAACGGGCAGTGCGAACGGGCCAACCGGGAACTCGAGTCCATGCTATGTTGTGTCACGGCCTCAGACCCCTCATCTTGGAGCTCCCTTCTCCTTTGGTCTGAATATGCCCACAATTTGGCCACCTCCGCTGCCACCGGGTTCTCCCCTTTCAAAGCCTCCCTCGGGGATAACCCACCCATCCTCCCCATCATCAAGGAGGAACTGGCTGTTCCATCCATTTCGGCACACACATCACACTTTTGGAGGGAAACGAAGGTTGCCCTGCTTCGGTCCACGGAGGACAATGCTAGGTGGGCTAACAAGAGAAGGCGCCCTGCCCCTGCCCACAGGGTTGGCCAGAGAGTGTGGCTATCTACTAAAAACTCCCCCCTCCAGGCGAGCTTCCGACTCTAGGAAGCTTGCCCCCCCAATTTGTTGGACCCTTCACCATCAAATCCATCATCAACCCTGTTTCTGTGAGACTCAACTTACCCGCCTCCCTCAAGGTCAACCCCTTCTTTCATGCATCCCACACGAAGCCCATTTTTGCCAGCTCCCTTTGTCTGCCATCTAAGCCCCCGCCACCAACTAAGATGATTGACGGACGGTTTGTATATGCCATGATCCGCATCTTGGACTCTCGCCGCATGGGGCACGGCATCCAGTTCCTGGTGGACTGGCAGGGGTATGGTCCTGAGGAATGCTCATGGGTCTCTGAATCTTTTGTTATGGACAAGTCCCTCATCACAGACTTCTACCAGCATCATTCTGACAAACCCCATGTTACGCCAGAAGGCGTTCGTGAGGGGGAAGTACTGTAAGGATCCCTGTCTGTCATGTGTGTCTGTCTCTCTCTGTCCCTGTTAATTAGCGCCCTTCCTGCAGCCTTGATCACCACCTGTGGCCAAATAAAGTGCCCTTTATAAGGAAGGCTCTTCCACTGCCCTGTCTAGTCACATAGCATTGTACTCGCCTGTTTGTTCCTGTTTTGCGTGATGTACTTTGCCTGCCTGTCATATCTAGGGTTTGCCCTAGACCCTGTTGCCTGCATCATGTCTTCGATTTCTGTCTGCCCTGTTCTTGCCTTTAACAAGGTCTGTGAATATCAGATTGTCACACCACAAAGAACTCATGATGGGTAGAAGCAAAAAGCTCTCTTTAGACCTTTGCAACCTTATTGTTGTAAAACATAATGATGGCATTGGTTACAGTTGCATTTCTAAACTGATGAATGTTCCAATGAGCACTGTTGGAGCCATCATTCAGAAGTGGAAAGAACATCATTTTACCATAAATCGGCCATGACCAGGAGCTCCTCGCAAGATTTCTGACAGGAGTCAAAAGAATTATCAGAAGAGTTATCCAAGAGAAACAACAAGTAATGCACTCAACCTACATGGGCTCTATGCCCGCTCACCTTGCAAGACTTCATTGCTGAAAAAAAAAAAAAAACATGTTAAAGCTCATTTAAAGTTTTCTGCACAACACTGGGCAAGCCAATAAAATACTGGGAGAATATAGTCTGGTTAGATGAGAACAAAATTGAACTTTCTGGATGCCGCAACACACAGCATGTTTGGAGGAGAAACAGCACTGCACATCAGCCCAAAAACACCAATAGTGAAGTTTGGAGGTAGGAGCATCATGGTGTGGGGGTGTTTTTCAACACATAGTACAGGCAGACTTCATATAATTGAAGGAAAGACAAATGGACAAATGTACAAAGACACCCTTGATAAGAACCTGTTACCATTTGCCAAGCTGCTGAAGATGAAACAAGGGTGGACATTTCAGCATGACAGTGATCCCAAACACACAGCCAATGAAACTCTCAACTGGCTCCAGAGAAGGAAAATAAATCTGCTAGAATGGCCCAGTCAGTCACCTGACCTGAATCCAATCGAAAATCTATGGAATGAACTGAAGATCAGAGTTCATAGAAGACACCCACAGCAGCTTCAAGATTTCAAGATTTGAAGACAGTTTGTATGGAAGAATGGGCTAAAATCACTCCTGAGCAATGCCTGCGCCTAGTTTCTCTCTACAGGTGGTATCTGGAAGCTGCTATTACCAATAAAGGCTTTTCTACTAAATACAAAGTGAATTTTACCAAGTGTGTTCAATACTTATTCCCTGTGTCATTTCACTTTATGAAATATAACTTGTTTTGTGGACACAGTTGTCTTGATTTCTTTGTATGTATAGATAACTTGGGCTGTTGCTGATGTCTGGTGAAAATCTCAGGTTAATGGCACCATCAGAAATATGTTTAATGAGAAAAATGTTGATGTGTTCAATACTTATTTTCCCTGCTGTAATTACTATGGCAGAACCAAATTTTGATAAGCCCACCATCCACAAATATACAACAAAATATACACCCCCTAGCTGTTGGGCAGGATCCTGAAGTGAACCCGTGTAGTAAGTTTTGTGACCCTAGAGGGATTTACATGTTCTACAGTACGACAGCATAGTGAGTGGCAACTTTGACCCTATGCCTAATAAGGTATGGGGAATGTTAACATTGACCTTTGACCTTTTGACTCCAAACCCATAGTCTGAGGTCAGGATCCCAAGGTAAACCTGTGTACCAGGTTTGGTGGCACTAACTTTAGTGATTGTAAAGCAATAAGGCATCAGGAATGCTAAGCTTGACCTTTGCCCTTTTGACCCCAAACCCATAGTCTGAAATCAGGATTCCAAGGTGAACCTGTGTACCAGGTTTGGTGCTCCTAGCTTTACTCGTTGTACAGTAATAAGACATAAGGAACGTTAACCTTGACCTTTGACCTTTTGACCCCAAACCCATAGTCAGAGGTCAGGATCCCAAGGTGACCCTGTGTAGCAAATTTGGTGGCCCTAGCTTTCTTTGTTGTTGAGATATAATTTATAAGCCCTTTTGATGTTGACCTTTGACCGTGTGATCCCAAAACCATATTCACACTTCAGGGTCACAGGGTGAACCTGTGTACCAAGTTTGGTGATTCTAGCTTTACTCACTGTACAGTAATAATGCATAGGAATGTTAATGCTGACCTTTGACCTTTTGACCCCAAACCTATAGTCAGAGGTCAGGATCCCAAGGTGAGCCTGTATACCAGGTTTGGTGGCCCTAGCTTTACTCATTTTATAGTGATAGTAAATGTAGCATTTACCATTTACTATAGTGCAACTGCAACGTTAACTTTGAACTTTGACCTTTGACCCCTTGACCCCAAATCCATAGTTAGGTCAGGGTGTAAATCATTCAAGATGTGTATTAGATGCAACTACTGTATTGATTTGAAAAGCCTACATCATTTCTTTCAGTAGTTATTGTGTTTAGAAGATTTAGGGAAAATCTGGCCTCCAACCTTTGACCTCAAGGTCATCCGATGAGAGTCAAATTGCAATATGCGCATCATCAGAGTATATCAAACCATGGTACCAAGTTTCAAAACAATCGGAACAAAACTGTAGGAGGAGTTGATTTCACAAAAGTGGGACAGATGAACGGACAGATGGACTCACCAGACAGACAGACAGACAGACAGACAGACAGACAGACAGACAGATAGATAGATAGATAGATAGATAGATAGATAGATAGATAGATAGATAGATAGTGTAGCGTGACCTTGAGTTCCAATTTATAAAATTATTCTTTGCTGAAGAATTTCTTTTTTCAACTCAAAAGTCTGGCTTTTGAGACTGCTTCTCTCACCCAAGAACTAGAGCCGTAACCCTATCCATCGGCCATAAAGTGGAAGTTAATCCCTTTCTCCAAGACTCTTTGGCAAAGGAATGTTCTAATTGACAATTTTATGATCGACATAGCCAAGACTTTGGAAGCCAAGACTCTCCAGTAAACAACCTGTTTCACTGTGCCATCTGGTGGACAAATCAGGAATCTTTAACTTTTTGCTTTGCAGTGGAATTTATGCCTTACGGACTATGAACTAACTCATATTCTTTCTCTTAAGACAGTATCTGCCAACAAAGACCTGATTGAACTCTGGGACGGACAACGGGTTTCAAATGCTTCAATTGATATGATTCGATTTGATATGATTGTGATATGTTGTATTTTCAGGAAGAAATTAATGTTTGCATGCTTATTATCACAAGTTAATTACAGTAGATGTAGATGCATTTTATGCTCCTTTATTGAGTGACATAATGCACGGCTCAGGAGACGCACACACACAGGCTTAGAGTAGTTCAAAGAGTTTATTAACAGCAGGAGTGAATGAGTGCGTGTCTGCGGGATGTGAATGTGTTGGTGATGGTGTCTGCTCCAGGGACAGAGGCAGGTAACCGTACAGCCGAGCAACCCTATGGAGAGAGCACAGGGAGAGGGTGACGGGCATACACCAACACAGGAGGGATTTATGGCGAGAGAAGGACTTACTTGGTGGGTCAGGACAGCTGGCACAACAAGGGGGCGAAGCCCGGAAGACAGCCACCTGGAAAGCTCCGTACAGCAGCGAGGATTGGGCGATGGAGTGGAGATGTCCGCCGCTGGGGAATCCACCTGTGCACAGGGGAGAAGACTGAAGAAGAGAGGTAAGCGATCTTCTTACCAAAAAAGGTGATGCTGAAGAGAAGTATGCTCACAACGGTGAGGGACGAAGTCTGACGGCTTCAGGCCGAGCCTCCGGGCGAGATGGCCTTTATCCCTCGCCGCTGATGATTGTCAGGTGCGTGAGCAGGTGGCGCCGCTGATGAATGGCGCGGCGTGACATTGAGTAGAATATCTTAGTCACTAAAGTTTAAGGAATTTATGCTTTTTTCAGCAACATGTGTCTTAAAAGGGGGTCTCACTTCTCAGATCAAATGTCTCTTTTCCTCCTCATTCTTCAGCAGACCATAGCTGCACTTTAACTGACCAATAGAGTTCAAAGCTTTATTGCATTTCCCTTTTTAGGTCAACAGAGATGGCAATTTTCCGCCGATCCGCGGATTTCCGCCGATTTATTTTCAAATTTATCATTTCTGTGAATCGTCTAAATCCGTTGAGAAAATTTTAGGGGGGATAAGGTACCTTATTGTTACCGATTTTAGTGAAAATCAACACGATTACATAAGGGCTCGGCGCTTCCCTGGGCCAAGTCTCCTGCGATAACCCGGATGTACTCAAGCTACTGCTGTATTGTAAACAGCCCTGCGATTGGATAGTTGCAAACAATTGGACCAATCAAATGGCTCGTTGTATGCTTTGTCAAAAATTCATGGCGGCTTGTTCTCAGGGATGTGATTTTTCCGGTAATTCGCCGAATTCCGCTTTATTTTATCTTCCAGGAAGATAAAGTACGTTAAGTACGTTAGCGGCTTGTGGTCCATGAACGCAGTGAAGGTGCGCCCTTTCAGGCAGAACTGGAAGTGGCGTATGGCCAGGTGGAGAGCCATTAACTCTCTGTCGAACACACTGTATTTACGCTCACTGTCATGCAAAGACCTGCTAAAAAAAAAGGGTGAGCAGCTGCCAAGAACCGGCAACGCATTGCTCCACGATGGCCGCTATGCCCATGTCCGAGGCGTCGGTAGTGAGCACTGTTTTAACCTCAGAACGCCTGCTCCCGTTCAGAAGTCCAGTCGACTCTGACCGCCGGTTTCCGTTTCTTGAGTGCAGCGTACAACGGCTGTATGAGCTGGGCTGCACGGGGGAGGAAACGGTTATAAAAGTTAACCATCCCAAAAACTCCCGCAGCGCCCTGACATTGATGTTGAGGAGAAAAAAATAGCAAAACAATTTAGTTACATTACTTTTATGATTCCAAACAGTTTGAAATTGACAGTGCACAGTGGACATTGACTCATAACTTTTGAATATTTCTAAGACTTGGCTGCATCAGTGATTGTGCAAAATGAACTGCTCAAGACTCAGTGGAGATTGAAACTGGTGATCTGAAATGAATGCTGAAATTATAAAAAGTAATGGTTTGTTGGAATTTTATTTCTATTATGGAATAGATAAAATTAACTGATTTTGATTTGATCAAGTGTTAAAGCATGTGATGGATAATGCTTGTTGGAATATTTTAGGAATGCTATCTTCTTGGAACATAAGTCAATATTATACAGTAATAAGTGGCATTCAGCTGTTTGTTTTATGTCATTTAAGCACAGTTCTGGTACTTTTTTTTTTTTCCACAATATCTTTATTGAACTTTTTTTTTTTTTTTTTTTTAACAAACATGATACAAACAATCAAACACTAACACTAAAGTACTACAAAAAAAAAAAATGCACTAAAAACACCAACAACCACCAACAAAATCAAGTCTTCAACAATGCTCCTCTGTTTAGTCTAGACAATCCAATACATAAGTATACATATTATGTTCACCAGTTTGGAATTTACAAGGTCCACACACATCATTCACCTTCTTCTTCAAGAGTTATGTTTAAATTTTTTACATAATCAATAAAAGGTCTCCATATATTCTCAAACACAATTTCCTTTGATTTTAGTATATATGTTATTCTTTCTAATGGAAGGTTTGTTAACATCTGTCTTAACCACTGAGTCACATCTGGTCTATGAGTCTTTTTCCATAATAGTGCAATACATTTTTTGGCATTAAGCAAACTGAGGTCTATGAATGTTCTTTCACTTTTATTAAAATTATGCTTTTCTGGGTACAGACCCAACAAAAACAGTTTAGGATTCAATATGATTTGTTTTGAGATTATTTTTTCAATTGTTACCCTCACCTCTTCCCAAAACATTCTTATTAATCTACATTCCCATAAACAATGAAATAGGGTTCCTTTACTTTCCATGCATTTTGTGCATGTATCTGGTATATTTTTGTTATATCTATTTAACTCCTCCGGTGTAACATACATCCGCATTAACCATTTGAAATGTATCAATTTAAGGCGTGCATTTATTGATTTGGTTTGAGCTTCTGTACAAGCCAATTCCCATTGTTCCTCTGAAATTTCAATTTGCAGATCTTCTTTCCAGTAGTTTAATCTTTTCAGTGAATTTTCACTTGAAGATAGTGTCAGTGAGTTATAAAACTCTGAAATAATACCCTCTCTTTTACTATCTTTCATCATCATTTTTTCCAAGGATGAATAAATAGGTCGAGTGAGAGCTTTATTTTGATTTGATCGAATAAAGTTTCTAAGTTGAAGATATTTAAAAAAATGTGTTCTATTGAGATTAAATTTGATCCTCAGCTCTTCAAAAGACATTATGTTGTCTGCACATGGCAAATATAAATCCTGAATCTTTTGTATCCCTTTTAAATTCCATACTTTAAATACAGCGTCCGCTCTCCCTGGTTTAAAATATTGATGACCCCATATTGGACTAAATTGTGACAATAACTGTGGTTCTTTTAAATAGTTTTTAGCTTCACACCATATTTTGATCATATGTTTTACAAATGGATTTTTAACTTGTTTTTGTAATTTTTTTGCCGAATCTGAGTATATGAATATGGGAAGAGGTAAAGGTAAATTGTATGATTCCATTTCAGTCCAGTGAGGGAGATCATTTGATGAAAAATAATATGTCATAGACCTCAGTTGTGCCGACCAATAATACAACATAAAATTTGGACATTTCAGACCTCCACGATCAAATGGTAAATATAATAAAGACAAACGTAATCTAGCCCTCCTGTTGTTCCATATAAATTCCACTAACTTTTTTTTTATTCTTGAGAATAGATCTAAAGGTGGTGATAAGGGAATGTATTGAAATAAATAAAGTATTTTAGGTAAAATATTACTTTTAAGTATATTGATTCTCCCGATCATCGACATTGGTAGTGACATCCATCTCTGAGTTAACTCATTGATATCTGACATTAAGGCTTCATAGTTGACACTGGCGACTGATTCTAGCTTAGGCATAATTTGGATTCCTAAATATTTAAACTGATTTACAACATTGAATTGATTTACCTCAGGGGCTGGGTAATTTCTCTGGGTCTCATTTAGCATTAATATTGAAGATTTAGTTTTATTTATTTTATATCCTGATATTTCCCCAAAATTCTTTATTAAATTCAACAAGGTTGGAATTGATTTTTTTAGATTCGACATAAACAAAATTATGTCATCGGCGTACAGGGAGATTTTATGTTCTGTTGGTCCAACTTTAATTCCATATATTTGTGAATGTAAACGTATCGCTATCGCTAAAGGTTCAATTGCCATAGTAAACAGTAAAGGTGAAAGTGGACAGCCTTGTCGACATCCTCTATTGATTTTTATTGGTTTTGAAATATTGTTATTTGTTAGGATTTCTGCTGTAGCATTATTGTATATTATTTGAACCCATTTTATGAAATTATTTCCAAGTCCAAACCTTTGTAGGACTTCAAAAAGAAAGGGCCATTCAACTCTATCAAAGGCCTTTTCGGCGTCCAATGATAGGAGAGCTGTATCCGGTGCTTCTTTATTAAAATAAATAATATTAAATAGTCTTCTTACATTATGGAAGCCTTGTCTACCCTTTATAAAGCCATTCTGATCTCGATTAATAATATTTGGTAAAATTTCTTGTATTCGTCTTGCTAAAATTTTACAGATTATCTTAAGGTCGGCGTTTAATAGGCTTATTGGTCTCATATTTTCACATTTATTAGAGGGCTTACCTGGTTTTGGCAGCAGTATAATTAAGGCATTATTTATGTATGATGGTAAATTATTATTTTGAAATGCTTCTAAAACCATTTCCAAAAAAGGTTTTATTAATTTATTCTTAAATTTTTTATAAAGGTCAACTGGAAGACCATCTGGTCCTGCACTTTTTCCTGATTTCATATTATCAATGGCTAGCCCAACTTCTTCTTGACTAATTTTAGACTCCAATATCTCCCTGTTTTCATTTGGAATACACGGTATAGATAGTTCGTTCAAAAACCCATTTAGTTTTGTTAAATCAGGTTCATTTTTGGTATCATATAATTTTTCATAGTAATCTCTAAAGGCTCTATTAATTTCTAAAGGATCTATAACTACCTGTCCCTTACTTATAATACTGGTAATTGGTGTTTTAATTTCCAATTGTTTAATCTGCCATGCTAATAATTTTCCTGATTTTTCACCTTGTTCATAAAAAGATTGTTTCAATCTTAGAAGACTCGAGGCAGCTCTATTCGCTGATTTTTTTGTCGTATTCAGCTCTCAAAATCAGTAATTCATTCTCCAACCTTGGGTCACTTCCTGCATACACTTTTTCCTGAAGATTTTTTATTTTATGTTCCAATTTAGCTCTCTCCTCTCGAGTCTTCTTAGATTTTGATCCTGTATAACTAATAATATGTCCCCTAATAAAAGCTTTGAAAGCCTCCCACTTTACACATGCTGATGTTTGTGTAGTATTGATGTCAAAGAACTCGTCTATCTGTTTTTCTATATAATTGACAAATTCCTCATCCTGAAGCCATTTATGCTGAAATTGCCATCTACCTGATTCCTTTATCAATTTTTTATCTACATATATTAGACAACAGGGTGCATGATCAGAGATCACGATGTTATCATAAAAGCAGTTTTGAATCTTGGACCTTAATTCTGTGGAAATCAAAAAATAATCAATACGTGAGAATGTCTTGTAGGTACTGGAATAACAAGAATAGGCTTTAACTTGTGGTTTCATTTCTCTCCATATATCTAACAATCTCAATTCTTTCATAAAATGATTAATAGTCATCCTACATCCAATGTGCGTACAATCCAGTCCTGTTGATCTATCCACACCTGGATTCAATGTACAATTAAAATCCCCTGCTATTATATGTTGCCCTGTAAGTGATGATAAGATGAGAAATAAATTAGCAAAGAACTTCTGGTCATCTATATTGGGACCATATAAGTTCACAAGATTTATATTTTCTAATAGCAAAGAACCTTGAATGATTACATATCTTCCAAATTTGTCTCCAATTACATTTTTCACTTGAAAAGGAACTGATTTATGTATGAGAGTCATAACTCCCCTGGCTCGGGATGAAAATGAAGAGGTGAATACACTTCCCTGCCATCTACTCCTAATTCTTTTAACATCCTCCTCTATCAGATGAGTTTCTTGTAAAAACACAATTCTTGAACCCATGTCCTTTATTTTATTCATAACTTGTTTAAGTTTTTTTAAATTTTGTAGACCTCTGCAATTCCATGAAGTTAAATTAAGATTAACACTTTGGTCCATGATCAATAGAGAGTTTGGGATTACCTTGCAGTGTAAACATGCTCATACAGAGAAGCAAAAACATGAGTGGTTGAACATTCATCCTACAAACTACACACAAACAAATTTCCCCTTCCCACACTTGTGGCAAACCCCCCAAAATCAAAAGAAAAATTCTGTCTCCCGATATAGCCATCGACCGTTCCACACCCACGGGGAACAGCCTAAGCCACTCCTTCTTCATCCTCCCAATCACCCTAACTCTACTGCTTTTAATGACGTAACATTAACTCTCTTCTGTAGTTTTCCAACTTAACTCCAAAATTTTTAACAACTTTGTACATCATAGTTTTTTTTTTTTTTTGTTTGTTTTGTTTTTTTTAATATATAATACAATCTATATTTTGTAAACTTACTATTTACTTCAAGTCAGTCAGATGCCTGTGCAAATGCTTAATTATTCTACCTTATATTTTGTTCATGCTTAGCTCCCACCAGTCTCTTCTTCTTCTTTGATCTTCTTGATGAACTCCTGCGCCTCCTCTGGGGTCTTGAAGATGTGGGTTCTGCCCTCATACGTGGTCAGCAGTCTCGCAGGATAGATTACACCATGACGAATCCCAAGGTTGCGCAGCTCCTTACGTACGGGATCAAACTGCTTCCTCAATTGCTGGATTCCTGTGGCCAAATCTGGGTAGAACCGCACCTGCTGGTCCTGGTGTTTAATCTCTCCTTTAGCACGTGCAGCGTTGAAGATCTTCATCCTGTCTCTGTTGCTTAGAAACTTCATAATTAAGGTCCTCCTCGGCGGGTCCCTTATCTCTCCGTGGGCCAATACGATGTGCTTTTTTTCCAGAACCACTGCTGATTGCAACTCCTCGCTGCCCAGCACCTCCGGAATCCACTTTTCCAGAAAGGAACATACGTCCCGACCTTCTGATTCCTCTGGAAGACCCACCAGCCTCAAATTATTCTGTCTCGACCGAGATTCCAAATCCAAAATATTATCTTCCAGAGATTTATTTTTTTTTTTCCCAAAGTGCGCACCTTTAATTGAAGACGGGTGACGTCATCTTCAGCACTAGCGAGACGGAGCTCCATCTGCGCCGTTCGTTCTACACAGTCACCCAATTCCTTTCTTATTCCTTCCAGCGCTTGTCACGGCTGGCCCTCACGAGCCAGCATAAGACGCCTCAGTTCAGTAGATTGCAGTTCAGTTCTTTTATTTATAAAGCACAGGACTTAGGTGTACAACATAACTTTGCCACGCAGGCTTCGTTACACAACACAACATAAATTCACAATAGAGAGTTGAGGCAGTGACGAGGAGCTCTCGTCTGCCGTACATAGGAAGGAACGTCAGCGAGGAGAAGACAGTTCCAAATAAATCACTTACATGCCGCGGGATACGTCGAGGAACCCAGGGAGCATGTTGGTAAGGAGACAGGGGAAAGTCATAGGACTTCTGACGAGACAGCCGCGCCGTCCAGTTCACTCGCACTGACATTTAAAGCCAGCTGCTCATGATTGGAAACTCGGCACAGCGCCCAGGTTCTGACAGCTGAGAGCTCCCGAGCGTCTGGCCATCAGAGCCCGGGAAACCCGTGTGACGACAACCAGCAGTCAAAAGCTGACAGGGATGAGGAATTAACCCGAGCGCGGACAAAGCGCTCGGGATATTACAGGGGCCCCTCCCTCTACGCGAACTCCTGGTCGCGCGCAACATCCAGGACCCCCCCACCCCACCCCAGGGAGGGTGGAGGGGGAAGCAGGTGAGGGAGAGCAGGGCCAACTCACAACAAGGGAACAAAAACATCGGGAAGGAGGGAGAGAGAAAAAAAAAGGCAGAAACCGTACATAAACGGGGACAGAGATGAATAAAAATTAAAGTCAACGCTAGATTGACATCACTCACATAACCACAAAAAAGAAAGCCAAGATGAGGGTACAAGGAACACCAGTCAATACCACAAGGCAAGATCAAGGAAATAAAAGGACAAATAATACCCTCTTCTCCAAGTTAATGTGAACAGAAAACCGTCAAAACCAAAAGACAACACAGGTGCCAAAAAAAGAGAACTAGACCCGAGTAAGGGAGTAACATAGGAAATAAACAACCACACCCTAAGGAAACATGCAATACCCATGATAGCCACGGCAAGAGAACATATGTCCATCCACGGAAAACAGTCACCTAAAACATGAAGTCCAATCCCCAGTGGGGTATTTCAGTCACAAGTCAGTGGTGGGGCAAGAGAAGGAGAGAAAAAAAAAAAAATATTGGGGAATAGAGTAAAACAACTCCGCTCAGGAGGCCTTCCAGCACCCAGCATCCAGGCCGCCAGCAAAAGCAGCGGAACGTGCCCTAACGGCCCAGCCAAAGCACCGGCTGATGGAAACCATGTCTCCGGCGGGCGGACCAGGCGCCAAAAGAACCATCCAGCTTGTCAGGAGGCCGGGAACCCGGACGCCAAAAGGAAAGATCCGGTCACCGGTGGTCGAGCAGTATCGGCCTGCCAACAGAATGGCTGGGGGAAGGTCGGCGAACCGGGCCAGCCGGAATTTACCCCCGCAGTTCTCAAAGGTGGGGAAAAAGGGGCCACGGCGAGGACGGGGCATGGCCTGGAAAACGCTCAGGCGTCGGTGGCAGCTACACAGTCTCCAGAACCCACCTGGGTCAAAACGACCATGGTGCCGAGCTCCGATGTCGAGAGCGGCACCCGAGTCGGACCCCGATTGGGCCGGAACCCCCATGACGTCAAGCTCCGATCGAGCGAGAGCGGCACCCGCGTCGGACCCCGATTGGGCCGGAACCCCCATGACGTCAAGCTCCGATCGAGCGAGAGCGGCACCCGCGTCGGACCCCCGATGGGCCGGAACCCCCATGACGTCAAGCTCCGGATCGGGCGAGAGCAGACCCGCGTCGGACCCCGATTGGGCCGAAACCTCCATGACGTCATGTCCGCTTGAACCGGCGGAGCACTCCCGGTGGACCCCATGCCGAGAGCCGGACTCCTCCAAGGTGGCACCAAGAGCAGGTACACCTCCAGTGACCCTGGGGAGAGGCTCAGAGGGACAAAAGGAACCGGGATCAGGATCACCGGCAGCGGCAGGGCCCGGCGAGACAGCTCGAGCGCAGCAGATGGCTGCACCCGCTCGCCCCCCCCCGAGAGACAGGCAATAATGCTCCAGAAAAGAAGAGGAGGGATAGAAAATAGAGCACTTGCCTGATCTCGGGTTCTGCCGCCATCCAGGACTTTCGATGCTACCGGGTTCAAACGGGAGGAGTTCGTCGTCCGGTTCCCACTCCGTCGCGACGTCATCCGCCCCTGGAAGAGGGGGCTCTTGCAGCTCGAGGACCCCCCGACGTCATCGTCCACGCTGGCAGTTCATGCGGCGTGGAGGTGAGGGGCTCTCGGCCCGCTGGATCGGACTGTTCATCTGCGGAGTCCCGGGGACGCTCCGTCGTCGGCACAGGCTCCAACCATCGTCCGACCTCCTCTGCCCAGAAAATGGCTGCGGGGCTGGGGTCTTCTTGCCCGAGAAGCCGCAGGCTCACTCCTCGTCTGGTGACGCTCCTCCGAGGTCGAAGCGTGCTCAGCAGGGGGAGACACAGAGGCAGCGGGTTTAATTAACATATCGCAGGGAGTTGAGGCTCGGGGGGCTGCAAACACCCCGAGCCTCACCCCCAGGAGTCAGACAGAACAAATCACTATTAGATGGAAAAAAGTGAACTTGAACTTGCCTGGCTCCCGGAGGAGCGGTGGAACCTGCCGTTGGGAACGTCATTCCATCCTCCTCCCACCGGGTGGTGGCCGGAGACTCCTCTTGAGGGGAGGTGGCCACTCGGGATGGTGCAGCCGCGCTGTCCACTGGAGCACAACTTCTCAAACTCCCAGCCGCTGGAGAAGGCGTCGAAGCGAGGGGGCAACAGCCAAGTCAGGCCGGGGCGTGACGCGCTGACAGCTCAGCGGGGAAAGCAGGCCCGGGGGGAAAGGCTGCTGGGGGTCTCCTCCAGGTGAGACGCTGAAGAGACAGCAGTGGGATGAATGGGGGTCAGCCCAGTGAAACCGGAGCGGATCCGGAGGGGAGTCACGCTGAGAACGTCTCTGGCCACGGTGTCGACGTCTACGACGGGCCCCGGATGGTACGAACTCCAGGACTGGATCGAGGGAAGGATCCGGATTCCAGAGCGGGCAGCGGGAGCTCCGGTTACTCCGCCTTTGGCCTCGTTCCTCCTCGATCTCCTGAGCGCCTCGCGGTGGACGGCGATCTCTTGTCTCCTCGCTTGGACGTCCAAGTGGTCGGTGTAGCGGGAAGACAACCGGTCGAGCGTTCTCTCAGCGCAGTCCAGGTAGTAGTGCGCTTCGGATGAGGTCGTCAAGGCTGGCGGGAAGCGCTGATGAAGTCATCCACCTCCTCCAGCGCCTCTGGCAGCTGGAGCCAGAGATCACTCCACCTTGCAGCCTCCTCCTCTTCGTACATCAGAATTGTCTGGCGTTGGGCAGCGATGGTCGAGTCTCCTCGCGTCGACCTCGGGGTGACCGTTGTAGCGGGAAGGCAGACGGTCAAGCACCTCCTCAGGCCCGGTCTAAATACCACTGTTCATTGGGCTGATAACCGAGGAGAGGAGGGGGCGAGGGAGGTGTCTGGATACCCATCGAGGTCGGAGGCGATAATGAGGATTTCATCTACCTCCTCCAACGCCTTGGTCAGCAGGACGTGGGAACCCCGAGAATGACTCGCTGGGATGGCATATTTCCAACGCCGCGTACCTGGACAGGAAGGACAAGTTCCCAGAACGCAACTTACTGAGAACGGCGTCTCCTTCTGGCGGCTGTCTACTGTCACGGCTGGCCCTCACGAGCCAGCATAAGACGCCTCAGTTCAGTAGATTGCAGTTCAGTTCTTTTATTTATAAAGCACAGGACTTAGGTGTACAACATAACTTTGCCACGCAGGCTTCGTTACACAACACAACATAAATTCACAATAGAGAGTTGAGGCAGTGACGAGGAGCTCTCGTCTGCCGTACATAGGAAGGAACGTCAGCGAGGGAGAAGACAGTTCCAAATAAATCACTTACATGCCGCGGGATACGTCGAGGAACCCAGGGAGCATGTGGTAAGGAGACAGGGGAAAGTCATAGGACTTCTGACGAGACAGCCGCGCCGTCCAGTTCACTCGCACTGACATTTAAAGCCAGCTGCTCATGATTGGAAACTCGGCACAGCTGCCCAGGTTCTGACAGCTGAGAGCTCCCGAGCGTCTGGCCAATCAGAGCCCGGGAAACCCGTGTGACGACACCAGCTGTCAAAAGCTGACAGGGATGAGGAATAACCCGAGCGCGGACAAAGCGCTCGGGATATGACAGCGCTGTCATAATCCCATCAAATCTAGAGGAAAAGTCCGCTCTCATTGAACTCATGGCAGCCATCAGCGCATCTGCGCCATTCCCCGCAGAAATCGCACCGCCGCCAGCCTCCTCCGCCATATATGGAGCCTTGTTTGCTGCGTCACAGACCTGAAAGTCCGTTAATTTGGACTGTTTCGGCGGCTCGCTTTTTCCTTTTCCTGGTTTTCCAGCCTTAGGCTTCGCCGACATATCCTCGCCCAAATGCTGGGATACGTTCTGTCCCAAATGAGAGAGTTATTTGCCGATTTTTTTCTCCAGGAGCAGAGCAGAGCGAGACACGTCCGTCCTACGTGGCAGCCATAACCGGAAGTCACAGTTCTGGTACTTAAAAATCAATAAAACCCAGGAGCTTCGGGGGGCTTCGCCCCCCCTTGCCCCCCCACCAGGGCTGTGCCCCAGACCCCCTGCTGAATTTTCAGATAATTTCCCCAACCCCAAATCACATCCCTGGTTCATGTTGGAATTCTGACCTTTCGGTATTGTTTTCAGCGGAATTATGAGATTTTTATCGAAGGATCAGGAGTCATCAGTGCTAGAAATAGACAAAAGTGTCAAAAATAAGTTCCGGAATTGGCTTGAGAAAAAAGTGACGGTAAAGGTGAAAATTGGCTCAAAGTTCGACGAGGTAACAGAAACACTTGGACAGTTTCTGAAGAAACCAGAAAAGGAGATGAAGTTCAAAGTTCAGAGACTGACAAAGTTCAGAGACTGACACAGCTTGCCGCCAAAAGGAAGAAAGTTTCACATTAGAAGTGACTTGGTGACCAGTGTAAATAGTGTAAATAGTGTAATAAACTCTTATAGAACTGTTAAATATGTTGGACTAAAGACAGTGAGACAACACTGAAGAAAAAGTAAGCTAACTTTTCATTAAATTTAATGATTTATCTAAGTCTAGTATTTCATTTTTTTTTTATCATTTTTTTCAGTCTAAATTACTTCTGTTTTACTGAAAACTTCCCAGCTTCAGGGGGGCTGGCCCCCCCCGCCCCCCCCCCCCCCCCCATAAATCAATCGACCAAATTAGATTTCAGCTGAAATCAGAATTTCCTGTTGCCATCCCTGGGTCAAGTTTATGATCCTTGTTGGAAGAAGCTCAAATATAATTGGGCCACCTCAGGTCTCATAAAGTTTTGGGACCACCCTGCAACACTAGAGAAAACTTAAGTTTTATTGCTCTTTGTTCAGAGTCTGCTCGGGTTTGGTTGGCCAAAGCTGTGAGCAGCTTTCTCTGCTTCTCCAGTTTTTCTCCTATCTCTTTAAAAGGGGCCCAGAGCCTGTCATGCTCTGTGTAAATTCTGTTTCTTTTCTTTAAAATTCATTTTTCTTATTTTCTTCTTCTTTTTCTTTAAATCATCGTGCAAGAAGATTTTGTTTTATTTATTTTTTTTAAAGCTTAAACCAACTCATTTAAGCCACCAACATCGGAAGAAACGGGTTTGTGATGTAATTTGACTTTCTGATGAGACTTTGCACCGTAAACTAGTTCCTTCTTCAGTGCATCAGAGAAGACCTCATCCAGCCTGCTGGAGACCAGCCTTTGTGATCCCGGGAGGAGACCATAACAGTGGTAAGGACCCACGCTGGTCCAATGAAACAGAATCCAGTGGACCCGCCTGCTACCCATTGGGACGCAAAGTTTCTGCGGCTGACGGTCTGTTATGTAATTTACACTGTCTTCAGAATATTCCTGATATAAGTTCTTTGAACCTAATTTTATGCAAACACCCATCAGAATCTCAAAATGCATGTTGCCTTTCATTAATCTACATTCTTTTTTCAGAGTAAAACAAATTTTCTAATTTTTTTTATAAAGTTAATTATCATTTTCTTCATAAAATCTCATCCACTTTTCTCAACCAATGCTATTTTATGGTTTTCCAATTTCCAGTATACTGACAAATTAAACTATGCTTCATGTGGTTCCACAAATGCTTGATTCATAAGTAACTCAGTAACAGTCTATGATGCCCATGATATATGTAAATTCTCTGTTTTAAAGTTATGCAAATATGTTAACCTATTCTGACATTTCTTATTAAATCACTGAAAGACATATGGGAGTTATTGTTTGATTTCATGTCCATCTTCTTGATCATCAGAGACAAAAAAATCACACAAGGGTTTATTATGAGACTGATCAAATATTTTCAATAGGATTATTAACTAAGGCTTAATTTACCAATTGCCGAATTCTTAAGCTTAAGTCTTTGTGCATAAGAGTTTCCACCTCTATAAAATGTGGATGGTGCCCTAATGAGGAATTGAGTGTGATGAAAGTAAATCTTCATTCCTACTCAAATTCATATTTACACTAATACGTGTACCAACATTAAATTACCTATAAAACCCTTTAATTTCACTACAATAGACAGACAGACAGATAGATAGATAGATAGATAGATAGATAGATAGATAGATAGATAGATAGATAGATAGATAGATAGATAGATAGATAGATAGATAGATAGATAGATAGATATGCCTCTGGAACAAGCAAACCTTTTTCTGTGGAAGTGAGTCTCCATCAAGGGTCGGCCCCAAGTCCTTTCCTGTTTGCTATAGTTATGGATTGCCTGACGTACAACACCCAAAAAGAAGTTTCTTGGCAAATGATTTTTGGTGATGATATGGTCTTGTATAACAGAGAGAAGAAGAGTCTCAAAGAGGAACTAGAACAGTGGAGGTGTGCACTAGAAAGCAGAGGGATGAGGATGTCAAGCTCTAAGACTGAATATATGTGCCTGAATGGACAATCGCCAGGCACTGTGGAACTCCAATCAAGTGTGATTCCTGAAGTGAGAACTTTCAAGTACTTGGGAAGTACCCTGCAGACTGATAGCGGTAGTGATGCTAAAGTAACCAGGTGGATCCAGTGTGGCTGGAACAATTGGAGGAAGATGTCTGGAGTCATGTGTGACAAGTGAGTGCCACCAAAAGTCAAAGGAAAGATACACAAGTTGATCATTCAGCCAGCAATGCTCTATGCCATGGAGACAACACCACTGAGCAGCCAACAAGCTTGGAGATTAGGAGTAGCAGAAATTAAGGTGTAGATGGGCTTGTGGACACACGTTGAAGGACCATGTTAGAAATGATGACATTCATAAGAGAATGGGCATTGAAGGTATTGGGTGTGAAGAGCAGAAAGATGACTTAGATGGTTTGGGCATGTCAAGAGGAGAGATGATACCAATGTGTGTAGAAGGACATTAGAGATGGGACCACCAGGCAAGCGCAAAAGAGGACGTCCAAAATTGAGATGGTCAGACTGTAGCCACGGGTACATGTGCAAAATTTCTTCAATCTGATTACAATTCAGTTCAGAACTTTACTGTTTACATGGATCCTGAAAAAGTTGATCTGATTAGGACGTGCATTTCCATGTGTCACACGTTTGAACAGACCAAATCATTTTGACATGCGCACAATTATCCGATATTCCGGAAATAGTAGAGGAAGAAGCAACTTCTGATGTAAACAAACCCTGCTTCGTGTCTTTCTCTTTTTGAAATGGACCTGTATTATGTTATTCAGACTGTACTTTTGCTTCTGCTGGTTTCCGTAATGAAGCTACAAGCCCAGTAGTACATACTTCTGCATATGACGGACAGAGGGAGACAGCAGGACGATACAGACCAGATTTGTTATACTCCCGCCATGTCTTCTTTTATTTGTAAAATGCATTTTATTGAAAATCTAATATTGTATATACATTTCATAATAAAGCACACCTTATTTTTTTCCATTATTTTTCAAAAATAACAAATAAAAAGAAAAAAAAACACACAAAAAAGGCTCTTAACACCCCTCACCCCACCCCACTCTTTCTGCAAACAAAACATAATGTATGACAACTGTTGTGATGAACGATAATAAGGCAAACAGGAAAAACAGTACGCTAGTTACATTGCATAGGCAATACAGAGAATTAATGAATTAAAAGTTATTTTTTAGATAACAGGTGAGGGGTAACCAGATCGTATCAAACTGCGACTCATTATTTTTTAAGAAGAATCTAATTTTTTCCAAATGGAGTGTATCAGCTAAAGCTTTAAGCCAGAGCTTAAAGGTAGGAGCGTCCTTCTTTTTCCAGAACATCCAAATCAGTTTTTTAGCTGCAATCAAACTATAAGAAAGGAGTTGGGTTTTGTGTTTTCTGTAACGTAGATATATTTTCAGATACTCCAAATATGAATGGTGTCTGGTTCAATTTTAATCCGGAGAATTTTTGATAAGGCATCAAAAAATTTTGTCCAGTATCTTGTTAATTTGGGGCACAGAATAAAGGAATGAACGAGGTTCGCCTCTGCTGCTGAGCGTTTATCACATTGTGAAGAGACGTCTGGAAAAATTTTGTGGAGCTTGGATTTAGAATAGTGTAGTCTGTGAAGGACACAAAACTGAATCAAACAATGTCTAGCATTTAAAGAGCAAGTACCAATGTCTTCAAGACTCTTATCCCAGAGTCCATCAGTGATTTGTGTCCCCAGCTCATTTTCCCCAATCTGTTGTGTTTGAAGAAAGGCATTTGTCTAGGACTGTAGCTGATTGCACTTTCAGAGGAAGGTATGTAGGTACGCACATAATTTCTAATCTGTAGAAACCTAAAAAAATTACTCCTGGGTAATTCATACATTTCTTGTAGCTGTTCAAATGAAGCTAAGGTACCATCCAGGTGAAGATCACCAACAGTGTGAATACCCAGGTGTCTCCATTGTAGAAATCCATTATCAGACTGAGATGGTGGGAAAAGACGGATTCCCAGCAATAGGAAGTAAAAGGAGAGTGATTTAAACCCTGAAATGCAACTTAATTGTTTCCAAATTCTGATTGTGCTATTTATAACAATCACTTTCACCATAAATATACTTTATTAAAGTTACAGGAGGGACAGAATCACTGCCCCAAACCTGTATGGGCGGGGGGCAATGCTCCCGCTCTAACTGCAGACAACGAGGGGAAATTAACTGAATTATTCAAACCATTTTGAATTTATTTTAATGTTGAAGGCCCAGTAATAAAGACAAAAGTCGGGGAGAGCAAGTCCTCCCACCTGCCTGGGTTTACATAGATGAGCCTTTTTAATCCTATGATTTTGTAATCCAAATAAAAGGTACCCGCCATGTCTTCTGCTAGCTGCTGTAAAGGTGGAAATATGTCACATCGACGTGTAGCTGACGTACAGACATGCACAGCAAACATATTTTCTACCCAAACTTTGGAATAAGTGTTTATATGCGCACCAATCGGATTAACAATTGGCAATAACCCACCCGTCTCAATCGGAAGGAAATTTTGATCCAAATGAGTGTGATCGGGTCAGAATATTCAGATTGGCGTGTTTACATGAAGCATTTTTATTCCGATCAGGCTTTTAATCCAGTTACTTGTGTCCACGTAAACATGGCTAGTGTTTATAACGGGGCCTTGGAAGAGATTGGTGCATCAACGAATGATCTGTCTATTGACAGGGTCAAGTGGAAACAGAAGGTGTGTGCCTACAGCGACCCCACCAGAACGCTGGAATAAGCGTCGAAGAAGAAGTCTCCTGTGTCTCCTGGGTTTGCTGTGTTTACCCCCGTTTGTCTTTAGTGTTTTTATTATGGTGCTGTGGTATAATTGTTTATCCTATTGTCTCCAGTCCTCATGTTTCCGTATCCATAGCCACTCCCTCAAGTGTACTCCTGCTCTGCCCTTGATTGTTGCCCCAGCTGTCTTACGTTTGTAATTATTACTTACCCTATTTATGTTAGTTTTTTCCTGTACTCTGTCTGGCATCATCGTCACTTACCTTTGGATTTCCGGTGTTGTCTTCTGCCCCCCCATGCACTTGTTTGTTTATTTTATGCTTCATTCCTTGAGTTTTTGTTTTCAATAAACCACGTTTACACTGGAGTTCAGTCTGCGCTCTGGGTCCCCCTTCCACCCAACCTGTACTGCCTGGAAAGCAGTACTATGACAGTTTTTCACTTGAGTGCTCCAGCCCCCCCGCGACCCGAAAAGGATTAAACAGAAGAAGATGAATGAATGAATGAATGTTGTGAAAGGCTTTTTCTACACCATGGAAAGGATCCTGTGATCATTCACCACTGTTGTCTTCCATGTACGTCCAGGCCTTTTTGAGTCCCCGAACTTACCAGTGCACTCTTGTTTGTTTGAACATGCCCCACCCTTTGTGTTTGACATAGTTCAATGACCCAGTGATGACACACAGACTCCGAATCGATACAATCAAGTTTATTAACAACCAGTTAGTGCAAGTGTGGTGTGACTGTAGTCTGGAACTGCTGGGAACTGAGCGAGACACCCTACAGCCTGGCAACCCTGAAGACACACAAGGAGAGGGAGTTACTGGGCGTCACTTAAGGAGTTTAACAGTTACACTGAACTTACTGTGGGAATAGATGGTGGCAAGCTCCAGTTCAGCGTGACAGTTGCGGCCAGGGAGACAGTGCTCTTCAGGTAGTGGAGTGACTCCGGCGGGTGAGCAGACTTGCTGGTGGTGGTGAGTTGGCAGGATGAATAGTCCGCCGCCTGGGAGGAGAAGGCTGGGAATCCGCTGCCAAGGATGCCGCCTGTGCACAGGGGAACTGATTCACAAGGTGAGTAGGAATGAGCGCTTACGTGGCAGGCTGGATGGCTCCTTGGACGAAGCAGAAGACAAGCGCTGGCTGTAGCGTAGGAAGAAGGCAGGGAACGGTGATGAAGCTCCCCTGGAGCGCAGTGAGACATCTCCGCACTAACCCAAAGGGCAGCGCGGTAGATATAGACGGCACCTGATGACGACCAGGTGTGAGCGCAGCTGACGGTGATGAGCAGAGCGGACCATGACAGTACTCCCCCCCTAACGAGTGCCTCTTGGCGGTTGCTCCAGTCTCCCTGGATGCATCCGATGAGACTCCCTGATGAGATCCTTATCGAGGACGAAGTCAGGAGACACACCCAGGACCTGGCCTCCGGGCCATAGCCCTCCCAGTCCACCAGGTATTGCAATCCACGACCCCGACGACGGACATCCAAGATAGCAGTCACGGTCCAGGCCGGGCTGCCGTCGATCATCCATGGAGGAGATGGTGGCCTGGTGGTGGTGGTGGGGGACACAGGGGACTGGAAGACACAGGCTTGATCTGCAAGACATGGAATGTAGGGCATATGCGGAGGGAGGGGGGGCGATCAAGTCGAACAGATACAGGGTTGATAATGCGAGATACAGCGAAGGGTCCAATGAACCGCTGCTGCATCTTCTTGTGCTCAGCCTTCAGATTAATGTTTTTGGTAGAGAGCCATACCTGCTGGCCTACCTGGTACGCTGGGGCTGGGGTCCTACGGCGGTTGGCCACTGCGGTGTTGCGTTTCGCTGTGCGCTGTAGTGCGGCCCAGGTTGCCCTCCACAGATGTCAACAGCACCTCAGATGTGCCCGGACTGATGGAACAGCGATGTCACCCTCCTCTTCTGGAAACAAGGGAGGAGAATACCCGAGAGAGGCTTGGAAAGGGGACATACCTATCGCCGAGGACACAGTTGAGTTGTGGGTGTACTCGATCCAAGGTAGGAAGGAGCTCCATGCTGTCGAGTTGGTAGCTGCCACACAGCGCAGCACCGCCACCAGGTCCTGGTTGGCTCGTTCGCACTGGCCATTAGATTGTGGATGATATCCCGATGACAGGCTCACCGTAGCCCCAAGGGCGCTGCAAAATGACCTCCATACCTGGGAAATAAATTGGGGCCCCCGATCGGAAACAATGTCCAGGGGGATCCCATGAAGCCTCATCACATGTTGAACCAGAAGATTGGCAGTCTCCTTGGCCGAGGGTAGACCCGGAAGGGGGACGAAGTGGGCTGCTTTGGAGAATCTGTCAACTACAGTGAGGACCATGGTATGGTTGTTGGAGGGAGGGAGGCCTGTGACGAAATCCAACACCACATGGGACCAGGGCCTGTCAGGGATCGGGAGGGGATGAAGCAATCCAGCCGGTGGAGACGATGGGGTCTTGCCGGTGGCACATTGGGGACAGGCCCAGATATACTCCCCGACATCCCTTTGGAGGGAATGTCACCAGAACGAGCGTTGTAGCAACTCCTCCGTACGTCGTCTCCTCGGGTGGCAGGCGAACTTGGAGGAGTGAGCCCATTGGATGACGTCACCCCGGATGGAAGAAGGAATGAACAGTTTCCCAGCTGGCCCCCCGCCCAGATCCCTCTCCGTCTCCTGGGCCTTCAGAACCTTCTCCTTGATTCCCCACGAGACGACGCCCAAGACACAAGAGGCAGGGAGAACAGGGTGGTCTTCAGGCTTCGGCACGTCCATGGCGAACTGCCTGGAGAGGGCGTCTGGCTTGGTGTTTTTTGACCCAGGGCGATATGTGATGGTGAAATTAAACCGGCCAAAGTGGGCCTGGCAGGCATTCAGGTGCTTAGCCGTCCTGAGGTACTCCAGGTTGCAGTGATCCGTCCAAACCATGAACGGCTGCGAGTACCCCTCCAACCAGTGGCACCACTCCTCCAGGGCCGGTTTACACAGCCAGCAATTCCCTATCGCCGATGCTGTAATTGCGCCCAGCCGATGACAGTCGACAGGAGAAGAAAGCGCATGGACGGACCTTGTTATCTGCCGGGGAACGCAGAGAAAGGACAGCCTCCACCCCTGAATCCGAGGAATCCACCTCCACGAGGCACTGTAGATCCGGATCCACCTGAGCCAGAATAGGGGACTGGGAGAACTGCTCCTTGAGGTCCAAAAAGGCCAAGGACGCCTCCTCCGACCACCGGAAGGGAACTTTAGAGGAGGTGAGGCGAGTCAGAGGAAGAGCCAGGTAGCTGTAGTCTTAATAAACCGGCGGTAGAAGTTAGCGAACCCAGGAACTGCTGGAGCTGTTTCCTGGAGGCTGGAACTGGCCACTCCATCACCGCCTTGATTTTGCCTGGATCCGGGAGGATCTTCTTGTGTGAGATGATAAAGGCCAGGAAGGATGTCTTGGAGGTGTGAAACTCACATTTCTCAGCTTTAACAAACAATTGATTCTCCAACAGTCGCTGCAGAACACATCTGACGTGTATTCGGTGCTCATCTAGGGAACGGGAGAAGATTAGAATGTCATCCAGATATACGAACACGAACACATTCAGAAAGTCTCTCAGGACATCGTTAATAAGTCTCTGGAAGACAGCAGGCGCATTGGTCAACCCAAATGGCATCACAAGATACTCAAAGTGACCACTAGGGGTCCGGAAACCTGTCCTCCACTCATCCCCCTCACGGATTTGCACCAGATAGTAGGCATTGCGCAGATCCAATTTCGTGAAGGACGCCTCCTGGAGAGAGTCAAAGGCAGAGCTGAGTAACGGAAGGGTGTATTTGTCTTTGACAGTGATATTGTTCAGCTCCCTGAAGTCGATGCATGGTCTCAGTGACCCATCCTTCTTCCCCACAAAGAAGAAACCCGCCCCCACCGCCGAAGAGGACGGGCAGATAATGCCCAAACTCAGAGACTCCTTAATGTATGCGTCCATGGCAGCCCTCTCCGGCAGGGAAAGACTATAAAGCTGGCTAGACGGGAGTGGAGCCCCCGGATGAAGATTTATGGCACAATCGTACGGCTGGTGGGGGGGTAGGGACAGGGCCTGGGACCTGTTGAATACGGCTCCAAGGTCATGATACTCAGGGGGCACTTTAGACAGGTGGGGAGGAGGAGCGGTAGGAACCCCTAGGGTCACAGAAGGGGAACATGCAGCTGACTGAAGGCATGCGCTGAGACAAAATGAACTCCAAGACTTAATACTCCCTGAACTCCAGTCAATCGTGGGATTGTGGACACGAAGCCAAGGGTAGCCCAGGATGACCGGAGACAACGATATGGGCAAAACTAGGAAGGACAGTTCTTCACAATGATTTCCGGAGATAATAACTGACACAGGGGCAGTCTTCTGGGAGACAGCAGCCATAGGAGCAGTGGACAGCGCAATCAGTTGTAGTGAAGACTTAAGGGGTTGGCAGAGGAAGCCCAACCGGGTTGCCAGGTCTCTGGAAACAAAGCTCTGCTCAGCCCCGGAGTCCACTAAAGCCTGAGTGGGAATTTCAGTGTGCTTATGAATGAATCTAATGGGTAACAGTAACCAATATAGGGGATTAGGCCGGGATGAGTCCGTGAGACCCTCTAGTGCGACGTACGGACTCCCCTTTTTGGCCGAAGCTGACAGGACTCAATCTCATGCTCCTCGCTCCCACAATAGAGGCACAACCCCAGCTCGCGGCACCGCTGTTTCTCAGCCGCGGATAACCTAAGAGTGTCCCACCGTCATGGCTTCCGAGGAGCCCGAGGGTTCAGTAGATGGTAGAGCTAAACATGAGGACCGCGGGGTGTGACGAGACGGTTCCTCAGATCGCCCATAGCCCTTATGTTCTGCCGCCCGCTCCCTGAGTCTGTTATCCAGGCTAATGGCTAGGGAGATTAACTGGGACAACCTAGTCGGCTTCTCCAACGGGGCTAATTCATCCCAAAGGCTAGGACAGAGGCTTCTAATAAAAATACTGCAAAGCGAGGCGTCCTCCCAACCCACTTCTGTAGCTGCCACCCGGAAGTCAATAGCATAATCTGCTGTGGTCTTAAACCCTTGTCTTAGGTTAAGTAAGCAGGTGGTGAGAACGCTATCCCTGTCTGAATGATCAAAAACCTCATAAAACTCGCCAATAAATTGACTGAAGGTGAGGCTCGAGTAATTCGCCCTAGCCATTACCGCGTATGCCCAAGCTAGCGCCCTCCCCTCCAAAAGGTTAATGACGTAACTGATCTTACTTTGGTTGGAGGGAAAGTCATCTGGCACCCGCTGGAAAACCACCTCACATTGCATAATAAACCCCCGGGCTTCGCCCAACTTACCACTAAAATGGACGGGAGTCAGGACGGGAGTGAGACGAGCCGGGGAGGCCTGCTTGAGCTGGTTAGCCGGGAAGCTAGCGGGAGCCGAGGAGCTGCTGGGAGGCGGTAAGGCCTGGGAAAAGGGCTGAGAGTTAGCTAATCAGTCTAATCGATCAGTTACATGGGTTAATTGGCTCATAATGACCTGCTGCTGATAAACCAATTGATCGATTCAGATCACCATATGGTTGACACGGCGCACCAAAGCGCTGTCAGCTGGGTTGCTCTGGCGGAGATGTACTGACATAGTTCAATGACACAGTGACGACACACAGACTCTGAATCGATACAATCAAGTTTATTAACAACCAGGTAGTGAAAGTGTGGTGTGAATGTAGTCTGGAACTGCTGGGAACTGAGCGAGACACTGTACAGTCTGGCAACCTTGGAGACACACAAGGAGAGGGAATTACTGGGCGTCACTTCTGGAGTTTAACAGTTACACTGAACTTACTGTGGGAACAGATGGTGGCAAGCTCCAGTTCAGCATGACAGCTGCGGCCAGGAAGACAGTGCTCTTCAGGTAGTGGAGTGACTCTGGCAGGTGAGCAGACGTTCTGGTGGTGGTGAGTTGGCAGGATGAATAGTCCGCCGCCTGGGAGGAGAAGGCTGGGAATCCGCCGCCAAGGATGCCGCCTGTGCACAGGGGAACTGATTCACAAGGTGAGTAGGAATGAGCGCTTACGTGGCAGGCTGGATGGCTCCTTGAACGAAGCAGAAGACAAGCGCTAGCTGTAGAGTAGGAAGAAGGCAGGGAAAGGTGATGAAGCTCTTCTGGAGTGCAGTGAGAAATCTCCGCACTAACCCAAAGGGCAGCACGGTAGATATAGGCGGCGCCTGATGAGGACCAGGTGTAAGCGCAGCTGACGGTGATGAGCAGAGCAGACCATGACAGTGTTATTGTTATTTGAACTTATTATATTATGATCTATTATGTCTAGTATTCCTTTTGCGATTTGTGTCATTGTCTTATTTTGTTATTAGTCTCGTTTGATAATGGTAGTCAGCACAGCCGTCTACCAGGAAATTTTAGGGCACTTCATGCATCCCTCTGCTAACAAGTTTTATGGAAATGCTGATTTCCTTTTCCAGCTAGACTTGGCACCTGTCCACACTGCCAAAAGTACCAATAACTGATTTAATGACCATGGTATGCTTGATTGGTCAGTGCTTGATTGGTCAGCAAACTCTCTTGACCTAAACCCCATAGAGGAGCTATGGTGTAATGTCAAGAAGAAGATGAGAGACACCAGACCCAACAATACAGATGAACTGAAGGCCGCACTGATGCAGTAATTCCTGCAAAAGGAGCCCTGACAAAGTACTGAGTGTGTACATGGACATACTTAGTCGGTCAACATTTCTATTAAAAAACATTTTTTAAAATTAATATTATGTAACATTGTAATTTTTTGAGAAAGAGAATTTGGTGTTTTCATGAGCTGTAAGCCATAGTTATCAAAATTAACACCTGAAATATATCACTCTGTGATTATTGAATCTGTATTTCTGCAATTATAGGGTTTTCCCCTCCAGTTTGAAAGTGCTATGAGATGACTGTTGTGAAATGGCACTATATAAATAAAGCTGAATTGAACTGAATTATAAGTGAACCAGAGGGGAAATGCAGCATGAATAAGGCTTAAGAGAAACAAGGCTGAGATGGTTTGGACATGTGCAGAGGAGGGATAGTGGATATATTGAACAAAGGATGTTGAAGACGGAGCTGCCAGGCAGGAGGAAAAGAGGAAGACCACAGAGAAGATTCATGGATGTAATGAAGGAAGACATGGAGAAGGTTGGTGTTACAGAGAAAGATGCAAGGGATAGGGTGAGATGGTGGCAGATGATCTACTGTGGCGACCCCTAAAGGGAGCAGCTGAAAGAAGAAGACACTGTAAATGAGCAATAAATGAATTAATATATAAATAAGAGACCACCACATAACAACCGGTTGTAGGATGCAGGTGGGTATGGCAGTCAAGTGGCTCATAACATATATGGGGGTAAGGGGGGGACTGAAAAGTTCATAGTGGTCAGATTTGACCAAATGTGGTTTATTTTTCAACCGCAGGGATCCAAGTGCTGCAACACTGATGGAAGAAGTGTGTGGACCGAGAGGAAGACGATGCTGAAAAATAGACTACATTTGGTCAAATTTGACCACTATGAACTTTTCAGCCAATGAACTTTTCCGCCCCCTCTTGTACAAGAATAACTGTACCTCAAGTCCCAAAGTTTAAATAGAAGACACCTCCAAAACTGACAGAGAACGACTGAGCTGAAGATCCAGTGGGACTCCCAGATCCAGACAGATAAACTGGTAATGGCTAGCTAGTATGGAGTGGAAATTGTGTACAGAACAGTTCACAAATATATTATGAGATTTGGTGGTAGACAAACAGAAGAAAAAAGCATCTGTGGTAGATGTGACAATTCTAAATGACTGCAACATAAGGAATGAACAACAGACAACTGAAAAATAGCAAGGCTTAAAGAGGAGGTAGAAAAATGGAAAGTGAAAGTAACAGTGGTAATGTTTTAGGCCATATCACCTAATCCTAACTCCAGGAACGACATCCAAGATATCAGTGCAGAAAAGCACAAACCTAAGAACAGTCCTGTGCAGGTAGAGGACCCAAGCAAAAGACTTCCTACAATTTGATTCATTTTACTAAATGAATACATTTTTCTACCAAAAATATATTGTGATATATTGTGCATTGCAATATAAAAATATATGTATTATAACAGGCATTCTGCATAAACTAAAAAACAGCATACACGGCTTTCATCCCAAATTTACTTCCATTTGTCACAATCTGAGCACAGGGGGATTCCACCGTGCTCTGTCTCTGTCTTTTTTCTATATTTGTATTAGATTATATTTTTGAGTTCTTTTCCTGTTATTTTATCTTTGGTTTATTTTCACATATTTTGTATTGTTTCCTTAGTATGACTTATTTTCCTGGTTGCATTCATTGTAGTGTATTATTTATATATTTGGGTTTTCTTGTCTTAATTTTTTATCATTATATTTTTGCTGTGTCTCCTCTCTTCTCGGGGCTGCAGCTGTCAGTGGCACTTTTGGGTTTTTTGCTCTGTTGTGGGCAGTGCTCCTGTCAGCTGTCAGTCCTGTCTCTCCCTCTCATTGCTCCCAGCTGATCCAAGTTTATAATCATTGTTTCCTCCTGCCCGCTCATGGTATCCACACCTGCCATCATTTGTGCTCATTTGTTTCTTGTTCTATTTAAGGGTTGTTGTTTTCTTCACTCATTGCCGGAGTTTCCTTCCTTGTCTCCACCGGAACCCTGCCCTTGTTCTGGTGTGTTTAATCCGTGAGTTAGCTTTGTATGTCAGTTTGGTTTTTGTGTTGGAGCACTGTTTGGACTGTGTGTTTTGTTTTTTCAATAAATTTCACAAACTAGCAGTCCAGTGCGTGAGTTTCTCCTCTCTGCCCCGAGGGGCAATTCATGACCCCATTAAATTTCCAACAGTTAACTGACTCTGATGTTTGGTTTGTGTAGGTAGTGAGAACACAATGAATGAAAAGACCTTTAATGCAATGGAGGTCTGTAGTCCTTTCATACCTTCTTAGCTGGCACAACCCCTCCAAAGGGATTGGAAAACACCTAATGAGGTGCTTAAAACAGCAGTTCAAATTTCTCCCACGGTGCAATAGCCTCACTCTTGTGCAAAGCTGACAAGTATCTTCCTCTTTATTGTCAGGAAGTATTAAAAGGAGGCCAGCCATGCCATGGTCAATCATAGCCTTACTTACTGTATATGTCTCACATGGAGGAAAACAAGTCTAAGAAATATGATATCCCTCTGCTGGGTAAAACATGATGATGTGAGAAAACCGATGTCTCAGAAGAGCCTCCAACCAAGGCTATGACGCATGCACGGTTGAATGTTTTACCTTCTCCACATACCAAACTATTTTACCGATGTGCGTACATGCAGTGTGAGTTCATGTAAACACACAAGCTTGATACTTATCTAAACAGCCATGAGGATTAAACTGTATAAACACACCAGCATAAACAAAGGAGCAGCAAGGGAGATGTGTGCTGAAGAAGAAAACAAGACAGACTGGAAAGTCACAAATGTAAATAATAAGTGAGTGTTCACATTCGCAGATGTCAAAGGGGTCATGGGAAATTTGTGACTCAGCCAAAGTTAGTTTAAATTTCCAAACTGTCCATATTAGGGTCTCGTGAGCAGGATTGTCCAAGATTATAATTTTCAAAATCTAGCAAACTGTTCACATGAATTATGGTGAAACTTTAAAAAATTACATTATTTATGACCCTGCTGCCTCTCATTGTCACTTCTACTGATTATGTTGAAAAGAAAATGAAAATTATTTTTTTTTCCTTTTGTAAAAAAAGCATTATTATAGGACTTTTTTTAAAAAAAAAAAAAGATCAGTTTAAAACAGAGTGAAAAAACTGTTCAAACTAAATGAGAAGGAAAAATAGTATATATATATATATATATATATACAGTAAGGCCCAAAAATATTTGGACAGTGACACAACTTTTGTTATTTTAGCTGTTAACGAAAACATATTCAGGATACAATTATATAATCAATATGGGCTTAAAGTGCAGACTCTCAGCTGTAAGTTGAGAGTATTCACATCCAAATTGGAGCAAGGGTTTAGGAATTACAGCTCTTTAATACGTAGCCGCCTCTTTTTCAAGGGACCAAAAGTAATTGGACAACTGACTCAGAGGGCTGCAAAAAAAAATAATAAGGCTGCATGGACTCTTCCCTCATTAATCTGTCATCAATTAAGCAGTTAAAAGGTCTGGAGTTGATTCCAGGTGTGGCGTTTGCATTTGGAAGCTGTTGCTGTGAACACACAACATGCGGTCAAAGGAGCTCTCAATGGAAGTGAAACAGACCATCCTGAGGCTGAAAAAAAGAAGAAATCCATCAGAGAGATAGCAGAAATGTTAGGAGTGGTCAAATCAACAGTTTGGTACATTCTGAGAAAAAAGAGTGCACTGGTGAGCTTGGAAACTCAAAAAGGCCTGGACGTCCACGGAAGACAACAGTGGTGGATGATCGCAGAATCCTTTCCATGGTGAAGAACAACCCCTTCACAACATCCACTCAAGTGAAGAACACTCTCCAGGAAGTAGGTGTATCAGTATCTAAGTCTACCATAAAGGGAAGACTTCATGAGAGTAAATACAAAGGATTCACCACAAGGTGCAAGCCATTAATCAGCCTCAAAAATAAAAAGGCCAGAACTGACTTTGCCAAAAAACACCTAAAGAAGCCAGCCCAGTTCTGGAACAGCATTCTTTGGACAGATGAGACTAAGATCAACCTGTACCAGAATGATGGGAAAAAGAAAGTTTGGAGAAGAATTGGAACAGCTCACAAAGCACACCACATCTTCTGTAAAATATGGTGGAGGCAGTGTGATGGCATGGGTATGCATGGCTTCCAATGGCACTGGGTCACTTGTGTTTATTGATGATGTGACAAAAGACAGAAGCAGCCGGATGAATTCTGAAGTGTATAGGGATATACTTTCTGCTCAGATTCAGCCAAATGCAGCAAAGTTGATTGGACAGCGCTTCACAGTACAGATGGACAATGATCCAAAACATACTGCAAAAGAAACCCAGGAGTTTTTTAAAGGAAAGAAGTGGAATATTCTGCAATGGCCGAGTCAATCACCAGATCTCAACCCAATCAAGCATGCATTTCACTTGCTCAAGACAAAACTTAAGGCAGAAAGACCCACAAACAAGCAACAACTGAAGACAGCTGCAGTAAAGGCCTGGCAAAGCATCACAAAGGAGGAAACCCTGCATTTGGTGATGTCCATGGGTTCCAGACTTCAGGCAGTCATTGCCTGCAAAGGATTGTCAACAAAATATTGAAAAGTAACATTTTACTTAGGGTTATGTTTATTTGTCCAATTACGTTTGAGCCCCTGAAATGAGGAGTGTTTGTATAAAAATAGCTACAATTCCTACATGTTTAATCATATATTTTTGTTCAACCCCTTGAATTAAACCTTAAAGTCTGCACTTCAATTCCGTTGTAGTTGTTCCATTTCAAATCCAATGTGGTGGCATGCAGAGCCCAAATCATGAAGATTGTGTCACTGTCCAAATATTTCTGGGCCTAACTGTATATATGTATGTTAATATAATCATGAACATTTATCCAGGCATAAAACTATTTATTTATTTATTCATTCATTCATTCATCTGCCAAGGGGAGGAGGTAATGGTTTTAGTGGCATTGGTTTGCCTGTTGATTTGTCTGTGGCCAACATAACTCAAAAAGCTATGAACGGATTTTGAGGAAATTTCCAGGAAAGGTGTGTAATGGCACAGGGAACAGAAAATTACATATTGGTGATGATCTGAGAGTGCATACCTCCACCAAGGGCTTTGTTTGTGTTTGTGCAGCAAGATTACACAAAAACTACTCCATGGATTTGGATGAACTTTTCATCAGAGGTGGTTCTTGGGCTACAGAGGAACCCATTACATTATGGTGATGATCTGAGAATGCATACCTCAGCCAAGGCACTTATCTTCTCACAGTATATTAGCAACAATTCTCCAAAACTAATAGACAGACTTTGATGCAATTTTCACCAGAGGTGGCTCTAGGCCTACACACTATATTACACACGATTATATTTTGGAGGTGATACATGAGGGACGAAAGGAACCTTAGCAGAGGTATGTGCTCTCTGAGTGTTTTTCTAGTTTATTTATTTATTCAATTGTTCATCCATCTATTATGACTGAAAAAACTGAAAAATCTCAGTAATGCATAAATTTGATTATATGAATTATAAAGCATGTTTCATTTCCCTTACTTCCATCCATCCATCCATCCATCCATCCATCTTCTTCCGCTTAATCCTTTTTTCAGGTCATGGGGGGCTGGAGCCTATCCCAGCATCTTTGGGCAAGAGGCAGAGTACACCCTGGACAGATCGCCGGTCCATCGCAGGGCCAACACAGAGAGACAGACAACCATTCATTCTCACAGTTATACCTAAAGACAATTTGGAATCCCCAGTTTGATGCCAATTTACCTAACTTGCATGTTTTTGCCATGTGGGAGGAAACCGGAGAAATCCCGGAGTAAACCCACGCAGACACGGGGAGAACATGCAAACTCCACACAGATCACTGTTGGTCGGGGGCTGGGGTCGAACTAAGGATCTCCCGGCCAAGGGTGAGTTACTGTGCTGTCGCAGTGCTAACCACTCCATCACTGCGCTGCCAATACATTCATTCATTCATCTTCTTCCGTTTAATCCTTTTTGGGTCGCGGGGGTGGGGGGGGGGGGCTGGAGCCTATCCCAGCATCTTTGGGCAAGAGGCAGGGTACACCCTGGACAGATCGCCAGTCCATCGCAGGGCCAACACAGAGAGACAGACAACCATTCACTCTCACAGTCATACCTAAGGACAATTTAGAATCCCCAGTTTGATGCCAATTTACCTAACTTGCATGTTTTTGGCATGTGGGAGGAAACCGGAGAAATCCCACACAGACACGAGGAGAACATGCAAACTCCACACAGATCACTGTTGGTCGGGGGCTGGGATCGAACCCAGGATCCCCCGGCCAAGGGTGAGTTGCTGTGCTGCCGCAGTGCTAACCACTCTGCCACCGCGCCGCCCTGCGCTGCCAATAATCATTTTATAATCATTTCCCTTACTTGTTAACATCTATTGTGAATTTGTTCATTTTCCAGTGAATTTGAATTTTTTTTTTGATGCATCAAGGACAATATGTACATATAGCTCAAGAAGCACATGCTGTATATATACAGGTTGCCAACCGCCAATCAAGTCTAAAAGAAGAAGAAGAATTGCACTTTATTTTTTTCTTTGAATTTACAATGAGAACGAAGAGACACAAGAATATGTCAATTTTTAAAATTCTTTTAATGTCCATTTTTTCCACTACTAGTGGGTTAGACGAGTTGTTACGGCAGACATTGACGTATCAATGGAAAAATCAAATATAAAAGGCACTTAAAAAGTAAACACACACAAACTTTAGAGGTTTGTGTTTCATTCTAAGTAAACAGGCTCCACCCCCACCCCCCCCACACCCCGAGACCCAAAAAGGATTAAGCAGAAGAAGATGAATGGATGGATGGATGGATACTGGAAAATAATGATCAACCATAGCAATTATAGTCATCTACAGGTGCATCTCAATAAATTAGAATGTCATCAAAACGTTTATTTATTTCAGTAATTCAGTTCAAAAAATGAAACTCATACAGATTACACACAGAGTGATATATTTCAAGCGTTTATTTCTTTTACTTTTGATAGTTATGGCTGACAGCTCATGAAAACCCCAAATTCAGTTTTTCAAAAAATTAGAATATTGTGAAAAAGTTCAACATTGTAGATTTGTGGTGTCACATTCTAATCAGCTAATTAATTCCAAACACCTGCAAAGGTTTCCTGAGCCTTAAATGGTCTCTCAGTCTAGTTCAGTAGTCTACACTAGTGATGGTCAGAAGAGGCTTTCTTGAAACCTTGAAGCTTTTCATCACATTGGTTCATATGGACGAAGCCTCATGTGAAACTTCATTTGCTCTACTAATCCATCTACTGGACAAAAAGTACACAACATGCAGATTTTTACAAGGGCATTATTAGTTTGATGTGTATTTTTTCATTTCAACAAATGCACTGTCCTTTAAGAAACATAAGGGGAAAAAAAGAAATAATACTCATTGTAGTTACTGGGGTAACTACAGTGAAAAGTGCTTGTGTTACTTAGTGTGCTTGTGTTACAGTGAAAGTGCTTATGTTAGTGTGCTTGTGTTACTTATCTATTTTTATTAAGAAATAATAACTTTTCAACAGTCTTTGGACTAAGGCGATTTTTTTATTTCACCAGCTTTTGAGAATACTCTCTCACAGGGCACAGAAGATGCAGGTGAGTAATTTTTAACAGCAGGAAATATATATATAAATATATACTCTCTCACAGGGCACAGAAGATGCAGGTGAGTAATTTTTAACAGCAGGAAATATATATATAAATATATACTCTCTCACAGGGCACAGAAGATGCAGGTGAGTAATTTTTAACAGCAGGAAATATTATATATATATATATATATATATATATATATATATATATATATATATATATATATATATATATATATACATATATATATATATACATATACTGTATATATATATATATATATATATATATATATATTATACATATATATACTGTATATATATATTATATATATATATATATAATATATTATATATATAATATATATATATATATATATATATATATATATATATATATATATATATATATATATATATATATATATATATATATACAGTATATACTGTATACTACTGTTCAAAAGTTTGGAGTCACTTAGAAATTTCCTTATTTTTGAAAGAAAAGCACTTTTTTTCAATGAAGATAACTTTAAACTAATCAGAAATACACTCTATACATTGCTAATGTGGTAAATGACTATTATAGCTGCAAATGTCTGGTTTTTGGTGCAATATCTACATAGGTGTATAGAGGCCCATTTCCAGCAACTATCACTCCAGTATTCTAATGGTACAATGTGTTTGCTCATTGCTTCAGAAGGCTAATGGATGATTAGAAAACCCTTGTGCAATCATGTTAGGTCTGCAATGCTGTAATTGCTGCAAATGGAGGATTCTTTGACGAAAGCAAAGTTTGAAGGAAAAAATTATTATTTCAAATACAAATCATTATTTCTAACCTTGTCAATGTCTTGACTATATTTTCTATTCATTTTACAACTCATGGTGGTAAATAAGTGTGACTTTTCATGGAAAACACAAAATAATTGTCTGGGTGACCCCAAACTTTTGAACGGTAGTGTATATATATATATATATATATATATATATATATATATATATATATATATATATATGTGTGTGTGTGTGTGTGTGTGTGTGTGTGTGTATGTGTGTGTGTGTAGACACACACCAAAAAAGAACCATGGAGTGAACATGAAAAACAATCAATCTGTAGCACACAATCTCAGCTTCTCATTGTGTGTGCTGGACTGTGTCTGTAGTTTTGGGTATGTGCATATTTATATGTTTCCTAAAAATGGCTATGGGTCCTTTTCACCATTAACTCAAGGTCCATAATTGAAGCAGACAACAAAAACGTAATACTGATGACATTGCGAAACTGTGCTAAACAAAGACTCAAACCTGCAACCTTCAGCACCAGAGTCCAACATTCTACACATGCACCACAATGGCATGCTATGTAAAGGCACTAAGTTAGAAGGAGTTGATTGACTACATTTAATTCATTAGATTTGGAGAGATTACATAGAATGCTTAATGCCTCAGGCAGAAATTAATGAGAGTTCTTGAATTAAGAAGTTCATCAGAATCCTTTGTGGGTGACTTCTTCTTCTTTTAGACTAGTGCCTACCTGTGCATGCCCGTAGAAAGCAGGTGTAAGCAAGGGTGTAAGCAAGCACGTCAGCACTCATTCAGTGATGCCTGCCTTTGATCTTTGATGGTGTCATAGAGAGTCCTATGATCGTGAGTGATGCGGTCCAAGGATGGATAATTTTTTCACACATAAGGAGTTGTTATACATAGGAACGTCATAGGACATCATGCAGACATCATAGGAACATCATAGGCGGTCCTATGATATGGTCGTGACACACACACTGACACACAGAGATTTCATGAATTTATAGAGTGATTTGATTGGCGGTTGGCAACCAGCTTACAGGTGCATTACCACCACGTACTTCTTCTTCTTCTTTTAGATTTGATTGGCAGTTGGCAACCAGCCTACAGGTGCATTACCGCCATGTACTTCACTCTATATCATCACTCTATCTGGTCAGGAGCTGTAGTCCTTTCCGCCACGTACCTCACTCAGTAAACATCACTCTATGTATCAAAAGTCAGAATTCTTCTTAGTTGGCAACCTCTTCTTCATCTTCCTCTTCTTCTTTTTTTTAAATTTGATTGGCGGTTGGCAACCAGCTTACAGGTGCATTACCGCCACTGACTTCTTCTTCTTCTTCTTTTATCACACTATATCTTTGTATAAGGAGCTCTGAACAACTCATGTGTGAAAAAATTATCCGTCCTTGGACTGTGTCTGAGGTGTGGCCTCTTCACTCTATATCTTTATGTAAGGAGTTCTTATAAGGAGTTCTGAACAATCTTCTTCTTCTTCTTCTTCTTCTTCTTCTTCTTCTTCTTCTTCTTCTTCAGTGAATGTCTACATGATGTCTGTAACACTCTATCTGGTCATTACTCTTCCTGCCTCACTCTATCATTGTTCACCGCCACATATTTCTTCTTCTTCTTCTTTTAGATTTGATTGGCGGTTGGCAACCATCTTACAGGTGCATTACCGCCACGTACTTCACTTTATATCATCACTGTATATCTTCTTCTTCTTCTTCTTCTTCTTCTTCTTTTAGATTTGATTGGCAGTTTGCAACCAGCTCACAGGTGCATCACCGCCAATGACTTGATATCTTTGTATAAGGAGTTCTTACAGGGAGTTCTTACAAGGAGTTCCGAACAACTCCCCATGTGTGAAAAAACCATACGTCCTCATGCGAGGAATTACTATAATAATAATAATGCATCAGATTTATATAGCGCAGATTTATATGCTTTACAAGTAGATACATTACTCATTCACTCCAGACAGACAATGGTGGTGGCAAGCTACTACTGTAGCCACAGCTGCCCTGGGGCAGGCTGACGGAAACGTGGCTGCCAATCCGCGCCAACGGCCTCTCCGGCCACCACCGAACATTTATATACATTCATACCCAGTGTTATGGACACTGGAGGTAAGGTGGGTAAAGTGTCTTGCCCAGGGACACAACGCCAGGATATCTGGGGAGAGCGAGATTCGAACCGCCAACCATCCGGTTATTGGACGACCCGCTCTACCACCTGAGCCGGCTCAGGAGAGTTTACCTGTATACCTTTATATCAGGAGTTCTTATAAGGAGTTCTGAACAACTCCCTATGTGTGAAAAAATTATCCGTCCTTGGACTGTGTCCTCGGCAGCATCAATAGCTGTGCCAGCCAAGCTGGCCAACCACATATATCATCACTTCACTCAATATATAATTCAAGAAATCTCTGTGTCTGTCTATCTGTCACAACCATAGGACTCGCTAAAAGACCATAGGATCGCCTATGATGTGCCTATGATGTCTACATGATGTCTATATGATGTCATATAGACACCATAGTATACAGTGATTCAAGAAAATATGTGTGTGTGTGTCTGTGTGTGATCAAAGGCAGGCATCGCTCACAATCATAGGACATCAAAGATCATAAGCAGGCATCACTCACAATCATAGGACTCACTATGACATCATCAAATATCAAAACCAGTCATCACTCACAATCATAGGACTTGCTATGACATCATCAAAAATCAAAGGCAGGCATCACTAATGATCATAGCACTCGCTATCATCAAAGATCAAAGGCAGGTATCACAGATCAAAGGCAGGCTTCACTCATGATCACAGGACTTGCTATGACATCGTCAAAGATCAAAGGCAGGCATCACTGAACGAGTGATCCACTCTGTTTTATCAAGTCCAAAGTCAGTACAGCCATCAACCAAGGAATTTTAGAGCACTTCATTCTTCCCTATGCTGACAAACTTTATGGAGATGCTGATTTCATTTTTCAGCTGGACTTGGCACCTCCCCACACTGCCAAAAGTGGTGATACCTGGTTTAATGACTATGGTATCACTGGGCAGCGTGGTGGCGGAGTGGTTAGCACTGCAGCAGCACAGCAACTCACCCTTGGCCGGGGGATCCTGGGTTCAATCCCAGCCCTCGACCGACAGTGATCTGTGTGGAGTTTGCATGTTCTCCCCGTGTCTGCGTGGGTTTACTCCGGGATTTCTCCGGTTTCCTCCCACATGCCAAAAACATGCAAGTTAGGTTAATTGGCATCAAACTGAGGATTCTAAATTGTCCTTAGGAATGACTGTGAGAATGAATGGTTGTCTGTCTCTCTGTGTTGGCCCTGCGATGGACTGGTAATCTGTCCAGGGTGTACCCTGCCTCTCGCCCAAAGATGCTGGGATAGGCTCCAGCCCCCCCGCGACCCGAAAAGGATTAAGCAGAAGAAAATGGATGGATGGATGGGTATCACTGTGCTTTACTGGCCAGCAAACTCTCCTGAGCTGAACCCCATAGAGAATCAATGGAGTATTGTCAAGAGGAAAATGAGACTGTTATGACCCGAGCGCCGGTTCTGATCGCGCTCGGGCTAAGTTATTTCTCGCTGCCGGCCTTGACAGCTGCGGGCTGTATTCTGGCCTCACCGGGCTCTTATTATGAAGGTGCTCGGTGGGGCTTCCGCCTGTCAACGGCCGGTCAGCTGATTGTCATTACCGTCGTTAGTGCTTCGCCCTTTTAAGCCCGGCACTGACGACGGTAAGATGAGGATTATTGGTCTACATTCTGTCAACGTCTCGTCTCGTCTCGTCTCGTCTCGTTTGTCTTGTCAAGTCTGGGTCTACGCCTCGTCATGTTAGAGAGTGCCGTAGACCTTCATGTCAGGTTTGTCTTCATAGTTTTGTCACAGTTAGCTCGTGGCGGCTGGGTTAGCCCTACAAGCCCAAGTCTCAGTTATGTGTGTGTTTGCCCTATAGGAGTTCATAGTTGTGTTTTGTCACGTCTGGAAATAAATAACATCTGAGCCAAACTCTCTGGTGAACTCTGTGGCGTCTCTTGGTGATCCGCGAGGATCACCACATGACAGAATACTCCTGCCAGGTCGCCTAAACGGAGGCGCCGCACCGAGACGCCGTTTCACCGTGAGTTTGTGCCATTTTGGACTGTTTGTTCTTCCTTGTCTGGATGCCTGCTGCTGGGACAATGCCGTCATCCAGGGGTCGCGGTCGGCGCCTGGACAGAAGGCTAGCGGAGGTCCTGGAGTACGTGGACTGCACGTTATTCTCCGCTACGCTGTGGGACGCTCCCAGCGACGTGTGCAGGCATTTGGACTACGCTGAGGAGCTTTTGGACAACCTTCCCCTCGATAGTTACGACCACCTGGAGGTGATCACGAGATGGGAGGAACTCGCCATTCAGAGTGAGTTACTTTGCGGGCTGGAAGAGAAGAGGGGAGGAGGAATCCCTGCTCCCTGCGTTGGTGTCCCGTCCCGGAGCAGGTCCAGGAGTACGCGCTGTCTAGGGGCTGACGAGGACGTCGGCGTAACGGCGCGGGCAACCCTCAGCGGAATCCCCAGCTGGACTCGCTGCCAGCGTATCCCGTCAGCGAATCTCCGAGAGCGGCCCCACCTCGTCTTCCCAGGGGGCCCTCTGTCGCCATCCAGCGGGGAGAGGGAGGAACGACGTCCCCCACAGCAGGAACCATCTCTACCCCGGAAGGAAGGCAAGTGCACGATAATTTCTCACATCATGATATTATTCTGCCTTGTCTGACTCCTGGGGATGGAGTTCGGGGTTCGCAGCCCCCCAAGCTCCCATCACCTGCTGTGGATGAAATTATTAAACCTACTGCCTCTGTGTTCTCCCTCGTCGAGCGGTCTGCGACGCCAGGCCAGCGTTGCCGGACGAAGAGGGCCCCTGCAGTGCTGGATAGCCTGCATCCGGCCCTGCAGTCACGTCTTGGACGGAGGAGAGGAGCGGACTGCGGCCCGGAGCCTGAGCCGACGAAGAAGCGTCCCCGGGTCTCCTCGCCGGAGCGGTCCGAGCCAGTGGGTCAAGGGTTCCCTGCCTCCACGCCATACGGGTCGTCGGCGTGGACAACAGCGTGGGAGGAACCTGAGGCTGCTGATGACATCGTGCCAGCTGCGGAGCCCGACGCAGCTGAGTCCGAGCCAGCTGACGAGAGTCGCCCTGAACCCGGATCATCGGAGTCCTGGGTGGCAACGGAACCCGAGTGCAGGCAAGTGCTCCCTCTTATGTCTCTGTCCTCTTTTGTTGAGCATTTTTGCCTGCCTCTCGGGGAGACGAGTGAGGAGCAGCCGTCTGCTGCGCCCGAGCTCGTCTCGCTGGGTTCCGTTGCTACCGGTGATGCTGATCCTGGTTTTCCTGTCCCCGAGCTTTGTTTTAGTGTCGCCGGCGGGGAACGGGTCGGTGTCACCGAGGTGGAGGTCCCAGGTTCGGGGGTGGAGTTCATCAGCGGAGCTGCACCGGAGGCCCAATCGGGTCCCACCGCAGGGGCGGTTTCGGCCCAATCGGGATCCGACGTGGGTTCGTCGGAGGCCCAATCGGGGTCCACCGTGGGTGCGGTTCTGGCCCAATCGGGGCCCAACGTGGGTGCAGCTGGGACCCAATCTGGGTCCAACGGTGATGCAGCGCGAGCATGGTCCATTGGCGGAGGAGCAGCTGCAGACCCTTCTTCGCGGAGCGGATTCTTGGCTCGTCCTGCTCATCGGTCCCCTCAGAATCACCACCCCTTTTCATCATTGCCGGGGGCCATGGGGGTCCCTGTTCGCTCGCCCTGGTTCTCCCGAGTTTTGTTCTCGTCAGGGAGGCCGCTGCGGTTTGTTGATGCCCTGGACTGGTGGCTGAGGGACACGGGTCGGCCGCCGGAGGGACTGTTTTGCCGGTTCAGCGCCTCAGTTCGGCCACCCGACCTGTTATGTGTGCCATGGGGCTACCTAGTTCGACCACCGGAGAAGCGGACGTGCGGGACTTTGGACTCTGGTGAGCCGCCTGGTCCGCCTCCCTTGACCATCGGTCGACATAAACTGTCGGGGGGTGGTAGTGGTCCCTGGGTTTGTCTCAGTATTTGTGCTTTTTTTTCTTTGTCCTGGTTATTTTGTATCTAGTGCTTATGCCTTGCAGTAGCCCTGCTGGCTTATGTATAGTCTGGGTAGAGGGTGTGGTGCTCTGTTTTTTTTTTTTTTTTTTGTTTCACGTAGTCTGATATGAGCGGGTAATGCTCTGTTTCTGTTTTGTATAGTTTGATATGAGCGAGTAGTGCTCTGTTTTGTTTTGTTTTTTTTGCTTCATGTAGTCTGGTATGAGCGTGTAATGCTCTGTTTCTGTTTTGTATAGTCTGGTATGAGCGAGTAATGCTTTGTTTTTTGTTTTTTCATGTATAGTCTGGTATGAGCGAGTATGCTCTATTCTTGCATTTAATTTTTTTTCTGAACCTGTAGTTCTGGTTTTTGTTTTCCCTTGTACATTTTTTCTTGTTAGTCTTGTCAATGTCTTGTTCATGGGTTGGTTTCTCTCCCTCCGCACCTGTTCCCCAACCTCCCACCCTGGGGGGGGGGGGGGGGGGGGGGCAGGGTGGTTCCTTGGGGCGTTCAGAGTCCGCCCGTGGAGGGAGGGTACTGTTATGACCCGAGCGCCAGTTCTGATCGCGCTCGGGCTAAGTTATTTCTCGCTGCCGGCCTTGACAGCTGCGGGCTGTATTCTGGCCTCACCGGGCTCTTATTGTGAAGGTGCTCGGTGGGGCTTCCGCCTGTCAACGGCCGGTCAGCTGATTGTCATTACCGTCGTTAGTGCTTCGCCCTTTTAAGCCCGGCACTGACGACGGTAAGATGAGGATTATTGGTCTACATTCTGTCAACGTCTCGTCTCGTTTGTCTTGTCAAGTCTGGGTCTACGCCTCGTCATGTTAGAGAGTGCCGTAGACCTTCATGTCAGGTTTGTCTTCATAGTTTTGTCACAGTTAGCTCGTAGCGGCTGGGTTAGCCCTACGAGCCCAAGTCTCAGTTATGTGTGTGTTTGCCCTATAGGGGTTCATAGTTGTGTTTTGTCATGTCTGGAAATAAATAACATCTGAGCCAAACTCTCTGATGAACTCTGTGGCGTCTCTTGGTGATCACCACATGACAGAGACACCAGACTCAACAATGCAGATGAGCTGAAGGCCGCTATCAAAGCAACCTGGGCCTCCGTAACACTTCAGCAGTGCCGCAGGCTGACTGCCTCCATGCCATGCCGCATTGATGCAGTAATTCATGCAAAAGGAGCCCTGTCCAAGTATTGAGTGTGTACATGGACATACTTTTCAGTCAGGCAACATTTCTTTTTTTTTTTTTCCACAATATTTTTTTATTGAACCTTTTTTACAAACACAACACAAACAATCAAACACTAACACTAAAGTAATTTAAAATAAATAAATAAATAAAAATAAAAATTGTACTAAAAAACACCAATAACCACTAACAAAGACAGGTCTTCAACAATGCTCCTCTGTTTAGTCTAGGCAATCCATTACATAAGTATACATATTATACATTCACCAGTTTGGAATTTACAAGGTCCACACACATCATTCACCTTCTTCAAAAGTTATGTTTTTTACATAATCAATGAAAGGTCTTCATATATTCTCAAACACAATTTCCTTTGATTTCAGTATGTATGTTATTCTTTCTAGTGGAAGGTTTGTTAACATCTGTCTTAACCACTGAGTCACATCTGGTCTATGAGTCTTTTTCCACAGTAGTGCAATACATTTTTTGGTGTTAAGCAAACTGAGGTCTATGAATGCTCTTTCACTCTTATTAAAGCTATGCTTTTCTGGATACAGACCCAACAAAAACAATTTAGGATTCAATATGATTTGTTTTGAAATTATTTTTTCAATTGTTACCCTCACCTCTTCCCAAAACATTCTAATTTTTCTACATTCCCATAAACAATGAAATAGGGTTCCTTTACTTTCCATACATTTTGTGCACGTATCTGGTATGTTTTTGTTATATCTATTTAACTCCACCGGTGTAACATACATCCGCATTAACCATTTAAAATGTATCAATTTAAGACGTACATTTATTGATTTGGTTTGAGCTTCTGTACAAGCCAGTTCCCATTGTTCCTCTGAAATTTCAGTTTGCAGGTCTTCTTTCCAATAATTCAATCTTTTCTGTGAGTTTTCACTTGAGAATAGTGTGAATGAGTTATAAAACTCTGAAATAATACCCTTTCTCTTACTATATTTCGTCAAAATTTTTTCCAAGGATGAATAAGTAGGTCGGATGAGAGCATTATTTTGATTTGATCGAATAAAGTTCCTAAGCTGAAGATATTTAAAAAAAATGTGTTCTATTAAGATTAAATTTGATCCTCAGTTCAAAAGACATTATGTTATCTTTGTGCCAGATATCTTTGTGTTATCTTTAAACCAGGGAGAGCATCCCTGGTTTAAAATATTGATTACCCCATATTGGGCTAAATTGTGACAGTAAGTGTGGTTCTTTTAAATATTTTGTGGTTTCACACCATATTTTGATCATATGCTTTACAAATGGATTTTTAACTTGTTTCTGTAATTTTTTTGCCAAGTCTGAGTATATGAATATGGGAAGAGGTAAAGGTAAATTGTATGATTCCATTTCAGTCCAGTGAGGGAGATCATTTGATGAAAAATAATATGTCATAGACCTCAGTTGTGCTGACCAGTAATACAACATAAAGTTTGGACATTTCAGACCTCCACGATCAAATGGTAAATATAGTAAGGACAGACGTAATCTAGCCTTCCTATTGTTCCATAAAAATTCCACTAACTTTTTTTTAATTCTTGAGAATAGATCTGAAGGTGGTGGTAAAGGAATGTATTGAATAAATAAAGTATTTTGGGGTAAAATATTACTTTTAAGTATATTGATTCTCCCGATCATCGACATTGGTAGTGACATCCATCTCTGAAGTAACTCATTAATGTCTGTCATTAAGGCTTCATAGTTGGTACTGGCGACTAATTCTAGCTTAGGCACAATTTGGATTCCTAAATATTTAAACTGATTTACAACATTGAATTGATTTACCTCAGGAGCTGGGTGATTTCTCTGGGTCTCATTTAGCATTAATATTGAAGATTTAGTTTTATTTATTTTATATCCTGATATTTCCCCAAAATTCTTTATTAAATTCAACAAGGTCGGAATAGATTTTTTAAGATTCGACATAAACAAAATTATGTCATCGGCATACAGGGAGATTTTATGTTCTGTTGGTCCTACTTTAATTCCATATATTTGTGGATGTAAACGTACTGCCATCGCTAAAGGTTCAATTGCCATAGTAAACAGTAAAGGTGAAAGTGGGCAGCCTTGTCGACATCCTCTACTGATATTTATTGATTTTGAAATATTACTGTTTGTTAGGATTTCTGCTGTAGCATTATTGTATATTATCTGAACCCATTTTATGAAATTATTTCCAATTCCAAACCTTTGTAAAACTTCAAAAAGAAAGGGCTATTCGACCCTATCAAAGGCCTTTTCGGCGTCCAATGATAGGAGAGCTGTATCCGGTGCTTCTTTATTAGAATAGATAATATTAAATAGTCTTCTTACATTATGGAAGCCTTGTCTTTCCTTTATAAAGCCATTCTGATCTCGGTTAATAATATTTGGTAATATTTCTTGAAGTCGTCTTGCTAAAATTTTACAGATTATCTTAAGGTCAGCATTTAATAGGCTTATTGGTCTCATATTTTCACATTTATTAGAGGGTTTACCTGGTTTTGGCAACAGTATAATTAAGGCATTATTCATGTATGGTGGTAAATTACTATTTTGAAATGCTTCTAAAACCATTTCCAAAAATGGTTTTATTAATTTATTCTTAAATTTTTTATAGAGGTCAACTGGAAGACCATCTGGTCCTGCACTTTTTCCTGATTTCATATTATCAATGGCTAGCCCAACTTCTTCTTGACTAATTTTAGACTCCAGTATCTCCCTGTTTTCATTTGGAATACACGGTATAGATAATCCGTCCAAAAACCCATTTAGTTTTGTTAAGTCAGTTTCATTTTTTGTATTATATAATTTTTCATAATAATCTCTAAAGGCACTATTAATTTCTAAAGGATCTACAACTGGCTGTCTGTTACTTATAATACTGGTAATTGGTGTTTTAAATTCTAATTGTTTAATCTGCCATGCCAATAATTTTCCTGATTTTTCACCTTGTTCATAAAAAGATTGCTTCAATCTTAGAAGACTCGAGGCAGCTCTATTCGCTGATTTTTTTTGTCATATTCAGCTCTCAGAATCAGTAATTCGTTCTCTAACTTTGGGTCACTTCCTGCATACACTTTTTCTTGAAGAATTTTTATTTTATGTTCCAATTGGACTCTCTCCTCTCGAGTCTTCTTAGATTTTGAACCTGTATAACTAATAATATGCCCCCTAATAAAAGCTTTGAAAGCCTCCCACTTTATACATGCTGATGTTTGTGTAGTATTGATATCAAAGAACTCATCTATCTGTTTTTCTCTGTACTTAACAAATTCCTCATCCTGAAGCCATTTATGCTGATATTGCCACCTACCTGGTTCCTTTGTCAATTTCTTATCTACATATATTAGACAGCAGGGTGCACGATCAGAGATCACAATATTATCATAGAAGCAGTTTTGAATCTTGAACCTTAATTCTGTGGAGATCAAAAAATAGTCAATACGTGAGAATGTCTTGTAGATATTAGAATAACAAGAATAGGCTTTAACTTGTGGTTTCATTTCTCTCCATATATCTAGCAATCTCAGTTCTTTCATAAAATGATTAATGATCATCCTGCATCCATTGTGCGTACAGTCTAGTCCTGTTGATCTATCTATACCGGGATTCAATGTACAATTAAAATCCCCTGCTATCATATGTTGCCCTGTAATTGAAGATAAAATAAGGAATAAATTAGTAAAGAAATTTTGATCATCTATATTGGGACCGTATAAGTTCACCAAATTTATATTTTCTAATAACAAAAATCCTTGAATGATTAGATATCTTCCAAATTTGTCTCCAATTACATTTTTCACTTGAAATGGGACTGATTTATGTATGAGAGTCATAACTCCCCTGGCTCGGGATGAAAATGATGAGGTGAATACACTTCCTTGCCATCTTCTCCTAATTCTTTTTACATCCTCCTCTATTAGATGAGTTTCTTGTAAAAACACAATTTTTGAACCCATATCTTTTATTTTATTCTTAACTTGTTTAAGTTTTTTTAAATTTTGTAGACCTCTGCAATTCCATGAGGTTAAATTGAGATTAACGCTTTGGTCTATGATCAATAAGGAGTTTGAGATTACCTCGCAATGTAAACATGCTCACACAGAGAAGCAAAAACATGAGTGGTTGAACATTCATCCTACAAACTACACACAAACAAATTCCCCCCTTCCCACATTCGTGGTAATCCCCCCAAAATCAAAAAAAAAAATTCCGTCTCCCGCTATAGCCATTGACTGCTCCACACCCACGAGGATCAGTCAAAACCACTCCTTCTTTCTCCTCTCAATCACCCTAACTCTACTGCTTTTAATGACGTAACATTAACTCTCTTCTGTAGTTTTCCAACTTAACTCCTAAATTTTATAGCAACTTTGTACATCACATGGTTTTTTTTAATATATAATACAATCTATATTTTGTAAACTTGCTATATGCTTCAGATCAGTCAGATGCCTGTGCAAATGCTTAAATATTCTACCTTATATTTTGTTCATGCTTAGCTCCCACCAGTCTCTTCTTGGATCTTCTTGATGAACTCCTGCGCCTCCTCAGGGGTCTTGAAGATGTGGGTTCTGCCCTTATACGTGACCAGCAGTCTTGCAGGATAAATCACTCCATGACGAATCCCAAGGTTGCGCAGCTCTTTACGGGCGGGGTCGAACTGTTTCCTTAATTGTTGGATTCCTGTGGCCAAATCTGGTTAGAACCGCACCTGTTGATCCTGGTATTTAATTTCTCCTTTGGCTCGCGCCGTGTTGGAGATCGTCATCCTGTCTCTGTAGCTGAGGAACTTCATAATCAGCGTCCTCGGTGATGCCTTGTTATCTCTCGGTGGGCCAATTCGGTGGGCGCTTTCTAAGACAACTGATGACTGCAGCTCCGCGTTGTTCAGCGCTTCTGGAATCCACTTTTCCAAAAAGGAACATGGATCCAGACCCTCCGTCCTCTCCGGGAGACCCACCAGCCTCAGGTTGTTCCGTCTCGACCGGGATTCTAAATCCAGAACATTATCTTCCAGACGTTTATTTTTTAATTCCAATGTGCGCACCTTTAATTGTAGGCCGGAGACGTCATCCTCAGCACTGGAAATTCGGAGCTCCACCTGCGAAACTCGTTCCATACAGTCGCTTAACTCCTTGTTCATTCCTTCTATCGCCGCAATAATCCCGTCAAGTTTAGAGGAAAAGTCTGCTCTCATTGAACTAATGGCAGCGAGCACCGCACCTGTGCCGTCGCCAGTAGTCACCGCTCCTCCGCTAGCTTCCTCCGCCATATTTGGGGATTTTTCTGCTTCGTCACGGACGTGAAAGTCCGTTAACTTGGACTGTTTCGGCGATTCAGTTTTTCCTCCACCTGATTTCCCAGCCCTAGGCTTTACCGGCATGTCCTCGCCCAAACGTTGGGATAGGTTTTGTTCCAATTGAGAGAGTTATTTGCCGATTTTTTTTTTTTTTTAGGAGCAGAGTAGAGTGAAGCACGTCCTTCTACGCGGCGGCCATAACCGGAAGTCCCCCCAGGCAACATTTCTATTAAAAATCCATCCATCCATCTTCTTCCGCTTAATCCTTTTTGGGTCGCGGGGGTGCTGGAGCCTATCCCAGAATCTTTGGGCGAGAGGCAGGGTACACCCTGGACAGATCGCCAGTCCATCGCAGGGCCAACACACAGAGACAGACAACCATTCACTCTCACAGTCATACCTAGGGACAATTTAGAATCCCCAGTTTGATGCCAGTTGACCTAACTTGCATGTTTTTGGCATGTGGGAGGAAACTGGAGAAATCCCAGAGTAAACCCACGCAGACACAGGGAGAACATGCAAACTCCACACAGATCACTGTTGGTTGGGGGCTGAGATCGAACCCAGGATCCCCCGGCCAAGGGTGAGTTGCTGTGCTACCGCAGTGCTAACCACGCCGCCACAGTGCTGCCCTTCTATTAAAAATCTATTTTTAAAATTTATTTTATGTAAAATTCAAATGTTTTTGAGAAACTGAATTTGGGGCTTTCATGAGCTGAAAGCCCTAATCATGTCATGGTCCTGGCTGCACTCTGTTGTCTCTGTCTCCCTAATTACTTGTGCCCCACAGCTGTTGCAGGTTCACCAGCCACTTCTCATTTGAGCAGCCTTTAAATAGGGAGTAGAGCTTCACACTACTTAACAGGGACGTCGACTAAACACGCTACAGCTGACAGCTCCTCACTCCTGACTCAGCCTCTCCTCCAACTTGGGAAGCCGTAACATTAAACTTCTATCTGCCTGCCTCCTCATTTCTATGTTATCCTCCACTTACCTGTGCACAGGTGGATCATCCTCCTGCCGGCCTTAGGCTTCATCCTCCCAGCGGTTCCGGATCTCCTGTCCTCCTGGAGGACCCAGGATTCAGTCCTCCCGACGGAAGGGAGCCCCTGTCACCAGCTCAACGCCTGTAAGTGGACATTAATGAACTGTGCAGTGATCTCTCTTTTACTTCCTCAACTCAGGAGAGTCAGTCCTTCTCTGTAAATAACTGCACCGGGATTTCACTCACTCACCCATCACGACAGCCGGGAAGGGGACGAGGAAAGCCAGCGGTTTCACAGCCTGCAGCTCTCTAACCCGTAAGGCAACAATTCATTACGTCTGTGCCGTTTTCTGTGTCACAGTTGCTCATCTCCCTCCTCTCTTCTCCCTGCAGGGTTGTCAGACTCTCCACGCACCTCACGTCGCTTTCTGCACAATAAATCATTGTTACAATTTCTAACTGAGTCTGTAGTCTATTTCTGGATCTAAATACCAAATCATATCAGTACATCCCCGTCAGTTAGACCCAGCAGACGCTACTAATGGCGCGAATACGCACCGTCTTAACATCGCTGAGACTCAGTTAACTCAGATTTTAGATCAGCAGCAGACTGTTCTTTATTAGCTCACACAGATTAATGAGCAGCTTAATCAGCTTACCGCTGCTTATCACGCTCAGACCACATCAGCTACACTGTTTAGTTCCCTCTCTCCTTCCCCTCCGTCGACACACTCTCCGCCTGTCACACCAGTACCCACGCCAGCCCGTTTCTGTGGTAAAGTGTGAGTGGTCCAAGGCTTTCTTCTCCAGTGTAGCCTCGTTTTTCAGCGCGTACCGGGGAATTTCCCTACAGATCACAACCGGATTAGTTATGTGGTTAATTTGCTGGAAGAGCGGGCCTTGGCTTGGGCATATGCTATTATGAACCATCCCAATTATCATGGTTACACCTATGATCGGTTCAGGCTGGAATTCACTCAAGTGTTTGACCAAGTGTTATTCTGGGTTACCCGTGGCTAAATCTGCATAATCCCGTTACTGATTGGCAGGAGGGGAGAATTATCTCCTGGAGCACCTTTTGTCTGCCTGCCTTCAGTCAGCTGCTTGTTCCCCATCCGTTCCCCTTAAACCATTGCCCACCCAAACTCCTGATTTAGTCAATGTTCCTTCCAAATATCACGATCTGGCCCTAGTCTTTAGTAAGGCCAAGACGCTCTCTTTACCCCCCACTGCCCATATGACTGTGCCATTAACCTCCAGCCCGGGGCCACCCTACCATCTAGCAGACTCTATAGTCTTGTCGGTGCCGGAGCATGAGGCCATGAAGAAGTACATTAAGAAGTCTTTAAACTCTGGCATCATTAGACCTTCTTCGTCAGTGGTGGGGGCGGGGTTCTTTTTTGTGGGCAAAAAAGACAGATCACTTTGGCCCTCCATTGACTTTAGGGAGCTCAATAACATCACAATCAAGGATAAATACCCTCTACCCCTCATCAACTCTGGGTTTGATCTGTTGCAGGGTGCCTCTATGTTCACTAAGCTGAACCTTTGCACTGCTTACCATCTAGTTCGGATTAGAGAGAGTGATGAGTGGAAGACAGGGTTCTGTACCCCTATCGGACATTTCAAATACTTAGTGATGCCGTTTGGGTTGACCAATGCTCCAGCCGTATTCCAGCGGCTCGTCAATGATGCCCTTAGGGATTTTCTCAGCTCATTTGTTTTTGTCTACCTGGATGACATTCTTATTTTCTCCTGCTCTCTAGAGGAAAACCAAATCCACGTGAGGGCTGTGCTGCAACGGCTGCTGAAGAACCACCTGTATGTCAAGGCAGAGAAATATGAGTTTCACACATCCATAACTTCATTTTTGGGTTTCATCATCTCCCACAGATTGTTGCAGGACCCGGCAAAGTGAAGGCTGTTACCGAGTGGTCCATCCCGTCGTTTCGAAAGCAGCTGCAGCAGTTTTGGGGGTTTGCTAATTTCTATCGCCATTTCATTCGGAATTACAGCATGGTAGCCCAGCCATTCACTAAACTTACCTCCTCTAAGATTCCATTCAGGTGGTCTGACGAGGCCGGTCAGGCCTTTGCTAACCTAAAGAACTTGTTCTCTTGTGCTCCCAACCTTGCCCAGGTGGACCCAGAGCTACAGTTTATTGTGGAGGTGGACACCTCCGACTCCGGGGTGGGGGCAGTCCTGTCACAGCACTCGGCCACCAACCATAACGTCCATCCGTGTGCGTATTTTTCTCGGCGCCTTTCCCTGGCCAAGAAGAACTACGATGTCAGCGATCGGGAGCTGTTGGCCGTCAAACTCACCTTGGAGGAGTGGCATCACTGGCTGGAGGGGGGCCATGCAGCCGTTTGTGGTGTGTACAGATCATAAGAACCTGGAATACCTGAGGTCAGCTAAACGTCTTAACTCCAGACAGGCTCGTTGGTCTTTGTTCTTCAACAGGTTCAGGTTCAGTATTACCTACCGCCCAAGCTCCAAGAACATCAAGCCGGATGCCTTTTCCAGGCAGTTTGCTACCGACGACTCCCCTCCGGAGCAACACCCCATCCTCCCTTCGTCATGCGTGGTGGGAGCACTTTCATGGGAGATTGAGGACAGAGTCAGGAGAGCCCGAGAGATGGAGCCTGACCCTGGGGGTGGGGGGGGGGGGGCAATGGGTCATTTGTACGTTCCTTCCTCCCTTCGGGGGGCCGTCATTGACTGGCTACATAAGAGCAAGCTCACTTGTCATCCTGGGGTTTCTCGCACGCTGGCCCACCTCCAGGGAGCATTTTGGTGGCCATCCATGAGGAGAGATGTTGATGAATATGTCAAGGCATGTCCGCAGTGTTCAGCTGGCAAGTCACCATCTTCTTCCCCCGCTGGACTATTGCATCCGCTGCCCATTCCCAGCAGGCCCTGGTCGTACGTGGCCTTGGACATCATTACGGGACTCCCTCCCTCGGATGGTCACACAGTCATTCTCACGATCATGGACTGGTTCTCTAAGATGGTGCACTTTATTCCTCTTGCTAAGCTCCCCTCAGCCAGAGAGACAGCTGACCTTTTTGTCCTTCATGTGGTCCGCCTCCACGGTATCCCCGTTGACGTGGTCTCGGACTGGGGTCCCCAGTTCATCTCTCAGGTGTGGCAGTCCTTTTGCAAACTGATTGGGGCTTCGATCAGCTTGTCTTCAGGGTATCACCCCTAGAGTAATGGTCAGTGTGAGCGTGCCAACCAGGAACTGGAGGCAGCCCTGAGGTGTGTCACAGCAACCAATCCAGCATCTTGGAGTTCATATTTATCTTGGATTGAGTATGCCCACAACACTGCCACTTCCACTGTTAAGGGTCTTTCTCCTTTCGAGGCCTCATTGGGTTACAACCCACCCCTGTTCCCCACCTCGGAGGAGGAGATGGCAGTACCATCTATCCAGATGCACATCAGATGCTGCCGCCATTTTTGAAGGACCATCAGAGCTGCCCTTCACCACACTGCTGACCGGAACTTTGAGATCACCAACCAATGGAAGCTTACGGCCCCTGCTTACTGTGTGGAGCAGAAGTTATGGTCGTCCACTAGCAAAATCAACCTGAAGACTGATTCCAGAAAGCTCTCTCCACGTTTCATTGGTCCTTTCCCATTTCCAGAATTATCAACCCTGCATCTGTACGCTTTGCTCTCCCTCCAGCTCTCCGTATTTGTCCCACTTTCCATGCCCGTTTCCACCAGTCCCTTCTGTCCACCCTCCAAGTCACCACTACCTCCAGAGATGGCTGATGGGGGTCCGGTCTACAAGATCAACTGGATCTTGGACATTGGACACAGAGGACGGGGCTTCCAGTATTTGGTCGACTGGGTGGGGTATGGTCCGGAGGAGAGATCTTGGATTCCAAGGGCCGTCATTGCTGATCCTCGGATGGTCCGGGCATTTCATCATGCTCACCCGGACAAGCTGGGTTGGACGCCAGGAGGTGCCCCTTGTGAAAGGGGGTTGCTGTCAAGATCCTGGCTGCACTCTGTTGTCTCTGTCTCCCTAATTACGTATGCCCCACAGCTGCTGCAGGTTCACCAGCCACTTCTCATTTGAGCAGCCTTTAAATAGGGAGCAGAGCTTCACACTACTTAACAGGGACGTCGACTAAACACGCTACAGCTGACAGTTCCTCACTCCTGACTCAGCCTCTCCTCCAACGTAGGAAGCCGTGAGATTAAACTTCTATCTGCCTGCCTCCTCATTTCAATGATATCCTCCACTTAAGCCTAATATTCATGCTGCATTTCCCCTCTAGTCCACTTTGGTCCGCGTACGCTTTGGACAAGCCCGGCAGGCACGCGGTGCTGTTCATGCTCATTTTTTTTCATCTACCCAGGCCAAGCGGTTGATGCATGCTCACAATCATCATTTGTAGTTTCACTCCCGCCCGATAGGTATCGCCAATGCGCTGACGTGCCAGGATTTTCACTAATGAAGAAACGCTGCTTGCTTTCTGCTGCTTGACTTCCCGGTTTTCACTCCTTTTCCATGAAGATGCTGCTGCTGCTAAAGTATTTGTGTATGATTCATGTATGTTTATTCTCATCTTCCGCTTCCTCATTGTCTTCGTCTGCTTTGTCTTGGTATGCTGTGCCGATATCGCCACCTCATGAATGGGACGTTCAGTTGTGGGCATGCACTTTTCAATGCGTTCAGGCCATGGGCAGGAGGTGCGGTCACAAAATTTGGGCTGCACACAGTCGACTGCAGTCGAGCACTGCGGACACTAGTGGAGTGGAGACAATGACGTAAATTTTGTCACACAAGGCTTCTGGTTACACATACACGGACAGCAGAGGTGCGGCATGAATCCAGCTTTACCTGTGCACAGATGGATCATCCTCCTGCCGGACTTAGGCTTCATCCTCCCGGTGGTTCCGGATCTGCTGTCCTCCCAGTGGATCCAGGATTCAGTCCTCCTGACGGAAGGGAGCCCCTGTCACCAGCTCAATGCCTGTAAGTGGACATTAATGAACTGTGCAGTGATCTCTCTTTTACTTCCTCAACTCAGGAGAGTCTCAGTCCTTCACTGTAAATATCTGCACCGGGATTTCACTCACTCACTCGTCATGACAGCTGGGAAGGGGACAAGGAACGCCGGCGGTTTCACAGCTTGCAGCTCTCTGACCCGTAAGGCACACAACAATTCATTACATCTGTGCCATTTTCTGTGTCACAGTTGCTCATCCTCCTCCTCTTTTCTCCCCGCAGGGTTGTCAGACTCTCCACGCACCTCATGTCGCTTTCTGCACAATAAATCAGTGTTACAATTCCTAACTGAGTCCGTAATCTGACTCTGGGTCTAAATACCAAATCATGTCAAATCATCCAAATTAAAAGAAATAAACACATGAAATATATCAGTGTGTGTAATGAATCTATATATGAGTTTCATTTTTTAATTGAATTACTGAAATAAATCAACTTTTTGATGATATTCTAATTTATTGAGATGTACCTGTATGGATTTCAGCATCTATTGTTTACCACATTTCTTTTGTTAATCTTTGTGAATTAAAGTAAAATAAAAATATAAAATGGGCGGTGTGGTGGAGCAGTGGTTAGCACTGTGGCAGCACAACAACTCACCCTTGGCCATGGGATCCCTGGTTCGATTCCAGCCCCTGACCAACAGTGATCTGTGTGGAGTCTGCACGTTATCCCCGTGTCTGCGTGGGTTTACTCCGGGATGTCTCCGGTTTCCTCCCACAGGCCAAAAACATGCAGGTTACACTACCGTTCAAAAGTTTGGGGTCACTTTAAAATTTCCTTATTTTTGAAAGAAAAGCACTGTTTTTTTCAATGAAGATAACTTTAAACTAATCAGAAATACACTCTAATATCTAATACACATTGCTAATGTGGTAAATGACTATTCTAGCTGCAAATGTCTGTTTTTTGGTGCAATATCTACATAGGTGTATAGAGGCCCATTTCCATCAACTATCACTCCAGTGTTCTAATGGTACAATGTGTTTGATCATTGCGTCAGAAGGCTAATGGATGATTAGAAAACCCTTGTGCAATCATGTTAGCACAGCTGAAAACAGTTTAGCTGGTTAGAGAAGCTATAAAACTGACCTTCCTTTGAGCAGGTTAATATCTGGAAAAAATTATTTCAAATACAAATCATTATTTCTAACCTTGTCAATGTCTTGACTATATTTTCTATTCATTTTACAACTCATGGTGGTAAATAAGTGTGACTTTTCATGGAAAACACAAAATAATTGTCTGGGTGACCCCAAACTTTTGAACGGTAGTGTAGGTTAATTGGAGACTCTAAATTGGCCCTAGGTGTGAATGTGTGTGTGAATGGTAAAGGGATAGCGCTGTACCATGGCTGCTTCATCCATCCAGGTGGATGCTCTTAATTTCCCCTCTGGGGATCAATAAAGTATACAAAATCAAAAAAAAAAATGTCATCTCAATATATGAGACAAGCACAGGGAACAAGGCATTAAAAATGGTGCAGTCCTACATGATGTGTTACATCAGGTATGGGCATCTTTACACAGCACGGAGATCATTGAGAGATCAAAAAATGGCATGATTGCTCAATGATCTTATAATGCCTTGAAAGACGGTTCTGTGTAAATGTTTGGTTTCTGTTTAAATGTTTCTGTTTTGGAATGAGTCAAAACTTTGAGGAGACAGTGGCAACTGTGGAGATCACTGGAAAATCAATGCAAGATCACTGAAATCTGACCAGTTTTCTGGCCAGATCTCTCTCAACATTCCCTACCCCTGAGTAAAGAGGGTATTGTAGAGAATGTGGAAGGACGAGGCTGAGTTTATTTCACAAGTCAGGTTTATTCACATTCTCCAACATCATCCAAAAAACAGAAAGAGAGAGATAATCCCCAACATCTGTCCCCTTTATACCAGGACATCAAAACACACAGTCACATGGCACTTAACCCCAGTAACAATGTAACTTCCTCCCGATCTTAACACCCCCCACCTTCAGTCTCTGGCCGCTGGGCGAAATCCCCCCAGGCTGTCTCCTTGCATGCCAAAGACTAAACTTTCACATCCTCGTGTTACCTCCAGAGCGGCTCAGTCCTTTGTTCCGTCTCAGATGTGAAGCCTAAGGTGGTATACGTATGAATCATACAATGATATACATATGTGCATATGTGAGTCCCACATGACCCCCCCCCCCCCAAACGTCTAAGATGGAACAACGTAATAACAGTCTGCAAGTCATGGTAAAATTATTACACATCAGTCCACGTGTCGCTTGGGCCTCAGTCTCCTCCCATACCTGCTGTAAGCGGGCTTTACCACTTTCGCGGCGCCCTCCTGCTGGGGAGCCGCTGTCTGGGGATGAGAACTGTTAGTCAATCCCTGTGGGTGCTCTGGTGAATGCTTCTTAGGGGGTCTGCCGCGCCGAGGAGCCGTAGCCAACAGCACATCCTCGTCAGCCAACACAAAGGCGGGTTTGAGTCTGTTTATGCCAATCTTTTCTTTCCTGCCCCCCAAATCTAGCAAAAAATGCTTATCCCCTGTTTCCAGCACTCTAAATGGTCCATCATAAGGCGGTTGCAACGGCGGGCGGTGCGCATCGTGTCTGACAAAAACAAACTTTGCATTCTTTAGAGCCTTAGGCACAAAAATGCGCGGAAAACTGTGGTGAACGGGGCCTGGCAGCATGCCCGCTTCCGTGCCACCCTGCAACCGCTGAGCCGGGAAACATTCTGGCGCAGGATTATCTGGGAGAAATTCCCCGGGTAGCCGGAGTGGCTGCGCAAAAACTAACTCAGCTGGGGAGACTTCTAAGTCCTCTTTAGGTGCAGCACGCAACCCCAATAAAACCCATGGTAGCCTGTCCACCCAATTTGCATCCGTAAGCGACGCTCTGAGGGCCGCCTTCAATGACCTATGGAAACATTCGCATAACCCATTAGCCTGCGGGTTGTACGCTGTAGTACGGTGGATCGTTACCCCCAGGCTGCGGGCCATTGCTGACCAAAGCTCGGAAACAAATTGAGGACCTCTGTCAGACGTAATGTCCGACGGAACTCCAAAGCGCGCTACCCAGGCCGTTAAAAACGCGCGCGCCACCTCCTCGGCTGTGGTTGATGACAGTGGGACCACTTCAGGCCAGCGCGTGGTGCGGTCTACCATTGTCAGAAGGTGTGTGCACCCCTGCGACGGCGGAAGGGGGCCTACGAGGTCCACGTGAACGTGGTCGAACCTCTTAGCCAGGATGTGAAACGGCTCCAAGGGAGCTCTCATGTGTTTGTGTACCTTGGCTCGTTGACAAGCCAAGCAGGCTGCCGCCCACTCTCTAACTTGCTTGCGCAGGCTCGGCCATACAAATTTCTCTCCTACCATTTTGACCGATGCGCGCACCCCCGGGTGTGCCAGAGAATGAATCGAGTCAAAAACGTGGTGGCACCACGCGGTCGGCACCACCGGGCGCAGTCGTCCCGTGGAGACATCGCAGATTAGGGGGGGCATACCATCTTGCAGCACCCTGTTCTCCAGCCTTAACCCTGTTGGTCCAGACTGGAGCGCGCGCACGTCCGTGTCGCTAACTTGATCCGCGGCCATGGCTGCGTAATCTATCCCTACGAGGACCGGGGCCGCGCAGACTACCACGCCGCTAGCCTGCTCCGCGGCCATGGCTGCAGAATCTATCCCTACGCGGACTGGAGTCGCTACAGCACGCGAGAGGCAGTCTGCCACTACATTTATTTTACCTGCTACATGCTGAATATCTGTAGTAAACTCTGAGATTGCAGCCAGCTGCCTCTGCTGCCGGCCTGACCACGGTTCTGAAACCTTGGCCATCGCGAAAGTCAGCGGCTTGTGGTCGACGAACGCGGTGAAACAGCGTCCCTCCAACCAGAACTGGAAGTGGTGAATGGCCAAGTGGAGAGCTAACAACTCCCTGTCGAATGCGCTGTATTTTCGCTCGCTATCGTGCAAGGTCCTGCTGAAAAAGGCAAGCGGCTGCCAAGCCCCGGCTACATGCTGCTCCACGACCGCCCCTATGGCCACATCTGACGCGTCAGTAGTGAGCACTATGCAGGCCGTTGGGTCTGGATGTGCCAACAACGCAGCGTTTGCCAGGGCTGTTTTGACCTCTGAGAATGCTCGCTCTCGCTCCGGAGACCATTCGATTTTATTTGTGGGTTTTTGGTTTTTTAGCGCGGTATACAATGGTTGCATGAGCTGCGCTGCGCGGGGGAGGAAACAGTTATAAAAATTCACCATTCCCAAAAACTCCTGTAACGCTTTAACCGTTTGTGGCTGGGGAAAATTTGTTACTGCGCGCACTTTGTCAGGCAGAGGAACCGCTCCTTCTGGAGAGACGCGGTGCCCCAAAAAATCGATCTGTGTCACCCCGAACTGACACTTCGCTGGACTGATTATTAACTCGTGCTCTCCCAACCTCCGGAAAACTGCCGTGAGGTGATTTTCATGTTCGTCTTCGGACGCACTGGCTACCAATATGTCGTTAGGTAGAGGAACACGAAGGGGAGATTGCGCAACACCGCGTCCATCATGCGTTGGAACGTCTGCGCCGCGCCTTTAAGTCCAAACGGCATGCGCAAAAACTCGAATAGGCCAAACGGAGTTATTACCGCTGTTTTGGGTATGTCCTCAGCGCGCACTGGGACTTGGTGGTACCCGCGGACTAAGTCTATCTTAGAAAAACGCGCGCCCCCGCCAAATGGACGGAAAAATCTTGGATATGCGGGATTGGGTAGCGGTCGTGCGCTGTAGCGTTATTCAACCTGCGGAAATCCCTGCAAGGTCGCCACGAGCCGTCAGCTTTAGGGACCATGTGCAGCGGGGAAGCCCATGGGCTTTTCGAACGCCTGATGATGCCCAACTCTTCCAGGTTGGCGAACTCCTCACGCGCTATGGTCAGTTTAGCTGCATCCAAGCGCCGAGCTTTTGCAAAAACGGGAGGTCTGGTGGTAGTAATAAAATGCTCCACCCCGTGTTTGGCGACTGCTGCTGAAAATGTGGGAACCGTGAGTGCTGGGAACTGAGTGAGCAGTGTGTGGAACTTACTGCTTGTCGTTGCGATGTTGGCTTGTGCTGTGGGCGGGGTCACTCGGGCTGCACAGGGAATAGAATAAAAAGAGAGTGCATTAACTAGGCGCCTATTAGCAAGATCAACCAACAAACCATGTGAGCACAGAAAATCTGCCCCTAACATATTGAAGCTCACTTCAGCTATAACAAAAGTCCACTCAAATGTACGGCCGTGTAGGGACAGAAGCAGAGTCCTCTCACCGAAGGTCTTAATCCTCGAGCCATTCGCTGCTGATGCTCCGTGACTTCCGGGGCCCGCCAGCCGGTCAGCGTAGGTAGGCGTGATGAAACTCACTTGGGAGCCTGTGTCCACGAGGAATTGCTTCCCCGAACGCGCATCCGTCAAGTAGAGCAGCTTGTTCTCTTCCCCGAGGGCCGCGGCTGCTACCGACCCCCGGCTTTGGCGTTTCCCGAGCTCCTGAACTGGCACGGTGGTATACACTTTCGCGCCCTCTCTGCGAATCGGCGATGGTAGAAACAGAGGTCGTCTCGTCCGCAATCCCTGGCCCTCGCCGCCGCCGTTGTCGGTGGGTCTGCTACCGCCGCCTCTGGCCCCCTGCCATCTCCGGCCGTCACGCCGAGTTCCATCGCTGCTGCGGTGGCCGCGCGCTGTCTGCTGGCGTTGAGAATCCGCTGTGCCTCCTGGGCCAGCGCGCGGAAGTCCCGCTGGGCCAACAATGATGAACCGGCCAGGGTCGCTCTCGTGGCCGACGGTAGGGTTCTCAGGAAAATGTGGGTGAAAAGGAAGTTGTCGTCGTCTGAGCCCCTCAGCCTCAGCATGTCCTCCATCAGGTCGACGGGCGTGCTATCTCCCAAGTCGTTCAGAGCCAGGAGCCTCTCAGCTCTCTCCTGGACTGAGGGAGTGAAACGCCGGATGAGCGCAGCCTTCAACCCGTCGTATTTGTCGTCGGCCGGTGGGCGCTCCAACAGGTTCTGCACATGTTGAGCCGTGTGGTTGTCGAGCTTGGCAATGACGTGGTAGAATTTTGTGTCATCTGCCGTTATCCCCTGGAGGGCGAACTGTGCTTCGGCCAAGTGGAACCAGGAGCACAGGTTATCTTGCCAGAAGTCTGGTAGCTTGACTGTGGCTGCGTTCGCCTGGCTGGATCCTGACGAGCCCGGCTCGGGGGAATCTCCTCCGCTCATGATACGTCTTAGGGTCACCAGTGTAGAGAATGTGGAAGGACGAGGCTGAGTTTATTTCACAAATCAGGTTTATTCACATTCTCTAACATCATCCAAAAAACAGAAAGAGAAAGAGAATCCCCCAACATCTGTCCCCTTTATACCAGGACATCAAAACACACAGTCACATGGCACTTAATCCCCAGTAACAATGTAACTTCCTCCCGATCTTAACACCCTCCACCTTCAGTCTCTGGCCACTGGGCGAAATCCCCCCAGGCTGTCTCCTTGCATGCCAAAGACTAAACTTTCACATCCTCGTGTTATCTCCAGAGCGGCTCAGTCCTTTGTTCCGTCTCAGATGTGAAGCCTAAGTTGGTATACGTATGAATCATACAATGATATACATATGTGCATATGTGAGTCCCACAGTATAACCCTTACTTATTGTGCATTGGAATTATCATCTAATACTTACAAATATGCCCCCTTTACAGCCATATTGTCATCAAATATTCATATGAACTTTGCTGTTCTTTAAAGGGATCCCATGCAGTCCATCTTTTGTGGAAAACTCCTTGCTTGATTCACTGAAAACATTTCATTTATGCAGGTTGCAGGGGATTTTGCTTTGATACATCCAAAAGCCGTGACTATAACCAAAGTTGTAAGAAGCAAATTTGAATTGAATTAATAAAAAAATTAACCAAATCAAATCTAACAAATAAATCACATGTGACTTGTTTGGTTTTTTTTTTTTACACTATGAATATTAAAGAGTGCTGAGGAAGATGAAAGCTCACATCAAAACATTCAGCTTGTTATTTGGCTCTGTTCCCAAAAAAGGACAACAAGCTGCCATTCTCCTCCTGGTTTTCAGAAACTGAAACAGTAAGTCACAATTTTAGAAATAGCCTGTGCAAAATAGCAGAGAACAGCACAAACTTAGATTGTGCTCATCTATTTGCACTTATAGTAGAAGGTTGATAGCTGCTGATGTGTTTAAGTTTTTGTTTTTTTTATTCTGACACTGAAAGAATAAGGGGGAATCACATACACTAATACCATTACACAAAATCCTAAAATCTAATAATAAAAGCTCAAACTGCATTATACTGCGCTAATGTGCATTATGTTGACATGGATCCAGACATATGAAAGATCCTATACAGCGCACATTGGATCATTAAGTCTCACAACATTCATGACTTTAACAGTGACATTCTTATAATCTCAAAAATAACCAAAAGTCAGATAACTGCTGTTAGGATGTCAAAGTTCTGAAGTCAGATCAAATATTTTTGAAAATTTAGTACTCAAAAGCTATGTTTACATATGTGTGCAGGAAGCCTTTCAACTTTGCCAAAAGGTAATTACTGGATTTGAATTAGATGTGTTAATAAACAGAGACAAAGAGGAACCCCCCTCTGCAAAGATAAGTCAAGAACTTAATTTAAGCAGCCCTCGTCTCTGTTTCCTTTAGTCTGTGCAGAAAAGCTGTGAGGGTGAGAGCAGCTGTGACTGAAAGCAGCACAGGCAGAAGGAAACTGTTGAGTGGCTGAGAGGAAAAACTATGGTATGAGAGGTTGGCTGAGGATAGAAGACCGATCATATTTCAGTCAGTGAGGTGGGGAAAGCTTGTGAGAGTTATGAAATGTTGTTGGGCTGTGGAGCCAGAAGGGGTGTAAACAACACCACTCTCAAGTGGGCCAGGCCTTAGGTTGCCTGGTAACAATATTTTGGGCTAGACTAAGCAAACAGGCCCGCCTTCCAAAAGGAAACAGGGGTTGGCCTCACGAGCACAGTGCAAGTTAGTGACTTCCCGAAAATACGCTTAGAGACAGGGACAAGCAAAACAAAGCAGATCAGGGGCATTAGACAACAGTGCTTCTATGTTTTCAAGCTGGATTGGAGGGAGTCTAGACCACCTCTTACAAACAAACAAACAGAGAATAGATAAACAAAAATACAATAGAAGAAACAAAAAATATATAAACAAAAGAAGGAAAAGAGGATTGCAATTTCACTGAAACTTCTCGCTGTATGTTCTAAAGGTAGGACTATAATCAACAAAGTGTTTTTAAATACACTATGAGTATTTTAGACTATAAAATAACTAAAATATAACCAGAAGGAGGGGTGTACTAGAAAGAAATTATGCAGAAGCAAAAGTATCACTTCTTTACAATATCTCAAGTACAAAAGTAATCACAAAAAACACCTGGATAAGAAAAAACAGCATTTACTATAAATCATGCTGAGTAAGTTTGATCAAGATTATTCTTTAAAATAATTAACAGTCAAATGTTCATCAAAGGAAAACAAGAATGAAAACTACTAATATGTACCTTCCAACTGACATCACCACTGACTTCAACCAAATACAAAAATGAATTCACAGCAGTGACTAATGGTGCAGTCAACAAGCACATATTAAACCAGTTTTCTTTACTAAAAGAACTTTAATAATAATGGATTAGATTTATATGGCACTTTACATGCCAAGTGACATCTCAAAGCACTTACAGTGAGTCCATTATTCATTCACTCCAGACAGACACTGACAGTGGTAAGCTACTACTGTAGCCACAGCTGCCCTGGGGCAGGCTGACGGAAACGTGGCGGCCAATTTGTGCCAACGGCCTCTCTGAACACTACCGAACATTTATGCACATTCATACCCAGTGCCATGGACACTGGAGGCAAGGTGGGTAAAGTGTCTTGCCCAGGGACACAACACCAGGATGGCTGGGGACAGTGGGATTCAAACTGCCAACCCTCTGGTTATTGCATGACTCGCTCTACCTCCTGAGCCACTGCTGCCCACATTTCCCTCCGCCGTTCCATTTTTGCCAAGCACCAAGCTGGAAGGCTGGAAGTTCCATTTTTATATGGTCTTTGTCATGACCCGGCCGGGACTGGAACCCCGACCTTCCGGTTGTGGGGCGAATGCTCTTCCTCTAGGCCACCACCGGTAATTAACAGCCATGCTAACCATAAAGACTTAAATCTGCTGAACACAATCTGTGTTACTGTTGAAATGAAAACGGGACAAACATCTGAACGTTTTGGTGTGGAGTATGCTGGTGCATCTAAAAAAAAAAAAGAATATTGGGGGAAAAAATCTGTTTTTCTATTAATACAATCCAAAAAAAGTTAAATTTTAGTGCTTTCTAGATTCATCACACATATGTAGTCCTTACAACAGCCACAACCAAGGCAAGATGAAACATGCAAATAAATACAATCTGTCCACTGGGGTCATGTGAAAATGAAGTGCATTCACTGTACAAATATACAGTAACTAAAACAATTTGCATCAACATGAATAGTCTGTAATATTTTTACACTACTGGATAAAGTAGCCCAAATAAGGCTACATGCACTTTACGGACTTACTTAAACTCCGCATCGTATAAACTGGATCAAATAATGCATATGCTTACAATATGTATTAGGATGCACTGATAGGATGCACTGTGAAATTTTGGGCCAACACCGATACTGATGTAAAAAATAATAAGTTTGCCTGGCCAACTTATTTTTGATCGTTTCGGTATCGGCCAAGAAATATGATTAATTAAAAAACAAACAAACAAACAAACAATGAACTGAAATACTTTAAAACTGTTCAGTCCTGGATGTTTTCTGAATTTGCAGCTGGAGTCTGTTGCCTGTTTTCGGGCAAAATCAATGCCACACAACTGGAACACACCAGAAAAATATCACCCACTGCTGATATCTTCTTTGGCAATAGCCAGTATCAGTTAACAAGTTAAATAGCTGCCAATACCGATGTGAGGCCAGTATATTGGTGCTGGGATAGACTCTAATGGAGCTATATGGTTAAGTGTAATAAAGAGTTTATAAACAATCAAATACATACAGTGATCCTACCATCCAAGTCCAGCAAACTAAATGTTGTAATTCATGTACAGATATCACGGTGTTGCTCCACATCAGCATATGCCAGAATTTATTTTTATCAAAAAGTGTCAGAGAAAATTCCACACAATCGTCGCATCAGAGGATGAATGCAGCCGACATTTTCCACAAAATATCAAGCGGTTTCTAACCGTGGAAACGTTTGTAGCCCTAGAATACTCGGTGTGGCTATAAATAGGTTTGTCCGTCTTTTCGCTTGTTACCTATATATTCACATGACAGCGGTCAGAACCAACTAATAAACATCTGTATTATTTTAAATTTCCCACCCCGTACATTTACTTTTTCACAAGCTTCGGATCGTAAACGGGACTAAAGTATCACTTCTTGCAGCTATATGCCTTTACAAAGTAGAACATATCAGACGGTTAAACGATGCTAAAACAACACAAACACTCGCTGTTAGTAGCAGTCAGTTCTCCTGCCTGGTGCTGCTGTCCTGTACAAAAAGAATCCGGAAGCCATATTGTGCAGCGTGTCACCACGGAAACCGGTTGCTAAGGGGCATAACAAAAAAGACCAAATTTATACGTCCTTACGTCAGAGGCAACGGCGTATCCATAGCGACGGAACGCTACACACTGTCAGCAAAGCACATGGTCTCTGCCTCCAGTTTTAGCACAAGATTCTGCTTTTTAATGTTGTGAGCGTGGTCGTTTTGGATATATTGGATATTATTACAAGTCAAACGTGTCTTCTTTTTGTTTCCAGAAAGCCTATATTCATAAACGTATATTTTCAGCATGATGTAAATTGTCACTAAAATAATTCCATTAGAAGTAAATATTTTCCATTGATTTGTTAGCTCATTCTATTGTTGTTTCTTCCCGTCTATATTCCGTGAATGTGGGCTGCCCACTTGCGTTATCAAACAGTCACCTCAATAATTCCCCATCATGAGCAACTTACATCGACGGAGTTAGTCATCCCGGTTCAGCAGCACAGCGCCGGTAACGGCAGTCCGGATGGGACACAGCGTCCTCCATGGATCCTCGTCTCTGACGTTGTCACAGCTCTGACTAATAACTTGTTATCCCCATCTCTTCCCTTTTTGCTCACGCCTTTTCACACACGAGCTGTAGCTGTCGCCCTCTCACAGCAGCGCGCCCGCCCCACCACATTATTTGACATCACATGTAAAAAAAAAAACCCGTAGGCTTTGTATTTTTGATTTTTACTTATTGCGTTTGACTCCCCGACTTCCCGCTTCTTGTGCCCGTGGAGCAACCCCCCCCCCCCCGAACCAAAAGCCAACCACCCACCTGTCACATTCCCTCTGGTGTCCACATGTAGGCTATAATAATGAATCACTTTGTGCTAGTCCGGGTGATATTTGCAGTCACAGGCAGCGATTCCGTCAGTCCTGCCTACTGTCCATGTCAGCACAACGCTTTTTACCAGTTCATCCTGCTGGGATGGGGATGGGGGGACGGGGGGGGCGGGTGTAGATGCACCGTGTGCCCTGACTCTTACGCCCGCACTAAAATCCATAAAGGATTAGAAGCATTGTCATGCTGTTGAAAGTGTTTCCCAGCCTCTAGAAAACCATCACTTGCCATCGCTATTTGACTTTGTTTTTAGGGCGCGCTCAGGTGTACAGCAGATGAAAAGGAGGCTTTCCTCCGATCACGCGTTAAGCCGTGGAGCTCAGAGGAGTCCCGAGGGCGTGTCCTGGGAAACTTTTCAGCAGGATATCCCTGCACGCTGACGGGATTCCGTCCTGGGCTCACACGGACTGGTGTTGCATAACTAAGTTGTAGGATTTTGCGGGGTTTCCCCGTTCTACCAGATGTTAAGGTCACTCATACTGACAAGGAGATATCACATTATGTATAGCTATATGTATATTATAAAAATAAAAGTTTAATGAAATTAGTATTCAATTATAATCAACACGTACCTTTTCAAAAAACATCTATAGGGGGGAAAAAAAAACTCTCCAGAAAGCATAGGCATTATAGGAATAGCCTATTATGGTTATGATGACAAAAAATGTTCCAATCTGGACTGACCTGAACAGATACTTTCCATATTTATCACTCTTGAGATTCTTAAAATTTCCTCTCTAAAATTGTCAGACAGTGAGAAATATCTCGTGCTTGTGATATTTAAAAAAAAAATCTATTATTATCCGTCGGCGAGGTGAGTTTCTGGTCCATTTTAGTGGGCGAGGGAATCCCTCAACGTCACCAAGGATACCAGCACCAAACACAACATTAGGAACAAATATGGGCATGTACGTCAGCGGAACCTCCGAGGCGGGACTAGCACAGTTGAAATGCCTTGGTTGTATTCGAGGAGATGGATTCATTCATAAGACAAGACCGGCTACCGTGCACCGTAACAACAGATAGCGTCCACCGGCGTGCAGGTGAACGGACTTTATGGATCTAAAATCACGCGTTTGACCGACCGGATTACAGCGACCAGAACTAGGAGGATTTTTAAACCGAACGGGAGGACTTCCACTGCGGACGGAAGTGGAACACTTCCCCTTGGATTAAGCTTCTTCATGCAACTTTTTTGGAAAGAAACCAAGAGCATCTCGCCGGGGAATAACGACAAGTTTTTCAACGGTAAGACAACCCTGACTTTATACATACAAAAGCATATTGGCTACAGTTTTAAACGTAAAGTAGGTCACAAATCTGCTTGAGATAAAAACTGAGATGCTTACGGCCATTTTCGCTTTCACAGAATAAGAACTGGTTTAAAACGAGCTATGAACAATCATCTGCTTGACTTTACCGAGAGGGCTGCTTACTTTTAAAATCCCTAACCAAAGCGCAGCGCCTGTAACACCAGTGCTTCTCTCCCCACAGTACCTCTAGTAGCCTAATCCTCTTGTGTGTGCCGCTGCTGCAGCTGCAGCTGACGCCGCACTCTCTCCAGGTGTCGCGTTCTCTCGAGGCTCCCCCGGGGAGATGTACCAAGGGTTTCCCGGTGACCCAGACAGCGGATCCCGTGGAAGCTCATCTCCGTCCCTCGAGTCTCAGCACCTCTCCTCCGTGGACTCCTTCGGGAGCCCGCCGACCACCAGTGCTCCACAGGTGAGTGGGGATAGACTATCAGAATGACAAATAATAACAAGGCGGACATTATACTGAATGCACAGAGGGACGTTTTTCTACCTTTTCTATCTTTTGTATTATCAATAATTAAATAATAAATGAATAATTAAAATAATAATTCTCAAACTTTAAACACAGTTATAACTAGGTATTTATTATCGATGTGCATTGTTTTTCGTTCTGTTTGGGGGGGAGACATCTCGTTTTGTATGTGCATAGGGAATGACAACAAATAAATGTTCAATTGGCTTAAATTGCTGACATCTTAAAACAGAATTTCTTGTTTTTCTACAGCCGAGCGCGCCTCTGTCCCTGCAGTCATACAGTGTGTTTGGGTGAATATTAATTTCCCCGGCAGCTCCTTTCACAACGTGCTCGGTTCACAGCACGCTGCAGAACGGATGACAGAGCGCGCTGCACGTAAGCGTCCAAACCCCGCCCACTTCTTTCTCCTTCCAACGCTCTCCTTTCTCATCGCCGTGACGTAAATGCCTTCTATTTTGGAGTGCTACGTCGCGTTGCCAAGGGGAACACCGGGGGTGGGACGGGGGCGGAGGAAGGAGGCGGGGGAGGTGCTCCAGGAGAGCTCCGATTGGTGGAGGCGGTCGCTCTCAGCGCCGCCTGTCCAAATGTCCAAAGTCTGTGGTCTCAGCACCCTGAATTAAAAGAGCCGACAATCTCCCGCGCCTACATTTTTTTTCTTTAAAAAAGGACAAACGACAAATTCAGTCTTTTATACACACGCGCGTGTGTGTGAAGACATTTTTTTCCCCAAAAGTTTTGATTCAACGACCACAGAAAAGGAAAAGATCCCCCTGTTTCTCTGCATTAAAAAAAAAAACCTGACTCATATCATTGTCTTCTTTGAAAACATTTCCGGTCCACTGAGGAATGAGCCAGACTCACTCCTCAAAATCAAACATGGGCTATGAAGTGAGATCATCTAACCCTTGACTAACTGTGGTCAGATGTTCACGTTTCTCTAAAAGCCACTGTGAAGATCAACCCCATCTACTGTCAGTCACGCAGTGTAACTGATGGATGGCAAAGTGGAGCAACTGGCACCATGGCCTGCTTTTTGTTTTCTAGCTGAAAGTTACATGATTCAAACTGCTATGTTTAGTCTACTCAAGGAGGCTGTATTAATGAGTAAACACATGTATTAAAAAAAAATTATATATACGTTAATACATGTATTAGTAAATGAACCTCGTTACTCTACTTATTGTTCAACAATATGAAAAAAGTTTCATCATGCTATCTGAGTTTTCCTGAGTATCAGTGCAAATTAGATGATATCAACTAGTTTTCTAGCTGTATCATAATAAATCTGCACACTCTGCTACTGTAAAGTCCAAATGTAATCAACTTTTAATGTAATACAATTAAAATGATGATTGGCCATATCATTGTCTTCCTTTAAACTGTACTCTAATGTAATCTGTTTAAACAGCTTATTTATAAACAAGAGTACCAGAAACGTTTCCCTTGTCATCACATGGTATTGCTGCACACCCACTCATTCACAGCAGACCTACAGTCGTGAAAAAATTAGGATACCCCATTAAATATTCAGTTCTTTATTAAGAAATGTTCACATATCTATGTCTAACCTTGTTTTTGTTTTTATTTGCATTTTTTTTAACATTTATTTTAGCTATTTTAAGTGGGAATGAATGTGGGGGTGCCCTAAAAAAGATGGGGGGTATCCTAATTTATTCCTCACTATTTGTTTAGAATTATATTTTACAGAAACATTGAAAAAAAAGTCTTTAATTCATTTTTAATTGTTTAGTTGTATTACAAGAATCTCCCATTATTTTAAACACTGATATTAAATATCCATATGTCCAAATATGTAAAAAAAACAAACAAACACAGGCTTATACAGGGTATCCTAATTTTTTCACATGACTTTAACACTGTCATAAACTTATTTAAAAGTTTTGCATGATTTCAAGTCTTATTTTTTACTGGATCATATTAAAATCTAGATCTATTCTAAAATATCATATAGCACTACATGTCTTCATTGTATTGCAAGTGTTTTAACAAGTGTTAAATAGGAATAATAAAGGAGCATAATGTTAATTGTAGCATTAGGTGGTCTGAAAATTTGTTTAATACTTTTCACTAGATAAAACAAAGTAGTCACCCAGGATTTTTATCGCCTGCATTTCTGCCTCTAATTCTGACAAGTTGTATATACCGAAAATCAATTGCTTATATTTGCTTTACAGGAGTGTGTGTCAGCAGGAGCTGGCTTGAGCATTGTGGGCAGTGGGCCAGTGACTAGTATTGGAGGTGAGATGCCCAGTTCATTTGTGCCCACCGTCACCGCCATTACCACCAGCCAGGACCTGCAGTGGATGGTTCAGCCGACCCTCATCTCCTCCCAGGCTTCTGGACAGAGTGGGTCCACGGGCACCACAACCATGACCCAGCCAGTGTCACTGGTTGACCCGTTTGACATGCCAGGTCCCAGTTACTCATCGGGGTCAGGATTTACCCCTCCAAGTACAGAAACTCCAGGGCCGGCACCAGGCCCCATTCGCCACTCCAGAACACGCAGCCGCCGCACAAGAGACGAGTCTGTGAGTGAAGATGGAGATGTTGGTGTGTTAGTAAGTTTGTGTGCTTGAATGGTTTGTTTGTTGACCTTCACATGTTGCATGGTAGGCTATATGTCTTATAAGAGAGCCTCTGCTGTTGAGCAGTGGTGTGAACAACATAAGGGGGTATGGTAATTAAATAAAGTGTGCTGCCTGTTTACTGTTGCCCTTCCTATTTAAGATCTTGTAATTTTAAAAAAAAGGGAAAAAAAGGCCATCTCACGGTAGTGGGCACAAGCAACATGGCAGTCAAGACACTTATGTTTTGCTAACTTAAAGAAGTGGAAGCATCCTATTACCCAGGAAGTGCAATGTTCATTTTTTTAAGAGGTTAACTAAATAGTCTCCATTTCTCAGTGAAGTAAGCATTTTATTTTTTTTTAACATATACATGTGACAAATGGTTGCATTTTATCAGGTTAAAACCCAGAAAAATAACAAGACGATTTTATACAATATACGTAGGCCCTTTATGACAACTATAGCTAGTGTGGCGATCCTAAACACCACAAGTTAGAGTGCCCACTGACTGAATAAGATGACATTTTCAAGAAGAAAGACAACTTTGAATCTAATCCATTTTGTTTTTCATCATAGCTGACACCTGAAGAAGAGGAAAAGAGGCGTGTTCGTCGAGAGAGAAACAAGCTGGCTGCTGCCAAATGCAGAAACCGCAGACGAGAACTCACAGACAGACTGCAGTCGGTGAGCCTGTCCCTGTTTTAGCTGTGGGAATGAGTTAATACCATAATTACATATTGTGTTACCTCCCATAGTATTGTGGAGCTTGCTAATAACTGCTTGCATGTGAGTATATGAGAGAGGATTGTGGTAAAGGGATGTTTAGCTCAGATGAAGACAATTATAGTGCTCAGGAGAGAATATTGTACCTATCGCATTTAAGGCCTAATTAACAAGTTCTATAAACCATCTTACACATACAATTGCCGTGAAGAAACAGAAGATGAGTACATCCATCTTCACAAACACTAAAGTAGACGTTTGGTGAAGCTAACACTTCTATCCCTGCTGCACATCTTCTTTTCCTTCACCCATTTCACCCTCCTTTGGACATGTTTCCTCTACCCCCGCTTCCCCATGTTTCTTTCATTCTCTGTACTTTCCTACAGGAGACGGACCTACTGGAGGAGGAAAAGGCAGAGTTGGAGGCGGAGATCTCTGAGTTGCAGAAGGAGAAAGAGCGTCTGGAGTTTGTCCTGGTGGCCCACCAGCCAAACTGCAAGATTCCCTACCAGGACCAGCCACAGCAGAGCTCATCACAACTCCCTCCAGTGCAGTCCCAGCTCCCGCCCCAGACCTTACAACCTCCCGTCTCCATTGTGGGCTTAACTGTGAAGGAGGACCCTTTCTATCTTCCTCCTGCCTACACGGCCCATCCAGCCTCCACACAGCCCCAGCCCCAGCCCCAGCCTCCAGTTCAGCAGCAGCCTGGAATAATGCAGGAGGTAGAGTTTTCTAGTTCTTTCTATGGCTCAAGTGAGCCAGCACCTGGTGGGCCATGCCTCATGGCCAACGACAGTGGTGGTGGTGGTGTTAACCATGACGGTGCAGCCATTGGCAGCTACAACACCTCATACACATCTTCATTTGTGTTCACCTACCCAGAGGGAGCCTGCGGGGTCAGTGCCAACCAGCGGAACAGCAGTAGCGAGCAGTCACCTGATTCCCTGAACTCGCCTTCGCTACTGGCACTCTGACTGACCGACAGACACGCACATACACATGTCAACACACACGCACATATTACAAGCTGAAAGTAGTGGAGGTACAGTATTCCTGTACTTCTGTGCTGTCTAAGCACATGCAGAGTACCAATCAGTCTGACAGGCTGAAAAAAATTGTGATTTAAGCTGATTGGACTAAAGTTTACAAAATCTGAAATGCATTCTAATTAAGAGCCATACAGAATTTGCACATTTGATCTAACATTTTAAACCATTCTTACAGTTTTGCTTTTAATAAGCAGCATACTTGCAACTGGACATATGTAGTTACAGTTACAAACAAGTCCATGTTAACAATTTTATTTACTTTGGATTAATACAGTAATTCACAATGAATTTGGTTGTTCTCATAGTCTCATTGAGTGAGATGCAATATGTTCATGTTAGCCTCCAGCAAACACAAGCGCCCCCACCTTGTTCCCTCTGTCGGTTGGTCCTCTTCTAGTGCTCTTGCTTCCATCCTTTTCCATCCTTTTCTTCCTTTTGCTGAATGTATTTGTGGAAATTTGAAATACGAACGAAGGACACTTTGTTCAGGGTCTTTTCCTGCGGGAGACCAACTGCTGATTTTGCTCACCTCTAACTCTTCATCTGCTCAACTTCCTTCTGCTTCTTCATTTGCTGCTTGGACTTGGCACATTGGAGATCTGAGTATCCCAACCACCACTAAGTCTTGTACTTTCTTCTCTCGTTTTTTTTTTTTTTTTTTTTTTAATTCTCACTTTCTGCCATGCGGTCCATCTCTACCTACTTCTGTTTTCTCCTCTTCTGTCTCTGTTTCTCCTCTCTGAAGTCTCCAACCCCAGAGAGTCCGAAGACCCCCTCCAGCCCTTGGGACCTTGAGTGAAGGCCAGCTCAACTAGCTTGCCCTTTAGCACCCTGTCACACAAGGACATGGACGCAGCCCAACCAAACAGAAGAACCATATCTTGGGAGTGCATTGTTCAAACCCTTAGAGTGAACAGTGGCTAAAAACTTTTAACACGCACATAGACACATAATTGATCAACACAAGATGCAAGATGGATGCCACTGTCTTCTGCTGAGCCATTTTTCATGTTCACACAGTGAAGATTAGACACTTCCGTTGTGACGGCGGTTTAAAGAAAGAATAAATCAAGACTTAGCAGGAGGAGTTGCAAACTACAAGGAAAGGCTATGACGAGTCATGGACTCGTACCCCTACCATGGATGTCTGTGACCAAAAGATAGAGCCAACTAGTTAAAAAATAAAAAAAAATAAAAAAAAAAACAAAGCAAAAAATAAAGGAAGAATAAAAAAGACAAACCTTGCCAAATGTGTGGATGGATGAACTCCGTAAAAACACCTCCATACCACAGAGTCTCACAGCTCTGGGCCTACATGCGTATATTCGCACCATTGCTTTAGTGTCTCTTAAGATGCAGATGCTTGTAGCAGCACATCAGCTACAAGTTAGATGTGAACTGATGCCTTTATTTAGAGGAGAGACTTTTTTGTAGTTATTTAGACAACCTCTAAACATTGGGTTCAGTGGTCTCTGTGCCTCCATTCATCTCTCACCAGAGATGAGATGGGGGTGCGTTTATTGTGAGTGCGTCCACTCTGAGGCACCTGGCCCGTTTATTTCTTTCTTTATTGAGGTTGATGTGGCCAGTGAGCGCAAAGCAAGATCTGGAAACAAAAGGACAGAACGTGTGGGCTGATGCTGTGGAGTGAGCGTTCTTTCCTTTGCCTGTGAATTTGTAACATTTGTTTTTCCTGTACGTTTGAGTAAGAATCGTTATATATATTTTAATGTTTATATTTGTGTGTTTGAGCGTTTTGCTTCCTCTTGTATTGTTACCATTTTGTTTTTGTTGTTATAAGTGGGAGATGATCTCATAATTGTTACTACTATTATTGCATTGTAACTATTGTTTCCTTATTTTATTGTGTTTTCCTCATTTTTGGCAACTTCAGAGGCATGTTGTGCACTATAAAAATATCCATACATGCTATATACAAGTAACAAGTATATACAAGTGTATGTACCTTGATTGTAAAGTATGAATGTCAGCAGATCGAAATGGGATCTTTTTGTCAATGAAGAACAGGATAAGATGTTAAAATAAATATTTTTTTAAAAGGAGCAAAAAGTATATATATATGATAAAATTTAAAATACTGCCCTGTCCCTTAACATGAAGCACGATGTCAGTCTCTGTCAATGTGTATTTGTTTTATAAACAATATAAAGCACTATCCAAGTTACAGTCAATGTATGTTTATGATGATGATGTTAGAAGGTTGTGGTAATGCCTTTGTCTGTTTATTTCCCTGTAAAGGTCTGTCCAAAAGCTACTGACACCACAATGCCACTTAATCCCGAGTGGAAAAATACAAAACAAGTGTGATTGAATGTTCATGCATATATTAAAAGAGTAACTGCTCAATGGATGACATAAAGACTAAACTGTTTTATTATGACAAAGTATTTCATATGCATTTTTCTGTCCAACATAAGTATATCACTCAATAACAATGCTATACAGACCAATATGTCCTTCAAGGATAACTAGTTTTAGCCTTGATTATGTTAAAACTGATCTATATTTGTACTATATTTTCTTGTTATTGTGTTTCTAGGATGAGAGGCTTTATTTTCAATAAATAAACCCGATTATTCAAAACCGAGTTTGCATTAATGGTAAACTTTGGTGAAATGTGGCTCTTGGTGGTCAAAAAAAATGGGCAGACCTCTTTTTTTTTAATGTTGAATAGTGACTGTGTTTGTACAAATGTTAGAGATGCCTTTTGATTTCTCTCCAATGCAAATGTGATGAGAATATGTTCTGGTGTCAAAATAAGCATAAAACATATTCAATAGTTCTCATGTATATAGGTCATCGTGGTGCTACGGACTTAAAGACTATAATGATAATGCCATTGAATGGTTGAAGATTACAGATTGCCATTACTGAGGCTTCAGACAAATGAAAATGCTGCTTGTCTCCTCAGGACATGATTTCTTTTCTCTGAATGGAAGCCAATAACAGTGAATTCAGTAATCCTCAGTCAGTAAGCCCACTGACTCCAGCATATTCTAACATTGATTGCCTGTTGCATCTTCAGTTGTGAAAAACAGATCTCATAGGGTCTTTGTACTGTACCTGAACTACACGCTTACAGCCCTGATCGCCACACAAAATATCAGGCTTCCTCTTTTTTCCAGCTTTACATTTCATTGCAATTGTCCTAATTTTATTGGAACATTTTTGAGATCACAGATGGGTTGGAAAAGGTGACAAAAAAGGAAAAGGAGAAATATTCTAGAACAAAGAATCTGCACCTACCTTTACAGTAATGTGGCTATAAAAGCATTAACAGAAAAAAGAAGCTTTCTTATTTTTCTATAAAGTGAATGTTACTACTGTATGTACTTCTATTTTTCCAAATTCTGTGCTTATATTATATCCCTGTTATGAAATGCAATACTTATTATCCTCTTGGATGAACATAATGTAGCAAATTAGACAGTTATTGAACTGACTGCTACCATATGTCAAGTGTGATGATGTATTGCTATATATCAGATTTTGTTACAGTATTAAAACTAATCTATTCAAAGTCATTTAAAGTCTATCTTTATGAAAAAAAAAATTTATTGGTGATGCATTTTCCTTTACAATAAGCTATTGCTTTAATACAATTAAATAGCTTACTCTGAGATTCAGTTTTGTTTTTTTTGTTTTTTTTACAATTTTTTGAGGGGTGAAGGGGGGAACATGAATATATATAAATTATGATATAGGGCTGTCCCTGATTTTCACTTTAAAAGTATTTTAGGCAAAATAATTCAAAGTAACAATATGATTGTCATTTTATTTTTTAAGAATTCAATTTTAAAAAAAGTTAATCTTTCATATTGTTTACAGGTGCATCTCAATAACTTAGAATGTCACCAAAAAGTTAATTTATTTCAGTAATTCAATTCAAAAAATTGAAACTCCTATTATAGAGATTAATTACACACAGAGTGATATAGAGCGGGAAAATAGTCATTGAACACATCAACATTTTTCTCATTAAACATATTTCTGATGGAGCCATTGAACTGAGATTTACACCAGATATCAGTAACAACCCAAGTAATCCATACATACAAAGAAATCAAGGCAACTGTGTTCACAAAAGTTCAAAGGACAGGGCAAAGTGGGGATTGCTTGTTGCGGCCTTATGTCCCACCTTAGACGAAGAGGATAAGTAAGTAAAGATATTTAATAAAGTGGAATGACACCGGGAATAAGTGTTGAACATGCTTGGTGAAATTCATTTAATATTTAGTAGAAAAGCCTTTGTTGGTAATAACAGCTTCCAGACGCCTCCTGCAAAGTTCGAAACTAGGTGCAGGCTTTTGCTCAGGAGTGATTTTAGCCCATTCTTCCAGACACACTGTCTTCACATCTTGAAGGGTAGGTGGATGTCTTCTATGAACTCTGAGCTTCAGTTCATTCCATAGATTTTCTATTGGATTCAGGCCAGGTGATTGACTGGGCCATTCTAGCAGCTTTATTTTCCTTCTCTGGAGCCAGTTGAGAATTTCCTTGGCTGTGTGTTTACATGGACACAAGTAACCGGATTAAAAAGCCTGATCGGAATAAAAATGCTTCATGTAAACATGCCAATCTGAATATTCTGACCCGATCATGCTCATTCGGATCAAAATTTCATTCCGACTGAGACGGGTGGGTTATGCCGATTGTTAATCCGAATGATGTGCATGAAAACACTTACGAAGGTTGGGCAGAAAATATGTTTATTGCGCATGTCTGTACACCAGCCACACGTCAACGTGACATATTTCCACCTTTACAGCAGCTAGTGGAAAATATAGCGGGAATAAAACAAAACTGGTCTGTATCGTCCTGCTGTCTCCCTCTGTTCGTCATATGCAGAAGTATGTACTTGTAGCTTCATTACGGAGACCAGCAGAAGCAAAAGTACAGTCTGAATAACACAATACAGGTCCATTTCGACATGAAGCGGGGTTTGCTAACACCGGAAGTTGCTTCTTCTTCTACTATTTTTGGAATGTCGAAATATCGACGTGCACATGTCAAAATGATTTATTCCGTTCAAACGTGTGACACATGGAAACACACATCCTAATCAGATCAGCTTTTTCAGGACCCACGTAAACAGTAAAATTCTGATCTGAATTGTAATCAGATTGAAGAAATTTTGCCCATGTAACCGTGGCCATTGTCTTGTTGAAATATCCACCCTCGTTTCATCTTCAACATCTTGGCAGATGGCAACAGGTTGTTATCAAGGATGTCACTGTACATTTGTCCATTCATCTTTCCTTCAATTATATGAAGGCTGTCTGTACCCATGTGCTGAAAAACACCCCCACACCATGATGCTCCCACCTCCAAACTTCATTGTTGTTGGTGTCTTGGGGCTGATGTGCAGTGCCATTTCTCCTTCAAACATGCTGTCCAATCCAACTTTATTCTAAAGCACTTTAAAAACGACAGCTGACAAAGTGCTGAACATTAACGATAAAATACAAAAACAATAAAATACAGCTAAAAAGTATAAAACAGCACAAACAAAACAGTAGTCATACAATAGAGACAATAAGAACAAATAAAATCAATGTCTCAAACTGGGTCAAAAGCCAGAGAATAAAAATGTGTTTTAAGATGAGTTTAAAGACTGGACAGTGAAGAGGCCTGTGTGATGGACAAAGTCAGATTATTCCACAATTTAGGAGCAGCAACAGAAAAAGCTCTGTCCCCTCTGAGCTTCCTCTTCGATTCTGGTATTGCCAGGAACAGCTGATCAGCTGACCTGAGAGACTGAGCAGGGGTGTAAGGATGAAGCTGCTCAGACAGGTAAGGTGGGGCAAGGCCATTTAATGACTTAAAAACAAATAAAAGAATTTTAAAATAAACCTTTAAGTGCACAGGCAGCCAGTGAAGGGAAGCTAAAATGGGTGTAATATGGTGTCATGAGCAGAGTGTTGGAGTTTTCCGCCAGACTCGGTCTCAAGACTTCTTCTGTCTAATCACTCATCTGTTGCATCTCATGCCTTTTGGGTTTATGTGGGGGTTTTTTTGTTTGTTTTGCTTGCCATTTTCCTGTTTGTGTTAGTGTCATATTTTTATTCTGTATTTATTTATATTCATTTGGTATGTTATTTCATTCTGTATATCCCCAGTGTTTTCCTTTTACTGTTGACAGCTGTCAGGGACATGAAGCTTGTGTGGACGTGCCCTGTCAGCCGTCAGTTTTGGTTCGCCTCCCTCTCATTGCTGCAGCTGATCCCAATTATACATCTTTGCTTTCTCCTGCCCGTCCAGGTACCCACACCTGTGGCTCATCATGTCATTGGGTTTTGATCCTTATTTAAGGGCCTTATTTTCATTCTGTCATTGCCGCTGTCTTGATTGTTGGACATTCTCTTTATCTCTGCCAGAGTCCTACCTCGCTCTGGCGTGTATTCTCGTAAGTTTTTCTCCCTCATTGTATTTTTGTATTTTTGAGCACTTGTTGAACTTTTTTGTTGAGTCTGTAATAAATTCCCCAAACTCACAGTTGGCGTGTGGGTCTCATCTCTCTGCCCCGAGGGGCCATTCATGACAGTAGACAGCGGCCAGTTGAGACCCAGCCGCTGTGAGTTTGTGGATTTTTTGCCCTTTTGTGTTTCTCTCACCTGTCTTTGGAGCTATCATGTCCCCAGCATGTCTAATAAAATCTAATAAAATCTCCCATCTAATAAAGATAAGATAAGATAAGCCTTTATTAGTCCCACAATGGGGAAATTCCAGGATTGCAACAGCACAGGGACAGCAACACTCAGAGCAACAATCAGAAGGCAAGAAAAAAAACAACATCTAGCAAACATATGTCCATATTACTATAAATGTATATATATAGACACACAGTGCAGAGCATTATGGCTGGTGGATGGGAGATCGGCAGCTGGGTCCCCGAGCCTGGAGGAGGACTGGGCTGCTGACATTATCTAAAATTTTGTGGATGAAGCGCTCGCCGCCCGTGGACCAAAAAAAACCTGGGAGAGTTTGAATGGAGCGGTGAGAATCCTGGAGGCACACCCCGGTCTGTGGAAATATACCCAATACACGGAACTGTCGTTTCCGCACTGTAACAATTGTTTCCCAGGCTGACGATGGGGCCGTCTCCAGCAGAGCCGAAACCAACATGGAGACGCCCTCCACGGCAGACGTCCTTCACCCCTCCCTGCTTTCCAGCTTCGCCTCCAGCTCCCACATTGCCAGCTCCGAGACGCCGTCATCCCGCTCCGGGCCGCCAGAGAAACACCTCCACCTCCCAGTCAGCAGCACCTCCTTCACCGAGGGAGAAGACCTCCACAGCAGTGCTTTCTTTGTCATTTTCCCCTTTGGCTGCCTTGCTAGCACCTACTTTTCCCACAGCTGCTGCCTCTCCCTTTTCCTCAGCATCCTTTCCCACTGCTGAGGGTTTGGCCATTTCTCCTCCAGCTCCGCCTGTCTCCGTGCCTGCAGGGGCGGCTCCTCCACGATCCTCTGAGGGGCCTGCTTCCACCGCAGACACAGAGAGGGATGACTACACGTCAGCTGCAGCAGAAAACATCACAACCCGGGAACACAGGCAAGTGTCATTTCATTCCCCTTCATTTTATAATGATATGCCTGGTCTGATTCTTGGTAGTGAGGCTCAGGGAATGCAGTCCCCTGAGCTCTCATCACCTGCTGTAGCTACCAATTTCTCACCTGCCCACTCTGTGTCTCCTCCTCTCGCCCCTGAGTGTTCGCCGGCCCCAGAACTCAACCGCCGGACGTTGGAGGAGACCGTGGCCCTGGAGGACCTAGTTCCAGTGCCAGCAGTGAGCCAACCCTCAGCTTCCACGCCGGACGAGCCACCAGCGTGGGTCACTTCGCCTGGGGGCACTAAGACTGTACCAACCGCCATGCCTGCTGCAGGGGCCGCTGCAGCAGAGTCAGAGCTGGACCTCCAGAGGACCGAGCCTGGAGAACCATCGCCTGGATCGATGGAGTCCTGGACAGCGGTGGAGCTCGAACTCAGGCAAGTGATCTCCTTTGTTTTCCTCATATCTGTTTGGAGAGGTCTTGTCTGGCTCTTGGTGAGGGGAGCCAGGTGCAGCCGTCAGCTGCGCCTGAGCTCACCTTGCCGGGCTCCGCCGCTGCCGGTGACCCTGACCCTGTTCCTCTGCCTGCTTTTACTGAGCCTTCTTCCAGGGTCACCAGAGAAGATCCACCTATGCCAGATGTCTCCGTGGGTCCAGGCTCGCCGCCTGAGGTCGTCATGGGTCCAGCTCCCCCTGCTGAGGTCATCATGGGTGCTCTGTTCCAGCCTGGGACCTCCGTGGGCACAGCTCCTTTCCTGTCCGGGTCTCCGTGGGTGCTGTGTCCTAGTCGGGGACCGTCGTGGGTGCTACGCCCCAGCTTGAGTCCAACTTGGGTGCTGCGCTCCAGTAGGGGCCCGCTATGGGCGTTACACCCCAGCCCAGGGCCCATCGTGGGTGCAGCCATGGCCCAGTCCAGGTTTACCGAGGGTGCAGCCTTGGTCCAGTCCAGGTCTGCTGAGGGTGCAGCCATGGCCCAGTCCATGTCCCCCGAGGGTGCAACCATAGCCCAGTCTGGGTCCACCGAGGGTGTGGCTCTGCTCCAGCCCAGAGCCACTGAGGGTGCAGCTTCGCTCTAGCCCGGAGCCACCGCGGGTGCAGCTTGGCTCCAGCCCAGAGCCACCGCGGGTGCAGCTTTGCTCCAGCCCGGAGCCACCGCAGGTGCAGCCTTGTCCCAATCCTGGACCACCGAGGGTGCTACTGGCCTGACCAAGGGCATCGTGCTCCCTCCTCCTTCGCCAGACATTGTCATGGTCCCCTATCCCTCTTTGCCAGATGGTGTTGTGGTTCTTCCTCCGCTGCCAGACGCCGTCGTGGTTCTTCCTCCGCTGCCAGACGCCGTTGTGGTTCTTCCTCCGCTGCCAGACACCATCGTGGTTCCTCCTCCGCTGCCTGACATCATCGTGGTTCCCTTGACTCCCCTCGCCTGCTCACTATTCGATCTTCCCGTCGGGCGGCCGCCTCCTGGGCCACTTCTTCTGTTCAGGTGGCTAAAAAACTCTGGCAGGCCACCCGACAGACTGCACTGCAGATTTGTGTGGCCCATGTTCTCTGGGAGGCCACCTGACTCATACTATCACACTATCTGGCGGGCCTGGGACTCTGGTCACCCGCCTGAACTGTTCAGTTCCTCGGTCCAGGGGGCTTTGGGGGGTTGAGGGTCTGACTGGTGTGGGTCCTGAACGGGGTTTTGTTTCATTCCCTCCTGGCCTGTTCCCCCTACCATCCACCCTGGGTGAGTTATAGTTGTGCCTTACTGGGGAAGGGGGGGCTTTTTTTTTCTTTTGATGTTACCCTGGGGTGTCTGGGTTCCACCCCTTGAGAGGGGGGCTCTGTCATGAGCTGAGTGCTGGAGTTGTCCGCCAGACTCGGTCTCATGACTTCTGTCTAATCACTCATCTGTTGCATCTCACGCCTTTTGGGTTTATGTGTTTTTTTTGTTTTCCATTTTCCTGTTTGTGTTAGTGTCATATTTTTATTCTTTATTTATTTATATTCACTTGGTATATTATTTCATTCTGTATATCCCCAGTGTTTTCCTTTTACTGTTGACAGCTGTCAGGGACATGAAGCTTGTGTGGGCGTGCCCTGTCAGCCGTCAGTTTTGGTTCGCCTCCCTCTCATTGCTGCAGCTGATTCCAATTATACATCTTCGCTTTCTCCAGCCAGTTCAGGTACCCACACCTGTGGCTCATCATGTCAGTGGGTTTTGATCCTTATTTAAGGGCCTTATTTTTATTCTGTCATTGCCGCTGTCTTGGTTGTTGGACATTCTCCTTATCTCTGCCAGAGTCCTACCTCACTCTGGTGTGTATTCTCATAAGTTTTTCTCCCTCATTGTATTTTTGTATTTTTGAGCACTTGTTGAACTTTTTTATTGTGTCTGTAATAAATTCCCCAAACTCACAGTTGGTGCGTGGGTCTCGTCTCTCTCTGCCCCGAAGGCCATTCATGACATGTGGTCCCTCTTACGTGTTCCAGTTAAAGATTCAAAGATTCAAGATTCAAAGATTCAAAGGCTTTATTATCATGTGCACAGTTAAGAAATGCAACATATCCTGAGCAATGGAATTCTTACTCTGCTCTCCGAACAAATGCCAAGGTAATGAATGCACATCAATACTAATAAAGGTAATAAACACATTCAATCTTTAATGCCATCAAGACATGCAAGGAGTGATTTGAATGAAAAAGCCTCCTTTCGCTTTAATGGTACATGTAATAACCTGGACAGGGTTAGACCCTGTCCATGCGTTATGTTCCTTGTTTGGACTCTTTATTATTTTTATTAGTATCTTTTTTGACATTCATTATTATCATTTCTGTATGGACTCTTATTTTGACAGTACCCATTGTTTACTTTCTGTTAGTGTAGCATCTGCCATATTAGCTTCATTCCCTCACGTTCTAATTTGTCACAGCTGTTCCTTGTTTTCCCAATCACTATTTCTCCTATATATGCTGGCCATGGGCATTAATCCCCGTGGCGTCCTTTTGTTAACATCACAATTTTCTTCACCACACTGTTTGGATTATTATTGCTGTCATCACTCCACTTTGTCTGGACTTCCTCACCCGTTGTTATTTGCTGTTGTCAGGCTAGTATTATTTCAGCCCACAAGCTGCTTCTTATTTTGTGTTTTCATTAATAAATCCATGCAACTTGGAAGTCTGGTGTTTGGGCCTTTTATTCTGTGCTCCGGAGGAGCGAACTTTATGACAGAAGGACGCCGCCAGTAAGGACCCAGCGGATTTCTTGTTGCACTGCTATGGCTGGGTTTGTGCTGCTGACTGGGGAGGAGTTCTAGGCCATGACCAGACTGCAGGAGTTGGTTGCTGCAACCCGCAGTACCATCGACCCAGAGGAGGAATGTCAGCTATGGACAGCAGCAGCATTTGAGATGGAGCACACCCCACGTCTGAGGGTGTTCCCGTGGATGCAGGATCTTCACATCTGCGGGGTCTCACAGTCCACCTCACCACCTAGGAGTGCGGTGGATAAGCAAGGAGAGCGTCGGGGCCACTCCTCTCAGCGCTCCACCCCATCTCCAGCTCAAACCCCCATAGCTCTCCGCCAGACGATCTCCGCAGCTGCCCAGAGGGAGTTGTCTGGCGTTTCAGCGGCAGCAGAGCGGGAGACAAGGCAAGTATTGGTTTCTCATTTTTTTGACACCAATTAATGAGAGAATTTGCCTTGTCCCCGATGGGGGAGCTCGGCAGCAGCTACCAACCGCTGCTGAGTTCTCCCCACTTGGCTCTGCTGTAATCTCTGCTGTCGTCCCCATACTGTCACCGTCACCTGTCTTTCCTCTCCCCTCTCTCCCAAGCTCCACGCCCGAGGACACTGCCCGCTGCGGGGAGCTGCAAGACTTCATCTGGGAGCTGGGAGAGTGCTACAAGCTTTGTCTGTGGATGGAGGGAAGGCAGAATGTGGTGTGGAGGGACATTATTATTATTACGCTGGATTATTTTAAGAGTATATTTAACCCTTTTATTTTAGCACTTGGGAGTTATATGCATTTTATTGGTTTTAATCAAGTTTGCCATTTTTCTTTTTGTTTTTACTGGTTGATTTGTTGCATGTTATTATTATTGCATGTTTTGTTGTGGTGTTTTAGTGTTTTTTTTTTAAAGGATAACTGAAAAACCCCCAAACCTGTATCACCCAGCTGAGGAGTTCAGTTGTTTAGGGAGCTTTTGCTCGTGTTACACTGACACCTTTTATGAGTCTGGCATTTTAGAGGTTTGCTTGACAATTGTTAGATAAGACTGCAGGTTTTATTATGATTTTTTAAAGTCTTTAACTGATCTGGATCAGGTTCTTAGACTTGTAAAGTCCGATTCCAGCAGTTTAAACAGCCGTCTCATCAGGGCTGGACTGGCCATCTGGCATACCAGGCATTTGCCCAGTGGGCCGACGCACATGTGGGCCAGTGCTTTGTCATCAGTATAATTATGTAACCACGCCTTCAAGACCCGCTGCGCACTGGCTTTTGAAATACTGACAACAGCCCATTTGTTCATTTTCATTACTGACACTGGACTGTCCAATCTCTTAGCACCCCTAACACCCCCACCCCTTCCCTCCCAGTGCGCACCAGTGTTCTGCCATTTTACTATACTTTATCCGAACACCATAACTCTATGGCAAACCAATAGATATAGCTATTGGTTTAGCATAATTTGTCAGAATCAGTTGCACCGCAAATATGCCACTAACATTACATAATTGCTTACCTTCCATTAGCTGGGCCATGGTATGCTAATGTTTACCTTCCGTCAGCTGTATTGAGTAATTTTTAACAGCAGAAAATATATATAATGTATATAAACAGACACACACTGAAAACGTGAAACATTTTTAGATCAGCCAATCGTGGTACAGCGCCATCTGTGGGCTATATTAATCATATATTCCATAACCTACATATGTTGAAGCATGTGGGAATGTTTGGTGATTACATATGTAAGGCGACTTCACACCTCAGAAAGGACAAAGACTCTCAACCGCCAGTGAAGAACAAAGACGTTCCCAGACACTGCGGTGGAGACCGGAGGAGCTACCCTCACCCCCCAGGGCCATGAGGAGGAGTACGGAGACAATGGGGGGATTAAGATAATGAGGGATGTCAGCCTTTGATATGCATGTCTTTTGTTATGTGCAAGTATAAGTTCACAGAGCCGGAGGTATTCGGTCTCTTTTCTTGCTTCTGCTTCTGCACTTAGATGAGACTTGTTAGAGGAGCTGATAATAAACTTTGGTTTATATATCACACCGCCTCGTTCTTCCAAGCTCTTCTACACCGTCAACTGTTTCCGTCAGCTGTATTGTATGCTGAAATTATGAGCAGAAGTGTAGAAGAGCTTGAAATGATGAGGCGATTTGATATATAAACCAAAGTTTATTTATCAGCTCTCCTAACAAGTCTCATCTTAGTACAGAGGCAGCAGAAGGAAAAGAGACCGAATATCTCCGGCTCACTGACTTTATACTTGCACATAACAAAAGACATGCATAACAAAGGCTGACATCCCTCATTATCTTAATCCCCCCATTGTCTTGGCGCTTCCTCTCTTCTCCCTAGGGGGGCGAGGGTAGCTCCTCCGGTCTCCACCGCAGTGTCTGGGAACGTCTTTGTTCTTCACTTGGCGGTTGAGAGCCTTTGTCCTTTCAGAGGTGTGAAGTTGCTTTACATATGTAATTACCAAACATTTCCACATGCTTCAACATATGTAGGTTATGGAATATATGATTAATATAGACCACAGCCCCCCCAAACGACTAAGAAAGGATAATAGAAAGGTTCACAGTCTAAGATAATTACTATGACATACTAAGTGTTACATTTCTTGCCACAGAAGAAACTTTCCAGCAGCCATGCCCCTAAGAGAGTTCAGTGGTAATCATAACAGCATAGTAAAATCATAAGTGAGTCCTAAACTGTTGCAGCACAATTAGTGAACAATTGTGGAGTAGTTTGCATCAGTCCCTGTGCTGTCTGGGTTTTAATCTTCTCCCAAAACTGCTGTGGGTTGGTTTAGGCGTCCTGCTGGGACCTTCTTGTGAGGAATCTGCAGCGGGAAGGAGAGTGGTTAATTGTTCCCTGCAGGGGGGCTGAGTCTTTTCTCTTGGGGGGTGTACCCCGCCGAGGTGCTCTTGCCAACTGTGCAGGCTCGTCTTTCAACAAGAAGGCAGGTTTAAGTCTGTCAATGCTGACTGTTTCTTTTCTATCCCCAAAATCAAGCACAAAGTGTTTATCACCATGTTCCAGCACTCTGAATGGCCCATCGTATGCTGGGCGGAAAGTTGGTTTTAAAGCTTCATGCCTAACAAAAACAAACTCAGCGTTTTTTAAAGCTTGAGGGACAAAAACCCGTGGAAAGGAGTGATGAGCTGGACCGGGGAGAGAGTCCGGTCCGTTGCTGCCTAAAAACCTTGGGACTGGAAGGTGCCCTGGCTCTGGGTTCTCTGGTAAAAATTCACCTGGAAGCCTGAGAGGTTGTGCAAAAACTAATTCTGCAGGAGAGGCATCTAGATCCTCTTTAGGCGCAGCACGCAACCCCAATAAAACCCAGGGAAGTTTGTTTACCCAATTTGTATCCGTTAGTGAGGCTCTGAGGGCGGCCTTTAAAGACCTGTGAAAACGCTCGCATAACCCACTAGCCTGAGGGTGATAAGCGGTGGTGCGATGAATTGTTGCCCCTAAGCTGTTGGACATGGCTGACCAGAGCTCTGAGACAAATTGAGGCCCCCTATCGGACGTGATGTCCGATGGGACGCTGAAACGTGCCACCCAGTTTGTCAAAAAAACGCGAGCGACTTCCTCCGCTGTGGTTGCCGCTAGAGGGACTGCCTCTGGCCAGCGTGTGGTGCGGTCTATCATTGTTAACAGGTGTGTGAAACCTTGGGAGGAAGGTAGTGGCCCCACGAGGTCGACATGAACGTGGTCGAACCTTCTAGCAGGGATTGGAAAAGGCTCCAGAGGGGCTTTTGTGTGTCTGTGTATTTTGGCGCGTTGACAAGAAATGCAAGTTTTTGCCCATTCTTTTACGTTTTTGTGCAGGCCTGGCCACACAAACTTTTCGGCAACCATTTTAACCGAGGCGCGCACACCTGGGTGCGCGAGGGAGTGAATTGCGTCGAAAATACGGCGGCGCCATGTAGCTGGTACTAACGGGCGAGGTCGGCCGGTTGAAACATCGCATATTAGGGGGGGCACGCCGTCGCGTAAACCCTTTTTCTCCAGCCTTAACCCTGTTGGTCCAGACAGGAGTGCACGCACGTCCGCGTCACCGCTTTGTTCCTCTGCCATGGCTGCATAATCTATCCCTGCATGGATAGGTGCTGCGTATGTGTCTGCGTTAGTCAAGAGTTCTGCTGCTGAGGCAGTATAATCTGTCTCCTCGCGCTCTGGTGATGTCACAGCGCAAGAGAGGCAGTCTGCTACCACGTTAAGTTTGCCTGCCATGTGTCGAATGTCTGTGGTGAACTCTGAAATCGCAGCCAGCTGTCTTTGTTGCCTGCCTGACCATGGTTCTGAAATTTTAGCCATAGCAAAAGTGAGCGGTTTATGGTCTACAAAAGCCGTGAAACTCCGCCCTTCTAACCAGAACTGGAAGTGGCGGATGGATAAATGCAGCGCTAGCAGCTCCCTGTCAAAAGTGCTGTATTTACGCTCAGTTTGGTTTAGCGATTTGCTAAAGAATGCTAAAGGTTGCCAGATCCCGCTGACATGTTGTTCTACAACTGCCCCTATAGCCAGGTCCGAAGCGTCTGTGGTTAGCGCGATGCGGGCCGAGGGATCTGGGTGAACTAACAATGTGGCGTTAGCTAGAGCGCTTTTTACTTCCGCGAAGGCGTGTTCGCGCTCCGGGGTCCATTCGACCGCGTTGGAAGCTTTCTTTTTTCTGAGCGCGTCATATAGGGGCTGCATGAACTGAGCTGCGTGGGGGAGGAAGCGGTTGTAAAAATTAACCATTCCTAAAAATTCCTGCAGCGATTTGACCGTCTGTGGCCGTGGGAAACATTTTATCGCGTGAACTTTGTCTGGAAGTGGAACTGCCCCTTTCGGAGAGACTTTGTGTCCTAAAAAATCAATTTGTGACACGCCGAATTTGCATTTGGCTGGATTGATTATTAACCCGTACTCTTCTAGTCTCTGAAAAACCGTAGTGAGGTGCTGCTCGTGTTCTTCCTCAGACGAGCTGGCTACCAGCATGTCGTCGAGGTAGACGAAAACAAAAGGAAGGTCGCGTAATACTGCGTCCATCATCCGCTGAAAAGTTTGAGCAGCGCCTTTGAGGCCGAAAGGCATTCGCAGAAATTCAAAAAGGCCGAAAGGGGTTATTACAGCTGTTTTAGGAATGTCCTCTGCTCGAACTGGGACTTGATGATAACCGCGGACCAGGTCTATTTTTGAAAAAATGCGCGCACCCGCCAGATGTAGTGAAAAATCCTGAATGTGAGGAATTGGGTAGCGGTCATGCGCTGTTGCATTGTTTAATCTGCGGTAATCTCCGCACGGTCTCCAAGAACCGTCGGATTTCGGAACCATGTGAAGTGGTGAGGCCCAAGGGCTCTTCGAGCGTCTAACAATGCCTAATTTTTCAAGGGCAGTAAATTCGTCCCGAGCTATGTTGAGCTTGGCCGCGTCTAAGCGGCGAGCTTTGGCAAATACAGGTGGGCCCGTTGTGGGAATAAAGTGTTCAACCCCGTGTTTAGCCACTGTAGCTGAGAATTTGGGAATTGTGAGTGCTGGAAATTGGGTGAGGAGTTGCTCAAACTTACCTCCTGCCGTGGTGACGCTGGCCTGCACAGGTGGTGGAGAAACTCGGGCTGAGCAAGGAATAGAAGCAAAGGACAGTGCATTAACCAAGCGTCTATTCACTAGATCCACTAATAACCCATGTGCACACAAAAAATCTGCGCCTAACAAGTTAAAGCTCACCGCCGCTACAACAAATGTCCATCTGTAGTTGCGGCCGTGGATGAGGAGGTGCAGGCTCTTTTCGCCGAAAGTGTCGATGTTGGAGCCGTTGGCTGCCACCGCTCCGTTGCCCCGGGTGCCCATGGCTTGATCTGCGTGGGAGGGCGTGACGAAACTCAGCTGAGCTCCTGTGTCGATGAGGAACTGCTTGCCAGTGTGTCCATCCGTCACATACAACAACTTATTCTTCTCGCCGAGAACCGCTGCCGTTAACGGCTCTCGGCTTTGGCGTTTTCCCGAAATCGTAAATTTGCAGGGGGGAACACATTTGTGGGCCTTTTCGGCGAAACGGTGGTGATAATAACAGACGTCGCTCCGTCTGTTACGTTTTGGCCGTGTCGCTGTCACCGCGGGCTGGATCTGCTCAGTGGGTTGTGGTTCTTCGTGGTTCCGGGCATCAGCGTTGAAGTCTGCGGATGCTGCTGTGGGTGTCAGTTCCTTGCAGGCATTGACGAGCCAATAAGCTTCGTTGGCGAGCACGCGGAAGTCTTGTTGGGCGCTGCATCTCATGTTGGCGAGTGTCCCTCTCATATGTGGCGGCAGCGTGCTGAGGAATATGAATTGGAGGAGGAAGTTGTCATTGTCTTCTTCTTTAAGCTGCAGCAAATCCTCCATGAGGGCTTTAGGTTTGCACCCTCTGTGGCCATAGACCGCCAGGATCTTCTCGGCTCTCTCTTCAGCTGAGGGGACATAATTTGCCACGATGGTTGCTTTCAGTGTTTCATATTTGTCTTGGGCCGGCGGCCGCCGGATCATGCTCCGCACACACCTCGAAGTGGCGGCGTCGAGTTTGGAGACGATATGATAGAGTTTCGTATCGTCAGCTGTGATGCCCGCCAGTGCAAACTGGGCTTCAGCTTGTTGAAACCATGAGGAGGGGTCTTCTTGCCAGAAGTCTGGCAGCTTGACAGCGACGGCATTCGTGTAGACCATCACTGCTGTGTCCGCAGGGTGAGGGTGCCTCGCTTCGGCTCCCTCAGCGGCGTTGGTGCTCGGCTGAGCCCTCTCAATCCCTTCTGCCGGGGGGGAAAGTCATCCGTCTGTTCCCCTGTCTGCGTGGGTGCTGGCGTCTGCCTGGGTTGCCGCAGATGAGTCGATTGCGGGGGAACACCTCAAGTCCATGCTCGCATCAGGGTCACCAGTGTAGAAGAGCTTGAAATGATGAGGCGATTTGATATATAAACCAAAGTTTATTTATCAGCTCTCCTAACAAGTCTCATCTTAGTGCAGAGGCAGCAGAAGGAAAAGAGACCGAATATCTCCGGCTCACTGACTTTATACTTGCACATAACAAAAGACATGCATAACAAAGGCTGACATCCCTCATTATCTTAATCCCCCCATTGTCTTGGCGCTTCCTCTCTTCTCCCTAGGGGGGCGAGGGTAGCTCCTCCGGTCTCCACCGCAGTGTCTGGGAACGTCTTTGTTCTTCACTTGGCGGTTGAGAGCCTTTGTCCTTTCAGAGGTGTGAAGTTGCTTTACATATGTAATTACCAAACATTTCCACATGCTTCAACATATGTAGGTTATGGAATATATGATTAATATAGACCAGAAAGGACAAAGACTCTCAACCGCCAGTGAAGAACAAAGACGTTCCCAGACACTGCGGTGGAGACCGGAGGAGCTACCCTCACCCCCCAGGGCCATGAGGAGGAGTACGGAGACAATGGGGGGATTAAGATAATGAGGGATGTCAGCCTTTGATATGCATATCTTTTGTTATGTGCAAGTATAAGTTCACAGAGCCGGAGGTATTTGGTCTCTTTTCTTGCTTCTGCTTCTGCACTTAGATGAGACTTGTTAGAGGAGCTGATAATAAACTTTGGTTTATATATCACACCGTCTCTTTCTTCCAAGGTCTTCTACACTGGTGACCCCTGACGCGAGTATGGACCTGAGGCGTTCCCCCGCGATCGACTCATCTGTGGCGACCCAGGCAGACGCCAGCGCCCACGCAGACAGGGGAACGGATGGATGACGTTCCCCCCCGGCAGAAGTGATAGAGAGGGCTCAACCGAGCACCAACGCCGCTGAGAGAGCCGAGGCAAGGCATTCTCACCCTGCGGACACAGCAGTGATGGTCTACACAAATGCCGTCGCTGTCAAGCTGCCGGACTTCTGGCAGGAAGACCCCGCCTCGTGGTTTCAACAAGCTGAAGCCCAGTTTACACTGGCGGGCATCACGGCCGACGATACGAAGTTCTATCACATCGTCGCCAAACTCGACGCCGCCACTTCGAGGTGTGTGCGGAGCATAATCCGGCGGCCGCCGGCCCAAAACAAATAATCACTCTCCTCCCCAAGCTGCAGATTCCTTACAGGAAGGTCCCAGCAGGACGCCTAAGCGGACCCACAGCAGATTCGGGAGAAGATTAAAACCCAGACGGCACAGGGACTGATGCAAACTACTCAACAGTTGTTCACTAATTGTGCTGTAACAGTTTAGGACTGACTTGTGATTTTACTATGCTGTTATGATTACCACTGAACTCTCTTAGGAGCATGGCTGCTGGAATGTTTCTTCTGTGGCAAGAGATATAGCAGTTAGTATGTCATAGTAATTATCTTAAACTGTGAATTTCTCTATTGTCCTTTTCTTAGTCGTTTGGGGGGGGGCTGTGGGCTATATTAATCATATATTCCATAACCTACATATGTTGAAGCATGTGGGAATGTTTGGTGATTACATATGTAAGGCGACTTCACACCTCAGAAAGGACAAAGACTCTCAACCGCCAGTGAAGAACAAAGACGTTCCCAGACACTGCGGTGGAGACCGGAGGAGCTGCCCTCACCCCCCAGGGCCATGAGGAGGAGTACGGAGACAATGGGGGGATTAAGATAATGAGGGATGTCAGCCTTTGATATGCATGTCTTTTGTTATGTGCAAGTATAAGTTCACAGAGCCGGAGGTATTCGGTCTCTTTTCTTGCTTCTGCTTCTGCACTTAGATGAGACTTGTTAGAGGAGCTGATAATAAACTTTGGTTTATATATCACACCGCCTCGTTCTTCCAAGCTCTTCTACACCGTCAACTGTTTCCGTCAGCTGTATTGTATGCTGAAATTATGAGCAGAAGTGTATTTCCTGTTACTACGCATGCGTAGTAACCCAGGGTATGGTCATTCTGATAAGTATAGTAAAATGGCGGCACTCAAGATGGCGTTGTGACCAGACATGTTTTCACTAGCAGAGGTCTTAAGAAGCAAAATCTCACAAAAATGTGAGCTTTAAACAATAAACTGTACAACAGAAAGATACGTTACACATCTGTAAAGAAGTGATTTAAGTTTGCCCTGGTAAGGATTTTATAGAACTAAAGCTTGACTTGGAAGTTTGGCGGTGTTAGCAAACTGTTAAAAATGGCTAATGTTAAGGCTAAGCAACGTGCTATGGAAGTACAGATGGACATTAACCTCGCAAAAGAAAAAAGGAAAATTAAAGAAACGCACTCATATGTTTGTAAAGCTGCATATGGAGAGGATTGTGAATCATCCCCAAACACACCAGTAAAGAATCCAGTTGTTAAAGCACTGGTTATGCTAACAATGAACCAACTTTGTTTCAGGTGCAAGATACAACCATACAAACTCTCTGATAAAATTAACAGAAGAGCAGACCAGCTGGATGAAATGATAAAGAAAAACTGTTCTGAAATTGAAAATATGAGTGCGGCCCTTAACTCCATTCACACAGAAGTGATGGAGTCACAGAAGGAAATAGATATACTAAAGACTGAAAATGCAAAGTTAAATAAAAAGGCAGCAGACTTGGAAGTAAGAATCAACAAGAAAGAAAGATACAGCCGCAGATGGTGCCTTTGTTTACATGGTGTGCCAGAAACCCCACTGAAGATGTTAAAGCCAAAGCTAAGGAGATCTGCAGAGGAGTGGTAACAGACGCGGAGAAGACAGAGGTGTCAGTGGGTGTGGACATCGCTCATCGCCTTGGTTGGCTGAAAACTTGGCGCAGAGGGAGAAATGTGAAGCCACGTCCTATCATCGTAAGATTCGTCTCAAAATCTGTGAGGGACATCATATGGAAAGCAAACCAAGCAAAGTGCCTTTCTGAAGAACCAAGGTTACAGCTTCAAGGAAGATCTCACCACCAGTGATGAAGCAAGAAACAAGCTGTGGCCTATAGTGGAAAAGGCAAGAAAGGAAGGCAAAAGTGCTTACTTCAGAGGTGCTAGGGCATTTGTTGATGGTAAAGAAATTCATGTAGACAAAGTATAAAAGTTGAAACATTTAAAGTAATATAGTGTAAAAAAAAAAGAAAAAAAGAACTGTAAATGAAGGCAATTAGAGAATTTTACAATAAATAATTAAGTTAAACTTTACAATTTGAAGTATTTCTGTAATTGACATTTTAGAAATAGAATATATAAACACATTTTATATTTCATAAAAAGTTGTACAGCTGTAAGGATTTGGTGTTAATAATTGCGAGTTTGGGATATTTTTCAGAAAGTTATATACACAGATTTTTTTTCTGTTTTATTTTTTCTCATCTTTTTCATTTTTAATGTCTGTTTTGTGGCACACATATGTGAGTTGCTTAGGCTGCATATGTATATCACTCTTGCTTCACGTCTCAGAATTGAACAATAGGTCTGGGTCTCCTGGGGATAACAGGAGGGTGCGAAATGTGATCTTTAAAGATGGCCTTGAGAGATTTCCTGACCACCAGGGTTTTAGGTGGAAGGGAGAAGACCTGGAGGATGATGTATTGTGTCTTGGGATTTAAAGACAATGTGACTCTGTACTTTGATGTCCCAGGTATAAAAAGGACAGATGTGGGAGGATGGGCCTCTTTTCTGTTTGAGAGGATGTTGGAGATATGTGAATGTGAATAAACCTGAATTGAGAAATAAACTCAGCCTCATCTTTTCATGCTCTCCACACTGGTGACCTTAAGACGTATCATGGGCGAAAGAAATTCCCCCGAGCCGGACTCGCCAGGAACCAGCCAGGCGAACGCAGTCTGTCAAACTACCAGATTTCTGGCAGGACAACCCGGACTCCTGGTTCCTCTTGGCCGAAGCTCAGTTCGCTCTCGGGGGAATAACGGCAGATGACACGAAATTCTACCACGTTATCGCCAAGCTCAACAACCGCACGGCTCGGCATGTGCAGAGCCTGGTGCAGCGGCCACCGGCCGAAGACAAGTACGGCGGGTTGAAGACTGCGCTCACCCAGCGTTTCACTCCCTCAGTCCAGGAAAGAGCGGAGAGACTCCTGGCCCTGGACGACTTGGGAGACAGCACACCCGTCGACCTGATGGAAGACATGCTGAGGCTGAGGGGCTCAGACGGCGACGACTTTCTCTTCACCCACATTTTCCTGAGAACCCTACCGTCGGCCACGAGAGCGACCCTGGCCAGTTCACCGTTGTTGGCCCAGTGAGACTTCCGCGCGCTGGCCCAGGAGGCACAGCGGATTCTCAATGCCAGCAGACAGCGCGCGGCCACCGCGGCAGCGACAGGACTCAACTCGAGGGCCGGAGATGGCAGGGGGCCAGAGGCGGCAGCAGCAGACCCACCGGCAACGGCGGCGGTGAAGGCCAAACATCGGGGAGGAGATGACCTCTGTTTCTACCATCATCGCTTTGCAGAGAGGGCACGCAAGTGTATACCACCGTGTCAGTTCAAGAGCTCGGGAAACGCCAGAACCGAGGGTCGGTAGCAGCCGCGGCCCTCGGTGAACAGAACAAGCTGCTCTACTTGACGGATGCGGGTTCGGGGAGGCAATTCCTCGTGGACACAGGCTCCCAAGTGAGTTTCATCATGCCAACCTATGCTGACCGGCTGGCAGGCCCCGGGAGTCACGGAGCATCGGCGGCGAACGGCTCGAGCATTAAGACCTTCGGTGAGAGGACTCTGCTTCTGTCCCTGCACGGCCATACATTTGAGTGGACTTTTATTATAGCGGCGGTGAGCTTCAACATGTTAGGGGCTGATTTTCTGTGCTCACATGGGTTGTTGGTTGATCTCCCTAATAGACGCTTGGTTAATGCACTCTCTTTTTACTCTATCCCCTGTGCAGCTCGAGTGACCCCGCCCACAGCACAAGCCAACGTCGCTACGGCAAGCGGTAAGTTCCACACACTCCTCACCTGGTTTACAGCACTCACGGTTCCCACATTTTCAGCAGCCTTGGCTAAACACGGAGTGAAACATTTTTATTGCAACAGCCGGTCCCCCTGTTTTTGCAAAAGCTCGGCGCTTGGATGCAGCTAAACTGACCATAGCGCGCGAGGAGTTCGCCAATCTTGAAAAGTTGGGCATCATTCGGTGTTCGAAGAGCCCATGGGCTTCCCCGCTTCACATGGTCCCTAAAGCTGACGGCTCGTGGCGACCTTGCGGTGATTTCCGCAGGTTGAACAACGCTACAGCACACGACTGTTACCCAATCCCGCATATTCAAGATTTTTCCATACATTTGGCGGGGGCGCGCGCGTTTTTTTCCAAAAGAGACTTGGTTCGCGGCTACCATCAAGTCCCAGTGCGCGCTGAGGACATACCCAAAACAGCGGTAATAACCCCGTTTGGCTTGTTCGAGTTTTTGCGCATGCCGTTTGGGCTTAAAGGCGCCGCGCAGACGTTCCAACGCATGATGGACGCGGTGTTGCGCGATCTCCCCTTCGTGTTCGTCTACCTGGACGACATCTTGGTAGCCAGTGCGTCAGAAGACGAACACGAAAATCACCTCACGGCAGTTTTCCGGAGGTTGGTAGAGCACGGGTTAATAATCACCCCAGCGAAGTGTCAGTTCGGGGTGACACAGATTGATTTTTTGGGGCACCGCGTCTCCTCAGATGGAGCAGTTCCTCTGCCTGACAAAGTGCGCACAGTAACAAATTTTCCCCAGCCACAAACGGTCAAAGCGTTACAAGAATTTTTGGGAATGGTGAATTTTTATAACCGTTTCCTCCCCCCGTGCAGCGCAGCTCATGTAACCACTGTGTGCCACGCTTAAAAAGCAAAAACCCACAAATACAATCGAATGGTCCCCGGAGCGGGAGCGTGCCTTCTCGGAGGTCAAAACAGCCCTGGCAAACGCTGCGTTGTTAGCACATCCAGACCCAACGGCCCGCATAGCGCTCACTACTGACGCGTCAGACGTGGCCATAGGCGCGGTAGTAGAGCAGCATGTTGCTGGGGCTTGGCAGCCGCTCGCTTTTTTCAGCAGGACTTTTCGCGATACCGAGCGAAAATACAGCGCGTTCGACAGGGAGTTGTTAGCGCTCCACTTGGCCATTCGACACTTCCAGTTGTGGCTGGAAGGTCGTCGTTTCACTGCGTTCGTCGACCACAAGCCGCTGACTTTCGCGATGGCCAAGGTTTCAGAGCCGTGGTCAGGCTGGCAGCAGAGGCAGCTGGCTGCAATCTCAGAGTTTACTACCGATATTCAACACGTAGCGGGTAAACTTAATGTAGTGGCAGACTGTCTCTCGCGCGTCGTAACTGCTCCAGTCCGCGTGGGGTAGATTATACTGCCATGGCCACGGAGCAGGCTAGTGGCGCGGAAGTACGCGCGGCCCCAGTCCACGTGGGGATAGATTATGCAGCCATGGCCACGGATCAGGTTAGCGATGCGGACGTGCGCGCGCTCCAGTCTGGACCAACAGGGTTAAGGCTAGAGAGCAGGGTGCTGCAAGATGGTATGCCCCCCCTAATCTGCGATGTCTCCACGTGCCAACCGCGTGGCGCCGCCGCGTTTTTGACTCGATTCATTCTCTGGCGCACCCGGGGGTGCGCTCGTCGGTCAAAATGGTAGGAGAGAAGTTTGTGTGGCCGAGCCTGTGCAAGCACGTTAAGGAGTGGGCAAGAGCCTGCATGGCTTGCCAGCGAGCCAAAATACACAAACACACTAAAGCCCCCTTGGAGCCGTTTCACATCCCGGCTAAGAGGTTCAATCATGTGCATGTCGACCTCGTAGGCCCCCTCCCACCGTCACAGGGGTGCACACATCTTTTGACAATGGTGGACTGCACCATGCGTTGGCCTGAAGTGGTCCCACTGGCATCAACCACAGCCGAGGAGGTGGCGCGCGCATTTTTAACGGCTTGGGTAGCGCATTTTGGAGTTCTGTTGGATATTACGTCCGACAGAGGTCCTCAATTTGTTTCCGAGCTTTGGTCAGCGATGGCCCGCAGCCTGGGGGTAACGATCCACCGCACTACCGCGTACCAACCCCAGGCTAATGGTTTATGCGAACGTTTCCATAGGTCATTGAAAGCAGCCCTCAGAGCATCGCTTACGGATGGAAATTGGGTAAACAGGCTACCATGGGTTTTATTGGGGTTGCGTTCTGCGCCTAAAGAGGACTTAAAAGCCTCCCCAGCTGAATTGGTGTTTGCGCAGCCACTCCGGCTGCCCGGGGAGTTTCTCCCAGATAATCCTGTGCCAGAGTGCCCCCCTGCTCAGCGGTTACTGAGCAACACGGGAGCGAGCACGCTTCCTGGCCCCGTTCATTACAGTTTTCCGCGTGTTTTTGTACCTAAGGCTTTAAAAAAATGCGGAGTTCGTTTTTGTCAGACACGATGTTCATCGCCCAACCCTGCGACCGCCTTATGATGGCCCATTTAGAGTGCTGGAAACAGGTGATAAGCACTTTTTGCTAGATTTAGGGGGCAGAAGGGAAACTATTGGCATAGACAGACTCAAACCCGCTTTTGTGATGGCTGACGAAGCTGCGCTGTTGGCGAGGGCTCCTCGACGCGGCAGACCTCCTAGGGAGCATTCCCCAGAGCTCCCACTGGGATTGACTAACAGTTCTCATCCTCAGATAGCAGATTCACAGCAGGATGGCGCCGCGGGAGTGGTAAAGCCCGCTTACAGCAAGTTCGGAAGGCAATTGAAGCCCAAACAGCACGTGGACTGATGTTTGTGATTTTATCATGATATGCAGACTGTGTTGTATTGTTTCATCTTAGACGTTTGGGGGGGGGGGGTCATGTGGCACACATATGTGAGTTGCTTAGGCTGCATATGTATATCACTCTTGCTTCACGTCTCAGAATTGAACAATAGGTCTGGGTCTCCTGGGGATAACAGGAGGGTGTGAAATGTGATCTTTAAAGATGGCCTTGAGAGATTTCCTGACCACCAGGGTTTTAGGTGGAGGGGAGAAGACCTGGAGGACGATGTATTGTGTCTTGGGATTTAAAGACAATGTGACTCTGTACTTTGATGTCCCGGGTATAAAAAGGACAGATGTGGGAGGATGGGCCTCTTTTCTGTTTGAGAGGATGTTGGAGATATGTGAATGTGAATAAACCTGAATTGAGAAATAAACTCAGCCTCATCTTTTCACGCTCTCCACAGTTTCTATATTTTCTATTAATGCCAGGGGTATTCGAGATAATGTTAAAAGAAAAGCTCTTTTTTTGTACCGTATTGTAAAAGTAAACTGCTGATTTTTATCTTATTCAAGAAACTCACGCAAGTTCTACTGATGAATCACTTTGGAAAAGCCAGTGGGGTGCAGATATATGGTTTTCTAATGGCAGTAACCATTAACAGTTCCCTGCACCCAAAGAACGTCTTCTTTCTCTGGGTGCAGGCTGCTTCGGTGTTTGGCACACCCTCGCCACCTTTGGTGGGGGAGTGGTACTGCATACAACTGGGAGTGATTTCTGTTGTTGGTATGTTGTCCCAGCTAATGTGCCTGTACCTCTTGAACAGTCCCGTGGCCTGTTCATGATAAAAAATAATGACTATTTTTTTCTCTCTCCTATTGTTCTTGGAGGAGTAATGGCTTCATCGAGAAGTGAAGAAGGAGGCAGTAGCCCGGGGATTGACATGCCTCCAGCCCAGGGCCCTATTCCTCCAGCTTTGCCTGCTCTAGCTGGGACCAGGAAGTCCAGCAGGACGCAGAAGTGGATTGAAGAAAGCCACCTACGCAACCCACGAGTGGACCTCATACAGAGGCAATTGGAGGAGATGCGAAAGACCATGGAATGTATGGCAGCAAGTCAATAGCACCTTCTGGGTATGCTGCTTCAGGCTCCCATATGTGTCCCGGGACCGCACCCTGATGCTTTGTCCCTTGTGGCTTCTGATCACCTGAGTAAGACCATCAGCTCCAGCTCCAGAATGGATGTCTCTGAGGATGAGGATGAAGATGACAGTGACCCTCCGGCCAGGAAGGACCACCTGTGGCCCTATGATGTATCCCTCAGGGCACTGCTCTCTAGGGCGGCATCCGCTGCTGGACTTCCTCCTCCATCTTCTCCGCCTAGGGCTTCGGCTTTGGACAGGGGTCCTGCAGTCTACAGGCAGGTTTCCTTGCCGGTGTATCCTGATTTTGTAAGTCATCTGAGGAAGTCGTGGGCTCGCCCAGGGGAGGCTGCTACTCCTCGCTCTAGGCTCAGCCTTCTGAGTGGTGCTGCAGAGCAAGGCTTGGATGGGGCATTGAAGGTGGGCCCTACCTTTGCATTGCTGGCTGGAGTTCCCCCCACCAGCAGCAGATCTGTACGCCACCCTAACAAGAAGTGTCACATCACTGATAGGTTGGTGGCTAGTGCCTACCAGTCGGTGGCTATGACCTCTAGACTGGCGAATACTAATACACTTTTGCTAATGTATTTAGAGGGCTTGATAAGAGATCTGGACTTGAAGAGTGGAACGGACCTTCTTCCGAAGTTGGTGAATGTGGTAGACACTGTAATTCAAGGAGCTAGCTCACAGGCTACAGCACTTGGGAGCTCTCTGGCCCGGCTGACCTTGGCCCATCAACAACTGTGGCTGAGCCAGTCTGGACTGGCAGATACTGACAGGGCTGCTGTTTTGGAGGCTGCGATTGCGTCTGGTGAGGTGTTTGGGCTGGCAGCGGAAGCGGTGTTGGACAAGGTGCAGAGGGTGAGGCTGCGTACACAGTCCCTTCAGCACCCAGGACCATTCAGGACGAGTGTCCGGAGACCTCTTGAGGGTGGTAAGAACCCACAGCGGCGCTGGTTCACGCAACCAGGTTCCTTTTGGGCTCACCTGAGCCGGAAGGTCTCCCAGCAACGGGTGCAGGGTCAGCCACACTCACACCCACACGCTCGAGAGCAGGCAGGCCATGGTCCTGCCAAGCCCCGCCAGCGTTCCTGACAGTACACTTCCCCCTCGCATCAACTTTCTCTACAGTGCATCTCAGGAGTTGGCGTCAGTGCACCTCATGCCCATGGGTGCTCGATATGCTAGAACATGGGTATCGCCTGCAGTTCGTGTCTCTGCCCCCCAATTTCGAGGGGTCCTGGAAATGAAGGTAAAGGGAGACATTCTTGCTGCAGTTCTCAACAACGAGGTCTCTGCCCTTCTGGAAAAGAACACAATACGGTCTTTGTCTCCAGGGGAGGAGGGGCAAGGTTTCTACTTGACCTATTTCCTTGTTCCCAAATGAACCGGGGGCTTCTGCCCGATGCTAGATCTAAGGGGGCTCGGATGCTCAGGCTGAGGACATTGTTTCAGGCTATAAAGCCAGGCAATTGGTTCACAACAGTGGACCTTCGCAATGCTTACTTCCATATTCCCATAAATCCAGCCCAAAGGAAGTTTCTCAGATTTTCCTTTTAGGGCAAGGCCTTCGAATACAACGTCTGGCCCTTTGGTCTGCCCCTGTCACCTCAGACGTTTACCAAGTGCATGGACGCCGTAGTTGCTCCACTGCGGCGGAAGAGCATTTGAGTCTTCAATTATCTGGATGATTGGCTGGCTTGTGTGCCATCGGAATCCATAGCAAGGAGCCATATGGAGACCATACTGACTCATCTGGCAGCACTTGGGTTGCATGTGAATGTGGAAAAGAGCTGCCTGGTCCCAACCAGAGTTGTCGAGTACTTGGGGCTCACCCTGGATTCAGTTGCCATGAGGGCATCCCTGACTCCGAAGAGGAGGCATGCTATCTAGGAATGCATCAAGAGCTGCATCTCACAGAGGAATGTATCAGTGCAGCAGTGCCAGAAAGTCTTGGGCCTCTTTACTGCAGCTGTCCAGGCGGTACCACTGGGTCTTTTGCATACTCATTCCCTTCAGCGGTGGTTCGCGCTTCAAGATGTGATTTTGTCCAGAGGCAAAAGGAGGAGGCTAGTCCTCTCCAAGAAGGGCCTCAAGGTTCTCAGGTGGTGGAGCCACTCCTTGGCTGTCCAGGATGGTTTTCCCCTGGGCCAGACGGGCTGCAGGGTGATCATTACAACCAATGCCTCCCTGACAGGCTGGGGTGCAGTCTGGGAGGGCAGGTTTGTCTACGGGCATTGGACTCTGGCTCGAGATGGAGACAGTGTATCTGGCGCTAAGACATTTCCTTCCAGTCATTTATGGCAGGGAGGTTCTGGTGTGAACGAACAATACGGCTGTGGTGTTGTATATCAACCAGCAGGGGGGTCTGAAATCCAGCTCTCTGCATGTGAGGGTGCACCGTCTGCTCCTGTGGGTTCAGGCCAAGGGTATATCCCTGAGGGCTTTTCACCTGCAGGGGCCCAAGAACAGGGTGGCAGATCTGCTGTCATGAGGGGGTCCCCACTCTGGAGGGTGGCAACTACATCCAGAGATAGTCGAGCAGATCTGGCTCCGGTTTGGTCGGGCGGAGGCAGACCTGTTTGCGACGGCAGAGAACACCCACTGCGCTTTCTGGGCCTCGATGTATGGACTGCCAGGTCCACTAGGTACGGATGCGTTGAGCGTTGTCTGGCCTCCAGTGAAACTGTTTGCCTTTCCGCCGCTGCTTCTTCTGCCGGCTTTCCTCGCGAAGGTGAGGCGACTGTCTGTTCAAGTGATTTTGATAGCCTCGAATTGGCCACAAAGACCATGGATGGCAAAGTTCCCCGAGATGTTGGACGGTCATCCTTGGCCTCTCCCACTTAGGCAGGACATGCTCTCACAGGCATATGGCAGGGTTTGGCACCCAAATCCCCAGCTCCTGAAGCTTCACGTATGGCTCTTGAACGGGACCAATTGTTTGGACTTGGCTTGGAAAAAGAGGTTGTAGACACCGTGCAGGCTTCACGGGCCCCGTCTACCCAGCTGCAATGCAGTGGGAAGTGGAGAGTGTTTTCGAACTGGTGTCGGACCAAAGGAGAGAATCCCTTAACATGTCACATCTCTGTCATCTTGTCTTTTATCCAGTACCTCTTCGCCCTAGGCCGAGCGGAGTCGACCATCAGGGGATACCTGGCGGCGGTGTCTACTGTCCATAAGAAATGTGATGGCGTGTCTCCTGGGGCGCATCCCTTGGCTAAGCAGTTCTTGAGGGGCGTGAAACAGAGCCGTCCATCTCAGCGTCCGTTGCTGCCCACTTGAGATCTCCAGACAGTTCTTAAGGCTCTATGCTTACCCCTTTTTGAGCCACTCCCCAGTGCTGACCTGCTCTCTTGGAAGACTGCTTTTCTCTTGGCAATTGTCTCAGCCAAGAGGATCAGTGAACTGAATACACTCTCTGTGGCCGCAGCATGCCTGCGATTTGAAGGTGATCAGGTGGTTCACCTACGGCCCAACCCAGCTTTTTGGCCCAAGGTGCTGGCCAGTGGGTTTGTTTGCCACCCTCTTGTGCTTGAGGCCTTCTATCCTCCTCCACACACCTCTTCAGAGGCCGAAAGGCTTCATAGTTTGTGCCCAGTGAAGGCCCTTAAGCTTTATGTCGATCGTACGAAGACTGTCCGTTCTTCGGATCAACTGTTTGTGTCCTATGGGGACTCCACGTTGGGCAGGCCTGTCCCTAAGCAGCGTTTGTCCCATTTTATAGTTGACTTGATTGCTTTTGCATATGTGCAGGTTGGAGTGGAACCACCAGAGAGGCTGATGGCTCAGTTGACTTGAGGAATGGCCACTATGTGGGCATTTTTTAGAGGTGCACCCTTGGAGGATATATGGGCAGCCACCGGCTGGGCTTCTTCCTCAATGTTCACCCGCTTCTATAGGCTCAATCTGGTCTCATCAACCATCCCCTCATCTGTTCTGGGAGTCGCAGCAGTTTCGTGAGTTCTATCTTAATTTTGGTTTCTTTTTTCCTCATTTGAGCCGGCAAGGGTCCCTTATGCTCAGAATGTTTTTTTGTTCAGCTCCGGAACCGGCTTAACTTGCAGGTGTCCAGCTGAGTACGATAGGAACCAACTCAACTGTTATGGAGTTTGCGACGGGTTCTTAAGTTGCATCTTGGTTTCCCTCATGTGAGCTGGCATGTGTGCCTTGTGCTCAGAAGGGTTTTTCTTTCTTCTTTTCAGATCTGGTTGCCTGAGGGAACCAGCTTATCTTGTATGCATTCAGTTAATGCAATAAAGAAGTCAAACTCATTTGATGGTGTTTGTGTTTTATGGTGTATTGGGGCTTTTGTGCCCCTTCGGCCTGTGGCTGTCGCTCTCTCCATTCTTCCAAAGGACTCATTTGGTATACGGTTGTCACTTGGGTACAGGTTCACTGAAATGAAATAAAACATATGTTTACACATATAAATGTGGTTTTATGAATGAAAGTGAACCTGTAACCATTCATTGTCCTTCATTGGCAGAGGCAGGCTCCTCCCAGTCATCAGAAAGCGGAAGAGGGAGTGGATGCAGAGAGCATATACAGTATAGGGCATCCACAGTTGTGGTTAATTTGGCATAATGCTCCGACCCCGAGGATTGGTGTCACTTGGTTACAGGTTCACTTTCATTCATTAAACCGCATTTACATGCATAAACGTATGATATCTGGAGGGAAAATAACCCTCATCAAATGGAGTATACATGGTGTAACAAAAGCTTCTCATTACAGTCACGTATTGATTTCTGGTTAATTAGCAGTGAGCTATGGATTTTGGTGACAACCATCTCAATAGAACCAGCTATCTTGAGTGATCATAAAGGGATATTCATAAAACTTAATCTCAAAGATACTTGCACTCAGAAATATAGTCAAGGATGTTGGAACTTCAACTGCACAGTGGCGCAGTGGTTTAGCACTGTGGCAGCACAGTTTTACCCTCGGCCGGGGGATCGTGGGTTCGATTCCAGCCCCCGACCAACAGTGAGCTGTGTGGAGTTTGCATGTTCTCCCTGTGTTGCGCGGGTTTACTCCGGGATTTCTCCGGTTTCCTCCCGCATACCAAAAACATGTAGGTTTAGGGCGCTCGCGCACGCAGCAACCAGCAGCCGGTGGCTTGTCACCAGACTGCAAACTGAATCTACCTACGGGTACAAATAAGTAACAAAAAAAAACAAACAAAAAAAAAAAAAAAGTTCTTTGCTTAACAATGAAGACATCAAAATTGAATTCAGTAATATTATTGATAAACATTGGCATCAAGCATGTACTGCTGGTACTTATGGTCACTTCTGGGAATTACTGAAATATGAAATCTGTAATACTGCTATTGATAAAGCCAAAACACTCTCTAAATTAAAAACAGAGAAAGAAACAAGCATTATTAAAGAAACAATGAATATACAAATGAAGAGTTCTGGAAATTTTACAAACCACGAAATAATATACCTACAATCACTACAAATTCAATTAGACAATATTTATGAAGAAAAGACTAGAGGCACTTTCGTTCAATCGAGGTGCAAATGGCTTGAATGTGGAGAAAAAAATACTAAATATTTTTTTAACAGAGAAAAAAGAAATTTCTACCATAAGCATGCTATTCATTAATCAAACATTAACAGAAGATCCTGAAAAAATCTCCCAACACATTGCTAAATTTTATCAAAATTTGTATTCTTCTGACCCTTCTGTTTTTGGCATGGAGCCCTTCCTTAAAAACGTACCACATTCAAACAGAATCACTGGTGATACAAAAGATTATTGTGATGCAGACATTTCTCTTACTGAAATTTCTGAATGTATCAATAGTCTTGAAAATAACAAGTCCCCTGGAAATGATGTTTTTGATGATGATATTTTATAAAACCTTTTCATCAAAAATTGCACCATTTTTACTTGCTGTTTTCAAAGAGGATACCCAGAGAGGCAAACTTCCTCCCCCTCTAACACATGGATTAATAACATTAATTCCCAAGCCAAAAAAAAAATAAACTTTACACTGAAAATTGGAGACCTATCAGTCTTCTGAACAATGATGCAAAGTTATTTGCTTTAATTTTTGCCTATAGACTTAAATATATTTTGCATCAAATAGTTGATGAAGAACAATCTAGATTCATGCAAAAAAGACATATTAGAAATAACGTATGATCAATTCTAGACATGATTGATTATAATCACTTAATATCAGATGATAGTTTTATCTCGTTTATTGACTTTTATAAAGCATTTGACGCCAGTGAGCATAACTTCATTTTCAAAGCTATTTCTTTTTTTGGATTTGGTGAATATTTTTTAAATGCTATTAAAACACTTTATAATGGATGTTCAAGTTCTGTCAAATTAATGTATGGCACATCTAAAAGGTTCACCGTGGTATTATACAAGGCTGTCCTGTATCTCCTTTTCTTTTTCTACTAGTACCGGTAACTCAAATAATGGCCACCCATATAAAAATGTCCTCTTTTTTGGGCATACAAGCTGTAGAAAGATCCTTTAAAATTTGCCAACTAGCAGATGATACTGTGGAAATGTGAAAGGACGAGGAAGAGTTTATCTCACAAGTCAGGTTTATTCACATTCTCCAACATCAGCAATACAGAAAGAGGAAGAAACCCAGACCTTCATCCCTTTTTATACCCCAGGAGCTTCAAAGCTCCAGACACATTGCATTTAATCCCAAGTAACAATGCATCCCTTTCAGATCTTATCACCTCCACCCAAAGTCACTGGCAGCCAGGAAATCCCCCACGGCCATCTCTTTGCATACCAAAGACCACATTTCACATCCTCCTGTTATCTCCGAGGAGGCTCAGTCCTTTGTTCATCTGAGACGTGAAGCATACAGTAAGCATACAGTGATATACATATGAAGCATAAGGTGATATACATTTGTGCATATGAAACCCACATATGTGTCCCACAATACAGCAATTTAAAAAAAAAATCAAAATCAAGTTTCCAAAGCAGTAGATTGCATAGCAAAATTTAGTAATGTATCAGGTTTAAAAATGAATGTGGTGAAATCTGTTTTATTTCCAGTAAAAGAATGTAATCTTTTAAATATCTGTGACATACCTGTGAAAAAGGAAGTAATATTTCTTGGGGTTACGATTTGTAAGGATGTGAAACAACGACATGAACTTCATTTTAGAGCTATTATTGAAAAGACTAAATTGAAATTAAACTCATGGTTAATGAGAGATGTCTCTACATATGGGAGGGTTCTGTTATCAAACGCTCAAGGGATCTCAAGGTCAGTCTATGTTTCATTGTCTCTTAGTATCCCAAACAACATCATTAAAGAACTGGATAAGCCACTATATGATTACATTTGGAAGAAAAAGCACCATTATTTAAGAAAAGATGTCATAAGAGGAGATAAAGAGGAGGGTGGACTGGAAGTTTTGAATTTTTCTCTCTGGAACACCTTCAAGATAAAGTGGATTATTGAATTTTTTTTTTTTTTAAAAACAGTTTATGGAATTCATTCCCAGCATTTGTATTTAACTCAGTTGTGGCATTGACTTATTAAAATGTAATTTCTCAGTAGATAAAATTCCAGTCAAGTTGGCCAACTTTCATAGACAAGCTCTCTTGGCGTGGATTTTGGTTTATAAGCAAAACTTCAGCCCTCACAAAAGTTACATTTGGAACAATAAAGAAATTCTTCATAAAAATAAAACATTATTTCAACGCTCATGGTTTGATAAGAGAATTCTTTTTATACAGACATGGACAAAATTGTTGGCACCCCTCTGTTAATGAAAGAAAAACCCACAATGGTCACAGAAATAACTTGAATCTGACAAAAGTGGTAATAAATAAAAATTCTATGAAAATTAACCAATGAAAATCAGACAACACTTTTGAATTGTGGTTCAACAGAATTATTTTAAAAAACAAACTCATGAAACAGGCCTGGACAAAAAAGTTCAATTCAGTATTCAAATCAATGTGTTTGATGTGTTATATTTTGTTTATGGTGCCATTAGTGATGATGCTAGATATATTATTCAGTTATTAATTACCTTGGGAAAATTCCATATTCACAAGTCTAAATGGTCTGCATCCAAACCCTGTTTTAAGAAATTTATTAGTGAGCTCAGTTATTGCTGCACCTCACTAGAACATATAAAGAATCAGAAGGCTTCAAAGACTCTTTCACTATTAAAAAAGTTTAATGTTATCTAGAATAATCTTTTATTAATTGTATAACACCCTGGCATTGTTCCTTGCTCCTGTTCATTTGTATGCTTTTTATTAGTAATAAGATAAGATAAGCCTTTATTAGTCCCACAATGGGGAAATTCCAGGATTGCAACAATACAGGATAGCAACACTCAGAGCAATAATTTAGAAGATAAGAAAATAAGAGCAATGAATATACATATGTACACATAAATATTGTAACGTTGGGGCCATGTTAAGTGAATTTCCCAGCATGCTTTGCCAGTTTGAAACGTTACTGTGTGTGTTAAATGTGTTATTTCTGAGTTACACTGCTGTGTCATTATAACTGCATTATAATGACCCAGCAGTGTTTAGCAGGATTAGGGCAAGATGTATCTGTGTGTGTAACCATGATTGAAACGGAGGTCTGGGAGAATGACCTCCACTCCACTCTGTAGCACAGAAGCAAGTTGGGGTTGGGGTGTACAAAATAAATCTGGTTGATCACAGCCATCTGCTCCATTTTCTTTGTGTGAACCTTGTAAACGTCACAATATATAAATATACAGTTAGGCCCAGAAATATTTGGACAGTGACACAATCTTCATGATTTGGGCTCTGCATGCCACCACATTGGATTTGAAATGAAACAACTACAACGGAATTGAAGTGCAGACTTTAAGGTTTAATTCAAGGGGCTGAACAAAAATATATGATTAAACATGTAGGAATTGTAGCTGTTTTTACACAAACGCTCCTCATTTCAGGGGCTCAAAAGTAATTGGACAAATAAACATAACCCTAACTAAAATGTTACTTTTCAATATTTTATTGAGAATCCTTCGCAGGCAATGACTGCCTGAAGTCTGGAACCCATGGACATCACCAAACGCTGGGTTTCCTCCTTTGTGATGCTTTGCCAGGCCTTTACTGCAGCTGTCTTCAGTTGTTGCTTGTTTGTGGGTCTTTCTGCCTTAAGTTTTGTCTTGAGCAAGTGAAATGCATGCTTGATTGGGCTGAGATCTGGTGATTGACTTGGTCATTGCAGAATATTCCACTTCTTTGCTTTAAAAAACTCCTGGGTTGCTTTTGCAGTATGTTTTGGATCACTGTCCATCTGTACTGTGAAGCGCCGTCCAATCAACTTTGCTGCATTTGGCTGCATCTGAGCAGAAAGTATATCCCTATACACTTCAGAATTCATCCGGCTGCTTCTGTCTTTTGTCACATCATCAATAAACACAAGTGACCCAGTGCCATTGGAAGCCATGCATGCTCATGCCATCACACTGCCTCCACCATGTTTCACAGAAGGTGTGGTGTGCTTTGGATCATGAGCTGTTCCAATTCTTCTCCAAACTTTCTTCTTCCCATCATTCTGGTACAGGTTGATCTTAGTCTCATCTGTCCAAAGAATGCTGTTCCAGAACTGGGCTGGCTTCTTCAGGTGTTTTTTGGCAAAGTCAATTCTGGCCTTTCTATTTTTGAGGCTGATTAATGGTTTGCACCTTGTGGTGAATCCTTTGTATTTACTCTCATGAAGTCTTCTCTTTATGGTAGACTTAGATACTGATAGCCAGGAACGGCACTGGGGTTAAGCTCCCAGTGCTCATAAAATGCTCCTTATGGAGTGCGTCTCAAAAAGCCTCTGACAACTAAGTCCAACTCCTAGCCTGCCCATGTGGTTTAGTCTCTAAGCCCGGCGGAACTGCTTTTACTAATAGGAGAAGGGGCGAGGGCGGATCTCTGGCGCCTTAAAACCAGATGCTTCGGGTAGATGGTGGCTCGTCAACCTGGGAAGGTAGCCCATCTAGGGGAAGGTAAACCCTGATTTCAAACCTCCGCTGCCTTGCAGCATACCCAGTAATGGGAAAGGCTTCGGGAGTCAACCCTGAGGAAAAATCCGGAGTCGGAGCCCCTAAGGCAGTTCTCTGTTGTGCTCAACATCGTTCTGGCAGCTCCTGCAACGGCGCTGGTGCCAAACTGTAGCAGCCCTGCTGTTCCTTTGGATTCATCAGTGACGTGGAGAGGGGGGACATGCTGCATGGGCAACATCTTGTCCTCCATAGCTTCCTGCCCAGGCTTGAATCCTACCAGTGCCCAACGCTGGAAGGTAGAACACCGGATCACTGGAGAGGACACTCCAGCTTCGCCTTTGGCCTAGACAAAACACGGGGAATGACAGTTACCGGTTATAAGCCACCGCTCAATTGGTGTACAGCGCGGCGCCAGGGGTTGTTCCCGACGGTGGGAGGGATCATCGGATCTCACTGGACAGCTACCGCCCGCCTCAAGCTGGGCAGCCCCCAGCCAATAAGGTGTTGTCCCGCCACAGCTTGCTTTCCTCATTGGGTGCATGGGGATGAGGAGAAGTCCGAACAGCAGGCTGAGAACCTTCACACCAGGCAAGACAATAAAACAAAAGAGACCAACTCTAAAACTGGGAACTTGGAACGTCCACACTATGATGACAGGACTCGCTGCTAACCTCAAGGACATCAACGACACCAGGAAGACTGCCATCATCAATAATGAGCTGAAGAGACTGGGAGTGGATATCGCCACTCTCCAGGAAACACGGTTGGCTAACGCAAGCACACTGAGAGAGAAGGACTACACGTTCTACTGGCAGGGAAAGGGCAGTGACGAACACAGGGAACACGGAGTGGGCTTCGCAGTGAAGAACACCTTGCTGAAGATGGCGGAACCGGGCAGCACTGGCTCTGCACAACTCCTCACCCTCTGCCTGAACACCACTCAAGGCCCAGTCACCCTCGTCAGTGTGTATGCCCCAACACTGACAGCCACACCAGAGGCAAAAGACGAGTTCTACGAGAATCTCGTAACAACTGTCAGGATCATCCCCAACTCTGAACAACTCATTCTCCTTGGAGACTTCAATGCCAGAGTGGGTGCTGACCACGACTCCTGGCCCTCCTGTCTTGGACCTTTTGGCGTGGGCAGAATGAACGACAACGGACAGCGGCTGCTCGAGTTCTGCACATATCACGATCTGTGCATCACAAACTCGTTCTTCAAGACCAAGCCCTAACACAAGGTTTCCTGGCGACATCCGCGCTCAAAGCACTGGCACCAGCTGGACTTGATCCTGACCAGGCGCACCTCACTGAAGAACGTGCTAATCACCCGTTCGTTCCAGAGTGCAGATTGCGACACAGACCATTCATTGGTGTGTTGCAAGGTCAAGCTGCAGCTGAAGAAATTCCATCGTGCTAGACAGCCTGGAAAGGCACGGATTGACACCAGCAAGATGGCTCAACCAGAACTTGTTGAGCAGTTTGCCTCCACCTTTGAGAAGGAACTTGGTGTACCACAAGAAGGAGAATCTGCAAAGCAGAAGTGGGAAGAGCTGCAAAACACCATCCACCGCACAGCCTTGGCTACCTTTGGGAGGAAGATCTCGAAGTCACAGGACTGGTTTGATGCCAAGTTGACCGAGATGACCCCCGTCATTGAAGCCAAGCGCTCAGCACTTGCTGAGTACAAGAAGTACCCAAACGAGAAGAATCTCCAGATTCTCAGGGCTGCGAGAAGCAAAGTTCAGCAGACTGCTCGGCGCTGTGCCAACGAGTACTGGACTCAGCTCAGCCAAGACATTCAAACCACTGCCATAACAGGGTGGTATGAATGATGGCATCAAGAAAGCACTTGGTCCGGCTCAGAGCAAGACGGCCCCCCTCAAATCCTCCACTGGGGAGATGATCACAGAAAAGAACAAGCAGATGGAGAGATGGGTGGAACACTACTCCGACCTCTACTCCAGACAGAACACCGTGACACCGTCAGCCCTTGATGCCATCGACTGCCTGCCATCCATGGACGAACTTGACGCCGAGCCAACCATCGACGAACTCTGCAAGGCCATTGATAGCTTGGCCGCTGGCAAGGCACCCGGCAACGACAGCATACCCCCTGACCTGATCAAGCACTGCAAGACCGCCCTACTGCTGCCATTGCATGACGTCCTCTGCCAGTGTTGGAAGGAAGGTGCCGTACCACAAGACATGAGGGACGCCAAGATCATCACCCTCTACAAAAACAAAAGGGAGAGAAGCGACTGCAACAACTACAGGGGCATCTCCCTCCTCAGCATTGTTGGCAAAGTCTACGCACGAGTTGTTCTCGTTCGTCTACAGAAGCTTTCCGAACGTGTCTACCCCGAGTCTCAGTGTGGCTTCCACGCTGAGCGATCGACGGTAGACATGATATTCTCCATCCGCCAACTCCAGGAGAAATGCAGAGAACAGAACATGCCCCTGTACGTCGCCTTCATCGACCTCACCAAAGCATTCGATCTGGTCAGCAGAGAGGGCCTTTTCAAGATCCTGCCAAAGATAGGATGCCCACCAAAGTTGCAAAGCCTCATCGAATCATTTCACACCAACATGCAGGGGATAGTGCAGCACAATGGCAACGTCTCAGAGCCATTCAACATACGCAGCAGAGTGAAACAGGGCTGTGAACTTGCGCCAACCCTCTTTGGGATTTTCTTTGCTATGCTCCTGAGGCATGCCTTCAGCACAGCAACAGAGGGAATCTACCTGCACACAAGATCTGACGGCAGGCTTTTCAACCTCGCCCGCCTGAAAGCCAGAACCAAAGTACGTGAGGCTCTAATCAGAGACATGCTGTTCGCGGACGACGCTGCAGTCGCAACCCACACACAGCAGGAGCTTCAGACCCTGATGGACCGCTTCTCCCAGGCATGCAAGAACTTCGGGCTTACCATCAGGCTGAAGAAGACTAACGTCTTGGCGCAAGGCACGGAAGCACCACCAACCATCACCACGACTACGAGCTGGAGGTCGTGAATCAGTTCACGTACCTGGGGTCCATGATCAGCAACAACCTCTCTCTTGATACAGAGATCAACAAGAGGATTGGAAAATCAGCCTTCACACTCGCTCGCCTCACCACTCGAGTGTGGGAGAATCCCAAACTCTCTGTCAAGACGAAGATGGCAGTGTACAACACCTGCATCATCAGCACACTGCTCTGTGGGAGTGAGACGTGGACAACATACGCCCGGCAGGAAAAGAGACTGAACTCCTTCCACTTGCGCTGGAAGTGGAAGTGGAAGGACATATCCTGGACATATCCAGGATGTGCGCTTCGCCACATCCTGGACATATCCTGGCAGGACACAGTGCCCAACACAGAAGTTCTGTCCCGCGCCGGCCTTCCCTCCATGTTCACTCTACTCAGGCAGCGCAGGCTCCGCTGGCTAGGCCACGTTCACCATATGGAGGATGGCAGAATCCCCAAAGACGTCATCTACGGAGAACTGGCAATTGGCAGGAGAGACGTTGGCCGCCCACAGCTGCGCTTTAGAGACGTCTGCAAGAGAGACATGAAGGCACTGGAGATCAACACAGAGCGCTGGGTAGACCTTGCAACGGACCGCTACAAATGGAGAGGCACCCTGACCAGACAGCTCAAGGCGGGTGAAGAGAGACTGACTGCTGCAGCAGATGAAAAAAGGACCCGCAGGAAGAACCGCCACAGACCCAGCAGCACAGAGACCACCCACAAGTGCGACCTGTGTGACAGGGACTGCCATTCGCGCATCGGCCTGTTCAGCCACAGGCGGTGCTGTTCCAGCAGAGTAGACATTTAGGATTCTCTTCCATGGTCAACATAGACCGACGGAGGCCGACGACGATACTGATACACCTACTTCCTGGAGAGTGTTCTTCACTTGAGTGGATGTTGTGAAGGGGTTTCTGCGATCATCCACCACTGTTGCCTTCCGTGGACGTCCAGGCCTTTTTGAGTTCCCAAGCTCACCAGTGCACTCTTTTTTCTCTGTATGTACCAAACTGTTGATTTGGCCACTCCTAACATTTCTGCTATCTCTCTGATGGATTTCTTCTTTTTTTTTCAGCCTCAGGATGGTCTGTTTCACCTCCATTGAGAGCTCCTTTGACCGCATGTTGTGTGTTCACAGCAACAGCTTCCAAATGCAAACGCCACACCTGGAATCAACTCCAGAACTTTTAACTGCTTAATTGATGACAGGTTAACGAGGGAAGAGCCCATGCAGCCTTGTTATTGTTTTTTGCAGCCTTCTGAGTCAATTGTCCAATTACTTTTGGTCCCTTGAAAAAGAGGCGGCTACGTATTAAAGAGCTGTAATTCCTAAACCCTTGCTCCAATTTGGATGTGAATACTCTCAAATTACAGCTGAGAGTCTGCACTTTAAGCCCATATTGATTATATAATTGTATCCTGAATATGTTTTCGTAAACAGCTAAAATAACAAAACTTGTGTCACTGTCCAAATATTTCTGGGCCTAACTGTATATATACACAGTGCGGAGCATTGTAGCTAGATGGACTAAACAGCATAACCATCTATTTAGTTACCCTACATGGTATGAATATGTACCCATACATATTGTCACCCTCCATAGCGACTGATATTGTCCTAGTTGTATACTGGAGGGGACCATTTGTGTAAGTCTGTTGCATCTTTTGCATTCAATACTATTAGGTAGTCATGTTTTTTTTGCTATCTCTGTGAGCAGCCCTGCTTAGGTTATACAGTCTGACAGCCGTAGGTAGGAAGGACCTGCGAAACCTCTCGGTCGCGCATCTAGGATGATGTAGTCTACTGCTAAATGAGCTCCTCAGTGCGTTCAGTTTGTCCTGAATAGAGTGGGACTCGGACTCCAGCAGAGATGACAGTTTAGCCACCATCCTTCTCTCTCCCATCTCCTCCACTGGGTCAAGGCACTGCCCCGGGACAGAGCTAGCTTTCTTGATTAGTTTGTTCAGTCTCTTCCTATCGGCTGCTGTAATGCCATTGCCCCAGCAGACCACTCCAAAAGTGATGGCTGATGCCACCACCGTGTTGTAGAATGTCTTCAAGAGCACCCCTTGTACACCAAAAGACCTGAGACTCCTCAGTAGGAACAGCCTGCGCTGTCCCTTCTTGTAGAGTGCGTCGGTATTGTGTGACCAGTCTAGTTTATTTTTCAGATGAACAACCAGGTACTTGTAGGATGTCACCATCTCAATGTCTGTTCCCTGGATGTTCACTGGTGCTGTGAGGGGTTGTCCTTGCCTGCGGCAGTCCACCACCAGCTCCTTAGTTTTCCTCGCGTTGATCTGGAGGCAGTTCCGATGGCACCAGTCCACGAAGTCCAGGATAAGTCCTCTGTACTCAGCTTCATCCCCGTTGTAGATGAGGCCGACAATCGCAGAGTCGTCAGAGAACTTCTGTAGATGGCGGTGTGTTGTGTTGTGTGAGAAGTCCGCAGTATAAAGGATGAACAGGAAACGAGTCAAAACCGTTCCCTGGGGGGCCCCCGTGCTGCCGATGATCGTGTCCGACACACAATCCCGGGTTCTCACAAACTGTGGCCGGTTTGTGAGGTAGTCCAGGATCCATGATGACAGGTGCTGGTCCACCCCTGCGCACAGCAGCTTGTCCTTCAGGATCATCGGTTGGATGGTGTTGAAAGCACTGGAGAAATCAAAGAACATGATCCTCACCGCATTCCCGGGCTTCTCCAGGTGGGACAGAGAACGGTGAAGGAGGAAGATCACTGCATCCTCCACCCCAATGCCATGCTGGTAGGCGAACTGGTGTGGATCCATCGCTGGTCCCACCAGGGGGCGGAGGTGAGCAAGGAGCAGTCTCTCCAGGGTCTTCATCATGTGAGATGTCAGGGCCACTGGTCTGTAGCTGTTCAGGTCTTTGGGGTGGGAAGTCTTTGGTACAGGTACTACACAAGATGTTTTCCACAACTGTGGTACCCTCCCCAGCTTCAGGCTCAGCTTGAAGATGTGCTCCACAATCCCACACAGCTGGTCTGCGCAGGACTTGAGGAGCTTCGCGCTGATGCCGTCCGGTCCAGAGGCCTTCCTCGCCTTGATCTTCCTCAGCTCCGTCCTCACCTGGGTCTTAGTGAGGGTCAGGTTGGGGGGCTGTGTGCTGGGAGTGGGGGCTGTTGGTGGAGTGGGGTGTGGACAGCAGGTTTCGATGACTTTAGAGGCAGCAGTGGTTGGTGTGCAGTCGGGGGGGGGGAGGGCGGTTGGTCAAACCTATTAAAAAACAGGTTCGGATTATTTGCCCACTCCCTGCCCCCCGTGGCCTGGGAGGAGGTATTCTGGAGCCCAGAGATGGTTTTGAGGTTTCTCCAGACCCCGCTGATGTCGCTCTGTTGCAGCTTGTCCTCCATCTTTTTCCTGAAGCTGTCCTTGCCTTCTCTGATCTTCCTCCTCAGCTCCCTCTGTACGGACTTCAGCATCTCCCTGTTCCCCGACCTGAAGATCCTCTTCTTCTCTCTCAGAAGTGTTTTTATCTCAGGGTTGATCCAGGGTTTGTTGTTCGAGCAACACCGTATAGTCTTGGTGGGTATGGTGTTGTCCACACAGAAGTTGATGTAGTCCGTGATGGTGTGAGTGAGGCCATCGATGTCCTCACCATGTGGATCGCAGAGCTGCTCCCAGGCAGTGGTTTCAAGACAGTCCTTTAAAGGGTCCATTGCCTCCTCCGACCATATCTTCACTGTGCACATGACCGGAGGTTGTCTGTGTACTAGGGGTTTGTACACCGGCAGGAGATGAACTAAGTTGTGATCCGATCTCCCGAGTGGGGGGAGTGGTGATGAGGTGTATGCCTCCTTAGTGTTTGCATAGAATAAGTCCAGTGTTTTATTGTCTCTAGTGTGGCATGTGACATACTGGGTGAATGTGGGCAGAATGGGGGACAGTGAAATATAGTTGAAATCACCGGAGATGAGGAGAAGAGCATCTGGGTGTTCTGTCAGCAGCCTGCCAGTTACCGAGTGAATGACGTCACGCGCTGTCCCCGCGTTCGCCATCAGATTTGCATAAATAACAATGCAGATCACATGTGAGTATTCCCTTGGGAGACAGGTAGGCCGCATGCTAACAGCTAACAACTCAATGTCTTTGCTGCAGTGATGTTGTTTAATCGTGATATGTCCCGGTCTGCACCAGCTGTTATTGACATACATTATCACTCCTCCGCCCCTTGCCTTCCCACTGTCTGGTGTCCAGTCTGCCCGTATTGCGTGGAAACCCTCCAGTTCAATGTTAGCATCTGTTGCTAGTTCTGTTAGCCAAGTCTCAGTAAACAACATCAAGCTACTCTCTCTGAAGACGCTCTTGTAGCGGGAGATGGCCGCTAGCTCGTCGGTCTTATTGAGTAGTGATCGAACGTTCCCCATAATAACAGATAGAAGGACGGGTCTGTACCTTATATTTCTCGCCCGCCGTCTTGCTCCAGCACGGCATCCACGTCGTTTCTGTCTTATTTCACCCGGTATGTCGAGGTCTTGCGCTAGCATCTTGGTCCGGTTAAGTGCTAGCAGCTGGTCTCTGCTGTAACATATCCTGCTAAAAACAGTGGCTCCGTCTGCCAGCTCAGGAGACATTTGGGCAATCCGTGTGTCTGTCCGATGTATAAGATATTGCCGGATCAGAAAGATTAGCAAGAGAAGCGAGATAGTAAATAGAAATAGGAAGAAATTGATCCGCTGTTGCAAAAGGCAGCCTACTCGTGTGGCGCCGGAAGAAGTCCGGTAACAACAAGAGGTAATGTAATGTATACCTCTTGTTTATAAATAAAGCTCTTAAAAAATAAGTATGGTAAAATGTCAGAGCACCTGTCCCTTTCAGAGCTGAGTTTACTGTGGAAGAAATTGTGGGGCAGCAGAAGTGTTGGATGAAAATTTCTTGTCGTGATTTTTGTGTTGTTGTGATTTGCACTTCAGGGCCACCGTAGTATTAGGGGAAAAAGTTAAAAAATGGAAATGGATGCCACTAATTTTATTAAAATCAAGGACATATTAATCGGTTAAAAAAGCTCCAGAAAAAGCCTTATGTGTCAAACTTTATATTTTACCCAACAAATTCCAACATATAGTCAAACTTCTGAGTGTATTTGAATGCAACATCAGGGCCCTCCCTATCTCAACAGCAGGAAAGGTGAGCAGACAGGAGGCTCCTTCAGCTCTTCTACAGGTAGCTTAGTTTAGTTGTTCTTCATTAAAATGACTTTATATACCAAATCATTAAAACAAATGGATAACACAAAAAAGTCCAAGCTTTGCTGACACAAAACGTGCCGGCAAATTTTTCTACAATTTGAGCCATGCCTACTCACTCATCTCTACTAAGTGTTTTAGTCACATCTCATAATGATGTATGACGCCAGCCTCATCTTGAATATTCTGCAAAGGTTATGCATAGTTTCTGGGTCTGTCTGAATTTATTCAGTATGATGCATACCTGCAATGGATAGCTAATAGCCCATCCAGATTGGCAGCTATCTGGATTCGGGAGTCAGACTCGATCTCCGTTTTTAAGAATAGGGTTAAAACCTTCCTTTTTGATATAACCTGTGGCGATGTTAAAATAAGACACGGCGTCTGGAGTTTTAATGAAGTTTATTGATCAAATCATCGCCATCACGGAGCTCACCCCAGCTGCTGTATAAGCATGCTGGAGCGAAGCTCTCAGGCTCTCATGAGCAGTAGTCAGAAGCAGTCAGAAGAAGAACAGAGAGTGAACATATGAATTCAGCCACTTAAATACCCAGCAACGGACAATACATCAAAGGCATTTTATCATCAAAGGAAATGCATTCAGACATGTGACATTTGTACCACAATGCGAGCAGGAAGCATGAATGTTTGCATTTGCGTCATACATATCCACAGGATGCTGGTGCCTGAACTAAGCACAGGAAGGCTGCCTATTGATCTCAACACACACATCTCACTGTCCTGTTAATTGCTCTAGTCCAGCGCTGTGTTTGTCCGTGGCTGCTGTGGGGGTCACCCCATACACTCCCCCCCCAGAGGGCTTAGCCGGGAGCTGAGACCTCGGTAGTCCCGCTTTGGTGGCGAGCTGCGCGGAAGGTCTGTGCCTGGGAAGGGAGGAGGGTGGGGGTAGCAAGTGGCGGGGGATGTCCATGGCTGTGGGAAGAAAAATTAGTCTCTGATTCCTCTCGCGATTCAGTCCGGCAATGAAGAAAAACAGGAGCTGAAGCTATGTGAGGGACTTGGCGTTTAGGCTTTAGGTGCGTTCGCGGCCCTAAAGCCCTCGGGGACAGCTGACGGCTGGATTCCCGTCGTGCGCCGTGGCTGAGACTTACACCAAATCCTGTGTGCGGGCTGCGTGTGTGCTTCAGGTGTGTGAGCAGTCCTGAAGAGCCGTGTGCAGCGGCGGAGGATGATGTATAAGTCTGTAGAGCCAGCTTGTCTCTGGTGCGCGGCACGCGCTGCGGCCACGTGCCTTCCAGCTGCGCTGTTCTGATGCGAGGCTTCTGTGCATGGCCGGTCCGCTGTCGCGAGGCGAATCAGGGTCAGGGGGCTTGATGGAGATCTGCGCAGTCGGCGCCGATTGTGTCCCCTGTTCGGGCTGTTGGTCGTCGTTCGTGCCGGGTCATGGTGCGTTCAGGTCCACGCGTCCTCCGTCGGCCATGGGCCGCCGTCGTGGAGAGAGGGCAAGGTGTGTGCGCTCTCGTGTGGAGACACAGAATCGTGTGTCAGGAGCCGTGAGAGCGGCCGGTCCAGCGTGGATGTGCCGATCTAGGCGTGCAGACCTCACCATGAAATTTCCTCAGCTTTCCCGGTCGTGGGTGGTCTCCGAAGAGCGTCAAAGTCTCCCTGAAGCAGAAAGGAAGGGCAGATCAGTCGGGCTGCCGCGTTCGCTCGTCGTCGGAGAATCACTGCCGGGTGCTGCGTTTGCTGGCAGCGTGTTCTTTTCAGCGTCGGGTCGCCAGCGTGGTTGTCCAGACCAGAAGGTTGCGTCGCACAAAGCGTGTGCGTCTGCGGGGTCACCAGTGTGGCGATGTTAAAATAAGACACGGCGTCTGGAGTTTTAATGAAGTTTATTGATCAAATCATCGCCATCACGGAGCTCACCCCAGCTGCTGTATAAGCATGCTGGAGCGAAGCTCTCAGGCTCTCATGAGCAGTAGTCAGAAGCAGTCAGAAGAAGAACAGAGAGTGAACATATGAATTCAGCCACTTAAATACCCAGCAACGGACAATACATCAAAGGCATTTTATCATCAAAGGAAATGCATTCAGACATGTGACATTTGTACCACAATGCGAGCAGGAAGCATGAATGTTTGCATTTGCGTCATACATATCCACAGGATGCTGGTGCCTGAACTAAGCACAGGAAGGCTGCCTATTGATCTCAACACACACATCTCACTGTCCTGTTAATTGCTCTAGTCCAGCGCTGTGTTTGTCCGTGGCTGCTGTGGGGGTCACCCCATAAGCCTACAATTGGGGGGGGGGGGGAATCATGTGTCTGAACCCTCCCTGAGTTATGCTGCTGATAGGTTTAGACAGCCAGGGGACCTCCAATAATGCACTGGGCTTCACTCCTTTCTTCACTCTCACTTAATTTTCTTTTTTTGCTGGTCATTAACCTCTTGCACTCCGGTGTACCGCGGACGGGCACGTCTCTGCATCCTAGAGCGCATGAGGGCGCTCTCGTGCGCTCTAGGACGCACGAGGGCGCTGCGTCCAAGCGCGCACTGAAAAAAAAAGCTGCATTTCCGTTCTTCCACTACAGACACAGCCGCGAACAGATCAGATATGATTGACCTCTCATTCGACTAATAAGAGCCTTGAATTGGGTTTCTGAAACCTTGAAGAACCAATGACTGAAAACCTAGCAAGAAGGACCCGCCTACCAACGTTGTGAATGCAGCGAGCCAATTGAAGCACAGAAGTTCGCAAGTTGTTTTGTGTAAGGCTGGGTGAAGACAGACTGCTGCAGCAGATGAAAAAAGGACCCGCAGGAAGAACCTGCCACAGACCCAGCAGCACGGAGACCACCCACAAGTGCGACCTGTGTGACAGGGACTGCCATTCACGCATCGGCCTGTTCAGCCACAAGCGGTGCTTTTTTTTTTTTTTTTATTCCAGCAGAATAGACGTTTAGGATTCTCTTCCATGGTCATCATAGACCGATGGAGGCCGACGACGAAGGCTGGGTGACACACACGCGTTTGCCAGTCTTTTTGAATTACTACTGTTATTTGTTTTGAAAAATCGTTCGCCAAAACCGCAATCATGGAAGCGCAAAACCGCAATAATGGAATTACGTTTTGACCGGGTCGCGAGACCAGAACCACGAGTCGTAACAAACGGACCAGCGTTGCGTTCGTCTGACAATGAGGAAGAAGTTCGCCAGCTACGCTGCTGCTGTGAAGAGGTAAGTGTTATAAGCTAAATTATTCTTTATCCCTGAAAATTGTAATCAAAAATGACTTTTGACCGATCGGTAAAATACAGCTGTGCGTCATCGCCACATGACGGACCGCTTCACAACGGGTGATGTCCGTCTTCTGTAGCGAGGGGGGGGGCACACACACACAGCCCTGAGTGTCACCTTTCATTAGAGCCCAAGATCAAGCTTCTATACTGAATCAATCAAAAGTTACAGATGTTTTTCCAAACTGTGCCATTTGGCACAATTTGGCACAGTTCAAAAACGCCTGGGAACAACCTGAGAAAAAAGCTGTGTAATATATTCATTTTTTGTGGTATTGTTACAAAATTTTGACCTCAGCTGGATAACACTTGGTTCTACATTTCTGTTGTATTTTCCAGGCCGAATCTGAAGCTGTGTGTTATTTGCAAGCATTTGTATCCAAAAAAAACCCACCCAGGCGAAATTTATTTTCTTCAAGTTCAGTATGATTAGATGACTGTTACTCAGTGGCCAGAGCACTTAGAGAGATTATGACTGCTTTGCCAAAAAATTCAAAGTGTTTTCTTTTAAATGAGACCAACCCCATGAAGATGCTGCAAAGGGTTGAAGAACAGTTTTTGATTTACTTTGGGCACGTTATTTTTTGGCATTTTTAGGGAAATTGACCGGAGTGCAAGGGGTTAACATCTGTTCTCTTCCATAGATTGAGTCCCCATCATGCTGTTTGCTCTCTACATGTCTGTTCTTTTCATCTTCTCTATCCCCTCACCGCCCAGCCAGTCACAGCAGATGACTGCCCGTCCCTGAGCCTGGTTCTGCTGGAGGATTCTTCCTGTGAAAAGGGAGTTTTTCCTCTCCACAGTCGCCAAGTGCTTGCTCACAGGGGATCACCTGATTGCTGGAGTCTTTCTGCAATTGTGGGGGTTCCCCCTACAGTTGAAAGTGCTATGAGATGACTGTTGTTGTGAAATGGCGACACATAAATAAAGTTGAATTGAATTGAATTATTAGTAGGCTATAAATTGCGCCTGTAATATAACAGAAAATGCTGCATCTTTGCACATTTTATTTTTGATTTTTAATGAGGAAAACCTCACAAATTTATCAAAGTCTCAAACGCACAAGAAAAAAAACCCTAAACTAGCACTAAACACAAATTATGAGAAAAAAGCTGATTTAAGTGGGAGGAAAAAAAGCTTTCAAATTTACAAGAAAAAAGTAGTAAATTTAGAATAAAACTGTCATAAATTTAGGAGAAAAACCTCAAACTGTCCAGACTAAACTCACATCTCAGTAACTTCTTCTTAAACTACTTTTGGGTGATATATTTGAGCAATAGCATATAAAGATAAACTACTTCTACTTGTGTACAGTTTCAATCTACTCTACCACCTAAATTAGAGATATTTTTTATGTGAATTTGGAGAGTTCTCAAAAATTATCTACTTTTTTCTTATGATATTTTTATTCTTTTTTTTTAATTATAGACTAACAAAATTTTGAAACTTCATGAAAATTGAAATGCAATGAAAATTTTTTGCACATGGATTGACATTTTTTTTTCTTGAATTTGTGACTTTTGTGTTATAAATTGGCATATTTTTCCCCTCTGTCTTTGTACTTTTGCCTCAATAATTTTGCCTCCTCTTTTCATTGATTTTTTTCTTTAATTTTGCTTTAATTATTGCAAATGAGCTACATTTCTCTTGTGATTTTCTGACCTTTGTCTCAACAATTTTTTCATTTACTTTTTCTTAATGAATTTATTAAATCTTTGAAATAACTTCCTGTGTTTATATTCTCAATGACTGTAATTGTACATATGTGATTTTTTTCTCATAAATTTGCAACTTTTGGACTTCTGGTCTGGACACCATGGTGATAGCAGCTTAACGCTGAAGCTCCCAGACCCGATCCGTGAAAATACCTTGAAAATCAGACTTAACGGATTTTTGGAAGAGTGAAAATCAAAAGACAAAGTCCTTATGCCTAAAGGAAAACAGAAGAGATCGACATTTACCAGGCCAAGACACGCATCGGCCGGAGAATCTGACCTGGAGGACATCCACTCAGAAGCAGAGGAGCTGAATGAAGCTAGCAACACGGTTAGCTTAAAAATGATACTTCAAGAATTAAGACAATTTCGCCGAGAGTGTTGGGCTGAATTTCGTGAAATTAAAGACGAAATAAAAAGGACAAACAGCGGAGTGGACCAGGCTGAGGACCGAATCATGGAAGCAGAGGAAAGAATAAAAGGGCTGGAAGAAACCGTGCTGGAACTACTCAAACGACAGTCAAGACTGGAGGCTAAGCTAACCGACCAAGAAGGAAGACTAAGAAGAGACAACATAAGAATTCATGGTCTGAAAGAAGGAGTCGAGGACGGTTTCACCACAATGGCTGCATGCGTGGAATCCATACTGAGAGAGAAGTTGGAAATTCCCCAATCCACCGACTTGAAGATAGAAAGGGCGCACCGTACATTAGCCCCAAGGCCGTCGGCGGAAGCGCCACCAAGATCGGTGGTGGTGAAGTTCTCCAACTCCAGAATAAAAGAAGAGGTTGTGAGACTGGCTTGGCAGAAAAAAGGATTTTTGCACCAAGAGAGAAAAGTTTTTGTGGAGCACGACTACGCCCCGGAGGTCCTTAAAAAGCGTCGGGAATACAACAACGCTAAAAAGGTACTACGAGAGAAGAAACTGCGCTTTCAAACTGCATTTCTGGTGAAGCTGCGGGTTTTTTACGGGGATGAGACGTGTCTCTACAACTCGGCGGAAGAAGCAACCACGGATATGGCGAGAAGAGGGCTCCCAGTAACGGTGTATAAACCCACAGCAGACCCGATCGAAAGAATCAAGGCTCAAACGTGGTGCACACAGAGACCCTCAAAATCCACGAGCCAGCAGCGGGAAACCCAGCTCCAGGGCTATAAGGAAAAACTGAGCGTTTACAGGAGGGAATAACGATATTTTTAGTCAATCCGCGCATCCAACCCTCAGAATCAGAATCAGAATCAGAATCAGCTTTATTGCCAAGCATGTTTACAGCTGTAAACATACGAGGAATTTGACTTGACATTGGGCGCGCTCAATAAGCGCATCCCAATGACGCGGCAGCCATGCAAGGCGCCTGTCAACAGTGGAGGGTAAAGAGGGGGATGGGGGGGATGACACATTGGGCAGAGAGAAAAAACATAGTTTATCAAAATAAAGCTCGTATTGTGGAAGTTGTGTTCAATGACGAGACTTGAGTTTATTTCTCAGGTTCGGCTTTATTGCAGAACACAATCATCCAACATTCTCAAAAAGCAAGAAGAGGCAGAATCATGATACATCACATTCTTATACCTCCGGGGGATTAAGAACTCAAGTCACATGGTGCTTCTGCAAACATTTAATCACAATGCAAGTCTCTGAAGATTCACCATTGTCTCTTACTCTCTGCTGTTCCGGGGATCCCCCCAGGGCCTCCTCTCTGGGACAAGGGTCCGACTTCACATCTCCTCGACATCTCCTGTCGGCCCCCGTCGATCCAGACTCTTTGTTCCTCCAGACGTGAAGCCCCAATCCACATAAGCCATACATTTGTGGGAGATATGAATCAGACATATGTGCCACACTCTTGTGGGAAATATGAACCAAACATATGTGCCACATGACCCCCCCACAAACGTCTGCATGGGACAAATAAATGCATAACATAAAAGACATTACCACATAACCAACAATCAATCCCCCAATCTCTTAGGTCTCAACTTCCTGCCGAATCTGCTGTAATCCGGCTTCACTGCGTCTGCAGCGTCTCCTCGCACCTGGGGATTAGATTTGTTAGCACATCTCTGTGGGAGCTCAGGAGCATGCCTTCTCGGTGGCCTGCCCCGGCGGGGGGCTTTCGCCAACTGCACGTGTTCATCAGCCAGAACAAAAGCGGGCTTGAGTCTGTTTATGCAAATTAGCTCCCTTCTGCCCCCCAAATCTAGCAAGAAATGCTTCTCATTTTTTTCCAGCACCCGGAACGGTCCATCATAAGGCGGACGCAGCCCTGGGCGTTGTGCATCATGTCTAACAAAAACAAACTCTGCGTTTTTTAAAGCCTCTGGCACAAAAACGCGTGGAAAACTGTGATGCACTGGGCCAGGCAGCGTGTTTGATCCTGTGGCGCTCTGCAACAGCTGAGCGGGGGGGCAATTTGGCGCAGGATTTTCCGGAAGAAATTCCCCCGGCAAACGGAGAGGTTGTGCGAAAACTAACTCCGCTGGGGAGGCCTGCAAATCCTCCTTAGGTGCAGAACGCAACCCCAATAAAACCCATGGCAGTTTGTCCACCCAATTTGTATCCGTGAGCGATAATCTGAGGGCTGCTTTCAATGACCTATGAAAGCGTTCACATAAACCGTTGGCCTGCGGGTTATACGCGGTAGTGCGGTGTACCTTCACCCCTAAGCTGCGGGCCATAGACGACCACAGTTCGGAAACAAATTGAGGGCCTCTGTTGGACGTTATGTCCGACGGGACTCCAAAACGCGCGACCCAAGTTGTTAAAAACGCGCACGCAACCTCCTCCGCCGTTGTTGACGCCAGAGGTACCGCTTCTGGCCAACGCGTGGTGCGGTCCATCATCGTCAAAAGGTGTGTGTGCCCCTGAGACGAGGGAAGCGGACCCACCAGATCAACATGCACATGATCAAACCGCTTAGCCGGGATGTGAAAAGGCTCCAAAGGGGCCCTCGTGTGCTTGTGTATCTTAGCCCTCTGGCACGCTACACAAGCTGCTGCCCATTCCTTGACCTGTTTGCGCAACCCCGGCCAGACAAATTTCTCCCCCACCATCTTGATCGATGCATGTACCCCCGGGTGCGCCAGCGAATGGACAGAGTCAAAAACGCGGCGGCGCCATGCGGCTGGAACCACAGGACGAGGCCGTCCCGTGGAGACATTGCATATTAAGGGGGGCATACCTATTTGCTGCACCCTGTGCTCCAGCCTTAACCCTCTTGGTCCAGACTGGAGCGCGCGCACATCCGCGTCACCAACCTGCTCTGCAGCCATGTCTGCATAATCCAAACCTACGTGGACCGGGGCTGCGCGCGCTCCCGCGTCACTGCCCTGGCCCACAGCCACCGAGTCTGCCCCTACGTGGCCTGGCGTTGCCACAGCACGTGAGAGACAGTCTGCCACTACATTGTGTTTACCTGCGACATGCTGGATATCGGTGGTGAACTCCGATATTGCGGCTAGCTGTCTTTGCTGTCGGCCTGACCAAGGTTCTGAGATCTTGGCCATCGCAAAAGTTAACGGTTTGTGGTCCACGAAAGCAGTGAAACGACGCCCTTCCAGCCAGAACTGGAAATGGCGGATGGCCAAGTGTAGGGCTAAAAGCTCCCTGTCAAACGCGCTGTATTTACGCTTGTTATCGCGCAAGGATTTGCTAAAGAAAGCGAGCGTCTGCCAGGTCCCTGCCACACACTGCTCAATGACTGCCCCCAGCGCTAGATCAGAAGCGTCGGTGGTGAGCGCCAAACGGGCTGTTGGAACCTGGTGCTCTAACAAAACGGCGCTTGCAAGGGCTGATTTGACCTGGGAGAAAGCGCGCTCCCGCTCTGGAGACCATTCGACCTTATTCGTGGGTTTTTGTTTTTTTAGTGCCGTGTACAGTGGCTGCACGAGCCGCGCTGCGCTCGGAAGGAACCGGTTGAAAAAATTAACCATTCCTGACTTCCGGTCTGGACGCCATGGTGATAGCAACTTAACGCTGAAGCTCCCAGACCCAATCCAAGGAAAACATCTTCAAAATCAGACTTAACGGATTTTTGGAAGAATAAAAATCAAAAGACAAAAACACCATGCCTAACCAAAAACAGAAGAAACTGACATTCCCCAGGTCAGGACGCGCATCGGCCGCAGAATCTGAACCGGAGGACCTCCGTTCAGAAGACGAGGAGCTGGACCTAGCTAACAAAAAGGTTAGCTTGAAATCGCTATTTGATGAATTACGACGATTTCGGGCCGAATTTCATGAATTCAGAGAGGAATTAAAAAGGACGAACAGCAGAATGGACCAGGCCGAAAACCGAATCTTGGAAGCTGAAGAAAGAATAAAAGTGCTTGAAGATTCTATGCTGGATTTACACAAAAAACAGTCAAGGCTGGAGGCTAAGCTAACCGACCAAGAAGGAAGACAAAGACGAGACAACATCAGAATTCACGGTCTGAAAGAAGGAGCTGAAGATAGTTTCAACACAATGGCGGACGACGCCAAAAAGGTTCTACGGGAACAGAATCTACGCTTTCAGACGCCATTTCCTGCGAAGTTAAGGGTCTTTTACGGTGAAGAGTCATGTCTCCATAATTCAGCGGAATCAGAATCAGAATCAGAATCAGAATCAGGTTTATTGCCATTGTTCATGTAGTACACAAACTAGGAATTTGTCTCGGTACAATGCTGCAACATTAAACATGATAAGATAAGAGAAATAAACTATACATGTAATAAAGTGTAGGATAAGATTAAGTGATACTGGTCAACAGTTAAAATATATATTAGCCAGCAGCAGATACTGTGGAGAACTATATAGTGCAGTCGGTAATGCAGGAAGAAAACAGTGATGATTGACATGAGTCTGGTTGAGCTGCTGTACATGGTGCACGAGAGTCACTTAGTGTTCAGCAGTCTAATGGCAGAGGGGAAGAAGCTGTTCATGTGACGGGAGGTTTTAGTCTGGATGGACCGAAGTCTTCTACCAGAGGGGAGGGGGGCAAACAGTACATGACCAGGGTGTGAGGGATCGGCTATGATCCGGCCAGCACGCCTCCGGGTCCTGGAGATGTACAGATCCTGGAGAGATGGGAGCTTGCAGCCGATCACCTTCTCAGCAGTGCGCACGACGCGCTGCAGCCTTAGTCTGTCCCTGGCAGTGGCTCCTGCGTACCACACGGTTATGGAGGTGGTGAGGATGGACTCGATGATGGCTGTGTAGAACTGCACTAACATCTTGGTGGGTAGCTTGAGCTTCCTCAGCTGCCGCAGGAAGAACATCCTCTGCTGGGCTTTTTTGATGAGTGAGCTGATGGTCAGCTCCCATTTGAGGTCCCTGGTGATGGTAGTGCCTAGGAAGCGGAAGGAATCAGCAGTGGTGATGGGAGAGCCTGAGAGGGTGAGGGGGGGCAGAGGAGTAGTGACTTTCCTGAAGTCTACAATCATCTCCACTGTCTTCAGAGCGTTCAGCTGCAGGTTGTTATTGCTGCACCAGGACGCCAGCTGGGCCACCTCTCTCCTGTAGGCGGACTCGTCGCCGTTGGAGATGAGCCCGATGAGGGTGGTGTCGTCCGCAAACTTGATCAACTTGACAGACTGGTGGCTGGAGGTGCAGGAGTTGGTGTAAAGGGAGAAGAGTAGGGGGGAAAGTACACAGCCCTGGGGTGATCCGGTGCTGATGCTAGTATAGTCTGAGACAGTCTTTCCCAGCCGCACATGCTGCCTCCGGTCCGTCAGGAAGTCGATGATCCACCTGCAGAGGGAGTCAGGCACGTTGAGCAGGGACAGCTTGTCCCTGAGCAGAGCGGGGCGGATGGTGTTGAATGCGGAGCTGAAGTCCACAAACAGGATCCTGGCGTAGGTTCCCGGGGAGTCCAGGTGCTGCAGGATGGAGTGGAGGGCCAGGTTGACTGCATCGTCTACAGACCTGTTGGCTCGGTAGGCAAACTGCAGCGGGTCCAGGAGAGGGGTGGTGATGGACTTGAGGTGGGACAGGACCAGGCGCTCAAAGGACTTCATGACTACAGAGGTGAGCGCTACAGGTCTGTAGTCATTAAGTCCAGTGATCCGTGGCTTCTTGGGGACAGGGATGATGGTGGAGGATTTGAGGCAGGATGGCACGTGGCATAACTTAAGGGAGGTGTTAAAAATGTCTGTGAATACAGGAGCCAGCTGTTTCGCACAGAGTCTCAGGGTGGAGGGAGACACGCCGTCTGGGCCGGGGGCCTTGCGCGGGTTCAGTCTGGAGAACTGTTTGAGCACATCCTGCTCACTGATGATAAGGGGAGGTGGGGAGGTGGGGGGGGTGCCTTAAATGAAGTAGGGAATGTGGAGGCTGTGGAGCTGGAGGGAGGGGGGGAGTTGGACACAGATGACGAGGTGTCAAAACGGGCATAGTGTTGGGACAGTCTCTGACAAAGGGCTTTGTCATCCTGACCTTTAGGAGCCTGAGGCCGATAGTTGGTGATCTGCCTCAGTCCTCTCCACACGGAAGCCGAATCATTAGCAGTGAACTGCTGCTGGAGTCTCTCTGAGTACACAGATTTAGCCCTCTTCAGCTCTCTGTTAAACCGATATTTAACCTCCCTGTAGCAGTCCCTGTCTCCACTTTTCAGCGCTGCTTCCTTCTCCTTCCTGATCTGTCTGAGCTTAGCTGTGAACCAGGGTTTGTCATTAGAGTAACTCACCCTGGTGCGTGATGGAAGAATGTTCTCTTCACAAAAGTGGATATATGAGTTCACAGTGTCCGTGTACTCATCCAGATCATGCGTGGCTCCTTTAAGCATGCCCCAGTCAGATATTTCCATGCACGTTTCCAGCTTCTCCTCAGCATCACTGGTCCGTATCTTCGTAGTGCTCACAACAGGTTTAGTGAGCTTCAATCTCTGTCTGTATGTGGGAATGAGGTGAACCATCACGTGATCAGATAATCCCAGCGCAGCTCGAGGGACAGCGCGATATGCGTCTTTCACTGTGGTGTAACAGTGATCCAGTGTGTTTAATCCTCTGGTGGGGCATTTAATAAACTGTTTGTAGCGGGGGAGATCGTGGCTCAGATTGCACTGATTAAAGTCGCCAGCCACAATAATCAGCGAGTCTGGAAAACTCCGCTCTGTGTGTTGAATGTGATCCGCGAGCACGCGCTGAGCTTCGCGCGTGTCCGCGTCGGGAGGGGCGTACACAGCGATCAGTATAAAAGAAGCAAACTCCCGTGGGGAATAAAAAGGCTTGCAGTTGATAACAAGAAATTCCAAGGCAGGAGAACAGTGTTTGGAAATTTCCGTTACATCAGAGCACCAGCTACAGTTGATGTAGAAGCAGACACCGCCTCCTGTGGTCTTGCCGGAAAGCTCTGTGTCACGATCAGCACGGAAGAGCTGGAAGCCGTCGAGGCGCAGCGCGCTGTCCGGTATATTTTCCCGGAGCCAGGTCTCAGTAAAGCAGAGGACAGCTGAGGAGGCGAGGTCCTTAAAACGCATCAGCAGTCTCAGTTCATCCACCTTGTTAGAGAGAGAGTTGGTATTGGACAGAAATATGCCAGGCAGCGCCGTTCGCGAGCCTCTCCTGCGAAGTCGTACGAGAGCGCCCGCTCGTCTTCCTCTCTTCCGCCGTCTCACTTTCCGAGCCAAACAATAAACCAGATCGGCGGCAGGGGCTAGAAAAACTGGGAGGAGGTCCGTGGGGGTCAAAGTCCTGATATTTAAAAGTTCTTCACGGGTATAAGTGCAAGCAGACACACAATTGACAAACAAAAACAAACAAAGAGCGCAGCGAAGCACCATGTCGACCGCTGTGGGCGCCATCTTGGATTGGAAGGAGCAACAATTGAAGAAGCAACAATTGAAGAAGCAACAATTGACATGGCGAGAAGAGGGCTCCCGGTATCGGTGTTTAAACCCGCAGCGGATCTGAGCGAGAGGATCAGAGTTCAAACGTGGTCCACTCAGAGACCTTCAAAATCCACGGGTCAGCAGCGGGAAACCCAGCCCCAGAGCTACAAAGATAAACTTTCCAGTTCCAGGAAGGAATAGCGACCTTTTTGGGTTTTGTTTTTTTTTCAGTCATTCTGCACTTCCATCCCCCCTCCTACAAGGTAACAAACATTAAAGGAGATGCAGAATCAGCATGTGGTAAAACCTTTCATGGAGCAGTTATAGCATTAGAAACAAATGTCTTCTTAATTTAAAGGAAAAAAAAAAATCTTGTTAAAATAGAAATGTAACAATGACCCACATGTTCTCCCTACACTAACAAATACTGTATTAGAGTGAATGTTTGCTTTTGTTTGTTTTGTGAATGTTTGTTTCATATAAGTCAGGGAGGAGGAGGGGAGTAGCGACATTGATATCAACCAAAATTACATTTGAAAAAAAATCAGAACACAAAGATAAAGAAGGGAGGTACAGTTTGGTAACTGGGCGGCTAGAGGGAGAAGATATCACCCTGCTGAATGTATATGCACCACCAGGGGCTAAATGGAAATTTTATAAAAATGTATTCGACCTAATGATAACTAAAGCCCAAGGTTTAGTGATATGTGGTGGAGACTTCAATCTAAGACTGAATCCATACTGGGATGCAACAGGTAATTCTTCACATCAAAATAACACTCAAAATAGGAAAACTCGGATGCTATTAAAAGAAATGGGAATCTGTGACGTATGGAGGGAATTCAACCCCAATGTAAAAGATTATACTTTTTATTCAACGCCACATTCATCTTACTCAAGGATTGATTACTTTTTTATGTTTAATAGAGACATTGGAAGAGTAAAAACTTGTAAAATAGGACTGATGGATCTCTCTGACCACAGTCCGATCTATATGGACTTAAACATCCAAAAATACACAAATAATACATTTTCCTGGAGGCTGAATTCAAATGTCCTGAAAGGACCACTGAAAGATGAATTGGAATCAGATATTCTCAGATATTTGGAAGAAAACGATAATGGAGAAGTATCCCCTTTAATACTGTGGGATGCGTGCAAAACTGTAATAAGGGGAAAAATTATTGCAAAACTGGCAACCCAAAAGAAACTGAGACAAGAAAAACTAATCACACTAGAGTCAGAACTCAAGAACCTAGAAAAAGAACACAAAGACAACACTCATTCTAATGGCTCGCTCAAAATTAAAGAAATTAAAAATCAAATAAATGAGATCTACACAATAGAAATCCAGAAGAAACTTACATTTCGGAAGCAAAAACACTATGAAGCAGGCAGTAAATCGGCAAAATTACTAGCCTATAAATTGAGGAAACAACAAACAGAAAGAGCAATCTACAAAATCAGAGACCCAGTATCAAAGGAAATAAAATTCAGAATTCAGGATATTCTTAAAAGCTTCGAGAATTACTATAAGAACTTATACTCCCACAAAAAACATAAAAACGCATCCGAGACATTCCTAAACACATTAAACCTTCCCCAACTTACGGAATCACAAAATAAAACACTACTGTCAGAAATACAACCTAAAGAATTGGAAAAAGCAATTATGAAACTTAAAGCTAACAAATCCCCAGGAGCAGATGGCTATACAGCAGAATGGTACAAAACCTTTAAACAGCAACTATCTCCTCTCCTCCTGAAAACATTTAACTATGTCCTCCACACAGGGGAAATCCCCCCCTCCTGGAGAGAAGGGGTCATTGCAGTTATACCTAAACCTGAAAAGGATAAACTAGAATGCTCCAACTACAGACCAATCAGTGTATTAAATCAGGACTATAAGCTTTTTACCATTATCCTTGCCAAAAGGTTAGAAAACATCCTGACAGACTTAATTCACTTAGACCAAACAGGTTTTATAAGACAAAGACAGACACAAGACAACATTCGACGCACTTTACACATAATTCATCATATAAAAAAATATAACTTAAATGCAGTCATATTGGGATTAGATGCTGAAAAAGCATTCGATTCGGTTGACTGGTCTTTCCTATATAGAATCTTATCCAGTTTCAATTTTCATAACAACTTCATTAGAACTATACAGGCATTATATAAAAAACCAACAGCTAAAATAAGGATTAACGGTAATTTATCATCATCTTTTGAGCTGGAAAGAGGATGTCGTCAAGGCTGCCCCCTGTCTCCACTGCTCTTTGCAATCTTCATAGAACCTCTGAGCCAATGGATAAGACAAAATCAAGAAATTCAAGGTATTACACTTGGTCAGAAGGAACATAAAATAGCACTCTTTGCTGATGACATTTTAATATACCTAGGGCAGCCAGACACTTCTTTACCAGAACTAATCTCAGTTTTTTCAGACTATGGAGATTTATCGGGGTACAAATTAAACATGCATAAAACCCAAGTTTTAACATTCAACTATGACCCAAATCATTATTCACTAAGTGAACTCAAAACTAACTGGGAGTTGGACTCTATGAAATATCTGGGGGTCAATATCCCGAAACAACTCAACAAAATTATAACACTAAACTATGATCCACTGGTGACAAAAATAAAATCTGACCTAGCAAGATGGAATATGATACCATTCTTAGGTACTGCACAAAGAATTGAAGCAGTCAAAATGAATATACTTCCACGTCTTCTATACCTTTTCCAAACAATACCGGTAGAACCTCCCAAAAAAACATGGCAGGAGCTGGACAGAAGGATCTCAAGATTCATATGGCAGGGCAAGAGACCTAGAATCAGATATAGAACCTTACAGCTAAACAAAGACAAAGGTGGGCTCACGCTGCCAAATATCAGGGACTATTTTAAAGCCGCACAAATTAAAACTTTAATAGAGATATGTAACCCAGTCTACACTGCACAATGGAAGGAGATCGAATGCCAAATAACAAGTGACATCCCCCTACAGGCGATAATAGGGAACAATGCCTTACCTAAACTCTTGAATAACACTAACCCGTGGATAGAGACCCCGCTAAAAATTTGGTTTAAGATAGTCAGAGAGAATCAAGCTAAAGAGCCCTATCGACTTCTGCAATGGATTGCCTATGATCAAGACTTTACCCCCAATAAAACAGACACTAGATTTAAAGAGTGGAAAGAGAAAGGGCTGATAAAATATTACGATTTTTTTAAGGGGCAAACTTTAAGAAGTTTTGAAGATTTGAAAAAACAAGGTCTAATAAATCAAGATCTTTACAGGTTCTTTCAGCTTAGACACCACATAAACAATATACTTAAAAAGGAGGATTTGGAAAGGGCCCAGTCAGGTGTTCTGAAGGTCTTCTTAATGGCATATAAAGGGATCCCAGGGATCAGATACATTTCTAAAATATACCAAGGTCTTCAAGACTTAAAAGGAGACAACACATCATATATAAAAGAGAGATGGGAAAAAGAGGGGAATTTCACTTTACAATTGGAAATATGGGAAAAGCTAAATAAACAGCAATGGAAAAGTACCTCATCCCTGCAGTGGAGAGAATTTGGATGGAAAAATTTGGTAAGATTTTTCAGAACACCTGCACAAAACAAATTTACTCGTAAGGGGTTGAATTGTTGGTGCTTGTGTGGTGAAGAGACTGCAAATCATTTTCATGTGTTTTGGTCATGCCCAGTTATCCACCAATATTGGACCAATGTACAGACGATATTGGGGAAAATATTCAAAATAACAGTTCCCTTTTCTTTTGTAACTTTGTATTTGGGTTTACTACCGGAATCACTGGAAAGACGAGGAGAAAAATACTTATTCACTGTTTTAATATTGGCAAGTAAAAAAGCTCTAACAAAAAAATGGATGTTGAAGGACTGTCCTACACCTGAAGATTGGATTAACGTGATTCAGGACATTTATTCGATGGAAAAGTTGACATTCACACTGAGACAGGACATGGATGGGTTCTTGAACTTTTGGCAACCCTGGAACGCATATGTGTCTTCCATTAGATCTAATCTTTGACAAATACCATTTCAATAATGGCACTTCTCTTTGTTCCAATGCTACTCAGATACTCTTATTTTTTTTTGTTTGTTTTTTTGTTCTTTCTTTAATTTCTCTTTTTCTTTCACTTAAAAAAAGGGTGTTGTAATAATTATTTTTCCAATGTTGTCAAAAAACAAAAAAAGGGAACATGTGATGAAAATGTAAACAATGCAATGCTGTAATGACATGTATACCCTTTACAAAAACTTAAATAAAAAAAAATTTTTTTGCAACTTTTGCCAAGAATTTGTAACTTTTATCTTTTAAATTCAAGTTTGTTTTTCTTGTAATTTTGCATTTTTTCTCATGAATTTAGTACATATTTTAAATAAATGGGCATTTGTCCCTATAAATTTGTTACATTATTCTAGTTATTTTGAAGCTTTTATTGTATGTATGTTTGTGATGTTGTTTTTTTTTTCCTTGTAATTTTGTGGCTTTTTTTTCCAAAATTCTGCACCTCTGGAAAATTGTAAGACTTTAAACTTTTGACAAAATATTTATGCAAAAGAGATAATAAAGTAATTTCTTTCTTTCATTCTTTCTTCAAGACCACAGGGATTCTCTTGTCAAAGGCAAAAGTGGGATAATTCTGACCTCTGTTAGGCCATTAAGTGTGATGGTTGAATGCTGCTACTTAACAAATTGTTAATAGTCAACATGAATCCATTAACAAAGCTTCTAATATTAGAAGATTTACAGTAGGCTGGCAATTACTCAATTGTTGTAAGGGGAGAAGCTTTATGTTACGAAATTATTTCCAGTTATGCATCTTTTAAACAGGAATGTGATGATGTGAATAACTATTCTATTCCTCTGTTTTGTATGTAACTTCCTAGTCAGCTTTACTGTTGCTTTGGGGAATGACACAAGTAGGGTTGTCACGATAACCGCAATTATGTAATACCGCGCTATGGACACGCCTAACGCAGAGGAAAACGTGCAACAGCAACAACCGCAGTGTTCACTTTTTTTGTGTGTGGCTATATCTCATTGTTCACTTATGCCCCCCTATCGATTATTAAATAAATTGTTAAATGAAGCGCATTATTATTGCCAACAGCATGTTTGCACCCGGTAGCTTCCATAGCACCCAGTGCTGCCGCCGCCAGGTGCTGACGGTGGCAGCACCATTTGGGGCACACTCTCTCCAGACGGACTCCAGCAGGCAGTTAACGGTGAAAGCGTTTGGACTCCTTGCTAAATACAGCCGTGACAGTGAGCACTGAAAGGGCACAAAGCGTGTTATTTCCTTCTGAGCGGAGTGTGTATGATCCTGACTGTATATGTACCTGTGTATGAGTGCCAAAAGCCAAACAACTACTGCGTAGGGCATTACTTGTTTGAACGTGATTTTTCGCACAGCGGCAAAAATCACGGAGACAAGAGCCATGCAGGGTCCTGTACAGAGGCTGTCCTGCTTAAATAAGTTAAATGTCGCTGCAGTCTTCAGTCCACACACCCCGTAGTTCCCGCCACTGCTTTATAAAAATTATCTTTTTTTTTTTTTAACAGAATCGGGAGTTCATGCCTGTAGAAAGAGCGGAGCTCCGCACAATTGTCACATATGCACACAAAGTTGAGTGCGGAGCTGCAGCAAGTCTCTCACAGCTTCCATTGTTTGCCACGTAAGTTATAAACCCTGTTTAAATTATGACACCACAGGGTCCTAAAAATATTTGCAATAATACCGCATACTGCAGTGTTGAGCCGTCCACCATCACCGCAGGGGGAATTCCTCTACCGCGACAGCCCTAAGCACAAGATTTGCACATGTTTAACTGGACCATCTGTGCTGTTGTTGTTTGACTGATCATGATGGGCTGCCTGGACCAAAAATGCCAGGGCCATTTTTTTGTCCCAGTCCAGCCCTGCATCTCACTTACAGCTCACATACGAGGGGGGCTGAAAAGTTCATAGTGGTCAAATTTGACCAAATGTGGTTTATTTTTCAACCGCAGGGATCCAAGCGCTGTAACACCGACGGAAGAAGTGTGTGGACCGAAGGAGAGACTATGTTGAAAAATAAACCACATTTGGTCAAATTTGACCACTATGAATTTTCAGCCCCTTTCATGTCATTACCTTGCATTGAAGTTTCCTTTTTCTCCCGATGCACTGAAACAGAATTCTTGGCAGTTACAGGACGGTTACCATAGCAACACAGCACTGAGTGGCAATCACATGTGACAGCTTTATTTTGTATGCAGCAAAACATAAAAATCACACAAAATGTTTAGTCACAGCAGCGCACAGAGTAGTTGTTGTTTTTTTAACTTTAGATGTTAATACCACACCATTCACTTGACTATAGTGATGTGTGGGTAAAGACCAAGGAGCACATGGTAAGGGAAGAACTGATTCAGAGTCTTTAATCATTTATTTAATTTTTTGCCAATTAATCAAGATGGAATGATAAGATTACTCTGTGTACTGCTGTGACTGAATATTGTATTTTTGTGTTTTACTGCATACACCCTAATGTTGCCGCTCATTTTTGCCACTCAGTATTTTTTAACTGACATTAGCTCCGTTTGGTGACATCATACGTATACTATCTATTGTCATATTACAGATTTTATCATGGAGTGTAAACAGGGAATGAGGTGAAATCAGAGAGTGCAAACTTTTTAAGTTTAAATAATGGCTGAAAGAAAACCACTACTGGTGTTTTATTCCACTCCGGCGCTCCCCATTCATTGTCTAGGTGGAAAGCTTTGTGGCGCATTCGCACGCGATTTTTTTCAGCTGTTGAACTGAGTCAACTAAAAACTTTTAAACGACCAGATGTGTTTAAGTCATAAAAACAGATTCAACAACTAAATGATATTTCTCACTTCAAAATCACTTTTGCCGTTTCATTTCGTAGTGTTGAGTCCATCCATTGTTTACTTCCTGGTTCCTGCAGGCCAGGCAGGAGGAGCTTTCATGAATGACTAGTCCACAAAAGCAACTCCTTCCGGCGCTCCAGGTTTGCGAGGCTGTAATAGGCTGTAGAAGGGTACGTGTCCACTGGTTCCATTGTTTATCCGCTTTCCATTCATTGTGAATTGGAAACACAGCAGAAAGCATTTGGGTGCAGACCAGTGAAAACCAGACTGTGGTGTGCAGAATCTCCAGTGGGTCCCCTACAGCTCATTTGCATACCCAAGACAATCGGTCGTGCTATTTTCCGTACGGTCATGAACGGCAGGCAGCACTCTGTTATGTCCACAAACTTAGTATAAAAGGAGACTGACGAGGAGGTTGCACTGGAACGGTACTTTATTATAGAATGGGTTGCTATACAGCAGGTGCTACACTGTGTGGGGTCGTCCAAGCAAGAGGAGGCCCAAATGGTGGATGCCCCTATTTATAGGGCGGTGTGATGGCGCACCCAGAAGGCGGTGCCATCGCACCACACTTCACAATAAAACCCATCATTACATTCTCCCCCCCCTTTATAAAATAGAAAAAACAAACCTAATTAAAACCCACCCAAATTTAGCAGATAAAACCCCCAATAAACACACTAAACAACAACAACAACACAAACAATGAACGCTAGAACTAGGGCCGGTGGGTGGACTGCCATACGGCCCGCACGGTCAAGTGGTTTATTCTGCCACTCAAACCGATAGACCGGCTGTGCTCCTACCTAAAGAGTCCTTCGTCTCTTTCTCACTGTCTCCCATCGCAAGGGAGGGTCTGCTGGGGGGGCGGGGGGGGGGGGGCTGCGGCAGCCCTGCGATGGATGCGCCCCTGGAGGTGGCAGGCCACCAGGACAAGGGCCAATCTTCAAAACACAAGAGTTCGGGTCTCCCACCACCTTTGCCGACTCCTGCGTAGCCCCGTCAGTTGGAACGTCCACCTGGACATGCCGCAGCTGGTTTGCGTGTTGGATCAAGCTGTCTGACAGCCGGAAACACACCGCTCCCAACTTCGCCACAATCCCCAGTGGCACCCAATGTCCCACCATCTGCGATCCAGCCAGTCGTCGCCCTGGTCTCTCCTCGACACGAACCCGAACCCAGTCCATGACCAGGTTTGGCACCTTGCTTGGTTTGACGTGCTGCTGTAGTTTTGGCAGCTCCTCGTCCTTCTCCCGTTTTGTGCCATCGTAACATCGTGGCGGCACAGCAGCCACCGCCGTCGCAGCAGACCCCTCATCCGCTGTCGTCCAAAGCTTGACTGTGGCACCAAAAACGCCCAATGCTTCCCTGGTGACACTCGTCGGAACAGACCCTCCGCTTGCTAATTCGGTCGCTCCCATTATAGCTGGCCGAGTGCGAGCACTGGAGTCATCCGGTTCCTCCACTGAACAGCTGTCCTCCTGAGAGTCAGAAACGTGTGCTTCAGTTCCTGCACCGCCAGCGGGTACCTCATCCCACATTACGACATCATCCACCAGGTCCGGCGATCTCCACCGTCCACATCTGGACCACTCCAATCCAGCACCGTCCTTAATGGCGAAACCCAGTCCGTAGAACAGGTCACACCCCATAATATTGTCGCCATGCGTTGTTACCTGGAACGAGAAGTCGTTCAAAGGCAAATAAGCGTCCATTGGAAATAAGCGGCGCTAACTCTCTTTACTCGCTAAAACATACCCAGCAGATGTTAATTTTGTGGCTCCTGGGTGCCATGCTCATGCATCACTATAGTGCTGCCATGGAAAGAGAGGTCTGCCTTGCAAAGTCTGCAGTCTGCATTTTATTTGTTTTGTTTTTTGTCGTCTGTAAAATGTTCCCAAACAACAGAAAGTTTGGGTCTGCTTTTTTTTTATACACTTTGACATCTGCCATACAGACTGAGCCGTATAATGTGCTCCTCTTCTTCTTCACTGGAAATTGTTCACACATGCCAGACAACAGAGGCGCTACTGCCCTCAGCAGTTCCAGTCATACATTGCCGTTCCGGTTGTGCATTGCAGTTAGCTGCAGTTACAGCTGAACCACGGCATGCATATAAACTTTATAATTAAACGATTTGTCGACAATAAAAATGTATGTCGACAAGTTTTTATTGTCGACATTATCAACAATGTCGACTAATCGTTTCAGCCCTACACACAGCAGCGCCGGGTTCTTCCTGATCCTGTGGTGCGGGAAAAACGTTTTTACCATGGCCCAATTAAGCACCAACTGCATTGCCGCCGTGTCGAGTACTAATGGAAAAGCTACATCGTCCAATTCCACTATGCAGTAGGAAAGCCCATTGGCTTTGGTGCTCACCGAGTGGATGGTCATCGTAGGCGGGGGGGCTGGCTCACTTGGTGGGCTCCACGATGCTAGGGACAGACACATTCTGGCGAAATGATTCATGCGCCTACACTTGCTGAACTACTTCCCTCTTGCCAGGCATGCTTGCGCATAACTCTGGTGCATCGGGGACCCACAACCCCCGCAGACAGGGTCCTTCGGAGCAGACCTACAGCTCACTGCATACGCCCCGTAGTCATCTGCCATGTTCCCTTCGTCCTCCAAGTCCAATGCATTCGCTGACGTCGTCCCTTCTGATGTCTTCTGAGACTGGCGCCAATTTAGCTCCGAGGCTAGCTTATCCGCAGCCTCTAGTTGAAGAGCTAGCTCAACTGCCCTAACTAGCGCTAAGTCATTGGGCGCTGTTAGCAACCTAGCCTGTATCGCAGCACTACACGTGTGCTCAGCCAATTGGTCCCGCACCAGCTCGTCCTCTAATGGCCCAAAATGGCACACACTGGTTCACTGTCTTAGGTCAGCGACAAACTGTTGAATAGGCTCACCGACTCCCTGGTGTCTCTGGCGAAACCAAATTCGTTGTATCGTCATGCTGTCCGGAGTGGTGAAGTGGTTAGCCATTAGCCCCACGACGTCCTCGTATGAGTCCATTACACCGAGCGTCCATAGAATCCTCTGGCCTTCGATGCTGAGATTGTGGACAAGCAGCACTTGCGCTCTCACCTTATCCAGCTTCCCTAGGTCCAATGCAGTGATGTAATTTTCAAAAGCCTCAAACCAGCAGAGCCATGGGACCGTTGGTTCCCCGGGAAGCTCCAGGAAAGGCCGCAGTGGTGTTATGCACGCCTCCATGTGTTAAATCCTCTGTTATGATCCGAGCGCCGATCTTGTCCGTGCTCGGGTCATACATCATCTCCTTCAGGCTTGACAGCAGTGTTTACCTTCTGGCTCCCCAGGCTCTTATTGTGACAGCGCTCGGAGGAGCTTCCTGCTGTCAAAGCCGAACAGCTGTGCTGCATTCAGGGCTCATCAGTGGCCGGCTTTTAAGCATATGCTGAATGCAGCCCAATGCAGCAGTCTCGTCGAAGATTCCTCGTCAGACGTTGAGCGAGCGTTCCTCGGCTCAGGCGTCAATGCTCATTATTTCCACGTTTGTGATCATCCTTCGTCTTAATCGTAAGTGAGCTTGTTCAGCCTTACAGTCCCCGTGTCTTGTGTGTTTTAGCCCACCGAGGCTCATTACTTTCCGTTCATTTGTGTATTATCCTCTGTTCATCATCATTAATAAACATCATTGCAAACTCACCAGTGACTTGTGGCGTCTTATGATGGCTCACGAGGGCCATCCTTGACATCCTCAGTCACCAAATGTTATGTCCACAAACCTGGTATAAAAGGAGACTGACGAGGCACCTGGAAGGCGGCGCCATCGCACCGCACTTCACAATAAAACCCATCATCGCACTCTCATCCTGAACTTTCAAACCAGCGATTTTGATGTCAAATAATGATGGATTCATTAACAGAACCTACTATTTCTTGCACAAAATGATGTTAGAAACACTTTTTGCTAATTTCTTTTAAAGATATGGAGACCAAGGACGCCATATACAATGCTACAATGCTACAATGCTCCGCATTGTGTGCGTTTATATATATACACTACCGTTCAAAAGTTTGGGGTCACTTAGAAATTTCCTTATTTTTGAAAGAAAAGCACTTTTTTTCAATGAAGATAACTTTAAACTAATCAGAAATACACTCTATACATTGCTAATGTGGTAAATGACTATTCTAGCTGCAAATGTCTGGTTTTTGGTGCAATATCTACATAGTGTGGTGCACATATGTGGGTTTCATATGCTTCACATGTATATTACTGTATGCTTATTGTATGCTTCACGTCTCAGAGGAACAAAAGGACTGAACCTCCTAGGGGTAACAGGAGGATGTGAAATCTGGCCTTTTGTATGCAAAGAGATGGCCTTGAGGGATTTCCTGACCACCAGGACTTTAGGTGGAGGCGAGAAGACCTGGAGGGGGATGCATTGTGATTTGGGATTAAAAGACAATGTGACTGTGTGCTTTGATGTCCTGGGGTATAAAAGGGACAGATGTTGGGGGATTCACTCTCTTTCTGTTTTTGGATGTTGGAGAATGTGAATGTGAATAAAACTGGACTTGAGAAATAAACTCAGCCTCGTCCTTCCACACTTCTCCACAATAGGTGTATAAAGGCCCATTTCCAGCAACTATCACTCCAGTGTTCTAATGGTACAGTGTGTTTGCTCATTGCGTCAGAAGGCTAATGGATGATTAGAAAACCCTTGTGCAATCATGTTAGGTCTGCAATGCTGTAATTGCTGCTAATGGAGGATTCTTTGACGAAAGCAAAGTTTGAAGGAAAAAAATTATTATTTCAAATACAAATCATTATTTCTAACCTTGTCAATGCCTTGACTATATTTTCTATTCATTTTACAACTCATGGTGGTAAATAAAAGTGTGACTTTTCATGGAAAACACAAAATTGTCTGAGGTGACCCCAAACTTTTGAACGGTAGTGTACATATTTATTCCATCTAGCTACAATGCTCCGCACTGTGTGTGTTTATATACTCATACATTTATTCCATCTAGCTACAATGCTCCACACTGTGTGTGTTTATATATTTACATATTTATTCCATCTAGCTACAATGCTCCACACTGTGTGTGTTTATATATTTACATATTTATTCCATCTAGCTACAATGCTCCGCACTGTGTTTATATATTCATATATTTATCCCATCTAGCTACAATGCTCCGCACTGTGTGTTTATATATTTATTCCATCTAGCTACAATACTCCGCACTGTGTGTCTATATATTTATATTTATATGTACATATGTACAGTATACTTGCTGCTCTTGTTTTTTTTCTTGCCTTCTGATTGTTGCTCTGAGTGTTGCTATCCCTGTGCTTTTGCAATCCTGGAATTTCCCCATTGTGGGACTAATAGAGGCTTATCTTATCTTATCTTATATTGTCCAGTAGCAGTGGACAGCTGAAGACCGCCCATGGACAGACCCGTCGACCAATCCAGTGAACCAGCCAGCTGGGGGGGGGGGGGGGGGGGGGGCAGATCTGTGTGTTACCGGTTGTTGTGAAGACATGAAGGAGAAATTAATAACCGCTGTTTCAGGCAACCTGATATTATATGATCAGTCCTTACCGTCATATAGAAACAGCATACAAAGGAACATGGGCTCATCCAGCCGAAGCTCACAAACCAGGCGGTCAAATTCGCCATGCATTGTGCGGGTCTGTAGGATTGGATGAACCCAAAACCGGTCACCTTCTGTAGTGCAAATATACCAGCACTATTAAAAACAGACTTATCAATCTGCTCATGGTTAATAATGACTATTTCAGTATTTCCTCCCTTATTGCTCGACTCCGCCTACACGCCCCTTTTCCACACCTCACAGGTTCCGGTATCCAATTTCTTTCCGAAAAAATCCTGATCAGTGGACACGTAGCAGAAGGCTAGGAGAGCTACCAGTCAATGACGTGTACGTAGGGCTGCAACTACAGATTATTTTAGTAGTCGACTAATCTAACGACTATTTTTTTCAACTAGTCGACTAGTCACATTTATTTTTCTCATGTCCACCATCTCTGCTTTTTGTTGGGGCTCTAGTCTAGTGCTTATTTTACCTCAGCCACTGTTTAATACCTCTTAACGTTCCGTCTCCCATGGGCGGGAGGCATTTAAATGCCATTTTGTCTCAGCTGGACAAAGTGTAACTAATATTCAGAATGAGGGCTAATATTAACAAAGGTGAAAAAGAGATAGCGACTCCTGTCATTTACTGGATTCAACACGTTAGCCATGACAGTTCAGCCCTCAGCAATCAGAGAGCTTATTGTCAAAAAGGTAAGCTAACATAAACAGCACGTACTAACAGTATTGTCATTTTTCTAAAACTTGAAACAGTTGGCCATTGCAAATAAGCAGCGCTAACTCTCTTTATTCATTAAAGCTTACCCAGCAGATGTTAATTTTGTGGCTCCCGGGTGCCATGCTCATGCATCACTGTAGTGCTGCCATGGTAAGAGAGGTCTGCCTTGCAAAGTCTGCATTTTACTTGTTTTGTTCTTTCTTTTTTTGTCTTCTGTAAAATGTTCCCAAACAACAGAAAGTTTGGGTCTGCTTTTTTTTTTTATCCATTTCGACATTTGCCATACAAGCTGAGCCGTATAATGTGTTCCTCTTCTTCTTCACTGGAAATTGTTCACGCATGCCGTACAACAGAGGCGCTACTGCCCTCAGCAGTTCCAGTCGTGCATTGCAGTTCCGGTTGTGCATTGCAGTTAGCTGCAGTTACAGCTGAACCGTGGCATGCATATAAACTTTATAATAAAATGATTTGTCAACAGTAAAAATATTTGTCGACAAATTTTTATTGTCGACAACGTCAACTAATCGTTTCAGCCCTACGTGTACGTGATTCGGAAGCAGGGGATGAAATGGCCGCTATTTCCTAAGTGATTCGTTCAGTTATGGTAAGTGATTCAGTGCTGTTCATTCACCCAAAAGAACTAGTACACTCGAACGAATGGTTCATGAACGTTCCAACTCTACTTGACAGCAAAAAAAAAAAAACCCAGATAAGAGACATTTGAGTGATTTTGCTCTTCTTGATAAGTCTTGTAAGCAGCATTGGGAGTAACACGTTACTGTAATGCCACTACTTTTGCAGTAATGTTCTGTGTAATGAAATTACTGTTTAAAAATTCAGTAATGTGTTAGTTACTGAAATTTAATCAGATGCGTTACTCGTTTTATTAATATGGCAAGATATTTTAGTGCAAATAAATACAAACTGACCCTACCTAGCTAACGAGCCGTCAGTCAAAGAGCCTCTTCACTGCTGCAGCCACAAATGGAGCTTGCTCCTGCTGGGAAAAGATGAAGCTACTTTGTTTTTATAGAAACAGACAGATTATTTTTCTTTGTCGCAATTAAAGATAAAAGAATATTGGTGGGTTGCAAGTTAAATGCATTTGAGCCCGACTGCAATCTCCAGAATTGCCTATGAACAGCAACAAGGTCCTGCAAAGCTAGTGCTATGCTACGCTAAGCTAACACCATGTTAGCGGATTTACGCTATCTGAACAGCGGCTGGATTTCGAGCACAGGTATGGATCTGGACTGCTGGTGACCCAGCAAGAATTAGACCGACTGATTGCCAGATACGTCGTTACAGAATGAAGATCTGATAAGTCATTTTCCATCAGACAGCTGTTATCCACTGAAGTTAAAACACATTTACTTGCAACCTGGATAAAGATTATTCAAAAATGGATTTGATCTCCAAAAGGACTGGATCATGTCTCTTTCATGTCATTCACGGTCAGGCCCCCGCATATATGGCTGCTCTGATTCAGCCCTACAGCTCGACCCGCAGCCTGAGATCCTCAGGACAGCACTTGCTCATGGTTCCCCGCACCCACTTTGCTACCAGAGGTGACAGGTCTTTTAAAGCAGTAGCACCACGCTTGTGGAATGACCTCCCTCTGCACCTTCGAGCCATGGACAGTGTTGTGAGTTTTAAAACCTACCTGAAAACATTCCTGTTTAAACAGGCATTTTAATTCCAAGATTGACTGAAGGCTGTTACCACCTGACTGCATAGAGTGTATTTTTTGTTTCTTAGTTCTACTTTAATTCGTATTTTAACTGTATCTTAACTGTATTATTGTATTTCAATTGTATTTTATTGCATTTTAATTTGTATTTTAAGTGTTTTGATTGTTGTTGCACTGTAAAGCACTTTGTGACTTTATATGTCTGTGAAAAGTGCTATATAAATAAAGCTTACTTACTTACTGTCACAGCAGACATTTGGACTGTGGATAATGAACGTTTTCTTTGGATCAGTGCACATTGGATTAAATCCATTGTGGAAAATGGAAACAGACGAGGCAGCGAGCTAGACGACACACGAACTTTGTTCCACTTCCAACATGAGCATAGAAACTCTCAAACCTGAGTGCCTGAGCAAACTCCTTTATACATTTTAATTCCCACCTCCAGCACTCAGGGTAAACACATTAATATTCAGACTGTAAGACATGCACATACATTAACATAACACTGACCCACACGTCACAGAGCAGGTCTTGCTACAATACATTCGCACCCCTGCGTCCTCAGGTGTCAGCCTGGCACGGCAGGGGGCAAAAGGCACATCTTTGTTTGGTTGGCTCCTCTTAGCTTTCCCCATTAGCATCTCTAACTCCCTTTTTCTGCTAGTCCCCAGTCAGCCCTCCACACCTCTACACAGTTTTACACGGCTCAGCATGGTCTTGTTTCCATTACAGCAGAGTACCACTTGGGGTGGGTGGGATTTTTTTACAACAAGGCAGCGCCACACTCCCGAGAAGTAAAACACGCAACACAAGAAAAACACAAGATGGCGGCTTACGAGGTGACTGCTCGGTATCTGGCTTTTGTCAGAGTAAAGGCAAAAAATGAGAGCCAGACAAGGGTACAGGTAGCAAGACAAAACACTCTGGAAAAGTACTGGAGCGTTTAGGAAGCCATAGAGCCGAAGACATGAGGATACGAACCAGATCACATATGAAGGAAAGCTAATGATTGCTAATGCTAGTTTGCTTTAAGTCTGCCGTGCTACATTGTAATGTCTGCAAGTTATCACTATTAGGTACTAAAATATGTATGCTGTGTGTGTATTTCAGATGGCTCTCTTGTGGGAAAATTACCGCTTCAAACCATGGGTCTGGGCATTCATCCAAACCTCCCAGTGGTGGGATGTCACCCCAGCTTCACAAACGATCAGTGGTTATAGAACTTAAGAATGTCTGTAGAAATGTTTAGCTTCCTGTGCAACAAATTGCTCTGATCTGTGTGAAAATCATGGACAGACTGTTGAGACATCATGGGATGTACCTGCTGCAGCAGCACTGAGTCTGTGGTGGTGTCATGGCAAAAACTGTTCAGCTGCCAAAACTTGATCACCAGGTTGTAGTTATGGGGTTATATTAGCCATAAAATATATATTTCAAAAGGTAAACAGTACTGAGTTAGGTGTAATAATATATATTTAACAATTATGATGCATTTTAGGCAAAAACAAACTGGATCTAGAATTAAAAGCAATTAAAATAATGCAGTCACAAGGTTACATGGAAAATACTTGATTTACTAGATACATAGATAGATAGATAGATTTGTTTATTTGACAGGGACAGTGCAATAAACATAGACAATTAATCAATGACAATCAATCTGATGTGTTGCACAGAGTGTATAGCTATTAGCTAATTTGCAACTCTTGTTGCAAATTATTCTCTACATGTAGATACTGTAGAAATATATATTCTCTGCATCAACAATGTACTATACGTGTATTCATGTAGTATTGCACTGGGAATTTTGACAATAAACCTTTGTACTTTTTGCAGATCTGTGTCCACTATTATGTGTGAAGGTTTCCACCGAGTGACATAAATTAAATACTAAAAGATTGGAAAAGCTGTCTAAGAACAATCCAGCAGTGTGAGAAATCACTTTTGGTTTGGTGTAAGTCTGCCAACAGAATTATGAGCCATAAAGCAGTTTGTGTTAAAATGTTAAATCCTATTAAACCCTAACCCAGAGGTGTCCAATCATGTGCCATGGAGGGCCAAGACCTTGCAGGTTCTCTCTTCTACCCAGTCTCTTCAGCAGGTGTTTTCACTGATCAGCAGTCAGTGGAAGAAATTCAGTGGAATCTGCTGTTGAAGACACTGGTTGGAGGTAAAGCCTGCAGGGTCTTGGTCCTCCATGGCACACGATTGGACACCCCTTCCCTAACTCATCCATCCATCCATCCATCTTTTACCGCTTTTCCAGAGGTCCAGGTCACGGAGGCAGCAGTTCAAGCAGAGAAACCCAGACTTCCCTCTCCCCAGCCACCTGCTCCAGCTCTTCAGAGAGGATACCAAGGTGTTCCCAGACCAGCTGGGAGACATAGTCTCTCCACTGAGTCCTAGGTCTGCCCTGGGGTCTCCTTCCAGTGGGACGTGCCTGACACACCTCAAGTGGGAGGTGTCCAGGAGGCATCCTAATCAGATGCCCATACCACCTCAACTGACTCCTTTCAATGTGGAGGAGCAGCAGTTCTACTCTGAGCCTCTCCCGGATGACTGAGCTCCTCACCCTATCTCTGAGGGTGAGTCCAGCAATCCTACGGAGAAAGCTCATTTCAGCCGTTTGTATCCGCGATCTTGTTCTTTCGGTCATTACCCAAAGCTCGTGACCATAGGTGAGAGTAGGAACGTAGATTGACTGGTAAATCGGCAGCTTTGCCTTAGAACTCAGCTCCCTCTTCACCACAACAGGCCGGTACAACATCCGTCTGTCAATCTCTCGCTCCATTTTCCCCTCACTCGTGAATAAGACCCCAAGATACTTAAACTCCTCCACTTGGGGCAGGAGCCTGTCCCCAACCCAGAGAGGACAATCCACCTTTTTCCGGCTGAGGACCATGGAAGACTTGGAGGTGGGCTCAGTGGGCTCACCACCTGCAGGAGGAATCATGGGGGTCCGGTGCTATGTGGATTAGGTGGCGGTCAAAAATGGAGACCTTGGCGGACTGATCCCAAGCTTTCTAAACCTCCACCTCCAAGTCTGCCCTAACCCATTATTAGAAAATACAGATGCTAATATGGCAAAGAATTCCTCCATCTATCTATCACTAAAGTGTGCAGTGTCCTCTGCACTGGCACATCCAACAATACAGTCTTCAGTAAATAAAATAATTGTTTTTGGTTACTTTTTCTTAAAAATGAGCTATTATTTTCAAAGTCTCTGATAAATGGTTTGTACTGTTGACTCTTTTCCCACTGGTGTCTTAACAGACAAAATAGAAAATCATGATGCAAACACATAAGTCACTAAATTGTTTATTACAATCAGCAGCAAATTCCAGATTATTTAGAATGTGCAAAATTCAAACTGTAAAAAAAAAAAAAAAAAGAATGGGTCACACACGCCGGCCACGCTGCCTCACTGCAAAGCAACTGGATGTGTCGCTCACACTGGTCCCGGTTCACCAGATCTTCAGCCTGCATCTCTGTAAATAGTGACACAAGGTCTGGTTTGGGGTGGATCGTTTTCCTCTTGCCTAGATGAAAGACAGAAATGGGTGGCGGTTAATTAAAGCAAGTTTAAAACATATTTGGGAAATACACTTGTTGCTAAAATCCAGTGGTGGAATGTGACAATAAAGTACTTTGTTGTTGTATTTAACCACAATTTTCATGTAGCTGCGCTTCAGTAAAGTAGATTATACAAGGGCTGGGTTATGTTTAAAATAATTTGTTTTTACTGTGGCCTCAGCAATCAGAATGAGTTGATGCCTTCAGTTGAATGGAATCTCATACTTTAACTGAGGGTGTGCATCCCCGAGTATGGAGTCGCTCAGTCAAAATATGTCATTATGACCTGCTGAAGAGACGCGAGCAGCGAAGATGGCTGTTTAGGTGAGGAGCACCGCAGTGCAGACAGCCTTTTTTTTTTTCTTCTACAAGGGCGTTTTTCTCTTGTTTCCTCAGCTGAAATTACTATTATTAATACACTTTACATCGAGACTGGATTTGTGGAGAACAGGATTAGTATGCCAACGCAACAGCAGAAAATTAATCTTCGCCCCAAAGCCGGTGCTAGCAAGGAAAATCTGGCTAGAGCTGGTGATACCACATCGAGCCCTCCTCCCTCTCCGCCACCTTCAACGGGTGCAGGTGTTGCCAAAGACCAAATGGCGGAGGACATCTCTAAGATCTTTGAACTGTTGAAGGAAATATCGGAGAGGCAAGACGCCAAACTCAACTCTATTGAGGCGTCAATGAGGGCGGTGGACACCAAGCTAACGGAGTTAGCTACCCGGCTGGGAGATGTGGAGTCTCGCATCGCTTTTCTTGAGGATGCTAATACAGCTCTGGATGCTAATCCCCCCGCAACCCAGACGCAGGTAGAAGATTTACTTTTGAAGCTGGACGATTTAGAAAATAGATCATGCCGAAACAATCTACGCTTTGTCGGCTTTCCAGAAAATTGTGAAAAATCAGATGCCCTTATCTTCATGCGCAAAGCTATCCCACATCTGCTGAAAATGGAGTTCCCTGGAGGGCTGGAAATTGACCGTGCGCATCGGAGCCTCGCTGGACGCAGACCTGACGGGCAGCCGCCCAGGGCTATCCTGATTCGACTTCTGCGCTTCCAGGATAGGGAGCGTATTGTGGAGGCAGCGCGCAGGATGGGAAAGCTGGATTGGAATGGTCATCACATCATGATTTTCCCGGATTATTCCAGACGAGTATCCGAGATGAGAGCGGCGTTCAAGCAGTGTAAACATCTGCTGCACCAGAAGAAAATTGCATTCTCTCTCAGGTACCCTGCAGTTCTTGTTGTGAAGTTGGCAAGTGGTAAACAGGAGTTCACTGACCCTAAAAAAGCATTGAACCTGATTCTTTCACTACCGTGAGACATTGATGAACAATGGTATGAATATATGCTATATGTTTATTTGTTATATATTTTTGACTGAGGATTTGATGCAGTATTAATGTAAGGTTCCTTTTTTTGCCCACGCTTTATTGTTTATAGGCATGAGGCTGCTGCGATGTTGCGGCTCTCCCTAAGTTTATTGCACTGTTCACAGTCACGGTCCTAGAGTTTTTTATTTTCTTTTTTTTGGTTGGTGCGGTTTTTGTGCACCGATGGGTGACATTGGTTTCAGGTCACCGATTATGTTACTTTATGATTATGTGGTTTTCGGGGTTTTTTTTTTTTTTTTTTTTTGTATTTTTAATTTTTATTGTGTTTGTCTTTTGCCCAGTGAGGGGGTTTTTGGTGGAGAATTGCTGGATATTTTGGATGGTAATATGTACCGTTTATGATGTCGGCTAATTGTCAGAGCTTTCTTAACCTCATTACTTGGAATGTTAAAGGCCTTAACCACCCAATTAAGAGGAAAAAAATTTTGGCGTTTATTAAATCAAAAAAAGTGGATGTAGCGTTGCTTCAAGAGACCCACCTCACTAAAACAGAATCTAAAAAACTCTGTCGGGACTGGGTGGGCCATGGGTTTGCGTCTTGTGGTAATAGCCAGAGCAGGGGAGTGGCAATCCTTATTCATAAACATTTGCAGTTCAAGTGTCTAAAAGAGGTTAGTGATGATGATGGACGACTCCTTATAATTCTTATAGAAATTCAGGGCCATAGGATGATACTCGCTAATGTTTATGCACCAAATATAGTTGATTGTGCATTTTTCGCACAATTGGAACACGAATTAAGCGAAATGGGTAATTATCCCATTTTAGTAGGCGGGGATTTTAATCAGGTCATGGACAACATTTTAGATCGGAGCACCCCCTCACAGCGTTCATCTAAATCTGGCTCTATATTGAAAGACATGTGCAATGCAATTGGTTTGGTAGATGTTTGGCGGCTTTTTAATCCGTCCACAAGGGATTACACTTTTTATTCCACTGTTCATAATGTGTTTTCCAGGATTGATTATTTTTTAATGTCAAAATTTTCTGTTTCTTCTGTAAATTCGAGCTTCATTGGTAGCATAATACTATCAGATCATGCCCCTGTTTTTCTACATATGATCCCGCCTTGTCAGTTGAAAAAAAATTCTAGATGGAGGCTTAATTCAAGCTTCCTTTTTAATCCAGATTTTGTGTCCTCTTTGAAAGCAGAGATCTCCTTATATCTTGAGACAAACTGGGATTCTGCTCCCTCTGCCAGGGTTGCTTGGGAGGCCTTTAAGGCATTTATTAGGGGACATATTATTCAATATGCATCTTTTAAAAAGAAAACTAACATTGCTAAACAGATTGATTTGGAGAGGAGAATAGCTATATTAGAGACTTCATTCAAACAAGACACAAATTTAGTAAATTTGTCACCCCTTCTGAAGCTTAAGTATGAGCTGAATTCAATTCTAACACAAAAAGTTGAATTTTCTCTATTTCGTCTTAGGCACAAACAGTTTGAGGAGGGGGATAAAGCTGGCAAAATGCTGGCTAGATATATTAAAATGAAAGAAGCTCAGTGTACTATATCTGCTATTAGGACACAGGATGGTACTCTGGTGTCAGACTTAAATGAAATTAATGGTGCTTTCAGAGAATTTTACACCTCGCTTTATTCTTCTGAAATGGAGGCTGGATCTCAAGAGATCTATGCATTTTTATCATCCCTATCTTTGCCCTCCCTAACGAAGGAACAAATAGACTTACTTGACGCCCCAATTACTAAAGAGGAAATTGTGAAAGTGATTAAGAGCTTCCCGACTGGAAAGGCACCGGGCCCTGACAGATTCACTGCAGAATTTTACAAGGCCTGTGTTGATGAGCTTTCTCCTTTACTTTTAGAAATGTTTGCGGAATCTCTTGAACAAGGCCGTCTGCCCCCTTCTTTAACAGAGGCTTTCATTTCGCTTATTTTAAAAAGCAATAAAGATCCGTTAGAATGTAAGAATTATAGACCAATTAGTCTTATAAACTGTGACTGTAAAATTCTCTCCAAAATTTTGGCATTAAGATTAGATAAAGTAATGATATCTCTTATAAATCCTGATCAGGTGGGTTTTATTCGTTCCAGGGGTGCGGCAGACAATATTAGGCGATTTATTGATATCATATGGTTAGTTCAAAATGATCCCTCACTTGCACACCTCTCTCCAGTGGCAGCCCTCTCCCTGGATGCTGAAAAAGCATTTGACAGGGTTGAGTGGCAGTATCTCTTTGCAACTCTAGAGACTTTTGGTTTTGGTTCAAAGTTTCTTTCTTGGATTAAATTACTATATAATGAACCTAGAGCTTCAGTGATATCAAATCGAGTTACATCACAGTCTTTTAGACTTTATAGGGGTACGCACCAGGGCTCCCCTTTAAGTCCCTTGCTTTTTGCTTTGGCATTAGAACCATTAGCTGTTGCTATCCGCAAAGACGGCAATTTTCCAGGTATTCAGGTCCATGGCAGTACCCATAAGATAATGTTGTATGCTGATGATGCATTGGTACTGATTACACAACCTCAAAAATCAATTCCAGCTCTTCTTAAAATTATTAACCAATTTTCACGTTTGTCTGGTTATAGAGTTAACTGGATAAAATCAGAAATTCTCCCTCTAACATCTTATTGCCCTAAAACACTGTTTACATTTGGTCAAAATATAGGCTTCTCTTGGCCAAAATTAGGAATTAAATATCTTGGCATCCTGTTTCCTCACATTTTATCAGATCTGATTCAGATTAATTTTGAACCCTTGCTTGAAAAATTTAAAATAGACATAGAAAGGTGGTCACCTCTTTTTTTGTCTCTCTGGGGCAAGGTCAATGTTATTAAGATGATTTGTGCACCCCGATTTAATTACCTTCTGCAATCTCTTCCTCTTAGGATCCCAGTTGGTTATTTTCGACAATTTGATAGGTTGTGCAATAAGTTTTTATGGAATGGTAAGCGCCCTAGATTAAAGTTGAAAAGATTGCAGAAGTCTATAGATTCAGGAGGTTTGGGGGTCCCAAATTTGGTTTTATATCATTACGCTTTTAGTCTTAGACATTTGATTCATTGGGCTCTCCCCCCTGAGAGAGCTCCCCCTTGGTTTTATTTGGAGAATTATTTGAGCAGCCCTCTTCCCTTAGTACATCTAATCACAATTAAACTGTCTTCTGAATTTCAGTCGCATCCTATTATATCCTTTTTACAATACGTTTGGAAGAGAGTTGCTTCTATACTAGAGTTTAGCTCTCATCTTCATTCTATGGCTTCTATTTGGCTTAACCCAAGTCTCCATATTGGAAAATCCCCATTTATGTGGAAAATCTGGGTGAAAAAGGACATTTTGATGTTAAAAGATCTATATGAAGGGGGAGCTCTCAAATCATTTGATGTTCTACGGGCACAGTATGGACTACCACAGAATCAGTTTTGGAAATATTTACAACTTCGACATCTGCTGTGTCAAGTCTTTGGATCTACAACTACCCCTCCTCCTGATGTAGATTGGCTCATCCAGGCTTTGAGTTCCTGTGGCAAAAGATCTAAGGCCTCAAATTTCTATTTAATGCTCCTTAAGAGCTCAAATAAAGATTCTACATTCCTTAAACACGTATGGGGAAAAGATCTGAATTCACAATTTACTGATGTTGAATGGGCAAATATTTTAAAGAATGGGAAGAAAGTGTCTAGGGAATTGAAAACCAGACTTGTTCAATTTAAAATTTTGAATCGATTTTACTGGACACCTCGTAAAATGTTGAGAGCGAATCTCATTCACTCTTCAAGCTGCTGGAGATGTCTACAGGGGGAGGGGACATTAATCCATATGATCTGGAGTTGTCCGGTAATACAGGACTTTTGGTTGCAGATCCATAGACATATTATGACAATTGTTAAGCAAGAAGTGCCATTTACTCAGAGACTTTTTGTCCTTGGGGATCCATCAATGATTCAGGACCCAATCTCTGATGCCGAGTGGATTCAGACTGCTTTGATGCTGGGCCGAAAGTTGATCACTTTTTACTGGAAATCTTCCTCTGCCCCACCCGTAGCTCAATGGCTCAGGGAGTTGGGCAAGCTTGCTGCACTAGAATGCCTTTCATATAAGCTTCTGGACAGGATGGACAGCTTCTATAATAAGTGGGGATCCTATCTTACCTTTATAGGTGTAGTAGATTAAGCTAATCATTTTAAGAGTATTAGGGTGGAAATGGAATGTTTTATCCTCTCACTGGGTATACTTGTTTTTTTTGTTGTTGTTTTTTTGTGTTTGTTTGTTTCTGTTTTATTTTCTAAATTGAAAACCCAATAAAATTCAAATTACAAAATATGTCATTATTATCAATAAAAGTTTAGCCACCGCTCTGTCGCCCTGGCTTCAAGTGTGGGTGCTGTTTTGTACTTGTATTGCTAAAATATAAAAGGATGCACTACAATGTGTCTCAAATATTTGTAATGTGTCCTGCTATTATAATACTGCATGTATTTATTGACAATAGACTATAAACTACACACATAAACTAAATTATATTGATGACTGAACAACTCCCATCCCCCAAAGTGCAACGTACACTGTTATGAATAGATAAGATAAGATAAGATAAGCCTTTATTAGTCCCACAACGGGGAAATTCCAGGATTGCAACAGCACAGGGATAGCAACACTCAGAGCAACAATCAGAAGGCAAGAAAAAAAACAAGCAAGCAAGAGCAGCTAATATACATATGTACATATTACTATAAAATATATATACACACACACACACACACACACACACACAGTGCAGAGCATTGTAGCTGGATGGAATAAATATATGAATATATGAACACACAGTGCAGAGCATTGTAGCTAGATGGAATAAATATGTAAATATATAAACACCCACAGTACGGAGCATTGCAGCTAGGTGGAATAAATATGCAAGTATATAAACACACACAGTGCGGAGCAATGTAGCTAGATGGAATAATATGTAGATATATAAAAACACAGTGCGGAGCATTGTAGCTAGATGGAATAAATATATAGATATATAAATATAAACACACCCAGTGCTGAGCATTGTAGCTAGATGGAATAAATATATAGATATATAAATATAAACACACCCAGTGCTGAGCATTGTAGCTAGATGGAATAAATATGTAAATATATAAACACACACAGTGCAGAGCATTGTTGCTAGGTGGGATGAAACAGCATAACCGTCTATTTAGTTATCCTACATGGTATGATTATGTGCCCATACATATTCTCACCCTCCATAGCGACCGGTATGTTCCTAGTTGTATGCCGGAGAGGACCATTGTGTAAATCTATTGCATCTTTTGCATTCAAAAAACTATTAGTTTGTTACGTCTTTTTGCTATCTCTGCGAGCAGCCCTGCTTAGGTTGTACAGTCTGACAGCCGTTGGTAGGAAGGACCTACGAAACCTCTCGGTTGTGCACCTGGGATGATGTAGTCTGCTGCTAAATGAGCTCCTCAGTGCATCCAGTATGTCCTGCATAGGGTGGAACTCGGACTCCAGCAGAAATGACAGTTTAGCCACCGTCCTTCTCTCTCCTATCTCCTCCATCGGATCAAGGCGTTGCCTTGAATATAACTCACAAAGGATCCCACAAGTGATCTGACAAAAAAATAAACAAACAAGCGGTTTATTTTACAGTGGATGTTCCATTCATTTTCAATTATTCTGTAATTAATATTCACACAATCAAATAAATCTCAGTTCAGTCCCTTTCATATTAAGTGGAAATTGTGCTACTTTAGTTTTGGCACTGGCAGTTTATCTATACTTTAACTTAAGAAGCAAAAGGATTTGAGTACTTTGTCTACTGCTACTAAAACTAAAAACAACGAGGTGTTCAACTTTAATAGGGCTTACCAGTCAGAACACATTGCTGTGTTGCTGGTGTCAAAGCAGATGCTGGTCGGACTCTAGAACGCAAATCCACACAACTTAAGTACATGCACAGCACAAAAGTGCAACATGTAAAAAAAAACCCACCTTTTTCACCAGGATTACAACTAGCTTCTTTCATCAGAATACAAGGAGAGCACGGAGCACAGAGTTAGCATTGACAACTAACTAGCTAGCTCAATATCTGCACACAAGCAACGTTGTTGTGGTCTGTTCAAAGTGAACTTTCTACTGCTGGGATCAATAACGTAAGAGATGCATAATATCACATCATATCACATCACTCACCATCCTCTATATCTAAATATCAAGGCTTCCAACTGCTGAAGTTGGGTGCTCCCGCGGCCGTAAATTCATTTCGGGTGGCTCCGTCTACTCCCCTCTGGATTCTCTTATCAGCCAAAAGGCACAGAAATCACACCATAATATTAAATGTAAAAAACTGACAGCTTTTTTTTTTTTTTACTTATTTTGTACCCGTAGGTAGATTTGTTTTGCAGTCTGGTGACAAGCCACCAGCTGCCGGTCGCTGCGTGCGCAAGCATCCCGTGTCCCTAACCTGCATGTTTTTAGCATGTGAAACCAGAGAAATCCCGGAGTAAACCCACGCAACACGGGGAGAACATGCAAACTCCACACAGATCACTGTTGGCCGGGGGCAGGGATCGAACCCACGATCCCCCGGCCGAGGGTAAACTGTGCTGCCGCAGTGCTAACCACTGCGATGGTAAGTACCAATGTTCTTTGTTCTTCTCTAAAGGAGGCGCAGCCTCTGCATGGTCGTTGTCCAGCATCTTTTGGACGAACTCTGTGTACTGTCTTTTCATTTCAGGTTTTCTGTCCAGTGTTTTTCTGAGAGAATGAAGACGTCGCATTGCCTGTTCTCTGTTGCTTGGAAGGTGTGGTCTGGGAGAACGAAATGGTAGTGGTGCTACCCAGCTGTTCCCTGTATTTTGATGTCCTTCTTTGTTCATGATGTCAATAAAAACCCGATCTTCTATTGACCGTGCTGGTTTATCGTCGTCCTTAGTTTTATCAAAGACTGTGTTTCCCAAGTGGTCTGTGTCTCTCTCACCCTGCAAGGCATATGGTAGTATGCTGTTGGGGCGTGAGGTGGAGCAACCTGAAACCTCTTTGACAAGAAATGTGTTTGGGCATGGGCTGAGGAATGATGCACGACCATTGTAGAGCACATGTGTCTTTAGCACGTTAACAGCCGAAGGCTTGTGTGTCGTCCCCAAACACGTTTCTCCCACAATAACCCATCCCAAGTCCAAGCGCTGTGCATAGGGAGTACTGTGGGGCCCATTTATTTGTTCTCTCACCTTGTGTACCTGTAGGATGTCTCTTCCCAGCAGTAGAAGGATGGGAGCATGTTCATCTACAGGTGGAATCTTGTCTGCGACTTTTCTCAGGTGTGGATGCACAAATGCGGCCTTTGGAGATGGAATCTCCCTCCTGTCATCGGGGATCATGTCACACTCGATCAAGTTTGGAAGCTGGAGCTGTACTTTACCATCCATTGGTTCTATCATGAAGTTTGAAGCTCTCCGCCCCCAAACCGTAGTAGCCCCTGAACACGTTTTCAGCGTGTAAGGGTCGGAAGGTGCCCTAATGTTGAACAGCTGGAAAAACTCTGATTTAGCGAGTGATCTGTTGCTTTGTTCATCGAGCACTGCATACATTTTCGGGACTTCCTCTCTGTGTCCTGCAGGATAAACTAACACAGGGCTAATTTTTGAGCAGGATCGTGGGTTTTCTGCATTACCGCAAACTTCTGTGCATCTAGACGTGACTAGTGTGCCCTCATAATCATGGGACTCCCCGCCATGATCCGTCTCAGCTTCCTGAGGTTCCATGGGAGGAGGAGAGGGGCCAGGGTGTAGTGCTGCTACATGTCTATCACTACCACAGTCAGAGCACTGGATTAACTGTTTACAGTCTTTTGCTAGAGTAAAAGGACTACAGCGCGGCGGGCCCAACAAACAAACAAGCAGCAAATGAGCCTCAGGGCAGGAGAGCAGCACCAGCCAACTCCCCAACTCAGAAGTGAAGTTAAGGAGACGGAACACACAACTCCCTTGGCTACAGCTGTACAAGGTAGCTCGTTATATTCACGTAGCTCCAAGTCAAGCAAGGCTTCTTCAGCTACCCCCTCTATGATCCAGTGTGAACAGTTTGAAATGGCCACAAATGTACCATTCATCTCATCTAATGCTGTAGATGGTAAGAGTAGGGTCAGCGTCAACATGAAGGAGGAGCATGGAGCTGCAGAGACAATTAATCCCCCAACGTTACGACCCTATTATGCCCCCGCAACACATTACGCGGAAGCACAAGGCATTCAGGATCTGACCAAATACCTCACACGCCAGGAAATGTTGAGCACGGGACTCTTACAGTTTGATGACCTTCCAGAGAATTATTGGGCATGGAAGGCATCTTTCCAGAACGCCATACAAGACCTCAGCCTCTCACACCGCGAGCAATTGGATTTGATGATAAAATGGCTTGGCACAGAATCGGCAGAACAAGCAAAGAGGATCCGCTCTGCACATGTCTTCAACCCAAAAGCAGCCCTCAACTTAGTCTGGGAAAGGCTAGAAGAGTGTTATGGGTCACCCGAAGCAATAGAAAATGCACTGTTAAAAAAGCTTGATCATTTTCCCAAAATCAGCAACAAAGATGCACTCAAGCTGAGAGAACTTGGCAACGTTCTACAGGAAATCGAATGTGCAAAGGATGGTGAATACCTACCTGGGCTTGGATACCTGGATACAGCCCGTGGAGTGAATCCTGTTGTAGAGAAACTGCCCTACAGCCTACAGGAGAAGTGGATTGCAGCAGGCGCCAAATACAAAGAAACACACAAAGTCACCTTTCCTCCTTTCAGCTTTTTTTCCAGTTACGTCAGACAACAGGCCAAAATAAGAAACGACCCAAGTTTCAGTTTCTCTCCACTGGCCCACATGAACACCAGAGTTGAAAAGGCCCCCAAGTTCGCCAGTAAGCACCTCATCAGTGTCCACAAAACAGACATCCCACCAGCTTCACCCGCAGCTAAAGGCAGCACTACACCCTGGCCCCTCTCCTCCTCCCATGGAACCTCAGGAAGCTGAGACGGATCATGGCGGGGGGTCCCATGATTATGAGGGCACACTAGTTACGTCTAGATGCACAGAAGTTTGCGGTAATGCAGAAAACCCACGATCCTGCTCAAAAATTAGCCCTGTGTTAGTTTATCCTGCAGGACACAGAGAGGAAGCCCCGAAAATGTATGCAGTGCTCGATGAACAAAGCAACAGATCACTCGCTAAATCAGAGTTTTTCCAGCTGTTCAACATTAGGGCACCTTCCGACCCTTACACACTGAAAACGTGTTCAGGGGCTACTACGGTTTGGGGGTGGAGAGCTTCAAACTTCATGATAGAACCAATGGATGGTAAAGTACAGCTCCAGCTTCCAAACTTGATCGAGTGTGACATGATCCCCGATGACAGGAGGGAGATTCCATCTCCAAAGGCCGCACTTGTGCATCCACACCTGAGAAAAGTCGCAGACAAGATTCCACCTGTAGATGAACATGCTCCCATCCTCCTACTGCTGGGAAGAGACATCCTACAGGTACACAAGGTGAGAGAACAAATAAATGGGCCCCACAGTACTCCCTATGCACAGCGCTTGGACTTGGGATGGGTTATTGTGGGAGAAACGTGTTTGGGGACGACACACAAGCCTTCGACTGTTAACGTGCTAAAGACACATGTGCTCTACAATGGTCGTGCATCATTCCTCAGCCCATGCCCAAACACATTTCTTGTCAAAGAGGTTTCAGGTTGCTCCACCTCACGCCCCAACAGCATACTACCATATGCCTTGCAGGGTGAGAGAGACACAGACCACTTGGGAAACACAGTCTTTGATAAAACTAAGGATGACGATAAACCAGCGCTGTCAATAGAAGATCGGGTTTTTATTGACATCATGAACAAAGAAGGACATCAAAATGCAGGGAACAGCTGGGTAGCACCGCTACCATTTCGTTCTCCCAGACCACACCTTCCAAGCAACAGAGAACAGGCAATGCGACGTCTTCATTCTCTCAGAAAAACACTGGACAGAAAACCTGAAATGAAAAGACAGTACACAGAATTCGTCCAAAAGATGCTGGACAACGACCATGCAGAGGCTGCGCCTCCTTTAGAGAAGAACAAAGAACATTGGTACTTACCGTCGTTTGGCGTATGTGCAGCTTTTTGCAGTGTTGCCAACTCACTCTTTTTCCCTCTCTCTCGCTCCACAAATCCTTTTTCTCACTCCAAAATGAGGAAATTACTGGCAATTTTGTGTTGATTTTCTTCAGGTTTTCCCCACATTAACAGCTCTCAAGGCAGGATAAAGCAGACTGAACATGTTCTAAAAGCTCTCTCTGAAACTGTGTTTGCAGCCTGACTTTAATAAGCCCCTAATGAATCCATAAATTAAATTATCTTGCTATGTGTGCAAGATGATTTGTGTGCATTTAAAAGTAAAGTGAAAGTTACTTTTCCAAATAACTAGTTACTTTAATCATGCAGTAACTCAAAAGTAACTCAGTTACTTTTGAAAAGAAGTAACTAGTAACTTACTATTTTTTAGTAACTTGTCCAACACTGCTTGTTAGTCACAAAAAACATGTTACAGACATGTTATCAACAGAAAAAAAAAAAAAAAAACTTGATTTTTGGCGGAGGATCACTTTATTTCCAACAGAAACTCAGAAAAAAAGCCAGTGTGAATACTGGACTCATTACCTTCCTTTGGCGGTCAGCTGCCATGAATAAAGAATGGTGTTCCACATCTGTTGACTGTTAAACTGGCAACATTTGACGTCTTACATTATACGTTTAGATAAATAACTCTGAACTCAAAAGGCCCAAGTTAATCAAAAATGTTGATGGCGCTGGCTGTGCTGCTCCGTGTGGACCATACACTATGGTGTGGAGTGTGAACTAGCGGTCTTCGTCGCTCTCTTGCGGCACTAAACTAGAAACTGGCGCTGTATCTACCGGAACTTACGCAAGAGCGAAGGGTTGACGTCACCCCAGAGTCGTTGTAAACATGGCGTCCGTGACAACAGGTGAGAGCAAAAAGGCCCGGCTAGCTAACGTTAACACTGAAAATGTTTCGCCTTTTTAATATTAGTTGTGATCATTGCACTAAATGAACATGTCTTGTTTTTATTTAATCGTTCAGTTCGTCGCGGAGGCAGCAGACCGCTCATTTAATTCACGGTTTTAGCTGCCGCCACCACAGTGCTACCATAATGCTAACGCTTGTCACCCAGTGCCACCTTAAATGTGGTTTCACCCTAATTTATGAAAGAGCTTCATGAGAGAGAACCTGTTAACTGTGTTTAAAATATTTGCTTAATTTAGTCCTTGAACCAGTGCAGTTGGCAAGCTATTTATTCACGCTAGCATTAGCAAACTAGCGCCAAACCGGCATTGGAGCCGTAACATTTTCGTAATTTAAATTGATCACTTTATTTTGATGTCGCGTGGACTGTCGTGTATGAATCTAATCTGCGTTTAAATGGACATTTAGCTGTCGTGTTGGACTCAAAAATAATAAGCCGGGCAGAATCATTGTTATGGCAGCTGTTCAGCTCACTTTACACTGTTCCTATAGCCACAAGAAGAGGACCCATATATAACTGGCGTTATAAAAAACCTCCAGCTGGCTACGGTCAGCATAAGTTAGACTTCAGCATGATGCTGTCTCCACGGTTTAAATCTCCCATTGCATGCTGTGTAGGGCTGAAACTAAAGATTGGTTTTGTTAGTGATTAATCTGCTGATTTTTTTTTCCATTATTCGACAAAGCATTTGGCCAATTACAGTGGATATAAACCGTCTACACACCCCTGTTCAAATGCCAGGTTTTTGTGATGTAAAAAAATGAGACCAAGATAAATCATTTCAAAACTTTTTTCACCATTAATGTGACCTATAACCTGTACAACCCAATTGAAAAACAAACTGAAATCTTTTAAGGAGAAAAATAAAAAACAATAACCTTGCTGCATAAATACGCACACCGTCTTATAACTGGTGATGTGGCTGTGTTCAGAATTAACCAATCACATTCAAATTCATGTTAAATGGGAGTCAGCGCACACCTGCCACCATTTAAAGTGCCTCTGATTAACCCCAAATAACCTAGTTCAGCTTTTCTAGTAGGCTTTTCCTGACATTTTTGTAGTCACATCTTACAGCACAAGTCATGGTCCACAGAGAGCTTCCAAAGCATCAGAGGGATCTCATTGTTCAACGGTATCAGTCAGGAGAAGGGTACAGAAGAATTCCAAGGCATTAAATATACCATGGAACACAATGAAGACAGTCATCATCAAGTGGAGAAAATATGGAACAACAGTGACATTACCAAGAACTGGACGTCCCTCCAAAATTGATGAAAAGACGAGAAGAAAAGGAGGGAGGCTGCCAAGAGGCCGACAGCAACATTGAAGGAGCTGCAGGAGTTTCTGCCAAGTACTGACTGTTTAGTACATGTGATAACAATCTCCCATCTTCTTCATATGTCTGGTCTATGGGGTAGAGTGGCAAGACGGAAGCCACTCACTTTTGGAGTGGTCTGCTGGGGCAGTGGCATTACTGCAGCCGATAGGAAGAGACTGAACAAACTGATTAAGAAAGCTAGCTCTGTCCTGGGGCAACGCCTTGATCCGGTGGAGGAGATAGGAGAGAGAAGGACTGTGGCTAAACTGTCATCTCTGCTGGAGTCCGAGTTCCACCCTATGCAGGACATACTGGATGCACTGAGGAGCTCATTTAGCAGCAGACTACATCATCCCAGGTGCACAACCGAGAGGTTTCGTAGGTCCTTCCTACCAACGGCTGTCAGACTGTACAACCTAAGCAGGGCTGCTCGCAGAGATAGCAAAAAGACGTAACAAACTAATAGTTTTTTGAATGCAAAAGATGCAATAGACTTACACAATGGTCCCCTCCGGCATACAACTAGGAACATACCGGTCGCTATGGAGGGTGAGAATATGTATGGGCACATAATCATACCATGTAGGATAACTAAGTAGACGGTTATGCTGTTTCATTCCATCTAGCAACAATGCTCTGCACTGTGTGTGTTTATATATTTACATATTTATTCCATCTAGCTACAATGCTCAGCACTGGGTGTGTTTATATATTTATATATCTACATATTATTCCATCTAGCTACATTGCTCCGCACTGTGTGTTTATATACTTGCATATTTATTCCACCTAGCTGCAATGCTCCGTACTGTGGGTGTTTATATATTTACATATTTATTCCATCTAGCTACAATGCTCTGCACTGTGTGTTCATATATTCATATATTTATTCCATCCAGCTACAATGCTCTGCACTGTGTGTCTGTGTGTGTGTGTATATATATATATTTTATAGTAATACGTACATATGTATATTAGCTGCTCTTGCTTGCTTGTTTTTTTCTTGCCTTCTGATTGTTGCTCTGAGTGTTGCTATCCCTGTGCTGTTGCAATCCTGGAATTTCCCAGTTGTGGGACTAATAAAGGCTTATCTTATCTTATCTTATCTTACAGGAAAAAAACAAACAAAAACATCCAAGCCTGGCTACATTTTGTAAAAACACATTTGAAATCTCCCAAACATATGTGGGAAAATGTGTTATGGTCTGATGAAACCAAGGTTGAACTTTTTGGCTATAATTCCAAAAGGTATATTTGGCGCAAACACAACACTGCTGATCACCAAAAGAACACCATACCTACAATGAAGCATGGTGGTGGCAGCATCATGCTTTGGGGCTGTTTTTCTTCAGCTGGAACTGGGGCCTTAGTTAAGGTGGAAGGAATTATAAACAGTTCCAAATACCAGTCAGTGTTGGCACAAAACCTTCACGCTTCTGCTAGAAAGATGAAGATGAAGAGGAACTTCATCTTTCAGCACAACAATGACCCAAAGCACACATCCAAATCAACAAAAGAATGGCTTCACCAGAAGAAGATTAAGGTTTTGGAATGGAGAGTCCAGACCTGAATCCAATCAAGCATTTGTGGGGTGATCTGAAGAGGGCTGTGCACAGGTGATTCCTTCGTAATATGACAAAGTTGGAGCGTTTTTGCAAAGAATAGTGGGCAAATATTGCCACATCAAGATGTGCCACGCTGATAGACTCCTACCCAAAAAGACTGAGTGCTGTAATAAAAGCCAAAGGGGCTGTAACAACGTATTAGTTTATGGGTTTTCATATTTATGCAACCAGGTTATTGTAATTTTTCTTTTCCCTTAAAAGATTTCAGTTTGTTTTTCAATTGGGGTGTACAGGTTATAGGTCACATTAATGGTGGAAAAAGTTTTGAAATGATTTATCATGGTCTCATTTTTTTACATGAGACCTGGCATTTGAACAGGGGTGTGTAGACTTATTACATCCACTGTATATGTACGCATGCATGCGCACACACACATATTTAAGTTAAAAAAAATCCATTAAAATATTCCAGAGCTCAAGGTGACCTCATCAAATGTCTTGGTTTGTCCAAGTACTCAACAAAATTATTCAGCTTGTTTTTTTTAATAATCACGGAAGATGCATTCAGATTTCATGTCACTGATTTCACTTTCATTGTGTGATTTATAGTATTTTAAATTGAAAATAATAGTCTCATATGTTTAGGTTTTTTTTTTAAGTATGTGCATTTGTGATGCTTCCTAAATCTGAATTTTTTTCCCCAATAGTTTTTGGTTCTGCAGTCTCCCAGAATTTGGAGCATCAACACTGACTGCTTGTCCCAGACTTTGCAAAACATATGAGGAGCAGAACCTACTTAAAGCTTATGAAGGACAATAGGGTCTAATTTCTCTTTCATGGATAACCCATTTACTCTTGCTCGCTTTCAACAGCTTTCGCAATTTCCGGTCACCTTATGTTTGGTTTAGCACCTGATACAAGTTGTCAGAGTCTGTAGTATGTCCAGCATACTTCCTATACATAGGAAACACTGTTTAAGTTTTCTTTTTTGTTTTGGTGTGTTAATATTTTTGTATCCCATTTTTCTCTCTTAAGCCACTTCAGAGTGGATTCAGTTTTTCAAGGATGCAGGAATTCCAGCTGGTCTTGCCGTCACTTATGCCGTTTCCTTTGTAGACAACAGGTAAGCTACAGCTACATGTCACCATGTAAACTCTATGGTTACACTAGGGCTGGGCAATAAATTGATTTTAAATTGAAATTTGAATTTTTGGGTTTGGACAGCGTCAAAAATGAATGCTATGAAAATCGATTTTCTCATTCACAAGGAGTAGCCTCCAGCTATATTCCCCTCCCCAACCTTAAAAGTTAATTTTATTAAGAGTTAAGTTAGTACTTTATTAATCAGAAATGTGTGGATTCATCTTTGTTTGATCATCCATCCATCCATCTTCTACTGCTTTTCCGGAGGTCCGGGTCGTTGAGGCAGCAGTTCAAGCAGAGAAACTCAGACTTCCCTCTCCCCAACCACCTGTTCCTGCTCTTCAGAGAGGATACCAAGGCATTCCCAGACCAGCTGGGAGACATAGTCTCTCCACCGAGTCCTGGGTCTGCCCCGGGGTCTCCTCCCAGTGGGACGTGCCCAAAACACCTCAAGTGGGAGGTGTCCAGAAGGCATCCTAATCAGATGTCCATACCACCTCAGCTGACTCAATGTGGAGGAGCAGCGGTTCTACTCTGAGCCTCTCCCGGATGACTGAGCTCCTCACTCTTATCTCTGAGGGTGAGTCCAGCAATCCTATGAAGAAAGCTCATTTCAGCCGCTTGTATCCGCACTCTCGTTCTTTCGGTCATTACCCAAAGCTCGTGACCATAGGTGAGAGTAGGAACGTAGATTGACTGGTAAATCGACAGCTTTGCCTTAGAACTCAGCTCCCTCTTCACCACAACAGACCGGTACAATGTCTGCATCACTGCAGATGCTGCTCCGATCCATCTGTCAATCTCTCGCTCCATTCTCCCCTCACTCGTGAATAAGACCCTAAGATACTTAAACTCCTCCACTTGGGGCAGGAGCCCGTCCCCAACCCGGAGAGGACAATCCACCTTTTTCTGGCTGAGGACCATGGACTCGGACTTGGAGGTGCTGATTCTCATCCCAGCCGCTTCACACTCAGCGGCAAATCGTCCCAGCAAGAACTGTAGGTTTTGTTTGATCAAACAAACAAAAAGTTATAAAAAAGGTGTGGTTTGGTGAATGCTAGGTTTGCACTTTATTCCCAATAGTAAATCATGCTTGTTTTGAGGGAAAAAAATATTTGAAATAATTCCTTGTCTTCAGTCCAAAAAAAGAGATTTTATTTTTAGGCAGTATTGCTCGAGCCTAGCTTACACATCTGACACATTGATTTCCACCTTTTTATTTCTGCTGCAGAATTCAAAAGAACATGCTCATGGACCTCAGTAAAGACATCATGATGGACCTCGGCATTACTGTCATTGGTGACATTATTGCGATTCTGAAGCATGCTAAGCAGGTTTATAGACAGGTGAGACCAGAACTGTTGCTTTGACATTACTGAATCTTGAAAGTATGTAATTGACATTTTAATTTGAGTAGGCATCTGAGATTTCTTTATGCCAAAATATGTATATATGGATTTGAAATAACTCCAGTTTGCGTTTTGCACAATACAGAGGGGCCAGCATTTTTTTAAATCCCCGTTGTAGGTGTATGGCAGTTGATAAAAACTCTAAGACTTAACACAAAACAGATAACACAGGTTGCCACTTCCAAGAAGTTTTTCTTTTTTTATGATGGTGAATAACTTATTTCTTCAGATAACTTCACTGATAGATGGCAAACATATCAGTATGACTACATTTTCATTGCTGCCTTTTCTGTTGCTAATTTTAACACATCATCATGATATATTTTCCTTCTGTGGTATGTTTAGGACATGTGCAAAATGGCAACAGAAGCAATCTCCACAGGGCAGACCAGTGTTCAAGCTGAGCTCAGAAGAACTGCCAATACTCGTAAGTAATGTACTCCTAATTCATGAGCACAGGCACTGTTCAGTCCAGAGCAGAATTCTTTGCTTAAGGCCCTGTCACACCTTGACGATTTAGGCAGCGTATGTCGACGTATAAAAATTTTTCTAAAACACTGGCATGTGCCGAAAATTAAAAATTTTGGGCACATGCATCGCGTATCCATAACGAGTTAGATGTATACCTAGCGTATTAGTAACTTATATAGAACGTTTAGATAACTTATAGATAACTTAAACCAACAAATACTTAGCGTGTTGCCGGCGTTCACAACTTATGCCCAACAATAGTCTTATGCATAGCACAGTCATGCCAAACTGCCGTTGCCTCCTGATCCATGAATCCCAGGTGTGCGAGAGCATGAATGCTCCATCATCTCAGTTCAACAGAGATGATTCTCTCCTCCAAAGACCATCGCATGGCGGGGGGCGTGACTGACCTGTGAGGTTGGTCACACCTACAGAAAGGATAAAACAGCTGATGTGACACGTCATGAACGTCAGATAACAGTCGAAACACGTCAAGGTATGAAACATTTCTTTACTTTGTCTGAATAGTCTGCTCATAGAGTCTTGATGGGTTCCTCCTGTGAACCAACGCTGCCAGTACGCCATTATACGGTAGCTGTAAGTTAGAAACACATTGAGTAAGTTCGGAACATGTCAAATACATCTACATACGTCAATATGCATTGGCGATAAGTTCGATATAAGTTACACATAGGTTCAAAGCACATTACTCATAGGTTAGAAATAAGTTTTGGGTGTGCTAGACATTATCTCGATGTAGTTCGACTTATGAGTGACTTACAAGTAACATGTGTGAATGTCAGTGATCGCATAACTTGCTTACAATTCATGGCCCGCGTATGCAGGACGCATGAGCCATACGCTGAATGCACAAAATTTTTCAACGACCTCACCGTACTATGACGTATAGCAGCGTGCTCTTATTAACTTATACGAAACTTAAATTTTTTAACCTTTGGCGTATGCTGCCTAAATTGTCAAGGTGTGACAGGGGCTTAAATTGTGTATCGTTTAATTTGTTTGTTTTTTTGATGGTTCAAGAATCCCCATTCCAAAACAAAAGTACTTTTTCACTGAATGTGTCTTTTTTGCCATTCAAACTTTATTGTCATCTTAACCAAGCACAGTAATACAAAATTATGTTTCTTCATGGACGTGGTGGTTAAAAAAATGCACACACAACATATAGTGCAAATTGACAAGTTGTTAACTGGCAATGCATTAATTACACAGCTAGCTAAAATATGTCATTAAACCTGAATGTTTTACAATGCATAACATGCGAGTAAAGGTGAAATCTCCGAGAATAATTGTATTCAAAATATGAATTCTATATAAACAGGAGTGATGGCTTAGTGGTAGATAGGGATGTCAATGGTTAATTCACTTTCGGTTAATTGACTTTCAATTAATTGTCGATAAGAATTTAGTGGACTAAATTGCATTAGTTGTCAATTAATTTAACTCAGCAGTCCTTTCCAATGGGAGCTTATTCTATGAAATGTAGTGGCGTCACCTAGTGATGGCCAGATGAGGCTGTCTTGAGGCCTTGAAGCTTTTCATCAAATTGGTTCATATGGACGAAGCCTCATGTGAAACTTCATTTGCTCCACTAAGCCATCTATCTATAAATGCAAGATGTCTGTGTGTGTGTGTGTGTGTGTGTGTGTCTGTCTCTATGAGTGTTCCTCAGATATCTCAAACCGTTCGTCAGACTGACCTCAGATTTTATAAGTGCTTTGCTGAGGTTATGAGGGTGTGCATCCCCGAGTATGGAGTTGCTCAGCGAAAATGTGTAATTTTTAATCATTAAAAGTTTAGCCACCGCTTTTTTCATGCCCTGGCTTCTAGAAGTGTGGGCGGGGCTTCAGATACACTCCTTCAATCAATCAATCAAACTTTATTTCTAAAGCACTTTAAAAACAACTACAGCTGATACAAACTGCTGTACATCAGGAATAGATAAAATAAAAAGGACATAAGACAGTAAAATGTAACTAAAAAGGTATAAAACAAAACAAGTAAAAATGACAATCATATAATAAAAGCAATAAAACAAGTGCAATCAATGTCTCATGCTGGGTTGAAGGACAAGGAGTAAAAATGAGTTTTAAGATAAGTTTTAAAAGTGGACAGTGAAGGATCCTGTCTAATAGGCAAAGGAAGACTGTTCCGTAGTTTAGGAACTAAATACGGCATCACAACCAGTAACCAGAGCGCTCCACGAACAAAACAAGGAAGTTAAAGCGACAGATTTGACCAGAAAAAGCGAATACTAACGATTTAATGCTTAAAAAAATTATACTATAATGTTGCCGTGATTGTGTAGCTCTAAAGGATAATTAGGCATATTGATGGCTGAAATGCAAAACCTCCTATCTGCAGGATTTTCTGATTTGCGGCTTTCACTTTGGATGATGACAACAAGGAAGGTTGCTCATATCTGTCTGCAACACGGTCCCGCCCCTTATTGTGACAGAAAGTTATTCTGATGAAAAAAATAGCATAGCATTCTGCAAGAAAACAAAAAAGTTTTTTTTTTAGTTTTCTCAAAAAAGTGTATTTTTCAGATAGGAGGTTTTGCATTTCGAGCATCGATATGTGGAGAACATGAGATGCACGGGTGCGGAGAGGAGGCAGCCGGACTGGCTTATCATAGTCCTTCCCAGGGAGTCAAGCCCAGCCTGCCCGATTAACAGGACGGCGTCTCGGCTGCTGCTTCACCCGTGTGCCACTGTTGTTCTTTGCAGCACAGTAGGTTCAACATGGCGCTCCTCCCAGTGCACGGCTATCTAAAAATTAAAAGTTAATAACACCACCATGATTGTGGAGCGGAATGGCCAGATCAATTGCATAGCATATGCAGACACATATGCATGCTTTGACTAAACGACTACCGTGACAAAAACCACCCAAATAATGAAATAAATAATTTATTTATTTACTGACAAATGGGCAACACTGATACAACATTCTTCTGAATATAACAATGTTGGGTGTTTTGTACTTATAATATTGCTAAAATATAAAAGGATGCACTACAATGAGTCTCAAATATTTGTAAACGTGTCCTGTTATAGTACTGCATCAGTTTATTGATGATGGACTGTAAACTACACATATAAACTAAAACACTTATAATGATGACTGAACAACTCCCATTCCCCAAAGTGCAAGATACAACACTTATGAATATAACTCATATAAGATCACACAAATAAGTCTGACAAACAAACAGGGGTTCTTAAACAGTCGCTAATATTGCATGTCCCATTCATTTTCAATAATTGTAATTAATATTGACACAATCAAATAAATCTTAGTGTTCAGTCCCTTTTATATTTGTCAACGTCTAACGTGTGATTGCCTACTTATAGGCTACGCGTCTTTGTATTCCACTTTCAAACGCAGCCTACATTTGGGCCTGTAAAGCCTAATTGGCCTACCTGTTTTCAGGCAAGAATACTTGCTTTCTACTGGCATGCACTAGTCTGCTGGACAAAAAATACACAACATGCAGATTTTTACAAGGACATTATTGGTTTGATGTGTATTTTTTCATTTCAAGAAATGTACTGTTCTTCAAGAAATATCAATGATCATAAGGGAAAAATAAAGAAATAATAAAACTGTGGTGACTACAGTGAATGTGCTTCTGTTACTTATCCATTTTTATTAAAAAAATAACTTTTCAACAGTCTTTGGACTGAGGTGATTTTTTTTTAAAATTATTATTTCACCAGCTTTTGAGAATACTCTCTCACAGGGCACAGAAGATGCAGGTGAGTAATTTTTAACAGCAGGAAATATATAAATAGACACACCAAAAAAAAAAAACATGGAGTGAACATGAAAAACGATCAATCTGTAGCACACAATCTCAGCTTCTCATTGTGTGTGCTGGAATGTGTCTGTAGTTTTGGGTATGTGTATATTTATATATATTTCCTGCGGTTAAAAATGGCCATGGGTCTTTTTCACCATTAACTCAAGGTCCATAATTGAAGCAGACAGCAAAAACGTAATACTGATGACATTGCGAAATTGTGCTAAATAAAGACTCGAACTTGCAACCTTCAGCACCAGAGTCCAGCACTCTACACATGCACCACAATGGCATGCTGTGTAAAGGCACTAAGTTAGAAGGTGTTGACCGACTACATTTAATTCATTAGATTTGGCGATTACATAGAACACTTACGGTGGGGCAAAAAAGTATTTAGTCAGCCACCAATTGTGCAAGTTCTCCCACTTAAAAGATGAGAGAGGTCTCCAGTTTTCATCATAGGTATACCTCAACTATGAGAGACAAAATGAGAAAAAAAAAATCCAGAAAATCACTTTGAAAGATTTTTAATGAATTAATTGGTAAATTCCTCGGTAAAATAAGTATTTGGTCAATCCCAAAAGTTCATCTTAATACTTTGTTATATACCCTTTGTTGGCAATGACAGAGGTCAAACGTTTTCTGGAAGTCTTCACAAGGTTTTCACACACTGTTGCTGGTATTTTGGCCCATTCCTTCATGCAGATCTCCTCTAGAGCAGTGATGTTTTGGGGCTGTCGCTGGGCAACACGGACTTTCAACTCCCTCCAAAGATTTTCTATGCGGTTGAGATCTGGAGACTGGCTAAGCCACTCCAGGACCTTGAAATGCTTCTTATGAAGCCATTCCTTCGTTGCCCGGGCGGTGTGTTTGGGATCATTGTCATGCTGAAAGACCCAGCCACGTTTCATCTTCAATGCCCTTGCTGATGGAAGGAAGTTTTCACTCAAAATCTCACGATACATGGCCCCATTCATTCTTTCCTTTACACAGATCAGTCGTCCTGGTCCCTTTGCAGAAAAACAGCCCCAAAGTATGATGTTTCCACCCCCATGCTTCACAGTAGGTATGGTGTTCTTTCTCCTCCAAACACGACAAGTTGAGTTTTCATCAAAAAGTTCTATTTTGGTTTCATCTGACCATATGACATTTTCCCAGTCCTCTTCTGGATCATCCAAATGCTCTCTAGCAAACTTCAGATGGGCCTGGACATGTACTGGCAAAAGCAGGGGGACACGTCCGGCACTGCAGGATTTGAGTCCCTGGCAGCGTACTGTGTTACTGATGTAGCCTTTGTTACTTTGGTCCCAGCTCTCTGCAGGTCATTCACTAGGTCCCCCTGTGTGGTTCTGGGATTTTTGCTGACCGTTCTCGTGATCATTTTGACCCCACGGGGTGAGATCTTGTGTGGAGCCCCAGATCGAGGGAGATTATCAGTGGTCTTGTATGTCTTCCATTTTCTAATAATTGCTCCCACAGTTGATTTCTTCATACCAAGCTGCTTACCTATTGCAGATTCAGTCTTCCCAGCCTGGTGCAGGTGTACAATTTTGTTTCTGGTGTCCTTTGACAGCTCTTTGGTCTTGGCCATAGTGGAGTTTGGAGACTGTTTGAGGTTGTGGACAGGTGTCTTTTATACTGATAACGAGTTCAAGCAGGTGCCATTAATACAGGTAACGAGTGGAGGACAGAGGAGCCTCTCAAAGAAGAAGTTACAGGTCTGTGAGAGCCAGAAATCTTGCTTGTTTGTAGGTGACCAAATACTTATTTTACTGAGGAATTTACCAATTAATTCATTAAAAATCCTTCAATGTGATTTTCTGGATTTTTTTTTTCTCATTTTGTCTCTCATAGTTGAGGTATACCTATGATGAAAATTGGAGACCTCTCTCATCTTTTAAGTGGGAGAACGTGCACAATTTGTGGCTGACTAAATACTTTTTTGCCCCACTGTAATGCCTCAGGCAGAAATTAATGAGAGTTCTTGAATTAAGAAGCTCATCATGGGTGACAAATATAATTTAAGAAACAAGTTCATATCAAAATCATAAAAAAATTGTATCCACGGTAAACACACATTGTTTATTTATACGTCATCAATACACATCTCGATACACGGTTTGCAAAATATTTCCTGGATTACTCGGCACACACTCCAAAGCTCAGGCGCTGGAAGTCCCATCACTAGCGTGGTCATCCAGGCAGAGGCGCACGCGGTCACCCACTGCCGCATTTGAACTGAAAAAGCAGAAGAAGACACCAGGCCCCCCCAGAGCGCATGCGCTGTGCAAAGCAAAAAAACTCACCCTTCCGGGTTACGTCGAAGAGCCACAAGTTCCAATGGCACGTGAGCTTGAAGATCCACCCGCCTGCTTCAAATCAACAGAGCAGAGAAATGGACCGGGGCAAGGAAGGAACTATACGAGTGCAAAAACCCATCCCCGCTGCCTTCAACCCGCCGCTAGACTGGTAAGCAGACCAGACTCAAGTCACCACTGAGATAACAGACAACAGAGGAGCCCAGATCGTACAGGGTTTGTCTGGATTGCTGGGGTACTGTGATAATGTTTAACATCCAATAGATGAAGCAGCTCACAATTTATTTTCATGTTAAAACAGTCTACTAGTGCATCTCAGTAAATTAGAATATGAAAGATTTTTTTTTGTAATATAACTAAAAAAGATAAATTTTATGATATTGGTAATAGTTTTTAAAATAAATTAAAAATCATGACATTTGTAATTTACTGAGATGTACCAACACATACTACACACTATACAGTACAAAATGTGTTAAACTACAAAAAATGCCATTGTCTGTAGTAAAACAAAAAAGCAAATTGTGCAATAAATCATTGAGGAATATGATGTTCATGTTTTATTCAGTATATCAAAAACAGTAATTAACTTTTTATATGTTAAAGACAGAAAGACCATATTGTACTGAGAGAAACTCAGATTCTCAGGAAAATTGCTGCTTATCAATTAATCGTTGATTGATCGATAAGGTGACTCTACTAATGATTAATGAATTAATTGATAACTTACATCCCTAGTGGTAGAGCATCCCAGCGTTTCCGCTGGTAACATTTCTGCGTGGCTGCCTGCCACACCAGAAACTGAACCACCACGCTAAGAAAATAAATGAAAGAATGACGCTTCACAAGCATGTGCACGAACAATGCACGTGACAGTCACCTGCACCTCGGCGTTTTAGAGCACGCCACCCGCATGACTGTCCCAGTCGGCAGGCAGACCTATCTAGCGTTGCTGTCCAAGAGGCAAACCTGCTTCCATGTCAGAGTAAAGCATGAGCTTATTCAAGTACTTTAAATGAGGGGGGAAAAGTAGAAGAGGTATGTAAGCAGTGGAGGCATTTATTGTGGTTTTGATCCGCTGGTAATGGGAACAATAATGAGTCGCTTAGCAAGCAGGTGGGGTTATGCTTTATATGCAGGCTAATTGAGGAAAATCAATCAATCAGAACTTTATTTATATAGGACTTTTCATACAAAAAAATTGTAGCACTAAGTGCTTTACAAATTAAAAACACAATTACGCCCCTTCCCACCCCACCCCTTCACCTTCCCAACCTCGTACAAGCAGACAGACACACGCACACACTTATCAATGTGAGGGGCAAGGGTGACTGAATTGCTGAGGGTTTCCTTCACCAACCACTACAATATACAGTATAAATGGGAAGGGTTGTATAGGCATTTGGCATAAAACCTCACCAAATCAAATATTCAGTGTGATGATCCCGAATAAAGAGGGTTGTGCGTGCGCGTGTGTGTTTTTTGAACGATAAAATTTCAGTCAGTTTGATAAATGATTTTCTACAAGTTTTGTTCAAATAAATTGATACCTTTATACTTGCTGTGCAATTTTTTTCCCCTTTTGGTTTAGTTATCACCTGGCTTTAACACATTTTTGTTGTTGCTAGTTCTAGTTTGTCATATGAGATGATCACAAAAGCCTTATCTGTTAGACTGTTCAGCAAAAAAGCACAGATTCATAGTTGTAATAAATTTGATAAGAGCATGCTTGAATATGTCTAAACATAAAATACTACCAACACAAATATTAGTCATAGTACACAAGGCATAGAAAGTGGACTTGGGTACTATAATAAACAGTATACACAAGGGTTCTTATGTTCACTTTTATCCATAACATAATTTTCTTTGCAAATATTTCACTGGCTCTAAAACCATATTTCAAAATTTTTAAGTCCTGTAAAAATGTTTTCCTATTACTCAGTTTTAAATTCACAATCTTTTTTCTGTTATTATAAAGTGCTAAATTTTCTCAGCAAAATATTATTGAGTCTTTGACCATAAAAATCGTGAAAGAAAAGATTAAAACAGAAAACTTTTTTTATTTGTTGCAGCATTATTTTCTCTACACTTTATTTACCCTTGATTTAAGCATATTGGTTCATTTTGAGAATGAATCTGAGCTGCTTATAAATATTTGTCATTTTCCTCAGCTGCTACACGCATGATTGCCAACGCCTTGAGCCATGACTCCCCGCCCGCCACTCCTGTCCGTCGACCTGACAATCGCCTTTCTGTCACAGTGTCCAACACCCAGGCAAACAAGAGTAACAAAGCAGGTAGACCATAATTTCTCCTTTTCTTTCTTCTCCCTCTTTTACCCTCATTTAATCCCCGTGTACACACCCTGCTTTGTTGTCAGTTGTAAGTCAGCCAGCTGATGAGGGAAATGGTTTGCCAGCAGTGAAACGCCGCCGCGTGACAGCTGAGATGGAAGGCAAGTACATCATCAGCATGCCCAAGGGCACCACGCCTCGTACACGCCGAATCCTTGCCCAGCAGGCCAAGAAAGGTAGGCCTGACCCAGTGGCCTTGTGGACAGCTCGCTTAACTAACCCACTAATTAATGACAACTAGTGAGGACTAAACATTTTCATGAACTCCACTCATGGTAAAACTGACTGCTGACTCAGGCTGGTGAGCATAACTGATTTTACCTGCAAATTTTATGCTTAAATAAATCAGTGTCTTGTCTGTAATTTCTCTTCATCAATGACTCTTCCCTCTTTCAAACTGTCCTTGTTTTTTTTTCAGTCTCACATCAGCATGAATTTACCTGTTTGTAACCTGCTTGATCTGTTCTCCTGTGCAATGAGTTTACAGTTGGGTTCTTTTTCTTCTTCTTTCAATGCATTTTCTTATATATTTGGGGATTCTAAGGGTTGTAATACATTTTTGTAAACAAACCGTCAATTTTCTCTATAAAGATCAAATAAAATGACAGCTAAATACAAAATAAATCTCATGAACTTGTAATGCACTAAGCTAAATTCTTAAACCCTTTTCCCTGAGCTTTTATTAATGTAAGAATAAAATAGACTGAAAAGTTTAAGGTATAGGTTACATTTGTTTTGATTTTTGTTGCATTTGTCTGTTACAGACTTTCTTACAACAGAAATTTATGTAATTCTATAGAAGTATTTAAAGCTGTTATTTGTCATATAATTCTGACAGCTTGTGGTATGCCTTCAGGTCTTCTGTGGGCTCAAAAGATTTACTTTTTCTTCCAAGCATTCATCCCATTTCTTTCTTCTGAATGTGTTGCTCTGGAATCCCTTGAAGAGCTACCACTATGGTCTGACAAATTAGGATTTCACCATAAATATTGTTGTCATGAATATGACGGTTTCACACTAAATTTTAAAATGATAAAGGGATTATACTTTATATTGATAATATGCAAACATTTCTAGGGTTTTTATTTATTATGTGCACTCAACAAAAATATAAACGGTCATTTTTTCTTTATTTTTTTGATCACATTAGAATATTTTAGCGTAACAGTTACAGTGAACATTCATTTTTAACCGTGCCTTAACTTTCCCCCCAACATTTTCACTTTTCTGTCAATTCATGAATTCTGGCAGCTTGAACATTGAGTTGTTAGTAGTCAGAGTTCACGGCACACTCAGTACCAAGTGTGTCCGTAATTGGCATCACACAGTGGTGTACACCTCTGGCACAGAGTTCACCAGGTTGTCGTTAGTGGCCTGCAGAATGTCATCCCAAGATGAATGTGACGATCCTGAGCGGGTGGGGTCACACGTGGTCATCGGGTATGTGGGCAGTTCACAGTGCTGCCTGTCTTTTCAAAAACGACTCAAGCGGCTGATGGTTGAATAAGACACATTCAGTTGTGCTGACACCACTGTAACCGACATAGCTGTGTTAAGCATGCCAATGGCATGCTTCCTCATGACTTGCAACATCTGTGGCATTGTGACTTGTGACAAAAGTCTACATTTTTGAGTGGCCTTTTAGGCCTGGTGCGTACGGCAGCATTTTCATTTAGACCCGGAGAGAAACATATCAGGCACTTTAAAAAGCAACACTCACTACACAAAGTGCTGTACAACAGGAAAGCACATAAAAGCAAGGAGCAGGACATCAACACAAAAACAACACAAAACCAGCAAAAACAATATAAAATTCTGCACAAGCAGAAACCACAGTCAATAAAAACAATAAAATAAAAGGTAAAAGAAGTAAATGAATAAATAAAAATCCATTTCATTCAATAAAATCAATGTCTCACACTGGGTCGAAGGCCAGAGAGTATGTATTAATCACTATTTATTTTTAATAGTTATTAATATTTTCTGCCACGTGATTTTATTTGCTGTTTCCTTTTTAACCATGTTTATTTTTTAAACTGTTTTTATCCTGTGAGTTTGAACATGTCTTTGAGAGTGTTGAGTGTTATATTGTTGTAGCCGTGTCGAAGAAGAATTTCTGTCACTGACGGGGACAGACAATAAGGTTATCCATCTACCTACCCCCCTCCCTCCCTCGTTTTAAGACTGGTTTTAAAAATGTACAGTGAAGGTGCTTGTCTGATGTTCAGCGGTAAATCGTTCCATAACCTGGGTGCCATGATTGAAAAGGCTCTGTCCCCTCTGAGCTTCCGCTTCACCTTTAGCACCCTCAGGAGCAGCAGTTCAGCTGACCTGAGGGACAGGGTGGGAGCGCAGGGATGCAGAAGCTCAGTGAGATGAGGCGAAGCAAGACTGTTCAAGGATTTAAAAACAAATAAAAGAATTTAAAAATGAACTCTAAAATGCACGGGCAGCCAGTGAAGCGAAGCTGAAATAGGTGTAATGTGATCTCTTTTACATGTACCTGGTAAAAGACGAGCAGCGGCATCTTGAACTAGCTGCAGGCGCAAAAGAGATGACTGACTGACACCGGCATAAAGTGCATTACAGTAATCCAGCCAAGACAAAATAAAAGCATGGATTACTGTTTCCAGGTCTGGTCTAGAAAGAATGGGTTTTACTTGTGCTAAATGGCTTAGAAGAAAAATGCTGGATTTTACAACAAAACAAATTTGAGTGTCTAATTTAAAATCACTGTCCATGATAAAACCAAGATTCTTGGCTGTGGGTTTCACATAAGGTGTGAAGGGACCCAAGTTTACGGGAGGGGACTCAGGGGCCACTAGGTCCAAACACCATCACTTCTGTCTTCTTATCATTAAAATTTAGAAAATTTAGGGCCATCCAAGACTTAATGTCTTCAATGCATGACAGAAGTGAGTTTGCTGATGAGCCATCTTTTTGTTTTAAAGGGACATATCTGACAAGCATCAGCATACAGGTGGAAGGAGATACTGTGCTTTTTAAAACTGAAACCCTGCGGAAGTGTGTACAAATAAAAAAGCATGGGCCCTAAAACTGACCCCTGTGGGACCCTATTTGGCAGAGCAGCAGAAGAGGATTCAAACCCTGAGATGCTAACTTTAAAATTCCTGTCTGCAAGATAGGGCCTAAACCAATCTAGAGCAGTGCCACAAATGCCCACTAGGTGCTGCAAACGAGAAATTAAAATGTGATGGTCCACTATGTCAAAGGCAGCAGTTTAATCAAGCAACACAAGAAAAGCCTATTCACCTGAATCACATGCTAAGAGGATGTCATTAAAAACCCTTAACAACACTGTCTCTGTGCTATGAAGAGCTTTGAAACCAGATTGAAAAACCTCCAAAATACCATGTTCATCCAGGAAACATTTCAGCTGCATATAGAGAGTTTTCTCTTAAAATTTTTGAGAGAAATGACAGCTTTGAAATAGGTCTAAAATTAGCCAACATGGTATGATCAAGACCAAGTTTCTTAATCAATGGCTGCACTGCTGCCTGTTTAAAATTTGTAGAAACCACACCAGATGACAGGCTGCTATTCAGAATGGTGAGAACTGACTGGCCTATGCTGGGAAGCACCTCTTTAAAAAGTTTAGGAGGGACAGTATCACAGGGAGACCCAGAGGGTTTAATGTGGCCAACCACATCCTTTAAAAACAACAGTCACAGGTTCAAACTGATTAAAAACAGCACAACAAGGGACAAAGACAGAGGGATCAGAGCCGTGGTGGTGGCCATCTTATCAATAAAAAAGTGCATAAATTCATTACAGGTGTGCCGCAAGGCAGCGGAGGTTTGAAATCAGGGTTTACCTTCCCCTAGATGGGCTACCTTCCCAGGTTGACGAGCCACCATCTACCCAAAGCATCTGGTTTTAAGGCGCCAGAGATCCGCCCTTGCCCCTTCTCCTATTAGTAAAAGCAGTTCCGCCGGGCTTAGAGACTAAACCACACGGGCAGGCTAGGAGTTGGACTTAGTTGTCAGAGGCTTTTCGAGACGCACACCGTAAGGAGCATTTTATGAGCACTGGGAGCTTAACCCCAGTGCCACTCCTGGCTATGACAACCTTGGAACCCGGTCACGGGAAAGGCTTCGGGAGTCAACCCTGAGGAAAAATCCGGAGTCGGAGCCCCTAAGGCAGTTCTCTGTTGTGCTCAACATCGTTGAGGCCGACGACGAAATTCATTACGTACAGTGGTGTGAAAAAGTGTTTGCCCCCTTCCTGATTTCTCATTTTTTGTATGTTTGTCACACTTAAATGTTTCAGATCATCAAACAAATTTAAATATTAGACAAAAATAACACAAGTAAACACAAAATGCAGTTTTTAAATGAAGGTGTTTATGATTAAGGGGAAAAAAATGCAAACCTACATGGCCCTGTGTGAAAAAGTGATTACCCCCTAAACCGAATAACTGGTTGGGCCACCCTTAGCAGCAGCAACTGCAATCAAGTGTTTGCAATAACTGGCAATGAGTCTTTTACAGCGCTGTGGAGGAATTTTGGCCCGCTCATCTTTGCAGAATTGTTGTAATTCAGCCACATTGGAGGGTTTTCAAGCATAAACCACCTTTTTAAGGTCATGCGATAGCATTTCAATCAGATTCAGGTCAGGACTTTGACTAGGCCACTCCAAAGTCTTCATTTTGCTTTTCTTAAGCCATTCAGAGGTGGACTTGCTGGTGTGTTTTGGATCATTGTCCTGCTGCAGAATCCAAGTGCGCTTCAGCTTGAGGTCACAAACAGATGGCCAGACATTCTCCTTCAGGATTTTTTGGTAAACAGCAGAATTCATGGTTCCATTACCACAGCAAGTCTTCCAGGTCCTGAAGCAGCAAAACAGCCCCAGACCATCACACTACTGCCACCATATTTTACTGTTAGTATGATGTTCCTTTTCTGAAATGTTGTTACTTTTATGCCGGATGTAGTGGGACACACAACTTTTCTTGAGTTTTCAACTTTTGTCTTGTCAGTCCACACAGTATTTTCCCAAAAGTCTTGGGGATCATCAAGATGTTTTCTGGCAAAACTGAGACAAGGCTTTACTGTATATTCTTTTTGCTCAGCAGTGGTTTTCGTCTTGGAACTCCGCCATGCAGGCCATTTCTGCCCAGTCTCTTTTCTTATGGTGGAGTCATGAACACTGACCTTAACCAAGGCAAGTGAGGCCTGCAATTCTTTGGATGTTGTTGTGGGGTCTTTTGTGACCTCTTGGATGAGTCGTCGCTGCGTTCTTGGGGTAGCTTTGGTTGGCCGGCCACTCCTGGGAAGGTTCACTGTTTGATGTTTTCACTATTTGTAGATAATGGCTCTCACTGTGGTTCGCTGGAGTCCCAAAGCTTTAGAAATGGCTAGAAATTTAACTCGGCTTTCCAAAGATGTGATAAACCACAGTTAATTTATGTTTTAACAGGGAGCAATCACTTTTTCCATACAGGGCCATGTTGGTTTGGATTTTTTTTTTTTTTTTTACCCTTAATAATAAACACCTTCATTTAAAAGTTGCATTTTGTATTTACTTCTGTTATCTTTGTCTAATATTTAAATTTGTTTGATGATCTGAAACATTTGTGTGACAAACCTACAAAAAAAATGAGAAATCAGGAATGGGGCAAATACTTTTTCACACCACTGTAAATGTTTCAGATCATTAAACAAATTTAAATATTAGACAAAGATAACACAAGTCAACACAAAATGCAGTTTATAAATGAAGGTGTTTATTATTAAGCGTAAAAACAATTCAAACCTACTTGGCCCTGTGTGGAAAAAGTGATTCCCCCCTTCCCGTTAAAACATAAATTAACTGTGGTTTATCACGTCTTTGAAAAGCTGATTCAATTTCTCTAGCCACACCCAGGCCTGATTACTCACACACCTGTTCTCAATCAAGAAATCACTTAAATAGGACCTGCCTGACAAAGTGAAGTAGACCAAAAGATCCTCAAAAGCTAGACATCATGCTGCAATCCAAAGAAATTCAGGAACAAATGAGAAACAAAGTAAGTGAGATCTATCAGTCTGGTAAAGGGTGTAAAGCCATTTCTGAAGCTTTGGGACTCCAGGGAACCACAATGAGAGCCATTATCCACAAATGGTGAAAACATGGAACAGTGGTGTACCTTCCCAGGAGTGCCTGGCTGACCAAAATTACCCCAAGAGTGCAGCGACGACTCATCCAAGAGGTCACAAAAGACCCCACAACAACATCCAAAGAACTGCAGGCCTCATTTTCCTTGGTTAAGGTCAGTGTTCATGATTTCACCATAAGAAAGAGTGGGCAAAATGGCCTGCATGGCAGAGTTCCAAGACGAAAACCACTGCTGAGCAAAAAGAACATGAAGGCTCATCTCAGTTTTGTCAGAAAACATCTTGATGATCCCCAAGACTTTTGGGAAAATACTGTGTGGACTGACGAGACAAAAGTTGAAAACTTGAGAAAAGTTGTGTGTCCCATTACATCCGGCATAAAAGTAACACAACATTTCAGAAAACGAACATCATACCAACAGTAAAAGTGGTGGTATGGGGTGGTAGTGTGATGGTCTGGGGCTGTTTTGCTGCTTCAGGACCTGGAAGACTTGCTGTGGTAATGGAACCATGAATTCTGCTGTTTACCAAAAAATCCTGAAGGAGAATGTCCGGCCATCTGTTTGTGACCTCAAGCTGATGCGCACTTGGGTTCTACAGCAGGACAATGATCCAAAACACATCAGCAAGTCCACCTCTGAATGGCTTAAGAAAAACAAAATGAAGGCTTTGGAGTGGCCTAGTCAAAGTCCTGACCTGAATCCGATTAAGATGCTGTGGCATGACCTTATAAAGGCGGTTCATTCTCAAAAACCCTCCAATGTGGCTGAATTACAACAATTCTGCAAAGATGAGTGGGCCAAAATTCCTCCACAGCGCTGTAAAAGACTCATTGCCAGTTATCGCAAACACTTGATTGTAGTTTTTGCTGCTAAGGGTGGCCCAATCAGTTATTTGGTTTAGGGGGCAGTCACCTTTTCACACAGGGCCATGTAGGTTTGGATTTTTTTTTACCCTTAATAATAAACACCTTCATTTAAAAACTGCATTTTGTGTTTACTTGTGTTATCTTTGTCTAATATTTAAATTTGTTTGATGATCTGAAACATATAAGTGTGACAAATACAGTGGGGTAAAAAAGTATTTAGTCAGCCACCAATTGTGCAAGTTCTCCCACTTAAAAGATGAGAGAGGTCTCCAATTTTCATCATAGGTATACCTCAACTATGAGAGACAAAATAAGAAAAAAAAAAAATCCAGAAAATCACATGAAGGATTTTTAATGAATTAATTGGTAAATTCCTCGGTAAAATAAGTATTTGGTCAATAACAAAAGTTCATCTCAATACTTTGTTATATACCCTTTGTTGGCAATGACAGAGGTCAAACGTTTTCTGTAAGTCTTCACAAGGTTTTCACACACTGTTGCTGGTATTTTGGCCCATTCCTCCATGCAGATCTCTAGAGCAGTGATGTTTTGGGGCTGTCGCTGGGCAACACGGACTTTCAACTCCCTCCAAAGATTTTCTATGGGGTTGAGCTCTGGAGACTGGCTAGGCCACTCCAGGACCTTGAAATGCTTCTTACGAAGCCACTCCGTTGCCCGGGCAATATGTTTGGGATCATTGTCATGCTGAAAGACCCAGCCACGTTTCATCTTCAATGCCCTTGCTGATGGAAGGAGGTTTTCACTCAAAATCTCACGATACATGGCCCCATTCATTCTTTCCTTTACACGGATCAGTCGTCCTGGTCCCTTTGCAGAAAAACAGCCCCAAAGCACGATGTTTCCACCCCCATGCTTCACAGTAGGTATGGTTTTCTTTCTCCTCCAAACATGACAAGTTGAGTTTTTACCAAAAAGTTCTATTTTGGTTTCATCTGACCATATGACATTCTCCCAATCCTCTTCTGGATCATCCAAATGCTCTCTAGCAAACTTCAGACGGGCCTGGACATGCACTGGCTTAAGCAGGGGGACACATCTGGCACTGCAGGATTTGAGTCCCTGGCGGCGTAGTGTGTTACTGATGGTAGCCTTAGTTACTTTTTTTGCGGCAATCTCGTCTGAATGCACGAGGATCCACTAAAGATGTGAAAACTGCTGTTGTAACTAATGGATGACAAGTAGAAGTTTTACTAGGGACTTTGGATTCTAACTATAAAAGTCAGATTCCTTCTGCAAGACATATTTATATTCATTTTTTAAGAGGAAAGAATGAGGGAGTAATAACGCATTGTTGTGATTAAGCACTATACAAATAAAGGTGAATTAACTTAAATAAATAGGCTAAATAAATAACCTGTATAATTGCAGACAATTTAAAAAATCTGACTTACTGACAGCTTGTTTGAAAATTTGATGAGTCATAACTTTTACAAAAATATTACAGGTAAGGAAAAAGGTGATATGATTTATCATGCGCAGCAGCACAAAACTGGATTTGAAACATCTGCAGCTCCACAGTGATTTGTTCATCATTCAGCAAAGGTATTATTACCTCCGCCAAGGAGGTTATGTTTTCATCGGCGTTGGTTTGTCTGTGTGTCTGTCTGTTTGTTTGTTAGCAAGATAACTCAAAAAGTTATGGACGGATTTTCATGAAATTTTCACAGATTGTCAGAAATGGGGTATCCTACAGATGATTAGATTTTGGTGGTGATCCGGATCACCGTCCACAAGAAAACCGCCATTACGGAAAATGCCATTTTCATGAATAACTACTGAACCACTAATCCTATCATTGTGAATCCAATTGCTAGTCATATGTTTTCATGGTCAAGGAATCTGAAAACGTACACACAAACACTGTATGGGGGGAACTGTGGCGCTTGGCAGAGGTCTGCGCTCTCCGAGTGCATCTGTTGTGATTAAAAAAAAATACAGATACAATTAAGGGCCCTTTTTTAACCTAATACCAACTATAAAACTGGAGTGCTGGCCTAGTTGATAGAGCATCCACCTCCACAACCGGGAGGTCGTGGGTTCAGATCCTGGCCAGGTCATACCGAAGACCATATAAAAATGGTACTTTCCGTCTTCTAGCTTGGTGCTCAGCATTATAGAACAGGGAAAGGAAAGTTAACGCACAGAGCTACCAGAGGACTAACCCCCACTGTAGCTTTCGCTACTTACAGTGTCATGTGCACCTCAACGCGGTGCACGGAGGGAAAAAAACAACCCAGGCGCTGGACTGTGAGTTAGTGGAGTTTATTGACAAAAATAGCAAACAAAGAACATAAGGAGAACCAACAGAGAAATAACCATAGGGCACTTACTAATGAGGCACGCCAGAGCGAGATCGGGCTCTGGCGGAGACAAGGAAGAACGTTCCTTCTAGGGCGAGACAGCAACAGTGAATATGAAACACAGCCTCCCTAAAATAGGGATGAAACTGATTACAAGTGAAGACAGATGTGGGCTAACCTGATTAAGGGAAGCCAGCAACAACTAACAGTTGAAAACAGCTGATAATAATGAGGGAGAGTGGCTGGCGGTGATGACAGGTGAGGGAAGGGCAGATGGCAGTTTGGTAAGCAGGGCACGCCCACGTGAGGCTGCACAACCCTGACAGTTGTCAAAAGTGAAAAGGGGAACACAGGAAAAAAAAAACAAAATAAAATGACATCCTAAATAATACATAACTGCAGAAATAAGACACAACAGGAAAATGGCAAACAGAACCTAAATACAGGCAACAGATGATGATGAACACTAAGAAAACAGAACGGCAGATAAATATGAATATACAGGAAAGTCATGAAACAGTTTGGGGAAAATTCCAAACTCAATACATGACATACAGTAGCTGTGTGGCCTAGGGTCAGAGAAACAGAGATGGGCGCCGCCCCATACACCACATGGTGTCCCACATGCTGTGGAAGGGATTAGGGCTGTAGCTAATGACCATTTTATGGTTTGAGTAACCACCCACTCTAATCGAAGATTACTCGAGTAATCTGATACTTTTTTTTTTTTTTTTTAAAGAAACTTGCATTGACCAACATTTGCGGAACTTTCCTAAAGAGCAGTAGTAATTGTACCAAACACTCAATAACACAGGCACACATTTATTGCAATGCTTATTGCAATGTTTGTTGCAGAGAACATAACTTTAAATGGTGCATTACACCATAAAGTTCCTTTTGCTAGCAGTTAGCATCCATTAGCAGCCGTTAGCATCCACTAGCGGACGCTTTAGCATCCGGATGCTAAGAGCAGTGGCTATATGTTCTTTAGTCATATAAGCATAATTAGCGTAGCTAACTACATTCTATTCATCTTAATTTAACAATCACATACCTTGTCTCACGTGCACTGGCTGTGCATGATGTGGGATGCTTTCTGCCGAGACACTGTAACATCCAACGTTGTAGCATGCTAGCTCGCCACTTGGCTTTACCATGTACACGCTGCATAATATTTTCCTTCAATTTGAGCTTGAAATGATTCCAGACTTGAGATACTTTTGTCATTTATTAAAAAAATTTTCTTTATCTTTGCCGGGCCATCACTATGGTGCTGTTAACCCCTTGCACTCTGGTCAATTTCCCTAAAAACGCCTAAAAATAACGTACCCAAAGTAAATCAAAAGCTGCTCTTCAGCCCTTTGCAGCATCTTCATGGGGTTGGTCTCATTTAAAAGAAAACAGTGCTCCTGCCACTGAGTAACAGTCATCTAAACATACTGAACTTGAAGAAAATAAAGTTCGCCTGGGTGGGTTTTTTTGGATACAAATGCTTGCAAATAACACACAGCTGTCAGATCCGGGCTGGAAAATGCAACAGAAATGTAGAACCAAGTGTTATCCAGCTGAGGTCAAAATTTTGTAGCAATACCACAAAAAATGAATATATTACACAGCTTTTTTGTCAGGTTGTTCCCAGACGTTTTTGAACTGTGCCAAATTGTGCCAAATGGCACAGTTTGGAAAAACGTCTGTAACTTTTGAATGATTCAATATAGAAGCTTGATCTTGGGCTCTAATGAAAGGTGACACTCAGGGCTGTGTGTGTGTGTGTGTGGGGGGGGGGTTGTTTATTCATTCATGAATGAACAAACAAGCCCCCACACACAAAGAAGCATGCCACGTAAAAAATGTGTGGCTTTTTTTTACAAGAAAAAATAACCTACAGTGCAATAAAAATTATACTAAAATATCTGTAATGTAGAGGATAACAACTCCCCCCCCCCCCACCACCACCACCACCACCACAGAGGACGGACATTGTCCATCGGCGCACGGACGCGCCGCGGTCTGCGACGCACAGTTGTACTAAAATATCTGCAATATATCTGCAATCCGCTACAGAGGAGTAGCGGGGGGGGGGGGGACCGTTCTCGGCGCACGAACCGGTCCGTCATGTGGCGATAACGCACAGTTGTAATTTACCGATCGGTCAAAAGTCATTTTGATTACAGTTTTCAGGGATAAAGAATAATTTAGCTTATAACACTTACCTGTCCACAACAGCAGTGTCGCTGGCGAACATCTCTTCCTCATTGTCAGACGAACATGACGCTGGTCCACTTGTTACGACTCGTGGTTCTGGTCACGCGACCCGGTCAAACCATGATTCCATTATTGCGGTTTTGCGCTTCCATGATTGCGGTTTTGGCAAACGATTTTTCACAACAAATAAGAACAGTAGTAAGAAAAAAAACACTGGCGAACGCTACCGTCACACACAGCGGCTTACACAAAACAGATTTTACGCACGGGACGCACGCTTTCAATCGTCGAACTTCTCTGCTTCAATTGGCTCGCTGTATTCGCAGCCGTTGGTAGGCTGGTCCTTCTTGCTTGGTTTTCAGTCATTGGTTCTTCAAGGTTTCAGAAACCCAATTCAAGGCTCTTATTAGTCGAATGAGAGGTCAATCAAATCTAAACCAATCAAAGCACTCCTTTGGCTTTCTGTTTGCGGCTGTGTCTGTAGTGGAAGAACGGAAATGCAGCTTTTTTTTTTTTCAGTGCGCACTAGTACGCAGAGACGTGACCGCCCGTGGTATCCCGGAGTGCAAGAGGTTAAACAAATCTGCATTTTGTTTAGGTAGCGTGGCCAGAAGAAGGTTGCACTGGAAGAAGGTCATGTGGACCGGAAGTGCTACATTAAATGACACGTCTGGAAAATGCAACAGAAATGTAGAACCAAGTGTTATCCAGCTGAGGTCAAAATTTTGTAACAGTACCACAAAAAAATGAATATATTGCGCAGCTTTTTTGTCAGGTTGTTCCCAGGCGTTTTTGAACTGTGCCAAATTGTGCCAAATGGCACAGTTTGGAAAAACGTCTGTAACTTTTGAATGATTCAATATAGAAGCTTGATCTTGGGCTCTAATGAAAGGTGACACGCAGGGCTGTGTGTGTGTGTGTGGTGGGGGGGGGGTTGTTTATTCATTCATGAATGAACAGACAAGCCCCCACACACAAAGAAGCATGCCACGTAAAAAATGTGTGGCTTTTTTTTTTTTACAAGAAAAAATAACCTACAGTGCAATAAAAATTATACTAAAATATCTGTAATATAGAGGATAACAACCCCCCCCCCCCACAGAGGATGGACATCATCCATCGCCGCGGTCTACGACGCACAGTTGTACTAAAATATCTGCAATCCGCTACAGAGGAGTAGCGGGGGGGGGGGGGGACCGTTCTCGGCGCACGGACTGGACCGTCATGTGGCGATGACGCACAGTTGTAATTTACCGATTGGTCAAAATCCATTTTGATTACAATTTTCAGGGATAAAGAATAATTTAGCTTATAACACTTACCTGTCCACAACAGCAGTGTCGCTGGCGAACTTCTCTTCCTCATTGTCAGACGAACATGACGCTGGTCCACTTGTTACGACTCGTGGTTCTGGTCACGCGACCCGGTCAAACCATGATTCCATTATTGCGGTTTTGCGCTTCCATGATTGCGGTTTTGGCGAACGATTTTTCACAACAAATAAGAACAGTAGTAAGAAAAAAACACTGGCGAACGCTACCGTCACACACAGCGGCTTACACAAAACAGATTTTACGCACGGGACGCACGCTTTCAATCGTCGAACTTCTCTGCTTCAATTGGCTCGCTGTATTCGCAGCCGTTGGTAGGCGGGTCCGTCTTGCTAGGTTTTCAGTCATTGGTTCTTCAAGGTTTCAGAAACCCAATTCAAGGCTCTTATTAGTCGAATGAGAGGTCAATCAAATCTAAACCAATCAAAGCACTCCTTTGGCTTTCTGTTCGCGGCTGTGTCTGTTGTGGAAGAACGGAAATGCAGCTTTTTTTTTTCAGTGCGCACTAGTACGCAGAGACGTGACCGCCCGCGGTATCCCGGAGTGCAAGAGGTTAAACAAATCTGCATTTTGTTTAGGTAGCGTGGCCGAAAGAAGGTTGCACTGGAAGAAGGTCATGTAGACCGGAAGTGCTACATTAAATGACACATCGATGCATAAATTTTGAATCAACAATTTTTTGTAACCGAATTATTCGAGTAATCATTGCAGCCCTAAAAGGGATTAACTAACTTAACTACTTGAGGTTTCTGTCGCAGATCCCCACCATCTGCATGCACCCTCTGGTGGCAAAGATTTTTTTCAAGAAAATATTCAGTTTAGATATCACAAATTCCAAAGGCTGTAACTTGAAAGCGGTAAGATGTAATGGCTTGCTGTCAATGAGAAAGATGTAGAATATGATCCAAAGTTTATGATAAGAGTAAATTTATGCATCTAATTTGCATAATGTGACGGCAGCCACATCAGATTACATAACTTTCAGTCAAAGTGGAGTTTGGACATGCAGGTACATCTCAAAAAATTAGAATATCATGAAAAAGTTCAGTATTTTTTGTCACTCATTACAGAAGGTGAAACCCCTATATTACATAGATTCATTACACAGAGACTGATATATTTCAAGTGTTTATTTTAATTTTGACGATTATGGCTTACAGACCATGAAAACCCCAAATTCAGTTTCTCAAAAAATTAGAATATTACATAAAATTAATTTTAAAAAAATAGTTTTTTAATACAAATGTGGACCGACTGAAAAGTATGCCCATGTACACACTCAAAAATTGGTCGGGGCTCCTTTTGGATTAATTACTGTATCGATGAGGCGTGGCATGGAGGTGATCAGCCTGTGGCACTGCTGAGGTGTTATGAAGGTCCAGGTTGCTTTGATAGTGACCTTCAGCTCGTCTGCATTGTTGGATCTGGTGTCTCTCATCTTCCTCTTGACAATGCTCCATAGATTCTCTATGGGGTTTAGGTCAGGAGGGTTTGCTGGCCAATCAAACACAGTGATGCCATGGTCATTAAACCAGGTTTTGATACTTTTGGCAGTGTGTGTGGGAGGATGGTGCTAAGTCCTGCTGGAAAATGAAATCCGCTTCTCCATAAAGTTTATCAGCAGAGGGAAGCATGAAGTGTTCTTAAATTTCCTGGTAGACGACTGCGCTGATTTTGGTCTTGATAAAACACAGTGGAAAAACATCAGCAGATGACCTCTGTTCAAATAAAAGTAAATTTTGTATTTCTTTTGGAAGTCAAAGTCCCAGAGTCTGTAGAAAGAGCGGAGAGGCACAGAATCTAAGTTGCTTGAGGTTTAGTGTGAAGTTTCCACAGTCAGTGATGATTTGAGGAACCATGTCATCTGCTGGTATTGGTCCACTGTGTTTTATCAAGACCAAAGTCAGCGCACTCATCTACCAGGAAATTTTAGAGTACTTCATGCTTCCCTCTGCTGACAAGCTTTATGGAGAAGCTGATCTCATTTTCCAGCAGGACCCCCCCCCCCCACACACACACACACACACACACTGCCAAAAGTATCAAAACCTGGTTTAATGACCATGGCATCACTGTGCTTGATTGGCCAGCAGACTGTCCTGACCTAAACCCCATAGAGAATCTATGGAGTACTGTCAAGTGGAAGATGAGAGACACCAGACCCAACAATGCAGACGAGCTGAAGGTCACTATCAAAGCAACCTGGGCCTTCATAACACCTCAGCAGTGCCACAGACTGATCACCTCCATGCCACGCTACATTGATAGAGTAATTAATCCAAAAGGAGCCCTGACCAAGTATTGAGTGTGTACATGGACATACTTTTCAGTCGGTCCACATTTGTATTAAAAAACTATTTTTTTAAATTAATTTTATGTAATATTCTGATTTTTTTTTGAGAAACTGAATTTGGGGTTTTCATGGTCTGTAAGCCATAATCATCAAAATTAAAATAAATAAACACTTGAACTATATCACTCTCTGTGTAATGAATCTACAGTATACTATATGGGTTTCACTTTCTGCAATGAGTGACAAAAAAATTTAACTTTTTCATGATATTCTAATTTTTTGAGATGTACCTGTATTTACACAAAGGATGCTTTTGTTTTGTTTTTTTTTCTTTGTTTTAGTTTTGTTATCTTATCTTCAAAATATATGAACCAGAAAATCAGTAGAATGTAAACAAGCTGATAAAAAAAAACATTAGCCCTGCCGCTCGTCATGTGTTGCCATGCGTCCGTGTGCTTACACCAGTCCTTATTTTGTCTTCTGTTGGTCATTTTCGCTTTTTCTCCCACATCCAGAAGCAATCACATTTATCTTCTGATTTATTCCACCTCAATTTCGGTTAGATTACCCCGCGGAACCGGCAGTATTGTCCTCCGTCACGTGCAGCTTCATCAATGGCGGACGAAAAGTGTTACGCTCTGGTCCATCTTGTGCTGTCCAGAAGGTAAATATTTCCCTTCAGAAGCTAAATAATCCCTTTTAGAATCATAGTTGGCAAAATTTGGAGCAAATGCTTCCTCCCTGTGGAAATATATGTTGCGCAATTGTTTATACCGCTCTTCTTCTGTGCCCCGGAAGTGATACCAGAGTCAACGCAGTTCTGGTTTGCTGATCTTGGGCCTCCAGTGCAGACCAGTAAGCTATATGTGTCTGCCATCTAGTGATGTGAAATGCTTGGTACATCTGGGTTTATTTATTTATTTTTTTCCATACTTTTTGACCAATCACGTGACAGCTGCAGATCTGCAACATCAGCCACAGGAGAGGCAGATCATGTAATCAAATGTAATCCTTAAGGAGTTAACTATAAATATATCAGGCTTAAAGTTTAATCACAGAATTTTTGTATTCCTGTGAGAAATACAGAAATACAAGCTCTGTATTTGTATTTCTCCATGAGAAATAGATTCCCCTTGGTGTGTGGATTGGCTGAAATCTATTGTAAATTGGGGCTCATGCCGTAGCTCTCTCTGTCTGTGCACACTGATGTGCAAAATCAGCTCCAACAAAACCTCTCCACTCTGGAGACTGGTTTCAAATCTCTACACTTTCACACCTCCAAATACCCAGTGTAGTATGCACGGACAGCTAAACTGTAGACGAACTTCCATGGTTTGGGGTAAAAACATTGTCGTGTGCACGGCCCCTTAGTGTCCACAGTGGAAGTATTGTCTGTGTGACTGGTCACAACATTGTCATACTCCATGCAGCTCATGAGTGGAATAACTGTGAGTAATCTCACTAAGAGTGGTCAGCTGGAATTGGGCCACCAGATTTGAGTAAAATAAATCATTTAGTACTCTGCTAAAAAAAATATTTTTGATATTTTCCATTTAAGTTCATTTTAACTTTGCATTTTTGGTTTGTGTGTTTTTATTTTTGTAGTGTACTTACTGATAAGTGAGATTTGCAAAGAAGCTTGTGCTAATGTGAAACATTCTTCTCTTAAATAGGTTTGAAGCGCACCTCTGTATTTGCAAGGCTTGGAGCTGAATCAAAGGCAGATACGACAACGGGTAATAACAAGGTGGGGCAAATATGTTTGTTTTAATGCACTATATAGACAGAAGTATTGGGCCACACATCTTAATCATTGGATTCAGGCGTGTCATTCAATCCTAAATCCTAATGCTTCAGCTTATGCGCCAAGCTTTGTGGGAACAGTGGGGAAAGACCTTTTCCTTTTCCAGCATGATGATTGCACCTCAGTGCACAAAGGGATTAGATGAGTTTGATGTTGAAGAACTTGACTGGTTTACACAGAGCCCTGACCTCAACCGCATCCAGCATCTTTGGGATCAGCTAGAATGGAGTTTGAACCAGGTCCTGGCTTTTGAACTCCTAAATATTCTAATGGATGAATGGGAAAAAAATTCCCAGAAAAAAATAGAACCTGTTTCAAATGAGGACCAACTCCATATTAATGCCTGTGATTTAGAATTGGTGTCACAAAAGTAATGTGTAGGTGGGCCAATGCCCAAAAGCAACATTTTAAGCTCAAAATTTATTTATTTTTTTTTTTTGCAGCCCACCGGGGTGTTCAGTCGTCTCGACAGTGGAGATGAAACTGAGGACAGGCTGAAGACAGGGAACACATCTGGAAACACGGATGAAGATGAGGAGGACAGCGACGAAGAAGGTTCTGTCCTCCAGTATGCCGGCATACTTAAGAAACCCCCTCAATCACAGAAAAAAGAGTTGGCCACAAAAACCGCTCCCATTACCCTTCGACGTTTGGGAGGAAAATTCAAACTGCCTCCCACTGACACCACCACCACCTCCACATCCTCTTCGTCAAATGGCATCCCCCCTGCCAAAATAAGTGTTCTTCAGAGACTGGGAAAACCCCCCACGGCACTCTCCAGCACTTCTGTGCCGTCTGCACCCGCACAGGACAACAGAGTGACCAGCACCAGGTCCAGAGCCCAGGAGAGATCGGTGATCGCAAGCTCCAAGGTCAGCAGCAGCAGCAGCATCGGAGCCGGAGTAGGAGAATCTATAGGGGCCCAGATGGACATCAAAGCTGTCAGCGTCTTTAAGAGACTGGGCAGCAAAAGAACCTAACACTCCCCAGGGATCATTCAGACTGTTTCTACTTTAATTGAAATTATTTTGCTTCATGCTGGATTGCAGATTATTTTTATCTTTTGTTTTAGTTTGACAGTGTGAAAGATTTTCATGCTAGTTTGCAGCTTTATTGTCCAGTGTTTTTGCTTTGATTTTCATTTTAGTCATGCTGCCATTAAAGAATATTTTTGTGTCATAGCTTTTTTAAATTTTATTTTATTTGAGAACCTACAGGTGTTTATATTTGCTAGTTTAAAAGCATGAGCATGACCAAACTGCCACGGTAACCCGCAAGTTCACACATACAAATGCTGCTGCCTAAATGTCCCTTTTTTAAAATCCTACTGAATTCATAGTCGTATAGAGCAATGCTTCTAATTGTAGACAAGTTTTGTTAAATGCTTGTACATTCAATATTTCTCCAAGCAACACAAGTAAATTGTACAGTTTTCCCAGGTCCAGTGTGCAGGACAGTACTGTATTTAGGATTTGATAGTTAAATCTTTCTATTCTTGTTAGTGTCACCTCAAAAATACCTCCTTGTATCACATCTTGAAAGTATGAAATGTGTGACTGTGATAAGATTTCTGAAGTTTGACCCTGGATTTGTGAGAGTGCAAAAAAAGGAAATCCAGATGATAACACCAAACAACCTCGTGGAACACATGAATCCAGAGAAATTACCACACCTCTTCGTCTTCTGTGCTTTTCATAGTTTCAGGTTCACCCTTCTGCTGAACTAAAGTCAACCTTTTGTATCAAAGTACTGAATATTTTCTATTCACCACCTACTTGAAACCCAGATTACTAGAATAGTTTTATTTTAAAATATTTATAAATTTGTTAGGCTTGATTTCACACAACATGGAACCGGTTCTTCTGCTGAATATTTTTGTATGTGGATGTTGTTGCATTATGTTTCCATGTAAAGGAACTGAAAAGATGCCATTAGGCCTGGCGACAGAGGCCCACTGTGCTGAAGCTCCAGTATGAAGATCACCGTACTTGTTCAGAATGGATCATTAATACTTCATACCAGAGCTTTGTTACATTGTAAATATTTTCTGAAATGTCTGAAATCATGTAAAATATTTTTTGTGTTGCAAGGAATGAAGTAGGGCAAAACACACCTTGAACTGTAAGGATTTTTTTTATTATTATTATTGAGAGAAAAAGTCTGCTTGGAAATTATTAAAATGAAAAATCGGGATGTAAAAGTTTTCCTTTTTTTCCCATTCTTGTTAAACACAAAATAGAATAATCATTGCTGAAAATTAAGCAGATGTCAGTTAACCTCCATGATTACAGTGATGTAGCTGCATGAATTTAGCAGCGCTGTGGGAAGCTTGATTGGAAGATCTGCAGTTGTGTGCATGTGTCCTGAGTTCAAAAAAATTCTTGAAACTCTATGGGATATTACCCACCCTGGCCTAGTCTTTTTGCAAGTCCATCTCTTGTCCGTGTGTCCACTGCTGTAACTTGAGTTTCACAGGGGTTGGGATAAGCAGATTACAGAAATCATTTCTGTGCTCTAGACCTGACTGAGGTTTTGGATTACACCTGCGTCCTTCTCATTCACACTCATGTATTCTTTCTTGCTTCTACTAACTTTCATTCTTCTCTCCAGAGCATACCTTCACCTCTCCAGGTTCTCTTCCACCTGCTCCCTACTCTCACTACAGATCAGTGTTGTCTGCAAGCATCATGGTCCACGGAGACTGCTGCCTGATCTTGTCTGTCAGCCTGTCCATCACCATGGCAAACAAGAAAGAGCTCAGAGCCGATCCCTGATGTAATTCCACCCCCACCTTGAATCCATCTGTCACTCCTACAGCACACCTCACCACCATCTCGCTGCCCTCATGCATATCCTGCACCACCCTCACATACTTCTCTACCACTCTTGACTTTCTCATACAATACCACACTTCTCTCTTAGCACCCTATCATGCTTTCTCTAGATCCACAAAGACACAGTGGAACTCCTGACCTTCTCTGTACTTCTCCAACAACACTTAGAGCAAACATTGCATCTGTAGTACTCTTTCTTGGAACAAAACCGTACTGCAGCTCACTGATTGTCACCTCTCCTCTAAACCTGGCTTCAACAATTCTTTCCCATACGTTCATAGTGTGACAGGTCAACTTTATGCCTCTGTAGGTAATAGTTTAAAACCTGGATACAAGTTCAGTAATTATATTTTTCTTCAAATTTTAAAGATAAAATAGTCATTTCATATTTACTTTGGATAAAATGTTCCAGGGGACAAGCAAAAAAAGAAAAGCTTTAATCTGTCAACTGTCATCACCACCCAAGCAACTGGTGGTATTGCTCCTGGGTATAACAAGAAAATTGACCATATTGCTCCCAGTGTTATGGTCTAACAGTGGTCAAAGTTTTGCTTCAGTATTTAGAAATGCTTAAGCTGACTGAAGTCAAAATGGCAGCAACAGGTCCCCGATCTGGAGAGCCAATAAACAAAACACACAGATGTGGGGGGTGGGGGGAATGGTTACATAATTGTGCCCAGTGAGAGAATACATGCTTCAGGACTGAGCTGACCTCATGCGAGGCATCCATCTGCTGCTCATCAAGCATCCTAATCACACCTCAGAGATGCAAGACTACTCCTGAACAACAAGAAATGAGGTGAAGCCTTTGTATGACTGCTGGTTTTGATCAAAATGAGTGTGATTGGCTTTATGTCCAGTTGGGGTTGCTCTCTCCTTCCTTCTCTTCAGTCTGATTGAAAAACCTTATCAGCTGAAGTCATCAGGCTATCCTCTTTGGCCATATGATGTTTACGGAGGGGATGGGAATTAAAGAAATTTTTGGCTTAGTCTACATCAGTCAGGTTATAAAATTAATTAATTATCCACTTCCAAAAAAGATAGGTCTGTAATGTATTACACACGTGGACAAAATTGTTGGTACCCCTCTGTTAATGAAAGAAAAACCCACAATGGTCACAGAAATAACTTGAATCTGACAAAAGTGGTAATAAATAAAAAATTCTATGAAAATTAACCAATGAAAATCAGACAATGCTTTTGAATTGTGGTTCAACAGAATTATTTTAAAAAACAAACTCATGAAACAGGCCTGGACAAAAATGATGGTACTCTTAACTTAATATTTTGTTGCACAACCTTTTGAGGCAATCACTGCAATCAAACGATTTCTGTAACTGTCAATGAGACTTCTGCACCTCTCAGCAGGTATTTTGGCCCACTCCTCATGAGCAAACTGCTCCAGTTGTCTCAGGTTTGAAGGGTGCCTTCTCCAGACGGCATGTTTCAGCTCCTTCCACAGATGTTCAATAGGATTTAGATCAGGGCTCTGAGAAGGCCACTTTAGAATAGTCCAGTGTTTCACTCTTAGCCATTCTTGGGTGTTTTTAGCTGTGTGTTTTGGGTCATTATCCTGTTGCAAGACCCATGACCTGTGACTGAGACCAAGCTGTCTGACACTGGGCAGCACATTTCTCTCTAGAATACCTTGATAGTCTTGAGGTTTCATTGTACCCTGCACAGATTCAAGACACCCTGTGCCAGATGCAGCAATGCAGCCCCAGAACATAACAGAACCTCCTCCCATGTTTTACAGTAGGGACAGTGTTCTTTTCTTGGTATGCTTCATTTTTGCATCTGTGAACATAGAGCTGATGTGCCTTGCCAAAAAGTTCCAATTTTGTCTTGTCTGTCCATAGGACATTCTCCCAGAAGCTTTGTGGCTTGTCAACATGCAGTTTGGCAAATTCCAGTCTGGCTTTTTTATGATTTGTTTTCAACAGTGGTGTCCTCCTTGGTCATCTCCAATGAAGTCCACTTTGGCTCAAACAGTGACGGATGGTGCGATCTGACACTGATGTACCTTGACCTTGGAGTTCACCATGAATGTGTTTAGAGGTTGTTCTGGGCTCTTTTGTTGCCATTCGTATTATCCGTCTCCTCCTGCGGCCACGTCCAGGGAGGTTGGCTACAGTCCCCTGGATCTTAAATTTCTGAATAATATGTGCAGCTGTAGTCACAGGAACATCAAGCCGCTTGGAGATGGTCTTATAGCCTTTACCTTTAACATGCTTGTCTATAATTTTCTTTCTAATCTCCTGAGACAACTCTCTCCTTTGCTTCCTCTGGTCCATGTTTAGTGTGGTACAAACCATGTCACCAGACAGCACAGTGACTACTTGTCACCCTTTAAATAGGCCGACTGACTGATTACAAGTTTGTAGACACCTGTGATGTTAATTAGAGGACACATCTTGGTTGAACATGCCCCTATGGTCACATTATTTTCAATCTTTTCTAGGGGTACCATCATTTTTGTCCAGGCCTGTTTCATGAGTTTATTTTTTAAAGTAATTCTGTTGAACCACAATTAAAAAGCATTGTCGTGATTTTCAATGGTTTATTTTCATAGAATTTTTATTTATTACCACTTTTGTCAGATTCAAGTTATTTCTGTGACCATTGTGGGGTTTTCTTTCATTAACAGAGGGGTACCAACAATTTTGTCCACGGCTGTAATTATGATGATTATTATTATTATTGTGTGTGTTATGGGTGATGGCTACACCTTTCCGCTTCCGCCGCCACCCAGGGTATAAAAGGCCTACCTGGAAGAGGCACGGTCTTTTGACCAGCACCTCTGCCTCAACGTGAGCGCCTTTGTGTTCTGTGAGTTCGTTAATAAAGTTACGTTATACTGCACCTTCAGCCTCATCATTGGAGTACTGGTTATGGACATAACATTTGGCAATGAGGATAAAGCTATGGAAAAAGGAGTTTCTAGTATTCTGACATTTTTGGAGCTCTCAGGCAAGCCGCCAGTTCCCCGGGCGAGATAGTTTGCAGCGTTCCAAAATTACTGAGTGGCATTGAACCTCGGCGAATTGGAGAAACTGCGTGCAAGAGCGATACTGGTCCATAATCTCGGCATGGAAGGGCAGCATATTCTCAGCACACTGGGAGAGAGTGATAGTTTTGAGGGCGTGGTTGAGCTAAGGGCGCGCTACTTTTGTGCTCCTGAGAACGTCATCATCCTGCAGATCCAGTTCCGACAGCGACGCCAGTGGCCGGGAGAGTCGGTGCAACGGTATGTTGCGGACTTGCGTCAGCTGGCTGGAGAGTGCCAATTCGGGGCTTTGGAGGAAGAAATGGTCCGCGATCAGTTGGCAGAGCACATGCTATGTTCTGCGGCATGGTCCAGGCTCCTCATGCACTCTGGTGAACTGACGTTGACTGCAGCTGTGGAGATATCTCAACAGTAGGAAGCAGCAGATAAACTATCAAAGGACCTTGGTGAGAGAACAACATTGAGACAGTCTGACTCACAATCAGTGGCGCAGGCTGTGGACCTGGGTAGTGATGACAGCGCAGAAGATAAAGAAGACTATGCTACCACTATTCAGATTAGGTCCGCCCCGGGGTCGCCCAGATGTTTGGGCTGCGGGTCCACCAAGCACCGATACAAGGCGAGAGAGTGTCCGGCAAGGGGCAAACGCTGCGGCAAGTGTGGACTCCTACATCATTTCGCCAGGGCCTGCAAAAAGTTTGAGCGAGGGGAACGGCGACACAGAACAGATTCCCCCACCACTACTCCTACGGTTATTCACTCCATCTTCCCGAGCACAGATGGGCGTATTTATTGTGACGTGATGCTGGACGGTGTGGAAGTGCTGTTGTTGGTGGACATGGGCGCAGCAGTGTCCACGTTGAACTGGCCTGCTGTGAGGAGTTTGTTCCCATATTACCACGTAAGAGGACTGTCGACGCCATATTGTGGCTATGGAGGTAACAGACTAGCCATCGTGGGTTTGCTGGAGCTGACGGCGAGGTACAAGTCAGCTGTGGTCTCAAATATCCAGTTCGTGATGACTGTCAAGGGGTCGAACGTGATGGGCTGCGACCTGTTTTATGGACCGGCCTTTACAATCACCAGCGGTATTGGTGAAGAGTGGTCGAGCCATGGTTTGTTGGACCAACCGGTTCCGTGCATGGTGGACGATGCGGTATGGGACAAAGATTGGCCTAGTATTTTGGGAGATGGATGGGCCCAATCCCACCCAGGGCCATCGCGGGAGGGTTCCAGTGCCAGGGCCCAAGTTACCCTGGATGTGGGAACTGGGCGGCACGGTGGAACGCTAGTGACAATGGGTGGAGCTGTAAGGACGGTTCCCTTTGCTTCCGGAGTTTGGCCTGGAGATACCGAGAAACAAGGGGCTGCAACGGCTTCTCTGGCATTCAAAATGAAAGAAAGCGGGGCAGGACTGGCTGGCACGGTGGACAGACGTGCCACACAGCAACACTGGAGGCTGAGTCGGGCTTCGCATGGGGTCGGTGGAGCGGTTTGACCCAGAGAGGAAGCCCGGTCTAGACGTCGTGGACGTTTGAAGCCGAGTCGAGCTCCCCTGTGAGTTGCTGACATGATTTGACCCAGGGAGGAGGCTCGGCTAAGAGGAGTTCATGGCAAGAGGAAACCATGAGAGGACCAGGGATGGTTGCAGGTGGTGGCTGTCCGGGAGGACGGTTATCTTCAGATGTCTGATGGGTCGTGGAGACACCTCAAAGAACTGAGACGTGCTGGTGAGGAGAAGGAGGTGTCGGGGAGCTGACGTGGTTCACCTCCGGGGGTGAAGCGTAGAAGAGGCTCTGGTCGGGACCCACCAGACGGGTCTCTGGGAGGTGGTCTCCCCATCGAGACTGTATGGTGGCAGGGGCGCGATGTGTTTTGGGGTTGACCTATTAATATGCTAATGTATGAAATGTTAATGTGTGCACTACCAGGGCTGCGTTATTGTTGTGTTGACATGGTATATACATAAATGTGGCTGGGTTGAGTGCTCATTTAAAAAAATAAAAAGAGAGTGTGGGCTACTTTTATCGGGGAAGTTTGTGCAGTATTTGTTAATAGGTGTGTATTGCCCGAGCCATGGAGGTCATACAGTATGTTTCACACTTACTCGCTGTGGGATTGCCCTGTGTGTGTGTTTAAAGAGAAAAAACAAGAGGCCCAACACTGTGTATACTGTTGCATTTATTGGCATGTGTGATGTGTGATTCGCCCGAGTTGTGGGGTGAGGGTGTTGGGTGGAGGGCTGGCACAGCGGGGTGTGGATGCACATATTGTCTGTAGAGTGCTTTGGGAAGGTTTTGATTGTACATATGTTTTGGGATTATTTTTCCCATTTTATATTAGGAACACGGCAGCTTAATTTTTGTCCTACGGACTGTTTTATAATAGAGACGGCAGAATAACCCGTCTGGCCATGTGGAGGTGGGACAGTAGTCCACCTGTCCCCCTCTAGTTTTAGTTATTTGGGTGCATGGATAGGCCCTGTTATTGTATTTACTGTTAGTGTGTGATTTGGGTCGAAATTTGGATGGGACTAATGGTGTGTGTCTTGGACTTTTCTGCGGGGGGGGAGGGTGTAATGTATTAATTATGATTATTATTATTATTGTGTGTGTTATGGGTGATGGCTACACCTTTCCAGTTCCACCGCCACCCAGGGTATAAAAGGCCTACCCTGAAGAGGCACGGTCTCTTTTCGACCAGCACCTCTGCCTCGACGGGAGCACCTTTGTGTTCTGTGAGTTCGTTAATAAAGTTACATTATACTGCACCTTCGGCCTCATCATTGGAGTATTGGTTATGGACATAACAATGCCATTACCAGTCTTTTATCAGTTTATCAATGAAAATCATTTATTGGCTTAAGGTATAATATGCCACATAAGATCCTTGTGTTCAGCCAATAAGGTTTACATAATAGATTAATAAATATGTAAATCAACTTATCATTTATTATCGATAACAGCACGTGGTGGTTTTTTTTCTGCTCAGTAGTTGCCACATTTATTTGACGTTTTTTCCTCCTTTTCGCCTTGTAAAAAGCTGGACTGCAGCAACGCCTCGCTCACGACGTCTCTCGTTTTTACCCACAATGCAGCGCGGCGGGGCTTGCTGTGTGTGCGCTGTCTGTGGTGCTGATGCTGCGCGTGCTGCCATAGAAATCAGCGCGAGCATCCTTCCGCGAGAGCCCCGTGAAGGCAGAGGAGGAAGAGGAAGGGTTGTTTTTGTCCACGACCAGCGGGATTCAGGATGCTTCTGCCCACAGCTGAAATATCTCCCGTCGGTTTTTGACTTTTTGGAGCCGTATCCGGAGTTCTTTTCTCTGCTCCCCCCCCCCCTCCTTCTCCTCCGAGGCTCCTCGTCGTGTCTCCGGTGCCGCCGCCGCTCCGTCCCGCATCCTTTATGCACAGCACGCTGCTCCGGTCCTCCCCTACAAAGCACACCTTCGTGTCCGAGCACCATGGCCCGCTCCAGCCGCTTCCACTAAGAGACATGGAAGCCAAACAGCACCAAATAAAGAGCCTAAAGAGCTACCCCGAGACCGGCGGCCGGAGCCTGGCAGCGGCCGCCGGAGGAGGAGAAGGAGACGGTGGAGGAGGTGGCGGGTATCGAGTCGGTTCGGCTGAAATGGAGATGGAGGCAAAGATCCAGAAAGCCATCGACTTTAAGGCGGAGGGTCACCGTTGCTACAAGGAGAAGAAGTTTCGGGAAGCAATAGGCAAGTACCACCGGGCGCTGCTGCAGCTCAAAGGGGTTCATGTAGTGGACGGGACGACGGGCTCCGAGGTCAACCTGCTGAGTCAAGCCGCGGCCAAGCTGACCGAGGAGCAGCGGAGAGCCGTGGAGAGCACCGAGATCGAGTGCTACGACAGCCTGACAGGTGAGAGGAGCCGCCGGCGTTAGGCTGCTGCTGACACCGCCGTTCGCCTCGGTTTCCCCGGTTCACACGTTTCTGCAGGCGAAGCAACACTGGTGCCGAAATAGATGGTGTTGTCTTCCCGTCACAGACAGCTTGTGCTGATTCGGCGAGGAACTGATTATTAACGGGTTTCCACACCGCTTGACCGCTGGTGCATTTTGTAGCCCGCTGAGGCCGTTCGCCAGCCGTGACAGTAAAATGTCACATTTCGTGCCAAATCGGCACATCTTGTTTTGGCATTATCCAAAACAGAGGCTCTCACCTAGCAGTTCCAGAGGTTTGTTATTGCTTTATCACCTTCTTCGTCACCATTTGAAGATTACACTTTAGTGAAATCACTTTACAAGTGTGAACAGAAAAGCAAACAAATGGCGAATAAATAAAACTGCGGCCATAAGCTTCACGTTTTGAGGGAACGGGGGGGATTTGGGGGAATGTTTTGGGAAGACAAGTTCGCCTCGTTGTCAGTGCTGTAGCCTCACCATTTCACATGGTTTTCAGGAGAGGCTTGATGTCAGGCTTAGTGACCAGAAGGGTTAAAGATAGTCCACTACAGCATCGCTTACTGTACCTGATTCCAGCTCACGTGTTTACTCTCACAGACCTTTATTTTCATTGATTTGTGATCAAGTGTCACAAAAATGAACCCCTACCCACTGAAATGTTCGATCCCAAGATAGAGCTACATGTTTTGTTTCTTTAGACCAGAAATATAGTGCTGCAAATATCTAACAGTTGAACAGATAGTATTTTTGTTGTAAAAGAAAATAAGATATTCTTATTTCACTGTAAAGATTTCATTATTATTATTAATTATCGTTATTATTAAAAATAAAAAACCTAAGCAATTGCTAAAGTAAAACAACATAGTGTCTAATATTAAAAATATATTTTCCTTATGGGATTCTCTCTGTCAGAGACCCAGCATTAACTATGCCATTTATTAAATAGTTACACTGCATTACTAAACTGGAAAGCACTTGAAGAACATAACTCCCCACCAAAGCACCACATTTTATTCCTTCATATTTCAGTTTCTCCTAAAAGTCCAGTCCAGGCTCACAAAAATGTGTGAGTGTCACCTACCGTTAGGAAAATGTGTAGTAAAAGTGATTTTCATTTTTCATAAGGGTGGATAAAATGAATACTATGGCAGAGATGAGGAAAATAATACGAACAGTGGCTTCTAGTGGTTGAGAGAACAGAGCAGAGTTTTGAAAATGCTTTAAAATGAGCCCTTCATTCTACCATTACCCTAACTCGAGGGCTTTAGAGATGGTGCAGAAGCGGTTTCAACAGGGGTGGCAAAAGTTTGGGTAGGACACACTGCATGTAATGGATATGCATTTGAGTGAGAAATTGACAATATTCCAATTGCACACACAGCCACATACAGGGTTGCATAGCCTGTTAAATGTCAACAGATAGCATTATCTTTCTACAATTTCGTTGTGCTGTACAACTGTACAATGACAATAAAGCCTATTCTATTCTATTCTATTCTATCCTATTTGCTGGTGACCATGAAAACATCCAGAAAATCCCTGCATTGATTCCCCCTATTTGGAATATTTACAAAATTCCCAGTGGCTGGTGGTGATTGCGATCAATCTATTCAATTGGTCTTTGGTCTATTTCCAACCTCTCCTAAAAATATAATCAATATCCATGAATTGCTTTTTGAGTTATCCTGTTAATACACACACAACCTATTTGGTGTAGGTAATTAAGGCAGTTATTATAATACCACATTACAAAAGATCTATCAGCTACTTATGGGGTTAAAACAACATATAAGTGTATCACATTAAAAAAATATAGTTGTCAATATTCTTGCAAGCTGCGATTTAAAACTGTGACTAGAGTTCCCGGCGTGAGCAGTAGATGATGATGAATGTTGACATCCAGATTGAATTGATAATGACAGTGATTAATGGAGCTGCCGGAGTACTTATAAGACTATGAATGTTGTGATTTTGGACCACAAAGTGTGCTAACTTTGGGCAGAAGGAAAGAATGGTTGTGTCTCGTTACCACCCCAGGCGCTACTCAGTCAGCCTGCCGAGATGCACTGAAGGTCACTCGTACTTTGCAGCGTTCGGGGCCTGTCTACAGCCTGCAGGAAGGCCACTGTGGCATGAAGGAAAGCTGGGCAAGGGGTCGTGAATAGGAGGGGAGAATCAAGGAATGGATAATGAGAATCAAAAAGGCAAGGAAGAAGGAGCAGGAAACAGGAGTCGTGCTATGGCAGAAGGAGAAAAAAGAAGTGATTTGGAGTGGGCCACAAGAGAAAAACAGGCACTGATGAAGAGGAAAAGAGCAGTTGAAAAGAAAGGGGAGGAGAAGTGGACTGTTGGTTCTCGACAGGGGGCCATATTTACCATGGCAACCATCACTAGGCCTTTTTCCTGTTGTTGTAATGATACAGTAATGCAGCTCATGCCCTGCCCCTCACTGGTGCCTGTACAGGAGTCTGTGCCTGTGCACACATGTGCACTCACAGTTATGTACACAGACACCTCACTTCAACTGCTGTAATTCAGTGTGTTTACATGTGCTTCTTCTTTTATTAACTTCCTCCTATATAAGGAATATTAAAGTAATTTCCTACACTTTTGAGCACTTACTTATTGTGATAATAAGTTGACTTTTTTAACAACATCTGTAGATAAAGTACATGATATATTATTTTTCATGGATGTGAAAACAGTGCTGTAGATATAGCTTATATTGAAGATTTCAGGCACTGTCACCACATTGTAAAACATGGCTTACTTTAATTAGTATTATGCTCATAGAGATGTGTGCATTGTGAGTTAATTTCCTGTGCTTATGAACACTGGTTTCATAGCTGAGAATGTCTGCGCTACATTATTACATTTTGACTGTGAACTCCTATAAAATCATGCTTTCCGTCCTGCTGTGGTTTGCCCTTATGACGGTCTGCACTCAGAATGCTTCATGAAGAAATCCTTTCTCTTCTCTGTTTTATATTTCTACTGCTTTCAGGTGATGATTTGCATCTTTTAAAAAACAACTCATAAGCCAACTGTTTCACCTCTAAAATATGCACATTATTTCCCTAAACAGCTGGAATTTGTAAATACTGCATTGAGACTATTCAAAGCTGTGGATTATATGGAAGACACCAGCTTTACAGTGGAGCGGCATGGCACATAACACCACTGGTGTTGGCTGGGATGTGAACCCCCACAGCTGGCCAATGAAAGATGGAGTCTGTGCTGGTGCTTCTCCTGGTGTGTGTGTGTGTGTGTGTGTGTGTGTGTGTGTGTGTGTTGTGCAGCTAATGCCATATCATGCCTAAAAATGTAAAAGTTAATACCACCATGGCTGTGGAGAGGGACGGCCAGAACAAGTGTATAACATACAGTGGGGAAAAAAGTATTTAGTCAGCCACCAACTGTGCAAGGTTCCAAGGTTGTCATAGCCAGGAGCGGCACTGGGGTTAAGCTCCCAATGCTCATAAAATGCTCCTTACGGCGTGCGTCTCGAAAAGCCTCTGACAACTAAGTTCAACTCCTAGCCTGCCCGTGTGGTTTAGTCTCTAAGCCCGGCGGAACTGCTTTTACTAATAGGAGAAAGGGCGAGGGCGGATCTCTGGCGCCTTAAAACCAGATGCTTCGGGTAGATGGTGGCTCATCAACCTGGGAAGGTAGCCCATCTAGGGGAAGGTAAACCCTGATTTCAAACCTCCACTGCCTTGCGGCACACCCGGTCACGGGAAAGGCTTCGGGAGTCAACCCTGAGGAAAAATCCGGAGTCGGAGCCCCTAAGGCAGCTCTCTGTTGTGCTCAACATCGTTCTGGCAGCTCCTGCGACGGCGCTGGTGCCAAACTATAGCAGCCCTGCTGTTCCTTTGGATTCATCAGTGACGTGGAGAGGGGGGACATGCTGCATGGGTAACATCTTGTCCTCCATATCTTCCTGCCCAGGCTTGAATCCTACCAACGCCCAACACTGGAAGGTAGAACACCGGTGCGCATCGGCCTATTCAGCCACAGGCGGTGTTGTTCCAGCAGAGTAGACGTTTAGGATTCTCTTCCATGGTCATCATAGACCGACGGAGGCTGACGGAGGCCGCCGCCGCCGCCGCCGAATTGTGCAAGTTCTCCCACTTAAAAGATGAGAGAGGTCTCCAACTTTTATCATAGGTATACCTCAACTATGAGAGACAAAATGAGAAAAAAAAATCCAGAAAATCACATTGAAGGATTTTTAATGAATTAATTGGTAAATTCCTCGGTAAAATAAGTATTTGGTCACCTACAAACAAGCAAGATGTCTGGCTCTCACAGACCTGTAACTTCTTCTTTAAGAGGCTCCTCTGTCCTCCACTCGTTACCTGTATTAATGGCACCTGTTTGAACTCGTTATCAGTATAAAAGACACCTGTCCACAACCTCAAACAGTCAGACTCCAAACTCCACTATGGCCAAGACCAAAGAGCTGTCAAAGGACACCAGAAACAAAATTGTAGACCTGCACCAGGCTGGGAAGACTGAATCTGCAATAGGTAAGCAGCTTGGTGTGAAGAAATCAACTGTGGGAGCAATTATTAGAAAATGGAAGACATACAAGACCACTGATAATCTCCCTCGATCTGGGGCTCCACGCAAGATCTCACCCCGTGGGGTCAAAATGATCACGAGAACGGTGAGCAAAAATCCCAGAACCACACGGGGGGACCTAGTGAATGACCTGCAGAGAGCTGGGACCAAAGTAACAAAGGCTACATCAGTAACACACTACGCCGCCAGGGACTCAAATCCTGCAGTGCCAGACGTGTCCCCCTGCTTAAGCCAGTACATGTCCAGGCCCGTCTGAAGTTTGCTAGAGAGCACTTGGATGATCCAGAAGAGGATTGGGAGAATGTCATATGGTCAGATGAAACCAAAATAGAACTTTATTGTAAAAACTCAGCTTGTCGTGTTTGGAGGAGAAAGAACACCATACCTACTGTGAAGCATGGGGGTGGAAACATCATGCTTTGAGGCTGTTTTTCTGCAAAGGGACCAGGACGACTGATCCGTGTAAAGGAAAGAATGAATGGGGCCATGTATCATGAGATTTTGAGTGAAAACCTCCTTCCATCAGCAAGGGCATTGAAGATGAAACGTGGCTGGGTCTTTCATCATGACAGTGATCCCAAACACACCGCCCGGGCAACGAAGGAGTGGCTTCGTAAGAAGCATTTCAAGGTCCTGGAGTGGCCTAGCCAGTCTCCAGATCTCAACCCCATAGAAAATCTTTGGAGGGAGTTGAAAGTCTGTGTTGCCCAGCGACAGCCCCAAAACATCACTGCTCTAGAGGAGATCTGCATGGAGGAATGGGCCAAAATACCAGCAACAGTGTGTGAAAACCTTGTGAAAACTTACAGAAAACGTTTGACCTCTGTCATTGCCAACAAAGGGTATATAACAAAGTGTTGAGATGAACTTTTGTTATTGACCAAATACTTATTTTACCGAGGAATTTACCAATTAATTCATTAAAAATCCTTCAATGTGATTTTCTGGATTTTTTTTTCTCATTTTGTCTCTCATAGTTGAGGTATACCTATGATGAAAATTGGAGACCTCTCTCATCTTTTAAGTGGGAGAACTTGCACAATTGGTTGCTGACTAAATACTTTTTTGCTCCACTGTATGTGGCCACATGTGCATCAGGATAGCACGAATGAAATGGAGAGGCAAGGCTTGGGCTGTTTTTTACTCTGAGAGTGGACACATACGATCGGCCAGCTAAGGACAGAGTGCCCCGCTGGTGCTGCTCACGCATCTATCTTGTGTCATCGATGCGCTCCTCTCCGCAATTATTAAGTAACAGCTTTGGCAAGTTGGTGTCATGTACTCCACTTTACATTTATTTCTAGCATAATTATTTCTGTATGATTTCAACACATTTTAACGTATTTTACTTTGCCATGCTGCATCGCGGCCAAAGCTGTCAAGCGATTACATCATGAGCATATCCTTTGGAGACTGATGGTTCCTACCCCCATAATGGAGACGGGGCAGGGCCAGATACAGGGTCAGCCCTTATCAAGTTTCTGTCTCCTAAAATTGGTTCCTGCTTCCTGTAGTGGAAATGTGGTTTTTGACAGACAGGGTTGTAAAAATTCTGTCATAATCTATTATTACCATTCATTTTAATTTTCATATAATAAGATGCCAAATAACTTTTGTTCTTCATCCACATGTTCATCTTTAATTATAAACAGGATATAGCATGCTTATTATTATTTATTTATTAATTGAACTGATGAACAGAGACTGTTGAGACAGTACTAGAGATAATTCCTATTTAATATGCACTATAGAGTGGACAAATAGGAATTACAAGTAAAAGTTACAATAGATTACGCTCATTATAATCTGTCAAAATGATAAATAGCCTTCAGGTTTTACTGTCATTGCTGAAGAAAATATGTCAATGACAGACAATATTCAGTTAATGCAAGCTCTGCACCAGAGTGAAGGAGTTCCAGACTGAGGCCATTGGCTAAAATTGAACAGACATCCTGAACAGATAGGTGATGTTGAAACATAATTTGAATTTGATTTCTATAACACAAATAAAGTCTACTTCCTGTAGTCCTCAACAATATTATTAGAAATTAGGCAGACAGCCATTGAAAGCAGAGTCAGCAGTTAGTGTTTGTTGTGCAGTTCCACCTGGTTACCCAGAATTCTGCTGGGCAGAGAGTGGTCACCGTGGTTATGAGTGAGGAGCTGCTGTTTGATTGGCTGACTGGCTTTGGCTTTGGCGTATGACAGAAGAGCAACAAGCAAGAATAACCAGTCACACGTGTGAGAGCAATTGCGTGTCAGTGTCTGTTTGTGACTCCATGTGCTGGGTGTTCATGCATGTACACAGATGTGTTGATCTTCGTATGCACGGGCCTGAGGAACGGCAGCTGGCTCTGTGTGTGTGTGTGTGTGTGTGTGTGCGCGTGCGAGAGAGAGAGAGAGAGAGAGAGAGAGAGAGAGAGAGAGAGAGAGAGAGAGAGACTGAGAGTTGCTTTCAGCATTTCTTGTACTGCCATTCTCACCGTACCCATTGCTGAAATCGCTGTATGGGCTTAAGCTGAGTGTATTGGCATGAGTCTGTCTTGATGATGTGTGTATTTTCTCTTTGGCTTTGCTGTGATGAAAAAAAAATGTCTGTGGGCCAGGGTTAGTTTTTGATACTAGAAGTATTCTGGTTTTTGTTCTTGGGTTATTGAGTGGGTCTTAATTTTATACAGCTGATCAATCTGTATCAGCTCAATAGCAGGAGGGCATTTGCATTAATATATCAGATAGCAGTTTGCTATCATCAATCTGCTTTTATAAACGATGATCAATGAATGAGAAATCATTGCCCAGAAATCCACTGTTATAACTGAAGCTCTGGAAAATTGGCTGTTGCTAAGTTAGACTAAGATACCAGATTAGTTGTCTCATTCCTTGTTTATTTCAATTATAGTATTTCATGTAAGGAAATGTGCATTTTTGATCACCGGTGCTAGTGATGCAGTATTTTGAATTACATAATCCTGTTGATAATATGCATGTAATATAGATTATAAAAAGTTTGGCCTTGACTACCACTGAAATGAAAATACTATATTACAGCACTAACATGATCCTTTTTTCATGGCGCCGTAAGGCGAGGCAGCTGTCTCAGCAGCAGCTCTGGTGTCTTTGTGTCTTTATTAGCTTATTGTATATAGTGTATCTCTTTTCATCAGGGCTCGGTAGGAAGACTTGGATTAATAACGACCAAGTTTTTCTATTTTAGTCTTGGTCTTTCTTTTATTTTTCTTTCTTGGGGCAATGGAGAACAATTGAGGTGGGGACGAATGCATTGTTTACACACGCGACCAGCTGATTGCACTGAGGATGCCAGTGCTGCTGCCTGGAGCAAAGCCCCTCATCCCGGATAAGCTCAAGAGGAGACGCCGTGGGCGAAGGGCTGGAGCCAAGGTGAGGAGAAGGAGGAGGAAGCATAAGCCAGTGGTACCGATGTTCATCACCGGTAAGGTGAGGTCACTGGGAAACAAGGCGAATGAGCTTACAGCGCTGGTCAGGACGCAAAGGGAATATTATGAGTGTAGTATCATGTGTTTTACAGAAACGTGGTTACACTCACAGATCCCGGACAACAACGTAGCAATACCTGGCTTTAAGACTATCTGGTGGGACAGGGACGTTATTAATTGCGGGAAAAGGAGGGGAGGAGGTTTGGCACTTCTTGTGAATGAAAGGTAGTGTAATCCTGGACACATTTATGTGAAGGAACAGCACTGCAGCCCGGACATTGAACTGCTGGCTGTGAGTATGCAACCTTATTATATGCCGCGAGAGTTCACGGTGTGCCATTGTGATTACTGTTTATGTTCCTCCGTCAGCTGATGCAGCGGTGGCCTGTGATGTCATCAGCTCCACTACTGCCACATTACTGGAGAAGCATCCAGATGCATTTATGGCCATCACGGGTGATTTTAACCCTTTAGCTGTCCCAGTCACCATATGGCGACTGTGACGGTTAAAGGGTGGTCAAGGCCCCTAGTGGTCAAGAGTGGTAAATATTTTGTCAGTAAAATAGTTCAGATTTCCAAGGCTATAACTTGAAAGTTGCAAGAGATAATGGCTTACTGTCAATTAGAAAGATGCAGAATATGATCCAAAGTTTCAGATAGGAATAAATTTACACATCTAATTTGCATAATGTCGTGGCAGCTATATAAATTATATAACTCAGTCAAAAGTGGACTTTGGACACATTTACACAAAGAATGGTTTGTTTTTTTGACACCATTTTGTCTACAGGGGTATGTTTTTATCTAATCTTCAAAGTATTTAAGTATATGAACCAGAAAACCAATAAAATGTAAAAACAAAACATAAATTTGTGACTTACCGGTTGGGGGGGGGGGCTTGCTCGCTCGCGTGGTTCAGAATCAGAATCAGAATCAGAATCAGGTTTATTGCCATTGTTCATGTAGTACACAAACTAGGAATTTGTCTCGGTACAATGCTGCAACATTAAACATGATAAGATAAGAGAAATAAACTATACATGTAATAAAGTGTAGGATAAGATTAAGTGATACTGGTCAACAGTTAAAATATATATTAGCCAGCAGCAGATACTGTGGAGAACTATATAGTGCAGTCGGTAATGCAGGAAGAAAACAGTGATGATTGACATGAGTCTGGTTGAGCTGCTGTACATGGTGCACGAGAGTCACTTAGTGTTCAGCAGTCTAATGGCAGAGGGGAAGAAGCTGTTCATGTGACGGGAGGTTTTAGTCTGGATGGACCGAAGTCTTCTACCAGAGGGGAGGGGGGCAAACAGTACGTGACCAGGGTGTGAGGGATCGGCTATGATCCGGCCAGCACGCCTCCGGGTCCTGGAGATGTACAGATCCTGAAAAGATGGGAGCTTGCAGCCGATCACCTTCTCAGCAGTGCGCACGACGCGCTGCAGCCTTAGTCTGTCCCTGGCAGTGGCTCCTGCGTACCACACGGTTATGGAGGTGGTGAGGATGGGCTCGATGATGGCTGTGTAGAACTGCACTAACATCTTGGTGGGTAGCTTGAGCTTCCTCAGCTGCCGCAGGAAGAACATCCTCTGCTGGGCTTTTTTGATGAGTGAGCTGATGGTCAGCTCCCATTTGAGGTCCCTGGTGATGGTAGTGCCTAGGAAGCGGAAGGAATCAGCAGTGGTGATGGGAGAGCCTGAGAGGGTGAGGGGGGGCAGAGGAGTAGTGACTTTCCTGAAGTCTACAATCATCTCCACTGTCTTCAGAGCGTTCAGCTGCAGGTTGTTATTGCTGCACCAGGACGCCAGCTGGGCCACCTCTCTCCTGTAGGCGGACTCGTCGCCGTTGGAGATGAGCCCGATGAGGGTGGTGTCGTCCGCAAACTTGATCAACTTGACAGACTGGTGGCTGGAGGTGCAGGAGTTGGTGTAAAGGGAGAAGAGTAGGGGGGAAAGTACACAGCCCTGGGGTGATCCGGTGCTGATGCTAGTATAGTCTGAGACAGTCTTTCCCAGCCGCACATGCTGCCTCCGGTCCGTCAGGAAGTCGATGATCCACCTGCAGAGGGAGTCAGGCACGTTGAGCAGGGACAGCTTGTCCCGGAGCAGAGCGGGGCGGATGGTGTTGAATGCGGAGCTGAAGTCCACAAACAGGATCCTGGCGTAGGTTCCCGGGGAGTCCAGGCGCTGCAGGATGGAGTGGAGGGCCAGGTTGACTGCATCGTCTACAGACCTGTTGGCTCGGTAGGCAAACTGCAGCGGGTCCAGGAGAGGGGTGGTGATGGACTTGAGGTGGGACAGGACCAGGCGCTCAAAGGACTTCATGACTACAGAGGTTCGTCCGTTTTCGCCCATCGTGGTCGTTGTTTTGCGTTTGGTCGGTCATTTATGCTCTCTATCACATCTACAAACTCTTATGAACTTTGAGTGGTCTTTGTGACTAGAAAAGCACTATATAAGTGCAGGTTAGTTAGTTAGTTAGTTAGTTATCCCACATGAATTTTGTTTGTATTGCATGGCTATTTTTCCTGTAAAATGCAGTTTTCTGTGATAATCCATGACGATGATGGGCGTGGCCATCTTGATGTTGTGAGCTCAGTTTTCACCCATCATGGTCGCTGTTTTGCGTTTGGTCTGTCATTTACGCTCTCTATCACATCTACAAACTTTTATGATTATCCCACGTGAATTTTGTTTGTATTACGCGGCTATTTTTCCTGTAAAATGCAGTTTTCTGTGATGACGATCGTGGTGGTGGCCATCTTGGTCTTGTGAGCTCATGGCAGAAAAAGGAAGAAGAAGAATGATTTCTTCTTTGCTGTATTCCGTGTCAGCCCTGATTCCTCTGATGCATGTCTGCCCCCTTCTGAACTGTCAGATCAGTACGGCTCAGTACAACTCTTCAGGAGAGCCGGGGACGTCAGAGGACAGCCAGAGAGTTGACAAGCGCCGTTGCTGTGCTGTGCCACTGGGGGTGCATGACCCGTCCATGAAATGTGGACAGTTAAAAGGTTAATCACGTCTCACTAGGCAAAACACTACCAAACTTCCACCAGTTTGTTGACTGTCCCACCAGAGAAAATAAAACAGTGGATCTACTGTATGCCAATGCAAGCGATGCATCCAGTGCCACAGCCCCCCCCCCCCCCCCCCCGGTAGATCAGATCACAACCTGGTCTTGTTATCACCCAAGTATGTTCCCCTAATGCAAAGGCAGCCTGCTTATACACGGACTGTGAGGAGGTGGACACAAGAGGCTGCTGATGCACTGCAGGACTGCTTCGAGACGACGTACTGGGACGTACTCTGTGAACCACATGGGGTGGACATAGACATTATGACTGACTGCATCACAGAATACATCAGATTCTGTGAAAACGCAGCCATGCCAGCTCAGACCATGCGCTGTTTCCCCAACAACAAACTATGGATCACCAGTTTCCTGAAAGCACTTCTTAACAAGAAGAGGGCTTTTAGGTCTGGAGACAGGGAGGAACTGAAGAGAGTGCAGCGCGAACTGAGAAAGATGCTGAGGAGGTATAAAGACAATTACAGGAGGAAGTTGGAGGATAAACTCAGGCAAAGCTATACAAAGGATGTGTGGACGGGAATGAAGCAAATCACTGGATGTAAGGGGCGAGACAGACAGACATCAGGGAGCCTTGAGAGAGCTGATGAGCTGAATCTGCTTTTTAATAGGTTCAACTCACCGTCTGTCACCCCCACAACAATTCAATTCAATTCAATTCAACTTTATTTATATAGCGCCATTTCACAACAACACAGCCAGACCCCCACACATCCCTCCCCCCTCACCCTCCTGTGCAGCACCTCTCTCTCTCTCTCCCCCCTCACCCTCCTCTGGGGATACCAGCACCAGCTCCCCCATCACTGTGACTACAGACCAGGTTAAGAAACAGCTGGAGAGACTTCACCAGCAGAAGGCTGTGAGCCCTGATGGCATCTCCGCCAGGATCCTGAGGACCTGTGCCAACCAGCTAGCTCTGGTACTGAAACACCTGTACAACATGAGCCTGAGTCTGAAGAGAGTACCGGTGCTGTGGAAGACATCCTGCCTGGTTCCTGTCCCCAAGAAGTCGTCTCCACCTGATCTGAATGATGATCAACCAGTTGCCCTGACATCTCATGTGGTGGAGGTCCTGGAGAGACTGGTCTTAACCCACCTGAGGCCGCAGGTGAAGACGTGGCTGGACCCTCTGCAGTTTGCATATCAGCCCTATTTAGGAGTTGAAGACGCTGTCGTCTACCTGCTGCAACAAGCCCATTTTCACCTGGATGGCGGAGGAGACACTGTGAGAATCACATTCTTTGATTTCTCCAGTGCCTTTAACACCATCCAGCCACTGCTGCTGGGTAAGAAACTGGGTGACAGGGGTCGACAGCTCTGTGATCTCTTGGATTACTGACTACCTCACAGGCAGGCCACAGTTTGTCCGGCTGGGCAGTTTCTTGTCTGATGTTGTGGTTAGTGATACAGGAGCACCACAGGGGATTGTGCTTTCTCCTTTTCTCTTCACCTTATACACCTCTGACTTTCAGTACAACACCGAGTCATACCACCTGCAGAAATTCTCTGATGACTCAGCTGTTGTTGGGTGTATAAGAGGGGAAGAAGAGAGGGGAGTACAGGGCACTGGTAGGCAGATTTGTGGAGCGGACCGAGCAGAATCACCTGAGGCTAAAAGTCAGCAAGACCAGAGAGATGGTGATTGACTTCAGGAAGAAGAAGACACCTTCACAGCCATTGCAAATTAGGGGGGAGGATGTGGAGGTAGTGGAGGACTACAGATACCTGGGTGTCATGATCAGCAATGGACTGAACTGGAAATCTAACACTGATGCTGCATACAATAAGGGGATGAGCAGACTCTATTTCCTGAGGAAGTTGAGATCCTTCAACGTGTGCAACAGGATGCTGGAGCTTTTCTACCAGGCCGTTGTTGCCAGCACCATCTTCTTTGCTGCTGTATGTTGGGGTAGCAATACCAGGGCCAGCGACACCAACAGACTTGACAAGATTATCAAGAGGACTGGCTCTGTGATTGGTCTCAGGCCGGAGACCTTTGAGAATGTGGTGGAGAGGACACTAAATAAACTGTTATCCATCATGGACAATCCTGATCACCCCCTCCACCACACACTGGGTAGACAGCGGAGCACTTTCTCCAGCAGACTGCTACAGCTTTACTGCCGAACGGTTAGGTACAGGAAATCTTTCCTGCCACATGCCATGTCACTGTACAATAACTCACTGTGATGATGAATTCTGGTCATAACTATGCTGCCATACTGCACCTTGCAGTCTAATTGGTACCTCACATTTCACCCTGCACCTATGATGATCTATGATGTATAAAAGTTATTTAGGCAGTTTGACTTTTTGTGGGTAATCCCTTTGTCTATTATGCTGTGTGTTTTTCTCTTGTTTTGGTCGTCTACTTTCATGCTGCTGTTACACTGTAATTTCCCAGTTTGGGATCAATAAAGTACAATCATGTGAAACAATTAGGATACCATGTATAAGCCTCTGTGTGTGTGTGTGTGTGTGTGTGTGTGTGTGTGTGTGTGTGTGTGTGTGTGTGTGTGTTTAACATAGTTGGACATATGGATATTTACAGACGTGGACAAAATTGTTGGTACCCCTCTGTTAATGAAATAAAAACCCACAATGGTCACAGAAATAACTTGAATCTGACAAAAGTGGTAATAAATAAAAATTCTATGAAAATTAACCAATGAAAATCAGACAATGCTTTTGAATTGTGGTTCAACAGAATTATTTTAAAAAACAAACTCATGAAACAGGCCTGGACAAAAATGATGGTACCCCTAGAAAAGATTGAAAATAATGTGACCATAGGGACATGTTCAACCAAGATGTGTCCTCTAATTAACATCACAGGTACCTACAAACTTGTAATCAGTCAATCGGCCTATTTAAAGGGTGACAAGTAGTCACTATGCTGTTTGGTGACATGGTGTGTACCACACTAAACATGGACCAGAGGAAGCAAAGGAGAGAGTTGTCTCAGGAGATTAGAAAGAAAATCATAGACAAGCATGTTAAAGGTAAAGGCTATAAGACCATCTCCAAGCAGCTTGATGTTTCTGTGACTACAGTTGCACATATTATTCAGAAATTTAAGCTCCAGGGGACTGTAGCCAACCTCCCTGGACATGGCCGCAGGAGGAGACGGATAATACGAATGGTAACAAAAGAGCCCAGAACAACCTCTAAACACATTCATGGTGAACTCCAAGGTCAAGGTACATCAGTGTCTGATCGCACCATCCGTCGCTGTTTGAGCCAAAGTGGACTTCATGGGAGACGACAAAGGAGGACACCACTGTTGAAAACAAATGATAAAAAAGCCAGACTGGAATTTGCCAAACTGCATGTTGACAAGCCACAAAGCTTCTGGGAGAATGTCCTATGGACAGACGAGACAAAACTGGAACTTTTTGGCAAGGCACATCAGCACTATGTTCACAGACGCAAAAATGAAGCATACCAAGAAAAGAACACTGTCCCTACTGTGAAACATGGAAGAGGTTCTGTTATGTTCTGGGGCTGCATTGCTGCATCTGGCACATGGTGTCTTGAATCTGTGCAGGGTACAATGAAATCTCAAGACTATCAAGGTATTCTAGAGAGAAATGTGCTGCCCAGTGTCAGACAGCTTGGTCTCAGTCGCAGGTCATGGGTCTTGCAACAGGATAATGACCCAAAACACACAGCTAAAAACACCCAAGAATGGCTAAGAGCCAAACATTGGACTATTCTAAAGTGGCCTTCTCAGAGCCCTGATCTAAATCCTATTGAACATCTGTGGAAGGAGCTGAAACATGCCGTCTGGAGAAGACACCCTTCAAACCTGAGACAACTGGAGCAGTTTGCTCATGACTGTCTGTTCTGTGTCTATTATCCCTCCCAGCTCAAAATGGTTGAAAAAATGTTCAAATGACAGCTTTGCCAACTGTCTAAAAAAGTATTCATTTGGTTGAAAAGTGAAAGACGAAAAGCCGTCTTTTTATGGTCGTTGAAAAGGCGTCTTCATATAGACGTCTCTGTGTAGTCTAAATTTGGTTGAAAAATGAAGATGAAAAGCCACCTTTTCAAGGTTATTTAAAAACAACAACACAGTCACCAACATCCTGATCCTTTTTGAGTTATGGGTGGCGGTGCATCTATACGAGCAGCTCTGGGCAAGAGGCAGAGAACAGCCTGAACCGATCACCAGTCCATCACAGCACCTGGTATTCCCAAGCACTCTCCAAGGTAGACCTTGCTTAGCTTTCAAGATCAGACAAGACCAGGGATGTCTGGGGACACCCAGAGCCCAAGGTATGGACATCAATAAAAAGAAAAAACTTAGAGAGAAATTTGTTGAACATACTTGTATGCAAATAGTGCTTTATAAGTGTACAGCACAATAGCACTAGCACTGGTTTGAGATTGTTCCAGATATTATGTAACAAGCATTTTGCCAAATGTCAAATTTAAAAAAACGCTGTTAAAATATGCATTTTATAAAGCACTTTTACAAAGACTCCCAGTGGTTGTAAAAGTATATTTGACTTTTGACAGACAGACCCCCACCACCATCACCAAATGCCAAAAACTATTTTGAGGATAACTTTGGGCCAAATTCTGTGGACTAAACAGCACAATTATTGGACTATTTTTTGCCCAATTTTCAACAACTTTTATTCTGATTAAATACGGTCTGTGATAGATGGACTTGACACAGCCCAATTTTCAATGTCTAGTTTTGGGTTAAATATGGTCCCTATTAGGTGGACTAACACAGCCCAATTTTCAGCATCTATTTGTGGGCTAAATTAAGGCTTGGACCAACTGGCCTGATTTAGCCCAAAATACAACATCTAAATTATGGCTTGTGCTAGGGGGGAGAAGGGAGGCAAGGCTGAGATGGTTTAGACATGTGCAGAGAAGGAATAGTGGATATATTGGAGAAATGATGTTGATGATGGAGCTGCCAGGCAGGAGGAAAAGAGGAAGACCACAGAGAAGATTCATGGATGTAGTGAAGCAGGACATAGAGAGGGTTGGCGTGAGAGAAGAAGATGCAAGTGGTAGGGTGAAATGGAGACAGATGATCCACTATGGCAGCCCCTAAAGGGAGCAGCTGAAAGAGAAAAAGATCATCTATCTCTTTCATCACCAGTGTTTTGAATCTATAATCAATAATTCATCACAAACAAAATAAACTAAACTTAAAATGAAAGTCAGACTTTTTAAAAAGTTTGAGTGAGTTTAAGACTGACACACTAAACACTAGACTGTAAGATGTACAGCAGCCAGTAAATCAAAAATAAGAGATTAGACTAATCATGTTTATTGAAAAATGTGACTGTCTAAAAAGTATTTTCAACATTATATAGGGATGTGAATGGAGTTTAGAGAAGTAAGCATAAGCGCTAGCAGCAATATCACCTGATTCTGTCTAACAGAACGGCGATGGATGATGAATGTCCCATTTGCTGGCCTTGTTAAGGAGACCCTGAGCCCTGGTATCCCTGCAGGGCCGTAACTAAATGGGTTACACCACCTCCACCACCGTCTGTGTCTGTCGCACTTTACAGTAGCACAACATGTTGGCCAGTGGCAGACTACCTGCCAGCCCGCCTCTGCCATCCATCCATCCGCCCACCACAAACACACTGTGGGGACCGTACAGAAATAACAGATGTGACTGCAGTTTGTTTGCTCTTTTTTTCTCTCTGATATAGATCACAAAGTACAGTAGCTTTTTGAAGAACTGCACATTTCTAAAAGAGGCTGCAGTTGAAAAGAGCTTAAAGTTTAAATGGGTTCAAATATACATTAAAGAGGTTAAAACAGAGAAGATGATGCGGTGATCCTGTTATGAAAGCGATCGGTCTGACTTTCCATTAACACAAGTTTGCTCTGATCTCTTACTGAAATCTATCTTTGTTCCTCTTGACTGGCTCAATCTGTGAATGAGTCATAAGCTACAGCCTTGGGAGAAAGGCAGCAGGAGAGGACAAGCAAAATTGTTTCGTGACACCAGCCACCTTTTTATTCAACTCACAGTGGCTCTGTTTGCCAGGTTGATGATCCAGCAATTTCCACCCACTTTTTCTTCAGCATAGCACAAAAATAAATAAATAAATAAAGGGGATGAAATCAAAGTACTAATATTTTTTTTAACACTGAGAACAAGTAGAAAAATTGATCTTTTTGTATTTATATGCAGGAGCTGTTGTTGCGTTTGGTAATGCAATCAGGAGATATTTCCTGAACAGCAAATGAATGCAGCTTTTCCCAGTGGTTTCTGTAGAGACCTGCTTGCTGTGCTGCTGAATTTTAGAAAATCTCCTGCTTGCCTGACTGTTTACCATAAATAAACTTCACATGCTGTCATAATTTCATTTGTAGGAGAACAAAATTAATATAGTTACAGATGGTAATTATGGTATGAGTATATAGCAACAGTGTGGTTGATGTTTCAACAGCTGATTTTTGTAGCTGATTAATAAATTCTGACAAATACCATATCACTGTTTTTAATGAGAAACTGTTAAAAAATACAATAATTATAATGTGAATAATTTTCTCATGAATTCTGAAAAAATAAGACCTAAACTCTTTCTGAGCATGGAAATGTGGTAATATTTGTTCTATATCATAAATATGTCAAATCAAATCAAACTTTATTTATATACTGTTGCTCCAAATCACAACAATGGTCATCTCAAGGTGTTTAAAAGTAGCAGCTGTGAGCTTGAAATGTGAGGGCAGAGATTATTTTTTTTAACCATGAACACATTTAGGATTTTCCACAGTGATGCCAGATGAGCACAGGCAATGACAAATACAGGTGACCCTGACAAATATAGAAAACCAATAGCAGACTTTAAGCCAGAATAGTTATTTTTATCATTTCTTTTTTTGTGTGTGAGTCTCATTTTTACTCCACAGTCCCCTGATGCTGTAGTCTAAGCCCACTCCAAACTATGCAAATTCAAGATAATGTCTCCATTGCACCACAGCTAACCACTGTACATCATCAGACCTGATGATTCATAACCAGTAGAGCAACAGCTGTCCTTGCATGTCAAAATAATAATGAATGTTATTCCAAAAATGTAATATTTTTCCCCCTCCAATGGACCTTCTCTTTACATATAGTGAATCTGATAATGTTTGCTAGCTAGCTATTACTACAGGCTAGATATACTGTAGGGTAATGTTCTTGACGTCTTAAAGGAGTCTTTGATTGCACTTTTTCCACATTTTAATAGTTCACATGTCTTCATGAAATGTTTGACATTTTGTTCAAATTTTGTTAATAATTTAATTATTGCAGCAAATTTCTTTTTTTTAATTTTCCCAGCCTTTCTGAAAACACTTTGATTGTATCCTGTTACTTTAAGAAGAAATCCCTGACTACATTCAACTCAGCCCTCCCTCTTACGTCACTTAGCCATTAGTTAGCAAGGTCCTATCCTTTATCTCAAATGTATCTTGAGCTGAGTACAAGTCAAGTTGGCTCCGAAGTCAGCCCTAAGATCTTTAAAGGGACTGTCTCATAGAGTGGTGAGTGTTGCAATTTGAGGGGTTCCTTCAGAGTTCGTGGGGGCAGTGGTGAGCCGGCAGTTTTTATGGTCGCGGACTGCCAGCAAACCGCTGCCTCCACAAACTCCGATAAAACCCCTCAAATCACAGTACTCGCTGGAATTCACCACTCCGTGAGATATGAGGGTAATCGTGCGATCAGATAATTTTTGTAAAACTGTTTAAAAGACTTTTCTCGGTCACCAACAAATGAAAGGAATATCATATTTATATTCATATTTACATATTTATTCCATCTAGCTACAATGCTCAGCACTGGGTGTGTTCATATTTATATATCTATATATTTATTCCATCTAGCTACAATGCTCCGCACTGTGTTTTTATATATCTATATATTTATTCCATCTAGCTACAATGCTCTGCACTGTGTGTGTTTATATACTTGCATATTTATTCCACCTAGCTGCAATGCTCCGTACTGTGGGTGTTTATATATTTACATATTTATTCCATCTAGCTACAATGCTCTGCACTGTGTGTTTATATATTCATATATTTATTCCATCCAGCTACAATGCTCTGCACTGTGTGTCTGTGTGTGTGTATATATATATTTTATAGTAATATGTACATATGTATATTAGCTGCTCTTGCTTGCTTGTTTTTTTTTTCTTGCCTTCTGATTGTTGCTCTGAGTGTTGCTATCCCTGTGCTGTTGCAATCCTGGAATTTCCCCGTTGTGGGACTAATAAAGGCTTATCTTATCTTATCTTATCTTATATTATAATGCAAGGAATCTCTGTCTGTGTGTGTGTTTGTTCGTTTTCCACGCATCTCTCCCAAACCGTTGATCGGACTGGCCTCAGATTTTATACATGTTGTGCTGTGGTTATGAGGGTATGTATCCCCGAATTTCAGCTTCTCTTCTTTAATAGACATTTAATCTTTAACAAACGTCCATAGGGGAGCTGTTGACGTTCATAGCTATGACATCATAGACGTCATCATAGACGTAGGCAGGCATCACTGAACGAGTGGTGACATCAAAGATCAAAGGCAGGTTTCATCATGGTTACTGTTGCCATGGTAACAGTAACTTTCTACGGGCATGCATAAATACTTGCTTATACTTGGTTTCTATGGGCATGCACGGGTATGCACTAGTTGTAAGAAATTCTCCACTCGATCACCAGACCTGGAGAGCCGACTGGGCCAGTGGCTGACCTGACCTGTTACCCCAAAGTCTGTGCCATGAATGTTTGTCTAAAAGAATGATTGAAATAATGCATCAGCCCTGATTGACAGGGGTGTGTGGTTTAAGTGAATGGTAGGATGGAAGGGGAGATGGGGAGGAGTTTGACACAATAATACTGATAGGATAATATTGTACTCTGGAGTATAATAAGCACAGAAGCATACGTGAATGAGTGACTAAACTGATAGCTTCGGCAGGCAACCTCAGATCCCAGTTGGAGAAAATAAAACTTTAACTAAGTTAAAATAATATCTAAGGACAAAATATATGGTCAAGAATTGTTAGATGAACAAGAATTCCAGTGGGGCTGGATAGAATTTATAGAACATAGCGATCAACAAACAGGATCGACAGTTAAGCCAACAACAGGCAACATGTCCATCACCTTCTCCCTGCCAAGGCGAGCTGCATCTGGTTACAAAGATTGCTTCCAACCTCCTAGTACACTAATGCTAACACTTCAACATAGCATCAATGCGAAAATATAACAAAATAAGCCAGAATGACACAAAATATATTATTGACTGTAGATTAGTGAACCAGATGGAAACAAGAATGGTTATTAGGGTGATTGTAATCTGAAGAAAATATATAACCACGCTTAATGCGAGCTTCCTAGACTAGTACCAATGTTAGCTCAGGGGCTAACACCTTTAGCTCCCCGTCCAGCTACATGACAGACAGCTATCCATCCAGCCATCCCTTTTCTACCGCTTTTCTAGAGGTCTGGGTCATGGAGGCAACAGTTAGAGCAGAGAAGCCCAGACTTCCCTCTCTCCCAGCCACCTGCTCCAGCTCTTCAGAGAGGACACCAAGGTGTTCCCAGGTCAACTGGGAGATGTAGTCTCTCCAGCATGTCCTGGGTCTGAACCGGGGACATGTCCCAGTGAGACATGTCCGAAACACCTCAAGTGGGAGGCGTCTGGGAGGCATCCTGATCAGGTGCCCATACCACTTCAGCTGGCTCCTTTCGATGTGGAGGAGCAGCAGTCCCAGATGACTGAGCTCCTCACCCTGTCTCTCAGGATGAGTCCAGCAATCCTACAACGAATGTTCAATTCAGCCGCTTGTATCCATGATCTCATTCTTTCAGTCATTACTCAAAGCTCATGACCATAGGTGAGGGTAGGAATGTAGATTGACTGGTAAATCAACAGCTTTGCCTTAGAGCTCAACTCCCTCTTCATCACAACAGACCGGTAGAACGTCCACATCACTGCAGATGCTGCTCCAGTCGGTCTGTCAGTCTCCCGCTCCATTCTCCCCAGCTATGCTGGCTAATGATAGAACCATGGACAAGTCTCAAGGACGGTGCTGGGCTGGGTTTACCATTTCTTAACATACAAGAAAATCCCCAGAAGAGTCAAAACTGTGTCTTGGAGAGAAAAACAAGATAAAGGCTGTGTGTGTGTCTTTTAGAAATGAGTGTTTTAATGTTTTTTCAATATTCACGTGACAAACACATTTCAGACAGTTTTCGGTCAATGAGCCCTTTAATACATTATCGCTTCTCTTTTTAGAATTATCAGTCCATACTGCCCTTCTTGAGAAGCACACAAATGGGTCTACAGTCTTTTTGGGTTTTTTTAATTTCTTTTTTGAGTCCCCCAGCATCACACACAGACATGATGTGACTCTTTGTTTTTATAATGGTTGATTGGCCCTTTTTTGACCTGTCTCCTGATGACCCTTGAGTCCTACACGATTTGGGGGACGGACAATGGCAACATATGATGACTGATCCAACTTGTATTGTTGCCACTCTCTAAGTCAAGATAGGAAAAGTATTTATATCACTAGTCTGAAATGGTGAACTCATGAAAGACAAAAAGATAAATGTGTAGGCTGGAGCCAACCTTAGTCTCCATCACTACAAAGAACAGTGGAAAAGTTCCAGCATTCCACTAATAAAAAATCCATCCACCACAGCTGTTTGCCAAAACCTGATATAATTGCTGTAATTACGACCCATTACAATGTATGCAGTAGTTGCGAGTGATCTTTCTATTTATTTAAAAAAATAAAATAAAATTCTAGGGTCAGGTGGAAATCTTTTTCAGAATCAGTTGATTTTAGATGTAAAGATATTTACCCAGAGCTAATAGGCTTAGTAAATATTGAAATCATTAATTGGGCATTTGCTCAATGTGGTTTCGTTAATAATCTGGCACTCAGGCATATTTGCTTATTTTAGTTGCTAAACAACCATCCTTTAAATGCGTTTATGTTACATCGTGTGTTCTACTCCCAGACCTCAGGGGCATCTTACTGAGGCATAAATGAACTTTTGAACTAGGACATGCAATTACAGACCTCACACTGAATTTAATGAGCCTCTAATGAACCTGCTGGTGACGTCAACATCTGTTACTACTGAAACAAATATAAAACCTGGCATTTTGTTTCCATACGGTCATAAGACAAAATGCTATTGCTCCACTCCTTAACACATCACAGCCTCCAGGATGATTTTGCTTCAGAGCAAAGCTTCTGGGGCTGTGTCAGTGATGTGTAACACCACAGACAGAGTGATTTTACCAGCCCACTCTAACCCTCTGCTAGAGAGTAGTCCACGCATGCTTACAAAAGCAGAAAAGAGGCAAAAACTCCTCCCTTTCATCTCCTGCCAGCTCAGTCACCAGGGGACATAGTGGAGGGTATGAGATAAAGGCAACAGAAGAGAGAGGGGAGGAAAGGAGATGAGGATGAGAAATGTAAGATAGAGGGGTTAAAATGAGGAGAAAGAAGGTTTTCATAAGCAGTTGGAAATGGAAGAAGTCCAGCTGAGTGATTTGAACAGAAGAAATGTGATATTCAGTGTGTCCGTACAGTAGGACAAGGGGGATGGGGTGACGTTTGGTTTTTCCGCCACTCTGTGTGTGTGCTATTGAAGCAATGGCCAGAGCAGCACTGTGAGAATGTTGAGTGCCAGAGCTGCAGATGGCATGGTATTGCTGTCAAGCACTCGCTCCACTGTACCTCTCACACTGTACCATCCCCTCCATATCAAACCTCTGAATTACCTCTCTCCTTACAGATAAATAGATTTGGAGAGTTGGGGGAAGGGTTGAGTCAGTAGAAGGGCAGGAGCAGAGGGAGTGAAACCAAGAGAGCAGGAGAAACTGGACGGAGCTCTTAATAAATATGACGGGATTATCAGAGAGTGGAGGAAGAGAGGGTATGACTCTGAAGGAGGGTGACAGGGAGAAAAGGACAGAATGAGAATGGGTCTTTAAGTTCATTTTCAGAGCTCCATTTTCTTTGTTGATGCTTTTTTCATCCACTGTACTGAGAAATCCAATTCAGCCCAAACTGATATATATCACAGCCCTGACAGCCCCACATGGCTCCTGTCACAAGAGTAAATAAAATTTAGTCACTTGTCATGAAGAGCAAGATGAAGACGGGGGCTGAGAGAAGAGATGTGCATTTTTTAAATATAGCAGTTATATCAAAGATCTGCAACCTTGATATTAGAGCCACCCTTGCATGGTTCAGTCAGCTACAAAATGAAGTACTGTATAACAAGGAATAACTTACATAAGAAATAACATACATATATTTCACTATGTACAAACCCTCTACTCTATTCATTTTCAATAAAACCAGTATGATGAGTTAGTGATCGCTGCTCCTCCTTTTATAAAGTGACACGCAATACTTGTGCTCATGAAATTCCACACTTGTGAAACTGCACATGAAGGCTTGCAATGTTCCAAAGAATTTTGAAAATATTTTGGCTACGTCCACCAAGGAAGTAATGTTTTGCCAGCCTTTGTTGGTCTCTTTGTTTCTTTTGTTTGTCTATTAGCATGATTACGCAAAAACTACTGGATGGATTTTGATGACATTTTTACTGCTCTGCTAAAGCCCTATCTTGCAATGTTAAAGCAAGAGAAAAAGTGATCCAGAATCCACATCCTAACCTGGATCACTTCCAAAATCTTATAGGTTCATCTGTAGTTCAAGGGCCACCTCTCGTGAGAATTTCAGCAAAATCCGTCCAGTAGTTGTTATCCCTCCCACAATAAGGTGCCAAATCCCAACACCACAATATGGTGTTGGGATTTGGCACCTTATTGTGAAGTGCGGTGTAGTGGTGGACACTTCCTGTTCCACCAATGCACCGCCCTATAAATAGCAGAGGGCATCCATAGTGCAGCCTCTTTGACCGGTGCCTTCTGCCTGGTTCCTACTGTGTGCCTGCTGTTATAACATCGTTCAATAAAGTTGTGTTCATCCAGCCATCTGGCCTCATCCTTTGTCAAGGTATTTTACCATACATAACATTTGGCAATCGAGGATTAACTCATGGAGGCGTGTATCACACCACTTCGCCTCTTCCTTGAGCTCCTGGGTGAACTGCCGGTGCCTTGGCCGAGATGGTTTGAGGCCTTCCAGACCTACATCGCCTGGGTAAGCTCGACAAGTTAAGAGCACGTGCGCTACTTGTTCACAACCTGGGTATTGAGGGCCAGCGTATCCTGTGCACACTCGGAGCTTCAGACTCTTTTGAAGATGTCGTTGAGCTGCTAGCAAGCCACTTTCATACCCCGGATAGCGTGACTGTCCGGAGGATTCACTTTCGGCAGTGACATCTATGAGTGGGTGAGCCTATCCATCAGTTTGCCACCGACTTAAGGCAGTTAGCTAGCGAGTGTTGCTTTGGGCCACTGGAAGATGAATTGGTATGTGGCCAGCTTGTGGAGCACACGAGGAGCGCCGCATTGCGGGCTAGGCTACTCATGACGTCGAATGACTTAACGTTAGCCAGGGCTGTCGAGCTAGCTCTCCAGCTGGAAGCTGCAGACAAGCTAGCTTCGGAGCTAAACTGGTGCCAGTCACAACAGCCGCCGGAGCCTCCCACTGCGGCAAAAGTAGCGGACTCGGATAGCGAGGATAGCTTGGATGACAACACTATGGAAGCCAATGCTGCCAGCCGAAGATCTGCCCAAGTAAAACCCCTTTGCAAGGGTTGTGGGTCCACGATGCACCACAACAAGGCTAAGGACTGCCCAGCTAGAGGGAAGTGTTGTAGCAGATGTGGACATTTGAATCATTATGCTAGAGCAGGGGTGGGCAGTGAGGGCCATTCCACTGCAGGTTTTTTGTTCCACTCAGTCTCTTCAGCAGGTGTGTGCTCTGATCAGCTTCAAGGATTGCTGATCATTGAAAACACCTGCTGAAGAGACTGGGTGGAACAGAAAACCTGCAGTAGGATTGCCCTCCATGGCACATGATTGCTCACCCCTGTGCTAGAGTGTGCCGTGTATCTGAGCTGGAGAGCCCACGGAAGAAATCACTCTGAATGCCCCTGACAGCCATCCATACGGTGTCCCCCAGTACCAACGGGTATATATTCTGCACAGTGGAACTGGACAGCGTGGAGGTACCGCTGCTGCTCGACACGGGGGCGGAGGGGTCGTTGCTGAATTGGGCCACGGTGAGGAAGTTCTTCCCCCACTACAGAGTAAGAGGTAACCCAGCACCGCTTTATGGTTATGGAGGTGGCAAGCTGTGCACGGTTGGGACTTTGGAGTTAACAGTTCGGTATGAGTCTGTGACAATGGTTGACTTCATGTTCCATGTGACGGCCCAAGGCGAAAACATCATGGGCTGTGACTTGTTCTACGGACTGGGTTTCACCATTAAAGACGACGCTGGGGAAGAATGGTTGGGTTGTGGCCATTGGAACCCTCTGGTTCCGGTGGTCGATGAGGACGTTGTGTGGGACGAAGAGCTAACGGACACCACAGCGGTCAAGCAGGACCAGTCTCACCCAGGTTTGGTGCAGGAGGGTCTCAGTGCCGGCACTCGGGAAATGGTAGTGGGGGGTACCGAGTGTGGCAGTGAGGCACCTGCGCAGGCGAGTGACACTGATGTGCTAGCCCCAGATACCTCTGGAGCTTGGCCGCAGAGGGATGGAGCGTCTACAGCTACGATGGTGAACGCTATGACGGCTTCAGAAGAGGATGGGGCCAGACTGACAAGCATGGGAGAACCACGTGCTCAGCAGCACCATGTCAGGCCAAGCCGAGCCTCTCTGAAGGGTTATGGACTTGGTTTGGATTTGAGGAGAGGAACGTCCACGGCGAAGATAGGCCAGACGACAGCCAGCAAAACATCAGGAGTGTCTGCGCATAGTGGCTAAGCTAGGCACAGTGTACTTGTAGCTGTTGGATGGCTTGGCGAGGCACACCAATCAGCTTCGGCATGTCCGGGAAGAGGCTTCTGGTGGTGGGGCTGGATGAGAGCGGGAGTCGGTGGTGAGGAAGAAAGGTGCTTTCGTCCAGAAGATCAGCCATTGTTCCCAGGGGCCTGCTGTCTCCAGGGACACGCTTGCTGAGGGGCTGCCCTGGCTTCCCCATGCCGGCTCTGCTCCTCCTGCCCAAGGAACAGTGCTGTAAATTTTTATGTTCATAGTTCTGATGTTCTTATGTTTATGTATGTATTAAAATGGGATTGTTTTGTGTGTTTTATTCAGTTTAGGAACATGACAGTGATTTTAGTTTATTAATGGACTTTTCTTTAGTTTATCAGGTGGCAGAATAAACCACCATGACGTGTGGGCAGGATGGTAGCCCACCCGTCTGCCCTATTTTAGGTTTTGTTGTGTGAATGTGTTACGCCATTTAGATACATTAGTTTTCGTTTTGTTAGTGCGTGATTCGGGTCCCAAATTGGGGAAGACATTGATTGTGTGTGTGGTTTAGGACTTTTCTAAGGGGGAGAGGAAATGTGGTGTTGGGATTTGGCACCTTTTTGTGAAGTGCAGTGTAGTGGCGGGCACTTCCTGTTCTGCCACTGCACTGCCCTTTAAATAGCAGAGGGCATCCATAGTGCGGCCTCTTTGACCGGTGCCCTCTGCCTGGTGCCTACCGTGTCTGCTGTTATAACATCGTTCAATAACGCTGTGTTCGTCCAGCCATCTGGCCTCATCCTTTATCAAGGTATTTTACCATATACGTATAACACATGTTTCACCCAAAAATTGTCATTGAAAATTGGCTTGTGGTTAGTCCATCTACTACAGGCCATACTTAATCAGAAAAAAAAGTTGTTGAAAATTGGACAAAAAATAGTTCAATAACTGGACTGTTTAGTCCACAGGATTTGGCTCAAATTTATCCTCAAAATAGTTTTTGGCATTTGGTGATGGTGGTCGGGAGCTGTCTCTCAAAAGTCAAATGTGCTTTTACAACCACTGGGACTCTTTGTTAAAAGTGATTTATAAAAATGCATATTTTTAACAGCTTTTTTAAAAGTTTGACATTTGGCATAATGCTTACAACATAATATCTGAAACAATCTGAAACCAGTGCTAGTGCTATTGTGCTGAACACTTAAAAGGCACTATTTGAATACATTTTACAAATTTCTGTGTTTCTTTTTATTGATGTTCACACCTTGGGTCCTAGGTGTCATCAGATAACCCTGGTCTCTGCTGAGTTTGAAAACAAAGCAGAGTCTATCTTGGTTTGTACTTGGATGGGAGACTGTGTGGGAATACCAAGTGCTGTGATGGACTGGTAATCTGTTTGAGATGTACTCTGTCTCTTGCCCAAAGATGCTATGGTATATGGGCCCCCCAAAAAGTGATCAAATGATGTTGGTTACTGTACGATTTATTTATTTTTACCTTAAAAAGGTGGCTTTTCATCTTAATTTTTCAACCAGATTTAGACCATACAGTGACATCCAGGGCTTGACATTAACACCCGCCAACCCACCAGTGGTGGGTGGATTTCACCAGTGGCCGGTAAGACATCTCACTCCTCCTAGCCACTGTGGTGGGTTGTAGTTTTCTCATCTAAATAATAAGTCTACTGCAGTGTGAGAATATGAACCTACAACTCCCATAAGCACTGTCTGCACACACACAGTGTATTCTCATTGGCACACTGTCGCTGTGGACGCAGTCTGGCTCCACTGCCAACCTGGTACACAAAAGTCATGGACGGAGTCTGGCTCTGCTCCAGGTTGGGTATAGGAGAAGCCCACGGATGGTCTGCTCCATGGGTTGGATGACTTTGTGGCCAGTTTGGAGAAACGCCGATGAACTGACAGCAGCCAGCAGAACACACCTTTCCAGCTGTCAGCGATCAGATTGCCAGGGCTACTGCCCCTGATCCCCCATTTTCCAAGTATAGCAGTGTTTCCTCTGGCTTAAAGACCTTGGCGCGGTGCCAACGTATTTTTCCCCGGGGAAGCGGGGGGCAGTTAACATACCGGAATATGTTAATTTTATACTATTTATTTCTTTTTAAAATTTTACATAGTAATGTTGTATATGGAACTTACCATTTGAAGTATTGTACAACCGAGGCTTGAATATTGGGCCAGTTGGGGTCCCACCCAGACATCCTGTGTTTAGACTTTTTAGTGGTGTTATCCTTCTCCCCTTCCTCTGCCTGAACACTTTCCTCTCTTTGGCTCCTCTCTTCTGTCTCATCTTGCCCTCTCTGAGCTCTGTCTAATTCAGGTTCTCTCTCTATCTATGGTGGTATAGAAACAGGCTAGAAAATACCAAGTGTTATGTTTTGTCCTGCAGGATTTTTTTTGTCATGGTTTACATAAATGACAAAAATATGTGTATTTTTTGTATTTTTATTCTAGTGTTTCTTTTTTTCCATTGAGAGAGTAAGGAAGGGAAAGAAACATTCGTAATAGTAATGTACTCATGCATACTTAAATTATACAATCAGGTGGGTATAGTAATTAGAAATTCTACTCATGTAAAAGCAGTGCTTTGAAATTAATAATTAAAAGTAGACAACCAAAAATTTCTAGTTGAGTTAAGGGTACAAAGAGCACCCACTTAAAAACTTGAGTAATGACTTCAGTCTTGAAGGTTTGAGGTTTTTCTCAAAAATTTCTAACAATTTTTTTATAGTTTTCTACTTTTCTCTGTAAATCTATCTAAAGTTGAAACCATGTTCCTCAAATTTGTAATTTCCTGTTGTAAAATTGACTTTTCTTGTACATTTGAAACTTTATTATAAATTTGTGGATTATTTTATGACTAATTTTTGTCTGTTTTTTAAAATAAAATTAGTTTTTTTTAGATAAATTTGAAACAGACTGTAGTAATTTTTTTTACTTTTTCCTTATAACAATTTACATTTTTGACCATAATTTTGCAGTCAGAACAGAACAATAATTTAACTCTGATTACAAAGAAAAAATATTAATAAAATTGTATTTAATGAAATAAATTAACTTAAACGACCAAGGATGCCATTATTTCTGTTATAATATTTCTTTATATTTATAGTTGTTTTGGGGTTTTTTTTTAGAAATCTCCTCACCACCCAGACAGCAGGAAAAAGCTCCCTTATTTTGAAATCAAATCTTGGCACGTTCAGTTTGTCTGAAGGCTGCTGACAGATTAAACTCATTGACTTCATGAATTTCGGTCATCTTAACCTGCCAGGTACATAATAGGGAACTGTAGCGGACTCTAAAGACATAATTCACCACAATATGTGTTCATGTACAAAATGATCTGTTTAGGCAGTTATAGTTGTGCTATCAGGCTTTCTTATCAGGCACCTCTCTAGGCAGCCGCTGAAGGACCTCAGTTTAGAGTGAAAAGAGAGCTAGCATTTTTAGCTGTTGTTTTTTGTCACTGCCGCTGGAGAATAAAAAACGGCATGCCTGCTCATGCAAGAAAAGATAGAAATTGCCAGTCTCTTCATTCCTGCAATTCCTAAAGAACATAACTTAATATTGTAGTGGCTGGTGAAATATATCCTCAGCAATTCATCAGTCCCCCTTGCCTTTGCCTTCATAAAAAGCCGGCTGCATATGAATTCTAAACACGCCTCTTAGCTAAGCGACTCTTCCATTATTGCTCCCGTTTCCAGCGGGTTAAAACCATGATAAATGCCAGTGCTTACATACCTCTTGTGATTTTTTTCCGCATTTAAAGTACTTTAATAAACTCGTGTTTCTGTCGGACAGTCGTGCTTAGCGAGACACTGCCTGCTGACTGACTGGAAAACTCATGTGAGCAGGGCGCTTCTGAACTCCAAGCGGATAATGGCCACGCACGTTGTTTGTGTGCGCGCTTGCGGAAAGTCATTGCTTCATATATTTTTCTTAATAAATTCATATCTCCTTGGCGTGGCGGTAAAATTTATGGCGAAGTGGCCAACCACTGAGAAATGTTACCAGAGGAAACCCTGTACAGTAATAACCTGTGCTCTCCCCCCACACTAGCTCCTACCTCTGTGGTTAAATATGATTATTTTTAGGGCAAGAAGCTCCCATTTACTGTCCACAGATGTGCAAATTTAAGTTTTTGTATGACAGAGAAAAAGTGTCTGCCCTTTGATGTGCTCCTGTAAAGAGCAAATGAAGCTTCTTCTGAGGTGAACTTTCATATATCTGTGATTATCTATGATATCTGTGAGATGCAGCTATTTCATGAAAGTAAAACCTCTAATAATGTATTTTTAATGTGATGATCCAGGGGTGTCAAACATATGGCCGGTGGGCCAAAAATGGACCGCCAGGGGTCCAAGTTGTTCTCTGAATTTACAGCTTTCTTTCTAGTAAATTTCTGATTTTTTTTTCTACTGATTAGAATTGTTCAAGTAAATTTGAGACATTTTTTTCTCCTTAAGATGAAACTTTTTTCTCATCAGTTTTCTTTTTCTTCTTTTTTTCTGGTGAAAACAGGTAGTGTTGGTTTAGATTAAATCCATGAGCAACTACTAATGACCTTGTGCAGCCTTGAACGGGTGTCCCAATTCATAGAGGTAATTTTCAACCTCTATCAAGGGCCAAGGGGTAGGAGTAGGCAAAGGGGAAGGGGTAGGAATACAAATGAGAATTGGGACAGACCCCAAATCCTCCTGTACAGACGTGGACAAAATTGTTGGTACCCCTCTGTTAATGAGAAAAAAACCCACAATGGTCACAGAAATAACTTGAATCTGACAAAAGTGGTAATAAATAAAAATTCTATGAAAATTAACCAATGAAAATCAGACAATGCTTTTGAATTCTGTTTCAACAGAATTATTTTAAAAAAACAAACTCACGAAACAGGCCTGGACAAAAATGATGGTACCCTTAACTTAATATTTTGTTGCACAACCTTTTGAGACAATCACTGCAATCAAACAATTTCTGTAACTGTCAATGAGACTTCTGCACCTCTCAGCAGGTATTTTGGCCCACTCCTCATGAGCAAACTGCTCCAGTTGTCTCAGGTTTGAAGGGTGCCTTCTCCAGACGGCATGTTTCAGCTCCTTCTACAGATGTTCAATAGGATTTAGATCAGGGCTCATAGAAGGCCACTTTAGAATAGTCCAATGTTTCGCTGTTAGCCATTCTTGGGTGTTTTTAGCTGTGTGTTTTGGGTCATTATCCTGTTGCAAGACCCATGACCTGCGACTGAGACCAAGCTGTCTGACACTGGGCAGCACATTTCTCTCTAGAATACCTTGATAGTCTTGAGATTTTATTGTACCCTGCACAGATTCAAGACACCCTGTGCCAGATGCAGCAAAGCAGCCCCAGAACATAACAGAACCTCCTCCATGTTTCACAGTAGGGACAGTGTTCTTTTCTTGGTATACTTCATTTTTACATCTGTGAACATAGAGCTGATGTGCCTTGCCAAAAAGTTCCAGTTTTGTCTCATCTGTCCATAGGACATTCTCCCAGAAGCTTTGTGGCTTGTCAACATGCAGTTTGGCAAATTCCAGTCTGGCTTTTTTATGATTTGTTTTCAACAGTGGTGTCCTCCTTGGTCGACTCCCATGAAGTCCACCTTGGCTTGAACAACGATGGATGGTGCGAACAGACACTGATGTACCTTGACCTTGGAGTTCACCATGAATGTGTTTAGAGGTTGTTCTGGGCTCTTTTGTTACCATTCGTATTATCCGTCTCCTCCTGCGGCCATGTCCAGGGAGGTTGGCTACAGTCCCGTGGATCTTAAATTTCTGAATAATATGTGCAGCTGTAGTCACAGGAACATCAAGCTGCTTGGAGATGGTCTTATAGCCTTTACCTTTAACATGCTTGTCTATAATTTTCTTTCTAATCTCCTGAGACAACTCTCTCCTTTGCTTCCTCTGGTCCATGTTTAATCTTTTTTAGGGGTACCATCATTTTTGTCCAGGCCTGTTTCATGAGTTTATTTTTTAAAATAATTCTGTTGAAACAGAATTCAAAAGCATTGTCTGATTTTCATTGGTTAATTTTCATAGAATTTTTATTTATTACCACTTTTGTCAGATTCAAGTTATTTCTGTGACCATTGTGGGTTTTTCTTTCATTAACAGAGGGCTACCAACCATTTTGTCCACGTCTGTACTTCACTCTTATATTGCAAATATTTTTTGACCATTTTCCAGCATTTACTGCTGTTAATAAATCATTCATTAGTGTTTCTCTTGCTATTTTTATGTATATATAAGGGTTATTTACATTTAAAACAGTTGTAAATTTAGTTCAAGTAAAATTTAGCATGCCATAGTCAAAATATGATCATATTAACCCATAAGAACCCAGACCCCCATAATTTTCCTTGAAGGAGAAAGGGATCTGGATTCTTATGGGTAAAACATAATTTTCCAACCACAAAACTGTGGCTAGTGAAAAGGCTGAATGGCTAGTCACTTTGGAAAATCACTAGTCACAGTGTCCAGTGAGCAAAAAAATTAATGTCAAGCCCTGGTGATGTCTATATGAAGACACCTTTTCAACAACCTGAAAAAGACAGCTTTTTATCTTTCACTTTTCAACCAAATCCGGACATTTTTTTAGACAAAGCAAAAGGTTTTTCATCTTTCACTTTTCAACCAAATCCAGACATTTTTTAGGCAAAGCCATCTTTTCAACATTTTTTCAACTATTTTGTGCTGGGAGGGGTGTAATCCTGCTAACAGTCAGACAAACATTCTGAGAGATAGGAACTTAGCAGAGGTATGTGCTCTCTGAGTGCCCTTTAGTTTTTCATGGATTTCACCTGGCGATGACCAGTCAGTGTTGGCTTCACCAAAGAAACAATAAACATCATTTCCACTTCCACACCACATGAACATGCATCAGAATTAATCACTGCAGTCTCTGATTTTCTCAGACAAATAATATAGTAATTTTTTTAAAACAGTAGCATGGGAACATGGTGCGGGGTGGTGTTTCAGGTAAGTTTACTAGTTTAGCTTGGGCCTTTTTTTTAAATTACCTTTATTAAACACAAAAACATGAGGGCAGTCTGTTCACAATAATCAACATTTTCATTAAAGAAAATACAAATAACATACATTCATAGGTGTCATGTATTCAGCTTTTGATCCACTTTTGTTTGCCTGTTTCCATGGGAACCATCATTCTCTCAGCACAGCAAGGTCTGCAATTTGCTCTGGATTTGTGCACATCGATCACCATATGTCAGGCCAAAATACTGAGGTAAAAATTTTTGCTTCTCACTGGTGTTGGTTGTTTACCATGTCTCATCACCATAATGTGAAAATTTCTGCTAGAACTGTGCAGCGTTTGCCATCTATCCTTTTTGTACCAGGATGTCAGCGAAAGTCTGATATCCTGAGAGCTCCATCTTATTCAGTCAGCTCCTTCAGCTTTTCTAAGGGGACACCGAGGTGTCTACAGGCCAATTGAGAAACGTAAACTCTCCATTGTGTCCTGGGTCTGCCCTGCTTTTAATTCTATAAACTCAAGAGATGTGGAGGTGGCATCTCATACAGAAGATTGAACCACCTCAGCTCAGGCATTAGGTTGTGGGTGGAGCTGCGTAACTACACAGGGCCCTCAGTGGAGAGGAGACCATCTACAAATTAAATCTTTGGTTTTACACCACTCCACCCAAGGCCCAAAATTTGGTGATAAACTCCTCTGCACAGGTGACTGTTCCCCTAGCTGCTGCAGTTTGTGATCAACCACCATGTTTTCTTGGAAATGGGTATTAATAGCACATGTGATTTTACATGTCATGTACATGTAATATAAGCATTTCACCTGCAATTTCATAAAAATTACTGCATAGCACGGTGATGTCACCGATAACCTGTCTGTGTTTGTGTTTAGTTGCTGTCAGGGGAAAGATAAAGGAGCCTCTTCTTCTTCGTCGATCGCTGAAAGGAGCCTCTAATTTATACATTACACACACCTTGAACTCACTTTATGCAGTTATTTTTGCAGCCAAAAGATGTCCCTTTTTCTACACTTAACTAGAGTTGCTCATTCATTCTTGTTAAAAAGGCTTGTGAAAAATTAAGAATGCATTCTAAGTAAGCTATGCCATTGTTGGATCAACATGAAGGGGCCTTTTTTTTAACATTCTTGTCTTTATTGGACAGATACGGTGATCCTCCACCTCACAGTTGGGAGATTGTGGGTTCACCCCTGACTGGGTCATACCAAAGACCATATAGGAAAGTGCTTTCTCTCTTCTAGCTTGGCGCTCAGCATAAAAGAATGGGGAAGGGAAAGTTAACACAGAGCTCCCTGAGGCCTGTATGTCGGGCTGATGTTGGTTCGGTGTATGGGTGCTGTTGGGGTAAGTATCCAGTGCAATAGGTAGCTGCCTTGGATATGAAAGCAGGTGTGTACTCAAAACAAATATGAGTATGGAAGTAGATCTGCCTCAACTCATAATGGTCACCATGATGATAATCAGCAGGTTTGCTAATTAGCACCAAGTACATATTTTAACACATTGTCTGAAGTGATTCATTAAAACTTGTCTTGTGACCATATATTTTTGATATGGGGGCTTATAGCATACTGCATGGTTTTTTTTTTTCTAGTGTATAATCTAAAGTCATTGCATCAGCTGGGAGAAAGCATGATGCTTTCAGAGAGGAGGGGAGTGAGAGAGAGAGCGAGACAGCAAGTATGAGAGGAAGATAGATCGAGAAATGCAGAGTATTCATCCTCTGTAAGTCATCAGTAATAGGAATTTGCTGAAGCTATTTGTGCATATCTAACACCCCGTGCTCCAGTGGACAGTGCAGAGTAAACTAATTCTCTGTTTATATTTATCCGTAGAGCTCCATGCTGATAAAAAGCCATGCCAGTTGCTATCTGAGCCTTTTCCTACTTGGCCTGCGCCACCCTGACACTGAATGCTTTTTTACGTGCCCTGTCGGGGAATGACATTGAAAACTTGTCCTTGTTAAATGCTGTTTGTGTCGACAGTGAAATGTACGGCCTGTGATGACCCTGCTTGGCTGAAGCAGCTCTATAGCGGCTGTTTTCAGTCTAGAAAAATTAAGATGCAAAAAGAAGTTAAAATTCTTAATTTGCAGCTATTACAGTTAGTAACTTTATGGATTAAATGATGATAAAGTTAGGTTAATTGGCATCAAAACTGGGGATTCTAAATTGTCCTTAGGTATGAATGTGAGAGTGAATGGTTGTCTGTCTCTCTGTGTGATCTGTCCAGGGTGTACCCTGCCTCCCGCCCAAAGATGCTGGGATAGGCTCCAGCCCCCCTGCGACCCGAAAAGGATTAAGCGGAAGAAGATGAATGAATGAATGAATGAATGAAAGTGGAAAAAACTTCTCTCAAATTTTAACCCTTTTTTATGTTTTTAAAGAAGGCCCTCCACTTTCTAGCATTGCTCCAGCTATTTGTCTTTAATATTGTTCTGGTGTGGAAATGTCAAAAATGACATTGAGCATTGGTTGTGTCTTTGTCTCCAAGGACAGTGTGCTGCTTCAAAATTATAGAGGCCAACACTGTAATTTCCAGTTTTGCTTCACAGTTGTATCATTGTCTTGTTGCTACAATGCCTGAACACAGTGATGCAGCAGTGGGTCTGTTTGCCAGCTGTTTTCTTCGTATAAATGTGTTGACTATAGCGTTAAAGAGCCACTTGAAGTCTACAGAATTTGATTTTGGAACATGCTTCAGTCAGATCACATGAAAACTAAACTATGACACATCTAAATTAACCCAAAGTGCAGTTATTGATGTGTCCATAGTTGCAGCAAACATCTTGGACGATGAGTAGAATGTTTGATAACTACCAGTCTGTGCTAACTACACAAACATCATCATGACAACAACATGTAGTTGGGTCACGGAAAATTTTGTGGATAAGAAACAGTGTGAAATCAAACCCAATCGGACGAAATGTAGACAATGTAACAAAAACGTGAACCTTCCGGACTTCGGTGTGGACTTTCATTTGTGAAAACGCCCTTAATTGTTTTATTTAATCCTCCCAACTCTCAAGGGGTATGTACTGATACAGCTTTTTTAATGCCTGATCCGATTTGATATTGTAGCGTCGGGGCTGTGATAAGGGGGCGGGGAGTCTCCCGGCATGCTTGCGCCACGGAGGATTCAAACACTGTTATTATCCTTGTGTTCTAATTGTTATTGCTGTACCATTATAACTGTGTTATAAGACCAGTTAGCGTTGTTTCCCTATGTGTGATAGATCATGTGTCTGTCACCATGAGTGAGATGAGGGTCTGTGTGAATGACCTCCCCTCCATTCTGTGTAATGGGTGTGTGTTGAATAAAGCCTGTTGCATCACAGCCATCTCTCCTTATTGTGTGAACCCTCATGAAACGTCACACTGATGTCAGGAGTGGGATCTTGGAGAGATGGAAATGAGGATCGACATAGAGATTTGGCGACTCCAGCGGCTCATTGGCCAGATAGAGACGGAGATGGACGAATGAAGCAGCGGACTCGACAGGGCCAGCATACCCGCCTTCTGCCTTTCTCAAAGCAGGGCTGTCATGACCCGAGTGCCGGTCTCGTTCGCGCTCAGGTCATACATTATCTTTTCCAGGCTTTGACAGCAGTGGGTTCCTTCTAGCTCCCCGGGCTCTTATTGTGACAGTGCCCAGTGGAGCCTCCTCCTGTCAAAGTCCACAGCTGTGCTGCTTTCGGGGTCATTAGTGACCGGTGTTAAAAGCAGACGCTGAATGCACCCCGATGCAACAGTCTCTGTTATGCTACCGTTAATCTCCCGACAGAATGTCACATCGTCTGATGCACTGGGCGTTACCCGGCTCAGACACTGTTCATTCGTCATCTGCCTTTGTAAGTTACCCTGTGATTATCCTACCCTCATTGTCGTGTGTATTTTCCTCTGTTCCTTTACCCCTTCAATAAAACATCACTGCAACTCACCGGTGACTGCTGGCATCTTATGGTGGCTCGCGAGGGCCACCGTGACAAGGGCGGGCTGAACAGAGCAAACCTGCCCCGCTTCCCACCCTTTTCAGGGCAGGACAGGCCGGCGATTCCACTGAGACTGGGAGCGGCAATCAACCAAGAGGCGACCATCCCACCGACTCCCCAACGGGCCAAACTCCCCCGCTTTGGTGGCGAAACCCTGCTGGATGGTTACCTGGCCCAGATCGAACTGGCTGCTGCACTGAACAGCTGGATGCCCGAAGAGATCGCTGTGCAGGTCACGCTGGCCCTGGAGGGCGGGGCTCTCTGCACACTGTCTGACCTCCAGCCTGAGGAACATCGCAGCTGGCCAGTGCTATAAGGAGTGCTCCGGAGGCGGTTTGGGAGAGTGACCAATGCTGATGTAGCAATATTTAATTTATTATTATGATCAGGTATAAAGATTAGTTAACTTAAACTTGGAAGGGTATGCGGGAATGGGAATTTACCTCCCAGTTCACCCATACACACCAGAAAACAATATCTATCACTCGTTGGGGCACCAGCTCACTCTCTTGTGAACAATTTATTAATTAATTCTACTTTATACCTGTTTAATCATCAATTATATAAATCAATCAATCAGTCTCAAATTATTGAATTCGAAACTGGGGCTTCGAAACCAGACTCAGAATGGAAAAAATTCCCAACAACTTCTCTCATTTTACAGATTTATTTAAATGAAATGATGATTAAATGACATTGAAATGATTTGTAAGCTGGTGAAATGATCAACATTCTCCTTCAACGTGTGCAGCAGGATGCTGGAGCTTTTCTACCAGACTGTTGTCACCAGCGCCATCTTCTTTGCTGCGGTCTGTTGGGGTAGCAGTATCAGGGCCAGAGATACCAACAGACTTGACAAGATTATCAAGAGGGCTGGCTCTGTAATTGGTCTCAGACCAGAGACCTTTGAGACAGTGGTGGAGAGGAGAACACTAAATAAACTGCAATCCATCATGAACAATCCTGATCACCCCCTCCACCACACACTAGATAGGCAGCGAAGCACTTTCTCCAGTAGACTACTACAGCTTCGTTGTCGACGGCCAGGTACAGGAAATCTTTCCTGCCACATGCAATTTCACTGTACATTAACTCACTATGATGTTGTATTCTGGTCATAGCTATGCTGCCACACTGCACCTTACAGACTAACTGATACCTCACATTTCACTCTGCTCCTGATAGTCCTTCTTTGTGCAATGGGATGATTCATGTGTTTATACGGGTCATCATATATTAAGCTATGATGTATATAGGTTCTATAGTCGTGTTAGTTTCTTTTTTACTTTCCATGGGTAATCCCTTTGTCTGTCGTGTGTGTTTCTGTTGTTTGGCTGTCAACTGTCATGCTGCTGTTACACTGTAATTTCCCAGTTTGGGATCAATAAAGTACAGCTATCTATCTATCTATCTATCTATCTATCTATCTATCTATCTATCTATCTATCTATCTATCTATCTATCTATCTATCTATCTATCACATTAAATTTGTAACTGAGGATATTGTAACAATGTGAGCACATCTATAAAACCATGGACTTTAGCATGAATTTGGAAGAGTTGAAATGAAAATTATGAATAATATTGGACGCAAATTTATGGAGAAAATTAACTAATTATATGAAAAATTCTGGATTACTCTTACGAAAGTAAAAACGGAATTTTAATGAAAAGAGAATATTAATCCTCTTTAATTCTGCATCTGATCAGATTTTGAATTATTTCCAAACTTTGGACAAGTCATTCAGCAGATGGAAACAAAGAGATATGGCTCACGTGAATCTGGTTTGAAGTCCTGTTGTTGAGGCTCTTCCTGAAACTTTATTTGCAGATGGCACCAAAACAAGAATATCTTGCCAGCAGATATTCGGACAAGGTGCAGCAGCTTTCAAAGTCTACAGTCACAAGATGAGATTTTGACTGTATCAATCACAGTTGGGCTGAGGTCCAGCAAAGATGGCGACGGTGTTTCCTCTTCTCCGTGGGCCAGTGGATTTTTCCAGAGTCCAAATAAATTCAGAAATAATTCAGATCTGATCTGACTACCAAAATTCAAAGAGACAAGCTAAAAACCTCAAGCCAGAAAAATCTAAGTTACTCTGATGTCGTGGAGTTGGCTGAAATAGTTTCCAGTGAGACAAATTGTCAGTCAGTCCTTGGAAAAAAAAAACATGGTGGATTTAAAGAAAGTCTAGTGGAGAAAAATAGAGAACGCCTAGGAACGGGAGTTTTTAAACTCCAAATGAAGATTTGAGCTCAGGAAAGAAAGAATTAATTCCTAGATGTTTAAAGAAAAACATTAAAATACACAGAAGTTTACACAAACACAATATTCCATGTTCCCTGTAAAAACTGAACCGAAGGAGGGCGTCTCCCCTCTAATAACAAGACAACTTTCGCGGTCTCCCGGGGATTGACAGAAGCCCAAGCTAATAGTCTTCCTTCGTGGGCGGGTTTTATGAACTTTAGTCCAATGAACAAACAGTTCTTTGTCTGTAAGGAACCAATGGAATGAAAGAGCTGTAGCCCAGCATATGCTGGGTGATGATTGGCTGATACCGGTCCTCACAGAATGACACACATTTTAATACACTGGAGATCCCTTAACCTACTCGTATATAAAGTCTAAGCTAGCTTCAGTGAGCATGCAACTTTATAACTAGTGCTTTTAAATTAACATGCAAGAATAAAATTCATTTTAAACATTTTAACATGCACATATTTAAAATCAAGGATTAATATAAAGTATTCTTTCAAACCCATTATTGATTGTCCACAGAATATCAGAGTCCCACAGAGGCAGTGATCTTCAACAAATAGTGTCCTTAGAATTGTCCTCAGAAATGAAACTTGAAGAAAGAGAGTTAATTTCAGTTCATCAGTGTACAGTCAAAAGTGAGCGTCTACTCCAGAGACGTCCACCAGGGGTAGTGTCGAGCTGTGGATAATCCTAGGGCCTTAGGAAATGCATTTAAAGTTTATGGGATGCCTGTTCTGTGTCACAGGGGTTTAGAAGATGTCAAACCGTTTTATTAGCCAATAAAACGGTCTGGAGTAAGAGAGTTTCCAGTTTATTTATGATGTGAACTAATCCGTTTCTTGCACTCGATGGAATCCTTATCTCTCGTACCTCTTTACAAAGGAATGTGTTCTCCACAGTGGTCCTGAGATGAAAAAGCAATTCTTGACTGGCCTTTTCCTGGGTGAATCAATGTCTTTAAGATGAAAAATAATTTTGTTGATGAGCCAAAGCAAGATGATGCTACACTGAGCGTGCCTGGGAACAGCTGGCCAACCGCTGGCAAGGCAGTCGAGAGAGCCTGGGAGCCTATGCAGTGGACATATGGCTACTGACACAGCATGGCTACCCGGATTTTGAGCTGGGGGCGGTGGAGAAGCTCTTCCTCCAGCACTTCATCCGTGGACTCCGCCCGGCCCAGCTCCAGGAACACATTCAGATTCACACAGGGAGCTGCTGGAAGATGGCCGTGGCAGAAGCGGAGCGGGCGGAGCCGATGATGGATCATGCAGCTGATGTTTGTTTTAAATGTAGCTACTGCCAGGCCTCCTACTTTTTATCTCTTTATTCAACCCAGCCGGTTGAGGTGGATTGCCGTCCTCTATGAGCTATGGTTCTACTCGAGGTTTCTGCTCGTTAAAGGGAAGTTTTTCCTCGCCTGTGTCACTGCAGTGCTTGCTCTTAGGGGTCTCTGCTGGGTTCTATAAATTTGAGAGCGTGGCCTTAACCCACTCTTTTCTGTAAAGTGCCTTGAGATGACCTGTGTTGTGATTTGGCGCTATACAAATAAAATTGAATTGCATTGAATTGAATTGAATTGAATTGATGTGTCCTAACCGAGGCAGAGAGCTTTCAAGGCCACAGCTGAGAGCGAGGAGGAGGAGGAGGAATTATGCCGGACCACAGCTGCACGGTCAGCGAGAGTACAACAACGGTGGCGCAAGGAAGGATGCTTCCGCTGCAGGGAGCCAGGACACATCGCTCGTTACTGCCTGGCACCCACCCCATGACAAATCGCCCTTTCACCGGCTTTAACCCGAGAGCAAGGTGGCACAGATGGGGACCTGCCACCTTCCACAGCTGGGCTGATTTGGACAATCACCAGGGCTGTATCTACAGTGCAGCCTGGACAGCACACCAATCCGGGCCCTGATTGACACTGGTTCCACCATTTCCCTGGTCCAACCCAGGGCGCTGCCCCGCACAGATGAACTCTGAACGCAAAGGTGGGAACCTACCCAGTGCTGCATCCTCACAGCCACCGGTGAGCGTGCCAGGCTGGGGTGGTGACGGGTCCTTGGGGTGGGAGTGGCCGGTCAGAATATGAACCACCCGTTCTGGCTGGCAGACATCCAGGACCCGTGCATCATTGGACTAGATCTGCTCACAGCACAGGGCACGAAGATTGACACCGCCAATTCTTCTCTCCTGCTGGGGGCTCAAACCATCACGCTGTGTGGCAACAGCCAGACCAGGAACCAGGGGGCCCGCGCGATCGGAGGGCCAGTGCCATCAGCACAGGCTAAGGATCCTGACCCAGCCATTTCACGAGCTCTCCAGACTGCTATGGCCCGGGATAGAGCAGCGGGCCACAGCTCTTCTTCAGATCATTGGGCAGCTCTCCCCAGCGATGACGTCACGGAGGCCCTTGGCATGCAGCAGCTTCGGAGTGAGCAGGATAGAGATCCTGTCATCTCCCAGGTCCGGCAGTGGCTGGGCATGGACCAGTGGGCCATCCGGAAGGCTGTGGCTGCACTGGACCCAGAGACCAAGGCCCTGCATTCCTAGTGGTCCAACCTCTGCTGTCACGAGGGTGTTGTTTATCGGCGGTGCCAGTCTCCAGCTGGGCAGCGTCACATCTGGTAGCAGCTGATCCCCCGACGGCTCCGCCCCAAGGTGCTCCAGTTGGTCCCTAGACCAGCGGGGGCGGGCCACTTCAGAGTGAGGAAGACTCTGCAGCGGCTTCGGGCTTGGTTCTACTGGCCGGGGTGCCGTCGGGACGTGAAGTACCATGTCCACCCCTGTGCCATCTGCATGGCTCAGAGAGGACAGATGCAGCAATCCCACGGCCCCCTGCAGCAGTATGAGATGCCGGGGTTGGATTATTCGTTCCGCTCGAGAGGATGCCTGCACACGGTACCCGAACTGGCTCAGGAGACCCCAGTAGTGCCAGAGAGTCTACAGAAACGAGCGTACGACTCCCGTTGCCAGGGGACGGACTTTGCTGGACTTTTTCTGCCCGGAGCGGAAAGAGGAACTGTCACCAAAGCTGGGGAGCCACTGGTCGGAACCGTGTATGCTGGTTGCCTACAACAGCAGTCGCCCCGACGCCTGGATGGATTTGTATTGGACTTTTGAGTTGGACTTATTTTTCTTTGGACAGAAACCAGTCCGGGGAGGGACAGTGTAGTGTTGGGGCTGTGTGAGGGGGCGGGGATTCTCACGGCATGTTTGCGCTGCAGAGAATTCAAACACTGTTATTATCCGTGTGTTCTAAGTGTTATTGTTGTACCATTATAACTGTGTTGTAAGACCAGTTAGCGTTGTTCCCCTGTATGTGATAGATCATGTGTCTGTTTCACCATGAGTGAGATGAGGGTCTGTGTGAATGACCTCCCTTCAATTCTGTGTAGTGAGTGTGTGTTGAATAAAGCCTGTTGCATCACAGCCATCTCTCCTTATTGTGTGAACCCACATGAAACATCACAATATTTTAAAACTTGAGTATCGGCCGATACCAATACAAAACCAATATGCAGCTTTTCATGGAATTTCTGCAGTTTCCAAGGTCTGCCATCATTAACTTCCAATAGTCGGGCTGTGAGAGGGGCCGATGCTGTGATCGCGAGACGTTCCAAGACTGTTGTGCAATATCCAAAATGGTGACTCCCGTCGACCGAGCATAAACAAACTTTTCCACAGTTACAGTATCTCACTAAAGTGAGTACACCCCTCACATTTTTGTAAATATTTTATTATATCTTTTCATGGGACAACACTGCAGATATGACACTTTGATAAAATGTAAAGTAGTCAGTGTACAGCTTGTATAACAGTGTAAATTTGCTGTCCCCTCAAAATAACTCAACACACAACCATTAATGTCTAAACCGCAGGCAACAAAAGTGCATACACCCTGAGTGAAAATGTCCAAATTGTGCCCAAAGTGTCAGTATTTGGTGTGGCCACCATTATTTTCCATCACTGTCTTAACTCTCTTGGGCATGGAGTTCACAAGAACTTCACAGATTGCCACTGGAATCCTCTTCCATTCCTCCATGATGACATCATGGTGTCAGAGACCTTGCGCTCTTCTGTTTGAGGATGCCCCACAGATGCTCAATAGGGTTTAGGTCTGGAGATATGCTTGGCCAGTTCATCACCTTTATTCTCAGTTTCTTTACCAAGGCAGTGGTCGTCTTGGAGGTGTGTTTGGGGTCGTCATCGTGTTGGAATACTGCCCTGCGGCCCAGCTCCTGAAGAAAGGGGATCATGCTGTGCTTCAGTATGTCACAGTACATGTTGGCATTCATGGTTCCCTCAATGAAATATAGCTCCCCAGTGCCAGCAGCACTCATGCAGCCCCAAACCATGAGACTTCCACCACCATGCTTGACTGTAGGCAAGACACACTTGTCTTTGTACTCCTCACCTGGTTGCCACCACACACACTTGACACCATCTGAATCAAATAAGTTTATCTTGGTCTCATCAGAACACATGACATGGTTCCAGTAATCCATGTCCTTAGTCTGCTTGTCTTCAGCAAACTGTTTGCGGGCTTTCTTGTGCATCTTTAAAAGGGACTTCCTTCTGGGACAACAGTCATGCAGACCAATTTGATGCAGTGTGCGCCATATGGTCTGAGCACAGGCTGACCCCCCCACCCCTTCAACATCTGCAGCAATGCTGGCAGCACTCATACATCTATTTTCAAAAGACAACCTCTGGATATAACGCTGAGCATGTGCACTCACCTTCTTTGGTCGACCATGGCGAGGCCTGTTCTGAGTGGAACCTGTCCTGTTAAACCACTGTATGGTCTTGGCCACCATGCTGCAGCTCAGTTTCAGGGTGTTGGCAATCTTCTTATAACCTAGGTCATCTTTATGTAGAGCAACAATTCTTTTTTCAGATCCTCAGAGTTCTTTGCCATGAGGTGCCATGTTGAACTTCCAGTGACCAATATGAGAGAGCATGATAGTGATAACACCAAATTTAACACACCTGCCCCCTATTCACACATGAGACCTTGTAACACTAACAAGTCACATGACACCAGGGAGGGGAAATGGTTAATTGGGCACAATTTGGACATTTTCACTAGGGGTGTACTCACTTTTTTGCGGGGTAGGCTGGGGGGTGGGCTGTGGCCCCGGACATGCTGGTCTTGCCTTCCGGGTGAGGCTGGGTCTGGCCCTGGGCCCCTGGTGCTGGGGGGCGTCCCCCTCTGGGTCGGGGTCGGGTGTGTGCCGGTGGTGCAGGGTGGCCCTGGCGCATCCTTGCACGGTGGGGTCGTGCCCTCCCTGGGGCCCTGACAGCGCTCTGGGACAGGTGCCCGCATCCTGGGGGGTCGCCCTTCCCATTCTCTGGGGCCTGCAGGTGTGGATGTGCTTGTTTATGTGAGTGTGTGTGCACATGCAGGTGCGCGTGTGAGTGGGTGCGTGTGTGTGTCTGGGTGCAGGTGTGTGTTGTATGTGGGCACGTGGGGCTGTGTATGAGTGTAGGTGGGCATGTGAGATGGTGAGTGTGTGTGTGTGTGTGTGCACATGAGAGTGTGTGTGTGTGTGTGTACGGTTGCAGATACCTGTGGGTGGATATGCGGGGGTGGAGGATGTGTGTGTGGGTGGGGGAACCTCATTGGGTGGTGAGGGTGGGGCGGACCATCTAGTGGCCTGGGGGTTGGCGATTCGGGGCCTGCTGGTCCCGGCCGCCCTACCATTGTGTTATGGGGCAGGGCGCTTTGTTGTTGTGTGTGTGGGTGCTCGGGGGTTGTCGGGGGGGGGGGGCGTTGGCATAGGTTGGTGGCCGTGTTGCCGCTAGGCTGCTCTGGGATGGATGTGGTTGCGGGGCTACCTGCTGTTGTTGGTGTGTGTCTGGGGAGGGTGGTTGGTGGGCTTGCGGTGGGCGCTCGGGGGTGTCGCTTGGTATGTGGGGTGCCATATGGGTCCAGCCCATTGTTTACTATTGTGACTATTGTTGTTGTGCATGTTCATGTGTGCAAGAAGAGTGGGAATGGGTCTGGCCGCGCCATCATGTTTGTGGTGCTGGGAGCACCAGGGCGCGACGCTGGTGGGTCCTGGGCTGCTCGGCCTGGCGGCCCTTGCCCTGGGTTGGGATTTGAGCACCTCCTGAACCAGTTTGCATGCTGGCTTCTGGGGGCTTCTGGCTTCTGGCTTCTGGCTCCATTTTGGACCGCCTCCCTCCCAGTCCCCCCCCCAATTCTGGGTGGAATACACATCTTCTTGGATACACTTAGAGATTTGTGGCTGGGGTGTGCCACATTGCGTCAGTGAAGGGGATACCTCTGCTGCACAGTGCAGGTGCCCTCATCTCAATTTTTAATTGCATTTTTGACACTGAGGGCTTGGGGGGGATGGGGGCCCTGCTGCCTATTGCAGTGGCTAGTGGTGCTCCAACCACCATCCCCCCAATTTTAACTGAACTATGGTAGTTCACACACCTGTACACAATCACATCACACAACCGACACACAACTATCATGATTTGAGTGTGTGTGTGGGGGGTCTTACTCCACCCCTGTTGCCCTCCTTCTGCCGAGGGCTTGGGGGTCCGGCGGGGGGGCCTGGGACACGTCATGTTGTCAAAATCCCTGGGTGATGCTGAATGAATAGACACAAGTAAGGGAGTGAGAGAGGGATTGAACAAGAGAGTAAGCAAGAGTGAAGGAGTGATGAGTGGAGATGGTGGTGGTGGGTCAGTTTTCTGTGGCGCTTTGCGTGTCGGGTGGCATCTCGGAGCACCTGCGGTGGTCTGCTGATCAGTTGCCTGGGTGGGCTCTGGGGGTGGGGGTCTGCTTCTGTGGCCGCAGCCGCCCTGGGGTGGGTCGGTGGGGGGTGGCTGCTGGCCCGCACCGGCTGTTTTCCTGGCCACTGCCAGGCACTGGTGCGCGTTCAAGCTCGCTGCATCTGCATCACGGTCACCCTAAGTAATAAGGGTGAATGAGGGTGGGTGAGTGTGTGGGGGAGAGCACGAATGGATGTGAGTAGGTCGGAGTGTGAGTGAGAGTGCATGTATGGGTGAACGTGAGTAAGTGTGGATGACCCTGAGGGCGAGAGGGGGTGAGATTGAGCGGGTACAGGAGTGAGAAAGAATGGTGCGAGTGTGGGACTGTGTGGGGGAGTGGGTGAGTGAGAGTGAGTGAGTACATGTGGGTGCGTATGAGAGCATGAAGGTGTGAAGGTGTGGGAATGGGTGTGTCTGCTAGTCAGGAGGTGCTGGATTGAAGGGGTAGTGCCTCTCGAATACGTGGGCTCCCCTGGACGGGGGGCAGGGGGCTTCTTTGGGGGTGGGGGTCACCAGGGTGTGCAGCGGTGGTTCTGGGGGGGTTGGGCCCGCTGGGGGGGTGCCTGGGGGGGGGGTTGTGCCGGAGTCACAGGCCGCTCTCCGTTATGTTGTCGGGAGGCCGGTGCCCCCACCTCCTGTGCCTTGCTGCCGCCTTCCTTGGGCGTGGGGGTTCCTGGGGTGTGTGTCGGTGGTGCTGGGGTGAGGGCGGGCCCGCTGTGGGGGTGTCTGAAGGGGCTTACGCCGGGGGCACGGGCCAGTCTCTGGCCCAGGAAGGGGGGGTGCACTGGGCTTCCAGCACCTGGGGCCCGGGGGCTGGCATTGGCCCCGCTTGGGGGGGGGGGGGTTGGTTGGCGGGCCTGGGGATGTGGGACCACCGCGCCAGCTGCCTGGCGGCCTGACCTCCCTCAGCCGTCACTCCGGAGGTGGATGCCTGGCTTTCCTGGGGCTTGTTGACCTTGGACATCTGTGCCCTGTGGAGGTTGGTGGTGCTGCCTTGCCTGCTCAGGGGATTCCCGGTGGTGGTGGGGGGGGGGGTTGCTGCGACTGGCTGCCCTCTTCGTATGTTTCCTGACAAACCACTCACATGCACACACTTATTTTGCACGTGCTCTCATATACACACACACGGACGCACACGCACAAATGTCTCCCCTTTAACAGGTGTGGATACCAGACTCGTGTTGAGACCTCTTCAGTAGAAGAAGCAGTCTGTCTTCTGTTTGTTTTAGTTGTTGGTTTGTTTGTCTTTTTTGTCTGTTCCTCTCCCTTTTCTTTCCCCCTCCCCACACTTCCTTTCCCCATTCCCCATCCTGTCAGGTCCTTCATGGGTAAAATAAATAAAGTATTTAAATAAAGAATTAAAAGTTATTACAGGAATTTTCCACAATATTCAGTACATAGATAGGTACTGTATAAAGCTCCTTTTGGCAAAGTAAATCTGTTTTGGCATAATAAGGGTAGCAGATTTCTGTTCTGCTCACCTAGCTGCCTGACAGGACAAGGGGAAAAAAAAGAAACAGTGTGAAATCAAACCCAGTGGACGAAATGTAGACAATGTAACAAAAACATGAACCTTCCAGACTTCGGTGTTGACTTTCATTTGTGAAAATGCCCTTAGTTCTTTTATTTAATCCTCCCAACTCTCGAGTGGGGATGTATTGATACAGCATTTTTAATGCCTGATCCGATTTGATATTTTAAAACTTGAGTATCATCCGATACCAATACAAAACTGATATGCAGCTTTTCGGGCCCCAGGCGCTGGAAGCCCAGTGCCCCCCCCCTTTCCCCAGGCCAGAGACCGGCCCGTGCCCCCTGGCACAAGGCCCCTCAGACACCCCCACAGTGGGCCCACCCCCACCCCAGCACTGCCGACACACACCCCGGGAACCTCCACGCCCAAGGAAGGTGGCAGCAAGGGACAGGAGCCCCTTAGGGAGTGCCCCCCTATCCAAGGGAGCCCCCGACCTCATCACAGTCTTTAATATAAACTCTAATATAAAGTTATATTTTAGTCATTTTCTGTAAAATTTATTATGATTGCGGAAATATCTTGAGAGAAATGTTGCTGAACAGCGACATAAAAAATACCTTTTCAGAACAACTTAACTTCCTAAATAATAATTAACACCTCACCTCACCATCAAAGACATCGGACAGTTGATTATGTTACGACCCGAGCACTGGTTCTGATAACGCTCGGGCCATGTCCAACTCGCTGCCGGCCTTGACAGCTGTGGGCTGTATTCTGGCCTCACCGGGCTCTTATTGTGAAGGTGCCCGGTGGGGCTTCCGCCTGTCAAAACTGGCCAGCTGTATGTCATTGCCGTTCGTTAGTGCTTGGCATTTATAAACTCAGCACTAGCGACGGTATGACGCAGGAGTATCGTCTAATCTTCCCTGCCAGACGTTGGTCAACACTTTGTCAGATCTTCATGTCAGGTTCGTGATCTGAACTCATGTCATAGTTTAGCTCGTAGTGGCTGGGGTTAGCCCTACGAGCCCAAGTCTTGTTAAATGTGTGTTTTGCCCTGCGGGGTTCATAGTCTTGTCTTGTCACGTGTGTAAATAAATTAACATCATTGCCAAACTCACTGGTGGACTCTTTGGCGTCTCATGGTGATCCGCGAGGATCACCACATGACAGTATACTCCTGCCAGGTCGTCTAAACGGAGGCGCCACACTGAGACGCCGTTTCACCGTGAGTTTGTGCCTGAACAACACTGTTGTTCTTCCCTGTCCGAGTGTCTTTTGCTGGGAGAATGCCGTCCTCCAGGGGCCGCGGTCGGTGCCTGGGCAGGAAGCTAGCGGAGGTTCTGGAGTGTGTGGACTGCACGCACGTTATTCACCGCTACGCTGTGCGTCGCTCCCAGCGACATTCGCAGGCATTTGGACTATGCTGTGGAGTTTCTGGACAACCTCCCCCTCGACTATGACGATCACCCGGAGGTGATAGCGAGGTGGGAGGAACTCGCCGTGCAGCGCGAGGTACTTCGTGGGCTGGAGGAGGAAGAGAGCAGGAAGCAGAGGAGGAGGCATTCTCGCTCCCCTCATTGGAGTTCCATCCCCGTCCCGGAGTTGGTCCAGGAGTGCGCACCGTCTGGGGGCCGACGACGACGTCGGCGCAACGGCGCGGGCAATTCGCAGCAGAATCCCCGGCTGGACTCGCTGCCAGCAGAGCCCATCAGCGAACCTCCGAGAGCAGCCCCTCCTCGTCTTCCCAGGGGGCCCTCTGTCGCCATCCAGTGGGGAGAAGGAGGAACGACGTCCCCCACAGCAGAAACCATCTCAACCCCGGGAGGAAGGCAAGTGCACGATAATTTGTCACACCTTGATTTTGTTCTGCCTTGTCTGACTCCTGGGGGTGGAGTTCGGGGTTTGCAGCCTCCCGAGCTCCCTCCACCTGCTGTGGATGAAATTACTAAACCTGCTGCCTCTGTGTTCTCCCCTGCCAAGCGGTCCGGGACGCCAGGCCAGCGTCGTCGGATGAAGGGGGCCCCCGCAGTGCTAGAAAGCCTGGATCCGGCCCTGCAGCCACGCCGTGGACGGAGGAGAGGAGCGGACTGCGGCCCAGAGCCTGAGCTGACGGAGAAGCGTCCCCGGGTCTCCTCGCCAGAGCAGTCCGAGCCAGTGGGTCGAGGGTCCCCTGCCCCCACGCCATACGGGTCATCGGTGTGGACAGCAGCGTGGGAGGAACCTCGGGCTGCAGATGAGATCTTCCCAGCTGCAGAGCCCGACACAGCTGAGTGTGAGTCTGCTGACGAGAGTCGCCCTGAACCTGGATCGTCGGAGTCCTGGGTGGCAACGGAACCCGAGTGCAGGCAAGTGCTCCCTCTTGTGTCTCTGTCCCCTGTTTTGGAGCATTTTTGCCTGCCTCTCGGGGAGGCGAGTGAGGAGCAGCCGTCTGCTGCGCCCGAGCTCGTCTTGCTGGGTTCCGCTGCTACCGGTGATTCTGATCCCGGTTTTCCTGTCCCTGAGCTTTCTTGCAGCGTCACCGGCGGGGAATGGGTCGGAGTCACCGAGTTGGAGGTCCCAGGTTCGGGGGTGGAGATCGTCAGCGGAGCTGCACCGACCTAATTGGGGTCCACCGCGGGTGCCCCGGAGGCCCAATCGGGTTCCACCGCGGGTGCGGTTCTGGCCCAATCGGGGTCGACCACGGGTGCGGTTTTGGCCCAATCGGGGTCCAACGTAGGTGCACCAGAGGCCCAATCGGGGTCCACCGCGGGTGCAGTTCTGGCCCGATCGGGGTCCGACGTGGGTGCGTCGGAGGCCCAATCGGGGTCCACCGCGGGTGCGGTCCCGGCCCAATCGGGGTCCAATGTGGGTGCAGCTGGGACCCAATCGGGGTCCAATGGCGGTGCAGTGCCAGCTTGGTCCACAGACGAGGGAGGAGCTGCAGAACTTTCTCCGTTGAGCAGATTACGGGCTCGCCCTGCTCGTCTGTTCGTTTTGAGTCACCGCCCCTGTGCATCATTGCCGGGGGCCGTGGGGGCTCCTGTTCGCTCGCCCTGGCTCTCCCGAGTTGTGTCCTCATCAGGGAGGCCGCCGCGGGTTGTTGTTGCCCTGGACTGGTGGCTGAGGGACACGGGTCGGCCGCCGGAGGGACTGTTTCGCCGGTTCGGCGCCTCGGTTCGGCCACCCAACCTACTGTGTGTGTCATCGAGCGACCTGGTTCGACCACCGGAGGAGCGGACGTGCCGGGCATTGGACTCTGGTGAGCCGCCTGGTCATGTCTCGCCTCATTTGACCACCCGCCGGCTGTTGGACGCGGGGAGACCGCCTGAACTGTTTCTGTGGCACTTGGTCTCCGCCGGTCAGCGTGAACTGTCGAGGGGGTAGTGGTCGTGTTTCTGGGTTGTTCTGGCTGTGATTGTTCTGGGTTTTTTTGTGTTTTTTTTTCCTCCTTGCTGTCCGGTGTATTTTGTGTTTTATGTCTTGCAGTGGCCTTAATTTGTAGTGTGTATACTCAGATATGTGCCAGTAAGTATTCTGCTTCCGTATTTGTTTTTTTTTTTTGAAGACTCTCATGTGTATTCACTCGGGGGGGGGGGGGGGTCATCTTCTTGTGTAACATGTGGGCCAAGATTTATTTTTTCTCGTGCTGCCTTGTGTTTCCTGTAGTTTAGTTGGGGATTTTTGGCAATTGGGTTATGTTCTGCTGTTGCCTTATTTTCCTCTGTGTGATTTATCTAATTTGTATATTTGGTATTTTGTCTTAGGCCTTGTATCTAGTCTTTCTGACCTAGTAGTTCTGGGTTTTTTGGGTTTTGCCATGTGCTTTTTCTTGATTTATGCTTAGTAGTTAGTTTTGTCATTGTCCTGGATGTGGTTGTCACTTTTTGTTTCTGGTTTTGGGTTCTCTCCCTCCGCACCTACCCCCAGCCTCCCACCCTGGGGGGTGGGGGGGGCAGGGTGGTTCCTTGGGGCGTTCGGAGTCCGCCCGTGGAGGGAGGGTATTGTTACGACCCGAGCGCTGGTTCTGATAGCGCTTGGGCCATGTCCAACTCACTGCCGGCCTTGACAGCTGCGGGCTGTATTCTGTCCTCACTGGGCTCTTATTGTGAAGGTGCCCGGTGGGGCTTCCGCCTGTCAAGGCTGGCCAGCTGTATGTCATTGCCGTTCGTTAGTGCTTGGCCTTTATAAACTCAGCACTAGCGACGGTATGACGCAGGAATATCGTCTAATCTTCCCTGCCAGACGTTGGTCAACACTTCGTCAGATCTTCATGTCAGGTTCGTGATCTGAACTCATGTCATAGTTTAGCTCGTAGTGGCTGGGGTTAGCCCTACAAGCCCAAGTCTTGTTAAATGTGTGTTTTGCCCTGCGGGGTTCATAGTCTTGTCTTGTCACGTGTGTAAATAAATTAACATCATTGCCATACTCACTGGTGGACCCTTTGGCGTCTCATGGTGATCCGCGAGGATCACCACATGACAGATTACTTCTCTTGAATGTATTTGTTTGAAATTATTTCGGAGCATTTTTATCATCCAGAAGTGGGAAGCAAACCAACGAAGATCTCAATAACAGGAGTGTTCACTGTCAGTCTGGGATTTTATGAAGAATTATACACGGACTAGATAAAATCAGTTATCTCTTTGTTTCTGCTCACATCCACAGGTTGTATCTCAGGACTCAGGGACAGTTTTTAACTATGACAGGCTTTATTTTTAGCTCTAGGTATCATCCAACATCTTTTCATCCTGGAACATGTTAGTGCTTTCAGTGTTTGTTGCATTTCTCTGTTTTGCAGCAGGGGTAGGACATTGTAAGTCATCATGTGATAACAATCCCTTTTGAGAGATCCACAAAGGTCCCTATAAGAACGCAACAGCATTGGTGGTCTTATAAATCATAGGTTTGTTTTCCAGGAGAATTTAGTTTGCACCTTCTATTGCTGATTACTTTGACTTAGCAGTTAGGTTTAAAAATTGAAAACTACTTGGTGATTGAGATGATGAAAATTTACTTGTCAAATTTGTATTGTCTTTCTAACACCACAATCTGATGCATAAATAACCGCTGCCAGTGGACACCTCCTGTGTATAGGGGCATGCAAGTGGTTCCAACTGATGTTCTTGCTGGATTGATCTGCACTGTTTTCTTTTTTAAAGAAAATATGAATGCCCAAGCACTTAATTTACTCCAGGTACTTAGAGAAAAAGCTTCACCCCCTCTCTGATTATTCCTGACTCCACGAGTTTTAGAGCCAAACCATTTGGCAGTTTTCTCATTTGACCTTTCTATCTTTCTCTCATCTGTCTTGTAACCATAATGCACAGGATTTATTTTCTCATATGTTCTGTAAATAGATAATTTAAACTTGTGTTTTACAGTATTTTTAAAGGAAGTGGCTGAAAACAGAGCCTTGATTTTACCTGACAATACTTGATGTGAGACATTAGCCAAAAAGATCTGCTGAGCTAAAGACTCGTGTCTGCTCAGTGTCCATAAATGACATCACCAGTCAGATAATGGCCTGGCTTCAACCCACAACAAAATTATATCCCTGTCAGGGTCTTCAGCTACAGATAAAACCTCAATCTAAAATCTATTTTGTGTGTTATTAAACTGCACTTATCTACTATTTGAAAGTCTGTTTGTAGTCATAATAAGAGAGATATCTTTGATCCCGTTTTACCATAGAACATTTAAGAAAAAATTACATATTGTGGCTTAAATGAAATCAAAGTAACAGGAAGTGCTCTTTATTTTCTCCCGAGATACAAAGGAACATCTGTGAAAACCTAAACCCTTATATCATGAGCAAGAAAAATATTCTGGGAATTGTAATGTGCAGCGAAAGCATTAAATGATTTCATGTCTGTGCAGTCATTGGGATGATTGCTTCCTCACTTGTATAAATATTTAAGTAGGTGAGCATTAATTCTGAGTCAGCAACTATTTTAGGACAGTTGAACAATGAAGGTGAAGATTCAGCCTGGCCCAGCCTGAACATTTATGATATGATAGGACATGATTTGGTGTTTGTTTGAGGACAAGAGTGTGAGGTATAAATTTAGCAGACGTCACTTCAGGTAAACCTCTCCTCTCCTTGTGGAACAAAGTCAGACCTAAAACAATAAACAATAGCTGGAGTCATTGTTGTTGCTTTTCTGTGCATTTTTCTTCCTCTGATCCAGCTAAGTAATCTTGCTGCTTAATCTCCTTTCAGTATGTTGCACTGTGGGTAATCCATGTAAATATATTTGCTGTACCGGCAGCTACAGGCATGACCTGTCACTGTCCTGAGGGAACCAACATACAATGGTCAGAGGAGGCCAACACAAATTTATCTCTTCATCATATGAAAATGCTACAAATCATCTGGATTTACTCTACTTAAATGTGTCAATGGCCATATTTACATGCACATGAATAAAATGACTATAATTCAATTTCTGGAGTTATCTGATTATTTCAAGACATCATCTAAACAGAATAATCAGGTAAAGGCTGTTATCAGAAGACAAGACACATTTTGGACTATAAATCATCATTCTTACTGTACAATTCTCTGTTTCTACCATATCTTAACTACTGTGTAGAGGTCTGGGGAAACACCTACAAGACCAACCTACAACCAATATGCACATTACAAAAAAAGCTATAAGGATAATAAATAATGTAGGATATACAGACCATACCAACTCATTGTTTTTAAAGTCACATGCCATAAAGTTCATGGATTTAGTTAAATTTAAGACAGCACAAGTAATGTACAGGGCAATTAATAATCAACTCCCAACAAATATACAAAAAATATTCAAAAAAAGAGATGATTATAATTTGAGAGGAGACTTAAACTTTACAAAACCTAAGGTACGAACAACAAAGAAAAGTATGTGCATATTTGTCTGTGGGGTGGATTTGTGGAACAGTTTGGAGCTGGAACTGAAACTATGTACAAACAGAAATCAATTCAAAAAGAGTTATAAACATTATTTGCTAAAAGGATGTATGTTAGAGGTGTAGTATTAATATGTGCGATGCATTAAGCTCACTCTGGGACACTGTGGTATGGTAGGTGGGATGGTACTGTGTATATCTGTGTTGTTTGGGGCTGAGTATAGATGTATGGACTGTATGTATGTAGGGATGGATGAGTGTCAATGTTGATATGTATAAAATATAGTTAATCGTCTACTTGGGGTTCTTAATTGAGGTAATATGTATATATTTCACATGAGTTGTAAGTTAGGTTAATTGGCATCAAACTGGGAATTCTAAATTGTCCTTAGGTATGACTGTGAGAGTGAATGATTGTCTGTCTCTCTGTGTTGGCCCTGCGATGGACTGGCGATCTGTCCAGGGTGTACCCTGCCTCTCGCCCAAAGATGCTAGGATAGGCTCCAGCCCCCCCCCCCCCCCCCCGCGACCCATAAAGGATTAAGCGGAAGAAAATGAATGAATGAATGTATTTAGGGAAAAGAGGAGTTGAAGTAAATAAGTGTTAACTTCTTCCTTCTCCTTTTCGAGCACTGTACAGGGTCACTTTTATTGCACTTGTCATTTGTTTTGTTTTTTTGCTTTTTTGTTTGAAATAAAGTACCTCTCATCTCATCATCAGGTTATCAGAAATCACATTGACTCAAGTGGTTTACTGCCCAATAGTCAATTTATTCAGTGCATGCAAACACACCAATTCTGATTATTTCCATGGTCTTATTATTATTCAAATTACTGTGATCATGTAACTGAGCTCATCATTTTATTCACTTAGCAGAGATGGGTCGATTAGCAAGAAATTTTACTCAAGAAAAAGAAGTGTTGTAGAGGGTAAAAGGGAAGGATGTGGACGCGAGGCACAAGCATAGGTCGACACAGATTCTTTATTGACCCTCTAACATATGTACAGCCTATGGACCCCAGCGTGGACGCTGGGGCCGTGTGTCTGTAGCTGCCTAGAAGCCTCCCCAGTCTCTCTGCATTCTCCTTATATAACTTTATTACCTCGCATAGAGACTGGGGCTGGCGCATATTGCATGGGGTTTGACAAAGGCAATGTGTGGCACGATTATCATAACACATGTTACATTTTATCAAATACATTTGCCTCTCTGCGCTGCAGCTTAGAGCAGCAGGTGGCGAAGGCGCCTCATAGTCTGGTCTAATTACCCCGCTGGGGAGCTACCCCCTTTAGTCCATTGTTCAGCCCCTCTTCCTGGTTCTGGGTGTGAGAGAATGTCCACCCGCAGTGTCTAGTGTCACCATAGTGTTCCCTTATATTAATTACTTCAGCATAATTAAGAGTTAATTCCCTTCCACAGCATAAGATAAGATAAGATAAGCCTTTATTAGTCCCACAATGGGGAAATTCCAGGATTGCAACAGCACAGGGATAGCAACACTCAGAGCAATAATTAAGAAGATACGAAAAATATAAATAAGAGCAGTGGCTATACATACGTACACATAAATATATAAATATATATATACAAAGTGCGGAGCATTGTAGCGAGATGGAATAAACAGCATAACCGTCTACTTAGTTATCCTACATAGTATGAATATGTACCCATACATATTGTCACCCTCCATAGTGACTGATATTGTCCTAGTTGTATACTGGAGGGGACCATTTGTGTAAGTCTGTTGCGTCTTTTGCATTCAATACTATTAGGTCGTCACGTTTTTTGCTATTTCTGCGAGCAGCCCTGCTTAGGTTATACAGTCTGACAGCCGTAGGTAGGAAAGACCTGTGAAACCTCTCGGTTGCGCACCTAGGATGATGTAGTCTACTGCTGAATGAGCTCCTCAGTGCGTTCAGTATGTCCTGCATAGGGTGGGACTCGGACTCCAACAGAGATGACAGTTTAGCCACCATCCTTCTCTCTCCTATCTCCTCCACTGGGTCAAGGCGTTGCCCCAGGACAGAGCTAGCTTTCTTGATCAGTTTGTTCAGTCTCTTCCTATCGGCTGCTGTAGTGCCGTTGCCCCAGCAGACCACTCCAAAAGTGATGGCTGATGTCACCACCGTGTCTTGGAGCCTATCTCTGTTTCTGTGAGCCTAGGCCACACAGCTCCTCTAAGCAGTGAAAGCAGCAGTGGGGATCAGTCCTCTAATAGCTATGTAGGTTAACTTTCCTTCTCCCTGCAGGGCCCTCACAGTCTGCGGACTCGGAAAGTCCGACACGGTGTGCACCTTATCCAGTAGCGGAATCACGCCCTCTGGCAAAATGCAGTGGCCCAAAAAGTCAGTCACAGGCACACCGAACTAGTACTTCGCCGGGTTCACTATAAGCCTGTGTGCTTCCATCCTCTGGAAAACTGTCTTAAGATGGGCAATGTGCTCCTCTTCAGACACGCTAGCTACCAGAATGTCGTCTAAGTAGACGAAAACGAAGGACAAGTCGCAAAGCACTGCGTCCATGATCCTCTGAAAAGTCTGCGCTGTGCCTTTTAATCCAAACGGCATGGGTAAAAACTCGAATGAAGTTATTACCGCTGTTTAAGATAAGATAAGATAAGATAAGATAAGCCTTTATTAGTCCCACAACGGGGAAATTCCAGGATTGCAACAGCACAGGGATAGCAACACTCAGAGCAACAATCAGAAGGCAAGAAAAAAACAAGCAAGCAAGAGCAGCTAATATACATATGTACGTATTACTATAAAATATATATATATACACACACACACAGACACACAGTGCAGAGCATTGTAGCTGGATGGAATAAATATATGAATATATGAACACACAGTGCAGAGCATTGTAGCTAGATGGAATAAATATGTAAATATATAAACACCCACAGTACGGAGCATTGCAGCTAGGTGGAATAAATATGCAAGTATATAAACACACACAGTGCGGAGCAATGTAGCTAGATGGAATAATATGTAGATATATAAATATATAAACACACCCAGTGCTGAGCATTGTAGCTAGATGGAATAAATATGTAAATATATAAACACACACAGTGCAGAGCATTGTTGCTAGATGGAATGAAACAGCATAACCGTCTACTTAGTTATCCTACATGGTATGATTATGTGCCCATACATATTCTCACCCTCCATAGCGACCGGTATGTTCCTAGTTGTATGCCGGAGGGGACCATTGTGTAAGTCTATTGCATCTTTTGCATTCAAAAAACTATTAGTTTGTTACGTCTTTTTGCTATCTCTGCGAGCAGCCCTGCTTAGGTTGTACAGTCTGACAGCCGTTGGTAGGAAGGACCTACGAAACCTCTCGGTTGTGCACCTGGGATGATGTAGTCTGCTGCTAAATGAGCTCCTCAGTGCATTCAGTATGTCCTGCATAGGGTGGAACTCGGACTCCAGCAGTTTCGGAACGTTTTCGGAACGTCTTCCATATGCACCGGGATGATAGTATCCGAGGACCAGATTCACTTTCGAAAAAACCCGCGCCCCAGCCAGGTGCACGGAAAAATCCTGGATGTGCGGAATGGGATAATGATCGTGTTCCGTGGCGCTATTCAAGCACCGGAAATCGCCGCACGGTTGCCACGACCCATCGGCTTTAGGCACCATGTGTAGCGGGGATGCCCATGGGCTGTTGGAGCGCCTGACGATGCCCAACTGCTCTAAGTTGGCAAACTCCTCTCGCGCGCTGGCCAGTTTAGCTGCGTCCAAGCACTGAGGTCGTGTGAACACCAGTGGACCTTTTATCGTTATGAAGTGTTCAACCCCGTGTTTCGTTATTGTAGGCGAAAAGTTCAGGACCGTGAGTGCTGGGAACTGTGTGAGCAAATGTTGGTACTTACCCCCTGGAGCTATAACGGGGCAATGAGGTAAAAGAGACAGCATCCACTAATCTCCTATAAGCAACATCGACTAACAACCCATAAACACATAAAAAATCTGCACCTAAAATGGAGGTGGAACATGCAGCTACCACAAAATCCCACTGAAAGCTGTGTCCATGTAAGAATATCATCAGTGTCCGCTTGCCAAATGTCACAATGGTGGAGCCATTGGCAGCCATGAGCTCAGGACCGCTGCCTCCTGCCACTTTGTCTGCGTTGAGCGGCAGGATGAGGCTCTTCTGGGAGCCGGAGTCCACTAAAAACCGTCTCCCCGAACATGTGTCTGTGACATAAAGCAGTCTGCTCCTGTCGCCATCAGCTGCAGCTGCAACTGAATTCCAAACGTGCCATCTTCCTGGCTTCTTGAACTGGCATGGCGACAGTCAGCGTTGGGCATTCGAGCCGAAACAGCAATGATAAAAACAAATCATCCCGTTCTTTCATCTCCTGGTGTCCGTCCCGGCTACCACCAATGGCTCCTCAACCTTGCTGGAGTCCCTCATGGATGCCAGTACCACTGCTTGCACACTGAGAGTTCTGGTCGCTAAAATGATGCGGTTTGCTTCCTGCGCCAGGGCGCAGTAGTCCTTAGCAACCAGCCACGGCGAGTTGGTCAGGATCGCTCTTGTTGTAGCCGGTAGGTTCCTCAGGAACAAGTGGGCGAACAGGCAAGATTCATCGTCCTTCCACCTCAGCACCAACATGCTCTCCATGAGCTCCACTGCTGATCTGTCACCTAACTCCGTATGCGGTAGGAGTTTCTCTGCCCTCTTACTGTCAGAAAGGGTATAGCGCTGAAGAAGCATCCTCTTGAGCACTTCATATCTTCCTTGGGCCGGCAGCTCCTGGAGCAGGATTGTCACCTGTTGCATGGTGCGCGCATCCAACGCAGCTACCACGCAGTAATACTTGGTATCGTCTGTTGTTATCCCGCGGAGTGTGAACTGGGCTTCTGTGTGCAAGAACCACGCGGTCGGGTTGTGAAGCCAGAAGTCTGGGAGCTTGACTGAGATAGCACACGCGGTGCTGGTGCTCTCCCTCCAGGTAGTCTCCAGGGTGGTGCTCGGCTCGCTTTCCATGGCACGTTTCAGGGTCACCAATGTGGAGAAAGGAAGCAGGCGAGGCAACGAGCTGAACGACACATGAACTTTTTTCCATCTCCAACATACAGTCAGTAAAAGAGCTCCCGTTTCTCTGTGCATTCCTCTTTTTTACCTTTAGTTCCATGCATTGAGACCCGGAACTTCCAACCATAATACACTGGAACAAAGACCTGTGTGGCACATTATCATAACATAACGCCGGCCCCGCTGCTCACACCCTCCTCTCTTCCAGCGGCTCCAGCGGTTCCTCCTCTCCCCAGGGGGTGCATAGTCCATACTGTCCCGTTTGAGAACCCCCGGTGGCACGTCTTCCTCTGGTCCATTGTTCCACCTTATCCCAGTTGCCTTCTCTGGGTGGAGAATCCCCCACCCGTGCCTCCACAAGCAAAGAGAAATTCCGGATGATAATTAACAAAAAAAGCCATGAAGAAAAGGAAATATGATGAGGCTTAGCTTGCTCTTGGATTCATTGTGTGTGTAGAGGGGCAGGTGGGCTTTGTAACTGTCTGGCTCCCCAAAATGGGGAATTAAAAAAAGCCACTGGTATAAATGAACAAAAAAATCAGCAGATTACAACGACCACAGTCTCTGAACTTTTATTGCTGACATGGGATTGAAAGAGTGTGCTTCAGTTGCACTCTTTAGAAAGAAACCTCAAAGTTTTCAATTTTTTTCTGCACAATTAGAAGGAAAGAAAGCCATCGACCTCCATGAGGCTTCACCTGCCAAATAAGAATAAATGCTATGGCTCTCATTTATTCTTATTTAAAAGCAGTCTACTTTGTACATTTACTGCTGTTTACAGCCTATTAATGCGGTCTTAGCATCCAACATGTACCTTACAAATACATCCTCCAGCACACTGCTCCCTCTTATTTCTCTGTGGCTCCCTCACTCTTGCTCTCTCACTCACCACTTGCACAGAGTGGCACCTAGGTTTTGATTAGAGCTCCCTCTGCTGGCGGACTCTATAATTGCATTTAAGAATGCAGTTCCAAACATGATATAAAAAAATAATTGATTTTTGGAAATGGACTGGTGGGCCACAGTTGATGAGGAGGCGGGCTGCATGCGGCCCATGGACTGACAGTTGCCCATCCCTGCCCTAAACTATACCCCAAGTCATATCAGATAAAGAAACATAGAAGCAGGAATAAAGTAAATATTTCCTGAGCCACAGTAAAAAGAACTCTGATTTTGATTAAGCAAATATACCGTAGTGCCGATTTCTAACCAGTATTCAAATCAAATGTACTTTATGAAAATTGCAGGGGTTTTTTTCTTCAAAAATGCTCTCAGGTAAGAGTAAAAAGTATCTTTTAACAAAACTGCTTAATAAAGTGTGATTTTAAAAACGTTTACCTGAGTACATGTACAGAATACGAGTAAATGGAAGTTGTTACTTTCTTAATTCACGTAACATATCGGTGGTTTGTGATAGCATCATCCTTTTCCTCCTAGAATTTGTAACCAGCGGGCTGGTATGGACATCAATGCTCCTAATTACTGCAGTAATGAACAGACATGAATGATTGGTTGTTACCTTGTATTGAATCCATATTTATGAGAATGACATTGATCTTGTCATCTAACTCTTGGCAGCCTGAGTAAACTGCTTATTTAACCCTGAAATGTTAAATTGAAGATATATTTATATGGGGTCATTTCCAAATCAAATGTTTTCATTTGAAAGGTCTTTATAATCCACCTGAATTTTCATCCTTGTCTGTACTTTTCATCTGCACTGTCACTGGCTTGTAACGATGGCCCCTATATACACTCACACACACACACACACACACACACACACACACACACACACACACAAACACACAGAGGAAACAGAAGCTATAAAAGTGAGCCATTACAAAAGTTGTTTCTTTGATGCCATATGGAGCGGCTGTAATGACACAATAAAAAGAGATCATTTGCTCCATTTGTTTTAAGTATAACATCATTTGATGACAAGACGCCTTTGTGTGATAATAAATCACAGTAGTCATTCTGTATATTTCCTCTAAGTGAGATGGAAAGATGCGGTGTTGAATTTTAAGTGGCATGAAGCCCTATTAATTTAGAAATCACCAGATTAACTTTATTACTTGAGATTTTAATATCCACAAACAATAGTGCAGTTTCCTGATGATCCATAATAATGCAATCAGAGAAACAGCCATCAAATGTCAGATTTAAAGGGTTTTACACCCTTTTTTGGTTTATGCTGGAACTAATTAAATTATTCTGACTTGAGGTGTCCATTTAAGGAGATACTGAATTTAGAGATGTTGACACTCTTTTGAATATGATGAAACTAAATGGCACCAACCTTCTGCAGCTGAAAAATCACAGATTGCGTGTAAATGATGGATGTAGCCTCTGGTTTCTTAAAAATGCACTTTGAAGTCATAAACATTAGTGTTTTGGGAGCCACGTTGAGGTTTAAACTTTAAAACCGTTTACTTTCTCCTTGGCTCCTCACGTGTTGGACATTTTAACTTGGAATTCTATGGGGTCTGACTCCATTTTTGAGTTTTTGGTTAGTTCAAAGAAAACATGCAGCAGCTTCTCTAGCTCTAACTTTAGCTTAAAGATGGACTCCAGTGGCTATAAATTCCCTAAAAAAAACAAATCTACATTATCTAAAATGGTATCTTTTGCCCTTTTTTCGACAGAAAACACCACATTTCATTGTCTTACAGTTTCATGTCAAAATTTTTTTCATTTTTCCTCCTTCAAATGCCAGGATCTGTGAATAGGCCCGCCCACATCACGCACCATGAGGACGCTAATGTGCTGACTCTCCTCCACAATGTCATCATATTAAAGTCTGCAAGCTGGCAAATTTGAACAGAAAATGATAGTATTAAAGATCTAATGTTTTAAAAAATTACAGTACAGTACTTTCCAAACAACCACTCGGCACTTGCAGAGCACACAAACACAACATGCACTGATAATATCCAAAACTTAAGTTTTCGCTGCCAAACAACACAACACATTCATTCCGTGCACAATCATCTTTGCACAATCTCAATACACTCCAAAAGTATTTCACTTTGCTGCACTGCCTAGGGGCAAAATTGTCAGACATCACGTCTAATTACATTACTTTTCTCTTCCTGTCTTTTTCATGCAGCAGCGTCTCTCCCAAAAAAGTCTGGACAAACAACACATGCAGCATCTAAATACAACAGGGAAAATAATTATTGAACACGTCAACATTTTTCTCATTAAATATACAGTTTGGCAAAAAAGTATTTAGTCAGCCACCAATTGTGCAAGTTCTACCACTTAAAAGATGAGAGAGGTCTCCAATTTTCATCATAGGTATACCTCAACTATGAGAGACAAAATGAGGAAAAAAAATCCAGAAAATCACATTGTCTGATTTTTCAAGAATTTTTTTGCAAATTATGGTGGAAAATAAGTATTTGGTCACCTACAAACAAGCAAGATTTCTGGCTCTCACAGACCTGTAACTTCTTCTTTAAGAGGCTCCTCTGTCCTCCACTCGTTACCTGTATTAATGGCACCTGTTTGAACTCGTTATCAGTATAAAAGACACCTGTCTACAACCTCAAACAGTCTGACTCCAAACTCCACTATGGCCAAGACCAAAGAGCTGTCAAAGGACACCAGAAACAAAATCGTAGACCTGCACCAGGCTGGGAAGACTGAATCTACAATAGGTAAGCAGCTTGGTGTGAAGAAATCAACTGTGGGAGCAATTATTAGAAAATGGAAGACATACAAGACCACTGATAATCTCCCTCGATCTGGGGCTCCACGCAAGATCTCACCCCATGGGGTCAAAATGATCACAAGAACGGTGAGCAAAAATCCCAGAACCACACAGGGGGACCTAGTGAATGACCTGCAGAGAGCTGGGACCAAAGTAACAAAGGCTACCATCAGTAACACACTACGCCGTTAGGGACTCAAATCCTGCAGTGCCAGACGTGTCCCCCTGCTTAGGCCAGTACATGTCCAGGCCCGTCTGAAGTTTGCTAGAGAGCATTTGGATGATCCAGAAGAGGATTGGGAGAATGTCATATGGTCAGATGAAACCAAAATAGAACTTTTTGGTAAAAACTCAACTTGTCGTGTTTGGAGGAGAAAGAACACCATACCTAATGTGAAGGATGGGTGTGGAAACATCATGCTTTGGGGCTGTTTTTCTGCAAAGGGACCAGGATGACTGATCCGTGTAAAGGAAAGAATGAATGGGGCCATGTATCGTGAGATTTTGAGTGAAAACCTCCTTCCATCAGCGAGGGCATTGAAGATGAAACGTGGCTGGGTCTTTCAGCATGACAGTGATCCCAAACACACCGCCCGGGCAACGAAGGAGTGGCTTCGTAAGAAGCATTTCAAGGTCCTGGAGTGGCCTAGCCAGTCTCCAGATCTCAACCCCATAGAAAATCTTTGGAGGGAGTTGAAAGTCTGTGTTGCCCAGCGACAGCCCCAAAACATCACTGCTCTAGAGGAGATCTGCATGTAGGAATGGGCCAAAATACCAGCAACAGTGTGTGAAAACCTTGTGAAGACTTCCAGAAAACGTTTGACCTCTGTCATTGCCAACAAAGGGTATATAACAAAGTATTGAGATGAACTTTTGTTATTGACCAAATACTTATTGTCCACCATAATTTGCAAATAAATTCTCTAAAAATCAGACAATGTGATTTTCTGGATTTTTTTTTCTCATTTTGTCTCTCATAGTTGAGGTATACCTATGATGAAAATTGGAGACCTCTCTCATCTTTTAAGTGGGAGAACTTGCACAATTGGTGGCTGACTACTGTATATGGAGCCATTGACCTGAGATTTTCACCAGATATCAGTAACAACCCAAGTAATCCATACATACAAAGAAATCAAGGCAACTGTGTTCACAAAATAAGTTATATTTAATAAAGTGGATTGACATAGGGAATAAGTATTTAACACACTTGGTGAAATTCATTTAATATTTAGTAGAAACGTTTTTGTTGGTAATAACAGCTTCCAGATGCCTCCTGTATGGTGAAACTAGGTGCAGGCATTGCTCAGGAGTGATTTTAGCCCATTCTTCCACACAAACTGTCTTCAAATCTTGAAGGTTCCGTGGGTGTCTTCTATAAATTCTGATTTCCGGTTCGTTCCATAGATTTTCAATTGGATTCAGGTCAGGTGACTTACTGGGCATTTCTGCCAGCTTTATTTTTCTTCTCTGAAGCCAGCTGAGAGTGTCCTTGGTTGTGTGTTTGGGATCATTGTCTTGCTGAAATGTCCACCCTCGTTTCATCTTCAGCATCTTGGCAGATGGCAACAGGTTCTTATCAAGGATGTCTCTGTACATTTGTCCATTCATCTTTCCTTCAATTATATGAAGTCTGCCTGTACCATGTGCTGAAAAACACCCCCACACCATGATGCTCCCACCTCAAACTTCAATGTTGGTGTGGTGTTTTGGGGCTGATGTGCAGTGCCATTTCTCCTCCAAACATGCTATGTGTTGGGGCATCCAAAAAATTCAATTTTGGTCTCATCTGACCAGACTATATTCTCCCAGTATTTTACTGGCTTGTCCAAATGATGAGCAGCAAACTTTAAATGAGCTTCAACATGCTTTTTCTTCAGCAATGGAGTCTTGTTTTCTTTGAAACAGCAGTACCTGCTAGCTCCAGGTCTTTCTGGAGCTCTCCATGAGTGGTCTTTGGCTCTTGAATTCCGATAATTCCTTTGACGACTCTGTCAGAAATCTTGTGAGGAGCTCCTGGTCATGGCCGGTTTATGGCAAAATGATTTTCTTTACACTTCCGAATGATGGTTTCAACAGTGCTCACTGGAACATTCAGCAGCTTAGAAATGCGCCTGTAACCAGTGGCATCATTATGTTTTCCAACAATAAGGTTGTGAAGGTCTAGAGAGCTCTTTGCTTCTAACCATGAAGAGTTCTTTGTGGTGTGACAATCTGATATTCACAGACCTTTATAAAGGCTATACAGGGTTACAAAAATAATTTTTTTGTAAGTTGTCTGTGTTTTTTCAACTGATTTAAGACAATTTTGCACCACTGAATCTGAAAATGACATCCGTTTCTCTCGATCAGGTCAGGTTTTTATGCTAAGTTGATTTTTAAAAAATCTGATCTTCTGACTAAATCGATTACATTTTTGTGACATTATCGGTTGATTTTTGAGAATATTTCTCATCCAAAATAGATTTTTAAGGAAAAAAAAACATTTTCTAACACAATTTATTGATTAAATGTTACAAACTTCGATTACTGTAAATTGAACAGTAGACACTGATAAAGGTAAGTTCATGTAAATTAAATGTGACATCATCATTGTTCAAAATTCAGAGCTCCAACTTCCGTTTATTCGAACCTCTAGAATGCTCAGTGGCAGGGATGTCTCTCTTCAGAGTCCAACAGTAATCAGCCATCATGACAATTTATGACATCATGTCATAAACTGGCACATGCAAACTCTTCAGAGTTCGAGAAATTTCAAGAAATAAAAAAGGATTTTGTACCATCCATCTATCCATCCATCCATCTTCTTCCACTTAATCCTTTTCAGGTCGCGGGGGAGCTGGAGCCTATCCCAGCATCTATGGGCGATAGGCAGGGTACACCCTGGACAGATCGCCAGTCCATCGCAGGGCCAACACAGAGAGACAGAGAACCATTCACTCTCACATCCATACCTAAGGACAATTTAGAAATTTTGCATCATATAAAGCAAAAATACCCGTACATGTAAACAAAAACATAAAAAACAACATGTGGCCATAGTTCAAAAAGTTGACGTGATTGAGCAAAACCAATGTGATTTTTGGATTCAGCACATCAAAATTGTCCTAAATCAGCTAAAACAACTTAGACAATAAATTTGGTGTTGACCAGTGCTATCAATCAGGACTTAACCAGTTGAAATTAATTCGCACTGATGAAAGATGGGATGGCTTCCTAAATTCTGATGGATTTCAGCTGGTTTCTTGGCTTTCTATGCCTTTTTTGCACCACTTTTTCTTCGTGTGTTTAATACTTATTAAGATAAGATAAGATAAGATAAGATAAGCCTTTATTAGTCCCACAACGGGGAAATTCCAGGATTGCAACAGCACAGGGATAGCAACACTCAGAGCAACAATCAGAAGGCAAGAAAAAAAAAAACAAGCAAGCAAGAGCAGCTAATATACATATGTACATATTACTATAAAATATATACAGTATATACACACACACAGACACAGACACACAGTGCATTGTAGCTGGATGGAATAAATATATGAATATATGAACACACAGTGCAGAGCATTGTAGCTAGATGGAATAAATATGTAAATATATAAACACCCACAGTACGGAGCATTGCAGCTAGGTGGAATAAATATGCAAGTATATAAACACACACAGTGCAGAGCAATGTAGCTAGATGGAATAATATGTAGATATATAAAAACACAGTGCTGAGCATTGTAGCTAGATGGAATAAATATGTAAATATATAAACACACACAGTGCAGAGCATTGTTGCTAGGTGGGATGAAACAGCATAACCGTCTATTTAGTTATCCTACATGGTATGATTATGTGCCCATACATATTCTTACCCTCCATAGCGACCGGTATGTTCCTAGTTGTATGCCGGAGAGGACCATTGTGTAAGTCTATTGCATCTTTTGCATTCAAAAAAACTATTAGTTTGTTACGTCTTTTTGCTATCTCTGCGAGCAGCCCTGCTTAGGTTGTACAGTCTGACAGCCGTTGGTAGGAAGGACCTACGAAACCTCTCGGTTGTGCACCTGGGATGATGTAGTCTGCTGCTAAATGAGCTCCTCAGTGCATCCAGTATGTCCTGCATGGGGTGGAACTCGGACTCCAGCAGAGATGACAGTTTAGCCACCGTCCTTCTCTCTCCTATCTCCTCCATCGGATCAAGGCGCTACCCCAGGACAGAGCTAGCTTTCTTAATCAGTTTGTTCAGTCTCTTCCTATCGGCTGCAGTAATGCCACTGCCCCAGCAGACCACTCCAAAAGTGATGGCTGATGCCACCACCGTGTCATAGAATGACTTCAGCAGCGCCCCTTGTACACCAAAAGACCTGAGTCTCCTCAGCAGGAACAGCCTGCGCTGTCCCTTCTTGTAGAGTGCGTCAGTATTGTGTGACCAGTCTAGTTTATTGTTCAGATGAATACCCAGCTACTTATAGGATATCACCATCTCGATGTCTGTTCCCTGTATATTTACTGGTGCTGTGAGGGGCTGCCCATGCCTGCGGCAGTCCACCACCAGCTCCTTAGTTTTCCTCGCGTTGATCTGGAGGCAGTTCCGATGGCACCAGTCCACAAAGTCCTGGATAAGCCCTCTGTACTCAGCTTCATCTCCGTTGGAGATGAGACCAATGATCGCAGAGTCATCAGAGAACTTCTGTAGATGGCAATGTGTTGTGTTGTGTGAGAAGTCCGCAGTATAAAGAGTGAACAGGAAGGGAGCCAGCACCGTTCCCTGGGGGGCCCCCGTGCTACTGATGATCGTGTCGGAAACACAGTCCCGGGTTCTCACAAACTGAGGCCGGCTCGTGAGGTAGTCCAGGATCCATGATGACAGGTGCTGGTCCACCCCTGCACGCAGCAGCTTGTCCTTCAGGATCATCGGTTGGATGGTGTTGAAAGCACTGGAGAAGTCAAAGAACATGATCCTCACCATATTCCCGGGCTTCTCCAGGTGGGACAGAGAACGGTGAAGGAGGAAGATCACCGCATCCTCCACCCCAATGCCATGCTGGTAGGCGAACTGGAGTGGATCCATCGCTGGTTCCACCAGGGGGCGGAGATGAGCAAGGAGCAGTCTCTCCAGGGTCTTCATCAAGTGGGACGTCAAGGCCACCGGTCTGTAGCTGTTCAGGTCTTTGGGGTGGGAAGTTTTTGGTACAGGTACCACACAAGATGTTTTCCACAGCTGTGGTACCCTCCCCAGTTTCAGGCTCATGTTGAAGATATACTGTACGTCACAATCCCACACAGCTGGTCTGCACAGGACTTGAGGAGCTTTGCGCTGATGCCGTCCGGTCCCGACGCCTTCCTCGCCTTGATCTTCCTCAGCTCCGTCCTCACCTGGGTCTTGGTCAGGGTCAGGATGGGGGGCTGTGTGTTGGGAGTGGGGGGGGGTGTCGGTGGAGTGGGGAGTGGGCAGCAGGACTTGATTTCTTAGAGGCAGCAGTGGTTGTTGTGTAGACAGGGGGGAGGGCGGTTGGTCAAATCTATTGAAAAACAGATTCAGGTTGTTCGCCCACTCCCTGCCCCCCCGTGGTCTGGGGGGAGGTATTCTGGAGCCCCGAGATGGTTTTGAGGTTTCTCCAGACCCCGCTGATGTCGCTCTGTTGCAGCTTGTCCTCCATCTTCTTCCTGAAGCTGTCCTTGCCTTCTCTGATCTTTCTCCTCAGCTCCCTCTGTACGGACTTCAGCATCTCCCTGTTCCCCGACCTGAAGATCCTCTTCTTCTCTCTCAGAAGTGTTTTTATCTCAGGGTTGATCCAGGGTTTGTTGTTTGAGTGACGCCGTATGGTCTTGGTGGGAACGGATTTGTCCACACAGAAGCTGAGGTAGCCCGTGAAGGTGTGAATGAGGCCATCGATGTCCTCACCATGTGGATCGCAGAGCTGCTTCCAGGCAGTGGCTTCAAAACAGTCCTTTAGAGTGTCCATTGTCTCCTCAGACCATAACTCCACAGTGTGCGTGGCCGGAGGTTGTCTGTGCACTAGGGGTTTGTACACCGGTCGGAGATGAACCAAGTTGTGATCCGATCTCCCAAGTGGGAGGAGTTGTGATGAGGTGTACGCCTCCTTAGTGTTTGCGTAGAACAAATCCAGTGTTTTATTGTCTCTAGTGTGGCATGTGACATACTGGGTGAAAGTGGGCAGAATGGGAGACAGTGAAACGTGGTTGAAATCGCCTGAGATGAGGAGAAGAGCATCTGGGTGTTCTGTCTGCAGCCTGCTGGTTACTGAATGGATGACGTCACGCGCTGTCCCAGCGTTCGCCGTCGGATTTGCATAAACAACAATGCAGATCACATGTGAGTGTTCTCTCGGGAGATATGTAGGCCTCATGCTAACAGCTAGCAACTCAATGTCTTTGCTGCAGTGTCGTTGTTTAACAGTGATATGTCCCGGTCTGCACCAGTTGTTGTTAACATACATTATCACTCCACCGCCCCTAGCTTTGCCACTCTCTGGTGTTCGGTCAGCTCGTATCATGTGAAAACCCTCCAGCTCAATGTTAGCATCTGCTGCTAGTTCAGTTAGCCACGTCTCAGTAAACAAAAGGAGAGAGCACTCCCGGTAAGTGCTATCATAACGGGAGATAGCCGCTAGCTCATCTAACTTTCCCAGTATCGACCGTACATTTCCCATGACAACAGATGGAAGGGAGGGTCTGTACCTTATATTTTTTGTCCTCCGCCTTACTCCAGCCCGGCAGCCGCGACGCTTTCGCCTCAATTCTCTCGGTATGTCGAGTTTTTCCAGTGGGACCAGGTGGCGGTTAAATGCTAGCAGCTCTTCCCTGTTGTATCGTATCCTGCTATAAACAGTGGCTCCGTCCACCGGCTCAGGAGACATTTGGGACGATCTGTGTGTCCGTGATATAAGTGGGGTGAAAAAAAAAGTGATCAAAAGAGAGAGGAAGGGAAAAAAAACTCGGAAAAGGCAGCCTACTGGTGTGGCGCCGAGATAACACACCTGTGTTATTCCCTGTGTCATTCCACTTTATTAAATGTAACTTGTTTTGTGAACACAGTTGCCTTGATTTCTTTTTATGTATGGATTACTTGAGTTGTTTCTGATATCTGGTGAAAATCTCAGGTCAATGGCTCCATCCGAAATATGTTTAATGAGAAAAATGTTGACGTGTTCAATACTTATTTTCCCCGTTGTATATTCAGGCTTATCTGGATATTTGTGGATCATTTTTCTCTAGCACATTACCTATTTAACACAAGGCTTTGACATTAACTGCATGTAAAATCATACCGTTAGATGGCTTTAGTTCCACCCTCTTCATCCTGATTGGCTCAACACTATGGACCTGTTATAATGACGTGACTAAAAATGCTCCATAAAAACTCGTTTTTTTTACAAGGGGTGGAGCTTAACTGAAAATTCACAGAAACACAAGCATGACACATGTGAGTGATTTTGCTCTTGATAAGTCTTGTTAGTCATAAAAAACATGTTACAGACATGTTAACAAGAAAAAAAAAACTATTTTTGGCAGTGTCACTTTAAGTGAGAGTAGTAATATTAGAAATTCTAGGGTTAGTACTGTATATTGTGTTGCTGTTTTATCACAACATAACATACTAATGCAGTGGTTAGCACTGTGAACCAGCAAGAAAGGCTGTGGGTTCGATCCCACCCCCTGACCATCGGTGACCCTTCTGTTTGGAGTTAGTATATTTTCCCTGTGTCTGTGTGGGTTTTCTCCGGGTACTCCGGTTTCCTCTCAAAGGCCAAAAACATTCTGGTTAGGTTAATTGGCATCAACTGGGGATTCTAAATTGTCCTTATGTATGAATGTGAGAGTTCGTGGTTGTCTGTCTCTCTGTGTTGGCCCTGCGATAGACTGACAATCAGTCCAGGATGTACCCTGCCTCCCGCCCAAAGATGCTGGGATAGGCTCCAGCAACCCAAAAAGGATTAAGTGACTGAAGATTAATGAATATATGGTTTTGTTGCTCCTGATGAATTGAATCGGTGAATTCCAAAAGGGCCCAAGTCCACACTTTTTCAAAACCCAGATATTACATATTTAATGAACTTTAAGAGACAAGCTATCTGATTATGTGCAAAAACGTCCCAAGTCAATTTTAATGCATTGACTATTCACAGCATTGTTTATGCATTGAGTGCAAGAGAGACCCAAGTCCAGGACTTGGGCCCTTCCTGCATGGATTAAACTTAAAGTCATAGGTGGCAGCACAAATTTCAGAAATGATATAGAAGTTTCCGAAAATATGTCTGCTCAGGTCACATCCAGATTCCGCCTTCTAAAGCCATTGTGCAGGGTTGTTACATACCCAGAGGAGCCACTCTACAGCGAGCAACTTGGTGTAAAGGCAGCTAAAGTAAAGGATGTTCAGAAATTGGCGAAATATCTTTCACCAGAGGCTCAGCAGTTCCTCAGTAATTTAACAGTTTGTGATGCTAGGCGTGAAGATGAGTCTGACTTTGACGATTAGTTACCAGTAGATGGACCTCTATGTTAATCTGCCCACTTTTAGATGAAAATCTCATTTGCTGGCAGTTATCAAAACAATAGTTTGAATATAAAGTGATCATAAAAGGTGTTCAAAACATGGCATAATTAAAAAAAAAACGTTTTCAACATGTGAGAAATAGATGTTATGCGCTTCTTTTCATATGTTCTTATTGTTTAATTCAAGAAGGGCCCAAGTCCAGGGACTTTAGTTTGCAAATCCTCTGAAATTAAAAAAGTGAAATGCTTCATATTATAGCATTTCTAAGCTATGGCCTTGTGCTATATCTGAGTAAAGTATGAACCATCTGGCATAGACTACCTTTGAGATATGCAATTTATTTGATTTCCTGCAAAAACATATTTCTTGGACTTGGGCCCCTTTTGAATTCACCGATTCAATTTAATGCTTTTATTATTACATTTATTAGGGCCTGAGCCACTGAAGTCAGTCAGCGAAAGCCCTATTGTAATTGCTCAGTTCGAAATTCTTCCACCTAAACGATCGCATTTTTCACCCTCTGAATGTTAACCAAAATGTGATTTTTTTTTAGCAAACCCCTCAGACCCGGTGAAAAATTCGATAAACTGGAAAACATATGTGCCCCCCCCCCTAATTTTTGTGGGTGGGGCCAAATGTCCAAGGTCTATGGAGACTGGAGACCATAAACTTTTCCATCGAGACATAAAATTTGGGTGAGGTGTGCATCACCTCAAACCATGCAAAAAATATAATTTTGGCCCATACCCATCGCCAACCTGAAGGCCGCCATCTTGCCTCAAAGTCACTCGACCTCCAATTCGGAAAAAAGTCACACCTCACATTTGAACAAACTAGTCCTAGGCACCTGCTTCGATTGAGCTCATTTTTATATGGCGGCATCTGTAGGCATTGGCCATTAAAAATTATATAAATTAAGTCAAAATCTTAAAAGGTGTGACCTGGGCAACATGGCGAAGTTTGACTCCTCCCCTTACAACATCAACCAGCTGTAACTCGGGCAAAACTTGTCCAATGTCCACCAACGTTTCCATGATGGAAAACAGTCCTGCCCCAAACGCATCTACATAAAAACACCTGATAAAAGATATAGCGCCACCTATTGGTTAACGAAAGAATTGCTGAAAACTGTTTTATTTATTACTCATGCACCACTTGCCAGAATGACATGAAATTTTCTGAGATTCATCAGACCACAGGGATGATCATAACTGCATATCAACTTTAGCATGATGTCACACGTGTTAACATGGACACGCCCTCCTCGCCATTCAATCCGTGAGCTTATGGGGAGGGTTGGGAAGGTCCTGGAGTCATGAAATTTGGAATACAGGTAGAGGTGACTGTCTTCTGTAGTCCTATGTGGGTCAGCAACACATAACTGATAGGTAAGTTACCATGGCTACATGGTGAAGGTTGACTCCTCGCCATGGGACATCGGAAAATTGTAACTTGGACAAACTTCATCCGAATTTCACCAAATTTTCTACAATGGATATTAGTCCCGCCCCAAACGCGTCTATGTAAAAATAATTTACAAAAGTTATAGCACTACCTTGTGGTTAGAACAAAGGCTTATCTTATCTTATCTTGTAAATTGGACAAACTTTGTACAATTTCCACCAAATTTTCCACGATTAATATTAGTCACACTGCAAACGCGTGTATATAAAAATAATAAACAAAAGTTATAGTGCCCCCGAGTGGTTAAAGTAAGAATTGCTGAAAACTCTTATTTATTACTCATGCACTGCTGGCCAGAATGACGTGAAATTTTCTGAGGGTTATTGGACATGAGGTACTGCACAAAATTGTTTCAAATTTTGCGCAAACACCAGTAGTCACAATGACATGACATTTTCAGTGGTTTCTCAGAGTGCATTGGACTACCCTCAGTGGAAGTCACTTTTGTCCTGCGATAAGCACAGTTGACATGGAAACCCACTCCTTCCCTTTAACAGACACTTGTAAATTGGACAAACTTTGTACGATTTTCACCAAATTTTGTATGATCAATATTAGTCCTGCACCGAACGTGTCTATATAAACACAATAAACAAAAGTTTTAGTGCCCCCTATTGATTAAAGGAAGAATTGCTGAAAACTGTTTTCTTTCTTTTAATCTCACCAGCAGAAAAAAGGACATGACGAAATGACTAGGGCTCATTGACATTACATGTACATAGTACAGAACTGTTTCCATGGCAACCAGCATGCTTCAATGGCTTCCTCGCAATGCAAAACATGACAGTTACAGCTCAGACAATCCTCGTCTGATTTGGACCAAACTTTGCACAAATCATACTGATCCCACTCTGAACACGTCTGTATATCAATATTCACAAAACTGTCACACCACCACCTACTGCTGACATGAGGTGCTGCACAAAATTGTATCAAATTTTGTGCAAAGACCAGTAGTCACAATGACATGACATTTTCAGTGGTTACTCAGAGTGCATTGGACTACCCTCAGTGGAAGCCACTTTTGTCCTGCGATAAGCACAGTTGCCATGGAAACCCATTCCTTGCCATTAAATACGTTTTATTCTTTGGAGGATTGGGGAAGTCCAAGGGTCACCAAATGTGGAAGTCAAGGTGACTCTCTTCTGTAGTTCTGTATTGGTCTGCAACATGTACTTAAAATGTAAGTGTTATAATGGCAACATGACCAAGTTTACCTTATCGCAGTATGTTGGACAGTTGTAAATTGGACAAACTGTGTTGGATTTTCACCGTAATTGCCATGATGGATATTAGTCCCACTCTGCATGCACCTACATATGAATATTTGACAAAAGTTATAGCACCACTTACTGTTCAATGAAGTTCTTGCCAAATCGTTTACTTTATTATGCACGCAGCCCTTGCAGGGATGACGGGAAATTTTCCCAGCCAGCAAGGTACGATGGGCGCCAGGTTCCGCGGGCGTGTGGGGGGGAAGTGGGGTGGAAGACCTGCTTACAGCTGCTTGCAGCTTTAATTATTATTTTATTTATATCACCTAGGGGATGATATACATTAGATGGCTAATGGCAACAGAACTGAAGCACTGTTGGGAACAGACTGATGGTATGTGTCTGCTACATCTGTTTCTTCTCCATTTCCTAGTTGTAGTTGTTGAAAATTGGGCTCTGTTCAGGCCATCTAATACGGACCGTGTTTAACCCAAAAATAGACAGTGAAAATTGGGCTATGCCTGACTATAATAACCAAAAAATACTCCAATAATTGGGCTGTTTAGTCCACAAGATTTCCCCAAAATTTATCCTCAAAATAGTTTTTGACATTTGGTGATGGTGGTGGGGGTCTATTTCTCAAGTCAAGTACACCTTTACAACCATTGGGACTCTTTGTCAACAGTGCTTTATGAAAAACACTCTCTTGTGCATTTTCCATTGCTTTATATGGTTGATCCCAGGTATTTACACTCATCTACCTTGACTATCTCTACTCCGTGCATCTTCACCATTATACCTGCTTCCCTCTCATTCACACTCATGTATTTAGTCTTGCTTCTACTGACATTTACTACTCTTCTCTCCAGAGCATACCTCCACCTCTCCGGGTTCTCTTCCACCTGCTCTTTACTCTCACTACAGATCACAATGTCATCTGCAAACATCATGGTCCACGGAGACTCCTGCCTGACCTCATCTGTCAGCCTGTCCATCACCATGGCAAACAAGAAGGGGCTCAGAGTTGATCCCTTACGTAATCCCACCCCCGCCTTGAACCCATCTGTCACTCCTACCGCACACCTCACCACTATCTCGCTGTCTTCATACATGTCCTGCACCACCCTCACATACTTCTCTGCCACTCCTGGCTTTCTCATACAGTACCACACTTCCTCTCTTGGCACCCTATCATATCCTTTCTCTAGATCCACAAAGACACAGTGCAACTCCTTCTGACCTTCTCTATACTTCTCCATCAACACTCTTAGAGCAAACATTGCACCTGTAGTACTCTTTCTTGGCGTGAAACTATGCTCCTGCTCACTGATTGTCACCTCTCCTCTTAACCTGGCTTCAACAACTCTTTCCCATATCTTCATAGTGTGGCTGATCAACTTTATGCCTCTGTAGTCACTACAGCTCTGAGCATCACCTTTGTTCTTGAAAATTGATACCAAAACACTTCTTCTCCACTGCTCAGGCATCCTCTCACTCTCCAAGATTGTGTTAAACAATCTTGTTAAAAAGTCCCCTGCCATCCTTACTAAACATCTCTATACCTCCACAGGTACAGTATGTCATCTGGACCAACCGCCTTTTCCATTCTTCATCCTCTTCAAAGCTGTCATCACTTCTGCCTTGCTAATCCTCAGGACTTCCTTGTTCACCATCTTTTCTTCATTCATCCTCCTCTCGCTCTCATTTTCTTCATTCATGAGCTCTTCAAAGTACTCCTTCCACCTTCTCAACACACACTCGTCATTTGTTAATACATTACCATTTCTGTCCTTAATCAATCTAACTTACTGCACATCCTTTCCAGCTTGATCTCTCTGTCTAGCCAATCAATACAAGTCCTTTTGTCTTTCCTTAGTGTCCAGCTTCTCATACAACTCACTATATGCCTTTTCATTTGCCACTTCTCTCTTTGCCATGTGCCTAGCTTCCAAATACTCCTGTCTGCTTTCTTCATCTCCCTGACTATCCCACTTTTTCTTTACTAACCTCTTCCTTTGAATACTTTACCTTCTCATTCCACCACCAAGTCTCCTTGTCGTCCTTCCTCTGTCCAGAGGATAAACCACATACCTTTCTACCCATTTCCCTCAATACTTTTACTGTACTTTCCCAGGTGTCCAAGAGCTTAGCAGGGTCTGGCTTGGTCAGTACTTGGATGAGAGACAGCTTGGGAATAGCAAGCATAAGTCACACCACTTCTACTTCCATATATGGGACCTTTGTGGGGGGGGGGGAAATCTCCATTGGAGTGAATGGCAAGAGAAAAATTATCTTTCAATCAAGTTACATATATGATGTTTGTCAGTTTAAAATATAATTTTCCATGTAATTAAAGTTGTTGGTTGTCGTGTAATAAAAGACTAATATTTAGGTTTTTTTAAACCGTTTAGCAGACTACAGGCCCTTGTCTCAGACAATATACAGTACATCACCAAACACGATTCTGGTGGTTCTCCTCTCAATGCTCACCTCCTGTTATCTGACCGATGAAAGAATCATCTGAAGAGGAAAAAGACAACACAAATGTGTCATGACTCTCCCCGTGCGCTTTTACGCAGCACATGGAGAGGGGAGAAATGATGAGGATCTACGCGCAGGGTAACACCACAACACATTTATTAAAGTAAAGGTGAACAGTCCAAAAGGTGAAGACTTACAAAAAATACAAAGAAACACTTATGGTTGCGTTCGGGGGCCGGCATCGCCCCGCGAACACAAGAGAAGAGACGTGTACCTACACTGGTGTCCCACAGCCGGAATCACTATGTGGGCGCAAGAGAACCACAGACTGCACGGAGTGGATACATGTCGTAGAAGTCCTGACAGCAGCCTAATCCACAAACAGTTCACTGACAGAACAGCAGACAATACAGTGCAATGTAATGACCCAGCAATGCGTGACTGGCAAAAAGCTGCTTAAGTACATGCACTGCTGGTAATGGTGAGATGAGGAACACCTGGGCGAGGACCAGGAAAGATGATTAACGGGAGTGGGAATCAGCTGGCAGTAATGAGAGAAGGGGCGTGGCCGGACCAACAGGTTGTCAGCCAGTGCTCACAGAAGAGTGAGCTAAAGATCGCTGGCTCACACCTACCGGTCAGAGAGCAGAGACTATGGTAAGGATGCAACACAGAAATACATAATAAACACATATACTGCAGCACCTAACCCCACAGGGAGGTCAGGACCGAGCCGGGGAAACCAAGCCAGCTCGGCTCCTGACACAAATGTATTGTATTGTGTTTTGAGAGATGCAGCTGATCCATGCAATTGTTAGTTACTCTCCCCTTGGCACTCTTTGAAAGCAATGATGTAACTTGTGTGAGTCTGTGTTTGTAGTCTTTTAATTTACATATTTTCACAACCTTATAATTTAACAATTAGACAACAACCTACCATATTATTTATGTGGAAAATTATCTTTTAAATTGACAAACATCATATGTGCAACTTGTGGCAAAATTTGATTGGGATAAAAAGATAATTTCTTTCTTGCCATTCACTAAAATGCAGATTTTTTTTCCAAAGTAAGGTCCCATATGCAGAAGTAGAGGGGGCATGGCTTAGGCTCTCAGGTGCTGTGATGGAGCGGTGATGTATCCAGGATGTACTCTGCCATTCACACAAAGCTGCTGGGACAGGTTCCACCTCCCAAGAAAACAATCAGAAATTATATGATATTGGTGTTACAGATATCTACAGGATGACATTTTTTTAACAAACTAAAAAGAGATGCCTTTTCATCTTTTCACTTTTCATCCAAATTTAGACCAACAAGAGACGTCTATATGAAGATGCCTTTTCAACAACCTGAAAAAGATGGCTTTTCATCTTTCACTTTTCAACCAAATCCTGACTTTTTTTAGATGGTTGTCATGGTTGTCTTTTCAACATTTTTTCAACTAATTTGGACTGGGAAGGAACAACTTTTACGGTGGCAGTTTTTCTTGTAGTAGAAAAATTTTGAACATGTTTCTGAGACAAGAAAAATTGTTTGCCACCATGGAAACAGTTGGCGAACTGGTGTGCAACTTTTTACAAACGCTGATGAAACCCCAACAATCACAGCGTTCGTGAACGTTCCTCAGCTTTCGCCGCTCAGTGGGATATTACCCTGAGCAGGGTTGATAGCTCCAGGGGACCGCACAGAATGATGCGGTAGAAAATGAGCCGAATTCATCCAGTTGTTTCGGGTCTATGGTTTTATTTCCTCTCCACACAGCTGTAAACATGGTCAGAGTGGGGGATCAGCACAATTCTACCCCAGTGAGAGGTTCGAATCTCCCTGCTCCGGCCACTCATTTGCACCTGCAAATATTTGTGATAATTAATTGTTTAGTCCATTATGTATTTTGAGCATGATGCATCCTCTCTGAAGAGCTGGAGAAGGTGGAGGGGGAGAGGGAAGTCTGGGCTTCTCTGTCTGAAGTGCTGCCTCCATGACCCGGACCTCCAGAAAAGCGGTAGGAGATGGATGGATGGATGGATGGATTTAGCTCATCTTTCTGGTCGCCATTGGCACCACGGGTTGCATTACTGTACATAGACTGCTGTTGTTGTTTTCTTTTGTTTTTTCCAGCCTTATTCCTTTTCTTTTTATATTATGCACACCAATGAAGAGAGAGAGAGAAATGCCATTTCAATTCTCCTGTATGTCCTGCACATGTAGTAGCATTGACAATAAAATCTTTGAGTCTTGAATCTTGAATAAGGTTAAGCAGCAATATTTTTTTTTTACCAGATATTAACTTATTTAACTTAACTTATTTAACTCCAAGCTTTATGCATTTTCTTTTTACAAAAAATGCTACAGACAAAGTTAGCCAGTGTTTATCCAGTCACACTACAAGTCAGGAGAAAATAAAGTTGATTTTGAGAGATGAAAACTAAAACAAGAAGAACAATGAAAGTAAGTGAAAGTAAAGGGTTCTAAATACAAACGAATGGGTTGAGAGTTTGTAATACAGGAGATGGCTGAGAGTGTTGCTGTAACTGCTGTGTCATATCTGTATGTAGGAGCCTTTGTGATCAAATGAGTGAAAAGCTGTAGCTCATCCTTCTTATAAAGCAATTTGGGTGGAGTTATTACACTGGTCAACACCAAATTTATTGTCTAAGTTTTTTTTAGCTGATTTAGGACAATTTTGATGTGCTGAATCCAAAAATCACATTGGTTTTGCTCAATCAGGTCAACTTTTTGAACTATGGCGACATGTTTTCTTACGTTTTTGTTTACATGTACGGGTATTTTTGTTTTATATGATGCAAAATTCTTTTTTATTTCTTGAAATTCTCTGAATTTTGAACAATGATGATGTAACATTCAATTTACATGTACTTACCTTTATCAATGTCTACTATTCATTTTACAGTACAACTGTACAACTGCTTATAACTTAACATAAAAACCTGACCTGATCGAGAGAAATGGATGTCATTTTCGGATTCAGCGGTGCAAAATTTTCTTAAATCAGTTGAAAAAACACAGACAACTTACAAAAAATTTATTTTTGTTATGTTGTGTTATCAGTGATGCTGCAGAGACCAGCTTTAATATCCAAGACCTGTGATGTCATCATGTGGGGTTGGATGTGGTTCCAGATTGACAATCTTGATGCTAACAATGATGACTATGCATAATAATGCCTTTGTTTGCCCTTATGATTTTAAATACATTAAACCCACTGCAGATGGATACATACAGTGAAAGGCGAGTGGAGAGCTTTGCACAAGGATGAAGGTCAAAGATGGAGGCTGTTGTGGAGCCGTCTGAGGAAATGAAGTGTGTGTGAGCGCATCAGTGAGAGTGATGGGTCTCTCCATCTGCCATGATCTTCCTGCAGAGCTAATTACAAGGTGATGGACAGCAGACTAATCACCAGGGCCACTAGTGGCTTTAAATTAGCCGAATCGTGGTGTCATGCCTGGTGTGAGAAGAGCTACGCAAGAGATGTCGAGAGAGGGAGAGAGAGAGGGAGAGAGAGAGAGCGAGACTGAGCCACAGGGATGGTCGATGAGGTAATCTAGAGATAAAAAGGGAGCAATGCGTAAGGCACAGGACATAGACAGAAAAATAGGAAGTTTCTCTGATAATTCTTAAAATTTTCCATCTTGTTCTGTCTTCTGGACCAACAGAAATGTTACTGTTGTTTGCTAGAGAGCCCCTTAGGGGACTTTGCTGAAAAAAAATCCCATTTTGAGGCTATGTAGGGATGTTGGGAAAGTAACTGGAGACAGTCTCCAAGAGAAAACAACCATACACCCAGGACATAGAGCAACACTATGTAAGACTTTAATCTTATATTAATGTTTGCAGTTATAGTACATCAGCCTTTCACCAGGAGAATGCCACCTCTGTCATAGTCTGGGGTGGGCCTGCATCACCTGCAGCAGCACTGTGTACCTTTCCTGTTCCTGGTAACGCTGAAAAGACTAAAACTGTCAGGTTTTACAGCCCAAGTCCGATTGGCCAATCACAGGGCACTTTATCCACAACTAACAAAGTTTGCTGTGACTGGCTATTGAATCAGGTTGTAAAATATGTCAGTTGTAGTCCTTTCAGTTTTCCTACCAAGAACAGAAAAATTACACAGTGCCCTCTACTGTTGTTAAAATAATGACATGCAGTGAGATGACAGAGATAAAGGGTGAGGTTTTTCTAAAGGTTTTTAGCCCCCTCATCCTCTCTTAACCTTAACTTTTCCCTTCTTTTAAATAGTTTTTAAGATAAGATAAGATAAGACTTTATTAGTCCCACAATGGGGAAATTCCAGGATTGCAACAGTACAGGATAGCAACACTCAGAGCAATAATTTAGAAGATAAGAAAATAAGAGCAGTGAATATACATACAGTATGTACACATAGATATATAAATGTATATACACAGTGCAGAGAGTTGTGGCTGGATGGAATAAACAGCATAACTGTCTATTTAGTTATCCAACTAGTATGAATATGTACCCATACATATTGTCACCCTCCGTAGCGACTGATATTGTCCTAGTTGTATACTGGAGGGGACCATTTGTGTAAGTCAGTTGTGTCTTTTGCATTCAATACTATTAGGCAGTCACGTTTTTTTTTGCTATCTCTGCGAGCAGCCCTGCTTAGGTTATAAAGTCTGACAGTCGTAGGTAGGAAGGACCTGCGAAACCTCTCAGTCACGCGCCTAGGATGATGTAGTCTACTGCTAAATGCGCTCCTCAGTGCGTTCAGTATGTCCTGCATACGGTGGGACTCGGACTCCAGCAGAGATGACAGTTTGGCCACCATCCTTCTCTCTCCTATCTCCTGTACTGGGTCAAGGCGTTGCCCCAGGACAGAGCTAGCTTTCTTGATCAGTTTGTTCAGTCTCTTCCTGTCCACTGCTGTGATGCTGTTGCCCCAGCAGACCACTCCAAAAGTGATGGCTGATGCCACCACCGTGTCGTAGAGTGTCTTCAGGAGCACCCCTTGTACACCAAAAGACCTGAGCCTCCTCAGTAGGAACAGCCTGCGCTGTCCCTTCTTGTTTATTGTCCAGATGAACACCCAGGTACTTGTAGGATGTCACCATCTCAATGTCTGTTCCCTGGATGTTTACTGGTGCTGTGAGGGGTTGTCCTTGCCTGTGGCAGTCCACCACCAGCTCCTTAGTTTTCCTCGCGTTGATCTGGAGGCAGTTCCGATGGCACCAGTCCACGAAGTCCCGGATAAGTCCTCGGATAAGTCCTCTGTACTCAGCTTCATCTCCGCTGGAGATGAGGCCGACGATCAGAGTCGTCAGAGAACTGTAGACGGCAGTGTGTTGTGTTGTGTGAGAAGTCTGCAGTATAAAGGGTGAACAGAAAGGGAGCCAAAACCGTTCCCTGGGGGGCCCCCGTGCTGCCGATGATTGTGTCGGACACACAATCCCGGGTTCTCACAAATGGTAGTCCAGGATCCATGATGACAGGTGCTGGTCCACCCCTGCGCACAGCAGCTTGTCCCTCAGGATCATCGGTTGGATGGTGTTGAAAGCACTGGAGAAGTCAAAGAACACGATCCTCACCGCGTTCCCAGGCTTCTCCAGGTGAGACAGGGAACGGTGAAGGAGGAAGATCACTGCATCCTCCACCCCAATGCCATGCTGGTAGGCGAACTGGAGTGGATCCATCGCTGGTCTCACCAGGGGGCGGAGGTGAGCAAGGAGCAGTCTCTCCAGGGTCTTCATCATGTGAGACATCAGGGCCACTGGTCTGTAGCTGTTCAGGTCTCTGGGGTGGGAAGTCTTTAGTACGGGTACCACACAAGATGTTTTCCACAACTGTGGTACCCTCCCCAGCTTCAGGCTCAGGTTGAAGATGTGCTCCACAATCCCACACAGCTGGTCTGTGCAGGACTTGAGGAGCTTTGCGCTGATGCCGTCCAGTCCCGAGGCCTTCCTCGCCTTGATCTTCCTCAGCTCCGTCCTCACCTGGGTCTTAGTGAGGGTCAGGTTGGGGGGCTGTGTGCTGGGAGTGGGGGGGGGGGGGGTGTTGGTGGAGTGGGGTGCGGACAGCAGGTCTCGATGGCTTTAGAGGCAGTAGTGGTTGGTGTGCAGGCAGGGGGGAGGGCAGTTGGTCAAACCTGTTAAAAAACAGGTCCTGATTGTTCGCCCACTCCCTGCCCCCCGTGGCCTGGGAGGAGGTATTCTGGAGCCCAGAGATAACCTTAACCTTAACTTTTTCCCTTTTTTAAATAGTTTTTTAGTGACAAATCCTAACTGCAGTTGTAATAATAAACATATGTAATGAGTAAAAGAGGTAAATCTGGAACCCAGAAGTTAAGTGAAACTTAAAATATGCAGCTAGTCACCTGCCACCACCAGATTTTAGAACTTTTGAAAGAAATGGGACAAATTTTGCATCATGTCAGGAGAGTGGGCACACGATGACAGTAAACCTATGAGTTCGGGGATAGGTTTTGTCTCACTTTTTAATGATTTTGTTCCCTCATTTTAATTATCTAATACACAGATTTTACTTCGTTTACTTCCATGTTATAATTCACTAGTTGCTACATTCAAATTCTTTAATTCCCATGTTTTAATTAATTTGTTCCCATACTTTGACAGTTATCCCCGCCTGTCGAAGACCAAAGGTAATAAATGTCATGGGCCGGTTCTTCCATCTGTCTGTCCCACTTTTGTGAAATCCACTTTTCGTACAGTTTTGTTCTGATTGTTTTGAAACTTGGTACCAGGGTTTGATATACACTGATGATGCGCATATTGCATTTGACTCCAACTGGATGATTTTTGCGGGAGGTCAAATGTCAAGGTTGGCATTCCCTCTCACCAAACTTGATACACAGTTTCACCCTGAGACCCTGATCTGTGACTATGAGTTTGGGGTCAAAAGGTCGAAGGTCAACATTAGCATTCGCTATGCCTCATTAGTGTATTAGTAAGGCTAGGGTCACCAAACTTGGTACATAGATTCATCCTAAGACCCTGAACTGTGACTATGGGTTTGGGATTGCAAGGTCAAAGGTCAATGTCAGAATGCCATATAAGCTATATGTCAACAACAAAGAAAGCTAGGATCACAAAATATGCTACACCAGTTCACCTTGGTACCCTGACCTACATCTATGGGTTTGGTGTCAAAACTGTCAAAGGTCAACATTAACAGTGCCTCAGAATGCTCTTGTTTTGCACTATTACTATAGAACAAGTAAAGCTACAGTCACTATTCATGGTACACATGTTCACCCTGAGCCTGTGACCTCTAACTATGGGTTTGGTGTGAAAAAGTCAAAGGTCAAGGTTGCCATTCCTTATGCCCTATTACTATAGAATGAGTAAAGCTAGGGCCACCAACTTGCTACCCAGGCTGACCTTGGGATCCTGACCTACAACTGTGGGTTGTATACAACTATTAAATTTTTTAAAGAAACTAAATTTGGGGGTTTTATTAGCTGTGTGCCATAACCATTCAAATTAAAATAAACACCTGAAATATATCCCTCTGTGTGCAATGAATCTACGTATATAATATGAGTTTCATTTTTTGAGTTGAATTACTGAAATAAATCAATTTTTTGACGACATTCTAATTTACTGAGTTGCACTTGTGTATACAAATTCCACTTCCACAGCTCTTACCAGATTCCTCTGTCCTGCACTTCAGTGTAGTTAGCAGCATGCTTTCTCAACCACGGCGTCTATGACCTTGGGGCATAGTCAGCTTTGAATAATGATCTGGGTTATATGAGGGGGAGCTGAAAAGTTCATAGGCTGACCATGATGCAGTGGTCATATTTGACCAAATGTGGTTTATTTTTCAACATAGTCTCCAGTGTCAGTGTATCTGAAAAGAAACAATGCAGTTAGTATCAGAAAAGGTTGAATTTAATGCATGACTAGTTTTGTTCCTGTAGCATAACTCCTTAGTCAGCCTATGAACTTTTCAGCCCCTCCTTGTGTATCCAGTTTTTGTTTGTCAGTCTTGTTTCCAAGGAACAGCATTTGCGACAAAAAGGCTAGGGAACATTGGTCTGTTGGAGCCCTCTTAGGCAAGCCACTTCTGTTTAGGTGGTTGCCTCCACCTCCGTCTAAGGAGAGTGTAAACACTGGTGCCGTAATGGAAATTTGGAATATTCTCGAGACCGCCACTCGAGACCGTCTACTGTAATATTCAGTTGGCTGTAAATATTAATTTTTGCCGATGGTCGATAGATAATTTTAAACACTTTATTGGCCGATACTGATAGCATGGAGATAAATATTGCGCATCCCTATTTATCATAGTTTGGTTCTGCCCCAGTAATTATATGGAAAAGTTGAAATTGCTTTCCTTCAATAACATATTCTAAAAAAAAAAAAAAGAAACGGAGGTGGGCCTACTGCACTTGCCTCAGAGTGCTCTCGTTTTGAATTTGTTTCACATATCTGACATAACGCACGGCTCAGGAGACGCACACACACAGGCTCAGAGTAGCTCAAATAGTTTATTAACAACAGGCGTGAATGAGTGCGTGTCTGCGGGATGTAAATGTGTTGGTGGCGGCGTCTGCTTCAGGCACAGAGGCAGGTGACCGTACAGCCGGGCAACCCTATGGAGAAAGCACAGGGAGAGGGTGACGGGCATACACCAACATAGGAGGGATTATGGCAAGAGAAGGACTTACTTGGATGACAGGATAGCTGGCACAGCAAGGGGCGAAACCCGGGAGACAGCCACCTGGAGAGCTCGGTGCAGCAGCGAGGAATAGGCGTTGGAGGGAAGACGTCCGCCGCCGGGAAATCCACCTGTGCACAGGGGAGCAGACTGGAGAAAGAAGGTAAGGCTTCTTACCCAAACAATTGTGCTGAAGATTGTAGATGACTCACAACGGTGAGGAACGAAGTCTGATGGCTTCAGGCCGAAGCTCCGGGCGAGACGGCCTTTATCCCTCGCCGCTGATGATGATCAGGTGCGTGAGCAGGTGGCGCCGCTGATGAATGGCGCGGCGTGACAATATCTCTTACTTTTGTAAAAGTTATGCTATTGTCAAGCAGGGTCAGAGGTGGAAAGTCCTGACTCCAGAAAGTAAAAATTCCTATTCCATATTAATGCCAGTCATACACTTACCCTGCTGATTTTGATAAGCACAGCTCTCAAAAGTGGAAGTTATGAGTCTGTCAGCCTGGCTGTCGAACTGTGCTCATCAGAATCAGCTGGGTTAGCGAATGGCTGGAACAAACATGGGATGAGACTCTTACTTTCTGAAGCCAGAAATGAAATATTGTGCAAAAAGAACAATTAATCCTTCACCAACTTTACACAGGGGTGGAGATTGTTGAGAGATCATTGAGTGATGAAAAAAGGGCCAGATCCCTTAGTGATCTTTCAAGAATTTCTCAGCGATCACCAAGATCTCTCAGTGAGCTCTCAATGATCTCTCAATGATCTTCAGTGATCCCCACAGTCACCAAGGTTTTGACTCAGTCCAAAAGAATTTCTCAACGATCATCAAAGGGAAGTGATCTCTCAACGATCTCTCAAGGAGTGTTTATTGAACGCTCAATGATTCCTCACTGATCTCTCAGCCATCTCTACCGTTGGGGTGGAAAATTTTGGCATTCATTGCTGAGAGATCATTGGGAGATTGATGAGATTATTGAGAGATCAAGGAGTGGTCAAGGGGAGCTTAATGATCTCAGTGATTTTCCAATAATCCTCAGCGATCTTTCAGTGATCTCTCAGCGATCTGTCAGTGAACACCTAACTTTTCCACCCAAAAGATAGAGATGATTGACTGAGGCATTGCTGAGTGTTCGATGGAAGACCAACAGAGTTCACTAAAAGATCACTGAGAGATCATTGTGGGAGATGGATGAGATCCTTGAGAGATCACTTCCCTTTGATGATAGGTGATAATTGAAAGATCGGGCCAATTTTTGATCTCTCAGTGGTCACTCTACAATGTCGTCTGTGCAAAGGGTCCCTTAACTGATTTTGAAAAGGCACCCAGATAACTGACACACGATGTATTCTATGTGTGTTATGAACTCAGCAGAAATTACTGCATTTTTAAATATGCTGTGACAGGGATCATGGGGGTCCGGTGCTATGTGGATCAGGTGGCGGTCAAAGGCGGAGACCTTGGCAGTCTGATCCCAAGCTTCCTAAACTGGCTTTTGGGACGTGGAATGTCACCTCTCTGGTGGGGAAGGAGCCTGAGCTGGTGCATGAGGTTGAGAGATACCGGCTAGATATAGTCGGCCTCACCTCAACACACAGCTCCGGTTCTGGAACCAGTCTCCTGGAGAGGGGCTGGAGCTTGGCCTACTCTGGAATTGCCCCGGGCGAGAGGCGACGAGCAGGGATGGGTATTCTTGTATCCCCCCACCTTGGTGCCTCTATATTGGAGTTTTCCCCGGTGGACGGAAGGGTTGTTTCCCTGCACCTTCGGGTTGGGAAACAGGTCCTGACCATTATTTGTGCCTATGCACCAAATGATGGTTCAGAGTACCCACCCTTTTTGGAGTCTCTGACTGGGGTGCTGGAGAGTGCTCCTCTTGGAGACTCCATTGTCCTACTGGGGGATTTCAATGGGCACGTAGGCAACAACAGTGAAACCTGGAAGGGGGTGATTGGGAGGAACGGCATGCCCGATCTGAATCCGAGTAGTGTTCAGTTATTGGACTTCTGTGCTAACCACAGTTTGTCCATAACGAACACCATATTCAAGCATAAGGGTGTCCATATGTGCACCTGGCACCAGGACACCTTAAGTCGCAGGTCGATGATCAATTTTGTTTTCGTGTCATCAGACCTGCGACCATATGTCTTGGACACTCAGGTAAAGAGAGGTGCAGAGCTGTCAACTGTGTTCCAGCCCCGGATTATGAGCTGCATTTTGGTGTGCAATAACTGATGTTTGACACATCTTTAATGTCCTTGCTTTTGACTTTAATGCATCAAACACCGTAAAGACTGAAACATATCAAACACAAGAAACATTATTTCAGCTGTGGACACAAAATTCTAGCATTACAGAAATTAAATCATACTGCATACACACAAATGTAAACATTTATGATCTCAAATTGATAGATTTTTTAGGTTTACTGAGTTGTTGCAAGAAAGCTACCAGCAAAAATTATGCAGCATTTACTGTAAACAAATACAACAGATTATCAAATCCACATTTAAAATTGTATGGCTTGTGCACATCAGATTTTCATATTAAAAACACACACAAAAAGTTTCTATTCTTTGGACATGTGCATATTCAAACAACCATCATTAAACTTCAACAGAGTTAAACATTTCACTAACCACTTTGCCGGGTCGCAGCCTTCCGAGGGCAGAAATTCCTTGCAGGCTCTCACATTTTGTCTGCAATTAATAGCCCGGAATAAATACCTTGTAAATTGGTATTTCAGCTAATTTAAAGTCAAGATGTCAATTCAAAACATAACAATAAAATTGACTAGAACTAGGCATCCAGTAAATAATGAAGGATTGCCAGATTTGCACTTCTAAAAGCTACCAAGGCCATGCAGGCCGGGAATTGTAGCAGTGACTGACCAGACTAATACTGCATTTACTTCAAGTCAAAAATACATCCCTATTCACAAAATGAAGCTTCAAAAATTACTTTTTCACAACTAGTATTACAGTTTTTTGCACATGCATGGAGACTAGGTGAAAGGTCACATAGGCATGGATTACCACTGACAGTCACATGGTCTAGTCACACTTCAACAAACTTCAAAAATATCATCATCTCTCAAACAGCCTACAAAATATCGGGTAGATAATTGGATATGAGGGATTATTTCATCATTATGACAGTTTCACCCTACCTGGGCTGAGGTAAGCAGCTGGATGGCTTGGATTTTGTTTTAGCCAGCCATGCTCAATCCGTCCGCTGCCATATTCTGCTGGGCAGGAAGTCTCAAAATTGTCTACTTCCTGTTGTAAATAATGCTTATACCTCATGTATTTTTGATGGCAAATTATTTCAGTAATTTTTAAATCTCAAAGGACAAATTTCCAAACCTAGGTTTTAAAAGAAAATATGGAGGGAATAAATAAAAAAAAAGGTAGGGAGTTCCCAAGGGATTCCCCAGAGGTCAAAGGTCATTTCCATGTTGGGGGTTCCCCCAGACACAAAGTAAACAACTTTTGACTGGCACACAGAGCCAGGCTGTGAGTATATATACCTGCCAAAACAAATCTTTGGGAGGCATTGCTGTACAACCAAAGGTCAAGTACTAGAAAGGATGTCACTGTTGACATATATAGCGGGGAAATTACAACAGTCACAAGAATTGCCATGTTTCTCACATGGATCAAACAAACACAGCTGCTGCCGTTACAAACTGATCACCACTTGGTGGTGAGTTGGATCCAATGGCAGGAGAGGATACCATTCAGACCTGGTAGACCCAAACATATAGTGAGGGTGTGCTGGGAACATCTGGCTGAGGCCCCTGTTCAGGAGGTCTTCAACTCCCACCTCCGGAATAACTTCAACCACATTCTGGGGGAGTCTGGAGACATTGAGTCTGAATGGGCCATGTTCTCCACCTCCATTGTTGAAGTGGCAGTCCAGAGCTGTGGCCGCAAGGTCATCGGGGCATCTCATGGTGGCAACCCCCAAACCAAGTGGTGGACACCAGTGGTGAGGGGGGCCATTAAGCTGAAGGAGTCCTATCAAGCTTGGTTGGCTTGTGGGACTCCCGAAGCAGCTGAGGTGTACCGGCAGGCCAAGCAGAGTGCAGCTTGGGTGGTTGCTGAAGCAAAAACTCGTGTATGGGAGGAGTTCGGTGAGGCCATGGAACAAGACTTTCAGTCGGCCTTGAAGAGATTCTGGCAAACTGTCCGGCGGCTCAGGAGGGGGAAGCAGCTCCCTGTCCACACTGTGTATGGTGCAGATGGGGCGCTGTTGACTTCAACTGGGGATATCGTCAGGCGATGGAAGGAATACTTCGAGGATCTCCTCAATTCCACTGATACGCCTTCCACAGAGGAAGCAGGGCTTGTGGACGAGGGGGACGACTCGCCTATCACAGGGGCTGAGGTTGCCAAGGTGGTTAAAAATCTCTTTGGTGGCTGGGCCCCGGGGGTGGACGAGATTTGTCCTGAGTACCTCAAGGCCCTGGATGTTGTAGGGCTGTCATGGTTGACACGCCTCTGCAACACTGTGTGGAGGTCGGGGGCAGTGCCTTTGGCATGGCAAACCGGGGTGGTGGTTCCTCTTTTCAAAAAATGGGACCGGAGGGTGTGCTCCAACTTTAGAGGGATCACACTCCTCAGCCTCCCTCGGAAGGTCTATGCCAAGGTACTGGAGAAGAGAGTCCGGCCATTGGTCGAACCTCAAATTCAGGAGGAGCAATATGGTTTTCATCCTGGCCATGGCACATCGGACCAGCTCTTTACTCTCTCGAGAATCCTTGAGGGTTCGTGGGAGTTTGCCCAACCAGTTTACATGTGTTTTGTGGACTTCGAGAAGGCATTCGACCGCGACCCTCGTGGTTTTTTGTGGGGGGGAGGGGGTGCTTCGGGAGTATGGGGTATTGGGCTTGTTGTTACGAGCTATTCTGTCTCTGTATGACCGTTGTGAGAGTTTGGTTCGTATTGCCAACACTCGATCGGACTCAATCCCAGTGACAGTTGGACTCTGCCAGGGCTGCACTTTGTCACCGATCCTGTTCATAACTTTTATGGACAGGATTTCTAGGTGCAGCCAGGGAACGGAGGGTGTCATGCTTGGTGACCACAGGATCTCATCTCTGTTGTTTGCAGATGATGTTGTCCTGCTGGCTTCATCCAGCAATGACCTACAGGTCTTACTGGGACTGTTTGCCGTTGAGTGTGAAGCGGCTGGGATGAGAATCAGTACCTCCAAGTCCGAGTCCATGGTTCTCAGCCGGAAAAAGGTGGATTGTCCTCTCCGGGTTGGGGACAGGCTTCTGCCTCAAGTGGAGGAGTTTAATTATCTTGGGGTCTTATTCACGAGTGAGGGGAGAATGGAGCGAGAGATTGACAGATGGATCGGAGTAGCATCTGCAGTGATGCGGACGTTGTACCAGTCTGTTGTGGTGAAGAGGGAGCTGAGCTCTAAGGCAAAGCTGTCGATTTACCGGTCAATCTACATTCCTACCCTCACCTATGGTCACGAGCTTTGGGTAATGACCGAAAGAATGAGATTGCGGATACAAGCAGCTGAAATGAGCTTTCTTCGTAGGATCGCTGGACTCGCCCTCAGAGATAGGGTGAGGAGCTCAGTCATCTGGGAGAGGCTCAGAGTAGAACCCCTGCTCCTCCACATTGAAAGGAGCCAGTTGAGGTGGTATGGGCATCTGATCAGGATGCCTCCTGGACGCCTCCCACTTGAGGGGTTTCGGGCATGTCCCACTGGGAGGAGACCCCGGGGCAGACCCAGGACTCGCTGGAGAGACTATGTCTCCCAGCTGGTCTGGGAACGCCGTGGTATCCTCTCTGAAGAGCTGGAGCAGGTGGCTGGGGAGAGGGAAGTCTGGGTTTCTCTGATTGAACTGCTGCCTCCACGACCTGGACCTCCGGAAAAGCGGTAGAAGATGGATAGATGGATGGTGACAGATATAATGTCTTTGTAGTTGAGGCCAATCTCAAAATAAAATTCAGTGACCCACACTCTCAAAGCATGCTTGAACCAGAAGTGAAAACGTCTTTGTAACTTAATCTCACACTAAATCAGTTAATTAAAGAATCTAAATTCATATGAGCTCAACAGCATAGCAGGTGATGGCTGAAATGGAAGCCTGATGGGTAGTACCAGAGCTGTTATTAATTCTTGCATATAAATTAATGAATTAAATCTTGGGAACAAAGTATATAAAATATCCAAATGAAATTTGATCTCAAAATAGGATTATTTTCTTTAGAAATGTCCCTTAAGGGGCTCAGTAATTCTCCTTTGACCGTTTCTGGATTTTATTTCACCAGTGCCATTTCTGTCCTCTCTCAGCCCGTCGCTCATGTCTTATTTCAATATTTCAGCTGCCCATTTCTCTCTCCTGCTCTCTCTCTCTGTCCTTTTTTTCTTTCCAGGTTTTGGCACACTGTCTGCTAAATGAAAGCACATCTCTATGCAGGCTCTGTTTTTTTCTGACATGATGCTTCGGGCAAAACAGCGGGGTTCCTGAGCATGTGTTAACCACTCCCACTCACCACACCTCTGATTCAACATTCAAGCAGTGGAAACACTCACACAGTCGCATGAAGGCAGGAAAACAGACACATGAACACACAGTTTCACACTTTTATATTTGACAGCTGCTTCTTCTCTCCTTAGTTTCAGATCTTTTTTTCCCCGTTTACCACAGTATTCTAGTTTTCTGTGTTGTCTACTACCGCCCCATTCTAATCTATTGTTCCTTGCAAAGAAAAAGCTATCACACCCATGACACTGGCACTGCAGCATCACTCTTTTTTTGTTAGTGTCCTCACATGAAGTCTCTCGTTAAGACAAATCTCTCCACCTTGTCTGTACCACTCTTTTCTGCTCTTCAGTCTCATTAGTCATCCTGTCTACTCTAATGCATGCTGTGGAAACATTGCATTTTTTAAGTGAAGCAAACAATCAGACAGGCATGTCTGCAATTCTGTTGGTATCATAGAGAGGTCAGAGTTTCAGGTCAGCTCACACTGTTAGTGTTTGAGAAGTGTCTCTAATTACTACAGATTCCAGATTTTGTGGTCTTAATCTCTTCATCATTCTGTTCAGTTTAGAGAGTAAGCACACATTTGTTAATTCAAAAGATACTAATTCTCCTAAGAAAAACAGCAGACCTTCACATTTACAAAAGAGTCATGTTTAAAAAGGGCTCTGATTATTAAAATAGATGCAGATGAATGTCACTGGCTGCTCGTGGGCTGCATGCACTACCGAACATGTTTATGTACTTTCTTTTATCTCTGTGTGCATGGCAACTACACTCTGGAGTACATAGAGCACAGTGTAGGGGAAATTAGTTATAAGGTACAAAGATTATTTAATTTATACCTATAGGTGTGTGTGGAATCGAAGGTTTGCTTTGGGTCCACATACACACAGGGAAAAAACTTGTTTTTGGGGCACCAGTCCAAAACTTGGACAATTTATTAATAACTAATCTTTCAGGTTCAGGTTCAGGTTACTTTATTTGTACCCATAGGTAGATTTGTTTTGCAGTCTGGTGATATCCATATTTACAAGCCACAAATTACATTCAACATAGACACAAACACAGGCATACATGAAGCTGACTATAAACATGATAAAAATACTCAAGGCTCCATCAATCAGGGTATAAAAAGACAAAGAGATGGGAGAAAAACCAGAGGTAAGAGAGAGGGGTCATATTAAAAAGTTAAAAACTAGTCAAAGAGGTTAAAAACTCAAAGGTCTAAAACCCAATAAAATATTTAGAACCCAAATAACATCCTACAAAAATAAGTAAATATAAAATGGAGTTAATAAATAGGTACCTAAATTATGTGCAATATATTGTTACAACTTGTTCAACTCTTTGACAGCAGCAGGAACAAAGCTGTTTTTGTAGCGCTGGGTTTTACTTTTTGGGACAGCAAACCTCTGTCTTGAGGGAAGAAGCTGAAAGTTGCAGTGCAAAGGGTGGGAGTCATCATTTAAAATGGAGGTAGCAATCCTCTGTACTTGTCTGGTGTACAGGGATGTCAGGCTCAGCTGTGACTCACCAAGCAAACGACTGGACCATCTAACTACCTGATCCAAGGATTTCCTCTTTTTCAGTTTTATCTGACCAAACCATGACACTAAAGAAAAGGATAAAACAGATTCAATAAAAGCCCGATAAAACTTTGTCATTATGGCTCAGTCAATTTGGAAGCGTGCAAGTTTTCTCAAGCAATGCAAATGTTGCTGACCCTTTTTGCACACCCTTTCACAGTTCTCTTCAAAGTTTAAATTACTATCAATAATCGTCCCAAGATATTTGTAGGACTGTACACATTCGGTGGTCTGGCCTTTTAGTACGGTGACTTTGTGCCTGGGAGTTTTCCTCCTAAAGTCAATAATCATGTCTTTAGTTTTTGTCGTATTCAGCTGCAGGTAGGAATCCTCACACCAGTGAACAAAATTATTAACTACTGGGCCGTGGCCACTCTCACCATCCTGGAGGAGACAATAACTGAGTCATCAGTATACTTTATAATGTGTCTGTTGTCATGTCTGCTCCGACACATGTTTGTGTACAGGATGAAGAGTAGTGGTGACAACACACAACCCTGAGGAGAGCCAGTAGAAGAGCACTTTAGGTCAGACAATGTACCATTGACCCTTACTCTGCGTCCTGTTGGTTAAGAAATCCAGAATCCAACCCACCAGATTATTGCTCAAATCAAATTGTTGCAGGAGCCTTTCAACTAAGATATGAGGTTGGATTGTATTAAAGGCGGAGGAAAAGTCCACAAATAAAAGCCTGGCGTGTGTCCCATTAAAATCCAGATGTTTAACCTCTTGCACTCCGGTGTACCATGGACGGGCAGGTCTCTGCGTCCTACAGCGCACAGAGGGCGCTCTCGTGCGCTCTAGGACGCACGAGGGCGCTGCGTCCTAAGCGCACTGGAAAAAAAAGCTGCATTTCCGTTCTCCCACTACAGACACAGCTGTGAACAGATCGGATATGATTGACCTCTCATTCGATTAATAAGAGCCTTGAATTGAGTTTCTGAAACCTTGAAGAACCAATGACTGAAAACCTAGCAAGAAGGACCCGCCTACCAACGCTGTGAATGCAGCGAGCCAATTGAAGCACAGAAGTTCGCAGCTGTTTTTTGTAAGGCTGGGTGAAGAGAGACTGACTGCTGCAGCAGATGAAAAAAAGGACCCGCAGGAAGAACCCCACAGACCCAGCAGCATGGAGACCATCCACAAGTGCAACCTGTGTGACAGGGACTGCCATTCGCGCATCGGCATGTTCGGCCACAGGCGGTGCTTTTTTTGTTTTTATTCCAGCAGAGTAGACATTAGGATTCTCTTCCATGGTCATCATAGACCGACGGAGGCCGACGACGAAGGCTGAGTGACACACACGCGTTCGCCAGTCTTTTTTTAATTACTACTGTTATTTGTTTTGAAAAATCGTTCGCCAAAACCGCAATAATGGAATTATGTTTTGATCGGGTCGCGAGACCAGCGTCGCGTTCGTCTGACAATGAGGAAGAAGTTCGCCAGCTCCACTTCTGCTGTGAAGAGGTAAGTGTTCTAAGCTAAATTATTCTTTATCCCTGAAAATTGTAATCAAAATGACTTTTGACCGATCGGTAAATTACAGCTGTGCGTCATCGCTGCATGACAGACTGTGGCGCAACGGGCGATGTCCGTCCTCTGTAGCGAGGGGGGGGACAACCCCCCCCACACAGACACACACAGCCCTGAGTGTCACCTTTCATTAGAGCCCAAGATGAAGCTTCTATATTGAATCATTCAAAAGTTACAGACGTTTTTCCAAACTGTGCCATTTGGCACAATTTGGCACAGTTCAAAAACGCCTGGGAACTACCTGAGGAAAAAGCTGTGTAATATATTCATTTTTTGTGGTATTGTTACAAAATTTTGACCTCAGCTGGATAACACTTGGTTCTACATTTCTGTTGCATTTTCCAGCCCGGATCTGAAGCTGTGTGTTATTTGCAAGCATTTGTATCCAAAAAAACACCCAGGCCAAATTTATTTTCTTCAAGTTCACTATGTTTAGATGACTATAACTCAGTGGCCGGAGCACTTAGAGAGATTATGACTGTTTTGCCAAAAAATTCAAAGTGTTTTCTTTTAAATGAGACCAACCCCATGAAGATGCTGCAAAGGGTTGAAGAACAGCTTTCGATTTACTTTGGGCACGTTATTTTTTGGCGTTTTTAGAGAAATTGACCGGAGTGCAAGGGGTTAAAAAGCATGTTAAACAGAGTGACAGTGGCATCCTCCACTCCTCTGTGAGGCCTATAGGCAAACTGCAGAGGATCCAATGCATGCTCAGTCTGCTTTAGGACCTCACATCTGACCAGTTTTTCAAAAATTTTCATTAAAATTGAAGTCAAAGCAACTGGTCTAAAGTCGTTTACCGTTTTAGGACAGCTGGATTTTGGAACGGGAACAACCACGGCTTCTTTCCAGATCTTAGGCACATGCTGTGTCTGTAAGGACTTATTGAAAATGTAATGAAATATAGGACTCAGCTCATGTGCACAGGACTTTACCAAGCACCCACATATATTATCAGGGCCCTGACTTTTGTTCACTTTTACAGCGCAGAACTCCCTTTTAACATCCTGCACCTCAATATTAAAGTGCTGATTGTCTTTGAGTTTCTGTTTCAAATCTTGGGTTTCTTTGCTAAAATCAAAGGAGACAAAACGACCATAAAAACAATTAAGAGCATTAGCCAGCTCTGTGTCTGAATTAAAACCATCTAAAAACACACGATTACTACGCTCTGTGCTCTGAAGGCCTGCAATAGTTTTCATACTGGCCCAGGCTGAACCAAGTTTCTTTGTTGCCATCTTGCTTTCCAATTCTGATTTATAATTCTGTTTTGCTCTTAAAATTTCGGACTTCAGCTCTTTTGTGGCAACCTGTAGCTCAGAAACAGACCCCTGTTTAAAGGCAAGTGCTTTCCTCTGTAAGCAGGATTTAACTGATTTTGTAACCCATGGCTTGTTGTTGGGATATATTTTGACATGTTTACGTGGAACGATCTTATTTTTACAGAAAGCCATGTATGAGCATGTGACGTCCACCAAAGACTCCAAATCATCCCCGCAGGACAGTGTGAACATCTCCCAGTCTGTACAGTTAAAGCATTCCTGGAGGCTGTGCACTGAATCCTCTGTCCACACATCTATGTCTCTCGTCTCCACCTTGCCTCTTCTGAGAGCAGTTTTATATGTGGGCAGCAAATCTACACAGTTGTGATCTGAGGATCCTAAAGGAGGAAGGGGGAGTGATTTATAGGCCCTCTCTATGGATCCATAGCACAGGTCCAATGTCTTTTTTCGCCTGGTTGGGCAGGAGACATACTGATAAAAGTTTTTAAGTGTCTTCTTTAAAGAAACATGGTTAAAATCCCCAAGAATAAAGTTTGGCGCCTCTGGAGAAATTGACTGCAGCCGCTGTACCACATCAAAGACGGTGCTGGAGGCGGAGTCAGCGTCTGCCCTCGGGTGAATGTAAACAGTCGTGATGAAAAGTTGGGGGAACTCACGAGACGAATAAAAGGGGCGTAGCGATACGGACAGCAGCTCCACATCGAGTGTACAGATGCGCTCTCTGACCGTGACAGATGTGCAGTACTGCTTATTAATATATAAACATACGCCGCCCCCCTGACGTTTCCCCGTTACCTCTTCCTGCCGATCCGAGCGCAGTGGGGCTCCAAAGCCATCAATCCACAGGTCTGCGTCCCAGTCATGCGCATTAAGCCAAGACTCAGTGAAAGCCATGACACAGCAGTTCTTAAAGTCCTTTTGGTAGCGTACATTCCCTTGAATTTCATCCACCTTGTTCCTCAGAGATTGTACATTCCCAAAAATCATAGAAGGAAGAGGAGTGTTACTAAACTGACGTTTCCTCAGCCGTAATTTCACGCCTCCACGCTTTCCGCGTTTCCTTCTCCCATCTCTCCCGTCTCTCTTTTCACCGCTGTGTCCATGAACGTCTCTCAAAATAAAGTCCGGCAGTTGCGGCTTAGACTCAATTCCAGACGCTGCATCAACCGTGTTTAAATGCAGCAACATGTCCCTGGAATAATGTATTCTGCCCGCCATGATGCCGATCGCGTTTACCTCAGAGACAAAGAGCCGGAGGAAAAGTAGCAGCAGTGCAAAAAAGGGGAGGAAGTCCATATTGATGGAACCAGGGAGCTCTTCGCCATACAGTCCACAAACATTCCAGGACAGAAACGACACAGAGAATTTCGTAAAAACACATTAAAGTGCATACAAACAGACACACAGACAACTGACTTTTTCACCAGTTGCCGGTCTCTGCGTGCGCATGCGCCCAATCTTTATACCTTCAATCAATCAGTCTCAAATATTCTTGAATTCTCCTGGGTGACTTCATAAACAGACACAAGAAAAAGAAATCAAGCAGACACTTTTATATACCGTTTACAGTTTTAATGATCAGACTCAGATTAAATGACGTTACATTCAACAGACTTGTTGGTAAGGTGAAATGATCAAGTATCAAGCATTCAACCTGTAACTGATTATTGAGCAAAGGAGTGTAATCACATTTGTGGAACCAAGGAAACCTTAGTATGAATTTGAAACTGTGATGAAAATGGAGACTGAAACAACTGTAACCAAAATATGAAGAAAATTGGACACAAATTTTATGAAGAAATTCTGGGTTTTACTAAAAAGTAAACATGGGAGTTATTAAAAAGAGGGATACTATTTCTCTTTAATTCTATTGCTCCGATCAGAGTTATGAACTAGTTTTAAACCGGAGACAAATTATGACATACTTTAAGGCAATGGACATCACATTACTCAGCGGATAAAACAAAGGAGTCTTGCTCACGTGACCTTTGTGTTAGCTTTCCAGCTGGATCCTCCGCAGAAGCTTTATTTGAAGATGATACCGGAGAATATCTGCCAGCAGATATTTCTTTCTAGGGGCAACAGTCAAGAGCTGAGATCCGGTGACGATGATGAGAGGCTGCTGGCCACTGAGTATGCCATGTGGACAACACGAGAATTTTTCAGCGGCTTTCTCGGGTCCAAATAAATTGGAGATAGTTCAAAGTCACAGAATCGAAGAGACAAAAAATTTAAAAAATCATTTAAGCCATGAAATCTGAGTTCTTCAGATGTCGTGCGGATTGGCGAAAACAGCTTCCAGTGTGAGAAAAATGATCATTCCACTTTAAAACACGGTGAGTTAAGGAAAATCAATAGAAAAAGTTTAACAGAATAAAATAGAAAAACGTCTGTGAACACAGCGTTTCACTCCATATAAAAGAGAAGCTTGAGCTCAAAACAGAAGAAAAAGTATTTTTCCCAGACATTTAAAGGAAAGAGAATTCAAGGCAGGACACAGACAACTTAGACAAACGTTCAGAAAGAACAACTGCCTGAACTAGGGCGTTCCTCACTTGAACTGAGTAAGTTTTCAGGGAAAAAACTTGACTGACATGAAAGGGAACCAATTGTCTCCCATCGCGGGAGAATTGAATGAACTCTGGTCCAATAAGAAAACAGTCCTTTGTCTGTAACTGACCAATAGAATGAAAGGGGGCGTTGTCCAACAGAGATGGCCTGGTGATTGGCTAGTACCAGTCAGGTGAATGGCATAAGTTTTAAGAAGGAAAACGCATATTAACTGTGAAATTCACATTATATACTTATATATAAAATCTAAGCTAACTTCAGTGATTCATGACTAACTTTCAGTGAGCATGCACTTTCATAAACTTGTCCTTCTATAATTAGCATGCATTAGAATAAGGTTCATTTAAGCATTTTCAAACATGCAATACATTTAAACCAATGATGAATGAAACATTTCAAACCCAGAATGGTATGTCAGAGTCCCACTTGATTTTCCAGGGTGTCTTGAAAAAGAAAATAATCAGAGAATTGAGAGTTTTTGTTAAAAGGAAATCATTTCATTCATTAACCGCAGTTCAGCTTGTAGAGGCAACCGCAAACATATTCCCGGAGTCGTCCACCAGGGAGTAATGTTGAGCTGTGGATAATTCCTAGAGACCTGTGGAATGTGCTTAAGGTATCTGGGATGTTTCAAACAGTACTTGAAGCATAAAACTGCCTGGTTGGGGAGGAAGTTCTGGGATTTATGATTGCAGACTAATTTGTTCCTGGCACGAAATGGGATCCTTATCGTTCCTTTTACCGTGGAATGTGTATTCAAACTGTGGTTCTTAGGTGAAGGAAACAAATCTTGACCAGACTTTTGGGTGAAACAATTTCTTTATGGTGAAGAGTGATTTTATAGATTGGAGCCAAAGGGATTAACACTACAACAGTTATTAGTCTTTCTCTACATAGGTACCACCAAGGGTCACAAACTTCTCCCATCACTTTATGCAGCTGTGGAAACCTCACCTGTAGAAGTCTACACGTTGTGTCAGAAGCCATGACTTGACCTCAGAAATCAGCGTTTCATCATCTGGGAAGTGCTTGTCCTTCAAAAATGATTTCAGGGTTAGAAAAAGGTGGAACTCAAATGGTGCAAAACCAGGAAAGTAAGGGGGGTGAGGAAGGATTTCATAGCTATAAGTGCTTCCGTCTGGACAACATGCAAGTTGTGAACAGTGGTGTTCGTCTTGCAGGAGGCAGACACCTTTGTCAGCATGCCACGCCTCTCAGTTTTGATGGCCTTCCACAATTTCTGCAGCAGTGAAGAGTAGTACGACCCAGTAATTGTAGTACCCTTTGCCAGGAAATCCATCATCAATACTCCATGCTTGACTGTGAGCATGACCTTGCCCACCAAGGGCTGGACACATACCTGCTTCGGAGGTGGTGAGTCATAATGCTTCCATTGCATCAACTAGACTTTAGTCTCTGGATTATAGTGATGGACGTCCATTTCATCCTGTGTGATTAGTCTGTCTAAGAAGCCCTCCTGGTTTTCGTGGCACATGGGCAAAAGAGCCTGGGAGCATGTGACTTGTTCCTGCATCTGGAAAGGTGTGAGCAACTGGGGAATCCATCATGCAGACAACTTCCACATGCGCAAATGGTGATGGATATTTTTTTTTTCTACAGACCCCACACTGATTGTGACATCTTGGGCTAATTGGTTAGCCCAGTTGTGCAACAGTTATGTCGTAATCCCTCAAAATGATGCCCTCCACTTGCCAGATGGTGTCTTCAGATGGTCGCCCAGGAATGGGTGCCATTCCACCAATGTCCACCCACACTTCAGCTGTCAATGCCAATGCTTGACTACGTCATGATGGGGCATCCTCCCCATAATAGTCTTTTTCATCTCATCAGTTGTCTCCCATGGTGTGTGGCCTCTCAAGTACAGGAACCTGATGAGCACTCTGCATTCATCTGGCTCCATTATCGCACCTTACTCCACTTTAGCACCTGTAAAAGAGAAACTCCTAGAAGTTCAAAGTTGCAGATTACCACATGACCTATAGAGATATACATTATTCTACATATGCAGTTTCAGCCTCCTACAATAACTGGAAGTGGGTCAGGGGAAATCATTAATGAGCCACCCTCGTATTCCACATTTCACTACCACTGTGTCTCCATTATAAGGCTTTGTTGTGAGCTAAATGGTGAACTACTGTCAACTTTTAAGGTGAACTGATTGTGCATACTGGGAGAAAGACAGGAAGTTTTATAGATTACCAAAAATATTTGCCCTTGGGTCTTCCAACATCCTTCTTGAGCTTGCTTTGTTACCAATTCAGCCAATGTGTGCATATCAAGCCCTCAACAAATGTGACTCCTCTGAAATTAATGTAATAAGCAAAAAGAATGCACTCTGTTCTTGTTTTTCTGCTCTCGCCCCATTACTTTTTCACAACCCATTTAATCAACTTGTGTGAAACTGTGGTCCCTTCACCTGCAGCAACATGTCTGTTGTGTTACAGGACACAAACAGTCATATCCTCTTAGTGGCGGGGAGACCTTGGCTCCAGCGATATCACTCTTCTGTGTTTATCGGTCCTCTTGTCTGTCTGAGTCTCTGTCCGGCCCACTCTGATGATCCCGTCATTATCACACCCTTAATGCATCTCACCACACTCTACATTTCCTCTGGCATGCCATCCATCTGCCTAATGGGCTGGTAGGGTGCGGCCAGGCAGTCATCACTTGTGCACACTGCTTTTCTGCATATGTCTGTGTGTGTTTCCACTGTCACTTATCTTAACCCGCTGCTGCTTTAATTCAAGTGCTTGTGAGTGTGTTTTGTCTGTGTCATCCCACACTTGTTTACATCTGCATTTAAGTTTGTTGTCATTTATTGTTTGCCATTCTTATGCACAATAGGTGTGTTGTGTTGTGTTGTGTATTTTTGGGTGCCCAAGCCAATGTGCTGTCGTAACTGTGTCATCCATTAAGTCATTATGGACTGTAACTAAATCCTCTGAAAACTCATGGCCACGACAGCGGGGCAGCGATAAGTGTGTGTAGTGGGATGAGAGTCTTGCTGTAGCTGTGGAGTTGTAAAAACAAACACAGGAGTAGATTGTGTATAAAGATGTGTTAGAGAGACGGAGAGCATCTGAGGTAAATGTCTGTGTATGCCCAGCTGGGTGGACTTATGATCACTGTGGACGGGCAACATCTTCAGTTTTGCTCCTCCATTGTGGGCTGAGTCATGAGCCTTACTGAAAATAAGAAAACTGTCAGGCTCGCTTTTGTTCCGTTTTACTATTAAAGTGTGTTAGAGTACACGTTCTATGGCTGACTTATTAAGATCCCATATAGCAGGTACTAAACTGATTGCAGCATCTTGAAAACTGCGGGTTTCCTTGACATGGGTTTTGCATGCGATTTACAACATGTTGGAGGTGGTCACATTTAAATGAGGATTTAGTATGTCTCCATGAAGAGTTTGAACACTGACCTGCACAAATGCAAGAGAAAATTCCATCCAGAGGGCTGAAAGGTGCTAAATGAAGAATTGGCCCCTAACCAGGCCTGCACCAGGCCCACTCACAAGAACCTTGACCCAAGTGAGGGTCGATTTGCCTAGATCGTCCAGCTGGGCATCTCCGTTTACCCAGCTCTCCTTCCTCCTCCAGTGGGAGCATGGAGGGTTTAATGTTTCTGGAGGAGCACTGCTGCACTCCGAGTGCATTGCGGCAGGGCGTGCCAACAGTGAAAAGGAAAAAAAGCAATAAGACAAATTGTATTACTATAAATCCTCCCCACCTCAGTAACAGCAGGCCTCTGTGTGCAAGCAGTTTGCATCTGCTTTTTAAAGGTATTGAAAAAAAGACACAATGACGAAACACGCAGGTCCTTCCCAAGCTTTAGTAAATCACATTACCTGTGCTCAGTGAATGTATTTGCATTTGCCCCACCCAGTATTTTGGATGTTCAGGTTAAAATTCCCCACTTTGCATATTGATTGAGGCAAAGGTACAAAATCCACCTTGTGTGCTATTTTGTTCAGTTAAAGGCTTGCAGTAGTGGTGGTCAATATGACCCAAAATTATATCACAATATTTCGATAAATTTTAACAACAGAAGTATCACTGATGATATCACAAACATTTTTTCTTTTTTTCTTTTTTTTTTAGGGCTGGGAATATTAACGTTTTAACATTTTTGATTAATGTAGTCCAATCAATGCATTTTTTTTTTTAAATTGTCACTTTTTCTTAATCTTCTGCATTACCTCCTGTCCACACTGCAGCCCAGTTGGTGGCGCTGATGCACCTCAAAACTAGCTTGCATTTACAAGTACTGTGGCTATGTTAAGTGCTAATGATGGAGAAGGAAAAACAAACACGTTTAGATGGAAGGTTCTCTTTTAAAATGTTACCAGATGGCTCTCTGGACAAAACACAAGTTATATGTGTGTTCTGTAAGGCTGAATTTCAGTATCACCGAAGTAGCTAATCACTATTGTATCACCTGAGATGAAAACACCCAGGCGCAACTGCCAAGAAATCCAGGTCTCTCCAACACACTACCTTATAGAGGTGCCTTCAGACCAAACGCAAACGGGCGGCGCAAATGCATACAAAGTCAATGGAAAGAGGCGAGCAAACACGAATCTCATGCATTCGCACGTTCACGTCCTAAGGATCATGCTAGCTCTGACATTCTGCTGTCACCGGAGAAAAAGTATCAACATTGGAGAATAAACTAGTTTGAAAATGAGACTGAGTCTCACCTGGAGACAGAAGGACCGGGAGCTCATCTCTTTCCATTGATTTTATATGTATTCGTGCTGCCCATTCGTGTTTGGTCTGAAGGCACCTTAAGTCATGCCCCCTCTACTTCCACATATGGGACCTTAAATTGGAAAATGTCTCCACTGAAGTGAATGGCAAGACAGAAATTATCTTTTGATCCCCATCGAATTTTGCCACAAATTACACATATGATGTTTGTCAGTTTAAAAGATAATTTTCCACATAATTAAAGTTGTTGGTTGTTGTGTAATGAAAGAGTAATATTTAGTTTTTGTGAAACCGCTTAATGGACTACACCCCGTGTCTCAGACTATACATGTCACCAAACATGATTATGGTGGTTCCCCTCTCAAACCTCACCTCCTGTTTTCTGACTGATGAAAGAAGGATCCAAAGAGGAGAAAAACAACACAAATGTATTTTGAGAGCTGCAGCTGGTCCAGAGGACTGTCAGTTACTTCCCCCTGGGCGCTCTTTGAAAATGATGACGTAAGTTACGTGAGTCTGTGTTTGTAGTCTTTCAATTTTTGTGTTTTCAGAACCTTATACCTTAACAGTTGGACAACAACCTACACTGTTATTTACATAGAAAATTATCTTTTAAATTGATAAACATCATATGTGTAACTCATGGCAAAATTTGATTGGGACAAAGATAATTTCTCTCTTGCCATTCACTTCAATGGAAATTTTTTTTTTCCAATTTATGCGGAAGTAGAGGGGTATGACAGGCTCTCTATTTCAGTGCAGTACTTGAGATGCATCATTAAGCAAACAAACTTAGAAAGTGGAACTTTATTTTGCCTTTTGTCTCAAGTTCAGATACTCTAGCAGTATTTTTGTTAAATATGAAGATCACAAGTGTATTTTATGAAAAATAAGCAATAAAAAGTGGCTTAAAATACTTCTTTTTTATTGTTATTTTAGCAATTAATCAAAATAAATTTTAGAGAAATGTGCAATTAATTAAACAACTTTTTAATTAATGCACAGTCCTACTTTTTTATTTTAAAAAGTAGTTTCACATCCCATGGTGGTTTATATTATAAATAAGAATATCTCAATATTCACTTTTACCCCAGTGTTAAAATTCATCCTGAATTTATTCTGAACAGGACAATATGACACACTCCTATGGCATGGTCTTAGCAAATCAATTTTTGACTTTTGTTTGTTTTTTGCCGGTGCTCTCAGATTCTCACATCTTAGTACTTGCAAACTTTCAGTAATCACCTTCCTTTGAATATCTAAAAACCTTTAGGCAGGTAAACCAACTGGAAATAGGTTACCAGATATTAGCACAAGGAGAACATGCAAGCTCCACTCTGTAAATACTTGTAGTTGTACTATTTTAAATTCATGTGAAGGAACAAATCTTGCGTCTAGTGTGTCTTGGGGCTGTGCTTCACTTAGTCAGGGTTTTTGCTGGCTCAGAATGGGGCTTGAAGAGGGATGACTACACACACTGTACAGGATCAGTCAAAGTGCTATGAATTTATTTTCGGATAATACAGTACAGGTTAAAAGAAACTGTATAATATAACAACAAGGTCAAATTAGACAAAGACTCCTTCTACTAAACAATTCCACGTGAGTTATCCGAAATGGGTGGTGGCTGAAGCCGCAGCTTATATTGCCCACCCATATTCCATCCAAGAATTCAAAAGAAAAAAGAGTAAACAAGACAAGAGTGATTACAATTTAGAACAAAGCTAAGACAAAGTGTGACTGAGAGGAAAAAAAAGAAAACTAAGCTAAGCTAGGTTAAGCGGTTACTATTCAAGACAAATCTAAGAATGTCACAGAGAGGGAAAAAAAAAAAAAAAAAACTAAGCTACAACACAACACAGGCTGGATATGTCAATCCTTATGTGAGTTTACATGTCGTCTTGTAAATATGTTTGGAGTATTTCTTCCTTTAGTTTTTGTTTAAATTGTCCAAGCGTTGTACATGATTTTAATTCAGGTCCATAATCGTTCCATAATCTGACTCCTTGCACTGAAATACAGTGTTGCTTGGTGGTTGTTCTCACTGTAGGCTTTTGAAATATACATGTTCCTCTGAAGTGATATCGTTTCTCCCTTGTTTGGAACAACTTTTGGATATTTGCGGGCAGTGATAAATTCTTCACTTTGAACATTATTATTGCGGTTTTAAAGTCAACCAGATCTTTCAACTTGAGAGTTTTTTGTTTAAGAAAAAGTGGGTTTGTTGGTTCCCTGTAAGCTGCTTTGTTTATTATTCTAATAGCTCTCTTTTGAAGCATAAAGAGTGGATATATGTTTGTTTTGTATGTATTTCCCCATACTTCATTACAATATGTCATGTATGGGAGTATTAATGAATGATACAAGGTGTATAGTGTGGGTTGATTCAGCAAATATTTCACTCTGTGTAATATTGCAATTGATTTGGAAACTTTACCTTTAATATAATTAATATGTGACTTCCAACACAGTTTGTTATCAATTATTACTCCAAGGAATTTAGTTTCAGATACCCTTTCAATCTCTACACCATTTACACTGTGTTTGGGTACTGGATTGTTGTGATGGTTGTTAAAGACTATAAATTTTGTCTTACTTAAATTGAGCGTTAATTTGTTTGAATCAAACCACAGTTTAAGCTTTTCTAATTCCTTCCCGAGTGTATCCAGAAGTTGTTCCAAATTGTTTCCACTGCATAGCAGATTAGTGTCATCGGCAAACAATATTAAGTCCATTTTTTCTGAAACTTTACATATATCGTTTATATACATATTGAATAATAATGGTCCCAAAACTGAACCCTGTGGGACTCCACAGGTGACCTTCAGCAACTCTGAGTTTTTGTTGCTAACACATACATACTGATATCTGTTCTTTAAGTAACTACTTAACCAGGACAGTGCTACCCCTCTAATACCAGAATTTTGTAGTTTCTTTAATAATAAATTATGATCTACTGTATCAAATGCTTTTTTAAGATCTAGGAATACTCCAACTGAATACTCTTTATTTTCAATGGCTGTTGATATTTTTTCTGTAAATTCCATTAGGGCATATGCAGTTGTCCTCTTGTGTCTGAACCCATATTGCTGCTCACATAGTAAATCATTCTTCAGTATGAAGTTGTCAATTCTCTCATAGAATATTTTTTCAAGTATCTTGGAAAATTGCGGTAATAGTGAAATTGGTCTATAGTTTGAGAGTTCCCCTCTGTCGCCCGTCTTGTATATCGGAATTACTTTAGCTATTTTCATTGCATTGGGAAATATACCTGATTGGAGAGACAGGTTGCAGATATACGTCAGTGGTTTTACTATGCATTCGATAACAGTTTTGACTAGTAGCATGTCAATACCATCACAGTCAGTAGATGTTTTACTTTTGAACGATTTAACAATTTCAATTACCTCTCTTTCGTCTGTGTTCTTTATGAAGATGGAGTCTTTTACAGTAGTGTTATTGCATATTGTATCACCTGTAGGTACCGTAGTGGGTATTTCTCGGGCCAGTTTAGGTCCAATGTTAACAAAAAAATTATTAAATTCATCTGCAGGTGAAGCAATATTCACACTCTGAGTCGTTTTATTATTTTTTGGAATATTAGTTGGGTAGCTTGTATTTCTGCTTTTATTTCCAAGGATACTGTTGAGTATTGTCCATGTATTTTTAATATTGTCTCTGTTTTTCTCCAGTTCTTTACTGTAATAGTCTCTTTTACTACATCTTATTATATATGTTAACTTATTTTTGTATGTTTTATACCGCTGCTCTGCTTTTTTGTTCTTTTCTTTAGGAAAGCTTTATATAATAAATTTTTCTTTTTACACGCCTTTTGTAGTCCTTTGGTTAACCATGGCTTATTAGCAAATTTGTGTTTAAGCTTTTTTATTACTAATGGGCAGTTTTTTTCATAAAGAGTGGTTACAATATTTATAAATGTGTCATAGGCTTCATTTACATCTGATACATAGACTTCTGTCCAGTCTTGCTTCAGCAAGTCCTCTTTAAGAGAACTGATTGCATTTGGTGATTTGTGTCTGAACGATTTTGAAGTTTTTTCTGCATTGGGCCCCGTGTGGCCATGGATAAGTGCAAAGGTTGGCAAGTGGTCACTTATATCATTTATCAATAATCCACTTTCTATTTTCTTATCGAAAACATTGACAAACAGGTTGTCAATAAGTGTAGCAGAGTGAACTGTGATTCTACTGGGATGTGTTATTGTGGGATATAGACTCATGCTGTACATAGAGTTCATGAACTCTGTAACTACATTTTGTTGATGAGGATTCAGTAAGTCAATATTGAAATCTCCACAAATTGCTACCATTTTCTTACTAGTAATATTATTGTACAGCTCGACTAATTTATCTCTGAATGTCTCAATGCAAGTTCCCGGCGTTCTATATATGCAGCTTATGATTAGATTTTTTGTTTTGTCTAGGTCAATCTCAACAGTAACACATTCCAAAATCCCTGGTAGTGCTGAGGACATTTCATTTACAAGCTTACATCTGTACAGGTCATCAATATACAGTGCAACACCACCACCCTTTTTTTGAGTTCTGTTAATATAAAACATCTGATATCCTTCTATTGCCATCAGGGGAGCCTGCTCTTCGTTAAGCCAAGTTTCAGAGACTGCAATAGCTGTGAATTTTCTGTCTAGCTGTTTTAAATAGTCCTGAATCTGTGGAAAGTTTTTGTTAAGACTTCTGCTATTGAAGTGTATTATTGACAGTTTACCATCTAATTGCATTTGACTTTTTTTCAGTGTAATAGTCACAGTGGTTATGAATATTATTGAAAAAGTGGTTATCAGGATCAATATCATTCTCCATCTCTTGTGGTTTATGTTCAGCATAATGGTATGTTTTCAGAGTTTGAGTTTCCTCATTCTGTGTCAAATGACTTCCTCCAACTGGGGATAATTGATGTCTACTTGAGTCGGTCATAAGTTTTTGTTTGTTTTAGTTATTTTTATTAAAGTACTTTGGCATGGTGTATCAAAAGAACTATTCTTATCGTGTGTATGAATATGGATTATCATTGGCTCATAATTTTCTAATCAGTGTTCATCTGTATTTATCTAAGTCAGTAGCATCTCTGATCATTATACTTTTTGCTTGCTCAGGTGATAAATATAAAGACACGCCATAAAGACACGCCACAAGTCTACACTACAAAATTTGTGTATTTAGATCTATTTAAATACTAAACTCTACTCAAATCAATATATTATAATGAATATGGGGTGGGACTTTGATATTGCATTCTATTATTTTGTGTTTGTTTAAAACTTGTTAAACAGGCACAAAAATTTCAGTTAAAACTCCGCAGTGCTCTAACTGCAGTATGTTCAGCAGAGATTTTGAAGTACTAAATACCAGGAACAAATCGATTGTCATTGAATTTGTTCATCCCCCTGATGTCCACTATGAATTATTTAGTGTTTTTCCAGTTGTGTTGTTGATGGGCAAGGCCTTTCGCGCGCATGCATTTGTGAGAGTAAATGACAGGGCTCCATTACTACTTCTCATTTGATAAAACCCTCAGTCTTTGACCATTTCTCAAGCAGCATTAGCTTTTGTCCGAGATCACAAGTAGAAGCCTTCTACCAGCTTTTAACATGTACCCCCTCTCTTTGCTCTGTAGCTCCCACAGGTCTTACCTCTCCTCTTCTACTATAACCCTAACCCTACCTCGCACATGCCTCATGTTCTTTTGCATCTCAGGCCTAGTTTCTCCCTCTCCCTCCGTCTCTCACTCCTGACTCACGCTGCCTCCCAGCTAACTGTCCCTGACTCATGCTATTCGCAGAGCTGTCTGTGTGTCAAGGGCAGACTCACTGGGAAGAGGGAGGATGGGGAGGTTAAAAGGCAGTTGGATCAGGGAGGCAGATATGACTGTGCAAGAACAAGGAGAGATGGAGATGCCCTTTGATATAGTCACAGATAAATTAGAACACTCCAACGCGTTCCCATTTCAGGAGGATAATATTTTGCCATTCAATCATACAGTAGCTATCCACATCAACATAAGAGTGGTGGTAAAACCTCGGTTGTGACCAGCAGAGGAATCGTTTGGGTGATCAAGTATCTGAGCCATCAGCAGGTGTTTGAAAGTTTTGGGGAACTACACTGTGTGTGTGTGTGTGTGTGTGTGTGTGTGTGTGTGTGTGTGTGTGTGTGTGTGTGTGTGTGTGTGTGTGTGTGTGTGTGTAACTACACTCTGTGTGTGTGTGTGTGTGTGTGTGTGTGTAATATCTTTTGCTTGTGTGTCTTTGTTAATGAAATTATTCTGACCTCCATGGTTTCCAGTTTTAGTCCAGTTTGCGTCAACAGGCACTTTCTGTGTTTCTATAACTTTGCACATTTTCCCAGAATCTATATGGGTTTATTCCAGCTTTCCTACCACAGTGAAAGAAAATCTTGTTAGGGTCATTGAATCTTCTAAGGGTACGTTTACATCATCACCCTGAAGTGACGCAGATCAGATTTTTTTTTAACCCTAATGTGACAAACCTCATTTTTAGCACTTTTTGCACCCACAAATCTGATCTAAAATCCAATCATTCAGGTGGGATCTGAGTCACTTTAGTGTGTGGTCCTAGATCTGATACAATACAGTGGTGCTTGAAAGTTTGTGAACCCTTTAGAATTTTCTACATTTCTGTATAAATATGACCTAAAACATCACCAGATTTTCACACAAGTGCTAAAAGTAGATAAAGAGAACCCAGTTAAATAAATGAGACAAAAAATTTTTACTTTTTCCATTTTTTATTGAGGAAAATGATCCAATATTACATATCATGGCAAAAGGTTATGAACCTTTGATTTCAGTATTTGGCGTGACCCTCTTTTGCAGCAATAACTGCAACTAATACTTCCAGTATCTGTTGATCAGTCCTGCACATTGGCTTGGAGGAATTTTAGCCCATTCCTAGAACAGCTTCAACTCTGGGATGTTGATGGGTTTCCTTGTATGAACTGCTCACCTCAGGTCCTTCCACCACATCTCTATTGGATTAAGGTCAGGACTTTGACTTGACCATTCCAAAACAATAACTTTATTTTTCTTTAACCATTCTTTGGTTGAACGACTTGAGTGCTTATGATTGTTGTCTTGCTGCACAACCAACTTTCTCTTGAGATTCAGTTCATGGACAGATATCCTGTTATTTTCCTTTAGTATTTGCTGGTCTTCTTCTTCTTTTGGCTGCTCCCTTTAGGGTCACCACAGCGGATCATCTGTCTCCATCTCACCCTATCCCTTGCATCTTCCTCTGTAATACCAACCCTCTCCATGTCCTCCTTCACTACATCCATGAGTCTTCTCTGAGGTCTTCCTCTTTTCCTCCTAGCTGGCAGCTCCATCTTCAACATTCTTTGTCCAATATATCCGCTATCCCTCCTCTACATATGTCCAAACCATCTCAACCTTGCCTCTCTTACTTTGTCTCCAAACCGCTCAACCTGAGCTGTCCCTCTGATATACTCATTTTTAATCCTGTCCCTCCTAGTCACTCCCAATGAAAATCTTAGCATCCTCAACTCTGCCACCTCCAGCACCATCTCCTGTCTTTTTGTTAGTGCCACTGTCTCCAAACCATACATCATAGCAGGTTTCACAACCGTCTTGTAAATTTTCTCTTTCACTCTTGCTGCTAGCCTTCTGTCACAAATCACCCCTGACACTCATCTCCACCCACTCCACCCTGCTTGCACTCTTTTCACTTCTCGTGCATTTTCCATTGCTTTGGATGGTTGATCCCAGGTATTTAAACTCATTTACATTCATGTACAGTATACTGTCTTGCTTCTACTGACTTTAATTCCTCTTCTCTCCAGAGCATATCGCCACCTCTCCAAGTTCTCTTCCACCTGCTCCCTACTCGCTCTACAGATCACAATGTCATCTGCAAACATCATGGTCCACGGAGGCTCCTGCCTGACCTCATCTGTTAGCCTGTCCATCACCATTGCAAACAAGAAGGGGGTCAGAGCGGATCCCTGATGTAACCCCATCCCCACCTTGAACCCATCTGTAACTTCTACCGCACACCTCACCACCGTCTCACTGTCCTCATATCTGTCCTGCACCACCCTCACATACTTCTCTGCCACTCCCGACTTCCTCATACAGTACCACACTTCCTCTCTTGGCACCCTATCATATCCTTTCTCTAAATCCACAAAGACACAGGGCAACTCCTTCTGACCTTCTCTATACTTCTCAATCAACATTCTTAGAGCAAACATTGCATCTGTAGTACTCTTTCTTGGCATGAAACCGTACTGCTGCTCACTCATTGTCACCTCTCCTCATAACCTGGCTTCAACAACTCCTTCCTATATCTTCATAGTGTGGCTGATCAACTTTATGTCTCTGTTGTTACTACAGCTCTGAGCATCACCTTTGTTCTTGAAAATTGATACCAAAACACTTCTTCTCCACTCCTCAGGCATCATCTCACTCTCCAAGATGTTGTTAAACAATCTGGTTAAAAAGTCCACTACCATCTCCCCTAAACATTTCCATACCTCCACAGGTATGTCATCTGGACCAACCACCTTTCCATTCTTCCTCTTCTTCAAAGCTGCCCTCACTTCTGCCTTGCTGATCCTTGGGACTTCCTTATTCACCATCTTTTCTTCATCCATCCTCCTCTCTCTCTCATTTTCTTTATTCATCAGCCCTTCAAAGTACTTCTTCTACGTTCTCAACACACTCGTCGCTTGTTAGTACATTACCATTTTTGTCCTTAATCAACCTAACCTGCTGCACATCCTTTCCAGCTCAATCTCTCTGTCTAGCCAATCGATACAAGTCCTTTTCTCCTTCTTTAGTGTCTAACCTCTCATACAACTCACTATATGCCTTTTCCTCTGCCTTTGCCACCTCTCTATTTGCAATGCACCTAGATTCCAAATACTCCTGTCTACTTTCATTTCCATGACTATCCCCCTTTTTCTTTGCTAACCTCTTCCTTTAAATACTTTCCTGTATCACCTCATTCCACCACCAGGTCTCCTCGTCTTCCTTTCTCTGTCCACTGGATACACCACATACCTTTCTACCCATTTCCCTCAGTCCTTTTGCTGTGCTTCCCCAGTCATCTGGTAATTCTTCCCTACAACCCAAAGTCTGTATCAACTCCTTCCTGAACTCTGTGTGACCTTCCTTCCGTAACGCCCCCCACTTAGTCTTTGGCTCTGCCTTCACTCTCTTCCTCTTCTTGCTTTCCAAAGTCATCCTGCAGACTACCATCCGATGCTGTCTAGCTACATTCTCCTCTGCCACCACCTTACAGTCTCCTGTCTTTTTCAGATTTCTCTTTCTACATAAGACGTACTCCACCTGTGTGCACCTTCCTCTACTCTTGTAAGTCATTCAGTGTTCCTCTCTCTTCTTAAAGTATGTGTTCACCACAGCCATTTCCATCCTCTTAGCAAAATCCACAAGCATCTGTCCTTCCACATTTTTCTCCTTAAGACCATACCTACCCAGAACCTCATCATCATCTCAGTTCCCTTCACCTATATACCCATTAAAGTCCACTACAATCACCACTCTCTTCCCCCTGGGAACACTCTCTACCACTTCATCCAACTTACTCCAGAATTCCTCTTTCTCTTCTACCTGACATCCAACTTGTGGGGCATACGCACTGACAACATTCAACATCACACCTTTGACTTCTTGCTTCAAATTCATGATTCAGTCTGACTCCCTCTTTACCACCTGAACACTCTTCACATACTCTTCCTTCAAGGTTACTCCTACTCCATTTCTCTTGCTATCTACACCATGGTAGAACAGTTTAAATCCCCCTCCAATGCTCCCATCCTTGCTTCCCTTCCATCTGGTTTCTTGAACACACAGTATATCTACCTTTCTTCTTTCCATCATATCACCCAACTTTCTGCCTTTACCAGTCATAGTCCCTACATTTAATGTGCCTACTCTCACCTCCACACTTCTACCTTTCCTTTTCTCTTTCTCCCTCCTAACACGCCTTCCCTCTCTCCTCCTCCTCAATCTTTGACCAACAATAGCCCAATTCCACTTGCACCCTGTTGGTTAACAGCACCAGTGGCGGTCGTTGTTAACCTGGGCCTCGAATGATCCAGTATGGAAGCCTTATTCATCATGATCCGCATGTTTGATTTGGCAAAGGTTTTACATCGGATGCCCTTCCTGACACAACCCTCCCCATTTACCCGGGCTTGGGACTGACATTAAGAGTACACTGGCTTGTGCATCCTCTATGGCTGGGTTCCTTTAGTATTTGCTGGTATTATTCAAAATTCATTGTTCCATCAATGACCCAGATGCAGCAAAACAAGACCAAACCATGATACCACAACCACCATGTTTCACAGATAGAATAAGGTTCTTATGCTGGAATTCACTGTCTTCCTTTCTCCAAACATAACACTTCTCATGTTTTTGGTGAGCAACGGCTTTCTCCTTGCAACCCTGCCATGCACACCATTATTGTTCAGTGTTGTCCGAATGGTGGACTCATAAACATTAACATTAGCCAACGTGAGAGAGGTCTTCAGTTTCTTAGAAGTTAATCTGGGGTCCTTTGTGACCTCACCAACTATTACACACCTTGCTCTTGGAGTGATCTTAGTTAGTCGACCACTCCTAGGAATGGTAACAGTGGTCTTAAATTTCCTCAATTTGTGCACAATCTGTCTTACTATGGATTGGTTGAGTCTAAACTCTTTAGAGATGTTTTTGTATCATTTTCCTGTCTGATAAGCATCAACAACCCTTTTTCTAAGGTCTTCAGAAATCTCCTTTGTTCGTGCCATGATACACTTCAGCAAACGTGTTAACACTTTGATAGATCTTTAAATAAAAGATTCTTTAAATAAAACAGGGTGCCCACCCACATCTAATTGTCATCCCATTGACTGAAAACACCTGACTCTAATTTTACCTTCAAATTACCTGCTAATCCTAGAGGTTCACAAACTTTTGCCATGCATAGATATGTAATATTGGATCATTTTCCTCAATAAATAAATGAAAAAGTAATTTTTTTTTTGTCTTATTTGTTTAACTGGGTTCTCTTTATCTACTCTTGGGACTTGTGTGAAAATCTGATGATGTTTTAGGTCAAATTTATGCAGAAATGTAGAAAATTCTAAAGGGTTCACAAACTTTCAAGCACCATTATATGTGGTCATGGGACTTGATTGAGACGGGTCATTATATTTTATTTGAATTTTTTTTTACCTCTGTGCATGCATAATGCAGTGTTTTTCAACTTTTTTTTTAGCCGTGACACATTTTTTACATTGAAAAAAATCCCGCTACACACCACAACCCAAAAATGTTACAAAATGACACACTGTAGCCTATTACAGCACATGTAATGAGAATTTAGTCTTGTACTTTGTTTGTTGCTACAGAAGACTACTATGAATACCTTACACACTACACAAGACAAACAAGTCACAGAAGAACTCCACATCAGAGGGCTGGCTGCTGAACTTTGTGTGCACACAAAAACTTAAGTATTTTGGACACATCAAATGCCATGAAAGCTTAGAGAAAACCATCCTGGAGGGCACTATACAAGGAAAGAGACAAAGGGGAAGACCACAAAGGAGATGGGAGGGCAACATCTCTGATGTGCTTGGCATGAGCATCACAGAAGTATTGTTAGGGGTACAATGTCCAAATGGATATGCGGAGACTGAAAAACGTTGTTTATACTGACTCATCCATCTTGTCACTGCAACCTCTCTGGCTTTATGATTTGTGCATCTGCTTGAGTGCGAGGCAGACGAAATTACAGCATTGACTATGTACAGTGACTACTCATGCACAGAGATCCAAGATGGCGCCACCGACACAGCATACAAAGATGAAGAAGAGGACGTTCATATTCAGTGGTCATACACTATAAACTTTCTTTTTTTCTTCTTCCACCAAAAGTAGTAAACATGGGAGCGCCTCTTCTCAGCTACGTACAGTCACCATTGTGGTTGCTAAAATGTGAATGGCTTGCTTTTCTTTTCTTTTGTTTAACTGGTGAACAAATGCATCAGCACATTTGTGCTACCTATCAGGCTGGGGTGAAACTGCAGATGATGGTTATGTGCACATGTGTCAAATGCTTGGTCTAACAGTAGACACAAATGAAGCATAAATAATCATTTTTGGACCAATTAAGTGAAATTATACAATTTCCCACAGCACACCTGACAATCTGCCGTGGTACAGTGGTTGAAAATCACTGACGTAGAGCACTGATGTTAACATCTGTGCTAGCAGTTTTTGCTAAACAGTTTGCAAAGCTATCATTTGGCTTCCTTCTGTCTTCTGGACCTCATCATGTAAAACTACTATAGAGCAAAATTCAAAGTGTAGTTTCACTAAAAATGCACCTACTTTCTCTGGATAAAGAAACAAGGGATCACATGAATATGATGTCTTTTGTGGTTGTTGATGAATCAATCCTGTGTCAGTGTGCACATGTGTGTCATTTTGGAGGGCAGACAAATTCATATATGAGTAAAGGAAAAGTCACTTGTAATTATGAGTGTGAATTGTGGTGAGAGGTGTATACTACAATCTAACCAAAAAAATCCCAAATGAACAGTTTTGCTTGTAATGTGAACATTGCCTAAATTGATCTGAGTTTGTTGCTCTCTTTCTCTGTTTCTGTTGGCCCTGCGATGGCAATTTGTCCAAACCCAGCAACCCTGAACTGGATAAGCAGTCAAGAAAATGAATGGATCCTGATGCTTCTCAGAATTTCTCCAGCTGTCTCTGGGATTTATGAGTACTGTACTGTGTCAAGTGTTGTGCTCAATGGTTGTTTTCACCTGGTTGTGCTTTATCTCACTTGATCTGTACAATATACTATTCTTGAGCTCCGTATGATCCTTTTTATCTTCTGCTGCCCCTCCATACATCAAACCAAAAAGACTAGCACTATTTCACTCAGTTTACTTCTTTTCCTTTCATTCTAATGTTAATTTTTAGTTCAGATGCAGCATATATGTTGCAGCAATATATGTTGCAACATATACTGTATGTTGCAACAATATATGTTGCATCTGCAACATATATTGTTGCAGATGCAAGAAAGGAACAGAAAGGATGCTCTCTCTTCGACTGCACACTTCAGACGGACCGGTCAACTTAATCAGTGTCTACGCGCCCACCTTGTACTCCAGGCAGGACATGAAAGATGAATTCTACAACCAGCTTTCATCAATGATACAAAAGATACCTTCCAGAGAACACCTGATCTTATTGGGAGATTTCAACGCTAGAGTGGGTGCTGACTCAGGATCCTGGCCAACATGTATGGGAAAGCACGGAACCGGTAAGATGAATGAAAATGGACAACACCTGCTAGAACTGTGCTCACTCCAAGGACTCTGCATAACGAACACCTACTTTCAGCTAAAGCAACAGCATAAAGTTTCTTGGATGCACCCGCGCTCTAAGCACTGGCACCAACTAGACCTGATACTGACACGTCAACACCATGCAGAATGTACAGATCACCCACTCGTACCAGTGCTGACTGCGACACAGATCACTCACTGGTATGCTGTAAGGTCAGACTTGTTCCCAAGGCCCTGCATTACAACAAACCTCCTGGAAGACAGCGCATTGATGCCAGGATGACGCAACAACCAGACAAAGTCATCGAATTCACTGAAAATCTCAAGAAGTCCATCACAATCTCACCTGAAGCAGATGCCGCAGAGAGATGGAACACCCTCAGAGATCACATCCACAGTGTTGCTCTCCGTACATTTGGTAAAAAACGAGGAAACACACCCAATTGGTTCGAGGCGAACTCCAGCGAGCTGGCCGCCGTCCTCACAGAAAAGAGAGCTGCTCTAATGAAATACAAGGATCGCCCCACCCGCAAATCACAGGAAGCTCTGCAGGTGGCCAGGAGCAAGACTCAACGGACAGCTAGATGCTGTGCAAACGATTACTGGTTGAAACTCTGAGAGTATCCAAATGGCAGCCGACACAGGAGACATACGTGGAATGTACGACGGAATCAAGAAAGCAATTGGGCCAACTCAGTGCAAGAAAGCGCTGCTAAAAACCAAGACCGGAACTACCATCACAAACCAAATGGAGCAGATGGAGAGGTGGGTAGAGCACTACTCTGAACTATACTCCCAAGACAGCTCAATTTCGGAGGAAGCACTGAATAATTTGGCGGACCTACCGATCATGGAAGAGCTGGACTCACCTCCAGCCATGGAGGAATTGGAAGAAGCACTAGACTGTCTGCCAATTGGGAAAGCGCCTGGCCTCGATGGGATCCCAGCAGAAGTTATAAAGTGCTCAAAGGATGTCATCCTTCACCAACTACATGAGAGCCTATCTTGCTTCTGGGAGGAAGGAGAGGTGCCTCAAGACATGAAGGACTGCAAAATAGTGACGCTATATAAAAACAAAGGTAGCCGAAGCGACTGCAACAGTTATCGAGGGATATCATTGCTTAGTGTCACCGGAAAGGCATTCGCGCGTGTGGTTCTCATCCGTCTTCGGAAACTCGTGGAAAGAATTTATCCTGAATCTCAAAGTGGTTTCAGATCCGGGTGCTCCACGATTGATATCATCTTTTCTCTCAGACAGCTACAGGAGAAATGCAGGGAGCAAAATGAACCACTTTATGTTGCATTCATCGACCTGACAAAAGCCTTCAATACAGTTAGCTGTGAAGGACTGTTCCAAGTTCTCAAGAAGATCGGGTGTCCCCCCCAACTGCTGCAAATTATTGAATCCTTCCATACCAACATGAAAGCTATTATCCAATTTGATGGGAGCTTTTCAGAACCATTCAACATCCGCCGTGGAGTAAAACAGGGCTGCGTGCTTGCTCCTACCTTGTTTAACGTATACTTTGCCGTCATGCTAAAGTATGCATTTGGTACTCGGAACGATGGTGTCTGCTTTTACACAAGGTCTGATAGCAAACTGTTCAACCTATCACTACTGAGTGCAAAATCCAAGATCCGAAAAGTATCCATCAGTGAGATGCTGTTTGCCGACGATGCAGTACTGATAGCTCACTCGGAACTGGAATTACAATCAATGATCAACACACTCAATAAAGCCTGCGACGACTTCAGTCTGACCATCAGTCAGCAGAAGACCAAAGTAATGGGCCAAGGTGTCTCGAACCCTCCTACGATAGATATCGAAAACCACCCACTGGATGTGGTTCATGAGTTTACATACCTCGGATCCAAAATATCGGACGACCACTCACTCGACAACGAGCTCAGTAGAAGAATGGGCCTTGTTGCAACAACCTTCAGAAAATTATCACAGAAGGTATGGCTGAACCAAAAACTGTCGAGGCACACAAAGATCACTGTTTACAGGGCATGCGTCCTCAGTACCTTGCTATATGGCAGTGAGACATGGTGTCTATATGCCTCGCAAGAGCGACGGCTCAACGCCTTTCATCTCCGCATGCTGAGAAGTATTCTTAACGTTAAATGGAGCGACCGTATCACAAACAATGAGATACTCTCCCAGGCGAGCTTCCCAAGCCTGTTCACCTTGCTTCGCGAACGTCGTCTCCGCTGGTTGGGACACGTCCATCAGATGCCGGATGGGAGAATACCGAAAGACATTCTGTACGGAGAGCTTGCATCTGGCAAACGAACTCGAGGTCGACCGTATCTCCGTTTCAAGGATTTATGCAAAAGAGACATGAAAACTCTGGGCATGGACGTGATCAACTGGGAGGATACTGCAGACGACCGAAACCGCTGGAGACATGCGCTGAAAGACGGACTCAGAAGGGGAGAAGAGCACCTTCGCCAGTCTGCCGACAAAAAACGATCATCTTGAAAGGATGCATTGAAAAAGACACCACAACCAAGCGCCTACATCTGCGACCGTTGCAACCGTGACTGTCACTCGCGTACTGGCTTACACAGCCACAAGCAATGCTGCCGTAACCCCGTTATTCCAACTCAAGGCGCAGATCCATAGTCTCCCGAGACTGAAGGATGCCAGGAAGGAGGACTGTCAAGTGTTGTGCTCAATGGTTGCTTTCACCTGGTTGTGCTTTATCTCACTTGATTTGTACAATATACTATTCTTGAGCTCCGTATGATCCTTTTTATCTTCTGCTGCCCCTCCATACATCAAACCAAAAAGACTAGCGCTATTTCACTCAGTTTACTTCTTTTCCTTTCATTCTAATGTTAATTTGTAGTTCAGATGCAGCATATAGCCCCTGCCCCAGGTCTCAAACTGCTTGGATGATTTTTTTTTTTTCTGTGTGTGTGTGTGGGGGGGGGGGCTCTCTGCATTGTGAGACATTAGTACCGGCTATTTATAGTCTGCTCACTGCCACCCTGAGGAGGTGCTGTGGAGGATAAATTTCACCATGGCTCTAATAAAAGGCACAGTGTGAGAAGTTAGCAAAATATCCCTATCTTTGGGTTTTCACTCATGGTACGCAGTTGTCATTTAAACTTCTTCAAATGAGACTCAAAGTGTTTGCACAGACAAAATGAGACAAATTCTTTGAATTAATGTTTTTGTTCCCGCTATAAAAACTAACTCACTCCTGTCTTCTCCCTGCAGCGTGTTTGTTACAGTCTGAATTGGTAAACTACGAGAGAGTGAAGGAGTACTGCCTGAAGGTGCTGAGCCACCAGAGGGACCATTTTAAGGCCATGTACCGGGCTGGAATCGCCTTCTATCACCTGGGTGATTACGAATGTGCCCTCCGCTACCTGCGTGACGCCAAAAACCGTGAACCTACAGGTGAGGATAAATTGAAATCTTTAATTTATACCAGAGTTTGCTATCTGTGGCAGTTTTGCAAATCTAACATCCCCCTCTGATTTTAACAAAAAACTATAAATTTATATCAAGTTTAATCTTGACTTCTCCTGGACTGATTTGTTTAAAAAGTCACAAATATATAAGATTAAGATTGTGAATTTATAAGAAAAATGTGCTAAAATACTTACAGATAATCATACATTTATGGGATTTAACTATGAAAATTAGGAGAATATCTAGTTTACAAAAAAGTTGCAATGACAGATTTTTAGAACAGAAAAATGATAAATTTGTGAGAATTTTTTTTCATTTATTCTTCAATGGAAGTCTATTACTAGATGATGAAGACGTCACCAACGCTGGACGAGAGAGCTTAGATGAGACCACAGCCCACAGTCCAAAGCACATATGCAGCTGCACTGTGGCCATGCAACATTAGATAGTTTAGATGTCCAGTCCGTCAATACACTGACAAGATAAAGCTGTGGAGAATGTGTTGAAGGATGAGACTGAGTTTATTCCTCAGATTCAGCTTTATTCACAATCACATACTCCAACAATTTCAAAGCAGGAAAAAGAGGATGAATCTTCTAACATCTGTCCTTTTATACCTAGGACATCAAACTACAGTCACATGGTGTTTAATCAAACATACAGTCACATGGTACTTAATCCCAGTCACAATATAACTTCCTCCGATCTTAACACCATCCACCCCCAAGTCTCCGGTGGTCAGGAAATCTCTCAAGGCCATCTCCTTAAAACAAAAGGCCAAATCTCACACCCTCCCGTTAACCCTAGGAGGCTCAGTCCCTTTGTTCCCTTGAGACGTGCAGCACACAATAAACATACAGTATTCTATTTGTGGAGCATATGAAACCAACATATGTGTCCCACATGACCCCCCCCAAACGTCTAAGATGGAACAATCATAACTAAAGATGCATGTCATAATAAAATCACTACATATCAATCCACATGCCGCTTAGGCCTTAGTCTTCTGCCGTATTTGCTGTAAGCCGGTTTTACTGCCTCCGCAGAGTCCTCCTGCTGTGGGGCCGCTGCCTGTGGATTAGAACTGTTAGTCAATCTCTGTGGGTGTTCCGGAGGATGCCCTCTATGGGGTCTGCCGCGTCGGGGGGCCCTCGCCAAATGCACAGTTTCATCAGCCATTACAAAAGCGGGTTTGATTCTGTTTATGCCAATTACTTCCTTTCTGCCTCCCAAATCTAGCACAAAATGCTTCTCTCCTGTTTCCAGCACTCTAAATGGTCCATCATAAGGCGGTCGCAAGTTTGGGCGGTGGGCATCATGCCTGACAAAAACAAACTCTGCAATTTTTAAAGCTTTAGGCACAAAAACGCGTGGGAAGCTGTGATGAACCGGGCCAGGAAGCGTGCTCGATCCCGTGTCACTCTGCAACCGCTGAGCAGGGGGGCACTCTGGCCGAGGATTATCCGGGAGAAACTCCCTGGGCAGCCGGAGTGGCTGCGCAAACACTAACTCAGCTGGGGAGGCTTTTAAATCCTCTTTAGGTGCAGAACGCAACCCCAATAAAACCCATGGTAGCCTGTCTACCCAATTTGTATCCGTAAGCGACGCTCTGAGGGCTGCTTTCAATGACCTATGGAAACATTCGCATAAACCATTAGCCTGTGGGTTATACGCGGTAGTGTGGTGGATCGTTACTCCCAGGCTGCGGGCCATCACTGACCAGAGCTCAGACACAAATTGAGGACCTCTGTCGGACGTAATGTCTGACGGAACTCCAAAACGTGCTACCCATGCTGTTAAAAACGCGCGCGCCACCTCCTCGGCTGTGGTTGATGCCAGTGGGACCACTTCCGGCCAACGTGTGGTGCGGTCCACCATTGTCAAAAGGTGTGTGCACCCCTGTGACGGCGGAAGGGGGCCTACGAGGTCGACATGCACATGATCAAACCGCTTAGCCGGGATGTGAAAAGGCTCCAAGGGAGCTCTAGTGTGTTTGTGTATTTTGGCTCGCTGACAAGCCATGCAGGCTGTCGCCCACTCCTTGACCTGCTTGCGCAGGCACGGCCATACAAATTTCTCTCCTACCATTTTGACCGACGCGCGTACCCCCGGGTGCGCCAGAGAATGAATCGAGTCAAAAACGCAGCGGCGCCACGCGGCTGGTACAACCGGATGCAGTCGTCCAGTGGAGACATCGCAGATTAGGGGGGCATACCATCTTGCAGCACCCTGCTCTCCAGCCTTAACCCTGTTGGTCCAGACTGGAGCGCGCGCACGTCCGCGTCGCTAACCTGCTCCGCGGCCATGGCTGCATAATCTATCCCTACGTGGACCGGGGCCGCGCGCGCTTCCGCGTCACTACCCTGGTCTGCGGCCATGGCTGCAGAGTCTGCCCCCACGGGGCCTGGAGCCGTCACAGCACATGAGAGGCAGTCTGCCACTACATTATATTTACCTGCCACATGCTGGATATCGGTGGTAAACTCCGATATCACGGACAGCTGTCTCTGCTGCCGGCCCGACCAAGGTTCCGAAATCTTGGCCATCGTGAAAGTCAGCGGTTGTGGTCCACGAACGCAGTAAAACGGCGTCCCTCCAGCCAGGACTGGAAGTGGCGGATGGCCAAGTGTAGAGCTAACAACTCCCTGTCGAACGCGCTGTATTTTCGCTCGCTATCGCGCAAGGTTTTGCTGAAAAACGCGAGCGGTTGCCAGGCCCCAGCCACGTACTGTTCAACGACCGCCCCTATGGCAACATCTGACGCGTCAGTAGTGAGCGCCATGGGGGCCGTTGGGACTGGGTGTGCCAACAATGCAGCGTTTGCTAGGGCTGATTTGACTTGAGAGAATGCGCGCTCCCGCTCAGGAGACCATTCGATTTTATTCGTGGGTTTTTGTTTTTTTAGTGCAGCGTATAATGCGCTGCGCGGGGGAGGAAACGGTTATAAAAATTAACCATTCCCAAAAACTCCTGTAACGCTTTGACCGTTTGTGGTTGGAGAAAATTTGTTATTGCGCGCACCTTATCGGGCAGAGGGACCGCTCCTTCTGGCGAAACGCGATGCCCCAAAAAATCAATCTGCGCCACCCCGAACTGACACTTCGCTGGGCTAATTATTAACCCGTGCTCTGCCAACCTCCGGAAAACTGCTGTGAGGTGGCTCTCGTGTTCGTCTTCGGACGCGCTAGCTACCAAAATGTCGTCCAAGTAGACGAACACGAAAGGGAGATCGCGTAGGACTGCGTCCATCATGCGTTGGAACGTCTGCGCCGCTCCCTTGAGCCCAAACGGCATGCGCAAAAACTCAAAAAGCCCGAAAGGAGTTATTACCACTGTTTTGGGTATGTCCTCAGCGCGCACTGGAACCTGGTGGTAACCGCGTACTAAGTCTATTTTAGAAAAAATGCGTGCCCCCGCCAAATGAACCGAAAAATGTTGGATATGCGGAATCGGGTAGCGGTCGTGCGCTGTGGCGTTATTCAACCTGCGGAAATTACCGCAAGGTCGCCACGAGCCATCAGCCTTTGGGACCATGTGCAGTGGTGAAGCCCAGGGGCTCTTCGAACACCTAATGATGCCCAGTTTTTCCAGGTTGGCGAACTCCTCGCGCGCTATGGTCAGTTTAGCTGAGTCCAAGCGCCGAGCTTTTGCAAAAACGGGCGGGCCGGTGGTAGTAATAAAATGTTCCACCCCATGTTTAGCCACTGTCGCCGAAAACGTTGGGACGGTGAGTGCTGGGAACTGAGTGAGGAGTGCGTGGAACTTACCACCTGCAGCTGTGACTTTGGCTTGTGCAGTTGGCGGGGCCACTCGAGCTGTGCAGGGAATAGAGTGAAAGGAGAGTGCATTAACCAGACGTCTGTTAGCAAGATCAACCAATAAACCATGTGAGCACAAAAAATCAGCCCCTAACATGTTGAAATTGACTGCCGCTACAACAAAAGTCCACTCAAATGCACGGCCCTGCAAAGACAGAAGCAGGGTCCTCTCCCCGAAGGTCTTAATCGCTGAGCCGTTCGCTGCTGACACCCGGGGACCCCTGGAAGGCACCAGCCGGTCCGCGTAGGAAGGCGTGATGAAGCTCAGCTGGGAGCCTGTGTCCACGAGGAAATGCCTCCCCGAGCGTGCATCAGTCAGGTAGAGCAGCTTGTTCTCCTCCCCGAGGGCCGAAGCTGCTACCAGCCCCCGGTCTTCGCGTTTCCTGAGCGCTTGAAATGGCATGGTGGAATGCACTTGAGCACCCTCTCTGCAAAGCGGCGATGGTAGAAGCAAAGGGAGTTGTCCGCTCCGTGTCGCCTGGCCCTTGCTACTGCCGTCGTCGGTGAGTCTGGTGCTGCAGCCTCTGGCCCCATGCTGTCTCCGGACGTTGCGCTTAGCTCTGCTGCTGCGGCCAAAGCCGCGCTCCGTTTGTGGGCGTCGACGAGTCGTTGCGCCTCCTGGCTCAGCTCGTGGTAGTCTCGCCGGGCCAACAGAGGTGAACCTGCCAGGGTCACTCTCACCGCTGGCGGCAGGGTCCTGAGGAAAAGGTGGGCGAAGATAAAGCTGTCTTCTTCGGAGTCTCTCAACCTCAGCATTTTCACCATCAGGTCCGCGGGTCTGTCGTTCTCAAACTCCGTCAACGCTAGGAGCCCCTCTGCTCGCAGTTGCACCGAGGGGGTGAAGTGGCTGATAAGCGCAGCCTTCAATTCGCTGTACTTGTCGCTGTCCGGCGGGTGGTTGACCAGGTTCTCCACCCTCTGGACTGTGTGGTTGTCCAGCTTTGCCACCACATGGTAGAATTTTGTGTCGTCTCTCGAGATTCTCCGGAGGTTGAACTGCGCCTCGACCGCGCTAAACCAGGAGCGCGGACTATTCTGCCAGAAGTCTGGCAGCTGGAACGTGGCGGCATCCGTCAGGCTGGCTTCTGACGAGCCCCGCTCGGGAGAATTATCTCTGCTCATGCTTCGTCGTAAGGTCACCAGTGTGGAGAATGTGTTGAAGGATGAGACTGAGTTTATTCCTCAGATTCAGCTTTATTCACAATCACATACTCCAACAATTTCAAAGCAGGAAAAAGAGGATGAATCTTCTCACATCTGTCCTTTTATACCTAGGACATTAAACTACAGTCACATGGTGTTTAATCAAACATACAGTCACATGGTACTTAATCCCAGTCACAATATAACTTCCTCCGATCTTAACACCATCCACCCCCAAGTCTCCGGTGGTCAGGAAATCTCTCAAGGCCATCTCCTTAAAACAAAAGGCCAAATCTCACACCCTCCCGTTACCCCTAGGAGGCTCAGTCCCTTTGTTCCCTTGAGACGTGCAGCACACAATAAACATACAGTATTCTATTTGTGGAGCATATGAAACCAACATATGTGTCCCACAAAGCAACCTTTCTTGAGGTCTCCTTTTCTAGACCCTTCCCTCAGAGATAGGAGCAGTACTGCCCCAGAGAAAGGCTGCTTTATCACCTTTCAGTTAAGAAAAAGAGTGACCATCCAGCCCTGACCACCTACACACGTGGACAAAATTGTTGGTACCCCTCTGTTAATGAAAGAAAAACCCACAATGGTCACAGAAATAACTTGAATCTGACAAAAGTGGTAATAAATAAAAATTCTATCAAAATTAACCAATGAAAATCAGACAATGCTTTTGAATTGTGGTTCAACAGAGTTATTTTAAAAAACACTCATGAAACAGACCTGGACAAAATTGATGGTACCCTTAACTTAATATTTTGTTGCACAACCTTTTGAGGCAATCACTGCAATCAAACGATTTCTGTAACTGTCAATGAGACTTCTGCACCTCTCAGCAGGTATTTTGGCCCACTCCTCATGAGCAAACTACTCCAGTTGTCTCAGGTTTGAAGGATGCCTTCTCCAGACGGCATGTTTCAGCTCCTTCCACAGATGTTCAATAGGATTTAGATCAGGGCTCATAGAAGGCCACTTTAGAATAGTCCAATGTTTTGCTCTTAGCCATTCTTATATATTATATATACTGTATATATAAGATATATAATATATATTATATATATATATAAGATATATATATATAAGATTATATATATATCACGGACACACAGATCGCCCCAAAGGTCTCCCGAGTCGGCGGACGGAACCTCTGTTTACAGCAGGAGACGATACAGCAGGGAAGAGCTAGCTAGCACTCAACCGCCACCCGGTGCTAACGGAGAAACTCGACATACCGAGGAACTGTAGCGAAAACGACGCGGGTGCCGGGCTGGAATTTAGGCGGCGTGCAAGAAATATAAGACAGAATAATAAAGAGCGATGGCAAGAACCAAGCAGACCGCCTGTAAATCTACTGGAGGAAAAAGCCCCCCAGGAAGTAGCTAGCCACCAAGACTGCTCAGAAAAAGCGCTCTGGCCACCGGCGGAGTGAAGAAGCCTCACCGTTACAGGCCTGGTACCGTGGCTCTGAGAGAGATCCGTCGCTACCAGAAATCCACGGAGCTGCTCATCCATAAGCTGCCCTTCCAGCGCCTGGTGAGGGAGATCGCTCAGGACTTCAAGACCGACCTGCACTTCCAGAGCTCCGCCGTCATGGCTCTGCAGGAGGCCAGCAAGGCCTACCTGGTGGGTCTCCAACCTGTGCGCCATCCACGCCAAGAGGGTCACCATCATGCCCAAAGACATCCAGCTGGCCCGCCGCATCCGCGGAGAGAGAGCTTAGACTTTCTGCTGCACATTCACCAACCACGATGCGCCGCACTGTGTGTCTATATATATATATATATATATACACAGTATATATATATATACAGTATATATATATATATATATATATATATATATATATATATATATATATATATATATATATATATATATATATATATATATATATATACGTATATATACGTGTATATATGTATATATATATATATATATGTATGTATATATAGTAATATGTACATACACTACCGTTCAAAAGTTTAGGGTCACCCAGACAATTATTTTGTGTTTTCCATGAAAAGTCACACTTATTTACCACCATGAGTTGTAAAATGAATAGAAAATATAGTCAAGACATTGACAAGGCTAGAAATAATGATTTGTATTTGAAATAATAATTTATTCCAGATACTCAACCTGCTCAAAGGAAGGTCAGTTTTATAGCTTCTCTAACCAGCTAAACTGTTTTCAGCTGTGCTAACATGATTGCACAAGGGTTTTCTAATCATCCATTAGCCTTCTGACGCAATGAGCAAACACATTGTACCATTAGAACACTGGAGTGATAGTTGCTGGAAATGGGCCTCTATACACCTATGTAGATATTGCACCAAAAACCAGACATTTGCAGCTAGAATAGTCATTTACCACATTAGCAATGTATATTAGATATTAGAGTGTATTTCTGATTAGTTTAAAGTTATCTTCATTGAAAAAAACAGTGCTTTTCTTTCAAAAATAAGGAAATTTCTAAGTGACCCCAAACTTTTGAACGGTAGTGTATGTATACTAGCTGTTCTTGTTTTTTCTTGCCTTCTGATTGTTGCTCTGAGTGTTGCTATCCCTGTGCTGTTGCAATCCTGGAATTTCCCCATTGTGGGACTAATAAAGGCTTATCTTATCTTATTCTTGGGTGTTTTTAGCTGTGTATTTTGGGTCATTATCCTGTTGCAAGACCCATGACCTGCGACTGAGACCAAGCTGTCTGACACTGGGCAGCACATTTCTCTCTAGAATACCTTGATAGTCTTGAGATTTCATTGTACCCTGCACAGATTCAAGACACCCTGTGCCAGATGCAGCAAAGCAGCCCCAGAACATAACAGAACCTAGGCACAGTAGGCACAGTGTTCTTTTCTTGGTATGATTCATTTTTGCGTCTGTGAACATAGCGCTGATGTGCCTTGCCAAAAATTTCCAGTTTTGTCTCGTCTGTCCATAGGACATTCTCCCAGAAGCTTTGTGGCTTGTCAACATGAAGTTTGGCAAATTCCAGTCTGGCTTTTTTATGATTTGTTTACAACAGTGGTGTCCTCTTTGGTCGTCTCCCATGAAGTCCACTTTGGCTCAAACAACGACAGATGGTGCGATCTGACACTGATGTACCTTGACCTTGGAGTTCACCATGAATGTGTTTAGAGGTTGTTCTGGGCTCTTTTGTTACCATTCTTCATCAAGTTTCCTCCTGCGGCCACATCCAGGGAGGTTGGCTACAGTCCCGTGGATCTTAAATTTCTGAATAATATGTGCAACTGTAGTCACAGGAACATCAAGCTGCTTGGAGATGGTCTTTTAGCCTTTACCTTTAACATGCTTGTCTATAATTTTCTTTCTAATCTCCTGAGACAACTCTCTCCTTTGCTTCCTCTGGTCCATGTTTAGTGTGGTACACACCATGTCACCAAACAGCACAATGACTACTTGTCACCCTTTAAATAGGCCGATTGACTAATTACAAGTTTGTAGACACCTGTGATGTTAATTAGAGGACACATCTTGGTTGAACATGTCCCTATGGTCACATTATTACCTCCGCCAAGGAGGTAATGTTTTTACCGGCGTTTGTGTCTGTCTGTCTGTCTGTTACCAACATAACTCAAAAAGTTATAAACAGATTTTGACAAAATTTTCAGGAAAGGTGTGTAATGGCACGGGGAACAGATGATTAGATTTTGGTGATGATCTGAGAGTGCATACCTCCACCAAGGGCTTTGTTTGTATTTGTGCAGCAGGATTACACAAAAACTACTGAATGGATTTGGTTGAAATTTTCACCAGAGATGGTTCTTGGGCTAGAGAGGAACCTATTATATTTTGGTGATGATCTGAGAATGCATACCTCAGCCAAGGCTCTTATCTTCTCACAGTGTGTTACCAACATAACTCAAAAAGTTATCAATGGATTTTGATGAAATTTTCAGGAAAGGTGTGTAATGGCACGGGGAACAGATGATTAGATTTTGGTGATGATCTGAGAGTGCATACCTCCACCAAGGGTTTTGCTTGTATTTGTGCAGCAGGATTACACAAAAACTACTGGATGGATTTGGATGAAATCTGCACCAGAGGTGGTTCTTGGGCTACAGAGGAACCCATTATATTTTGGTGATGATCTAAGAATGCATACCTCAGCCAAGGCTCTTATCTTGTCACAGTGTGTTAGCAACAATACTCCAAAACTGATGGACAGACTTTGATGCAATTTTCACCACAAGTGGCTATAGGCCTACACACAAACCCATTACATTTTGGAGGTGATCCATGAATGGAAGGAGCCTTGGCGGAGGTATGCGCTCTATGAGTGCTTTTCTAGTTTTCAATCTTTTCTAGGGGTACCATCATTTTTGTCCAGGCCCGTTTCATGAGTTTGTTTTTTAAAGTAATTCTGTTGAACCACAATTCAAAAGCATTGTCTGATTTTCATTGGTTAATTTTCATACAATTTTTATTTATTACCACTTTTATCAGATTCAAGTTAGTTCTGTGACCATTGTGGGTGTTTTCTTTCTTTAACAGAGGGGTACCAATATGGAAAAGTTGAAAACTGCTCTCCTTTAGTGACATATTGGGCTCTTCAAAGAAAACAGAGACGGGAGATATTGCACTTGCCTCAGAGTGCTCTTGTTTTCATAGAGATCCATTGGACTGCTCTTGGTCTGGCCCTTCACCCAGGACCAATTTGCCTTGGGAGACACTGCCAGAAGTAAGTTCCCTCCGATGGCATAGCTCCTGGGATCATTAGGGCACACAAACTCCTCCACCACAATAAGGTGGCTATCCACAGAGGGGAAGGTACAAATTCACAAGAAAGAACCTCATTTTTAAGTAATTGTAATTTTCCATTTAAAAAAACTCAATCTATGTGGGATTAAATTTACAAACTTACAAGAAAAAAAAAATTGAAAAATTCCCCAAAAGTCTCACATTTAGAGAAAAGAGAAAATTCATAGCTTTAGAAAACTAATCTTATTTTACAGAAAACAGTCACAAATTTATGATATTAAACTTGCTAAATTATGAGGAAAAAGTATGCATATTTAACATGAGACAAAAGTGTGAAAGTTACAAAAGAATTTGAGAAGTAAGTGGAAGTATACTAGAAAAAAATCTCAAATCTGTCATCTTAAACATGTAAATGTCTGTGGAAAAAATGTCAGTTTGAAGTTTAAACCAATAAAATGATGCAAATTTACAAAAAAAGGTAATTTTCAATCAAAACTCAACATGAAGTAGAATAAAGTTGTGAATTTACAAAAAGCAAAGTTCCAAAAAGTCACAGATTTATGTGATAAAAGTCAGAATTAGATTAAATTTGTAAATTTGGAAGAAAAAAATCTGGCAGAGTTACAGAAAAACTCACAAATTTACACAATTTGCAAGAAAAAAATCAGATTTATGAGCTGAAACTTGTCTGTAAATGTGTGGAGAAAAATAGGTTGCAAAGTTAGGATCTTACATTTGCAGATTTGCGAGAAGTTATAAATTTGCAAGAAAAAACTATTTTTCCCAAAGATGTGTGAGAAAAAATTGCATTTTTTTTACTGTTATTATTAGGTACAGGAAATTATTCAAAGGAAGAGGTTAGCAAAGAAAAAGTGGGATAGTCAAGGACACAAAGAAAATAGACAGGAGTATTTGGAAGCTAGGCACATGGCAAAGTGAGAGGTGGTAAAGGCAAAGGAAAAGGCATATAGTGAGTTGTATGAGAGGCTGGATACTAAGGAAGGAGAAAAGGACTTGTATCGATTGGCTAAACAGAGAGATCGAGCTGGAAAGGATGTGCAGCAGGTTAGGTTGATTAAGGACAAAAATGGTAATGTTGTGGAGAGAATAACCAGGCCGAACTTTTCCGAGCAGATGAAACTTTATTCCACTCTCTCTCACATTCACCAGAATCAGAAAACATCACCACCAGGTTGCAGGCACTCTCTTTTATATCACAGCACTAACACTTCTCTTCTACCTGGGGTGCTACATACACCCAGGATACACCTTTGATCTGCCACTTCAGTCTGAGGGAAAACTACTGAGTGGATCCCCCCCCTCCCCCAGAGTCTCAGACTGAGTCTTAACCCCCATGTCCTTTGGGCTTCAGCCTCCGTCCATAGCTGCTGTAACGGGGGGTCTTCGGCTCCGAGGCGCTGCTGTGCCGGTGGGGGGTTCCTGGGGGTGTGTCCGTCTGTGGGGGGACAATGGGGGGGGGACACCTTTAGCATGCTCGTGTGAGTGATCTGACCATTCATTTACCTGGGGAGTTCTCCGTGGGGGTCTTCCGCGCCGAGGAGCTCGGGCCAACACCACCTGCTCATCTGCGAAAACAAAGGCGGGCTTAAGCCTGTCTATACAGATTGTCTCCCGGTGACCCCCCAAGTCTAACACAAAATGTTTGTCCCTGGGTTCCAGCACTCTGAACGGGCCATCGTAAGGCGGGCGCAATGGGGTCCGGTGGGCATCATGCCTGACAAATACGAAGGCTGCGTCCTTCAAGGTTTTTGGCACAAAAGCACGTGGAAAACAGTGGTGGGCCGGGTAGTGTCCCTGCTTCTGCGCTATGTCTTGAACGCAGGGATGGATCGGTGTTCGGCGCGGGGTTGTCCGGCAAAAATTCCCCGGGAGCAGCAGTGGCTGGGAAAAAACCAGCTCTGCTGGGGAGGCTGCCAAATCCTCCTTCGGTGCGGAACGCAACCGTAATAGAACCCATGTAATTGGTCCACCCAATTTGCATCCGTAAGCAAAGCTCTGAGCACTGCTTTAAGTCACCTATGGAAACGCTCGCCTAACCCATTGGCATGTGGGTTGTACGCGGTCGTGTGATGAATTGAGACGCCCAGGTTCCGGGCCATGGTGGACCAGAGGTCGGAAACAAACTGTGGGCCCCAATCAGACGTGATGTCCGAAGGAGTGCCGAAACGTGCCACCCATGTTGTCAAAAAAGCGCGTGCCACATCTGCGGATGCGGTGGAAGCTAGCGGGACTGCTTCAGGCCAGCACGTGGTGCAGTCCACCACTGTCAGGAGGTGCGTGAACCCCTGCGATGGCGGGAGGGGGCCCACGAGGTCCTTGTGAACGTGGTCAAACCTCTTAGCCGGGATATGGAACGGCTCCAAAGGGGCCTTCGTGTGCCTGTGCACCTTGGCTTGTTGGCAAGCTACGCAGGCTGCAGCCCACTCTTTCACCTGTGTGCGCAGCCAGACGAACTTTGCGCCCACCATTTTGACTGACACATGCACTCCTGGGTGTGCCAGGGAGTGAACCGACTCAAAAACGCGGCGGCGCCAAGCGCATGGGACCACCAGTCGCGGGCGGCCTGTAGAGACATCACAGACTAGGGGGGCCCCCCGTGTTGCAGCACTCTGCTCTCCAGCCTGAACCCTGTTAGTCCAGACTGGAGCGCGCAAACGTCTGCATCGCCAATCTGCGCAGTGGCCATGGCCATGTAATCTATCCCCACATAGACTGGGGCCACTAATGTGCACGAGAGGCAGTCAGCCACCACGTTGAGTTTATCGGCCACATGTCGAATGTCGGTCGTAAACTCCGAGATCGCGGCCAGCTGTCTCTGCTGCCAGGTCGAGCATGGTTCCGAAACCTTGGCCATCGCGAACGTAAGTGGCTTGTGGTCCACGAACGCAGTGAAGGTGCGCCCTTCCAGCCAGAACTGAAAGTGGCGTATGGCCAGGTGGAGAGCCAGTAACTCTCTGTCGAACACGCTGTATTTACGCTCATTGTCGCACAAAGACCTGCTAAAAAAGGCGAGCGGCTGCCAAGAACCAGCGACGCACTACTCCATGACGGCCCCTATGGCCACGTCTGATGCGTCGGTAGTGAGTGCTATCCTAGCCGCTGGGTCTGGGTGCGCCAGTAGTGCGGTGTTTGCCAGAGCTGTTTTAACCTCGGAAAACACCTGCTCTTGCTCAGGAGTCCAATCGACTCTGTCCGCCAGCTTCCGTTTTCTTTAGCACAGCGTACAATGGCTGCATGAGCTGGGCTGCGCGGGGGAGGAAATGATTGTAGAAGTTAACCATCCCCAAAAACTCCTGCAGTGCCCTGACCATCTGAGGCCAGGGGAAATTCGCCATGGGGCGCACCTTGTCCGGCAAGGGAATCGCACCCTCCGGTGAGATGCGGTAGCCCAAAAAAATCGATCCCCGTCACCCCGGACTGGCACTTCGCCGGGTTGATTATTAACCCATGCTCCTCCAACCTTTGGAAAACTGTCCTGAGGTGGGCTACGTGTTCGTCCTTGGATGCGCTCGCCACCAGGATGTCATCCAGGTAGACGAACACAAACGGCAGATCGCGCAACACCGCATCCATTATGCGTTGGAATGTCTGCACCGTGCCTTTCAGCCTTAAAGGCATGTGTAAAAACTCAAACAGACCAAACGGGGTTATTACTGGCGTTTTAGGTATGTCCTCAGCACGCACTGGGACCTGGTGGTAACCGCGAACCAGGTCTATCTTGGAAAAAATGCATGCCCCGGTGAGGTGAACGGAAAAATCCTGAATATGAGGGATGGGGTAGCGGTCGTGTGCTGTGGCATTGTTTAATTTGCGGAAGTCTCCGCAAGGTCGCCACAATCCCTCGGCGTTAGGAACCATATGTAGCGGGGATGCCCATGGGCTGTTTGAGCGCTTGATGATGCCCAGCTTTTCCAAGTTGGCAAACTCCCTGCGCGCTATGGCCAGTTTAGCTGTGTCCAGGCACCGAGGTCGTGCGAAAACGGGTGGCCCCGTAGTGGTAATGAAGTGCTTCACCCCATATTTAGTGACGGTCGCCGAAAACGTCGGGACCGTGAGTGCTGGGAACTGGGTGAGTAGTGTGTGGAACTTACCCCCTGGAGCTGTGACATTGGCTAGTGTTGTTGGCCCGGTTCCTCGAGCTGTACAGGGGAGAGAATCAAAAGACATTGCATTAATCAGGCGTCTGTTAGCAACATCAACTAGTAGTCTGTGTGCACACAAAAAATCAGTGCCTAAAATGGGGAAGCTGCATGCCACTATGATGAATGTCCATTGGTATGTACAGCCGTGCAAGGATACAGTCAGTGTCCTCTCTCCAAAAGTCTTAATGTCTGACCCGTTTGCGGCCGTCAGCTCGGGGCCACTAGTTCCCGCCAGCTGGTCGGCGTAGGACGGTAGGATGAGGCTCTTTTGGGGGCCAGAGTCCACGAGGAACCGTCTCCCCAAGCGTGAGTCTGTCACATAGAGCAACTTGTTTGCTTCACCGGCGGTCGCAGCTGCTACCGACTGCCGGTCCCAGCGTTTCTGGAACGCTTGAATTGACAGGGTGGCACGCATCGGCGTGCATCCTCTCCAGAACGGCGGTGGTAGAAACAGAGCGTGTCTCTCCAGTGCTTCTTGGCCCCTGCTGCAGCCACCATCGCTGGCTGCTCACCTCCACTGGCCGTCTCGCTGGGTTCCGACGCCGCTGCGTTCACTGTGAGGGCTCTGGTAGTGAGGATGATCCGATCTGCCTGCTGGGCTAGCGCCCGGTAGTTGCGCGTGGCTAGCAGCGGCGAATTGGCAAGGACCGCTCTGGCCGCTGTCGAGAGGTTCCAGAGGAAAAGGTGGGCAAAGAGAAAATGCCCGTCATCTGTGCCCATCAACGCCAACATCTTCTCCATCAATTCGACCGCCGACCCGTCTCCTAACTCGGAGCGCGTCAGGAGCCTCTCTGCTCTCTCACAGTCCAAGAGCGTGTAGCGCTGGGTCAGTGCGGTTTTGAGAGCACCGTATTTGTGGCGGGCTGGGGGCTGTTGGAGCAGGCTCGCCACCTGCTGAGTTGTGCGTGCGTCCAGCGCTACGACCATGTAGTAATATCTGGTGTCATCTGCCGTTATTCCCCGGAGCGCAAACTGGGCCTCGGTGTGAAGGAACCAAGACTTTGGGTCGTGTAGCCAAAAGTCTGGGAGTTTGACCGAAACGGCGCATGCGTTGCTGGCACTTCCCGTCCGGGTCGTCTCCGGGGTGTTCGCCTCGCGTTCCATTGTGCGTCAAGGGTCACCAGTGTGGAGAGAATAACCAGGCCGAACTTTTCCGAGCAGATGAAACTTTATTCCACTCTCTCTCACATTCACCAGAATCAGAAAACATCACCACCAGGTTGCAGGCCCTCACTTTTATATCACAGCACTAACACTTCTCTGCTACCTGGCGTGCTGCATTAACATATCACTCCCCACACTCCCCACCTTTGATCTGCCACTTCAGTCTGAGGGAAAACTACTGAGTGGGTTCCCCACAATGTATTAATAAGTGACAAGAGTGTGTTGAGAAGGTGGAAGGAGTACTTTGAGGAACTGCTGAATGAAGAAAATGAGAGAGAGAGAGAGAGGAGGATGGATAAATGAAAGATGGAGAACAAGGAAGTCCTGAGGATTAGCAAGGTGGAAGTGAGGGCAGCTTTGAAGAGGATGAAGAATGGAAAGGCGGTTGGTCCAGATGACATACCTGTGGAGGTATAGAGATGTTTAGGAGAGATGGCAGTGGACTTTTTAACCAGATTGTTTAACATAATCTTGGAGAGTGAGAGGATGGTTGAGGAGTGGAGAAGTGTTTTGGTACCAGTTTTCAAGAACAAGGGTGACGCTCAGAGCTGTAGTAACTACAGAGGCATAAAGCTGATCAGCCACACTTTGAAGATATAGGAAGGAGTTGTTGAAGCCAGGTTAAGATGAGAGGTGACAATCAGTGGGCAGCAGTACAGTTTCATGCCAAGAAAGAGTACTACAGATGCAATGTTTGCTCTAAGAGTGTTGATTGAGAAGTATAGAGAAGGTCAGAAGGAGTTGCACTGTGTCTTTGTGGATCTAGAGAAAGGATATGATAGGGTGCCAAGAGAGGAAGTGTGGTACTGTATGAGAAAGCCAGGAGTGGCAGAGAAGTATGTGAGGGTGGTGCAGGACATGTATGAAGACAGCGAGATAGTGGTGAGGTGTGCGGTAGGAGTGACAGATGGGTTCAAGGCGGGGGTGGGATTACGTAAGGGATCAACTCTGAGCCCCTTCTTGTTTGCCATGGTGATGGACAGGCTGACAGACAAGGTCAGGCAGGAGTCTCCATGGACCATGATGTTTGCAGATGACATTGTGATTTGTTGTGAGAGTAGGGAGCAAGTGGAAGAGAACCTGGAGAGGTGAAGGTATACACTGGAGAGAAGATGAATGAATGTCGGTAGAAGCAAGACAGAATACATGAGTGTGAATGAGAGGGAGGCAGGTGTAACAGTGAAGATGCAAGGAGTAGATGTAGTGAAGGTAGATGAGTTTAAATACCTGGGGTCAACCATCCAAAGCAATGGAAAATGCACACGAGAGGTGAAGAAGAGCGTGCAGGCAGAGTAGAGTGGGTGGAGATGAGTGTCGGGGCGATTTGTGACAGAAAGATAGCAGCTAGAGTGAAAGGGAAGATTTACAAGACAGTAGTGAGACCTGCTATGATGTATGGTTTGGAGATGGTAGGGCTGACAAAAAAGACACTAGGCAGAGCTGGAGGTGGCAGAGTTGAAGATGCTAAGATTTTCATTGGGAGTGACTTGGAGGAACAGGATTAGAAATGAGTATATCAGAGGGACAGCTCACCTTGAGCGGTTTGGAAACAGAGTAAGAGAGGCAAGGCTGAGATGGTTTGGACATGTGTAGAGGAGGGATAGTGGATGTATTGGACAAAGGATATTGAAGATGGAGCTGTCAGACAGGAGGCAAAGAGGAAGACCACAGAGAAGATTCATGGATGTAGTGAAGGAGGACATGGAGAGGGTTGGTGTTACAGAGGAAGATGCAAGGGATACGGTGAGATGGAAGCAGATGATCTACTGTGGTAACCCTAAAGGGAGCAGCCGAATGAAGAAGATTATTACTAATGTTGATGGGACTGTTTATAGTTATTCAGCTTTTTTACCTTCACTTAAAGGCTCAGTTATGTTTCACTGTCACGAGACTTAGCATGGTGTTTCCACTGTGTTCATGCTCTCAACTTACTTTCGTTTATTCCCTGTATTTTCTCAGTTTGTTTGATTATTGTACTGTGTGATCATCCTGGTTGCATTAGCTATGCTTCTGTTTGACATGAGCTTCCCACCTTTTCCTCCAGGCACTCCCACTGTGGCATCATCCTGCCATTGGTTCTGTTCTCGGGTCGTCAGCTGACACCTGTCATTAATTAGGTCAACCTTCCCGCTCTTGTGGTCCACACCTGCCATCATTTATGTTCATTGATTACCTGGTCTATTTAAAGACCCTTGTTCCTGTCACTCCTTGTCGGAGTGTAATCCGCTCATCCCGTCGGAACCCTTTCCCTGTTCTGACGTGTACTCCTGTAATCATCTTGTTATCTACCTGTTCATCTCCATCATAAGTTTATTTCTTGTGCACTGTTTGGACTTTTGTGTTTTTCTCAATAAATATCATAACTGCAGTTCAGTGCTTGGGTTTTCTTTTCTGCTCCAAAGGGGTGATTCATGACAGTAGACTCTGACCAGTTTGAGACCCATCTGCTGTAGTTTGTGGTTTTTTGTTTTTCACTCACCTGTTTTTCCGGAGTACTCCACATGTCCCCAGCACACCAGCCTTCAGCCATCAAAGGAAGATCAGTGGGCGGGACCCCGAGTCTGGAGGAAGACTGGGCGGCACACTTCATTCGGGACTTTGTGGCTAAAGCTCTCACCTCTCGCGGCCCAAAGAAGGTCTGGGAGAATGTGGAGGCAGCGGTTTGAGATCGTGGAGGTGCATCCCAGATTGAGGAGGCATCCCCAGTTCGCGAAGCTGTTGTCCACCATCTTCACTCTGCAGCTGTCATTTCCCGGGCTGAAGATGGGTTTGTTCTTGGCGGAACCGAGCCAACGAGGAGGTGCTCCCTGTGAGAACCGTCATCCTCCTTCCTCTGTTCACCCACTCCTGCTGCACCTGCTCCGAGATGCCGCTCTCCCGGGTCTGTCTCCACTCGTCCTCCAGTCATGACGAGACCGGATTTCCCAGAAGAGAGTCTCCTGGTCCAGTTGCCTCCCATTTCTCACCGCTGCCTAGTGAAACACCACCGGAGGAACGCCTCTACCTCTCAACCAGCAGTTTCCCCTACGCCGAGTCAGACTATCCCCGCAACAGTTCACTCTTTTGGTTCCTCTTCGCCAGCTGTCCTATCAGCCTTCTCTCCCTCCACTGCTCCCTCCACTGCCCTCCTCCCTCCACTGCTGCTGCGACCCTCGTCTCCTCAGTGTCTCCTCCCGCTGCTGAAGGTCCGGTTGCCTCCTCCCTGGTTTAGCCCATCACCACGTCTGCAGGAGCAGCTCCTCTACGTTCCTCTGAGGGTCCCACAACAACTGCAGCCACAGAGAGAGTGAATTCTTGACCAGCAGCAGCAGTAACCAATGTGCCCCGGGAACACAGGCAAGTGCTTTTTCATTCTCTATCATTCACACATGAATTACCTTGCCTGATACCCGATGGTGAGGCTCAGTTAATGCAGTCCTCTGAGTCCTCACCCCCTGCTGCAGCCGTAAATGCCTCACCTGCTCTCTCCGTGTCTACTCTTATGCCCCCTGAGTGTCCGCCAGTCCCAGGATTGAGCCACCAGACGAGGGAGGAGCCTGCGGCCCTGGAGGACTTAGTTCCAGCCCTGCAGCCACAGTCCGGACGGAGGGCGAGCGCTGCCAGTGGTCCGAAGCCTGTGCCAACGGGTGAGCGTCCCCTGGCTTCAGCTGAGCAGGATCCAGCGCCAGCAGGGAGTTGACCTCCTGTTTCCACTCCGGGCAAGCCACCAGTATAGGTCACTTCACTGGGTTGTTCCGGGACTGCACTGACCATCATGCCTGCTGCTGTAGGGGCTGCTGCAGCAGAGCCGAGGCTGGACCTCCTGAGGACCGGGCCCAAGACATCGCTGCCTGGATCAACGGAGTCCTGGACGGCAGTGCAGCTTGAGCTCAGGCTAGTGCTCTTCTTTGTTTTCACTGTCTCTATTTTGGAGAGATCTTGCCTGGCTCTTGATGGGGAGGGCCAAGTGCAGCCGTCAGCTGCACCTGAGCTCACGTCGCCGGGCTCCACTGCCATTGGTGACCCTGACCCTGTTTCTCTGTCTCTCCTGTCGAAGCTTTTCCCCAGGGTCACCGAGGATCATCCAACTTGACCAGAGGTCTCCATAGGTCCAGCTTTGCTGCCTGAGATCTTCATGGGTCCAGCCCCTCCAGCTGAGGTCATCGTGGGTGCTCCGTCCCAGCCCGAGACCTCCGTGAGTGTTGCTCCCCCTCCGGTTGAGATTGTTGCGGGTGCTCCACCCAAGCCCGGGACCTCTGTGGTTGCTACTTCTCCTCCAGCCAATGTCTTTGCAGGTGCTCTGTGCCAGCCTGAGACCTCCGTGGGTGCGGCTTCCCCATTACCTGAGGTCTCTGGAGGTGCCTCTTCTCCCCAGTCCAGGTCTTCATGGGTGCTGTGTCCCAATCAAGGGCTGTCGTGGGTGCTGCACCAAAGCTTGAGACCAACGTGGGTGCTGTGCTCCAGCTGGGGCCCACCGTCGGCGCTACGCTCCAGCTGGGGCCCACCGTGGTTGCTGCGCTCCAGCCCGGGAGCCACCATGGGTGCAGCTGTGGTCCAGGCTGGGGCCACCGCAGGTGCAGCTACGCCCCAGCCCGGGGTCACCGCGGGTGCAGCTACGCCCCAGCCTGGGGTCACCGCGGGTGCAGCTACGCCCCAGCCCAGGGCCAGCGCGGGTGCTGCTGTGCCCCAGTCCGGGGCCACCGCACAGGTGCTGCTACGCCCCAGTCCGGGGCCACCGCGGGTGCTGCCATGCCCCAGTCCAGGGTCACCGAGGGTGCTACAAGCCAGTCCCAAATCACTGTGGTCCCTCAGTCCCCGTCCATTTCTACCGAGGGTTCTTCTCCCTCACCCATGGCCGTCTTAGTTTCCTCTTCTCCGCCCGAGGTCATCGTGGTTCCCTATCCTCCACCCGAGGCCATCATAGTTCCTTCTACTACACCCAATGGTTCCCTCTCCTATGCCCAAGGCCAACGTGATTCACTCGCTTCTGTCCAAGACTGTCATGGGTTCCCCTTTTCCTATGGCCACTGGGAATTCTGTTCCTTCCTCTGAGGTTCTTGCTGGTTGGCCATCTTCTCCACTCTGTTCCCTTACTCCTCTGTCCTCCACACCACTGATTCTTCCCATTGGGCAGCCGCCTCCTGGACTACTCCTTCTGTTCATGTGGCTTAAGAACTCTGGAAGACCACCCAACAGACTGTGCCGCTGGGGTAGGTGGTCTACGTTCTCCGGGAGGCCGCCTGACTCCTTCCATCGCGCCTCTAGCCGACCACCTGAGCTGTCCAGCTCTCCGGGCCAGGGGGCCTAGGTGGTTTGGTTTTTGCCTGGTGTGGATTCAGAGCGGGTTCCCTGTTTTTTGTTCCCTCCTAGCCTGTTGCCCCCACCACCCTCCCGGGGTGACTTGTTCTACTCCTTTTTTTGGGGGGGGGGTCTTTTTTTTTCTTTGATGTTACCCTGGGGTGTCTGGATTCCACCCCTTAAGGGGGGGCTCTGTCACGAGACTGAGCACAGTGAAAACACCGTGCTCATGCTCTCAACTTACTTTTGTTTATTTCCTGTGTTTTCTCAGTTTGTGTGATTATTTTACCGTTTGAGCATCCTGGTTGTATTATCTATGTTTCTGTTTGACATGAGCTCCCCACCTTTTCCTCCAGACACTCCCACTGTGGCATCATCCTGCCATTAGTTCTGTTCTCGGGTCGTCAGCTGACACCTGTCATTAATTAGGTCAACCTTCCCACTCTTGTGGTCCACACCTGCTATCATTTATGTTCATTGATTACCTGCTCTATTTAAAGATCATTGTTCCTGTCACTCCTTGTTGGAGTCTAATCCGCTCATCCCCGTGGGAACCCTTTCCCTGTTCTGACGTGTACTCCTGTAATCATCTTGTTATCTACCTGTTCATCTCCATCATAAGTTTATTTCTTGTGCACTGTTTGGACTTTTTTTTTTTCCTCAATAAATATCACAACTGCAGTTCAGTGCCTGGGTTGTCCTTTCTGCCCCGAAGGGGCGATTCATGACATTCACAGCTGAAAGATTCTGGAGGTGAAGGTCTGAATGTCTCTTTAGATTGCTTGAGCAACAGGAAAAGAAGGGACAACAGATGAAAAAAAATCAGCTGTATTAACTAATGTGGTCCCGCTAGTTTTCTTTTTATTACAATCTGCCAGAGTTTCTGCTTCACTGGAAGAATCACTGAAAATTTTCTCTCTCTCTCTCTCTCCGCTGCAGACACCAACGTGCTGCGATACATCCAACTGACAGAGATGAAGATGAGCAAGTGTGGACAGCGGGAACGAGAGAGTGGAAAAGAAACCCAGGGCTAATCCCGTGAACTTTCTGCCCCTTAACCCTCAACCCTACAAGCAGTCCTGTATTGACCCCGGTTCTCTCCGCATCCTCTCCTTCTCTATTGTTTCTTGACAGCAGCACAGAAACAAGAGACACAATCGGCCACCTGTGAAAGACAAACAGGACACATATCAAGCGCTGTCAGCAGCCTACCCTCCTCTTCCACCCATTTTTTCCCCTCAGGTGCTGTGATTCCTCTCCCTAAACGCAGTCGGCAAGCAGACATTTCAAAAAAACAACAACAAAAGTGAGGAAGAAGCTGCATCATAAACTCACATGAAACTATCAGTGTGGTGGAATGAAAACATCTGGATAATGGACACATCTGCGCCATTTAGTAGACATTTTGGAAACATTAAAAAAAAGCATTTTGTTTCTGCTCTCACTCTGCCTTTTCTCTCTTATTTCAACTCTCAAGGAGACTACAGGGGTTGGGACGCTCGACCACGCCGGGAGGAGGGCTGGAGTTTGAGTGTGTGTGCAGGCATTTAAGCGTAAGCGGGAGGACAGCGGTGTGTGTCTGTGTGTGTGTGTGTGTGTGCGCGCGTGTGTGTGTGTGTGTGTGTGTGTGTGTGTGTGTGTGTGTGTGTGTGTGTGTGTGTGTGTGTGTGTGTGTGTGTGAGACACATATCAAGACCACAGCCCAATTTGATTGTAACATCCTAACCCAACAGGTCTCACTCAGGCCCATATGGGACAGAAAAAAGAAAAAAGCCTGCCTCTGTGCTTAATCTATCACTTTCTGTCCTGTTTTTTATTTTCTGAACACCATTAATTTTAGTTTCTTGACTGTTTTTTGAATTTAAGGGCTAATTCAAGTGTTTGTAACCTGTTTTTTAATTATTATTATTATTCTGTAGTGGGTGGTGATAATAGCATTTCTGTGCAGCAAAAACAAAATTCTCCATCTGTTCCTTTTTTCTGTTAAATTGTGGAAACTGGTGTGTCTTGAATCTGTCGTCTGAAGCCCCTCCTGAGTCGTGTGTCGTGTCCACATCGTTGAGACACCACCCCCCCTCCAATCGACCCCCTCCGTTCTACCCGTTAATGATGTCACAACGGATAAATAGCCAATGAGATCAGAGTTTCATCGGCTGCCGTTGGCCAGCAGAGATCCACTCTAAAGGTTTGTTCGTCCAGCCTTTTATCGCTAATGCTGAAGCTCCCCAGACGTGGATAAGACACAGTGGAGACTTAGTGCAGGGGAAAAAAGAAAAAAAAAACAATCAACAGTCCTGGCGGTGGAGCACTCAGCTTTAGTGCACTTCAACGAGAGTGAGGCATCCGTCTCCCACTCACAGTTTATTGTGTGTTGATAGATAAAATACTTAAATGGACGAGATGACACACAACATTAGCATTACTGATGATATGGCTTGTGGATATCCATTACTAGCTGCTTCTCTTGTGACATGTGAAGCTGAATCATTGATATATCATATGTGGCTTTTATAATAGCTTTACCACAGGCTTAAATCTGCCTGCCCTGCTCTGCCGAAGGTTGGATTGATCATTTGTGAAAGCATGATCTGAATTTCTCCCCCAAAAATCCGGCTTCCTCTTTATCATGTGCAAGCCCACCTCCTGCATGTAACGTTTGGCTCCGGAGAGTTTCTTCAGACAGGGCTTATTTATATCTGCTCTATTGCTTTCTATCATGGCATGCTGCCACTATGATGTTTGCTCATACCTCTGTTTTATCCATTCTGCCCTTTATCAACACAGAAGGTGGCGACAGACTGTGATCACAGCGGTAGAATAGGTATCACATATTTCCAGATTTTTCAAATAAGGTGCCTTATAGGGTCACCTTCTGCTTTGCTGGCTATGATGAGAGACGATTTAACTGCTTAAGATATTCAAAAAGAGGCGGAGAAGGAAATCAAATCAAAAAAGAAAGATGCTGAGACAGATTTCCCCCTCCCCATTTCTTTCATTGACCTGCTAAGAGGTAAACAGGGACCTAAGTGTGTCAGTGGGACTCTGGAGAGGTGGCACCATGTGCCGACGAGACCAGCATAATACAGTGGGGCTCCAGTGGAGAGAGAAGTAGGCCATCATTAGCCGCAGTAAACCAGCTGAAGCTCTACCGTGGCAGAAAAGTTCAGAGCTAATCCATTGTCATAATCTATATTACCAGGAGTGTGTGGACACATACATACTCCTGGTGTGTGGGTGTCTTCTCCCAGAACTTTACCACCGTTCTGGGAGAAAAGCTGACAGCTAGTCTGTGATTTAAAGTCAGTCTAAACATGGAGGACGACCCAAAGGAGGCCATAACTTTTAAAAAAAAATTAAACTGACTGAACAAATGAGAAGACAACACAGTAGAGAAGTCTAAAACACAAGTTTAACCAAAGCAACCAGAAAGAGAAAAATAGAATAAACCCAAACAAAAAATGATTTTGATAAAGTCATCAGTTTTTCTTTGTCCTTTTTAACAGGTCTTACATTAGCAAGTAGTTTTGGGGATATTTTTAGCAACTGCTATTAGGATATTTCCAAGACACACTGCATTTTTTCTGGTAGGAGCACGCTATAACAGCTCTGGTGAGAAAGAAAGCGGGTGAAAAAAACAAAGACAGGAAGTAAAAATGCACACAATAGAAGTAATCAACAAATGGAGACAGACAGCAACAGAAAAGAGTGGCACAAAATGGAAAGCACAGGAATTTTTAAAAAGCAAAAAACAAAGCAGATCATGGCAGATGTGATCTGGCTCTTTATGCAGGCAAGTCAGTATTTTATGGTAAACTGGAGAAAATGTTCTGTTCTATTGTAAGAGTTTAGCAGTAATTTATCAACACTTAATCAAATGTTAGCAATATTAAGCTATTCAAGGAATGTATACATATCAATATTTAATATAAAAGAAAGGTAAATCACTTTACTATGCTATGTCAGTCTTGATTAAAAGGAAAACAAAACATCTTAAAACAACACTATGTAACCTTCCTATTCTGGGTAGGAACACTGAAGACACTACAACTATGGCAACTATGACCTCAGTCCCAACAACCAATCACAGGGTGCTTCGTCGCTGGGGGCTACACTTTTGCCCTGTGATTGGTTGTTGGGACTGAGGTCATAGTCACCATAAATTGTAATGTTTTCAGTGGTCCAACCAAGAACAGAGCTGTTGCAGACAATGTGGGACCACTCAGGCTATGGTAGAAGCAACGTTCGCTCAGTTAAAGGCTGATGTATTTTTTAAAGGTGAAAATCTTACATAGTGTTACTTTAAAGAGGTAAACAGAGTTTTGTTTAAAGAATAACTTTTTGAATAATGCAAAAACTAACAAATTTATATTAGTGACTTAAGTGATTGGTTTGCTTAGCCCTAATTTGAGGCTGTAACATTTTGAGAAACAACATTTTGGAGTACGGGGTGACTTGAGTTAAACATAATGGTGGAGCAGTGTGCAAACTTTGCTTTGTACTCTCAGCTGGACCAAAACAGACTTCTGCTTATTACTGCAAAGACACAAACTACTAAATACCAATACTGCGGCGAATATTTGGTACAATCAGATATCATTAGATCATTGCAGATTAAAAAAAAAATATTGGAGCCAGGAAGTGCAGTTTTGGGTCTTTGATGCGGACTTCATTTCCACTTTTTACCCTTCATGCTCTTAACATTAAAGGATAAAACATCATAATGAGCTGAGTTTTTAAATGTTTATTTGTTTCATACTTTATGGTGCATTCCATTTACCTCCGAGGTCAAAAGCCAGATGTCAGAATGGCATCACATCCAAAGTAACAGTGTTCCAGCACAAGAAGTCAGGAACATTAACTCTCTTTGTAGCAACACCGACTGAAAACACTGCAGAAGGTTATAATTTGCATATGAGTTTGAAGAGATATAGAGTGAAGTATGTGGCGGTAATGCACCTGTAAGCTGGCTGTCAACCGCCAATCAAATCTAAAAGAAGAAGAGAATTTGCATATAAAATACTGTAGCAACATGTTCCGAGAGACAAGCTGGGCAGCTGGGCATTTGATATCTACAGCCATCTTGGATTTTGATCTTGGGTGTGGTGAGGACTCTATGACTTTCCGAGCTAAAATTTCCAACCTGAGTTATCGAATGGAATGCACTGTAACATACTGGGCCATCTGCAGTTGGTGTCCACATACTCAAGGCCTTAAAATGACAGTGGTTATTACAATAATAGAATTTACAGGTGTTAAAGATCTGTTATTTGAGTCAAAAACTTACTGAAAGTTTTCATTTAGCAAATGTTTTCATCAGCCTCCATCACTTCTTCTGGGTTTCCTTAAGGAGATAAACTGACACAACAGTGGGAATCGACACCCTCAGGCTCGGTCTCCATGGCTGCCTGGCCTGCGTCTCCTCACTCACGGGCTTCTTGGGGATAGGTTTCCTCCCCATGGTACCCTCTCCATGGCATAAGTCCCCCATCTTGCTTTTGTCTCGCTGTGCTAAGTCATTCTGGCTCCGTTTAGGGACGCCTAGCTGCACATAAAACAGGATAGTTTCCAGCCAGTTGGTTTTCTTGATTAATGACCAAGCCGACGCCGAGGCTGTTATTGTAGGCATAATCTGACAACATGCTGTCTGTGCAGATAGAGGCAGAGACACCTGATCTCTGCAGCAGTATAGCTTTGAAAACAAACCGGAAGCACAACAACAAAAAAAAGATAGAAACGTAACTGGCTGTGCTATTTATTTATTTATTTTTGCTCTTTTACTTTGATGTCATTTGAGGTAAATGTTTGTCAAATGTCAAAGTAGTTTTTGTGATTATATGATACAAATGTGTAAAAAAAAAAAATACAAGAAGAAAATGGAAAGTTTTATGGTTGTGAAAAGCTTTACTGAATTAATTTATCAACTGAAAAGAGAAACAAGAGATAGAAAAGAGAATTTTCCTGCAGCTCCTCCACAGAGCTGCTTTGTGACTGTGTCTGTATTTATTGGTATTTCTGTTCAGCTCCCTCTCATCGGGGGATAAGCGCAATCCCCCTTCAGCCTCCCCACGCAATGGACCACTCACCCGACTCCTCTGTTTCTGTACAGTAAGACGGACAGTACATGCAGCAGTGGATGGAGACTCTGAGGAACTTGTATCTGAGCTGCAGGCCTTCGTCCCGTCTGTCTGAAGAACACGCAGCTGGGGACGTCAAGGCTAAGATTGCCTTTTTTGTCTCGGTCAAAAAGAGGTGTTTTTTCCCCTTCAACATGCAGACATCTGACAGGCCTTCACCACTGATTTTACTAAACTGTTAGCCTGGGAATGCACTATGGATTGGTACGTTCAGATTATGAATAAAGTTTCAAACAAAGAGGAGTTGTTGTGTGGTGCTAATTTAATCATATTTCAGCTCAGGGCCGGTCCTTGACATTTTGGTGCCCTAGGCAAGATTAGGGTACCCCCCACATGCAAGCTCACACACACACACACACACACACACACACACACACACACACAGAAAAAAACCAAAAACAACCCCAAACATTATACCCTTTCAGGCCCTGAAGTCCCCAATACCAGCCATAGACCAGGGAACTCACGTTACTGCTCATAAAAAAAAAAAAAAAAAAAAAAATCACATAAACCCCTTTCAATCAGGGCTTGCCACTATTATCTGATAAGGGTTACACACGTCAGGTGGCGCCAGCTAAATGACTCTGCAGGCAGCGTAGGTCATTGACCACCTCACCTCAGTTCAGCGAACATTTGAATAGGAAACGGATAAACGGGCAGAGACAAAGAATGGAAATTAATCAGAAGGCTGTCTGTCATTACTGTCTGATAGATTATATTCATTTCAAAGCTGCAACAGACAACTGTGTGTGCCACAAATATCACAGCGGCTAGCCTCGGCCAAAGGTCTCAGCCTCCTGCATCTCTGACTGTCCCCCAGCTGCTGTGGAGCAGATACAAGCCTATCCTGTTCTAGCAAGGGAAAATCTCCGTTTAGTTCTACTCTGTGCTCGTTCATGCATTCCACTTCACCTTGCATTAATTTATCCTCTGCTAATCTTTTTTCATGACAGCCCCCTCCGAAATAAAACGTACTCCACCTTCCATGGCGCTTGAAACACAACACACAAACATACATCCTCACCGAATAAAACTACAAGCATGCATACACAAACACGCACAAGGGCAAAAACAAGCAGCCGTTTTGTCGTTATAAATCATATTTGAGAGGCAACACACAGGACCGTAGTTGGAGCTGTTTGTAGCCAGAGATTGAATCCACAGGATCAGCCAGTCGGAGGTGGAATGACTGCTGACAGAACTCATGCTGATTCTGCTGTTAATGCAGAGTTTGTCACAGTGGTCATCTGGCAGGTGGTGGATAAGTGAAGCTGGACTCTCTTCTGTCTTTAGTCAGCCTGCATATTTATTTAATTTTACAAATCTCAACAAGTTCCTCTCTGCAGAGTGTTTACTTAAGAGGCACACTGGGTGAGGCTGCCACACTAAACTGCAAACTCTCTACACTGTCACTGCCTAAGTGATTCAAAGCTGGTGAGCCCTCAAAGGCCCCCTACTGGCCTAAGGTTATAAGCATTTGTCTGCCTTGTCTGCCAGCACAGCGCCTCTGACTATTAGGAATTTTATTTTATTAACCTCTAAATGTCCCAGTTGCCATTTGGCGACATAACTCCTAGTGGTCAAGAGTGGTAAAGATTTTTTGTCAATAAAATAGCTCAGATTTCCAAAGCTATAACTTGAAAGTTGCAAGAGATAATGGCTTACTGTCAATTGGAAAGCTGTAGAATATGATCCAAAGTTTGAGATAGGAATAAATTTATGCATCTAATTTGCATAATGATGCAGCTGATATATCGAATTACATAGCTCAGTCAAAAGTGGACTTTGGACATATTTACACAAAGAATGATTCTGTTTTTTGACACCGTTTTCTCTACAGAGGTATGTTGTTATCTTCAAAATATATGAACCATAAAATCAATACAATGTAAAGAAACAAAGAAATTCGTCACTTACTGTTGGAGAAGGGGGATGGATGGCCGGCGTGGTCGCTCCATTTTTGTCCATCGTGGTCGTTATTTTGCATTCTGTCGGTCATTTGCGCTCTCTCCCACATCTACAAAGTCTTATGATTATCCAACATCGATTTCAATTGTATCCCGTGGCAATTTTTTGTGTACGAAGCTGTTTATGTGACAATGCATGACGATGCATGGTGGCCATATTGGTCTTGTGAGCTCAGAGGAGAAAAAAGGAAGAAGAATAGAAGGATTTCTTCTTCTTTGGTGTATTCTGTGTCAGCCATGATTCCTCCAACGTGTGCTTGCCACCTTCTGAACTGGTAGATCAGTACAAATCATCAGTGCAGCTGGGAAGTTAAAGGGATGTCAGAGTGAGTTGACAGGCACAGTTGCTGCACTGTGCCACTGGGGGCGCGCAACCTGGCCATGAAATGTGGCCAGTTAAAAAAAAGGTTAATTTAAAAAAATTGAGGGCTTGCAGCTGCCAAGGGTTAGCAGCAGGTGTCACCCAAGGCAATCGTCTATATGGCTTATGCCTTGAGCTGGCTCTGTTTCAGCTCAAGCTTCACTTCATGTGCATATGGGTGGGAGCTGAAAGGTTCATAGTGGTCAAATTTGGCAAAATGTGGTTTATTTTTCAACCGTAGGGATCCAAGCGCTGCAACACCGATGGAAGAAGTGTGTGGACCGAAGGGAAGACTATGTTGAAAATAAACCACATTTGGTCAAATTTGACCACTATGAACTTCTCAGCCCCCCCCCCCTCGTATGTTTTGACATGAAGTGGCATAGCCAGGGGTGACAATTGCAATGTGTGCCATGAAGAAGCAATCTCTATTGTCATTCAGTCTATCATGTACAGTAGAATAAAATTACATTTCTCCTATCTACAACGTTAACCACATGTAGAATCAGAGAGGTCGCTGCCATGCAAGGCGCTGCCACAAACAACTTCTCCTTCCCCCATTCTATTACACTGAGGACCAAGCTAGAATGCAGGAAGTACCATTTTTATATGGTCTTTGGTATGGCCCAGCTGGGACTTGAATCACCAACCTCCCGGTTGTAGGGTGGATGTTCTATCAACTAGGCAACCACTCCAGTTATGGTCATGGCGGTTACATAGTCACTGATACTGCACTCCCTCTTGTGCAGTATTGCTTAATTATAGGCTTGCATTGTTCAAACCTCTAGTGTATCATGTAAACTCAGTGATGGGCCATGTACAGTGCTGTGAAATAGTATTTGCCCCCTTCCTCATTTATTATATTTTTGCATATTTATCACACTTAAATATTTGAGTTAATATCAAACAAATTTTAACATTAGACGAAGATAACCCAAGTAAATACAAAATGCAGTTTTTAAATGATGATTTCATTTATTAAGGGAAAACAGCTATCCAGACCTACCTGGCCCAATGTGAAAAAAGTAATTGTCCTCCAAACCTAATAACTGGCTGTGCCACCCTTGGTAGAAACATCTGCAATCAAGCATTTGTGATAACTGGCAATTCCTCTACATTACTGTAGTCGGGCAGCACGGTGGTGCAGTGGTTAGCACAGTGGCAGCACAGTAAGAAGGTCATGGGATCGATTCCACCCTTGACCATCGTGGGTTCGATCCCACCCCCAGACCATCGGTGACCCTTCTGTGTGGAGTTTGCATGTTCTCCCCGTGTCTACGTGGGTTTACTCCGGGTACTCCAGTTTCCTCCCACATGCCAAAGACATGCAGGTTAGGTTAACTGGCATCAACTGGGGATTTTAAATTGTCCTTAGGTGTGGATGTGAGAGTGAATGGTTGTCTGTCTCTGTGTTGGCCCTGTGACGGACTGGCGATCTGTCCAGGTTGTACCCTGCCTCTCGCCCAAAGATGCTGGGATAGGCTCCAGCCCCGCCGCGACCCGAAAGGATTAAGCGGCAGTAGATGGATGGATACTGTAGAGGAATTTTGACCTTCAGTGGTGCCCTACCTTACTTAATCCACTTCATAATACAATCACTATGACAGTTATAGAAACCATCAATACTATACAAAAACACAATACAACAAAGCGTTGCATTACAGACAGGCATTTCATGTATTGAGAATGAATACCAGCACTGAAGCAAGAAACCCAGTTAACACAACTCTACAAGTCTCACTACAGCTGCTGCTGTGCCATGTACATCATCTGAACAGAAGCATATTTACCTAATAAAATGGGAAAACATAAAAAATATAAATAAAATAGACTTTACTCACAAAAGCAGGACCAGTGCAGCTACAGCACACTGCATCACATCCAGCACCTGGGATGAGATGGGATGACGTCAAATGTAGTGATGTCATGCCGAACATTTAAACCAGTGATTGCTGATGTCGAATGACAATGAATTCATTAACTGCCCCTATTATTTCTCGCGTCAAATGTTGTAAATGAAAGACTTTATGATAGTTTGTTTTAAAGATAACAATCTGCCATGTTGCCCAGGAGCTCAAATCTGGTGAAAGACCACCCATGGCTGGATGCATCGACCAATCAGGTGCAGCTTTTGTGTTTTCAGCAGCAGAACCAAAGAGAGGCCCCCCCGTCTCATTACCACTTATTTGAAGCTACAGATGCTGGCTGTTATGTATGAATAATAAGATAGTCAGAGTCGATCTTCATGCAGCCAACAACAACAACAACAACCCTTTATTATAGAGAACTGAACTATTTACACACAACAGCTGTGCCCGCCTGACGTCACACCAGGGGTGGGTATGGCAGCACACTCACATGCCACACTCACTACACCACAATACCCCTCCCCCTTACAAAAGTGTAACTATACACACAATTGAGACCTTCCCCAATTTAGGACCCGAATCACGCACTAAGGGAACGAGGAATAATTAACTGTAATAAAATATCCTAACACACTCATCCAAAAGAATAACAAAATTGGACCAAGTCTCTTAAAACTTATAAAAAATAATCCCATAACACCACACACATACTCTCGTGCACACCAGCAATATACGTATATGTACATATTTACATTCTAAAATTTAAGTTATACCGATGTCCGTTGGCGGCCAGGGGTAAAACCTGCCCGGGGGCCCAGGACAGCCCCAAACCATCCACTTCTTTAGCCACCGAAGATAAGCCAGGCTCGGAGGCCCCGGGCAACCCACAACGTGCACACCCCTGGCCGCCGTCTGCCCCTGGGATCAAAAACAATCTCTCCCACGAGAGTGTCCCTCTTCACCATTGCCTGCTCCTTTTCCCAGGACTCGCAGTGCTGCTGTCCGGCACGCCGTCCCTCCATGCTCGTCGGTCTGCTCCCAACCGCTTTCAACGCCGCCATCGTGGCTCTAAACACTCCGGCCTCTGTGGCTGAACTCCGAGGAAACCCAAAGCCTGCTCATCGGCGCCGCTCGTCGACCCGGACACCTCACCGCTGCTCTCAGCAAACTCGTCCCAGGCACTCCGCTGCATTGTCTCCATGCCCAGCCGTTGCTGCACTCTCCCGGGGCTCACAGCATCGCTTTCACTGGTGTCGTTCTCCGACCCAGGTGCTCCATCGCTGCCCTCATCACCATCGTCCCAGGCACCCTGCTGCGTCGTCTCCAAGCCCGGCTGTAGCTGTTCTTTCCCGGGGCTCTCGGTTTCGCTCTCTTCGGCGTAACTCTCCGACCCAGGCATCTCGTTGCTGCTCTCAGTACTCTCGTCCCAGGCGCTCTGCTGCGTCGTCTCTGCGCCTGACTGTCGCTGCTCTTCCCCAGGGCTCTCAGCCTCCATGGTCCTGCTCACTTGCTGCCTAGCCTCCAGCTGCGGGGATGACTCCTGCTGCTCTCCCTCTCCGCTGTCGTCGCACACCGCGCCGTCCAACTCATCAGCACTCCGGTCCTCTACCTTCCTGCGCTTTGCAGCTAGCCCGCCGTCTTCAGTGACCGGGGACTCTCCCTCTCACAGTCCCGGTCCCATCACGAAGTCTAGCTGGCAGCTTGGAGCTCTCTTTTGGCGTGCAGTTAGCTTTGTGGCAAACCTGCCTATAGGCACCGAATGGGCCGTTAAGCTTCTCCAAGCTAACTATCCTAGCCGCTCTTGGCACCAATACTCCCGCCACCCACAGCTCCGTGGTCCTCGTCTGCCTGGCAAAGAATTCGTCCAGCCACTCCACAACATCCTCATACAATTCTGTCACATCCAACGTACCAAGAATTCTTCTGCCCTCCGCGCTGAGATGGTGAGCCAAAAGCGCTCGTCGTCGTTGTCTCCCATCGAGTCTACTTAGGCCCAGTGTCCTGATGTAACCCTCAAACATGGCCCGCCACTGCAGCCACAGGATCACCAGCTCTCCCGTGTACTCAAGGAACGGTATCAGGGGTTGAGGTAGCCCATACGCTTCCATAGCTTTCTCCTTGTCGCCAAAATGTTATGGATGAATAATTAGAGAGTCAGAGTCGATCTTCATGCAGCCAACAACAACAACAACCCTTTATTATAGGGAACCAAACTATTTATACACAAGAGCCGTGCCTGCCTCACGTCACACCAGGGGCAGGTACGCCAGCACACTCACATGCCACACTCACTACACCACACTGGCATCTTGATTCCTTAAGGCTTTAAGTAGATTTCCTTGACCTTAGCAACACATGATGGTTGAAATATAATTAAGCAATATTACATGAGAGGGAGTACGCCTCGGGCATTAGACGTATCACACCTGCAGTTACTATATTCATTGATACCATAGTTTTTCTTGGCATTTTCAGACAAAAAAGAGTCCATCACCACATAGGTATTGTGGTTTGTTAATCAAGACAATAAATCCAACTCTAGCGCTGCCTATTTTTTTTTAAAGACTTGAAATAGCTTAACGATCAGGGCTTGACATTAACACCTGCACCAATGGCGGGTAAGACAGCCAGTCCCACTAGTCACTTTGGCGGACTGTAGTTTTCTCAAGCAACATCTAAACAATAAGCCTATCGCAGTGGGAGAGTACAAAACTACAACTCCCATGAGCACTATCTGCACACGTGTATTGTCATCAATCCACTGTCACCATGGGCGTGGTCTGGCTCAACTCCCAGCATGCAGGTACACAGGACTGCTCCAGGCTGGCGTACAGAAGAAACCATGGACACTGTGCTCCGCAGGTCAATTCATTTTGGGGCCAGAAACTGCACCGAAACTGACAGCAGGCCAGCCAGCAGAACACGCCTGTCCCCACACTCAGTGATCAGATCACCAGGGGAATTCTATCTGATCCTCCGTTGTCACAGCGTGAGTAGTTAAACTGCACTCTTCCCCTACATCAGCTTCTACTTCTGTAGTTAAATATGATTATTTTTAGCATGAAGCTCCCGTTAGTTGTGCAAATTTAAGTTTTTTAGTATGACAGAGAAAAAGTGACTAAACTTTGTGTTGTTGTGAAGAGCAAATGAAGCTTCTTCTGAGGTGAATTTTTGTTTATCTGTGATTATCTATGATAGCTGTGAAATGCAACTTTTTCATGGAAGTAAAACCTCTATGTATTTTTCATGTGCTGGTCCAGGGGTGTCAAACATGTGGCCCATGGGCCAAAAATGGCCCACCAGGGGTCCAAACTTTTCTCTGAACTTACAGCTTTATTTCTAGTAAATTTCTGACTTTTTCTACTGATTAGAATTGTTCACATAAATTTGAGACATTTTTCTCCTTAACTACTTACTCGTCTGGGTCGCTGATCTGCACCCGTCATCTTATCTCTCTAAACCTGCCCATACTTTTTAACACAGTCCCCGATGTACAAACCTTTTTACACCACAGGATGACAGACCGGTATAGTTTTCCTCCTAGCACCAATCCCGGATGTAAAGTTCGGGTAATTCCGGTCTGGACTGGGAGCTTTTTCATCCATGTGATCGCAAGCACAGAGCCAAGCATGCGTGCACCAGAGGGAAGGCTATGCTCTTTTTTTGGGCAGATCCCGATTCATAAGAAGACCCTCTGACCCACTGAGGAAGATTCCGAATTGGATTACAAGCTTCTGAGAGTCTCGGATCAAAACCAAAAGTGAAACTAAACTATCTGACGGTGGAAGACTGACAGCGTTCGGTGTAGTGCCAAATGGCACACGAGCCACTCTGAAGATTTTTCAGTTTTGTCTAACCATGGCCAAGGGGTTTGTGGATGTGGGTGAGCGGTTTTGGACGTGGACGAATAATCCAAAACCCACTGCGGTGCCGGTGCACGTGCCACATGGCCGGAGAGAACATTGTGACAGAACGACTGGTTTCAATGGGAGAAATGGCACAGTAAGTACTGGCAATGATGCCTGGGAACTTTTGAGAGATTTTTCCAATTTGCAGTCTGTCTGTATCTGTTATAATTTCCAAGATACAGGTGTTCACAATACGCAAAGTAGGTCACAGTATGCAAAATTCATGGATGAAATTTCTCCAATCATAAACTTTGGGTCATTTGCAATGTTTTTCCAATTTACACTGTGCCTGTATCTGTTAAAATTTCTAAGATACAGGCAAGATCAAATTTTGCGTTTCCTGCCATAAGATGAGACTTTTTTCCTCATCCATTTTCTTTTTCTTCTTTTTTCTGGTAAAAACAGGTAGTGTCGATGTAGATTAAATCCATCAGCAACTACTAATGACCTTGTGCAGCCCTGAACGGGTGTCCCAATTCATAGGGGTAATTTTCAACCTCCATCAAGGGTCAAGGGGTAGGAGTAGGAAAGGGGAAGGGTTAGGAATACAAATGAGAATTGGGACAGACCCCAAATCTACCTGTAGTTCACTCTCATATTGCAAATATTTTTCTTTTTTTTTTTACAGCATTTACTGCTGTTAATAAATAATTATTTAAAAATGATCATTTACATTTAAAATAATTGTAAATTTAGTTCAAGTAAATTTTAGAATGCAATACTCAAATTTGATCATATTAAACATAAATTTCCAACCACAAAATTGTGGCTAGTGAAAAGGCTGAGTGGCTAGTAACTTTGGAAAGTCATGAGCCACAGTGGCCGGTGAGCAAAAAAGTAAAGTCAAGCCCTGTTAACGATGTTTATACAAGAGCAGACTTTGTAAACTGAATATGAATAGTTTTTTTTCAAAAGGGTGGGACTTCTGGGTCAGGTAAGAAATCTTTTTAAACAGCACCCCACTGTAGAAATTAAGGTATCCAACACAGTATTGCAATTCTCACTAAGAGTTGACAGTAAATTACTGTCAGTAATTGCATGATGCACAATCTGAGTTACATGATGTCATGGTCTGAGCACGGGGCATTCCGTCGTGCTCAGTCTCTTTGCCTTTTTTTTCATATTTGTATAGTGTTGTATTTTTTGCATTCTAATTCGTTATTCTATCTTTGGTTGGTTTTCACATATTCTGTATTGTTTCTTGGTGTGACTTATTTTCCTGTTTATATTCATTGTAGTTTTGTTATTTACATATTTGGGTTTACTTGTTATCACATTATATTTGTATCTTGCCAGTTCTCTCTCCCTGGGGCTGCAGCTGTCAGAGGCACTTCCAAGTTTTTTCCCTGGTTGTGGTGTGTGCATATATATAAAATATATTTTTTCTATCCAGGTTAAAGTCGCTTTGTAGCCTATGCTTTGTCAACCCTTTTTTATATAGTGTTTTCAAGTGCATGTGCTAACCAAGGAGCAGAGATAAACAAACCTATCATCTGGTCAGTCGCTGCAACAGATACTGGAGTCAGTTTGTCTTGGCCTGTCCTTGCCACTGATAATACCTGTATCTGCCAAGAATGTGCCACTAGTCCAGCAAAAGCTAGCAGTACTCAAATATTTTGCAAGTAGTTTCATGAAATGGTCAGTCAGAAAGCAACTCATAGCGGCTTGGACGTCACCCGGGTTAACAAGGCCAGGAGTTCCTGGCAGCGGAGGGAAAAGGACAGAGCTGCGTGGAGGAATCTGATCAGACTTAAATGAAACAGTCATTGTCGCCCCCGACAGACTGCTATGATGATGATGATGATGATGATGATGATGATGATGTGGGTGGTACCCCTGTCAAGCTGTTAGCCCCGTCTCCACTCCTCATGGCTTGCAGCTGATTGTCATTACCTTCTCCTCCAGCCCGCTGATGTGATCCACACCTGCTTTCATTTGTTTTTGGCTCTATTTAAGAATGGTTATTTCTTTTCCTTATTGCTGGAGTCTAAAAGTGTCATTTGCATCAGAACACTGTTCCCGTTCTGATGTTTGTTATCTGTGGAATCCCGTCTTCTCCTTTGCTGTTTCAGTTCATAAGTTTTGCTTTTTGCACTGTCTGGACTTTGTGTTTGTGCTCTGTTTGGATTTTGGTGTTTTGTTAATAAATACCACAAACTGCAGTTCAGCGTCTGGGTCTCACCTCTCTGCCCCAAGGGGCAATCCATGACACATGAACACCTTTGAAGTGGAGTGATACATATTTAGTGAAACGTTGGAGTGCAATTATCATGGAATATAGTAACTCATAGAATCCCTGTTGTCCAATCAAATTGCTCAGTCGGAACTAACTGTTGAATAATTGGACTAAACCTCTAATATTCACAGACACCACCAGAAGCAGTGCAACCAAGAGAAAAGCTATGAAATGGAGAATAGACTACTGGGAATAATGTAATACATCCTCATTGAACAGCTATAAGAATGTAGGGTGTAAATGAAGGTCAGTGATTCTGATAGTGCTTAGAGAAGGCCTTGCTGGCAGCACTGAAGAGAGAGAAACGGCATTTCAATTCTCCTGTATGTCCTGTACGTATAGTAGTATGGACAAATAAAATCTTTGAATCTTGAAAGTCAAAACCAAACAGGTTGAATCAATATGTAACAAACTTGGATCATTTTTGGCGGTTGGGAGACATTCACAAATTTAGCATACAAGGGGGGTGCTGAAAAGTTCATAGGCTGACCATGATGCAGTGGTCAAATTTGACCAGATGTGGTTTATTTTTCAACACAGTCTCCAATGTCAGTGTGTCTGAAAAGAAACAATGCAGTTAGTATCAGAAAAGGTTGAATTTAATGTATTTAATGCATGACCGGAGTGGTGGCCTAGAGGTAGAGCATCTGCCCCACAACTGGAAGGTTGGGGTTGTCCTGGTCAGGTCATGCCAAAGAGCTTATAAAAGTGGAACTTTCTGCCGTCCAGCTCGGTCCTCAGCAAAAATGGAACAGAGGAGGGCTATGTGGGCGGCAGTGGCTCAGGAGGTACAGCAGGTTGTCCAATAACCAGAGGGTTGGCAGCTCAAATCCCGCTCTCCCCAGCCATCCTGCCGTTGTGTCCCTGGGCAAGACACTTTACCCACCTTGCCTCCAGTGTCCATGACACTGGGTATAAATGTTCAGTAGTGGTCTGAGAGGCCATTGGCGCGGATTGGCAGCCATGTTTTTGTCAGTCTGCTCTAGGGCAGCTGTGGCTACAGCAGTAGCTTACCACTATCAATGTCTGTCTGGAGTGAATGAATAATGGGTCACTGTAAGTGCTTTGAGACGTCACTTGGCATGTAAAGTGCCATATATAAATCTAATCCATTATTATTATGACTAGTTTCGTTGCTGAAGCATAAGTCCTTCTTAGTCAGCCTATGCACTTTTCAGCCCCCCTCATAAGGTACAAACATGTTTAAGTAGAAATCTGAATGAATAAAGGTGCTAAAAAAGATAAAATATGCAAATTTTTACATGTAAAAAAGTCACAAATTTACCATAATCACATCCCAAATTTATGAGAAAAAAATAAACTTGTGAGAGAAACAGAAAAATAAATGGGGGGGTCAAATTTACAAGAACAAAAACTGCACAATTATTTCATTTTTTTTTTACTTTTTTCTATTATAAATTTTAAGTTTTGCTAGTTTGTGAGGATTTTTCTTGTAAACTCATACCATGACTCATCAATTTTTTGTTGTTTTTTTTAATCATTCAAATCAAATTTTGACTCCACTATCTCTACTCCTTGGATCTTTACTGTTATACCTGCCTCCCTCTCATTCACACTTATGTACTCTGTCTTGCTTCTACTGACTTTCATTCCTCTTCCGTCCAGTGCATACCTTGACCTCTCCAGGTTCTCCTCCACCTGCTCCCTACTCTCACGACAGATCACAATGTCATCTACAAACATCATGGTCCATGGGGATTGCTGTCTGACCTCATCTGTCAGCCTATCTATCACCATAACAAAGAAGGGGTTCAGAGCTGATCCCTGATGTAATTCCACCCCCACCTTGAATTCATCTGTCACTCCCACAGCAAACCTCACCACTGTCTCACTATCCTGATACATGTCCTGCATCACCCTCACTTACTTCTCTGCCACTCCTGACTTCCTCATACAGTACCACACTTCCTCTCTTGGCACCCTATCATATGCTTTCTCTAGATCCACAAAGACACAGTGCAACTCCTTCTGATATTCTCTATACTTCTCCATCAACACCCTTGAAGCAAACATTGCATTTGTAGTACTCTTTCTTGGCATGAAACCATACTGCTGCTCACTGATTGTCACCTCTCTTCTTCAAATGGCTTCAACAACTCTTTCCCGTATCTTCATAGTGTGGCTGATTAACTTTATGCCTGTTTAAACTATCTGTAACAGAGTCAATAAAAAGCATTCCTGCTTGGTTTGCCAAACGGGTCGACCCTCTTGGTGACAAAAGTAGAGTGCTGGACTCTGGTGTGGGGGGTTGGGGAGTTTAAACCCTTATTTGGATGTCACCAGCTAGGCTTTACTGCCTGTCCCCTTGGTCACATCTTTTTAAATTCTTTATGGGGGTGGCAGCGTAGCAGGTCTTTTTGCTAACCAGGGGAATGGCCGTCCCTCTCACCCCACTTTACTGTAAATGACCTATTGAGTGTAACTAAGGCTAAGCAGCAGAGACATGGGTCAAACTACATGCATATTTTGTCCATAGATAATTAATCTCATCTTGCTTACTATTTCAAACCTTGTCAGTTTTATATCTAAACTGGAACAAATGAAAACGTTTGAGAGTTTTAAAAGGTTCTCCAGATCCAGATTTTTTTTAAAAAGTTTTATCAGGAAAAAGAGGAAAACAATTTGTTCTGTGCTGAATGATTTAAGGAGCATTCTGCTGAATTTCATAAGACAATCTAACATTTTCATAAGAAAAGACTTAAAAATAAAGTAATAAAGTAGGCTCAAATTTGTTCACATGGGTATTTGTAAAATTTCAAAATAAACTGGCAGGCAATCTAGTGAGTTGTTCACTTTGAATGTGAATAGACAATAGTTTTTCTTAAAACTGGCATTTGCAAAGGAGAAACTGTCACCATCTGTCACCACTGAACCGCCTATAAAACATTGCCACCAACATAAATATTATTTCCTGAAACAAAAGGGGGACAGGAGAGTATGTCCAAAAACAAATATGATGACAAACTGTTGAAGGAAAATCTAAATTTGAAGACAGGATCGGCCTGCTGAATCTTTTCTCTGTTTCATCTTCACTTCATTTTAAGGTTCATCAGTTCATCCCTTTTTCCCCCTTTGTGTGTGTGTGTGTGTGTGTGTGTGTGTGTGTGTGTGTGTGTGTGTGTGGTTGCTTTTAATAGCATCACCATGGAAGTGAAGAGAGGTTGCTAGGTAACTGGCTGGCGTCTGAAAGGGTGTTTGATTGGTGGTCACATTGACAGACACAGCAGTGAAGTGTCTGTTTGTCTGTGCTTTCATCTGTATGGACTCTCATTCAAATGCTACATGGTGTAAACTCACACTTTGCCATTTATAAGGTTTGTTTTTATTTACCACCATCAGTTTTTTTTCCCTCTCCTCTGTTTTTTTTTTTTTAATTAAATGTGATACAATGCAGTAGTCCAGCTTCACCTGCCTTTTTGCTGTAGCTGCAGCAATGTCTGGGAATGTATGACACGGAGAGAGAGGGAGAAAAAAGAGCAGGCCTGGGGAAGACATGACATCATAGGATAGAGTGAGGACACCTAAAGGAGACTATTGGTCACTGCAGACTTCTTTGTCTGCAGGTCTCATCAAGCACTCACACCAAAATAACCACTACAAGTCATTTCTCTGCTATTTTAGTCAAGTCTAGGTTTGAGGTATTTTTTTCCTACATAATCATTTGACTATGAAAAATTTTCAAAGCGAATATGTGTGTAAACTGTAATGCTAAATTAGAGACAAAGAGTCCAGTGTTGCGGTTATGGCTGTTCAAATTAAATGTGGTCAATGTTCCCAGTAATCAGGTAAGAAAGTGTGGGGAGACTCCATTTCAGATGGTGAAAATTCTCACTATCAGTAGAGGAGGAGTAACCAGAAATTAATATTGTTACCTCATAATAATACTAAATATCATAAAAACATCTAAATCTTTAAAGCAGCTCTTATTATTAAAATTTGTTAACTCTAAACACACCTTGTAAGTCTCCAACATATAATTAGAATTTAAACTGTTGCTCCTTAGGGAGTTTGTTTAAATCATACTGCTGTATTCATGTGTTGTTTCATAATATATTTTTTAATTAATATTTGGACCAATATTTGGATTTGGAGATCTGAGAAGCAGGTTTTTTTTCTTTAATTTGATAGGATTTTGTGTATTTTTGTGGGGGGGGGTTTGGCTTGCTTTTCCACTCCTGCATTGCATTTATTTATTCAGTTTATATTGCGTATCTTCAATCAGTTCCTGTACAAAAGAAATAAAAGTATTACTGTAGTTTAAATAAAAGTAGTAGTAAAAAAAACTCTGAGTACAGAATAAATATTGTATTCTAGCCAATTTTTTAAGTTTTTCTCACAAATTTGTAACTATTTCTTTGTAAATTTGAATGAAAAAACATTTCACAAACTCTTTCTAAATGATTCTGCAACTTTTTGTAATAAAATTGCAACTATTTTCACACAAAATGGTAACTTTTTACTCATAAATTTGCACAATTTTCTTGAACATTTTTAACTTTATTGTAAATTTGTGACTTTCCTCTTGCCAGTTTGTGAGGAATTTTTTTCTAAGATCTGTTAGTCTGAGGAAATAAATGAGTCATATGTACCCTCTAATAGAATGCAGACTATATAAAACAACAGTAAGAACTCTAACATTAGAGTGAAAAGTATCTTGCAATAAAATTGGACATTTTTTTCCCTTTAAAAAAAAAGTTGGACATTTTTTTTCTTGAGCTAGATCTTTATGACATTATAGAAGCGCCATTTGCTGTTCAGTAACTAACCCTAACCTCACTAATTGGAGAGAAAATTGGATAGTTATGAGAGAAAAAAGTAAAAAAACAAAAACAAAAACTTGCAAATTGTCGCTTTTTTCTTGTAAATTTGTGAGTTTTTTCTTAGATTTTTTTTGGCACTTGGAAGTTGTTTGTGAATTTCTAAATTGTAAAAATAGCATCTTTTATGATATTTTTGCACCTTTATTCTTGCAAATGTGTACTGAAATTACATTTACACCTTTGTACTGTATGCTAAATTTATGAATATCGCCCCTAAACCACCCGCCTTGTTAAAAAAAACATAACACATCAGCTGCTGCATATCTTTACAGAAATGTGGCTAAATGACAATATTCCGGACTCTGCCACTCAGTTAGCAAGGCTAACATGCCTCCGTGCAGATCAGGTGTTCATGGAAGGAGGGAAAACCCGAGGAGAAGGTGTGTGTGTTTACATCAATGATGCTTGGTGCCAAGCTGCGACTGTTGTACACAAACACTGTTCTCCATTAGTGGAGTTTATGATCACCAAGTGTCAACTGTTCTGCATACTAAGAGAATTTACATCCGTCCTGCTAGTCGCCGTGTATGTCCCGCCATCGCCACTGGCGAGAAGAATCGGGGACTAAATGAACTCTATCAGGCTATAAGTGAGACACAAACAGCGCATCCAGATGGATTCCTCATCACAGCAGGAGACTTCAACTATGCAGATTTAAAGGCCCCCCTACCAAAACTACACCAACATGTGGACTTTCCAACAAGAGGAAACAACTTGCTGGACCTGCTGTACACAAACCACAAGAGAGCATACAAGGCCTCCCCCCTCCCCCACCTGGGTCTCTCTGAGCACATCGCCATCTTGCTAAGACCTGCATACAGACCCAGAGTGAAAGCCATCAGACCAACAAAAAATCAGGTACGTGTGTGGCCGGGGGTGCTCACATGCTCTGAAAGACTGCTTTAGCACTACAGACTGGGACACTTTCAAGCATGCAGCCACTCACAATGAACACACAAACATAGAGGATTATGTTTGATATTCCCATACTAACAACGAGCAGCATGGCCGTGATGGCGCAGGCACGGATGACGTCATCCCGCCGTGCCTATATTAGGGGACTGACAGCGGGAGACTGCCTCTTTGGCGCTCCACCTCTAAACGTACACCAACCTGTACCCCCTGCTAGTTAGCATACAGCCTGTTTGTATGTAACATGTACTACTAGTAACTCTGTTAATAAAACCACCGTTCAGCACAGTCACTGCCTCCGCTGTCCCTATTTTCTCAGACACAACAATGGCGACGAGGACAAACCTTTATAACATTGACATGGAAGCGTACTTGGCATCCCTGCCACCATTCCTCACGTCCCCAGGTGAGCCGCTCATCCCATGGCCTCGCTGGTTTGATTCATTCCGTACGTATATATCGGCTATGGACCTAGCTAGAGTTGGTAAGATGCGGCTGCGGGCATTCCTGATTCACAGCCTGGGTACCGAGGGACAGCGGGTGTTTAGCTCATTGAGACCAGCGGACACATACGAGGAGTGCATCATGCTGCTAGCTGGACATTTCACAACGCCCGAAAACATGCTGGCGAGGAGGATAAGGTTCCGCCAGCGCTGACAGAGAGCAGGAGAGATGGCTTAGCAGTACGTCATGGACCTCCACTGTCTGGCGAGCACGTGCAAGTTTGGGCAACTAGAGGACGAAATGGTGCGGGACCAACTAGCAGAGCACACCAACAACCCACGGCTGCGGGTGAAGCTGCTGATGGCACCAGATGACCTGCCGCTGGCGAAGGCAGTGGGGTTAGCATTCCAGCTAGAGGCCGCCAACAAGCTAACATCACAGCTAGGTAAATCACAACAACAGGCTCCGCTAGCACATGCAATTACCCCAGCAGAGGAAGCCAGTTGCACCGCAACCTTCATGGAGGACGCCGAGGTGAACACCGCGGGACTGGGGAACATCACGAGACACTATTCGTGCGGTAACTGTGGCTCCCAGACACACCGAGAGTGAGCATAATCCTGCCTGGCCAGGGGGCAGCGATGTCAACAATGCAGCAAGCTCAGTCACTTAGCCAAGGTGTGCTGATCAACATGACTAACACCAAGCCTGCTACTCAGCTCAACAAAACCACCAACAACCACCATCTATGCACTAGGGTCCAGAAGGGTGGCGTACAAGTGGTGGACGGTGAGGTTAGATGATGTGAGCTTATCGTTGCTGCTGGACACTGTCACTGTGAGGTCCATGATGAACTGGGTCACTGTTAAAAAATTCTTCCCTCGCCATCCTATTGGGAAGAATGCAGCGGAGCTGTACGGCTATGGGCACACACACATCAGCCTCGTAGGGACCATATCGCTGACTGTTCGCTACAGGTCAAGAATCCTCCCAGAGTTCACCTTCCAGGTAGCCATACACAGGGACAACATCCTGGGGTGTGATCTTTTTTATGGACTGGGCTTTACCATCCATGATAACCCCGGGCTCTGTTTGACTGCTGATGATGGAAGTGCAATACACTTGGACGAGGGTACAGCTACTCCAAGCTTGACACCGCAGAGAGAGCACAGCACAGAAAAAGGGCAAAGTTCGTGGCCAAAGGGAACCTCGGTGAATGACAACAACCCGGCATGGGTCCCGGCGCCAGCAACAGTGACACATTGCCGACTTCCGGTTATGGCTGCCACGTAGGACGGACGTGTCTCGCTCTGCTCTGCTCCTGGAAAAAAAAAATCGGCAAATAACTCTCTCATTTGGGACAGAACGTATCCCAGCATTTGGGCGAGGATATGTCGGCGAAGCCTAAGGCTGGAAAACCAGGAAAAGGAAAAAGCGAGCCGCCGAAACAGTCCAAATTAACGGACTTTCAGGTCTGTGACGCAGCAAACAAAACTCCATATATGGCGGAGGAGGCTGGCAACGCTGCGATTTCTGCGGGGAATGGCGCAGATGCGCTGATGGCAGCCATGAGTTCAATGAGAGCGGACTTTTCCTCTAGATTTGATGGGATTATGACAGCGTTGGAAGGAATAAGAAAGGAATTGGGTGACTGTGTAGAACGAACGGCGCAGATGGAGCTCCGTCTCGCTAGTGCTGAAGATGACGTCACCCGTCTTCAATTAAAGGTGCGCACTTTGGAAAAAAAAAAAAAATCTCTGGAAGATAATATTTTGGATTTGGAATCTCGGTCGAGACAGAATAATTTGAGGCTGGTGGGTCTTCCAGAGGAATCAGAAGGTCGGGACGTATGTTACTTTCTGGAAAAGTGGATTCCGGAGGTGCTGGGCAGCGAGGAGTTGCAATCAGCAGTGGTTCTGGAAAAAGCACATCGTATTGGCCCACGGCCACGGAGAGATAAGGGACCGCCGAGGACCTTAATTATGAAGTTTCTTAGCAACAGAGACAGGATGAAGATCTTCAACGCTGCACGTGCTAAAGGAGAGATTAAACACCAGGACCAGCAGGTGCGGTTCTACCCAGATTTGGCCACAGGAATCCAGCAATTGAGGAAGCAGTTTGATCCCGTACGTAAGGAGCTGCGCAACCTTGGGATTCGTCATGGTGTAATCTATCCTGCGAGACTGCTGACCACGTATGAGGGCAGAACCCACATCTTCAAGACCCCAGAGGAGGCGCAGGAGTTCATCAAGAAGATCAAAGAAGAAGAAGAGACTGGTGGGAGCTAAGCATGAACAAAATATAAGGTAGAATAATTAAGCATTTGCACAGGCATCTGACTGACTTGAAGTAAATAGTAAGTTTACAAAATATAGATTGTATTATATATTAAAAAAACAAAACAAAAACAAAACAAACAAACAAAAAAAAAACTATGATGTACAAAGTTGTTAAAAATTTTGGAGTTAAGTTGGAAAACTACAGAGGAGAGTTAATGTTACGTCATTAAAAGCAGTAGAGTTAGGGTGATTGGGAGGATGAAGAAGGAGTGGCTTAGGCTGTTCCCCGTGGGTGTGGAACGGTCGATGGCTATATCGGGAGACAGAATTTTTCTTTTGATTTTGGGGGGTTTGCCACAAGTGTGGGAAGGGGGAATTTGTTTGTGTGTAGTTTATAGGATGAATGTTCAACCACTCATGTTTTTGCTTCTCTGTATGAGCATGTTTACACTGCAAGGTAATCCCAAACTCTCTATTGATCATGGACCAAAGTGTTAATCTTAATTTAACTTCATGGAATTGCAGAGGTCTACAAAATTTAAAAAAACTTAAACAAGTTATGAATAAAATAAAGGACATGGGTTCAAGAATTGTGTTTTTACAAGAAACTCATCTGATAGAGGAGGATGTTAAAAGAATTAGGAGTAGATGGCAGGGAAGTGTATTCACCTCTTCATTTTCATCCCGAGCCAGGGGAGTTATGACTCTCATACATAAATCAGTTCCTTTTCAAGTGAAAAATGTAATTGGAGACAAATTTGGAAGATATGTAATCATTCAAGGTTCTTTGCTATTAGAAAATATAAATCTTGTGAACTTATATGGTCCCAATATAGATGATCAGAAGTTCTTTGCTAATTTATTTCTCATCTTATCATCACTTACAGGGCAACATATAATAGCAGGGGATTTTAATTGTACATTGAATCCAGGTGTGGATAGATCAACAGGACTGGATTGTACGCACATTGGATGTAGGATGACTATTAATCATTTTATGAAAGAATTGAGATTGTTAGATATATGGAGAGAAATGAAACCACAAGTTAAAGCCTATTCTTGTTATTCCAGTACCTACAAGACATTCTCACGTATTGATTATTTTTTGATTTCCACAGAATTAAGGTCCAAGATTCAAAACTGCTTTTATGATAACATCGTGATCTCTGATCATGCACCCTGTTGTCTAATATATGTAGATAAAAAATTGACAAAGGAATCAGGTAGATGGCAATTTCAGCATAAATGGCTTCAGGATGAGGAATTTGTCAAGTATATAGAAAAACAGATAGACGAGTTCTTTGACATCAATACTACACAAACATCAGCATGTGTAAAGTGGGAGGCTTTCAAAGCTTTTATTAGGGGACATATTATTAGTTATACAGGATCAAAATCTAAGAAGACTCGAGAGGAGAGAGCTAAATTGGAACATAAAATAAAAAATCTTCAGGAAAAAGTGTATGCAGGAAGTGACCCAAGGTTGGAGAATGAATTACTGATTTTGAGAGCTGAATACGACAAAAAATCAGCGAATAGAGCTGCCTCGAGTCTTCTAAGATTGAAACAATCTTTTTATGAACAAGGTGAAAAATCAGGAAAATTATTAGCATGGCAGATTAAACAATTGGAAATTAAAACACCAATTACCAGTATTATAAGTAATGGACAGGTAGTTATAGATCCTTTAGAAATTAATAGAGCCTTTAGAGATTACTATGAAAAATTATATGATACCAAAAATGAACCTGATTTAACAAAACTAAATGGGTTTTTGAACGAACTATCTATACCGTGTATTCCAAATGAAAACAGGGAGATATTGGAGTCTAAAATTAGTCAAGAAGAAGTTGGGCTAGCCATTGATAATATGAAATCAGGAAAAAGTGCAGGACCAGATGGTCTTCCAGTTGACCTTTATAAAAAATTTAAGAATAAATTAATAAAACCTTTTTTGGAAATGGTTTTAGAAGCATTTCAAAATAGTAATTTACCATCATACATAAATAATGCCTTAATTATACTGCTGCCAAAACCAGGTAAGCCCTCTAATAAATGTGAAAATATGAGACCAATAAGCCTATTAAACGCCGACCTTAAGATAATCTGTAAAATTTTAGCAAGACGAATACAAGAAATTTTACCAAATATTATTAATCGAGATCAGAATGGCTTTATAAAGGGTAGACAAGGCTTCCATAATGTAAGAAGACTATTTAATATTATTTATTTTAATAAAGAAGCACCGGATACAGCTCTCCTATCATTGGACGCCGAAAAGGCCTTTGATAGAGTTGAATGGCCCTTTCTTTTTGAAGTCCTACAAAGGTTTGGACTTGGAAATAATTTCATAAAATGGGTTCAAATAATATACAATAATGCTACAGCAGAAATCCTAACAAATAACAATATTTCAAAACCAATAAAAATCAATAGAGGATGTCGACAAGGCTGTCCACTTTCACCTTTACTGTTTACTATGGCAATTGAACCTTTAGCGATAGCGATACGTTTACATTCACAAATATATGGAATTAAAGTTGGACCAACAGAACATAAAATCTCCCTGTACGCCGATGATATAATTTTGTTTATGTCGAATCTAAAAAAATCAATTCCAACCTTGTTGAATTTAATAAAGAATTTTGGGGAAATATCAGGATATAAAATAAATAAAACTAAATCTTCAATATTAATGCTAAATGAGACCCAGAGAAATTACCCAGCCCCTGAGGTAAATCAATTCAATGTTGTAAATCAGTTTAAATATTTAGGAATCCAAATTATGCCTAAGCTAGAATCAGTCGCCAGTGTCAACTATGAAGCCTTAATGTCAGATATCAATGAGTTAACTCAGAGATGGATGTCACTACCAATGTCGATGATCGGGAGAATCAATATACTTAAAAGTAATATTTTACCTAAAATACTTTATTTATTTCAATACATTCCCTTATCACCACCTTTAGATCTATTCTCAAGAATAAAAAAAAAGTTAGTGGAATTTATATGGAACAACAGGAGGGCTAGATTACGTTTGTCTTTATTATATTTACCATTTGATCGTGGAGGTCTGAAATGTCCAAATTTTATGTTGTATTATTGGTCGGCACAACTGAGGTCTATGACATATTATTTTTCATCAAATGATCTCCCTCACTGGACTGAAATGGAATCATACAATTTACCTTTACCTCTTCCCATATTCATATACTCAGATTCGGCAAAAAAATTACAAAAACAAGTTAAAAATCCATTTGTAAAGCATATGATCAAAATATGGTGTGAAGCTAAAAACTATTTAAAAGAACCACAGTTATTGTCACAATTTAGTCCAATATGGGGTAATCAATATTTTAAACCAGGGAGAGCGGACGCTGTATTTAAAGTATGGAATTTAAAAGGGATACAAAAGATTCAGGATTTATATTTGCCATGTGCAGACAACATAATGTCTTTTGAAGAGCTGAGGATCAAATTTAATCTCAATAGAACACATTTTTTTAAATATCTTCAACTTAGAAACTTTATTCGAGCAAATCAAAATAAAGCTCTCACTCGACCTATTTATTCATCCTTGGAAAAAATGATGATGAAAGATAGTAAAAGAAAGGGTATTATTTCAGAGTTTTATAACTCATTGACACTATCTTCAAGTGAAAATTCACTGAAAAGATTAAACTACTGGAAAGAAGATCTGCAAATTGAAATTTCAGAGGAACAATGGGAATTGGCTTGTACAGAAGCTCAAACCAAATCAATAAATGCACGCCTTAAATTGATACATTTCAAATGGTTAATGCGGATGTATGTTACACCGGAGGAGTTAAATAGATATAACAAAAATATACCAGATACATGCACAAAATGCATGGAAAGTAAAGGAACCCTATTTCATTGTTTATGGGAATGTAGATTAATAAGAATGTTTTGGGAAGAGGTGAGGGTAACAATTGAAAAAATAATCTCAAAACAAATCATATTGAATCCTAAACTGTTTTTGTTGGGTCTGTACCCAGAAAAGCATAATTTTAATAAAAGTGAAAGAACATTCATAGACCTCAGTTTGCTTAATGCCAAAAAATGTATTGCACTATTATGGAAAAAGACTCATAGACCAGATGTGACTCAGTGGTTAAGACAGATGTTAACAAACCTTCCATTAGAAAGAATAACATATATACTGAAATCAAAGGAAATTGTGTTTGAGAATATATGGAGACCTTTTATTGATTATGTAAAAAATTTAAACATAACTCTTGAAGAAGAAGGTGAATGATGTGTGTGGACCTTGTAAATTCCAAACTGGTGAACATAATATGTATACTTATGTATTGGATTGTCTAGACTAAACAGAGGAGCATTGTTGAAGATTTGATTTTGTTGGTGGTTGTTGGTGTTTTTAGTGCATTTTTTTTTTTTTTTGTAGTACTTTAGTGTTAGTGTTTGATTGTTTGTATCATGTTTGTTAAAAAAAAAAAAAAAGGTTCAATAAAGATATTGTGGAAAAAAAAAAAAAAACAGTGACACATTGCCGTGACGACAATCAGCACCAGGAAAGAAGGGACAGAAGCCGGACTCATCTCGCACCCTCACCCGGCATCAGCCTCAGGGAGCCACCACAGCACTGCAAGATAGAGAGTTCATGGCCCAGCAGGACCCAGCAGAGCAATGCCAATTGAGGGCATGTCCTGCCGCCGGCGTGAAAAGCACGCCACCACAACAGCAACACCGAGTGCAGCCAAACCGATCGCTGCTCACAGTGTTGGAATGGGTTTGGTCTGACGAGCGGAATGCCTGGACCCACAGACGGCCCAGTCATCACCGATGAGAATCGCCGTGCAGTTGGGGCCAGCCACCTTCCAGATGGCTGATGGTTTGAGATGGCATGCCAGCCATCTGTGAAGGGTGAGAGCAGCTGCCCCAAACCAAGCCGCAATGCTGGAGCCGGTCCAGCCAGTGTGGGACCCAGACTGGGACTTTGCAGCAAAACACCCAGATCCGCTGCACCCAGCACCTCCCGGGCTGTGTCTACCGCGGGCTCGCCAGAGGCCCCATGAACTCAAACCACAGCAGTAACTCTGTTAAGACTGTTTAGCAGAGCACGACTGGTTCAAAGTGGTAGAATAATCCACTCAGTCATGCAGGGTCAACCGGTGGTCCACCTGGTGGCCCAGGTTCTGTTTGCAATACTGTTGTGTTTTAAGTGTTTTGAAAATGTTCATAATGTTTTTGGTTTTCCCAGGGGGGAAGTGAATGTTGAATATTCCAATACTAACAACAAGCAGCACGGACGTGATGGGGCAAGCACGGATGACGTCATCACGCCGTGCCTATATTAGCGGACTTACGGTGGGAGACTGCCTCTTTGGCACTCCGCTTCTAGACGTACACTGACCTGTACTTCCTGTTAGTTAGCATATAGCCTGTTTGGATGTAACACGTGCAATTAGCAACTCTGTTAAAAAAAAACAAAAAACAAAACACACCATTCAACACAGCCACCACCTCCGCTGTCCCTATTTTCTCAGACACAACAGAGTACCCCTGACCAACAGTGATTTGTGTGGAGTTTGCATGTTCTCCCCGTGTCTGCGTGGGTTTACTCCGGGATTTCTCCGGTTTCCTCCCACATGCTAAAAACATGCAAGTTAGGTTAATTGGTATCAAACTGGGGATTCTAAATTGTCCTTAGGTATGAATGTGAAAGTGAATGGTTGTCTGTCTCTCTGTGTTGGCCCTGCGATGGACTGGTGATCTGTCCAGGGTGCCTCTCGCCCAAAGATGCTGGGATAGGCTCCAGCCCCTCCGCGAGCCGAAAAGGATTAAGCGGAAGAAGATGGATGAATGGACAACAGAGTACACTGAGGCTGTTGTAGTATACATAGCTAAATGCATTGATGATATCACTCACTGCAAAACCATCACTGTTTGTGCTAACCAGAAGCCATGGATGACAGCAGAGGTTCATAGGCTCCTGAGGGCTCGGGACACAGCCTTCAGAGCCGGTGACACTGCAGGACTAACAACAGCTAGGGCCAACCTGTCCCGTGGTATCAAGGAGGCAAAACTACAGTACAGAAAGAAAATATCCAGCCACTTCAGCAACACCAGAGATGCACATTCTCCCTGGTGTGGCATACAGACCCTCACCAACTACAACCCTCCACCTCAGATCTGTGCGAGCGACATCACACTGCTTAACAACTTAAATGACTTCTTTGGCCACTTTGAAGCACAAAACAGCACATTGGCACAGAAGACCACTGCTCCCCCAGACAAGCAGGATATAAGTCTGGATCCAGCTAGCATGAAGATGACCCTCTCCAGGATCAACCCACGCAAGGCAGCTGGACCAGACAACATACCAGGTCACGTTCTGAAGGACTGTGCGGAGGAGCTCATGAATGTCCTGGCCAACATCTTCAACATCTCCCTGAGTCCAGCTGTTGTCCTCACGTGTTTCAAAACTGCTACCATAATACCAGTCCCAAAGAAGCCCGTCCCATCCAGCTACAATAATTACCGGCCAGTAGCACTGACCACCATCATAATGAAGTGCTTCGAGTGGCTGGTCATGCAGAACATCAAGTCCACCATCCCTCCATCCTATGACCCATCTCAGTTTGCATACAGGTCAAACAGATCCACAGAAGATGCCATCTCTGCTGCTCTCCATCCAGCCCTCTTCCACCTGGACTCAAAGAACTCCTATGTGCAAATGCTGTTCTTGGACTTCAGTTCAGCATTCAACACAATCATCCTCCGGCACCTAATACAAAAACTCAAGACAGTTGGGACTCAGAACCTCTCTTTGTAACTGGTTGCTGGACTTTCTCACAGGGGGGGCCACAGAACGTGTGGGTCGGCAGCAACACCTCCAAGACCATCACACTGAGCACAGGGGCCCCACAAGGGTGTGTGCTCAGCCCGCTGCTCTTCACCCTGCTGACCCAGGACTGCGTACCAGCTTACAGCACCAACCACATCATCAAATTTGCGGATGGTACGATGGTGGTGGGCCTCATCACAAATAATGAAGAGGCCAACTACAGAAATGAGGTGAGCAAACCGGCCGAGTGGTGTAAAGACAATAATCTCTTCCTGAACGTGGGAAAAACCAAGGAGATTGTGGTTGACTTTAGGAGAGGACACACATAGCATCCCCCTCTGATCATTGATGGAGCAGCTGTGGAGAGAGTGAGCAGCACCAAGTTCCTGGGGATGCACATCTCCGAGGACCTCTCCTGAGCTAACAACACAACATCACTGGCCAAGAAGACTCAAACTCGTCTCTATTTCCTCCGCAAACTGAGGAGAGCACAAGTTCCACCCCCCTTCATGTGCTCATTCTACCGGGGCACCATTGAGACCATCCTCACCAGCTACATCACGGTGTGGTACGGAAGCTGCACCACCTCCTGCTGGAAGACTCTACAATGCACAGTGAAAGCAGCCAGCAAGATCATTGGTGCCCCTCTGCCCTCCCTCTCGGACATCTACCACACCCACCTCACCTGCAGAGCCATCAACATTGCAGGCGACACCTCCCACCGCTCATACTCCCTCTTCAGCCCCCTGCCCTCAGGGATAAGGTACCAGAGCCTACAGGCCCGTTCCACAAGACTGCTAAACATCCTTGTTCACCAGGCCATCAGGACCCTGAACTCTGTCCACTCCCCCTGCCCCTGGACTGTAACACACTCACCCGCACAACAACTCTACCTCAGCTGTTTGCATGGAAATACTTGGCACACTAACAGTACCACATCTGCTGCTGTATGTCTTTGTACCTTACTACAACTATTTGCACAAATGCCATACCTGCTGCTGTCTGTCATTGCAATACTGATCATGCGCAGACCAATCTGTCACTCTCTGCACCCCCGTTACCGCATTGAACTTGCAGTTTACCGGTATTACATTTACTGTACATAGGATTGCTGTGTTTTTACAGTTATTTGCACTATGGGTAGCATTACTGTACATAGATTGTTGTTTTCCATCCTTATTTCTTCTTGTCTTATATATTCTACACACCACTAAGAGAGAGAAATGCCATTCTAATTCTACTGTATGTCCTGTACATATAGAAGTATTGACAAATAAAAATCTTTGAATATACAGTGGCTTAAGATGAAACATTTACTGAACACTTGAAGGACAGGAGTCATGCTGCAGGCTCCTGTGTGACTCGTGCATGTGTGTGTGGAGCAGAGCAGAAGGGAGGAGGGCATCCGGAGCTCATGCGCTGGCCACACAGAATTAATTGGATGTCAAAATATAGTAGTATCAGACATTGAAACACATTTGGTCAACAACTGGTGTCTCCATGGGAGAAAATTAAAAGCTATAGTACCTTGAAAAGGCTCTCCCAAAGGGCACTTCAGAGGGCAGAGGGCAAAGGGGCTGGTGCTAGAGCTTTACCTGACATATCTGTACATGTGCCTGCTTCTTAAGTCACATGACTTCATGACAACAACAACAAAATCAGATGCCTTTCTGACACAGAAATATCTTTTTGTTGTTTTCTTTTATTTGTCTCTCATTCATCACATTTCACATTTACTCCTCATTGAACCCAGAATGGAGACAACATGGATGTGTGGGCTTCCCAGGTTTTCCTTTCGTCTTATGTTAACAAATATATACAGATATCCCAGGAAGAGCAGTCATACTTAATCCTCTCAGATATTAACAATAAATTTAATAAATACTCTTAACCACATGAGGAGAAGAGAAATTGGGCTCACTCCTCTACTGAAGGGATTGTCGTCATCCCAAACAGACAGCACGCACGCGTGCACATGCACGCACGCACACACACACACACACACACACACACACACACACACACACACACACACACACACACACACACACCCCTAGAGAAATTTGCACAGTCAAACCGAGATGAACCAGTCCACTGTACAAAAACAGCTCCAGAAGGAAAAGTATATTTGTCCGCGACTCCTGTGTCACCGATGATGAATACAGCAGGTTAGAGGGGAGAAGGTGATGTTTTTGAGTTCCTATTTTCCAATTTTGTTTCGTTTTTCAGTGGCATGAGCAGGTCCAGACAGAGTGCTACTGAGTCCAAGTGAGGAAAGTCTTGATTTGAAGAAACAACCCATTCACAGGTGAAACAACATGCATGTGTACAGCAACATTATACACATCCACACGCCCAGGTCGCCAAATCAATAGAAAAAAATTTTTGCTAACAGATTGCAGCAGGGATGGTGCAAGCACTGCGAAAATAAACTCTGATTTTTTTAAATTTTACAAGGCAGAGGAAATAACCAGTCCTCAAGTGCTGTGTGTGAGAGACAAAAAAGGCTTTTTTTTCCCCTCAGTCTTGAAAGGAAGAGGAAATGTGTGATGATGATGAGGAAGGCAAAGCTGATGAAGGGCAGTTTATGGAGGATGTGTGTGCCAGTGTGCAAAATAAGAACAAGAGCGCTCCCTGCAGTCCAACACCATATTTTTTTTTAAATAAGGAAATAAACACATGATCAGGTGAGCAAAAAGTGAGACAAGCAACAGCACAAGCAGATGGGCTGAAATGACCAGTTGGCAAGGCAGGAAGTTGCTTTTTAACTACTTGAATGGCTGTTGAGGGATCACAAAAGAAATTTAATGAAATGGATTCCAAAGAGGGAAAAGATGGGTAAAATAGGGTTAGGGTGGGTGGATGAGTGCACTACAAAGTGTTTAAAAGGCTTCTTGGACCCTCAGTGTCATGCAGGTTAGTGAGCACTATTGGGGAATGGCTTCCAGTGAGGGTTTCACACCTTATTAGGGCACAAAATCAGTGTGTAAAAACACGACAAGAGGAACTGGGGTGTTTTTGCAAACTTCAGTGAGTGCACTTTGCTTGGCTCAGACATCAGTAGACGTTCATTATTCAGCGCAAGTTCTAATGTCCCGGAACTGGTCTGAATGCATAAAAAAACGGTACTACAAGTATTGTTGCCCACAGAGAGTGGTGGGCTGCATCTGTCCACACAGAGGAACTGTGTGGTCCAAATTCTGTCCCTCCACATCCATGTCCATCAGGTTAGGCCGTGCCGTGCTGGTGCTATTGTCCGCCGAACTGAGCGGGCTGTCGCAGCTGCTGCCCGGGGATGAGCTCAGAGTTCGTGAGAGAGAGCCCAGCTTCCAGGGGTCGGCTCTTATCCGGGCTGGAGTGGGCCGCGGCCGGGGGGCAAACTCCAGCGTCTTGGGTCTCTCCAGAGGGCTGACGAGGCCGTGGGGATCTGCGTCTGGGATTGGTGGAACTGGAGCTTTACGCCGATGGGGGAAGATGGTGGAGGGGTCTGGGAGCCGAGGGATGTCCAGAGTGTCCTGGGTACCTGAAATGGGTGACAGCAATTTGTCAATATTTGGTGTTTCAGGCTCTGAAAACATTTAAACAAGTGCACTCTGAGGCGAGTGCAAGATCCCCCGCTTCCGTTTTCTTTGAAGATCCCAATATTTACTGACAGAGAGTAGTTTTCAACTTTTCGCTATAATTACTGTGGCAGAACCAAATTATCCACAAATATACAACAAAGTACACAACCCATAGTTGTAGGGCAGGATCCCGAGGTGAATCTGTGTAGAAAGTTTAATGACACTAGAGAGCTTTACACGTTCTAGAGCAGGGATGAGCAACTTTGGTGGTAGTGAGGGCCACAAAAATTCTTCCTCACTTTCCTCAGGGCCAGATTTACATGTAAACCTTTTTTTTTTTTTTTTGTACTTATTTTGTACCCGTAGGTAGATTTGTTTTGCAGTCTGGTGACAAGCCACCAGCTGCCGGTCGTTGCGTGCGCAAGCGCCCCGTATCCCTAACCTGCATGTTTTTAGCATGTGGGAGGAAACCGGAGAAATCCCGGAGTAAACCCACGCAACACGGGGAGAACATGCAAACTCCACACAGATCACTGTTGGCCAGGGGCAGGGATCGAACCCACGATCTCATGATCCCCACGATCCCCCGGCCGAGGGTAAAACTGTGCTGCCGCAGTGCTAACCACTGCGCCACCGTGCAACCTTCGTGGTGGTGGTGGTGGTGGTGGGGGTTGTTATTATTATTACTATTATTATTATTATTATTATTGACCTGCAAAGTCAAAAGTTTCACAATTAAAACTGAAAATGAAAATAAAAGCTACTCAGTGTTTTATCATATTAGAATTAAAATTACAGATAAAATTAAATCTGCCCTGCAGTGGACTGGCGATCTGTCCAGGCCTCTCTTCCAAAGATGCTGGGATAGACTCCAGCACCCCCCTTCCTCCCCGACCTGAAAAGGATTAAGTACAAGATGGATGGATGGATAAAACTGTATCATGACCTAATTTTTAAAACTCTCTCCATCAAAATGATGAGCAAAGAGAAATTCCAGACGATAATTAACAAAAAAAGCCAAGAAGACAAGGAAATATGATGAGGCTTAGCTTGCTCTTGGATTCATTGTGGGTGTGGAGGGGCAAAGAAATAGCTGTGTGTAGGTGGGTTTGGTAATCGTCTGGCTCCCCAAAATGGGGAATAAAAAAAGTTTAAGAGCCACTGGTATAAATGAACAAAAAAAAAGCCGCAGATTAAAACGACCACAGTCTCTGAACTTTTATTGCTGACATGGGATTGAAACGGTGTCAGTGATTTGGTCACGCTCTTTAGAAAGAAACCTCAGCTTTGAATCTTTTTCTGCACAATTAGAAGGAAAGCCTCCAAGCTCCATGAGCCTTCACCTTCCAGACAAGAATAAATGCTACAGTAGCATTTATTCTTGTTTAAAAGCAACCTACATTGAACAATTACTGCTGTTTGCAGCCTATTAATGCGGTCTTAGCATGCAACACATACCTTACAAACACATACTCCAGTGCACACTGCTCCCTCTGTAGCTCCCTCTCGCTCTCTCGCTTGACCACTCGCACAGAGCGGTACCTAGGTTTCGATTAGAGCTCCCTCTGCTGGCAGACTCTATAATTGCATTTAAGAATGCATTTCCAAACACGGCCAAACATAATATAAATAAATAATTGATTTTTTGAAATGGACTAGCGGGTTGCAATGGATGAGGGTGCGGGCCACGAGCCGCCAGTTGCCCATCCCTGTTCTAGAATATGAGAGCATAGGGTGTGCCAACCTTGACCTTTGGACCCCAAACCCATAGTCTGAGGTCAGGATCCCATGGTGAACCTATGTACCAGGTTTGGTGGCCTTAGCTTTACTCATTTTATAGTAATAGTGCAAATGGAATGCTAACCTTGACCTTTGACCTTCTGACCCCAAACCCATAGTCAGAGGTCAGGATGACAAGGCGAACCTGTGTAACAAGTTTGGTGACCCTAGCTTTCTTTGTTGTTGAGATAGAGTTTATAAGCCATTTTCATGTTGACCTTGTGATCCCAAAACAACAGACACAGTACCAAGTTTGGTGACCCTAGCTTTACTCGTTGTACGGTAATAAGGCATAGGGAGTGTTAATGTTGACCTTTGACCTTTTGACCCCAAACCCATTGACAGAGTTCAGGATCCCAAGGCAAATCTGTATACCAGGTTTGGTGGCCCTAGCTTTACTGATTTTATAGTAATAGTAAATTTAGCATTTACCTTTTACCATAGTACAACTGGAATGATAACTTTTGACCTTTGACCCCTTGACTCCAAACTGATAGTGGGGTCAGGGTGTAAGCCATTCAAGATGCATATTAGATACAACTACTGTATCGATTTGAAAAGTCTACATCATTTCTTTCAGTAGTTACTATGTTTAGAAGATTTAAGGAAAAATCTGACCTGTGACCTTTGACCTCAAGGTCATCCAATGAGATTGAAATTGCAATATGCACATCATCAGAGTATATCAAACCATGGTACCAAGTTTCAAAACATTTGGAACAAAACTGTAGGAGAAGTTGATTTCACAAGACAGTTATTGTCTATGAAGTGAGGTGAAATAAGAGGTCATAGGTGAGGGGCTACAATTCCTGCAAAATCATCCAATCAGAATCAAATTGTAATATGTGCATCATCAGAGTATATCAAACCATGGTACCAAGTTTCAAAACAATTGGAACAAACTGTAGGAGGAGTTGATTTCACAAAAGTGGGACGGACAGACGGTCGGACGGACAGACGGACAGAGGGATGGCCAGATGGACTGACCCATAACATAATCCCCCTTCGGTCTTCACCCAAAGGGCTCTTCGACCCCTTTGGGCTTTGACTGGCGGGGGATAAAAACTGTCAAAATGAATATTTGGGATATTTTATAAACAAAAGAGCTCATTGAGAAAATCATCTGACTAATAAGCTACAAAATATTCAGCAGCTGAAGTCGTAAAGAAAATAATGAGGCAGTGCCTTGCATGCATTGGCCCACTAACTGCAAATTAAAGTACTGGTGCATCTAAAAAAAATGAATATCATGATTCAGTACACTCCTGCAAAGAGCTGAGTCATAAGCATGCAAATTTACAAGAACTACAGACGTGGACAAAATTGTTGGTACCCCTCTGTTAATGAAAGAAAAACCCACAATGGTCACAGAAATAACTTGAATCTGACAAAAGTGATAATAAAGAAAAATTCTATGAAAATTAACCAATGAAAATCAGACAATGCTTTTGAATTGTGGTTCAACAGAATTACTTTAAAAACAAACCCATGAAACAGTCCTGGACAAAAATGATGGTACCTTTAACTTAATATTTTGTTGCACAACCTTTTGAGGCAGTCACTGCAATCAAACGATTTCTGTAACTGTCAATGAGACTTCTGCACCTCTCAGCAGGTATTTTGGCCCACTCCTCATGAGCAAACTGCTCCAGTTGTCTCAGGTTTGAAGGGTGCCTTCTCCAGACGGCATGTTTCAGCTCCTTCTACAGATGTTCAATAGGATTTAGATCAGGGCTCATAGAAGGCCACTTTAGAATAGTCCAATGTTTCGCTCTTAGCCATTCTTGGGTGTTTTTAGCTGTGTGTTTTGGGTCATTATCCTGTTGCAAGACCCATGACCTGTGACTGAGACCAAGCTCTCTGACACTGGGCAGCACATTTAAGATAAGATAAGATAAGCCTTTATTAGTCCCACAATGGGGAAATTCCAGGATTGCAACAGCACAGGGATAGCAACACTCAGAGCAACAATCAGAAGGCAAGAAAAAACAAGAGCAGCTAGTATACATATGTACATATTAATATATATATTTTGTGACATATATCTTATATATGGATATCCATATATCATATATATGGATTGTGACATATATCTTCAACATGAGCCTGAAACTGGGGAGGGTACCACAGCTGTGGAAAACATCTTGTGTGGTACCTGTACCAAAAACTTCCCACCCCAAAGACCTGAACAGCTTCAGACCGGTGGCCTTGACGTCCCACTTGATGAAGACCCTGGAGAGACTGCTCCTTGCTCATCTCCGCCCCCTGGTGGAACCAGCGATGGATCCACTCCAGTTCGCCTACCAGCATGGCATTGGGGTGGAGGATGCGGTGATCTTCCTCCTTCACCGTTCTCTGTCCCACCTGGAGAAGCCCGGGAATATGGTGAGGATCATGTTCTTTGACTTCTCCAGTGCTTTCAACACCATCCAACCGATGATCCTGAAGGACAAGCTGCTGCGCGCAGGGGTGGACCAGCACCTGTCATCATGGATCCTGGACTACCTCACGAACCGGCCTCAGTTTGTGAGAACCCGGGACTGTGTTTCCGACACGATCATCGGTAGCACGGGGGCCCCCCAGGGAACGGTGCTGGCTCCCTTCCTGTTCACTCTTTATACTGCGGACTTCTCACACAACACAACACATTGCCATCTACAGAAGTTCTCTGATGACTCTGCGATCGTTGGTCTCATCTCCAGCGGAGATGAAGCTGAGTACAGAGGGCTTATCCAGGACTTTGTGGACTGGTGCCATCGGAACTGCCTCCAGATCAACGCGAGGAAAACTAAGGAGCTGGTGGTGGACTGCCGCAGGCATGGGCAGCCCCTCACAGCACCAGTAAATATACAGGGAACAGACATCGAGATGGTGACATCCTACAAGTACCTGGGTATTCATCTGAACAATAAACTAGACTGGTCACACAATACTGACGCACTCTACAAGAAGGGACAGCGCAGGCTGTTCCTGCTGAGGAGACTCAGGTCTTTTGGTGTACAAGGGGCGCTGCTGAAGTCATTCTATGACACGGTGGTGGCATCAGCCATCACTTTTGGAGTGGTCTGCTGGGGCAGTGGCATTACTGCAGCCGATAGGAAGAGACTGAACAAACTGATTAAGAAAGCTAGCTCTGTCCTGGGGCAACGCCTTGATCCGATGGAGGAGATAGGAGAGAGAAGGACGGTGGCTAAACTGTCATCTCTGCTGGAGTCCGAGTTCCACCCTATGCAGGACATACTGGATGCACTGAGGAGCTCATTTAGCAGCAGACTACATCATCCCAGGTGCACAACCAAGAGGTTTCGTAGGTCCTTCCTACCAACGGCTGTCAGACTGTACAACCTAAGCAGGGCTGCTCGCAGAGATAGCAAAAAGACGTAACAAACTAATAGTTTTTTGAATGCAAAAGATGCAATAGACTTACACAATGGTCCTCTCCGGCATACAACTAGGAACATACCGGTCGCTATGGAGGGTGAGAATATGTATGGGCACATAATCATACCATGTAGGATAACTAAATAGACGGTTATGCTGTTTCATCCCACCTAGCAACAATGCTCTGCACTGTGTGTGTTTATATATTTACATATTTATTCCATCTAGCTACAATGCTCTGCACTGGGTGTGTTTATATTTATATATCTATATATTTATTCCATCTAGCTACAATGCTCAGCACTGGGTGTGTTTATATTTATATATCTATATATTTATTCCATCTAGCTACAATGCTCCGCACTGTGTTTTTATATATCTACATATTATTCCCCCCTCATGGATCGTCACCTTATCGTGGTGGGGGGGTTTGCGTGCCCCAGTGATCCCAGGAGCTATGTTGTCCGGGGCAATTTGCCTCTGATAGGGTCTCCCAAGACAAACTGGTCCTGGGTGAAGGGCCAGACTAAGAACGATCCAACAGACTCTCATGATAAATTGTATATCAAGGATTCAGTGTACCCCGCCCGGTATGGGGTTACCGGGGCCCCACCCTGGAGCCAGGCCTGGGGGAGGGGCTCGAAGGCTAGCGTCTGGTGGCCAGGTTTCCACCCATGGGACCCGGCCGGGCTCAGCCCGAAGGAGTTACATGGGTCCGCCCTCCAGTAGGTTCACCACCTGCAGGAGGGATCATGGAAGTCCGGTGCTATGTGGATTAGGTAGCAGTCAAAGGCGGAGACCTTGGCGGACTGATCCCAAGCTTTCTAAACTGGCTTTTGGTACGTGGAATGTCACCTCTCTGGTGGGGAAGGAGCCTGAGCTGGTGTACGAGATTGAGCGATACCGGCTAGATATAGTCGGCCTCACCTCAACACACAGCTCCGGTTCCGGAACCAGTCTCCTGGAGAGGGGCTGGAGCTTGGCCTTTTCTGGAGTTGCCCCGGGCGAGAGGCGACGAGCAGGGGTAGGTATTCTTGTATCGCCCCACCTTGCTGCCTCTATATTGGAGTTTTCCCCGGTGGACGAAAGGGTTGCTTCCCTGCGCCTTCGGGTTGGGAAACGGGTCCTGACCATCATTTGTGCCTATGCACCAAATGATGTTTCAGAGTACCCACCCTTTTTGGAGTCTGTGACTGGGGTGCTGGAGGGTGCTCCTCCTGGAGACTCCATTGTCCTACTGGGGGACTTCAATGCGCACGTGGGCAACGACAGTGAAACCTGGAGGGGGGTGATTGGGAGGAACGGCCTGCCCGATCTGAACCCGAGTGGTGTTCAGTTATTGGACTTCTGTGCTAACCACAGTCTGTCCATAACGAACACCATGTTCAAGCATAAGGGTGTCCATATGTGCACCTGGCACCAGGACACCCTAGGCCGCAGGTCGATGATCGATTTTGTTATCGTATCATCAGACCTGCGACCGTATGTCTTGGACACCCGAGTAAAGAGAGGTGCAGAGCTGTCAACTGATCACCACCTGGTGGTGAGTTGGATCCGATGGCAGGGGAGGAAGCCATTCAGACCTGGTAGACCCAAACGTATAGTGAGGGTGTGCTGGGAGCGTCTGGCTGAGGCCCCTGTCCGGGAGGTCTTCAACTCCCACCTCCGGAAGAACTTCAACCACATTCCGAGGGAGTCTGGAGACATGGAGTCTGAATGGGCCATGTTCTCCACCTCTGTTGTTGAAGCGGCGGCCCAGAGCTGCGGCCGCAAGGTGGTCGGTGCATCTCGTGGTGGCAACCCCCGAACCAAGTGGTGGACACCAGTAGTGAGGGGGGCCATTAAGCTGAAGAAGGAGTCCTATCAAGCTTGGTTGGCTTGTGGGACTCCCGAAGCAGCTGAGGTGTACCGGCAGGCCAAGCGGAGTGCAGCTCGGGTGGTTGCTGAAGCAAAAACCCGGGTATGGGAGGAGTTCGGTGAGGCCATGGAACAAGACTTTCGGTCGGCTTCAAAGAGATTCTGGCAAACTGTTCGGCGGCTCAGGAGGGGAAAGCAGCTCCCCGTCCACACTGTGTATGGTGCGGATGGGACACTGTTGACTTCAACTGGGGATATCGTCGGGCGGTGGAAGGAATACTTCGAGGATCTCCTCAATCCCACTGATACGCCTTCCACAGAGGAAGCAGGGTTTGGGGACAAGGGGGATGACTCGCCTATCACAGGGGCTGAGGTCGCCAAGGTGGTTAAAAATCTCCTTGGTGGCCGGGCCCCGGGGGTGGACGAGATTCGCCCCGAGTACCTCAAGGCCCTGGATGTTGTTGGGCTGTCATGGTTGACACGCCTCTGCAACATTGCGTGGAGGTCGGGGGCAGTGCCTTTGGCATGGCAAACCGGGGTGGTGGTTCCTCTCTTCAAAAAAGGGGACCGGAGGGTGTGCTCCAACTTTAGAGGGATCACACTCCTCAGCCTCCCTGGGAAGGTCTATGCCAAGGTACTGGAGAGGAGAGTCCGGCTGTTGGTCGAACCTCGGATTCAGGAGGAGCAATGTGGTTTTCGTCCTGGCCGTGGCACATCGGACCAGCTCTTTACCCTCTCGAGAATTCTTGAGGGTTCGTGGGAGTTTGCCCAACCAGTTTACATGTGTTTTGTGGACTTGGAGAAGGCATTTGACCGCGTCCCTCGTGGATTTTTGTGGGGGGTGCTTCGGGAGTATGGGGTATCGGGCTTGTTGTTACGAGCTATTCGGTCTCTGTACGACCGTTGTGAGAGTTTAGTTCGTATTGCCAACACTCGGTCGGAGTCATTCCCAGTGAGAGTTGGACTCCGCCAGGGCTGCCCTTTGTCACCGGTCCTGTTCATAATTTTTATGGACAGGATTTCTAGGCGCAGCCAGGGAATGGAGGGTGTCATACTTGGTGACCACAGGATCTCATCTCTGTTGTTTGCAGATGATGTTGTCCTGTTGGCTTCATCCAGCAATGACCTACAGCTCTTGCTGGGACGGTTTGCCGCTGAGTGTGAAGCGGCTGGGATGAGAATCAGCACCTCCAAGTCCGAGTCCATGGTCCTCAGCCGGAAAAAGGTGGATTGTCCTCTCCGGGTTGGGGACAGGCTCCTGCCCCAAGTGGAGGAGTTTAAGTATCTTGGGGTCTTGTTCACGAGTGAGGGGAAAATGGAGCGAGAGATCGACAGACGGATTGGAGCAGCATCTGCAGTGATGCGGACGTTGTACCGGTCTGTTGTGGTGAAGAGGGAGCTTAGTTCTAAGGCAAAGCTGTCGATTTACCAGTCAATCTACGTTCCTACTCTCACCTATGGTCACGAGCTTTGGGTAATGACCGAAAGAACGAGATCGCGGATACAAGCGGCAGAAATGAGCTTTCTCCGTAGGATTGCTGGACTCACCCTCAGAGATAGGGTGAGGAGCTCAGTCATCCGGGAGAGGCTCAGAGTAGAACCGCTGCTCCTCCACATTGAAAGGAGTCAGTTGAGGTGGTATGGGCATCTGATTAGGATGCCTCCTGGACGTCTCCCACTTGAGGTGTTTCAGGCACGTCCCACTGGGAGGAGACCCCGGGGCAGACCCAGGACTCGGTGGAGAGACTATGTCTCCCAGCTAGTCTGGGAACGCCTTGGTATCCCCTCTGAAGAGCTGGAGCAGGTGGCTGGGGAGAGGGAAGTCTGGGCTTCTCTGCTTGAACTGCTGCCTCCGCGACCCGGACCTCCGGAAAAGCGGTAGAAGATGGATGGATGGATGGATGGATACATATTATTCCATCTAGCTACATTGCTCCGCACTGTGTGTGTTTATATACTTGCATATTTATTCCACCTAGCTGCAATGCTCCGTACTGTGGGTGTTTATATATTTACATATTTATTCCATCTAGCTACAATGCTCTGCACTGTGTTCATATATTCATATATTTATTCCATCCAGCTACAATGCTCTGCACTGTGTGTCTGTGTGTGTGTGTGTGTATATATATATTTTATAGTAATATGTACATATGTATATTAGCTGCTCTTGCTTGCTTGGTTTTTTTTTTGCCTTCTGATTGTTGCTCTGAGTGTTGCTATCCCTGTGCTGTTGCAATCCTGGAATTTCCCCGTTGTGGGACTAATAAAGGCTTATCTTATCTTATATATATACGTATATACGTATATATACAGTATATATATATATACACACAGTGCGGAGCATTGTAGCTGGATGGAATAAATATATGAGTATATAAACACACAGTGCGGAGCATTGTAGCTAGATGGAATAAATATGTAGATATATAAACACACCCAGTGCGGAGCATTGTAGCTAGATGGAATAAATATGTAAATATATAAACACACACAGTGCAGAGCATTGTTGCTAGATGGGATGAAACAGCACAACTGTCTACTTAGTTATCCTACATGGTATGATTATGTACCCATACATATTCTCACCCTCCATAGCGACCGGTATTTTCCTAGTTGTATGCCGGAGGGGACCATTGTATAAGTCTATTGCGTCCTTTGCATTCAAAAACTATTAGGTTGTCAACGTCTTTTTGCTATCTCTGCGAGCAGCCCTGCTTAGGTTGTACAGTCTGACAGCCGTTGGTAGGAAGGACCTGCGAAACCTCTCGGTTGTGCACCTAGGATGATGTAGTCTGCTGCTAAATGAGCTCCTCAGTGCATTCAGTATGTTCTGCATAGGGTGGAACTCGGCTTCCAGCAGAGATGACAGTTTAGCCACCGTCCTTCTCTCTCCTATCTCCTCCACTGGGTCAAGGCGCTGCCCCAGGACAGAGCTAGCTTTCTTGATCAGTTTGTTCAGTCTCTTCCTATCGGCTGCCGTAATGCCACTGCCCCAGCAGACCACTCCAAAAGTGATGGCTGATGCCACCACCGTGTCATAGAATGTCTTCAGCAGCGCCCCTTGTACACCAAAAGACCTGAGTCTCCTCAGTAGGAACAGCCTGCGCTGTCCCTTCTTGTAGAGTGCGTCAGTATTGTGTGACCAGTCCAGTTTATTGTTCAGATGAACACCCAGGTACTTGTAGGATGTCACCATCTCGATGTCTGTTCCCTGTATATTTACTGGTCCTGTGAGGGGTTGTCCTTGTCTGCGACAGTCCGCCACCAGCTCCTTTGTTTTCCTCGCACTGATCTGGAGGCAGTTCCGTTGGCACCAGTTCACGAAGTCCTGGACAAGCCCTCTGTACTCAGCTTCATCTCCATTGGAGATGAGGCCAACGATCGCAGAGTGGTCAGAGAACTTCTGTAGATGGCAGTGTGTTGTGTTGTGTGAGAAGTCCGCAGTATAAAGGGTGAACAGGAAGGCAGCCAAAACCGTTCCCTGGGGGGCCCCGTGCTACCGATGATCGTGTCGGACACACAGTCCCGGGTTCTCACAAACTGAGGCCGGTTAGTGAGGTAGTCCAGGATCCATGATGACAGGTGCTGGTCCACCCCTGCGCACAGCAGCTTGTCCTTCAGGATCATCGGTTGGATGGTGTTGAAAGCACTGGAGAAGTCAAAGAACATGATCCTCACCGCATTCCCGGGCTTCTCCAGGTGGGGCAGAGAACGGTGAAAGAGGAAGATCACCGCATCCTCCACCCCAATGCCATGCTGGTAGGCGAACTGGAGTGGATCCATCGCTGGTCCCACCAGGGGGCGGAGGTGAGCAAGGAGCAGTCTCTCCAGGGTCTTCATCATGTGGGACGTCAAGGCCACTGGTCTGGAGCTGTTCAGGTCTTTGGGGTGGGAAGTCTTTGGTACAGGTACCACACAAGATGTTTTCCACAGCTGTGGTACCCTCTCCAGCTTCAGGCTCAGGTTGAAGATGTACTCCACAATCCCACACAGCTGGTCTGCACAGGACTTGAGGAGCTTTGTGCTGATGCCGTCCGGTCCCGACGCCTTCCTCGCCTTGATCTTCCTCAGCTCCGTCCTCACCTGGGTCTTAGTCAGGGTCAGGTTGGGGGGCTGTGTGTTGGGAGTGGGGGGGAGTTGGTGGAGTGGGGAGTGGGCAGCAGGACTTGATGTCTTTAGCGGCAGCAGTGGTTGTTGTGCAGTCGGGGGGAGGGCGGTTGGTCAAACCTATTGAAAAACAGATTCAGATTGTTCGCCCACTCCCTGCCCCCCGTGGCCTGGGGGGAGGTATTCTGGAGCCCAGAGATGGTTTTAAGGTTTCTCCAGACCCCACTGATGTCACTCTGTTGCAGTTTGTCCTCCATCTTCTTCCTGAAGCTGTCCTTGCCTTCTCTGATCTTTCTCCTCAGCTCCCTCTGTACGGACTTCAGCATCTCCCTGTCCCCCGACCTGAAGATCCTCTTCTTCTCTCTCAGAAGTGTTTTTATCTCAGGGTTGATCCAGGGTTTGTTGTTTGAGCAACACCGTATGGTCTTGGTGGGAACGGTGTTGTCCACACAGAAGCTGAGGTAGTCCGTGATGGTGTGAGTGAGGCCATCGATGTCCTCACCATGTGGATCGCAGAGCTGCTCCCAGGCGGTGGTTTCAAAACAGCAAATTTCTCTCCAGAATACCTTGATAGTCTTGAGATTTCATTGTACCCTGCACAGATTCAAGACACCCTGTGCCAGATGCAGCAAAGCAGCCCCAGAAAGATAACAGAACCTCCTCCATGTTTCACAGTAGGGACAGTGTTCTTTTCTTGGTATGCTTCATTTTTGCATCTGAACATAGAGCTGATGTGCCTTGTCAAAAAGTTCCAGTTTTGTCTCGTCTGTGCATAGGACAGTCTCCCAGAAGCTTTGTGGCTTGTCAACATGCAGTTTGGCAAATTCCAGTCTGGCTTTTTTATCATTTGTTTTCAACAGTGCTGTCCTCATTGGTTGTCTCCCATGAAGTCCACTTTGGCTCAAACAACGACGGATGGTGCGATCTGACAGTGATGTACCGTGACCTTGGAGTTCACCTTGAATGTGTTTAGAGGTTGTTCTGGGCTCTTATGTTACCATTCGTATTATCCGTCTCCTTCTGCGGCCACATCCAGGGAGGTTGGCTACAGTCCCGTGGATCTTAAATTTCTGAATAATATGTGCAACTGTAGTCACAGGAACATCAAGCTGCTTGGAGATGGTCTTATAGCCTTTACCTTTAACATGCTTGTCTATAATCTTCTTTCTAATCTCCTGAAACAACTCTCTCCTTTGTTTCCTCTGGTCCATGTTTAGTGTGGTACACACCATGTAACCAAACAGCATAGTGACTACTTGTCACCCTTTAAATAGGCCGACTGACTGATTACAAGTTTGTAGACACCTGTGATGTTAATTAGAGGACACATCTTGGTTGAACATGTCGCTATGGTCACATTATTTTCAATCTTTTCTTGGGGTACCATTGTGGAGGAACAAAATAAGTTCAGGCGAGACACAGTGAGCTGAAGGTTTGAGTTTTATTCCTCCATCATCATGAGACACACTGCAGCACTGTGTGCTGTGTGTGAGCTGTTGTGAGTGCCTTGTAAGGCATGTAAAGTTAGCTCTTTCTTACAGACAAGAAAGAATGCATGGTACATTTACATACTGATATACATATCAGACAATACATATCAATCGCTTGATTAACTGGCGCCAGACTTCCTCTGCTTGCTCCGAGGATGTAAAACAATAGTCATTTACTACCATTGGTCAATACACATGATTAGCATGACATTGGTTGGCACAAAGATGCATGCATTCAGTCCCGTCTGACTGTCTCCTGTGGTTCTCTTGGTCGTGTGTCAATTGTCCTCTGCTTCCTCCAAGCTCGCTGCTGGGTGTGAGGAAAGCTCCAGAAGAAAATCCCAGAGGAATGTCTCCCTGCTGTGTTTAGTGTCACCACACCATCAATTTTGTCCAGGCCTGTTTCATGAGTTTGTTTTTTAAAGTAATTCTGTTGAACAACAATTCAAAAGCATTGTCTGATTTTCATTGGTTAATTTTCATAGAATTTTTATTTATTACCACTTTTGTCAGATTCAAGTTATTTCTGTGACCATTGTGGGTTTTTCTTTCATTAACAGAGGGGTACCAACAATTTTGCCCATGTCTGTATGTTTTTAAACTGCTGTCTGATAGTTTATGATATAACATTTTCTAAAATTACCTGCTGACTCTTGTTTCTGGGCCCCGGGCACTCCCCCTTCTTTTCCATGTAATATTTTTTTTAAACAAGCACAAGGAGACAAAAAAAGGCAAAAAAAACCCAAACATCTAAACTCGGTAGGATGAACTACAGTGGATGCACATTCTTGTTGAAAAATAGATTGGGGTGCTATAATCCAGGTCTTGATAGATATAAAGGCCTTGTGATAAACTTTAAAGGATCTGTTTGAAGTTTTTCTACTTTAATATATTCAGAAATTAACTATAATTCTAATTGGAGTGAGTCACTACAACAGTTATAATGTTATCCCAAAGATGATAAAGTATTTCTATACAGAGATCGGTTATGAATTTTCACCCAGGGCCAGTCTGGAGGACCTGTAATACCACTGTTTTACCTGCAGGGTGAGCCGTGATTGCTACAAAAATGTTTGGTGAGAGCTACTTGGGCCCTTTTGATGTAGTGCTGCCACGTGGTGTTGATAGTTGGAATTGAGGGGAAAAAAAACAAATGGCTACTTTAAAGGTAGCATGTGTAAACTTTGGAGGTAATCTGAATTCTGAAAAATAGGGTCGCATAAAATCTTAACTTTGTTTGCTTCATTATATAATCGCTCCTAGGAAAAAATTGTTGCATTTTTTTGTGCCTTAAGATAAGTTTTATTACGATGATAGATAATTATTAATTCTTCACAGGAAATTATACACAGGAAGAGGGTCCCTCTCCATGAGAATGGCCATCTTGAGCTTTTTAAAATGCATTTCCAAATTTTTATATCAAACTTTAATTACACAAATGGCTTCTGCAGGTTCCTCTATATTCTCTAGAAGAGACCGATAACCAATATTGCCAGGTTTCATGAGAGAAACAAGCAACCAGCTCTACGGAAGCAAGCCCAAAAAAAGCCCAACAAGCAACCTACCACACTGTGTAAAAGAGAGGCTGCTTGATAATGTATATCGATATATCAATTTATTTTTGTTTGCAGTGAATTGACAATAAACACAGTCAGCATTGAATAATGGAATTTTACAAACTCCAATTAAAGGAAAATACATATGCATTCTACATAAACAACAGTAAATTTATAGTAAACACAGTCAACATAAAAATAAATTAAATTTTTAAACTCTGATCAAAAGAAAAGACATGAGCATTGGCATAATAAGTAACAGCACTAAACACGATACAGTTTAATGATGTGGAATGATGGGAGTTGTTGTCCGCTAGCCATTTAAACAAAACTAAATATTACTCTGTTATTATACGACAGCCAACAACTTTAATTAAGTGGAAAATTATCTTTTAAATTGACAAACAACATATGTGTAACTCGTGGCAAAATTTGATCAGGATCAGAAGATAATTTTTCTTTTTCCATTCATTTCAATGGAGAATTTTTTTTTATTTAAGGTTCCATATGCACTGATCTGTATAAAAAACCTGGATATCTCACGCTCCATTAGTGAGTACAGAGCTGAGTGGAGTCAGGTGGGTCACTGATCTCTATAGAAAAACTGGATGGATCATTGGCCGCCAGAAGTGAAGCCCCTGGCCAGCCACTTTTACTTCCCCAAAAATTAACAGATTTTGAACTTCTTGGTATGGAGACACAGCTCACGGAGACGCAGCGCAACTGGTGAACAATAGAAATCGAGTTGACATTATGTTTAGCGGCTGTCAATTTGGATGTACTAGTGGTGTTTTTTGGGGGCTGTCAATTTGGGTGTACTAATATAGCGGCCAGGTGGCTTCACTTCTGGCAGCCAATGATCCATCTAGTATTTCTACAGGGATCAGTGTGGCGGACGCGGTAACCAGGAAACGTGGGTGTGGATGGGTGCTGTAAACTATCACGCTTGTGTTTTGTGGGGAGCTGGAAGAGCTGTCACACAGACAGCAAAGCAAGCCCAAATACACAACTACACATTAAAAAACAAACCCAAAAACCCACAACCCGCGACCGATGAGATTTGCAAGTGACTTTAGAGAAAAGCAAGCCCAAAGTCGCTTATAATAAGCAGCCCTGGCAACTATGCCGATAACTGCTGTAGCATGACTTTGTTGCTTTTTACTAGATTGTGCTGAGTATTACCCACTGCACCCTTAAAGGTACTGTATGGAACACTAAATTTAGTGACACTTGCTGGTCACAATGTGAACTGCAGCCCCATTCACATAATTGTTTCTGACAAGAATTGTAAGTCCAGAAAAGCAGCCGAGGCTGTGACATATATACAGTTAGGCCCAGAAATATTTGGACAGTGGCACAAGTTTTGTTATTTTAGCTGTTTACGAAAACATATTCAGGATACAATTATATAATCAATATGGGCTTAAAGTGCAGACTCTCAGCTGTAATTTGAGAGTATTCACATCCAAATTGGAGCAAGGGTTTAGGAATTACAGCTCTTTAATACGTAGCCGCCTCTTTTTCAAGGGACCAAAAGTAATTGGACAATTGACTCAGAAGGCTGCAAAAAAAAAATAAAGCTGCATGGGCTCTTCCCTTGTTAACCTGTCATCAATTAAGCAGTTAAAAGGTCTGGAGTTGATTCCAGGTGTGGCGTTTGCATTTGGAAGCTGTTGCTGTGAACACACAACATGCGGTCAAAGGAGCTCTCAATGGAGGTGAAACAGACCATCCTGAGGCTGAAAAAAAAGAAGAAATCCATCAGAGAGATAGCAGAAATGTTAGGAGTGGCCAAATCAACAGTTTGGTACATTCTGAGAAAAAAAGAGTGCACTGGTGAGCTTGGGAACTCAAAAAGGCCTGGACGTCCACGGAAGACAACAGTGGTGGATGATCGCAGAATCCCTTCACAACATCCACTCAAGTGAAGAACACTCTCCAGGAAGTAGGTGTATCAGTATCTAAGTCTACCATAAAGAGAAGACTTCATGAGAGTAAATACAAAGGATTCACCACAAGGTGCAAACCATTAATCAGCCTCAAAAATAGAAAGGCCAGAATTGACTTTGCCAAAAAACACCTGAAGAAGCCAGCCCAGTTCTGGAACAGCATTCTTTGGACAGATGAGACTAAGATCAACCTGTACTAGAATGATGGGAAGAAGAAAGTTTGGAGAAGAATTGGAACAGCTCATGATCCAAAGCACTACATCTTCTGTAAAACATGGTGGAGGCAATGTGATGGCATGGCAATAAATGGCTTCCAATGGCACTGGGTCACTTGTGTTTATTGATGATGTGACAAAAGACAGAAGCAGCCGGATGAATTCTGAAGTGTATAGGGATATACTTTCTGCTCAGATTCAGCCAAATGCAGCAAAGTTGATTGGACGGCGCTTCACAGTACAGATGGACAGTGATCCAAAACATACTGCAAAAGCAACCCAGGAGTTTTTTAAAGCAAAGAAGTGGAAAATTCTTCAGTGGCCGAGTCAATCACCAGACCTCAACCCAATCGAGCATGCATTTCACTTGCTCAAGACAAAACTTAAGGCAGAAAGACCCACAAACAAGCAACAACTGAAGACAGCTGCAGTAAAGGCCTGGCAAAGCATCACAAAGGAGGAAACCCAGCATTTGGTGATGTCCATGGGTTCCAGACGTCAGGCAGTCATTGCCTGCAAAGGATTCTCAACAAAATATTGAAAAGTAACATTTTACTTAGGGTTATGTTTATTTGTCCAATTACTTTTGAGCCCCTGAAATGAGGAGCGTTTGTATAAAAATAGCTACAATTCCTACATGTTTAATCATATATTTTTGTTCAACCCCTTGAATTAAACCTTAAAGTCTGCACTTCAATTCCGTTGTAGTTGTTTCATTTCAAATCCAATGTGGTGGCATGCAGAGCCCAAATCATGAAGATTGTGTCACTGTCCAAATATTTCTGGGCCTAACTGTAAATGCTAAGGTAAATAAATACCTGCTATGTTTTTTGCACATTAAACGTCTGTGTATACATTTAGCTCAACATATGGTAAATGGCATTCACTTATATAGCGCTTTTTCTCATCTCTAGAAGACCAAAGTGCTTTACAGATCCTGCTATCCACACATTCACACACTGATGGCAGCAGAGCTGCCATGCACAGGCGCTGGCCTGACCCACCAGGAGCAACTGGGGGTTCAGTGTCTTGCTCAAGGACACTTTGACATGCACACTGCAGACAGAGCGGGAATCGAACCCCTCACCCTCCAATCGGTAGTCAGCCACACTACACCTACGCCACAGCCGCCTCCATACTTATTTAAAGCAACACTAAGATTTTTCACCTTAAAACAATGTTTCCAAATTATTTTGATGGCACATCAACCTCTGACTGGGTGAATGTCACTTCCCCCATAGCCTGAGTGGGTCTGCATCTCCTGCAACAGCTCTGACCTTGGTAGGAACACTGAAAAGACTACAACTATGGTGGCTATGACCCGAGTCCCAACAGCCAATCACATGGCACAACTTTAGCTACCAACAACAAAGCACCCTGTGATTGATTGTTTGGCCTGAGGTCATAGTCGCCATAGTTGTAGTCTTTTCAGTGTTTCTACCTAGAGCAAGAAAGCTACATAGTGCTTCTTTAACATTTGTTATATAGACATTTTCCACCCTCCCATGAAGTACCATCACTGTAAACTAGCTTTTTCAGTAAATCACCATAACTGAAAAAAGTGCTTTCTAATTAATGTGTCGCTATACCTTTATGCACTGTGATCTGCGGTGGAGGAGGCATAGGCATGCTCCCGTCTGACGGCGTCCTGCGGTGTCCCAGAGTCTGTGCTCGGGGTCTTATAGCTCCATCTGAAGGTGTCCGTCTGTGTCCTCTGTTCAGGGCCATGGCTGCAGACACGTGAGTTGGAGTGAGCGACTGGTTTGGCTCCTTTTTGAAGCTCTCGGCCCGCAGGTCCAGGAGCGGGTTGAGCGAAGGAGTTGCAGGAGCCGCAGCTGTTCTGATACCAGCTGTCGGGGTCAGGGGGAAGTCGTCTGGGTCTGAGGGGATGAGGGACTTGGTGGAGTTACAATCCGACAGAGAGGACAAGGAGAGGAGTGTTACAGAGGGAGAGGGGTCCATACATGGGAGTGTAGAGTCATGATGTCGGGAGAGGGACAGAGAGAGGTTTCGGCTGGGAGGGGAGGTGCTGCGACGGAAACGTCCTGTCCGCTGGAAGAGACCATCCTTCTTTTTTCGCTGCTCCTCTCGATCCTGCTCATCCTGAAGCACCTGAAGAAAAAAAAAAAAAACACCATTAGAAGTTATCATAGATAGATAGATAGATAGATAGATAGATAGATAGTTTATTTCGAACACAAAAATATAACAAATACAAGCAAATGGCAAATGCAATAAAGTAACATTATACACTGTTCGAAAGGGAGAAGGAAGAAGTGAACACTTATTAATTCCATCTCCTCTTTTCCATAGATACACCCATGTGAATTTTATACAAATTACCACCTTTAAGACCCCAAGTAAACAATTTACTGTATTTTTTACAAATCAACATTAACACCCATCCATTCTAACATACAATGATGTCCATACAACAAAACCAGCCTCAAACAACACAGATATACACAGTGCTGTCCTACCCACCATTCCATAGTGTCCCATAATATCCCAGAGTGAACATAATGAATCGTACATATAACTACTACCCTTCTAACATATACCCTTTCAGCAAATGATGCTTATACCTCTTTTTGAATTGATTTCTGTTTGTACATAGTTTCAGTTCCGGCTCTAGACTATTCCACAAATCCACCCCACAGACAGATATGCACATACTTTTCTTGGTTGTTCGTATCTTGGGTTTTGTAAAGTTTAAGTCTCCCCTCAAATTATGATCATTGTCTCTTTTTTTAAATATTTTTTGTATATTAGTAGGTAGTTGATTATTAATTGCCCTGTACATTACTTGTGCTGTCTTAAATTTAACTAAATCGATGAACTTTATGACATGTGACTTTAAGAACAACAAATTGGTATGGTCTCTATATCCCACATTGTTTATTATCCTTATAGCTCTTTTTTGTAATGTGCATATTGACTGTAGGTTGGTTTTGTAGGTGTTTCCCCAGACTTCTACACAGTAGTTAAGATAAGGTAAAAACAGTGAATTGTACAATAAGACCAATGATTTATAGTCCAAGAAGTGTCTCGTCTTCCCCAGTATGCCTATACATTTTGCTAATTTGGCCCGGATGTGACTGATGTGAGGTTTCCAGCAGATTTTATTGTCAAGCGTCACCCCCAGGAACTTATTTTCCTGTACTGTTTCTATTCTGGTATCGTCTATCGTTACCATTATTTCATGATTTATTTTATAATTTCCAAACAACATAATCTTTGTTTTTTTTAGATTTAGAGATAATTTATTTTTGTTGAACCACTGCGTTAATTTTTTCATTTCAGTTGTGACCACCTCTAAAACCTGCTGCAAATTCTCACCAGTGCAGAGGATATTTGTGTCATCCGCAAACAAAATAAATTTCAGAATTTTTGATACTTGGCATATGTCATTTATATATAAAATAAAGAGTTTGGGTCCCAAAACTGACCCCTGGGGCACACCACAAGTGATGTCCATGAAGGGTGATTTGTGCTCTCCAATTTGTACAAATTGTTGTCTGTTACTTAAATAACTTTCCACCCAACTCAGTCCAACTCCTCTTATCCCATACCTTTCCAGTTTCCTTAGTAGTATTCTGTGGTCAATGGTGTCAAAAGCTTTCTTTAAATCTATGAATACTCCTACAGCAACATTTTTTTTATCTATACAACTAGTAATTTCTTCTATAAGTTCGATCAGTGCCAAAGATGTAGATTTATCTGCTCTAAAACCATACTGGCTATCTGTTAGGAGGTTGTGTTTTTCAGTGAAATCATCCAGTCTCTTAGTGAAGATTTTTTCAAGTATTTTGGAGAATTGTGAGAGTAAAGAGACTGGCCTGTAATTTGTGAAGCGATGACTGTCTCCTGTTTTGTATAGAGGTATTACTTTTGCTATTTTCATTTTGTCTGGAAATGTACCAGTTTGAAATGACAGGTTACAGATGTGTGTGAGTGGCTTAACAATTCCCTCAATTACTTTTTTCACTATTGTCATGTCAATTTCATTCCAGTCCGTTGATTTTTTGTTCTTAAATTTACTCACAGTCTCGATAATTTCCTTTTCAGTAACTGCACCCAAAAAGATTGTGTTTGGATTTCTATCTTCTATTTCATTCACAGAACCACTGTAGTTTGTTTCTGGTGTCACTATTGATTTTGCTAATTCAGGACCAACGTTTACAAAAAATTTATTGAAACCACTGACCACATCTTCCATATTATTTATCAAATTGCCATTTTCGATAAAATATTCTGGATAATTTGCATTCTTAGGACGATTACTAATAATCCCATTGAGTACTTGCCATATTCCTTTTATGTTATTTTTGTTATCCTCTAGTATTCTGTTGTAATATTCTTTCTTACAGGTCCTCATTATAGTAGTAAGCTTATTTTTGTATCTTTAATATTTGATCTCAGCTTCCACCATTCTGCATTTAATGAATTGTTTATATAATGTATTCTTCTTTTTACATGCCCGAGAAAACATCATTAGGTTAAGGGTAATGCATGGGACCTTTGAAAACTCTGTTTTTAGTGACATTTTGAGGTTTTTAAGTGAATTGCAACCTCATTCACTCCACTCATTGTGTCAGCTTCAGTAAAAGGAATCCACCCTGCAGTCCTGTTCAGAAGTCACTGGTGTTTTAAAATATTACTGCAGTTCAAATTCAAAACAGTTAAGGCTCCTTCTGTCCTGACTAGAGTCACGCATGTTGCCATGCTCTGGACAAGACTGACAGGACACAAATGGGAGTTACAGCACACACTGGAAAGTTACAATCACTCCGAGACAGTAAGTTGTTGATCTTGATGATCTCTGGGCCTGTTGTCTTGCTCGTCTCCATAATTGCATCACACTATCTTTTCTCCTACTGAAGTTTTCCTGTCTCTTATCTGGCATCATGGAGGATGCTGAAGGTGTCCACTGACTGGCTTGAAATGTGATTGCTCTGGTTTCAGCCAAATAAAGACAAAAACAAACTTTTCGGAGCGGAGTGTGAAAGTTGCAAATTGAATTATCCAAAGCTGCAAGGCTGTTGTTGGAAAAGTCAGTTTTATAGCTTAAATGTTTAATTAATCTCTGGTGACACCTTATGGTTATTTTTTTATGTTTATTACATAATTTTTTTGCTTACAGACAGTTCCTTTACCAACAGTGTCTCACATTAACTTTTATAATCACCAGCCACACTGACTTGTTCCAAAACTACTACCACTCAGCTCTTTCACTAGTCAAGGATACTTGTATTTTTGCCTCTTTTTTCCTTGTAAATTTGCACATTTTATTCTTCTAAATGTGTGACTTCTTTTATATCTACACTTGTACCTCTTTCTTGGAAATGTTCACGTTTTCATGTATATTTAAATCTTTATGCTTGCAAAAATGCCAAATTATTTCTCATAATTTGCATGTTTTTCTTGTTAATTTGTGACTTCTTGCGAGTTTGACTTTTTGCCTTGCAAAATTATCTTTTTCTGATAAATTTACAGCATGTTTTTCATGTAAATTTGTCACTTCTGGTAAATTTCTGACCTTTTTTTTTCCACAATATCTTTATTGAACCTTTTTTTTTTTTTAACAAACCTGATACAAACAATCAAACACTAACACTAAAGTACTACAAAAAAAAAAAAAATGCACTAAAAACACCAACAACCACCAGCAAAATCAAATCTTCAACAATGCTCCTCTGTTTAGTCTAGACAATCCAATACATATGTATACATATTATGTTCACCAGTTTGGAATTTACAAGGTCCACACACATCATTCACCTTCTTCTTCAAGAGTTATGTTTAAATTTTTTACATAATCAATAAAAGGTCTCCATATATTCTCAAACACAATTTCCTTTGATTTCAGTATATATGTTATTCTTTCTAATGGAAGGTTTGTTAACATCTGTCTTAACCACTGAGTCACATCTGGTCTATGAGTCTTTTTCCATAATAGTGCAATACATTTTTTGGCATTAAGCAAACTGAGGTCTATGAATGTTCTTTCACTTTTATTAAAATTATGCTTTTCTGGGTACAGACCCAACAAAAACAATTTAGGATTCAATATGATTTGTTTTGAGATTATTTTTTCAATTGTTACCCTCACCTCTTCCCAAAACATTCTTATTAATCTACATTCCCATACACAATGAAATAGAGTTCCTTTACTTTCCATGCATTTTGTGCATGTATATGGTATATTTTTGTTATATTTATTTAACTCCTCCGGTGTAACATACATCCGCATTAACCATTTGAAATGTATCAATTTAAGGCGTACATTTATTGATTTGGTTTGAGCTTCTGTACAAGCCAATTCCCATTGTTCCTCTGAAATTTCAGTTTGCAGATCTTCTTTCCAGTAGTTTAATCTTTTCAGTGAATTTTCACTTGAAGATAGTGTCAATGAGTTATAAAACTCTGAAATAATACCCTTTCTTTTACTATCTTTCATCACCATTTTTTCCAAGGATGAATAAATAGGTCGAGTGAGAGCTTTATTTTGATTTGATCGAATAAAGTTTCTAAGTTGAAGATATTTAAAAAAATGTGTTCTATTGAGATTAAATTTGATCCTCAGCTCTTCAAAAGACATTATGTTATCTGCACATGGCAAATATAAATCCTGAATCTTTTGTATCCCTTTTAAATTCCATACTTTAAATACAGCGTTTGCTCTCCCTGGTTTAAAATATTGATTACCCCATATTGGACTAAATTGTGACAATAACTGTGGTTCTTTTAAATAGTTTTTAGCTTCACACCATATTTTGATCATATGCTTTACAAGTGGATTTTTAACTTGTTTTTGTAATTTTTTTGCCGAATCTGAGTATATGAATATGGGAAGAGGTAAAGGTAAATTGTATGATTCCATTTCAGTCCAGTGAGGGAGATCATTTGATGAAAAATAATATGTCATAGACCTCAGTTGTGCCAACCAATAATACAACATAAAAGATGAGATAAGATAAGATAAGCCTTTATTAGTCCCACAATGGGGAAATTCCAGGATTGCAACAGCACAGGGATAGCAACACTCAGAGCAACAATCAGAAGGCAAGAAAAAAAACAAGCAAGCAAGAGCAGCTAATATACATATGTACATATTACTATAAAATATATATCTACACACAGACACACAGTGCAGAGCATTGTAGCTGGATGGAATAAGTATATGAATACATGAACACACAGTGCAGAGCATTGCAGCTAGGTGGAATAAATATGCAAGTATATAAACACACACAGTGCGGAGCAATGTAGCTAGATGGAATAATATGTAGATATATAAAAACACAGTGCGGAGCATTGTAGCTAGATGGAATAAATATATAGATATATAAATATAAACACACCCAGTGCTGAGCATTGTAGCTAGATGGAATAAATATGTAAATATATAAACACACACAGTGCAGAGCATTGTTGCTAGATGGGATGAAACAGCAACAAAATTTGGACATTTCAGACCTCCACGATCAAATGGTAAATATAATAAAGACAGACGTAATCTAGCCCTCCTGTTGTTCCATATAAATTCCACTAACTTTTTTTTTATTCTTGAGAATAAATCTAAAGGTGGTGATAAGGGAATGTATTGAAATAAATAAAGTATTTTAGGTAAAATATTATTTTTAAGTATATTGATTCTCCCGATCATCGACATTGGTAGTGACATCCATCTCTGAGTTAACTCATTGATATCTGACATTAAGGCTTCATAGTTGACACTGGCGACTGATTCTAGCTTAGGCACAATTTGGATTCCTAAATATTTAAACTGATTTACAACATTGAATTGATTTACCTCAGGGGCTGGGTAATTTCTCTGGGTCTCATTTAGCATTAATATTGAAGATTTAGTTTTATTTATTTTATATCCTGATATTTCCCCAAAATTCTTTATTAAATTCAACAAGGTTGGAATTGATTTTTTTAGATTCGACATAAACAAAATTATGTCATCGGCGTACAGGGAGATTTTATGTTCTGTTGGTCCAACTTTAATTCCATATATTTGTGAATGTAAACGTATCGCTATCGCTAAAGGTTCAATTGCCATAGTAAACAGTAAAGGTGAAAGTGGACAGCCTTGTCGACATCCTCTATTGATTTTTATTGATTTTGAAATATTGTTATTTGTTAGGATTTCTGCTGTAGCATTATTGTATATTATTTGAACCCATTTTATGAAATTATTTCCAAGTCCAAACCTTTGTAGGACTTCAAAAAGAAAGGGCCATTCAACTCTATCAAAGGCCTTTTCGGCGTCCAGTGATAGGAGAGCTGTATCCGGTGCTTCTTTATTAAAATAAATAATATTAAATAGTCTTCTTACATTATGGAAGCCTTGTCTTCCCTTTATAAAGCCATTCTGATCTCGATTAATAATATTTGGTAAAATTTCTTGTATTCGTCTTGCTAAAATTTTACAGATTATCTTAAGGTCAGCATTTAATAGGCTTATTGGTCTCATATTTTCACATTTATTAGAGGGCTTACCTGGTTTTGGCAGCAGTATAATTAAGGCATTATTTATGTATGATGGTAAATTATTATTTTGAAATGCTTCTAAAACCATTTCCAAAAAAGGTTTTATTAATTTATTCTTAAATTTTTTATAAAGGTCAACTGGAAGACCATCTGGTCCTGCACTTTTTCCTGATTTCATATTATCAATGGCTAGCCCAACTTCTTCTTGACTAATTTTAGACTCCAATATCTCCCTGTTTTCATTTGGAATACACGGTATAGATAGTTCGTTCAAAAACCCATTTAGTTTTGTTAAATCAAATTCATTTTTAGTATCATATAATTTTTCATAGTAATCTCTAAAGGCTCTGTTAATTTCTAAAGGATCTATAACTACCTGTCCATTACTTATAATACTAGTAATTGGTGTTTTAATTTCTAATTGTTTAATCTGCCATGCCAATAATTTTCCTGATTTTTCACCTTGTTCATAAAAAGATTGTTTCAATCTTAGAAGACTCGAGGCAGCTCTATTCGCTGATTTTTTGTCGTATTCAGCTCTGAAAATCAGTAATTCATTCTCCAACCTTGGATCACTTCCTGCATACACTTTTTCCTGAAGACTTTTCATTTTATGTTCCAATTTAGCTCTCTCCTCTCGAGTCTTCTCAGATTTTGATCCTGTATAACTAATAATATGTCCCCTAATAAAAGCTTTGAAAGCCTCCCACTTTACACATGCTGATGTTTGTGTAGTATTGATGTCAAAGAACTCGTCTATCTGTTTTTCTATATACTTGACAAATTCCTCATCCTGAAGCCATTTATGCTGAAATTGCCATCTACCTGATTCCTTTGTCAATTTTTTATCTACATATATTAGACAACAGGGTGCATGATCAGAGATCACGATGTTATCATAAAAGCAGTTTTGAATCTTGGACCTTAATTCTGTGGAAATCAAAAAATAATCAATACGTGAGAATGTCTTGTAGGTACTGGAATAACAAGAATAGGCTTTAACTTGTGGTTTCATTTCTCTCCATATATCTAACAATCTCAATTCTTTCATAAAATGATTAATAGTCATCCTACATCCATTGTGCGTACAATCCAGTCCTGTTGATCTATCTATACCTGGATTCAATGTACAATTAAAATCCCCTGCTATTATATGTTGCCCTGTAAGTGATGATAAAATAAGAAATAAATTAGCAAAGAACTTTTGGTCATCTATATTGGGACCATATAAGTTCACAAGATTTATATTTTCTAATAGCAAAGAACCTTGAATGATTACATATCTTCCAAGTTTGTCTCCAATTACATTTTTCACTTGAAAAGGGACTGACTTATGTATGAGAGTCATAACTCCCCTGGCCCGGGATGAGAATGATGAGGTGAAGACACTTCCTTGCCATCTACTCCTAATTCTTTTTATATCCTCCTCTATTAGATGAGTTTCTTGTAAAAACACAATTTTTGAACCCATGTCTTTTATTTTATTCATAACTTGTTTAAGTTTTTTTAAATTTTGTAGACCTCTGCAATTCCATGAAGTTAAATTAAGATTAACACTTTGGTTTATGATCAATAGAGAGTTTGGGATTACCTTGCAGTGTAAACATGCTCATACAGAGAAGCAAAAACATGAGTGGTTGAACATTCATCCTACAAACTACACACAAACAAATTCCCCCTTCCCACACTTGTGGCGAACCCCCCAAATTCAAAAGAAAAATTCCGTCTCCCGATATAGCCATCGACCGCTCCACACCCACGGGGAACAGCCTAAGCCACTCCTTCTTCATCCTCCCAATCACCCTAACTCTACTGCTTTTAATGACGTAGCATTAACTCTCCTCTGTAGTTTTCCAACTTAACTCCAAAATTTTTAACAACTTTGTACATCATAGTTTTTTTTGTTTGTTTGTTTTGTTTTTGTTTTTTTTTAATATATAATACAATCTATATTTTGTAAACTTGCTATTTACTTCAAGTCAGTCAGATGCCTGTGCAAATGCTTAATTATTCTACCTTATATTTTGTTCATGCTTAGCTCCCACCAGTCTCTTCTTCTTCTTTGATCTTCTTGATAAACTCCTGCGCCTCCTCTGGGGTCTTGAAGATGTGGGTTCTGCCCTCATACGTGGTCAACAGTCTCGCAGGATAGATTACACCATGACGAATCCCAAGGTTGCGCAGCTCCTTACGTATGGGATCAAACTGCTTCCTCAATCGTTGGATTCCTGTGGCCAAATCTGGGTAGAACCGCACCTGCTGATCCTGGTGTTTAATCTCTCCTTTAGCTCGTGCAGCGTTGAAGATCTTCATCCTGTCTCTGTTGCTAAGAAACTTCATAATTAAGGTCCTCGGCGGTCCCTTATCTCTCCGTGGGCCAATACGATGTGCATTTTCCAGAACCACTGCTGATTGCAACTCCTCGCTGCCCAGCACCTCCGGAATCCACTTTTCCAGAAAGGAATATACGTCCCGACCTTCTGATTCCTCTGGAAGACCCACCAGCCTCAAGTTATTCTGTCTCGACCGAGATTCCAAATCCAAAATATTATCTTCTAGACATTTATTTTTTTTTTCCAAAGTGCGCACCTTTAATTGAAGACGGGTGACGTCATCTTCAGCACTAGCGAGACGGAGCTCCATCTGCGCCGTTCGTTCTACACAGTCACCCAATTCCTTTTTTATTCCTTCCAACGCTGTCATAATCCCATCAAATCTAGAGGAAAAGTCCGCTCTCATTGAACTCATGGCAGCCATCAGCGCATCTGCGCCGCTCCCCGCAGATATCGCACCGTTGCCAGCCTCCTCCGCCATATATGGAGTTTTGTTTGCTGCGTCACAGACCTGAAAGTCCGTTAATTTGGACTGTTTCGGCGGCTCGCTTTTTCCTTTACCTGGTTTTCCAGCCTTAGGCTTCGCCGACATATCCTCGCCCAAATGCTGGGATACGTTCTGTCCCAAATGAGAGAGTTATTTGCCGATTTTTTTCTCCAGGAGCAGAGCAGAGTGAGACACGTCCGTCTTACGTGGCAGCCATAACCGGAAGTCTTCTGACCTTTTTTACTTCTAGGTGTCTTTTTGTTCATAAATTTGCAGCTTCACTCTTGCTTTTTACCTAAGTTTAAATCTTGCTTATTGTAAATTAGTGAATTTTTCTAATACTGTGTGACTTTACTGTAAATTTACCATTCTTTCTTATAGATGCAGTGGATTGATTAATTCAGTTGACTTTTGAAGAAACCATATAACCAAATCTTTCACCAGCCAAAGTGGCTAGTAAGAGTGACTGAGCTACTGAATTCCTCCGACATGCTTAACCACAAAATATCACTAAAATTTGAGTTTCCAAACAGTTCCACACACTACTGTCAAGATTAAAAAAACAACTGCTTTCACCTCATCTTTAAGTTGAGAACAGTGAGTCTACATTTTTTCAGAAAATCCTGTGCTTTAACAGGAAAAATGTCTTAAAAAACCTGCAGACCTGTGGTGCAGACTTACTGAAGAGAGTGTGGGTCAACCTGTTTCATCAATAAATTAATTTAGAGCCATGATGCCAGCTGGCACTAAGAGCATACGCTATGACATTTGGGAGGGTTTCGCTGCTGTAACATTTGTGACACACTCACTAAAGCATTTTTCCGACAGCTTTACCTTTTGTCCATACCTGTTCATGTGCCACTCAGTTCAAACACAGTGAATCAGCTGCCACTGATTCCAGCTTGGGTGACATAACGGGGTGTTCTGTCTGGGCTGGATGCATCCCTGTTCTCCAGCTGTGTCCTCCCTCTGTTCTTCTATTCTGTGCATCAGTGTTATTCCCTTGAGTTTTATTTTCCATTTTTGTTCATCTTGGGCACCTTATGTTACGATCGTTTAGTTTGTCTCATTAAAGTAACCTACTTTTACCCTTCCTTCAACTCACATTTTTAGCAAGATCTGCACAACTAAATTTTACCTTTACCAAATTTAGCACAAAAAAAGTCTTACAATTTTACAAGAAACCAGAACATCAGTATTGGTCATTCCAGGATGATGAAACACAGCGAGAGTACCAGGATCGTTGACTTTGGCCTTCAGCATAACCCTGGATGCAGACTCATCTGAGGATCATTGTGTCTAAGTTTTGGTGAGCAACTGCCTAGAAAGAGCTGTGATTCCAGTAACGTGTAATGCTGCCAGTTGCTCTGGGCCTGAGCTCATCTGAGATGGACTGACACAAAGTGGAAAAGTGTGCTGTGGTCTGATGAGTCCACATTTCAAATTGTTTTTGGAAATCATAGATGTCGTGCCCTCCAGGCCAAAAGGAAAAGCAACCATCCAGATTGTTATCAATGTTAAGTTCAAAAGCCAGCATCTGTGATGATATGGGGGGGGGGGGGTGTTAGTGCCCAAGGCACAGGTAACTTGCCCATTTGTGAAGGCACCATTATTGCTGAGCAGTACAAACAGGTTTTGGAGCAACATGCAGCCATCCAAGTAATGTCTTTTTCAGGGATGTCCCTGCTGTATGTCAGCGAGACAATGCCAAGTCACATTCTGCACATGTTATAACAGCATGGCTTTGTAGTAAAAGAGTGCGGGTACTAGACTGACCTGTCTGCAGTCCAGACCTGTCTCCCATTGAAAATGTGTAGTGCATTATGAAGCACAAGATACAACAACAAAGACCCTGGACTGCTGAGTAACTGAAGTCATACATCGAGCAAGAATTGGAAAGAATTCCACCTATAAAAAGCTTCAACAATTAGTGTCCTCAGTTCCTAAATTCTGACTGGAGTGTTGTTAAAAGGAAAGGTGATGTAACACAGTGGTGAACATGCCCCTGTCGCAGCGTTTTTGGAATGTGTTGAAGGCATCAAATTCAAAACGAGTGAATATTTGCCAAAAAATAAAGTTTATCTGTTTGAACATTAAATATCTTGTCTTTGCAGTGTATTCAATTGAATATACATTGAAAAGGATCTTTAAATCACTGTATTCTGTTTTGATTTACATTTTACACAATGTCCGACTCCCAACTTCACTGGAACAGGGGTTTTGTACAAGAAATAATCAAATCTGAATTGCAAAAATTGCACATTTACGAGAAAAAAAGTCCTAAAATTCAAAGAGAAAGCTACAAAATTAATAAAGAACTAAATTCTCAAGCAAAAACTTGCAGATTTATATAAAAATATAGTACATTTAAAACATAAAAGGTCTCAATTTCTTTTTAAAAAAGCTGTAAATTAATGACAAAAAGTTCCAAATTTAAAAATCTTGCAGCCCATTCTGGATTGCTCCCAAATAATCTGAGCCCAAAAACTGGTATTTGGGACAGCCATAAATTTTAGTAAGCCAGGATATGAAAAAAACAAACAGATAAATTAGCCCTACAATAATCTTTAAATCCTCACAACTGATACCACAAAAACCTAGGTCTGAGCAGTTCGTCCATAAGCTCAACTTGTTTGGTTTTGTTTGGTTTCCTCATTCACTCCGCTCCGTCTTCTTACCTGCTGTTTTCCGGGCTGCAGCAGGTCTTGACCCAGACCCACCGCAGCGAGCAGAGAGGCACAACCCAACAGCAGCATATCGCTCTTCTTCCTTTGGCTGCAGCGGCGGAGCGAGTCCTGGGAGCCCACGCCCATCCCCACACCTCCAGGCACCTGATTACCAACGGGAGGCGCCGTGTTGGCTCCCAGGCTCATCCACAGGGGCCCCGAGTCCTCCATGGCCCCATTACTGCTGGTCTCAGAGGGAAGCAGGGACCCGGGTGATTCTTCAGACTCACAGCACTCCTCTGTTCAAGGGAGATTGAAGATTGGGCTGAATGTTGTGTGCAAGTTGGTGACGCACAGGTGCACGATGAAAACCACAATCAGGAAGAACCTCACCCATTTCATTCAAGCTGGAGAAGCCGGCAGTCATGGGTGCATGTTTAGGGGATTTGCCCAGATTCGGCGCGCTGGACGACCAAACTTTACATCCTTCACCCAGGGATTTCAGCCTGCAAGAAAAGAAATACTGCAGTCAGATCCAACACAATTGTTCATCACTATTTTTATGAAATACACTTATGTTTGACAAATGGACATCACATCAATTTTATTAGTATGATTTATGGAAAAACTAATAAATCCATATGGATGTAAAATTATGACACCACTACAATGTATAGCGTGCTGAAAACTTCAGAAATATTTTTGAGAGCATGGGAAGCAAACAAAACTTTATATTGCTCATGGCAAATCATAAAAAACATTTATTTCTAAGGGGTCAATATACGGAAACACAACCATAAATATAATCTGTTTCTGGTCGTAGTACCTACTGTAATGAGAGATTGATCAAAAAGTTTGTTTTCTCTGTGTTAAAGAAATATCACGTCAGAAAATACCAGAAAGGCATCTTCCTTTTGCTGCAGGTGAACATCCAATCCTCATAATCCCCAGATCAATTAGAAACTAGGCTCTAAAAATGTCTGTAAATACATTACGTGTGTGTGTGTGTGTGTGTGTAGACTTGTGGACCTTCAAGAATACATCTTTTTCTCAGGCCTTCTTTTTTGTACCATACTTTGCTCCTTCCGCCAGTGACTTTGGCCATTTCTGGTAGTGTAATGCTCATTTTTATGCTTTGCACTCTCACTGTCCAAATAACAAATGACATCACAGTGCAAAGCATAAAAATGAGCATTACACTACCAGAAATGGCCAAAGTCACTGGCGGAAGGAGCAAAGTGTGGTACAGATTTGCACTTTAGTTCGACATAATAGGGCCCTTGGAATTTAAATGAATGGAAGCATTTCATAGATGTTTCAATAACTTTATTATTATTATTATTATTGTCTTTTTACAGCAGTTACTACCTTATGTCTGTAATGTATTAAATATGATTATTATTATTACCTCCGCCAAGGAGGTAATGTTTTTACCAGGGTTTGTCTGTCTGTTTGTCTGTCTGTCTGTTACCAACATAACTCAAAAAGTTATGAACGGATTTTGATAAAATTTTCAGGAAAGGTGTGTAATGGCACGGGGAACAGATGATTAGATTTTTGGTGATGATCTGAGAGTGCATACCTCCACCAAGGGCTTTCTTTGTATTTGTGCAGCAGGATTACACAAAAACTACTAGATGGATTTGGATGAAATTTTCACCAGAGGTGGTTCTTGGGCTACAGAGGAACCCATTATATTTTGGTGATGATCTGAGAATGCATACCTCAGCCAAGGCTCTTATCTTCTCACAGTGTGCAACAATACTACAAAACTGATGGACAGACTTTGATGCCATTTTCACCACGAGTGGCTAGAGGCCTACACACAAACCCATTACATTTGGGAGGTCATTCATGACAAACGGAAGGAGACTTGGCGGAGGTATGAGCTCTATGAGTGCTTTTCTAGTTATATTGTGTGTTATGGGTGACGGCTACACCTTTCCAGTTCCGCCGCCACCCAGGGTATAAAAGGCCTACCCGGAAAAGGCATGGTCTCTTTTCGATCAGCACCTCTGCCTTGAGGAGCGCCTTCGGGTTCATTGAGTTTGTGTAATAAAGTTACGTTATACTGCATTCAGCCTCATCATTGGAGTACTGGTTATGGACATGACATTTGGCAACGAAGATAAAGCTATGGAAAAAGGAGTTTCTAGTATTTGGCCACTTTTGGAGCTCCCAGGCAAGCCGCCAGTTCCCTGGGCAAGGTGGTTTGCAGCGTTCCAAAATTATTTGGTGGCATTGAACCTTGGCAAATTGGAGAAACTACGTGCACGAGCGATACTGGTCCATAATCTCAGCATGGAAGGGCAACGTATTCTTAGCACACTGGGAGAGAGTGATAGTTTTGAGGACATGGTTGAACTAATGGCACGCTACTTTCATGCTCCTGAGAACATCATCATCTGGTGGATCCAGTTCTGACAGCGACGCCAGCGGCCGGGAGAGTCGGTGCAACGGTATGTTGCGGACCTGCATCAGCTGGCTGGAGAGTGCCAATTCGGGGCTTTGGAGGAAGAAATGATCCGCGATCAGTTGCGGAGCACACGCTATGTTCTGTGGTACGGTCCAGGCTCCTCACGCACTCTGGTGAACTGACGTTGACTGCAGCTGTGGAGATAGCTCAACAGTAGGAAGCAGCAGATAAACTATCAAAGGACCTTGGTGAGAGAACAACATTGAGGCAGTCTGACTCACAATCAGCGGCGCAGGCTGTGGACCCGGGTAGCGATGACATTGCAGAAGATAAAGAAGACTATACTACCGCTATTAAGATTAGGTCCGCCCCGGGGTCGCCCAGATGTTTGGGCTGCAGGTCCACCAAGCACCAATACAAGGTGAGAGAGTGTCCAATGAGGGGCAAACACTGCAGCAAGTGTGGACTCCTACATCATTTCGCCAGGGCCTGCAAAAAGTTTGAGCGAGGGGAACGGCGACACAGAACGGATTCCCCCACCACGACTCCTATGGTTATTCACACTGTCTCCCCAAGCAGAGATGGGCGTATTTATTGTGATGTGATACTGGACGGCATGGAAGTGCCATTGTTGGTGGACACGGGTGCAGTGGCATCTGTGCTGAACTGGCCTGCTGTGAGGAGTTTGTTCCTGCATTACCGTGTAAGACAGGGGTGTCAAACTCATTCCATGGAGGGCCAAGACCCTACATGTTTTGCTTCTACCCAGTGTCATCAGCAGGTGTTTTCACTGATCAGCAATCAGTGGGAAGAAATTCAGTGAAATCACCTGTTGAAGACACTGGGTGGAGGTAAAACCTGCAGGGTCTTGGCCCTCCATGGAATGAGTTTGACACCTGTGGTGTAAGAGGACTGTCGACGCCGTATTATGGCTATGGAGGTAACAGACTAGCCATCATGGGTTCGCTGGAGCTGACAGCGAGGTACAAGTCAGCTGTGGTGTCCAATATCCAGTTCATGGTGACTGTCAAGGGGTCGAACGTGATGGGCTGTGACCTGTTTTACAGACTGGGCTTTACAATCACCAGCGGTATCGGTAAGGAGTGGTCGGGCCGTGGTTTGTGAGACCAACAGGTTCTGTGCATGGTGGACGATGCAGTATGGAATGAACACTGGGCTAGTATTCTGGGAGATGGATAGAACCAATCCCACCCAGGGCCATCGCGGGAGGGTTCCAGTGCTAGGGCCCAAATTACCCTGGATGTGGGAACTGGGCAGCATGGGGGAATGCCCGTGATGACGGGTGGAGCTGTGAGGATGGCTCCCTCTGCTTCCGGAGTTCGGCCAGGAGGTACCAAGAAGCAAGGGGCTGCAACGGCTTCGCCGGCATTCAAAATGAAAGACAGCGGGGCAGGACCGGCTGGCACAGTGGACAGACATGCCACACAGCAACACTGGAGGCCGAGTCAGGCTTCTCAAGGGTCGCTGGAGTGGTTCAACCCAGAGAGGAAGCCCAGTCTAGATGTCGTGGACATTTGAAGCTGAGTCGAGCTACCCTGGGGGTCGCTGACGTGGTTCAACCCAGGGAGGAGGCTCAGCTAAGAGGAGTTCATGGCAAGCGAAAACGACGAGAGGACCAGGGACAGCTGCAGGTGGTGGCTGTCCGGGAGGACAGCTATCTTCAAATGTCTGATGGCTCATGGAGACACCCCAACGAGCTGAGGCGTGTCGGTGAGAAGAAGGAGGTGTCGGGGCGCCGACATGGTTCATCTCCGGGGGTAAGGCGAAGAAGAAGCTCTGGTCAGGACCCACCGGACAGGTCTCTGGGGGGTGGTCTCCCATTGAGACTGTATGGTGGCAAGGGGGGGGCGATGTGTTCTAGGGTTAACTTATTAACATGTTAATGACTGAAATGTTGATGTGTGCACTACCGGGGCTGCGTTGTTGTTTTGTCAACGTGGTAGATGCATAAAAGTGGCTGGGTTATGTGCTCATATTTAAAAAAAAAAAAAAAAAAGAGTGACAGCTGCTTTTATCGGGGTGGGGAGGGGTTGTGCAGTAATGTTAATATGTGTGAACTGACCAAGCCACATAGTTGATGTGTTTCACATGCACTTGCTATGTGATTGCCCGGTTTGTTTTAAAAGAAAAGAAAAGCCCAACACTGTTTGTACCAGTGCATTTAATTGCATGAGTGATGTGTAATCTGCCCGAGTTATGGAGTGAGTGTGTTGGGGTGGGGGGCTAGCACAGCGGGGTGTGGATGTACATATTATTAACTGTTCTATTGAGTGAATCGAAAAGATTTGGTTGTACATAGGTTTTGGGATTATTTTACATATTTTATTAGGACCACAGACCACAGTCCATCCCATGGACTGTATGATGATAGAGACGACAGAATAGCCCATCTGGCTGTGTGGGGGTGGACAGTAGTCCACCTGTCCCTCTCTAGTTTTAGTTATTTGATTGCATGGATAGGCCCCATTGTTATACTTAATGCTAGCGTGTGAATCGGGTTATAAATTTGGGTGGGCCTAAATGATGTGTGTGTTTTGGACTTTTCTGCGAGGGGGTGAGGGTGGGGGTGGAATGTAATGTATTACATATGATGATTACTATATTGTGTGTTATGGGTGACAGTTACACCTTTCTGGTTCCGCCGCCATCCAGGGTATAAAAGGCCAACCCAGAAGAGGCACGGTCTCTTTTGACTAGCACCTCTGCCTTGATGGGAGCGCCTTCGGGTTCAGTGACTTTGTGTATAAAGTTCCGTTCTACTGTATCTTCAGCCTCATTACTGAAGTATTGGTTATGGACATAACAATGTCAACAGCGCTTCCGGTTATGGCTGCCACGTAGGACGGACGTGTCTCGCTCTGCTCTGCTCCTGGAGAAAAAAAATCGGCAAATAACTCTCTCATTTGGGACAGAACGTATCCCAGCGTTTGGGCGAGGATATGTCGGCGAAGCCTAAGGCTGGAAAACCAGGTAAAGGAAAAAGCGAGCCGCCGAAACAGTCCAAATTAACGGACTTTCAGGTCTGTGACGCAGCAAATAAAACTCCATATATGGCGGAGGAGGCTGGCAACGGTGCGATGTCTGCGGGGGGAGGCGCAGATGCGCTGATGGCTGCCATGAGTTCAATGAGAGCGGACTTTTCCTCTAGATTTGATGGGATTATGACAGCGTTGGAAGGAATAAGAAAGGAATTGGGTGACTGTGTAGAACGAACGGCGCAGATGGAGCTCCGTCTCGCTAGTGCTGAAGATGACGTCACCCGTCTTCAATTAAAGGTGCGCACTTTAGAAAAAAAAAATAAATCTCTGGAAAATAATATTTTGGATTTGGAATCTCGGTCGAGACAGAATAACTTGAGGCTGGTGGGTCTTCCAGAGGAATCAGAAGGTCGGGACGTATGTTCCTTTCTGGAAAAGTGGATTCCGGAGGTGCTGGGCAGCGAGGAGTTGCAATCAGCAGTGGTTCTGGAAAATGCACATCGTATTGGCCCACGGAGAGATAAGGGACCGCCGAGGACCTTAATTATGAAGTTTCTTAGCAACAGAGACAGGATGAAGATCTTCAACGCTGCACGAGCTAAAGGAGAGATTAAACACCAGAACCAGCAGGTGCGGTTCTACCCAGATTTGGCCACAGGAATCCAGCAATTGAGGAAGCAGTTTGATCCTATACGTAAGGAGCTGCGCAACCTTGGGATTCGTCATGGTGTAATCTATCCTGCGAGACTGCTGACCACGTATGAGGGCAGAACCCACATCTTCAAGACCCCAGAGGCGGCGCAGGAGTTCATCAAGAAGATCAAAGAAGAAGAAGAGACTGGTGGGAGCTAAGCATGAACAAAATATAAGGTAGAATAATTAAGCATTTGCACAGGCATCTGTCTGACTTGAAGTAAATAGTAAGTTTACAAAATATAGATTGTATTATATATTAAAAAACAAAACAAAAACAAAAAAAAAAACTATGATGTACAAAGTTGTTAAAAATTTTGGAGTTAAGTTAGAAAACTACAGAGGAGAGTTAATGTTACGTCATTAAAAGCAGTAGAGTTAGGGTGATTGGGAGGATGAAGAAGGAGTGGCTTAGGCTGTTCCCCGTGGGTGTGGAACGGTCGATGGCTATATCGGGAGACAGAATTTTTCTTTTGATTTTGGGGGGTTTGCCACAAGTGTGGGAAGGGGAAATTTGTTTGTGTGTAGTTTGTAGGATGAATGTTCAACCACTCATGTTTTTGCTTCTCTGTATGAGCATGTTTACACTGCAAGGTAATCCCAAACTCTCTATTGATCATAAACCAAAGTGTTAATCTTAATTTAACTTCATGGAATTGCAGAGGTCTACAAAATTTAAAAAAACTTAAACAAGTTATGAATAAAATAAAAGACATGGGTTCAAAAATTGTGTTTTTACAAGAAACTCATCTAATAGAGGAGGATGTTAAAAGAATTAGGAGTAGATGGCAAGGAAGTGTATTCACCTCTTCATTTTCATCCCGAGCCAGGGGAGTTATGACTCTCATACATAAATCAGTTCCTTTTCAAGTGAAAAAAGTAATTGGAGACAAATTTGGAAGATATGTAATCATTCAAGGTTCTTTGCTATTAGAAAATATAAATCTGACTTCCGGTTATGGCTGCCACGTAGGACGGACGTGTCTCGCTCTGCTCTGCTCCTGGAGAAAAAAATCGGCAAATAACTCTCTCATTTGGGACAGAACGTATCCCAGCATTTGGGCGAGGATATGTCGGCGAAGCCTAAGGCTGGAAAACCAGGAAAAGGAAAAAGCGAGCCGCCGAAACAGTCCAAATTAACGGACTTTCAGGTCTGTGACGCAGCAAACAAGGCTCCATATATGGCGGAGGAAGCTGGCGGCGGTGCGATTTCTGCGGGGAATGGCGCAGATGCGCTGATGGCTGCCATGAGTTCAATGAGAGCGGACTTTTCCTCTAGATTTGATGGGATTATGACAGCGCTGGAAGGAATAAGAAAGGAATTGGGTGACTGTGTAGAACGAACGGCGCAGATGGAGCTCCGTCTCGCTAGTGCTGAAGATGACGTCACCCGTCTTCAATTAAAGGTGCGCACTTTGGAAAAAAAAAATAAATCTCTGGAAGATAATATTTTGGATTTGGAATCTCGGTCGAGACAGAATAATTTGAGGCTGGTGGGTCTTCCAGAGGAATCAGAAGGTCGGGACGTATGTTCCTTTCTGGAAAAGTGGATTCCGGAGGTGCTGGGCAGCGAGGAGTTGCAATCAGCAGTGGTTCTGGAAAAAGCACATCGTATTGGCCCACGGAGAGATAAGGGACCGCCGAGGACCTTAATTATGAAGTTTCTTAGCAACAGAGACAGGATGAAGATCTTCAACGCTGCACGTGCTAAAGGAGAGATTAAACACCAGGACCAGCAGGTGCGGTTCTACCCAGATTTGGCCACAGGAATCCAGCAATTGAGGAAGCAGTTTGATCCCGTACGTAAGGAGCTGCGCAACCTTGGGATTCGTCATGGTGTAATCTATCCTGCGAGACTGCTGACCACGTATGAGGGCAGAACCCACATCTTCAAGACCCCAGAGGAGGCGCAGGAGTTCATCAAGAAGATCAAAGAAGAAGAAGAGACTGGTGGGAGCTAAGCATGAACAAAATATAAGGTAGAATAATTAAGCATTTGCACAGGCATCTGACTGACTTGAAGTAAATAGTAAGTTTACAAAATATAGATTGTATTATATATTAAAAAAACAAAACAAAAACAAAACAAACAAACAAAAAAAAAACTATGATGTACAAAGTTGTTAAAAATTTTGGAGTTAAGTTGGAAAACTACAGAGGAGAGTTAATGTTACGTCATTAAAAGCAGTAGAGTTAGGGTGATTGGGAGGATGAAGAAGGAGTGGCTTAGGCTGTTCCCCGTGGGTGTGGAACGGTCGATGGCTATATCGGGAGACAGAATTTTTCTTTTGATTTTGGGGGGTTTGCCACAAGTGTGGGAAGGGGAAATTTGTTTGTGTGTAGTTTGTAGGATGAATGTTCAACCACTCATGTTTTTGCTTCTCTGTATGAGCATGTTTACACTGCAAGGTAATCCCAAACTCTCTATTGATCATGGACCAAAGTGTTAACCTTAATTTAACTTCATGGAATTGCAGAGGTCTACAAAATTTAAAAAAACTTAAACAAGTTATGAATAAAATAAAGGACATGGGTTCAAGAATTGTGTTTTTACAAGAAACTCATCTGATAGAGGAGGATGTTAAAAGAATTAGGAGTAGATGGCAGGGAAGTGTATTCACCTCTTCATTTTCATCCCGAGCCAGGGGAGTTATGACTCTCATACATAAATCAGTTCCTTTTCAAGTGAAAAATGTAATTGGAGACAAATTTGGAAGATATGTAATCATTCAAGGTTCTTTGCTATTAGAAAATATAAATCTTGTGAATTTATATGGTCCCAATATAGATGATCAGAAGTTCTTTGCTAATTTATTTCTCATCTTATCATCACTTACAGGGCAACATATAATAGCAGGGGATTTTAATTGTACATTGAATTCAGGTGTGGATAGATCAACAGGACTGGATTGTACGCACATTGGATGTAGGATGACTATTAATCATTTTATGAAAGAATTGAGATTGTTAGATATATGGAGAGAAATGAAACCACAAGTTAAAGCCTATTCTTGTTATTCCAGTACCTACAAGACATTCTCACGTATTGATTATTTTTTGATTTCCACAGAATTAAGATCCAAGATTCAAAACTGCTTTTATGATAACATCGTGATCTCTGATCATGCACCCTGTTGTCTAATATATGTAGATAAAAAATTGACAAAGGAATCAGGTAGATGGCAATTTCAGCATAAATGGCTTCAGGATGAGGAATTTGTCAAGTATATAGAAAAACAGATAGACGAGTTCTTTGACATCAATACTACACAAACATCAGCATGTGTAAAGTGGGAGGCTTTCAAAGCTTTTATTAGGGGACATATTATTAGTTATACAGGATCAAAATCTAAGAAGACTCGAGAGGAGAGAGCTAAATTGGAACATAAAATAAAAAATCTTCAGGAAAAAGTGTATGCAGGAAGTGACCCAAGGTTGGAGAATGAATTACTGATTTTGAGAGCTGAATACGACAAAAAAGCAGCGAATAGAGCTGCCTCGAGTCTTCTAAGATTGAAACAATCTTTTTATGAACAAGGTGAAAAATCAGGAAAATTATTAGCATGGCAGATTAAACAATTGGAAATTAAAACACCAATTACCAGTATTATAAGTAATGGACAGGTAGTTATAGATCCTTTAGAAATTAATAGAGCCTTTAGAGATTACTATGAAAAATTATATGATACCAAAAATGAACCTGATTTAACAAAACTAAATGGGTTTTTGAACGAACTATCTATACCGTGTATTCCAAATGAAAACAGGGAGATATTGGAGTCTAAAATTAGTCAAGAAGAAGTTGGGCTAGCCATTGATAATATGAAATCAGGAAAAAGTGCAGGACCAGATGGTCTTCCAGTTGACCTTTATAAAAAATTTAAGAATAAATTAATAAAACCTTTTTTGGAAATGGTTTTAGAAGCATTTCAAAATAATAATTTACCATCATACATAAATAATGCCTTAATTATACTGCTGCCAAAACCAGGTAAGCCCTCTAATAAATGTGAAAATATGAGACCAATAAGCCTATTAAACGCCGACCTTAAGATAATCTGTAAAATTTTAGCAAGACGAATACAAGAAATTTTACCAAATATTATTAATCGAGATCAGAATGGCTTTATAAAGGGTAGACAAGGCTTCCATAATGTAAGAAGACTATTTAATATTATTTATTTTAATAAAGAAGCACCGGATACAGCTCTCCTATCATTGGACGCCGAAAAGGCCTTTGATAGAGTTGAATGGCCCTTTCTTTTTGAAGTCCTACAAAGGTTTGGACTTGGAAATAATTTCATAAAATGGGTTCAAATAATATACAATAATGCTACAGCAGAAATCCTAACAAATAACAATATTTCAAAACCAATAAAAATCAATAGAGGATGTCGACAAGGCTGTCCACTTTCACCTTTACTGTTTACTATGGCAATTGAACCTTTAGCGATAGCGATACGTTTACATTCACAAATATATGGAATTAAAGTTGGACCAACAGAACATAAAATCTCCCTGTACGCCGATGATATAATTTTGTTTATGTCGAATCTAAAAAAATCAATTCCAACCTTGTTGAATTTAATAAAGAATTTTGGGGAAATATCAGGATATAAAATAAATAAAACTAAATCTTCAATATTAATGCTAAATGAGACCCAGAGAAATTACCCAGCCCCTGAGGTAAATCAATTCAATGTTGTAAATCAGTTTAAATATTTAGGAATCCAAATTATGCCTAAGCTAGAATCAGTCGCCAGTGTCAACTATGAAGCCTTAATGTCAGATATCAATGAGTTAACTCAGAGATGGATGTCACTACCAATGTCGATGATCGGGAGAATCAATATACTTAAAAGTAATATTTTACCTAAAATACTTTATTTATTTCAATACATTCCCTTATCACCACCTTTAGATCTATTCTCAAGAATAAAAAAAAGTTAGTGGAATTTATATGGAACAACAGGAGGGCTAGATTACGTTTGTCTTTATTATATTTACCATTTGATCGTGGAGGTCTGAAATGTCCAAATTTTATGTTGTATTATTGGTCGGCACAACTGAGGTCTATGACATATTATTTTTCATCAAATGATCTCCCTCACTGGACTGAAATGGAATCATACAATTTACCTTTACCTCTTCCCATATTCATATACTCAGATTCGGCAAAAAAATTACAAAAACAAGTTAAAAATCCATTTGTAAAGCATATGATCAAAATATGGTGTGAAGCTAAAAACTATTTAAAAGAACCACAGTTATTGTCACAATTTAGTCCAATATGGGGTAATCAATATTTTAAACCAGGGAGAGCGGACGCTGTATTTAAAGTATGGAATTTAAAAGGGATACAAAAGATTCAGGATTTATATTTGCCATGTGCAGACAACATAATGTCTTTTGAAGAGCTGAGGATCAAATTTAATCTCAATAGAACACATTTTTTTAAATATCTTCAACTTAGAAACTTTATTCGATCAAATCAAAATAAAGCTCTCACTCGACCTATTTATTCATCCTTGGAAAAAATGATGATGAAAGATAGTAAAAGAAAGGGTATTATTTCAGAGTTTTATAACTCACTGACACTATCTTCAAGTGAAAATTCACTGAAAAGATTAAACTACTGGAAAGAAGATCTGCAAATTGAAATTTCAGAGGAACAATGGGAATTGGCTTGTACAGAAGCTCAAACCAAATCAATAAATGCACGCCTTAAATTGATACATTTCAAATGGTTAATGCGGATGTATGTTACACCGGAGGAGTTAAATAGATATAACAAAAATATACCAGATACATGCACAAAATGCATGGAAAGTAAAGGAACCCTATTTCATTGTTTATGGGAATGTAGATTAATAAGAATGTTTTGGGAAGAGGTGAGGGTAACAATTGAAAAAATAATCTCAAAACAAATCATATTGAATCCTAAACTGTTTTTGTTGGGTCTGTACCCAGAAAAGCATAATTTTAATAAAAGTGAAAGAACATTCATAGACCTCAGTTTGCTTAATGCCAAAAAATGTATTGCACTATTATGGAAAAAGACTCATAGACCAGATGTGACTCAGTGGTTAAGACAGATGTTAACAAACCTTCCATTAGAAAGAATAACATATATACTAAAATCAAAGGAAATTGTGTTTGAGAATATATGGAGACCTTTTATTGATTATGTAAAAAATTTAAACATAACTCTTGAAGAAGAAGGTGAATGATGTGTGTGGACCTTGTAAATTCCAAACTGGTGAACATAATATGTATACTTATGTGTTGGATTGTCTAGACTAAACAGAGGAGCATTGTTGAAGACTTGATTTTGTTGGTGGTTGTTGGTGTTTTTAGTGCATTTTTTTTTTTTTTTGTAGTACTTTAGTGTTAGTGTTTGATTGTTTGTATCATGTTTGTTAAAAAAAAAAAAAAAGGTTCAATAAAGATATTGTGGAAAAAAAAAAAAGAAAATATAAATCTTGTGAACTTATATGGTCCCAATATAGATGATCAGAAGTTCTTTGCTAATTTATTTCTTATCTTATCATCACTTACAGGGCAACATATAATAGCAGGGGATTTTAATTGTACATTGAATCCAGGTATAGATAGATCAACAGGACTGGATTGTACGCACATTGGATGTAGGACGACTATTAATCATTTTATGAAAGAATTGAGATTGTTAGATATATGGAGAGAAATGAAACCACAAGTTAAAGCCTATTCTTGTTATTCCAGTACCTACAAGACATTCTCACGTATTGATTATTTTTTGATTTCCACAGAATTAAGGTCCAAGATTCAAAACTGCTTTTATGATAACATCGTGATCTCTGATCATGCACCCTGTTGTCTAATATATGTAGATAAAAAATTGACAAAGGAATCAGGTAGATGGCAATTTCAGCATAAATGGCTTCAGGATGAGGAATTTGTCAAGTATATAGAAAAACAGATAGACGAGTTCTTTGACATCAATACTACACAAACATCAGCATGTGTAAAGTGGGAGGCTTCCAAAGCTTTTATTAGGGGACATATTATTAGTTATACAGGATCAAAATCTAAGAAGACTCGAGAGGAGAGAGCTAAATTGGAACATAAAATAAAAAGTCTTCAGGAAAAAGTGTATGCAGGAAGTGACCCAAGGTTGGAGAATGAATTACTGATTTTGAGAGCTGAATACGACAAAAAATCAGCGAATAGAGCTGCCTCGAGTCTTCTAAGATTGAAACAATCTTTTTATGAACAAGGTGAAAAATCAGGAAAATTATTAGCATGGCAGATTAAACAATTAGAAATTAAAACACCAATTACCAGTATTATAAGTAAGATAATAATAAGATAAAATAAGTAGATTAATAAGAATGTTTTGGGAAGAGGTGAGGGTAACAATTGAAAAAATAATCTCAAAACAAATCATATTGAATCCTAAATTGTTTTTGTTGGGTCTGTACCCAGAAAAGCATAATTTTAATAAAAGTGAAAGAACATTCATAGACCTCAGTTTGCTTAATGCCAAAAAATGTATTGCACTATTATGGAAAAAGACTCATAGACCAGATGTGACTCAGTGGTTAAGACAGATGTTAACAAACCTTCCATTAGAAAGAATAACATATATACTGAAATCAAAGGAAATTGTGTTTGAGAATATATGGAGACCTTTTATTGATTAAATATACAGGGAACAGACATCGAGATGGTGACATCCTATAAGTACCTGGGTATTCATCTGAACAATAAACTAGACTGGTCACACAATACTGATGCACTCTACAAGAAGGGACAGCGCAGGCTGTTCCTGCTGAGGAGACTCAGGTCTTTTGGTGTACAAGGGGGCGCTGCTGAAGTCATTCTATGACACGGTGGTGGCATCAGCCATCCACTTTTGGAGTGGTCTGCTGGGGCAGTGGCATTACTGCAGCCGATAGGAAGAGACTGAACAAACTGATTAAGAAAGCTAGCTCTGTCCTGGGGCAGCGCCTTGATCCGATGGAGGAGATAGGAGAGAGAAGGACGGTGGCTAAACTGTCATCTCTGCTGGAGTCCGAGTTCCACCCTATGCAGGACATACTGAATGCACTGAGGAGCTCATTTAGGCAGCAGACTACATCATCCCAGGTGCACAACCGAGAGGTTTCGTAGGTCCTTCCTACCAACGGCTGTCAGACTGTACAACCTAAGCAGGGCTGCTCGCAGAGATAGCAAAAAGACGTAACAAACTAATAGTTTTTTGAATGCAAAAGATGCAATAGACTTACACAATGGTCCTCTCCGGCATACAACTAGGAACATACCGGTCGCTATGGAGGGTGAGAATATGTATGGGCACATAATCATACCATGTAGGATAACTAAGTAGACGGTTATGCTGTTTCATTCCATCTAGCAACAATGCTCTGCACTGTGTGTGTTTATATATTTGCATATTTATTCCATCTAGCTACAATGCTCCGTACTGTGGGTGTTTATATATTTATATATCTACATATTATTCCATCTAGCTACATTGCTCCGCACTGTGGGTGTTTATATACTTGCATATTTATTCCACCTAGCTGCAATGCTCCGTACTGTGGGTGTTTATATATTTACATATTTATTCCATCTAGCTACAATGCTCTGCACTGTGTGTTCATATATTCATAGATTTATTCCATCCAGCTACAATGCTCTGCACTGTGTGTCTGTGTGTGTGTGTATATATATATATTTTATAGTAATACGTACATATGTTTATTAGCTGCTCTTGCTTGCTTGTTTTTTTTTTTTTTTTTTTTTTTCTTGCCTTCTGATTGTTGCTCTGAGTGTTGCTATCCCTGTGCTGTTGCAATCCTGGAATTTCCCCGTTGTGGGACTAATAAAGGCTTATCTTATCTTATTATGTAAAAAATTTAAACATAACTCTTGAAGAAGAAGGTGAATGATGTGTGTGGACCTTGTAAATTCCAAACTCGTGAACATAATATGTATACTTATGTATTGGATTGTCTAGACTAAACAGAGGAGCATTGTTGAAGACTTGATTTTGTTGGTGGTTGTTGGTGTTTTTAGTGCATTTTTTTTTTTGTAGTATTTTAGTGTTAGTGTTTGATTGTTTGTATCATGTTTGTTAAAAAAAAAAAAAAGGTTCAATAAAGATATTGTGGAAAAAAAAAAAAAAAAAACAATGTCAACAGCCCCTTTTCATTGCATTTACTGATCTAACAAAGGCTTTTGACCCGGCCAGTAGAGATGGCCTTTTCAAGATTCTGCCATTAATTGGTTGCCCTCCAAAACTCCTGAGCTTTAACAAGTCATTTCATGATGGGACACGGGGCACTGTGCAATATGACAGAAGCATGTCTGAGGCATTTGATAAACAGTGGCATGAAACAAGGCTGTGTACTAGCTCCAACACTCTTCAACATCTTCTTTTCTGTCCTCCTGAAACACGCATTCGGGTCAGCTGATGAAGGCATCCTGTTACGTGCTTGATCTGACAGGAAACTCTTCAACCCTGCACGCCTTCGAGCAATGATGCTGCCCTTGTCACACACAGTGAAGAACAGCTCCAGAACCTCCTCGACCAGTTCTCCAATGCATGTGAGACTTTCAGACTTAGCATTAGCCTGAAGAAGACGAAAGTCATGTGTCAAGGCTCCAAAGCTACGCCTGCTCTAACCATCAAAGACTACACCCTGGATGTCGTCTCACAGTTTACTTATCTTGGCTCTACCGCCTCTGACAATGCTTCTCTTGATGTGGAGCTCGGAAAGAGAATCGGAAAGGCTGCAACCAACATGGCCAAGCTTTCTGTTTGAGTGTGGGAGAACAAGAAACTTACTACCCAAACTAAAATTGCTGTCTATTGTGCCTGCATTGTGAGCACGTTACTTTACAGCAGTGAGTCCTGGACCATCTATGCTGGGCAGGAGAAGCGCTTGCACACCTTCCACATGAGATGTCTTCACCACATCCTGTCCATTTTGTGGATGGATAAGGTCTCCAACAATGCCGTACTTGAAAGAGCAGGTATTCCCTCGATGTACACCCTCCTCAAAAAATGTAGACTGAGGTGGTTAGGCCATGTCCGCCGAATGGACGATGGTCGAATCCCTAAGGACCTCCTGTACGGGGAGCTGGAATTTGGGTCAAGGCCAGTTGGCAGACCTAAGCTATGCTTCAGTGATGTCTGCAAGACAGACATGCTTACGACTGGTCTGCCGGCCGACAACTGGAAACCACTTGCTGCAGATCGAGACAATTGGAAGACCATGTGCAGTCAGGCACTCCGAGCAGGGAATATAGAGCTGAAAGCCGAAGTCAACACAAAGAGAGCAAAGAGGAAGGCTGCTGCAAAGGCAGCAGCATCAGGATATGTCTGTGGGGGCTGTGGCTGTGTCTGCCGTTCACGGATTGGATTAGTTAGCCATGAAGGGAAATGTTCGCAAATGCGCTAGGTCATGGACAAGAGTCCGATGACTGCCTACCTAACTACCTCATGTCTTGGTTAAAAAGTGTTCACATCATTGTTAAAATGCCAGGTTTTTGTAATACAGTATATATATAACTATGATAAACAATTTCAAAAACTTTCCCACCTTTACTCTGCCCTATAACTCACACAATTTATTGACAAACAAATAAATCTGTTAGGGAGATTTTTTTTTTTTAAAAATGTCAAATAATCTGGTTGTATAAGTGTGCACACCCTTAAACTAATCTTATGTTTCAGCACCTTTGATTTAATTACAGCATGATTTTTTCTTTCTGGTCTCATTTCTTTATATCACAAAAATCTGGCATTTTACCAGGGGTGTGAACACTTTTATATCCACAATAAACAGTGACAGCCCCCATAACAACACCCAGTCATTTATCACTTTAAGAGCTAATATTTGTTCATGACTTTTGCTTCATGAAGTCATCATACTTTTCCTCGCCGCCGACCCTCTCTCTCTGGTGGGTGGAGCTCGGGCCCCACGTGCGTCCCTTCTTTTTGTTGGTCGTCAGTTCCTCCTTCTTGCACACGGCGCTGCGGCCCCACGTCTTACTTCCATCACTCGGCGTCACTGAGACACAACACAAACAGTCAGATACACTGCCTCTACTACACAGAGACTTCATGTGATTTATTGATGTTTACACTCACATCTGATGGCTCTCAGACGGGGGATGACCCCCGGGCTAGCAGGCGGGGTCGTGCTCTCGCTCCCCTGGGTCTTCCTCTTGTCAACGCTGGGCGATGCCTGCACGGTGATCTTGTGTTCGAAGCCTGCAAAGAGAAAAATGTTGAAATGTCAAAATTGGATCTATATATTCATTCTTTAGATGAGCGGTGGCTAGTATTATTTCCCAAAAGGTCAAAATGATTTACATAGAATAGGCACATTGCCATGGAAACAGTACTACCAATGAAAGAATAAAAGCCTAAAAACTGTGTCAACATTTAAATTATACTTCTGTATAGTTTTCTAATTTTTATTTAATAATGAACAGGTCACTGACAAACCACACAGTGTAGGAGTGATGGGTTTAAATTATTATTTTTCAGTTCTTTGTAAACATGGTGATCGGTCATGTGGTGACTGACAAAAAAGTGTGGAAGAGGATCCAAATTTATGACAAAAAGTGTGAATAAATGGAGGTGGGGGGCACAGATTTATAGTTTTTTAAATTATGACAGAAATTCTCAAATTTATGTGGAAACATTTAGGATAAAACCATCACAAATTTACAAGAGAATAAAGCGATAGTAAATAAATGAGAAAAACAATGCAAGAATATAATATATAATTGCAAATTTATGTGAATATTTAAGAATTGTCACAAATTTACAAAAGGAAAATGTTGCAAAAATAAACAGGGAAAAAAGGAGAAAAGGAAAAGGAAAAATCATGACAGAAAGCCCTCTCCTATTACTCCTTGACTAGCCAATTTATACTTAGAAACTGGCTGTTTTACTTTCATTTTAAGGCTCAGATATGTTTCGTTGATCCATGCAGGGTTGTTGGGTTTTTTTTTGAGAAAATGTGCTCAAATGGCTCTTTCCAAAGAGTCCAGAGGTTCGTTTTATATGGAGAATGCAATGCTTTATTGCTGAATAGACAATACATATACTAACCATTTCTTTGATATACACTCAGTGGCCACAGCATTAAGTACATCAGTTGTTTGTCTAATCAGCCAATCACATGTCCAGAACTCAGTGTGTTTAGACATGTAGACATGGTCAAGATGAGCTGCTGAAGTTCAAACTGAGCATCTGGATGGAGAATTTAAGTGCTATGGAATGAGGCAGGGTTGCTGATGACACATACGTAGGTTGGTCTGAGGATTTCAGAAACTGTTGATCTACTGGGATTTTAATGCACAACAAATTTTAAGATTTACAGAGATTGGTCTGAAAAAGAGAAACTATCCAGTAAGCAGCAGTTCTCTGGCCAGACTAGTTGGTGCTGATAGAAAGGAAACAATAACTTAAACAACTACCTGTTATCACTTACAGCGGAGAAAATAAGTATTAAATACATCAATATTTTTCTCATTAAACATATTTCTGATGGAGCCATTGACCTGAGATTTTCACCAGATATCAGTAACAAGAAATCAAGGCAATCTGTGTTCACAAAACAAGTTATATTTAATAAAGTGGAATGACACAGGGAATAAGTATTGAACACGTGAAGAAAATGACGTGCAAAAAGGCATAGAAAGCCAAGAAACCAGCTGAAATCCATCAGAATTTAGGAAGCCATCCCATCCCCCATCAGTGCAAATTAATTCAGCTGGTTAAGTCCTTACTGATAGCCTTTAAAAAGGTCTGTGAATATCAGATTGTCACACCACAAAGAACTCATGATGGGTAGAAGCAAAGAGCTCTCTCTAGACCTTTGCAACCTTATTGTTGCAAAACATAATGATGGCATTGACTACAGGCACATTTTTAAACTGCTGAATGTTCCAGTGAGCACTGCTGGAGCCATCATTTGGAAGTGGAAAGAACATCATTGTACCATAAACCAACCACGACCAGGAACTCTTCGCAAGATTTCTGACAGAGGAGTCAAAAGAATTATCAGAAGCATTATCCAAGAGCCAACGACCACTCGTGGAGAGCTCCAGAAAGACCTGGAGTTACATTAGCAGGTACTGCTGTTTCAAATAAAACAATAAGTAATGCACTTATGAGCTCTATGCCCACTCGCCTCCAAGACTCCATTGCTGAAGAAAAAGCATGTTGAAGCTTGTTTAAAGTTTGTTGTGCAACATTTGGGCAAGCCAGTAAAATACTGAGAGAATATAGTCTAGTCAGATAAGAAACAAAATTGAACTTTTTGGATGCCCCAACACACAGCATGTCTGGAGGAGAAATGGCACTGTACATCAGCCCCAAAACACCATACCAACAGTGAAGTTTGGAGGTGGGAGCATCATGGTGTTGGGGGTGTTTTTCAGCACATGGTACAGGCAGACTTCATATAACTGAAGGAAAGATGAATGGACAAATGTGCAGAGACACTCTTGATAAGAACCTGTTGCCATCTGCCAACATGCTGAAGATGAAACAAGGGTGGACATTTCAGCAAGACAATGATCCCAAACACACAGCCAAGGAAACTCTCAACACTCCAGAGAAGGAAAATAAAGCTGCTAGAATGGCCCAGTCAGTCACCTGACCTGAATCCAATTGAAAATCTATGGAAAGAACTGAACATCAGATTTCCAAGAAGACACCCACAGAACCTTCAAGATTTGAAGACAGTTTGTGCAGAAGAATGGACTAAAATCAATCCTGAGCAATGCCTGCGCCTAGTTTCTCCATACAGGAGGCGCCTGGAAGCTTATTACCAACAAAGACGTTTCTACTAAATATGAAATGAATTTCACCAAGTGTGTTCAATACTTATTCCCTGTGTCATCCCACTTTATTAAATACAATTTGTTTTGTGGATAAAATTGCCTCGATTTCTTTGTATGTATGGATTACTTGGATTGTTACTGATATGTCGTGAAAATCTCAGGTCAATGGCTCCATCAGAAATATGTTTAATGAGAAAAATGTTGATGTGTTCAATACTTATTTTCCCCTCTGTAAGCATGCATAAGAGCCTCTCTGAACACATGACACATCCAACCTTGAAGTAGATGGGTTACAGCAGATGAAGACCACACTGGGTACATACAACTCCTGTCAGCTAAGAATAGGAAACTGAGGCTACAGTTCACATGGACTCACAAAAACTTCACAACGCAAGACTGGAATAATGTCACTTGGTATGATTAGTCTCAATTTTTGCTGCGATATTTGGATTGTAGGGTCCAAATTTTACATAGACAACTTGAAAGCGTGCATTGATGTATGATGCATAATGGATGTGGTGCTGACAAATCTGCATCAACTGTGTGAAGCCATCATGCCAGTATTGACCACTAGCTTTGCAGTGCACCTATGTAGACAGACTTCACTGCTGTTTCTTAAAGTAGTCTCTGCCCTACATTTCCAACCTGGAAAAACCCCATGCAATGTTAAATAGAAGCCTTGCCAGCTTTGTGCACCTGACGCTAAAATATATCTGGCTGCAGTTCTCTGTTCGACCCACCAGAGGGCAGACTGATACAGCTGCTGTCCCTGCCCAGCTTCAGTAGTCTGCTCTTCTTGAAGTGGCCCTTCCTCTTCTTGACACTGGGTTTCTCCTGATACATCTGATGGATGATGATGTTTAGCTCTCGCTCCACGATGTCGATCTCCCTCTCCGCCAGCTCCTGCTCTCTCCTCCTCAGCTGCTCCTCCTGCTCCCTCTGCTCCTCTGCTGCTCGAGCCAGAGCCTCCTCCCACGATCTCAGCTCCTGCAGGGTGGGAAGAAGACGAACAGGAGGCTGTTAGTGCAGCACCCCCTTTTGCACCTTTAATATGGTGAGATTATTCCCACCTCAACATAAAATGTGACTTTTCTAGGCATTTCTGTTTGAACAAATATAAAAAACAAAGAAAATGTTCAACATGAAAAGAGTTTTGTTGATTTTAAAGCCTGACGTTTTCATGATGGTTTGTTTGCCTGTCCGTTTGTTAGCACGATCATGCAAAAACTACTTAATTTTGATGACATTTTCACCAGAGGTGGCCCTTGGGCTACGGATGAACCCATTAGAATTTGGAGGTGATCCACGTCAGGATGCGGATTCTGGATCACTTCTTCCACTTTCTTCAACATTGCAAGATAGGGCTTTGGTGGAGGTGTGTGCTCTCTGAGTGCCCTTTAGTGAATTTGCAGTCATGACTTTTAACACAAAGGAATGTAAAGTGAGAAGAATGTGCTGTAAACAAATGTTCAATATTATTCCCATAAATTTATGACCTTTTATAAATTTGTCACTTGTAAATGTGCACGTTTTCTGTTGTAATATTCTTCCTCCAGATTGGCAATTTTTGGCCACCGGAGTGGTGGCCTAGTGGTAGAGCATGCGCCCCGCAGCCGGGAGGTCGTGGGTTCAATCCCCGGCCGGGTCATATCAAAAACTGTATAAAAATGGTACTTCCCGCCTTCTAGCTTGGTGCTCAGCATAATAAGAAAGGGGGAAGGAAAAGTTGTTTGTGGCGGCGCCTTGCATGGCAGCGACCCCTCCTGATTCTGGATGTGATTAACACTGTAGAGAGGAGAAACCTAGTTTCCTTCTACTGTACATGATTAGCTGTATGGATTCAATGACAATAACATTGGCTTCTTGTTCTTTGTAAATCTGCTCTTTTTTCTTGTAAATGTTCAACTTTTTTTCTTGTAAATCTGCCACTTTTTCCTTGTAATTTTGCAGGTTTTTTTCCCCTTGTAAATGTACAACTTTTTGAGATATTACTGAATTTTTTTCTTGTGACTTTTTTCTCAAAGATTTGCAACTTTTTCCTAATAATTTTGCAAATTTTTCCGAGTAAATTTGCAATTTCTTTTCTCATAAATTTGTAATTTTTTTCTGTAAAATCGCAACTTTTTCCTCATAAATTTGGTACTTTTTTGCCTCAAAACTGCAGCATTTTTCATAATTTTGTAAAAATTTTCCTTGTAAATTTGCAACTTCTTTCTTATAAATCTGAGACTTTTTTTTCTCTCACAAATTTGTTTTTTCCCCCCAATGTAGTTGTGATTTTGTGTTTTGTTCTGGCCGTCTGAAAGTGCTCACTAAGCCCACAGCCAGTGAGGTATTTTACTTTCTTTTTTAACTTGATTGACTAGTAGCACTGGCAACATCAGTCCTAGGTGAGTTAAAATTTAAAGTGAGCTGGAATTATGACCCACAATTTGCAACAATTTCAGTTCTGGTACATGACTGGATAAGGTTAACTGTAATAAAGTCAAATACTTTCTGTGATTTTGTGAGGTCTTACGCTTGAGCAAGTAGCCTTAAAGATCTTAAAAAGTCTGAAGTTTAACCTCCTTATAACTGCAGATGCCCTGATTACACCATTTAACTACTTGTTCTGTCTTTAAATCATGTGATTTCTAACCTAAAGACAAAGTGTAAATGAATGTAGAGCATCCACATTAAAGATAAATCTTTTAATAAAACCCCTCCAAACTTCTTACCTTCTCTTTGGCCCTGAGCTCATCAAACATCTGCTGAATCTCCACCCTCCAGTCTTCCTGTAAAGAGTGAAAAGACTCCAGAGGCATCTGAAACATCGCCGACTGCTCGATGGACTGCAGTCGCCTCAGGATGTTGGTGAACAAGGGCCTGCTGTGAGGGTTGGAACTCCAGCACTCTGAGGAACAAAAGACAAAAACGGACTTTTAATTATACTCATACTTACTAAAGAGCGTGTCAGGAGTTGTGACGCCACGGCTCTGATGTTCATAAAGTTCAAAGAAACCATAAGTTCTTACAGTTAGTATCCCGTACCTCCACAATCTGCTTAAGAGCCCGCAATATTGTGGTTTAAAAGATTTTAAACATGAAAAAAATACAAAAGCAACTTAATTTTTTTCCTGCAAGTCTTTTAAATCAACAATGACTTGGCCCCCACTGCCATGAATAGTGATTGTTTGCACGTTATTAACACAAGATAAAAAAAAAACAATAATAATCACAAGTGTGAAAAGTTATTAGCTTGTGAAAAGGCTATTAATCTAACACAAAAATGACTAAATGACAGAGGTGGATAGAATAGCCAGAAATTGCACTGAAGTAAAAGCAGCAACCTTATAAAATTAATAACTCTAATATAAATAAAAGTAGTCACCAAAAATTGAATACGATTAAGAAAGAAGTATAAAAGAACAACTGAATAACACTTTTTTTATACAAATGTGCAACTTTTTTCTCATAAATATGCATTTCTTTCTTCAAAAATATTCTTTATGTGCATTTGAAAATGTTTGAAAATTTACCCCTATAAATCCTCACAACTTTAAGACATGCAGATTTCAATTTGCTACTTTACTGTGATCATATTTGTGACTTTTTTTCTTGTAAATTTTCAACTTTTATTTATAAATTTGCAGGGTTTTTTATGCCAATTTGCAATTTCATTCTTGCCGATTCAGGAGGGTTTTTTTCTATTAAATGTGTTGGTCTGAAAATAAAATAAAATACAGACCACCCGCTTGCACCAATTTTACTTGTATACAATTTTGTGAAAAAAGTTGCCCCTGAGTAAATGTATGACTTATTGCTACCCACCTCTTCTGGATTACCAAATGCACTGAACCGTTATTTCTGACAGCAGCAGTAGAAGTGGAAGAAGCCAAGTCGGGACAGCATATGGCAACAATCGTGAGCCAAATACTGAGCGACAGTGTTGCAGAAATACACCTCCAATAGTCTGCTGAGCCACAAACTGGTCAGCACAGTCTCTACAGCACCACACCACAACACAGCCACCTCCTCAAGTCTGGCACAGTTCACCCAAAGTGAAGCGCCATCAAATGGAAAGTAGCATGCAGAGTTCGCAGGCTAAAACTACAGTTTATAGGAGGTTGCATTTATTCATTAGGTAATCACAGTTAGCATAAAATGCACAGGGATGAGGCTGTAGGAAGAGGAGACGAAAGTGAGTCGATGACAGGGGTAAACGGAGTGTAGAGAGCAGCACGGAATGACAAAGGGGAGATTAATGGATGAACACGGATAAGATGAAGAGAAGTGAGAGGCAGGATGTGGAGGAAAGAAGCATTAGCGGCAAAGGAGGGAAGCAAAGGGAGGTTTGCTGCTGGGCTAACACTCCAAGAAACAGGGGTTTTTTTTAGCTTTATAATATACATTAAACCTAACCGGCAGACTACTTAAACACATTAGAAAACTGGCTTGTTAAAGGAAGATCAGGGTGGATTGTGAGCTGACCTGGGAGAGAGTTCACTGATACTCTGTTGCTGTGGATCTGACCCTGCAGAGCAAGGCTGAAACAGTGCACTACAATAAACTTAATGACATGGTTGTCTTTAATATGTGACTGTTATGAGCTGCAATGATGCACAACTCTGAGGTATTTAGAAAGCTGTAACTGTAAAATTAGGGTACATTAATTGGCCCACATTCAGGGACTACAGATGGAAATTAGTGAGAATGCTACAATCTGGTACACAGCATCTTTACCCTGTGTTTAATGTTTTTCTGTACATGGTCCCTGACAAATAAACCAACAAACTATAAACTATATTCTGAAAAAAGGTGTTTTTGTCTGCTTTACCCCCCCCCCCCCCAAAAAAAAAAAATACATCTACAGCCGTGGACAAAGTTGTTGGTACCCCTCTGTTAATGAAAGAAAAACCCACAATGATCACAGAAATAACTTGAATCTGACAAAAGTGGTAATAAATAAAAATTCTATGAAAATGAACCAATGAAAATCAGACAATGCTTTTGAATTGTGGTTCAACAGAATTATTTTAAAAAACAAACTAATGAAACAGGCCTGGACAAAAATGATGGTACCCCTAGAAAAGATTGAAAATAATGTGACCATAGGGACATGTTCAACCAAGATGTGTCCTCTAATTAACATCACAGGTGTCTACAAACTTTTAATCAGTCAGTCGGCCTATTTAAAGGGTGACAAGTAGTCACTGTGCTGTTTGGTGACATGGTGTGTACCACACTAAACATGGACCAGAGGAAGCAAAGGAGAGAGTTGTCTCAGGAGATTAGAAAGAAAATTATAGACAAGCATGTTAAAGGTAAAGGCTATAAGACCATCTCCAAGCAGCTTGATGTTCCTGTGACTACAGTTGCACATATTATTCAGAAATTTAAGATCCATGGGACTGTAGCCAACCTCCCCGGACGTGGCCACAGGAGACGGATAATATGAATGGTAACAAAAGAGCCCAGAACAACCTCTGAACACATTCATGGTGAACTCCAAGGTCAAGGTACATCAGTGTCAGATCGCACCATCCGTCGTTGTTTGAGCCAAAGTGGACTTCATGGGAGACGACCAAGGAGGACACCGCTGTCGAAAACAAATGATAAAAAAGCCAGACTGGAATTTGTCAAACTGCATGTTGACAAGCCACAAAGCTTATGGGAGAATGTCCTATGGACAGACAAGACAAAACTGGAACTTTTTGGCAAGGCACATCAGCTCTATGTTCACAGATGCAAAAATGAAGCATACCAAGAAAAGAACACTGTCCCTACTGTGAAACATGGAGGAGGTTCTGTTATGTTCTGGGGCTGCTTTGCTGCATCTGGCACAGGGTGTCTTGAATCTGTGCAGGGTACAATGAAATCTCAAGACTATCAAGGTATTCTAGAGAGAAATGTGCTGCCCAGTGTCAGACAGCTTGGTCTCAGTTGCAGGTCATGGGTCTTGCAACAGGATAATGACCCAAAACACACAGCTAAAAACACCCAAGAATGGCTAAGAGCGAAATATTGGACTATTCTAAAGTGGTCTTCTGTGAGCCCTGATCTAAATCCTATTGAAGATCTGTGGAAGGAGCTGAAACATGCCGTCTGGAGAAGGCACCCTTCAAACCTGAGACAACTGGAGCAGTTTGCTCATGAGGAGTGGGCCAAAATACCTGCTGAGAGGTGCAGAAGTCTCATTGACAGTTACAGAAATCGTTTGATTGCAGTGATTGCCTCAAAAGGTTGTGCAACAAAATATTAATTTAAGGGTACCATCATTTTTGTCCAGGCCTGTTTCATGAGTTTGTTTTTTAAAATAATTCTGTTGAACCACAATTCAAAAGCGTTGTCTGATTTTCATTGGTTAATTTTCATAGACTTTTTATTTATTACCACTTTTGTCAGATTCAAGTTATTTCTGTGACCATTGTGGGTTTTTCTTTCATTAACAGAGGGGTACCAACAATTTTGTCCACGTGTGTATGGGTGACATGTACAGTATACCACTAAAATATTAAACAGTCTTTTTATTCAGAAATACAGGTGCATCTCAATAAATTAGAATGTCATCGACCAATAAAGCACAGTGATACCATGATCATTAAACCAGGTTTTGGTACTTTTGGTAGTGTGGACAGATGTGAAGTCCTGCTGGAAAATGAAATCAGCATCTCCATAAAGCTTGATAGCAGAGGAAAGCATGAAGTGCTCTAAAATTTCCTGGTAGATGACTGTGCTCATTTTGTACTTGATAAAACAGAGTGGATCAACACCAGCAGATGACCTCTTTTCAGATGAAAGTAAATTTTGCATTTAAATTGGAAATCAAGGTCCCAGAGTCTGGAGGAAGATCGCAGAGGCACAGAATTCAAGTTGCTTACGGTCCAGTGTGAAGTTTCCACAGTTACTGATGATTTGGGAGCCATGTCATCTGCTGGTGTTGGTCCACTGTGTTTTATCAAGACCAAAGTCAGCGCAGTTGTCTACCAGGAAATTTTAGAGTACTTCATGCTTCCCTCTGCTGACACGCTTTATGGAGATGCTGATTTCATTTTCCAGCAGAACTTGGCAGCCCCCCCCCACACACACACACACACACTGACAAAAGTACCAAAACCTGGTTTAATGACCATGGTATCACTGTGCTTTACTGGCCAGTAAACTCTCCTGACCTGAACCCCACAGAGAATCTATGGAGTATTGTCAGAAGATGAGAGACACCAGACCCAACAATGCAGATGAGCTGAAGTCCGCTATCAAAGAAACCTGGGCCTTCATAACACCTCAGCAGTGCCACAGGCTGATCGCCTTCATGCCACGCTGCACTGATGCAGTAATTCATGAAAAGGGAGCCCCGACCAAGTACTGAGTGTGTACATGGACATACTTTTCAGTTGGCCAACATTTCTATTAAAAATCAATTTTTTTTTAAATTCACTTAATGTAATATTCTAATTTTTGAGAAACTGAATTTGGGGTTTTCATGAGCTATAAGCCACAATCATCAAAATTAAAATAAATAATACTTGAAATACATCACTCTGTGTGTAATGAATCCGCATAATATATGAATTACTGAACTAATTTAACTTTTCAATGACCTTTTAATTTATCAAGATGCACCTGTACACACAACCTTTATTTTTATACACTGACAAAAACAAGCAGACTGCACTCCTGTTTTTTGGGTTTTTTTTTTTTTTGAAAGCATCAGGAACTAACAAACCCTCAGAGTGCCCACACAGCTGAGGACCCATGTAGCCTGGTGCTAGCACTAGCATCTAGGAGCTAGGACCAACAGTTGGACTAAAACAACGTCTGTGTTTAACTGCGAAGCTACTTTTTAGGGCTATTGCTGTCCTCCCACTAATGTTGAGCCGTTTCAGAACCACAACCTACAGCTAAATTATTTAACCATTTTATCAGCAAAGTTAAATAATCTGAGATTTTTACTGCTGAAACTGCTGTTAGTCTAGCACTGATGGACATGTTATTGAAAAAAGAAGACGTATTTGGTTTGTTTGCTATCAACAGTTGTACTGGTTGCAGTACATGTACTGACGGAATAGAGAGCCCAAATCCCGCCCCCTCTACTTCTGCATATGGGGCCTTAAATCACAAGATGCATCCAAAGAGGAGAAAAACAACACAAATGTATTGTATTGTATTTTGAGAGCTGCAGCTAATCCAGAGGACTGTTAGTGACTTCCCTTTGGGTGCGCTTCGAAAACAAAAACGCAAGTTACGTGAGTCTGTGTTTGTCGTCTTTCAATTTACGTATTTTCACAACCTTATACGTGAACAGTTAGACAACAACCTACACCGTTTTTTACGTGCAAAATTATCTTTTAAACTGACAAACATCATATGCGCAACTCGTGGCAAAATTCAATCAGGATCAAAGATAATTTCTCTCTTGCCATTCATTTCAGTGGAGAATTTTTCCGATTTAAGGTTCCATATGCAGAAGTAGAGGGGGCGCGATTTAGGCTCTCTATTCCTGTTGTCCCGCTGTTTGTGCAACTGTCAGCTGTGGTAACACAGACGTCACAGTATAGCCTGGCAGTTACTTAGCGACTCCTCATGGACAACCCAGAAAACCTTTAGCCAATCAATTTAGGGCTCATGAATTTAAATGAGCAGGTTGGAAAACAGGCATTTTTCATAAACTGTTTTAAAAAAAACGTCACTCTTTTACCCTCTCTCTCGCACCACAAACCTTATTTCTCACTTCAAAATGAGGAAATTACTGTCAATCTCGTGTTGATTTTCTTCAGATTTTTCCCACAATAAAAGCTCTCGAGGCAGCATAAAGCAGACTGAACTTTTTCTAAAACTTATTCTGAGGAAAAGAAGGGTAGTTGTTGAAAAAAATTTCATCTATCCACCTTATTCCTGAGGGTGCTGCTGTAGGGACGATTATGAGCGAAGCTTCCGGTTTCGGCTGACCTAGTGTTAAATCAGTCAGTAAGAGTGGAGTAGCAGGGGCATTTAAAATAGCGTTTTTAAAAGTTTTTCAAATTCATTTTAATGTATAGTCCACATACGTGTTTTGCACTCAAGTGGCAGCTTTTCAGCTCTTCTAGTTTTTGTATTTTTTTTAATGTTTTGGCGTAGTTCTGGCACTTGCTGGTGTTCGTGGTTGTGCCATAGACTGGATAAATGGAGGCTTGTCACCACGCGGTGACAGACGACATCCAAGCACAGTGTTGTGGCGTATGTCTGCTCTAAGGTAAATGTGATTATGTCCAACATATTTTAACAAAATGCAGCCAACTTTATTGCGGTGGAGACGTGCTGGTCGGAACGTGCACCACATCATTATGAGTACAGGCAACGAGAAGTCATAAATCATGACTTTTTCTTTGTTTGGTAGTGGCAAAGTCCTGGGAAAACCCTGTAAGTGCCTGGTATCATTGGAAAGCTTAGAAATTGTACTTTCTAAAAATACCTGTTTTTGCAGAAGATGTAACTCCCGACCCATCGAATGCGAGTTTTCAACCTAGCTAACATATAAACAAATCGGCTTTTCTGGGTCAGTTTCCGCACACTTCCTACAAATTAAATATCATTTTGAAGGTCTTTCAATACAGAATGTGGAAATAATGTTACATCAGTTTTGAAAATGTCCTCAAAGTGACTCATTTTGCCAGCACGGGTCATTTGTTTACAGCGTCAGCATCTTAGCAGTGGCGCTAACTAACGGAGCTACTCTCTACGAGGCCACTTTATAAGGTCATCTTCCCATCCCTCGATAGTCGTGGGAAATGGTATGATTATATTACTGTTTTGAGGTGCAAGAGGCCGTGTTCCCGCATTTCTGATGCCGAAGTCATTGTTTTGAACAAGGACAAGTGTCCCGTTTCAGTGACAACCACATGTTCTAAACTAGTACCGGAAGTTGCTACCATAATTCACGCAAGGCATCATGGGGCCTAGGAATAAGGTGAATATGTGAAATTGTGCACCGACATGCTCACCCTACCTCTACCTGTAAACAATTCCCTCTAAAACTCACTCCAAGCTTTTCTGCAAAGTTGGCAACTCTGCTACATATACGTATGTGCTAATCATTCCCTACAAAATACATAATACAGCACTTTAAATTCAGCTGCTACTTCTGTATAATCAGTGACATATTCTGCCACATTTCTGATGTTATATCAACAGTATTTTAGGTTAAAAAAATGCCTCTACACTAACAAAAAAAAACCACATTACATGTGAGGGAAAGAAAAGGTAAGTTTGTGACAAGTTCTTACAAATAAAAATATTTTTGCAAAGTAACCATAGTGCGTCACTGTCAGGTTAGATCAATACCAAAAACTGCGTTGTTTGCCCATTTCACAGCAGCACTGAGTGATCTAACCATCATGTAATTTTTTTCTTGTTTTATTATAACTAACGCAACTGATTACATCCTAGAAAGAAGTTTTGTTTCTTAATTCTCTTAAAAATCTAAAGATCCCCAAATAGAATTCAGATCATTTCACACTTACCTCCCAGGAGTTGGGCGAAAGGTTCAGGGCAGGTGGAGGGAATGGGAAGTGTCAGCTTGTTCATGGCGACTCCATAAGCTACCGCCAGTGCGTCTATCTCCCGGTACGGAACCTCTCCGGTCAGCAGCTCCCACAGTAACACGCCAAAACTGAGGAGGGGCAGAGAAAGGAAGGAAGCACACAATGTATTTTTTGTTTCAATACAACAGAAAACACAAAACAAAATTTACTATCACTGAAAAGCTATATGGTCAGTTAAAAGATTCTTGTTTCATCACTGTGAAAGGTACCAAATTCTTTTCTACGTCACGCTGAAAGGCACTCGTGTTGTTGGTGCATTTTAGTGTAGTGTGCTGGCCATAAAACAGAGTATTGAGTCTCATTGTTAACAAATGATGACAATTTTTACATCATTCAGATTCAACTAGAGCCCTGTGAATGCTGAAACTTTTCTAATGTGCAAGAACTTTTTCCTATTTCTTAGTACCGTGATGGAGTACATATTGGGGATCATTTTCAACTAATGTTTATAATGGCACTTAATCAGTTGATTATATTATAATGTGGGGAACTAACAGCCTGCTGCAGGATAGTTGCTTGTGACTTTGGCATGATTTTTAGAGGTCACTGTGCCGTTGGAGAATCAGTCTGGAACAGACAGCATCTGCTATGGAAAGAGCCATTTTGAGCCATTTTTGTCCTGAAAACATCTACATGGATTAATAAGCCTTAAAATGAAGGTATACAGCAGAGACTTAAGCATTGGCTAACCTCTCAGCATTAGTAATTTATTAAATAAGCAGCTAATTTGCAACATTTTTTTTTAATTATTGATCTATAAGAAAGATTTTTGCAAAACTTAACTATTGCATAACTTTTTACTTGTAAAGTGACAAAAAATTTTCTCAAAAATTTGTGGCTTTTTATATGTAGATATGTGACTTTCTAAAAAATTCACAACCTTTTCTAATACATTAGCTATTTTTCTCATGCTGTAGCAGCTCTCCTTATAAATGTATGACTTTTTTCCTTCCAATTTTGCAACATTTTCATACAAATTGAGACTGTTTTTCTTTTTCTCAGAAGTTTTGGAGTTGATGATGTTGCTGTGTAGCTTTCTACATCATGCTGATTCTCCCTCTTCCACAGTACTGTAAAATCAGAGGAAAAAGATGGACGCTCTACCTCCACACGTCACTGCTCTTAGAAAACAGGGACAGCTTGATGACCTCCGGGGCCATCCAGGCATAGGTCCCCGCCGCACTCATCTTGGTGGTCTGGTGCCACTCTCGGGCAAGACCAAAGTCTGTGATCTTCAGGGTTTTCCCGCTCAGATCGTCTCGTTCAACCGGCTGCAGAATGAGGACTGAGGAAGAGGAAGAAGAAGAAAGGGCAGAGAGGGGGAGGGAACAGAACAGGCTGTTAAACGGTGATGTTCATCAGACAGAAACACAAGATTACACATTAACAACAGAGCTTTAAATACATACATGATTCCTGACAAGACATCAAACTACAGAGACCAAACATAACCTTCACAGAATGAAAAATTTTAAACTTCAGATAGAATTGCCCACAACAGATACGAACCCAAGGTGACTCCATGACTGCGACCTTGTAACTTAAACATAAATGCACGTCTAGAACTTTGATGTCCTATTCCTGCACCAAGTTCGCTGTTGACATCTGCAGTTTTCTTGTTTTACAGTTTGGAAAAACAGACAGACTTGGTGACCTTGAACTTTCAACTTCAACTTCATCATTGTCCCAAAGGAATTTTGACCTTCACCAGGCATCAAGATACTTCATGATACAAAAAAAAATTACATACAAAATACTAGAGACAAACTAAAAAACAAGTTAGATGAGTGAAATGGTAGTAAAAAATAAAAATCACTTTTTTTTGTTCTTAGCATTCTAAGGGTAGTATCTCAGTGCAGCGAATGCTGACGAACGTGGTGATTTTTGGATTTGACAACTTTTCTGGCAAATGCTGGCGAGAATCAATCTAGTATCTAACAGAGCTGTGAATGCTGAGGGATGTTCATAAATAATGCACGTCAGTGTTTGTAAAAGGTTGCAAAACGGTTCACACACAGTTTTTAAGATCGCCAACTGTTTTATCGTAAAGGGTTTTAAACAGTCGCTGGTGTTCACTACTAGGCGAAAAAAAAAAACTTTAGTGACACACGTTGCAACTGTTTACAAATGCTCACAACCATTTTGCAACTGTTTGCTGAAAAACATATTCATAAAAAAAAATCTGAACTTGTTCTGCCGACAAGAAAAACTGATGGTGAACTGTTTGGCAACCTCTTACAAACCCCGACAAAACCCAGAATGTTCAACGTTTGTGAACGTTCCTCAGCATCCGCCGCTCCATGAGATATGGGGGTAAAACAGCCACCAGATGGAAGGAGGTCAAAAAGTGATCTTTACCTTTTGACCTCATGAATGCTTGTGTAGAACTGTGCATGTATCCATTTGAGTAAAAAAGTTTGACACCTGCAGCCATTCTTGCTTTAGAGTCCAGAAAAACGCAAACACCCAGTGATCCGGTAACCTCTGACCCTTTGAGCCCCAAAAGGTCAACCTGTGTGACAAATTTGGTGACCCTACCTTTATTTACTCTGAAGGTAGAGTAAGGACAAAGGCGTGTTGGTTAAGAGTGATGCTCAGTCTCTGATATCCCAATGTCTATGAACACAAAATCCTCATAAATATAAGAAACTATTGGCAATAGGACGCTTTCTGGTATCTGTAAAAAATTGTCTACATGCTCCAGGCTGCACCTACAGACCTTTGCATACATTCTCTTGTCTCTGCAAGCTGCTTTGCAACCCATCTTTAATCCAGCTTGTCCTTTTCATTTAATTTCTGACCAAACCACTGTCATGCATTTTGTCATATACACACATTCACTGCTCACTAGTCCCATTTTTTACTGTTCTGCCCAACGTATCAATCAAACTTTATTTAAATAACACCTTTTATGTTTGCCAAGGCAGTTCACTCTTCACTATTGGGTGAAATCAGACACGATGAGTGAAGCAAAGCACAATCATGATAGCAATAAGTCAGAAGTCTGAATGCACTGACAGTCTAAATCAGGGATATCAAACTCAATCTATTCCAGGCCGAGACCCTACACATTTTACTTCCATTCAGTCTCTTCAGCAGGTGTTTTTGCTAATCAGCAATCAGCGGGAAAAAATTCAGTTAATTCACCTGTGGAAGACACTGGGTAGAGGTAAAGCCTGCAGGGTCTTGGCCTGGAATAAGTTTGACAACCCTGGTCTAAATAATCTTCTCGGAGGCTAAAATCTTCACACAAATTTATCACTTCAATAAAAACCTTATTGATTCCCAATGCTCAGAAAATTAAAGCATGAAATCCAGTTCCAGTTGTTTTAACCACACAGTCGTATATGCGGAGCAGGAGTGGTCAGACCGGTGTGGTGTTCAGGTTTCTGCTACAGAGCTTCAGGAGTAGCTGTGGTTCAGCAGATTGTGTGAACATCACTGCTACACAGTGACGGTGATTTTTAGCATACAGCCCTCCCCTGAATGTCAGACCATCATCTCTCTGTTGTCGTCTCTTTCTGACTTCCTCCTTTATTTCCGTCAGACGGCAGGCTATGGAAATATTTGGAGTGTACACAGTTCACCAGGAGACAGGTGGGGGTTGTTCGCTCTCTCTCTCTCTCTCTCTCTCTCTCTCTCTCTCTCTCTCTCTCTCGCTCATCTACAGGCATATGCAAAGGCTGGTGAAACTAGACTACACACACAACAGCGTCTTTGTTTATACACATGCACTACCACACACACACACACACAATAACCTTTCACGTGATAAAGGTGTGTCCGTCTCTGTCCACCGACTCCCGTACAGATGAGTTTTGGTCAGCTGGCCTTACTAAGGAGAATATCTTTAAATACCTAAAAACTCGGCATAACACTATTCACTTATAATATTGTATAGTCGAGTATTCATCCATTCCTGCAACACATTCAACAATTTAAAAATAAGTTGGGACAGTGGGCAATTTAGGAATTATAATAAGGTAAAAATATAATGATGTGACTTCAAACAGGTGACTGTAGTTTGGTCAAAAGCAATATCCACAAAATGCTGAGTTTTGAGGAGCAAAGATGGGCAGAAAATCTCCAATTTGTCAACAAATGAGTGAGAAAATTGAAATGTTTAAAAACAGTGGTCCTCCGAGAAAGATTGCAAGGGATTTGCACGTTTCCCCTTCTACAGTGCACAATATCGTTCAACAATTTAAGGAATCCATAGGATTTTTAATATACCGGAGTGGTGGCCTAGTTGGTAGAGCATCCACCCCACAACCTCCCGGTTGTGGGTTCAAATCCCAGCCAGGTCATATCAAAGACCATATAAAAATGGTACTTTCCACATTCTAGCTTGGTGGTCAGCATAATAGAATGGGGAAAGTGAAGTTAATGCACAGAGCTACTGGAGGACTGACCCCCCCACTGTAGCTTTCACTACTTACAGTAGCTGTGTGGCCTAGGGTCAGAGAAACGGAGACAGGCGCCGCCCCATACACCATCTGGTGTCCCACATGCTGTGGAAGGGGGGGGGGGAATAGGATTTTTAATGCATAAATGGCAACAACACAAGCCTAAAATGAATGCCCATGCTTGGCGATCCCTCAGACGGCACTGCATCAAGAACTGTCATTCGTCAATAAAGGAGTGGTGGCCTAGTGGTAGAGCATCCGCCCCATAGCATAGAGGTTGTAGGTTCACGCCCCAGCCGGGTCATACCAAAGATCATATAAAAATGGTACTTCCCGCCTTCTAGATCGATGATCAGCATAATAGAATGGCGAAAGGAAAGCTGGTTACCCAGCCACAAGGGGGGTACGAGCCAGTGTGCTGGTCCCAAGCCTGGGTAAATGGGGAGGGTTGCATCAGGAAGAGCATCTGGTGTAAAATCCTTGCCAAATCAAATATATGGATCAGCACGTTATCAGATGATGATATGCTGTGGCAACCCCAGCTGTAAAGGAGCAGCTGATAGAAGAATAATTCATCAATAGCTGATATAACATCAGAAATCTTTGTTAAGCACTACAATATGGAGTCACATTAATCAATGCCACTTAAAACTTTACTGTGCAAAAAAGAAGCCTTGCATTAACCAGAATCAGAGACAGCATTGTATAGTTCTTCAGCAATTCCTGAAGTGTAGGAATGGGTGTATATAAATAACTAATAAAAAAAAATTAACCAGACAAAACATGAACTATCCAGAGATTATATTGTCTTCTATGACATACAAAATCAGGAACTACTTCATATTTTTATTAGCTTTTTTCATACTGTCTTACTTTTTTGATCTGGAATTAAGAATTAAAATATATTTTTTCTTTAAAAAGACATAAAAATTAAGATAAAAAAATGAAAAGTAGGTTCTTGAAAAACTATGAGGACAGTCATGTAAAAAGTGATTGTCCAGCTCTACACTTATGAAACATTTCTTCATGTCTAGTGTCCATACCAGGGGTGTCCAATCATGTGCCATGTAGGGCCAAGACCCTGCAGGTTTTCTCTTCTACCCAGTCTCTTCAACAGGTATTTTCACTTATCAGCAATCAGTGGGAAGAAATTCAGTGAAATCTGCTGTTGAAGACACTGGTTGGAGGTAAAGCCTGCAGGGTCTTAGCCCTACATGGCACATGATTGGACACCCCTGGTCCATACATTCAGAATGAGTGAGGGTTGCTGACAGTGAGAATAAGGCATCATCATCATTCTCCTCCAACTGTCTTTTCTATTCCGATACGGTCATCTCTGGGAGAGACGGCTGTCTCTGCCTTTTCTTTAAGTCTGAGAAGTAAAAGATGGAGCCAGACAGACTCAGAATGAGTGAAAGATGTGGGTTTATGTTTGCATGCTCAGGTGAGTGCATCGCCCTCACAGTCCAACTTTCCTGCTCAGTTTCATGTGTACAAATATAGAGCGCAGCAGCCATTCTCGGGGAAAAAAAGGAGATCACGCATGTGGGTGGAGGGGTGGGGTGGAAACGGGCTGAGAGACACAAGCAAACAAACAGAAACTGGTCATGTGAGCAAACGCAACACTTCCACCTGCTCTTTCTCTGGCTTTTCCCCTTAAGTGATCGTCGTCTCACTTTAACACCTCGGGGATGTCTCTGCCGTCACTGCTGACACCACATGCACATGTTCACTGATGATGAGTTTTCCTGCTGCCACCATTTCTTCATATGTCAAATGATCAGATCACACCTTAGGTGACGCACAAATGACCAGAGGTGAATGGAGTCATCAGTTGTACTCAAGTCAAAGTAGTGTCACCTTATAATATTAAAGGTCCCATTCACTCAAACAGGGTGTGTTTATGTACTTTAACCTTCTAAAATGCTTTCTTGGGTGATATAATTACAGTAAAAATATTAAGATCTCTATTCACTTACAAATAATTATATTTTAACATTTTGGCAGAACAGTCTAAAGCCTGTTTTGCTCTTCCTCTTAATCATTGTTGATTATTATCGACTTCTGTTTATCATGATTTATTCTGTTCTGGGTTTGGGTTACATTCCTTATTATTGTGGATTTGTGGTTATTATGATTATTCTGTTTCAGTTTTGGGTTTTGGTTAAAAAGTATTTCCTGTGTTCGTGTTTTAGTGCTCATAATTTGTTTTATTGTACAAAGGTATTTCTGATCTTCTTCTTCCTTCAGCTGCTCCCTTTAGGGGTCGCCACAGTAGATCGTCTGTCTCCATCTCATCTTATCCCTTGCATCTTCCTCTGTAACACCAACCCTCTTCATTACATCCATGAAGCTTCTCTGTGGTCTTTCTCTTTTTCTCCTGCCTGGCAGCTCCATCTTCAACATCCTTTGTCTATTATCTCCACTGTCCCTCCTTTGCACATGTCTGAACCATCTCAGCCTTGCCTCGCTTACTTTGTCTCCAAACCACTCAACCTGAGCTGTCCTTCTGATATACTTGTTTCTAATCCTGTCCCTTCTAGTCACTCCCAGTGAGAATCTTAGCATCTTCAACTCTGCCACCTCCAGCTCTGCCTCCTGTCTTTTTGTCAGCGCCACTGTTTCCAAAACCATACATCATAGCAGGTTTCACTACTGTCTTATAAATCTTCCCTTTCACTCTAGCTGCTATCTTTCTGTCACAAATCACCCCTGACACTTGTCTCCACCCACTCCACCCTTCCTGCACTCTCTTCTTCACCTCTCTTGTGCATTTTCCATTGCTTTGGATGGTTGCCCCAGGTATTTAAACTCATCAAACTTCACTACCTCTATTCCTTGGATCTTTATTGTTACACCTGCCTCCCTCTCATTCACACTTATATATTCTGGCTTGCTTCAACTGACTTTCATTCCTCTTCTCTCCAGTGTATACCTCCACCTCTCTAGGTTCTCTTCCACCTGCTTCTTACTCTCATTGCAGATCACAATGTCATCTGCAAACATCATGGTCCACGGAGACTCCTGCTTGACCTCATCTGTCAGCCTTTCCATCACCATGGCAAACAAGAAGGGGCTCAGAGCTGATCTCTGATGTAATCCCAGCCCCACCTTGAATCCATCTGTCCCTCCTGCAGCACACCTTACCACGTCTCACTGTCCTCATACATGTCCTGCACCACCCTTGCATACTTCTCTGCCACTCCTGACTTTCTCATACAGTACCACACTTCCTCTCTTGGCACCCTATTATATCCTTTCTCTAGAGTCACAGAGACACAGTGCAATTCCTTCTGACCTTCTCTATACTTCTCCATCGACACTCTTAGAGCAAACATTGCATCTGTAGTACTCTTTCTTGGCATGAAACCATACTGCTGCTCAGTGACTGTCACCTTTCTTCTTAACCTGGCTTCAACAACTCTTTCCCATATCTTCATAGTGTGGCTGATCAACTTTATGCCTCTGTGGTTACTACAGCTCTGAGCATCACCCTTGTTCTTGCAAATTGGTACCAAAACACTTCTTCTTCACTCCTCAGGTATCCTCTCACTCTCCAAGATTGTGTTAAACAGTCTTGATAAAAAATCCACTGCCTTCTCTCCTAAACATCTCCATACCTCCACAGGTAGGTCATCTGGACCAACCACCTTTTATTCTTCACCCTCTTCAAAGCTGCCCTCACTTCTGCCTTGCTAATCCTCGGTACTTCTTTGTTCACCATCTTTCCTTTATCCATCCTCCTCGCTCTCATTTTCCCTCATTCATCAGCTCTTCAAAGTACTCCCTCCACCTCTTCAATACACACTCAGCATTTGTTAGTAGATTACCATTTCTGTCCTTAACCACCCAAACCTGCTGCACATCTTTTCCAGCTCGATCTCTCTGTCTGGCCATTTGATACAAGTCCTTTTCTCCTTCCTTAGTGTCCAGCCTCTCATACAACTCATATGCATTTTCCTCTGCCTTTGCCACCTCTCTCTTTGCCATGTGCCTAGCTTCCGAATACTCCTGTCTACTTTCTTCATCTCCCTGACTATCCCACTTTTTCTTTGCTAACCTCTTGCTTTGAATACTTTCCTGTACCTCCTCAATCCACCACCAAGTCTCCTTGTCTTCCCTCCTCTGTCCAGAGGATACACAACATACCTTTCTTCCTGTTTCCCTCAATACTTTTGCTGTACTTTCCCAGTCATCTGGTAATTCTTCCCTACCACCCAGAGCCTGTATCAACTCCTTCCTGAACTCTGTGCGGCCTTCTTCGTTCTGTAACTTCCCCCACTTAATCCTTGGCTCTGCCTTCACTCTGTTCCTCTTCTTGCTTTCCAAAGTCATCCTACAGACTACCATCCGATGTTGTCTAGCTACATTCTCCCCTGCCACCACCTTGCAGTTTCCCATCTCTTTCAGATTTCTCATTCTACATAAGATGTAGTCCACCTGTGTGCACCTTCCTCTGCTCTTGTAAGTCACTCTATGTTCCTCTCTTCTAGAAGGATAGATAGATAGATATGATGATAGATAGATGATAGATAGATAGATATGATGATAGATAGATATGATGATAGATAGATAGATAGATAGATAGATAGATAGATAGATAGATAGATAGATAGATAGATAGATAGATAGATAGATAGATAGATAGATAGATAGATAGATAGATAGATAGATAGATAGATAGATAGATAGATAGATAGATAGATAGATAGATAGATAGATAGATAGATAGATAGATAGATAGATAGATAGATAGATAGATAGATAGATAGATAGATAGATAGATAGATAGATAGATAGATAGATAGATAGATAGATAGATAGATAGATAGATAGATAGATAGATAGATAGATAGATAGATAGATAGATAGATAGATAGATAGATAGATAGATAGATAGATAGATAGATAGATAGATAGATAGATAGATAGATAGATAGATAGATAGATAGATAGATAGATAGATAGATAGATAGATAGATAGATAGATAGATAGATAGATAGATAGATAGATAGATAGATAGATAGATAGATAGATAGATAGATAGATAGATAGATAGATAGATAGATAGATAGATAGATAGATAGATAGATAGATAGATAGATAGATAGATAGATAGATAGATAGATAGATAGATAGATAGATAGATAGATAGATAGATAGATAGATAGATAGATAGATAGATAGATAGATAGATAGACTTTATTGATCCCAAACTGGGAAATTACAGTGTAACAGCAGCATGACAGTTGACAGCCAAACAACAGAAACACACACGACAGACAAAGGGATTACCCATGGAAAGTAAAAAAGAAACTAACACGACTATAGAACCTACAGTATATACAGTACATCATAGCTTAATATATGGTGATGACCCGTATAAACACACATGAATCATCCCATTGCACAAAGAAGGACTATCAGGAGCAGAGTGAAATGTGAGGTACCAGTTAGTCTGTATGTGTTCACTACAGCCATTTCCATCATTTTAGTAAAATCCATAACCATCTGTCCTTCCACATTTCTCTCCTTAAGACCATACCTACTACACAGAACCTCCTCATCACCTCTGTTCCCTTCACCTACATGTCCACTAAAGTCTGCTCCAGTCACCACTCTCTCCCCCCTGGGAACACTCTCTACCACTTCATCCAACTTATGCCAGAATTCCTCTTTCTCTTCTACCTGACATCCAACTTGTGGGACATACGCACTGACAACATTCAACATCACACCTTCGACTTCAAGCTTCAAACTCATGATTCTGTCTGACTCCCTCTTTACCTCCTGAACACTCTTCACATACTCTTGCTTTAAGATTACTCCTACTCCATTTCTCTTCCTATCTACACCATGGTACAACAGTTTAAATCCACCTCCAATGCTCCTAGCCTTGCTTCCCTTCCATCTGGTTTCTTGAACACACAGTATATCTACCTTTCTTCTCTCCATTATATCAGCCAACTCTCTGCCTTTACCAGTCATGCACTGCGTTCCAAGTTATTATGCAAATAGGATTTTAGTGTCATAAACATTCAATTTTTTTGTTTTTCAATTAAACTCATGGATGGTATTGTGTCTCAGGGCTCTTTGGATCACTGATGTCAGTCTCAGACACCTGTCATAATTAGTTTGCCAGGTGAGCCCAATTAAAGGAAAACTACTTAAGAAGGATGGTCCACATTATTAAGCATGCCACAGGTTTCAAGCAATATGGGAAAGAAAAAGGATCTCTCTGCTGCCAAAAAGCATCAAATAGTGTAATGCCTTGGATAAGGTATGAAGACATTAGATATTTCACAAAAACTTAAGCATGATCACCATACTGTGAAGAAATTTGTGCCTGATTCAGAGCACAGACAGGTTTGTGCTGATAAAGGCATAATGAGGAAGGTTTCTGCCACACAAATTCATCAGATTAAGACAGCAACTGCTAAAATACCATTACAAATCAGCAAACAGGTATTTGAAGCTGCTGGTGCCTCTGGAGTCCCACGAACCTCAAGGTGTAGGATCCTCTAGGGGCTTGCAGTTGTGCATAAACCTACTATTCTGCCACCCCTAACCAGTGTTCACAAGCAGAAACGGTTGCAATTGGCCCAGAAATAAATGAAGACTAATTTTCAAACAGTCTTTTTTACTGATGAGTGCCGTGCAACCCTGGATGGTCCAGAAGGATGGAGTAGTGGATGGTTGGTGGATGGCCACCATGTCCCAGCAAGGCTGCAACATCAACAAGGAGTTGGCAGAGTCATGTTTTGGCCCGGAATCATGGGGAGAGAGCTGGTAGGCCCCTTTAGGGTCCCTGAAGGTGTGAAAATGACCTTGGCAAAGTATGTAGAGGCTCTGACTGACCACTTTCTTCCATGGTACAAAATGAAGAATTGTGCCTTCCGTAGCAAAATTATCTTCATGCATGACAATGCACCATCTCATGCTGCAAAGAATACCTCTGTGTCATTGGCTACTTTGGGCATAAAAGGAGAGAAACTCATGGTGTGGCCCCCATTCTCCCTTGACCGCAACCCTATTGAGAATCTTTGGAGAAGGGCTGTCATGGTGGAGGAATTTCCCCTGTGGTGATGGTGGATAGCTCAACACCATGATATGTGGTATTATTGCAAATGTTTTTAGGACCCTGTGGTCTCGTAATTTAAACGGGGTTCATAACATAGGTGGCAAATGATGGAAGCTGTGAGAAACTCGCTGCAGTTCCATCTCAACTTTATATGTGTGTGTGACAATTGTGTGGAGCTCCCGTCTTCCTAGGCATGAACTGCTGATTCCGTTTAAAAAACAACAACAACAACAACAACAACAACAACAACAACATAAAAAACCCGATCATTTTCATAAAGCAGTGGTGGTAACTCCAGTATTTCAACTACAGGGTGTGTGGACTGGAGACTGCAGTGACATTCAGTTTATTTAAACAGGACAGCCTCCGTACAGGACCCTGCATGGCTCTTGTCTCTGTGATTTTTGGATTTTTGTCATTGTCTGAAAAATCACATTCAAACAAGCCATGCACTATGCAGCAGTTGTTTCGCTCCCAGAGCTCAACTGTCAGGACCATAAACACTCCGCTCAGAAGGAAATAACACGCTTTGTGCCCTTTCAGTGCTCACTGTCACAGCTGTATTTAGCAATTCATCCAAATGCTTCCGCCACTAACTGCCTGCTGGAGTCTGTCTGGAGAGAGTGCCCCACATGGCGCTGCCGCCGCCAGCACCCAGTGCTGTGGAAGCTTCCACAGTACCAAGTGCAAACATGCTATTGGCAATACAAATACACTTAACATTTAACAATTTATTTAATAATCAATAGGGGCACATAAGTGAACAACAAGATTAAGCCACACACACAAAAAAGTGAACACTGCAGTTGTTGTGGCTGCTCATTATCCTCTGTGGTAGGCTTGTCCATAGCACGGTACTACATAATTGCGGTTATTGCAACAGCCCTACTTTGGAACATCCTCAAGCAAAAGATCTGTGAGGGTGGGAGGCAGTTCACATCATAACAGCAGTTGTGAGAGGCTATTCTGACATATTGCAAAGAAATTCAAGCACAAACTCTCCAAAAACTCACAAATTCAATGGCTGTAAGAATTGTGAAGGTTATATCAAAGAAGGGGTCCTTTGTTAACATGTAACTTGGCCTGTTAAGATGTTTTTGACTGAAATAGCTTTTGATTTCAGTAAATATGACCGCCTAATGCTGCAAATTCAACACATGACCATTTTCAGTTCTTTACAACCAATAACATGTTTTGAAACTCTGTTGTGCATAATAATTTAGAACAGTGCATTTTGAGTTGTTTTTTTTTATCTTTGCAAAAAAATAGTTATCATTGGGAGGTTTGTTCAATAAAATTTAAATTATGCTCTAATGGTTGATGACTTGAAAATTATACTGACTGTCATTTGCATCGCCTATTTAGAAAAATCAGAGACAAATATCACTTGCATAATAATTTGGAATGCAGTGTAGTCCCTACATTTAACGTCCCTATTCTCACCTCCACACTTCTACCTTTCCTTTTCTCTCTCTCCCTCCTAACATGCGTCCCCCCTCTCCTCCTCCTAGCCCAATTTCCACCGGCACTGGCACTCCCCATTTACCCAGGCTTGGGACCGTAGTTTTCCTTGATTTTAGATTATTTTCTACTCAGTTCTTGGTTCAAGTTATTTTGTATATTCTCTGTGTCTAGTCTGCTACCCTCGTCCTTAGTTCTGGTTATAGTATATTCTGTGTGTCCTTAGTCCAGTGTAGGTTGTGTTTGATTCATGTCTAGTCTAGTCAGTCTCCTTGGTCATCGGGTTTATTTTGTAGCACCCTCGGTTTTGGTTAGTTCATGTAGCTTTACTTCTTGTTTATTTTGTTATTTCCTGTGTGTCTCTAGTTATGATTCTCTGCTTTATGGTTTGGTTATGTTAGTTCAATTCCTTTTATGTGTGTTATCACCTGGTTCAGTTTAGTAAATTGCTGTTCAGTTTAAAGTCAGTGTGAGTTGTCTGGTCAGTGTGGCGACGTTACGACTCACTCCCTGTCTGGATTTACGTGACCTGTTTTCTGCTGGATTATTCACTCAAGGATTTACCTTGAACACTCCTTCTTGGTCTGTATCTTTTTATTGATATTCTCAGTTAATTGTCTTGGTGTTTCAGTTAGTTCATTTCTCCGGTTTTTGCCTTGATTATTTGTTTGTTTATTACTGAATAAAACATCTTCAAATGAATATCTGCCTTGCAGATTCATGACACTTCTGGGATCTTTTTCTCTACATCACTGACAAATAATCTGGTCTTTAGTTAGATGATTCAGTCCCTGCCCAGAGTTTCTCAGTCCAAGGCATTAGCTTCAGTGCCAATAGTGCGACAAGGGAGTTAGCTTACCAAGCACGATTTATATTGTTATTTTTTTCAAATCTCAGTCACAGTAACAGACATCCCTGTTTCCACCTGGTTCACTAATCCACAGTCTATAATATATCTCATGTCATTCTGGCTTATTTTGTTATATTTTCACTGTGATGGTCCATCGAACATTTAGCATTAGCTTGGCTAGACAGTCGGAGTTGGTCTGTCTAACTGCATTAGAGCTCACCTCAGCAAGGTGAGGCTGACAAACAGGCCACTTGGCGTCAATCGGTTTTGACCATATATATTAATTCTTGGACATTATATTAGCTTATTTTACTTTAGTTCAGGACCAAAGCTATCTCTGTTCAGGACCAAAGGCAGCTAGCTGAAGCTAGCAGTTTAGCCATTCACTCATTTGCGAATGTTTCTGAACTTACTGAATTCCAGGAGCTGGTCATATCCTAGCAACCATTTCAAAATATTTGTTTAATTATGTCCTTTTTTTCCATTAAAATGTATTTATTTACCTTTTTATTCATGTTTTATTATATTATCTATATGAAGTCATTAATTTAGTCTTTTTTGTCATAAATGTACTTTTTTCCATCAACTTTTTTTACTCATAAATTTGCAATCCCCCCCATACTGTTGCACATTTGAGACTTTTCTCATCAGTTTGAGACATTTTTCTTGTAAATTTATTACTTTTCTTTATTTTTCAAATTTTTTATTAAATAAATTTGTATTTTTTATTCATAAATTTGCAACTTTTTTCTTGTAAAGCTGTGATACGAGTTGGCCAGTTTGGGAGGTTTTTCCTCTTAAATCCGTTAATCTGAGGAAAATAAAATACAAACTATACATATGAACCCTCTAATATTATGCAAATCACATCATATAAAAAACAGTAAAATTAAATCTTTCTTGAGCCATAAGAGAAAACTGAAGATTTCAACTGTGATTGAAATGAAATAAAGAGTAAATAAGTTCACTAAAATGACCAAAGATTTAGAAATATCTGGAAATGGTGAGTTAAGAACATTTCTAAAACTTTTATATTATACATACATACATATATATACTGTATATATACAGTATATATACATATATATACTGTATATATACAGTATATATATACATATATATACTGTATATATACAGTATATATATACAGTATATATATATATATATATATTGAGATATATATTGAGATATACTGTATATTGAGATATACAGTATATATATATACTGTATATCTCAAGGGCAAGCGCAAGTGTACTTGAGTAAAAGTAGAGGTTTTTCTTCATACATGTCACTCCAATAATGTAACTCCTACAATAAAACTACTTACAAAAGTAGAATTTTCAAAGCAGTTAGTTTGGTACATGAGTAAATGTGGCCAGTTGCTACCTCAGCATATAGACCCAGAAGGGCTTGGGAGGCATCACAGTAGAGAAAACAGTCCTCAAGGATAGTGTGGCTTTTACACACAAGGACAGCGCTGTAGGAAATGTTATCTCTAAACAGGCAATGGAAGGTTATGGTAAATATCAGCGGCACTGTTTAATCCCACAACTTCATTATCATAATCAAGAGTTTAAATCTTCAGCACAGCTTAATTAGCTGTGATCATTTTGTAATTCATTAGCAAGAAAAGTAGCTGTTGCACTGCTTAAAGTTTCCATGTGCTCGATCCCCATTTTTAATCAATTTTTTTTTCTCATACACATAGCTCCTGCACCAAGACTGTTTTAGTGTGTGTCTTTGTGTGAAAATTGTAGCATTTATGTGCCAATATGTTATAATAAAAAACTCTTCATGTAATAGTGCATCTAAAAAAAAATGGTCATCCTTTAGTAATCTAAAGGGTTAAATCATAATCAGTGAAATGTAAAACAAAAAAAGGTTAAAACAGCTCCCTTTATGTCTGATGGTTGTAGAACATAAAGTTTATTTTACTGAATTATTTAAAAAAAAATAGCTTTCACAATAGTCAAGTTTTTGGGGATGCACTAGTATAGTCTGTGGCGGAGGCTGCTAACATCTACCATGGAAAGAGCTATTTGGACCAAATTTCAGGGTAAAAAGCTACACTGAGCTGTAAGACAAAACCCTTAAAATGAAGGCAAAACAGCTGAGTTATAGGCAACATCATTAATAGGTTATTTTTTTCTCTCTTAGACAAGCAACTTTTCTTTCAGAAATGTGTGACTTTAATAGTATATTTTGTCACTTTTTCCCTTGTAATTAAAAAAAATCTTGAAAGTTTTCCACTGTTTTTACATAAGTCTTTGGGGTTTTTCCCTCCTAAATTCACAACATACTATAATTCTCATAAATCCGCAACTTTCTTCTTGTGAATACACAACTTTATTTTTATAAATTTGAATTTTCTTTTCTTGTAAATTTCTGCGGTTTGTGTCATTAATTTGCATACTTTTGATTCATAAATCTGTGAGAGTTTTTTTTAGTTAACTGTCAAAAGGTTGCACACCCTTGCTCTATGGCCATACTACAAGTATGCATCTGTTTATAACCTTGCAGTAGAGGATGGGAACAGTATAAAACCTTACATCATGTTGCCAGTTCTGGCCACAACCCAGAGACTGCTTTCACAGCCGAGTATCGACGGGCTGTCAGAGGCACCTGCTGAATGTGTGTGACCAGAGCTATGGCTCTTCAGCCTGTAGAGAGCAGCAGTTTTCTGACTCCTGTGACTGTTATTTAACCCTGGACTCTGACCCCAGGTGAAAATTGAGAAATACCACCGGGCTGCTGTTTAACCAGTAACTGAGAAGGCTTTGTTTGTTTGATTTTTTTTAATAATCCTTCAGACTGGTTAGTCAGTGTGGAACAGGTAACACATTAGCCAAACACCCACACAGCTATTTCCCGCCACTGAGGAATGCAGTAAATGACCTGACATAGGTGGCAAATAAATGATTAGAAATGGTAAAAGTGGTGTAAACCAATGAGTGAAACAAGATGCTAGAATTAAATTAAAAATAAAATCCATCAGGAAGCCTTATTTCATTCACTAAAACCAGTGTGCTGCAGGATTAAGGACTGGCCCACACAAAAGTTTTTTTTTTATTATTTTAACAGATTTTTAAAATGTGAAAGACCCCACACTTGACGAGTGGAGCACAGCAATACAGCAACACAGCACACCACCCACAAACAGATTCCATTCACAAACAACCAGAGTCCAAATCACTCTTGCCAGATTTTGCAGAACAAACCAGTGAATATCTGTTAAAACAAGCCCACAAAATATGAATCCCGCCTGCTTTCAATTTGGGTCAGCTTTAGTCTATTTTGGTACCTCATATCATGAAATAAAATGTTAAAAAATACAAGTGTACATGCAACTGTGATCTAGAATGTCTGGTAAAATCTCTTGTGATTACTTTAAGGCAAAGAAACGCTTCAGAAAACACCTTCATCTTCCGTCAGTTCACTTTCTGATTGATTACGGTTTCATTCGCGTGACAGACAATCCACAGAGTGTGCACTGACTTCTCCTCAGAGATTGCCCAACACATATCAATACTGGATGTGATCAGAGTGGCCCCGATGTTCTTCAAGCAGATCAGATCACTTGCAACATACCTCACGTCGCAGAAAAATCTGACAAGATGATAAGAAGAATCAATTAGATCAGTGTTTTTCAACCAGGGTGCCGTGAGAGATTTATCAGGGTGCCATGTGTCTAATTTTACTTAACTGGTCCAAAAATTGCAAATAATATGCCTTTGTTGTGCATTGGTGCTTGGAGTGGCTCTTCCATGTCCATGGGTGGAAGCAAGAATTCAATCCGTGCCACTCTGCATGCACCAAGGAAATCCACCCCCCCCCCAAAAAAAAAAAAATGCTGCCACGTGTAAGCCCATAACACCCTCCGGAGGGGCACACCAGCAGGGAAGATCCCACCGCCACCTCCAGAAAGCCATGGACAAAGCCAGTCCGTCCATCCCCAATCTCATTTTCTTTCTTTTTAAAAAAATTTCAAGCTAATTTATTCTCCTTCTATCAGCAGAATATCAATGCAGATTTTTATATAGTCGCATTACGTTTGAGACTGAGTATGAACAAATTACAACGTGAGCGCAGCAGAACCGCTCGTGGCCAAGTTTCCTAACAGATCCACAGTTCCAGCCAGTATGTGGCCTATATTTGAAAACAGCTGTAACAAAAACTGAAAATGCATTAAAAACATAACCATCCCACTCAGTTTTTCCAAGATGGAACAAAACTGCACTCAGGCATGCAGAGCCCTCCATTTCCCCACAGTTTGGTATAAAGGCATCTTTGACCAACAACGCAAATATAAACATGACAGTGATAAATGGAAAATTTACTATTAAAAATGTATTGTCTACCAAAATTTGTTATGATTACAGGCCTAATTACAAGACTAAATTGGCATTAGATATGCTGTAATAGGCTACAATGTGTCATTTTATAACATTTTGGGTTGATGGGGAGGTCACAGGATTTTTTCAATTTAAGAAGGGTGTCGTAACTCAAAAAAGGCTGAAAAACACTGACCTAGACTATCAGGACTTTCTGTATAATTGTTGGTTGGGAAAAAAAAGTGAGCACAAAATCCATTAGATTCTGGTTGGCTTAAAATGCTCCTTTAATGCAAATCTGATATTAATGTTCCAAACTACGGATGTAAGTGATTAACTGACTTTTGATTAAATGTCGATAAGAATTTAGTCAACTAAATTAAATTAATTGTCAATTAACTGATAACTCAGCAGTCCTTTTCAATGGAAGCTTATTCTATGAAATGTAGTGGCGTCACTGAAGACGCTAAGCCCCCCCCCCCCTTCCCGAGCTCATGTGCTGTGCAGGGCAAAAAAAAAATTCTGCTGGAGAATTACACTGATCAGTGGAAAATCACAAAAAGTTCCAATGGCGCATTCCAATGTCCACCCGCCTGCTTCAAATCAATAGGCCGGACAAATGGACTGCAGCTAGGAAAAAGACTACATGAGCGCAAAAACCTATCCCTGCTGTCGGCAGACCAGACTCAAGGTCCCGCTGAAGTAACAGACAACAGAGGGAGCCCAGATCGTTCTGGGTTTGTCTAGATTTCTGGGGTACTGTGATAATATTTAACATGCAACAGATGAAGCAGCTCACAATTAATTTTCCTGTTACAACAGTCTACCAGTGCGTCTCAGTAAATTAGAATGTAAACATTTTTTTTAATATAACTAAAAAAGATAAATTTTATATTAGTAATAGTTTTTAAAATAAATAAAAAATCATGACATTTGTAATTTATTGAGACGTACCAGCACATAGTGCACACTATACAGTGCAAAATTTGTTAAACTACAAAAAATGCCATTGACTGTAGTAAAAAAAAAAAAGTACAAATGGTACAATAAATCATTGAGGAATATGATGTTCATGTTTTATTCAGTATATGAAAAAACAGCAACTTTCTAAATGTTAAAGATAGACTGTATTGTACTGAGGGAAATTCAGATTCTCAGGAAAACTGCTGCTTATCAATGAATCGTTAATCGATCGATAAGGTTATCAATTCATGAATTAACTGATAACTTGCATCCCTATTCCAAACATGTCCTTGTTAGGTTTTATACAAAACATGTCAAAATCAAGACACTCAATCAAGACAAGAATTCCTCGTCAATTCCCAGAAATACTGTTGGATGTAAATGATGTTAAATGATTTTATGCAGTAGGAAAATGAACCAATCACATTGACTAGAATTTCAGGCCTGACCATCAGAATCCAAAACTTTTGTTAACAAATATTACTCTCAGGGCAAGGCCTAATGCTCTTCTCACTGTCACTGGGTTGCTCTCCTTCGCTTTTTGTTTCATTATGACAAGAAGCAGAAAAGAGTGATACAGACATGAAATAAAAACACAGATAATTCAACAGCTTGTATAACTTAAAGCGTACCTCTGGTGGTCGTGAAGACGCATTTAACTTGAAAACATTATGAAAAAGTATTTCTTATTTTGGTAAATAATTCTTGCCAGCCATATACCACCAGACATATAAATAGGACCTTGGCCATGGGCAGCCAATGAAAACTGTGGGCGCAGCCATGACACTTGCGGATGTGACGTCACTTCGTGGATAGGAAAAGACAATAATAAGCGTTTCCCCGCGATTACGGTGCTGTTGTCCGTTGTTTTTGTTATATTATGGCCGAATTTTCTGACTGTGCGGAACAATTCGGGCGACATGGCTACATGTTTGAGCCAGAAAGGTCTTCTGAGGGTTAAAGTGACGAAGTGGTCCTCACACACAACGCAATTTCGTCTGAAATTATTCGTCTGTGCCCTGTTTCCGCTCCGATCTTCTGACAAGATGAGCTGGGTTTGGGTACACAAAAAAAGTGTTTCTTTGTTTTTTTCGCTTATTATTCAGACATCCAAAGGCTTTACATTCCGCCATGTTGCAATATCCATATCGCATTGTATGTTTTTGTTTTTACAAGAGCACCGAGTGTCTGCTGCTCTGTATATAGTTTTAGAATCATCGGCCTTTACGAGCTCAGATCAGAAAAGACGGCTCGCTGAATTTAAGCATTTATTTATTTATTTTCTACTCGTTTCAGTTCTGCATTTAATATGAACCCTGAGTTTGAAATAAACGTTTGAATTTGAATATCCCCGAAGCCGCTGCACATCCAGGTACTCAGATCGCAGTTTTAGAATCATCGGCCTTTACGAGCTCAGATCAGAAAAGTCGGCCCGCTGAATTTAAACATTTATTTATTTATTTTCTACTCGTTTCAGTTCTGCATTTAATATGAATCCTGAGTTTGAAATAAACGTTTGAATTTGAATATCCCCGAAGCTGCTGCACATCCGGGTACTCGAGGCTCAGCCAATACTGATCCAGATCGCGGTAGCCACGAAATTACGTCACAGGAAGCGTCCTGGAAGTCCATGTAGCCGCTAGTATGGCTGTACCCATGTTTTGCTGACATAGCTGAACCAGCACATCAGCAGTGGATTTATATCAAATTGCTTTGAACGTGAATTTCAACTTAAACTTGAACTAGAACATGAGACAGGGGCTCAATATAATATCTTTTTTTTCACGACCACCATAGGTACGCTTTAAAGTGTTATAGCAGCTTCCATTTTTATTATAGCTGTCAGACATGGTTTAATTGGCTCCAAACACATTGAAGTTTTTTATACATTTTTGTGGCTAATTGCTAATACACCACATGGCTCCAGACCGCCATCCATCCATCCTCTACTACTTTTCCGGTGGTCCAGGTCGCGGAGGCAGCAGTTCAAGCAGAGAAGCCCAGATTTCCCTCTCCCCAGCCACCTGCTCCAGCTCTTCAGAGAGGATACCAAGGCGTTCCCAGACCAGCTGGGAGACATAGTCTCTCCAGCATGTCCTGGGTCTGCCCCGGGGTCTCCTCCCAGTGGGACATGCCCGAAACACCTCAAATGGGAGGCGTCCAGGAGGCATCCTGATCAGATGCCCAAACCACCTCAACTGGCTCCTTTCAGTGTGGAGGAGCAGCAGTTCTACTCTGAGCCTCACCTGGATGACTGAGCTCCTCACCCTATCTCTAAGGGTGAGTCCAGCAATCCTACAGAGAAAGCTTATTTCAGCCGCTTGCATCCGCAGTCTTGTTCTTTCGGTCATTACCCAAAGCTCGTGACCATAGGTGAGGGTAGGAACGTAGATTGACTGGTAAATCGACAGTTTTGCCTTAGAGCTTAGCTCCCTCTTCACCACAACAGACCGGTACAATGTCCACATCACTGCAAATGCTGCTCCGATCTGTCTGTCAATCTCTCGCTCCATCCTCCCCTCACTCGTGAATAAGACCCCAAGATACTTAAACTTCTCCACTTGGGGCAGGAGCCCGTCCCCAACCCGGAGAGGACAATCCACCTTTTTCCGGCTGAGGACCATGGACTCGGACTTGGAGGTGCTGATTCTCATCCCAGCCGCTTCACACTCAGCGGCAAACCGTCCCAGTAAGAACTGTAGGTCACTGCTGGATGAAGCCAGCAGGACAACATCATCTGCAAACAACAGAGATGAGATCCTGTGGTCACCAAGCATGACACCCTCCGTCCAGACTGTCTGATTTACAAATTAAGTATCTAAATGTGTTCCTCTTCATCCTCCAACTGAAGAAAACTTCAGCATTTGAAATTTGCACTTGAGAACCTGTTAGTGTGATCTGCAGATGGAGAGAGTGAACAGTGGTGTGATGCTGCAGGAAAGCAGCTGAAAGCAGTTCTATCTGAACCATTATAAGGCAAAAAAAATAAATAAATAAGAAAGGCTTATATAGAAAAAGAGTTTAAATATGCAATATAAGTTTTAGGAGTATATTCAAAGCCAGGAGGATGTTTCAAATTACAGAGGCAGTCTTCACCCGTTCATTTCCACTTTCCTAAAAATGCCATAAAATCACGATAAGGTAATGATGTACACTTCATTAGGAACAGGAGAAATGTAAATTATAAGGACATTTTTAATATCATGGAAAAGCCTCTCGACCACAGGAATAAACATAAACTGGCTGATTGACATAAAGTGCTAGCCTTATAAAAGCTGACAAGTCATGGTGAGAGTAAATAACAATGAGTTAAATTAAAATATTTATGGATGTTTGTGAAGATTATCTCGCAGGGTTTTTAAAGCCCAAGGCAAACGGCCATTATCTCCGTGGTGCCTCGCCTTAAATAAACTATACTCTGCTGGGACAGCAGCGATCAGCTGGAGCGCAAGTTTTGGGCGTGGTCACCCGGGTAGTCAGCTGAGGGATTCATCCTTCCAGATCAGCTGATCGGGTTGCCGCAGAGCTCGCTTTCATTTTCCTTTTCCTCTTTTATGCATTAGTTGATCACTTATGTTACAGTGGCTAATTATTGGGTTCGTGTGAAATATGTAATTTGACATTTTGACATTTTTGAACACAAACATACTCCACAGGCACCTGAACACAGATCACAGGGACTCTCACTGGTGCTTTTGTTGGACATGAGGAAATTCACAAATGCAAATATTCTCTGTTCACTCTCAACATCAAAGTGAGGGACACACAGCTCCAATGGTTAACTTATACTCCACCTGTGGACTCATACCAGACTGCTGTGTCATTAACTTGCTGTTATGGTAACAACTGCAAAGGTCACAAACCATGACGCTGAGAAAGGAGATGACACAGAAGTGAACACCCTTATGCCCCTTTGAGTCCCCGTTTTTCAACTCCAGCTCAGCTCTGTGTTTCAAGTGACCGCTTATTTTACATGGACTTTTTTTTTTATTAGGTCCATTTTAATGTACAGCAGCAGTTATCGCAGTGGTTCCGGGAGAAAGTTGCACAAGAGCATTAATAAAAACTTCAGACAGAGCTAATGTTTTGCTTATATCATTATCGGCACTGACACTTGCAAAAATCAATAGTCAGATCATTTTTAAATAACCTTGTGTCCAGATTAAGTCAATTTAAGTCTTTTACTCTATAATTTTGCTATTGCAGCTAAATGACCATTTACCACTGCACTAAAGGGCAGGCCACAAGATGACGGGAAGTGTTGCCATGACAATTGAGAGAACCATTACACTGGAGGATACAACAATGTCTTGTCAGTTTGCCAATATTTTGTTTTAAAAAAAGAGACAAGATTTTATTCTAGCATTTTGTACACTCAAATATCTGATATGAAAGGCAGACACACAAAGCATGTGGCTTCATTGCATTTTACAGGAGCACAAATTGCTGGAAGTACGGCACAGTGATGTAGTGGTTAGCACTATTGCCTCACAGTAAGAAGGTCATGGGCTCAAATCCATCAGTCAGCAGGGTTCATCTGTCTGGAGTTTGCATGTTCTCCCCATGTTTGTGTGGGTTTACTCCAGGTTTTCCGGTTTCCTCCCACATTCCAAAAACATGGAGACTAAAAAGTGGGCCTAGGTGTGAATGTGTGTGTGGTGAAGAGACTGGTGCTACACCGTGGATGCCCTTGCATGTCCCACAGGGATTAATAAAGTATAACAGAGATCCTGGAGTAGATGACAAACAATTGATAAAACCTTTTAGACTTACTGACACCTGAGGTTGATAATTGTAACACTTTCACAGCCAACAGTGCTTTTTCCCCGTACTGCTCTTTCATTAAAAAGAGTGGAACTTCTTATTTATCAGCAAAATAACTTTAAGTGCTTAAAATAAAGCTGGTGGGGTGAAAAGTTTAAAAAAAAAATCTCCTTTTCACTCTCAGGATCATATCAATATTACACAAGAGCACTCTGAGGCCAGTGCAATATCCCCTGCCTCCGTTTTCTTTGATGACCCCAATACTTACTGACAGAGAGCAGTTTTCAACTTTTCAATATGATTACAGCGGCAGAACCAAATTACGATAAACCCATCATCCACGAATACACAACAAAATATACAACCCATAGCTGTAGATCAGGATCGTGAGATGAACCTGCGTAGCAAGTTTGGTGATCCTAGAGAGCTTTCCACATTCTATAATAAGACAGCATCAGGAGTGCCAACCTTGACCTTTGACCTTTTGACCTTAAACCCATCATCTTAGGTCAGGATCCCAAGGTGAACCTATATACCAGGTTTGGTGGCCCTAACTCATTTTATAGTAATGTAAATGTAGTATTTACCATTTACCATAGTGCAACTGCAATGTTAACATTGACCTTTGACCCCTTGACTCCAAACCCATAGTCAGGTGAGGCTGTAAGTCGTCCAAGATGTGTATTAGATACAACTACTGTATCAGTTTGAAAAGCCTACATCATTTCTTTCAGTAGTTATCGTGTTTAGAAGATTTAGGGAAAAATCTGACCTCTGACCTGAAGGTCATCCAATGAGAATGAAATTGCAATATACACATCAACAGAGTATATCAAACCATGGCACCAAGTTTCAAAACAATCAGAATAAAACTGTATGAGGAGTTGATTTCACAAGACAGTTACTGTCTATGAAGTGAGGTGAAACAGGAGGTCATAGGTCAGGGGCTACAACTCCTGCAAAAATCATCTGATCAGAACCAAATTGCAATATGCACATCCTTGGTGTATATCAAAGCATGGTACCAAGTTTCAAAACAACTGGACCAAAACTGTAGGAGGAGTTGATTTCACAAAAGTGGGGCAGACGGACAGACTGACCCATAAGATAATCCCCCTTTGGTCTTCGCCCAAAGGGCTGATCGACCCCTTTGGGCTTCGACTGGCGGGGGATAAAAATGATCATGAGCTCAAAACGGCCCCACTGTGGATCATCACCTTATTGTGGTGGAGGGGTTTGAGTAACAATCCCTATTTTAGTCAGTTACTAAAACATATTCATGATACAATTATATAATCAATACTGGCTTAAAGTGCAGACTCTCAGCTTTAATCTGAGGGTATTCAAGTCCAAATTGGAGAAACAGTTTAGGAATTGCAACCATTTTTATATAAAATCTCCTCATTTCTGGGGCTCAAAAGTAACTGGATACATTAACATAACCATAAATAAAATGTTTATTTTTAATACTTTGTTGAGAATCATTTGCAGGCAATGACTGCCTGACGTCTGGAACCCATGGACATCACCAAACACTGGGTTTTGTCCTTTTTGATGCTTTGACAGGCCTTTACTGCAGCTGTCTCCAGTTGTTGTTTGTGGATCTTTCTGCCTTAAGTTTTATCTTAAGCAAGCCAAATGCATGCTTGATCAGGTTGAGATCTGGTGATTGGCTCAGCCATTGCAGAATATTCCACTACTTTGCCTTAAAAAAAAAAATGCTGGCTTGGTTTCGCAGTATGTTTTGGGTCACTGTACATCTGTACTGTGAAGCGCTGTCCAATCAACTTTGCTGCATTTGACTGAATCTGAGCAGACGGTATATCCCTAAACACTTCAGAATTCATCCGGCTGTTTCTGGGGAGCTCAGTGGAGCAGTGGTTAGCACTGTGGCAGCACAGTAAGAAGGTCATGGGTTCGATCCCACCCTCTAACCATCAGTGACCCTTCTGTGTGGAGTTTGCATGTTGTCCCTGTGTCTGCGTGGGTTTACTCCAGTTTCCTCCCAGAGGCCAAAACCATGCAAGTTAGGTTAATTGGAGACTCTAAAGTGGCCCTAGGTGTGAATGGTAAAGGGATTGGCGCCACACCATGGCTGCCTCATCCATCCACGTGGATGCCCTGAATTTCCCTCTGGGATTAATAAAAGAATACAAAAATCATTAATAAACACTAGTGACCCAGTGCCATTGGAAGCCATGCATGCCTATGCATCACACTGCCTCAACTATGTTTTACAAAAGATGTGGTATGCTTTGGATCATGAGCCGTTCTAAGCCTTCTACATATAGTACTTTCTTTTCACCATCATTCTAGTACAGGTTGAGCTTGGTTTCATCTGTTCAAAGAATCCTGTTCCAGAACTGGGCTGGCTCTTTAGATGTTTTTTTTTTTTTTTTTTTTTGCGAAGTCTAATCTGGCTTTCTATTTTTCAGGGTGATTAATGGTTTTCACCATGTGGTGAACCTCTTTGCTCTCATGAAGTCCCTCTTTATGGTAGACTTAGAAATTGATACACCTACTTCCTGGAGAGTGTTCTTCACTTGGGTGGATGTTGCAAAGGGGTTTTTCTTCCCCATGGAAAAGATTCTGTGATCATCCCTCACTGTTGTCTTCCACGGACGTCCAGGCCTTTTTGAGCTCCCAAACTCACCAGTGCACTCTTTTTTTTTTTTTCTCAGAATGTACCAAACTGTTGATTTGGCCAAAGATTTCCACTATCTCTCAGAGAGATTTCTTCTTTTTTTCAGCCCAAGGATGGTCTGCTTCCCTTCCATTGAGAGCTCCTTTGACCACATGTTGTGGGTTCACAGCAACTGCTTCCAAATGCAAATGCCACACCTGTAATCAACTCTAGACCTTCTATCTGCTTGATTGATGATGGATTAATAAAGACATGGTAACTAGTAAATGGTGTTCACTTATATAGCGCTTTTTTTACTCATCTCTGGATGATCAAAGTGCTTTACAGATCCTGCTATCTACCCACTCACACACACATTCACGGTGGCAGAGCTGCCATGCACCGGCCCTATCCTGACCCACCAGGAGCAACTGGGGGTTCAGCGTCTTGCTCAAGGACACTTCGACATGCAGACTGCAGACAGAGTGGGAATCGATCCACTGACCCTCCGATTAGTAGTCAGCTACACTACACCTGTGCCACAACCGCCTCCTATAAGAATACTCCAAGCGACCTCCGAAATACCACTGGAGTCAACTGTTCCAATACTTCGAGTGCCTGAAATTAGGAGATTCTGTATAAAAAATGTCTGGAATTCCTAAACCATAGCTCCAATTTTGATGTCAATACCCTCAAATTAAAGTGGAGGGTCTGCACTTTAAGCCCATACTGATTATATAACTGTATCTTGAATATGTTCTGGTAAGCAGCTAAAATAACAAAACCTTTGTCCCTGTTCCAATTACTTTTAGAGGGGAGTGTATGCTGTCTGGGGAAACTTGCCCCTGGTAGGTTCTCCTAAGACAAAAATGGTCTTGGGTGCAGTGCCAGACCAAGAGTGGTCCAGTAGAGCTCCATGAGAAAATTTGCATAAGAAGCCACATGGGTCCGCCCTCCAGAGGGCTCACCACTTGCAGGAGGGATCATGGGAATCATTTTGCTATCTGAACTGATTTCAATTAGTTCAGTTGCTTGGACTGCTGCCTCCACGACCTGGTCCCTAGATAAGTGGTAGAAGATAGCTAGCTGGATGGATGGAAGGATGGATGGATGGATAGATGGATGGACAGACGGACGGAGATCAAAATGAACCAAATACCAAACTGAAACATATTGGCACATATGACCACTCCTTGTTTGATCTTTATCAAAATTGCCCTAAATATTCAACAAATCTTAGGGTTGCTTCCAAATCAGCTCAGACCTGTTCTTCCTCCTTCTCTGCTCATTTTTTATCCTCCTCCAGTCTCATACGCAAACAGGTTTAGTCTGCAGTGTGGAACAGCTGTTTCTCTGGTGCCAAGTCAGCGAATCAGACTCCTTCATGTTAATTTTTGCACAGCTACCCAACTCCTTCATCCACCTCCTCATACTCACGCACAGTGAAAGCTGCTGGATCATTAAGTCTAACACCTGAGTGCTGGTTTTCTGTCTGCAAGATGACTGACATCCAGCGGGAATGTGCACGAAAGGCAGTCCTTCATCCTGCAGACCATTGCCATCTCCACCTCTGTTTCTACTTTGGAAAAGCTCAAAACATCACCAACAAAAAAGTATCCACCCCTTCAACATGCCTCCTTATGCCAGTCTCTTCATCTTGTCATCCACTCTTTTCTCCATCATCCCCCTGGTCTCCCCTCCCTCTGCTGGTCCCCGCTGCCTTCCTGTCTGCTATTGCAGCTGTCACCAGCCAGGCTACAATCACAACACACCGGGGATAAGAAACGAAAGAAGAGAGGCAAGCAGAGCAGAGGGGTGGTGAGGGTCAAAGAACAACCGAAAGGTATAGAAAGGGGTGTGGGAGGTGGTGGGTAAGAAGATGAAGAAGCGAAAGGGAGTGGAGGTTTAGGATGAGGAATGGGGGTGGGGATGGGAGAGGAGTTAAAAAGGAAAGAGAGACACAAAAATGACAGGAGGGAAGAGAGCTGCAGAAATGAGGCCAAAGGAGGAGAATGAAATGTTGGGAAGAAGCAGAGGGAAAACAGACGAGAGCCACTGCAGGAGGGAGAGAAAAGGCAAGAAACAGAAAGAGAGATGGAGGGAAGAAAGGGCACGAGCACTATGAAACGGAGGGAAATAATGAGTGGATGAAAGGATGTAGGCTACTAAAGAGACATGACTGGAGGGAAAGCTTTTGTCATATTCCTGGCAGCACATAACACATGTCTTTGTACCTCAATAGGTCAACTCTGTTTTTTTCCCCACATCTCTTATCTCTAAAGGAATTTCCAATGAAGGGAGATGTAAATCATTATTAACAGGAAGAAAAGATGTTTGTGTGCCCAACAAATTAACCCAAAATTGTCAATAAAATTCACATATGTACAATTAGACTTCGCATGTATTTTCTGCTGTAACAACTCTAAAACTCCTCCACATCATCGACTCACTGGGTCTCACCGTCCCCCCACTGCTTTGATACGGTGGTTGTAGTGAGTCTGCTCCCATGTCATCGATACCCCAACTTGGCTCCACTTGTACAACCACAGGCCATCGTGGCTCTAATCTCGAGCAGCACAGTGGCACAGTTTCACCCTGCAGCCACTCACTTTGTCTCCACACGAACGCAGCTGCCAGATTCGTGTGACCAGGCAGCCTCTCTCTCAGAGGAGATGGCGGTATTAAATGAGCCGGCATTGAGTGTTTATCTGCAGCGGTATGAAAATGAGACTATGGCCACTCAAAGACAGGTTTCAGTTTGGGTTTTTTTGCCCCACTCGGGAAGGTGTTAACAAAACATCTTTAGTTTTAATGCTTAATCAAAAATTTTACTGAATTTAAAAACATGGCAAACTCCAACAGTACTCAGAGGGGATGAAACACATGAGCTTAACTACACTTCTTCAACAAAATATAATCATAATCATAATCGTGCTTCCAAGGTTTCTCCCATATTTCTACCATTTTTGAAGGCCATCTCCCAGCCCCTACTTCCATTTTGATGTTTCTTCCCGGCCCCTCAGACTGTACTGTTAATCTTGTAACAATCCATAAGCTTTCAGTGCTTGTTTGACATTCTAAAAATTCAACTTTATTTGTATAGTGCAATTTCACAACAGTCATCTCATAGCACGGTCAAACTGTAGGGCAAAACCCCACAATTGCAGAAAGACACCAGCAATCAGGTAATCCCCTGTGAGCAAGCACTTGGCGACGGTGGAGAGGAAAAACTCCCTTTTAGCAGGACGAAACCTCCAGCAGAACCAGACTCAGGGAGGGGCAATCATCTGTTGCCACTGGCTGGGGGGTGAGGGGATAGAGAAGAAGAAGAAAAGAACAGACATGTAGACAGCAAACAGCACAACAGGGACTCAATCTACGGGAGAGAACAAACAGATGTTAATGGCCAGTAAAAGTACTTCATTGAGAGTGACGAAAGGAGTGAAGCCCAGTGCATCACTGGAGGTCCCCCAGCTCTCTAAACCTATTAGCAGCATAACTAAGGGAGGGTTCAGGGTCACCCAATCCCACCTTAACTATAGGCAATGTTAAAAAGGAAAGTTTTAACCCTATTCTTAAAAACCGAGATCAAGTCTGGCTCCCAAATCCAGATTGGCAGCTGGTTCCAAAGGAGAGGAGCCTGATAAATGAATGCTCTGCCTCCCATTGTGCTTTTGGAGATTCTAGGTATTACAAGTAATCCTGCATTTTGGGAGCGTAGTGCTCTACTAGGATGATAAGGTAGCATCAGATCTTTTAAATAACAAGGGGCCTGATTATTTAGCGCTTTGTAAGTGAGGAGAAGGATTTTAAACTTAATTCTAAATTCTATGGGAAGCCAATGAAGAAGGCAAAAATTGGAGAGATATGAGCTCTTTTTAGTACCTGTTAAAACTCTAGCTGCAGCATTTTGGATAAGCTGAAGACTTTTTTAGAGATGTTTAGGACAGCCTGATAATAAAGACAGTGTTTCCCCTTGGTTTACAGCCTTGGACGGGGGGGGGGGGGGGCAGCGTGAATGTCAACAACAACGAACTGTTAAAGGAATCATGGTGTTCTGGCGCTATACAGAAAAATAAAATTAAACAAAACTAGTGCACTGCCCGTAGAACCCAAGTATTCCTGTCTGAAACAGGTATCCCAATTAAGCTTTGCAGGCCCAAATGTAGGCTGTATTTGAAAGTGAAATACAAAGAGATGAAGCCCACTTGTAGGCAATCAAATGTTAGACTTTGACAAATATGTAAGGGACTGAATGAAATTATAAGTTATCCAAGCTCTGATTTCCTTAAGACAAGCCTCTAATTTGGCTAATTGATTACTGTCATCTGGCTTCACTGACAAATATAATTGTATCATCTGCATAACAATGAAAATACTAAAAAAAAAAAAAATGCATGCAGTGCTTTCTAATAATATTGCTTAGCAGAAGCATACACAGTGGTGTGAAAAAGTGTTTGCCCCCTTCCTGATTTCTCATTTTTTTGTATGTTTGTCACACTTAAATGTTTCAGATCATCAAACAAATTTAAATATTAGACAAAGAGGGGCTGCACGGTGGCGCAGTGGTTTAGCACTGTGGCAGCACAGTTTTACCCTCGGCCGGGGGATCGCGGGGATCATGAGATCGTGGGTTCGATCCCAGCCCCCAACCAACAGTGAGCTGTGTGGAGTTTGCATGTTCTCCCCGTGTTGCGTAGGTTTACTCCGGGATTTCTCCGGTTTCCTCCCGCATACCAAAAACATGTAGGTTTAGGGCGCTCGCGCACGCAGCGACCGGCAGCCGGTGGCTTGTCACCAGACTGCAAACCGAATCTACCTACGGGTACAAATAAGTAACAAAAAAAAAAGATAACACAAGTAAACACAAAATGCAGTTTTTGAATGAAGGTGTTTATTATTAAGGGTAAAAAAAAATCCAAACCTACATGGCCCTGTGTGAAAAAGTGATTGCCCCCTAAACCTAATAACTGGTTAAAACATAAATTAAGTGTGGTTTATGACAGCTTTGGAAAGCTGAGTTCAATTTCTCTAGCCACACCTAGGCCTGATTACTGCCACACCTGTTCTCAATCAACTAATCACTTAAACAGGACCTGCCTGACAAAGTGAAGTTGACCAAAAGATCCTCAAAAGCTAGAGATCATCCTGCCATCCAAAGAAATTCAGGAACAAGTGAGAAACAAAGTAATTGAGGTCTATCAGTCTGGAAAAGGTTATAAAGCCATTTCTAAAGCTTTGGGACTCTAGTGAAATTGGAAATGGCAAAAACATGGAAATGGCAAAAATGTGGAACAGTGGTGAACATTCCCAGGAGTGGCTAGCCAACCAAAATTACCCCAAGAGCGCAGCGACGACTCATCCAAGAGGTCACAAAAGATCCTACAACAACATCCAAAGAACTGCAGGCCTGACTTGCCTCAGTTAAGGTCAGTGTTCATGACTCCACCACAAGAAAGAGACTGGGCAAAAATGGCCTGCATGGCAAAGTTCCAAGACAAAAACTACTGCTGAGCAAAAAGAACATAAAGGCTCATCTTAGTTTTGCCAGAAAACATCTTGATGATCCCAAGACTTTTGGGAAAATACTCTGTGGACTGATGAGACAAAAGTTGAACTTTTTGGAAGGTGTGTGTCCCATCACATCCAGCGTAAAAGTAACACTGCATTTCAGAAAAGGAACATCATACCAACAGTAAAATATGGTGGTGGAAGTGTGATGGTTTGGGACTGTTTTTCTGCTTCAGGACCTGGAAGACTTGCTGTGGTAAAAGGAACCATGAATTCTGCTTTCAACCAAAAAATCCTAAAGGAGAATGTCCAGCCATCTGTTCGTGACCTCAAGCTGAAGCACACTTGGGTTCTACAGCAGGACAATGATCCAAAACACACCAGCAAGACCACCTCTGAATGGCTTAAGAAAAACAAAATGAAGACTTTGGAGTGGCCTAGTCAAAGTCCTGACCTCAATCCAATTGAGATGCTGTGGCATAATCTTAAAAAGGCAGCTCATGCTCGAAAACCCTCCAGTGTGACTGAATTACAACAATGCCGCAAAGATGAGTGGACCAAAATTCCTCCACAACGCTGTAAGAGACTTATTGCCAGTTATCACAAATGCTTGATTGCAGTTGTTGCTGCTAAGGGTGGCCCAACCAGTTATTAGGTTAAGGCGGCAATCACTTTTTCACACAGGGCCATGTAGGTTTTTACCCTTAATAATAAACACCTTCATTTAAAAACTGCATTTTGTGTTTACTTATGTTATCTTTGTCTAATACTTAAATTTGTTTGACGATCTCTGAAACATTTAAGTGTGACAAACATACAAAAAACGAGAAATCAGGAAGGGGGACAAACACTTTTTCACACCACTGTATAAACTAAAAAGAATAGAGTCTAGCACAGATCCCTGTGGAACTCCATCGCCGAGTCCCGAACCAGAAGAAAACTCATTATATACATGAACAAACTGGAACCTATCAGATAAACTAGAGGGCACTCAGAGAGTGCATACCTCCGCCAAGGCTCCATCCCTCCCTCCGTCCCTTTGTCCGTCCATATGGCCATCCATCTGCACATTGTAGCGAACTCAATATGAGCACCCTACTTGGCTTGCCAAGTGGGTTGACCCTATTGGCGACACAGGTAGGGTGCGGGACTCCGGAGCGGGGAGGCGTGAGTTCGAATCTCCCGGTGGGACGTCGCCATGTCGAGCAGCACGTTACATTGGTGTCAGAAGTGGGATCTCACATTGTGAGATAGGCCTTGGTGGAGATATGCACTCACGGATCACCTCCAACATCTAATGAGTTCATCTTTGGGCCAAGGGCCACCTCTGCTGAAAATGTCATCCAAATCCATCCAGTAGTTTCGGAGTATTGTTGCAAACACTCTGTGCGAAGATAAGAGCCTTGGCAGAGGTATGCATTTTGAGATCATCACCAAAATCTAATCATCTGTTCAGTGTGCCATTACACATCTTTCCTGAAAATATGAATGAAAGGCACTATATAAATGCAATCCATTATTATTATTATTGTTATTATCATTAACAGACAGAGAAACAACAGCAAAAACAATATGACTACATAATAATAATAATAACAAGACTGTCATAATTGTATTGACCATACACTGGGACTGGGCAATTCCACCTTAAATCAACATCATAGTTTATTGAATCTTTTAGGTTATGGGTAACCCCCACAACAGCCATGGACAAGCAGAGCGCTCAGCGGGAGCAATTAACATAGCAGTGTGATCTATGGACTGATAACAATATGTAGATGTGCCTTGTAACCTCTTTTGTCCTACAGCTCCGGAGCAGAGGCCAGTAATCTCCCTATTGTTATGTGTGACACTCAAATGCAAACGTTCATGCTTCCTGCTCTGACTGTGATGCAAATGTCCCATGCCTTTCATGTATTGTCTGTAACTGGGTATAAAAACTGCATTGCTCTGTAGCTCACTCTCTCTCTCTCTCTCACTGCTCATCTGACGACACGCATTCTGTGTCTCCTCACGAGAGCCTCTGGGCTCGCTCCGGCGCGCATGCACGGCGCTGGAGTGAGTTCTCGTGATGGTGGTATAATAATAAACACCCTCAAAAACTCTCAGTTCGCCGCTTATTATTTCATGCCGCCACAAGGTCAGCTTTTTTTGGGGGGGGGGGTTCTCCTCTCTTCTCCATTACAGTTTACTGACGAGGTTCATAATTATTAAGCAATATTACACAACAGTGCAGTATCATACCTTTTTTTTTTTTGCAGTTATCAACTACAAATTCACATAGTATCCATATTATCAACTGCAACAAACTTGTAAGAAATATGACCATGACGAAGGCACAAACGCTCACCTGGCACGCCAACAAATGCGGACATGTTCCTCCAAGCGTTTGCTTTCAAATTTTGATCATGACATCCTTTTAGTGTCAGATCAAAGAGTACCGGGTTGTTTGATGCAGAAAAGTTCAGCCTCTCCACCGTCCGTCACCTACAGTTGTCGACTTCTTGTACCAGGGTCCTATGTCCCCACCCTTCGTTAATTCTGATTGGCTGCTTAGAAAGGTCTGACATTGGACAAGCACAACTGTACAGTAGTCTGACAAGCTGAACTTTTTTCAGCCCTGAGCACTGCGACAAAAAGCAGCCACTGCTCAAAGCATTTCAGCGTCAAGGCCACTCAGCGCTGTAAACACTGGACTACATAGAGAATGAATAAAAAATAGTCGCCCACAGCAGAAAAAAACGAGTTTGGTGGACACGCCCCCTAATACTTTTTCTGCAGTGTTTGGCTTCCAGGTTGCTGAGGTGCATGGCCCTATGGCGTCGCCACACACGTAACTCAGTGGACACGTCTTAAAGGGGAAGTACATAAAAAGCACCAGATTAATATATAAAATAATACTCAAAAAATTCCTGCATCCACATCGTGATCCGAATCACCACTAAAATCGAATCGTCTATTCCCCGTGCCATGACACACCTTTCCTGAAAATTTCATCAAAACCCATTCATAACTTTTTGAGTTATGTTGCTAGCAGACAAACCAACCAACCAACCAACAGACAAACCAATGCCACTAAAAACATTACCTCCATCCCCCCTTGGCGGAGGTAATAAGATTTAACCCACTGCAACAAAGTTCCATTAAGTCCAACATGGTGTTCTAATCTATCAAGTAAAATATTATGATCAATAGTATCAAAAGCTGGACTAAGGTCTAAAAGGACAAGTACAGAAACACGTCCATTATCAGATGTGATAAGGAGATCGTTAGTGACCTTCACTAAAGCTGTTTCAGTACTAGGATGAATTCTAAACCCTGACTGAAACTCTTCAAATAAACCATTTCTTTGCAAGTGGTCAAACAACTGTGTAGCAGCAACTCTAAGATTTTTTAAATGAAAGGCAGATTAGAGATTGGTCTATAGTTAGCTAAAACTCCTTGATCCAGCATTGGCTTTTTAAGTAACGGTTTAATTACAGCAATTTTAAAAGCCTGCAGTACATGGCCTAATGTTAATGAAGAAATGATTATTTGAAGACTAGAGTGACCAATAAATGGGGAGTTTCTTTAAATAACTTGGTAGAAATTGGGTCTAATAGACAAGTTGGTGGCTTGGATGAGGAAATTATTTTATCCAACTCTAAAAGGTCAATTGGAGTCAACTCATCCAAATGAATATCAGCTGAAGGAGTTGCAGATGGTACTGTATTTAAGCTAACGATGGGAAGGATCTGACTGATTTTACCTCTGATAGATGAAATTTTACTATTGAAGAAGTTCATAAAGTCCTGACTAGTAAGCGCTAAGGGAATGCTAGGTTTGTCAGAGTCCTGACTATTTGTCAGCCTGGCTACAGTGCTGAAAAGAAACCTGGGCTTATTCTTGTTCTCTTTTAGTAATGCAGAATAATAAGTTGTTCTAGCTTTCCTAAGAGATTTTTTTATAAATTAGAAGTTGATTTCCCCCCTCATGGATCGTCACCTTATCATGGTGGGGGGGTTTGCGTGCCCCAGTGATCCCAGGAGCTATGTTGTTTGGGGCAATTTGCTTCTGATAGGGTTACCCAGGACAAACTGGTCCTGGGTGAAGGGCCAGACTAAGAACGATCCAACAGACTCTCATGATAAATTCTAGATCAAGGATTCAGTGTACCCCACCTGGTATGGGGTTACCGGGGCCCCACCCTGGAGCCAGGCCTGGGGGAGGGGCTCGATGGCTAGCGTCTGGTGGCCGGGTTTCCGCCCATGGGACCCGGCCGGGCTCAGCCCGAAGGAGTTACATGGGTCCGCCCTCCAGTGGGCTCACCACCTGCAGGAGGGATCATGGGGGCCCGGTGCTATGTGGATTAGGTGGCGGCCAAAGGCGGAGACCTTGGCGGACTGATCCCAAGCTTTCTAAACTGGCTTTTGGTATGTGGAATGTCACCTCTCTGGTGGGGAAGGAGCCTGAGCTGGTGTATGAGGTTGAGAGATACCGGCTAGATATAGTCGGCCTCACCTCAACACACAGCCCCGGTTCCGGAACCAGTCTCCTGGAGAGGGGCTGGAGCTTGGCCTTTTCTGGAGTTTCCCCGGGCGAGAGGCAACAAGCAGGGGTGGGTATTCTTGTATCCCCCCACCTTGCTGCCTCTTATTGGAGTTTTCCCCGGTGGATGAAAGGGTTGCTTCCCTGCGCCTTCGGGTTGGGAAACAGGTCCTGACTATCATTTGTGCCTATGCACCAAATGATGTTTCAGAGTACCCACCCTTTTTGGAGTCTGTGACTGGGGTGCTGGAGGGTGCTCCTCTTGGAGACTCTATTGTCCTACTGGGGGACTTCAATGCACACGTGGGCAACGACAGTGAAACCTGGAGGGGGGTGATTGGGAGGAACGGCCTGCCCGATCTGAACCCGAGTGGTGAACACCATGTTCAAGCATAAGGGTGTCCATATGTGCACCTGGCACCAGGACACCCTAGGTCGCAGGTCAATGATCGATTTTGTTATCGTGTCATCAGACCTGCAACCGTATGTCTTGGACATCCGGGTAAAGAGAGGTGAAGAGCTGTCAAGTGATCACCACCTGGTGATGAGTTGGATCCAATGGCAGGGGAGGAAGCCATTCAGACCTGGTAGACCCAAACGTATAGTGAGGGTGTGCTGGGAACATCTGGCTGAGGCCCCTGTCCGGGAGGTCTTCAACTCCCACCTCCGGATGAACTTAACCACATTCCGAGGGAGGCTGGAGACATGGAGTCTGAATGGGCCATGTTCTCCACCTCTGTTGTTGAAGCGGTAGCCCAGAGCTGCGGCCGCAAGGTGGTCGGTGCATCTCGTGGTGGCAACCCCCAAACCAAGTGGTGGACACCAGTGGTGAGGGGGGCTATTAAGCTGAAGAAGGAGTCCTATCATGCTTGGTTGGCTTGTGGGACTCCTGAAGCAGCTGAGGTGTACCGGCAGGTCAAGCGGAGTGCAGCTCAGGTGGTTGCTGAAGCAAAAACCTGGGTATGGGAGGAGTTCGGTGAGGCCATGGAACAAGACTTTCGGTCAGCCTCGAAGAGATTCTGGCAAACTGTCCGGCGGCTCAGGAGGGGAAAGCAGCTCCCTGTCCACACTGTGTATGATGCGGATGGGGCACTGTTGACTTCGACTGGGGATATCGTCGGGCGGTGGAAGGAATATTTCGAGGATCTCCTCAATCCCACTGATACGCCTTCCACAGAGGAAGCAGGGTTTGGGGACGAGGGGGATAACTCGCCTATCACAGGGGCTGAGGTCGCCAAGATGGTTAAAAATCTCCTTGGTGGCCGGGCCCCGGGGGTGGACGAGATTCGCCCTGAGTACCTCAAGTCCCTGGATGTTGTTGGGCTGTCATGGTTGACACGCCTCTGCAACATTGCGTGGAGGTCGGGGGCAGTGCCTTTGGCATGGCAAACCGGGGTGGTGGTTCCTCTCTTCTAAAAAGGGGAGGGTGTGCTCCAACTTTAGAGGGATCATACTCCTCAGCCTCCCTGGGAAGGTCTATGCCAAGATACCTGAACTTGCCTCGCCGGGCTCTGCCGTTGCCGGCGACCCTGACCCTTCCTCCTCTGTGTCTAAGTCCTCTTTTAGGGTCACCGGAGAGAGGTCCACATCGCCGGATGAGACCGAGGATCCAGGCTCGCTGCTGGAGGTAACTGTGGCTGCAACTGTTTCCAGTGAGGTCAACTGGGATTCAGCTCCCTGTCTGTCAGAGACCATAGTTTGGGTTCTACCTCAGCCTGGGTCTCCATGGGTGCTGTGTCCTGGCCGGGGACCATCATGCGTGCCACGCCCCTGCATCAGTCTCACGTGGGTGCTGCACTCCAGCCTTGGTATGCCATGAGCACCATGCCTCAACCCGAGGCCCACCGAGGGTGCAGCAGGGGTCCAGCTGGGCTCCACCGTGGATGCAACCATGGCTCGGTTGGGGTCCATCGAGGGCGCAGCCGAGCTCCAGTCCTATGCCGGGACCACCAGGGGTGCAGCCAAACTCCAGTCCCATGCTGGGACCATCGAGGGTGCAGCCGAGCTTCAGTCCCAAGCCTAGACCACCGAGGGTGCAGCCGGCCAGCTTGGGGACACCAAAGTCCTTTCCTCCCTTACAGAGGTCCTCTGTGTGTCCCTTCCTCTTCCGCGACGCTCCGCCGTGGTCTGCCTGGTCCTGCCACCAGGGACCGCAGGGTTTCCCCTTCTTCAGTCTGGCCACCCACCTTTCAGCCTTCCGGTGGGTAGGCCGCCGCCTCATTTATCCCTCCAGGCCTGGTAGCTCAACTATGCGGGCCGGCTGCCCGAAGGCCTGGGTTCCTGGGTCAGGCGGCCCCTTTCCTCTGGCAGGCCGCCTGATGCCATTCTGCAGGCCGCCTGCTGGCCCTTGGACTTTGGCCAGCACCCTGGGACTTTGTTTTTCTTTTCTTGATTAATCCCTCCTAACCTGTTTTCTCCCACCTCCCGCCCTGGTTTGGTGTGTTGGCCTTCTGGGTGTGTGTGTGGGGGGGGGCAGGCTTTGTTCTCTGTTTTTGATGGTACAGTGGGTGTCTGGTACCCACCCCTTGAGGGGGGGCTCTGTCATGTTCTGGGTTTTTTACAACCCCATCCATGACCCGTGGCTGTAGGTTTTGATCATTGCTTATTAATTCCAGCTGGCAGATTGAGCCTTGCGCTCTGCCAGCCCTACGGCCACGCCTCCTCCTCTTGCCAGACATTCACCGGCTGTATTCCATCACCACACACACACACACACACACACAGCGTTCAATCAGTCACGCACCTGTTTGCCACACAGCTGTGTCCACTTGCCTTTGTTAGTATGTCTTAGTATATTGTGTATTTATTGGGAGGCAGTGTGCTCAGTCAGTGTGGCGGCTTAAGTCAGCATTGGACATCCTGGCTCACTGAGTATTGGCTCCCTTTCTTTTGGACTTCACCACGTTGTACCTCAGAGCCTTTCCCCTCCAACATATTTGTAAGTCTTTCTTTTGTGTCTTTTTCCTCAGCTCCTGTCTGCTTGGAGCACGTTTGGCATCTCATTCAAGCCAGCAAGGTTTGTAGCCGATTGTCTCATTCATTTTCACTGTGACTGTTATTTGGACAATTTGCATATTTTTTCCACTATCATTAAACACGTTACATTACTGCACGTTGGACTCGCTCCTATTTCATATGTTCGCTGTGAGATTATGCAGCGGACATGACAAACTATGCCATTCCCACCACCATGCTTGACTGTAGGCAAGACACACTTGTCTTTGTACTCCTCACCTGGCTGCTGCCACACATGCCTGACACCATCTGAATCAAATAAGTTTATCTTGGTCTCATCAGACCACAGGACATGGTTCCAGTAATCCATGTCCTTAGTCTGCTTGTCTTCAGCAAACTGTTTGCAGGCTTTCTTGTGCATTTAAGATGATGCACATTGCACACTGCAATTTGATGCAGTGTGCAGTGTATGGTCTGAGCACTGACAGGCTGACCCCCCACCCCTTCATCTTCTGCAGCAATGCTGGCAGCACTCATGCGTCTATTTTCAAAAGACAACCTCTGGATATGACACTGAGCACGTGCACTTAACTTCCTTGGTCAATCATGGCGAGGCCTGTTCTGAGTGGAAAATGTCCTGTTAAACCACTGTATGGTCTTGGCCACCGTGCTGCAGCTCAGTTTCAGGGTGCTGGCAAACTTGTTACAGCTGAGGCCATCTTGATGTAGAGCAACAATTCTTTTTTTTCAGATCCTCAGAGAGTTCTTTGCCATGAGGTGCCATGTTGAACTTCTAGTGACCAGTATGAGAGAGTGTGAGCGCGATAACACCAAATTTAACACACCTGCTCCCCATTCATACCTAAGACTTTGTAACGCTAACGAGTCACATGACACCGAGGAGGGAAAATGGCTAATTGGGCACAATTTGGACATTTTCACTAGGGGTGTACTCACTTTTGTTGCCAGCGGTTTAGACATTAATGGCTGTGTGTCGAGTTATTTTGAGAGAACAGCTAATTTACACTTTTGTACAAGCTATACACTGACTACGTTGTATCAAAGTGTCATATCTTCAGTACTGTCCCATGAAAAGATATAATAAAATATTTACAAAAATGTGAGGGATGTACTCACTTTTGTGAGATACTGTATATTAAAGTCCCCTACTATAATTATTCTATCCGATTTAAGTACTAAATCAGCTAAAACTCTGCAAATTCAGATAGGAACTCTCGAGTAAGCTGTGGGAGGACAATAAACTATGGCAAATAAATTGATTTTAACCTAAAATTGTTTAAATGTCCAATATTGAGGACCAGGCCCTCAAAGGAATTATAACATGTTTTTTGCTTTACATCAGCTAGTAATTTGGAATGGTAAATTGTTGCTACTCCTCCTCCATGACCAGAACTTCTGGGATTTTGACGGAATAAATAACTAGAAGAAGTTGATTCATTTAAACCAACATAATCCTCTTGCCCTAACCCAGTGTAACCCTTGCCTTATGTTAATTAGGTAAGGGAAATAATTAAGTGTAGACCAGTTGCTAGGTTCGTAAGGGTTACAATAGGGAATTAAAATGAGTGTGGAATGAAATAGCTGGAGGCAAGAAATGAGCAATAATGGTTGTTATTTGTAGGGATAAAGCGAACAATATATACAAACAATTTACAACTATACAAATATAACAACGGCCAGTATGAAATAAAACCCCAAAAATGTCTTACTGAGCTCAGTGTTTGTTTGCCCTTTTGGTCTAGTCGTTTGACCAGTCAAGATATCTTGTATCTCCAGGCTCAGGTTTCTTTTCCTCTTTTAAAGCGGCAGCTTGAGTTGTTACCACTTCAATGTTGTGCACTGGAGAGAGGAAGGATGCCCTTCAATCGAGATCTTGGTCAGATCTCAGTTCAGTCTCAGGTCAGGCTCGCCATCTCCATTCGGAGAGAATCCAGGATCCAGAAGGTTCTTGATCGGCAACCAAAAAAAAACCTAGCCTGCACAACAATAATGGTATTATTGTTTACAGCTAGAGTGATTCGTTTTCCAATCCCTTCTTATATAACACCATAGCTTAGTGTTTAAATTCTTCTCTCATATTACTATTATTACAATCCAGCAATATAGTAATATCTTACATTTCACATCTTACATGCATGTGTTCTTTTCTCACAATCTCTCTGGTAGCACATGAAATACCCTTAATTTCATGTAACCAATTGAATGAATTCCTCTTTTTATCTCTACATCATTTAACCAGGAAATTATGATTAATCCTTTTTAACCTTGTCTTTGTAAATCATGAAATGAAATACAGTTAATTTATCACATAACCAGGGAATATACTGTCCCATTACTTCCAATATTCCTTTTTAAAATCAGTAAAATCCGGTCTGAGCTACTGGGTTTAGCATAACCTATGCATTTACATAGGAGACCAACACCATGTGCTTTTAGCATCAAACTACACATTACATTCGACAGAAATAGTGCATAAGAACTAAAAGTACTTCAGCATACTGTTGGGAACTGAAATCACATTTAGGAAAACCATACAGACACAAAAACAGCCTTTTCCATTGCTTTTAAACAGAAAAAATCCACTCGCGATTAGCATTAGCATAACACTAACATTAGCATGTATTGTTTGGTTTTCACTCACCAAGATGAGGTATCAATGTGAACACAGCAAAAGGACACAGCCACAATGCCTCTAAAGCTCGTGCTCCCGTCAACTTAGGATAATAAAGGTTTCAAATTAGTGTTTGGAGAGTGTTTAGATCCATTTATAGCATCTTTCTAAATTAAACTCACCAAGAAGAGGTATCAGTGTGAACCAGACCGCCCACAGCCTCTCTCGTCCGCTCTCAGATCGTAAAGACCGACAAACCAGCAGAGCGCCTCGGCACTCTGCTCGGAAGGCGGGGCTAATATCACTCTTAATGAATGAAAAGACCCAGATCCCCCAACGTGACCATGAAATGGGAATTTAAAAGTTGGATAACGAGGATCACACTTCCTCTTCCCAAAATAATCGGTTTTCAAAATAAAATCACACAATTATATTAATACAATTGACATCTGAGAAAAAAAAAGGGGTCTTCATCCTCTATATACTCCCACTTGGTAACATCATCCACCGACATGGCCTTAACTTCCATTGCTATGCCGCCGACGTTCAGATTTACACTGCCACAAGTGCATAACCACAGTAACCTGCTCCATACTGGAAAACTGTCTTTCTGAAATAAAATCCTGGATGCAAAAGAACTTTCTACAACTCAACGATGACAAGTCTGATATGATGATCACTGGCCCGGAATCCCTCATCAACACCACCCACAACTTCAACCTTACTGCTGCCAACTCCACACTTCCACCATCCCCACAGCTAAGAAACCTTGGACTCATCTTTGACAACCACCTCACTTTTGAACCACACATCAATCATGTCACCAAAACTGCCTTCTTCCACCTACAAAACATAGCCCGACTCCATCCCTCACTCACCTTTTCCACTGCTGAAACCCTCATGCATGCATTTATCACATCCAGACTCGACTATTGGGATAGCATTCTATACGGCTCATCATCCAAAGTCTTCCAGAAACTTCAATACATTCAGAACTCAGCAAACCTGTCTCCTTACCCAGTCCCACTACTGCGACCACATTAACCCTGTCCTCCAGAACCTCCACTGGCTCCCAATCTCACAACGCATACAGTTCAAAGTCCTTTTCCTCACCTTTAAAGCCCTCCATCACCAGATCCCTTCCTATCTTACTGAGCTGCTGCACCGGCACCCCACTCCCCACCCCGGCTCCGTTCCTCTGATGCAAACCTCCTCTCTCCACCACACAGAACCAAGCACAGAACCTGGGACAAAGCCTTTTCCATTGCCGCCCCCTCCCTCTGGAACTCTCTCCTCCAACAAATCCGTGACTGCACACATTAAACTTTTTCAAATCATTACTCAAAACCCACCTGTTCAGACTTGCTTTTAATCTTTTATTTTAATTGTGCAATTTTTTTTTGTAAAGCATCTTTGAATGCCTTGGAAAACGCTATACAAATAAAATTTATTATTATTATATTATGAGAAGAAACAGAGGCCAAGTCATTAGATTCAGAGACTAAATACTTAATTTGGGTTTTATCAACTTTTTGTTTAATCACTTTGGGATGCTTATACATTATATTTTTATTTACTTTAGAGGGAGCAGACAGTGATTCTCTGATGGGTGGAGACGGAGGCTAAGTTGAATTGAATAAATTAAATAAACTGCCACAACATCTTACAGGGGTGTCAAACTCATTCCATGGAGGGCCAAGACCCTGCAGGTTTTACTTCCACCCAGTCTCTTCAGCAGGTGTTTTCACTGATCAGCAATCAGTAGGACGAAATTCAGAGAAATCACCTGTTGAAGACACTGGGTGGAGGTAAAACCTGCAGGGTCTTGGCCCTCCATGGAATGAGTTTGACACCTTGAGAAACACAACCTACACACATAACCAACACACTACACACAATATCAACCCATCCCATCATGGCCTGGCAACCCATAAATGAAGTGTGCAGTTGCTCTCTGTGCAGGTGAGCTAGTTAGTTCACTTGCTGTTGTGAAAATGTCAATATACGACGGTGGATCTGGCAATAATAATAATAATAACACAACTGCAAATTTAGGTAGTAACGGGTTGAACAATTTCCTTTTTCAAGTCACCACAATAGTAACCATGACTTTTGCAAAGTGTATAGAAGGTTTGATTTCAACATATATTTTTAATGCATCTTTCTTTTAATATTGCTACCAAATAAAAAAGACTGAAATGACTATCTAAAACCACAACAGGCAGCTGATATTGTTAGCAAAAAATAGTGGAAAAAGCTGACTAGCATAGAAAATAAAATTACACAAAGAGAGAGAGAGACGTATATGTGACCTGTGCTGGCAAAATGAGTTGGAATGCGCATGGTGTCATTACGAACTACAGGCAGGAGAAGTCATAAATCATGACTCTCTTTGTTTGCTAGTGGCAAGTCCCGGGAAAACCCCCATGAGTGCCTGGTATCATTGTAAAGCTTAGAAATCGTACTTTCTAAAAATACATTTGTTTTGGCGGAAGACGTAACTCCCGACCGATCAAACGCGAGTTTTAAACCTAGCCAAAATATAAACAAATCGGCTTGTTTCCGGGTCCGTTTTTGCGCACTTCCTACAAATTAAATATCATTTTGAAGGTCTTTCAATACAGAATATGGAAAAAAAAACATTACCTCAGTTTTGATAATTTCCTCAAAATGACTCATTTTGCCAGCATGGGTCACATATACGTATATAATCATAATGGCTAAAAATTAAAAATTATACATTTTAAAGTACAATATATTTATGAGTTATTACAACTGATGCAATAAACATTTTACAGGGGTGTTGTTTGACCCAACTTAGAAGTTATTTATTTTTAATTTTTTGGTGATAAAGCTCATTATATGGGTCCAGGAATTTTCCATAAAGAAAGAAATAAGCTGCCTTGGCAGAGATCTGTGCTCTCTGAGAGCTTGCTTTCATTATCATGGAAAATATCCTTGTGCTGTGTGTAGTACATGGAAATAGTGGGACATCCGAAGTGGGACGTGGCCTACAGCTGACGTCACCTCCACTATATATAGGGCGGCCCGCCATCTCACTGGGAGTTGGTTGGCGACAGCACAGACGGTATTGAGAGCAGTAGGAGAGTGTAGGAGAGTACTTGTACACGTGTTCACTATTTGACTTTATAATAAAGTTCAGTTCGACTGTAGCATCCTCATCCGTCTTCATTCAAGGTTTGTGGACATAACATTTGGCGACGAGAATTGCGAACCATGGAAGCGTGCTTGAGACCGCTACGGCCCTTTCTACCTTTCAGTTCAAATCTAGTCAATGAAACCATTTCTAAAAATTCAACTGTTTCACACACATTTTTTAAAAATTTATTTTAAGGTGTGTAGAAACAAAGGTTTATTTTATTTTAAGGTGTGTAGAAGTAAAGGTTCTCTGAGCAAAAAGTGATGAGATCAAACTTGATGGGCTTTTGTCTTGTCTTGTTCCATTCATTTTTAATTCCAAGAGTCTAAGTTAGAAACAGCTCTCAGTGGTTTGTTGGTTTATAAACTCAACTCTACAACAGGAGAACATGCTTGACATCAAATCACTCCAGTTGTGAATGCAAGTGTTAAATAAAACATTATGGTCTAGTTTTGACTCCCGCCTATACACTCCAAACACCCAGCATGTTGTCTGCTGCCTGACTGAAGTGTTTCACATGATTCTTCTACGAAAGCGGGCAAACGACCGTCAAACTGAGGGAAACCCAGCGCTTTCGCTGCTTCGCCCAGCTCTTGTCTCTCCGTGCCAGGCTGCAGGCGAACAACAATAACCCTCTTACAGTAGTGCCAGCCCAGGAGGTGTCATTGTAGATGTGTTTTAAGACTTCGTCCACTGAAAAGCTCAGCTTTGTAGCCACAAGAAACTCAAACATTTTGCACATACTGTATAAAGAGAAATCTATGTAATTAAAAGAACAAAACCAATTTCTTGTTTTTACTGATCTCCTCTGGTGTTTTCTGTCTGGTTTTGTTATCTTTGTTTTAATTCTAGATGATATTTATCTGTATCTGTAAGACTGGAGGAGCTGAAGTTAGAAATGTCTGTAAAAAAAACTCCATCCATCTATCTTCTACCACTTTTCCGGAGGTCCGGGTCGCAGAGACAGCAGCTCAAGCAGATAAGCCCAGACTTCCCTCTCCCCGGCCACCTGCTGCAGCTCTTCTGAGAGGATACCAAGGCGTTCCCAGGCCAGCTGGGAGACATAGTCTCTCCAGTGTGTCCTGGGTCTGCCCCGGGGTCTCCTTCCAGTGGGACATGCCCGAAACACCTCAAGTGGGAGGTGTCCAGGCGGCATCCTGATCAGATGCCCAAACCACCTCAACTGGCTCCTTTCGATGTGGAGGAGCAGCGGTTCTACTCTGAGCCTTTCCTGGATGGCTGAGCCCCTCACCCTATCTCTAAGGGTGAGTCCAGCAATCCTACAGAGAAAGCTCATTTCAGCCGCTTGTATCCGCGATCTCCTTCTTTCGGTCATTACCCAAAGCTCATGACCATAGGTGAGGGTTGGAATGTAGATTTGACCGGTAAATTGCCAGCTTTGCTTTAGAGGTCAACTCTCTCTTCACCACAACAGACCAGTACAACATCCGCATCACTGAAGATGCTGCTCTGACCCATCTGTCAATCTTTCGCTCCATTCTCCCCTCACTCATGAATGAGACCCTGAGATACTTAAACTCCTCCACTTGCGGCAGGAGCCTATAGTCTTCAGACTATATTTGCAGATGGGAACTGAAACACACTTAAAGCCACAAGTGTGTTTGTGAAAGCAAAGTCCCAGCAGCGATGTATCCAGTGTTTCCCCTATCGTTATATTGGGGGGGCATTCCCCCCCAACAGACCCCGCCCCCAGAGTGTCAAGTTAATTTTAATTTTTTCATTCATTCATTCATCTTCTTCCGCTTAATCCTTCTCGGGTTTTATTTTTCTATATTGTGCCAGATCACAACAGAAGTTATTTTAAGAGGCATTCAATATAGAACAAGTCTTTACCTTGTCCTTTTATTAAACAAACTAAATATCCTTATGTTATTTATCTTATTTATATGACAGCAGCTCATTTCTGTCTCTAATCCTCTGCGCTCTGGTATCATGCAGCGGGGTGGAACTCCGCTGGATATAAACACATATGATGTAGATCATAAAAATTTGTCATTGAATCATTTCATTTCAAAATTTATATGCATGCCACAGAAATGTTCAGTTTAACTGTTCCAGCAAAGAAGAAGAGGAGCGCATCATGACGACACAGAAGAGAGAAAATCATGGGGAAGAAGAGGCCAAAACTTTCCAAAGGATGGGAGCATTTTACCGAAAATAAATAAATGAAACAAGTTAAATGCAAACTCTATAAAGTAGAGCTGTCATTATCACAGCAGCACAGTGAAGCATCCATCCTCCTCCTCTCCCTCCTCCCTCCGCTCTGTCCACTGGCTCTGCTGCCTGTCAGTAGGTCTCTGCTGTGCTCCGTCCGGGTGACGATTGAAGTTGGGCCACTTATAAACACTGTACTGGTAAGGTTAGCAAGTAAATTTAGCATTTCTTATTTTCAATGAGCGACTGTCTCAGCGACTGTCTCAGCTTTAGAAAACTGATCAAACTGTTAGCATGTGCTGCTTATGTTAGTTTACCTGTCGGATAATAATCTCTCTTGGATGATGGCTGCTGACGGCTGAGCTGTTTCACTTCTGCTGGCTAACATGTAAAGTGCACTAAATTAGTGAATTACAGCAGTGGTTTACTCTCTTATTTTCCTTCTTTTTGTCATGGTAATATCACCCCTCATTCTGAATAACAGTTCATCTCAGTAAATTACAATACCATGATTTGTAATTTAATTTATAAAAACTGTAGCCATAATCATCAAAAATAAATTAAAATGGCTTAAATATGTAAGCTACACTGTATGTGTAGTGAAGGCCGACATTCCTGCACTGTAACTTAAAGCATTTGCAAACTGTTATTTTGGACTGGAAGAAGTTCTTTTTATTTTCATCTGAAGCCTAATTGAACTTTTAAACTTCCAGACCCAGAAGTGTTTCAATAAGATGGACTCTTTTCTTTTTTACTTTTATGGATTTTAATGTTACTCTAGGTTGTTTTGAACATGCAGAGTTTCATGGTGCAGCAGAAGCTGCTATTTGAGTTTGTGCACTTTGCTTTTGGGTTAAAAGACTGCATTTTAATTTCTGTTGTGTTGCTCCAAACATTTTTTTTATTAAGCTGTCAAGTTCAAGTTTCCAACTTATTTCATGGGTCATTATTCTATTTAGCTATGGGAACTTTCTATAATAGGCTACATTATATTAAGACAGGAGCTGACAACAAAATGATTTTCACAGGTGTGCAGGCTTAAACAGGTGAGGTTAACCATCACTAGGAAGCAGATATGGCGGACATGACAGAAATAATTTCGATCAGTTGACTGATTGAAAAAATAGTCATTAGACTACAAAATGAATCGTTTAGTTGCACACACACGCACACCCCTTCCTAAGGCTGTAATCCTAGAGGAAACACTGTTATCCACCGGTTAGCATGTGTTTACCAGTAATTTAGTGAGTGAGTGCAAGGGGAGTTTTCCAAGAATGTGACTATACACTCACCGGCCACTTTATTAGGTACACCTGTCCAACTGCTCGTTAACACTTAATTTCTAATCAGCCAATCACATGGCGGCAACTCAGTGCATTTAGGCATGTAGACATGGTCAAGACAATCTCCTGCAGTTCAAACCGAGCATCAGTATGGGGAAGAAAGGTGATTTGAGTGACTTTGAACGTGGCATGGTTGTTGGTGCCAGAAGGGCTGGTCTGAGTATTTCAGAAACTGCTGATCTACTGGGATTTTCACGCACAACCATCTCTAGGGTTTACAGAGAATGGTCCGAAAAAGAAAAAATATCCAGTGAGCGGCAGTTCTGTGGGCGGAAATGCCTTGTTGATGCCAGAGGTCAGAGGAGAATGGCCAGACTGGTTCGAGCTGATAGAAAGGCAACAGTGACTCAAATAACCACCCGTTACAACCAAGGTAGGCAGAAGAGCATCTCTGAACGCACAGTACGTCGAACTTTGAGGCAGATGGGCTACAGCAGCAGAAGACCACGCCGGGTGCCACTCCTTTCAGCTAAGAACAGGAAACTGAGGCTACAATTTGCACAAGCTCATCGAAATTGGACAATAGAAGATTGGAAAAACATTGCCTGGTCTGATGAGTCTCGATTTCTGCTGCGACATTCGGATGGTAGGGTCAGAATTTGGCGTCAACAACATGAAAGCATGGATCCATCCTGCCTTGTATCAATGGTTCAGGCTGGTGGTGGTGGTGTAATGGTGTGGGGAATATTTTCTTGGCACTCTTTGGGCCCCTTGGTACCAATTGAGCATCGTTGCAACGCTACAGCCTACCTGAGTATTGTTGCTGACCATGTCCATCCCTTTATGACCACAATGTACCCAACTTCTGATGGCTACTTTCAGCAGGATAATGCGCCATGTCATAAAGCTGGAATCATCTCAGACTGGTTTCTTGAACATGACAATGAGTTCACTGTACTCAAATGGCCTCCACAGTCACCAGATCTCAATCCAATAGAGCATCTTTGGGATGTGGTGGAACGGGAGATTCGCATCATGGATGTGCAGCCGACAAATCTGCGCCAACTGTGTGATGCCATCATGTCAATATGGACCAAACTCTCTGAGGAATGCTTCCAGCACCTTGTTGAATCTATGCCACGAAGAATTGAGGCAGTTCTGAAGGCAAAAGGGGGTCCAACCCGTTACTAGCATGGTGTACCTAATAAAGTGGCCGGTGAGTGTATATGTTAATGAATATTTGAACACACTAATGATAAAGATTTACTCAAACATTATGTAATTTCTCTCTACAACTACATACAGCTTTTCCACTGCATGGTAGCCAGAGTAATTTTTTAGTAGAACCATCAGCATAGGAACTCTTTCAGGAACTGTTTTTGGGCACCTTCTTTGTCTTGCCACATTTCTACTGACATGAAGAGCTTTTGTTGATGTGATCACCTAAAAACTGTGACACAGTTCGCAAATTGTTCTCATTTTTGTAATCATTTATCAGGGTAAGGAATCAGCTGAATCACTACAACATGTTTCTCAAAAGGCAAGAAGACAGCTATGAGGTGAAAGTTCATGCAACAGATATCAATACGGCAGCAGTACAGACTCAGGGAGGAGCACCAAAATGCAAACAGAGACAGTAAACATTTTTATCAAGCAAAGATTAGTTGTGAGAGTTGTAATAAGTCTGCCAACAAATACTTACAAGAGCAGTCTGAGCTGAGTGCAATATCCCCCAGCTCTGTTTTCTTTGAAGAGCCCAATATGTTACTGAAGGAGAGCAGTTTTCAACTTTTGTGCATCATTGGTATACGTATATCAAACCCTGGTACCAAGTTTCAAAACATTTGGAACCAAACAGTAAGAGAAGTGGATTTCACAAAACAGGTGGGACAGATAAAGAGGGACATGGGCATCGCCATAACATTTGGTCTTTGACCAGCAGATCATAAAAAACAGATCAAAAGTTCCTTATCTACAGAATACAACCATCCCTCCCACCACAAATTGGCTGAAAAAAACACTGACAAGACCATTTTGCTAACCGTCTAAAAATACGTACAGATTTGGTTGAAAAGTGAAAGATGAAAAGCCGTCTTTTTAAGGTTGCTGAAAAGACACCTTCATGTAGACGTCTCTGTATGGTCTAAATTTGGTTGAAAAGCTGCCTTTTTAAGGTTGTTTTGAACAAAAAAAAAAACATATAGTCACCAACATCCTGATCCTTTGTGAGTCGTGTGTGGTGGGGAACCTACATGGGCATTTCTGGGGAAGAGGCAGAGAACATCCTGAACAGATCACCAGTCCATCACAGCACCCGGTATGCCCAAGTACTAACCAAGGTAGACTCTGCTTAGCTTTTGAAGATCAGACAAGACCAGGGGTGTCTGGGGACATGGCCCAAGGTATATACAGCAATAAAAAGACACAACATAGAGAGAAATTTGTGGAACGTACTTGTATATAGTGCTTTTTAAGTGTACAGCACAATAGCACTAGCACTGGTTTCAGATTGTTCCAGATATTATGTAACAAGCATGTTGCACATAACTTGCACATAACTCTCACACTGCTTTTTACTTCATTCATGTGGTCTATATTAATCATATATCCCATAACCTACATATGTATAAGCATGTGAGAATGTTTGGTGATTACATATGTAAAGCGACTTCACACCTCAGAACAGGACAAAGAGGTCTCAACCGCCAGTGAAGATCAAAGAGCATCCGAGGCACTGCGGTGGAGACCGGATAGGTCACCCTGACCCCCCAGGGCCAGGTGGAGGGGTACGAAGACAAAAGAGGGGATTAAGATAGTGAGGGATGTCAGCTTTTGATATGCATGTCTTTTGTTATGTGCGAGTATAAGTTCGTAGAGCCGAAGGTGTTCGCTCTCTTACTTCTTCTGCTGCTGCACCTAGATGAGACTTGTTAGAGGAGCTGATAATAAACTTTGGTTTATGAATCACATCGCCTCGTTATTTCAAGCTCCTCTACACTGGTGACCCTGACGCGAGAATGGACCAGAGGCGTTCCCCCGCGATCGACTCATCTGTGGCGACCCAGGCAGACGCCGGCGCCCAAGCAGACAGGGGAACAGATGGACGACGTTCCCCCACGGCAGAAGTGATAGAGAGGGCTCAACCGAGCACCAGCGCCGCGGAGAGAGCCGAAGCAAGGCACTCTCACCCTGCGGACACATCAGTGACGGTCCACACAAACGCCGTCACCGTCAAGCTGCCGGACTTCTGGCAGGAAGACCCCGCCTCGTGGTTTCAGCAAGCTGAAGCCCAGTTTGCACTTGCGGGCATCACGGCTGACGATACAAAGTTCTATCACATCGTCGCCAAACTCGACGCCGCCACTTCGAGATGTGCGCGGAGCATAATCCAGCGGCCGCCGGCCCAGGACAAATATAAAGAACTGAAAGCGACCATCGTGGCAAATTACGTCCCCTCAGCCGAGGAGAGAGCCGAGAGGATCCTGGCGGTCTACGGCCACATAGGATGCAGACCCAAGGTCCTCATGGAGGACTTGCTGCAACTTAAAGAAGAGGACAATGACAACTTCCTCTTCCAATTCATATTCCTCAGTACGCTGCCGCCATACATGAGAGGGACGCTTGCCAACATGCGATGCAGCACCCAGCAAGACTTCCGCATGCTGGCTCACGAAGCTCAACGGCTCGTCAACGCCTGCAAGGAACAGACACCCACAGCAGCATCCGCAGACCTCAACGCTGATGTCCGGAGCCACGAGGAGCCACAAACCACCGAGCAGAATCAGCCCGCGGTGACAGCGACACGGCCAAGACGTAACAGACGGAGCGACGTTTGTTATTACCACCACCGCTTCGCCGAGAAGGCTTACAAATGCGTTCCCCCCTGCAAATTCACGTTTTCGGGAAAACGCCCAAGCCGAGAGCCGTTAACAGCGGCGGTTTTCGGCGAAAAAAGCAAGCTTTTATATGTGACGGACGGACATACCGGCAGGCAGTTCCTTATCGACACGGGAGCTCAACTAAGTTTTGTCATGCCCTCCCAAGCAGACCGGGCCATGGGCCCCCGGGGCAATGGAGCGGTGGCAGCCAACGGCATCATCATCGACACTTTTGGCGAAAAGAGCCTGCCCCTCTGCATCCACGGCCGCAACTACAGATGGACATTTGTTGTAGCGGCGGTGAGTTTTAACTTGTTGGGCGCAGATTTTTTGTGTGCACATGGGTTATTAGTTGATCTAGCGAACAGACGCTTGGTTAATGCACTGTCCTTTGCTTCTATTCCCTGCTCAGCTCGAGTTTCTCCACCACCCGTGCAGGCCAGCGTCACCACAGCAGGAGGTAAGTTTGATCAACTCCTCACCCAATTTCCAGCACTCACAATTCCCAAATTCTCAGCCACAGTGGCTAAACACGGGGTCGAACACTTTATTCCCACAACGGGCCCACCCGTATTCGCCAAAGCTCGGCGCTTAGACGCGACCAAGCTCGCCATAGCTCGGGACGAGTTTACCACCCTTGAAAAATTAGGCATTATCAGACGCTCGAAAAGCCCCTGGGCGTCATCACTTCACATGGTCCCGAAATCCGACGGCTCTTGGAAGGCCGTGCGGCGATTACCACAGATTAAACAATGCGACAGCGCATGACCGCTACCCAATTCCTCACATTCAAGATTTTTCACTACATCTGACGGGTGCGCGCATTTTTTCAAAAATAGACCTGGTCCGCGGCTATCATCAAGTCCCAGTTCGAGCAGAGGACATTCCTAAAACAGCTGTAATAACCCCCTTCGGTCTTTTTGAATTTTTGCGGATGCCTTTCGGCCTCAAAGGCGCCGCTCAAACCTTTCAGCGGATGATGGACGCAGTATTACGCGACCTCCCCTTCGTGTTCGTCTACCTCGACGATATGCTGGTAGCCAGCTCGTCTGAGGAAGAACACGAGCAGCATCTCACTATGGTTTTTCAGAGACTAGAAGAGCACGGGTTAATAATCAATCCAGCCAAATGCAAATTCGGCGTGTCTCAAATTGATTTTTTTAGGACACAGAGTTTCACCGAAGGGGGCAGTCCCACTGCCAGACAAAGTTCACGCAGTAAAAAGTTTCCCACGGCCACAAACGGTCAAATCGCTGCAAGAATTTTTGGGAATGGTTAATTTTTACAACCGTTTCCTCCCCCACGCAGCTCAGCTCATGCAGCCCCTATATGACGCGCTCAGAAAACAAAAACCTTCCAACACGGTCGAATGGACCCCGGAGCGCGAACGCGCCTTCGTGGAAGTAAAAAGTGCCCTAGCGACTTCCGGTTATGGCTGCCACGTAGGACGGACGTGTCTCGCTCTGCTCTGCTCCTGGAGAAAAAAATCGGCAAATAACTCTCTCATTTGGGACAGAACGTATCCCAGCATTTGGGCGAGGATATGTCGGCGAAGCCTAAGGCTGGAAAACCAGGAAAAGGAAAAAGCGAGCCGCCGAAACAGTCCAAATTAACGGACTTTCAGGTCTGTGACGCAGTAAACAAAACTCCATATATGGCGGAGGAGGCTGGCAAAGGTGCGATATATGCGGGGAATGGCGCAGATGCGCTGATGGCTGCCATGAGTTCAATGAGAGCGGACTTTTCCTCTAGATTTGATGGGATTATGACAGCGTTGGAAGGAATAAGAAAGGAATTGGGTGACTGTGTAGAACGAACGGCGCAGATGGAGCTCCGTCTCGCTAGTGCTGAAGATGACGTCACCCGTCTTCAATTAAAGGTGCGCACTTTGGAAAAAAAAAAAAAATCTCTGGAAGATAATATTTTGGATTTGGAATCTCGGTCGAGACAGAATAATTTGAGGCTGGTGGGTCTTCCAGAGGAATCAGAAGGTCGGGACGTATGTTCCTTTCTGGAAAAGTGGATTCCGGAGGTGCTGGGCAGCGAGGAGTTGCATTCAGCAGTGGTTCTGGAAAAAGCACATCGTATTGGCCCACGGAGAGATAAGGGACCGCCGAGGACCTTAATTATGAAGTTTCTTAGCAACAGAGACAGGATGAAGATCTTCAACGCTGCACGTGCTAAAGGAGAGATTAAACACCAGGACCAGCAGGTGCGGTTCTACCCAGATTTGGCCACAGGAATCCAGCAATTGAGGAAGCAGTTTGATCCTGTACGTAAGGAGCTGCGCAACCTTGGGATTCGTCATGGTGTAATCTATCCTGCGAGACTGCTGACCACGTATGAGGGCAGAACCCACATCTTCAAGACCCCAGAGGAGGCGCAGGAGTTCATCAAGAAGATCAAAGAAGAAGAAGAGACTGGTGGGAGCTAAGCATGAACAAAATATAAGGTAGAATAATTAAGCATTTGCACAGGCATCTGACTGACTTGAAGTAAATAGTAAGTTTACAAAATATAGATTGTATTATATATTAAAAAAACAAAAAAACAAAACAAAAAAAAAAAAAACAAAAAACTATGATGTACAAAGTTGTTAAAAATTTTGGAGTTAAGTTGGAAAACTACAGAGGAGAGTTAATGTTACGTCATTAAAAGCAGTAGAGTTAGGGTGATTGGGAGGATGAAGAAGGAGTGGCTTAGGCTGTTCCCCGTGGGTGTGGAACGGTCGATGGCTATATCGGGAGACAGAATTTTTCTTTTGATTTTGGGGGGTTTGCCACAAGTGTGGGAAGGGGAAATTTGTTTGTGTGTAGTTTGTAGGATGAATGTTCAACCACTCATGTTTTTGCTTCTCTGTATGAGCATGTTTACATTGCAAGGTAATCCCAAACTCTCTATTGATCATGGACCAAAGTGTTAATCTTAATTTAACTTCATGGAATTGCAGAGGTCTACAAAATTTAAAAAAACTTAAACAAGTTATGAATAAAATAAAGGACATGGGTTCAAGAATTGTGTTTTTACAAGAAACTCATCTGATAGAGGAGGATGTTAAAAGAATTAGGAGTAGATGGCAGGGAAGTGTATTCACCTCTTCATTTTCATCCCGAGCCAGGGGAGTTATGACTCTCATACATAAATCAGTTCCTTTTCAAGTGAAAAATGTAATTGGAGACAAATTTGGAAGATATGTAATCATTCAAGGTTCTTTGCTATTAGAAAATATAAATCTTGTGAACTTATATGGTCCCAATATAGATGATCAGAAGTTCTTTGCTAATTTATTTCTCATCTTATCATCACTTACAGGGCAACATATAATAGCAGGGGATTTTAATTGTACATTGAATCCAGGTGTGGATAGATCAACAGGACTGGATTGTACGCACACTGGATGCAGGATGACTATTAATCATTTTATGAAAGAATTGAGATTGTTAGATATATGGAGAGAAATGAAACCACAAGTTAAAGCCTATTCTTGTTATTCCAGTACCTACAAGACATTCTCACGTATTGATTATTTTTTTATTTCCACAGAATTAAGGTCCAAGATTCAAAACTGCTTTTATGATAACATCGTGATCTCTGATCATGCACCCTGTTGTCTAATATATGTAGATAAAAAATTGACAAAGGAATCAGGTAGATGGCAATTTCAGCATAAATGGCTTCAGGATGAGGAATTTGTCAAGTATATAGAAAAACAGATAGACGAGTTCTTTGACATCAATACTACACAAACATCAGCATGTGTAAAGTGGGAGGCTTTCAAAGCTTTTATTAGGGGACATATTATTGGTTATACAGGATCAAAATCTAAGAAGACTCGAGAGGAGAGAGCTAAATTGGAACATAAAATAAAAAGTCTCCAGGAAAAAGTGTATGCAGGAAGTGACCCAAGGTTGGAGAATGAATTACTGATTTTGAGAGCTGAATACGACAAAAAAATCAGCGAATAGAGCTGCCTCGAGTCTTCTAAGATTGAAACAATCTTTTTATGAACAAGGTGAAAAATCAGGAAAATTATTAGCATGGCAGATTAAACAATTGGAAATTGAAACACCAATTACCAGTATTATAAGTAACGGACAGGTAGTTATAGATCCTTTAGAAATTAATAGAGCCTTTAGAGATTACTATGAAAAATTATATGATACCAAAAATGAACCTGATTTAACAAAACTAAATGGGTTTTTGAACGAACTATCTATACCGTGTATTCCAAATGAAAATAGGGAGATATTGGAGTCTAAAATTAGTCAAGAAGAAGTTGGGCTAGCCATTGATAATATGAAATCAGGAAAAAGTGCAGGACCAGATGGTCTTCCAGTTGACCTTTATAAAAAATTTAAGAATAAATTAATAAAACCTTTTTTGGAAATGGTTTTAGAAGCATTTCAAAATAATAATTTACCATCATACATAAATAATGCCTTAATTATACTGCTGCCAAAACCAGGTAAGCCCTCTAATAAATGTGAAAATATGAGACCAATAAGCCTATTAAACGCCGACCTTAAGATAATCTGTAAAATTTTAGCAAGACGAATACAAGAAATTTTACCAAATATTATTAATCGAGATCAGAATGGCTTTATAAAGGGTAGACAAGGCTTCCATAATGTAAGAAGACTATTTAATATTATTTATTTTAATAAAGAAGCACCGGATACAGCTCTCCTATCATTGGACGCCGAAAAGGCCTTTGATAGAGTTGAATGGCCCTTTCTTTTTGAAGTCCTACAAAGGTTTGGACTTGGAAATAATTTCATAAAATGGGTTCAAATAATATACAATAATGCTACAGCAGAAATCCTAACAAATAACAATATTTCAAAACCAATAAAAATCAATAGAGGATGTCGACAAGGCTGTCCACTTTCACCTTTACTGTTTACTATGGCAATTGAACCTTTAGCGATAGCGATACGTTTACATTCACAAATATATGGAATTAAAGTTGGACCAACAGAACATAAAATCTCCCTGTACGCCGATGACATAATTTTGTTAATGTCGAATCTAAAAAAATCAATTCCAACCTTGTTGAATTTAATAAAGAATTTTGGGGAAATATCAGGATATAAAATAAATAAAACTAAATCTTCAATATTAATGCTAAATGAGACCCAGAGAAATTACCCAGCCCCTGAGGTAAATCAATTCAATGTTGTAAATCAGTTTAAATATTTAGGAATCCAAATTATGCCTAAGCTAGAATCAGTCGCCAGTGTCAACTATGAAGCCTTAATGTCAGATATCAATGAGTTAACTCAGAGATGGATGTCACTACCAATGTCGATGATCGGGAGAATCAATATACTTAAAAGTAATATTTTACCTAAAATACTTTATTTATTTCAATACATTCCCTTATCACCACCTTTAGATCTATTCTCAAGAATAAAAAAAAAGTTAGTGGAATTTATATGGAACAACAGGAGGGCTAGATTACGTTTGTCTTTATTATATTTACCATTTGATCGTGGAGGTCTGAAATGTCCAAATTTTATGTTGTATTATTGGTCGGCACAACTGAGGTCTATGACATATTATTTTTCATCAAATGATCTCCCTCACTGGACTGAAATGGAATCATACAATTTACCTTTACCTCTTCCCATATTCATATACTCAGATTCGGCAAAAAAATTACAAAAACAAGTTAAAAATCCATTTGTAAAGCATATGATCAAAATATGGTGTGAAGCTAAAAACTATTTAAAAGAACCACAGTTATTGTCACAATTTAGTCCAATATGGGGTAATCAATATTTTAAACCAGGGAGAGCGGACGCTGTATTTAAAGTATGGAATTTAAAAGGGATACAAAAGATTCAGGATTTATATTTGCCATGTGCAGACAACATAATGTCTTTTGAAGAGCTGAGGATCAAATTTAATCTCAATAGAACACATTTTTTTAAATATCTTCAACTTAGAAACTTTATTCGATCAAATCAAAATAAAGCTCTCACTCGACCTATTTATTCATCCTTGGAAAAAATGATGATGAAAGATAGTAAAAGAAAGGGTATTATTTCAGAGTTTTATAACTCATTGACACTATCTTCAAGTGAAAATTCACTGAAAAGATTAAACTACTGGAAAGAAGATCTGCAAATTGAAATTTCAGAGGAACAATGGGAATTGGCTTGTACAGAAGCTCAAACCAAATCAATAAATGTACGCCTTAAATTGATACATTTCAAATGGTTAATGCGGATGTATGTTACACCAGAGGAGTTAAATAGATATAACAAAAATATACCAGATACATGCACAAAATGCATGGAAAGTAAAGGAACCCTATTTCACTGTTTATGGGAATGTAGATTAATAAGAATGTTTTGGGAAGAGGTGAGGGTAACAATTGAAAAAATAATCTCAAAACAAATCATATTAAATCCTAAACTGTTTTTGTTGGGTCTGTACCCAGAAAAGCATAATTTTAATAAAAGTGAAAGAACATTCATAGACCTCAGTTTGCTTAATGCCAAAAAATGTATTGCACTATTATGGAAAAAGACTCATAGACCAGATGTGACTCAGTGGTTAAGACAGATGTTAACAAACCTTCCATTAGAAAGAATAACATATATACTGAAATCAAAGGGAATTGTGTTTGAGAATATATGGAGACCTTTTATTGATTATGTAAAAAATTTAAACATAACTCTTGAAGAAGAAGGTGAATGATGTGTGTGGACCTTGTAAATTCCAAACTGGTGAACATAATATGTATACTTATGTATTGGATTGTCTAGACTAAACAGAGGAGCATTGTTGAAGACTTGATTTTGTTGGTGGTTGTTGGTGTTTTTAGTGCATTTTTTTTTTTTTTGTAGTACTTTAGTGTTAGTGTTTGATTGTTTGTATTATGTTTGTTAAAAAAAAAAAAAAAGGTTCAATAAAGATATTGTGGAAAAAAAAAAGTGCCCTAGCTAATGCCACATTGTTGGTTCACCCCGATCCCTCGGCCCGCATTGCGCTAACCACAGACGCTTCAGACCTGGCCATAGGGGCAGTTGTAGAACAACACGTCAGCGGAATCTGGCAACCTTTGGCATTCTTCAGCAAATCGCTAAACCAAACTGAGCGTAAATACAGCACTTTTGACAGGGAGCTGCTAGCGCTTCATTTATCCATCCGCCACTTCCAGTTCTGGTTGGAAGGGCGGCGTTTCACGGCTTTTGTAGACCACAAACCGCTCACCTTTGCGATGGCTAAAATTTCCGAACCGTGGTCAGGCAGGCAACAGAGACAGCTAGCTGCGATTTCAGAGTTCACCACAGACATTCGACATGTGGCAGGCAAACTTAACGTGGTAGCAGACTGTCTCTCTCGCGCTGTGACATCGCCAGAGCACGAGGAGACAGATTATACTACCTCAGCCGCACAACTCTTCGCCAACGCGGACACATACGCGGCCCCAATCCATGCAGGGATAGATTATGCAGCCATGGCGGAGGAGCAAAGTAGTGACGCGGACGTGCACGCACTCCTGTCTGGACCAACAGGGTTAAGGCTGGAGGAAAGGGGTTTACGCGACGGTGTGCCCCCCCAATATGCGACATCTCAACCGGCCGACCTCGCCCGTTAGTCCCAGCTGCATGGCGCCGCCATATTTTCGACGCGATTCACTCCCTCGCGCACCCAGGTGTGCGCGCTTCGGTTAAAATGGTCACCGAAAAGTTTGTGTGGCCTGGCCTGCACAAAAACATAAAAGAATGGGCAAAGACTTGCATTTCTTGTCAGCGCGCCAAAGTACACAAACACACAAAAGCCCCTCTAGAGCCTTTTCGAATCCCTGCTAGAAGGTTCGACCACGTTCATGTTGACCTCGTGGGGCCACTACCTTCCTCCCAAGGTTTCACACATCTGTTAACAATAATAGACCGCACCACGCGCTGGCCGGAGGCAATCCCTCTGGCGTCAACCACAGCGGAGGAAGTCGCTCACGTTTTTTTGACAAACTGGGTGGCACGTTTCGGCGTCCCATCGGACATCACGTCCGATAGGGGGCCTCAATTTGTCTCGGAGCTTTGGTCAGCCATGGCCAGCAGCTTAGGGGCGACAATTCACCGCACCACCGCTTATCACCCTCAGGCTAATGGGTTATGCGAGCGTTTTCACAGATCTTTAAAGGCCGCCCTCAGAGCCTCACTAAGGGATACAAATTGGGTAAATAAACTTCCCTGGGTTTTATTGGGGTTGCGTGCTGCGCCTAAAGAGGATCTAGACGCCTCCCCAGCAGAATTAGTTTTTGCACAACCTCTCAGGCTCCCAGGTGAATTTTTACCAGAGAACCCAGAGCCGGGGCATCTTCCAGCCCCGAGGTTTTTAGGCAGCAACGGACCGGACCTCTCTCCCCGGACCGGCACATCACTCTTTTCCACGGGTTTTTGTCCCCCAAGCTTTAAAAAACGCTGAATTCGTTTTTGTTAGGCATGAAGCTTTAAAACCAACTTTCCGCCCACCATACGATGGACCATTCAGAGTGCTGGAACCTGGTGATAAGCATTTTGTGCTTGATTTTGGGGATAGAAAAGAAACAGTCAGCATTGACAGACTTAAACCTGCCTTCTTGTTGAGAGACGAGCCTGCACGGTTGGCGAGAGCACCTCGGCGGGGTAGACCCCCCAAGAGAAAAGACTCAGCCCCCCTGCAGGGACCAAATAATCACTCTCCTCCCCAAGCTGCAGATTCCTTACAGGAAGGTCCCACCAGGACGCCCAAGCGGACCCACAGCAGATTTGGGAGAAGATTAAAACCCAGACGGCACAGGGACTGATGCAAACTACTCAACAGTTGTTCACTAATTGTGCTGTAACAGTTTAGGACTGACTTGTGATTTTACTATGCTGTTATGATTACCACTGAACTCTCTTAGGAGCATGGCTGCTGGAAAGTTTCTTCTGTGTCAAGAGGTGTAGCAGTTAGTATGTCATAATAATTATCTTAAACTGTGAATTTTTCTATTGTCCTTTTCTTAGTCGTTTGGGGGGGGCTGTGGTCTATATTAATCATATATCCCATAACCTACATATGTATAAGCATGTGAGAATGTTTGGTGATTACATATGTAAAGCGACTTCACACCTCAGAACAGGACAAAGAGGTCTCAACCGCCAGTGAAGATCAAAGAGCATCCGAGGCACTGCGGTGGAGACCGGATAGGTCGCCCTGACCCCCCAGGGCCAGGTGGAGGGGTACGAAGACAAAAGAGGGGATTAAGATAGTGAGGGATGTCAGCTTTTGATATGCATGTCTTTTGTTATGTGCGAGTATAAGTTCGTAGAGCCGAAGGTGTTCGCTCTCTTACTTCTTCTGCTGCTGCACCTAGATGAGACTTGTTAGAGGAGCTGATCATAAACTTTGGTTTATGAATCACATCGCCTCGTTATTTCAAGCTCCTCTACAATTCACATTATATCACTGAATCTGAGTTCACATTGAAATACTGTGTGACTGTATATTTTTTCATATATTTCTGCAAAGTGTGGTTAGTCTGAGTAAATAACTGCATATATTCCTGTATATATTGCATCCTTTTATAGAAATGGGGACAGACTGTAATTTACTGTACATACTCTGTTGTCATTGAATCCTTATTTAAATCCTCCACCTGAACAACGAGAGCAAGTTTTTAGCCAAAGTCAAATTCCTTGTATGTGTTGTGCATACTTGGCCAATAAAGCTGATTCTGATTCTGATTCTGATGTTGCCAAATGTTAAACTTAAAAAAAAGCTATTAAAATACCTATTTTTATAAAGTGCTTTTAACAAAGACTTCGAGTGGTTGTAAAAGTGTATCTGACTTTTGACAGACAGACACCCACCACCATCACAAAATGCCAAAAACTATTTTGAGGATAAATTTGGGCCAAATTCTGTGGACTAAACAGCACAATTATTGGACTATTTTTGCCTACTATTTTTTTTATTGCTGCCCTCTGTTTTCTTTCACTTCCTTGATCATGACCCACTTCCGGTTTTCAAATGAACTATATTTAGGCATTAAATACACAGTTCTAGGGTGTTAAGGTAAGGGTTTAAAAATAACCATGGTTTAGAAATTGTTAGGGTTAAAACCTGAGGGTATTCTTTATACACACTGTAACTAATCCTCCACTATATCCCTCCATGCACCGGGCAACATGGTGATGCAGTGGTTAGCACAGTGGCAACACAGTATGAAGGTCATGGGATTGACTCCACCCCTGACCATCGTGGGTGCGATCCCACCTCGTGGCCGTCACTGACCCTTCTGTGTGGAGTTTGCATGTTTACCCCGGGTACTACGGTTTCCGCCCACAGGCTGAAAACATGCAAGTCAGGTTAATTGGAGACTCTAAAGCAGCCCTAGGTGTGTGTGAATGGTGAAGGGATGGCGCCGTAACGTGGCTGGTTCATCCATCTAGGTGGATGCCCTGAATTTCCCCTCTGGGAATCAATAAAGTACACAAAATACAATGTCACTATTTCCAAAACTACCCGACATTGCTTAATGTAAAATCATATGCATAGGTCATAAGTCAGGCTAATTAAAACAATCATATAGGGGATTTTTTGTTGGAGGAAGGATGATAAAGGACAAAGGCAAAGGATTATTGGTCACTTATGGATTTCATGAACTAAAGCTAGAACTATAACTCTAAATGGCAATGCACAAAAATATGGAAAAAAAATAATCCCTTGCTCAGAAAGTTCCTGCAGTGGAAAAACATCTACACAGTACAACATGGGGATGTGTAGCTGTGTGTCAGTGTGCTCAGCTGATCAACAGGGAGCCAAGCGGCGACTCATCACTGTTAACTGGCTCCAAGTCAACGTTTTATTGACCAGTGGAGAAAATAATTGTGATGTGCCTATGAGTGTGTTTGTGCATGCTTACATAGTCGCTTCATGCAATCATTGACTGAATTGTTTTAGTGTCACTAGGTTTCTCACAGAATCAGTGATGCTCAGCAGCGTTTCCTCCTCACAGCAGCGTGGGACAAGCACATGTTAGCAGCACTCAGTGTGCCGAAGACATGAACAAAGTCCAAAGTCCCTCCAATAGTCCACACTGTCAGGAGCACTTTATAAGTCAACTACTGTGGCAAGAACTGATTTTCTGTATATTCTTAGGAAAAAAAAATACCTCCATGTTAAACCCCAAGAATCATAAACGGTCATAATTTTTGGTGGTTTATAAATCTAAATAATTTAAAAGGAATTCATAAGAAAAAAAAAATACATTTCTTATTTTTCAAATTCAAAATCATCTGATAAACAACTGAAATAATGTTTACATGTGAACAACAATAACAGTAAAATCACTTACTAATTAGTTTTTACAAAGACGACTGCAATCTCTAGTGTGGAAACAAACATTTTCAGGTATTTTTTGGGAAACAAAATCTGCATGGAGCCGTAAATCATTTTATCCTTAAAATGAAAATAAAGCAGCTGAGATATATGCAAGTATTAAATGGCCCGTCAGCATTAGTAATAGATGTGATAAATTTGTAACTTTTTAACTGTAAATTTTAACATTTTTCTTTAGAAATTTACTATTTTTGTCTTTGTGAGGATCATCTCTTGACTTTTGTAGCCTTTCTCATAAAATAGCCAATGTTGTCTTGTATACTTTGTGTAAATTGAGATTTCTTGTTTATAAATTTGTATTTTTCCCCTCCTGATTTTAAGTAGTTTTTTTTTTTGGGTCAGATTCAAAAGAAGTCACTATTTATGCCCAAAAGAGCCAAGATTCAACATTCAAAGATTTTATTTGTCAATACGACTATACATACAGGACAAACATGAGAATTGAAATGCTGTTTCTCTCTCTTCAGTGGTGTGCGCAATATAAGAAAAAGGAATAAGGCTGGAAAAATAACAACAGCAATCTATGTACAGTAATGCTACCCGTAGTGCAAATAATGATAAAAGCTAAAACCCAGACATCCCATAGTGCAAAAACCATATACAGAATGGGCATTGACGTCATGCCGCGTTGCATTCTGGGCCATTGTTGCCATCATCATGGTCTGGCTTCTTTGTTTACTTGTAGTCTACGGCAACTGCTAACGGAAACAGACATACATGTGATGGAATGCAGCAAACAGACAATTACAATTCCTTATTCAGAGAAGCTGAATAAGGAAGCAAAGCAGCGCTACCTCCAAAAAATTAAAGGACTAAACGGGATCGATCCGTATGAGCACAAGAAATGGACCACGGATCTCGACCAACTGCCTTGAGTCACACTGTCAGACGTGTTTGCCTACCTGGTTTGTGGGGTGAGCGCATGAACCCATGAGCACTTTAAAAACTACAAATCATTACAGGCTCATGTTCAATTTACCAATGGATGGTTCCAGCCGCCTCAAATCTTCCGGGTGAACGACCAGAAAACTGTTGTTTGCACAAAGGTAAGCAATCATTGTTTCTACACAGTTTTCTGCACTAGCATGTGTCTCTGCAGCTGCAGGCATTTCTAAATCTCAGCAGTGAAATGTTGGATTTATGTTCAAATTTGTCATATGATGCTTGATAAGTATATACACATTATTACACAACTGGACTCAAAATACTAATTAAGTAATGTGATAAGCCCAATGCTCGCACACCAAAAAAATTAGCGGTATAATTAGCCGCTAAAAAAACATACTAAATCAGGACAGTGACGTTTTTATAGTCACCTGGAAGAGGAGAAGCTGCTCCCCTATATTATGTCCATAGGGACCACTGACTCTTACACCAGTGAAGAAATCAATATGTCTGTTTCAGCTCTCAGGATACTACAATGAATGTAAATTCACAGTCAAACACGAGAACGCCATGAAAAATAATAAGGTAATAGGCTGGAGATGTTTAATCTTCATAGATCTATGGTATAAGGATCAGCCATTAAAACCAGCTTAAACAATCACACTGATCACTATATTACAGCCTATATAGCCTAAAAACAAAATCCCAAATTTTTTTCCTTGCCATATTTGATTTTTGATTTTAATTGATATTTTTGATTGAAAACAGGGAATTATTTCAAATACAGTCCCCCCCCCCAAAAAAAAAAAAAAAAAAAAACTAAACAAATGTGATTCCTTGTTGGGAATGAAGAGCAAACTAAACCTTTTTGTTTTACAATAATAAAAAAAAAAAGGTTTGATCAAACAAAGATGAATCTGCACATTTCTGATTAATAAAGTCCCAACTTAACTTCTATAAAATTAACTTTTAAGGGTGGAGGAGGAGGTTAGAGCTGAAGGCTACCATATTTACTCTTATGAATGGGGGAAATCGATTTTCATGATATTCATTTTTTTTACATTGTCAAAAAAAAAAATAAAATCCAATTTTGATTTAAAATCAACTACTGCATGCCCATGAAAGCAAGTGTTCCTGTCTGAAACAGGTAGCCCAATCAGGCTTTACAGGCCCAAATGTAGGCTGTGTTTGAAACTGGAATACAAAGAGGGGTAGGCTATTTGTAGGCAATCACACGTTAGACTTTGACAAATATGAAAGGGACTGAACTGAGATTTATTTGATTGTGTGAATATTAACTACAGAATAAGTGAAAATGAATGGGACATGCAATATTAGCCACTGTTTAAGAACCACTTGTTTATTTTTTGTCAGATCACTTATTTGTGTGATCTTTTATGAGTTATTGTGAAGGCACGGGTGAGGGATTCTCCACCCAGAGAAGGCAGCTGGGATAAGGTGGAACAATGGACCAGAGGAGGAAGTGCCACCAGGGGATCTCAAACGGGACAGCATAGACTATGCACCCCCCCATGGAGAGAAGGAACCGCCAGAGCTGCCAGAAGAGAGAAGGGTGTGAGCAGCGGGGCCGGCATTATTTTATGATAATGTGCCACACAGGTCTTTGTTCCAAACAGTGTATTATGGTTGGAAGTTCCGGGTCTCAATGCATGGAATTAAAGGTAAAAAAGAGAAATGCACAGAGACCCGGGAGCTCTTTTACTGTACTGTATGTTGGAGATGAAATAAAGTTCATGTGTCTTCTAGCTCGTTGCCTCGCCTGCTTCCTTTCTTCACATTGGCGACCCCAAGACTTGCCATGGAAAGTGAGCCGAGCACCGCCCCGGAGAATACCTGAAGGGAGAGCACCAGCACCACATGCGCCATCTCAGTCAAGCTCCCAGACTTCTGGCTTCACACCCCGACCACGTGGTTCTTGCACATACAGTAGAAGCCCAGTTCGCACTTCGCGGGATAACAACGGACGATACCAAGTATTACTACGTGGTTGCTGCGCTGGATGCGTGCGCCACGCAACAGGTGATGAGCCTGCTCCAGGAGCAGCCGACCCAAGGAAAATATGAAGCGCTCAAGAGGATGCTTCTCCAGCGCTATAGCCTTTCTGACAGTGAGAGGGCAGACAGACTCCTAAAGTGTTCGGAGTTAGAGGACAGATCAGCAGTGGAGCTGATGGAGAGCATGTTGGCGCTGAGGGGGAAGGACGACGAATCTTTCCTGTTCGCCCACTTGTTCCTCAGTAACCTACCGGCTACAGTGAGAGTGATCCTGGCCAACTCACCGCAGCTGGTTGCTAAAGACTACCGCACCCTGGCGAAGGAAGCGGACCGCATCATTTTGGGGACCAGAACTCTCAGCGTGCAAGCAGTGGCACTGGCATCCATGAGGGACTCCAGCGAGGTTGAGGAGCCGTTGGTGGCAGCCGGGATGGACACCAAGAGACGAAAGAACGGGGTGATCTGTTTTTATCATCGCCGTTTCGGCTCGAATGCCCAAAGCTGCCTGATGCCATGCTAATTCAAGAAGCCGGGAAGATGGCACTTTCGGAATTCGGTTGCAGCTGCAACCGATGGTGACAGGAACAGACTGCTTTATGTCACGGACACACGTTCGGGGAGACGGTTTTTGGTGGACTCCGGCTCCCAGAAGAGCCTTATCCTGCCGGTCAATGCAAGCAGGGTGGCAGGAGGCAGCGGTCCCGAGCTCGCGACCGCCAATGGATCCACCATCAGGACATTTGGCGAGTGGACACTGACAATATGCTTACACAGACGCAACTTTCAGTGGGACTTTGTGGTAGCTGCATGTTCCGTCCCCATTTTAGGCGCAGATTTTTTATATGCTTACGGGTTGCTAATAGTCGATGTTGCTAAGTGGTTGTGGTTAGTGGATGCTGTCTCTTTTACCTCACTGCCCTGTACAGCTCGGGGAGCTGGGTCGGCAACACTGGCTAACATTATAGCTCCAGGGGGTAAGTACCAACATTTGCTGACACAATTCCAAGCACTCACAGTCCCGATTTTTTCGGCTATGATAACGAAACACGGGGTCGAATACTTCATAACAACAATAGGTCCGCCGGTGTTTGCGCGACCTCAGCGCTTGGACGCAGCTAAACTGGCCAGCATGCGAGAGGAGTCTGCCAACTTAGAGCAGTTGGGCATGGTCAGGCACTCCAACAGCCCGTGGGCATCCCCACTACACGTGATGCCTAAAGCCAACGGGTCGTGGCGACCGTACGGCGATTTCCGACACTTGAATAACGCCATAGAACATGATTGTTATCCCATTCCGCACATCCAGGATTTTTCCGTGCACCTGGCCAGGGTGCGTGTTTTTTCGAAAGTGGATCTGGTCCGTGGATACCATCAGGTCCCGTGAGCATGGAAGACGTTCCAAAAACAGCGGTAATAACTCCTTTCAGCTTTTTCAAGTTTTTACGCATGCCATTCAGAATAAAAGGTGTGGCGCAGACTTTCCAGAGGATGATGGACACAGTGCTTCGCGACTTGTCCTTCATTTTTGTCTACTTAGACGACATTCTGGTAGCTAGCATGTCCAAAGAGGAGCACATCACCCATCTCAAGACGGTTTTCCAGAGGTTGAAAGCACATGGGCTTATAGTGAACCCGGCGAAGTGCCAGTTCAGTGTGCCTGTGATTGACTTTTTGGGCCACCGCATTTCGCTGGAGGGTGCGATTCTGCTACCGGATAAGGTGCATGCCGTGTCGGACTTTCCGCGTCCACAGACCGTGAGGGCCCTGCAGGAGTTTTTGGGGATGGTCAATTTTTATAACCGTTTCCTTCCCCGAGCAGCCCAGTTGATGCAGCCGTTGTATGCTGCACTGAAAAAAAAAGAAGCCCGCGGAAAACGTCGACTGCACTCCCGAGCAAGTCCAGGCTTTCACGAACGCCAAAACAGCGCTTGCGGATGCCGTGTTGCTAGCTAGTGCTTAGCTAGCTAGCTAGTTTAGCATGTCAGACATTCAACATCAACACTACCAAAGTACAAAATAAATGAGGAAATTACTCACATTTATTCTTTGATGCATTTTTTTTTAAATCTAAAATATAAATCATGCATTTTTTTTCTGTAACTTTTATACCTACATAGTTTATTGATCTGTTGGGTCAACCTTCTTTACCCTTTGGCGGTTTAGTTGTACGGTGGCCCAGAGTGATTACAAAAATGCAACAGCCACGACACAAATAACATTATTGTTGATGCAAAGATTAGCATTGATTCCAACATTAGCATACTATACCAGAGTGGTGGCTCAGTTGGTAGAACATCCGCCCCACACCCAGGAGGCCGGGGTTCGAATTCCGCCCGGGTCATGCCGAAGACCACATAAAAGCGGAACTTCCTGCAGTCCAGCTTGGCGCTCAGCAATAATGGAACGGAGGAGGGAAATTTGTGGCAGCGCCTTGCATGGCAGCGACCCCCCTGATTCTATATATGTGTGTGATTAACACTGTAGATAAGAGAAACATAATTTTATTCTACTGTACATGATTGACTGTATGGATTTGAATGACAATAAAGATGGCTTATTCTTATCCTTAGCTCATCCGGATCTGTTGGCATGGATAGCGCTCACTATGGGCACGTCTGATGTTGCCATAGGAGCAGTGGTAGAGCAGTATGTCTCCGGTTCGTGGCAGCCCGCTCCCTTTTTTCAGTCGGACTTTGCACAACAGCGAACGCAAATACAGCATGTTACGACAGAGAGTTGTTGGCTCTACACCTGGCGATGCGCCATTTCCAGTTTTGGCTAGAACGGCGCGAGTTCACCGCGTTCGTGGACCATAAGCCACTGATGTGCGCAATGTCCAAGGTCTTGGAACCGTGGTCAGCCTGGCAGGAATGGCATTTGGCCACGATCTCGGAGTTTACTACGACATTCAACACGTTGCCGGTAAGCTCAACATCGTGGTGATTGTCTGTCGCGCGCGTTAGTCTCCCCGGTCTACATGGGAATAGATTTCCCTGCAATGGCTGCGGAGCAAGCCGGGGACACAGACATTTGGGTGCTCCAGTCTGCAGCTACTGGGTTAAGGCTGGAGAGCAGGGTGGTGCAAGAAGGGTGCCCTCGCTTGCTCTGCGACGTCTCCACCAGCTGCCCGCGCTCGGTGGTTCCGAGCTCTTGGCGTCGTCGCGTTTTTGAGTCAGTCCACTCCCTTTCACATCCGAGAGTGCACGCTTCGGTGAAGGTAGTGGGGGCGAAATTCATCTGGTCGCGCTTGCGCAAGGACATGAAGGAGTAGGCTGCAGTTTGCGTCGCGTGCCAGTGGGCCGAAGTGCACAAGCACACCAGAGCCCCCCTCGAGGTGTTCCAAATCCCGGCCAGGAGGTTCGACCACGTCCACGTGGATTTGGTGGGACCCCTCTTGCCATCGCAAGGTTTCACGCACCTTTTAACAATCGTGAACTGCACCATGCGCTGGCCTGAAGTGGTCCCGCTGGCTTCTACCATGTCCACAGAAGTGGCTCATGCTTTTTTGTCAGCTTGGGTTGCACAGTTCAGATCCCTGTCAGACATCACTTCCGACAGGGGTCCACAATTCATTTCGGAACTGTGGTCCGCGATGGCCCAGAGCCTGGGGTCAAAATTCACCGCACTACCGTGTACAATCCCCAAGCTAACAGGTTATGCAAGCGTTTTCATAGGTCACTTAAAGCAGCGCTCAGAGCTTTGCTCACGGACACAAATTGGGTCGACCACCTGCCCTGGGTTCTTTTAGAGTTGTGCTCCGCACCTAAGGAGGATTTGGCAGCCTCCCCGGCAGAACTCATTTTTTCTCAGCTGCTGCGGATCCCCAGAGAGTTTTTACAGGAAAACCCCATGCCCGAGGCTGATCCACCTGCGCAATTTTTGCATAGTACGGAGGCTTTTAACGTACCGGACCTGGCCCACCATTGTTTTCCCTGCACTTTCGTCCCCAAGAGTTTACAGAATGCCAGCTTTGTTTTCGTCAGGCACAATGCGCACCGGACTCCGCTGCACCCACCGTACGATGGACCATTCAGGGTGTTGGAACCTGGGGTGAATATTTTGTGTTAGACTTGAGGGGGGGTGTAGGGAGACTGTCTGCATCAACAGACTGAAGCCCGCTTTTGTGTTGGCAGACGAGCAGGTGGTATTGGCCCAAGCTCCCTGGTGCGGACGTCCACCGTTGGTGGCTCCGCAAGTTGGTGTTACCTCGGTAGGAACCTGCGCACGTAAAGCCAATGTGTTTCCCCCCCTCCCTTTTTCCCTCCACAGACTGACATGTCCTCCTGTACACCTTGCCAGCAGGGTGCTCCAACTGGATCGGTGACCCCCCCGCTACAGTCGCTATGGGCACCGGTTCAAACCCAAAGGATGGGGGGGGAGGGGTACTGCCCTTTCTGGGTGTTCGGGGGGGAGGCTGTGTGGAGGTACGGGTGAGGGATTCTCCACCCAGAGAAGGCAGCTGGGATAAGGGGGAACAATGGCCCGGAGGAGGAAGTGCCACTGGGGGGTCTCAAATGGGACAGTATGGACTATGCACCCCCCTGGGGAGAGGAGGAACTGCCAGAGCCGCTGGAAGAGAGAGGAGTAGGGAGAGTAGGGACGTTAAATGTAGGGACTATGACTGGTAAAGGCAGACAGTTGGCTGATATGAAGAAAAGAAGAAAGGTAGATATACTGTGTAGGGACGTTAAATGTAGGGACTATGACTGGTAAAGGCCGACAGTTGGCTGATATGATGAAAAGAAGAAAGGTAGATATACTGTGTGTTCAAGAAACCAGATGGAAGGAAGCAAAGCTAGAAGCATTGGAGGTGGATTTAAACTGTTCTACCATGGTGTAGATAGGAAGAGAAATGGAGTAGAAGTAATCTTGAAGGAAGAGTATGTGAAGAGTGTTCAGGAGGTAAAGAAGGAGTCAGACAGAATCATGAGTTTGAAGCTTGAAGTCAAAGGTGTGATGTTGAATGTTGTCAGTGCATATGCCCCACAAGTTGGATGTCAGGTTGAAGAGAAAGAGGAATTCTGGAGTAAGCTGGATGAAGTGGTAGAGTGTGTTCCCAGGGGGGAGAGAGAATACTGACTGGAGCGGAATTTAATGGACATGTAGGTGAAGAGAACAGAGGTAATGAGGAGGTCCTGGGTAGGTATGGTCTTAAGGAGAGAAATGTGGAAGGACAGATGGTTGTGGATTTTGCTAAAAGCATGGAAATGGCTGTGGTGAACACATACTTCAAAAATAGAATAGAATAGAATAGAATAGGCTTTACTGTCATTGTACAGTTGTACAGTACAACAAAACTGTGGGTGCTCCACCAGGCTACTGCGCAATAAAGTAAGAGAAAAGGATTAGATAAAACACGGTTACAGAACACAGGATAAAACACACGAGTGAAATAAAAAATAGCCCAGGATTATGGAAATACATACACACAGGTATGGTAGTGGCTTCACGGATGGAACAATGTACATAAGAGTGCGGAGTGCAGAACACAATTGCATACACAATTTGAGTAAAATGGCCCAAGGATTATGGAAAATATACATAGTGGATGGATCAATATACTTGAAAGTGCGGAGTGCAAAGACAGGTGTGTTATTGTGATAATTAAAAGGGTCCTCAGTTCTGTGCATGTGAGCATTCGGAGGGAGGGGTGGGGCCTCTGACTGTTTGCAGTCCGAATGGCCCAAGGGGAGAAACTGTCAGTCTGGAAGTGTGGGACCTGATTGATCTGAACTGTCATCCAGAGGGGAGCAGGTCAAACAGGTGGTGGGTGGGATGTGAGGGGTCTCCTGTGATGGCCTTGATCTTTCTGAAACAGGAGGATCTGGAGATGTCCTCCAGGGAGAGCAGAGGGCCACTGATGATTTTTTGGGCAGTGTTGATGACCCTCTGTACAGCCTTCCTGTTCTCGGCCGTGGAGCCGGCGTACCACACTCAGACAGTAGGTGAGCACGCTCTCCACTGAGCAGTGGTAGAAGCCAGCAGCAGCTTCTGGCCCAGGTTGTTCTTCCTCAGGATACGGAGAAAGTGCAGCCGCTGCTGGGCTTTCTTCACTAGGGCCTTGGTGTTGACAGTCCAGGAGAGGTCAGAGGAGATGTGGGTGCCCAGGAACCTGAAGGTGGGGATGGTTTCCACGTGGTCACAATTTATTGGGGTGGGGGGGTCCTCTCTGTTCTTTCTGAAGTCCAGTATGAGTTCTTTGGTTTTTTGGACATTCAGTTTCAGGTTGCTTGCTTGGCACCACAGCAGCAGATTCTTGACCTCCGCCCTGTATGCCTTCTCATCGTCATCAGTGATGAGCCCAACCAAGATGGTATTGTCCACATACTTCACGATGACCGTGGTTGGGTGGGTTGGAATACAGTCAAAGGTGTACAGGGAATACAGTAGAGGGCTTAGCACGCAGCCTTGGGGGGAGCCAGTGCTAAGAGACAGTGTGGAGGAGTGGTGGGGGCTGAGTGTGACTGTTTGTGGGCGGTTGGTGAGAAAGTTTTTCATCCAGGAGCAGGTGGGGGGGGGGGGGATCTGGAGGAGGTGCAGTTTATTTATCAGGATGTCCGGGATGATGATGTTGAAAGCAGAGCTGCAGTCCACAAAGACCATCCTCACGTAGCTCCTTGGGTTCTCCAGATGGCTCAGCACTCTGTGGAGTGTGGTGGCGATGGCGTCATCCATAGACCAGTTCTCACTGTAGGCAAACTGGTGAGGATCAAAGGAGGAGGGAAGACAGTCCCTGAGGTGCTGGGACACCAGTCACTCAAAACACTTCATGACTACAGACGTGAGTGTTATGGGTCTGTAGTCGTTCACATTGTCAATTGCGGACTTTTGGGGGATGGGGATGATGGTGGAGGCCTTGAGGCAGAAGGGGACAGTGGCGTGCGTTAGGCAGCGGTTGAACAGCTTGGTGATATCTCTGCCAGCTGGTCTGCACATGCTTTGACCACCGCTCCTGGGATGCCGTCAGGACCAGCAGCTCTGCGAGGGTTCACTGCTCTCAGTTGACAAGTTGGGGGGAAAGGTGAGCTCAAACCGGACAAAGAAGCTGTTAAGCTCCTTTGCCAGAATGAGGCTGCTGTCCAATGTTGGGGGGCACTGGCCCCTGTAGTTGGTGAGGGCCTGGATGCCTCTCCACATCTGTCTGGGGTTGTTTTCTGTGAGGAAGCCCTCCACTTTCCTCCTGTAGACATTCTTAGCATGTTTTATGCCTCTTCTCAGGTTGGCTCTGGCAGTGCTGTACAGAGAGCTGTCCCTCTGCCTGAAGGCTGAGTTGCGAGCTCTGATCAGAGTGTGGACCTCACTGGTCATCCAGGGTTTCCGGTTGGGAAAGACCTGGATGTGTTTGGTGACTGTCACATTCTCTACACAGCATTTAATGTAGAAGAAGACATATTTGGTGTAGGAGTCCATGTCCTTCTGTTCAAAGATGTTACAGTCTGTGCAGCTAAAGCAGTCCTGTAGCTGGAAGAGAGCATTTTCAGGCCAGGTTTTAATTGTTTGTTTGGTTGAGGGGGGGGACTCTTCCTAATGGGGATGTAAGCAGGTGTTAGAAGCAGGGAGAGATGGTCTGATTGTCTAAGGTGAGGGAGGGGGGTGGCTCTGTAGGCATGCTTAATGTTGCTGTAAACATGATCCAGTGTTCTATCCCCTCTTGTGGGACACTTAACATGTTGGTGGAATTTGGGGAGTACAGACTTTAAGCATGCTTTGTTAAAATCCCCCGCAATAATGTGGACTGTGTTAGGGTGATCTTTCTGTTGCCTGCTAATGATGTGCTGGAGGTGGCTGAGTGCTAAGCTAACGCTAGCGTCTGGACGGATGTAAACAGCTGTTACAATTACTGCTGTTAGCTCATGGGGTAGATAGAAGGGCCTACACAGAAAGGACATGGCCTCTAAGTCCGGTGAACAATGGCTTTGAATTATTCTGCTGTTATTACACCAAGTCTGAAGCACATAAACACAGAGCCCACCACCCCTGTCCTAACCAGAATCGGCGTTGCAGTCAAAACGAAGTGTAGTTTGGTTGGGTATATTCCACAGTAGCGTCTGGGATGAGCGGGTGATGCCAAGACTCGGTCATAATCAGAATACAACAGTTCCGGATGTAGTGAAGAGAGAGGAACATAGGGTGACTCACAAGAGCGGAAGAAGGTGCACACAGGTGGACTATATCCTATGCAGAAGGAGAAATCTGAAAGAGATAGGAGACTGCAAGGTGGTGGCAGGGGAGAATGTAGCTAGACAGCATCGGATGGTAGTCTGTAGGATGACTTTGCAAAGCAAGAAGTGGAAGAACATATAGGCAGAGCCAAAGATTAAGTGGGGGAAGTTACAGAAGGAAGAAGGTCGCACAGAGTTCAGGAAGGGGTTGATCCAGATTTTGGGTGGTAGGGTAGAATTACCAGATGACTGGAAAAGTACAGCAAAAGTATTGAGGGAAACAGGTAGAAAGGTACAGTATGTGGTGTATCCAGTGGAAAGAGGAAAGAGGAGGAGGTACAGGAAAGTATTCAAAAGAAGAGGTTAGTAAAGAAAAAGTTGGATAATCGGGGAGCTGAAGAAAGTAGACAGGAGTATTTGGAATTTGGCAAAGAGAGAGGTAGCAAAGGCAAAGGCATACAGTGAGTTGTATGAGAGGCTAAACACTATTAAGAAAGGGGAAATGGAAGCTGCACCGCCTCCTGCCAGAAGACGCTACAACGCACAGTGAAAGCAGCCAGCAAGGTCATCAGTGCCCCTCTGCCCCCCACCCCCACCCCCGGACATCTACCTCACCCGCAGAGCTATCAACATTGCAGGCGACACCTCACACTCCTCACACTCCCTCTTCAGCCCCCTGCCCTTGGGGAAAAGGTACTGGAGCTTTGGGGCCCGCTCCACAAGACTACTAAACAGCTTTGCTCACCAGGCAATCAGGATCCTGAACTCTGTCCACCCCCCCACCCCTCCGGACCGTAACACACTCACCTGCACAATAACTACCTCAGCTGTTAGCACAGAAAGACTGGCATACCAACAGTAATACATCTGCTGCTGTATGTCTCTGCATTTTACTACAACCATTTGCACAAATGCCATATCTGCTGCTGTCTGTTACTGCAATACTGATCATGTGCAGTCCCATCTGTCATTGTCTGCACCTACATTACCGCACTGAACTTGCAACTACAAGTATTACTGCTCTACTTTTTCTGTATATAGGATTGCTGGGTTTTATCATTTATTTATCTTTATTTGCACTATGGGATGTCTGGGTCTATCTTTTGTTGCTATTTGAACAACGGGTACCATTACTGTACATAGACTGCTGCTGTTGTTTTTCCAGCCTTATTTCTTTTTACCTCCGCCAAGGAGGTTATGTGATCATCGGTGTTGGTTTGTCTGTCTGTTTGTCTGTTTGTTTGTTTGTTAGCAAGATAACTCAAAAACTTATGGACAGATTTTCATGAAATTTTCATGGATTGTCAGAAATGGGGTATCCTACAGATGATTACACTTTGGTGGTGATCCGGATCACCGTCCAGAAGAAAACCGCCATTACGGAAAATGCCATTTTCGTGAATAACTACTGAACCACTAATCCTATCATTGTCAATCCAATTGCTAGTCATATGTTTTCATGGTCAAGGAATCTGAAAACGTACACACAAACACTTTATGGGGGGAACTGTGGCCGCCATTACGGAAAATGCCATTTTCGTGAATAACTACTGAACCACTAATCCTATCATTGTCAATCCAATTGCTAGTCATATGTTTTCATGGTCAAGGAATCTGAAAACGTACACACAAACACTTTATGGGGTGAACTGTGGCCGCCATTATGGAAAATGCCATTTTCGTGAATAACTACTGAACCACTAATCCTATCATTGTCAATCCAATTGCTAGTCATATGTTTTCATGGTCAAGGAATCTGAAAACGTACACACAAACACTTTATGGGGGGAACTGTGGCCGCCATTACGGAAAATGCCATTTTCGTGAATAACTACTGAACCACTAATCCTATCATTGTCAATCCAATTGCTAGTCATATGTTTCCATGGTCAAGGAATCTGAAAACGTACACACAAACACTGTATGGGGGGAACTGTGGCGCTTGGCGGAGGTCTGCACTCTCTGAGTGCTTTTCTAGTTTTATATTGCGCACACCACTGGAGAGAGAGGAACGCCATTTCAATTCTCCTGTATGTCCTGTACGTACAGTATAGTAGTACTGACAAATAAAATCTTTGAATCTTGAATCTTGAAAAGGACTTGTGTTGATTGGCTCGCTAGACAGAGAACTCGAGCTGGAAAGGATGTGCAGCAGGTTAGGCTGATTAAGAACAGATATGGTAATGTACTAACAAATGACGAGAGTGTGTTAAGAAGGTGGAAGAATATTTTGAGGACCTGATGAATGAAGAAAATGAGAGAGAGAAGAGGATGGATGAAGGAAAGATGGTAAACAAAGAAGTCCCGAGGATTAGCAAGGCGGAAGTGAGGGCAGCTTTGAAAAGGATGATAAATGGAAAGGCTGTTGGTCCAGATGACACACCTGTGGAGGTATGGAGATGTTTAGGAGAGATGGCAGTGGACTTTTTAACCAGATTGTTTAACACAATCTTAGAGTGAGAGGATGCCTGAAGAGTGGAGAAATGTTTTGGTACCAATTTGCAAGAACAAGGGTGATGCTCAGAGCTGTAGTAACTACAGAGGCATAAAGTTGATCAGCCACACTATGAAGATATGGGAAAGAGTTGCTGAAGCCAGGTTAAGAGGAGAGGTGACAGTCAGTGAGCAGCAGTACGGTTTCATGCCAAGAAAGAGTACTACAGATGCAATGTTTTCTCCAAGAGTGTTGATGGAGAAATATAGAGAAGGTCAGAAGGAGTTGCACTGTGTCTTTGTGGATCTAGAGAAAGCATATGATGGGGTGCCAAGAGAGGAAGTGTAGTACTGTATGAGGAAGTCAGGAGTGGCAGAGAAGTATGTGAGGGTGGAGCAGGACATGTATGAGGACAGCAAGACAGTGGTGAGATGTGCTGTAGAAGTGACAGAGGGGTTCAAGGTGGAGGTCGGGTTACATCAGGGATTGGCTCTGAGCCCTTTCTTGTTTGCCATGGTGATGGATAGGCTGACAGACAAGGTCAGGCAGGAGTCTCCATGGACCATGATGTTCGCAGATGACATTGTGATCTGTAGTGAGAATAGGGAGCAGGTGGAAGAGAACCTGGAGAGGTGGAGGTATGCTCTGGAAAGAAGAAGAATGAAAGTCAGTAGAAGCAAGACAGAATACATGAGTGTGAATGAGAGGGAGACAGGTGTAATAGTGAAGATGGAAGGAGTAGAGGTAGTTAAAGTAGATGAGTTTAAATACCTGAGGTCAACCATCCAAAGCAATGGAAAATGCACAAGAGAAGTGAAGAAGAGAGTGCAGGCAGGGTGGAGTGGGTGGAGACGAGTGTCAGGAGTGATTTGTGACAGAAGGGTAGCAGCAAGAGTAAAAGGGAAGATTTACAAGACGGTAGTGAGGCCTGCTATGATGTATAGTTTGCACTGGAAAAAAAGATGGGGTGGAGCTGGAGGTGGCAGAGTTGTAGTTGCTAAGATTCTCACTAGGAATGACTAGAAGAGACAGGATTAGAAATGAGCATATCAGAGGGACAGCTCACATTGAGTGGTTTGGAGACAAAGTAAGAGAGGCAAGGCTGAGATGGTTTGGACATGTGCAGAGGAGGGATTGTGGATATATTGGACAAAGGATGTTGAAGATGGAGCTGCCAGGCAGAAGGAAAAGAGGAAAACCACAGAGAAGATTCATGGATGTAGTGAAGGAAGACATGGAGAGGGTTGGTGTTACAGAGGAAGATGCAAGGGATAGGGTGAGATGGAGACAGATGATCCACTGTGGCGATCCATAAAGGGAGCAGCCGAAAAAAGAAGATAAAAGTGATGTGCCACATTAGTAGCACTATGCATGTGCATTGAATCCTCATGTAGCAATAGCCTATAAATGTTGACATCAACTCAGCATCAATTTTCCTTAAAGTTCTATCTTTTCACTGCTAGAACGTTACATATGCCTCTACCAAATGGTGTCCTAATCAAACAGTTTTGAAATAAATCAACTGCATGAACCAGTGTGGAAAATGCTATACTAATACAGTGCTGTGAAAAAGTATTTGCCCCCTTCCTGATTTATTATATTTTTGCATATTTGTCACACTTCAATGTTTCAGATCATCAAACATTTTTTTTTAATATCAGACAAAGATAACCTGAATAAATACAAAATGCACTTTTCAAATAATGATTTCATTTATTAAAGGAAGAAAACTATCCAAACCTACCTGGCCCTATGTGAAAAAGTAATTGCCCCCCATGTTACATCATGAATTAACTGTGATTAACCATATTTTTTTGAAAACTGAGTTCAATTTCAGTAGCTACACCCAAGCCTGATTACTACCAGACTTGTTGAATCAAGAAATCACTTCAATAGAACCTGTCTGACAACCTGAAGTAGGCTAAAAGAGCTCAAAAAGCAACACATCCCACTGTGATCTAAAGAAATTCAAGAGCAGATGAGAAACAAAAACCCAGAACGTCAAAAGAACTGCAGACCTCATTTGCCTCAGTTTGGACAATGGTCCACAATGGAACAATAACAAAGAGACTGGGCAAAAATGGCATCCATGGGAGAGTTCAAAGACAAAAACTGCTGCTGGACAAAAAGAACACAAAGACTCGTCTCACATTTGCCAGAAAACATCTAGATTATCCTCAAGACTTTTGGGGAAATGTTATGGGGACTGACGAGACAAAAGTTGAACTTTTTGGAAGACATGTGTCCTGTTTTATCTGGCATAAAACTAACACAGAATTTCATAAAAAGAACATCACATCAACAGTCAAACATGGTGGTGGCAGTATCATGGTCTGGAGCTGCTTTGCTGCTTCAGGATCTGGACAACTTGCCCTAATTGACAGAACCATGAATTCTGTTCTCTACCAAAAAATCCTGAAGGAGAATGTCTGGCCATCAGTTCATGAAGCCCTCCAAAATGACTGAATTTAAACAATTCTGCACAGTGGGTCAAAATCCCTCAACAGTGACGTAAAAGACTCATTGCCAGTTGTTGGCACAACCAGTTATTAGGTTTAGGGGCAGTTAGGGGGCAATTACTTTTTCACATAGGGCCAGGTAGGTTTGGATAGCTTTTTTCCCTTAATAAATGAAATAATCATCTAAAAACTGCATTTTGTATTTACTCAGGTTATTTTTGTCTAATATTAATATTTGTTTGATGATCTGAAACATTTAGGTGTAACAAATATGCAAAAATATAAGAAATCAGGAAGGGGGCAAATATTTTTTCACAGCACTGTACATTTTTGCATTAAGATAAATAACTATTACTAAACAAATGCAGGCTTATCTTTAGGAGGCTGCAATTCTTGAAAATTTTTTCCATTTGTTTTTACAAGAAATCATTTATTCCTTCTGCAGTAACAATCCTGAACAAAATCAAATAGTTATCATACTTCAGTTAGCTATCAATATTAGTTATCAGCATTTATCTATTAATCACTATTTATTTTTAATAGTTATTAATATTTTCTGCCACATGATTTTATTTGCTGTTTCCTTTTTAACCATGTTTCCTTTTTTAAACTGTTTTTATCCTGTGAGTTTGAACATGTTTTTGAGAGTGTTGAATGTGTTATATTGTTGTAGCCGTGTCTAAGAAGAATTTCTGTCACTGACTGGGACAGACAATAAAGTTATCTATCTATCTATCTATCTATCTATCTAACTTCCAACTTCCAGTATCTTGGTAGCTGGACGAATACTGCATACGACATCGAATGCAGAAAGGCTAAGGCCTGGGAAGCTCTCAGTGCCCTCTCCAAAATCTGGGCTGCCCCCCTGTCCAGAGACACAAAAATAAAGGTGTTTAAAGAGTCTGTTGAATTCATCATTATCTACAGATCAGCGTCTTGGTCACTGACCAAAACACAAGCGCAGTCCTTGAGCGGCATGTATACCAGAATGCTAAGAAGGGTTCTTAACGTCAGCTGGCAGGACCATTGGTCAAATGATCTACTTTACGGCTCCCTCCCAAGGCTCTCAATCATCATAGCCAAGCGTCAGATGGCGCTGTGTGGTCATGCCCTCTACCACGACCAGCCAGTTACCCAAGTATTACTCTGGGGACCTGAGGCAAGACGTAAAGTTGGAAGACCCCATACCACCCTAAAAATGGTCCTAGAGGGAGACACTGGGATACCAGCAGGAAACCTTAGGGCGGCCATGCTAGACCGGCAGGCCTGGAAACAGATATCATTTCAAGTCATCGGCTTGCCAGAAGACTGACTGACCTGACTGCCCCAAACTTGAAGTATATCAGTATAATGAAGCCTACAAGCAAACAGACATAAATGGATAAAGAGAAAACTGCAACCTACAGTGCACAGAGGATGAGCCTTAATCGTTAGCTGTTTCACTGAGAGGCAGAAGAATGGTTTGACCTCCTCTCAAACTGGCCTTATATTGCTCTCTCTATTTCTTCATCCATCCCCTCCCTTCCTCCCCACTCATCCTTCCATTCCCATCTGAGCCTGCAGGGGTTTCTCTACAACCACTGCATTCCTGCTCTTCTCCTCCATCCATCCTGCCCCGCTTCCATCCATCTCGCTACTGTCATTCGCGGCCTACAGTCGAAGCTCTCTGCCAGCATCGCCCATCCTTCACCCCTCCGTTCCTCTGCAGTGACTCCTGCCATTGTGAGGCCTGCTATCACTCTGTCTTGGGCTGCCGTGTGAGAATGGGGTCATTGTTGCTGTGCTGCAGTGTGTACATGCGTGTGTGTCCACATGTGTGACAGTGGGAGTGTAACTTCGCTTCTCTAGAGCCAGTGTGTCCTGCAGCCTGAGCTCCATACACACACAGGCCTACATACTCACTGTGCATGTGGAAAGCGTACAGCCATGGACAATAAAACACAGAATTATACTACAGCTTAATGCAGTGGGATAGTTTGATTTCATGGATATACTATGAAACTGTGTTGCCTGTCAGATAGATGAAGATTAGGACCTGTGACCTCACCAGCCAGGGATGAATAAAATCTTGTGAAATATCTTTACCCCCAAAAAAATTTTGTTCCAAAGAAGGGAAAAGAAAAAAAAAATCGCTTCATGTTCAGCACAAGTGTTATCTCAGTCTTATGCAAGCCTCTTTCAAAAAAAAAATGGCACTGTAGGAGCCATTTTCAGTTGTTTGTTTTTTGTTATTAATTTTAGTCACTAGATGGTATGCTTTTGATTGATGGGTATTTTGCTATATAAGGAACTGTGGAAGCACACACAGGGTTGCTAATCAGGGGCAAACATTTCACTGACCATCAGCACAGGAGACAAAGGAAACTGGAAACTGATATTGGTTCGTATTTTGGTTATTTTTGAGAGAGTTTACTTTAATAAATGGACGATGAACATTGACTTTGACTCTCCCGTTGTTACGCGTCAGGTCGTGTCTTTAGCAGCCGGTAGAGTCCGTTTGGAATGGCTAAATGAACCCTACAGGCACCAACATTGCTAGTATGTACTAATCAAATGCAATCAACAGTAAAAGAGCAGCACCAAGCTACCAAAATGGTGCATCAGAGCTGCCCCCAGCTCTGCTCTCCCCACAGTTCCAGACCCTGGATGAAGCCGCCCACTCCAGCCTACTCCTTGATGGGGAATCGGTGTACAGTCTGGTGGCCAACCCCTTTCTCCTCCTGCTGGCCAGAGTAATTCTCATCAAGTCCGCCTGCAAGATGGACAGCCTCCAGATGGACGCTCAAGGACAGTGCACCATGTGACAACTTACCATCTGCAAGCAAGAGAGAGAGACTCTGGACTGCTTTAGATCACATGACTTTAACATCTATCCACTGCCAGGAGGCGCCCTCTGCTCTTCACTAGCAATTGACACACCTACACTACTGCATTCAACATTACACCACTGATACAATTACTGATATACGTATATTTACAATACACTGACTCTCTCAACTACTGCTTTGTCATTGTGTGATCTATTGTCTGCTAATTGTGCATTTGAGAGTTTTTTTTTCTTGTAATCAAAATTTTGGTCATAAAATGAGCTCTATTTTGATCAACATTGCTTTTTTCTCTGCCTATTGTGTTTTTCCCTACCCTTCCCCCCTACCCCCTCTTTACTCCCCCCCCCTATATGACAGGCGCCTCGTCATGGCTGCCGCGTCATTGGGATGCGCCTTTCGTGCGCGCCCAATGTCAAGTCAAATTCCTCGTATGTTTACTTGTTTACTTGTAAATGTGCTTGGCAATAAATCTGATTCTGATTCTGATTCTGATTCATTAGTTAAAAATTGACTTATGCTACTTAAATGTACAAATTTCATTTCTGTCAGTCTGCCCCAGGGTAGCTGTGGCTACAGAGGTAGCTTACCACTACCAATGTCCGTCTGGAGTGAATGAATAATGGACTCACTGTAAGCGCATTGAGATGTCACTTCATATGTAAAGTGCCATATAAATCTAATCCATTATTATTATTATTATTATTATTATTATTATTGTTATTGTTATTAAAACCCAAGAAAACCCATGTTTATAATGACACCTGTAGTCATCCTGAATAAGCGGACACATCACATCTTCACAGCTATTTTGGAGATGAATCCCACACTTGTTCATAGAAATGAATGGTAAGGACTGTAGTTCTCTGATTTGGCAGAAGTGTCACTGATGAGAATTTTCAGTCCGTCACTCAGAAGGTGTAACAATAAACTGTTTGGGCACAGCCGTCAGCTTCACTATGTGACGAAAATGGTACCCTTCTGTGTTTCTTTGTTTGACTTTAACAGCTCCAATCCCTTCATCATTAATACCCACACCTGCAAGCTCTGCTAACCTGGTAGCAGTGGCGTTCATACACAACCTGTAATTCATTGTCTGATTCAACACAATCAGCAAATCCGGGCGAAATCTCTGTGTAAGCTCTGCTACCTCGGCTAAGCTAACTTAACTAGCTTAGCTGTTCCCGTGTTAAGGACTTTCCTGTGGCAAGTTGTGTTCATCTACAGTTTATTAGTAAGAATAAACCACACCAAAACCGAAGCGTCATGGGGCCAAAGAAGGCACTGACAGCTGAGGAAGGCAATGACATCAAAAAGTTATTGGACTTCATGACAGAGGAGCTTTCAGCTGTCAAATTGCAGCAGAAGGCTATCCTGAACCTGGTGGAGGAAGTGAAGGCTTTCCGCCTTCAGAATGCTGAGAAGGATCAGCGTCTGGCATACTTGGAAGAGAGAGTGGTGGATTTAGAGCAGCAGACCAGGATGAATGATGTGATCGTCACTGGGCTTCAGATCAAATCCCAGTCATACGCTCGGGCGGTGACCATTGACAGCGGGAGGAAGCCCACGGAGGAGGACGTCTTAAGGTGTAGAGGTGGAATATAACGACACTGAGGCTTGCCACCCTCGGCCCCAAAGAAATGACAGCGACAGACCAAGCAATAATTAGATTTGTCAATAGAAAACATAAATCAGTTGGCCTCCGTCGGTCTATAATGACCATGGAAGAGAATCCTAAACGTCTACTCTGCTGGAACAGCACCGCCTGTGGCTGAACAGGCCGATGCGCGAATGGCAGTCCCTGTCACACAGGTCGCACTTGTGGGTGGTCTCCGTGCTGCTGGGTCTGTGGCGGTTCTTCCTGCGGGTCCTTTTTTCATCTGCTGCAGCAGTCAGTCTCTCTTCACCCGCCTTGAGCTGTCTGGTCAGGGTGCCTCTCCATTTGGAGCGGTCCGTTACAAGGTCCTCCCAGCGCTCTGTGTTGATCTCCAGGGCCTTCATGTCTCTCTTGCAGACGTCTCTAAAGCGCAGCTGTGGGCGGCCAACGTCTCTCCTGCCAGTTGCCAGTTCTCCGTAGAGGACGTCTTTGGGGATTCTGCCATCCTCCATACGGTGAACGTGGCCTAGCCAGCGGAGCCTGCACGGCTGGCGCGGGACAGAACTTCTGTGTTGGGCACTTTGTCCTGCCAGGATATGTCCAGGATGTGGCGAATGCAGCGCAAGTGGAAGGAGTTCAGTCTCTTTTCCTGCTGGGCGTATGTTGTCCACGTCTCACTCCCATAGAGCAGTGTGCTGATGACGCAGGCGTTGTACACTGCCATCTTCGTCTTGACAGAGAGTTTGGGATTCTCCCACACTCGTGTGGTGAGGCGAGCAAGTGTGAAGGTTGATTTTCCAATCCTCTTGTCGATCTCTGTATCAAGGGAGAGGTTGTTGCTGATCGTGGACCCCAGGTACATGAACTGATTCACGACCTCCAGCTCGTAGTCGTCGATGGTGATGGTTGGTGGTGCTTCCGTGCCTTGCGCCAAGACGTTAGTCTTCTTCAGGCTGATGGTAAGCCCGAAGTCCTTGCATGCCTGGGAGAAGCGGTCCATCAGGATCTAAAGCTCCTGCTGTGTGTGGGTTGCGACTGCAGCGTCGTCTGCGAACAGCATGTCTCTGATTAGAGCTTCGCGTACTTTGGTTCTGGCTTTCAGGCGGGCGAGGTTGAAAAGCCTGCCGTCAGATCTTGTGTGCAGGTAGATTCCCTCTGTTGCTGTGCTGAAGGCATGCCTCAGGAGCATAGCAAAGAAAATCCCAAAGAGGGTTGGCGCAAGTACACAGCCCTGTTTCACTCCGCTGCGTATGTTGAATGGCTCTGAGACGCTGCCGTCATGCTGCACTATCCCCTGCATGTTGGTGTGAAATGATTCGATGAGGTTTTGCAACTTTGGTGGGCATCCTATCTTTGGCAGGATCTTGAAAAGGCCCTCTCTGCTGACCAGATCGAACTCTTTGGTGAGGTCGATGAAGGCGACGTACAGGGGCATGTTCTGTTCTCTGCATTTCTCCTGGAGTTGGCGGATGGAGAATATCATGTCTACCGTTGATCGCTCAGCGCGGAAGCCACACTGAGACTCGGGGTAGACACGTTCGGCAAGCTTCTGTAGACGAACAAGAACAACTCGTGCGTAGACTTTGCCAACAACGCTGAGGAGGGAGATGCCCCTGTAGTTGTTGCAGTCGCTTCTCTCCCCTCTTGTTTTTGTAGAGGGTGATGATCTTGGCATCCCTCATGTCCTGTGGTACGGCACCTTCCTTCCAGCACTGGCAGAGGACATCATGCAATGGCAGCAGTAGGGTGGTCTTGCAGTGCTTGATCAGGTCGGGGGGTATGCCGTCGTTGCCGGGTGCCTTGCCTGCAGCCAAGCTATCAATGGCCTTGCTGAGTTTGTCGATGGTTGGCTCGGCGTCAAGTTCGTCCATGGATGGCAGGCAGTCGATGGCATCAAGGGCTGACAGTGTCACGGTGTTCTGTCTGGAGTAGAGGTCAGAGTAGTGTTTCACCCATCTCTCCATCTGCTTGTTCTTTTCTGTGATCATCTCCCCAGTGGAGGATTTGAGGGGGGCCGTCTTGCTCTGAGCCGGACCAAGTGCTTTCTTGATGCCATCGTACATTCCACGGATGTTCCCTGTTATGGCAGCGGTTTGAATGTCTTGGCTGAGCTGAGCCCAGTACTCGTTGGCACAGCGCCGAGCAGTCTGCTGAACTTTGCTTCTCGCAGCCCTGAGAATCTGGAGATTCTTCTCGTTTGGGTACTTCTTGTACTCAGCAAGTGCTGAGCGCTTGGCTTCAATGACGGGGGTCATCTCGGTCAACTTGGCATCAAACCAGTCCTGTGACTTCGAGGTCTTCCTCCCAAAGGTAGCCAAGGCTGTGCGGTGGATGGTGTTTCGCAGCTCTTCCCACTTCTGCTTTGCAGATTCTCCTTCTTGTGGTACACCAAGTTCCTTCTCAAAGGTGGAGGCAAACTGCTCAACAAGTTCTGGTTGGGCCATCTTGCTGGTGTCAATCCATGCCTTTCCAGGCTGTCTAGCACGATGGAATTTCTTCAGCTGCTGCTTGACCTTGCAACACACCAATGAATGGTCTGTGTCGCAATCTGCACTCTGGAACGAATGGGTGATTAGCACGTTCTTCAGTGAGGTGCGCCTGGTCAGGATCAAGTCCAGCTGGTGCCAGTGCTTTGAGCGCGGATGTCGCCAGGAAACCTTGTGTTGGGGCTTGGTCTTGAAGAACGAGCTTGTGATGCACAGATCGTGATATGTGCAGAACTCAAGCAGCCGCTGTCCGTTGTCGTTCATTCTGCCCACGCCAAATGGTCCAAGACAGGAGGGCCAGGAGTTGTGGTCAGCACCCACTCTGGCATTGAAGTCTCCAAGGAGAATGAGTTGTTCAGAGTTGGGGATGATCCTGACAGTTGTTGCGAGATTCTCGTAGAACTCGTCTTTTGCCTCTGGTGTGGCTGTCAGTGTTGGGGCATACACACTGATGAGGGTGACTGGGCCTTGCGTGGTGTTCAGGCGGAGGGTGAGGAGTCGTGCAGAGCCATTGCTGGCTCTATAGCCAAGCAATAATTAGATTTGTCAATAGAAAACATAAAACTGCAGTGATTAAACAAGGAAAGAAACTGAAAGGGGCAAAGTCTTCATCAATAAGCATCTGACAAAACGAAATGCGGAGCACAGTACCTGAGAAAAAAGGGAAAATACAGCACACATGAACCCCGAACTGTTAAGTCTTCAAACTCAACGGAGCACCAGAGCAAGCTAAAGTACTGATCATCAGAAACATCAAAGAAAAGGATAAGTATTAACTGTTTCACGGGAGGTATGAGTACACATGTAATATAATCCACAACACCAAATATGGCACTGCCAGAAAAACTCACTCCTCTACATCAGACAATACCAACATTATTTTTTTTTCCACAATATCTTTATTGAACCTTTTTTTTTTTTTAACAAACATGATACAAACAATCAAACACTAACACTAAAGTACTACAAAAAAAAAAATGCACTAAAAACACCAACAACCACCAACAAAATCAAGTCTTCAACAATGCTCCTCTGTTTAGTCTAGACAATCCAATACATAAGTATACATATTATGTTCACCAGTTTGGAATTTACAAGGTCCACACACATCATTCACCTTCTTCTTCAAGAGTTATGTTTAAATTTTTTACATAATCAATAAAAGGTCTCCATATATTCTCAAACACAATTTCCTTTGATTTAGTATATATGTTATTCTTTCTAATGGAAGGTTTGTTAACATCTGTCTTAACCACTGAGTCACATCTGGTCTATGAGTCTTTTTCCATAATAGTGCAATACATTTTTTGGCATTAAGCAAACTGAGGTCTATGAATGTTCTTTCACTTTTATTAAAATTATGCTTTTCTGGGTACAGACCCAACAAAAACAGTTTAGGATTCAATATGATTTGTTTTGAGATTATTTTTTCAATTGTTACCCTCACCTCTTCCCAAAACATTCTTATTAATCTACATTCCCATAAACAATGAAATAGGGTTCCTTTACTTTCCATGCATTTTGTGCATGTATCTGGTATATTTTTGTTATATCTATTTAACTCCTCCGGTGTAACATACATCCGCATTAACCATTTGAAATGTATCAATTTAAGGCGTGCATTTATTGATTTGGTTTGAGCTTCTGTACAAGCCAATTCCCATTGTTCCTCTGAAATTTCAATTTGCAGATCTTCTTTCCAGTAGTTTAATCTTTTCAGTGAATTTTCACTTGAAGATAGTGTCAATGAGTTATAAAACTCTGAAATAATACCCTTTCTTTTACTATCTTTCATCATCATTTTTTCCAAGGATGAATAAATAGGTCGAGTGAGAGCTTTATTTTGATTTGATCGAATAAAGTTTCTAAGTTGAAGATATTTAAAAAAATGTGTTCTATTGAGATTAAATTTGATCCTCAGCTCTTCAAAAGACATTATGTTGTCTGCACATGGCAAATATAAATCCTGAATCTTTTGTATCCCTTTTAAATTCCATACTTTAAATACAGCGTCCGCTCTCCCTGGTTTAAAATATTGATTGCCCCATATTGGACTAAATTGTGACAATAACTGTGGTTCTTTTAAATAGTTTTTAGCTTCACACCATATTTTGATCATATGCTTTACAAATGGATTTTTAACTTGTTTTTGTAATTTTTTTGCCGAATCTGAGTATATGAATATGGGAAGAGGTAAAGGTAAATTGTATGATTCCATTTCAGTCCAGTGAGGGAGATCATTTGATGAAAAATAATATGTCATAGACCTCAGTTGTGCCGACCAATAATACAACATAAAATTTGGACATTTCAGACCTCCACGATCAAATGGTAAATATAATAAAGACAAACGTAATCTAGCCCTCCTGTTGTTCCATATAAATTCCACTAACTTTTTTTTTATTCTTGAGAATAGATCTAAAGGTGGTGATAAGGGAATGTATTGAAATAAATAAAGTATTTTAGGTAAAATATTACTTTTAAGTATATTGATTCTCCCGATCATCGACATTGGTAGTGACATCCATCTCTGAGTTAACTCACTGATATCTGACATTAAGGCTTCATAGTTGACACTGGCGACTGATTCTAGCTTAGGCATAATTTGGATTCCTAAATATTTAAACTGATTTACAACATTGAATTGATTTACCTCAGGGGCTGGGTAATTTCTCTGGGTCTCATTTAGCATTAATATTGAAGATTTAGTTTTATTTATTTTATATCCTGATATTTCCCCAAAATTCTTTATTAAATTCAACAAGGTTGGAATTGATTTTTTTAGATTCGACATAAACAAAATTATATCATCGGCGTACAGGGAGATTTTATGTTCTGTTGGTCCAACTTTAATTCCATATATTTGTGAATGTAAACGTATCGCTATCGCTAAAGGTTCAATTGCCATAGTAAACAGTAAAGGTGAAAGTGGACAGCCTTGTCGACATCCTCTATTGATTTTTATTGGTTTTGAAATATTGTTATTTGTTAGGATTTCTGCTGTAGCATTATTGTATATTATTTGAACCCATTTTATGAAATTATTTCCAAGTCCAAACCTTTGTAGGACTTCAAAAAGAAAGGGCCATTCAACTCTATCAAAGGCCTTTTCGGCGTCCAATGATAGGAGAGCTGTATCCGGTGCTTCTTTATTAAAATAAATAATATTAAATAGTCTTCTTACATTATGGAAGCCTTGTCTACCCTTTATAAAGCCATTCTGATCTCGATTAATAATATTTGGTAAAATTTCTTGTATTCGTCTTGCTAAAATTTTACAGATTATCTTAAGGTCGGCGTTTAATAGGCTTATTGGTCTCATATTTTCACATTTATTAGAGGGCTTACCTGGTTTTGGCAGCAGTATAATTAAGGCATTATTTATGTATGATGGTAAATTATTATTTTGAAATGCTTCTAAAACCATTTCCAAAAAAGGTTTTATTAATTTATTCTTAAATTTTTTATAAAGGTCAACTGGAAGACCATCTGGTCCTGCACTTTTTCCTGATTTCATATTATCAATGGCTAGCCCAACTTCTTCTTGACTAATTTTAGACTCCAATATCTCCCTGTTTTCATTTGGAATACACGGTATAGATAGTTCGTTCAAAAACCCATTTAGTTTTGTTAAATCAGGTTCATTTTTGGTATCATATAATTTTTCATAGTAATCTCTAAAGGCTCTATTAATTTCTAAAGGATCTATAACTACCTGTCCCTTACTTATAATACTGGTAATTGGTGTTTTAATTTCCAATTGTTTAATCTGCCATGCTAATAATTTTCCTGATTTTTCACCTTGTTCATAAAAAGATTGTTTCAATCTTAGAAGACTCGAGGCAGCTCTATTCGCTGATTTTTTGTCGTATTCAGCTCTCAAAATCAGTAATTCATTCTCCAACCTTGGGTCACTTCCTGCATACACTTTTTCCTGAAGATTTTTTATTTTATGTTCCAATTTAGCTCTCTCCTCTCGAGTCTTCTTAGATTTTGATCCTGTATAACTAATAATATGTCCCCTAATAAAAGCTTTGAAAGCCTCCCACTTTACACATGCTGATGTTTGTGTAGTATTGATGTCAAAGAACTCGTCTATCTGTTTTTCTATATACTTGACAAATTCCTCATCCTGAAGCCATTTATGCTGAAATTGCCATCTACCTGATTCCTTTGTCAATTTTTTATCTACATATATTAGACAACAGGGTGCATGATCAGAGATCACGATGTTATCATAAAAGCAGTTTTGAATCTTGGACCTTAATTCTGTGGAAATCAAAAAATAATCAATACGTGAGAATGTCTTGTAGGTACTGGAATAACAAGAATAGGCTTTAACTTGTGGTTTCATTTCTCTCCATATATCTAACAATCTCAATTCTTTCATAAAATGATTAATAGTCATCCTACATCCAATGTGCGTACAATCCAGTCCTGTTGATCTATCCACACCTGGATTCAATGTACAATTAAAATCCCCTGCTATTATATGTTGCCCTGTAAGTGATGATAAGATGAGAAATAAATTAGCAAAGAACTTCTGATCATCTATATTGGGACCATATAAGTTCACAAGATTTATATTTTCTAATAGCAAAGAACCTTGAATGATTACATATCTTCCAAATTTGTCTCCAATTACATTTTTCACTTGAAAAGGAACTGATTTATGTATGAGAGTCATAACTCCCCTGGCTCGGGATGAAAATGAAGAGGTGAATACACTTCCCTGCCATCTACTCCTAATTCTTTTAACATCCTCCTCTATCAGATGAGTTTCTTGTAAAAACACAATTCTTGAACCCATGTCCTTTATTTTATTCATAACTTGTTTAAGTTTTTTTAAATTTTGTAGACCTCTGCAATTCCATGAAGTTAAATTAAGATTAACACTTTGGTCCATGATCAATAGAGAGTTTGGGATTACCTTGCAGTGTAAACATGCTCATACAGAGAAGCAAAAACATGAGTGGTTGAACATTCATCCTACAAACTACACACAAACAAATTTCCCCTTCCCACACTTGTGGCAAACCCCCCAAAATCAAAAGAAAAATTCTGTCTCCCGATATAGCCATCGACCGTTCCACACCCACGGGGAACAGCCTAAGCCACTCCTTCTTCATCCTCCCAATCACCCTAACTCTACTGCTTTTAATGACGTAACATTAACTCTCCTCTGTAGTTTTCCAACTTAACTCCAAAATTTTTAACAACTTTGTACATCATAGTTTTTTTTTGTTTGTTTTGTTTTTGTTTTGTTTTTTTAATATATAATACAATCTATATTTTGTAAACTTACTATTTACTTCAAGTCAGTCAGATGCCTGTGCAAATGCTTAATTATTCTACCTTATATTTTGTTCATGCTTAGCTCCCACCAGTCTCTTCTTCTTCTTTGATCTTCTTGATGAACTCCTGCGCCTCCTCTGGGGTCTTGAAGATGTGGGTTCTGCCCTCATACGTGGTCAGCAGTCTCGCAGGATAGATTACACCATGACGAATCCCAAGGTTGCGCAGCTCCTTACGTACGGGATCAAACTGCTTCCTCAATTGCTGGATTCCTGTGGCCAAATCTGGGTAGAACCGCACCTGCTGGTCCTGGTGTTTAATCTCTCCTTTAGTACGTGCAGCGTTGAAGATCTTCATCCTGTCTCTGTTGCTAAGAAACTTCATAATTAAGGTCCTCGGCGGTCCCTTATCTCTCCGTGGGCCAATACGATGTGCTTTTTCCAGAACCACTGCTGATTGCAACTCCTCGCTGCCCAGCACCTCCGGAATCCACTTTTCCAGAAAGGAACATACGTCCCGACCTTCTGATTCCTCTGGAAGACCCACCAGCCTCAAATTATTTTGTCTCGACCGAGATTCCAAATCCAAAATATTATCTTCCAGAGATTTATTTTTTTTTTCCAAAGTGCGCACCTTTAATTGAAGACGGGTGACGTCATCTTCAGCACTAGCGAGACGGAGCTCCATCTGCGCCGTTCGTTCTACACAGTCACCCAATTCCTTTCTTATTCCTTCCAACGCTGTCATAATCCCATCAAATCTAGAGGAAAAGTCCGCTCTCATTGAACTCATGGCAGCCATCAGCGCATCTGCGCCATTCCCCGCAGAAATCGCAGCGTTGCCAGCCTCCTCCGCCATATATGGAGTTTTGTTTGCTGCGTCACAGACCTGAAAGTCCGTTAATTTGGACTGTTTCGGCGGCTCGCTTTTTCCTTTTCCTGGTTTTCCAGCCTTAGGCTTCGCCGACATATCCTCGCCCAAATGCTGGGATACGTTCTGTCCCAAATGATAGAGTTATTTGCCGATTTTTTTCTCCAGGAGCAGAGCAGAGCGAGACACGTCCGTCCTACGTGGCAGCCATAACCGGAAGTCGTGTTTTGTTTTTTTTAATATATAATACAATCTATATTTTGTAAACTTACTATTTACTTCAAGTCAGTCAGATGCCTGTGCAAATGCTTAATTATTCTACCTTATATTTTGTTCATGCTTAGCTCCCACCAGTCTCTTCTTCTTCTTTGATCTTCTTGATGAACTCCTGCGCCTCCTCTGGGGTCTTGAAGATGTGGGTTCTGCCCTCACACGTGGTCAGCAGTCTCGCAGGATAGATTACACCATGACGAATCCCAAGGTTGCGCAGCTCCTTACGTACGGGATCAAACTGCTTCCTCAATTGCTGGATTCCTGTGGCCAAATCTGGGTAGAACCGCACCTGCTGGTCCTGGTGTTTAATCTCTCCTTTAGCACGTGCAGCGTTGAAGATCTTCATCCTGTCTCTGTTGCTAAGAAACTTCATAATTAAGGTCCTCGGCGGTCCCTTATCTCTCCGTGGGCCAATACGATGTGCTTTTTCCAGAACCACTGCTGATTGCAACTCCTCGCTGCCCAGCACCTCCGGAATCCACTTTTCCAGAAAGGAACATACGTCCCGACCTTCTGATTCCTCTGGAAGACCCACCAGCCTCAAATTATTCTGTCTCGACCGAGATTCCAAATCCAAAATATTATCTTCCAGAGATTTATTTTTTTTTTCCAAAGTGCGCACCTTTAATTGAAGACGGGTGACGTCATCTTCAGCACTAGCGAGACGGAGCTCCATCTGCGCCGTTCGTTCTACACAGTCACCCAATTCCTTTCTTATTCCTTCCAACGCTGTCATAATCCCATCAAATCTAGAGGAAAAGTCCGCTCTCATTGAACTCATGGCAGCCATCAGCGCATCTGCGCCATTCCCCGCAGATATCGCACCGTTGCCAGCCTCCTCCGCCATATATGGAGTTTTGTTTGCTGCGTCACAGACCTGAAAGTCCGTTAATTTGGACTGTTTCGGCGGCTCGCTTTTTCCTTTTCCTGGTTTTCCAGCCTTAGGCTTCGCCGACATATCCTCGCCCAAATGCTGAGATACGTTCTGTCCCAAATGAGAGAGTTATTTGCCGATTTTTTTTCTCCAGGAGCAGAGCAGAGCGAGACACGTCCGTCCTACGTGGCAGCCATAACCGGAAGTCGACAATACCAACATTATTAACTAGATTCCAGATTATCATCAACTTGGAATGAGAATATTTCAATATACAGAACATAATCATGTGGACATGGAAAATGATTTAGATCCAGAGAATAATTCCTTTTCCAATATCGACAACTGCTACTATTATACTGATGAACAGTTCAATCAGGCTATTGTAATGGGCAATAAATTATCAACGATCCATTTCAACAGCAGGAGCCTTTATGCAAACTTCAATAATATCAAGGAATTCTTGAATCATTTTACAAAACCTTTCAAAATTATTGCTATATCTGAAACATGGATTAAAGAAAAAAAGGGAATGGACTTTCAATTAGATGGATATAAAATGAACTACGTGAACAGAAGAAACAAGAGTGGAGGACAAAAACCTTGATTACAAGGTGGTACAAAATATGACAGCTGTGACTGATAACTTGTTAAAATGCGTAACAATTGAAATATCCAGTGATAAAATCAGAAATGTTATAGTTAGTCGTATATACAGAACACCAAGTTCTGATAAAGTATTCAATGACTGGATTGATGCAGTTTTCTAAGAATAATCAAAAAACTGTTTTCATCTGCAGTGATTTTAACATTGACCTCCTTAACCCAAATATGCATCAACCAATCAATGCATTTATCAACATCTTATACAGTATGGGTTTATACCCAAAAATCACTAGACCCAGTAGGATCACCACATATGTGCTACACTGATTGATAATATATTTACAAATGAGATAATCGACATCAGTGATCATTTACCAGTTTTTGCAGTCTATGATTGGAGCTACAAGAGAAAAAAGATAGATAAAAAAACAAGATGCAGGCATATAAGGTCTGAAGATAACATTGCTGCATTTAAGAATGATTTGTTAATACAAAATTGGAAATATGTTTACAATCAAACTGATGTTGACAATGCATATAGCATTTTTGGGGAACGTTTATGTCTTTGTAAAATAAAAATTGTCCAATAATAACCTTCAGCAGAGAGCAAAAAAGGATATACCAACCATGGATGACTAAGGGTTTAATAAATGCATGTAAAAAGAAAAACACATTATACAGGGATTATTTAAAACAAAGAACTATAGAGGCTGAAAATAAATATAAAACACATAAAAGCAAATTAACTAATATTATTCAAGTTTGTAGAAAGGAGTATTGTGGTAAAATTCTGAATAACAACAAGCACAATGTTAAGGGACTATGGAATATATTAAACAGTGTTATTAAGAATAATTCTGGATATCGCAGTCACCCTCAGTATTTTATTGAAAACAATATCATAAAAGACAATGCTGTAGAGGTGGTCAGCAGTTTCAATAAATTTTTTGTAAGTGTTGGGCCAACTTTGGCAGATATGATTCTAGAGCCACTACCATCTGAAAACAGGAAAGATAACCAATAGAAATGAATCCTCATTCAAGGTTTCTTTTTGCTGTGGAAAAAAATGACGTGTTAGATATTGTAAATAAATGTAGATATAAAACGTCCACTGATTGTAATGGGGGTGACATCACAATTGTTAAAAGGGTTATAGAGGGGATCTTAAAGCCACTTACATACAACTTCAACTTATTTCAAACTGGTCAATTTCCAAATCAAATGAAAATAGCAAAAGTTGTGCCGTTGTATAAAACTGGGGATAAACACAACTTCATAAATAATAGACCAGTAGCTTTGCTTCAATAATTTTCAAAAAATCTTGAAAAACTGTTTAACAATTGATTAGATAAATTTTTACTCAAACATAAAATACTTTCTGATAATCAATATGGGTTCAGGTCAAACAGTTCTACATCACTGGTACTAATTGATACAATTGAGGAAATTACAAACACCACTGATCAAAAACGGCATGCAATCGGGGTATTTCTAGATTTTGAAGAACACATTTGATACAGTCAATCATGAAATGTTGATCAATAAGCTGGAACGATACGGAATCAGTGATGTGGTGTTGTACTGGGTGAGAAGCTATTTAAATCACAGAAAATTTGTGAAGTTGGGTGATAAATTTTCCTCATGTTTGGACACTGCTTGTGGAGTCCCCCAGGGGTCAGTATTAGGCCCTAAATTGTTTCTTATATATATTAATGATCTGTGTAAGATAATTGACATTGAAAATTATAATGTTTACAGATGATACAAATGTTTTTTGTTCTGGGGACAATTTAAAGGAGTTGTTGAATATTGTGATGACAGGAATGTGTACAATTCCTGTACACATTTTAACAAGAATAATCTATCATTAAATTTAAGTAAAACAAAATTTATGTTATTTGGAAATTGTAATAAAAATATACAAGCGCAGTTGGATATAGATGGTGTGGAGATTAAACGGGTGCATGACAATAAGTTTCTGGGTGTGATATTAGATAACAAAATCAATTGGAAAGCTCATTTAAAACATGTACAAAATAAGGTTTCAAGAAGTATTTTTGTAAAGCTAAACACTTCCTGGACTACAAATCGTTCTACATTCTTTACAGTTCACTGGTTCCTCCTTATTTAAATTACTACGTAGAAGTTTGGGGCAACACTTATATATGTTCATTATCATCACTTTCCATATTGCAAAAAAGGGCCATCAGGATAATTCATAACACTGGTTACAGAGAACACACAAATCTATTTTTCTTAAAATCTCAAATATTAAAATTTACTGATTTGGTTCATTTTAACATTGCAATAGTCATGTATAAAGCAAAAAATAACCTGCTCCCAGTTAATATAGTGAATATGTTTAGTAAAAGAGATGGTGATTATAATTTCAGGGGACAGCTAAAACTCAAGCAACTTCAAGTACGAACCACATTGAAATCTTTTTGTATTTCAGTTTATGATGTGAAACGGTGGAACTCATTAATTGGTGATCTAAAGCAATGTTGAAACATTAGCCAGTTTAAAAAAAAAACAGTACAAAATAAAGATTTTTCCAAATATAAAGAGGATGAAGGGTCTTGACTGGAAGTTCACACTAAGGGTGAAGTATGTGTAGGCTATATAACATGGTGTAAATGTGTACATTATTGTAATATGATATAGTAATGGTAAATAAGGATTTGTAAATAGGATGAGGTATTAACGGGAACTATGATTTTGATTGTATGAGGAGAAGGGGTGGGACTAAATAAGCTTAAGCTTCTTCCCACTCCTTTTGAACATGTGTATAATGATTGTGTTTATGTATTATCATTATGAATTTCATTTCATTTATTTATTTATTATTTATATTGATTCCTGCACTGATGCAACATGTTAAAATTAAAAAAAAAAAAAAATCCATTCATTCAAGGACACTTTGTTTAGAGCAGGGGTGTCCAATCATGTGCCATGGAGGGCCAAGACCCTGCAGGCTTTACCTCCAACCAGAGTCTTCAACAGCAGATTCCACTGAATTTCTTCCCACTGATTGCTGATAAGTGAACACCTGCTGAAGAGACTGGGTAAAAGAGAAAACCTGCAGGGTCTTGGCCCTCCATGGCACATGATTGGACACCCCTGGTTTAGAGTCTCCAGGTAACTTAACGGCTCCTTTACATAGCACAGAGGTTGTTGGGGACCATTTAAGGTGGATTCACACTACAATGTTTGGACCGACTTTTACTGACATTTTGGCAAACGTCTGGCTTTGCTGGCAAAAGTTAATGATTGCTGGTGTTTGTTGGCAAACGCTGGCGAAACCTGTGTTCTTTGAAAATTTTCAGCATGCTGAAAATTTGCCGACGTTTGGAAATACATGATGGTGAAAGTTGTGCTCAGTTTGTAAAAGTTCTTGAGCGCTGGGCTAAGATATGCAGAATTTATCTAAGTCAGCCTAAGTTAAAGCTGGGTTCACACTATAGCTTTTGGACCGACTTTTACAGACGTTTTGAAAAATCCGAGAAATACTCAGCGCAGGCCAGCTGACATCAGTGTCAGGCGACACTCATATAAAGATCAGTGTTTATGGAGGCTTCCTGCCATTCTGGACCTGCTTCTGGAACACATCTCCTTTGGGCATACGTTTCAGTGGGGTTTTTTTTTTTGTTTTATATTCCTATGTAGTTACTTCTGCATACCCTTTCCCCTGTTCATTCATTCATTCATTCATTCATCTAAAAAATAATAAAATAATGCTATAGACTCCAACACTAAGTCCGCAATTAAAATGTGAATATGGATGGAATTAAAAAACTATTTAGTGAATCAACATATAAATAAAATGGCAGGTGATTATATTTTGACTGTTACAACTCTCTCCATTAAAATAACAAAAAATCCTGTTAAATGTCAATTACTTTTTTACACCACATCAACACTGTTTGATTGCCCACAATGGGAAGCCAAACCAATAAATCCTGGAGAATGATTACGCATGGAGCAGTAAATTAAGAACAGTAAATTTCTCAATGGGGAGATATTTTCTTTTGGACAGTCACATTTTTGGGAGATTATATACAGTGGGGCAAAAAAGTATTTAGTCAGACACCAATTGTGCAAGTTCTCCCACTTAAAAGATGAGAGAGGTCTCCAATTTTCATCATAAGTATACCCCACCTATGAGAGACAAAATGAGAAAAAAAAAGGGTATATAACAAAGTACTGAGATGAACTTTTGTTATTGACCAAATACTTATTTTACCGAGGAATTTACCAATTAATTCATTAAAAATCCTTCAATGTGATTTTCTGGATTTTTTTTTTCTCATTTTGTCTCTCATAGTTGAGGTATACCTATGATGGAAATTGGAGACTTCTCTCATCTTTTAAGTGGGAGAACTTGCACAATTGGTGGCTGACTAAATACTTTTTTCCCCACTGTATATATGTAGCAGGCAGACAGCAGACAGACTCTGACTGAAAATTTCACAAAAAAACTTTATTCCATGGACCAAGAAAGTAGCTATGTTCCAATCCACAGTGTACTTCAACTATATTTCCTACTCCCTGCTCCATTCTCAAGGAATATCAGTAAGTTAACTGCCCTTCACAAAATTTCTCCATTTGAAACACCCTGTAACCGTCAGCTCCCTCCTCCGTGAGTTACCACAGTAACCATGGACACGTACCTATACTATGGTGGATAATTTGTATTTCTTAAATAAAATATTAATACAAATATATTTTTTTACTATCAGTTGATATAAACAATAACCAACATCAGTTTAGCTTGTTAATAACGTTAGCAACAATAGTTTGTTTTACTCGTATTTGAGGCGCAGTGGCTTGGGTAATCTTCTTGTCAACTTCCGGTGAAGTGATGTACTGTGGTTCACTTCTTCCTTGCACAGTTCTCAGTTCCATTTGAACTGAAGACCGTCCGCTCCCTTCGGTTTGGAATCTCAGTTAATATGGCGAATACCCTGTGCAGTCCACTTTGGAGTATACTATTGGGCGATCGGAACACAGCTAATGTTTTTTCAGACAGCAAAAAAAAAAAAAAAAGAAAAAAATCATCATCGTCTCCAATGACTGTTGTTTCCAAGGCAACCAGTAATCGTACTGGCAAAAGACAAGTTTGTGCAACAGCACAGCTTAGTGGTAGAAAAATAACACTGCAAAGACACAAACCCCAAACCACACCCATCACCTGGAGCAAACAAACCCACTAACAACTCAAAACTAATCAAATCCCTGTTATATCATTATATATATTTAAAAAAAAACATGTCATACACCCCATGTTATCACCAAACAAATACTGTACATTGTCCTCTTACATATATATTTTCTTTTTTTAAATTCCCCCTTCTCTCCATTTCTCTTTCATCCGTGCATGTCTGAAGTGAGTTTCGGTCTAAAAACATCTGTTTTCACCAGCATTTCAGTCAGCGTTTGCCAGTGGAGCTTAACTTAGGCTGACTTAGGTAAACTCTGCATAACTTAGCCCAGTGCTCAGGAACTTTTACAAACTAAGCAAAACTTTCACCAACGTTTATTTCCAAATCCATCCATCCATCCATCTTCTACCGCTTTTCCGGAGGTCCAGGTCACGGAGGCAGCAGTTCAAGCAGAGAAGCCCAGACTTCCCCAGTCACCTTATTTCCAAATGTTGGCAAATTTTCAACATGCTGAAAATTTTTAGGAAATACAACTTTCGCCAGCATTTGCCAGCAAACACAAACTATCATTAACGTTTATCAGCGTTTGCCAGCAGAGCCAGACGTTTGCCAAAGCGTCAGTAAAAGTTGGTCCAAAGATTGTGATAGAGTGAATCCACCCAAAAAAGCAGGTCCAGAATGGCAGGAAACCTCCACAAACACTGATCTTTATATGAGCGTCGCCTGACGCTGATGTCAGCTGACCTGCGCTGAGTATTCGTAAGTTGGCAACAACTACACATACATACAGTGGTGTGAAAAAGTGTTTACCTCCTTCCTGATTTCTCTTTTTTTGTATGTCTGTCACACTTAAATGTTTCAGATCATCAAACAAATTTAAATATTAGACAAAGATAACACAAGTAAACACAAAATGCAGTTTTTAAATGAAGGTGTTTATTATTAAGGGTAAAAAAAAATCTAAACCTACATGGCCCTGTGTGAAAAAGTGATTCCCCCCCCCCCCCCGGTGTTAAAACATAAATTAACTGTGATTTATGACATCTTTGGAAAGCTTGAGTTCAATTTCTCTAGCTACACCCAGGCCCAATTACTGCCACATCTGTTCTCAATCAAGAAATCATGTAAATAGGACCTGCCTGACAAAGTGAAGCAGACCAAAAGATCCTCAAAAGCTAGACATCATGCTGCCATCCAAAGAAATTCAGGAACAAATGAGAAACAAAGTAATTGAGATCTATCAGTCTGGAAAAGCTTATAAAGCCATTTCTAAAGCTTTGGGACTCCAGCAAACCACAGTGAGAGCCATTATCCACAAATGTCGAAAACATGGGACAGTGGTAAACCTTCCCAAGAGTGGCTGGCTGACCAAAATTACCCCAAGAGCGCAGCGACGACTCATCAAAGAGGTCACAAAAGACCCCACAACAACATCCAAAGAGCTGCAGGCCTCACTTGCCTCAGTTGAGGTCAGTGTTCATGATTCCACCATAAGAAAAAGACTGGGCAAAAATGGCCTGCATGGCAGAGTTCCAAGAGAAAAAACACTACTGAGCAAAAAGAACATAAAGGCTGGTCTCAGTTTTGCCAAGAAAAACATCTTGATGATCCCCAAGGCTTTTGGGAAAATACTCTGTGGACTGACAAGACAAAAGCTGAACTTTTTTGAAGGTGTGTGTCCCATTACATCTAGCATAAAAGTAACACAGCATTTCAGAAAAGGAACATCATACTAACAGTAAAATATGGTAGTGGTAGTGTGATGGTCTGGGGCTGTTTTGCTGCTTCTGGACCTGGAAGACTTGCTGCGGTAAATGGAACCATGAATTCTGTTGTCTACCAAAAAATCCTGAAGGAGAATGTTCGGCCATCTGCTCGTGACCTCAAGCTAAAGTGCACTTGGGTTCTGCAGTAGGACAATGATCCAAAACACACCCGCAAGTCCACCTCTGAATGGCTTAAGAAAAACAAAATGAAGACTTTGGAGTGGCCTAGTCAAAGCCCTGACCTGTGACCTGAATCCGATTGAGATGCTGTGGCATGACCTTAAAAAGGCGGCTCATGTTTGAAAACCCTCCAATGTCGCTGAATTACAACAATTCTGCAAAGATGAGTGGGCCAGAATTCCTCCACAGCACTGTAAGAGACTCATTGCCAGTTATTACAAACGCTTGATTGCAATTGTTGCTGCTAAGGGTGGCCCAACCAATTATTAGGTTTAGGGGGCAATCATTTTTTCACACAGAGCCATGTAGGTTTGGATCTTTTTTCCCTTAATAATAAACACCTTTATTTAAAAACTGCATTTTGTGTTTACTTGTGTTATCTTTGTCTAATGTTTAAATTTGTTTGATGACCTGAAACATTTAAGTGTGACAAACATACAAAAAAAAAAGAGAAATCAGGAAAGGGGCAAACATTTTTTCACACCACTGTACACTAGCCTAAGTTGACAAAAGTTTGCCAACGCTGAATGCAACGCTGGCAAATACTAGCAAAAGTTTGTAAAAGTTTGTAAAAGTTGGTGTGCACTGCATTTAAAAAAACCTGCTCACGAACATAATTTCACCAACGTTTGGACAACTTTCTCTGATTTTTTTTTTTTTTTTTTTTTTTTTTTTTTTTGTTACTTATTTGTACCCGTAGGTAGACTTGGTTTGCAGTTTGGTGACAAGCCACCGGCTGCTGGTCGCTGCGTGCGCGAGCGCCCTAAACCTACATGATTTTTCAAAACGTCTGTAAAAGTTGGTCCAAACGCTATAGTGTCAGCCCAGCTGTCGAGCTCAAAAATTGACCTGATCTCTCAACAATCTCCATCTATGTAAATATTTGGGAGATCGTTGTAGGATTTTTATAGTGACCAATAGAGATCTTTGAAAGATCCTTGAAAGATCATTGACAGACAACAAGTGATCACTGAGATCAGTAGAGACCATTGAGATACCAGGAGAGATCGCTGAAAGATCATTGAGTGTTTCTTTGGCAGTCAGAGGTTTCTAGTGTTCTTCTATTTCATTTACACAGGTTTGGAGATTACTGAGATATCATCGATAGATGAAAAAAAATGGCCAGAGCACTCAACAATCTTTCAGTGCTCTCCACGGTCTCAACAGTCATCTACATAGTCTCCATAGCTGAGAGATTGTTCTGGCCCTGTCCAAAACAATCTCTCAACTTTGTAAGAGAACCTTCCCCCACTTTGTGCTCGACACAAGTTGTATATGTAACTAGAAAAGCACTCAGAGAGCGTATACCTCCGCCAAGGCTCCTTCTGTTCCTCATGGATCAACTACAAAATGTAATGGGTTTGTGTGTAGGCCTAGAGCCACTTCTGGTGAAAATTGCATCAAAGTCTGTCCATTAGTTTTGGAGTATTGCTGCTAACACACTGTGAGAAGATAAGAGCGCTGGTAGAGGTATACATTCTCAAATCATCACCAAAATCTTATGGGTTTGTCTCTAGCCCAAGAACCACCTCTGGTGAAAATTTCATCCAAATCCATCCAGTAGTTTTTGTGTAATCCTGCTGCACATATACAAACAAAGCCCTTGGTGGAGGTATGCCCTCTCACATTATCACCAAAATTTAATCATCTGTTCCCCATGCCATTATACACCTTTCCTGAAAATTTCATCAAAATCTGTTCATAACATTTTGAGTAATGTTGCTAACAGGCAAACCAACAAATGGTACTAAAAACATTACCTCCTCCTTTGCTGGAGGTAATAAATTGTAACTGCAACATTTCCTGTGTTTAGTTGTCTAGTATAAAGTGGGGCACTGGTCACACAGATAGGGCCTGCTGGCTGGTGGATTTGAGCCCACAACTTTCTTACTATGACACAGTAGTGCTAATCACCATAACACCATGCTACCAATCTGAGCTGTGACCAGGCAGAGTTTTCCAGCTCATTGAATGTATAATGTTCCTTCATCTTTTCTTAACCCTATAACCTTAACCAATAGTTTTAGTGCCTAATCAGCATCTTTCGTGCCTAAATATAAAAAGTGTGTTTAGTAGCTACTAAATAAAAGTGAAACTGAACAGAAACTAATCCATTGCCCGTAGAATGCAAGTATTCCTGCCTGAAACAGGTATCCCAATCCGCTTTACAGGCCCAAATGAAGGCCGTGTTTGAAAGTGGAATACAAAGAGGTGTAGCCTATATGTAGACAATCACATGTTAGACTTTGACTGATGTAAAAGGGAGTAAATGGCACTAAGATTTATTTGATTGTGTGAATATTAATTACAGAATACCTAAATATTGAAAATGAATGGGGCATCCAATATTTGTGACTGTTTCAGATCCCTTGTTTATTTGTTTGTCAGATCACTTATTTGTGTGATCTTTTATCACTTATATTCATAATCGTGTATCTTGCACTTTGGAGAATGCGAGTTGTTTGGTCATCATTATAATTATTTTAGTTTATATCACTATTCAGTGATGGAGTTCAGTGTAATATTGAATTTCTTCTGTGTATCGTCAATAAACTCGTGCAGTACTAGAACAGGACACGTTTTCAAATATTTGAGACCCATTGTAGGGCATCATTTTATACTTTAGCAATAGTTTGTTATTAAAGGTTTTTTTTTTTAAAACTATAATCAACCGAATTAACTACAAAACACCCAACATTATTATACATAGAAGAAGGACCTGTTTCACTGCAACTATTGCATCAAATGATTTGTTTCGTTATTTGGGCATTTTCGTGTCCTGCGTTTAGGCCCTGTCACACCCAGACAATTTAGGCAGCGTTTGCAAAACATATGAAAAATTTGGAGAATACGCTGGTGTATGTCGAATCAGTTATGGCTAAGTTTTGTCTAAGTTAAGAGCACGGTGAAGAGCGCAGAGGCACTCTGAAGCACGCTGGTATACGGTGTAGTTCGCCAAGCTCCTCTGAAAATTTTCAACATGCTGAAAATTTAAGCAGAAGGACCCGTTTGACTGCAACCGTTGGATAAGCGCTGAAAATTTTCCTACGTATCCGGCGTATGGTTGATATGCCCCGCATTCACAGAGAAAAGGTTGTAGGGAAGTTACACGTTCGTTTACACACATTACTTGTCAGTGACTCATAGTTACTCAAAAGTCGAAATACGTCGAGATTAATGTCTAGCGTACCCAAAAATTATTTCAAACATATGAGTAACGCTCTTTGAACCTATGTGTAACTTATTGAACGGGTTTCTAACTTGGAGCTACCATACAATGGCATATTTGCAGCATTGGTTCACAGGAAAAACCTGTACAGAGTTCTGCTCAGTTGCTGCCTGCAGCACGCACACACACACACACACACACACACACACACACACACACACACAGAGCTAAAAACACGTACTTGTTTGTATAACAGGACCTGTTGGGAATGTATCTGAGCACTTTCAAGCTAGAGGATAAAGATCCAAATTGCTGTTTAGCCCTCCCCATGTTTTTTTTTTTACATATGACTGCAGTCTGTACCATCAGTTGTCCAGTGCTGTTCTGACATATATGTCGAAATGTCAGAACAATGGAGGAGGTGGATCCAATCAGTTGATCGGCCAAACCACAGAGCTCAGTTGTTTTCCATGATAAATCACAGTCACACTTTGCTGTTGGCTGCACCTCCCGGCAAAAGCATACTCTATGTATTATCTTGTTTTGTTTTGTTTTTAACTACTGAATATAAACTTTTTTTTTATCGCCATCAGTTAGCGTGCCTTTAAGCCAGGTCATGTCAGACCACTGCTTCTCCTGGCATGTTGTGTGTTGGATCCACCAGTGTTCTTTGTCAGACCTGGGTCCCCGCTGACGCTCCACTCAGTCTGCTCGCGCACCTGGTGTTCTCCACATATGCCGAATTATCCTTTAAGCCTACGCAATCACGGCAACTTTATGGTATAATTTTGTTCAGCATTAAATCTTCAGTATTATGTTTTTCTAGTCAAATTTGTCGTTTTTCATTTCCTTGTTTTGTTCAGTGAACACTGTGGTGACTGACTGGCTGTGATGCTGCATATTATCCAATCAGCATGGTCATGATACCACGTATTATCCAATCAGCATGGTCGTGATGCCGTGTATTATCCAGTCAGCATGGCCGTAATGCCGCGTATTATCCAGTCAACATGGAGTCAATCCGAAACCCCGCCCACACTTCCTGAAGCCAAGGCATGAAGAGACAGCGCAGTGACACTTTTATTGATACTTTTATTGATAAAAATTACATATTTTGACTGAGCAACTCCATACTCTGGGATGCACACCATCGTAACCCCAGCAAAGCATGTATAAAATCTTAGGCCAGTCTGATGAACAGTTTAAGAGATATGTGTGAAATAGACACACAGATAGAGATTCTGTGTATTTATAGATAGATGAGCAACTGCATGGGAGACCAGTGTTTTACCCATCCTCCAACACAACCTAACTATTTGTGTAGAATTTTGTGTTTTCAAAGCAGCGTCAGGTGGCTGTCCAGAAGCGTCACAATATGACACAGAAAGGCTGACACTGGAATTTATGACCGTGTGAAAATGTCAAAAAGGTGACACAGAAAGGAACATTTCTCATTGGACTGTGACGCCTACGGTTGTGACAGGACAGCCCATTGTTACACCGTGGATGAGACATGTTGGACTTTTTTCCAGGGTTCCATAGGGTACCTTTAAATGGTAAACTAATGGTTTTATTAATAGATGTGCCCAAGGGTGCTACGAAGATGCCACTCTTTTTCTAATGCATGTAAGCTGATAGTCTTTGCTTATACAGTATGTACGGTACATACCAACTTTTTTTTGGTTTGTCTTTTCCCCTCTGGTTTGTCATGTTTGATGTTGTCACACCAGCAATGTCATGAACATGCTGGACATTCATATTGTCAGTGAGATGGTTATCAATATTATTTTTTGATATGTTTAACCTACCCAACTACAAACATATCCAAACCATAAAATCTCTGTTCCACGCTGAACCTACAAACAATAATTTGGTTGTCAGCCCGACTATTAGATACCTGTGCAACACAATCATGTAGTTGCACTGATGTTCATGTTGTTGCATTATTCCTCCTTTACCCAGGTTTGACAAATCTGTACCTTCCCCACTGTGGGGGAAAAAAAAAAAAACCAACACAATGTTGGACGGTATAAGTGAGACTTATGGAGGCATTTATTAGCTTTTTTCATAGCTTATATCCTGTCAGTGCCAAATTATCTAAAACATATTCCATTTTTTCCCTCTTGAGTTTTTATTGGCATTGTTACATACTGTGTAATGATACACATCCACATGTCCAGTTAAAACAGTCTGCTCACGCTTGTCCAGTTAGTCACAGTCTCGGCCTTCACATTGTCTCTCTGAGGGATTATCAGCTGGCTATGGCCACCACTCTAATCCTTTCTTCAACAGGCCCACTCATGTTCTCACACACATCAATAGCCAGACTCAGGCTTTCAATGGCAGCCACTACATGACATATTTCTGTTTGATAATCTGCTAAGTAGCTATTATAGTACCTGTGTGTGGCACTGTTGTTGATGTCATGGGCACAACAGAGTATTACAACAAGAGAAATTAAAAAAAATTAACTGTGTCTATTCAATTAAGAATTATAATGCCTCCTTTTAATTTAAATATTCATAAGAGCAAGCAAACTGGACAAGCCGGCTTTAACCCACAGGGCTCTGACTATTCACATGATTGTTGACTGTGTAAACACGACTTCCGTTTGAAGCTACAGCAGCCAAAACAAAAGGTAAAGTCAACCTTGCTCAGCTTTTATTGGTTGTGTGGCTATAGAATTTACAGTTAAAGAGCACATACAGCCCATATTGGATCATAAAACCACCTACTTGGTTTGCACTCGTCCTGTATCAGGGCAGAGACACCAAGATCAAAGAGAGAAAAACAGAGAGAGAAGAGAGATGCCGTCTGTAAATAAATGCCCACAGATGGACCCAGTTAAATGAGGCTACAGATCTGACCCAGCCTGGGTGCTGCTGCAGAGACAGGTGATCACCTGTATTGTCTTACCTGCAGCTGACTCACTGCCTCCACAGAGCCATGGATAAAGCGTCAGTGACTCACAATGATGAGCATGTAACTTAAAGAAGGACTGTGACTCTGTCCTAGTATGTCCAGGCACTGTGACTGAAGCAAGAGTGGTAACTAAAGGAACACCTGCTCGCTTGCAAGGGTCTGGAGCCTGCGGCCCCAAAGCCACATGTGATGCTTATGCATATGCCTGCCTAATGGATTCAGAAAAAATAAATCTGAGAAAATATTTAATAGGGAAAAATGTATATTACTAATGTTGGGATACCAGTTTATAATTACAACAAATCTGTTTTATCTTCATTTTAAGGGTCAAATGTGTTTTCCAAGTGCATCTTGTTGGATAAAGCTGAATAGGTCACTCTTCATAGTAAAGGTTTCTGCTGGGTCTTGAAGAGTCAGCTGTATCACACAGATCCCATAAGTGGAGAACTGCAGACATTCAGGATATCGTAGACACACTTTCTTCTTTGCATCTATATTAATTCAGTTAAACAGTCTGGCTGGCTCCCAACAACCGCATAATCGTATGAAGCAGACTGGTTGACAATTAGGAGCCATTTCAGCTATTTTAATTTAGGTCATTTGCATAATATTCAGCAGATATTTCTCTGCAAATGTGAGCGCAAAGCTGAAGGAAAATCATCATGAATGCAAGCTTCATCCTGTCTTAGAAGCTAAGGCTACCACAGTGCTGTGATACGTCATCAGTTGATTAAAACTAAACTGTCTCACAGCCTTCGCACAATGTTGGAAAGAAAACCATAACAAGAGCTATACATGCTACAGTCAGGCAAGCAACAGCACTTCCTATTTTGCGATACATTACAGAAAAATTTTTTTACTGCCATGACTGAAACTGTTTATTTTTGGTTAAATATTAGCAGCACATGCTTTAACGTTTTATACCTAGCATTGCAGTGTTTTATTTCGCTATGTGCACACATAATGACAATAAAGAGTTCTTGAATTATTTCAAAACATAATTTAAGTATTTATTTATCTATGTGTCTTTTGTTTTTCAACAAGTCAAACATAGGGACTTGATTGTGTACAGTGAAACCTAAATCTCTGAGGCTGTTCAGGCACTGAACAGAAATGTGAAATATACTGTATGTGTATGATTTTGCAGTGATCCTGACTATGAAAGACTACATCTCCCCCAGGTTACCCAGTTTCCCCAAGAGGAAAAAAATGGATGAAATCTACATGAGAAATAGTGCCGCTGATTCTCAGTCAGAGCAAGCTTTCCTGGATAAGAAGACAATATCCATACATACACATGCCTGCACCATACACAGAGGAAACCACAGACTGATCGAATGTTAGAATCATTGTCCAGCTCCAGCTTCAATGGCACCTGGGTGTGTATCAGTACAATGTTCATCCTAAGACAATGTACAGTCTGGACTTCCGGTCTGGACACCATGGTGATAGCAGCTTAACGCTGAAGCTCCCAGACCCGATCCAGGAAAATACCTTGAAAATCAGATTTAACGGATTTTTGGAAGAGTGAAAATCAAAAGACAAAGTCATCATGCCTAAAGGAAAACAGAAGAAATCGACATTTACCAGGCCAGGACACGCATCGGCCGAAGAATCTGATCCGGAGGATTTCCATTCAGAAGAAGAGGAGCTGAATGAAGCTAGCAAAAAGGTTAGCTTAAAAATGGTACTTAAAGAATTAAGACGATTTTGCCAAGAGTGTTGGGCCGAATTTCGTGAAATCAAAGAATAAATAAAAAGGACAAACAGCAGAGTGGACCAGGCCGAGGACCGAATCATGGAAGCAGAGGAAAGAATAAAAGGGCTGGAAGATACCGTGCTGGATCTACACAAAAGACAGTCAAGACTGGAGGCTAAGCTAACCGACCAAGAAGGAAGACTACGAAGAGACAACATAAGAATTCATGGTCTGAAAGGAGTCGAGGATGGTTTCACCACAATGGCTGCATGCGTGGAATCCTTACTGAGAGAGAAGTTGGATATTCCCCAAACCACCGACTTGAAGATAGAAAGGGCGCACCGTACATTAGCCCCTAGGCCGGCGACGGAAGCGCCTCCACGATCGGTGGTGGTGAAGTTTTCCAACTCCAAAATAAAAGAAGAGGTTGTAAGACTGGCCTGGCAGAAAAAAGGATTTATGCACCAAGAGAGAAAAGTTTTCGTGGAACACGATTACGCCCCGGAGGTTCTTAAAAAGCGTCGGGAATACAACGACGCTAAAAAGGTATTACGAGAGAAAAAACTGCGCTTCCAGACACCATTTCCTGCGAAGCTGAGTGTTTTTTACGGCGATGAGACGTGTCTCTATAACTCAGCGGAAGAAGCAACCACGGCGAGAAGAGGGCTCCCAGTAATTGTGTATAAACCCGCAGCAGACCCGATCGAAAGAATCAAGGCTCAAACGTGGTCCACACAGAGACCCTCAAAATCCACGGGCCAGCAGCGGGAAACCCAGCGCCAGAGCTACAAGGAAAAACTGGCCGTTTACAGGAGGGAATAATGATATTTTTAGTCAATCTGCACATCCAACCCTCCTCCTACAAGGTAACAAACATTAAAGGAGATGCAGAATCTGCAAGTGGTAAAACATTTCATGGAACAGTCATAATATTAGAAACAAATAAGTCTTTAAAAAAAAAAAACTTGTTAAAATAGAAATGTGACAATGAACCACATGATCTCTCCACACTAACAAATACTGTACTAATGTGAATGTTTGCTGTGATGGTGGTGGGAGGGTGCACACAATTTCATAGGGTATAGGCATAAAAAAAAAAAAAAAATCATTACAAGTTCGGATTGGGATCTGAAATTCACGTTAAAAACATGGGACAACTTACAGGGGTAAGAGAGGGCCCTCAGCACGTAACGGAATCTGAGGATTTTCCCTCACAGCCAACACACCATCATGGCTCTTCTAAGGTCACTAAAAAGACCTCAGCTCAGGAAGATCTTTTGTCAGTTTTTTGTTTTAAAGTTTTATATACTATGTTCTTAATGTTTTTTATGTTCTTAATGTTCTTTCAGTTTCTGAGTAGCATAAAAGAGAGCCACCACACTGTTATACTAAATAAGACAACACAATGGAGAAACAGGGTGTAACCAAAATAATCTCATATAATGTAAAAGGGATCCTGAATCCAGTTAAAAGATCCAAGATTCTAGGCAAAATGAAAAAAGACAAAGCAGGAATAATATTTTTACAAGAAACCCACCTAACAGACATGGAGCACACTAAACTCAATAGACAAGGGTTTAAAATGATCTCTTCATCTTCATATAAGTCAGGGAGGAGGAGGGGAGTAGCGACATTGATCTCAACCAAAATTATATTTGAAAAAAAATCAGAACACAAAGATAAAGAAGGGAGATACAGTATGGTACTTGGGCGGCTAGAGGGAGAAGATATCACCCTGCTGAATGTATATGCACCTCCAGGGGCTAACTGGAAATTTTATAAAAATGTATTTGACCTAATGATAACTAAAGCCCAAGGTTTAGTGATATGTGGTGGAGACTTCAATCTAAGACTGAATCCATACTGGGATGTATCAGGTAATTCTCCACATCAAAATAACACTCAAAGTAGGAAAACTCGGATGCTACTAAAAGAAATGGGAATCTGTGATGTGTGGAGGGAATTCAACCCCAGTGTAAAAGATTATACATTTTACTCAGCACCACATTCTTCATACTCAAGGATCGACTATTTTTTTTATGTTTAATAGAGACATTGGAAGAGTAAACACATGTAAAATAGGACTGATGGATCTCTCTGACCACAGTCCGATCTATATGGACTTAAGTATCCAAAAATACACAAATAATACATTTTCTTGGAGGTTAAATTCAAATGTGCTGAAAGGACCACTGAAAGATGAATTGGAATCAGATATTCTCAGATATTTGGAAGAAAATGATAATGGAGAAGTATCCCCTTTAATACTGTGGGACGCATGCAAAGCTGTAATAAGGGGAAAGATTATTGCAAAACTGGCAATCCAAAAGAAACTGAGACAAGAAAAACTAACCACATTAGAGTCAGAACTTAAGAACCTAGAAAAAGAGCACAAAGACAACACTCATTCTAATGACTCGCTCAAAATTAAGGAAATTAAAAAACAAATAAATGAGATCTACGCAATAGAAATCCAGAAGAAACTTACATTTCTGAAACAAAAATACTATGAAGCAGGCAGCAAATCGGCAAAATTACTAGCCTGTGGGACACATATGTGGGTTCCGTATGCACAAATGTATGTAACCTGATGCTTCATATGTATACCACTATATGCTTACTGTGTGCTTCACGTCTCAGATGAACAAAGAGCTGAGCCTCCTGGGGGATAGCAGGGAGATGTGAAATGTGGAGCAAAGAGATGGCCTTGGGGAGATTTCCTGACTCCCGGTGACTTTGGGTGAAGGGGATAAAGGCTGAAAGGGATGCATTGTTACGTAGGATTAAAATACAATGTTACTGTGTGCTTTGATGTCCTGGGGTATAAAAAGGGACAAATGTCTGGAGTTCATTCTCTTTCTGTTCTGCTGATGTTAGAGAATGTGAATAAATCTGACTTGAGAAATAAACTCATGCCTCGTCATTATCACATCCTCTACACTGGTGACCCTAAGACGTATCATGAGCAGAAGTAATTCCCCCGAGCCAGACTCGACAGGAGCCAACCGAGCTAATGGAGCCACAGTCCAGCTGCCGGACTTCTGGCAGAACAATCCACGCTCCTGGTTTAATGCGGTGGAGGCGCAGTTCGTCCTCTGGGGGATTTCGGTAGACGCCACAAAGTTCTACCATGTGGTTGCAAAACTGGACAACCACACAGCCCAGCATGTGGAGAGCCTGATCAACCAGCCGCCGGACACTGACAAGTACGACGCGTTGAAGGCTGCACTCGTCCGGCGCTTCACCCCCTCGGTGGAGGAGCGAGCAGAGAGGCTCCTGGCGCTGACTGAATTTGAAAGCAACAGGCCCACGGACCTTATGGAGCAGCTGTTGAGGTTGAAGGACTCTGACGATGATCACTTCATCTTCACCCACCTCTTCCTCAGGACCCTACCGTCAGCGGTGAGAGCGACCATGGCCAGTTCGCCACTGTTGGCCCAACGGGACTACCACGAGCTGGGCCAGGAGGCGCAACGACTCGTCAACGCCACCAAACGGCGCACGGCAGCGGAGCTCGGTGCGGCATCCAGAGATGGCAGGGAGCCAGAGACAGCAGTGCCAGACTCATCGACGACGGCAGCGGCAAGGGCCAAGAAACACGGATTAGACAACGTCCTTTGTTTCTACCATCGCCGTTTCGCAGCGAGGGCACGCAAATGTGTACCACCGTGCCAGTTCGGGCGTTCTAGAAACGCCAAGACCGGGAGTCAGTAGCAGCTGCGGCCCTCGGGGAGGAGAACAAGCTGCTTTATTTGTCAGACGCCTGCTCAGGGAGGCACTTCCTCGTGGACACGGGCTCCCAGCTGAGTTTCATCACACCTTCCTACACAGACAGGCTGACAGGTTCCAAAGGTCCCCGGGTGGTAGCAGCGAACGGCTCGGAGATTAAGACCTTTGGTGAGAAGACTCTGCTTCTGTCTCTGCAAGGCCGTTCATTTGAGTGGGCTTTTATCATAGCAGCAGTGAATTTCAATATGTTAGGGGCTGATTTTCTGCGCTCACATGGGTTGTTGGTTGATCTTGCTAACAGGCGCCTGGTTAATTTTTTTTTTTTTTTTTGTTACTTATTTGTACCCGTAGGTAGATTTGGTTTGCAGTCTGGTGTCAAGCCACTGGCTGCCGGTCGCTGCGTGCGCGAGCGCCCTAAACCTACATGTTTTTGGTATGCGGGAGGAAACCGGAGAAATCCCGGAGTAAACCCACGCAACACGGGAAGAACATGCAAACTCCACACAGCTCACTGTTGGTCGGGGGCTGGGATCGAACCCACGATCTCATGATCCCCGCGATCCCCCGGCCAAGGGTAAACTGTGCTGCCACAGTGCTAAACCACTGCACCACCGTGCAGCCCATGCACTCTCTAATGCACTCTCTTTTTATTCTATCCCCTGTACAGCTCAAGTGGCCCCGCCAACAGCACAAGCCAACGTCACAGCCGCAGGCGGTAAGTTCCACACACTGCTCATTCAGTTCCCAGCACTCACGGTCCCAACATTTTCGGCGGCCGTGGCTAAACACGGGGTGGAACATTTTATTACTACCACCGAACCGCCCGTTTTTGCAAAAGCTCAACGCTTGGATTCAGCTAAACTGACCATAGCGCGCGAGGAGTTCGCCAACCTGGAAAAGTTGGGCATCATCAGGCGTTCGAAAAGCCCATGGGCTTCACCGCTGCACATGGTCCCGAAAGCTGATGGCTCGTGGCGACCTTGCGGAGATTTCCGCAGGTTGAACAACGCTACAGCGCACGACCGCTACCCAATCCCGCATATCCAAGATTTTTCAGTTCATTTGGCAGGGGCGCGCGTTTTTTCTAAGATAGACTTGGTTCGCAGTTACCACCAGGTCCCAGTGCGCGCTGAGGACATACCCAAAACAGCAGTAATAACTCTGTTCGGGCTATTCGAGTTTTTGAGCATGCCGTTTGGGCTTAAAGGCGCGGCGCAGACGTTCCAACGCATGATGGACGCAGTGTTGCACGATCTCCCCTTCGTGTTCGTCTACCTGGACGACATATTGGTAGCCAGCGCGTCCAAAGACGAACACGAAAACCACCTCACAGCAGTTTTCCGGAGGTTGGGGGAGCACGGGTTAATAATCAACCCAGCGAAGTGTCAGTTCGGGGTGGTGCAGATTGATTTTTTGGGGCATCGCGTCTCTCCAGAAGGGGCGGTTCCTCTGCCTGACAAAGTGCGCGCGGTAACAAATTTTCCCCAGCCACAAACGGTCAAAGCGTTACAGGAGTTTTTGGGAATGGTGAATTTTTATAACCGTTTCCTCCCCCGCGCAGCGCAGCTCATGTAACCACTGTATGCTGCACTAAAAAAACAAAAACCCACAAATAAAATCGAATGGTCTCCGGAGCGGGAGCGAGCATTCTCGGAAGTCAAAACAGCCCTGGCAAATGCTGCGTTGTTGGCACATCCAGACCCAATGGCCCGCATAGCGCTCACTACCGACGCGTCAGATGTGGCCATAGGGGCGGTCGTGGAGCAGCATGTAGCCGGGGTTTGGCAACCGCTAGCCTTTTTCAGCAGGACCTTGCGCGATAGTGAACGGAAATACAGCGCATTCGACAGGGAGTTGTTAGTGCTCCACTTGGCCATTCGCCACTTCCAGTTCTGGCTGGAGGGACGCCGTTTCACCGCGTTCGTTGACCACAAGCCGCTGACTTATGCGATGGCCAAGGTTTCAGAACCGTGGTCAGGCTGGCAGCAGAGACAGCTGGCCGCGATCTCAGAGTTTACTACCGATATCAAACATGTGGCGGGTAAACTTAATGTAGTGGCAGACTGTCTCTCGCGCGCCGTGGCGGCTCCAGCCCGCGTAGGGGTAGATTTTGCAGCCATGGCCGCGGATCAGGTTAGCGACGCGGAAGTGCGCGCGGCCCCAGTACGCGTAGGGATAGATTATGCAGCCATGGCCTCGGATCAAGTTAGCGACGCTTGCGCGCGCTCCAGTCTGAGCCGACAGGGCTAAGGCTGGAGAGCAGGGTGCTGCAAGACGGCATGCCCCCCCTAATCTGCGATGTCTCCACTGGGCGACCGCGTCCTGTGGTACCGGCCGCATGGCGCCGCCGTGTTTTTGACTTGATTCATTCTCTGGCGCACCCGGGGGTGCGCGCGCCGGCCAAAATGGTGGGAGAGAAATTTGTATGGCCGAGCCTGCGCAAACAAGTTAGAGAGTGGGCGGCAGCCTGCACGGCCTGCCAATGAGCCAAAATACACAGACACACAAGAGCTCCCTTGGAGCCTTTTCACATCCCGGCTAAGGGGTTTGATCATGTTCATGTGGACCTCGTAGGCCCCCTTCCGCCGTCGCAGGGGTGCACACACCTTCTGACAATGGTGGACCGCACCACCCGCTGGCCAGAAGTGGTCCCACTGGCGTCAACCACAGCCAAGGAGGTGGCGCGTGCGTTTTTAACAGCATGGGTAGCGCGCTTTGGAGTCCCGTCGGACATTACGTCCGACAGAGGTCCTCAATTTGTTTCCGAACTTTGGTCAGCAACGGCCCGCAGCCTGGGGGGTGACGATTCACCGCACAACCGCGTACAACCGTGGCTGCACGGTGGCGCAGTGGTTTAGCACTGTGGCAGCACAGTTTACCCTCGGCCGGGGGATCGCGGGGATCATGAGATTGTGGGTTCGATCCCAGCCCCCGTCCAACAGTGAGCTGTGTGGAGTTTGCATGTTCTCCCCGTGTTGCGCGGGTTTACTCCGGGATTTCTCCGGTTTCCTCCCGCATACCAAAAACATGTAGGTTTAGGGCGCTCGCGCACGCAGCGACCAGCAGCCGGTGGCTTGTCACCAGACTGCAAACCAAATCTACCTACGGGTACAAATAAGTAACAAAAAAAAAAAAAAAAAAAAAAAAAAAAAAAAAAAATCCGCAGGCTAACGGGTTATGCGAACGTTTTCGCAGGTCATTGAAGGCGGCTCTCAGAGCGTCGCTTACGGATGCAAATTGGGTGGACAGGCTACCATGGGTTTTATTGGGGTTGTGTTCTGCACCTAAACAGGATTTAGAAGCCTCCCCGGCTGAGTTAGTTTTTGCGCAGCCACTTCGGCTGCCTGGGGAGTTTCTCCCAGACAATCCTGCCCCAGAATGTTCCCCGGTTCAGCGGTTGCAGAGCGGCACGGAATCGGGCATGCTGCCTGGCCCCATTCACCACGCTTTTCCGCGCGTTTTTGTGCCTAAGGCTTTAAAAAATGCAGAGTTTGTTTTTGTCAGACACGATGCCCATCGCCCACCGTTGCGACCTCCTTACGACGGACCATTTAGAGTGCTGGAAACAGGGGATAAGCATTTCTTGCTAGATTTGGGGGGCAGAAAAGAAAAGATTGGCATAAACAGGCTCAAACCCGCTTTTGTGTTGGCTGACGAGGATGTGCTCTTGGCTAAGGCTCCTCGGCGCGGCAGACCCCCCAGAGAGCATTTCCCTGAACACCCACAGGGATTGACTAACAGCTCTAATCCTCAGACAGCAGCTCCCCAGCGGGATGGCGCTGCGGAAGTGTTGAAGCCTACTTACAGCAGATACGGGAGGAGATTGCGACCCAAGCAGCACATGGACTGATGTGTAATGTTTCTATCGTAAAGTGCAGGCTGTTATTACGTTGTTCCATCTTAGACGTTTGGGGGGGGGTCATGTGGGACACATATGTGGGTTCCGTATGCACAAATGTATGTAACCTGATGCTTCATATGTATACCACTATATGCTTACTGTGTGATTCATGTTTCAGATGAACAAAGGGCTGAGCCTCCTGGGGGATAACAGGGAGATGTGAAATGTGGAGCAAAGAGATGGCCTTGGGGAGATTTCCTGACTCCCAGTGACTTTGGGTGAAGGGCATAAAGGCTGAAAGGGATGCATTGTTACGTAGGATTAAAATACAATGTTACTGTGTGCTTTGATGTCCTGGGGTATAAAAAGGGACGAATGTCTGGAGTTCATTCTCTTTCTGTTCTGCTGATGTTAGAGAATGTGAATAAATCTGACTTGAGAAATAAACTTATGCCTCGTCATTATCACATCCTCTACAAGCCTATAAATTGAGGAAACAACAAACGGAGAGAGCAATCTACAAAATCAGAGACCCAGAATCAAAGGAAATAAAATTTAGAATTCAGGATATTCTTAAAAGCTTCGAGAACTACTACAAGAACTTGTACTCCCTCAAAAAACATAAAAACGCATCCGAAGCATTCCTAAACACATTAAACCTTCCCCAACTTACTGAGTCACAAAATAAAACACTACTGTCAGAAATACAACCTAAAGAATTAGAAAAAGCAATTATGAAACTTAAAGCTAACAAATCCCCAGGAGCAGATGGCTATACAGCAGAGTGGTACAAAACCTTTAAACAGCAACTATCTCCTCTCCTCCTGAAAACATTTAACTATGTCCTCCACACAGGGGAAATCCCCCCTTCCTGGAGAGAAGGGGTCATTGCAGTCATACCTAAACCTGAAAAGGATAAACTAGACTGCTCCAACTACAGACCAATCAGTGTGTTAAATCAGGACTATAAGCTTTTTACCACTATCCTTGCCAAAAGGTTAGAAAATATACTGACAGACTTAATTCACTTAGACCAAACAGGTTTTATAAGACAAAGACAGACACAAGACAACATTAGACACACTTTACACATAATTCATCATATAAAAAAATATAACTTAAATGCAGCCATATTGGGATTAGATGCTGAAAAAGCATTTGATTCGGTTGACTGGTCTTTTCTGTATAGAATCTTATCCAGTTTCAATTTTCATAACAACTTCATTAGAACTATCCTGGCATTATATAAAAAACCAACAGCTAAAATAAGGATTAACGGTAAATTATCATCATCTTTTGAGCTGGAAAGAGGATGTCGTCAGGGCTGCCCCTTGTCTCCACTGCTCTTTGCAATCTTCATAGAACCTCTGAGCCAGTGGATAAGACAGAATCAAAAAATTCAAGGTATTACACTTGGTCAGAAGGAACATAAAATAGCACTCTTTGCTGATGACATTTTAGTATATTTGGGGCAGCCAGACACCTCTTTTCCAGAACTAATCTCAGTTTTTTCAGAGTATGGAGATTTATCAGGGTACGAATTAAACATGCATAAAACCCAAGTTTTAACATTCAGCTATGACCCAAATCAATATTTACTAAGCAAACTCAAAACTAACTGGGAGATGGAATCTATGAAATATCTGCGGGTCAATATCCCGAAACAACTCAACAAAATTATAACACTAAACTATGATCCACTGGTGGCAAAAATAAAATCTGATCTAGCAAGATGGAATATGATACCATTCTTGGGTACTGCACAAAGAATTGAAGCAGTCAAAATGAATACACTTCCACGTCTTCTATACCTTTTCCAAACAATACCGGTAGAACCTCCCCAAAAAACATGGCAAGAACTGGACAGAAGGATCTCAAGATTCATATGGCAGGGCAAGAGACCTAGAATCAGATATAGAACCCTACAGCTAAACAAAGACAAAGGTGGGCTCGCGCTGCCAAATATCAGGGACTATTTTAAAGCCGCACAAATTAAAACTTTAGTAGAGATATGTAACCCAGTCTACACTGCACAATGGAAGGAGATGGAATGCCAAATAACAAGTGACATCCCCCTACAGGCGATAATAGGGAACAATGCCTTACCTAAACTTTTGAGTAACACTAACCCGTGGATAGAGACCCCGCTAAAAATTTGGTTTAAGATAGTCAGAGAGAATCAAACTAAAGAACCCTATCGATTTCTGCAATGGATTGCCTATGATCAAGACTTTACTCCTAATAAAACAGACACTAGATTTAAAAAGTGGAAAGAGAACGGACTGATAAAATATTAAGATTTTTTTAAAGGGCAAATTTTAAGAAGTTTTGAAGATTTGAAAAAACAAGGTCTAATAAATCAAGACCTTTACGGGTTCTTTCAGCTTAGACACCACATAAACAATATACTTAAAAAGGAGGATTTGGAAAGGGCCCAGTCAGGTGTTCTGAAGGTCTTCTTAATGGCATATAAAGGGATCCCAGGGATCAGATACATTTCTAAAATATACCATGGTCTTCAAGACTTAAAAGGAGACAACACATCATATATAAAAGAGAGATGGGAAAAAGAGGGGAATTTCACTTTACAACTTGAAATATGGGAAAAGCTAAATAAACAACAATGGAAAAGTACCTCATCCCTGCAGTGGAGAGAATTTGGATGGAAAAATTTGGTAAGATTTTTCAGAACACCTGCACAAAACAAATTTACTCGTAAGAGGTTGAATTGTTGGCACTTGTGTGGTGAAGAGACTGCAAATCATTTTCATGTGTTTTGGTCATGCCCAGTTATCCACCAATATTGGACCAATGTACAGACAATATTGGGGAAAATATTCAAAATAACAGTCCCCTTTTCTTTTGTAACTTTGTATTTGGGTTTACTACCGGATTCACTGGAAAGACGAGGAGAAAAATACTTATTCACTGTTTTAATATTGGCAAGTAAAAAAGCCCCAACTAAAAAATGGATGTTGAAGGACTGTCCTACACCTGAAGATTGGATTAACGTGATCCAAGACATTTACTCGATGGAAAAGTTGACATTCGCACTGAGACAGGACATGGATGGGTTCTTGAACTTTTGGCAATCCTGGATCGCATATGTGTCTTCCATTAGATCTAATCTTTGACAAATACCATTTCAATAATGGCACCTCTCTTTGTTCCAACGCTACTCAGATGCTCTTTTATTTTTATTTATATATTTTTTGTTTGTTTTTTGCTCTTTTGTTTTGTTTTTGTTTTTTTTTTTGTTTTTTCTTGTTTTGTCTTTCTTTTTGTTCCTTCTTTAATTTCTCTTTTTCTTTCACTTAAAAAAGGGCGTTGTAATAATTATTCTTCCAATGTTGTCAAAAAACAAAAAAAGGGAACATGTGATGAATATGTAAACAATGCAATGCTGTAATGACGTGTATACCCTTTACAAAAACTTAAATTAAAAAAAAAAGACAATGTACAGCCTAATGTAAAATGTATGGGGCAAGAGTAAGAGCTTATTGTAGCAGTAAGGCTGAAACAGACCTGCAACATTCATGAATAAGTTATTTGCTCCATTTGGTTAAGGGTCCAGACGTTCTTAATCCAAATGTTATTGGTTGAAAGGCCTGGTCTCAACCACCTGATTGTTACACATTTCAATGTCGCTGTAAACAGTATATTCAGAAGGGTTTTTTTGACCGTCCCACACAAATCAACAGATCACACCTAATAGTGTCACTGAGGGTTCTTGTGCAACATTTTGTTTGAAAACCTCTTTAACAGCATCATCACCCAAGTTTTTAAAATGATCAACTACAGTAATTTATACCTATAATAATCAACAGTTATAGATCAATCAATATTTCCAGCTGGCATGTTTCACACTGAAGCCGAATGATGAGGACTGGTGCCTTATGATCTGTAGAAACAGAGGCTGATGCAGGATCAGAGTGACAGGTAAAGCATGACCACGGGGCCAGTGTCCTTCCAACCCACAAATTTGCTGTAGCATCACTCTAAGGAGGTCACGGTAATCAGATTATCGCCATAACACAGACTCACACACTGGCTGCCTAACCAACAGCAATACACAGTAGGTGAAGTCACTCACTGTGGGAAAGCTTAACTGAGATTGGCTTAATATAGAAGAAAGCACCCGATAAATCCTAAAATAAATCTCCTGTGTAGTGAAAATTTCCTCAAAAGCTTCAAATGTGCACTTGATCTATGAGAAGTGTCACGTGTTGCCAAGATTAATTTTTCTTCAGAAAACAAAGATTGTTTGGTGAGCGGCTGACGGGAGATGAAGAGGAGGCTTGGGGGCCCAAGGTTCTCCGTGACTGCAGTGATGCCAAGTGGTCGGCGGTTTGAAGAGGACACCTGAGACCATCACACCTCGACAATGAGCTGAGGTGTAACCCAAAACTGAGATGAACCTCTGTTTATCCCCCACACTCTGCTTCTCTTATTCTTTCCCATCAGCCCCCCCCCCCTCCAGTTTCATAAAGCTCCTCACTCTCTGGTCCCCAAGCTTATTATTTTCTATTTTCTCTGTTGTTCTCCCAGTCTTTTCACTCAATACCTCGCCGTTATTTTCGCAGTCTCACTTTCTTCCCATGCTTTCTCCTTGTGGGCATCATCGGGCTAATGCAAATACTGTAGGAGTGAGTCATCTAATCACATGCATGCCGATTAGCACCCCACATTTTCAGCAGGATTCATCATTCGGGGAGGGGGGGGGGCAAAGTCCTCCTTGAGATTTCCTGAAACACTTCATCTGCTATTTTCACAAACACAATACTCTAAATTAAGAGACTGGCTTTTTGTGCAGCAGCTGACAGTGGCTAGCAACTGTATGACTCAGTGACACAGAAGCAGTGGCCATGTCACCATGGAGAGGCAGCGTTATGGTGCTGTTGCCAAGGCTCTGCTGTCCAATACGCATCGTTACTGTTGGATTCATGCAGAGATGATAGAGATGGAAACTGGATATGTGTAACGAAAAAGAAAGAGTCTTGTAAAGTCTGAGACAATTCGGCACATCAGCAGCAGCTTTGTTTAGCTGCACTTGCTCCTTAATAAAAGGCCTTTAGTCAGCATCCTGCACACTCCACCCATATTTGTACACTCCCTCCCCTCACTCCCTCCCCCATCACTTATGTCACTTTGGGATAAATAAACGCCATCTCTGACTTGCAAGTGCAGTACAGAAATGCACTTAGAAGCTTTATGTGTATTTTTCCTTTGATGCACCCACAACTGCAACTGTGTCTTTAAAACAGCAAGTAGCACAAAGGACCAAAAATAGCTCAGTGAGTTGCAGAGCAGAAGTGCTCTTCTTGAGGAGGGGAGGAAGAAAGAGGAGAAGGATGGAGAGTAGGAGGAGGTGCTGAAAAAAGATGGGGAAAAGATGGTAAAGTGAGAACACATCTCAGAGGCTTATGCCTTCCCGCAGTGCTCAATATTTTTTCTCCTTTGGTGTCAATGCTTCTAGACTTGCATTATAAAGAATACAGGATTTTAATGGAAATTCTATAGGACCAAATTTCTGTGATGTCATTATTGACATATCTGGATGTTTGTCTGTTGCTCCTATAGGCAAACACGTTAATATATAAACTAGAGCAGTTTACAACACACAGCACAGCAGCATTATTCAATATACTCTTTTGCAAATGGTAATAAATATATATTAAGATGCCCTTTTGAAAAGTGACCAATAATGTTAAAATAAAACCAGTGAAATGTTAATGTATTTTTTCCAGAAAAAAATACTTTTGTAAGATCAGATGTAGCTAAAACAGCAATAACGAAAGCACCAAGGTGCTGATGCCAGAGCCTTGGCGGAGGTATGCGTTCTGGGATCATCACCAAAATGTTATGGGTTCCTCTCTAGCCCAAGAACCACCTCTGGTAAAAATTTCATCCAAATCCATCCAAAAAGATGGACATTTGTTCACCCAGTATTGGCGGATTGCTCAGTACCTCCCTCTGGCGGGAGTTTCCAGGCGCATCTGCAGTTCACTGTGACCATTTACACGCAAGGAATGTTGGGACTTGTAGTTTTTAGCAATGAACTGAAAACTCCAGGAAGAAAATACCTCGTCCTTCTTCTGAAAAACTAAATAGCAAAACCAGTGTGAAAACAATCGATGTGATGAATAAATGGTGTAGTTGCTGAATACGTGGTTTTTTTCAGTAACCACTATTTTATAACAGTTTAGCTCCATGTGCTGTGCTGTAAAAAAGTCACACTGCCACCTCTAGTGGCCTGGCATAGTTATTAAAATACCTTTTTTCCCTACTCCATTGACAGTAAAGGTGAGTTAAATTTGTGTTTATTTTGAAAACAAAGCCTTACCTCAGAATTCTGGCAAATTAAAAGTCAAGAAATTATGGTGATACAATGATACAACCCTTTAGTTCCACTTAATTTTGACCGGGCAAGCTGAAACTGACAGACAGACTAGGGATATTAATAATTAATTGTCAATAAGAATTTAGTTGATTAAATTAAATTAGTTGTCAATTAATTGATAGCTCAGCAGTCCTTTTCAATGGGAGCTTATTCTATGAAATATAGTGACTTTGCCGTCCAGGTGGGGGAGCACGCGGTCACCCACTGCCGCATTTCAGCCGAAAAAGCAGAAGAAGACACTAAGCCACCAGAGCACATGTGCACTGTGCAGAGCAAAAAAAACTCACACTTCCGGGTTACGTCGAAGAGCCACAACAAGTTTCAATAGCACGTTCCAATGTTCATCCGTCAAATCAACAGGGTGGAGAAACGGCCTGCAGCAGACTACACAAGCGCAAAAACCCATCCCCACTGCCTCCCTTCCTGCAGCCATAAAACTCGTGGCAACTATGGCTGCAGCCAGCAGCCACAAATGGAGCTTGCTCTTTCTCCTCCCTTCAACCTGCCGCTAGACGGGAAAGCAGACCGGACTCAAGTCACCACTGAAGTAACAGACAACAGAAGGAGCCCAGATCGTACTGGGTATGCCTAGATTTCAGGGGTACTGTGATATTATTTAGCATGCAACAGATGAAGCAGCTCACAATTTATTTTCCTGTTAACCTCTTGCACTCCGGTGTACCGCAGGCGGGCACGTCTCTGCGTCCTAGAGCGCACGAGGGCGCTGCGTCCTAGAGCGCACTGAAAAAAAAAGCTGCATTTCCGTTCTTCCACTACAGACACAGCCGCGAACAGATTAGATATGATTGACCTCTCATTCGACTAATAAGAGCCTTGAATTGGGTTTCTGAAACCTTGAAGAACCAATGACTGAAAACCTAGCAAGAAGGACCCGCCTACCAACAGCTGCGAATGCAGCAAGCTAATTGAAGTACAGAAGTTCGAAAGCTGTTTTGTGTAAGGCTGGGTGAAGAGAGACTGACTGCTGCAGCAGAAGAAAAGAGGACCCGCAGGAAGAACCGCCACAGACCCAGCAGCACGGAGACCACCCACAAGTGCGACCTGTGTGACAGGGACTGCCATTCGCGCATCAGCCTGTTCAGCCACAGGCGGTGCTGTCCCAGCAGAGTAGACGTTTAGGATTCTCTTCCATGGTCATCATAGACCATCCACATGCTGTTGTGAACAGGTAAGTGTTATAAGCTAAATTATTCTTTATCCATGAAAATTGTAATCAAAAATGACTTTTGACCAATCGGTAAATTACAACTGTGCGGCGCACGAAGTCCAAAGTCCGAAGTCCGTGCACCGCGGTACACGGTTCGTGCGCCGCGTCCGGACCGTGAACGCCCCCCCCCCCGCTACTCTTCCGTAGCGAGGGGGGGGGGCCCACAGGGACCGCGGGGACTGTGCGCCGCGGTCACCACATCGCCACATGACTGTTCAGTCATGTAGCGATGGCCGATGTCCGTCTTCTGTAGCGGGGGGGTGGGGGGAGTTGTTATCTTCTACATTCCAAATATTTTAGAATAATTTTTAGTGCACTGTAGGTTATTTTTTCTTGTAAAAAAAAGTCACATTTTTTACGTGGCATGCTTCTTTGTGTGGGGGGGCTTGTTTGTTCATTCATTCATTCATGAATGAATAAACAACCCCCCCACACACACACACACACACAGCCCTGAGTGTCACCTTTCATTAGAGCCCAAGATGAAGCTTCTATATTGAATCATTCAAAAGTTACAGACGTTTTTCCAAATTGTGCCATTTGGCACAATTTGGCACAGTTCAAAAACGCCTGGGAACTACCTGAGAACAAAGCTGTGTAATATATTCATTTTTTGTGGTATTGTTACAAAATTTGGACCTCAGCTGGATAACACTTGGTTCTACATTTCTGTTGCATTTTCCAGCCTGGATCTGAAGCTGTGTTATTTGCAAGCATTTGTATCCAAAAAAAACACCCAGGCGAAATTTATTTTCTTCAAGTTCAGTATGTTTAGATGACTGTTACTCAGTGGCCGGAGCACTTAGAGAGATTATGACTGGTTTGCCAAAAAATTCCAAGTGTTTTCTTTTAAATGAGACCAACCCCATGAAGATGCTGCAAAGGGTTGAAGAACAGCTTTTGATTTACTTTGGGCACATTATTTTTTGGCGTTTTTAGGGAAATTGACCAGAGTGCAAGGGGTTAAAACAGTCTACCAGTGCATCTCAGTAAATTAGAACATGAAAGCTTTTTTTAAAATATAACTAAAAAAGATAAATTTTATGATATTGGCAGTAGTTTTTAAAATAAATTTAAAAAATCATGACATTTGTAATTTACTGAGGTGTGCCAGAACATAGTACACACTACACAGTGCAAAATTTAAACTACAAAAAATGCCATTGTCTGTAGTAAAAAAAATGCAAATGGTACAATAATCACTGAGGAATATAATGTTCATGTTTAATTCAGTATACTAAAAAACAGCAACTTTTTATATGTTAAAGATAGACTGTATTGTATCAAGGGAAATTCAGATTCTCAGGAAAAACACAGTTTATCAATTAATCGTTAATCGATTGATAAGGTGAATCAATTATCAATTAATTGATAACTTGCATCCCTAAGGTGGACAGACAGATACACACACAACCATCCACACACAGACGTATTGAGTGATTACCGTATGCCTCCGTTTTACCGAGGCATAATAAGCACTGCAATCCAGGTATGTTGAAACAACACTTCCAAGTTAACTGTGTTCCGGAGCAACAAGTCAGACAATCCTGACTCTGTTGGCAGTCATTATTGGAAACATCAACTGAGGATGGTAAGAAGCAGTTTTCCTCCAGTTTCAAATTTGTCTGGTCTTTTTTTGCAAAGCTAATGAAACAAGAAATCTGTTTACTTATAATTTAATTACTACTGAACACTGATCATCTGATTTTCTCTTCAGGTGTGTTGGTGGGGGCCAACTCTAAGTGCAGTATTGAAACTGAGATCGTTTATACAGAAGGGGAACAGTATGTGAAATTATTCAATACTGTCTTGGCAGTCTGTGCAATATGCCTCACCCTATGACAGCTGGCATAGGTTCAAGCGCTCCCACGACCCTGAATGGCAAAAGCAGTCAAGAAAATGGATGGATGAATAAACTCATTATACAGTGGATTGCTATGTTGTAGTAGCGTCCAAATGTATGTATATTGACCACAGGTACGTGTCAAATATTGTTCATTCAAAGTATGCCACAATGCAAAGTGATTAAATAGATGGAAGAGAGCAGCACCTCACTAAATTGTGAAAACACACTGGCCCTCATTTATCAAAACTGCACAGAAATCGGCGCACATTTGGGTGTAGATATGATTCTATGAAAAGGTCCATGTGGTTTTCATGAAACCGTTCGTATCCTCTCAATCTCATCACACGATGTTTAGTCATTGATAAATCTGGCGGATGGAAATGATCTTTCCACGTCCACGCCTCACCCACAGAATTTATGACACAGCAAAAGATAAGAGGGCAAAAGAAAAACTTTTCCAAAAGTAGAAATTGACATTATTATAAGAGAAGTGAAAAATAATAAAGTAGTATAGTCTGTTAACCTCAAAAGTCACTTGAAATGCAAAAGAACCACATTGCGGAGGAGACTGGTGTTGCACAACATTTGGTTTGATCAGCTCATCTCCCTCTCAGGATTATAATCTAAATCTGTATTGTTTGACTTAGATGATTGTCTGATTGAATGTTGTCCCTTTTGTCATTTTAAAGCACACTTGTCAAACATAAGAATTGGGTAGCTCGGTAGTGCAGTGGTTAGCACTGTGGCAGCACAGTAAGAAGGTCACAGGATCGATCCCACCCCCTGACCATCGGTGACCCTTCTGTGTGGAGTTTCCATGCTCTCCCCGTGTCTGCGGAGTCTACCCCAGGTACTCCGGTTTCCTCCCACAGGCCAAAAACACGCAAGTTGGGTTAATTGGAGACTCTAAAGTGGCCCTAGGTGTGAATGTGTGTGTGAATGTTGAAGGGATTGGCACCACACCTTGGCTGCCTCATCCATCCAGGTGGATGCCCCTGTAATTTCCCTCTGGGATTAATAAAGTATACCAAAAAAAAAAAATCATTACTTACTTTTCATAAGTGCAGAAAGAGTCTTCTCTCCAGAAGAGCTGTCTGATGCGCACTGCACACATTAGCTCAGCTCAGCCATGACTCTCTCTGGCACCCGGTAAGATATTGCAGAAACGTAAAATGTAAAAAAAAAAAATCCCCACACCTTCTCTGGTGGGTACAACAGAATTTCTCTTGCTAATCCTGAGCAGTTCTTTTTTTTGTATCCTGATGCAGTCCATCATCTCGGCCAGGACACTTCTGTGCGTAAAGCTCCATTGTGATTTACCAGTGAGGTAACAGAAAATTTGTAATGAATAACTATTACGAGATACCACATAAGAGAAATCTGAGTCAAAGAAATGCTTTTTAGAATATTATTTTAACACAGTACTCACGAATCCTTACAGTGCAAATATATAAATACAGTAATAAAAGGACAACTGAAAAAACCCTGTAGCTCAACTGCAGCAGTAAAAACTGTTTCAGAAACTAAAAGTTTAAATCAATTTTCCATCAAATAACTACAGCTTTTAAATTCTGCTTAAATCTGTTTTAATATTTGCTGCAGTGACATAAATGGATAAAATGTTTATAATTACTAAAAGCAGCCTCTTTAGTCTGTAAAGTAAATCGTCAAAGCTCTCATTTACTGTAAATATAACACAAGGCAAATATATCACCAGAAAGGTTGAACTGCTCATTATAATTTGATATGATCAAATAATTCCCCCATACAGCCAGGTTTCTCTGCTGCATGGGAGTCTTACAGTGACTTGAAAATTTACGTACCTAAACTCAGAGCTGACGTGAGATTTGAGTGCACTGTACTATCACGTTCAGATTGATAAATACCGATCTGTGAGTTGAAATGATCATAGACTACTTTTCTGTCTTACACACATTTGATAAATGAGAGCCACTGAGTATAACCTTTATTTGGTAGAAAAATTGTTTGTGGTGTAATTGCTTTTACACTGTACAGAGTACTGTTTTTACACCTTTTATTCACCTTTTAAAAACAATTCTTTGTAACTGCTAACATCTTGATTTGAACAAAAAAGGCTTACAAATTTAAATTCTACATCTTTGTCTTCCCTGCAAATTATACTTTTTTCTCAAAAATTTCAACTGACCACTATTTTCAAGTGATGTCTCTTCCTCATAATGACTATGATGTCTTAGCAAAGTGGGTGAATAATGCTTAATTAGAACATTTGCCTGCTTTTATACAGCCGTGGACAAAATGGTTGGTACCCCTCTGTTAATGAAAGAAAAACCCACAATGGTCACAGAAATAACTTGACTCTGACAAAAGTGGTAATAAATAAAAATTCTATGAAAATTAACCAATGAAAATCAGACAATGCTTTTGAATTGTGGTTCAACAGAATTATTTTAAAAAACAAACTCATGAAGCAGGCCTGGACAAAAATGATGGTACCCCTAGAAAAGATTGAAAATAATGTGACCATAAGGACATGTTTAACCAAGATGTGTCCTCTAATTAACATCACAGGTGTCTACAAACTTGTAATCAGTCAGTCGGCCCATTTAAAGGGTGACAAGTAGTCACTGTGCTGTTTGGTGACATGGTGTGTACCACACTAAACATGGACCAGAGGAAGCAAAGGAGAGAGTTGTCTCAGGAGATTAGAAAGAAAATTATAGACAAGCATGTTAAAGGTAAAGGCTATAAGACCATCTCCAAGCAACTTGATGTTCCTGTGACTACAGTTGCACATATTATTCAGAAATTTAAGATCCACGGGACTGTAGCCAACCTCCCTGGACGTGGCCGCAGGAGGAGATGGATAATACGAATGGTAACAAAAGAGCCCAGAACAACCTCTAAACACATTCATGGTGAGCTCCAAGGTCAAAGTACATCAGTGTCAGATCGCACCATCCGTCATTGTTTGAGCCAAAGTGGACTTCATGGGAGACGACCAAGGAGGACACCACTGTTGAAAACAAATTATAAAAAAGCCAGACTGCAATTTGCCAAACTGCATGTTGACAAGCCACAAAGCTTCTGGGAGAATGTCCTATGGACAGACGAGACAAAACTGGAACTTTTTGGCAAGGCACATCAGCTCTATGTTCACAGATGCAAAAATGAAGCATACCAAGAAAAGAACACTGTCCCTACTGTGAAACATGGAGGAGGTTCTGTTATGTTCTGGGGCTGCTTTGCTGCATCTGGCACAGGGTGTCTTGAAACTGTGCAGGGTACAATGAAATCTCAAAACTATCAAGGTATTCTAGATCTGGAGCTCCACACAAGATCTCACCCCGTGGGGTCAAAATGATCACGAGAACGGTGAGCAAAAATCCCACAACCACACAGGGGGACCTAGTGAATGACCTGCAGAGAGCTGGGACCAAAGTAACAAAGGCTACCATCAGTAACACACTATGCCGCCAGGGACTCAAATCCTGCAGTGCCAGACGTGTCCCCTTGCTTAAGCCAGTACACGTCCAGGCCCGTTTGAAGTTTGCTAGAGAGCATTTGGATGATCCAGAAGAGGATTGGGAGAATGTCATATGGTCAGATGAAACCAAAATAGAACTTCTTGGTAAAAACTCAACTTGTTGTGTTTGGAGGAGAAAGAATGCTGAGTTGCATCCAAAGAACACCATACCTGCTGTGAAGCATGGGGGTGGAAACATCATGCTTTGGGGCTGTTTTTCTGCAAAGGGACCAGGACGACTGATCCATATAAAGGAAAGAATGAATGGGGCCATGTATCGTGAGATTTTGAGTGAAAACCTCCTTCCATCAGCAAAGGCATTGAAGATGAAACGTGGCTGGGTCTTTCAGCATGACAATGATCCCAAACACACCGCCCGAGCAACGAAGGAGTGGCTTCGTAAGAAGCATTTCAAGGTCCTGGAGTGTCCTAGCCAGTCTCCAGATCTCAACCCCATAGAAAATCTTTGGAGGGAGTTGAAAGTCCGTGTTGCCCAGCGACAGCCCCAAAACATCACTGCTCTAGAGGAGATCTGCATGGAGGAATGGGCCAAAATACCAGCAACGGTGTGTGAAAACCTTGTGAAGACTTACAGAAAACGTTTGACCTCTGTCATTGCCAACAAAGGGTATACAGTATAACAAAGTATTGAGATGAACTTTTGTTATTGACCAAATACTTATTTTCCACCATAATTTGCAAATAAATTCTTTAAAAATCAGACAATGTGATTTTCTGGATTTTTTTTCTCATTTTGTCTCTCATAGTTGAGGTATACCTATGATGAAAATTGGAGACCTCTCTCATCTTTTAAGTGGGAGAACTTGCACAATTGGTGGCTGACTAAATACTTTTTTGCCCCACTGTATAAACAACAACACTACAATGAACACAATGGGAAAAATAATTCATACTAAGAAATAATACAGGATAAGTGAAAATTAACCAAAGATAAAATAACAAGAATAAGAACTCAAAAATACAACACCATACAAATATGAAAAAAGGTAAAGAGACAGAGCACGGCGGGATTCCCCCGTGCTCAGAACGTGACATCAAGATGGTGTTAATTATGAAGTCTTCTTTCTAAAAGGTGAATAAAAATTAGAAAAACAGAATTCGGTATGAAAACAATTACACCATAAACTAGAGCCTGATGAGAAAAGCTTTAAATAAAAATTAAACCAAAGCAACGCTTAGGTAGGTTTATTTTTTTTAATTCTTGAGTCACAAAGTTAATCATTATGTAGTTTTCTTAAATAAAGCTCCAAAAGTAAAACTTTGTCATAATTGTGGTACTTTTTATTCAGTTTGGGACTACATCCTGAAAAAATGTGTGATAATTTTTTCTGATGTGTTATTTCCAGTGTTGGGAGTAATGCGTTACAAAGTAACACCACTACTTTTGCAGTAATGTGCTGTGTATCGAAATTACTGTTTAAAAATTCAGTAACGTGTTACAGTTACTGAAATTTGATCAGATGCGTTACTCACGTTACCCGCTTTATTAATATGGATAGATATTTTTAGTGCAAATAAATACAAACTGACCCTACGTAGCTGACGCAGCCACCAGTCAACATGACCTGTTGCAAAGAGCCCGTTCACTACTGAGCGGAGGAAAAGATGACGCTACTTTGTTTTTGTGGAAATAGACAGATTATTTTTCCTTTGTCACAGTTAAGGACAAAAGCATATTGGTGGGTTGCAAGCTAAAGTGCCATGTGAGACCGACTGCAATCTTCAGAAGCGCCTAAGAACAGCAACAAGGTCCTACAAAGCTAGTGCTATGCTATGCTCACAACACCATGTTAGTGGATTTACGCTATCTGAACAGCCACAGCTGGATGTAAAGTGGAAATACTCTTATCTGAACAGCCATGGCTGGAGTTCAAGCACAAGTATGCATCTGGACAGTTTTGACCCAGCAGGAATTAAACTGACTGACTGACAGATACTGTACGTTGTTACAGAATGAAGATCTGATAACAGTCATTTCTCTCAGACAGTGGAGACTGTGATCCACTGAAGTTAAAACACATTGACTTGCTACCTGGATAAAGAGTATTTAACCCTCCTGTTATGTTCATTTGTCAGGAACAACAATGGTGTTCCCGGGTCAGTTTGACCCGGTGTATGTTTAATTATCCAAAAGATGTCCGAAACCAAAAAAATCCTAACAAACATTGTTAATATTTCATTACTAATTCCATTACTAACTGTTCTATCAATATTTAGTGCATTGGTGTTCGTTACCTCTAATAGGTAATGGTTCAATTAGGATAATTCACTCATTTTTCATAAAAAAAATATGTTCAAAATTTTTTTTAATGTTTCACCACTTTATTACTTTTGAAAGACCAACATATACAACATAACATTGAAACATAACATTTAAATTTTGTTTTACATACATGCACTGTTTGTGAACTACTAATGAACAAAATAACACAATATGAACAAGGTGTGTGTGTCTGTCTGTCTTTACGTCGACACAGCACATGAGTGACATGTCATCACACTGTGCTTTGTGCAAATGAATTTTCCACATTTCACACAGGTCATGCTTGTCTTGACATCATCAGATGGCCTGCAGACCTGGCACCTCTTCCCCTTTCTTTTCCCCTCAGCAGCAACCTAGAACCAAGAGGACCATGATTACTTTACTATGCTGTCTTTTTGCTGATCCCAAGACACACACAATGCACTCTCATACACTTATATATACACACAAACACTTACTTACCTCACTCACTGGTGTACTTGGTGCAGTCCTCTCCTGGATCTCCCTCACCGTGGCTGCAGCGGCTGGAGTCCTTGGCAGGTGCTCCCTCCGTTGGATGTGCGGTGTCACAAGCGCCTTCCCCAGCTCCTCGAGAAAGATGCACCTCTTGTACAGCTTTGACACATTCCAGTCAGGAAAGATCTCAGTCCAAATGACAAATGCGTTGTAGGCCGATACATCGATCATGTTATAAAAGATGACCAATGGCCAGCGCGCAGTCATTCGTTTGGTGCTGTAGGACCCTGTTACTTTGTCCAAGTTGTCTACCCCCCCCCTCCCCTTTGGTGGCATTGTAATCCAGGATCATGCTTGGTTTCTGGTCCTCTCTTGTGCTTATTTCAGCATTTTTGTGCAGAGTGCTCATGAGCACAACATTTTTTCCCTTTTTGGGGCAGTAAGACACTAGGGCTGTGGTGTCTGTGAAGGCAAACATGGAAGATTGAGGGGTCCTGTTCTCGATTACCAGCAGCTCAGCAGGGAGTTCAGCCCTGTTCTTTCGGATAGTTCCGACCATTGTGAGTGTTCTCTTCAGAAGCTCCTGACCCAAGTTGTAGTTTGTGAAAAAATTGTCACAGGTTATGTTGTGCCCCTTGAGACCCTGTGCCATGTCAAGCATGACCCTTGTTCCCTGATTCTTCTCCGAGGCTCCTCCAACCGGCTTTCCAGTGTAAACCTGCATGTTCAATGCATAGCTGGTGTTTGCATCACATGCTGCCCAGATTTTTATTCCATATTTAGCTGGTTTGGAAGGCATATATTGCCTAAATGGGCAGTGACCTCTGAATGCCACCAGCCTTTCATCTACTGTGATATTAGGGCCTGGGTTATCGAGTAGTGGAAGTTGCTCTACCCACTTGTCCCACACTGTCCTAGTAGCTGCCAGCTTGTCTCTCTCCCGTCTACCAGCCCTTGTCTCTCGATTATCAAATTGGATTACTCTGGAGAAAATGCGAAAAGTCTCCAGAGACATTGTGGCTCGAAATATCGGCCTCCCTGTCTCATGTCTGCATCCCACAGACTGGCTGTTGATTCATCCTTCGATTTATAGACCCCAGCCAGGATGAGGAGCCCCAAATACGCATCTAAATGTGTTTTGTCCAGCTCCTTCCACTTCTCCCCAAAAACACGCCTCCCTTCTAGATTAGTCATTTCCAGAATGATTTTCTGTATTGAATCTGGCATGACCAGCTCAAAAGCTGGCTTGATGTCAGTCACACGAGTCACTGCCATCCTAGTGGGCCCTGGCACTGTCTTTATTATGTTTTCTGCAGACAGTTTTGCCTGACGCACATTTGGGGATGAAGACCAATGTATTTCACCGTTTTTTGACATAAATGTCTTTTCTTGGAGGAACAGGAATAGCTATTCCCTCATCTGGTTCAAAATCAGAATCATTAGAATCAGAATTTAGCTCAAGATAGTCTTCATCTTCAGACACATCCTCCTCTATTTCACCGTCATGATCAAAGATGGCTTCCAGAGCCTCCTGGACTGTCATCCTTTTGCTTCTGCTGCTCATTTTGTAAAGGTCTGCCTGACAGTGTAATGTTGGTAGGACTCCCATGCAGAGAAGCTTTTATATGTTTTGCCCCTCCCCTGTTGAGTGTCCACTGAATATGGGTGGAGTTTTCCCGGGAGAACATAAAATGGTTCCCGTCAAAAGTCATAACACCTGCACCTCTGTGTGTGTGTGTGTGTGTGTGTGTGTGTGTGTGTGTGTGTGTGTGTGTGTGTGTGTGTGTGTGAAATATGTTGCAATAAGGTGCAAAGAAAGAAACGGTCTGACATTTCTGACACCCTTTTACCTCCAGTTTGACTGCTGGGTCACACTGACCCAAACAGTATCTGTGTGATATAAACATGCAGGGGGTGACTGCAAATATGTGAGATGAACCATTGTCATATTATATGTTGATTACACTAATTAAGGCAAGCAGAAGAAGTTTCATACTGAAAAAATACTTTTAACTATTTTTCCTCGATGTTCAAACTTTAAAATGGGTCAATTTGACCCGTAACATAACAGGAGGGTTAAAAATGGATTTGATCTCCAAAAGGAATTTAAGAGACTGGATCATGTTTCTGTCACAGCAGACAATTGGACTGTGGATAATGGACATTTTCTTTGGATCACTGCACATCGGATTAAATCCATAATATAAAGGTAACTTAACATGAACAGCTTTATGCAGTGTTGCCAACTCACTCTTTTGGAGTGATTCCCACTCTTTTTTCCTCTCTCTCACGCCACAAACCCTATTTCTCACTCCAAAATGAGGAAATTACTGGCAATTTTTTGTTGATTTTCTTCAGATTTTTCCCACAATAAGAGCTCTCAAGGCAGGATAAAGCAAACTGAACATGTTCTAAAAGCTCTGTCTGAAACAGCCTGACATTAATAAGCCCATAAGGTAATTCATTAATTAAATTATCTTGCTATGTGTGCAAGATGATTTAAGTATGTATTTAAAAGTAATGTGAAAGTTACTTTTCAAAGTAATTAGTTACTTTAATCATGCAGTAATTGGTAAGTAACTGTTACTTTTGAAAAGAAGTAACTAGTAACTGTAATTCGTTACTATTTTTTAGTAACTTGCCCAACACTGGTTATTTCTTTTTAAATTTGCAACTACTTTTCTGATACTTGTTACCTTCTTCATGTTAATTTGTGAGGGTTTTTGTCTTTTAAATCTTTTTGTCAAAGCCACAGGAAGTCACTGCTAACTGACAAACAAATCGGAGCCTGAAACTTCTGGAACAGAGGTCATAGACCGCTTGTCTAAATCATGTCTATAGTGCTTGTTCCCCCAGAGTTCAGTGACACAAGAATGACCTTATAGCACTGACATTTGTATTTGTAATGTCACAGACAAAATCTAAAACAATGTCTACATAATATAAAACTCCATTTGCCATCAGCCACTTCATAAGTAGAAAGAAAAAACGAAAACTGGGCAAACTCCATCAGCTGATGAAAGCTAAAAGGTGCATGATGGAAAAAAGCATTACAAAGAGACACTTGCTTGAAGTACTCACTGTTGCTGGACTTGAGGTCTCTGTGGATGATGGGTACAAATGCTTGATTGTGCAGATAATCCATTCCTGTTGCAATCTGGACTGCCCAATTCACCAAGACTCGTGGAGGAACCTTCTTCCCAGCTAGAGCCCGGTTCAGAGCCCCTCCTCTTGCATACTCCATCACCAGGCACAAGTTAGGCTCCTTCAGGCAGACCCCACGGAGAGCAATGATGTTAGGGTGCCGAAGCATCCAGAACAGCCTGGCCTCCTGCCGCACGCTCTCTGCCGTGGCGCTGATGTCCTCATCTGGGTCCTGCCTTGCGGCCTTTACAGCTACTTCCTCTCCTCCCCACACTCCTTTATACACCTTTCCAAACCCACCAGCTCCTATCACCTCCTCCAGGATCAGTTCTGAAAAGTCTATCTCCAAGGGACATACACCCACTCCTCCTGCCACCAGTCCTCCCGCTGTCAGCTGCTGATAACTGGCAGTGTCCCCCCTTGTTACGTAGTTGCTCGGGAAGATACCCACCTTGTCCTGGATTTTGCCCGTCCACCAACCCTCATCCCCAGACACTTTGGAGTCCTTGGACAGGACCTCAAGAAGGTCCCCACGCCGCAGGGTTAGCTCCTCATCAGCCGTGGCCTCATAGTCAAACACTGCTGTCCAGTAGGGGTTGGGGTTGTTTGCCCCACATCGATGACCAGAGTGGGAGTCCGGGGAGGAGGAGATGGTGGAGGAGTTCCAGCTGCCACCATTCTCCACCTGCACGACTGGGGTGTGGAACATAGAAGAGGAGGTGGTAGAGGAGGGGGGTCCAGGGGGAATGAGAGAAGGGGGAGGCGGTGAGCAGCAACCCCCACAGCTGGTGCAGGACAGGGGGGCTGCTGTGCTGCTCGTTCTGCCGTATGGGTTCATGGCAGTCTGACTGCTGTTTGACACTGTAGGCCTGCCCTCTGACAACTCAGGCACAAAATGACTGAACCGAGGTGTTCTCAGGCAACAGCGGAGGGGAGAAGGGATCAGGGGCACCAAGAGCTGAAAATGCTCTCCCCCATCACCACATCTCGCTGTTGAAACACTGCCAAATCCTGTCACCGGCTCCAGCTGTGCTGTTACCTCAAAGTGTGTAGGTAACATGTATTCCCAAAAGGCAAATCAACTGAGCGACAATGCTCTTCAGGTCAAAATACCGACACTCAGTCAAGCGGATCCATGACACTTTCCCATCAAAACTCCAGTAGTGTCTCTTTTAAAGCTGCCAAGACTCTCACAGGAGGAGCTATGAATGTGTATTTATGTAGAAAACAGCAGGTGTGTTGAATGAACTCCTTCTGGAAGATGCCTTCAGTCTGGTGAGTAAATAAGTTGTAAATTACCCCCTTACACTGGTCTGTTACCAGATAAATAATATCAGTTCTTAGACTACTGCTTTGCTAAAATACAAAACACAATTTGAGTGAATTATATCTTTATGGTTTTTCATTATTTACACAAATCAGATACTGTGTGGTCCTTTTAGCCCATTATAGTAATTGGCATCTTGATTATAGGGACAGCTTCACCAGTCACTGAGGTGATGATGAGACCACAGCTGACTGTCAGATTATTTTTTAAAATGAAAATGGACTACAAGGCAGCCAATAAAAAAAAAAAACCTCAATCTATGTCTGAGCTTAGTGAAATCCTCTGAGCAGGGGTCCTCGTTATTTGTAGATGCACCTCCCCCGCCAGCCATCTCCATGAACACGGCCTGCTTCCTTTACTATTCTGTTGCTGGCAATATTCGATCTACATCCAGCCAAACCGGTCCAGGTTAAATCCTACATGCGTGGCCACTCGAGCGCCGGTTCAGTGTCCACGAATAGCCTTTGGGGAAAAAGGCCCTACACATTTTACCACAGCTGGGGAATTATGGAAACAAGCCGAAAGCTGCGCCGCGGGTATTCTGCACAGGGCTGAGAAGCGGCACCGTGATCAGCATCCAGCCGAGTGTGAGCGCGACAAACCGCGGCTCCGTCTCTGTGCAGCGGCCTGCTTCAGTCGCCTCTGCGCGGCTGCATAAGAGATGGTGACGAGTGGTGGTTTGAACAAGAAACTCTTCCTCGCTGGAGACAGGGAAGAGGTGCCAGCGTTTATCATTATCTCGCTGCCTCCTGAGCGCGCATGGTTACCAATCAGTAACGGAGCTTGGGGGGGGGGGGGGGGGAGCTGTCCCAGACTTTTTTTTTAAGCTAAGACGCGAAACGTCACACGGTGGCAACAAGGTGGAGAACACTGCCAGCGAAGGTTTGCGTGGAGGCGTTGCAGTATTACAGTACTGGACTATCTCTGGTGACCAGAGTTAAAAGGCGATGGACACTGGCTCCGTGTTTCTTTTATCAATATATCCACAACCATTATGTTACAAATTATAATAATAACCTACGTCGAGCGCAAAATAAAGTTTACGCAGGTTATCCAGTTGATTCTTGTGTCTTCCGCCACAAGAAGGTTTAGTATAATACGTAAACAATTAGCGCTCACTGTAACCTAACCTGCATGCTGAAAAGCAGCAACATCCATTGGCATCGTAACATGGGCGTAAGGTTTGCGTCCAAATACGGGGGGTGGGAACCATAACCATCCGTAACCCAATTTTGGTGACGCTTCAGAAACGCTTCCCGGAGTCCCTTTTACGCACGGTTCAGCCGACTGTCCCGGGCTTTATTTGCATCCAAGCCGAATTGTCCTCCAATAAAGACGAAACATTTCGAGCTCCGAGCTGTCAGTCTGCGGGCTTCGCTACAGTGCCTCCAAATACACCGGACGGAGTACCGTTCACGTACGGCAGGGTGAGCGCTCCTCCTGTCACTGATCTACTAACCATAGGGATGGCCAAAGAGCGTAGACTCTCCACGGCCCTTTGCGCTCGCCGAGTGTGCACGAATTAGTGTGCAGAGAGTACAGGAGGATAATGCAGTCTGTTGGAACGGAGCTGGACTATGCCGGTGGTGGGGGTGCATTGATGCACTCTGGGTAATGTAGTCTCGAACGGATCTCCTGCTGACCTACATCATTGTGGCAGCTGATATAACGAAATAATTAATGATATTCGAATAATGGAAACCGATGCAAGTGAGATATTACTGATGTGAGCAAGTGCATGTATTGTCCCAAATGTACAGCCACAATATCTTCAGAGAACTGAAGTAGGCCACTATATTGCAATCCTCTTATAGCCTATAGTTTTATGTCAGTATCTATACACTAGCATTTAATGACTGAGTTAGGCAATTTGGAGATTAATAATGCCAAAAACAGAGAAAAATCTAATTTTGGTTAATTATCAGAAGTGGGAAATGCATTGTAATGTCGTATTACATCGATACTATAATTCCCAAGTACATCAGAATATTTATACTACACTAAAGTGTTCTGGTTGTATTTTATAAATTTATTATATTATCAGAATCTACTGTTATTTTTAATTGCTCACTCTTTGTGTACATCTGAGTGACAGGTGTTTTATTTAGTACCTGATTTACAGTATATCAACCAGCATATTATCTCTTATCATAATTAAAATAGGGCAAACAGTATTTTGAGAATTATTGTCATTCTATTGTTATAATTTTAGGTTTTCATCACACCTGATAATTTGTCATTTGGTTTTGCAGACAGCAGTGATCACGCCCTTTACCCATTAAGCTATACCTACCCCTGGTGTTTGATTAAAGAAACACAAAGTCTTGACTTTGGGTTGGGGTAAGCCACTCTTCAAAGATATATACAGTATATGTACAGTATATATACAGTATATACAGTATATACTGTATATATATATATATATATACACAGTATATATATATATATATATGACAATCCTATATGACATCATAAACACACGTGTCTTTATGACAATGCCTGTATGACAGCCTGTATGCCTGTATGACAGCACATAGATAAATGTGTCTATGATGTCATATAGGACTCTTATGTCTTTATGATGTCATATACAGTGAATCCATGCCCAAAAGCCTCTTTTTGCTCAGATCTATTTTCATGATTCTACGGGCATGCACGGCCTTCCTGAACAGGGTCGAAAGCCACTTTTTGCTCAGATCTATTTTCAGGATCGTGCCCATGAACTGGAATTACAACGCACCTATCCCTCAATCAGTGGTCTGAACGAAGAAGAAGAAGACCCACCAGATAGTGGATATAAAGAGTCTACACACCCCTGTTCAAATACTAGGATTTTGTGATGTAAAAAACTGAGACCAAAGATAAATTATTTCAAAACTTTTTCCACCATTAATGTGACCTATAACCTGTACAACCCAACTGAAAAACAAACTAAAATCTTTTAAGGGGAAAAATAAAAAATAAAAAACTTATAATAACCTGGTTGCATAAATATGCACACCCTCCTATTACTGGGGATGTGGCTGTATTCAAAATTAACCAATCACATTCAAACTCATGTTAAATGGGAGTCAGCACACACCTGCCACCATTTAAAGTGCCTCTGATTAACCCCCAATAAAGTTCAGCTGTTCTAGTAGGCTTTTCCTGACATTTTTGTAGTCACACCTTACAGCACAAGCCATGGTCTACAGAGCACTTCCAAAGCATCAGAGGGATCTCATTGTTCAAAGGTATCAGTCAGGAGAAGGGTACAAAAGAATTTCCCAGGCATTAAATATACCATGGAACACAGTGAAGACAGTCATCATCAAGTGGAGAAAATATGGTGCAACAGTGACATTACCAAGAACTGGGCATCCCTCCAAAATTGATGAAAAGACGAGAAGAAAACTGGTCAGAGAGGCTGCCAAGAGGCCGACAGCAACATTGAAGGAGATACAGCAACAGTGGCTGATGCATAGCGCTCTCCTTGACATCTCCAACGTCACTGGCGGCCATCATTTCTGCTTAGTGTGAATCGACCTTCATCATTGAACAGCACTGAGGCCCACTGGTCCCTTGTCCAGTGTAAATGCTTCCTGGCCCATGCAAGATGATGACGCCTGTGCCTGGTGGTGTGGTCAGGTACATTTGCAGGTCATCTAGCACGCAGACCACGCTGATGTAAACAGTTTTGAATGGTCTGACATGACACTTGGGTACCTCTCACCTCCCTTAAATGTACCTGGAGTTGAGAGGCTTCATCATCCGGTTCTGCAGGGCACTGTTCACAATGAAGCGGTCATCAGCGTGGGATGTGGCTAAAGGATGTCCACTTCTATGCCTTTCTGTGACTCTTCCAGTCTCTCTGTATCTTTCTTGCAACCTGCTGATGACACTCTGTGACACTCTAAGCTCAGTGGCCACTTCCCTCTGAGAACATCCTGTTTGAAGCCTTGCAATGGCGAGGTACTGTTGATCAGTTGTTAGGTGCTGTCTTGGTCTCATGATGTCAAAATGTGAACAGCATAATGAAGAAGACTGTTTAAATACCAATTGTAATTGAACCAGAAAATTTATTGGTCAATTCATGGATCAAACACTTGTGAATATGCCATTAACCACCTTGTTAGAGAACAGCAAGTTATGCAAAAAGTACTGAAACATTGAACAGTTGGACATGTGCATTCAAAGATTAGAGAAGGTCAAATTAAGTTCACCTGTAAAGGTTATAGTGCATTTTAGGTGCATCCTGAAATTTCACCAGAAAGCTGAATATCACCTCACTGTTGTGGAGCAGACTGGGGGTCTCTGGATCATTCTGCTCCACGCCAGGAACATTAGACAGGAAGTTATGATCATGGAACTAAAATCCCCATGGCCCTCAACAGAAAGGGGCCCATCTGTACCTTGTAATACAAAATTCCAAACTTTCTGGTATGTGTAGAAAGGCCCAAATGCACTGCTGTAACCCAGGCCCCAAATTTGGTGATATCAGGGGGAATGCAATATGGATGATTTACATTTTTTGTTGGCAGGTTATTCAAATATGTTCTTTAAAATGCATATTCCCCACCCTAAAAAAACAGAATGCATTTGAGCCCATGTTATATAGCATCACATTAAATTTAACAATGTACAAGTTTATCGACAGGCATTTTAAAATCAAAGCCGATGCTTCGACAAAGATTTGGGCTATTGATGTACTGATAGCTCTCTATCGTTTCTTTATGAGGAAAAAAACTGAAGTTAGTTTGTGAATTTTAAAATCTTTTTTTCTTACTGCTTCAGTAATATTCATTCATGTGTGCAAGCTTAAATACAATTAAAATAAACTTGTTTTTGCATTGAAGTACTGTTTTTTAAGAGATGAGAAGTTTGATTTTAAGTATTCTTTTGCAGTAAGCCTATTTTTAACAATTTACTGTACACAGACCTGTATGTATACACAAGCTACATTAAAAAAATATTTTGCAATAACACCAACAGATATTTGACTATGCTTAACAACCACAAGGTTGCGCTGTTGGTCTATTTATAAGAAAAGAACATTTAAAATGCTTCAGCATGATAAAGTCTCTTTTTGTTGTTGTTTCTACTTAATACACACTATTCACGGTTAAACACGGCTCACATATGAATTTTGAGATATCTCACTTTAGCCTTTCAAGTTTATTATTTTTTTAATCGTTTGCCTTATTCCTTCAGAGGCAGGTTTTACTCTAATAAAAACTGCCCAATAATCTGTTTATTCAGTGCATGTAAACACATCAAATTTGATTATTACCATTATCTGTTTATTCCATGTTGTCAGGTTATTATGACCATGTAACTACATGGTACTACATGTAACTATTATGTCTGGTGGAATGTAAAACTGCAATAAAACTGGAATATAAAACTGCAATAATAATGTACAAAATAAGAACAGCCAATCAACATCCAAAACATGTTCTTTGAAAGACAAAAAGGTTATATTTTAAGGGGGGGTTACTTTTTAAAGACAGTGGGTGTACGAACAACAAGGAGAAGCTTTTATGTTTCGATTTGTGGGGTTAAATTATGGAATCTATTAAATACAGAGTTAAAACAGTGTCCAAACATTTTGAGTTTTTTTAAGTACAAAAAGAAGAAATTAGATAAATACAGGGTGGAAGATGGTTCTGTTAAAATCAGTAGGGTGGGTTGGGAATAGATTATATAATCAGTGGGAATATGTTTGCTCATGGTATTTTTTTTTAATTTATGTTATTTTTAATAAGTAATTTGAGTTTGAAATGAGTGTTGAGATTTGTTGTTGTGGCTATGTATGTATGTATAGTAGTGTGGAAAAAGTGTTTGCCCCTTCCTGATTTCTCATTTTTTTTGTATGTTTGTCACACTTAAATGTTTCAGATCATCAAACAAATTTAAATATTCGACAAAGATAACACAAGTAAACACAAAATGCAGTTTTTAAATGAAGGTGTTTATTATTAAGGGTAAAAAGAATCCAAACCTACATGTCCCTGTGTGAAAAAGTGATTGCTCCCCTGTTAAAACATAAACAAACATAAAACATAAATGGCTTTATAACGTTTTCCAGACTGATAGATCTCGGTTGCTTTGTTTCTTATTTGTTCCTGAATTTCTTTGGATCACAGCATGATGTCTAGCTTTTGAGGATCTATTGGTCTACTTCACTCTGTCAGGCAGGTCCTATTTGAGTGATTTCTTGATTGAGAACAGGTGTGGCAGTAATCAGGCCTGGGTGTGGCTAGAGAAATTGAACTCAGCTTTCCAAAAATGTGATAAACCACACTTAATTTATGTTTTAACAGGGGGGCAATCACTTTTTCACACAGGGTCATGTAGGTTTAGATTTTTTTTTTATCCTTAATAATAAACACCTTCATTTAAAAACTGCATTTTGTGTTTACTTGTGTTATCTTTGTCTAATATTTAAATTTGTTTGATGATCTGAAACATTTAAGTGTGACAAACATACAAAAATGAGAAATCAGGAAGGGGGCAAACACTTTTTCACACCACTGTATATGTGTGTGTGTGTGTGTGTGTGTGTGTGTGTGTGTGTGTGTGTGTGTGTGTGTGTGTGTGTGTGTGTGTACATGAAAGTATATAGGTATGTTAATTAGTTAAGGCTGGAATAGGACAAGACAAGCTTTGCTTCAATCCTGTTCCTTTTTGGGCAGCACTGAAATTTTTATTCTTGTTTTTGTTTTGTTCAGAATAAACAGTATCAATCAATGGGCTACACGTTTCATATAAATTAAGTTTTACTTTAATCTGAGTTCAGTAAATTAAAAATGAATTAATCCTGGCTAAAACTTAAGCCAATTTTTGTTGCACAATTTCAAACTAAACTCATTTAGTAAAGTCAAGTTTATTTAGAAATGGGTCATTACTCATGCTTCCATGATCGAGTATTTTAGGGCCATATGAAAAAAAAATCTTTTTTTTAATATTTTGAATTTCTTTTGTTTTTTTTATATTTTGAGAATTAAGTCAAATGACACATGCCTTTCATATCATGTTACATAAATTAATAAAAAAATCCTAGTAAATTTGCAAAAATGAGCCATTTTTTCTTGTAAATTTGCTAATTTTTCCTCATAATTTTGTGACTTTTTCTTGAAAATTTGCAACTTTTTCTTATAAATTTGTAAGTTTTTCTGAAACGTTCAATTTTTTCCTCATAAATTTGCTATTTTCTTACAAATTTGCAGATTTTTTCATGAGCTTATGACTTTCCTTGCAAAGTTGCAATATTTTTTCTTGAAAATTTACTACTTTTTTCATTGTAAATTTTCAACATTTATTTGTAAATTTGTGACTTTTTCCTAGTAATACTTTGCTTTCTATAAATGTGCAAAAATAAAAAAAATGCTGGTAATTTTTTAAATTCTATGATAGTTTATTTTTTGTGTTCATCCAGAGTATGATCTGATTATATTTTTTCATGTTTTTGTTGGGAAAAGGGATTTTTTTTTTAAGAAGGGTATGAACTTTACCCCATTCCAAAAATATGCCCCCCCCCAAACTCAATCTTGCATAGGGCTCCCCAAAAAAGCTAAAAACGTCCCTGTCCACAATAATACTTATGTTGCCCCCCTCAATTTTTACCACTGAGGAAATGCTCTGTTTATTGTCCCCCACCCCAACAGTGGAATTAAATATCCGTCCATGACCCTGCTGTATTTTACTCCTTTCAATTACCGTGTCCTTGTATTAGTAGTGTACCGCCCCCCTGTGTGTACTACTACCAGTAGGCTGCGCCAGCCTGACTCGCGCATGCGCAGTGAGGTCGGTATCCACCGTGGTTTCGGTTGAAACGTTTCTTGGCAGCTTTTCGCTCGTGAACAAGGATCCTAACCGTCGGCCCAAGGTTGTTTCCACAGTGTCTGGAGACTTGTTTTAGCGGAGGTGTTGCCGAACCCAAATGGCCAATCAGCCTTAGGTAAGACGTGTGCTATTTTCTGTTTTTCTTTGAGCACTTATAGTTGGTAGTAAAAACCGCTGAAAAGTGACGGGTGAAGTAAACGTTAACGAAGCAGGGCAAAAACACCGAGAGGCAGCGGAGCCACGAACTTCAGTCAATGCGGAGACGAGCCTCTTTACTACGGCTCGGTCATTCGTCTCCATTTCACCTGGGGGAGTCTTCACCGGCTCCGGGCTCCACTCGGCCTCCAGGTGTTCGGCAGAGTACGTGTGTAAGCTCAAATAAGCCGCTACCAGCTGTAATTATAAACTACAAAATATCCCTAAACCTTCCCCGATAATTAAGGTGCCAGTGCGCATGCTCACGGTCCTCTGCAGACTTTGCATTTGTAGTTCTTCGTACCCTAGTTAATCGCAGTTGTTAGCCAAGAGAGAAATGTTAAAACTACAAGTTCCATACAATGGGGGCTTTGTTTGGGAGCAGATCCAGCCAGCTAGTTAGCCTGGACGAGCTTTGAATTTATAGTAGTTGCGCTACAAATGGTTGTCTGGGCTGGAGGGTTATTTGCTTTGAGTTGTGTTATTTGGGGATAAGATTCAGTAGTTGTGAATGGCAGGGGCTCGCCATGGTGTGCGCAACATGTTTTAATTGCGGTTTTAAAGGCGGAGGATTGATCATTTTGCATGCGTGGACATGCACACTGGCTGTCAAAAGACATGTACATAGTGTGGAAGATTTGCAAGTGCGTTGTAGATGTATGCGGGTGTGAGTGTGTGGTCATTGAATAAAAGGAGATGATGTGCCTCGTTGTGTCGCCTCCCTTTCATTGAGATAGAGCCCCCTGTTGCAGCCGTGTTCCCCAACCCTGAGGAAACGACGTGTCGAGGATCGGGATGATGGATTTGTTGGGCAAGAGCAGCGGACCATGGCAGCACTGCACGTATTCTGGGCATCATTTGCCTTGGCTGCCTCCCGTCTGGAACTAATGGAATAATGATTAGCCGGAAAAATGTGAGAATCATGTGCAGTGCCTTAACCTGGTTATCCTACTGCTCACCCCCGCCTGTAGCCTCCTGCCCACTGTTTGCTGTACAATGGGGGAAATCCTGCATTTCACGTTAAAAGGAATTGAGATTTGAAATTTGAATTTGAATGCCAGCTATAAAGTTTAAGCTGCATGGTAATGATATGGCTCTTCATATAAATCAGCTTTTCTTGGGGGGGGGGGGGGTCCATCATTTTGAAATAATACGACCACCTTTAATCTTTATTCTTCTTCATCAGCCTGAAGTCTTTTAGTCAAGCTTTATTGTAATGTCTTTAAATAGTATTCAGGAAAAGTTATTCAGACTTACTGAATGACATCCCAAAGCTCTTCTCTGATAACTGAATTCTGTTCTGTTCTCTGTCAAGATAAGTCCATATTTCAAATTTGGATTCAGCACACCGTAAGACCTATTGCCACCAATTTTCAGTCCAGCTCTGGATTGATAATTTGGCATACCTTAGGCTTTATTCATGCTGCATCTCCCCTCTAGTCCGCTTTGGTCTGTGTGCGCTTTGGATGAGCCCGGCACGCACGCGGTACATGTTTACTTTTTTCATCTACCCAGGCCAAGCAGTTGATGCATGTGCACAACCATCCTTTGTAGTTTCACTCCTGCCCTATAGGTAGCGCAGGTGTGCCAGGATTTTCACCAACAAAGAAACGCGAGAGCAACGCACAGCAACAACAATGGCGTCATTTTAACCATCACCGAGAGGAAGAGGAGCTGCTGTTACTATATTCTGTGGCAGAATTACAAAAAGTATGTTTATTCTCGTCTTCCACCTCCTCGTTGTCTTCTTCGTCTACTTTGTCTTTGTGTGCTGTGTCGATATCGCCACCTCATGACTGGGACATTCAGTCTTGTGCATGTGCTGTCAACACGTTCAGGTCTTGGGCAGGTGGCGCGGTCACAAAATTTGGGCTGCACATGGTCGTCCGCAGTCGACCACTCCGGACATTAGTGGACTGGAGAGGATGATGTAAATTTCTTCGCACAAGGTTTCTGGTTGCACGTATGCGGACAGCAGAGGTGCAGCATGAATCCAGCTTTAGGGTTTTCTCCATTTTTTTTCATTCTTTAAAGCCTGATCTATACTTCCATGTCAAAACAGTGCTGTAGCTGTGGTTTCTACAGTGGTAATCAAAATCATTTAACCCTCATTGCATTTTAGGTTTATTGAAAAATTAAAAAAAAAAACTCAGGTGTTTGCAATAAACAAATTATACAAGAACACTGTAAATGGTTAAATAAAACTAATATTACAAGAATTTTATCCAAATTCAACACTAAATCCTACTTTCAATGACTACTGCAGTCTCAAAATCATTCAACCCCCTGAATAGAATTCCTGACGTTTGTCAGGTGTGGCCTCATGCACACCTGATGCAACCAACCAAGAGCTTCATTAGTTGCATCGGTTGTGCTTGAGATTGAACACCTCAAATACCTGAGTTTACAAGTTTAAAGTTAAAGGAACAGTAGCTGCAATACCTGGATGTGGCAGAAAGGGGACGTTATCAATGGCTGCATCCAGCGTCCTGAGGAGGCGGGTGGTCAAAAACACTCAACTGACTGCATAAGACCTGCAGCAAGACTTGGTGGCAGCAGGCATTAAGGTTTCATTTTCCACAGTAAGGCACATACTAAGTGCTGAAGGGCTCTATGCCCGAACTCCCCAAGACATACAACCACTACTGACCCAAAAGCACAAGAAAAGTTTGCTCCAGTTTGCTCAAAACTATATAAATAAGCTAAAGAGGTTTTGGGATTCTGCTCTGTGGAGCAGTGAAATAAAACTGAAACTTTTTGGGCCTATGGCTCAGTAGTATGTCTGGAGGAGGAAGAATGATGCATATGCTGAAAAGAACACCCTGCCTATAGTGAAGCATGGTGGTGACTCGGTGATACTCTGGGGCTGCTTTGCTTCCTCTGGCACTGGAAACTGAGGGCAAGATGGATTCAATCAAGTATCAGGAAATCCTGAGAGAAAATGTCATACCATCTATGAGGAAGCTGAAGCTTGGACGTCATCGGACTTTCCAATAGAACAGTGATCCCAAGCATACCTCAGAGTCCACCGAGGTTTGGTTTCAGAGGAAGTCCTGGAAGATACTAGAGCGGCCATCATGGTCACCTGACTTAAACTCCATTGAAACTCTCTGGTGGGATTTGATAAAGGCAGCTGCAACATGCTAACCCAAGAATATTAGTGAACTGGAGGCCTTTGCCCTTGAAGAATGGGCTAAGACTCCTCATCAACGCTGCCAGAAGCTGCTGTCTGGCTATGCATCATTTTTCTTTGATGTCTTCTTTCTTTTTTCCAGTACAAAGTACACAAAGGAAGTCACTTTACACACTGGATGAGAAACCTATTTTGGTAGCCCAACAACGCATTCAAACCAGTGCACAAGTATAAATGCTGACAGTGGCATAGACCACTTGAAAAGGCTGTTCCATGAGCTAACAGGGTTAACGCGGATGTATAATTCATCATTAGGAATGGCTTTTTTTTTTTAGAACTTATATTTTATTAAAATTTTTAACAACAGAGTCATTACAGATATAATTACCATATGTAGTCAAGATTATTTAATACACAAATTCCACATCAATATAAGAGAAACAGCATCTGTCAAAAAAAAAATAAAACCAAGTGCTTAATAGCCACCTTGAGCAACTACAATAAAGAGACTTCTACTGGATGCCATCTTGATTTAAAAGTAGGTAATTGGAGTCTCAGTGCGTAAGTAATCTTCTCCATGTGATAAAGTTCTTGTACTTTTTGAAGCCATGCACTGAAGGAGGGTGGGTCTGTTTTCATCCAAGAGGCAGTGACACATTTCAAGGCTGCTACAGAAAGTATGTTTAGGAGGTATGTTGGTGCTCTCCCATGCACTTCCGTAGGGGTGATGCCAAGAACTGCTACTGCCAAGTCCCTTGGTATTGTAACTTGAAACATATGATTTATTGCCTTGTACACCTCATCCCAAAATGTTTGTATTTTAGGGCACGACCAGAAAATGTGTGTGTGATTAGGCACTTCTGTACCACAATTTCTCCAACACAGGCTTGGAACATTTGGTGTCATCTTGGCCACGATATCTGGTGTTCTGAAATATCTACTAAATATCTTCCATTTAAATTCCCTCCATGTATTTGAATTTGTGGTCTTATGCGCCACTGTACATACCTCTTCCCACATTTGATCAGAGAAAATTTGACCCGCCTCTGCCTCCCATCTTTGTTTTGCCAGAATAGGTTTATTTTGAGCCATTAAACCAAATATTTTGTATAACTTTGAGATCACTTTTTTTTATCCTCTTTGTGTTTTTGAGTTTGAATTAAAAAATGTTCAATGAGTGATGGGTCTAGCACTTTATCCCACTCTTTATGAGAAACCAAAAAAGATCGTATTTGCAGATATCTGAAAAAATCATTTTTTTGGAGTTGGAAGCGTCTTCTCAAATATTCAAACGATACAAAACCATCCTTATCGATTAACTGATGTATGTAAATAAGCCCATGATCAGCCCACTTGAGAAAGTTCGTATCCAATCTGCTTGGTATAAAGGATTTTAAATGCCCAATACTAGACAAGGCAGATAGACTAGTTGGTAACTTAAAGGCAATTCCAACCCTCTTCCAGATATCAAGTGTGGTTTTAGTCCACCTTGATAAGCCCACTACTGGAATATTAGCAAATGGCAAAGCTTGTAGTGGTTTGAGGCTCAGGTTTTGTTCAATGTCCACCCATCTCGTATGAATGTCATTCTGCATCCATGAAATCAATGGTTTTAATTGTGAAGCCCAAAAATAATATTTCAAGTTTGGCAGGTTAAGCCCCCCTTCTTCCTTAAGTCTTTGAAGTGTTTTATATTTTATCCGAGGACGCTTGCCCTGCCATATAAATTTTGAGAATGTTTTGTCCATTTCTTCAAATGTTGACTTAGGTATTAGTATTGGTAACATTTGAAACAGATATAAAAGCCTAGGCAGAACATTCATACGAATGGCTTCTATGCGACCTAGGAGAGACAAAGGCAATGATGACCAACAGTTTAGGTCATTTTTTATAGTACTAATTATCCTACCATAATTTGCATCAAATATCTTGTCTAATGAAAGGGGAACATAGATACCCAAATACTTTATACCTTCTTTAGGCCAACGAAAGCCACTTTGTTGTTTAAACTCTGGTGAAATATTGTCCAAAACGTCCATTGCCTCAGTTTTATCAACATTAATTTTATATCCTGAGAAATATCCATATGTTGATATAATTTTCATTAAACATGGAATTGTACAGGATGGCTCTGTCAGATACAGTAGGACATCATCCGCGTACAGTGATATTTTATGTACTTCTTTGCCAATCAGCACCCCTTTAATATTATTGTCATCTCTAATGAGTTGGGCCAATGGCTCTATACTTAAAGCAAAGAGCAAGGGTGACAGAGGACACCCTTGTCTGCAACCACGCTCCAAGTTAAACCTTGTAGATCGAAACCCATTAACTCTCACAGCTGCTTGAGGTGAAGAGTATATGGTTTCAATCCAGTCGATAAATTTAGGGCCAAAATTAAATCTTTTTAATGTTTGAATAAGATATTTCCATGACACTCTATCAAAAGCCTTTTGGGCATCCAGTGATAATACAACTGTCTTGGTTTTGCTTTGTTTTTGGTATGATAAGATATTAAACAAACGACGTAAATTATTTGCATAATGTCTCCCGACAATAAACCCAGTCTGGTCTGGATGAATAATGTTAGTTATTATGTCATTTAGTCTCCGTGCCAATACACCAGTCAAGATATGAACATCTCCATTTAACATAGACAATGGCCTGTAAGAGCTGCAATCAGTGGGATCTTTACCTTCCTTCTGTAATACCACTATAGTAGCTTCTGCCCATGACACAGCCATTGTTTTTGTTTCTAATGAATGGTGATAAGCTTTTAAGAGGAGTGGAATAAGTTCTTCATGGAAACATTTATAAAACTCATTGATAAATCCCTCTGGACCAGGACATTTATTATTTTTGAGAGATAAAATACATTGTTTTATTTCCCAATCTTGGATTGGTTCATCCAAATTTGCAGTAATTTAGCCAGATAACTGAGGTATGTTAATATCCTGTAAGAATTGAGCAATATTGGACTCATCAGGGCATGTATCAGTATCTTGGTAGAGGGATTTATAAAATTCTCTGAATGTTTCAGCTATTTCCTTAGGCTTTACTATATATTTGTGTCCAGATTTTATTTTATGTACAATATTAGAAGATTGTTGTTTACGTAATTTGAAAGCCAGAAGCCTGCTCGCTCTATTTCCATGTTCATAATGCTGATGCTTGGCAAAACGTAAAGTTCCCTCGATCTTCTCTGATAGTAGCTCTTGTAGCTCTGAACGGGCTGCTTTGAGTTCAGTTAAGAGATTAGACGCCATCCCTCGTTTATGCTTATGTTCGAGCTCCCTAATTTTATGCTCCAATTCTATTTGTTTAGCCATTTTTTGCCTCCTATTTGCAGTAGCATAAGAAATTATACAGCCTCTTAAATAGGCTTTTGCACAGTCCCAAAGTACAAGAGGAGACATGCCAGGTGTATCATTTATATCAAGATAGTTCTTGAGCTCTGTTTTAATGAGAGTAATGAAATCTTTATCATTAAGAAGAGAGGCGTTCAATCTCCATTGTTTATAAGTTGGTGTCAATCCAATGTCCCACTGAAGAACCACTGGGGCATGATCAGAGATTGTAATGGGCATGATGGTTATGTCTTCAACTCTGTGGAGTTCAGCTTTAGAAGTGAAAACATAATCAATCCTTGAATAGGATGCATGACTGTTAGAGTAAAATGTAAAATTTCTTTCTTTTGGAAATTTTGATCGCCATACATCAACTATTCCTGCTTCAGCAGTCAAATATTTAAGCATCTTGCCCATCTTGGATATGGATGCTTTAGGTGGAGGTTGTCTATCTTGTTGTGACATTACACAATTAAAGTCTCCCCCCATGAGTAAAAGACCAACACTATACTCCGTGATTCTGTTAAATAGTAATTTGATGAAGCCTGGTTGGTCCTCATTTGGGGCATACACATTAATTAGGGAGACAGGTATGCCATCAAGCAGCCCATTTACCAGAATAAATCTACCTTCTCCATCTGCATGTACAAATGTATCAACAAAATTAACTTGTCTATGCATTAATATTGCTACCCCTCTTCTTTTACCTGAGTGGTGAGATGAGAAATACACCTTATCTGCCCAGGATTTCTTTAATTTCAGGTGCTCCTCATCGGACAAATGGGTTTCTTGTAATAGTGCTACTTGACACTTCAAACGTTTAAGCTGTAATAATATTTTCTTCTTTTTAATGGGGCTATTTAGACCCTTCACATTATAACTTATAATTGTCAATGGACTCATAACTTAAGTACTGTGGTGCACATAGTTACAGTATAGGGCATCATAAAAGTTGTTTTGAGGCAGAGGCGGGCCCATGATCGAGAGTACAGCAGAAACAACATAGGGAATATTACTTCGCATAGGAATGTTGCATCGAAGTGGAAAGACTTTATAACTAAGAGAATATGGTTCCAGTAAGTAACAAATAGTGACTCTGTTGCTCTTTTAAATAATATGTGATCCCCGGGGAACAAAGGGATCAGAACGCAAGAAACACAAAAACAAAATGTATATCGAACAAGCGAAATACTAAAGGGTGGGATTAAGTCCCTAGCCACTGTGTGTTAGCAGCTAAATACACAACCTGCTATGGTAGGCTGTGTCCACAGCAAAAAAGAGGAGCAAAAATTAAATCGGCAAAACAAATTTACTAAAGGAGCTCAGGCCCCTGCAGACTAAGTTACGATAAGGAACAACATTAAATGAAAATTTTCAAAATACTCAACACATTACACTATAACAATACAGGATAGAAAAAAAAAAAAAAAGGAAAGTAATGTATTATTCTCGTCACCATAAAAAACATGTTTTAACAGATTACGCACCCACTGCAATCGTAACCTGCGGACTCACGCTATATAATCCAAACATGGTACCTCAAGGATCATCAGCTTCGGACAGGATATTGTTCTTTATGAAGTCCATGGCCTTAGTAGGATCATGAAAGTCCTGACTCTCATTCCCGAAAGTGATCCGGAATCTTGCGGGGTAAAAAAGACCAAAGCGCGCATCACGTCGGCCTCGTAGCGCCTTCCGTGCGTCTGAAAAGGCAGCCCGGGCTTTAGCAACACCTGCCGTGTAGTCAGGGAAGATGCTGATCCTGTTACCGTTATACATCAAAGGTGCCTTTTCCCTGGCTCTTCTCAAAATATCCGCTGCATCTCCATCATAGTGCATCTTGGCGATTATCACTCGGGGTCTGTCTGCTCCCGCGGTCCGTGGTGCTGGTGTACGATGAGATCGATCAACTTTCACTTCTCGGTCCATGTATAAGGCTTGTTTAATAATTTTAGCCACCTCGTTTGGATTGCAGGGGTTTTGCTCATCGACACCGACAATGCGGATATTTCCACGTCTCATTCTCCCCTCCAGATCCTCACATTTGCTCCGCAGTCACTTCACTTCACTTTGGAGCTCTTTCACCGAGCTCTGAAGCCCAGTTATATCATCTGACCAAGTAGACAAGCCGTCTTTCACGTCTTGAATGTTAGCTTCAATTGTACCAAATCGTGCGCTAACGGAGGTGGCGTTGCTAGCTATTTCCGAACGTACAGTCTGGACTTCAGCTTTGAGAGAGGCAAAATTGTTAGCTAAGGCATTCTTAAATTCTTCCCGTATAATTTGTATGATGTCTTCTCTTAAGGATGCCAAAATCTGAGTTTTAAAGCCTTCGTCCGTGGTCAACGTTGGCACTGCGCTCTGTGGTTCATCATTCTTTTCCAGCTCGGCTTGCAGCCTCGTGTTGGGCCTATTGGGTTTGTCGGTAGCGTCGAATTTAAACTTCTGAAGTTTATCCATCATGACGATAAAAGTGGGCAGGAGAGTCCGATAATGATAGGTGACGAGTTTGTATTGAGCTTTACCAAAGAAACTTCGTTATTAAAAGTAAAATGTCCAAAAGTCTGCGGGAGCACTGAGGGACACGTCTGTACTCCCTAGGAATGGGTTTTTGACAATCATTCTTCCACTGAGACCATTTCTGATCAAACTTCAGCCAGCAGTAGATGATCAACTGAAAGACCAAATGAATTTCTCAAGTCTTGTCAGGTCTTTGCTGGATTTTTTCTTTGCTTCTTTAAGGATAAGACTTTTATGATAGTGTGTGCATTTGCGCTAGTTACATTTTTTTTTTTTTTTTTTAATTCCTGCATCTTCCTCTTTAGGTCTTCACTTTTCCACTTTTCTCATATTTTTGGGGTAAAGAAACAATATTCAGGTACAAAGATTAGATTGAACATGAGTTAACCCCTTGCACTCCGGTCAATTTCCCTAAAAACGCCAAAAAATAATGTGCCCAAATTAAATCCAAAGCTGTTCTTCAACCCTTTGCAGCATCTTCATGGGGTTGGTCTCATTTAAAAGAAAACACTTTGAATTTTTTGGCAAAACAGTCATAATCTCTCTAAGTGCTCCGGCCACTGAGTTACAGTCATCTAAACATAGTGAACTTGAAGAAAATAAATTTGGCCTGGGTGTTTTTTTGGATACAAATGCTTGCAAATAACACAGCTTCAGATCCGGGCTGGAAAATGCAACAGAAATGTAGAACCAAGTGTTATCCAGCTGAGGTCCAAATTTTGTAACAATACCACGAAAAATGAATATATTACACAGCTTTGTTCTCAGGTAGTTCCCAGGCGTTTTGGAACTGTGCCAAATTGTGCCAAATGGCACAGTTTGGAAAAATGTCTGTAACTTTTGAATGCTTCAATGTAGAAGCTTCATTTTGGGCTCTAATGAAAGGTCACACTCAGGGCTCTGTGTGTGTGTGTGTGTGTGTGTGTGTGTGTGTGTGTGGTGGTGGGGTTGTCCCCCCCTTCCTCGCTACAGAGGATGGACATCGGCCATCGCTACATGACGGATTAGCCTCATGTGACTATGTGGGACAGCAGCGCAGTCACCGTGGCTTCCCCACCCCCGTGCTACAGAAGAATAGCGGGGGGGGGCCGGCGTTCATGGTCTGGACACGGCGAATGACCCCTTGTACCGCGGCGCACGAACTTCAGACTTCATGCGCCGCACAGTTGTAATTTACCGATCGGTCAAAAGTCATTTTGGATGACAATTTTCAGGGATAAAGAATAATTTAGCTTATAACACCTTACCTCTTCACAGCAGCAGAGTCCTGGCGAACTTCTCTTCCTCATTGTCAGACGAACGCGACGCTGGTCCGCTCGTGGTTCTGGTCTCGCGACCCGATCAAAACATAATTCCATTATTGCGGTTTTGTGCTTCCGTGATTGCGGTTTTTGGCGAACGATTTTTCAAAACAAATAACAGTAGTAATTAAAAAAAGACTGGCGAAGGCGTGTGTGTCACTCAGCCTTTGTCGTCGGCCTCCGTCGGTTTATGACCATGGAAGAAATCATAACATCTACTCTGCTGGAACAAAAACAAAATAAGCACCGCCTGTGGCCGAACATGCCGATGCGCGAATGGCAGTCGCTGTCACACAGGTTGCATTTGTGGGTGGTCTCCGTGCTACTGGGTCTGTGACGGTTCTTCCTGCGGGTCCTTTTTTGATCCGCTGCAGCAGTCAGTCTTCACCCAGCCTTAAAAAAAACAGCTCGCGAACTTCTCTGCTTCAGTTGGCTCACTGCATTCACAGCGTTGGTAGGCGGGTCCTTCTTGCTAGGTTTTCAGTCATTGGTTCTTCAGCGTTTCAGAAACCCAATTCAAGGCTCTTATTAGTCGAATGAGAGGTCAGTCAGATGAACTAATCTGTTCGCGGCTGTGTCTGCAGCTTTTATTTTCAGTGCGTGCTTGGACGCCATCACCATCTCCATCTCCATCATGCGTCCTAGAGCGCACGAGGGCGCACGAGAGTGCCCTCGTGCGCTCTCGTGCGCTCTGGGACGCAGAGACTTGCCCGTCCGCGGTACAACGGAGTGCAAGAGGTTAAAAAAAGAAAAAGAAAGCAGTTGATATCCAAAGAAAAACTTTGAATAGCCTTCAGCCTTCAAGTCTGAATAACTACTGCTCAAGACCACTTTAATAATGAAACCACCAAGGTGCTGATGCCATGGTGCCAGAGCCTTGGCAGAGGTATGTGTTCTTGGATCATCACCAAAATATTATGGGTTCCTCTCTAGCCCAAGGACCACCTCTGGTAAAATTAAATCCAAATCCATCTAGTTATTTATTTAGCGAATGCAAAGTCCTTAAGCCAAGCAGTTGCCTCCTGGTTTGCTGTATGGAGGGTGTGTAATCCTCCTTCCAGTCTTTGGAGCGGGCAAGCCTCTATGATGTGTTCCATTGTTTGCTCCTCTCCACATGCGCACAGTGGGCTAGGGCTACTGCCCCATCTGTAAAGGCTGGCCAAGCAGGGGCCATGTCCAGTCCTGAAGCGATTGAGTGTAGACCACTGTCTCCTTGGGAGGTTGGTGCCCGGGACCTGTTGGTTGGGGTTTATCACCAGCTGTTTGTTTGGGACCTCCTTGGTCTCCCATTCCTCTTGCCAAGCTGTCTGGATGGTAAAGTCAGCTGGGGGAGGGTTTTTCCAAATCGGCCGTCTGGATGAAAGTCGGGCAGTGGGTGGAGTGTAGATATCTGCATGGGTTGGTAAGTGAGGAGAATCTTTAACTTTTTGGAGCATCCTTTGAGTTAATGCTGCTCGCCGGATGTGTGGAGGGGCTATGTTTGACAGTACAGAGAGCCAGGGGAGTGGTGTTGAGCGGATTGTTCCAGTTATAGTTCTCATGGTTGTGTTGAGCTGGGTGTCTACATGGTGTGTGTAAGATGACCTGGACCAGACAGGGGCACAATATTCTGCTACAGAGTATGAAAGGGCCAGTGCTGAGGTGCGCAGGGTGGAGACTGCCGCCCCCCATTTTGCACCAGCGAGCTTGCAGAGCAGGTTGTTTCGTACCTTCACCTTAGCAGCCGTCCCCTTTAGATGTTCCTTGAAGGATAAGGTCCTATCAAGGGTCACTCCAAGATAAGTTGGATTTGGGGCATGCTTAAGCTTGAGTCCGCTCAGGTGGATGTTTAGTTCTCTGGCAGCTTTTGCATTGTGGAGATGGAATACACTGGAGACGGTTTTTGCTGGGCTTGGTTTTAGGCGCCAGATTTTGCAGAACTGGTCCAGTTTGGCAAGATCTTCCGTGAGCACCCGTTCCAGTGGTTCAAAGTCTGGTGCTTGGAATGCCAGACAGATGTCGTCTGCATAGGTGAATTTGCGGGATTTTGTAGTAGGCAGGTCGTTTATGTAGAGGTTGAACAGAGTTGGAGCTAGAACTGAGCCTTGTGGGAGTCCGTTTTTCTGCATTCTCCATGCACTTGTCTTCTGACTGAGGTGGACTCTGAACCTTCGGTTGGTCAGCAGGGTTTTTATAATTGCTGTTGCCCAAGCAGGGATCGCCTTTATAAGTTTCAGGAGGAGGCCTTTGTGCCAGACCGTATCATAGGCGGCTGTAAGGTCGAGAAACACAGCCCCTGTCTTCAGTCTGCTCTCGAAGCCATTTTCGATGAAGGTGGTTAGGGCCAGTACTTGTTCTCCTGTACTGCGGTCCTTGCGGAAACCTGCTTGATCCACACTTAGAATATCCTCTACCTCTGGGGAAATGCGTTGCAGAATTAGGCGCTCCATGATTTTGTAAGGAACGCTGAGTAGGGAGATTGGGCGGTAGCTTGCTGGTAATTTGTGGTCTTTGCCAGGTTTTGGGATGGCAATGACCTTTGCTGTCCGCCATTTCTTTGGGATCGAGTTTGTTTGTGTGATCCTTGTGTAGAATTGTGTCAACCAGGTTAGGGCTCGGGGGCCAAGATTTTTCATGAATTCTGGGAAGATGTTATCGTATCCTGCTGCCTTTCCACATTTCAGGCTCTGTAGGACTTTCTCCAGTTCAGCAGCCTCGAAGGGTTCAGGGTTCGTTTCCTCTACAGGCATTTTTTGGTGTTTTTTTAGCTCAGTTGTAACTGCTCTTTTGGTGTCTTTGTCTTGGGGTGCTTTGGCGATAGTCAGTAGGTGGGATGCAACTTGGTTGGGTGTGACGGATGCTCGGCTTTGGCTAGGGGGCTTCTGTGCAGCTCCTAGGCGACGGATGAGGCTCCAACATTTCCTGCTAGAGTGGGTAAAGCTCCGGTCAGCAACTGTCTCCTCCCATTTCTTTCGCCGAGCTGTATTTAGCGATTCAATGAGATGGTCTGCTATCTCTGGGTCCCCTGATGTTTGATAGGATTGTAGGAGGGCAGCACTTTCTCCGTCCAAACATGGGACATAGAGGGGTCGGTAGCCTCGTGGGATTGCAGTATGGGCAGCCTTGAAGATTGCGCTGCAGAAGCGGTTGTATGCTTCATCTACAGTGATGGTGTGGAGTGGGATGGTAACAACGCTCCGGTCCAGAGTTTCACTGAATTTCTTCCAGTTGGCTTTGCGGAAGTTCCAGCGCATCTTCCTTGTATCCATCTAGTAGTTTTGGAGTACAAGCATGCGCAGTGAAAATAATCTGCATTTCACATGCTTGTACTGTTGGCAGCAGCCAAGAGCCACCAAACTGATTTGAACAGCTGCAATCCAAACACAAAAGAAGAGCATGGTGGCAGACGTTTAAAATGGCGGAAGTGATGAAGTTACATGAATACAGTGACAATCAAAATGAATAGGAGCTTTTGCTGTTTAGTGGCGGAGGAAGAAAACAGATTGGCAAAAAGACGGACATTTGTTTACCGAGTATTGGCAGATTGCTGAGTAATAGTGGTGTGCGATACTGCAAGATTTGGTATCAATCCGATACCAAGTAAATACAGGGCCAGTATCACCAATAAGATACTGATACTTTTTAATCATTAGAAGAAGAAGAAGCCAACTTTATTGTCATTCAGTCCATACAGCCAATCATGTACAGTTGAACGAAATTACGTTTCTCCTATCTACAATGTTAATCACATCTAGAATCAGAGGGACTGCTGCCATGCAAGGTGCCACCACAAACGACTTTTTACCTTCCCCCATTCTATTATGCTGAGCACCAAACTAGAAGGCCGGAAGTACCATTTTTATATGGTCTTAGGTATGACCTAATTTGGGCAAAGTTTAGAGGTAAATACATACAGTGTCATTTTACCAATCAATCAAATTTTAGCCATATTATATTCAGTATATTTGTTTCAATTCATTCATTCATCTTCGTCCGCTTAATCCTTTTCGGGTCGCAGGGGGGCTGGAGCCTATCTCAGCATCTTTGGGCGAGAAGCAGGGTACACCCTGGACAGATCACCAGTCCATCGCAGGGCCAACACAGAGAGACAGACAACCATTCACTCTCACAGTCATACCTAAGGACAGTTTAGAATCCCCAGTTTTGATGCCAATTAACCTAACTTGCATGTTTTTGGCATGTGGAAGGAAACCGGAGAAATCCCGGAGTAAACCCACGCAGACACGGGAAGAACATGCAAACTCCACACAGATCACTGTTGGTCGGGGGCTGGGATCGAACCCAGGATCCCCGGGCCAAGGGTGAGTTACTGTGCTGCCGCAGTGCTAACCACTCCGCCACCGCGCCACCCTTTGTTTCAATTCCAGTAAATGTATTCATTTAAATAAAACATTTCAGTGGGATAAATGTATTATACCAAGGTTTTAGCATAATTTATACTTTTTGAGTTGGCTAAAGTAACAAATGACCAGTTGCACTTTGAAAATTAATATTAAATATTGCTGAAGATGATTAAAATTCCTGGATATTCTCTACCATACTGAAAGGCCTCTGCCAATGATATCTGTCTCTGGGTCGGGGTCTGTGTCTGTCGGGATCTGGGGTGGGGTATTTCTCTTCTCCTCTCTGCTGTTTCTGTAGCTCAGCGTTGTCTTTTGGAAGATTTTTCATATGCTTGTATAAATTAGTTGTGTTTCCACTGTATTTCAAAGCCTTTTTACAAATTGTTCAGATTGCGGTTGTTTTATTTTCGGCCTGGAAATATAGCCACATGACATGGTGCTCCTCTTCCTCTCTAGCATGCTTCTGCTTTGTCTCTGTGCTGTGTGCGTGCTGTGGTAGTGCATCTTGATAAGTAGCATAGAATTATAGAACGCCGGGAGCTGGCGGTGGCTGCTGCTACTCAACTATCGATACTTCAGAGTCAGTACTTTTAAAAATATTGCGATACCACTATGTTAATACAAAACGTTCAATTTGTTTTCACTTCTGAGAATTTTAGGCATTAAATTTATGTGTGAAAACCGGTGAAAAACCAGCCCAGGCATATTTTAGAGATGGTCTGCCATGTCACATGATTATGGCGGCCTATCAGATGTCAGAGCCGAAGACTCACTGCACAGCCAAGCACTCATTCCTGTGCAGAGTGAGCTCAGCAGCGTTGGGGGCAGCAGAAGAAGTATTACTTCTGAAATGTTTCACCATTCATCCAAATTCTATGGTGATACCAAGCAACATAAAATTTGAAAAATAAACAAGATAAGTGGTATTGAAATTTGTAAATTTATCGGTATCCAAGAAAAAGTCTCATAAATAAGCGACTTTCGCATTACGAGTGCGCATGTGCAGACTATGTGAAGTTCAAAGTTCACGACTACCAAAACATTCCAGTAGCTGCCTTGCTTTTGTACAGAGACAATACTGTCACACCTGAGCAATTGCCATTTAAAGTCTGCTTTAAGCTTTAAATCGCCGTTATGCCAGGTGCACATTGTGCCGTAGTGAAGTGTGGGAACGGCATGTATCATTTAGAGTGGTGGAAAAGCAAACTTGCAGCATACATGGGTGTAACTTCAGGACCAGCCTGTGCACATGTCTCGCTGCCATTCACGTTAATATACATTCCCCACGGAGCTGAAGGATTCGGACGGACGTAATTCTTGGATTAAAGCAGTAAGTATATTATAATTAAATAGTGTTGTGTATTCAAGTTCTAGCCTAATTGACACGAGTCTAAACCCTGAAGTAGTAGGTATGGACAGGCAGGCAGGGATCTAGGATGTAGTTCTTTGTATATTGGTAATGACGCTTGATCTACACACACATGTAATTAAGGCCATTGATAAGTAGGCTGGTATAAAATAAAATTGCAAATCATTGAAAACGTGTGGTACTTAAACTATAGTAGTATCGACCTATAGATCTAAGTAAGCAGGCTATGCCTTGTAGTGAAATTTACTCAAAATAACAAAACCAAAGTTGAGCTGTCAAACCACTCGCTTACCTTCTTTGTAGTCGTTTCGGAGTCTCGCAAGTAAGGGTGCTTGGTCCTTTGACAACAAAAAATCTGCTATGTCAGCATACATACAGGGGGGCCATTTTGGCCAATTTCTGCAATGTGGCTGCAAATACATGCGACTAGTTCATCCTTGCATTTGCGGGTACAACTGGGAAGACCTCTACGCAAACAATATGCTCGTAGATCAGGAACTTTACATAAATTAAATGTATTGATAGAGCATGTTTGGTAGCCCGGTTCCCATGATGCTTTGTGCGAGCCGAGATGCGAAAGTCACTTATTAATGGTATCATATCAAAAGGAAAAACGCTGGTATCTCCCATCCCTATTGCTAGCTTGTTTACCTGGCGCTGCTGAGCCACATGATGGTACAAGAGGGAGGAGGTAAAACCACAAGAAGAACAGGAGCAAAGTGTGGCTGAGTGTGCCTGCTCGTGTTGTGATGGGAGTGGCAACACAGACACAGAATATCGATCTTGTTACACATCAATATAAATATCAACATTAGTATCGATATTATCGATATTTGGATCAATCCTACTACTGAGTACTTTCCTCTGGTGGGAGTTTCCGGGCACATGCACAGTACCTTTCCATTGACGGTAAAGATGAGCTATTTTTGTGTTTATTTCAAAAACAGAGCATTATTTTGAAATTCTGGCACATTAAAAGTCGAGAAAATATGGTGATATAATGATACAAGCCTTTAGTTCCAGTTAATTTTGACCGGGGGAGCTGAAACAGAGATGGACAGACAGATACTTACACCCACAAACAGACACACTAAGTGACTACTGTATGCCTCTCAGTTTCACCGAGGCATAATTACAACAAAGTCTGGCTTCTTGGAAGAAAAATATGTAGACATGAGGAGTGGCTCAAGACTTTTGCACAGTATTGTATTTATATCTCAGACATATCTCAGACATTTCTTTTTTGTCATCTTTTGCAACCTTGCTGCTGACGAAGCATAAACTCAGCTGAACTACAGGTGCAGTGCAAAAAAAATGCGGTGTACCAGTAGTTCAGCATGGAATATTTCATTACGGCAGCAACATGTTCCTGCAAGGTGTGACTGATTTGTTAAAAACAACACAAACTGGTGCCTTTTAAAGAGCAAAAATGCAGATTTAGGTTACAGACATTTTAGTCTGTGGTGTTACTGGAAACATTTTTAAAATACAACACTTGTTTTGGAGAGAGAGGATTTTGGTTAATTTATTTTGGCTTGAGTACTTAAGTCACTGTCCTTTCTGCAGTGATATCTTTTTAAAGTTGTGCTGTAATAAGTCGTCTTCTTGTATCTGAACTGACTATATACATATTTGGTTACAAGTTAAAAAGATGCAAAGATTGCTGTACCTACTATGTATAGCAATACCAGTATAAATACAATAATAGACAGAGCTGATGCACATTTTTTTTATTCATTTATTTATTTATTTTGATTTTGTATACTTTATTGATCCCCAGAGGGGAAATTGAGGGCATCCACCTGGATAGATGAAGCAGCCGCTGTACGGCACTATCCCTTTACCATTCACACACACATTCACACCTAGGGCCACTTTAGAGTGTCCAGTTAACCTAACTTGCATGTTTTTGGCCTGTGAGAGGAAACCGGAGAAATCCCGGAATAAACCCACGCAGATACGGGGAGAACATGCAAACTCCACACTGATCACTGTTGGTCAGGGGCTGGGATCGAACCAGGGATCCCATGGCCAAGGGTGAGTTGCTGTGCTGCCGCAGCGCTAACCACTGCGCCACCGCACCGCCCACATTATTTACAATATTTATGATCTCTCTAAGAATATATTTTAAATTGGGAAGAAGCCATATGTTCATGTCTTCTAATCATTTTCTGCTTTTAAGCAACATTTTTGAGATATGTGAACGTAAACACATTTCATGTAAGCCCATTTTTTTGTCCAATTTCATTTAATGATAAGCTTAGTTGATTTTGGAAGCTTTTGTCCATGTACTTTTAATACACACTTGTTTTTATATTCTTACAGTGACATCGCATGCACTTTTCATAAGTTTGGACTCACGTCCTATTGATGTAAATCCCCTCCAGCAGTCAGCTTGTACTTTGCTCCCCTGTGTAGGAGATAACATTTACTCACAGTCTCTGATCTTGAACATCTCATATTTTCTACTACTTCTTTTGGTGTTTCATTGCAAGCAGCTGCAGGAACAAAGAATCTTGTCTTCAAAGGGAGCTGAATCTGGACCACCTGAGTTAATCTGCCTGCAAACATTTTGTTGAATCACCGTGCCCTGTCTTGACAGAATGATTCATCAGTAACCGATTTTTCTGCCATTTTGTTATTCTTAACCCATAAGAACACAGACCTCTTTCTCCTTCAAGGAAAATTATGGGGAACTGGGTTCTTATGGGTTAATAAGAATTTCAAGGAACTTGCGCACAGGCATGCAGAAAACACATGGCACAATTATAACCAGAATATGTTAATTTTACACTATTTCTTTCTTTCTTTCTTTCTTTTTTCACATTTTGCACAGTAACATTACATAATGGAACTTGTCATTTGAAATATTGTACAACCAAGGCTTGAATGTTGGAATATTTGGCCAGTTGGGGTCCCACCCAGACGTCCTGTGTTTGGACTTTTTGCTCGTGTCATCCTTCTCTCCTTCCTCTGCTCTCACCTCTCCTGGACCCTCTGCCTGAACACTTTCCTTGGCTCATCTTGTCTGTCTCATCTTTCCCTCTCAGAGCCCTGTCAAATTCAGGTTCTCTGTCTATAGTGGTATACAAACAGGCTAGAAAATACCAAGTGTCACGTTTTGTCCTGCAGGATTTTTTTTTTCTCCATGGTTTACATAACAAAAATGTGTATTTTTTTTTGTTTGTTTTTATTCTAGTGGTTTTTTTTTTCATTGACAGAGTGGGAAAGGGAAGGGGAAAATAATTCATAATAGTGTAATTTACTCATGCATACTTAAATTATATGATCAGAGGTGGGTATAGTAGCCAGAAATTCTACTCGTGTAAAAGCAGTGCTTTGAAATTAATAATTAAAAGTAGACAACCAAAAAAATTCTAGTTAAGGGTACAAAGAGCACCTACTTAAAAACTTCAGTCTTCAAGGTTTGAGGTTTTTCTCCAAAATTTATAACAATTTTCTTAGTTTTCTACTTTTCTCTGTAAATTTATCTAAATTTGCAACATTTCCTCAAATTTGTAATTTCCTCTTGTAAAATTATGACTTTTCTTTTACATTTGAGACTTTTATTATAAATTTGTGGATTACTTTATGGCTAATTTTTTTAAAATCTTTTTTTTAACCCAATCCAGTCCAACTTTATTTATAAAGCACTTTAAAAATGACAGCTGACACAAAGGGCTGCACATCAACGATAAATAAAATATAAAAACATAAAACATAAAAACAATAAAATACAGCTACAAAAGTACAAAACAGCACAAACAAAACAATAGTCATACAATAGAGACAATAAGAAGAAATAAAATCAATGTCACAAACTGGGTCAAAAGCCAGAAAATAAAAATAAGTTTTAAGATGAGTTTTAAAGCTTAACAGTGCCAGTCTGAAGGACAAAGGCAAATTATTATAAAATTACTGTTTTTTTAAAATAAATTTGAAATGGAATGTGGCAAATTTTTTACTTTTTTCCTCATACAAGTAAAACTTTTGACCATAATTTTGCAGAGCCATAACAGAACAATAATTTTAACTCTGAATTCAAAGAAATGTAATTACTAAAATTATATTTAAAGAAATAAATTAACTAAACTGACCAAAGATGCAGTTATTTCTGTGATAATATTTCTATATATTTATAGTTTTTTAGAACTCTCACCAACCAGACAGCAGGAAAAACCTCCCTTATTTTGAAACCCAAATGTTGGCACGTTTAGTTTATCTGAAGGCTGTTGATGTATTAAAGTCATTGACTTTGTGAATTTCGGTCATCTTAACTTGCCAGGTACAAAATAATGAACATACATTAGTTAAGTGAAGTAAATCCTCAGCAATTCATGAGTCATTCTTGCCTTTCCCTGCAATGAAGCCTGACCACACGTTAACTAAGTGAGTCTTCATTATTGTTCATGTTTTTTTTTTCCACAATATCTTTATTGAACCTTTTTTTTTTTTTTTAACAAACATGATACAAACAATCAAACACTAACACTAAAGTACTACAAAAAAAAAAAAAAAAAATGCACTAAAAACACCAACAACCACCAACAAAATCAAGTCTTCAACAATGCTCCTCTGTTTAGTCTAGACAATCCAATACATAAGTATACATATTATGTTCACCAGTTTGGAATTTACAAGGTCCACACACATCATTCACCTTCTTCTTCAAGAGTTATGTTTAAATTTTTTACATAATCAATAAAAGGTCTCCATATATTCTCAAACACAATTTCCTTTGATTTCAGTATATATGTTATTCTTTCTAATGGAAGGTTTGTTAACATCTGTCTTAACCACTGAGTCACATCTGGTCTATGAGTCTTTTTCCATAATAGTGCAATACATTTTTTGGCATTAAGCAAACTGAGGTCTATGAATGTTCTTTCACTTTTATTGAAATTATGCTTTTCTGGGTACAGACCCAACAAAACCAGTTTAGGATTCAATATGATTTGTTTTGAGATTATTTTTTCAATTGTTACCCTCACCTCTTCCCAAAACATTCTTATTAATCTACATTCCCATAAACAATGAAATAGGGTTCCTTTACTTTCCATGCATTTTGTGCATGTATCTGGTATATTTTTGTTATATCTATTTAACTCCTCCGGTGTAACATACATCCGCATTAACCATTTGAAATGTATCAATTTAAGGCGTGCATTTATTGATTTGGTTTGAGCTTCTGTACAAGCCAATTCCCATTGTTCCTCTGAAATTTCAATTTGCAGATCTTCTTTCCAGTAGTTTAATCTTTTCAGTGAATTTTCACTTGAAGATAGTGTCAATGAGTTATAAAACTCTGAAATAATACCCTTTCTTTTACTATCTTTCATCATCATTTTTTCCAAGGATGAATAAATAGGTCGAGTGAGAGCTTTATTTTGATTTGATCGAATAAAGTTTCTAAGTTGAAGATATTTAAAAAAATGTGTTCTATTGAGATTAAATTTGATCCTCAGCTCTTCAAAAGACATTATGTTGTCTGCACATGGCAAATATAAATCCTGAATCTTTTGTATCCCTTTTAAATTCCATACTTTAAATACAGCGTCCGCTCTCCCTGGTTTAAAATATTGATTACCCCATATTGGACTAAATTGTGACAATAACTGTGGTTCTTTTAAATAGTTTTTAGCTTCACACCATATTTTGATCATATGCTTTACAAATGGATTTTTAACTTGTTTTTGTAATTTTTTTGCCGAATCTGAGTATATGAATATGGGAAGAGGTAAAGGTAAATTGTATGATTCCATTTCAGTCCAGTGAGGGAGATCATTTGATGAAAAATAATATGTCATAGACCTCAGTTGTGCCGACCAATAATACAACATAAAATTTGGACATTTCAGACCTCCACGATCAAATGGTAAATATAATAAAGACAGACGTAATCTAGCCCTCCTGTTGTTCCATATAAATTCCACTAACTTTTTTTTTATTCTTGAGAATAGATCTAAAGGTGGTGATAAGGGAATGTATTGAAATAAATAAAGTATTTTAGGTAAAATATTACTTTTAAGTATATTGATTCTCCCGATCATCGACATTGGTAGTGACATCCATCTCTGAGTTAACTCACTGATATCTGACATTAAGGCTTCATAGTTGACACTGGCGACTGATTCTAGCTTAGGCATAATTTGGATTCCTAAATATTTAAACTGATTTACAACATTGAATTGATTTACCTCAGGGGCTGGGTAATTTCTCTGGGTCTCATTTAGCATTAATATTGAAGATTTAGTTTTATTTATTTTATATCCTGATATTTCCCCAAAATTCTTTATTAAATTCAACAAGGTTGGAATTGATTTTTTTAGATTCGACATAAACAAAATTATATCATCGGCGTACAGGGAGATTTTATGTTCTGTTGGTCCAACTTTAATTCCATATATTTGTGAATGTAAACGTATCGCTATCGCTAAAGGTTCAATTGCCATAGTAAACAGTAAAGGTGAGAGTGGACAGCCTTGTCGACATCCTCTATTGATTTTTATTGGTTTTGAAATATTATTTGTTAGGATTTCTGCTGTAGCATTATTGTATATTATTTGAACCCATTTTATGAAATTATTTCCAAGTCCAAACCTTTGTAGGACTTCAAAAAGAAAGGGCCATTCAACTCTATCAAAGGCCTTTTCGGCGTCCAATGATAGGAGAGCTGTATCCGGTGCTTCTTTATTAAAATAAATAATATTAAATAGTCTTCTTACATTATGGAAGCCTTGTCTACCCTTTATAAAGCCATTCTGATCTCGATTAATAATATTTGGTAAAATTTCTTGTATTCGTCTTGCTAAAATTTTACAGATTATCTTAAGGTCGGCGTTTAATAGGCTTATTGGTCTCATATTTTCACATTTATTAGAGGGCTTACCTGTTTTTGGCAGCAGTATAATTAAGGCATTATTTATGTATGATGGTAAATTATTATTTTGAAATGCTTCTAAAACCATTTCCAAAAAAGGTTTTATTAATTTATTCTTAAATTTTTTATAAAGGTCAACTGGAAGACCATCTGGTCCTGCACTTTTTCCTGATTTCATATTATCAATGGCTAGCCCAACTTCTTCTTGACTAATTTTAGACTCCAATATCTCCCTGTTTTCATTTGGAATACACGGTATAGATAGTTCGTTCAAAAACCCATTTAGTTTTGTTAAATCAGGTTCATTTTTGGTATCATATAATTTTTCATAGTAATCTCTAAAGGCTCTATTAATTTCTAAAGGATCTATAACTACCTGTCCGTTACTTATAATACTGGTAATTGGTGTTTTAATTTCCAATTGTTTAATCTGCCATGCTAATAATTTTCCTGATTTTTCACCTTGTTCATAAAAAGATTGTTTCAATCTTAGAAGACTCGAGGCAGCTCTATTCGCTGATTTTTTGTCGTATTCAGCTCTCAAAATCAGTAATTCATTCTCCAACCTTGGGTCACTTCCTGCATACACTTTTTCCTGAAGATTTTTTATTTTATGTTCCAATTTAGCTCTCTCCTCTCGAGTCTTCTTAGATTTTGATCCTGTATAACTAATAATATGCCCCCTAATAAAAGCTTTGAAAGCCTCCCACTTTACACATGCTGATGTTTGTGTAGTATTGATGTCAAAGAACTCGTCTATCTGTTTTTCTATATACTTGACAAATTCCTCATCCTGAAGCCATTTATGCTGAAATTGCCATCTACCTGATTCCTTTGTCAATTTTTTATCTACATATATTAGACAACAGGGTGCATGATCAGAGATCACGATGTTATCATAAAAGCAGTTTTGAATCTTGGACCTTAATTCTGTGGAAATCAAAAAATAATCAATACGTGAGAATGTCTTGTAGGTACTGGAATAACAAGAATAGGCTTTAACTTGTGGTTTCATTTCTCTCCATATATCTAACAATCTCAATTCTTTCATAAAATGATTAATAGTCATCCTACATCCAATGTGCGTACAATCCAGTCCTGTTGATCTATCCACACCTGGATTCAATGTACAATTAAAATCCCCTGCTATTATATGTTGCCCTGTAAGTGATGATAAGATGAGAAATAAATTAGCAAAGAACTTCTGATCATCTATATTGGGACCATATAAGTTCACAAGATTTATATTTTCTAATAGCAAAGAACCTTGAATGATTACATATCTTCCAAATTTGTCTCCAATTACATTTTTCACTTGAAAAGGAACTGATTTATGTATGAGAGTCATAACTCCCCTTGCTCGGGATGAAAATGAAGAGGTGAATACACTTCCCTGCCATCTACTCCTAATTCTTTTAACATCCTCCTCTATCAGATGAGTTTCTTGTAAAAACACAATTCTTGAACCCATGTCCTTTATTTTATTCATAACTTGTTTAAGTTTTTTTAAATTTTGTAGACCTCTGCAATTCCATGAAGTTAAATTAAGATTAACACTTTGGTCCATGATCAATAGAGAGTTTGGGATTACCTTGCAGTGTAAACATGCTCATACAGAGAAGCAAAAACATGAGTGGTTGAACATTCATCCTACAAACTACACACACACAAATTTCCCCTTCCCACACTTGTGGCAAACCCCCCAAAATCAAAAGAAAAATTCTGTCTCCCGATATAGCCATCGACCGTTCCACACCCACGGGGAACAGCCTAAGCCACTCCTTCTTCATCCTCCCAATCACCCTAACTCTACTGCTTTTAATGACGTAACATTAACTCTCCTCTGTAGTTTTCCAACTTAACTCCAAAATTTTTAACAACTTTGTACATCATAGTTTTTTTTTTTTTGTTTTTGTTTTTGTTTTTTTGTTTTTTTAATATATAATACAATCTATATTTTGTAAACTTACTATTTACTTCAAGTCAGTCAGATGCCTGTGCAAATGCTTAATTATTCTACCTTATATTTTGTTCATGCTTAGCTCCCACCAGTCTCTTCTTCTTCTTTGATCTTCTTGATGAACTCCTGCGCCTCCTCTGGGGTCTTGAAGATGTGGGTTCTGCCCTCATACGTGGTCAGCAGTCTCGCAGGATAGATTACACCATGACGAATCCCAAGGTTGCGCAGCTCCTTACGTACGGGATCAAACTGCTTCCTCAATTGCTGGATTCCTGTGGCCAAATCTGGGTAGAACCGCACCTGCTGGTCCTGGTGTTTAATCTCTCCTTTTTTAGCTCGTGCAGCGTTGAAGATCTTCATCCTGTCTCTGTTGTTAAGAAACTTCATAATTAAGGTCCTCGGCGGTCCCTTATCTCTCCGTGGGCCAATGCGATGTGCTTTTTCCAGAACCACTGCTGATTGCAACTCCTCGCTGCCCAGCACCTCCGGAATCCACTTTTCCAGAAAGGAACATACGTCCCGACCTTCTGATTCCTCTGGAAGACCCACCAGCCTCAAATTATTCTGTCTCGACCGAGATTCCAAATCCAAAATATTATCTTCCAGAGATTTATTTTTTTTTTCCAAAGTGCGCACCTTTAATTGAAGACGGGTGACGTCATCTTCAGCACTAGCGAGACGGAGCTCCATCTGCGCCGTTCGTTCTACACAGTCACCCAATTCCTTTCTTATTCCTTCCAACGCTGTCATAATCCCATCAAATCTAGAGGAAAAGTCCGCTCTCATTGAACTCATGGCAGCCATCAGCGCATCTGCGCCATTCCCCGCAGAAATCGCAGCGCCGCCAGCCTCCTCCGCCATATATGGAGCCCTGTTTGCTGCGTCACAGACCTGAAAGTCCGTTAATTTGGACTGTTTCGGCGGCTCGCTTTTTCCTTTTCCTGGTTTTCCAGCCTTAGGCTTCGCCGACATATCCTCGCCCAAACGCTGGGATACGTTCTGTCCCAAATGAGAGAGTTATTTGCCGATTTTTTTTCTCCAGGAGCAGAGCAGAGCGAGACACGTCCGTCCTACGTGGCAGCCATAACCGGAAGTTTCCATTATTGTTCATGTTACCAGCAGGTTAAAACCACCATAAATGCCTCCATGAGGCATTTATGGTGGTTTTTACACGAATCCTTTCGTTTTTACACGAATCCTTTCATCTTCGTTGATATTAGCCCTCATTCTAAATATTAGTGCATGTGAGTTAAGTAGAATATCACATCTTGTATATATAAGGTCCTATACCTTTTTTGTGATGTTAAAACAGACCGACAAGAGGTGGAGCTGGAGGTGGCAGAGTTGAAGATGCTAAGATTTTCATTGGGAGTGACTAGGAGGGACAAGATTAGAAATGAGTATATCAGAGGGACAGCTCACGTTGAGCAGTTTGGAGACAAAGTAAGAGAGGCAAGGCTGAAATGGTTTGGACATGTGCAGAGGAGGGATAGTGGAAATGCTGGACAAAGAAGGTTGAAGATGGAGCTGCCAGGCAGGAGGAAAAGAGGAAGACAGCAGAGAAGATTCATGGATGTAGTGAAGGAGGCGATGGAGAGGGTTGGTGTTACAGAGGAAGGAAGATTCAAGGGATAGGGTGAGATGGAGACAGATGATCCGCTGTGGCGACCCCTAAAGGGAGCAGCTGGAAGGATAAAGAAGACAGACTGGGTGCGCAGACTTAAGCAGAGGCTGCTATTTTTAGGGCCCGAGCCACTGACAACGTTAGTGGGCGAGAGCCCTATTGTAATTGTTAGAATTTTTAGGGCCCAAGCCACTGACATCAGTGGGCTAGAGCCCTATTGTAAATGGGGCCCGAGCCACTGACAGCGTCAGTGGGCGAAAGCCCTATTGTATTTGTTAGAAATTTTTTTTTTCTTCTTCTCCATCTAAGATCTCATTTTTGGGGTAGTTAACGTGCATGAACGCACTATTTTTTGCAGTGCCACCTAACGTGAAGTCAATGGGGAGTGGCCCATACTAACTTGTGTGTAGAACGATGAAAATCAGGTGAGATGTTTATCATGTCAAGACATACACAAAACTCCATAGAAGTGATGGTCTACACCCAACAGGAAGTTGGCCATTTTGGCAGGAAGTGGTGGTGACCTGATTTCCACCTCATGCATTTGATGGAACTCGTCCTAGGGTTTTAGTCTGATTGAGCTCATTTGTGGTGAGAATCATCTATGCCCATGTGCCATTAAAAGTTATTGAAAACTTTTCACGGCACTCAATGGTTTGGCTGTAGGGGTGTGGCAAAGTTTGATGCCTTGCCATGATCATTCTGTGACCATTCTGATGGCAATAATTCTGGTGTGCATTGTCGGATTTCAACCAAATTCAGTATTATGGATATTAGTCCAATTCCAAACAGTTCTTTAGAACAATATTCATAGAAATCTACAGCACCACCTGTAGGAGGCAGAAAGTTTTGCATCAGAAAGTTTGCATCATGTTTTTTTTTAATACCTCGGGAATGGAATGTTGGATTCGCACCAAGATAGGTATGATGTATATGGGTATGCCTCCGAACAATTACAGCTATGAATATTCATAAGCAGCAATAGCACCCTCTCATGGAGACATGAAGGTTACACCAAAGGTTTTCTTCAATATCTCTGAAATAAATAGTCTGATTGGTACCATTTATGGTGACAATCATCTATACCCATGTGCCATCAAAAGCTGTTGAAAACGTTTCCAAATGGCCTATGGTTTGGGCGGAAGGGGCGTGGCCAAGTTTGCAGTATCGCCATCACCCTTCCAATGGTTTTTACTCTGGCATACATTGACTGAATTCAACCAAATTTTGTGTGGTGACAAGGTAGCCAACACTGATAATTTCTATAATTAAGAATGACACATAGCGACAGCGCCCCCTACCACCAGTGAGGAGGAAGTTGCCATAACTCACATGCCATTCTCACATGCCGCTTGCCAGAATGACGTGCAATTTTCTGAAGTTTATCAGACCACCTGGTTGATCATAACTGCACATCACCTTTAGCATGGCATCACTGCTGTTACCATGGACACGCCCTCCTCGCCATTCAATCTGTGATCTCTTTGGGAGGGTTGGGAACGACTTGGATTCATGAAATCTGAAACATAGGTTGAGGTGACTGTCATATGTAGTCCTATATGGGTGGGCAACACATAACTGACAGGGAAGTGTTGCCATGGCGACATGGCGAAGGTTGACTCCTCGCCATGGAACATTGGAAAGTTATAACTTGGACAAACTTTGTCTGATTTTCACCAAATTTTCTATGGTGGATATTAGTCCCTCCCCACACGCTTCTACATAAAAATAATTACCTCCGCCAAGGAGGTTATGTTTTCATCGGCGTTGGTCTGTCTGTCTGTCTGTTTGTTTGTTAGCAAGATAACTCAAAAAGTTATGGACGGATTTTCATCAAATTTTCAGAGATTGTCACAAATGGGGAATCCTACAGATGATTAGATTTTGGTGGCGATCCGGATCACCGTCCAGAAGAAAACCGCCATTACGGAAAATGCGATTTTCCTGAATAACGACCGAACCACTAATCCTATCATTGTTAATCCAATTGCTAGTCATATGTTTTCATGGTCAAGGAATCTGAAAACGTACACACAAACACTGTATGGAGGAAACTGTGGCGCTTGGTGGAGGTCTGCACTCTCCGAGTGCTTTTCTAGTTGACAAAAGTTATAGTGCCACCTACTGCTCACAGGAAGTACTGTGCCAGACAGTTTACTTTATTAGTTATGCAGCTCTTGTTGCAACGATGTGAAATTTTTTGAGCCAGCTAGGTATGACGGGCGCCGGGGTCTGTAGTTGCGCGGGGGCGAGGGCTGGCTTACAGCTGCTTGCAGCTTTAATTTGCTTTTGCACTTTACCTTTTTTTTCAAGACTGCTCTTTTTTTTTCCACAATATTTTTTATTGAACCTTTTTTTTTTACACACATGACACAGACAGTCAAACATTAACACTAAAGTAATTTAAAAATTAAAAAAAAAACAACCCACTAACAACAACAACAACAACAACTGTACTAAAACCAACAACCATTAACAAAAGCAAATCAACAACAATGCTCCTCTGTTTAGTCTAGGTAATCTATTACATAAGAATACATAATGTACATTCACCAGTTTGGAATTTGCAAGGTCCACACATATCATTCACCTTCTTCTTCAGAAGTTAAGTTTAATTTCTTTACATAATCAATGAAAGGTCTCCATATATTCTCAAACACATTTCCCTTCGATTTCAGTATGTATGTTATTCTTTCTAGTGGAAGGTTTGTTAACATCTGTCTTAACCACTGAGTCACATCTGGTCTATGAGTCTTTTTCCACAGTAGTGCAATACATTTTTTGGCATTAAGCAAACCGAGGTCTATGAATACTCTTTCACTCTTATTAAAGTTATGTTTTTCTGGATACAGACCCAACAAAAACAGTTTAGGGTTCAATGTGAATTGTTTTGAAATTATTTTTTCGATTGTTACCCTCACCTCTTCCCAAAACATTCTGATTTTTCTACATTCCCATAAACAGTGAAATAGGGTTCCTTTACTTTCCATACATTTTGTGCATGTATCTGGTGTGTTTTTGTTATATCTATTTTAATTCCACTGGTGTAACATACATCCACATTAACCATTTAAAATGTATCAGTTTAAGACGTACATTTATTGATTTGGTTTGAGCTTCTGCACAAGCCATTTCCCATTGTTCCTCTGAAATTTCAATTTGCAGGTCTTCTTTCCAATAATTCAGTCTTTTCGGTGAGTTTTCACTTGAGGATAGTGTCAATGAGTTATAAAACTCTGAAATAATACCCTTTCTCTTACTATTTTTCGTCAAAATTTTTTCCAAGGATGAATAAGTAGGTCGGGTGAGAACATTATTTTGATTTGATGGAATAAAATTTCTAAGCTGAAGATATATAAAAAAATGTGTTCTATTAAGATTGAATTTAATCCTCAGTTCTTCAAAAGACATTGTTATCTGAACGTGACAAATATAAATCTTGAATCTTTTGAATCCCTTTTAAATTCCGTACTTTAAATACAGCATCCGCTCTCCCTGGTGTAAAATACTGATTACCCCATATTGGGCTAAATTGTGACAGTAAGTGTGGTTCTTTTAAATATTTTTTTGGTTTCACACCATATTTTGATCATGTGCTTTACAATTGGATTTTTAACTTGTTTCTCTAATTTTTTAGCCAAGTCTGAGTATATGAATAAGGGAAGAGGTAAAGGTAAATTGTATGATTCCATTTCAGTCCAGTGAGGAGGATCATTTGATGAAAAATAATATGTCATAGACCTCAGTTGTGCTGACCAGTAATACAACATAAAGTCTGGACATTTCAGACCTCCACGATCAAATGGTAAATATAGTAAGGACAAACGTAATCTAGCCTTCCTATTGTTCCATATAAATTCCACTAACTTTTTTTTAATTCTTGAGAATAGATCTGAAGGTGGTGGTAAAGGAATGTTTTGAAATAAAGTATTTTTGGTAAAATATTACTTTTAAGTATATTAATTCTCCCGATCATCGACATTGGTAGTGACATCCATCTCTGAAGTAACTCATTAATGTCTGTCATTAAGGCTTCATAGTTGGCACTGACGACTGATTCTAGCTTAGGCAAAATTTGAATTCCTAAATATTTAAACTGATTTACAACATTGAATTGATTTACCTCAGGAGCTGGGTGATTTCTCTGGGTCTCATTTAGCATTAATATTGAAGATTTTGTTTTATTTATTTTATATCCTGATATTTCCCCAAAGTTCTTTATTAAATTTAACAAGGTTGGAATTGATTTTTTAAAATTCGACAAACAAAATTATGTCATCGGCATACAGGGAGATTTTATGTTCTGTTGGGCCTACTTTAATTCCATATATTTGTGGATATAAACGTACTGCCATCGCTAAAGGTTCAATTGCCATAGTAAACAATAAGGGTGAAAGTGGACAGCGTTGTTGACATCCTCTGTTGATTTTTATTGATTTTGAGATATTGCTGTTTGTTAGGATTTCTGCTGTAGCATTATTGTCAAAAAAGGTTTTATTAATTTATTCTTAAATTTTTTATAGCGGTCAACTGGAAGACCATCTGGTCCTGCTCTTTTTCCTGATTTCATATTATCAATGGCTTGCCCAACTTCTTCTTGACTAATTTTAGACTCCAGTATCTCCCTGTTTTCATTTAGAATACACGGTATAGATAATCCACCCAAAAACCCATTTAGTTTTGTTAGTAATCTCTAAAGGCACTAGTAATTTCTAAAGGATCTATAACTACCTGTCTGTTACTTATAATACTGGTAATTGGTGTTTTAGATTCTAATTGTTTAATCTGCCATGCCAATAATTTTCCTTATTTTTCACCTTGTTCATAAAAAGTTTGCTTCAATCTTAGAAGACTCGAGGCAGCTCTATTCGCTGATTTTTTTTTGTCATATTCAGCTCTCAGAATCAGTAATTCGTTCTCTAACTGTGGGTTCCTTCCTGCATACACCTTTTCTTGAAAAATTTTCGTTTTACGTTCCAATTGGACTCTCTCCTCTCGAGTCTTCTTAGATTTTGAACTTGTATAACTAATAATATGCCCCCTAATAAAAGCTTTGAAAGCCTCCCACTTTATACATGCCGTTGTTTGTGTAGTATTAATATCAAAGAACTCATCTATCTGTTTTTCTATGTACTTAACAAATTCCTCATCCTGAAGCCATTTATGCTGAAAATGCCACCTACCTGGGTCCTTTGTCAATTTCTTATCTACATATATTAGACAGCAGGGGGCATGATCAGAGATCACAATGTTATCATAGAAACAGCTTTGAATCTTGGACCTTAATTCTGTAGAGATCAAAAAGTAGTCAATACGTGAGAATGTCTTATAGGTATTAGAATAACAAGAATAGGCTTTGACTTGTGGTTTCATTTCTCTCCATATAGCTAGCAATCTCAATTCTTTCATAAAATGATTAATGGTCATCCTGCATCCATTGTGCGTACAGTCCAGTCCTGTTGACCTATCTATACTGGGATTCAATGTACAATTAAAATCCCCTGCTATTATACTGTATGTTGCCCTGTAAGTGATGATAAAGTAAGGAATAAATTGACAAAGAAGTTCTGTTCATCATTATTGGGGCCGTATAAGTTCACCAGATTTATATTTTCTAATAACAAAGATCCTTGGATGATTAGATATCTTCCAAATTTGTCTCCATTTACATTTTTCACTTGAAATGGGACTGTTTTGTGTATGAGAATCATAACTCCCCTGGCTCGGGATGAAAATGGTGAGGTGAACACTTTTCCTTGCCATCTTCTCCTAATTCTTTTTACGTCCTCCTCTATTAGATGAGTTTCTTGTAAAAATACAATTTTTGAATCTATATCTTTTATTTTATTCATAACTTGTTTAAGTTTTTTTAGATTTTGTAGACCTCTGCAATTCCATGAAGTTAAATTAAGATTAACGCTTTGATCTATGATCAATAAGGAGTTTAAGATTACCTTGCAATATGAACATGCTCATACAGAGAAGCAAAAACATGGATGATGGAACATTCATCCTACAAACTACACAAAAACAAATTCCCTTTCCCCACATTCGTGGTAATCCCCCCAAAATCAAAAAAATTCCATCAACCGTTATAGCTAGTGACTGTTCCACACCTGCGAGGATCAGTCAAACCACACTCTCTTTCTCCTCTCAATCACCCTGACTCTACTACTATTTTTAATGACATTAACTCTCTTCTGTAGTTTTTTTCAACATAACTTCAGAGTTTTATAGCAACTTTGTACATCATAGCTTTTTTTTTTTTTTTTAATAATACAGTCTGTTTTTTTGTAGACATGTTATATGTTTCAGATCAATCAGATGCCTGTACAAATGGTTAAATGTTCTACCTTTGTCATGTTCATGCTTAGCTCCCACCAGTCTCCTCTTGGATCTGCTTAATGAGCTCCTGTGCCTCTTGAGGGGTCTTCAAGATGTGGGTTCTCCCCTTATATGTGACCAGCAGTCTTGCCGGATGAATCACTCCGTGACGAATCCCGAGGTTGCGCAGCTCTTTGCGGGCGGGGTCGAACTGCCTCCTTAATTGTTGAATTCCTGTGGCCAAATCTGGGTAGAACCGCACCTGTTGGTCCTGGTATTTAATTTTCCCTTTAGCTCGCGCCACGTTGGTGACCGTCATCTTGTCTCTGTAGTTGAGGAACTTCATAATCAGCGTCCTCGGTGGTGTCTTATTATCTCTCGGTGGGCCGATTCGGTGAGCTCTCTCTAAGATGACCGATGACTGCAGGTCCGCGTTGTTCAGCGCTTCTGGAATCCACTTTTCCAAAAAGGAACATGAGTCCCGTCCCTCCGCTCCCTCCGGGAGGCCCACCACCCTCAAATTATTCCGTCGCGAACGGGATTCCAAATCCAGGACGTTATCTTCCAGACTAGGGATGGGCATAATTTACCGATTAACCGATAATTGATCATTAAGAATTTCACCGAGGAAGTTCACTTTCGTCGACAAACCGTTTTTTTTTTTTTAAAACAATCCGAGGCCTAGTGTACGGCCGTCCTCAAACAATGCAATGGCAAAATTTGGGCACCAGGGGGCAACATTACACCATCGCCGTACCCTGGCGTGCCTCAGTTGATACACGCGGGCTTCCGCAGGGCAATCGCCAAATCATTAAGCGGTTACGGCGAAGTGTTGCGTGGGACCATTTCAATTTAAAAAATGACCAGGTGTACTGCAATCACTGCAATGCAGCATACAAATATACCTCATCGACAGGGTCCATGGAACACCCTTATTACGCAAAGAAACCGCCAACAGTGGTTGCGCGCTGAGTAATGGCGGTCGTGAAGATTCTTTTTTTTTTTTCAGAAACTTTATTGAGAAGGTCATGAAGATTCGGTGTACACACGTCGAGGGAAGCTGCAGGAGGCGGCATAGTAGCTCGACGGGAAGACTATTTCGCACAAAATGGCACAAGAGAACAGCAAAAAGTTCTGCGCGGCTAGACTAAGTAACACGAGCGATAGAGCAATGAATGCGGTCTTCGTTTGTTGGGTGGCCGCTCGGCAGGGAGACAAGGTGGGTAAAACGTCTCGGCCAATCAGCTTGCGGGGTGAAACGTCTCGGCCAATCAGCTTGCGAGATTCCCGAGCCGAGCCAACACGAGAACAGAGAGAGGGCTCTCCGTGCACCTGATGTTATAATGTAGTCTACCTGCCTTGTTACGTACCTAAAAATGTTAATGATTAACCGATTATTAATCATTAATTCTCCCGACGATCGGTGAAGAAAATTTCACCGAATGCCCATCCCTATTCCAGACGTTTCCATTTTAATTCCAATGTTTGCGTCTTTGATTGTAGGCTGGTGACGTCATCTTCAGCGCTTGAAATTCGGAGCTCCGCCTGCGGTACTCATTCCATACAGTCGCTTATTTCCTTTCTCATTCCTTCTATCGCTGCTATAATCCCATCAAATTTAGACGAAAACTCTGCTCTCATGGAGTTGATGGCAGTGAGCACTGCATTTGTCCCCTCCTCAGCAGTTCCCGCTCCGCCGCTGGCTCCATCCTCCGCCATAGTCTCTGGAGTTTTTTGTGCTTCGCCTCGAGCGTGGAAGTCTGTTAGCTTGGATTATTTTGTCGAATTACTTTTTCCGCCACCTAATTTCCCAGCCTTAGTCTTTACCATATCCGCGCCTAAATGGTGGGATGGGTTTTTGTTCCAGTTAAGAGAGTTTAAGCAAACTTTTTATTTTTAGGAGCAGAGCAGTGTGAAACACGTCTTCCTACGTGGCCGCCATAACCGGAAGTCCCCAAGACTGCTCTTTTAATTTGTATCAATTCTTTGGCTAAAAATACATTTCATTAAGGTGTTGAGCTACAGTTTCAAATTTGTTTGATGGGTCATCTTATTTAGTTCTGGAAACTGCTTTAAAATGTTATACAACAAGGGGATTTTCACAGGTGTGCAGGCTTAAACAGGTGAGGTAAAACATGCACTAGAGCCCCAAACAAGAGCTGTGCCAACAGGAAACACAGATGGTGGACATGATTGAAATAAACGTGATTAGTCGACTAATCGAAAAAAATAGTCGTTAGTCTAGTCGATACCAGAATAATCGTTTGTTGCAGCCCTATTTGATATACACTGATGATGTGCATATTGCTATTTGACTCTGATTGGATGACCTTGAGGACAAGGTCAAAGGTCAGTTTTTCCCTAAATCTTGTAAACACAATTACTACTGAAAGAAATTATGTAAATTTTTCAAATCAGTTCAATAGATGTTTGTGGCGACGCCTTGCATGGCAGCAGCCCCTCTGATTCTTGATGTAATTAACATTGTAGATAGGAGAAATGTAATTTTGTTCTACTGTACATAATTGGCTGTATGGATTGAATGACAATAAAGTTCTTCTTTTTCTTAGATGTCTAAGGCAAATCTTAGACGACTTACACCCTGACCTGATTATGGATTTTGGGATTGCAAGTTCAAAGTAAACCTTCCATTTGCACTGTTACTATACAACAAATAAAGCCAGGGACACCAAACAGGTTCACCTTGGGATCCTGTTCTCTAACAGGTTTGGGGTCAAGGTTAACATTCCCTATGCAGGGATGGCAATTTTCCGCCGATCCGCGGATTTCCACCGATTTATTTTCAAATTGATCATTTCTGTGAATCGTCAAAATCCGTTGAGAAAATTTTAGGGGGGTAAGGTACCTTATTGTTACCGATTTTTAGCAAAAATCAACACGATTACATAAGCGCTCGACGCTTCCCCGGGTCAAGTCTCCCGCGATAACCTGGATGTTTTGTACTCAAGCTACTGCTGTATTGTAAACAGCCCTGCAATTGGATAGTTGCAAACGGTTGGACCAATCAAATGGCTCCGTGTATGCTTTGTCAAAAATTCATGGCGGCGTGTTCTCAGGGATGTGATTTTTCCGCTAATTCGCCGAATTCCGCTTTATTTCATCTTCCAGGAAGATAAAGTACGTTAAGTACGTTAGCGGCTTGTGGTCCACGAACGCAGTGAAGGTGCGCCCTTTCAGCCAGAACTGGAAGTGGCGTATGGCCAGGTGGAGAGCTAGGGATGTGATTTTTCCGCTAATTCGCGGAATTCCGCTTTTTTTTATCTTCCAAAAATTTTCAGACCAGATGGCGGCGCTTGCACAACGCGAGGCTCAGCGTCTCTTCAGATTTTGTGGATTAGCAGTGATATTTCTGCTCATTTCGGGTCTGTTCGTTCAGAACAGCTTCGCTTTTACATCCTACACCCGAAATGAACTTTTGGACATTGGATTACAAAATAACGACCTTTTTATCAGCAACCTACGTTTCATCCCTGAGCTCTGGAGAACACCTGACGCTAGGTAAGCTACCCGGCTGACCGGAAGAGCTCGCAGGCGGCGTAGAGACCGTAAACAAAGGCGGGGGAAGCGCGGAGGCCTAAGAGCTAAGCTAAAGCTAACACCGCACCGGCTTTCTCAACCCAGCATTTTCCTCGCTAATGTACGGTCAGTGGCAAACAGAATGGATGAGCTACGGCTTTGGATCACCAACAATAAGAAACTTATGAACTGCAATATCATGATTTTCACGGAAATATGGCTACATAGTGGAGTACTTGTGTGGCGCCACGAGACGGCTTTTGTTGTGATGTGGCGCATTATAAATAAAGCTGAATTGAATTGAATTACTTGACAGTGCTGTCGAGCTGGCCGGACGGCACACTGTGGGCAGACAGAGCAGCTAATGACTCCGGTAAGACCGGAGGTGGGGGAGTATGCATTTATATTAACAAGGCTTGGTGCACGAACTCTGTCACTGTTGGGAGACACTGCTCAGCTAACCTGAAGTTTCTCATGGTTAAATGTAGACCTTTATATCAATCAATCAATCAATTAATCAATCAAAGACTTTATTCCAGACTCATGGTCCATCAAAAATAAAATAAAATAAATAAATAAAATAAAATAAAACAAGACAGTTGAAAACAGATAATAAGAAAAACAATCAAAAAGTTACAAAACAATAAGACACAACTACTAAAAGAAGTACAAAGAGTACAGACTTTAAAAAGACTTAAAAAGACTACTGTACCAGTGCCTTCTAAACTGTGACTGACAGCGAATAGAACTGAGCTTAATGCTAGACATGACTTGAATGATTTCATTTCTAGATACATCAACCCGACAGATGAATTTATACATAAGATTCCTTATTACTGCATGCAGTGTATTTACACGTGATGAGACAAATAACTCGGAAGCACTGCACCATCGAGGCTTTTTAAGTAAAATTCTTAAAGCATCATTGTAAGTAACCTGTAATTTCTGCATACTTTGTTTCCTGTTTCCTATAATTTATCCATAAATGAGCAGTGTATAAAGGTGTACAATAGGTTTTAAAAAGAACCAGTTTCACCTCATCTGAATAAAAACCAAACCTGCGTGCAAGAATATTTGCTTGCATGTAGATTTTGCAGCGTTGTCTGAAAATATCATCGTCATCAGTCATTCTATCATTAATAAATGTCCCAGATATTTAATTTTTATCTCTGACAATTAATTCCCTGCCTGCCAATTCAAGACAGGGAATTTCATTAACAATCTTCTTTAGTGCGGCAAAATCAGCACACAACTCTTATTTGTATTATATTTTATGTCATTTTCCTCTCCATAAGCAGTACACACTCTTAATAACTCCTGAAGACCAGCACTACTTGGACTGAGAATAACTAGATCATCAGCATACATAAAATGATTCACTAACTTATTCCCTATTAAACACCCAGTTTTACAGGCATCAGTTGTTTTTGACAACTCATCCATATAAAGATTAAATAGAATAGGGGACAATATACTGCCCTGTCTGACACCACTGCTCACACCAGATGGGGATGAATGACTCTTCCCCCATTTCACCAGCATCTTCTGATGTGCGTACCAGTAAATCAGGATACGTACTAAGTACTTGGAACCCCCCCTGTCAATCATTTTCCTAAACAATATCCTGTGATTAACGCGATCAAACGCCTTAGAGGTGATCAAATGCCTTATATCTGCCACAGAAGTTCACTTTTCACTTTTCTTCATCTTGCCTGCTGAAGATGTTTTGGACTTTATTTAAAAAATATTTTTAATGCCACACATGTGATGGATAATGCTTGTTGGAATATTTTAGGAATGCTATCTTCTTGGAACATAAGTCAGTATTATACAGTAATAAGTGACATTCAGCTGTTTGTTTTATGTCATTTAAGCACAGTTCTGGTGCTTAAAAATCAAAAAAACCCAGGAGCTTCGGGGGGCTTTGCCCCCCTTGCCCCCCCAATGGGGGCTCTGCCCTGGACCCCGCTGGGGGACTGTGTCCCCCAGACCCCCCTGCTAAATTTTCAGATAATTTCCCTAACCCAAAATCACATCCCTACATTAACTCTCTGTCGAACACACTGTATTTGCGCTCACTGTCGTGCAAAGACCTGCTAAAAAAAAAGTTGAGCGGCTGCCAAGAACCAGCAACCCATTGCTCCACGACGGCCGCTATGCCCATGTCCGAGGCGTCGGTAGTGAGTGCTATCCGAGCCACCGGGTCTGGGTGCGCCAGTAGTGCAGCGTTCGCCAGAGCTGTTTTAACCTCAGAACGCCTGCTCCCGCTCAGGAGTCCAGTCGACTCTGTCCGCCGGTTTCTGTTTCTTGAGTGCGGCGTACAACGGCTGTATGAGCTGGGCTGCGCGGGGGAGGAAACGGTTATAAAAGTTAACCATCCCCAAAAACTCCTGCAGCGCCCTGACATTGATGTTGAGGAGGAAAAAATAGCAAAACAATTTAGTTAGATTACTTTTATAATTCCAAACAGTTTGAAATTGACAGTGCACAGTGGACACTGACTCATAACTTTTGAATATTTCTAAGACTTGGCTACATCAGTGATTGTGCAAAATGAACTGCTCAAGACTCAATGGAGATTGAAACTGGTGATCTGAAATGAATGCTGAAATTATAAAAAGTAATGGTATGAATGAATTTTTATTTCTATTATGGAATAGATAAAATTAACTGATTTTGATTTGATCAAGTGTTAAAGCATGTGATGGATAATGCTTGTTGGAATATTTTAGGAATGCTATCTTCTTGGAACATAAGTCAATATTATACAGTAATAAGTGGCATTCAGCTGTTTGTTTTGTCATTTAAGCACAGTTCTGGTACTTAAAAATCATAAAAACCCAGGAGCTTCAGGGGGGGCTTTGCCCCCCTTGCCCCCCCCCCCAACGGAGCTCTGCCCCGGACCCCGCTGGGGGACTATGTCCCCCAGACCCCCTGCTAAATTTTCAGATAATTTCCACAACCCCAAATCACATCCATGGTTCGTGTTGGAATTCTGAGCTTTCGGTATTGTTTTCAGCGAAATTATGAGATTTTTATCGAAGGATCAGGAGTCATCAGTGCTAGAAATAGACAAAAGTGTCAAAAATAAGTTCCAATGGAATTGGCTTGAGAGAAAAGTGACGGTAAAGGTGAAAATTGGCTCAAAGTTCGACGAGGTAACAGAAACACTCACAGTTTCTGAAGAAACCAGAAAAGGAGATGAAGTTCAAAGTTCAGAGACTGACACAGCTTGCTGCTGAAAGGAAGAAAGTTTCACATTAGAAGTGACTTGGTGACCAGTGTAAATAGTGTAATAAACTCTTATAGAACTGTTAAATATGTTGGACTAAAGACAGTGAGACAACATTGAAGAAAAAGTAAGTTAACTTTTCATTAAATTTAATGATTTATCTAAGTCTAGTATTTCATTTTTTTTTTTATCATTTTTTTCAGTCTAAATTACTTCTGTTTTACTGAAAACCTCCCAGCTTCAGGGGGGCTGCGCCCCCCCCCCCCCCCCGGCCCCCCATAAGTCATTCGACCAAATTAGATTTCAGCTGAAATCAGAATTTCCTGTTGCCATCCCTGCCTATGCCCTATTATTGTACAATGAGTAAAGCTAGGGTCGCCAAACTTGGTACACACATTCACCCAGGGACCCTAAAGTGTGTCTATAGTTTTGGTATCGCAAGATCAACATCAAAATGGCATATTGTCAACATCAAAGAAAGCTAGGATCCCCAAACTTGCTACACAGTTTCACCTTGGGAACCTGATCTATAGCTATGGGTTGTGTACAATATTTATGTGATATATATAATTTGATTCTGCCCCAATAATTATATAGAAAAGTTAAAAATTGCTTTCCTTCAGTAACATATTGGGATCTTCAAAGAAACGGAGGTGAGGAATATTGTACTCACCTCAGAGTGCTCTTATTTATTAAATCCTTTGAAACCTCCTTGTTAAATAAAGATTAAGAGAAGCTATTAATGCATTGTTTTATCTGTTTGCAGAAGAATGCACAAAAGTAATTTGTTGTTATTGGGGTGTATCCTGATGGGTCACTGACAGGAGGACAAGCCTCCAGGCTATGAATGTTATCTGGTCTCAGTCAGCCCAGCTATGTGGTATATCTGCTGACTGTTTACCTGTAGCTTGCAGCTGGTTGACTTACCTGCTGCGGGCAAGCTGACATCAATGTCTTATCTTGTTCTGTCTCTGTGTTCATTGCTGGCTCATAGTCCAACTCTGTAACATGAACGTAAATAATAAAGCTCAACACATCACCGCACCTGGCATCACAGCTTCCTTCCAACTGGTATTAAATGCAGTTCTGAAATGGCTGTTGTGAAAAGGTGTCATTTGTTTCAATTTTTTTATATGCAATCATTTTCAGGGAAAAAAAAAGTCCAGACAAGTACACTGTCCTGGCAAGGACATTTTCATAAAAACAATGTCCTTGTCTGGGCATTGTTAACTGTGATAAAAGTATTGAAGGACACACAATTGAGGATTTGCAAGTGATGTGACTGGTCACGTGGACATGACAGAAATGACAGAAATGGTTTATCATGGCATGTAACAACATTTTATCAGAATAAGCAAAATCTCTCACTGAAAATAATCTGGAGTGTTACAGAAAAAAAGGTGATTAAGGGCGGCTGTCTCGATCTTGTTCCACAGAGACTTCAAGCAGGTGGAAGCTGTCATTCAGCTGAGCAGGGCTGCATGCATTTTAATAAAAAAATAATACTTAATAGTTAGGGAGTGACAACAAAAATGTGTAAAAATTAGTTTGTAAATTAATGAGGATGTTTTCCTACTAAATGTTAAATCAAGGATTCAGTGTACCCTGCCCAGTATGGGGTTACCAGGGCCCCACCCAGGAGCCGGGTTTCTGTCCATGGGACCCAGCCGGGCTCAGCCTGAAGAAGCTACATGGGTTCGCCCTCCCAGTGGGCTCACCACCTGCAGGAGGGACCATGGGGGTCCGGTGCTATGTGGATCAGGTGGCGGTCAAAGGCAGAGACCTTGGCGGTCTTATCCTCAGCTTTCGAAACTGGCATTTTGGACGTGGAATGTCACCTCTCTGGTGGGGAAGGAGCTTGAGCATGAGGTTGAGAGATACCAGCTAGATATAGTCGGACTCAACTGAACGTACAGCTCTGGTTCTGGAACAAGTCTCCTGGAGAAGGGGTAATGCTTGGCCTACTCTGGAGTTGCCTCAGGCGACGGGCAGCGAACAGGGGTGGGTATTCTTGTGTCTCTCTGCCTCGCTGCCTCTATACTGAAGTTCTCCCCGGTGGGCGAAAGGGTAGTTTCCCTGTGCCTTAGGGTTGGAAAACGGGTCTTGACTATCATTTGTGCCAATGCACCAAATGATAGTTCAGAGTACCTACCCCTTTTTGGAGTCTCTGACTGGGGTGCTGGAAAGTGCTCTCTTGGTGACCTCTGTTGTCCTGCTGGGGGACTTCAGCGGTAGAGGTGGGTTCAAAAGATCGATTCAACAATCTGGATCGATCCATGTTTGGCTGAACCGATATCAATCCACAAAATCCGCAGATCGATCTTTTAATATAATGCTTTTACATCTGTGAACGTCTGCTGAGTCTGATCGATTTGAAACCGGGTCAGTGAGCCAGGAACAGTGGCGAAGAGCCAAAAACACCCACAGCGCGAACAAAGCTAACACATATGCCAGTTCTTCTTCTGTGGTGTTGAAGTGGTTCTCATCCAGCAACAGTTCCTTGCAGGGTGCATGCCCACGTCTTCACTTCTGTGTTTCACATGAGCGGAGGTTGTGTACGTGCGTGTCTCTTAATTTATCAACAAAAGGGTCACTGTAAATGACTGTCCTCAACAGTTTCTGAATATTTTTCATAAAGCGGGGAGATAACCGGTTTTCTACTATGTAAAACACAACAAGCGCTGGTCTGGGAACATAAAGTCGATGATTGATAAACCTTCGAGTGGAAATGCACAGAGACTGGCTGAAACCTCGTGAACAGAGAGGGAGACCTTGGAGCTGCTGTAATTGTAGGTAAAATATCATTTGTTTGTTTTAACATTTGTCATAAATGAATAAATTCATCCAGCATGATGGTGTTTTGTTTTTTCCAAACTATGGATAACAGTAGTTAACTTGGTTGGTTTTAAGCGCTTGTGAATTAAATGCCAGAAAAAAGGTATACAGTAATTTTATGAGGGGGGGTGGGGAGATTTTTTATGGACTTATAGCATTCAAGCGCAGAACTTTGGAAGATAATAAAAATCACCAAAATGAAAATGACAGAATAATAAGGCTGCCAGTACATTGAGGCCATTTTTACTCAATAGAACTAAACTGAAATGAACAAATCTTCCAGAACATAAATTGAAACCCTTTTCAGTAATTGAAAGTTGATTTGTAGTTAAAATGTAAACAACAAAAAATAAAAGAAACTAAATTACTTAAACTCTACTGTGTGTGGGGATTTAAAAATATGATTAATTTTACTTTGAAAATATATTCTCCTTTTCATATCCCCTGAGGATCTCGTGAAGATTCTGTTTCCACTCAAAGATCCATCCTGCACTGAGACCGTTCTGAAGGGAAGAGGTTGTCAGTGGAGGAGCCACCTGCCTTTGTTTTGGATTTCAGCACAGAAGAAGACCTCAAATTTTTCAGGGGTCTCCATCCATCCATCTTCTACCGCTTTTCGGAGGTCTGGGTCGCAGAGGGCAGCAGTTCAAGCAGAGAAGCACAGACTTCCCTCTCCCCAGCAACCTGCCCCAGCTCTTCAGAGAGGCTACCAAAGCGGTCTTCCCAGACCAGCTGGGAGACGGTTCTCTCCAGCGAGGCCTGGTTCTTACCCCGGGGTCTCCTCCCAGTGGGACGTGCCCGAAACACCTCAAGTGGGAGCGTCCAGAGGCATCCTGATCAGATGCCCATACCACCTCAACTGGCTCCTTTCACTGTGGAGGAGCAGCGGTTTCATATCTGAGCCTCTCCCGGATGGAATTAGCTCCTCACCCTATCTCTTAAGGGTGAGTCCAGCAATGCTACGAAGGAAGCAGATTTCAGCCACTTGTATCCAGATCTCATTCTTTCAGTCATTACCCAAAGCTCATGACCATAGGTGAGAGTAGGAACATTAGATTGACCAGTAAATCGACAGCTTTGCCTTGGAGCTTAGCTCCCTCTTCAGTACAACAGACCAGTACAACGTCTGCATCACTGCAGATGCTGCTCTGATCCGGTCTGTCATATTTCTTACTCTATTCTCCCCTCACTCGTGAATAAGACCCCGAGATACTTAAACTCTCCACTTGGGGGCAGAAGCTTGTCCCCAAACCCGGAGAGGACAATCCACCTTTTTCTGGCTGAGGACCATGGAATTCGGACTTGGAGGTGCTGATTCTCATCCCAGCTGCTTCACACTCAGCAGAAACCATCCCAGTAAGACCTGTAGGTCATGCTGGATGAAGCCAACAGGGACAAACATCATCTGCAAACAAACAGAGATGAGATCTTGTGGTCACACGCATGACACCTTCCATTCCCTGGCTGCACCTAGAAATCCTGTCCATAAAAGTTATGAACAGGATCGGTGACAAAGGGCAGCCCTGGCGGAGTCCAACTCTCACTGGGAATGAGTCTGACAGAATGTTGGCAATACGAACCAAACTCTCACAATGTCGTATATAGAGACCAGATAGCTCATAATAACAAGCCCAATACCCTATACTTCCGAAGCACCCCCCACAAAAAACCATGAGGGGCGCAGTCGAATGCTTTCTCAAAGTCCACAAAACACATGTAATACTGGTTGGGCAAACTCCCCCGAACCCCCTCGAGGATTCTCGAGAGGGTAAAGAGTTGGTCGATATGCCCACGGCCTGACGAAAACCACATTGCTCCTCCTGAATCCAAGGTTTGACCAACGGCCGGACTCCAGTACCTTGGCATAGACCTTCCCAGGGAGGTTGAGGGAGTGTGAGCCCTCTAAAGTTGGAGCACACCCTCCGGTTCCCCTTTTAAAGAGAGAAACCACCACCCCGGTTTTGCCATGCCAAAGGCATTGTCCCCTGACTCCACGCAATGTTGCAACCATGACAGCCCAACAACATCCAGGGCCTTGAGGTACTCAGGGCGGAATCTTGTCCATCCCCGAGGGCCCGGCCCGCCAAAGAGATTTTTTATCCACTTGGCGGGACCTCAGCCCCTGTGATGGGCGAAGTCGTCCCCCTCGTCACAAGCTCTTCTTCCTCTGTGGAAGGTGTTGTGTCGGTGGAATTGAGGAGAATCCTCGAGTATCCTTCCACCGCCCCCGACGATATCCCCAGTCAAAGTCAGCAGCACCCCCATCCACACATACACAGTTGTGGACAGGGAGGGGCTTTTTGCTACCCCCTCCTGACTAGCGCCCCTGACAGTTTGCCAGAACTCTTCGAGAGCCGACCGAAAGTCTTGTTCCATGGCCTCACCGAACTCCTCCCACACCCGAGTTTTTGCTTCAGCAACCACCTGAGCCGCACTCCACTTGGCCTGCTGGTACACCTCAGCTGCTTCGGGAGTCCCACAAGGCCATCCCAAGCTTGATAGGACTCCTTTTTCAGCTTAATGGCCTCCCTCACCACTGGTGTCCACCACTTGGTTCGGGGGTTGCCACACGAGATGCACCGACAACCTTGTGGCCGCAGCTCTGGGTAGCCGCTTCAAACAGTGGAAGGGGGAGAACATGGCCCATTCACACTCCATGTCTCCAGACTCCCTTGGAATGTGGTTGAAGTTCTTCCGTGAGTGGAGTTGAAAACCTCCCCGGACAGGGGCCTCAGCCAGACGTTTCCCAGTACATCCTCACTATACGTTTGAGTCTACCAAGTCGTGAATGGCTTCCTCCCCTGCCATCGGATCCAACTCACCACCAGGTGGTGATCAGCTGACAGGCTCTGCACCTCACTTTACCCGCATTTCCAGACATACGGTCGCAGGTCTATGAAACAATAGCAAAATCGATCATCCACCTGCGACCTGGGTCTCCTGGTGCCAGGTGCGATATGGACACTCTTATGCTTGAACATGGTGTTCATTATAGACAGACTATGGTTAGCACAGAAGTCCAATAACTGAACACCACTCCTGGTTCAGATGGGGCAGGCCCTTCCCCCCCAATCACCCCCCTCCAGGTTTTCACTGTCATTGCCCATGTGCGCATTGAAATCCCCCAGTAGGACAATGGAGTCTCCAAGAGGAACACCCTCCAGCACCCCAGTCAGAGACTTCAAAAAGGGTGGGTATTCTGAACCATCATTTGGTGCATAGGCACAAATGATGGTCAGGACCCGTTTCCCAACCTGAAGGCTCAGGGAAACAACCCTTTCGTTCACTGGGAGAAACTCCAATATAGAAGCCGCAAGGTGGGGGGATACAAGAATACCCACCTGTGCTTGCCGCTTCTCATCCGGGGCAACTCCAAAGTAGGCCAAGCTCCAGCCCCTCTCCGGGAAACTGGTTCCGGAACCGGAGATGTGTGTTGGAGGTGAGGCGACTATATCTAGCCGGTATCTCTCAACCTCATGCACCAGCTCAGGCTTCTTCCCCACCAGAGCGGTGACATTCCACGTCCTAAAAGCCAGTTTAGGAAGCCTGGGATACAACCGCCACCTGAACCACATAGCACCGGACCCCCATGGTCCCTCCTGCAGGTGTTGAGCCCACTGGAGGGTGGACCCATGTAACTCCTTCGGGTTGAGCCCAGCTGGGTCCCATGGGCGGAAACCCAGCCACCAGGTACTAGACATTTGAGCCCCTCCCCCAGTCCTGTCTCCAGGGTGGGGCCGCGATAGTCCCATACCGGGCAGGGTACACTGAATCCTTCTTTTAGCGTTCATCATGAGAGTCTGTTGGATCGTTGTTAGTCTAGCCCTTCACCTAGGACCAGTTTATCGTGGGTGACCCTACCAGAGGCAAATTGCCCCAGACAATATACTGTAGCTCTTGGGCTCACTAGGGCACGCAAACCCCCCACCACGATAAGGTGACGATCCGTGACGATCCATCAGGGGTCTTAGTTTTCAGTTTCAAGATTCAGGGTGTTGCCATAATTTGCTCCATACTCGGGTAACATGCGTTCAGTGCAATTTATAATGGCTGTAATGGCTAATTCTTTTATTTCTTTTTTTATTTACTGTAAGTTCTCAGCAAGAATACAATGTTGGTCATTTTTTTTGACAACTTTACTGAGCATGTAATTCTAAATAAATCACTGTTTAACAGTAAATATTTGGCAATCCTGTGCTTTTCTTGTGGTGTTACATAGAATAGCATCACTGAGTGTAAACTATAGACAAATCAGCTACTTTAAAATCAGTATTTCCTCATACAACTTTCAGTGCAAAAAACCTAAAAATATCACAACTTTTTGGAAAAGCTCCCACAAATTCAGGCATTTTGGGCAACAACAATCACAAAAACAGCTGGTGAACTCCTTTATCTGATGAAGACTGCAGTAAGCAGTCGAAACATATAAAGAAAAGAAGGTAAAAACATCTCCTTTCTATCTTTGTCTTTAATAAGAAAACAAAAGGCTAATAATTAAAAGAAGACTAAATGAACCTACCCGAGAGGTTCACCAAACGTGTTTTTTCTGCTCTGGGTGACTGTTTTCTGTTCATTCTCTATGTAGTCTAGCGTTTACAGCACTGACCGCCCTCGGTGTTGAAACACTTTCAGCAGTGGCCATTTTTTGTCACGGCGCTCAGGACACTCAGCGTTGAAAAAAAGTTGAACTTTTCAGACTGCAGCTGACCTTGTCAGTGTCAGACCTTTCTAATAAGACAATCAGAATTCAGGAAGGGTGGGACATGGGATGCCAGTACAGTCTCTACTCAGACTCCTGTTTTCCGTGTCATCATATTTTACATCCAGAGCTGCTAAAACACGTTTCCTGTCCATTATTATTTAGAGACTGCTATTAAAAAAGGGCAGCACGGTGGTGCAGTGGTTAGCACTGTTGCCTTACAGCTAGAAGGTTCCTGGTTCAAATCCCCAGGCTGGCAGGGGTAGGAACCTTTCTGTGTGGAGTTTGCATGTTCTCCCTGTGCTGCGTGGGTTTACTCTGGGGGCTCCGGTTTCCTCCCACAATCCAAAGACATGCATGTTAGGTTAATTGGCTGTTCTAAATTGTCCCTAGATATCTGTTTCCTATAGGCTCTTAGAATAGAGGGTTAGTACTAGTGAAAGCGCTTTGAGTGGTCTTTGTGACTAGAAAAGCGCTATATAAGTGCAGGTTGGTTGGTTAGTTAGTTAGTTAGTAAAAAATGAGTACAAAGTCTGACCATAGGAAAAGCAGAAGTGCTGAGCTGTGAGTGACGAGGTGTTGCTGGGATACAGAGCACAGACTTTTTTTTTCCAGAGCGCAGCGCACAAAACGCTGGAAAAAAAAAAAAAAAAAAAAACGTTTGGGGCGGTCGGGGCGACAAAAAATATAAATAATATAAAATATAAATAAAATATAAATGCAGACCCAGACAGTATATTTCACATTTGAATGAACTCATGCATGCCCATAGAAAACAAGTAGTCTTGTCTGAAAACAGGTAGGCCAATTAGGCTTTACAAGCTCAAATGTATAGGTTGTGTTTGAAAGTGGGATACAAAGAGGTGTTGCGTATATGTGGGCAATCCCACATGTTAGACTTTGACAAATATAAAAGGGACTGAACACTTAAGATTTATTTGATTGTGTGAATATTAATTACAGTATTATTGAAAATAAATAGGACAGCCAATATTAGCGACTGTTCAAGAACCCTTGTTTGTTTGTCAGACTTATTTGTGTGATCTTTTATGACTTATATTCATCAGTGTTTTATCTTGCACTTTGGGGAATGGGAGTTGTTTAGTCACCATTATAATTGTTTTAGTTTATATGTGTAGTTTATGGTCTATTGTCAGTAAACTCATGCAGTACTATAATACTGATAATGTATAATATAATACTGATGATAGTAATCAATTAGCCAAGTTAGAAGCCTGTCTTAAGGAAATCAAAGCTTGGATGACTTGTAATTTCCTGCTATTAAATTCAGATAAGACTGAAGTCATTCTTGTTGGTCCAAAAAACCTTAGAAATTCCTTTCCAAATCAAACTTACAGTTTGGATGCGGTTACTCTTTCTCTTAATAGCTCTGTGAGGAACCTTGGAGTTATTTTTGATCAGGATTTGTCCTTCAATTCACATATTAAATTTGTTTCTAAGACTGCCTTCTCTCATTTGCGTAATATTGCCAAGATTAGGAGCATCTTGTCTCAGAGTGATGCTGAGAAATTGATCCACGCTTTTGTTAGCTCGAGATTAGATTATTGTAATTCTTTATTATCTGGTTGTCCTAAAACATCTTTAAAGTCTTCAGCTGATCCAAAATGCTGCAGCAAGAGTTTTAACAGGTACTAGAAAGAGAGATCATATCTCTCCGGTTCTGGCCTCCCTTCATTGGCTTCCCATAGAGTTTAGAATTAAGTTTAAAATCCTTCTTCTTACTCACAAAGCTCTAAACAATCAGGCTCCTTTTTATTTAAAAGATCTGATACTACCGTATTATCCTAACAGAGCACTACGCTCCCAAAATGCAGGATTACTTGTAATGCCTAGAATCTCCAAAAGTACAATGGGAGGCAGAGCCTTCAGTTATCAAGCTCCTCTCCTGTGGAATCAGCTGACAATCTGGATTCGGGAGTCAGACTCGATCTCTGTTTTTAAGAATAGGGCTAAAACCTACCTTTTTGATATAGCCTACAATTAGGGAGGGATCATGTGTTTCTGAACCCTCCCTTAGTTATGCTGCTAATAGGTTTAGTCAGCCGGGGGACCTCCAGTAATGCACTGGGCCTCACTCCTTTTCTCACTCTCAATGAAATATTTTTTTTTGCTGGTCATTAACATTTGTTTGTTCTCTCCCATAGATTGAGTCCCCATCGTGCTGTTTGCTCTCTAACATGTCTGTTCTTTTCTTCTTCTCTATCCCCTCACCCCCCAGCCAGTCGCAGCAGATGACTGCCCCTCCCTGAGCCTGGTTCTGCTGGAGGTTTCTTCCTGTTAAAAGGGAGTTTTTCCTCTCCACCGTCGCCAAGTGCTTGCTCACAGGGGATCGCCTGATTGCTGGGGTCTTTCTGCAACTGTGAGGGTTCCCCCTACAGTTGATAGTGCTATGAGATGACTGTTGTTGTGAAATGGCGCTATATAAATAAAGTTGAATTGAATTGAATTATAACAGGACACGTTTAAGGTGTGTTCACACCAAATACAAACACTCGAATTTTTCGCGTGGCACGATTACATTATAAATCAAGCAAGCAAGCAAAGTTTATTTGTATAGCACTTTTCACAGATATATATCACAAATGCTTCACAGCAAATTAAAATTTGCAAATACAGAGAAATTAAAATCAATAGAAATAAGATAAAATATTCATATTAATAGGAATAAAAAGAGAAAACGGTGAAGAAATAAAAGCCATTCAGTGAAAGCTAAAAAGCCTGTCTAAACAAATGAGTTTTTTAACTTAAAGGAATCAACAGACGCAAGGCAGCGCAAGGACAGGGGAAGTGCGTTCCAAAGCCATGTTGCAGCGGCTTGAAAAAGATTGATCTCCACGGGTTCTGAATTTGGTCCAAGGGACCACCAGGAGTCTCTGGTTTGAGGATCTTGGTGATCGCGTCGTGGCATAAGGAGTCAAGAGGGCCGAGATGTATGAAGGGGCTTGGCCATTAAGAGCTCGAAAAGTCAAAATTAAAATCTTAAAATGAAATCTAAAAGTAACTGGCAACCAGTGAAGGGACGATAAAACTGGGGAAATGTGTTCCCTTTTCTTCATCCGGGTTAAAAGCTGAGCTGCTGCATTTTGCACAGTCTGAAGGCGGGCAACAGCAGTTTTATTAAAACACATAAAAAGGGCATTACAATAATCGAAGCGAGACGAGATAAAAGCATGAATGATCTTTTTCAGTTCAGGTGTTGAAACCATAGGTCTAAGTTTTGCTATATTCCTCAGATGAAAAAAGCAATTTATGACTAGTTGCCAACCATGGCAGTACAGTGACATCCATCCATCCATCTTCTTCTGCTTAATCCTTTTCAGGTAGCGGGGGGACTGGAGCCTATCCCAGCATCTTTGGGCGAGAGGCACATAGCATTGTCAAAAACAACACCCAGGTTACGCAGGCTGGGCTGGGCAGAATAGTCTAGGTGACCTAAGTGTTGCTTTATCAGAGGACTTTAACTGTCTGGAGCGATGATCAGTGTGTCTGTCTTGTTAAGATTTAATTGTAGGAAATTATTTTTTAACCATGTGTTAATGGCAGACAGGCAAGAGATTAAGTTTGATAAAATGTTAAGCTCATTTTCTTTAAAAGAGCAGTAAAGCTGAATATCGTCTGCGTAAAAATAGTAAGAAACGCCCTTAAACTGGCTGATAATCTGGCCAAGTGGGGTTAAATACAATAAAAACAGAGTAGGGCCCAGAATTCAGCCTTGAGGAACCCCACAGGAAAATCTTTTAACCTCTGACAGCTTCTTGTTAAACAAAACACAAAACCATCTGTCAGTTAAATAAGATGAGAACCATTTCAGAACTAATCCTGAAATACCAAACGTGTCCTTCATCCTATTTATCAGTATATATAGTGGTCCACCGTGTCAAAAGCAGCAGTGAGATCCAACAACACCAGGACCAAGTAACTGACCAAAATTTGCTGCCATCATGATGTCACTGGAGACTTTAATTAGCGCTGTCTCGGTGGAGTGCATTTTGTGGAAACCAGACTGGAAGGTGTCTAAGATTTTATTTCTCTCTATGAATATAGTTAATTGCTCGGCTACTACTTTCTCAAGCATTTTAGATGAGAAGGGAAGCTTTGAAATTGGCCTGTAATTGTTCATTTCTGTAGGGTCAAAGTTTTGTTTCTTTAATTTGGGTTCAATTACTGCTTGTTTAAGAGAACTGGGAACAGTGCCTGATAAAAGTGACCAGTTTGATTTCGACAGTTAAAGGCCCGATAGTCAAATATTTTGTAAAGCAGTGGCATTGGGAGGATATCTAAGGGGCTTGAAGAGGGCTTCATAGAGGCCAGAAGACCATTTAGATCCAGTAGCGTGACTGGAGTGAATAAAGACCACATGTTAGAGGGGGCCTGATTCAGGCCAAGGTCCTCAGCAGATGGTGTAGTGCTTGCTCTAATATCATTCACCTTATTCACCATAAAATTTGCAGTCATTACATTCAGCATTAGAATAATCAGGAACCATGGCTAAATCAGGTGAGACAATGGAGTAATGGTGTCAAACAAAGACTTGAGATTTCCCTTGTTTAAGGATATAAGCTGAGCAAAGTAGTTTGTTCTCGAATCCTTCATCATATCATTTAGTGAGGTTATGAGGTCTTTGAGGTGGAGTCTGTGCACCTCAAGCTTGGTGGCGTTCCACCTTCCGACAACTTGTCCTAAGAAGACAGATCTCTTCATTTAACCAAGGACATTGTTTCTTAGAAGAAGTATAGCAGTATTTAATAGGAGCTACTTTATCAAGTACCAATCGGCACTGTTGGTTAAAGCAATCCACCATAGAATTTACATCCTCACATCCTGTGACAAGGTGAGTGTCGAAAGCTGAAATAAATCTATCCACGGCCTGCTGGTTAATAATGTGCCTCTGTCTTAATGTTGTACGTTCCTGCTGTTCCACATTAACTGACAGCTCAAAGAAAACACAGCAATGATCACTGACACAAACATCCTCCACTTTAACATTGTCCAAACTCACTCCCAGTGAAAAATCAAGGTCCAAGGTGCGCCACTTTTTATGTGTAGAGCAGGAGACATGCTGCTTGAAATTGTGAGCCCCTGTAATAGTTAAAAAGCCTGCAGCAGCATTAGAAGACTTATCATTTACATGTATATTAAAATCACCTAAAATTAAAACTTGCTAGTTTAATAATGGAAGATAAGTCTGAGAATTCCGATAAAAACACACCAGCTGGGCCGGGCGGGCAGTAGATTAAGACACAATAAAAAGGAGTTGAAGCACTTATCTTCGATATCTGAAGTTCAAATGACGAGAAATGCTCAAGAGTTCACAGACCAGCATTTGAAGCGGTTGTGGAAAATGACGGCCAGGCCACCTCTGCGTCCACTCAGGCGAGGGGTCACGATAAAGGCACAGTCTCTAGGGCAGATCTCCTTCAGGTGAGCAAATTCATCCTGTCGTTGCCACGTTTCAGTCAGAAATAGAAAATCCAGGTTTTCTTTCCCAATCAAATCGTTCAAGAAAAACGATTTGTTTGAGATGGAGCAAGTGTTCAGCAGAGCCATCTTAGTCCGTGACGGCAGTGCAGCGTCATGCCCAGCTGACTGAATGTTGACAGCTGTCAAGCAGCAGTATCGTGGAGCAGAAATTTGTTTGTGTTTGCGGCTTAGGCGGCTGGTGTGCGTCAGCCTCACCTGGACGCCGGCTTGGGATCCATGCCTCTGTGGCCTTCTACGCAGTGGAGGCAGCAGCAGTAGACTTCCAAGTGACAGGTCCGCACAAACAAATGGTGGAGCAAAGAGACATCAGCCCCACTTTGCGCTGTTGTTCCACAGATGCCTTAATTTACATCAGCATTGTACAATCATAATGTAGCTCAGAGGGGTATGCTGAAATGGCTTCAGATAGACATAGCAGGACTAAAACCGCCAGCAGCGAAAGAGCACCAGAGGCCGTAACAGTCACAGGCGCTATCTTGCCGCTTCCGTAAATCAATGTAAACACGCCAACAGACATGAATAGTGAGATACAGACAGGCGAAGTTGTCTTTAAAACTTCTGCAGCTGTGTTCAACCTGCTGTGGAAATTCCCAAAATAACGTCATGCTTAGGTTTACTTTATCTGATCGGGGGCTCACCTGAAAATGTCATCTCAAGTCTCCAAAACTTTGCATATGATGGGTGTTTACGTTGCTAGCTTGCTAGGATGTCCGTGGCCGGAAACCGTGAGTAAATAATTCCAAAATCCCGATTCAGCTGAAGAGTTCCCGGTCCTCCTGTCTCCTGCTGAGTGAGTTTAATTTTCTAATGAGTTTACTCTGCAATGGTGATAATTTTACTCTGGTGACAGCAGTATCTCAACGCTAGCAGCTAGCTAGCTAGCTAGTGGAGGCAAACGCACGACTACACAAATTCATGCATACTCGCACTCGTTTGCGTTTGGTGTGAACACACCTTTACAAATATATGAGACCCATTGTAGTGCATCCTTTTATATTTTAGCAATATTACAAGTACAAAACACCTGACAGTATTATACACAGCAGAATGACCAATTTGGCTGCAGCTGTTGCACCAGTATTGCCCATTTGTCAGTAAATAAAAAACGATTTATTTCGTTATTTTGGCATTTTTGTGCGTTTGGTCACAGTCGTCATTCAGTCAAATTATGCATATGTGTCTGTATATGATATGCAGTTGATCTGGCCATTCCACGCCACAATCATGGTGGTGTTATTGGCTTTTAATTTTTAGATAGCCGTGCGAGCACATGGGAGGAGCGCCCTGTTGAACCCGCGGTGCTGCAAAGGACAGTGGTGGCACAGCAGTCAAGCCCCCCCCCCCCCCCATGCACCCGCGCACCTCGTGTTCTCCACATATGCCGAATTATCCTTTAGAGCTACGCAATCACAGTAACATTATAGTATAATTTTTTTAAGCATTAAATCTTCAGTATTCTCTTTTTCTGGTCATATTTTTTGCTTTTTACTTCCTTGTTTTGTTTACGTAGCGCTGTGGTGACTGGTCATGATGCCCTGTATTATCTAATCAGTACGGAGTCGATCCAGATCCCTGCCCACACTTCTAGAAGCCGGAGCATGAGGAAAAGGACCAATTCATTCATTCATCTTCTTCCGCTTAATCCTTTTCGGGTCGCGGGCGGGCTGGAGCCTATCCTAGCATCTTTGGGCGAGAGGCAGGGTACACCCTGGACAGATCGCCAGTCCATCGCAGGGCCAACACAGGGAGACAGACAACCATTCACTCTCACAGTCATACCTAAGGACAATTTAGAATCCCCAGTTTGATGCCAGTTTACCTAACTTGCATGGTTTTGGCATGTGGGAGGAAACTGGAGAAATCCCGGAGTAAACCCATGCAGGCACGGGGAGAACATGCAAACTCCACACAGATCACTGTTGGTCGGGGGCTGGGATCGAACCCAGGATCCCCCGGCCAAGGGTGAGTTGCTGTGCTGCTGCAGTGCTAACCACTCTGCCTTTTATTGATAAAAATTACATATCTTGACTGAGCAACTCCATACTTGGGGATGCATGCCCTCGTAACCTCAGCAAAGCACTTATAAAATCTGAGGCCAGTCTGACAAACGGTTTGGGAGATATCTGAGGAACACACACACACACACAGATTTGTTGCATTTATAGATTATTGTTGTAGTAGTAGTGTTGTTGCCACCCTTGATAATAATTGTAATTGTATAAGTTGTGTATTGTAGGGGACGATCTCTATTGTGCAAAGCTGTGATGTTTAATACGGCCTCTGATGATCGATTTTGTTATCGTATCATCAGACCTGCGACCATATGTCTTGGACACTCTGTTAAAGAGAGGTGCAGAGCTGTCAACTGATCACCACCTGATGGTGAGCTGAATCCAATAGCAGAGATGGATGCCATTCAGACCTGGCAGACTTAAATGTACATCGAGGGTGTGCTGGGAATGTCTGGCTGAGGCACCTGTCTGAGAGATCTTCAACTCCCACCTCTGGAAGAGCTTCGGCCACATTCTGATGGAGTCTGGAGACATGGAATCTGAATGGACCATGTTCTCCACCTCCATTGTTGAAGCAGCTCCCCAGACCTGTGGCTGCAAGGCTGTAGGTGCATCTCGTGGTGGCAACCCCCGAACCGCGTGGTGGACGCCAGTGGTGAGGGCAGCCATCAAGCTGAAGAAGAAATTGTATCGCGCTTGGTTGGCTTGTGGGACTCCTGAAGCAGCTGAGGTGTACCGACAGGCCAAGCGGAGTTCAGCTCGGGTGGTTGCTGAAGCAAAACTTGGATGTGGAAGGAGTTCAGTGAGGTCATGGAACAAGACTTGCGGTTGGCCTCGAAGAGATTCTGGAAAACTGTCTGGCAACTTAGGAGGAGGAAACGGCTCCCTGTCCACACCGTGTATGGTGCGGATAGGGTACTGCTGACTTCGACTGGGGACATCGTCGGGCGGTGAAAGGAATACTTGGAGGATCTCGTCAGTCCCACTGACACGCCTTCCACAGAGGAAGCAGAGCTTGAGGACGAGGGGGACGACTCGCCCATCATAGGGGCTGAGGTCACCGAAGTAGTTAAAAAATTGTTTGGTAGCTGGACCTCGGGGGTGGACTAGATCTGCCCTGAGTACCTCAAGGCCCAGGATGTTGTAGGACTGTTATGGTTGGCATGTCTCTCCAACATTGCGTGGAGGTTGGGGATAGTGCCCTTGGCATGGCAAACTGGGGTGGTGGTTCCTGTCTTTAAAAAGGGAGGGTGGAGGGGGTGCGCCAGCTTTAGGGGGATCACACTTCTCAGCCTCCCTAGGAAGGTCTATGCCAGAGTACTGGAAAGGAGAGTTGGTCCGTTGGTCAAACCTCGGATTCAGAAGGAGCAATGTGGTTCTCGTCTTGGCCATGGCACATTGAACCAACTCCTCACCTTCTCGAGAATCCTTGAGTTTGTAGGAGTTTGCCCAGCCAGTCTACATGTCTTTTGTGGACTTGGAGAAAGTATTTGACTGCATCCCTCGTGGTCTCTTGTGGGGGGTTCTTGGGGAGTATGAAGTATCGGGGTTGTTATTACGAGCTATCTGGTCCCTATATGATCATTGCAAGAGTTTGGTTCGTATTGCTAACCACACCCAGTCAAACTGGTTTCCAGTGAGAGTTAGAATCCACCAGGGCTGCCCTTTGTCACTGATCCTGTTCATAATTTTTATGGCCCAGATATCTAGGTGCAGCCAAGGAACGGAGGGTGTCGTGTTCGGTGGCCACAAGATCTAATTTCTGCTGTTTGCAGATGATGTTGTCCTGTTGGCTTCGTTGGGCAATGATCTACAGGTTTTGCTGGGATGGTTTGCTACTGAGTGTGAAGCCGCTGGGATGAAAATCAACACCTCCAAGTCCATGGTCCACAGCCGGAAAAGGGTGGATTGTCCTCTCCAGGTCGGGGATGAGCTACCCCAAGTGGAGGAGTTGAAATATCTCTGGGTCTTATTCATGAGTGAGGGGAGAATGGAGCAGGAGATTGACAGATGGATTGGAGCAACACATGGGTTTTTGTGCATAATAAAACACAAAATACAAATCGGAGACCCACCATTGCTATCCCTGGGTCATCATCACCTTCTTCCCTTTGCCTTCAGAGAGAGCAGTCACATTTTTTTTTCCTCCCTCCTCCTATCCTGCCTTCCTGACCTAATCCCAGCTTGCTGCGTCTGAGTGAGTGTCTGTGCCATCTCACCATCTTGCTGATCTCAACCCAAATGGAAAATACGGAAAATGGATATAAGCTGGGCTTTAAACGCAATTGACACCACCTTTTCAAACAGAAAATTGGGCCCGGGGGAGCCCAAATGTGGAGAGACCCATGGATTGGAACTGTGTCTGTGTGATTTGACTGAGGATGTGGAAAAACATCTACCTGTTTTGGCTACGATCACAGGATTTCTGCCGATTGGGCTTTGGAGTTCTCCTGGTGTATCGAAAATTTAACTGGAGGAGCTAATCAAAATGCGGACCCGGCGGAGCTGCTTCTCAATAATTCGACCAGATGGGGAGTGCACGAAGTAGCGGCAAATGACCAACATGGAATTTACCATCTGCATGCATTAGAGAGATGGACTCTATCGGACATGTTCATCTGTGTTTAGAAGGGGAAACATCTGGAGTCGCTTCGTGCTCTCCAGGGAATGATATGAATTTAAAGCCAGTGAATGTTAATTTGAATTGTAAGCTCAGAATATGACAATAGGGAAATCCTATACTCCTATACTCTGTCTGAGCAGATTCGGCCTTGATCGGCGCCCCTGGATAACTCACTCCTCCAGAGTTGAGATAAGCGGATGTGTCAGCTGGCTCGCTAACCCAAACACCGCTGCTGTGCAATAAACAGAACTCTTCAGGGACAGCGTTCATGAACTATAACGTCTATCGTTGCCTAGGAGACTATTTGTTGTGCTCCAGTAACTGATACACTCAACACTGCACACACACTGATATCATCATACTGATATACATACACTGCTCTCTCCCTGCTGTGTGATTTGTCTACTAAATGTCTGCTAAATAAGCATTGAGGTTTTTTTTGCCTGCAATCAAAATTTTGCTTACTTACTTAAGCGTCAATTTGATAAAACATGTTTTTTTCTCTCGCCTACTGTGTGATATCCACTCTTTTTCTTTTTTTTTCCTTTCTTCTTTATGACTGGCGCCTAGCGGCTGCCCCGGCCTTGGATGCGCTCTGCAGAGCGTGCCCAAATGCCAAGTCACGTTTCGTTACCTTGTATTCATACATGTGTAATGACAATAAAGTTGAATCTCATCTCAATCTCATCATTTGTACATGTATTTACAAGGGGTATGCCATATCATATTGTTCATGATAATACCGGTATAAATTTTGATACCAGTGTAAAAATGAATATTGCGATATTGGGGGTCTGCTGTGTGATGACGTTACACCGTTATGGTGCTGATGGCAGTTATGCGTTACCATAGAAATGTCAAAACAAACATGGTGTAGGAAGCTACTGCTCCGTGATTAGAGTGTCTGCATAGAGTTGTTGAAATATTTGTTTTAAGGCAGTTTGACTACTGCCATGTTAAAAAACAAAACAAACACAAAAAAAGGTGCAGCAATGCAGATACCTACCTGCATTTTTTTCTGCCCGTAAAACACGAGTGGAGTTATCTCAAACAGGTTCATTTTGTCTTCTTAGTGATGAAACTGATTTTGTTTTTCTATTAAGACAAAGAGATGTTTCATACCTTTGACATGTTTCGACTGTCATCTGCAGTCTTCTTCAGAAAACGTCTGATGGTCCGTGACGTGTCACATCGGCTGTTTTATCCTTTCCATAGGCGTGACCGACCTGACAGATTTGACAGATCTGCCAGGTCGGTCACGCCCCCGCTATGCAATGGTCTCTTTAGGAGAATCCCAGGTGTGCGAGCGCATGAAGGCTCCATCATCTCAGTTCATGGTGTTGTGGGCTCGCTTCCTGATTTCAATTGCTTCTTTGATCTGGTGTTTGTGTTTGTTGTCCTCTGATCCAATTATTTTTGCATTGTTCCAGTCCATGATGTGGTTGTTTATCTTGCAGTGGTCTGATGTTGGTGATTTGAGTTTTTTCTGTTCTACCTTTTCTTTTTGTGTTCTTGTGAGCTGCCCTGCTATTTCTTTTTTGTATTGTTTTTGGTGTTCCCTTTTCCGTGTTGCAAACATCCTTCCCATTTCTCCTATGTATGTTTTTTCACATGATGTGCATGGTATTTCATAAACTATATTGCATTCTTTGTTTTGTTGTATTTTGTCCTTGGGGTGAACCAAAAGCGGCTGCAGTTTTGTGTGGGGTTTTATTGCTGTTTGTTCTGTTTGTTTTTTTGTTTTTTTTTTCCCATGATTCTTTGTATGGTTTCAGTTACTCCCCGGATGTAGAGTAGGGGTGCTATGTTTTTGTTTTCTGTTTTTGGTGTGTGGGTTTTTTTTTTTCCTTTTCTTTTTTAACCCCCACCGGTCGAAGCCTAAAGAGGTCGAAGAGCCCTTTTACCAAAGACTGAAGGGGGATTATGTTATGGGTCAGTCCGTCTGTCCCACTTTTGTGAAATCAGCTCCCCCCTACAGTTTTGGTCTGATTGTTTAGAACCTTGGTACCATGGTTTGATATACACTGAGGATATGCATATTGCATTTTGGTTCTGATTGGATGATTTTTGCAGGAATTATAGCACCTTACCTATGACCTCCTTTTTCACCTCACTTCATGGACAGTAACTGTCTTGTGAAATCAACTCCTCCTATAATTTTGTTCCGATTGTTTTGAAACTTGATACCATGGTTTGATATGCTCTGATGATGCGCATATTGCAATTTCACTCTCATTGGATGACCTTGAGGTCAAAGGTCAGGTCAGATTTTTCCCTAAATTTTCTAAACACTGTAACTACTGAAAGAAATGATGTAGGCTTTTCAAACAGTAGTTGTATCTAATACACATCTTGGACAACTTTTACACCCTCACCTAACTTTGGGTTTGGGGTCAAGGGGTCAAAAGTTCAAAGTTAACATTGCAGTTGCACTATGGTAAATAAGATAAGATAAGCCTTTATTAGTCCCACAAGGGGGAAATTCCAGGATTGCAACAGCACAGGGATAACAACACTCAGAGCAACAATCAGAAGGCAAGAAAAAACAAGAGCAGCGAGTATACATATGTACATAAAAATATAAATATATAGACACACAGTGCGGAGCATTGTAGCTAGATGGAATAAATGTATAAATATATAAACACACACAGTGCGGAGCATTGTAGCTAGATGGAATGAAACAGCATAACCCTCTACTTAGTTATCCTACATGGTATGATTATGTACCCATACATATTGTCACCCTCCGTAGCAACCGGTATTTTCCTAGTTGTATACCGGAGGGGGACCATTGTCTAAGTCTATTGCGTCTTTTGCATTCAGTACTATTAGGTTGTCACGTCTTTTTGCTATCTCTGCGAGCAGCCCTGCTTAGGTTGTACAGTCTGACAGCCGTAGGTAGGAAGGACCTGCGAAACCTCTCGGTTGTGCACCTAGGATGATGTAGTCTGCTGCTAAATGAGCTCCTCAGTGCATTCAGTATGTCCTGCATAGGGTGGAACTCGGACTCCAGCAGAGATGACAGTTTAGCCACCATCCTTCTCTCTCCCATCTCCTCCACTGGGTCAAGGCGCTGCCCCAGGACAGAGCTAGCTTTCTTGATCAGTTTGTTCAGTCTCTTCCTATCGGCTGCTGTAATGCCACTGCCCCAGCAGACCACTCCAAAAGTGATGGCTGATGCCACCATCATGTCGTAGAATGACTTCAGCAGCGCCCCTTGTACACCAAAAGACCTGAGTCTCCTCAGTAGGAACAGCCTGCACTGTCCCTTCTTGTAGAGTGCGTCAGTATTGTGTGACCAGTCTAGTTTATTGTTCAGATGAACACCCAGGTACTTGTAGGATGTCACCATCTCGATGTCAGTTCCCTGTATATTTACTGGTGCTGTGAGGGGTTGTCCTTGCCTGCGGCAGTTCACCACCAGCTCCTTAGTTTTCCTCGTGTTGATCTGGAGGCAGTTCCGATGGCACCAGTCCACAAAGTGCTGGATAAGCCCTCTGCACTCAGCTTCATCGCCGTTGGAGATGAGGCCAACGATCGCAGAGTCGTCAGAGAACTTCTGTAGATGGCAGTATGTTGTGTTGTGTGAGAAGTCCGCAGTATAAAGGGTGAACAGGAAGGGAGCCAAAACCGTTCCCTGGGGGGCCCTCGTGCTACCGATGATCGTGTCGGACACACAGTCCCGGGTTCTCACAAACTGTGGCCGGTTTGTGAGGTAGTCCAGGATCCATGATGACAGGTGCTGGTCCACCCCTGCGCACAGCAGCTTGTCCTTCAGGATCATCGGTTGGATGGTGTTGAAAGCACTGGAGAAGTCAAAGAACATGATCCTCACTGCATTCCCGGGCTTCTCCAGGTGGGACAGAGAACGGTGAAGGAGGAAGATCACCGCATCCTCCACCCCAATGCCATGCTGGTAGGCGAACTGGAGTGGATCCATCGCTGGTCCCACCAGGGGGCGAAGGTGAGCAAGGAGCAGTCTCTCCAGGGTCTTCATCATGTGGGACGTCAGGGCCACTGGTCTTTAGCTGTTCAGATATTTGGGGTGGGAAGTCTTTGGTACAGGTACCACACAAGATGTTTTCCACAACTGTGGTACCCTCCCCAGCTTCAGGCTCAGGTTGAAGATGTACTCCACAATCCCACACAGCTGGTCTGCACAGGAGTTGAGGAGCTTTGCGCTGATGCCGTCCGGTCCCGACGCCTTCCTTGCCTTGATCTTCCTCAGCTCCGTCCTCACCTGGGTCTTAGTGAGGGTCAGGTTGGGGGGGCTGTGTGTTGGGAGTGGGGGGGGGGGGCGGTTGGTGGAGTGGGAAGTGGGCAGCAGGACTTGATGTCTTCAGAGGCAGCAGTGATTGTTGTGCAGTCGGGGGGGAGGGCGGTTGGTCAAACCTATTGAAAAACAGATTCAGATTGTTCGCCCACTCCCTGCCCCCCGTGGCCTGGGGGGAGGTATTCTGGAGCCCAGAGATGGTTTTAAGGTTTCTCCAGACCCCGCTGATGTCGCTCTGTTGCAGCTTGTCCTCCATCTTCTTCCTGAAGCTGTCCTTGCCTTCTCTGATCTTACTAAATGCTACATTTACTATTACTATAAAATGAGTAAAGCTATGGTCACTAAACCTGGTATACCAGTTCACCTTGGGATCCTGAACTCTTGACTGTGGGTTTGGGGTCAAAAGGTCAAAGGTCCAGGTTAACATTCCCTATGCCTTTTTACTGTACAGCGAGTAAAGTTAGGGTCACCAAACCTGGTACACAGGTTCAGCCTGTGACCCTGAAGTGTGACTATGGTTTTGGGATCACAAGGTCAAAGGTCAACATCAAAATGGCTTATAAACTATATCTCAACAACAAAGAAACCTAGGGTCATCAAACTTGCTACATAGGTTCACCTTGGGATCCTGACCTGTAGCTATGGGTTTGGGGTCAAAAGGTCAAAGGTCAAGATGCCATTTCTTATGCCTTATTACTAGGGATGCAAGTTATTAATTAATTCATGAATTGATAATTGATTCACAGTGTTTCCTCTGGCTTAAAGACCTTGGCGCAGTGGCAACATATTTTTCTGGGGGGGAGGGGGGCAGAAAACACATATGTATGAATATGTTAATTTTATACTATTTATTTCTTTTTTAATTTTTGCACAGTGACTTTGCATATAATAATAATAATGCATCAGATTTATATAGCGCTTTATCATAGACACTCAGACACTTTTTACAGATACACTATTCATTCACTCTAGACAGACAATAGTAGTGGCAAGCTACTACTGTAGCCACAGCTGCCCTGGGGCAGGCTGACAGAAACGTGGCTGCCAGTCTGGCCAACGGCCTCTCCAGCCACCACCGAACATTTATACACATTCATACCCAGTGTTATGGACACTGGAGGCAAGGTGGGTCAAGTGTCTTGCCCAGGAACACAACGGGAGGATATCTGGGGAGACCAGCATTCGAACTGCCAACCATTCCGTTATTGGACGACCTGCTCTACCTCCTGAGCCACTGCCGGCCAACCCAGATGTCCTGTATTTGGACTTTTTTACTGGTGTCATCCTTCTCCCCTTCTTCTGCGCTCACCTCTCCTGCACCCTCTGCCTGAACACTTTCCTCTCCTTGGCTCCTCTCTTCTGTCTAATCTTGCCCTCTCTGAGCTCTGTCTAATTCAGCTTCTCTCTCTGTCTATGGTGGTATACAAACAGGTTAGAAAATATCAAGTGCCATGTAAATTAAAGGAGACAACCAAAAATTTCTAGTTAAGGGTACAAAGAGCACCCACTTAAAACTTGAGTAATGACTTCAGTCTTGAAAGTTTGAGGTTTTTCTCCAAAATTTATAACAATTTTCTTATAGTTTTCTACTTTTCTCTGTAAATTTATCTAAATTTGAAACCATTTTCCTCAAATTTGTAATTTCCTCTTGTAAAATTGACTTTTCTTGTACATTTGGATTATTTTATGGCTTATTTTTGTCTGTTTTTTTTAAAAAATAAAAATAAAAAATAAATATTAAAAATATTAAAAATAAAATTAGTTTTTTTTTTAACCACTTGCACTCCGGGCAATTTTCCTAAAAATGCCAAAAAAAAACATGCCCAAAGTAAATCGAAAGTTGTTATTCAACCCTTTGCAGCATCTTCATGGGGTTGGTCTCATTTAAAAGAAAACACTTTGAATTTTTTGGCAAAAAAAAACATAATCTCTCTATGTGCTCCGGCCACTGAGTTACAGTCATCTAAACATACTGAACTTGAAGAAAAAAAATTTGGACACAGTGTTTTTTTGGATACAAATGCTTGTAAATAACACACAGCTGTCCGATCCGGCTGGAAAATGCAACAGAAATGTAGAACCAAGTGTTATCCAGCTGAGATCCAAATTTGGTAACAATACCACAAAAAATGAATATTTTACACAGCTTTGTTCTCAGGCTGTTCCCAGGCATTATGGAACTGTGGCAAATTGTGCCAAATGGCACAGTTTGGAAAAACGTCTGTAACTTTTGAATAATTCAATGTAGAATCTTCATTTTAGGCTCTAATGAAAGGTCACACTCAGGGCTGTGTCTGTGTGTGTGTGTGGGCGGGGGGTCGTTCCCCCCCCCCCCCCGCTACCGAGGACCAAATTCGGCCCTCGCTACATGACGGAATACACTCTTTTTTTTTTTTTTCCTTGCATGTTTTCACAGCGGCTCCCCCCCCCCTCGCTACTGTGTGTGTGTGTGGGGGGGGGGGAACCGTGAACGGACCGTGAACGCCCCCCCCTCCTCGCTACAGAAGAGGGCCATCGCTACATGATGGAATAGACTGATATGCTTCCTCCCGCGGACCGGGGAGTGTTCGGACCGTGCCCCCCCCCCCCCCCGTTCCTCTTTTGCAGCGGGGGGGGGAAGGGCGTTCACGGTCCGAACACGGCAAATGAACCGTTTATCGCGGCGCACGCACTTCGTGCGCAGTACAGTTGTAATTTACCGATCGGTCAAAAGTCATTTTTGGATTACAGTTTTCAGGGATAAATAATAATTTAGCTTATAACACCTTACTTCTTCAAAGCAGCAGAGTCGTGGCGAACAGCTCTTCCCACGCGTCAGACGAACGCGACGCTGCTCCGCTCGTGGATCCCGATCAACATAATTCCATTACATATTGCCGTTTTGGCGAATGATTTACGACTTTTGTCGTCGGCCTCCGTCTATTCTGCTGGAATGAGTGCAGGTCCCACTTGTGGGTGTTTTCCTTGCTGCTGGGTGAGATTTGTACAGAGTCCTTCTGCAGCAGTAAATATCGCTTCACCCAGCCAGAATTTCTGTGCTTCAATTGGCTCCTGCGTTCACAGTAGGCGGGTCCTCCTTCCTAGATTTTCATTCATTGGCTCCTCAAGGTTTCAGAAACCCAATTCAAGGCTCTTATTAGTCGAATGAGAGGTCAATCAGATGAACTAATCTGTTCGCGGCTGTGTTTGCAGATTTTTTTTTCAGTGGCTCTTGGAGGGCACACCACCTACACCATCACCATCAATATCCTTATCATGCGTCATGCGCACGAGGGCACACGAGCGCGCTCTCGCGCGCCCTCGTGCGTCATAGGACGTAGAGACTTGCCCGCCCGCGCAACAACGGAGCGCAAGTGGTTAATAAATTTGAACCAGACTGGTATTTTTTTTACTTTTTCTTTATAACAATTTATATTTTTGACCATAACTTTGCAGTCAGAACAGAACAATAATTTAACTCTCATTACAAAAGAAATTAATAAAATTGTATTTAATGATTTAAATTAACTTAAATGACCAAGGATGCCATTATTTGTTATAATATTTCTACGTATTTATAGTTTTGTTTTTTGTTTTTTTTTTTAGAAATCTCACCACCACCAAGAAAAACCTACCTTATTTTGAAATCCAAATGCTAGCATGTTCAGTTTGTCTGAAGGCTGCTGACGGATTAAAGTCATTGACTTGGTGAATTTTGGTCATCTTAACTTGCCAGGTACATAATTGGGAACATAACTTAATATTGTAGTGGCTGGTGAAATATATCCTCAGCAATTCAGTAGTCCACCTTGCCTTTCCCTTCATATGAAGCCGGCTGCATTTGAATTCTAACCACATTTCTTAGCTAAGTGACTCTTTCGTTATTGCTCACGTTTCCAGCGGGTTAAAACCATGTTCCCCCTCTGGGGATCAATAAAGTATACAAAAAAAAAAAATGCCTCCAGTGCTTACATACCTCTTCTGATTTTTTTTTTTTTTTTTTCCACGTTTAAAGTACTTTAATAAACTCATGTTTCTGTCGGCCAGTCAAGCCTTATTCATGCTGCATTTCCCCTCTAGTCCGCTTTGGTTCACGTACGCTTTGAACGAGCCCGGAACGCACGTGGTGCTGTACATGCTCTCTTTTTTTCATCTACCCACGGCAAGCGGTTGACGCATACGCACAACCATCATTTGTAGTTTCACTCCCACCTGATAGGTAGCGCCAAGGCGCTGACGTGCCAGGATTTTCACCAACGAAGAAATGGTGGACTTCTTCACAAAGTTTCTCTTCAGATAGAGTCCATTTCTGCTGTTTGACTTCCCAGTTTTCACTCCTTTTCCACGAAGATATTGCTGCCGCTAGCGAGACACTGCCTGCTGACTGACTGGAAAGCTCGCATGGGCGGGGCACTTCTAAACTCTGCGCGGATGATGGCCATGCGCATTGTTTGTGTGCGTGCTTGCGGAAGATCATTGCTTCATGTATTTTTCTTAAGTTCATATCTCCTTGGCATGGCGGTAAAGTTTCTGGCGAGGGGGGCCACCACCGGGAAATGTTACCAGAGGAAACCCTGATTCACCTTATCAATCGATTAATGATTAATTGATAAGTGGTGTTTTTTTCCTGAGAATCTAAATTTTCCTCAGTACAGTACGGTCTATCTTTATCATATAAAAAGTTGCTTTTTTCATACTGAAAAAACAGCCACACCTGACAATGCTTTTCATACTGAATTTCACACTGAATAAAACATGAACATTATATTCCTTCATGATTTATTGTACCATTTGCATTTTTTTTCCTACAGGCAATGGCATTTTTTGTAGTTTAACAAATTTTGCACTGTATAACGTGTACTGTGTGCTGGTACATCTCAGTAAATGTCATGATTTTTTTATTCATTTTAAAAACTTATAAATATCATTAAAATTATCTTTTTTAGTTATATTAAAAAGAAGTTTTTATTTACTGAGTTGCACTGGTAGACTGTTTTAATCAGAAAATGAATTGTGAGCTGCTTCATCTGTTGCATGTTAAACATTATCACAGTACCCCAGAAATCCAGGCAAACCCAGAACAATCTGCCCTCCCTCTGTTGTCTGTTACCTCAGTGGGAACTTGAGTCTGGTCTGCTGGCAGCGGGGATGGGTTTTTGCGCTCATGTCCTCTTTTTCCTTGCTGCAGTTCATTTGTCCGGCCTGTTGATTTGAAGTAGGCGGGTGGACATTGGAACTTGCTATTGGAACTTGTTGTGATTCTCCACTGATCAAGGTGATTCTCCAACGTAACCTGGAAGAGCGAGTTTCTTTTGCTCTGCACAGTGCGAGTGCATGTGCTCTAGGGGCTTAGCGTGTTCTTCTGCTTTTTTGGTTTAAAGGCAGCAGTGGGTGACCGCGTTCGCCCCCGCCTGGATACTGCCGCCAATACATTTCATAGAATAAACTCCCATTGAAAAGGACTGCTGAGTTCTCAATTAATTGACAACTAATTTAATTTAGTCAGCTAAATTCTTATTGACAATTTATCAAAAGTCAGTTACTCATTAACATCCCTGCTTATTACTGTACAACGAGTAAAGTTAGGGTCACCAAACTTGGCACACAAGCTCACACTGTGACCCTGAAGTGTGATTATGGTTTTGGGATCGCAAAGTCAAAGGTCAACATCAAAATGGCCTATAAACTATATCGCAACAACAAAGAAAGCTAGGGTCACCAAACTTGCTACACAGGTTCACCTTGGGATCCTGACCCTCTGACTATTGGTTTGGGGTCAAAAGGTCAAAGGTCAAGGTTAACATTCCCTATGCCTTATTACTGTACAGTGAGTAAAGTTAGGGTCACCAGACTTGGTATACAGGTTCACCCTGTGACCCTGAAGTGTGACTGTGGTTTGGGATTGCAAGGTTAAATGTCAACATCAACATGGCTTATAAACTTTTTCTCAACAACAAAGAAAGCTAGGGTCACCAAACCTGGTACAAAGGTTCATTCTGAGACCATAACCTCTGACTACAGGCTTGGAGTCAAAAGGTGAAAGGTCAAGGTTGGCACTCCTTATGATCTCTTACTATAGCATGTGTAAGGCTGTCTAGGGTCACCATACTTGATACACAGGTTCACTTTGGGATCGTGACCTACAACTATGGGTTGTATACTTTGTTGTATATTCGTGGATGATGGGCTTATCTCCGCTTATACCATCCACCGCCGGCCCCCGCCACGAAACGAGCCTGCTCCTGGCAGCCTCTGCCGGGAGCTGACGGGCACATGGCTGAGGCAGATGTGGACGCATCTCCTGTCTCTCTGGGAAGTTACAGTGAAAAGTAAAATGCTGCACACTCTTTGTTCATTCATTTATTCCCCTAAAAATAAACACATTAATGCCTAATAGGTCCGTGATGACCCCCCCTTCCCCCCACCACCACCATACGCCGTGCATCACACTGGAACACACTGGCACACATGGTCCCTGTTCATTCATTCATTTCCCTAAAAAAAAAAAAAAAAAAAAAAAAAAAAATTAAAAATCCTACATTAATGCCTAATCTATAGACTTCAATGGTAAGTCCGCAAATAAAATGAGTGTGTGGATGGAATATATATGTATATATATATATATATTTTTTTTTTTTTTTTTAATAAATCAACTCTTTCTATTAAAATAAGATCCCAGTGCTGCTGTTTCCTCATGAGCTCAAGAGCTGTGATGTCAAAACACGGCACTGAAATACAGTGATCCCTCGCTACTTCGCGCTTCACCTTTTGCACCCTCAGTGCATCGCGGATTTTTCAAAAATATTCATCAAAAATTCAAAATTGAGAAATAATGGGCGGGCGCTAGCAGAAGGCAGGGAGACTACATTAGACCATCAGGTACCAACACGGCGAGCCCGCACAACTCAAAAATCCACCTCTCTGTTCGCTATTCTCGTGTTGGCTCGGCTCGGAAATCTCGCAAGCTGATTGGCCGAGATGTTTCACCCCGCAAGCTGATTGGCCGAGACGTTTCACCCACCTTCTCTTCCTGCCGAACGCCCATGCATTGAAGGAAGACCGCATTCATTGCTCTTTATCGCTCGTGTTGCTTAGTCTCGCCGCGTGGAACTTTTTGCTGTTCTCTTGTGCCATTTTGTGCGAAATAGTCTTCCCGTCGAGCCACTACGCCGCCTCCTGCAGCTTCTCCAGCTCTATCGGAAGCTGCCCTCGACAATGCTGCGCCTCTAGCACCTCACGATGAGGCGTCACCTGAGGAGCAGTAAAGCTCTCATTAACCTGTGCAGTAAATCATCTTCATCTTGAGTTACGTATCTTGTTATAAGAATAAAAGAGTTCTAACAACATATTTATGTACACTTTATTTACATCTACGTATGTATGTACACTTACACACACACACACACACACACGTATCATATGAGAGAGAGAGTGAGAGAATGAACGTACGTATTATTTATGGGTGACGTCATTAGGGGGTGACGCTACTTCGCGGTTTTTCACTTTTCGCGGTCGGTTCTGGAACCCATTAACTGCGATAAGTGAGGGATCACTGTATTAAACAATGTGCTGCTGACAATACACCTCCTTTTTCCTGATCAAAAGCGGATTTTCATGGAATGCACTATAATAGTAATGCGCATTAGATTGTGCACCGCCACACCGCTTTGAAATATGCTGGTAATTTGATGGCATAACGCAAGGCATAAAAACAGACGATGTGCTCACAGAAACTAACAAAACACTGGTGTACGGTGGAAAGTCTTTCGGAAAAGTGTGCGAATGACCATCAAAATGGGGCCCTAAATTTGTTTGACTCAAATAAATAGCTCTAAATTTCTAAAAATCTACGACTTGATAGAATAGGCTTTTATTGTCATTGTACAGTTGTACAGTACATTTTAAATCCTAAAAATGTAAAGTTTTTACATGAAGAGAAGATAAATTACATCCATCTATAAATGCAAGGAGTCTCTTTTTGTGTGTCTGTGTCTCGCATATCTCTCAAACCATTTGTCAGAGTGGCCTCAGCAGTGTTTCCTCTGGCTTAAAGACCTTGGCGCACACATGACACGATTGTAAGTGGAAATGTTAATTTTACACTATTTTTTTTTTTAAATTTTGCACAGTAATATTGCATAATGGAACTTAACATTTGAAGTATTGCACTACCAAGGCTTGAATGTTGGAATATTGGGCCAGTTGGGGTCCCACCCAGATGTCCTGTGTTTGGAGTTTTTATTGGTGTCATCCTTCTCTGCTCTCACCTCGCCTGGACCCTCTGCCTGAACACTTTCCTCTCCTTGGCTCCTCTCTTCTGTCTCATCTTTCCTTCTCTGAGCCCTGTCTAATTCAGGTTCTGTCTCTTGTCTATGGTGGTATAGAAACAGGCTAGAAAATACCAAGTGTCATATTTTGTCGTGCAGGATTTTTTTTTCTCATGGTTTACATAAATAACCAAAATGTGTTTTTGGGGTTTTTTTGTATTCTTATTCTAGTGTTTCTTTTTTTCCATTGACAAAGAGTAGGAAAGGGAAGGGAAAAAACATTCATAATAGGAATTTACTCATACATGCAACAGTTGACACAAAGTGCTGTACATCAACGATAAATATAAAAACAGTAAAATACAGCTAAAGTACAAAACAGCACAAACAAAACAATCGTCATACAACAGAGACGGTTAAGAACAAGTAAAATCAGTGTCTCAAACTGGGTCAAATGCCAGAGAATAAAAATCGGTTTTAAGAGTTTAAAACTGGACAGTGAAGACACATGTCCGATGGACAAAGGCAGATTAAAATTGCTGTTTTTTTTTTGTTGTTTTTTTTTTTAATAAATGTGAAACAGAATGTGGCAAATTTTTTACTTTTTCCTCATACAATTTAAACTTTTGGCCATAATTTTGTAGAGCCAGAACAGAACAATAACTCTGAATTCAAAGAAATATAATTATTAAAATTATATTTAAAGAAATAAATTAACTTAAATTATCAAATATGCAGTTATTTCTTTTATAATATTTCTATGTATTTATAGTTTTTTAGAAATCTCCTCACGAACCCAACAGCAGGAAAAATCTCCCTTATTTTGAAATCCAAATCTTGGCACGTTTAGTTTGTCTGAAGGCTGCTGACGGATTAAAGTCATTGACTTCATGAATTTCGGTCCTCTTAACTTGCCAGGTACAGAATAATGAATATAAATTATTAGTTAATATTGTAGTAACTGGTGAAGTAAATCCTCAGCGGTTCATCGGTCACTGTTGCCTTTCCCTGCAACGAAGCCTAACCAGACCTGTTAGCTAAGCAACTCCTCATTGTTGTTCCAGTTACCAGCCTGTTAAAACCACCATAAATGCCTCCACTGCTTATCTTTTGTACTTTTTTCTGCGTTTAAAGTACTTTAATAAGCTCATGCTTCTTTCGTACAGCAACGCTAGAGAGATACACTCTGCCTGCAGAAACAGTCATGCGGGTGCCGGGCGGGCGGGGTGCTTCCATGCGGATGACAGTCGCGCGTTGTTCGTGTGCGTGCTTGCGGAGCGTTTCTTTCATATTTTTTTTTTTTCCACAATATCTTTATTGAACCTTTTTTTTTTTTTTTTTTAACAAACATGATACAAACAATCAAACACTAACACTAAAGTACTACAAAAAAAAAAAAAATGCACTAAAAACGCCAACAACCACCAACAAAATCAAGTCTTCAACAATGCTCCTCTGTTTAGTCTAGACAATCCAATACATAAGTATACATATTATGTTCACCAGTTTGGAATTTACAAGGTCCACACACATCATTCACCTTCTTCTTCAAGAGTTATGTTTAAATTTTTTACATAATCAATAAAAGGTCTCCATATATTCTCAAACACAATTTCCTTTGATTTTAGTATATATGTTATTCTTTCTAATGGAAGGTTTGTTAACATCTGTCTTAACCACTGAGTCACATCTGGTCTATGAGTCTTTTTCCATAATAGTGCAATACATTTTTTGGCATTAAGCAAACTGAGGTCTATGAATGTTCTTTCACTTTTATTAAAATTATGCTTTTCTGGGTACAGACCCAACAAAAACAGTTTAGGATTCAATATGATTTGTTTTGAGATTATTTTTTCAATTGTTACCCTCACCTCTTCCCAAAACATTCTTATTAATCTACATTCCCATAAACAATGAAATAAGGTTCCTTTACTTTCCATGCATTTTGTGCATGTATCTGGTATATTTTTGTTATATCTATTTAACTCCTCCGGTGTAACATACATCCGCATTAACCATTTGAAATGTATCAATTTAAGGCGTGCATTTATTGATTTGGTTTGAGCTTCTGTACAAGCCAATTCCCATTGTTCCTCTGAAATTTCAATTTGCAGATCTTCTTTCCAGTAGTTTAATCTTTTCAGTGAATTTTCACTTGAAGATAGTGTCAGTGAGTTATAAAACTCTGAAATAATACCCTTTCTTTTACTATCTTTCATCATCATTTTTTCCAAGGATGAATAAATAGGTCGAGTGAGAGCTTTATTTTGATTTGATCGAATAAAGTTTCTAAGTTGAAGATATTTAAAAAAATGTGTTCTATTGAGATTAAATTTGATCCTCAGCTCTTCAAAAGACATTATGTTGTCTGCACATGGCAAATATAAATCCTGAATCTTTTGTATCCCTTTTAAATTCCATACTTTAAATACAGCGTCCGCTCTCCCTGGTTTAAAATATTGATTACCCCATATTGGACTAAATTGTGACAATAACTGTGGTTCTTTTAAATAGTTTTTAGCTTCACACCATATTTTGATCATATGCTTTACAAATGGATTTTTAACTTGTTTTTGTAATTTTTTTGCCGAATCTGAGTATATGAATATGGGAAGAGGTAAAGGTAAATTGTATGATTCCATTTCAGTCCAGTGAGGGAGATCATTTGATGAAAAATAATATGTCATAGACCTCAGTTGTGCCGACCAATAATACAACATAAAATTTGGACATTTCAGACCTCCACGATCAAATGGTAAATATAATAAAGACAAACGTAATCTAGCCCTCCTGTTGTTCCATATAAATTCCACTACCTTTTTTTTTATTCTTGAGAATAGATCTAAAGGTGGTGATAAGGGAATGTATTGAAATAAATAAAGTATTTTAGGTAAAATATTACTTTTAAGTATATTGATTCTCCCGATCATCGACATTGGTAGTGACATCCATCTCTGAGTTAACTCATTGATATCTGACATTAAGGCTTCATAGTTGACACTGGCGACTGATTCTAGCTTAGGCATAATTTGGATTCCTAAATATTTAAACTGATTTACAACATTGAATTGATTTACCTCAGGGGCTGGGTAATTTCTCTGGGTCTCATTTAGCATTAATATTGAAGATTTAGTTTTATTTATTTTATATCCTGATATTTCCCCAAAATTCTTTATTAAATTCAACAAGGTTGGAATTGATTTTTTTAGATTCGACATAAACAAAATTATGTCATCGGCGTACAGGGAGATTTTATGTTCTGTTGGTCCAACTTTAATTCCATTTATTTGTGAATGTAAACATATCGCTATCGCTAAAGGTTCAATTGCCATAGTAAACAGTAAAGGTGAAAGTGGACAGCCTTGTCGACATCCTCTATTGATTTTTATTGGTTTTGAAATATTGTTATTTGTTAGGATTTCTGCTGTAGCATTATTGTATATTATTTGAACCCATTTTATGAAATTATTTCCAAGTCCAAACCTTTGTAGGACTTCAAAAAGAAAGGGCCATTCAACTCTATCAAAGGCCTTTTCGGCGTCCAATGATAGGAGAGCTGTATCCGGTGCTTCTTTATTAAAATAAATAATATTAAATAGTCTTCTTACATTATGGAAGCCTTGTCTACCCTTTATAAAGCCATTCTGATCTCGATTAATAATATTTGGTAAAATTTCTTGTATTCGTCTTGCTAAAATTTTACAGATTATCTTAAGGTCGGCGTTTAATAGGCTTATTGGTCTCATATTTTCACATTTATTAGAGGGCTTACCTGGTTTTGGCAGCAGTATAATTAAGGCATTATTTATGTATGATGGTAAATTATTATTTTGAAATGCTTCTAAAACCATTTCCAAAAAAGGTTTTATTAATTTATTCTTAAATTTTTTATAAAGGTCAACTGGAAGACCATCTGGTCCTGCACTTTTTCCTGATTTCATATTATCAATGGCTAGCCCAACTTCTTCTTGACTAATTTTAGACTCCAATATCTCCCTGTTTTCATTTGGAATACACGGTATAGATAGTTCGTTCAAAAACCCATTTAGTTTTGTTAAATCAGGTTCATTTTTGGTATCATATAATTTTTCATAGTAATCTCTAAAGGCTCTATTAATTTCTAAAGGATCTATAACTACCTGTCCGTTACTTATAATACTGGTAATTGGTGTTTTAATTTCCAATTGTTTAATCTGCCATGCTAATAATTTTCCTGATTTTTCACCTTGTTCATAAAAAGATTGTTTCAATCTTAGAAGACTCGAGGCAGCTCTATTCGCTGATTTTTTGTCGTATTCAGCTCTCAAAATCAGTAATTCATTCTCCAACCTTGGGTCACTTCCTGCATACACTTTTTCCTGAAGATTTTTTATTTTATGTTCCAATTTAGCTCTCTCCTCTCGAGTCTTCTTAGATTTTGATCCTGTATAACTAATAATATGTCCCCTAATAAAAGCTTTGAAAGCCTCCCACTTTACACATGCTGATGTTTGTGTAGTATTGATGTCAAAGAACTCGTCTATCTGTTTTTCTATATACTTGACAAATTCCTCATCCTGAAGCCATTTATGCTGAAATTGCCATCTACCTGATTCCTTTATCAATTTTTTATCTACATATATTAGACAACAGGGTGCATGATCAGAGATCACGATGTTATCATAAAAGCAGTTTTGAATCTTGGACCTTAATTCTGTGGAAATCAAAAAATAATCAATACGTGAGAATGTCTTGTAGGTACTGGAATAACAAGAATAGGCTTTAACTTGTGGTTTCATTTCTCTCCATATATCTAACAATCTCAATTCTTTCATAAAATGATTAATAGTCATCCTACATCCAATGTGCGTACAATCCAGTCCTGTTGATCTATCCACACCTGGATTCAATGTACAATTAAAATCCCCTGCTATTATATGTTGCCCTGTAAGTGATGATAAGATGAGAAATAAATTAGCAAAGAACTTCTGGTCATCTATATTGGGACCATATAAGTTCACAAGATTTATATTTTCTAATAGCAAAGAACCTTGAATGATTACATATCTTCCAAATTTGTCTCCAATTACATTTTTCACTTGAAAAGGAACTGATTTATGTATGAGAGTCATAACTCCCCTGGCTCGGGATGAAAATGAAGAGGTGAATACACTTCCCTGCCATCTACTCCTAATTCTTTTAACATCCTCCTCTATCAGATGAGTTTCTTGTAAAAACACAATTCTTGAACCCATGTCCTTTATTTTATTCATAACTTGTTTAAGTTTTTTAAAATTTTGTAGACCTCTGCAATTCCATGAAGTTAAATTAAGATTAACACTTTGGTCCATGATCAATAGAGAGTTTGGGATTACCTTGCAGTGTAAACATGCTCATACAGAGAAGCAAAAACATGAGTGGTTGAACATTCATCCTACAAACTACACACAAACAAATTTCCCCTTCCCACACTTGTGGCAAACCCCCCAAAATCAAAAGAAAAATTCCGTCTCCCGATATAGCCATCGACCGTTCCACACCCACGGGGAACAGCCTAAGCCACTCCTTCTTCATCCTCCCAATCACCCTAACTCTACTGCTTTTAATGACGTAACATTAACTCTCTTCTGTAGTTTTCCAACTTAACTCCAAAATTTTTAACAACTTTGTACATCATAGTTTTTTTTTTTTTTTTTTTTTTTGTTTTTTTTTTTTTAATATATAATACAATCTATATTTTGTAAACTTAATATTTACTTCAAGTCAGTCAGATGCCTGTGCAAATGCTTAATTATTCTACCTTATATTTTGTTCATGCTTAGCTCCCACCAGTCTCTTCTTCTTCTTTGATCTTCTTGATGAACTCCTGCGCCTCCTCTGGGGTCTTGAAGATGTGGGTTCTGCCCTCATACGTGGTCAGCAGTCTCGCAGGATAGATTACACCATGACGAATCCCAAGGTTGCGCAGCTCCTTACGTACGGGATCAAACTGCTTCCTCAATTGCTGGATTCCTGTGGCCAAATCTGGGTAGAACCGCACCTGCTGGTCCTGGTGTTTAATCTCTCCTTTTTTAGCTCGTGCAGCGTTGAAGATCTTCATCCTGTCTCTGTTGCTAAGAAACTTCATAATTAAGGTCCTCGGCGGTCCCTTATCTCTCCGTGGGCCAATACGATGTGCTTTTTCCAGAACCACTGCTGATTGCAACTCCTCGCTGCCCAGCACCTCCGGAATCCACTTTTCCAGAAAGGAACATACGTCCCGACCTTCTGATTCCTCTGGAAGACCCACCAGCCTCAAATTATTCTGTCTCGACCGAGATTCCAAATCCAAAATATTATCTTCCAGAGATTTTTTTTTTTTTTTCCAAAGTGCGCACCTTTAATTGAAGACGGGTGACGTCATCTTCAGCACTAGCGAGACGGAGCTCCATCTGCGCCGTTCGTTCTACACAGTCACCCAATTCCTTTCTTATTCCTTCCAGCGCTGTCATAATCCCATCAAATCTAGAGGAAAAGTCCGCTCTCATTGAACTCATGGCAGCCATCAGCGCATCTGCGCCATTCCCCGCAGAAATCGCACCGCCGCCAGCCTCCTCCGCCATATATGGAGCCTTGTTTGCTGCGTCACAGACCTGAAAGTCCGTTAATTTGGACTGTTTCGGCGGCTCGCTTTTTCCTTTTCCTGGTTTTCCAGCCTTAGGCTTCGCCGACATATCCTCGCCCAAATGCTGGGATACGTTCTGTCCCAAATGAGAGAGTTATTTGCCGATTTTTTTCTCCAGGAGCAGAGCAGAGCGAGACACGTCCGTCCTACGTGGCAGCCATAACCGGAAGTCGCGTTTCTTTCATATTTAATTTTTCTTAAATTAATATATTATAGGCATGGCGGCAAACTTCCTTAGCGAGGCAGGCCACCACACAGAAATGTTACCAGAGGAAACCCTGGATTTGTTATTGAGAGATTATTTCAGTTAATTTATAACATGTATAGAGTGATCTAAGAAAAAAAAATGTATAAGCAACCCAAGCTGGGCATGCCTCTTTATTAATCATATTTTAAAGACAGAAAAAGTGACACATGTGTTTAATGTTTAACAGAATTTTAGTGCTTTCATGATGTAGTCTGATAGAAAGCTGAACAGAAACCTAGAGGTATTGTGTAGGCGAGAGCAAGCGTAGATGCAGGGAAAGCAGAAAATGGACATTTTACTTAATAATTATGTAACTGAGTGTAGATTTATGTAATTCTGTGCCTTACCAGTGGCGTGTATAAAACTGCAATGGTGTAGTCTTTGTGAACAGCACTGGGAGGGGAATAACCTTTGTAATTATATACTGAATGTTGTTTGATAAGTGATTCAGTGATATAACTGATGATTATTGATTTTTGCATAAATTCCATGATAACTTCTGTTTCAGATTAATGCTTAAAAGTAACTATAATTTATTGCTGAGAACTCATTATTCCTGTTCATAAATTTAATGAAGTTTGACATGAACTTGATAATGAAAGTGAATGATTATGAATGATGCTTAATTAGTTGTATTAAATGTGTAATGCAGTTTAGAAATAAATACCATTAAATCAACAACAGTACTGTCTCTGCCCCATACTTTTGTATTTGCCTCCCTTGAGGGTCTTATCCATATATCCACCTGACTGACAGTGTCAGGAAGTCAGATTTACAGAGAGATGAACACTATATTACTTGAAATGTGTATCATGTTTTATGGCCTCCTCTGCAGCTGAGAAACATTTGCTAGTTAGGCAGTTGATCTATCAAGACTGCCTCTTTTTATTTTTCTCCCATCCTCAGAAGTCAACTCTTTTTTTTTCCTTACAGAAGAGGATGAATCAGATGATCAGAATTGTGCGTACAGTTGTCAGAAATTGATTTCCATTTGGCTGCTGGTCCACTTGCTGTCTTTTCTAGAGGTTATGGTCTTCTTGATTTGGCCGTCAAACTGAAGAGCAACATAAATTAGGTCCCCCAACTGTATCCATTTTCTCTTAAGTCTTCTGCAGAATTTTTTAAGCTAAGTAAATATAGCCTGTTTGTTTTAGCTGGAGGATGTTGAGGAGGCCTTTCTTGCCATAGGTTGGCCTGCATCCTGCCTGTGGTCAGCGTTGGTAACAGAGGGGGCAAGAGAAAGAAAGAAAGATGTTTAAACAGTGTTGGTGGACTTAACACTGAGGCTTATAGAAGATACATTGGCTACAGAACTATTAGACAGGCTTACAAACTGCTGTATGTAAAGAATGACTTTGCCCAGGCCCATAAACTGCTGTCCACTCTACAGATTTGCCAAAAGAAACCCATTTAAAAAGAAATATTCTTGACCCCAGCAGTCTTTGAACCGAAACCTAAATAACACTGAGATGTTCTATAGGGCTGCAACAAACGATTATTTTGGTAGACTCATCTAACGACTATTTTTTCGATTAGTCAACTAATTGCGATTATTTTGGTCATGTCCACCATCTCTGCTTCCTGTTGGCACGGCTCTTGTTTGGGGCTCTAGTGCATGTTTTACCTCATCTGTTAAGCCTGCACACCTGTGAAAATCACCTTGTCAGTTCCTGCTTTAATGTAACACTTTATAAGCAGTTTCTAAGCTAAATAAAATGACCAATGAAACACAAATTTTAAACTGAAGTTCAACAACTTCCTGAAGTGCATTTTTAGTAGTGGTGTTGGCATTAACGCATTAATCGCCTGTTAACGCTTTGCCCCTGTTAACGGCGACAAATTTTATGATTGCGGTTAACGGCAGTTAACAGCAGAAAATGCAAACAGTACTTTTTGGCCTAGCGGCTCTCCGTACCACAGCCGTTCCACAGACACTGTCCACGCCATGCAGACATTGCAAAGTCAAAGAAGCTGGATAAAGGTGCCTTCACACCAAACGCGAACAGGCTGCGCAAATCCATACAAAGTCAATGGAAAGAGGCGAGCACATGCAAAATCGCACATTCATGTCCGAGGCATAGCGCTAGTTTTGAAATTCTGCCATCACCGAAGTAAAGGTAGCAACATTGGAGAGTAAACTAGTGTGAAAATGAGACTGCCACTCACCTGGAGACAGAAGGACCAGGAGCTCTTCAGCTAAATCGGGGTGTCGGAGTTATTTACCCATGGATTCCTGCCACGGACGTGCTAACAAGGATAGCAAGCTAGCAATGGAAACATCCATCATCTTGTAAAGTTTTAAAGACAGGGACAACTTTTTCAGGTGAGCCCCCCCATCAGATAATGTTAACCTAAAGCATGATGTTATTTTGGGATTTCCACAGTAGGTTGAACACTGCTGCAGAAGTTATAAAGGCAACTTCGTCTGTCAGCATCTCACCCAGATAGTGAATTTATGTCTATTCATGTATTTACATTGAGTTATAATGTAATTGTGCTGCGTGAAAAATTTCCCTGTCCGCGTTTGGTGTGAAGGCACCTTTACAGCCATGGATATCCCCAAAGTGCTGTCTTGTTTAAGTTTACAGTATTATCTGTTGGAGCTCTCAGGTTGTTGCTAGGTTATAACTGACCTCCAGCAGCTGATACGGACAGAGATTCACCTGTTTTCACCCTCCATGCTTTGGGTCCAACTGTTGGTGAGTACCAGTCTAAAAAAATTCTCAAGCTGTGTTCGTAATGTCCATTCACTCCCCCTCCGTTTTTTCAGCACGGTGGGGTATCATCACGGGCGAAATAGTTGTTTGTTTATTTTGGCAAGTTTTCTGCTAAAAGGGAAATTGTGTCTGTTGTGACACACAAGGTTTTGTGTTGATCTGCTTAAAAGCGGTGGATGTTTGCTATGGAAGAAAGAGCAAGCTCCTTTTGTGGCTGCTGGCTGGTTGTTGTTTAGTGATGTTGAGCCCTGGCATTCTATTTGCACATGTGATAATACTTTTGATAATTTTCTGGAGAATATTCTGGATAGTTTTTGTCATTTTGGATATGTTGAGAGCTTTAATAAACCTGCAGGTGAAGATAAACATATTTGTCCACTCCCATGGTCATAATAGTATGACAAACTTGAAAAATTACCAACTTAAGGTGCACTGTATCTGTACGGAAAAACTCACAATTAACGTGTTATTAATCACAATTAACTCCACATTCCAAAAGATTAATCGCGATTAAAAATTTGAATCGTCCAACACCACTAATTTTTAGCCAAACAGTTGATAGAAATTAAAAAAGCAGAGTCTTGAACCAAAAAAGATAAAGTGCAAAAGTAAAAAATAGCAGCCTCTGCTTAAAGTGCTGATGACACATTTTTGACCTTTTTTACCATGCTGTGTAAACCCAAAAGTCAATGTCGGTGATCAATATAATATTTACATCCGTGCCTGCATAAACTAGTTATCATCAAAAAAACAGCAGCCGCTGACTGGACTGTGGAGCCGCCCACCGAATTAAGGGCGGCACCCCTGTTACATAATCGACAGAACGGACTCCGGTGTTGTTAACTAGAATGACAGCAGCTTTGTAGCTTACAGTTTCTCTGGTTTCTTGTTTTAATTTTACGGCTATGCCTTCGCATTGTGTTGCAGGCTTAGATAAAGCGTGTGATGTGTGAAAGACCACATCACACGCTTCAGCTCCAACTGTTATAAGCCTGAAGAGGAGAAGGATTAATGGAATTACGCGCAGCTTTGACCTACTTTATCTGATCGCATGCCGGTCCGGGCACGTCATCTCTCTCGTTATCAACAGCTGATTCCCCTCCACCGATCATGTTTCCCGGGCCTCGCCCAGGTGCTTGTCATCACACCATTACCAGCAGTGCGTTAATGGCAAACGGCCGCCAAAATGTACACGCACTGCTGGTCAATAGTATTGTCATCTGTGCTGTTAGTCTGCCAGTATTTTCAGCACTCTCACGACGTGTTAGTCACTCAATATTCACCGTGGTTCTCATGCGTTCTTGAAGTGATGTCGGCTCTGGGGCGACCTGTGGCTAACACGTCTCCTCTCCATGTTTGCTGGGCGATGTCAGCCCCGAATGCCTACTGTTTGTGTTTCTGTTTATTATTTGTAAGTCTTCACCTTTTTGGGAATTGTCTGTCGTTCTATATTAAATGTGCTGTGGTGAACCCTGCATGCAAATCCTCGTTATTTCATGCGCCATCTCCCTACCCTGCGCAAGAGCGCACGGAGAGGGAGGATTTACGTGTAAATAACGAGGATTTACACGAGGATTTAAGCGCAGGATTCACCATAGCACATTTAATATAGAACGACAGACAATTCCCAAAAAGGTGAAGACTTACAAAAAATACACAGAAACACAAACAGTGGGCGTTCGGGGCCGACATCGCCCAGCGAACATGGAGAGGAAACATGCTAACCACGGTTGCGCCCCAGAGCCGACATCGCTACAAGGGGCGCAACAGAACCACGGCTGTGTGGAGTGGCTAACACATCGTGATAGTGTTGGCAGTATTGGCTGGCTGACAACACGGCAGATGATGCACACAAAACATGATGAACAGCTGACTGTCACTGAGTCTGACTCGCTAGGCACAATGCCCGCTTGGCACGGCTCAAACCTATACGGTTTGATGCCCCCAGATTCTTCATTGTCATCCCATTCTTCGGAACTATAATCGTCTGAAGATTGGACAACACAAACCAATTCCAGACTACATGTGCTGGAACCATGATCGATGTTTTCAACCACTTCCATCCTGTGTGTACAAAGGGCAGCCAAGCGCTGTGTTCCGTCGATGACGTTACAACATGGCCGGGGGGGTTTCCAGCCACTGACGCAATGGGTGACGTTGCGCTCATGAAAACGTTGGATGTTCGTATGAACAAAAGCCTGTTTGACGTAGAACTGCACAGACCAACCTATTTCGTAATATTGTATTATGTGTTGAAAAATTAGAGGAAGTCAAGAACGTGTCATCAGCACTTTAAGTCTATATACCCAGTCTCTGTCTTAACCCAATGACTGTCTGTGGTGCTCTATTGCGCCGTTTCCTCCACTTCCCTCTGGTGATCAAGTTTTTTTTTTTTAAGAAAATATTCAGTTTAGATGTCAGAGATTTCCAAAGCTATAACTTGAAAATGGTAAGAGATAATGGCTTACTGTCAATTAGAAAGATGTAGAATATGATCCAAAGTTTGAGATAGGTGTAAATTTATGCATCTAATTTGCATAATGCCACTGCAGCCATATCGAATTACATAACTTTCCGTCAAAAGCGGACTTTGGACACATTTACACAAAGGATGGTTTTGTTTTTGTCACCGTTTGTTGTTTTGGGCATTTTGTTATCTAAAGTATATTAACCAGAAAATCAGTACTGTAGAGGATGTGCTCAAGGATGAGGCTGAGTTTATTTCTCAGGTTCAGCTTTATTAACAGAACACATACTCTAACAATCTCCAAACAAGAAAAGAGACAGATCAATATCACATCGCTTTTTTATATCCCGGAACATCGAAACTCAAGTCACATGGTGTCTAAGCAAACATACAGTCACATGGTACTTAATCCCAGTCACAATGTAACCCTTTTGATCTTCCACCATTGTCCCTTAGCCTTCGATGGTCCGGAAATCCCTCCAGGGCGTCTCTCTGAGGCCAAATCTCACACCTTCTCGATATCTCCTGCAGACTCAGTCCTTTTGTCCCTCGAGACGTGAAGCACACAATAAACATACAGCAATACATTTGTGGAAAATATGTACCCAACACATGTGCCACATGACCCCCCCCCCAAACGTCTAATATGGAACAAACATAATCAGAGATGCATGACATAAAAACATTACTACATATCAAATATCAATCCACCAATTGCCTAGGTCTAAATCTCCTGCCGTATCTGCTGTAAGCCGGCCTTGCTGCTTCTGCAGTGTCCTCCTGCACCTGTGGATTAGAACTGTTAGCCAATCTCTGTGGGGGTTCTGGAGAATGCCTTCTCGGAGGTCTGCCGCAACGGGGGGCCCTCTCCAACTGCACTTGTTCATCCGCCAACACAAAAGCGTTTTTTTTTTTTTTTTTTGTTTTGTTTGTTTTTTTTTTTGTTTGTTTTTTTTTTGTTACTTATTTGTACCCGTAGGTAGATTTGGTTTGCAGTCTGGTGACAAGCCACCGGCTGCCGGTCGCTGCGTGCACGAGCGCCCTAAACCTACATGTTTTTGGTATGCGGGAGGAAACCGGAGAAATCCCGGAGTAAACCCACGCAACACGGGGAGAACATGCAAACTCCACACAGCTCACTGTTGGTCGGGGGCTGGGATCGAACCCACGATCTCATGATCCCCGCAATCCCCCGGCCGAGGGTAAACTGTGCTGCCACAGTGCTAAACCACTGCGCCACCGTTGCTAAACCAAACCCACCAGGGTTTGAGTCTGTTTATACAAATCAACTCCTTTCTGTGTCCCAAATCTAGCAAAAAATGCTTCTCTCCTGTTTCCAGCACTCTGAAAGGTCCATCATATGGCAGCCGCAAGTTTGGACGATGAGCATCATGTCTAAGAAAAACAAACTCCGCATTTTTTAAAGCCTTCGGCACAAAAACGTGTGGGAAGCTGTGATGAACCGGGCCAGGAAGCGTGTTTGATCCTGTGCCGCTCTGCAACAGCTGAGCGGGGGGGCAATTTGGCGCAGGGTTGTCGGGGAGGAATTCTCCGGGCAAACGGAGAGGTTGTGCAAAAACTAACTCAGCTGGAGAGGCCTGCAAATCCTCCTTAGGTGCAGAACGCAAGCCCAATAAAACCCATGGAAGTTTGTCCACCCAATTTGTATCCGTAAGCGACGCTCTGAGGGCTGCTTTCAATGACCTATGAAAACGTTCGCATAAACCGTTAGCCTGGGGGTTATACGCGGTAGTGCGGTGGATCTTCACCCCTAGGCTGCGGGCCATCGATGACCAGAGCTCAGAAACAAATTGAGGACCTCTGTCAGAAGTTATGTCCGACGGAACTCCAAAACGCGCTACCCAAGCCGTTAAAAACGCGCGCGCAACTTCCTCCGCTGTGGTTGATGCCAGAGGGACCGCTTCCGGCCAACGTGTGGTGCGGTCCACCATCGTCAAAAGGTGTGTGTACCCCTGTGACGACGGAAGGGGGCCCACCAAGTCGACATGCACATGATCAAAGCGCTTAGCTGGAATGTGAAAAGGCTCCAAAGGAGCCCTAGTGTGCTTGTGTATTTTGGCTCGCTGACACGCTACGCAGGCTGCCGCCCATTCCTTGACCTGCTTGCGCAACCCTGGCCAAACAAATTTCTCCCCCACCATTTTTACCGATGCGCGCACCCCCGGGTGCGCCAGAGAATGGATAGAGTCAAAAACGCAGCGGCACCACGCAGCTGGTACCACGGGGCGGCCGCGCCCCGTGGAGACATCGCAGATTAGGGGAGGCATACCTATTTGCAGCACCCTGTCCTCCAGCCTTAACCCTGTTGGTCCAGACTGGAGCGCGCGCACGTCCGCATCGCTGACCTGCTCCGCGGCCATGGCTGCATAATCTAACCCTACGCGGACTGGGGCCACGTGCACTTCCACGTCGCTGCCCTGGCCCGCGGCCATGGCTGCAGAGTCTGCCCCCACGAGGCCTGGCGTCGGCACAGCACGCGAGAGGCAGTCTGCCACTACATTATGTTTACCTGCGACATGTTGGATATCGGTGGTGAACTCCGATATCGCGGCCAGCTGTCTTTGCTGCCGGCCCGACCAAGGTTCCGAAATCTTGGCCATCGCAAAAGTCAGTGGTTTGTGGTCCACGAACGCGGTGAACCGGCGCCCTTCCAGCCAGAACTGGAAATGGCGGATGGCCAAGTGTAGGGCCAACAACTCCCTGTCGAACGCGCTGTATTTTCGCTCGCTATCGTGTAAGGTTTTGCTGAAAAACGCGAGCGGCTGCCAGGTCCCCGCTACAAACTGTTCAACGACCGCCCCCACCGCTAAATCGGAAGCGTCAGTGGTGAGCGCCATGCGGGCCGTTGGGACTGGGTGTGCCAACAAAACTGCGTTTGCCAGGGCTGATTTGACTTGGGAGAATGCGCGCTCCCGCTCAGGAGACCATTCGATTTTATTTGTGGGTTTTTGTTTCTTTAGTGCAGTGTACAATGGTTGCATGAGCTGCGCTGCGCTTAGGAGGAAACGGTTATAAAAATTAACCATTCCCAAAAACTCCTGTAGCGCTTTGACCATTTGAGGTCGGGGAAAATCTGTTACTGCGCGTACTTTATCGGGCAGAGGGACTGCTCCTTCTGGCGAAACGCGATGCCCCAAAAAATCAATTTGCGCCACCCCAAACTGACACTTCGCTGGGTTAATTATTAACCCGTGCTCTGCCAGCCTCCGAAAAACCGCTGTGAGGTGGCTTTCGTGTTCGTCTTCGGACGTGCTGGCTACCAAAATATCATCCAAGTAGACGAACACGAAAGGGAGGTTGCGTAGAACCGCGTCCATCATACGCTGGAACGTCTGCGCGGCACCCTTGAGCCCAAAAGGCATGCGCAAAAACTCAAAAAGCCCGAAAGGAGTTATTACCGCTGTTTTGGGTATATCCTGAGCGCGCACTGGGACCTGATGGTAACCACGCACCAAGTCTATTTTAGAAAAAATGCGCGCCCCCGCCAAATTAACCGAAAAATCTTGGATGTGCGAAATCGGGTAGCGGTCGTGTGCTGAGGCGTTATTCAACCTGCGGAAATCACCGCAAGGTCGCCACGAACCATCAGCCTTTGGGACCATGTGTAACAGTGAAGCCCAGGGGCTTTTAGAACGTCTAATGATGCCCAGTTTTTCCAAGTTGGCGAACTCCTCGCGCGCTATGGCCAGTTTAGCTGAGTCCAAGCGCCGAGCTTTTGCAAAAACAGGTGGCCTGGTGGTAGTGATAAAATGTTCCACCCCATGTTTAGCCACTGTCGCTGAAAACGTTGGGACTGTGAGTGCTGGGAACTAAGTGAGTAGTGCATGGAACTTACCACCCGCAGCTGTGACGTTGGCCTGTGCAGTTGGCGGGGCCACCCGGGCTGTGCAGGGAACAGAGTGAAAAGACAGTGCATTAACCAGACGTCTATTAGCAAGATCAACCAATAAACTATGTGAGCACAAAAAATCAGCACCTAACATGTTGAAATTGACTGCCGCTATGACGAAAGTCCATTCAAATGCACGGCCGTGGAAAGAGAGAGACGGGGTCTTCTCCCCGAAGGTCTTAATCTCCGAGCCGTTCACTGCTGACACCCTGGGACCACTGGAAGGCGCCAGCCGGTCAGCGTAGGAAGATGTGATGAAACTCAGCTGGGAGCCTGTGTCCACGAGGAAGTGCCCCCCCGATCGCGCGTCTCTCAGGTAGAGCAGCTTGTTCTCTTCACCGAGAGCCGCAGCTGCTACCGACTCCCGGTCTTGGCGTTTCCCGAGTGCTTGAACTGGCACGGTGGAATGCACTTGTGTGCCCTCTCGGCGAAACGGCGATGGTAAAAGCAAAGGACGTTGTTCGCTCCACGTCTCCTGGCCTCCGCCGCTGCTGTCGTCGGTGAGTCTGGTGCTGCAGCCTCTGGCCCCCTGCCATCTCCGGATGTTGCGCCCAGCTCCGCTGCTGTGGTCGTGGCCGTGTGTCGCCTATAGGCATCGACGAGTCGCTGCGCCTCCTGGCCCAGCTCGTGGTAGTCTCGGTGGGCCAGCAGCTGTGAACTGGCCAGGGTAACTCTCACCGCTGAGGGTAGTGTCCTGAGGAAAAGGTGGGCGAAGATAAAACCATCATCTTCGGAGTCTCTCAAACTCAGCATCTTCGCCATCAGGTCTGCAGGTCTCTCGACCTCGCCCTCAGTCAACGCCAGGAGCTTCTCTGCTCGCTCTCCCAGCGAGGGGGTGAAGGAACGGATGAGAGCAGCCTTCAATGCACCATACTTGTCGTCGTCTGGCGGGTGGTTAATCAGGCTCTCTACTCGCTGGGCTGTGTGGCTGTCCAGCTTTGCAACCACATGGTAGAATTTCGTGGCGTCTGCCGAAACTCCCCGAAGATGGAACTGTGCCTCGACTGTGTTAAACCAGGAGCGCGGGCTATGCTGCCAGAAATCAGGTAGCTGGACTGTGGTAGCTGCATTAGCCTGGCTGGCTCCTGATGAGTCCGGTGCGGGAGAATCGTCACCGGCCATAATACGTCTTTAGGTCACCAGTGTAGAGGATGTGCTCAAGGATGAGGCTGAGTTTATTTCTCAGGTTCATCTTTATTAACAGAACACATACTCTTAACAATCTCCAAACAAGAAAAGAGACAGATCAATATCACATCACTCTTTTATATCCCGGAACATCGAAACTCAAGCCACATGGTGTCTAAGCAAACATACAGTCACATGGTACTTAATCCCAGTCACAATGTAACCCTTTTGATCTTCCACCATTGTCCCTTAGCCTTCGATGGTCCGGAAATCCCTCCAGGGCGTCTCTCTGAGACAAAGGCCAAATCTCACACCTTCTCGATATCTCCTGCAGACTTGGTCCTTTTGTCCCTCGAGACGTGAAGCACGCAATAAACATACAGCAATACATTTGTGGAAAATATGTACCCAACATATGTGCCACAGTACAATGTAAACAAACAAAGAAATTTGTCACTTACCACTGGCCAGGTGGCTCACTTTGTCCATTTTCGTCCATCCTGGTTGTTATTTTGTCTTCTCTCGGTCATTTTCGCTTTCTCTCCCACATCCAGAAACTCTTACGATTATCCCACATCAATTTTGCTTTTATTCCGCCGCAATTTATCTTATATAATGACACAGAACCGGCGCGATTGTTCTGTCCAGTCACATGGCGCTGGGGATTGATGGCAGGTGAACATCAATCAGCTTCGCCCACCCTCTGTTATAATAAAATGTAGATATTTACCTTCATAAGCTAAATAATCTCTTTTTAGAATCATAGTTGGCAAATTTGGAGCAAATGCCTCCTCCGTCTTACGATCGAACACAAAAACATTCGTTTACAAACTCTTCTTCTCTGGTGTCCAGAAGTTACTTTTTTTTGGGGGGGGGGGGGGGTATTTGGGGGCCAGTGGTCCTCCAAGGCAAGAGCAGTAAGAAGGATGTTAAAGAGTTAACATAAAAAGGTATAGGACCATATATATATATATATATATATATATATATATATATATATATATATATATATATACTGTATATATATATATATATATATATATACTGTATATACTGTATTATTAGTGGAGTCGGACGATTAAAATTTTAAATCATGATTAATCTTTTAGAATGTTGAGTTAATCGCGATTAATAACTCATTAATTGCTTGTTTTTCCATACAGATACAGTGTAGCTTAAGTTGGTAATTTTTCAAGTTTCTCATACTGTTTTAAACATGGGAGTGGGCAAATATGCTTGCTGTCTTCACCTGCAAGTTTATTAAAGCTCTCAACAGATCCAAAATGACAAAAACTATCCAGAATATTCTCCAGAAAATTCTCATAAGTAGACTGCATGTGCAAATGACGGAATGCCAGGGCTCATTAACATCACTGCAATACAACTCAGCATCCAACTAGCCAGCAGTCACAAATGGAGCTTTCTCTTTCTCCCATAGCAAACATCCACAACTTTTAAGCAGCTCAGCACAAAACAATGGATCTGGTGTGTTGCAACAAACAATTTCTCTTTTAGCAGAAAAACTGTTAACATAAACAACAATCTCACCCGTTATGACACCCCACTGTACTGCAAAAACGGCGTGGGAGTGAATGGACATTACGAACACAGCTTGAGAATTTTTTTTAGACTGGTACTCAACTACCAATAGTTGGACCCAAAGCTATGAGGGTTAAAAAAGGTGAATTTCTGTCCGTGTAAGCTGCTGGAGGTCAGCTACAACCATGTAGCTACTAGCCAGCTAGCTGGCTTCCAGAGAAGAACAACAACCAACATCCAGGTGAAGTTTTGGAGGAGGCTGTGACAATTATCCAGGTGAGAGCTCTGACAGATAACACTCTAAACTTAAACATGACAGCTGGAGTGGTGGAGAGCATCCGCCCCACACCTGGGAGGCCAGGGTTCAGATTCCGGCCGGGTCATGCCGAAGACCATATAAAAGCGGAACTTCCTGCCGTCCAGCTTGGTGCTTAGCAATAATGGAACAGGGAAGGGAAATTTGTGGCGGCGCCTTGCATGGCAGCAACCCCTCTGATTCTAGATGTGATTAACATTGTAGATAAGAGAAACATAATTTTGTTCTACTGTACATGATTGGCTGTATGGATTGAATGACAATAAAGTTGGCTTTACCTTTACCTTTTTACTTTGGGGATTTCCATGGCTGTAATCCAGCTTGTTTGACTTTGCAACGTCTGCATGGCACAGAGTTTCTGTGGGCAGAACAGCTTTGGTATGGAGGGCCGGTAGGCCAAAAAGTACTGTTTGCACTTTCTGCCGTTAACTGTTGTTACCCACAATCACAAAATTTGTCGCTGTTAACGGAGGGGAAGTGTTAATGGGCGATTAACGTGACAATGCCGACACCGCTAACACACACACACACACACACACACACACACACACACACACACACACACACACACAGAGTGGATATAAAAAGTCTACACATCCCTGTTCAAATGCCAGGTTTTTGTGATGTAAAAAAATGAGACCAAGATAAATCATTTCAAAACGTTCCCCCCATTAATGGGACCTATAACCTGTACAACCCAATTGAAAAACAAACTGAAATCTTTTAAGGGGGAAAATAAAAAGTAAAAAACTTAAAATAATCTGGTTGCATAAATATGCACACCCTGTTATAACTGGGGATGTGGCTGTGTTCAGAATGAATCAGTCCCATTCAAACTCATGTTAAATGGAAGTCGGCGCACACCTGCCACCATTTAAAGTGCCTCTGATTAACCCCCAGATAAAGTTCAGCTGTTCTAGTAGGCTTTCCCTGACATTTTTGTAGTCACATCTTACAGCACAAGCCATAGTCCACAGAGAGCTTCCAAAGCATCAAAGGGATCTCATTGTTTAAAGGTATCAGTCAGGAGAAGGGTACAAAAGAATTTCCCAGACATTAAATATACCATGGAACACAGTGAAGACGGTCATTAAGTGGAGAAAATGTGGCAGAACAGTGACATTAGCAAGAACTGGACATCCCTCCAAAATTGATGAAGAGACGAGAAGAAAACTGGTCAGGGAGGCTGCCAAGAGGCCGACAGCAACATTGAAGGAGCTGCAGGAATTTCTGGCAAGTACTGGCTGTTTAGTACATGTGACAACAATCTGCTGTCTTTTTGATATGTCTGGGCTATGGGGTAGGTGGCAAGATGGAAGCCTTATTTTACAAAGAAAAAGATTAAAGCCCAGCTACATTTTTTAAAAACTCATTTGAAATCTCCCAGACGCATGTGGGAAAATGTGTTATGGTCCGATGAAACCAATGTTAAACTTTTTGGCTATAATTCGAAAGGTTGTGGTGATACATGGTGATACAAAGGAGACTGCACTCCACCCAGTACTTTGGTGTGTTGGGGGGCCAGCCAAGGGCGCCAGAGCGCTGGGGGTATGAAGTAAATAAAGATGTGCCTTTCGCCCCCGCCGTGCCAGGCTCACATCTGAGGACGCAGGAGCTCGAATGTATTGTACTGAGCCTTGCTCTGTGATGTGTATGTTGATGTGTGTTCACGCTTCGTAAGTGGTATGTTAATGTGTTTAACCTGAGTGCCAGAGACGGGAAGAAAATGTATAAAGCAGTTCACTTTGGCACTCAGTCTGTTCTGTGTTGGAGGAGAAATAAAGTTCTGTGTCATCAGCTCATGTCTCGTCTGATTTCATCCTCCACATTAGTGACCTAGAGACGGGAAATGGAAAACGGACCGAGCACCACCACGGACACACTCCCACTGGAGTCTCCCACTGCTGCATGCGCCGTTGCAATCAGACTCCCGGACTTTTGGCTTCACGACCCGTCCGCTTGGTTTATTCATATGGACGCCCAGTTTGCCCTCCACAGAGTCGTGGCAGATGAAACAAAGTACCACCATGTGGTGGCATAGCTGGACGCGCGTGCCACAAGTCTACTCCGAGCCCCACCAGCCCAAGGAAAATACGGCGCTCTCAAGTGACTGCTGCTGTGCCGTTATACCCTTTCAGATGCAGAGAGGGCAGAAAAGCTCCTCAACCGCTCGGAGCTAGGAGACAGATCGGCTGTGGACCTGATGGAGAGCATGCTGTGTTGATGGGCACGGACAACGGCTCTTTCCTTTTCGCCCACCCTCTTCCTCAGCTTCTGCAAGAGTGATTCTCGCTAACTCACCGCTGCTGGCGGCCAGGGACTACCGCACACTGGCAGAGGAGGCAGACTTCATCATCCTGGCAAACAAGGTTTTCAGTGTTCAGGCAGTGAGACCAGGATCTCTGGTGGAGCCCAGCGAGGTTGAGGAGCCAGTGGTGGTGGCCGGAACGGCCACCTAGAGAAACAGGACTGGAACACTGTGTTTTTATCACCGCCGTTTTGGCAAGGAAGCGCAACGTTGTCTGCCGCCGTGCCACTTCAAGAAGCCGGGAAACGGGACAGCCAGCGGTTAGTAGCAGCTGCGACTGCTGGCGACAGGGAGAAGCTGCTTTTCATCACGGACACACGTTTGGGGAGATTTCTTCCGGTAGACTCTGGCTCCCAGAAGAGCCTCATTTTGCCAGTCAGCGCAGACAGGCTGGCAGAAGGCTGTGGGCTGTCTGGAACGGCCACAAATGGATCCTGCATCAGGACGTTTGGAGAAAGAACGGTGACTGTATGTTTACATGGACGCAATTACCAGTGGGACTTTGTGGTAGCTGCATGTTTGGCCCCCATCTTAGGTGCTGATTTTTTGTGTGCTCATGGACTACTTGTTGATGTTGCCAACACGCGTTTAGTGGACGCTGTATCTTTTTCCTCCTTGCCCTGCACAGCTCGGGGAGTTGGGCCACCAACACACACAAATATTCTAGCTCCAGGGGATAAGTACCAGTGTTTGCTTTCCAAGTTCCCAGCACTCACGGTGCCCACTTTTTCCGCTACAGTAACCAAGCACAGGGTCGAGCATTTTATCACCACGAAAGTTCCGCCCGTGTTTGCATGCTCTTGCTGCCTGGATGGGGCTAAACTAGCCATCGTGCGCGAGGAGTTTGCTAACTTAAAACGCTTAGGCATCGTTAGGCGCTTCTACAGCCCTTGGGCATCCCCACTGCACATGGTGCCCAAGTCTGATGGGTTGTGGCGGCCGTGTGTCGATTTCCGACGCTTAAACAATGACACTCCACCCAGTACTTGAGGGTGGTGGGGGGCAAGCCAAGGGCACCAGAGCGCTGGGGGGTATGAAGTAAATAAAGATGTGCCTTTCATCCCCGCCGTGCCAGGCTCACACCTGAGCACACAGGGGCTCAAATGTATTGTACATAGCCTTGCTCTGTGACGTGTATGTTGATGTGTGTTCACGCTTTGTAACTGGTATGTTAATGTGTTTACCCTGAGTGCCAGAGGCGGGAAGAAAATGTATAAAGCAGGTCGCTTTGGCACTCAGTCTGTTCTGTGTTGGAGGAGAAATAAAGTTCTGTGTCATCAGCTCGTGACTCGTCTGCTTTCATCCTCCACAAGGTGTATTTAGGACAAACACAACACTGCTCACCACCAAAAGAACACCATACCTACAGTGAAGCATGGTGGTGGCAACATCATGCTTTGGGGCTGTTTTTCTTCAGCTGGAACTTAGTCAAGGTGGAGGGAATTATGAACAGTTCCAAATACCAGTCAGTGTTGTCACTAAACCTTCAGGCTTCTGCTAGAAAGCTGAAGATGAAGAGGAACTTCATCTTTCAGCACAACAATGACCCAAAACACACATTGAAATCAACAAGAATGGATTCACCAGAAGATTAAGGTTTTGGAATGGCCCAGCCAGAGTCCAGACTGGAATCCAATCGAACATCTGTGGGGTGATCTGAAGAGGGCTGTGCACAGGAGATGCCCTTGCACTCTGACAGATTTGGAGTGTTTTTGCAAAGAAGAGTGAGCAAATATTTCCACATCAAGATGTGCCATGCTGATAGACTCCTACCCAAAAAGACTAAGTATTGTAATAAAAGCCAAAGGTGCTGCAACAAAGTATTAGTTTAAGGGTGTGCATATTTATGCAACCAAGTTATTTTAAGTTTTTTTATTTTCCCCCATAAAAGATTTCAGTTTGTTTTTCAATTGGGTTGTACAGGTTATAGGTCACATTAATGGTGGAAAGAGTTTTGAAATGATTTATCTTGGTCTCATTTTTTTACGTCACAAAAACCTGGCATTTGAACAGGGGTGTGTAGACTTTTTAATGTCCCCTCTCTCTCTCTCTCTCTCTCTCGCTCTCCACACACACACACACACACACACACACACACACACACACACACACACACACACAGAGTTTTACCAACTCCTCAATAAGGAAAGTAGCTATTGGCTGTCCACAAAGTCACTAGAAGTCGCTAAATGGCGCCATTGCCTAATTTGCATAATTGGCCCTGTGTATGTAATTGTAATGGATGCTGTAGGAGAAAGGAGTAACATTGTGGGAAAGACAAAAAGTGAGTAAAAACACTTTAAATATATTGAGAACTACAATTTCTGTTGATTCTTTTTTTTTTTTAGTCACAATTCCAACCCTCCTCCTTTATCCATTCTTGAGACTGGCAGACGTGACCAAAAAGAGGTACTCTGGTGGAGTTACTTAGATTTTTTTTTAAAGAAAGTTTTACAACATTCATGATCAGCCAGTGGCAGCTTTGTGCATGTGCCATTGATTTGCAGTCTGGATGCAGATGGGTGAACACCTCCTGCTCTTACTGCAGCTAAGAGAGACTGCTGCTTGAGGACTGGGCCACCCGTGAGTGCTTTGGGGCAGGGAGGAGCCCATGGCAGCACTGGCTACTCGTTGAGAAGAGTAAGAACGATTTGTACTTTCACGTCAGAGTCTCCAAAAGTCTCCAGTTACACCAGAAAAAGTTGCTAGATTTGTCGCTGATCACTTTTTAGGAAAAAAAGTTGCTAGCGGGGTCTGAATACTCACTAAATATAGCAGCAAAGTCGCTAAATTGGCAACACTGGTTATTTTATTGTTTATACATAGATAAGTACCTGTAGCAGTAAAATGAGGCTGAGTCCCCATGTTCCTTAAACGCATCACGGGATGGGGAGAGGCTCACGGTAGCACCTGCTGCTTGTTGAGGACGGATTGCAATCGTACTTTCACGTCAGCGTCTCCAGAACACCAGAAAAGTCTCCAATAACACCAGGAAAAGTCACTAGATTTGTTGCTCGTCACTTTTGACAAAAGAAGTCACCAAGAGCATTTGAAAAGTCTCCAGATTTAGCGAGAAAGTCATCAAGTTGGCAACACTGTCTATATATACAGTGTGTGTGTGTGTGTGTGTGTGTGTGTGTGTGTGTGTATACGTATATACTGTATATATACTGTGTATATATATATATACTATATATATATAGTATGATATTCCCATTAACTCAGATGCGCTAATATTTAGAATGAAGGCTAATATTAACGAAGATGAAAAAGAGATGGCTACTCCTGTAATTCAGTCATTTACTGCATTCAGCATGTTAGCCATGATTTAAACAGCTCAGCCCTCAGCAGCCATCCTCCAAGAGGGCTTTTTGTCAAACAGGTAAGCTAACATAAACAGCACGTACTACCAGTATAGTCATTTTTCTAAAGCTTGAAACAGTTGGACATTGAAAATAAGCAGCGCCAACTTTCTTTATTCTCTAAAACTTACCAAGCAGAAGCAGCCGTAACCATTGCGGCTCTTGGGTGTCTCCGTTTCAGATGCTCATGCATCACTGTAGTGCTTTCATAATAAGATAAGTCTGCTTTGCAGAGTCTGCATTTTACTTATCGTTTCTTTATTTTCAGTAAAATGTTCCCACACTTTGGAAAGTTGAGTCTTGCTTTTTTTTTTTTTTTTTTCTTTTTTTTTTGCTCATCTTCTCCGTCTTTCTTTCCACGCTGCAAATTGTTCAGGCATGCCGGACAACAGAAGCGCACCCCTGCAACAGTTCTGGTAGTGCATTAGTTACAACTGAACATTTCCGTGGCATATCCATAAACTTTAAAATTAAACGACATGCTGACAATAAAATTTTGCGTCAACAACTTTTTATGATCGACGTTGTCAACAATGTCAGCTAATTAGTTGCAAATAATTGCAACCCTACTGTCCTTTTTTACAAATATAGGAAACCATGAAAAAAAATCACAGCAGTACTGTGAGAAAACCAGATCAGGCAGTGTGAGTTCTTCATGAATTCTCATTCTTCATACAAGGCTGTAGGGGGTAGGAATAGCTGCAGTAATTGGTGTTAGGCCCATTTTTGTTCTGAGTACTACTGAATAGACTCATCTCTGTAAAATTAATGGCTCTCCACTGCGACTCTTACCACTTTACAAAGATTCTTTCTTCATTGTATGCCTCTTTAAAAAGGAATGTTACTGTCAAGGGGTGTTTGGGAAGTGGAAAGGACCAATTGTGATGCTTCTAGCAAAATATCTAGGGAACAAGTTTTGTTCTAGCCACTTTCAAAGCAACTTTCGAGTTCTAGTCTATAATATTAATTTTAAAGGAGCCATAACACTTTTCTGTGTAGTGTCTTCATTGTTCCTACTACCTGGTAGATGAATTTATCTTGTTTTTACACCTGCTTCATATTTGTCCCTAACTGACACATTGCACCTGTACATGACAGGTGGTGTGTGTGTCTCTGTTTAACAGTCCACAAAGGTGGGGCCCTATGATTTAAAGTCATGTAGAAAACATGGAATGAAGTAATAATGGAAATTGAATCGGCTGTAAAACTTGGAATTAGGGCTGTGCAGTAAATTGATTCTTAAACTGAAATTCCATTTTTTTGGCCCAAAGATGTTGGGATAGGCTCCAGCCCCCCCGCGACTCGAAAAGGATTAAGCGGAAGAAGATGGATGGATGGATGGTTTGGACAATGTCAAAAAAATTGTGGATTCATCTTTGTCTGATCAAACTCTGATTTTTTTTTTTTTTTTTAAGTTTTTTTGTCAAAGCCAGGTTTGCACTTTATTCCCAATAGGGAATCAGGGTTGTTTGGGAGGAAAAGCTCTGAACTAATTCCTTGTCTTCAAAAAACAAACACACACACTGACTTAAAATCAAAAATAAGATGTGGCATTAAAAAAAATGATTTTATTTTTAGGTCATGGATGTGTTGCATTTTATTTCACAAAAAAAATGACTTGAATTTATAATTAATGTGGATTTTAAGCACTTTAACTTTAGGGATACGGGATGAGGACCTGTCCTTATATAACACTTTTCTAGTCACTAACCCACTTAGGTTCAGGTTCAGGTTCAGGTTACTTTATTTGTACCCGTAGATAGATTTGTTTTGCAGTTGGTGACATCCATATTTACAAGCCACTAATTACATTCAACATAGACACAAACACAGGCACACATCTTACAAAATAGGTAAATATAAAATATGTACAATATAATTTTTATAGCTTGTTCAACTCCTTGACAGCAGCAGGGACAAAGCTGTTTTTGTAGCGCTGGGTTCTACTTTTTGGGACAGCAAACCTCCGTCTCGAGGGAAGAAGCTGAAAGTTGCAGTGCAAAGGGTGGGAGTCATCATTTAAAATCGAGTCGGCCATCCTCTGTAGTTGTCTGGTGTACAAGGATGTCAGGCTCAGCTGTGACTCACCAAGCAAACGACTGGACCATCTGACTACCTGATCCAAGGATTTCCTCTGTTTCAGTTTTATCTGACCAAACCATGACATTAAAGAAAAGGATAAAACAGATTCAATAAAAGCCCGATAAAACATAGTCATTATGGTTCGGTCAATTTGAAAGCGTGCAAGTTTCCTCAAACAATGCAAATTTTGCTGACCCTTTTTGCACACCCTTTCACAGTACACCTCAAAGTTCAATCCACTATCAATAATCGTCCCAAGATATTTGTACGATTGTACACATTCGGTGGTCTGGCCTTTTAGTATGGTGACTTTGTGACTGGGAGTTTTCCTCCTAAAGTCAATAATCATATCTTTCGTTTTTGTTGTATTCAGCTGCAGGTAGGAATCCTCACACCAGTGAACAAAGTCATCAACTACTGGGCCGTGGCCACTCTCACCATCCTGGAGGAGACTGACAATGACTGAGTCATCAGCATACTTTATAATGTGTCTGTTGTCATGTCTGCTCCGACACATGTTTGTGTACAGGATGAAGAGTAGTGGTGACAACACACACCCCTGAGGAGAGCCAGTAGAAGAGCACTTTAGGTCAGACAATGTGCCATTGACCCTTACTCTCTGCGTCCTGTTGGTTAAGAAATCCAGAATCCAACCCACCAGATTATTGCTTAAATCAAATTGTTGCAGGAGCCTTTCAACTAAAATATGAGGTTGGATTGTATTAAAGGCAGAAGAAAAGTCCACAAATAAAAGCCTGGCGTGTGTCCCATTAAAATCCAGATGTTTGAAAAGCATGTCAAACAGAGTGACAGTGGCATCCTCCACTCCTCTGTGAGGCCTATAGGCAAACTGCAGAGGATCCAATGCATGTTCAGTCTGCCTTAGGACCTCACATCTGACCAGTTTTTCAAAAATTTTCATTAAAATTGAAGTCAAAGCAACTGGTCTAAAGTCATTTACCGTTTTAGGACAGCTGGATTTTGGAACGGGAACAACCACGGCATCTTTCCAGATCTTAGGCACATGTTGTGTCTGTAAGGACTTATTGAAAATGTAATGAAATATAGGACTCAGTTCATGTGCACAGGACTTTACCAGGCGCCCACATATATTATCAGGGCCCTGACTTTTGTTCACTTTTACAGCTCGGAACTCCCTTTTTTTTTTCCACAATATCTTTATTGAACCTTTTTTTTTTTTTTAACAAACATGATACAAACAATCAAACACTAACGCTAAAGTACTACAAAAAAAAAAAAAAAAAATGCACTAAAAACACCAACAACCACCAACAAAATCAAGTCTTCAACAATGCTCCTCTGTTTAGTCTAGACAATCCAATACATAAGTATACATATTATGTTCACCAGTTTGGAATTTACAAGGTCCACACACATCATTCACCTTCTTCTTCAAGAGTTATGTTTAAATTTTTTTACATAATCAATAAAAGGTCTCCATATATTCTCAAACACAATTTCCTTTGATTTCAGTATATATGTTATTCTTTCTAATGGAAGGTTTGTTAACATCTGTCTTAACCACTGAGTCACATCTGGTCTATGAGTCTTTTTCCATAATAGTGCAATACATTTTTTGGCATTAAGCAAACTGAGGTCTATGAATGTTCTTTCACTTTTATTAAAATTATGCTTTTCTGGGTACAGACCCAACAAAAACAGTTTAGGATTCAGTATGATTTGTTTTGAGATTATTTTTTCAATTGTTGCCCTCACCTCTTCCCAAAACATTCTTATTAATCTACATTCCCATAAACAATGAAATAGGGTTCCTTTACTTTCCATGCATTTTGTGCATGTATCTGGTATATTTTTGTTATATCTATTTAACTCCTCCGGTGTAACATACATCCGCATTAACCATTTGAAATGTATCAATTTAAGGCGTGCATTTATTGATTTGGTTTGAGCTTCTGTACAAGCCAATTCCCATTGTTCCTCTGAAATTTCAATTTGCAGATCTTCTTTCCAGTAGTTTAATCTTTTCAGTGAATTTTCACTTGAAGATAGTGTCAATGAGTTATAAAACTCTGAAATAATACCCTTTCTTTTACTATCTTTCATCATCATTTTTTCCAAGGATGAATAAATAGGTCGAGTGAGAGCTTTATTTTGATTTGATCGAATAAAGTTTCTAAGTTGAAGATATTTAAAAAAAATGTGTTCTATTGAGATTAAATTTGATCCTCAGCTCTTCAAAAGACATTATGTTGTCTGCACATGGCAAATATAAATCCTGAATCTTTTGTATCCCTTTTAAATTCCATACTTTAAATACAGCGTCCGCTCTCCCTGGTTTAAAATATTGATTACCCCATATTGGACTAAATTGTGACAATAACTGTGGTTCTTTTAAATAGTTTTTAGCTTCACACCATATTTTGATCATATGCTTTACAAATGGATTTTTAACTTGTTTTTGTAATTTTTTTGCCGAATCTGAGTATATGAATATGGGAAGAGGTAAAGGTAAATTGTATGATTCCATTTCAGTCCAGTGAGGGAGATCATTTGATGAAAAATAATATGTCATAGACCTCAGTTGTGCCGACCAATAATACAACATAAAATTTGGACATTTCAGACCTCCACGATCAAATGGTAAATATAATAAAGACAGACGTAATCTAGCCCTCCTGTTGTTCCATATAAATTCCGCTAACTTTTTTTTTATTCTTGAGAATAGATCTAAAGGTGGTGATAAGGGAATGTATTGAAATAAATAAAGTATTTTAGGTAAAATATTACTTTTAAGTATATTGATTCTCCCGATCATCGACATTGGTAGTGACATCCATCTCTGAGTTAACTCATTGATATCTGACATTAAGGCTTCATAGTTGACGCTGGCGACTGATTCTAGCTTAGGCATAATTTGGATTCCTAAATATTTAAACTGATTTACAACATTGAATTGATTTGCCTCAGGGGCTGGGTAATTTCTCTGGGTCTCATTTAGCATTAATATTGAAGATTTAGTTTTATTTATTTTATATCCTGATATTTCCCCAAAATTCTTTATTAAATTCAACAAGGTTGGAATTGATTTTTTTAGATTCGACATAAACAAAATTATATCATCGGCGTACAGGGAGATTTTATGTTCTGTTGGTCCAACTTTAATTCCATATATTTGTGAATGTAAACGTATCGCTATCGCTAAAGGTTCAATTGCCATAGTAAACAGTAAAGGTGAAAGTGGACAGCCTTGTTGACATCCTCTATTGATTTTTATTGGTTTTGAAATATTGTTATTTGTTAGGATTTCTGCTGTAGCATTATTGTATATTATTTGAACCCATTTTATGAAATTATTTCCAAGTCCAAACCTTTGTAGGACTTCAAAAAGAAAGGGCCATTCAACTCTATCAAAGGCCTTTTCGGCGTCCAATGATAGGAGAGCTGTATCCGGTGCTTCTTTATTAAAATAAATAATATTAAATAGTCTTCTTACATTATGGAAGCCTTGTCTACCCTTTATAAAGCCATTCTGATCTCGATTAATAATATTTGGTAAAATTTCTTGTATTCGTCTTGCTAAAATTTTACAGATTATCTTAAGGTCGGCGTTTAATAGGCTTATTGGTCTCATATTTTCACATTTATTAGAGGGCTTACCTGGTTTTGGCAGCAGTATAATTAAGGCATTATTTATGTATGATGGTAAATTATTATTTTGAAATGCTTCTAAAACCATTTCCAAAAAAGGTTTTATTAATTTATTCTTAAATTTTTTATAAAGGTCAACTGGAAGACCATCTGGTCCTGCACTTTTTCCTGATTTCATATTATCAATGGCTAGCCCAACTTCTTCTTGACTAATTTTAGACTCCAATATCTCCCTGTTTTCATTTGGTATACACGGTATAGATAGTTCGTTCAAAAACCCATTTAGTTTTGTTAAATCAGGTTCATTTTTGGTATCATATAATTTTTCATAGTAATCTCTAAAGGCTCTATTAATTTCTAAAGGATCTATAACTACCTGTCCGTTACTTATAATACTGGTAATTGGTGTTTTAATTTCCAATTGTTTAATCTGCCATGCTAATAATTTTCCTGATTTTTCACCTTGTTCATAAAAAGATTGTTTCAATCTTAGAAGACTCGAGGCAGCTCTATTCGCTGATTTTTTGTCGTATTCAGCTCTCAAAATCAGTAATTCATTCTCCAACCTTGGGTCACTTCCTGCATACACTTTTTCCTGAAGACTTTTTATTTTATGTTCCAATTTAGCTCTCTCCTCTCGAGTCTTCTTAGATTTTGATCCTGTATAACTAATAATATGTCCCCTAATAAAAGCTTTGAAAGCCTCCCACTTTACACATGCTGATGTTTGTGTAGTATTGATGTCAAAGAACTCGTCTATCTGTTTTTCTATATACTTGACAAATTCCTCATCCTGAAGCCATTTATGCTGAAATTGCCATCTACCTGATTCCTTTGTCAATTTTTTATCTACATATATTAGACAACAGGGTGCATGATCAGAGATCACGATGTTATCATAAAAGCAGTTTTGAATCTTGGACCTTAATTCTGTGGAAATCAAAAAATAATCAATACGTGAGAATGTCTTGTAGGTACTGGAATAACAAGAATAGGCTTTAACTTGTGGTTTCATTTCTCTCCATATATCTAACAATCTCAATTCTTTCATAAAATGATTAATAGTCATCCTACATCCAATGTGCGTACAATCCAGTCCTGTTGATCTATCCACACCTGGATTCAATGTACAATTAAAATCCCCTGCTATTATATGTTGCCCTGTAAGTGATGATAAGATGAGAAATAAATTAGCAAAGAACTTCTGATCATCTATATTGGGACCATATAAGTTCACAAGATTTATATTTTCTAATAGCAAAGAACCTTGAATGATTACATATCTTCCAAATTTGTCTCCAATTACATTTTTCACTTGAAAAGGAACTGATTTATGTATGAGAGTCATAACTCCCCTGGCTCGGGATGAAAATGAAGAGGTGAATACACTTCCCTGCCATCTACTCCTAATTCTTTTAACATCCTCCTCTATCAGATGAGTTTCTTGTAAAAACACAATTCTTGAACCCATGTCCTTTATTTTATTCATAACTTGTTTAAGTTTTTTAAAATTTTGTAGACCTCTGCAATTCCATGAAGTTAAATTAAGATTAACACTTTGGTCCATGATCAATAGAGAGTTTGGGATTACCTTGCAGTGTAAACATGCTCATACAGAGAAGCAAAAACATGAGTGGTTGAACATTCATCCTACAAACTACACACAAACAAATTTCCCCTTCCCACACTTGTGGCAAACCCCCCAAAATCAAAAGAAAAATTCTGTCTCCCGATATAGCCATCGACCGTTCCACACCCACGGGGAACAGCCTAAGCCACTCCTTCTTCATCCTCCCAATCACCCTAACTCTACTGCTTTTAATGACGTAACATTAACTCTCCTCTGTAGTTTTCCAACTTAACTCCAAAATTTTTAACAACTTTGTACATCATAGTTTTTTTTTTTGTTTGTTTTGTTTTTGTTTTGTTTTTTTTAATATATAATACAATCTATATTTTGTAAACTTACTATTTACTTCAAGTCAGTCAGATGCCTGTGCAAATGCTTAATTATTCTACCTTATATTTTGTTCATGCTTAGCTCCCACCAGTCTCTTCTTCTTCTTTGATCTTCTTGATGAACTCCTGCGCCTCCTCTGGGGTCTTGAAGATGTGGGTTCTGCCCTCATACGTGGTCAGCAGTCTCGCAGGATAGATTACACCATGACGAATCCCAAGGTTGCGCAGCTCCTTACGTACGGGATCAAACTGCTTCCTCAATTGCTGGATTCCTGTGGCCAAATCTGGGTAGAACCGCACCTGCTGGTCCTGGTGTTTAATCTCTCCTTTTTTAGCTCGTGCAGCGTTGAAGATCTTCATCCTGTCTCTGTTGCTAAGAAACTTCATAATTAAGGTCCTCGGCGGTCCCTTATCTCTCCGTGGGCCAATACGATGTGCTTTTTCCAGAACCACTGCTGATTGCAACTCCTCGCTGCCCAGCACCTCCGGAATCCACTTTTCCAGAAAGGAACATACGTCCCGACCTTCTGATTCCTCTGGAAGACCCACCAGCCTCAAATTATTCTGTCTCGACCGAGATTCCAAATCCAAAATATTATCTTCCAGAGATTTATTTTTTTTTCCCAAAGTGCGCACCTTTAATTGAAGACGGGTGACGTCATCTTCAGCACTAGCGAGACGGAGCTCCATCTGCGCCGTTCGTTCTACACAGTCACCCAATTCCTTTCTTATTCCTTCCAACGCTGTCATAATCCCATCAAATCTAGAGGAAAAGTCCGCTCTCATTGAACTCATGGCAGCCATCAGCGCATCTGCGCCATTCCCCGCAGATATCGCAGCGTTGCCAGCCTCCTCCGCCATATATGGAGTTTTGTTTACTGCGTCACAGACCTGAAAGTCCGTTAATTTGGACTGTTTCGGCGGCTCGCTTTTTCCTTTTCCTGGTTTTCCAGCCTTAGGCTTCGCCGACATATCTTCGCCCAAATGCTGGGATACGTTCTGTCCCAAATGAGAGAGTTATTTGCCGATTTTTTTTTTTTTCCAGGAGCAGAGCAGAGCGAGACACGTCCGTCCTACGTGGCAGCCATAACCGGAAGTCCTCGGAACTCCCTTTTAACATCCTGCACCTCAATATTAAAGTGCTGATTGTCTTTGAGTTTCTGTTTCAAATCTTGGATTTCTGTGCTAAAATCAAAGGAGTCAAAACGACCATAAAAACAATTAAGAGCATTAGCCAGCTCTGTGTCTGAACTAAAACCATCTAAAAACACACGATTACTGCGCTCTGTGCTCTGAAGGCCTGCAATGGTTTTCATACTGGCCCAGGCCGAACCAAGTTTATTTGCTGCCATCTTGCTTAAGATGTGGCACTTAAAACGTTTCATTAGTAGCTACACTAATCCTCTAGTCCAGGGGTGTCAAACTCATTCCATGGAGGGCCAAGACCCTGCAGGTTTTACTTCCACCCAGTCTCTTCAGCAGGTGTTTTCACTGATCAGCAATCAGTAGGAAGAAATTCAGAGAAATCACCTGTTGAAGACACTGGGTGGAGGTAAAACCTGCAGGGTCTTGGCCCTCCTTGGAATGAGTTTGACACCTGTGCTCTAGTCTAAGGGCCAATTTAGAGTCACCAATTAACCTAACATGCATGTCTTTGGATTGTGGAAGGAAACCAGAGCCCCTGGAGTAAACCCACACAGCACAGGGAGATCATGCAGACTCCACACAGAAAGGTTCCCACCCCTGCCAGCCTGGGGATTTGAACCTGAAGCCATCTAACTGTGAGGGAACAGTGCTAACCACTGTACCTCCATGTTGCCCCGTTGAACTTGAGTATGTGTTACTATAGGACTGGGCGATTTGACCTTAACTCAGCATCATGGTTAACTGATCCTTTCATTTTTATTTTTTTTCCCTCCCTTCTTCTTACTGACAAAGCTCACAATTAAGCAATATTACACAAGAGTATGGTATCATATCACTGCAGTGTGGTAGTAAATGATCATAATATAATGAAGCACAGGCCTATTGTCATTCCACACACAAAATAAACATTGTCCAGTGTTTACAACACATACCCCTTGAGGGTTTGTGAGTCATGTCATGTGTGCGTTAGCTGCACTGGGGGAGTCTTTTACACGCCCATGATTATGTTACCACCACATAGTGATTGAGTTTCTTCTTGAGTTCTTAAATACAGCCTTAGCTTGTCCATTTCCTCTGTAAAACAGCTGAGATGACCCGGATAACCATCAAAGGCTAACAGTTACTTAACTTCTGATCCTTTTAGTGTTAGTATCCACTCACTTTTTCTTGGCACCTTCAGATGAAAAAAAGAGTCACTCATCACATACTATGTAGATGGAGACTGCGTTTGTTTTCATTACAGGCCGTCTTTAATTGTTCAGTCCATGTTCTGCTGTATCTGAACAGCTCTGACTGCACTGCTTCTGGAATTAAGTGCCCACGCCTGTAACTCTGCGTGTATGTCTTAGAGGAGTAGTATATAAAAAGCTTTCACATACAAGCACACAACAGGGAGAGGGGAATAGCCGAAAAAAACGACATGAGCAACATTGTCAGTTCTACATCCTGAATGTCTGTTCTGGTTTTATTTTGGTTAATTGCCCAGTCCTTTTTTGTTTTTGTTGAAATTTATTAATCTTTGTTTAGGTTCAGGTTCAGGTTACTTTATTTGTACCCGTAGGTAGATTTGTTTTGCAGTCTGGTGACATCCATATTTACAAGCCACTAATTAAATTCAACATAGACACAAACACAGGCACACATGAAGCTGCCTATAAACATGATAAAAAAACTCAAGGCTCCATCAATCAGGACATAAAAAGACAAAGAGATGAGGGAGAAACCAGAGGTAAGAGAGAAGGGTCATATTAAAAGTTAAAAACTAGTCAAAGAGGTTAAAAAACTCAAAGGTCTAAAACCCAATAAAATATTTAGAACCCAAGTGACATCCTACAAAAATAAGTAAATATAAAATGAAGTTAATAAATAGGTACCTAAATTATGTACAATATATTTTTACAGCTTGTTCAACTCTTTGACAGCAGCAGGGACAAAGCTGTTTTTGTAGCGCTGGGTTCTACTTTTTGGGACAGCAAACCTCCGTCTTGAGGGAAGAAGCTGAAAGTGGCAGTGCAAAGGGTGGGAGTCATCATTTAAAATGGAGGTAGCCATCCTCTGTACTTGTCTGGTGTACAGGGATGTCAGGCTCAGCTGTGGCTCACCAAGCAAACGACTGGACCATCTAACTACCTGATCCAAGGATTTCCTCTGTTTCAGTTTTATCTGACCAAACCATGACACTAAAGAAAAGGATAAAACAGATTCAATAAAAGCCCGATAAAACATTGTCATTATGGTTCGGTCAACTTGGAAGCGTGCAAGTTTTCTCAAGCAATGCAAATGTTGCTGACCCTTTTTGCACACCCTTTCACAGTTCACTTCAAAGTTTAAATTACTATCAATAATCGTCCCAAGATATTTGTACGATTGTACACATTCGGTGGTCTGGCCTTTTAGTATGGTGACTTTGTGCCTGGGATTTTTCCTCCTAAAGTCAATAATCATATCTTTAGTTTTTGTTGTATTCAGCTGCAGGTAGGAATCCTCACACCAGTGAACAAAATCATCAACTACTGGGCCGTGGCCACTCTCACCATCCTGGAGGAGACTGACAATAACTGAGTCATCAGCATACTTTATAATGTGTCTGTTGTCATGTCTGCTCCGACACATGTTTGTGTACAGGATGAAGAGTAGTGGTGACAACACACACCCCTGAGGAGAGCAAGTAGAAGAGCACTTTAGGTCAGACAATGTACCATTGACCCTTACTCTGCGTCCTGTTGGTTAAGAAATCCAGAATCCAACCCACCAGATTATTGCTCCAGTCAAATTGTTGCAGGAGCCTTTCAACTAAGATATGAGGTTGGATTGTATTAAAGGCGGAAGAAAAGTCCACAAATAAAAGCCTGGCATGTGTCCCATTAAAAATCCAGATGTTTAAAAAGCATGTTAAACAGAGTGACAGTGGCATCCTCCACTCCTCTGTGAGGCCTATAGGCAAACTGCAGAGGATCCAATGCCTGCTCAGTCTACCCTAGGACCTCACATCTGACCAGTTTTTCAAAAATTTTCATTAAAATTGAAGTCAAAGCAACTGGTCTAAAGTCGTTTACCGTTTTAGGACAGCTGGATTTTGGAACGGGAACAACCACGGCATCTTTCCAGATCTTAGGCACATGTTGTGTCTGTAAGGACTTATTGAAAATGTAATGAAATATAGGACTCAGTTCATGTGCACAGGACTTTACCAGGCGCCCACATATATTATCAGGGCCCTGACTTTTGTTCACTTTTACAGCGCAGAAGTCCCTTTTAATATCCTGCACCTCAATATTAAAGTACTGATTGTCTTTGAGTTTCTGTTTCAAATCTTGGATTTCTGTGCTGAAATCAAAGGAGTCAAAACGACCATAAAAACAATTAAGAGCATTAGCCAGGTCTGTGTCTGAATTAAAACCATCTAAAAACACACGATTACTGCGCTCTGTGCTCTGAAGGCCTGCAATAGTTTTCATACTGGCCCAGGCTGAACAAAGTTTCTTTGTTGCCATCTTGCTTTCCAGCTCCGATTTATAATTCTGTTTTGCTCTTAAAATTTCGGCCTTCAGCTTCTTTGTGGCAACCTGTAGCTCAGAAACAGACCCCTGTTTAAAGGCAAGTGCTTTCCTCTTTAAGCAGGATTTAACTGATTTTGTAACCCATGGTTTGTTGTTGGGATATATTTTGACACGTTTACGTGGAACAATCTTATTTTTACAGAAAGACATGTATGAGCATGTGACGTCAACCAGAGAGTCCAAATCATCCCCGCAGGCCAGTGTGAACATTTCCCAGTCTGTACAGTCAAAGCTTAATATATATTTATTTATGTTGATTTATTTTTAATCCACCACAAGATTAGACATTGTTCAGGTGACACAATGTGGATCATAATAAAACAGAATTTAGGAAAATTAAATTGGGAAAACAGAATTAATAAATTATAATGATAATAATAAATGATTTTACAGGGACATATAAAGGGCTTCATCATAAGAAGTATGAAAACAAGAAACCTTTCATGACAGGATAAAGAAATGGTTGATTCTTTCTCAATCTGTTTTTTTTTATGGAGTCACAATGAGTTTATTAAACTCATCTAACACACCTTAACATTAGACTTGAACCAACATCAGACAGTGAAAATCAACAAAATTTTTTCAGAATGTTTAAACCACTAGAACCTGCAAGTATAAATTCATGATTAATTTCACCGATTATTTGGTTTTAATCTCCAGTTGGTTGCATGGTTAAATCAGACCAAGGAACCTTAAATAATAATAATAATAATAATGCATCAGATTTATATAGCGCTTTTCCATAGACACTCAGACGCTTTACAATGGATATATTATTCATTCAGCCAATGAAGAAATCGCATATTCTTGTAAATTGTATTCTATTATTATAATTTATGTAGTGTTTGCTAATGAATAGAAAAATGCAATGCAGCTTTATTTCTGTCTAGTTAGGTTTTTAGCTTGGCTGGGTTTAGGTCTAGGGATTAGCTTATGCGTTTACATGGATGTCATCGGTGGTGTCTGTTGGCACTGGAAAATGTTCAAGTCCAGGGTAAAGTTTTTTTTATGGATTCAAACAAGCCTCGGTATGCACTGGTGCCAAATCTTGTTACACTTGAAGATACTGGAATTATTTTTTAAAAGAAGCAGTCAAAAATGTAAAGGTGAATGAAATATGTAAAATCACTTTGTGTCAGTCAGTGGCCTGATTTATAAAAAAAAAAAAAATTTTAAAAAATGGAAAACCCTTGAATGGACCATCTCAGTATACCCCAGCCAACTACACACTGTAAATATGTGCGACTGACTCATTTTTTGAAGTCATATAAAGTTATCTTAAACCTCTTGCTATTTTGTGGGAAATATCAGGATGTATTCTTCAGCTTTTTTTTTTTTTTAATTCTTTCTGTGCAGCCTGTTAGAGGTCAAACTGTTGGACAGGAAATGAGTGTCCTCTGAGGATATTAAGTATGGTGGAGACCAGCATGGCTGTGAATCAGATTGGGTGAGAAATGGGTTTCTGTTACTAAAATGAATGACTAGTTTACAGGACATGACTAAAAACATTCCTTTCAAGCCCAGAAAATACCACATAGTTTCTCTGTGTCATACATCTGATATACTGGACTTTTTTTTCCTCTACCCACTCATTGTTGGGATAGTTTACGACTGGGTCATCCTACTTTCCGGAGAGGAGCAGCTCTGCTTCTGAGTGCTTGTATTAACAAAAAGTGGAACTCCCAACAGCATCCGGAAGCATGTCTGTAGATTTGTATTTGTCCTCAATGCTCTGTTGCTCAGGATGTTTTGTTTTTCATAACCTGCATGTCCTTTAAAAGCTCAGAAACAGCCAAGTATTGTCAGAAAAGCACAAAGAGGGCCTCATATACTGTATGTACAGTATGAATCGGATGAAAATGTTTCCCTTGACTATTTCTTCTCAGCATGAAATAATTGAGGTTTTCTGTTTTTCACTTAAGTACAGATGCATCTATACCGTACATATAGTAAGGTATTCATAGACCCACATGGGTATGTTTGAATGTGGTCTCTCCACCCTCTGTCTCATATCTCAATCTTTTACTGCTCACTGAAGAGCCATTGTTTTAATGCTAATAGAGTGTAGCATATGGTCATTCCATGAATGCCTCTTGTCCAAGTATATTGTAGTACTGTTTCAAGATGTACATTTTCTCCTCATTTTTAAAGCAGATTTGATAGTATGATGGAAGTTATTTTCCAGGCTGTTTCCACACAGGTTTGGTTGGTCTGCTCTGCTTGAAGAGGCTGTGGTATGCTAATGTTTATGCAGTGTTTGTGGTGCTGCTGAAGCAGAGCAGTGGGGCAATATGTTTTGTCTGCAATAAGAGTGGCATACAAAAAGTTACTGGTAAACTTTCAGAATGATGATAATTGGGAAGGCTTCTTAAGAACTTGCTGAGTCTTTTTTATTAAGCCAGGTTGCGTGTGTGAACACCTCTACAATATAGCTCAAAACATTTGAATCCCCTTGTTTAAACTAGATGTCATTAAGCATTTTAATAGACTAATGTTGGATGCAAAAATAACTGTTAGGGCTGCCCCTGACTTAAGATCTTCCTGGTCAACTAGAAGTTACAGTTTAAAACAAATAGTTGACTATTTGTTGTGCTTTTATGATATGTCCATTTAACTGGTGAAATAGAAACAACAATTAACAACATCAGTTAATGATTTAGGTCTCAAGGTTGAGAAATAACAATGAGCCTTAAAAATATCAGTTAACCTCCACAAGGAGTCAAGCCACTTGCTAATGGACTATACTTGGGTTAAAAAAAAAAGTGACTCACCATTACTATTGCCATCATTTCTCAGTCTTCTCATGTTGTGAAAAACTAACACAAGTTTGTCTACATTGTTGGACAGAAGTGCCCTCTGTGTTTTGCCAGCATAATGGTGCCATTTACGCCTGGCATTAAAATGCATTTTCTGTGATTACATTGCAGTCAGCACTTGATCGCAGACAGGCTAATTAATTAGCATGCGCTCTGGAATACCTGATGGCACAGAAGGTAATCAGAATATGGATTTCCATTTTGGTGCCACACTCTACCGTATCAAAACAACGACCATACATTGCCACATCTCCGTGGTGCTCCATATGTTATTCAGACCTGAGTTCAAGAACATAAGATGTATTGGACTCATAATATAGTGGTATAATGTAAAATATGATATGATTACATATGAAAAATAGACTTGTGTATTTTTAGCGAGCTGTATTTGTTCTGCAATGCAGTGTTTCCTCTGGCTTAAAGACCTTGGCATGGTGGCAGCATATATTTCCGGGGGGGGGGGGGGCAGAAAACACATGACACTATTGTATCTGGAATGTGTTAATTTTATACTATTTCTTTCTTTTTTTAATTTGCACAGTAACTTTATATATGGAACTTACCATTTGAAGTATTGTATAACCAAGGCTTGAATGTTGGAATATTGGGCTAGTTGGGGTCCCACCCAGACGTTCTGTATTTGGACTTTTTACTGGTGTCATCCTTCTCTCCTTCCTCTGCTCTCACCTCTCCTGGACCCTCTGCCTGAACACTTTTCTCTCCTTGGTTCCTCTCTTCTGTCTCATCTTTCCCTCTTTGAGCCCTGTCTAATTCAGGTTCTCGCTCTATGGTGGTATACAAACAGGTTAGAAAATACCAAGTGTCATGTTTTGTCCTGCAGGATTTTTTTGTTATGGTTTACATAAATGACAAAAAAGTGTATTTTTTTTGTATTTTTATTCTAGTGTTTCTTTTTTTTTTTTGGATTGAGAAAGCGGAGGGAAGGGGAAAAAAACATTCATAACACTGGTCAACAACAAATTTATTGCCCAAGTTTTTTTTAGCTGATTTAGGACAATTTTGATGTGCTGAATCCAAAAATCACATTGGTTTTGCTCAATCAGGTCAACTTCTTGAACTATGGCCACATGTTTGTTTTTTTTTACATTTTTGTTTACATGTACGGGTATTTTCGCTTTATATGATGCAAAATTCTTTTTTAATTTTTTTGAATTCTCTGAATTTTGAACAATGATGACATAACATTCAATTTACATGTACTTACCTTTATCACTGTCTACTATTCAATTTACAGTTTACCTGTGCAACTGCTTACAACTTAGAATAAAAACCTGACCTGATCGAGAGAAACAGATGTCATTTTCAGATTCAGTGGTGCAAAATTGTCTTAAATCAGTTGAAAAAACACAGACAACTTAGAAAAAAATTATTTTTGTTATGTTGTGTACGGTAATAGTAATTTATTCATGCATACTTAAATTATATGATCGGAGGTGAGTATAGTAGCCAGAAAGTAATAAGTAATAAAGTAATAAATAATAAGTAATAATAAAAAATAAGAAATCCTACTCATGTAAAAGCAGTGTTATCTTATGAAATTAATAATTAAAAGTAGACAACCAAAAAATTTTAATTGAGTTAAGAGTACAAAGAGCACCCACTTAAAAACTTGATTAATGACTTCAGTCTTGAAGATTTGAGGCTTTTCTCCAAAATTTAAAACAATTTTCTTGCAGTTTTCTACTTTTCTCTGTAAATTTATCTAAATTTGAAATCATTTTCCTCAAATTTGTAATTTCCTCTTACAAGTATTTTATCAAGATTCATGACAAGAAAAGACGAACATTCCATCACTGCCCAATCCTGTCCAAATATAACCTGTTGAGCTTTGAAAATCTAATCATGTATACAAATGTGTGTCTTTTGTTTAAGATAATCCATAACTCTGCTGCTCCTCCCTTAAAAAGGTTTATTTCATTAAGTTCTGTAAATACATCTCGGACAACTTGATCAACAGCACGCGGCGAGTGCAGGATTCCTAAGCACAAGACAACATTAGCAAATTCAACATTTTCATGTGTGGCTATGCGACAGTGGAACATGTTACCAACGGAGTTACTTGCAGTAACAGACTATCACACATTTTCGCACTTGGTGAAAAAACAGTTAATCTCTAAGCAAACCTGTGTCCATAATGTACTGTGATGTAAAGATGTTAAGAGTGTGTGATGTTGACAGTGGGACCAATAAGAGTCAGTGGTTGGATGTGAAAAATTGTTTATATGGATGGAGTTATAAAAATGTATTATTGTATGTTTTAGCTCTTATCAATGTTTTGGGTTCTTATCAATGATATTAATGTTTGTTTTAGTTTTTAGCAATGCTTGGTTTTAGTTTTTTAATCAGTGCTTACTTGTAGTGTCTGCTTTTTAATGCTAACACCAGCCTGCCCAGGGACTACAGGTGGAAATTAGCACTTGTGCTATAACCTGGTAAAATGCATCTTTCTTCTTTAAGGTCAATGTATATTGTGCGTGTCCCTGCATAAATAAATAAATAAAATAAAATTGACTTTTCTTGTACATTTGAGACTTTACTATAAATTTGTGGATTATTTTATGGCTAATTTTTGTCTTATTTGTTAAAATAAAAATACTATTTTTTAATAAATTTGAAACACTGTGGTAATTGTTTTACTTTTTCCTTATAACAATTTACATTTTTGACCATAGTTTTGCAGAGCCAGGACAGAACAATAATTTAACTGATTTCAAAGAAAAAATATTAATTAAATTGTATTTAATGAAATAAATTAACTTAAATGACCAAAGATGCAGTTATTTCTGTTATAATATTTCTGTATATTTTTTTTCCACAATATTTTTTATTGAACCTTTTTTTTTTTTTTTTTTTTTTTTACAAACATGGCACAAACAGTCAGACACTAACACAAACGTAATTTAACCCCTTGCACTCTGGTCAATTTTCCTAAAAACGCCAAAAAAAAAATGTGCCCAAAGTAAATCGAAAGCTGTTCTTCAACCCTTTGCAGCATCTTCATGGGGTTGGTCTCATTCAAAAGAAAACACTTTGAATTTTTTGGCAAAAAAAAACCATGATCTCTCTAAGTGCTCTGGCCACTGAGTTACAGTCATTTAAACATAGTGAACTTGAAGAAAATAAATTTGGCCTGGGTGTTTTTTTGGATACAAATGCTTGCAAATAACACACAGCTTCAGGTCCGGGCTGGAAAATGCAACAGAAATGTAGAACCAAGTGTTATCCAGCTGAGGTCAAAATTTTGTAACAATACTACAAAAAATGAATATTTTACACAGCTTTGTTCTCAGGCTGTTCCCAGGCGTTTTGGAACTGTTCCAAATTGTGCCAAATGGCACAGTTTGGAAAAACGTCTGTAACTTTTGAATAATTCAATGTAGAATCTTCATTTTGGGCTCTAATGAAAGGTCACACTCAGGGCTGTCTGTGTGTGTGGGGGGGGGGTTTGTCCCCTCCCCCTCTCTTGCTACAGAGGATGGACTTCGGCCATCGCTACACAACGGATTAGCCTCATGTGGTGATGTGGGACAGCAGCGCAATCACCGCGCCCCCCCCCCTCGCTGCAGAAGAATAGCGGGGGTGGGGGGTGGGGCGTGGGGCGTTCACAGTCTGTACGCGGCGAACAACCCCTTGTACAGCGGCGCACGAACTGCGCTGCGAAGCACAGTTGTAATTTACCGATCGGTCAAAAGTCATTTTGGATTACAATTTTCAGGGATAAAAAATAATTTGGCTTATAACACCTTACCTCTTCACAGCCACATTGTCCTGGCCAACTTCTCTTCCTCACTGTCAGACGAACCGACGCTGGTCCGCTGGTTCTGGTCTCGCGACCCGGTCAAAACATAATTCCATGATTGCGGTTTTGGCGAATGATTTACGACCTTCGTCGTTGGCCTCCGTCGGTCTATGATGACCATGTAAGAGAATCCTAAACACTCCACTGGAATTAAAAAAAAATAAATAAACCACTGCCTGTGGCTGCTGAAGCAGTCTCTCTTCACCCAGCTTTAGACAAAACAGCTCAGCGAACTTCTGTGCTTCAGTTGGCTCGCAGCCGTTGGGAGGCGGGTCCTTCTGGCTAGATTTTCATTCATTGGTTCTTCAAGGTTTCAGAAACCCAATTCAAGGCTCTTATTAGTCAAATGACAGGTCAATCAGATGAACTAATCTGTTCGCGGCTGTGTCTGCAACTTTTATTTTCAGTGCGCGCTTGGACGCCATCACCATCTCCATCTGCACCATCAGGATCATGCGTTGAGAGCGCACGAGGGCGCAGAGACTTGCCCGTCCGTGGTACAACGGAGCGCAAGAGGTTAAAAATTAAAAAAACAATCACAAAAAAAGTGTAATTAAAAACAACAGCCATTAACAAAAACAAGTCAACAACAATGCTCCTCTGTTTTTTTTTTTCACAATATTTTTTATTGAACCTTTTTTTTTATACAAACATGGCACAAACAATCAGACACTAACACAAAAGTAATTTAAAAATTAAAAAGAATAATAACAAAAAAAATGTGTAATTAAAAACAACAGCAACCATTAACAAACACAAATCAACAACAATGCTCCTCTGTTTAGTCTAGGTAATCTATTACATAAGAATACATAATATACATTATCATATGTATTATATATATTATATATATATTATATATTATATATAATATATATTATAGCTGGTATGTTTTTGTTATATCTATTTAATTTCACTGGTGTAACATACATCCATGCATTAACCATTTAAAATGTATCAGTTTAAGACGTACATTTATTGATTTGGTTTGAGTTCCTGCACAAGCCATTTCCCATTGTTCCTCTGAAATTTCAACTTGCAGGTCCTTTTTCCAGTAATTCAGTCTTTTCTGTGAGTTTTCATTTGAGAATAGTGTCAATGAGTTATAAAACTCTGAAATAATACCCTTTCTCTTACTATCTTTCATCAAATTTTTTTCCAAAAATGAATAAGTAGGTCGGGTGAGAGCATTATTTTGATTTGATCGAATAAAATTTCTAAGCTGAAGATATTTAAAAAAGTATGTTCTATTAAGATTGAATTTAATCCTCAGTTCTTCAAAAGACATTATCTGAGCGTGACAAATATAAGTCTTGAATCTTTTGAATCCCTTTTATATTCCATATTTTAAATACAGTATCCGCTGTCCCTGGTGTAAAATATTGATTACCCCATATTGGGCTAAATTGTGACAGTGAGTGTGGTTCTTTTAAATATTTTTTGGTTTCACACCATATTTTGATGATGTGCTTTACAATTGGATTTTTAACTTGTTTCTGTAATTTTTTAGCCAAGTCTGAGTATATGAATAAGGGAAGAGGTAAAGGTAAATGGTATGATTCCATTTCAGTCCAGTGAGGAAGATCATTTGATGAAAAATAATATGTCATAGACCTCAGACCTCAGTTGTGCTGACCAGTAATACAACATAAAGTCTGGACATTTCAGACCTCCATGATCAAATGGTAAATATAGTAAGGACAAACGTAATCTAGCCTTCCTATTGTTCCATATAAATTACACTAACTTTTTTTTTATTCTTGAAAATAGATCTGAAGGTGGTGGTAAAGGAATGTTTTGAAATAAAGTATTTTGGGTAAGATATTACTTTTAAGTATATTAATTCTCCCGATCATCGACATTGGTAGTGGCATCCATCTCTGAAGTAACTCATTAATATCTGTCATTAAGGCTTCATAGTTGGCATTGGCGACTGATTCTAGCTTAGGCAAAATTTGAATTCCTAAATATTTAAACTGATTTACAACATTGAATTGGTTTACCTCAGGAGCTGGGTGATTTCTCTGGGTCTCATTTAGCATTAATATTGAAGATTTTGTTTTGTTTATTTTATATCCTGATATATCCCCAAAGTTCTTTATTAAATTTAACAAGGTCGGAATTGATTTTTTAAAATTCGATATGAACAAAATTATGTCATCGGCATACAGGGAGATTTTATGTTCTGTTGGTCCTACTTTAATTCCATATATTTGTGGATGTAAGCGTACTGCCATCGCTAAAGGTTCAATTGCCATAGTAAACAACTAGAAAAGCACTCGGAGAGCGCAGACCTCCGCCAAGCGCCACAATTCCCTCCATACAGTGTTTGTGTGTACGTTTTCACATTCCTTGAGCATGTAAACATATGACTAGCAATTGGATTCACAATGATTATTTGTTTATTTGACAGGGACAGTGCAATAAACACACAATTAATCAATGACAATCAATCTGATAGTGATAGGATTAGTGGTTCAGTAGTAAAAGCATTGCCTCCTTGGCGGAGGTAATAAACTGAAGTGTTGCTGTTGTGTCCATCTCCTCCACTGACGGATGCAAATTGGGTAGACAGGTTGCCGTGGGTTTTATATTATATTATTTTGGGGTTGCGCTCCGCGGCAAACGAGAATTTAGAAGCTTCGCCGGCAGAGAGCTCGTTTTTGCGCAGCGCCTATGGCTGGCCGGTGAATTTCTGCCAAATGCGCAGCTCCTATGGCTGGCCGGGGAATTTCTGGCAAAGAATCCGTGGGCGGACAGTTGCCCGTGTGAGGTTTTGCAGTTGCGCGCAAACACAGGCACGCTGGCGGGCCCAGGCCAGCAGTGTTTTCCGCGTGCTTTTGTGCCTAAAACGTTGAAGAACGCGGAGTTTGTGTTGCAGACACGACGACCAGCGCCCTCCATTGCGCCTGCGCACATTTTGAAAATGGCCGTATGTCACAGTGTTGAAAAATGCTTTAAAAAATTCCTGTATCCAGACGGTGAACAGGATCACCCCCGAAATTTAATCAGTTCTTCCTTGTACCATTTCCAACAACGCCTGAATGTTTCATGGAAATCCGTCCAAGACTTTTTGAGTTATCTTGCTAACCAACAGACAGACAGACAGACAGACAGACAAACACACAGACAAACCCCGGCAAAAACATAACCTCCTCCTGGCCTTTTCGGCCTGGCGGAGGTAATAAAGGTGAAAGTGGACAGCCTTGTCGACATCCTCTATTGATTTTTATTGATTTTGAGATATTGCTGTTTGTTAGGATTTCTGCTGTAGCATTATTGTATATTATCTGGACCCATTTTATGAAATTATTTCCAAGTCCAAACCTTTGTAGGACTTCAAAAAGATAGGGTCGAATGGCCCTATCAAAGGCCTTTTCGGTGTCCAATGATAAGAGAGCTGTATCTGGTGCTTCTTTATTGGAATAAATAATATTAAATAGTCTTCTTACATTATGGAAGCCTTGTCTTCCCATTATAAAGCCATTCTGATCTCGGTTAATAATATTTGGTAATATTTTTGTAGTCGTTTTGCTAAAATTTTACAGATTATTTTAAGATCAGCATTTAATAGGCTTATTGGTCTCATGTTTTCACATTTATTAGAGGGTTTACCTGGTTTTGGTAACAGTATAATTAAGGCATTATTCATGTATGGTGGTAAATTACCATTTTGAAATGCTTCTAAAACCATTTCCAACAGTGGTTTTATTAATTTAGTCTTAAATTTTTTATAGAGGTCAACTGAAAGACCATCTGGTCCTGCCCTTTTTCCTGATTTCATATTATCAGTGGCTTGCCCAACTTCTTCTTGACTAATTTTAGACTCCAGTATCTCCCTGTTTTCATTTGGAATACATGGTATAGATAATCCACCCAAAAACCCATTTAATTTTGTTAAGTCAGTTTCATTTTTTGTATTATATAGTTTTCCATAATAATCTCTAAAGGCACTATTAATTTCTAAAGGATCTATAACTACCTGTCCGTTACTTATAATACTGGTAATTGGTGTTTTAGATTCTAATTGTTTAATCTGCCATGCCAATAATTTTCCTGATTTTTCACCTTGTTCGTAAAAAGTTTGCTTCAATCTTAGAAGACTCGAGGCAGCTCTATTCGCTGATTTTTTTGTCATATTCAGCTCTCATAATCAGTAATTCGTTCTCTAACTGTGGGTTCCTTCCTGCATACACCTTTTCTTGAAGGATTTTTATTTTACGTTCCAATTGGACTCTCTCCTCTCGAGTCTTTAGATTTTGAACCTGTATAACTAATAATATGCCCCCTAATAAAAGCTTTGAAAGCCTCCCACTTTATACATGCCGTTGTTTGTGTAGTATTGATATCAAAGAACTCATCTATCTGTTTTTCTATGTACTTAACAAATTCCTCATCCTGAAGCCATTTATGTTGAAAATGCCACCTAACTGGGCCCTTTGTCAATTTCTTATCTATATATACTAGACAGCAGGGTGCATGATCAGAGATCACAATGTTATCATAGAAACAGTTTTGAATCTTGGACTTTAATTCTGTAGAGATCAAAAAGTAGTCAATACGTGAGAATGTCTTATAGGTATTAGAATAACAAGAATAGGCTTCGACTTGTGGTTTCATTTCTCTCCATATATCTAGCAATCTCAATTCTTTCATAAAATGATTAATGGTCATCCTACATCCATTGTGCATACAGTCCAGTCCTGTTGATCTATCTATACTGGAATTCAATGTACAATTAAAATCCCCTGCAATTATATGTTGCCCTGCAAGTGATGATAAAGTGAGGAATAAATTAACAAAGAAGTTATGATCATCAATATTGGGGCCGTATAAGTTCACCAGATTTATATTTTCTAATAGCAAAGATTCTTGGATGATTAGATATCTTCCAAATTTGTCTCTAATTACATTTTTCACTTGAAATGGGACTGTTTTGTGTATGAGAGTCATAACTCCTGGCTCAGGATGAAAATGATGAGGTGAACACGTTACCTTGCCATCTTCTCCTTATTCTTTTTATATCCTCCTCTATCAGATGAGTTTCTTTTAAAAATACAATTTTCGAATCTATGTCTTTTATTTTATTCATAAGATTTTGTAGACCTCTGCAATTCCATGAAGTTAAATTAAGATTAACGCTTTGATCTATGATCAATAAGGAGTTTGAGATCACCTTGCAATATGAACATACTCATATAGCGGAGCAAAAACATGGATGATAGAACATTCATCCTACAAAACTAAACAAAAACAAATTCCCTTTCCCCACATTCGTGGTAATCCCCCCAAAATCAAAATATTCCGTCTCCCGTTATAGCTAGTGACTGTTCCACACCTGCGAGGATCAGTCAAACCACTCTCTCTTTCACCTGTCAATCACCCTGACTCTACTACTATTCTTATGACATTAACTCTCTTCTGTAGTTTTTTCAACATAACTTCAAAGTTTTATAGCAACGTTGTACATCATAACATTTTTTTTTAATACAGTCTGTATTTTGTAGACATGTTTATGTTTCAGATCAATCAGATGTCTGTACATATGCTTAAATGTTCTACCTTTGTCATGTTCATGCTTAGCTCCCACCAGTTTCCTTTTGGATTTGCTTGATGAGCTCCTGCGCCTCTTGAGGGGTCTTGAAGGTGTGGGTTCTCCCCTTATATGTGACCAGCAGTCTTGCCGGATGAATTACTTCGTGACGAATCCCTAGGTTGCGCATCTCTTTGCGGGCCGGGTCGAACTGTTTCCTTAATTGTTGTATTCCTGTAGCCAAGTCTGGGTAGAACCGCACCTGTTGGTCCTGGTATTTAATTTCCCCTTTAGCTCGCGCCACATTGGTGACTGTCATCTTGTCTCTGTAGTTGAGGAACTTTATAATCGGCGTCCTCGGTGGTGTCTTATCTCTCGGTGGGCCGATTCGGTGAGCGCTCTCTAAAACGACCGATGACTGCAGATCCGCGTTATTCAGTACTTCTGGAATCCACTTTTCCAAAAAGGAACATGGGTCCCGTCCCTCCGTTCCCTCCAGGAGGCCCACCAGCCTCAAATTATTCCGTCGCGAGTGGGATTCCAAGTCTAGGACGTTATCTTCCAGACGTTTGCATTTTAATTCCAGTGTTTGCAGTTTAGTTTGCAGGCTGGTGACGTCATCTTCAGCGCTTGAAATTCGGAGCTCTGCCTGCAACACTCGCTCCATGCAGTCGTTTATTTCTTTTCTCCTACCTTTTATCGCTGCTATAATCCCGTCGAATTTAGATGAAAACTCTGTTCTCATGGAGTTAATGGCAGTGAGCACTGCGTTTGTCCCCTCTTCAACTGTTCCTGCTCCGCCGCTGGCTCCCGGACTCCGCCATTGCCTCTGGAGTTTTCTCTGTTTCGCCTCGAGCGTGGAAGTCTGTTAGCTTGGGTTGTTTTGTTGAGTTACCCTTTCCTCCACCTAATTTTCCAACCTTAGTATTTACCATATCCGCACCAAAACGCACGGATGGGTTTTTGTTCCAATTAAGAGAGTTTTAGTAATTTTTTTTTTTTTTCAAGATCAGAGCAGTGTGAAACACGTCTTCCTACGTGGCCGCCATAACCGGAAGTCATATTTCTGTATATTTATCGTTTTTGGTTTTTTTTTAGAACTCTCCTCACCATCCAGACAGCAGGAAAAACCTCCCTTATTTTGAAATCCAAATGTTGGCACATTTTGTTGTCTGAAGGCTGTTGACAGATTAAAGTTATTGACTTTGTGACTTTCGATCGTCTTAACTTGCCAGGTACATAATAATGAACATAGATTAATTAATATTGTAGTGGCTGGTGAAGTAAAACCTCAGCATTTCATTAGTCACTCTTACCTTTTCCTGCATATGCATCCTAACCACACCTGTTGGCTAAGCGACTCTTCATTATTGTCCCCATTACCAGCAGGTTAAAACCACCATAAATGCCTCTACTGCTTGCATACCTCTTCTGATTTTTTTTCCGCGTTTAAAATATTTTAATAAGCTCATGCAGCTCATGCTTCTCTCGGACAGGGACACTAGAGAGACACTCTGCCTGCTGACTGGAATGGTCGTGGGTGGCGTGCTTCCGAACTCCATGCAGATGACGGTCACGCATGTTGTTCGTGTGCGCGCTCGCGGAGCATCATTCCTACATATTTTTTTTCTTAAATTCATATTTCCTTAGCATGGCGGTATAAAACCAAGGATGGCGGCCTATCACACAGAAATGTTACCAGAGGAAACCCTGCAGTGGTCTGGATCAGGTGAGGAGCAGAACGTTAATTAGAATGGGAACTATTTGCTGTGGAGACCGGATCGTAGCCGTAACGGACTGCATCTGGAGTCAGTGAAAATCCTGGGTTAGGCATTAGTAGTGAAGCTTATTAATGTTGCAGCCTTCAAATAAATATTTACAGTACTAGTACATACCCATGCATACCTGTCCATGCCTGTAGAAACCAAGTATAAGCAAGTATTTCTGCATGCCCGTTGCTGAAGAGTCTCCCCCTGTCTCAGATCTGCGGCGTACTGCTGGAACCTAAGGTGTTTGATGTTCACGGCATCTTTTCTGACGTCCAGCAGTTCTCCTCATTCTATTGCTCTCCATCAAGTGGGTCTTCTTCTTCATTCAGACCACTGGTTGAGGGATAGGTGCGTCATAATTCCAGTTCATGGGCAGGATCATGAAAATAGATCTGAGCAAAAAGTGGCTTTCAACCCTGTTCAGGAAGGCCCGTGCATGCCCGTAGAAACCAGAGCACCCGGAGAAAATCAACGCTTTGCTTGGCATTTTACACATTTGTAGTGTAGACTGGCATTCTTCAAGGTTACACATTTTTACTGTGTCAGCACCTCTTTAAAAACGACATTGCTGAGAAAGTGACACTTTTTGCTTAGTTTCTTCATCTTGAACAAGAATACGAAGACTGCTTGATCTGGCAACTCTGCTCGCGGCAACGTAGAATTGGCCATGACTGCAGAAATTTGTTGTGCAGAAAACACGAACGCGCTGTAAAGACTGACCCTGTGACTTATTCACCTTGTCAATTTTGAGCAATATATCTTTATGACAGCATCGCGAGTCCTCATAGGGCGTTGTTGTTCTATGTCTATATCATGTGCTCTGTCTATGTGCCGTCATATAGACATCATATGTTTTTGACGGCATTGCGACTCCTATGATGCGTGTCTATATCATGTGCTCTGTCTGTGTGCTGTCATATAGACATCATATCTTTATGACTGCATTGTGAGTCCTATGATGCCTGAGATCATAGGATCACCATAGGACGGCATTACGAGTCCTCATAGGGCGTTGTATGATGTGCTTTGTCTATGGAGGGCCAAAACCCTGCAGGTTTTACCTCCACCCAGTGTCTTCAACAGGTGATTTCTCTGAATTTCTTCCTACTGATTGCTGATCAGTGAAAACACCTGCTGAAGAGACTGGGTGGAAGTAAAACCTGCAGGGTCTTGGCCCTCCATGGAATGAGTTTGACACTCAGAAATTCGTGCTCTGTGTGCCATATGATGGCACACAGAGCACATGATATAGACTCTATATCATGTGCTCTGTGTGCCATCATATAGACATCATATCTTTATGATGGCATCGCAAGTCCTATAATGCCTGAGATCATAGGATCATCATAGGACATCAAGCAGACATCATAGGCCGTCCTATGATGTCCTATAAACGTGACACACAGATTTCTTGGATTTATAGAGTGAAGAGTGATGTAACCTGCAGTTGCTGCAGCTATAATGCACAGTCAATAACTGGTGTGACTCCAATTTCTGCACTTTCCTTCATATACACTACTCAGAAAACGTAAGGGATATTTGGCTTTCGGGTGAAATTTATGGAAAATGTAAAAAGTTCACACTACAGTGATATATCATGAAAGCAGGGCATGAACGTAGAAGCATGCATTGGTGGTTTCCTCATCTCAGTTTATTGAAACAAAAGCCAACAACAATGGTGGGTATACCACAACAAAAAAATGTCAATGTCTCAATAACTTGGCATGTGCCCTTGAGCATCAGTTACAGCTTGACAGCGACATCTCATGCTGTTCACAAGTTGACTTATTGTCTGCTGAGGCATGGCATTCCACTCTTCATGAAGTGTGGCCCTCACGTCATTGAGGTTGTGGGGTGCAGGGTTACAAGCATCTACATGGGGACTTAGCTGATCCCATAGGTTTTCTATGGGATTCAGGTCTGGAGAAAGTGCAGGCCAATCCATTTGAGGTACCCCAGCCCCCAGCAGCCGTTTCCTAATGATACAACCTCAATGAGCTTGAGCATTGTCATCCATGGAGATGAAATAAGGCCTGTGTTGTTCATGCAAAGCATAATGACTGGATTAATGATGTTATTGAGGTAGTATTGGCTTGTCACTGTACCATTCTCAAGGTGTAGGGCAGTTCTGTATGGACTAGACACACCTGCCAAGACTGTAACACCATCACCACCAAAGGCTTGTCTGGTGACAACAGTGGCTGATGCATAGTGCTCTCATTGATGTCTCCAACATTGTTGGCGGCCATCATTTCTGCTCAACGTGAATCGACTTTCATTAGAGAACAGCACTGAGGCCCACTGGTCCCTTGTCCAGCGTAAATGCTCCCTGGCCCATGCAAGACGATGACATTCGTGCCTGCTGGTGTGGTCAAGTACCCTTGCAGGTCATCTAGCACGCAGACCACGCTGATGTAAATGGTTTTCAATGGTCTGACGTGACACTTGGGTGCTTCTCACCTCCCTTAAATGTGCCTGAAGTTGAGTGGCATTCATCATCCGGTTCCACAGGGCACTGTTTACAATGAAGCAGTCATCAGCGTGGGATGTGGCTAAAGGACATCCACTTCTATGCCTTTCTGTGGCTCTTCCAGTCTCTCTGTATCTCCTCTGCAACCTGCTGATGACACTCTGTGACAGTCTAAGCTCAGTGAATGTTTGAAGTAGGGATGGGCATTCGGTGAAATTTTCTTCGCCGATCGTCGGGAGAATTAATGATTAATAATCGGTTAATCATTAACATTTTTAGGTAGGTAACAAGGCAGGTAGACTACATTAGAACATCAGGTATCAACACGGAGAGCCGCACAACTCAAATCCACCTCTCTGTTCGCTGTTCTCGTGTTGGCTCAGCTCGGGAATCTCGCAAGCTGATTGGCCGAGACGTTTCACCCCGCAAGCTGATTGGCCGAGACGTTTTACCCACCTTCTCTCCCTGCCGAGCGGCCACCCAGCAAACGAAAACCGCATTCATTGCTCTTTATCGCTCGTGTTGCTTAGTCTAGCCGCGTGGAACTTTTTGCTGTTCTCTTGTGCCATTTTGTGCGAAATAGTCTTCCCGTCGAGCCACTACGCCGCCTCCTGCAGCTTCCCTCGACGATCCTGCGCCTCTAGCACCTGAGGAGCAGTAAAGCTCTCATTAACCTGTGCAGTAAATCATCTTCATCTTGAGTTACGTATCTTGTTATAAGAATAAAAGAGTTCTAAAAACATATTTATGTACACTTTATTTACATCTACGTATGTATGTACACTTACACACACACACACACACACGTATCATATGAGAGAGAGAGAGTGAGTGAGAGAATGAACGTACGTATTATTTATGGGTGACGCGATAAGTGAGGGATCACTGTACTCTTATGTATTGAGAATAATAATAAAAAAAATACAGAGTGTTTTTCTTCGAGGATGAATTTATTAACAAGACAAGTTTGCAGTAAAACGTGAACACATGCGCGTTGCGCAAACGAGGGAGGCTTCAAGTTGCGAGCCAGACAATAACGGGAGATACATACAGGACACATAACGGAACATATATTTCTTTCTTTTACTTTTTTCTTTTGTATGCTGCATTGCAGTGATTGCAGTACACCTGGTCATTTTTTAAATTAAAATGGTCCCACGCAACACTTCGCCGCAACCTCTTCATGATTTGGCGATTGCCCTACGGAAGCTCGCATGTATCAACTGAGGCACGCCAGGGTACGGCGATGGTGTAATGTTGTCCCCTGGTGCCCAAATTTTGCCAGTGGCACAGTTAAATGCATTGCATTGTTTGAGGACGGCCGTGCACTAGGCCTAATAACCTACATTCGGATTGTTTAAAAAAAAAAAAATGGTTTGTCGACGAAAATGAACTTCCTCGGTGAAATTCTTAATGATCAATTATCGGTTAATCGGTTAATTATGCCCATCCCTAGTTTGAAGCATTGCAGTGGCAAGGTACTGTTGATCAGTTGTTAGGTGTCGTCTTGGGCTCATGATGTCAAAATGTGAACTACATGATGAAGAGGACGATTTAAATACCAATTCTAATTGAACCAGAAAATTAATTGGTCGATTCATGGATCAACCACCTGTTGTGAATTTTACCATTAAGCACCTTATTAGAGAACAGCAAGTTATGCAAAAAGTACTGAAACACTGAACAGTTGGAAATGTGCATTCAAAGGGTTAGAGAAGGTCAAATTAAGTTCACCAGTAAAGGTTATATTGCATTTTAGGTGCATCCTGAAATTTCACCCGAAAGCCGAATATCCCTAACTAATTTGTGAGTAGTGTAAATGTTCTGCTCATAAAGCACCATCTACTGTATATGTGCATCCTTTTTTAATAATTCTACTAAGCCCGAACACAGATGCTGTCTGACCCACTGCAGGCAAAAACTCCCAAGTAGTAGTAGTAGTAGATTAGTTTATTACTAATCAAGTACCTGATTAAATTAGTAGGATTTTAATCAGTACCCTCTTGAAACACTTGCTTTGTAATTTGTTGCTTTCTAACTGCTTTTTAACAATTCCACATGGCAGATTTGACTTATAGTAGATCTTTCTGTACATTAGTGCAAATGTCAAAATCTCTTGTTTGATAATTTCATTTCAGAAGCAAATGTCAACAGCATCGTTTGCTAATGTATTTGTAGTTGTTGGTGTGCCTCCATGTGTGTATTTCATCTGTGGAGCAGTGAATGAGATTGTTTAACTGCCCCACAGGAAAAGGCTATAGAGCAGTGGAGGAGAGAAAGGAAGTGACAAAAGTCTGGGTGTTTCTTCACACACTAGCAGTGGCTGTTATCACCGTGGGAGAGGAGGAGACGGATGACCTGATAACTCAAAGGGAGAGAAATGGTTTGACATGGTAGGACAGCATGAAAGAGAGGTCTGTTGCAAGAAAAAAAGGCCAGTCCATGAGCTCCCTTCTCCTCTTTCTCACACTTGATTATTCTTCCCTTTTCTGTTTCTCTGTTTGACCTCAGCAGCTAAGTTCTGTTTAGATAACTTTTGTCTAGTTTACTGTCAGTGTGCTTTTTTTTTTTTTTTTTTTTTTTTTTAGAAATACTGTAGTAGTAAGCAAAAGACGAAAGGACAAAGTAGGAGAATAAAATTATTGGTCTGTTTATAAAAGTTTAAATATGATATCCCCCTTACACTCAGAGGGAACAAAAGTGTGCATTTATTGTGTGTGAGTCTGTGGAGGAAATCCACAGTCTGTTGTGTGGTTTTCTTAGGAGACTATCATCTCCTCTAATGAGTATGGTTAGTAAGATCAACATAAAAACCTTTAATGCAGAGATGTGTGGCAGTGCATGTTGTTTCTTAGCTGCAGCAACCAGGTGAGTGTGTTCATTTGTAAAGTCACAATTGTCATTTTAGCTTAAACTGGCTTGACCCACTTTGCTTTCTCTCACTCAGACACCCACAAAGCCTCTTTCCTTTTACCTCACACATGCAGTTAGCCAACTTTCCATTTCTTTTCTTCTTCCAGACATGAACCCTGTCGCTTCTCTAAGCCCAAACACCTCAACACATGCATACTTGTGTATCCATTAAGCACTTTTTGTCATATAACTACTCTAGTTATGCATATCCTTGTTTTGGTTTAGGTATACACATCCTCCAATGCGCTGTTGCTAACAGGGAGCTGCATGGTTTCTCCTGTCTGAGTATGACAGAAATTTAGGCAGCTCCATGGGAAGCCTTCAGGTCCCCTACTCTCTCACACTTTATTAAGTAATAGTATAGCATTTTGTGTTAAGTGGTTACTTTTTGTGTTGAGAGGTTCAAAGAAGAGTTATACCGACTGTCTGTATGGTTGGTGTGAACATATATCAAGGATGTAGAATTGCACACAAAGTGGCATTGTCAAAGCTTTGGGCTGTACATATATTTTGAAAATTCTAAATCAATCCTTCCCCTGTCTTAACTGATCCCTTCTTTTTGTCCTAAATTTTCCTCTGAATTTTGTAGCAGTAATTGTTTTTCACTCCACACCATAGCTGTCTGCAAGTGGAAGACAAATACTCCAGTGTGTGTTTTTTTGTGAGCACATGTGCAGCTCAGTGTGGGTACAGGCATGGCTTTAGGACCACACCCTGGTCTCATGCCGCAGTTTAAACCAAACACACAGAGGAAGAAAGATTTCTGAATGGATTTAGCCTCTTGTGACAAGACCTCTGCATGTTGAGAACAAAGATGATGATGGTGATTCAGTAGTACAGTCGCTATCTTGGAGTTTAGTTTGAGTATAGTTGAAACAGACACACCTTCCACTCAGCTCTTTTTACTGGCCTATTTTCACTTCAGAGATGCTGCTGTCAGTCCAGATGCCTGAGATTGTTTTGAGGGCTGAGACCTCCATCAGTATTCTAAACTCTCCTCTAACCTTTCCCATGTGATTGATGCTATGACCTGTGAGGTAATAATCATCCATGCATTTTCATAGTTTAGAACCATTCTGGCTTAGATTTAAATTAGTTTTAAAACAATTCAGAGGTTGATATCTAGATTGTAAAGGCTAAGCATTGACCTAATGCATTCCAGTCTGTTAAAATTACAATTGAATGCCTGTCAGAACCCATTTTCAGCCCAACCCTTACACAGAGTCTAAACAGCAGTCATTAAAACTTGTGCTGTCCAGCTTTTCGGGCCTCACAATTGGTAACAGGATAGTAAACAAAGCACTCCCACCCACGCGCATAATGCCACTATGAGTTTAAGGCAGAATAACGCCTTGCTCCAATTTCGGTCAAGACAAACCCCTACTTTATAATATCTTCTGAATAGACTGTATTCACCTGTACATCCCAGCTGTGTCTCCTTTGCACTAGTGTATTTGTGTGAAGTATTCACTTCCATTTCATGGAAAATTAAGTCAAGACTGATAAGAGCAATGGTGCAATAAGGAACATAACAAAACTATAAAGATGACTAAACCTGCAAAGAAAATAAAAGAAGGAACATAAAGTTTAATAAACATGTCTGTCATTTATGACATGTTTTTACACACCCTGATCATGAATAAAAACTGTTCTGCTATTCTCATTTTTTTTTAAAAAAACAAACAAATGATAACCTTTGAATGTAAAGTAGCACACCTGTGGTTTCTTAAATATAATACTACTACAGTTTGTGACAGTGGGGTAGGAAAGAAGTGGCCTCTTAAAGCGGTCATTGCACTTTTCCGCATTTTAGCAGCTCACATACAGTATGTCTTAATGAATTGTTTGTGACATACAGTGGTGTGAAAAAGTGTTTGCCCCCTTCCTGATTTCTCATTTTTTGTATGTTTATCACACTTAAATGTTTCAGATCATCAAACAAATTTAAATATTCGACAAAGATAACACAAGTAAACACAAAATGCAGTTTTTAAATGAAGGTGTTTATTATTGGGTGGGGGGGATCCAAACCTACATGGCCCTGTGTGAAAAAGTGATTGCCCCCTAAACTTAATAACTGGTTGGCCACCCTTAGCAGCAACAACTGCAATCAAGCGTTTGCGATAACTGGCAATGAGTCTTTTACAGCGCTGTGGAGGAATTTTGGCCTATTCATCTTTGCAGAATTGCTGTAATTCAGCCACATTGGAGGGTTTTCGAGCATGAACTGCCTTTTTAAGGTCATGCCACAACATCTTAATCGGATTCAGGTCAGGACTTTGACTAGACCACTCCAAAGTCTTCATTTTGTTTTTCTTAAGCCATTCAGAGGTGGACTTGCTGGTGTGTTTTTGATCATTGTCCTGCTGCAGAACCCAAGTGCGCTTCAGCTTGAGGTCACGAACAGATGGCCGGACATTCTCCTTCAGGATTTTTTGGTAGACAGCAGAATTCATGGTTCCATTTACCACAGCAAGTCTTCCAGGTCCTGAAGCAGCAAAACAGCCCCAGACCATCACACTACCACCTCCATATTTTACTGTTGGTACGATGTTCCTTTTCTGAAATGTTACTTTTATGCCGGATGTAATGGGACACACATCTTCCAAAAAGTTCAACTTTGTCTCGTCAACCCACAGAGTATTTTCTCAAAAGTCTTGGGGATCATCAAAATGTTTTCTGGCAAAACTGAGACGAACCTTTGTTCTTTTTGCTCAGCAGTGGTTTTTGTCTTGGAACTCTGCCATGCAGGCCATTTTGCCCAGTCTCTTTCTTATGGCGGAGTCATGAACACTGACCTTAACTGAGGCAAGTGAGGCCTGCAGTTCTTTAGATGTTGTTGTGGGGTCTTTTGTGACCTCTTGGATGAGTCATCACTGCACTGTTGGGGTAATTTTGGTCGGCTGGCCGCTCCTGGGAACATTCACCACGCTTCCATGTTTTCACCATTTGTGGATAATAGCTCTCACTGTGGTTCGCTGGAGTCCCAGAGCTTTAGAAATGGCTTTATGGGGGCACTGTTGAGCGGTCAATGGAGTAGGACGCAGATTTGGTGGCTCCTGCCAACTTCGTATAATATTGTTATTCAGTTGTGCAGTTTTCCAAAAACCCAGTGTTTTTTCTTGGTTCTTTTTCGCTGTGTACCTCAAGAGATACTTTTGAATTGTTTTGCAATGTCAGAGAGAGGAAAAACCCGCACTATTCAGACGCACCTGAGGCCTTGCCCACAGGCCCCGACTTCCGAGCCGCTCGCTCAAGATGTCGAACCAGCCCCTGTTTTGTACGCTGAAGGCTTGAAATTTGAGCTGCTTTCCTCCCTAAAAGAAGACATTGCTGGTATTATTAAGAAGGAGCTACAAGAGATTATCGGAGACGCTTTGGCACCTCTTAAGGTTGAGCTGCAGTCCGTGAAATCACAGTTAGCAAGCGACAATGCTGCTATCGATGCTAAGTTGGCTAAGCTAACGGGTACTATGGGGAACATGGAAGAAACCCTCACAGGTTATACGGATGACATGGCTGACATGAAAACAAGTGTTGAGCACCTCACTGCCAAAGTTGCTATGCTGGAAGACAAATGTGAAGACCTAGAATCAAGATCGCGACGCAGTAACATAAGGATCATTGGCGTTGAAGAGGGCCCTGGCTCTTTCTCTCCTACAGCTGTGGCTGCGTTGCTGAAAGATGCTTTTTCTTTGGATAAGGAACCGCTAGTGGATCGGTCTCATCGCACTCTTCAGCCTAAACCTAAACCGGGTGACCGACCACGAGCCATTGTGTGCAGGCTTCACTACCACAGTGACTGTGTTGATATATTACGGCGTGCGCGAGAGCTCCAGCAGATTAAAGTCAGAGGTTTGACTTTGTCGGTCTTTCCGGACTACACTGCCAAGATAGCACGGGCTCGGGCTGCATTCAACGAGGTCAAGCGGCTACTCCGTGGCATCGATGGAGTCAAATACGGACTTTTCCATCCGGCGCAGCTACGCATTACTTACCAGGGGACTGAAAAGAAGTTTACCTTGCCGGAAGACGCGAAGGAATACGTCAAGACTCTGATTTCTGGGTGAGCTGTGAACCTTTCATTGCTATCCTTATATCTGTACGGACTCTAGACTTGTTGCTGTTACCTGGACATTTGTGCTTATTTGCTTTATTTTGAGAGTGATCATTAGAATCTCTTAGTGAATTGTTGAGTTTAACATTATCATTACTTTTTCTTACTTTATTGTTCAGATTATAATACTGGTATAAAATGGTATGTAACTTAATCATTGCACATAATGTAATTCAATTTCTGGAAGTTGGCAGGAGTCATGTTTTCCACTGGTACTTCTTTCTCTGTTTGCTCGGCTTTGCCTCAGAGTTGTTCCTATTTTACTGAGAACAACTTTTTTTGTTTTGTGTGTGACACTGCTGTCTCCATTGGTTTTTGGGTGGGTTTTTTTTTTGTTACATGGAGACTTTGGGTGTATTTGTTTTGGGGTTTTCTTGGGTGGGTGGTGTTTTACCTCAGCTCACGGCAATAGTTCTTGTGGGTTGTTTTTTTTTTGGTACGTGTAAATGACTAGTACCATTATAGGCCATGGTACAGCTTTGCTAGGCACATCTTTGCGATTCATTAGCTGAAATATTAAGGGCATGGGTCATCCTGTCAAAAGATCAAAAGTTTTTAATCACTTAAAACAATTAAAATCCTCAATAGTGTTCCTGCAGGAGACCCATCTTCGGATAAAAGATCATCATCGGTTGCACTGCTCATGGGTGAGCCAAGTTTTTCATACAGAGTTTAACTCTAAATCAAGGGGGGTTGCTATTCTTATAAATAAAAATGGACAATTCTCAGATACTAACATTATAGCTGATAAAAACGGCAGATACGTGAAAGTTGCCGGTACTTTGATGCAGAAAAAGGTTCTGTTAGTCAATGTATATGCCCCAAACATTGACGATGTTGAATTTGCAAATAAATTATTAAGTAGCCTACCATTTTTGAATTCACATTTGTTAATCTTAGGGGGCGATTTAAATTTAATCTCCCTCGATCTGGGGCTCCACTTAAGATCTCACCCCGTGGGGTCAAAATGATCACGAGAACGGTGAGCAAAAATCCCAGAACCATACGGGGGGACCTAGTGAATGACCTGCAGAGAGCTGGGACCAAAGTAACAAAGGCTACCATCAGTAACACACTACGCCGCCAGGGACTCAAATCCTGCAGTGCCAGACGTGTCTCCCTGCTTAAGCTAGTACATGTCCAGGCCCGTCTGAAGTTTGCTAGAGAGCATTTGGATGATCCAGAAAAGGATTGGGAGCATGCCATATGGTCAGATGAAACCAAAATAGAACTTTTTGGTAAAAACTCAACTTGTCGTGTTTGAAGGAGAAAGAATGCTGAGTTGCATCCAAAGAACACCATACCTACTGTGAAGCATGGGGGTGGAAACATCATGCTTTGGGGCTGTTTTTCTGCAAAGGGACCAGGACGACTGATCCGTGTAAAGGAAAGAATGATTGGGGCCATGTATCGTGAGATTTTGAGTGAAAACCTCCTTCCATCAGCAAGGGCATTGAAGATGAAACGTGGCTGGGTCTTTCAGCATGACAATGATCCCAAACACACCGCCCGGGCAATGAAGGAGTGGCTTCGTAAGAAGCATTTCAAGGTCCTGGAGTGGCCTAGCCAGTCTCCAGATCTCAACCGCATAGAAAATCTTTGGAGGGAGTTGAAAGTCCGTGTTGCCCAGCGACAGCCCCAAAACATCACTGCTCTAGAGGAGATCTGCATGGAGGAATGGGCCAAAATACCAGCAACAGTGTGTGAAAACCTTGTGAAGACTTACAGAAAACGTTTGACCTCTGTCATTGCCAGCAAAGAGTATATAACAAAGAATTGAGATGAACTTTTGTTATTGACCAAATACTTATTTTCCACCATAATTTGCAAATAAATTCTTTAAAAATCAGACAATGTGATTTTCTGGATTTTTTTTTTTTTCTCATTTTGTCTCTCATAGTTGAGGTATACCTATGATGAAAATTGGAGACCTCTCATTTTTTAAGTGAGAGAACGTGCACAATTGGTGGCTGACTAAATATTTTTTGCCCCACTGTATCTACGGTCATGTGAAGAAAATTAGGACACCCTGTATAAGCCCCTGTGTGTGTGTGTTTTTTTTTTAAACACCTTTGGACATATGGATGTTTAATATCAGTATTAAAAATACTGGGAGATTCACGTAATACAACTAAACATTAAAAGTAATTAGTCTTTTTTCAGATAGTCTGTAAAATGTAATTGTAAACAAATAGTGAGGAAAAAATTAGGACACCCCCATCTTTTTTAGGACACCCCCACATTCATTCCCACTTAAAATGGCTAAAATAAATTTTAAAAAATGTGAATAAAAACAAAAACAAGGTTAGAAATAGATATGTAAACATTTCTTAATAAAGAACTGAATATTTAGAGGGGTGTCCATATTTTTTCACATGACTGTATAAATGCACAGTATCTGTGTGTGTGTGTGTGTGTGTGTGTGTGTGTGTGTGTGTGTGTGTGTGTGTGTTCCACACATATCTCTTGAACTGTTTGTCAGACTGGCCTAAGATTTTAAATGGGCTTTGCTGAGGTTACGAGGGTGTGCATCCCCGAATAGGGAGTTGCTCAGTCAAAATATGTAATTCTTTAACTCCGTGCTGATTGGATAATATGCAGCATCACGGCCATGCTGATTGTATAATACGCGGCATCACAGCCATGCTGATTGGATAATACATGGCATCACGACCTGTCAGTCACCACAGTGTTCCCTGGACAAAACAAGGAAGTGAAAAACGACAAGTTTGACTAGAGAAACATAATACTGAAGATTTGCTTAAAAAAATTATACCATAAATTTGCCATGATTGCGTAGGTCGAAAGGATAATTGGGCATATGTGGAGAACATGAGGTGCGCAAGCAGACTAAATGGAGGATCAGCAGGGACCGGATCTGACAAATCAACACAGAACATGCCGGGAGAAGCAGCAGCCCGACTGGGTGGACCACAGTCCTTTGCGGGGAGGCACACACAGTCTGCCCATTCAGTAGTAGATGGGAGTACCTCCTTCTGCTTCAACTGTGTGGTACCATTGTACTTTGCAGGACTGCGAGTCCCCCCTCCTGCTCGAGTATCTAAAAATTAAAAACTTAATACCGCCATGATTGTGGAGCGGAATGGCCGGAATGACTTAACGACCAAATGCAGGACACAAAAACACCCAAATAATGAAATAAATTATTTTTCGTTAAATATTTACTAACAAATGGGCAACACTGATGCAACGGTTGCAATCAAACGGGTCCTTCTGCTGTGTATAATAATAGATGGATAGATGTACTTTATTAATGTTGGGTGTTTTGTAGTTAATTTGGTTGATTACAGTTTTAAAAAAACCTTTCAATAACAAAATATTGCTAAACTAGAAAAGCACTCGGAGAGCGCAGACCTCCGCCAAGCGCCACAGTTCCCCCCCCATACAGTGTTTGTGTGTATGTTTCCAGATTCCTTGACCATGAAAACATATGACTAGCAATTGGATTGACAATGATAGGATTAGTGGTTCAGTAGTTATTCAGGAAAATCGCATTTTCCGTAATGGCGGTTTTCTTCTGGACAGTGATCTGGATCACCACCAAAATCTAATCATCTGTAGGATACCCCATTTCTGACGATCTGTGAAAATTTCATGAAAATCTGTCCATAACTTTTTGAGTTATCTTGCTAAAAAAACAGACAGACAGACAAACCAACGCCGATGAAAACATAACCTCCTTGGTGGAGGTAAATATAAAGTGATGCACTACAATGGGTCTCAGATATTTGTAAACGTGTCCTGTTATGGTACTGCATGAATTTATTGATGATACACAGAAGAAATTCTCTTACACTTAACTCCATCACTGAACAGTGATGTATAGGTACATCTCAAAAAATTAGAATATCATGAAAAAATTCAATGTTTTTTGTCACTCATTTCAGAAAGTGAAACCCGTATATTATATAGATTCATTACACAGAGAGTGATACATATATTTCAGGTGTTTATTTATTTTAATTTGGATAATTATTGCTTACAGCCCATGAAAACCCTAAATCCAGTTTCTCAAAAAATTAGAATATTACATGAAATTAATTTGAAAAATTAGTTTTTTAATAGAAATGTTGGTTGATGGAAAAGTATGTCCATGTACACACTCAATACTTGGTCGGGGCTCCTTTTAGATTAATTACTGTATCAGTGTGGCGTGGCATGGAGGTGATCAGCCTGTGGTTCTGCTGAGGTGTTATGAAGGTCCAGGTTGCTTTGATAGTGACCTTGAGCTCATCTGCATTGTTGGGTCTGGTGTCTCTCATCTTCCTCTTGACAATACTCCATAGATTCTCAATGGGGTTTAGGTCAGGAGAGTTTGCTGGGCAATCAAACACAGTGATGCCATGGTCATTAAATCAGGTTTTGATACTTTTGGCGCTGTGTGTGGGGGGGGGAGTCCTGCTGGAAATTGAAATCCGGTTCTCTGTAAAGCTTGTCAGCAGAGGGAAACATGAAGTGCTGTAAAATTTCCTGGTAGACGACTGCACTGACTTTGGTCTTGATTAAACACAGTGGACAAACACCAGCAGGGGACCTCTGTTCAGATAAAACTAAATTTTGCATTTCATTTGGAAATCAAAGTCCCAGAGTCTGGAGAAAGAGTGGAGAGGCACAGAATCTAAGTTGCTTGAGGTTCAGTGTGAAGTTTCCACAGTCAGTGATGATTTGAGGAACCATATCATCTGCTGGTGTTGGTCCACTGTGTTTTAGCAAGACCAAAGTCACCGCAGTCATCTACCAGGAAATTTTAGAGCACTTCATGCTTCCCTCTGCTGACATGCTTTATGAAGAAGCTGATTTCATTTTCCAGCAGGACTTGGCACCTCCCCCCCCACACACACACACTGCCAAAAGTATCAAAACCTGGATTAATGAACATGGCATCACTGTGTTTGATTGCCCAGCAAACTCCTGACATAAACCCCATAGAGAATCTATGGAATATTGTCAAGAGGAAGATGAGACACCAGACCCAACAATGCAGATGAGCTCAAGGTCACGATCAAAGCAACCTGGGCCTTAACAACACCTCAGCAGTGCCACAGGCTGATCACCTCCATGTGATACAGTAATTAATCTAAAAGGAGCCCCGACCAAGTACTGAGCGTGTACATGGACATACTTTTCCGTCGTCCAACATTTCCATTAAAAAAACTATTTTTTAAAAATTATTTTTATGTAATATTCTAATTTTTTGAGAAATTGAATTTGGGGTTTTCATGGGCTGTAAGCCATAATCATCAAAATTAAAATAAACACTTGAAATATATCACTCTCTGTCATCATCATAGCAGTCTGTCGGGGGCGACAATGACTGTTTCATTTAGGTCTGATCAGATTCCTCCACGCAGCTCGGTGTAATGAATCTGTATAATATAGGGGTTTCACGTTCTGAAATGAGTGACAAAAAATATTGAACTTTTTCATGATATTCTAATGTTTTGAGATGTACCTATAAACTAAAATAATTATAATGGTGACTGAACAACTTCTATTCCCCAAAGTGCAAGATACACTATTATGAATATAAGTGATAAAAGATCACACAAATAAGTGATCTGACAAACAAATAAACAAGGGATCTGAAACAGTCGCTAATATTGGATGTCCCATTCATTTTAAATAATTAGGTATTCTGTAATTAATATTCACACAGTTAAATAAATCTTAGTGCCATTTAGTCCCTTTTATATGTATTTGTCAAAGTCTAACATGTGTGATTACTGACATATAGCCTACACCTCTTTGTATTCCACTTTAAAACACACCCTACATTTGGGCCTGTGCAGCCTATTTGGGATACCTGTTTCAGACAGGAATACTTGTGTTCTATGGGCAATGCACTAGTTATTTTAAATTTACATTCATTTCCAATGTTGGTCATCAATCTTAACCACCTAAATACACTCACCACACCATACAAACTAACGGGCCAGTTTTTGCCCACGGGCCGTATGTTTAACCACTTGCACTCTGGGCAATTTTCCTAAAAATGCCAAAAAATAACGTGCCCAAAGTAAATCGAAAGCTGTTATTCAACCCTTTGCAGCATCTTCATGGGGTTGGTCTCATTTAAAAGAAAACACTTTGAATTTTTTGGCAAAAAAAACATAATCTCTCTACGTGCTCCGGCCACTGAGTTACAGTCATCTAAACATACTGAACTTGAAGAAAAAAAAATTGGACACAGTGTTTTTTTGGATACAAATGCTTGTAAATAACACACAGCTGTCCGATCCGGCTGGAAAATGCAACAGAAATGTAGAACCAAGTGTTATCCAGCTGAGATCCAAATTTGGTAACAATACCACAAAAAATGAATATTTTACACAGCTTTGTTCTCAGGCTGTTCCCAGGCGTTTTGGAACTGTGCCAAATTGTGCCAAATGGCACAGTTTGGAAAAACGTCTGTAACTTTTGAATAATTCAATGTAGAATCTTCATTTTAGGCTCTAATGAAAGGTCACACTCAGGGCTGTGTCTGTGTGTGTGTGTGTGGGCGGGGGGTCGTTCCCCCCCCCCCCCCCCGCTACCAAGGACCGACTTCGGCCCTTGCTACAGACGGATTACACTCCTTGCATGTTTTCACAACAGCTTCCCCCCCCCCTCGCTACTGTGTGTGTGTGTGGGGGGGGGGGACCGTGAACGGACCGTGAACGCCCCCCCCCCCCCCCGCTACAGAAGAGGGCCATCGCTACATGATGGAATAGACTGAGATGCTTTCCCCCGCGGACCGGGGGGCGTTCGGACCATGAACGCGCCCCCCCCCCGCTCCTCTTCTGCAGCGGGAAGGGGGGGGGGGCGTTCACGGTCCGAACATGGCAAATGAACCGTTTATCGCGGCGCACGCACTTCGTACTTTCGTGCGCAGTAAAGTTGTAATTTACCGATCGGTCAAAAGTCATTTTTGGATTACAGTTTTCAGGGATAAATAATAATTTAGCTTATAACACCTTACCTCTTCAAAGCAGCAGAGTCGTGGCGAACATCTCTTCCCCCAACGCGACGCTGCTCCGCTCGTGGATCCCGATCAACATAATTCCATTATTGCCGTTTTGGCGAATGATTTACGACTTTTGTCGTCGGCCTCCGTCTATTCTGCTGGAATGAGTGCAGGTCCCACTTGTGGGTGTTCTCCATGCTGCTGGGTGAGCCTGGGTCTGTAGTAGATTCGTCCAGCGTCCTTTGTTTTCATCTGCTGCAGCAGTAAATATCGCTTCACCCAGCCTGAATTTCTGTGCTTCAATTGGCTCCTGCGTTCACAGTAGGCGGGTCCTCCTTCCTAGATTTTCATTCATTGGCTCCTCAAGGTTTCAGAAACCCAATTCAAGGCTCTTATTAGTCGAATGAGAGGTCAATCAGATGAACTAATCTGTTCGCGGCTGTCTCTGCAGGTTTTTTTTGAGTGGCGCTTGGACGCCACTACATCACCATCACCACCATCATGCGTCATGCGTCCAAGCGCGCACGAGGGCGCTCTCGTGCGCCCTCGTGCGTCATAGGACGCAGAGACTTGCCCGCCCGCGGAACAACGGAGCGCAAGTGGTTAACACTCCTAGACTGGCCCGTCAAAAACAACCTCCATCACCCCATGGAGCTTCCTCTTTCTCTGTCGCACTCCTCCTCCAGAGACCCAGGCAAAATGACCCCCCCTGTGGGCTGAAGAGAAGCCAAAAGACATGGAAAAAAATCTTTCTTTTATAAGAGCATTTTTTTCGGTCACTCCAGGAGCCTGGAGTAACGGAGAAGGTTCACCTCACATTGGCCCTTTTTTTCCATGACAGTCCCCTCTGAAATAAAAGATATCCCACTTTGTGTGGCACTAAATGCAACACTCAAAAGTGCAACCTGTGCACACAATCACACGGTGCCTGTCCTTGTAAATGTGAAAGCTGTTCAGCACCGATATGAAAAAGAATGTCGGGTGCATTTTGCAATTCTGTCCATTGTAACAGAGGACAAAGAGCAGCAACCACTGAACTATATACACACGTGAACAAAATTGTTGGTACCCCTCTGTTAATGAAAGAAAAACCCACAATGGTCACAGAAATAACTTGAATCTGACAAAAGTGGTAATAAATAAAAATTCTATGAAAATTAACCAATGAAAATCAGACAGTGCTTTTGAATTGTGGTTCAACAGAATTATTTTATAAAAACAAACTCATGAAACAGGCCTGGACAAAAATGATGGTACCCCTAGAAAAGATTGAAAATAATGTGACCATAGGGACATGTTCAACCAAGATGTGTCCTCTAATTAACATCACAGGTGTCTACAAACTTGTAGTCAGTCAGTCGGCCTATTTAAAGGGTGACAAGTAGTCACTGTGCCGTTTGTTGACATGGTGTGTACCACACTATACATGGACCAGAGGAAGCAAAGGAGAGAGTTGTCTCAGGAGATTAGAAAGAAAATTATAGACAAGCATGTTAACGGTAAAGGCTATAAGACCATCTCCAAGCAGCTTGATGTTCCTGTGACTACAGTTGCACATATTATTCAGAAATTTAAGATCCACGGGACTGTAGCCAACCTCCCTGGATGTGGCCGCAGGAGGAGACGGATAATACGAATGGTAACAAAAGAGCCCAGAACAACCTCTAAACACATTCATGGTGAACTCCAAGGTCAAGGTACATCAGTGTCAGATCGCACCGTCCATCATTGTTTAAGCCAAAGTGGACTTCATGGGAGACGACCAAGGAGGACACCACTGTTGAAAACAAATCATAAAAAAGCCAGACTGGAATTTGCCAAACTGCATGTTGACAAACCACAAAGCTTCTGAGAGAATGTCCTATGGACAGACGAGACAAAACTGTAACTTTTTGGCAAGGCACATCAGCTCTATGTTCACAGACGCAAAAATGAAGCATACCAAGAAAAGAACACTGTCCCTACTGTGAAACATGGAGGAGGTTCTGTTATTTTCTGGGGCTGCTTTGCTGCATCTGGCACAGGGTGTCTTCAATCTGTACAAGGTACAATGAAATCTCAAGACTATCAAGGTATTCTAGAGAGAAATGTGCTGCCCAGTGTCAGACAGCTTGGTCTCAGTTGCAGGTCATGGGTCTTGCAACAGGATAATGACCCAAAACACACAGCTAAAATCACCCAAGAATGGCTAACAGCGAAACATTGGACTATTCTAAAGTGGCCTTCTATGAGCCCTGATCTAAATCCTATTGAACATCTGTGGAAGGAGCTGAAACATGCCATCTGGAGAAGGCAGCCTTCAAACCTGAGACAACTGGAGCAGTTTGCTCATGAGGAGTGAGCCAAAATACCTTCTGAGAAAACTAAATCTTCAATATTAATGCTAAATGAGACCCAGAGAAATTACCCAGCCCCTGAGGCAAATCAATTCAATGTTGTAAATCAGTTTAAATATTTAGGAATCCAAATTATGCCTAAGCTAGAATCAGTCGCCAGCGTCAACTATGAAGCCTTAATGTCAGATATCAATGAGTTAACTCAGAGATGGATGTCACTACCAATGTCGATGATCGGGAGAATCAATATACTTAAAAGTAATATTTTACCTAAAATACTTTATTTATTTCAATACATTCCCTTATCACCACCTTTAGATCTATTCTCAAGAATAAAAAAAAAGTTAGTGGAATTTATATGGAACAACAGGAGGGCTAGATTACGTCTGTCTTTATTATATTTACCATTTGATCGTGGAGGTCTGAAATGTCCAAATTTTATGTTGTATTATTGGTCGGCACAACTGAGGTCTATGACATATTATTTTTCATCAAATGATCTCCCTCACTGGACTGAAATGGAATCATACAATTTACCTTTACCTCTTCCCATATTCATATACTCAGATTCGGCAAAAAAATTACAAAAACAAGTTAAAAATCCATTTGTAAAGCATATGATCAAAATATGGTGTGAAGCTAAAAACTATTTAAAAGAACCACAGTTATTGTCACAATTTAGTCCAATATGGGGTAATCAATATTTTAAACCAGGGAGAGCGGACGCTGTATTTAAAGTATGGAATTTAAAAGGGATACAAAAGATTCAGGATTTATATTTGCCATGTGCAGACAACATAATGTCTTTTGAAGAGCTGAGGATCAAATTTAATCTCAATAGAACACATTTTTTTAAATATCTTCAACTTAGAAACTTTATTCGATCAAATCAAAATAAAGCTCTCACTCGACCTATTTATTCATCCTTGGAAAAAATGATGATGAAAGATAGTAAAAGAAAGGGTATTATTTCAGAGTTTTATAACTCATTGACACTATCTTCAAGTGAAAATTCACTGAAAAGATTAAACTACTGGAAAGAAGATCTGCAAATTGAAATTTCGGAGGAACAATGGGAATTGGCTTGTACAGAAGCTCAAACCAAATCAATAAATGCACGCCTTAAATTGATACATTTCAAATGGTTAATGCGGATGTATGTTACACCGGAGGAGTTAAATAGATATAACAAAAATATACCAGATACATGCACAAAATGCATGGAAAGTAAAGGAACCCTATTTCATTGTTTATGGGAATGTAGATTAATAAGAATGTTTTGGGAAGAGGTGAGGGTAACAATTGAAAAAATAATCTCAAAACAAATCATACTGAATCCTAAACTGTTTTTGTTGGGTCTGTACCCAGAAAAGCATAATTTTAATAAAAGTGAAAGAACATTCATAGACCTCAGTTTGCTTAATGCCAAAAAATGTATTGCACTATTATGGAAAAAGACTCATAGACCAGATGTGACTCAGTGGTTAAGACAGATGTTAACAAACCTTCCATTAGAAAGAATAACATATATACTGAAATCAAAGGAAATTGTGTTTGAGAATATATGGAGACCTTTTATTGATTATGTAAAAAATTTAAACATAACTCTTGAAGAAGAAGGTGAATGATGTGTGTGGACCTTGAAAATTCCAAACTGGTGAACATAATATGTATACTTATGTATTGGATTGTCTAGACTAAACAGAGGAGCATTGTTGAAGACTTGATTTTGTTGGTGGTTGTTGGTGTTTTTAGTGCATTTTTTTTTTTTTTGTAGTACTTTAGCGTTAGTGTTTGTTTGTATCATGTTTGTTAAAAAAAAAAAGGTTCAATAAAGATATTGTGGGAAAAAAAAAAACCTTCTGAGAGGTGCAGAAGTCTCATTGACAGTTACAGAAATCATTTGATTGCAGTGATTGCCTCAAAAGGTTGTGCAACAAAATATTAAGTTAAAGGTACCATCATTTTTGTCCAGTCCTGTTTCATGAGTTTGTTTTTTTAAAATAATTCTGTTGAACCACAATTCAAAAGCATTGTCTGATTTTCATTGGTTAATTTTCATAGAATTTTTATTTATTACCACTTTTGTCAGATTCAAGTTATTTCTGTGACCATTGTGGGTTTTTCTTTCATTAACAGAGGGGTACCAACAATTTTGTCCACGGCTGTATACAGTGGGGTAAAAAAGTATTTAGTCAGCCACCAATTGTGCAAGTTCTCCCACTTAAAAGATGAGAGAGGTCTCCAGTTTTCATCATAGGTATACCTCAACTATGAGAGACAAAATAAGAAAAAAAAAATCCAGAAAATCACATTGAAGGATTTTTAATGAATTAATTGGTAAATTCCTCGGTAAAATAAGTATTTGGTCAATAACAAAAGTTCATCTCAGTACTTTGTTATATACCCTTTGTTGGCAGTGACACAGGTCAAACGTTTTCTGTAAGTTTTCACAAGGTTTTCACACACTGTTGCTGGTATTTTGGCCCATTCCTCCATGCAGATCTCCTCTAGAGCAGTGATGTTTTGGGGCTGTCACTGGGCAACACAGACTTTCAACTCCTTCCAAAGATTTTCTATGGGGTTGAGATCTGGAGACTGGCTAGGCCACTCCAGGACCTTGAAATGCTTCTTACAAAGCCACTCCTTCGTTGCCCGGGCAGTGTGTTTGGGATCATTGTCATGCTGAAAGACCCAGCCACGTTTCATCTTCAATGCCCTTGCTGGTGGAAGGAGGTTTTCACTCAAAATCTCACGATACGTGGCCCCATTCATTCTTTCCTTTACACGGATCAGTCGTCCTGGTCCCTTTGCAGAAAAACAGCCCCAAAGTATGATGTTTCCACCCCCATGCTTCACAGCAGGTATGGTGTTCTTTCTCCTCCAAACACGACAAGTTGAGTTTTTACCAAAAAGTTCTATTTTGGTTTCATCTGACCATATGCCATTCTCCCAGTCCTCTTCTGGATCATCTAAATGTTCTCTAGCAAACTTCAGATGGGCCTGGACATGTACTGGCTTAAGCAGGGGGACACGTCTGGCACTGCAGGATTTGAGTCCCTGGCGGCGTAGTGTGTTTCTGATGGTAGCCTTTGTTACTTTGGTCCCAGCTCTCTGCAGGTCATTCACTAGGTCCCCCCATGTGGTTCTGGGATTTTTGCTCACCGTTCTCGTGATAATTTTGACCCCACGGGGTGAGATCTTGCGTGGAGCCCCAGATGGAGGGAGATTATCAGTGGTCTTGTATGTCTTCCATTTTCTAATAATTGCTCCCACAGTTGATTTCTTCACACCAAGCTGCTTACCTATTGCAGATTCAGTCTTCCCAGCCTGGTGCAGGTCTACAATTTTGTTTCTGGTGTCCTTCGACAGCTCTTTGGTCTTGGCCATAGTGGAGTTTGGAGTCTGACTGTTTGAGGTTGTGGACAGGTGTCTTTTATACTGATAACAAGTTCAAACAGGTGCCATTAATACAGGTAACGAGTGGAGGACAGAGGAGCCTCTTAAAGAAGTTGTTACAGGTCTGTGAGAGCCAGAAAGCTTGCTTGTTTGTAGGTGACCAAATACTAATTTTACTGAGGAATTTACCAATTAATTCATTAAAAATCCTTCACTGTGATTTTCTGGATTTTTTTTTCTCATTTTGTCTCTCATAGTTGAGGTATACCTATGATGAAAATTGGAGACCTCTCTCATCTTTTAAGTGGGAGAACTTGCACAATTGGTGGCTGACCAAATACTTTTTTGCCCCACTGTATATTGGTGTATTCCACCACTGAGCTGTACTGAGTTTGACACGGGGTGACAAAATTAAAAGGCTTATAAAAATGTCTGTGAGACTCAATAATTTCTCATTGTACTGGTGATACGTCAGTTCATTCATTCATTCTTCGCACAGACCAATTTTCATGTTGCATGTGCGACTGTGCAGTCCTGGTATGGCATTTGTGATGTCTCACCACAGACATGGACCAGGAGTCTGGGGAATGTTTAAACCATACCAACCTCTGAAAGTTAAATACTTTGACCCAAATGGTCTAATCTGTGAACAATACCAGGTACAATAAGAAAAGGTTCCTGTAACTGTTACATTCAGCATTTTGAAGGGGGACTCAAGTCCCACTCTGGAACCTTGGTGCACTCAGAGAATGACAGAACTCTCTTTTCCATCATGTTCCAGCTGCATTCTAGCTTTGAGTAGATCTAGGAGCTATAGTGAATGCTGAAGCAGCCCCCACCCTCTCCCTTCAGAATTCCTTTCAAAGCCACTCCACAGAGTTATTTGAAGATGCTAAATGAAGTTGGCCTGAAGATATGTGAGGCAGAGCATTGTTGGAATGGACAATGGTTTAGGACGTAAACTGTGTTCATATCTCTGAAATTCTTTTGCTGGCTTTTTCCTAGATGTAGCAGTGTCCAACATGTTTTACACACCAAACTTGTGGAAAGCACAATGTGCAGTCATTGCATGCAGTTGTTGACTTGCAGGTACAGTGCTTTATAGTGTGTCTATATCATGAAAATGATTGATGCCATCAGGATGTATAGTATCTATCTTATCTAACACACATTACTAATACTTAGTTTTAGCTGCTACTCAGAATTGTCATCAGTAAATTAAGAGGCTAGAGGCATGTTTTTTAGAAGTTAAATATTCAGTATGCCGTTATTTTTGGTTTACCTGTGCTGCTATTTCCTCTGGTTTAGTTTTCCTGCCAGCTGGCTACATTCTGTTTTTCTTTTCTCAACATCAGTTTGTTCAGGATCTTTTGCAGTTCTTTTTCTTTCAGTCTCAATGGGCCTACTGTACATTCTTTGCTCTCACTCATTAAAGTCCTGCAGGTAAACAGTGACTGGTCTCTCTGGGGCCTGGGACCATTGTAGGCCCACTGAGTTTTACGACTATAGTTTCAATACAGGACTCATGTCCTGTATTGAAACAGGACATGAGGACATGACCTTTTTTTTTTTTTTTTTTTTTTTTTTTTTGAATGCAAAAGATGCAATAGACTTACACAATGGTCCTCTCCGGCATACAACTAGGAACATACCGGTCGCTATGGAGGGTGAGAATATGTATGGGCACATAATCATACCATGTAGGATAACTAAATAGACGGTTATGCTGTTTCATCCCACCTAGCAACAATGCTCTGCACTGTGTGTGTTTATATATTTACATATTTATTCCATCTAGCTACAATGCTCTGCACTGGGTGTGTTTATATTTATATATCTATATATTTATTCCATCTAGCTACAATGCTCTGCACTGTGTTTTTATATATCTACATATTATTCCATCTAGCTACATTGCTCCGCACTGTGTGTGTTTATATACTTGCATATTTATTCCACCTAGCTGCAATGCTCCATACTGTGGGTGTTTATATATTTACATATTTATTCCATCTAGCTACAATGCTCTGCACTGTGTGTTCATATATTCATATATTTATTCCATCCAGCTACAATGCTCTGCACTGTGTGTCTGTGTGTGTGTGTGTGTGTATATATATATTTTATAGTAATATGTACATATGTATATTAGCTGCTCTTGCTTGCTTGTTTTTTCTTGCCTTCTGATTGTTGCTCTGAGTGTTGCTATCCCTGTGCTGTTGCAATCCTGGAATTTCCCCGTTGTGGGACTAATAAAGGCTTATCTTATCTTATCTTATCTTATGTTACCACAGTATTTGGCTGATGATGCTGTGTGAGAAGTGGGAGTGTCTAGGTTTGCATGTCGACCTGAAATTTTGGATTTAAATGCTGGATAGTGTCCATTTCTTGCCATTACAAAAGTAGACGTGGAGACGTGAGAGGAGAAACAGCAGGTCCTTGTAAAAGAAAGATGCATCCTCTTTGAAGAGTATAGAGAGCCTAAGTCACACCCCCTCTATTTCCGCATATGGGACCTTAAATTGAAAAAAAATCTTCACTGAAATGAATGGCAAGAGCGAAATTATCTTTTGATCCCGATCAAATTTTGCCACGAGTTACACATGATGTTTGTCAATTTAAAAGACAATTTTCCATGTAATTAAAGTTGTTGGCTGTCGTATAATAACAGAGTAATATTTAGTTTTTGTTTAAAGGATTAGCAGACAACAACTCCAGTCATCCCACATCACTAAACACGATCATGGTGGGAAATTAGTAAAACCTCACCTACTGTTTCCTGACGGATGAAAGAAGGATCCCAAGAGGAGAAAAACAACACAAAGGTGTTGTTTTGAATTGTGAGAGCTGCAGCTGATCCAGAGGACTGTTAGTTACTTCACCCTGGGCGCTCATTGAAAAGATAACATAAACTCCGTCCATCTGTGTTTGTAGTTTTTTAATCTGTTTTCCTAACCTTATACCATGACAGTTGGATAACAACCTACACCGTTATTTACGTGGAAAATTACCTTTTAAATTGACAAACATCATATGTGTAACTCGTGGTAAAATTCCATTGGGATCAAAAGATAATTTTGCTCTTGCCATTCATTTCAACGGAGAATTTTTCTGATTCAAGATCCCATATGTGGAAGTAGAGGGGGCGTGACTTAGGCTTTCTATTAGCTATTGTCCACTTCATTCCAGTGTGCAGTTGTCTCAGGATAGAGTTGCATGTTCACTTTTGAGCACCCACCTTATGTTTGAGCTCCCTCTCTACCTCAGCATCTCCCAAGTACTCTGTGGGACTTAAAATTGCTCTCCTCAGCTGGTGTTGGCATACAGCAGAAGGAGGAAGGAGGAGGGGCAGGGCTGGAGCGATTATGAGACTTGGGGTGTGCTTTAACCCACATAGCACACCATCTCAGGGTCTCCTGCCAAAACGGTGAGCTTAGTGCTTCAAATCCTCTTCCCAGAGCAAGCTGATAGTTTACAACTTTGGGCTTTTCAGTGTCTTAAACCTTAGACATTGTTATCTGCCAGATACTATTTTTTTCTTCCTTCAGAATTTCTGATCATTTGTTTGAGCATAATGTTATTATTTGTCTTATAAGTGGATGCATGTGAGCTCTTCTTTTTGTAGTGAGCTGTTGATAGTTAGAAGGGACTTTTCTCATCATGTACACTGGTGAGGTGGCCATGCTGTAGCTAGAAGTGAGCCTTCAGCATTCACAGCCAGGCCCCCTCCAGACTGGTTTGAGCTGGGCTGGCCTCTGCCCCAGGGGTCTGACTACAGTCTAGTCCATCCTCTCCCAACTATGCTGTGCTTCATTTCTTAATAAAACAGGCTCATAAGGCCAAGTTCCTTGCATTCTTTTATGTGTAGGCTACTCTTGTTTTTTCACATGCATGGATGTGCTGCAGTGAGACCACACCATTCATGAAGCCAGTGCACTCAGTGTACCTAAGGGCTATCAAGTTTTTAATCTGTTTATTAATCAATAAAATACATTCACAATATGGCATTTTTTTGCACAGCACAAATATTCTCTCTTTTTTTTTTCTAAGTGCAAAACGATAGGGGGATAAACAAACTGGTAGGAGCTGGGGGGCAGGAACAAGTGAAGGCTGATTCATTGGTGGGGGTGTGTTGTTGGAGCAGCAGTCCTGTCATTGTAGGTTTATCTCTGAACTCCTCTCTACACACACCCCTCCCTCGCTTGTAGCACAGTCATGGCAAAATTGGAGTCAGCAATGCTCTCACAATTGCCACAGAGTCCTTAGTTTTTTTTCTTTTTACCCCTAAAGAAGAATAACCCCTGTTCTCATATCTGACAGCATTCAGTCTGATTTTGCCTATAGCAATGTCTCTCCATAACTCATACTTTTGCTTTGTATAGTCCTCCCATGCGTGTGAAAAGGACAGGATGAGATTTATAATTAACAAAGGCTGATTCTACTACTGAAAAAAGGGAGCGACTGTCTGGAAGAGTAGTGTGGAGCGCTGCGTTGATGGTGAACAAACTGGCGTTTTTATATGCGTTAGTACTTAGATACATGCAATGAAAAGCATCCTGATGAAGAACAATGATTGACGTGGTCTTGGGAAAGGTTGTGTATATTTTGTATGTCAGTTTTAGCCAAGTGTAAGCTGGTTAGCAATGGCTGAACACTTTAAACACACCTGACGGTACAGTGGAGGTATGTAGCCCAACTCTTTGAGCTTCATGGAAGTTTTCTCTTCATAATGAACTGTGGCAGCTGTGAAGAATTGTTACTAGCTTATAAAAGGTCTTTGTCCCATCAAGACTACAATGTCTCTGGTGAGCTCTCTTCTAGAGTTCTGAGTTGCTGTACAAACAGTTTCTACCATTCTCTCCCTTGACTCCAGTGTATCCACACTGTCACACAATTTCTTTTAGATAAAGCATTTTGTTTTTTGCTCAGACGCACAAATGTCATGAAAAACGACACTATATTTGCTGTTGTATCTTTTTACATGCCAGTTGTCTTCTCAGGACTGCAAATTATATCCAAAATTAACTCTTCATCTCCAAGTAATCTAGCTGCTCTGTTGCTGTAAGGCAGGGCCTGGTCAGGCCTGGCAGAGTGTGGTTGGTTAAACAGATGGCTCAGTGCAGGTCAGTGCTGTGGAGGGAGGGACAGTGCAGACAGGCTTTTAACCATATGGACTCCAAGTGATGTTATGGGCACTTCTCTCTCCAAACTTCAATCATCTGGTCCTTGGTTGCTAATTAGGTTGCCCTTTATTGGCTCTAGTTGGTAAAGTCTTTTTGACCTCCTTACACTTTTTAGTTTTAGAGATGGATGTTTTGGCTAACTGTTATCATATAAAGTGTATAATATTTTCTGTTGGTAAATATTCAAGCTCTACATTAAATATTAGCTTGGAGATGGAAGTTTTATGCAGTTTTCATGTCCACAATACAGTGGTGTGAAAAAGTGTTTGCCCCCTTCCTGTTTCTCATTTTTGTGTGTGTTTGTCACACTTAAATGTTGCAGATCATCAAACAAATTTAAATATTAGACAAAGATGACACAAGTAAACACAAAATGCAGTTTTTAAATGAAGGTGTTTATTATTAAGGGGGGAAAAAAATCCAAACCTACATGGCCCTGTGTTTATTTAAAAAAAAAAAAAAAAAAAGTGATTGCCCCCTAAACCTAATGACTGGTTCGGCCACCCTTAGCAGCAACAACTGCAATCAGGCATTTGTGATAACTGGCAATGAGTCTTTTACAGTGCTGTGGAGGAATTTTGGCCCACTCATCTTTGCAGAATTGTTGTAATTCAGCCACATTGGAGGGTTTTCGAGCATGAACTGCCTTTTTAAGGTCATGCCACAGCATCTTAATCGGATTCAGGTCAGGACTTTGACTAGGCCAGAGGTTCCAAAAGTGGGGGGTCCTGAGACGCTTTGGGGGGGGGGGGGGGTCACACCACAGTAAACGTCACAGGTAGGGATGGGCATTCGGTGAAATTTTCTTCGTCGATCGTCGGGAGAATTAATGATTAATAATCGGTTAATCATTAATATTTTTATATTAAAAAACAATCACATTTAGGCCTATGATGCCTATACTCTTATGTATTGAAAATAATAATAAAAAAAATACAGAGTGTTTTTCTTCGAGGATGAATTTATTAACAAGACAAGTTTGCAGTAAAACGTGAACACATGCGCATTGCGCAAACGAGGGAGGCTTCAAGTTGCGAGCCAGACAATAACGGAAGACACATACAGGACACATAACGGAACATATATTTCTTTTACTTTTTTCTTTTCCTTTGTTTAAAAACAAGGATATCAAAATAAGAAAGCTACACAACAATTTGCCTTTACGTAGGCTATCCCATTATATCACGACGTCAGAATTATAGGCCTGCTTTTTGTTTAAAAAAAAAAAATGCGCTTGTTCAGTGTTTGGCAGTAAAACGTGAATTCATGTCAGTGACAACATAACGGAACGGCCGTTTTTTTTACCCTAAATAAAAATAATAAAACAACAATCTCGAAAAGCCTGTAACAAGGCAACAAGGCCTTTGTATATCCAATTATCAGGATAGCATCACAACGCCAGTATTATTACAGACGGCTACCCATTTTTGTTTAAAAAGATGAGCATATTCACATGCTCTGGCGTCAGACGTGACCGAATTCTGGTCACCGTCAGTCCTGCCGCTGAAAAAACCCGTTCGGATGGGACAGACGTGGCCAGGATGCACAAGTACCTATTAGCTAATTTCGCCAACCTTGGGAACCGAACTCTGTTATCTCTCCACCAGTCGGTTGGGGTACAACCCAGTGGTAGTGGAGTCTCTCGCAAAAAGTTCTGAAATTCCGCATCGATGTCAGTCTCGTGATGAGTGGCATAGTCATCTCCAAGAAGGAGTGCCATAGCTGAGACGTGGCGCTTTGAGTCCGCAGCAGCAGTGTTTGCGCGGTCAGACGTAACCTCGTCCCCATCCAGTGGGACAGCCTCTTCTTCACTGGTCCCCACTGCTGTGGCCAGGTGAACCAGTTTCGCATTGGCAACCACTCTCTGTGCTGGTGAAAGAAAGCCGAGATGCTTGTGGCGTGGGTCCAACATCGTAGCGTCGATGTTTTAATTTAAACATCGTTTAAATTAAAGTGGTCCCACGCAACACTTCGCCGCGACCTCTTCATGATTTGGCGATTGACCTACGGAAGCTCGCATGTATCAACTGAGGCATGCCAGGGTACGGCGATGGTGAAATGTTGCCCCCTGGTGCCCAAATTTTGCCAGTGGCACAGTTAAATGCATTGCATTGTTTGAGGACGGCCGTGCACTAGGCCTAATAACCTACATTCGGATTGTTTAAAAAAAAAAAAAAATCGGTTTGTCGACGAAAATGAACTTCCTCGGTGAAATTCTTAATGATCAATTATCGATTAATCGATTAATTATGCCCATCCCTAGTCACAGGTCACACACAGGTCAGTGTGCACCAGTAGATTTCATCTGAACAGCTCAACTCAACATACTACGCTTTAAGCCTAGGATATTATTTTTAAAAATGAAATGGTGGTTAATACCGACCAAAGGCAACACAGAGAGGCCAGCATAGACGCCAGCAGAGAGCGGAGAAATGCCGTCAGAAAGGCCATCGACTTCTGGCGTGTGGGGAGGAGGAGAAGAAGGACAGTACCGTATAGGGCTCCATAAGCAGTCAGACCAGCCACCAAGTATCGCAAGTATCGAGAGGAATATATTCCATATGGATTCATGCATCATTATCAGTGAAGTACAACATCCCCAATGTGTAGCGTGTACCGAGGTGCTTGCACCTGAGAGTTTAAAGCCCGTAAAAATGCTCAGACACTTGAAAACTAAGCACCCATCTCTTGCTGCTAAACCAGCTGATTTTTTCCACTGAAAGGAGAGAGAATTGCAAGGCCAAAACAAAGTCATAACTAATCAAACAACAACCACTACCAAAGCTTAAAGGTGGCATATGAGGTGACATATTTAATTGCACAGGCAAAACCGTCACACACAATCCGAGAAACCCTAATAAAACTTGCTGCTATCGCTATGAGTTGGACAATGTATGGCGATAAACAGACGCGGGAGCTGGAAGCAGTGCCGCTGTCTGATGGGAACATATCCTGGTGCATCACGGACATGGCGCAGGACATAAAGTGTCAGCTGATTGACAGAATGAAGAAAGGGAAATATGCTTTGCAGTTAGATGAATCTACAGATACATCAAACTGTGCACACGTTTTCTTATGTATCAGTTTCTTATGTATCAGTCACCTCCGGGGATAGTGGGGGTCGCCAGTCTCTGTCACCGTTAGTTCGGGGGTCGCGGGCTGAAAAGTTTGGGAACCCCTGGAATAGGCCACTCCAAAGTCTTCATTTTGTTTTTCTTAAGCCATTCAGAGGTGGACTTGCTGGTGTGTTTTGGATCATTGTCCTGCTGCAGAACTCAAGTGCGCTTCAGCTTGAGGTCACGAACAGATGGCCGGACATTGTCCTTCAAGACTTTTTGGTAGACAGCAGAATTCATGGTTCCATTTACCACAGCAAGTCTTCCGGGTCCTGAAGCAGCAAAACAGCCCCAGACCATCACACTATCACCACCATATTTTACTGTTGGTATGATGTTCATTTTCTGAAATGCTGTGTTACTTTTACACTGGAAATAATTGCACACACATGTTCCAAAAAGTTCAGCTTTTGTCTCATCAGTCCACGGAGTATTTTCCCCAAAGTCTTGGGGATCATCAAGCTGTTTTCTGGCAAAACTGAGATGAACCTTTGTTCTTTTTGCTCAGCAGTGATTTTTGTCTTGGAACTCTGCCATGCAGGCCATTTTGCCCAGTCTCTTTCTTATGGTGGAGTCTGGAGTGAGGCAGTTCTTTGGATATAGTTGTGGGGTCTTTTGTGACCTCTTGGATGAGTCATCGCTGCGTTCTTGGGGTAATTTTGGTTGGCCGGCCACTCCTGGGAAGGTTCGCCACTGTTTCATATTTTCCACATTTGTGGATAATGGCTCTCACTGTGGTTCATTGGAGTCCCAAAGCTTTAGAAATGGCTTTACAACCTTTTCCAGACTGATGGATCTCAGTTACTTTGTTTCTCATTTGTTCCTGAATTTTGGGGGATTGCAGCGTAATGTCTAGCTTTTGAGGATCTTTTGGTCTACTTCACTTTGTCAGGCAGGTCCTATTTGAGTGATTTCTTGATTGAGAACAGGTGAGGTAGTAATCAGGCCTGGGTGTAGCTAGAGAAATTGAATGCAGCTTTCCAAAGATGTGATAAACCACAGTTAATTTGTTTTAACATGGGTGGAGCAATCACTTTTTCACACAGGGCCATGTAGGTTTGGATTTTCTTTTACCCTTAATAATAAACACCTTCATTTGTAAACTGCATTTTGTGTTTACTTGTGTTATCTTTGTCTAATATTTAAATTTGTCTGATGATCTGAAACATTTAAGTGTGACAAACATACAAAAAATGAGAAATCAGGAAGGGAGCAAACACTATTTCACTCCACTGTACACCAGTTTAATGGTCTTTTTCTGAATGAAGATAGTAGGATTCACTGTAAACATTTTTATAATTGTGTTGTTCTGGGTTGCTCTAATTGTTTTAGATTAACCCTCAAGCGACCAAGCTATTTTACGGACTGAAATGACCAAGTGGGGTCATTTATGACCCCATTGTGCTCTGTACAGGGATCCTTATTATAAATGGCTGGTTGGAGGTTTATCATACCAAAACTACTCCCTGTATTTAAGACAGGTATTTTATAGTGATCTAATGTAAAATGTGTTTGCTAATAATACTTTTATTGCAAGAAATAACCAAAACGCAGACTGTAAGAACAACATTACATTTGTTTAGACAGTCCTTGTCAGTTCACTCTTGGAACATCATCATCATCATCATCATCATCATCATAGTTATTATCATCATAGTTACAATAATAGGTATCATCATCATCATAGTCATCATATCATCATCACGATGATGATGATACCTATTATTGTAGTTACGATGATGATCATGATACCTATTATGGCATTTTGCGTAATGGCGGTTTTCTTGTGGACGGTGATCCGGATCACCACCAAAATCTAGTCATCTGTAGGATACCCCATTTCTGATAATCTGTGAAAATTTCATGAAAATCCATCCGTAACTTTTTGAGTTATCTTGCTAACAAACAGACAAACAAACAGACAGACAAATCCAGACAAACAGACAAATGTAAATCTTGCTATCCTAGGTCTGTTAACCATGGTTCACTGCAATACAATATGAAGTACTGATTAGAAGTGGAAACCGGAGTGGTGGCTCAGTTGGTAGAGCATCCGCCCCACACCCGGGAGGCAGGGGTTCAAATCCCGGCCGGGTCATACCAAAGACCATATAAAAATGGTGCTTTCTGCCTTCTAGCGTGGTGCTCCGCATAATGGAATGGGGAAAGTAAAGTTACACACAGAGCTACCAGAGGACTGACTCCCCGCTGTAGCTTTCACTACTTACAGTAGCTGTGTGGCCTAGGGTCAGAGAAACGGAGATAGGCGCCGCCCATATACACCTTCAGGTGTGAAGGGATTAACTAACTATTAGAAGTGGAACATGTGAATAACATTTATAAAACCAATGTTTAAAAACCAGTGCTTCTCTTCGGGGTCATAAATGACCCCACAAGAGTTTGCGATGTCTACACCACACCAATTGGTTGAACCCTGCAAAAAACTATGAAAGTGTGTAGGATTAGTAGACTGACAAATTCATGCTAGGAAAGAAAATTTGGATAAAAAGTAAAGAGACGGCACATTAAATTATATGGCTGGGGTCGTAAATGACCCCACTCGGTCGCTTGAGGGTTAACAAATGGCCAGTACCTGATGGTAACACTCTAATGTTTCAGGGGTTTTTTTTTGTTTTGTTTCCATTAATTATTTCCTAGTTATTTCAGAGAAATAATCAGTTTTAGTTCTTAAGAAAGAACATCTTCCTAGTTCTTTATCACTTATTTTTTGAATGTTTAGCTAATGTAAGACAACACTGAGACTTCCATTGATGTTAGGGATGCAAGTTGTTAATTCATTAATCATTAGTTGATTCACCTTATTGATCAATTAACAATTAATTAGCAGCAATTTTCCTGAGAATCTGAATTTTCCTCAATACAATACGGTCTTTCTATTTATAAAATATAAAAAGTTGATTGCTGTTTTTGATGTGCTGAATAAAATATGAGCATCATATTCTTTAATGATTTATTGTACTATTTGCATTTTTTACTACACACAATGGCATTTTTTATGGTTTAACAAATTCTGTACTGTATAGTGTGTACCAGGCGCTGGTGCATCTCAGTAAATTAAAATGTCATGAGTTATAATTTATGTTAAAGACACACGCCGGTGGATAGAAATCCTCTATAAAACCAAATCTACAATGGTAGATTTGTTTGATGTCTTAAGCCTTTTTTTCCACAAAAAATCTTTCATTGTCTTACAGCTTTGTGTCATAATCTTTTCACTTTTCCTCCTCCTCCAAATGTCAAAATCTGTACACCTACATCCTACAAGGTTAATAGTGGCTAACGCTATATTAAACAGAATAAAACCTGTGATAAAAAGACTTGCCAGTTGAAGGACACACCCAGTTGTATGCACAGTGACCCAGGATAATAACTTAAACTGCATCAGTCCTGAAAAGCAGTTTAATGATAAAGCCCATCTTAATTTGGGTCAAGTTTTCAAAGCAGCTAGCCCAGAAATGCTAACTGGCCCTGGAGGCTAACTTCAGTTAGGCCAGAGAGTCCTGATTGGCTCAACACTACAGACCTGTTACAGTTACGTCACTAAAAACGTTCTGTCCAAATTCACCTTTTTTTCTCTGCCCATCTCTGGCTGTTGTGAAGCCGTCGCCAGCCTGTCTCATTAGTCCAAGCCAGGCTCCTCTGCTGGTGTGTGTTGAAATGTTCCCTCAGTGGTAGCTTGGGTCAGTTATGATAATAATGGATTAAATTTGTATGGCACTTTTACATGTCAAGTGAGATCTCAAAGCACTTGCAGTGAGTCCATTATTCATTCACTCCAGACAGACATTGGTAGTGGTAAGCTACTACTGTAGCCACAGCTGCCCTGGGGCAGACTGACAGAAACGTGGCTGCCAATCCGCACCAACGGCCTCTCTGACCACTACTGAACATTTATATACATTCATACCCAGTGTCATGGACAGTGGAAGCAAGGTGGGTGAAGTGTCTTGCCCAGGGACACGATGGCAGGATGGCAAGGTTCTGCTTGCCTGTCTAGCTGTGAGTTGAAGGCGTTGGGGATGGGTTTTTGTGCTTGTGTAATCTTTTTCCTTGCTCTGGTCTGTTTCTCCGCACTGCTGGTTTGAAGCTGGCAGGGAGATCTTCAAGCTTGTGTGCTGCTGGAACTTGTTTTGGCTGTGTGATGTACCTTGGAAGGACAAGGTTTTTTGCTGTGCAGAGCACATGCACTCTGGAGGCTTGACTTCTTCTGCTCTTCTTCTTTAGTTTTGGTTGAAAGGCGGCAATGGGTGACCACATGTGCCCCTGCCTGGATGGCAACGGCACTACATTTCATATGATAAACTCCCATTGAAAAGGACTGCCGAGTTATCGATTAATTGACAACTAATTTAATTTCATTGACTAAATTCTTATTGACATTTAATCACAAATCAGTTAATCATTAATATCCGTAATTGATATGATTTGCCAGAATGCCAGTACCAGCCAATCCATCTTATTCCTGGGGGTGCCGCTGTAGGAACGATTATGGACGGAGCTTCCGGCTGACGTAGTGTTAAAAAACAGGTTCAAGAAAAGTGTATCGAACAGAACATGCCGCTTTATGTAGTCTTCATAGACTTCAGTAAAGCCTTCGATACTGTTTCACGACAAGGACTTTGGCAGGTACTCAAGAAATATGGCTGCACAGAGAAGTTTGTCAGCCTGATCGAGGCACTACATACAGGTATGCAAGCAAACGTGGCAATGAGTGGTTCAGTATCTAAAGACTTTTCAGTAAGCAACAGGGTGAAACAAGGGTGTGTGCTGGCACCTACACTCTTCTCGCTATATCTGGCAGCCATGCTTGAGGTGGCCTTCAAAGACACTTCAGAAGGAGTATACATTCAAACAAGGAAAGAAGCAGACTTGTTCAATGTGGCACAGTTTAAAGCCAAGAGTAAGACATTGATAAAGGTAGTAAGAGAAATGCTCTTTGCTGACGACAGTGCTCTAGTTGCACACAGCGTGGAAGATATGCAATCTTTAGTGGAGAAATTTGCAAGAGCAGCTAGCCAATTCAGCCTCCAAATCAACATCAAGAAGACAGAGTGCCTTTATCAACCATCAAAGTTCCAATTATCAACATCACTACCAGAAGAGATCAGCATTGGTGCAGAGCCACTAGTCAAGTGCAAGACTTTCAAGTACCTAGGGAGTACTGTTTCAGAGAATGCTAGGCTGGAGGATGAACTATCTCTCAGAATGGGAAGAGCGAGCGCTGTGTTTGGAAACTTGAGGGAGAGACTGTGAAACAATTGGCATGTGTCTATCTGTGTGAAATGCAAAGTGTACAGAGCGACAGTACTGGCTACTCTATTGTACGATGCTAAAACTTGGACTGTCTACAGAGTGCAGGTGAAGAAACTCCACGCATACGTGATGAGACACCTTCGAGCCATAATGAACATCTCATGGAAAGACAAGATGACCAACATAGAAGTGTTGAAACGAGCTGGTCTACCATCAGTGGAGGACATGCTAATACAGATGAACCTGAGATGGCTCGGACATGTTGAGAGGATGGACCACCAGCATCTCCCTCGGCAGTTACTCTACTCACAGTTATGCGAGGGCAAACGCAATCAGGGTAGACCAAGGCTCCGATTTAAAGACACTGTAAAAAGAAACTTGAAGAAGTTGGACATAGACAGGAGTTCCTGGTAGCGGAAGGCTAAGGACAGAGCTGTGTGGAGGAATCTGATCAGACCTAAATGAAACAGTCATTGTCGCCCACGACAGACTGCTATGATGATGATGATGAAGAGTGGAGTAGCAGGGGCATTTAAAATAGCGTTTTAAAAAGTTTTTCAAATTCATTTTAATGTATCTTCCACATACATGCTTTGCACTCAAGTGGCAGCTAATTTCAGCTCTTCTAGTTTTTGTATTTTTTTAATGTTTTAGCGTAGTTCTGACACTTGCTGGTGTTTGTGGTTGTGCCATAGACTGGATAAATGGAGGCTTCTCACCACACGGTGACAGACGACATCCAAGCACGGTGTTGTGGCGTATGTCTGCTCTAAGGTAAATTTGATTATGTCCAACATATTTTAACAAAATGCAGCCGACTTTATTGCGGTGGAGACGTGCTGGTCTGACTGTGCATCGCGTCATTATGAGTACAGGCAGTGAGAAGTCATAAATCATGACTCTTTCTTTGTTTGCTAGCAGCAAAGTCCCGGGAAAACCCCATGAGTGCCTGGTATCATTGGAAAGCTTAGAAATCGTACTTTCTAAAAATACCTACAGTATGTTTTTGCGGAAGACTTAACCTTCCGACTGATCAAACATGAGTTTTCAACTTAGCTAAAATACAAACAAATCGTCTTTTTCTGGGTCAGTTTTCGCGCACTTCCTACAAATTAAATATCATTTTGAAGGTCTTTCAATACAGAAGATGGAAATAACGTTACATCAGTCGTTTGCTTGGTGAGTCACAGCTGAGCCTGACATCCCTGTACACCAGACAAGTACAGAGGATGGCTACCTCCATTTTAAATGACTCCCACCCTTTGCACTGCAACTATCAGCTTCTTCCCTCAAGACGGAGGTTTGCTGTCCCAAAAAGTAAAACCCAACTCTACAAAAACAGCTTTGTTCCTGCTGCTGTCAAAGAGTTGAACAAGCTGTAACAATATATTGCACATAATTTAGGTACCTATTTATTAACTCCATTTTATATTTACTTATTTTTGTAGGATGTTACTTGGGTTCTAAATATTTTATTGGGTTTTAGACCTTTGAGTTTTTAACCTCTTTGACTAGTTTTTAACTTTTAATATGGCCCTCCTCTCTTACCTCTGGTTTTTCTCCCATCTCTGTCTTTTTATACCCTGATTGATGGAGCCTTGAGTATTTTTATCATGTTTATAGTCTGCTTCATGTGTGCCTGTGTTTGTGTCTATGTTGAATGTAATTTGTGGCTTGTAAATATGGATGTCACCAGACTGCAAAACAAATCTACCTACGGGTACAAATAAAGGAACCTGAACATCAGTTTTGAAAATGTCCTCAAAGTGACTCATTTTGCCAGCACGGGTCATTTGTTTACAGCGTTAGCATCTTAGCAGTGGCACTAACTAAAGGAGCTACTATCTACGAGTCCACTTTATAAGGTCGTCTTCCCATCCCTCGATAGTTGTGGGAAGTGGGATGATTACACAACATAACAAAAATAATTTTTTTGTAAGTTGTCTGTGTTTTTTCAACTGATTTAAGACAATTTTGCACCGCTGAATCTGAAAATGACATCCGTTTCTCTCGACCAGGTCAGGTTTTTATGTTAAGTTATAAGCAGTTGTACAGGTGTACTGTAAATTGAATGGTAGACATTGATAAAGGTAAGTACATGTAAATTGAATGTTACATCATCCTTGTTCAAAATTCAGAGAATTTCAAGAAATAAAAAAAGAATTTTGCATCATATAAAGCGAAAATACCCGTACATGTAAACAAAAATGTAAGAAAACATGTGGCCATAGTTCAACAAGTTGACCTGATTGAGCAAAACCAATGTGATTTTTTTGATTCAGCACATCAAAATTGTCCTAAATCAGCTAAAAAAAACCTTAGACAATAAATTTGTTGTTGACCAGTGTTATATTGCTGTTTCGAGGTGCAAGAGGCCGTGTTCCCACATTTCTGATGCCGAAGTCATTGTTTTTTTTTTTTTAACAAGGAAAAGTGTCCCGTTTCAGTGACAACCATATGTTCTAAACTAGTACCAGAAGTTGCTACCATAATTCACCCAAGGCATCATGGGGCCTAGGAATAAGGTGGATGGGGTGCTGGAAAAAATCAATTCACTTAAGAATCTAGATTCTCATTTTACATGATCCAGAATCAATTCACAAAAAATTAAGAATTGATTTTTTAAAAAAAATAAATAAATAAATAAATTATTTTTTTTTAACTTGTTTTTGCGGTGGTGCCAGGGTCCTATGACGTGACATGTATTGCCGCTTCGGGATACGCAATTACACAGTGACGCTGCCGACACAGGAGAACCATGCAGAGTAACTTACTAACTAGCAGCCAGATGAAACGGTCAGAATAAAGAAAAATGGAGCAGCAAGAAATTCAGCCAGTCCCATCTTCAACGAAGGCAAGTGTGTGGACGCATTTTTTGTTTCTACAACATTCCGGGAAAGAAAGCGCTAGACATGACATGTAATATGTAAAGTTTGTAAAACGAAAGTCAAGTACTTTGGTAACACTACAAATGCCGGGGCTTACATTAGCTGCCATCACTCAGAGTTAAAAGAAGTGGAAACAGTTGTAAGTCCTCCTGCTGAACAACGCCCAATGCATCACTTAAGCAAACTCCCAGCAAATTCTGAATGGGCAAAAAAAAAAAAAATGAAATCTTGTAACAGCACTTTATTTTGTTTTATAACTTTAATTTGTTTCTTAAGACTCCAAAGAATTTAGATACTAAAGTGTATATTTGCAGGTTTAAAATTGTTACTTATCTTATGCATCAATTACATTCTGTTCTTATTGAATTTGTTCACCTTAAGTTACTGTATAGGTAACTGTACACTGACTGCATACAGTCAGGTAGCACTACTATTTATATGGATGTTTAAAATATTTGTGATAGAATTAACTTTTGTTTTTAAATGAATAGCCTATATTTCTAGAATGCTGGAGGGCGACCAAACCTACACACTGTGTAAAAGCTGTTAGGAACTGTGATATGCTGAAAAGGAAAATTTTCAACGTTTATTTCGCTAGTGTACGATTTCATTTTTGAAACTCACAAGTTTCAAGAAATAAAAACGCAGTTACTAACCTAAGCCTACTTTTTTCATTTAATAGTATTTTATTTCAAATCAGTTGATGTAATTTTTTTTAAAAACATAACCCCCCAAAACATCAACACATTGTACTCTGCTTTCAAGCTTCCCTCTGCATTTTTTGCAGTGTAGTGGCCTTTTTTTTTTCTGAGATTAGTGGGGTTTTTTGTACTGAAGTAAGAGCCAAATCCGAATCGAAAATCGTTTTGAATCGAAAATGGACTCTGAATCGAATCGTGACCCCAAAAATCGGAATCAATTTGAATCGTGTGACTTCTAAAGATTCACAGCCCTACCAGCCAGTATACAGTATTAGCAATAGGGATGAGCCAATACCACTTTTTCAAGTCCGATACTGATAGTGTGACTTTGAGTATCGGCTGATACCAATCCAAACCCGATGTTGTCTCTTTTTTAAAACAAAAGTACAGAACATACTTTGGTAATGACTGGTTGCATTTTGCACACATATAAAAACAGAAATCTAAAAGTCAAAGAATATATTACAAATTTGATTCAGTTTAGCAGTGCTGCTGGGGTTTTTTTTAGATTTTGTAACATTGGCAGCATTTCACAAGTCAGAACCATGTAAACATGCATTGTGAAGTTTTAAGTGCAAGTTTATACAAAACTTTAAAGCTGAGTATTTTAAGTAAACATTCAGATGAAATTCAAAGTGCCACTTTATGCATGACATAAAAAATGCTGTAAATCTGAAAATAAAGGCACCAACCCCTTTAAGTTATATTTTTGTCATCCATTATTAAGATAAGATAAGATAAGCCTATATTAGTCCCACAATGGGGAAATTCCAGGATTGCAACAGCACAGGGATAGCAACACTCAGAGCAATAATTAAGAAGATACGAAAAATATAAATAAGAGCAGTGGATATACATACGTACACATAAATATATAAATATATATACAAAGTGCGGAGCATTGTAGCAAGGTGGAATAAACAGCATAACAGTCTACTTAGTTATCCTACATAGTATGAATATGTACCCATACATATTGTCACCCTCCGTAGCGACTGATATTGTCCTAGTTATATACTGGAGGGGACCATTTGTGTAAGTCTGTTGTGTCTTTTGCATTCAATACTATTAGGTCGTCACGTTTTTTTGCTATCTCTGCGAGCAGCCCTGCTTAGGTTATACAGTCTGACAGTCGTAGGTAGGAAGGACCTGCGAAACCTCTCGGTTGTGCACCTAGGATGATGTAGTCTACTGCTAAATGAGCTCCTCAGTGCGTTCAGTATGTCCTGCATAGGGTGGGACTTGGACTCCAGCAGAAATGACAGTTTAGCCACCATCCTTCTCTCTCCTATCTCCTCCACTGGGTCAAGGCGTTGCCCCAGGACAGATCTAGCTTTCTTGATCAGTTTGTTCAGTCTCTTCCTATCGGCTGCTGTAATGCCGTTGCCCCAGCAGACCACTCCAAAAGTGATGGCTGATGCCACCACCGTGTCGTAGAATGTCTTCAGCAGCGCTCCTTGTACACCAAAAGACCTGAGCCTCCTCAGTAGGAACAGCCTGCGCTGTCCCTTCTTGTAGAGAATTCTTGTAAGAATTCTTGTTGTCCTGTTTTAGTAGTGTTCCTGATATTCTCTGTCCATTCTTAGTTTTTATGTGTGCTCTTATTTTGAAATCATTCCTGTTCCATTTCCTGTAACCTTATTGTTGTAGTCCTGCTTCCAGATCACATTATGATTTGCTCTTTGTTTGTTACCTAAAGCTGGATTTATGTACCCGCATCATGTCAATGCCATTACTGACTTTCGTCACCAACACAGTGATCGGCAATTTTTTTCTTGTGTGTTAGGTGAAATGCTTTGTTCCATTGCCAAAACGGGTTTCAGCTGATACGTGTAGTGATTTGTGTTTGTGTGTTTTTGTTTACGAAATAGCGACAGGACAGACCAGAGCAGATTGTGATGGAGCTGACGCCAAAAACTGTTAAGAAAAAGCAACTTTTAATATGATCGTTGTACAAAAAAAAAAGAAAAAAACAAAAACAAACTTTTAATATGATCGTTGTACAGATAAAAACAGAAGAAGTCGGAGAACACTGTGCGTACGACCACCGCCACTACCATTATTTGACAATCTGTGTAATTACTGGAGTTATGACGTGCCACAAAACACTCTGTATGTGCTTAGTTCCTCAATATTCTTTTGAATTTGGTCCGTTTTTTTAACTGACTGTCTTTGGAAATTGTGCTTCCATGAATAGGCAGAGCGGAGCAGCAGCAAGAACCAGGAAATGTGAAGGAGACACAGCGGCTCAATCACAGCTCTTACAGCCTGCGTTGCCAACATGCACCTCTCCAGAGAAGGAGAGGTGCACGTCAGGCGACGCAATAGGAACACGTATCACTGCTGCATTGGTGCTGTGTCAACGCTGTCGCAGCTGCATCATGTTGGAGTGGGTGCATAACTTGTGCTTAATGCTCATCAGCTGTTCCTCGTTCTCTGCTGAAAGGTAAACCCATGTTATGTCTTAGTCCCTGTCATTTTCCACGCTTCCGTCTGGTTTGTACTTTAAGTTTTGTTCTTTTGTTTACCTTTCAGTTTTAGCATCTTCCAGCCTCCGAGCTGGAAAAGCAGTGGCTGGTGATGCACTATACACTTCCTTCTGCTCAGTTCTTGACAGAATTTGGCATACTCTTTTACCATGATACTTTTGCAAGTGTTTTGTCAAGTTGGTGGTGTTAAAATTGTAAATGCTGGTACCACCCTGCGAAACAGTCCCATAATTTCACACAGCAAACATACCAAGGCGAGTCCCACAGACAGGCTCCAGTGACACGTGACAGAAGTTAAAAAAAATAGTTGGTGCAGTTATGCTTGAATTTTCAGCTGCCTTTGACACCATAAATCATGAATTATTATTAAAAATTTGAAAGCTATGGAGTTGAACAATCAGCAATACAATGGTTCAAAAGTTACTTGATTAACAGATCACAAACGGTTTGTTACAATGGATGTAATGTATGTCGGATGTCAGGGCTATAATGTGTGGACTGCCTCAGGGGAGCTGTGTTGGACTGCTGTTGTATACAGTGTATACAAACGACTTGCCACTAGTCACAAAAAAGCTAGTTCAATCATGTATGCAGATGATTCCACAATATACTACTATGCTCACACAACAAGAGAATTAAACAACATATTAAATGAGTTAAAGTGTGTAAATCAGTGGGTGAAAGAAAATCAACTAGTACTGAATATAACAAAAACAAGCTGCATGATAATAGGATTGAATCATTCAGTAAGCAAGAATCCCAAACTAGACCTGAAAATAAAAGACACAGCCATCACACAGGTACAAGAAACTAAGCTTTTAGGCATTATTATAGATGATAAAATGATGTGGTATAGACACATTGAAAAAAATCACTGAAAAATGGGAGGTGTGATATCAGCTATTAAAAGGACTGCAACATTTCTGACACGAATCGCTGCAAAAGTATTAATTCAGTCATTAATTTTTTTCTAACTTGGACAACTGTTCAGTAGTGTGGTTGAGTGCAGCAATAGAAACCTTAAAGAAACAACTTCTACAAAACTGTGCACCACATTGCATTGAGATGCAATTACAGAACTAATATAAAGAATATGCACAGCGATTTAAATTGGTTATTAGTTAAGGAAAGACTTTGATTCTCACTTCTTATGTTTATCAGGATCATTATTACAACAATGACACCTCTCATTCTTTATAAAAACCTAAATTTCAGTTCAGACACGCACAATTACAACACAAGGCATGCAGCTGCAGATAATTTTACTTTACCAAAAGTCAAAACTAATGACATCAAAAGAACAGTACTGTGCAGAGGAATGTATGAGTGGTATCATCTGCGGTAGTGTATATACACTACTCACAAAAAGTTGGGGATATTTGGCTTTCAGGTGAAATTTATGGAAATTATAAAAAGTTCACGCTAGAGTGATATTATATGATCAAAGTAGGGCGTTTAAGTATAAGCATGCAATGGTGATTTCCTCATCTCAAATGATTTATTGAAACAAAAGCCAACAACAGTGGTGGGTATGCCACAACAAAAAATGTCAGTGTCTCAATAACTTGTCATGTGTCCTTGAACATCAATTACAGTTTGACAGTGGTGTTTCATGCTGTTCACAAGTCGGCTTATTGTCTGCTGAGGCATGGCGTTCCACTCTTCTTGAAGGGTGGCCCTCAGGTCATTGAGGTTGTGGGGTGCAGGGTTACGAGCCTCTACACAGCGACTCAGCTGATTGCATAGGTTTTCTATGGGATTCAGGTCTGGAAAAAGTGCAGGCCACTCCATTTGAGGTACCCCAGCTTCCAGCAGCCATTCTCTAATGATGTGACCTCGATGAGCTTGAGCATTGTCGTCCATTAAGATGAAATTAGGCCTGTGTTGTTCATACAGGGGCAAAATGACTGGATAAATTATATTATTCAGGTAGCATTGGCTTGTCGCTGTATCATTCACAAGGTGGTAGGGCAGTTCTGTATTGACTAGATACCTGCCCAGACTGTAACACCACCACCACCAAAGGCTCATCTGGTGACAACAGTGGCTGATGCTTAGTGCTCTCCTTGACGTCTCCAGCATCACTGGTGGCCATCATTTCTGCTCTACATGAATTAACTTTCATCAGAACACCACTGAGGCCCACTGGTCCCTTGTCCAGCGTAAATGCTTCCTGGCCCATGCAAGATGATGACGCCCGTGCCTGCTGGTGTGGTCAAGTACCCTTGCAGGTCATCTAGCATGCAGACCACGTTGATGTAAATGGTTTCAAATGGTCTGACATGTGACACTTGGGTGCCTCTCACCTCCCTTAAATGTGCCTGGAGTTGAGTGGCTTTATCATCCGGTTTTGTAGGGCAATGATCACAAGGAAGTGGTCATCAGCGTGGGATGTGGCTAAAGGACGTTCACTTCTATGCCTTTCTGTGACTCTTCCAGTCTCTCTGTATCTCTGTTGCAACCTGCTGATGACACTCTGTGACACTCTAAGCTCAGGGGCCACTTCCCTCTGAGAACATCCTGTTTGAAGCCTCGCAATGGTGAGGTACTGTTGATCAATTGTTAGGTGTTGTCTTGGTCTCATGATGTCAAAATATGAATAGCATGATGAAGAGGACGGTTTAAATACCACTTCTAATTGAACCAGAAAATTTATTGGTCGATTCATGGATCAAACACTTGTTGTGAATATTGCTGTTAAGCACCTTGTTGGAGAACAGCAGGTTAGGCAAAAAGTACTGAACATTGAACAGTTGGACATGTGCATTCAAAAGGTTAAAGAAGGTTAAATTAAGTTCACCAGTAAAGGTTATAGTGCATTTTAGTTGCATCCTGACATTTCATCTGAAAGCCAAATATCCCTAACTTTTTGTTTGGGTTTTTGTTAGGCTACATTCCGACCAGGAGAGTCCAGGAGTCTCTGTTCGACGGGGTGGGGAATGGCGAGAATTTTCACACCTTCATTTGGTTTGGTTTGCATTCACACAGCACTTTACTCAAGCGGACCAAACTGCCTGGATAACATCACGCAGTTACAACAGCTGCTCGTTTGTGGCCTTGTAGCTGAATCCACCACTGCCCAGGAAGAAAATGTCTTGGCAAAGAAGAGACAGCCGACTCATTCGTTGGCCAGGACTGAAAACGGAAATCCGTTCCTTTTAGCTGGGTTGTTTGTCCGCCACAAACAGATAAAAATAAAAAAAGCTCCGCTGTTTGTATAAACCCCCGTAATGCCATCATGCTGCTAAACGTTTTAAAAACCTCAGTATTCTTGTGTGTAGCCGCAAGCAGCTGAGAAATCTGGTCCTCAGACCAAATATCTATCAGGGCCTACATCTCCTCACTACTCCAAGTCTGTCCATGAAACATTTTTTAACTTTTCTCCTTGGCTTTCTTCGGTAAAAGGATTTCTTGGATCCGTGCGGTTGTCTTTACTGTTATTTTCTACACAAAATGTGCTACAGTAAACACCACTTTCTCTTCTCACTACATGTTGCTATGGTTACACAAACGTCGAGGGGCACTTCTGCCCTTTGGTCCACTGGATGCTCTGTTTGGATTCACACGTCAAGCGAAGCGCACCAGACTTTGTTTGCAAGCAAACCGAGACCCCCAATTTTGAGGGGTCCAGACTTCGCTTGTTTGGTGCACACCAGAGTTCCAACACACGTTCAGACAGCACCAAACGAACCAAACTATTCACAGATAATCCTTTGGTCCGGACCAAACAGTGGCCATCTGAATGCGCCCTAAGTCTGCTTTGCAGAGTTTGCATTTTACTTGTTTCGTTTCTTTATTTTCAGTAAAATGTTCTCATACTTTCCAAAGTTTGGGTCTCACATTTTTTTTTTAGCTCGTCTTCTCCATCTTTATCTTTCTGCTTTGCGATGCTCCACTCCTCTTTTTCTTTACTGGAAATTGTTCCCCCATGCCGGAAAACAGAAGCGCTACTGCCCGCAGCAGTTCTGGTAGTGCATTGCAGTTACAACTGAACATTTCTGCGGCCTGTCCATAAGCTTTAAAATTAAACAACGCATTGGCAATAAAATTTTGCATCGACAATTTGTTATTATTGATGTTGTCGACATCATCGACTAATCATTGCAGCCCTAATCACATCGCAGCCCAAGTATCATGATGCATTGTGTACCCTCTGGTGATTCCCACCCCTCGTCAAAAATGTCCATCACAATATCTCAGAGCTCAAGGTGACCATCAAATGTCTTGGTTTATCAAACAAAAACTATTGAACTTGTAATCCAAAAACAGTCTTAGATCTCCAAATATTTTTGTTGTTCACTATCTTAAATTCACTGCCATCATTCTATCACTCTTGGAACTTTTGTCCTTTGTTTTGCAAAATGCTGTTCTGAAAAAAAAAAATTAAAGAGTATGGAAACTTGATTATTCTGTATTTAATTTTTGATAATGCGGTTTTTGAGAGGTTTTAGACATTTTTCGATGGAAAAACAGTAAGTGAGCATTCCACTTTAAAACTGAATACCTGATAGGCAAATAATTATTCCAAATGGATGAACATTCAGTTACAGCTCTAGAACAAATCTTTGTTCTTTTATTGTTTTGTATTGTGTCACTCCCTAACTATAATAGACTGAAATAACTTGTGTGGTTTTTGGAAATGGTCTGAGAGGACTTGAGCTAATCCAAGGTGATGCAGTGGCATGATCAAGCCACCAGTCAGTCAGTATTTGACTCTATCCCCTTCCCCCTGGCAGGAAAATAAGCAAAAAAAAAAAAAATTCTAAAGCGTTTCTTTCCAGTATTGGTTCCAGTGTTAAAACTTCTACAGCTGCTGCTGAGAATGTGCAGCACCTGTTCCCCATGTTCTTGAGGTCTGTATGTAAAAAGCATCAGAGCAAAGCCACAGCTCTTAAGTCATTAGTGGGTGGCTGCTGACGATTCATTAGATGCTCAAATGTGCAGCATTTGTGTCTGAGTATGTGTATGTTTAAGGTTTGCATTGTGAAATACTGTTGTGACACACCGTCACCAAACAGCTTGGATGCAGGCCACCCAGCGAGAACAGGACGCTCGGTTTTTGCCACCACTCCCTCTCTCTCTTTTCTCTGCTCTGTCCATCTGGCAGGAATAAAGAGAAAATGAACAGCCCTACACAGGTGGGAAAATCAGCCTTAATGATGCATAAGAAATGACAGCAGCCGACAAGGAGGGTGACAAGAAGGAGAAAAAAGTCAAATAGCAGAAATGTGTGGACTGAGTAAAAATGTGTATGTGTGATTGATCAACACATGTGGCACATGGGAAGACTGACTCCCCTTGTTAACCAGATCTTTCATATAATCCCTTAAAAGGAGCTGCACCACCCTAGTCACTTAACATTTCCGAACCCATTCACATTTAGTATGAAGATGTTCTGTTGTAAGAGTTTTGGTGTATTCTTGAGAGGAAAGATACTTTCTAGGTTTCAATCCCAATTTCTCAGCTTATGAAGAAACATTGAAATTTAAAATTCTTCTATTGAAAAAAATAAAAAATAAAATTGGAATGCACACAAGCAAACATCTCCAGTTTCTGTTTTCTTCAGTCAGGAGGTCACTGTGTGTGCATGTAGGCCAGCATGCTGCCAGTATGAATGCCAAAAAACAATTGTTGCTCATTCTTCGTGAAGTTGTGCTGTGACTCACCCTATAGTGAAACTCAATTGGAGGCTTTGCTTGCCGTGTTGTGTGTACTGCTACAATGAAGTTGTATTTCCTGTTCGCCAGGTCTTCCAGCAACCTGTGGCTTTGTTTGGGGGTTGTGGTTTGGGACTGTTTGAACGTGTTTACACAAAAGTGTTCTCCAAAACCGGCACGCACACATCCACTCACTTGAAGAAAGTCTAAAAAAAGTAAAAATCATTTTCTTATTAATTATGACTCTAGCAGTGAGATCACCTTCTATAAAACTGATGCTGTAAGCAGTGACTCTTTCAAAGCAGGTCATTGCCAAAGGGTGAAAAAGAAACCACAAAGAGATGGATTAAAATTCATTATGGCCTCATGAAAGCCAAAATGGAAAAGCAGACCAGTGACTGTTCTGGTCGTATCTGTGTGGTATTTCTGTAGAGTTGATTTGTTAGTTTTTAGGTGGAAAAACATTTTTAACTGTACTTTCAGAAGAGGTACAGAGCTTCTACAACACACTAATGCACAAGTATGACTGGCTTTTTGTGGCAAGTGCAACACGAGCATGGCCAAACACCTGAAGGGCACTAAAGCAGAATTGTTTTTCCCCAGATGATGGCAATCTAGATATCTGTAACCTGATTTAATATTGCACCCATAAAACTGGTAATCTGTTGGATGAGAGGCCAACACTTATTAAGCCGCTATTAGGGATGCAAATTATCAATTAATTTATTAATCAGTTTGCTCACCTTTGATTAATTAATAAGCTGCAATTTTCCTGAGAATTTTTCCTCAGTATCTATATGGGCTTTCGATTACATAAAAATATAAATATTGTTTGAGATACTGATTACAAGTGCATGCTATATTCCTTATCAGTTTATTGTACCATTTGGCATACAGTTCAGACATGATCATTGTAGACATAGTTTTGTTGTATAAAAATTTTGCATGTAAAATTTGATAAACTATGTAGGCTACTTTAACATTTAAATAAGATAAGCCTTTATTAGTCCCACAATGGGAAATTCCAGAATAAATAAAATGTGCACTGGCTTATCTGGGGGAGGTGAAGCATTTGCCGCATAAAAGGAATTCTGAATAGAACATTTAAAGACACACTCTGATGGATATAAATCCCCTATAAAACAAATCTACATTGTCTACAATGGTATCCTTTGCCCTTTTTTCGACAAACAAAACCTTCTATTGTCTTACAGTTTCATGTCAAAATCTTTTCACTTTTCCTCCTCCTTCAAAAGCCAGGTTATGTGAATAATCCCACTCACATCCCACAAGGCTAATAGTAGCTAGTGCTACATTAATGAAAGCACCAGTGTGCTGATGCCTTGGTGCCTGTGGCATGATAACATGGGGGGCTGTAAAAAAGTCACACTGCCACTTCTGGTGGCCCGGTGTGGTTATTACAGTACCTTTTTTCACAGCTGCATTGGTGGTAGGGTGAGTTAAATTTGTGTTTATTTTGAAAACAAAGCCTTATATGGAAATTCTGGCAAACTAAAAGTCAAGAAAATATGGCAATTCAATGATACAAGCCTTTAATTCCACTTGATTTTGAGCGGGTTAGCTGAAAAGCTGGCAACAGACAGACAGATGCATACACAGACAAATAGTGATTACCATATGCCTATGTTGCCTTTGCACCAAGGCATGAAAATACAGAAGCACAAGAATAAAATTAGGAGCACAAAGAAAAATGCTGGAGTAACCGATTTTATTAAATGAATGCATGTATAGTTGCACAATGGCATGCAATAAGCGACTTTCGCATTACGAATGCTTATGTGCAGACTATGTGAGTTCAAAGTTCACAACTACCAAACATTCTGGTAGCCACCTTGCTTTTTGTATAGAGACAGTACGGTCACACCTGAGTCTAAAGTCTTTAAAGTCTGCTTCAAGCTTTAAATCGCCGTTATGCCAGGTGCGCATTGTGCCGTAGTGAAGTGTGGAACGGCATGTATCATCTAGAGCAGTAGAAAAACAAACTTGCAGCATACATGTAACTTCAGGACCAGCGTGTGCACATGTCTGCCGCCATTCACGTTATATACAGTACATTCCCTATGGAGCTGAAGGATCTGGACGGACACAATTGTTGGATTAAAGCTGTAAGTCTGTATTATAACATAATTAAATAGTGTTGTGTATTGTTCAACTTCCAGCCTAATTGGCACGAGTCTAAACCCTGAAGTAGTAGGTACGGACAGGCAGGCCTGGATCTAGGATGTAGTTCTTTGTATATTGGTAATGAAGCTTGATCTACACACACATGTATTTAAGGCCATTGATAAGTAAGCTGGTGTAAAATAAAATTGCAAATCATCGAAAACGTGTGGTACTTAAACTATAGTAGTATCAACCTTTAGATCTAAGTAAGCAGGCTATGCCTTGTAGTGAAATTTACTCAAAATGGCAAAACCAAAGTTGAGCTGTCAAACCACTCGCTTACCTTCTTTGTAGTCGTTTCGGAGTCTCGCAAGTAAGGGTGCTTGGTCCTTTGACAACAAAAAATCTGCTATGTCAGCATACATACAGGGGGGCTATTTTGGCCAACTTCTGCAACGTGGCCGCGGATGCAAGCGCAACTAGTTTATCCTTGCGTTTGCGGGTACAACCGGGAAGACCCCTATGCATACAATATGATCGTAGATCAGGAACTTTCCATAAATTAAATGTATCGATAGAGCATGTTTGGTAGCCACGTTCCCACGATGCTTTGCGTGAGCTGAGATGCGAAAGTCGCTTATAGCAGGTAAACATCAAAATTTCCAAAAGTAAAAGATAATTATGAATATTAAATCAGAACAGTTTGGAATGTTTCACACTTCTGTGTAATGAATATTGAGAGCTTCTTAAATAATCTTGCAAAAAATGTTCAAATATTAATTTATTGAAATGCAGTTGCAGTTTCTTGTATAAACGGTAAACAAACATTTAATAATATTTAACTTCCAGCCCATTATCTTCACAGCTGATCTGACTGATTACCCTCAGGTTCACCACCATGGACCTCAGAGAGACAAAGAGGAAAGAAAAACAGCATAAAAATGTGATTATCTATCTATAAATGCAAGGAATCTGTGTGCGTGTGTCTGTCTGTCTGTCTGTTCCTTGCATACAGAGACTGAGTGCTGTAATAAAAGCCAAAGGTGCTGCAACAAAGTACTAGTTTAAGGGTGTGCCTATTTATGCAAACAGGTTATTGTAAGTTTTTTATTTTTTATTTTCCCCTTAAAAATTTCAGTTTGTTTTTCAATTGGGTTGTACAGGTTATAGGTCACATTAATGGGGAAAAAGTTTTGAAATGATTTATCTTGCTCTCATTTTTGTACATCACTAAAACCTGGCATTTGAACAGTGGTGTGCAGACTTTTTATATCCAGTATATCTCTCAAACTGTTTGTCAGACCGACCTCAGTTTTTATAAGTGCTTTGCTGAGGTTACGAGGGTGTGCATCCTCAAGTATGGAGTTGTTCAGTCAAAATATACAATTTTTATCAAAAGTTTAGTTATCACTCTCTCCTCATGCCCAGGCTTCTAGAAGTGTGGGCAGGGTTTAGGATTAATGCCGTACTGATTGGATAAAATGCGGCATCATGACCAGTCAGCACAGCAGTCCGTGAGCAAAACAAGGGAGTGAAAAGTGGCAAATTTGTCTAGAGGCTTAAAAAAAATATACCATAATGTTGCAGTGATTGCATTGGTCTAAAGGATAATTCGGCATATGTGGAGAACATGAGGTGTGCAAGCGCCTGTGGGGGCTGGCAAAGAACACTGGTGGATCCAACACAGGACAGAAGCAGCAGCCAGACCAGTGTTCGGACCGAGGTCCTTCGCAGGGAGGCAAGCCCAGCCTGCCAGGTCAGCGGTAGACTGGCGTCCCGGCTGCTGCTTCGTGTGCTACCACTGTGTTTTAAAGGACCGCAAGTCCCCGATGGGTATCTAAAAATTAAAACTTGATAATACTACCGCCATGATTGTGAAGCGGAATGGCCAGATCAACTGTATATCATATGCGGCCACATATGCACAGTTTGACTAAAGGACGGCCATAACCAAACAGGACACAAAAACGCCCAGATAACAAATAAATAATTTTTTGTTAAAAAATGGGCAACACTGATGCAATGGTTGCAATAAAACAGATCCTTCTGCTGTGTATAATATTGAGTGTTTTGTGCTTAATTTGACTGATTACCATTTTAAAACCTTTTAACAACTAAATATTGCTACAATATAAAAAGGATGCACTAGACTGGGTCTCATATATTTGTAAATGTGTTCTGTTATAGTACTGCATGAGTTTATTGGTGATACACAGAAGAAATTCAATATTACACTTGACTCCAGCACTGAACAGTGATATTAACTAAAATAATCATAATGGTGCAAGATACAACACTATTATGAATATAAGTCATAAAATATCACACAAATAAAGGGATCTGACAATCAAGAGTTCCTAAACAGTCGCTAATACTGGATGTCCCATTCATTTTCATTAATTAGGTATTCTGTAATCAATATTAACACAATCAAACTAGAAAAGCACTCAGAGCACATACCTCTGCCAAAGCTCCTTCCAGCTGTCATGGATCACCTCCAAAATGTAATGGGTTTATGTGTAGGCCTAGAGCCACTTGTGAAAAGGTTGTCTGTCTCTCTGTCGGCCCTGCGATGGACTGGTGATCTGTCCAGGGTGTACCTTGCCTCTCGCCCAGAAATTCTGAGATAGGTTCCAGCCCCCTCCCCCTGGCGACCCAAAATGGATTAAGCAGTAGAAGATGGATGGATGGATGGAAGTCTAATTGGGATACCTGTTTCAGACAGGAATACTTGCATTCTACGGGCAATGCACTAGTTGTTAAAGATGTGGTAACTGTATATAGAGAATGGGCGCATAACGTCACCCAATGGAAAAACCGCAAGGAATTGTGGGAAAAGTGTTCTGCCTGTCTGTGCCTAGTAGTGAGCAATGAATGCGGTTAGGCTGCATGTCCACCAAATGCGTTTTTTCAACAATAGGCGACTATTTTTTGTTCATTTTCTATGTAGTCCAGCGTTTAATGTGCTCAGTGCCCTCGGCGCAAAAACGCTCTCAGCAGTCAGCGCTGTGCTCATGGCGCTGAAAGCTGAAAAAAGTTCAACTTTCGGAGCACTGCAGCGCTCATTAGCTGCACATTTCTCTCACCAGCCGATCACAATCAGCCTAAAAGTACACCATGATCAGTATTTAACAGCCAAAGCTTGGATGGATGTTTATTTTATTTTTTTTACCAGTTTGATGTGATTTATTCCAGTGAGTGGTGTGTTTGAGAGCAAAATTTGAAATCCCCGGCACGCTTTGAGTGACAGGTCAAGCGGTTGGCAGGATACCGAGCAGGGTGCTTTTTTAAATCAGCGCATGAAAAGCGCTCAGGAAAACAGATTGAGAGCATTTTTACTTTCCCTGTGGACACGCAGCCTTATTAAAATGACGCTGAATATGTTATTCAGACAGAGGAAATGTAAATATACAGACTGCTGTCATGTAAAAAAACTGTACAGCAATGTGGATAATCTGCTTGCATTTTTTCCACATGTCAACAACGCTGCTGGAACGGTATTAATGTCGTTCAATGTGCTGCTTGAAATGACTGTAGTTGTATTTTTGTTCTGTTTTGGCTGCTTCATCTTGATTTTATTCAACCACTGAAGAAGGAAAAAAAAAACATCTGTTTAGTGTAACGAGAGCCAAAAAGCCCATTATATGTCCGTACAACCACAGTAATGCAGGTAAAGTGATTAAGCATAAAACCTGAGATCTGTGTGCAGTTAAGATGTAACAGTTTATATTATTTTCTTGTAATATGTGACCAGCCATGGAAAAACCAGGAACAAGTCTCTCAAAGTGTGTTTTGAGTTATTTACAGATTCTAAAAGTGTGAAATCTAAGCTTTCCAATGATATCTAACACATGGAAATCTGGAAGATTTGAAGATGATGTAGCCATTTGAATGTTAGCACCTCTCAAACTACTTGTCTGAGAAAATCAGGTTCAGAGTTTCCAAGAATTGTCACCTTCAAGGGGAGCCAGGTGGGGGGCAGTAACGAAAGCTGGTCATCTGCATGACTGAGCATGAACCCAACCCCCTTAAGCTGGATTCATGCTGCATCTCTGCTGTCTATGTACGTGTAACCGGAAACCTCGTGTGACGAAATTTACGTCATCTCCACTCCGAAAGCAAGCAGCGTTTCTTTGTTGGTGAAAATCCTGGCCCGTCAGTGCAATGGCGCTACCTATCAGGCTGGAGTGAAACTACAAGTGATGGTTATGCGCATGCGTCAACCGCTTGACCTGGGTAGATGAAAAAAGTGAGCATGAACAGCGCCGTGTGCGTGCTGGGCTCGTCCAAAGCACACGCAGACCAAAGCGGACTAGAGGGGAAAGGCAGCATGAATGAGGCTTTACAGTGCTTATCAAAAGGAGCTCTGGAAACCCAGGAAGACAAACTGCTTAAGTAATTATGTGCTTCTACCTAAACGTGCTGCTGATTGGCCGAAATATATAACAAAGACGTGTGAATAGCCAAGTAAACCGGATATGTAAATCAGCTGTGGTATCCACGCCCACGAAACTAGAAAGCGGTCTCGCTGATATTTCTCTTTGAAACTACTCTGTTTCAAATACAAAGTTTACAGTTTTAAAATCTCCCACACTGTTATTTGAAGCATGGAATAGCTTCTTCATGATTTCAACAAGCATAGTTTGCAAAAAAAACGAAAATCACAAATTTTTCAATAAAGTATTTCTGTGGTTTTTAGGAATAACGTCAGGCCGACTTGTTCCTGGTTTACTCGTGACAGGTCACATATTTGATACAGAACTAAAAAATATTTTAAACTGAATATGAGCTGCTGTTTATAAACTGGAGAAATAAGAGTTTTTGTTTTGTTTTTCCTCAATATGTTGAAGGTAGATAATGCTGACCTGTGAAACTGTCCTTTTTGCATAAATTTAAAAGAAAAAAAACCTGTCTTCTGTAATATTGGGGGGGGGGGCAGAATTGTTATAGTGAAAATTAACAGAAATATCATGAAATCATTTTTAGCCCATATTGCCCACCCCCTAGTGTGGGGCATAACTGAAATTTCACAAAAAAAAAAAAAACATGATAAATTTGTGATTTCGCTCTTGATATTACGGATGATGGACAAAATCAATTTACATGAGACTCTAGATTCTCATTTTACATGGTCCAGAATTGTTTCACAAAAATTAAGAATCTTTTTTTTTTTTTTTTTGCGGGGGTGCTGGGGTCCCGTCACGTGACACGTATTGCCACTTTGGAATACGCAATTACACATTGACGCTCTTGACGCAGGAGAACCATGCAGAGTAGCTTACTAGCTAGCTGCCAGATGAAACAGTCGGAATAAAGAAAAAATGGAGCAGCAAGAAATTCAGCCAGTCCCATCTTCAGTGAAGACAAGTGTGTGGGCGCATTGTTTCTACAGCATTCAGGGTAAGAAAGTGTTAGACATGACACATGTAATATGTAAAGTTTGCCAAACGAAAGTCAAGCACTTTGGTAACGGCACAAATGCCAGGACTCACATTAACTGTCATCACCCAGAGTTGAAAGAAGTGGAAAAAGTTGTAAGTCCTCCTGCTGAACAACGCCCACTGCACCACTTTAGCAAACTCCCAGCAAATTCTGAATGGGCAAAAAAAAAAAAATCATGAAATCTTGTAACAGCATTTTATTTTGTTTTATAACTTTAATTTGTTTTTTACGTCTCCGAAGAATTTAGATACTTAAGTTTATATTTGTCCAGATTTAAAGTTAATGTTACTTATCTTATGCATCAATTGCATTCAGTTCTTATTGAATTTGTTCATTGTATTAACAAGAAGTCATCTCCATCGGATTTGAATGACTACCGACCAGTTGCCCTCACATCTCATGTGATGAAGGTCCTGGAGAGACTGGTCTTAGCCCACCTGAGGCTGCAGGTGAAGACATGGCTGGACCCTCTGCAGTTTGCATATCAGCCCCATTTAGGAGTTGAAGATGCTGTCATCTACCTGCTGCAATGAGCCCATCTGCACCTGGATGGTGGAGGAGATACTGTGAGAATCACTTTTTTTGATTTCTCCAGTGCCTTTAACACCATCCAGCCACTGCTGCTGGGTGAGAAGCTGCGGGTGATGGGGGTTGACAGCTCTGTGATCTCCTGGATTACTGACTACCTGACAGGCAGACCACAGTTTGTCCAGCTGGGCAGTGTCTTGTCTGGAGTGGTGGCTAGTGATACGGGAGCTCCACAGGGGACTGTGCTCGCTCGTTTTCTCTTTACCTTGTACACCACTGACTTTCAGTACAACACTGAGTCATGCAACCTGCAAAAATTCTGATGACTCAGCTGTTGTGGGGTGTATAAGAGGAGGAGAGGAGGGGGAGTACAGGGCACTGGTAGACAGATTTGTGGAGTGGACAGAGCAGAATCACCTGAGGGTGAATGTCAGCAAGACCAGAGAGATGGTGATTGACTTTAGGAAGAGGAAGGCTCCTTCTCAGCCACTGCAGATTAGGGGGGAGGATGTGGGAGTGGTTGAGGACTACAAATATCTGGGTGTCAGGATCAGCAGCGGGTTGGACTGGAGATCCAACACCGATGCTGCGCACAAGAAGGGGATGAGCAGACTCTACTTCCTGAGAAAGCTGAGATCCTTCAATGTGTGCAGCAGGATGCTGGAGCTTTTCTACCAGACTGTTGTCGCCAGTGCCATCTTCTTTGCTGCTGTCTGTTGGGGTAGCAGTATCAGGGCCAGAGATACCAACAGACTTGACAAGATTATCAAGAGGGCTGGCTCTGTAATTGGTCTCAGACCGGAGACCTTTGAGACAGTGATGGAGAGGAGAACACATAAACTGCGATCCATCATGGACAATCCTGATCACCCCCTTCACCACACAGTAGACAGACAGCGAAGCACTTTCTCCAGTAGACTAGTACAGCTTCGTTGTCGAACAGCCAGGTACAGGAAATCTTTCCTACCACATGCAATTTCACTGTACAATAACTCACTATGATGTTGTATTGTGGTCATAGCTATGCTGCCACACTGCACCTTACAGACTAACTGGTACCTCACATTTTCACTCTGCTCCTGATAGTTCTTCTTTGTGCAATGGGATGATTCATGTGTTTATACGGGTCATCATATATTAAGCTATGATGTATATAGGTTTTATAGTCCTGTTAGTTTTTACTTTCCATGGGTAATCCCTTTGTCTGTCATGTGTGTGTTTCTGTTGTTTGGTTGTCAACTGTCATGCTGCTGTTACACTGTAATTTCCCAGTTTGGGATCAATAAAGTACATCTATATCTACAGTGGGGTAAAAAATTGATAAAAGATTGGGACAATCTATCATTAAATTACTGTATAGGTAACTGTACGGCATCAGCGCAAAGCTCCTCAAGTCCTGTGCAGACCAGCTGTGTGGGATTGTGACGTATATCTTCAACATGAGCCTGAAACTGGGGAGGGTACCACAGCTGTGGAAAACATCTTGTGTGGTACCTGTACCAAAAACTTCCCACCCCAAAGACCTGAACAGCTACAGACCGGTGGCCTTGACGTCCCACTTGATGAAGACCCTGGAGAGACTGCTCCTTGCTCACCTCCGCCCCCTGGTGGAACCAGCGATGGATCCACTCCAGTTCGCCTACCAGCATGGCATTGGGGTGGAGGATGCGGTGATCTTCCTCCTTCACCGTTCTCTGTCCCACCTGGAGAAGCCCGGGAATATGGTGAGGATCATGTTCTTTGACTTCTCCAGTGCTTTCAACACCATCCAACCGATGATCCTGAAGGACAAGCTGCTGCGCGCAGGGGTGGACCAGCACCTGTCATCATGGATCCTGGACTACCTCACGAACCGGCCTCAGTTTGTGAGAACCCGGGACTGTGTGTCCGACACGATCATCAGTAGCACGGGGGCCCCCCAGGGAACGGTGCTGGCTCCCTTCCTGTTCACTCTTTATACTGCGGACTTCTCACACAACACAACACACTGCCATCTACAGAAGTTCTCTGATGACTCTGCGATCGTTGGCCTCATCTCCAATGGAGATGAAGCTGAGTACAGAGGGTTTATCCAGGACTTCGTGGACTGGTGCCATCGGAACTGCCTCCAGATCAACGCGAGGAAAACTAAGGAGCTGGTGGTGGACTGCCGCAGGCATGGGCAGCCCCTCACAGTACCAGTAAATATACAGGGAACAGACATCGAGATGGTGACATCCTATAAGTACCTGGGTATTCATCTGAACAATAAACTAGACTGGTCACACAATACTGATGCACTCTACAAGAAGGGACAGCGCAGGCTGTTCCTGCTGAGGAGACTCAGGTCTTTTGGTGTACAAGGGGCGCTGCTGAAGTCATTCTATGACACGGTGGTGGCATCAGCCATCACTTTTGGAGTGGTCTGCTGGGGCAGTGGCATTACTGCAGCCGATAGGAAGAGACTGAACAAACTGATTAAGAAAGCTAGCTCTGTCCTGGGGCAGCGCCTTGATCCGATGGAGGAGATAGGAGAGAGAAGGACGGTGGCTAAACTGTCATCTCTGCTGGAGTCCGAGTTCCACCCTATGCAGGACATACTGAATGCACTGAGGAGCTCATTTAGCAGCAGACTACATCATCCCAGGTGCACAACCGAGAGGTTTCGTAGGTCCTTCCTACCAACGGCTGTCAGACTGTACAACCTAAGCAGGGCTGCTCGCAGAGATAGCAAAAAGACGTAACAAACTAATAGTTTTTTGAATGCAAAAGATGCAATAGACTTACACAATGGTCCCCTCCGGCATACAACTAGGAACTTACCGGTCGCTATGGAGGGTGAGAATATGTATGGGCACATAATCATACCATGTAGGATAACTAAGTAGACGGTTATGCTGTTTCATTCCATCTAGCAACAATGCTCTGCACTGTGTGTGTTTATATATTTACATATTTATTCCATCTAGCTACAATGCTCAGCACTGGGTGTGTTTATATATTTATATATCTACATATTATTCCATCTAGCTACATTGCTCCGCACTGTGTGTGTTTATATACTTGCATATTTATTCCACCTAGCTGCAATGCTCCGTACTGTGGGTGTTTATATATTTACATATTTATTCCATCTAGCTACAATGCTCTGCACTGTGTGTTCATATATTCATATATTTATTCCATCCAGCTACAATGCTCTGCACTGTGTGTCTGTGTGTGTGTGTATATATATATTTTATAGTAATACGTACATATGTATATTAGCTGCTCTTGCTTGCTTGTTTTTTTCTTGCCTTCTGATTGTTGCTCTGAGTGTTGCTATCCCTGTGCTGTTGCAATCCTGGAATTTCCCCGTTGTGGGACTAATAAAGGCTTATCTTATCTTATCTTATCTTACTTTGACTGCATACAGTCAGGTAGCACTACTATTTACTGTATATGGATGTTCAAAGTATTTGTGATAGAATTTACTTTCGTTTTTAAATGAATAGCCTATATTTCTAGAATATCAATCAATACATCAGATTTATATAGCGCTTTATCATAGACACTCAAAGACGCTTTACAGAAATTAAGGGTCATCCACCACCTGGATGGATGAAGCAGCCACAATACGGCGCCATCCCTTTTAATCATTCACACACACATTCACACAAAGGGCCAATTTAGAGTCTCCAATTAACCTAACCTGCATGTTTTTGGCATGTGGGAGGAAACCGGAGAAATCCCGGGGTAAACCCACGCATACACGGGGAGAACATGCAAACTCCACACAGATCACTGTTGGCCGGGGGCAGGGATCGAACCCACGATCTCATGATCCCCGCGATCCCCCGGCCGAGGGTAAACTGTGCTGCCGCAGTGCTAACCACTGCGCCACCGTGCAGCTCAGAATATAAAAAGCAGTTGCTAACCTAAGCCTACTTTTTTCATTTAACAGTGTTTTATAGCAAATCAGTTGATGTAATTTTTTTTAAAAATATAACCCCCAAAACATCAACACACTGTACTCTGCTTTCAAGCTTACCTCAGCATTTTTTGCAGAGCAGTGGACTTTTTTTCCCTGAGATTAGTGTTTTTTGTACCGAACTGAGAGCCAAATGCAGGGATGGCAATTTTCCGCCGATCCGCGGATTTCCGCCGATAACCCGGATGTACTCAAGCTACTGCTGTATTGTAAACAGCCCTGCGATTGGATAGTTGCAAACGATTGGACCAATCAAATGGCTCGTATGCTTTGTCAAAAATTCATTTCGGCTTGTTCTCAGGGATGTGATTTTTCCGGTAATTCACCGAATTCCGCTTTATTTGTATATTATATGTACGTTAAGTACGTTAGCGGCTTGTGGTCCACGAACTCAGTGAAGATGTGCCCTTTCAGCCAGAACCGGAAGTGGCGTACGCCAGGTAGAGAGCCATTAACTCTTTGTCGAACACGCTGTATTTACGCTCACTGTCGTGCAAAGACCTGCTTAAAAAAAAGGTGAGCGGCTGCCAAGAACCGGCAACGCATTGCTCCACGACGGCCGCTATGCCCATGTCCGAGACGTGGGTAATGAGCGCTGTTTTAACCTCAGAACGCCTGCTCCCGTTCAGGAGTCCAGTCGACTCGGTTTCCGTTTGAGTGCAGCGTACAGCGGCTGTTTGAGCTGAGCTGCGCGGGGGAGGAAAATGAGCTGCTCAAGACTCAATGGAGATTGAAACTGGTGATCTGAAATGAATGCTGAAATTATAAAAAGTAATGGTATGTTGGAATTTTATTTCTATTATGGAATAGATAAAATTAACTGATTTTGATTTGATCAAGTGTTAAAGCATGTGATGGATAATGCTTGTTGGAATATTTACCTCCACCAAGGAGGTTATGTTTTCATCGGCGTTGGTCTGTCTGTCTGTCTGTTTGTTAGCAAGGAAAAGTTATGGACGGATTTTCATGAAATTTTCAGGAAAGGTGTGCAATGGCACGGGGAACAGATGATTAGATTTTGGTGATGATCTGAGAGTGCATACCTCCATCAAGGGCTTTTTTTGTATTTGTGCAGCAGGATTACACAAAAACTACTGGATGGATTTGGATAAAATTTTCACCAGAGGTGGTTCTTGGGCTAGAGAGGAACCCATTATATTTTGGTGATGATCTGAGAATGCATACCTCAGCCAAGGCGCTTATCTTCTCACATTGTGTTAGCAACAATACTCCAAAACTGATGGACAGACTTTGATGCAATTTTCACCACAAGTGGCTATAGGCCTACACACAAAACTATTACATTTTGGAGTTGATCCATGACAAACGGAAGGAGCCTTGGTGGAGGGATGCGCTCTGAGTGCTTTTCTAGTTTAGGAATGCTATCTTCTTGGAACATAAGTCAATATTATACAGTAATAAGTGGCATTCAGCTGTTTGTTTTATGTCATGTAAGCACAGTTCTGGTACTTAAAAATCATAAAAACCCAGGAGCTTCGGGGAGCGAAGTGACAGTAAAGGTGAAAATTGGCTCAAAGTTCAATGAGGTAACAGAAACACTTGGACAGTTTCTGAAGAAACCAGAAAAGGAGATGAAGTTCAAAGTTCAGAGACTGACACAGCTTGCTGCCAAAAGGAAGAAAGTTTCACATTAGAAGTGACTTGGTGACCAGTGTAAATAGTGTAAAAAACTCTAATAGAACTGTTAAATATGTTGGACTAAAGACAGTGAGACAACATTGAAGAAAAAGTAAGTTAACTTTTCATTAAATTTAATGATTTATCTAAGTCTAGTATTTCATTTTTTTAATCATTTTTTTCAGTCTAAATTACTTGTATTTTACTGAAAACCTCCCAGCTTCAGGGGGGCTGTGCCCCCCCGGCCCCCCCATAAGTCAATCGACCAAATTAGATTTCAGCTGAAATCAGAATTTCCTGTTGCCATCCCTGCAAATGCAAAGTGAAAGTAATTTTGAATCGAATCGTGACCCCAAAAATCGGAATCGAATTGAATTGTGTGACTTCTAAAGATTCACAGCCCTACTTGATATGTCTCATAAGTCATAAAAACATGTTACAGACATGTTGACCAGGGAAGGGGGGGAATTGATTTTTGGTGGAGTGTCACTTTAAAGAATATTATACAATCTTAGCCTGTATAATAGTCAGATGTTTACAGTTTGCCACCAGAGATGATTGGCCTGTTTCTTATTTAAATTTTTCTGTTTTTTGTGAAAACTGGTCATTCAGTCCAAAATTCAAGCCTTTAAGCTGTTTATCTTTTTTATGAGTTTGAACCTTTTGTTTGAAGTGTTCAAATTTTTCTACAGTCAATCTTGGGCATTTTTTCCCCAATGCGGTGGATACAGTGAAAAGTAATGTTTTTAATGTTTTTAATGTTGGCTGGGATTTTAAGTTGTGTGGCCATGAATTCAGTCATCAGGTGTTTGGGATTTTCATTATGATTTTCTTCTGGGATGTCAGACAAGATGAGATTGTCTCTTATTATAATAATAATAATAATAATAATAATAATAATAATGCATCAGACTTATATAGCACTTTTCATAGACACTCAAAGATGCTTTACAGTGGATACATTATTTATTCACTCCACAGATGATGGTAGTGGTAAGCTACTACTGTAGCCACAGCTGCCCTGGGGCAGACTGACGGAAACATGGCTGCCAATCCACGCCAACGGCCTCTCCGACCATAACCAAACATTTATACACATTCATGCCCTAGTGTCATGGACACTGGAGGCCTTAAATCATCTGTTTTCTTCTGAGAGAGTGGCCACTTGAGCCTGTATGAATTTCTAACATTCATGGACTTACTGGAATTATTTGTGTAATATTCTCCACTAGTGCTATCCTGGCATCCATGCTGGAGACTTTATTTTTGATGGAAATAGGGATGTCACTGACCTCTGTGCTATTGTAAGTTTCTTTTGGGTGGAGTTTGAGCAGGCCAGTCTGTATTGGTGGAAGGGGTAAAAGTGGAGGGAGCTGTACTGCAGTGCTCCTTGTTATCAACCACGTGGCAGAAATGACAGTAAAACTTGTCAGTATAAGCCGCAAGGTCTTTCCACTGAGTTGGGTGGGTTAGTCTGATAAAATTAGCCTAGAACAAGACTTTTCGATTTTAAATTCTATAAAAACTACAGGTAAATTATCTGACGTGTTGGATCTTGCATTGATCTCATGTAGTCTCATGATCACAGCCCCGTCTTTCTGACACACTTATCTCCATGATCCATAACGCCCTCACCCCGACTGGCGACGCCACTACATTGTATGAATAAATTCCCATTGAAAAGGACTGTGGGATGTTCAATTAATTGACAACTGATTTATTTAACTGACTAAATTCTTATCAACAAGCAATCGATAGTCGATTGTTAACATACCTATCCGCTATTTTTTTTAGAAAGTAGGTAGCCCCTTAACTGTAGAGATTAAGGGTGAGATTGGACAGTCTCCAATGCTTTTATTTTGTAAACTCAGCAACAGATGAGAAGGAAACTCCTCTCTTTCCCTTAACAGTATTTTCTGCTTTGACCAGACAACACACAAATATGCATCAAATCTTGTATAGTGAAAAACACAAAACTACCAATTTCAGAAATATATAAACGCAAGATGAACTAAAAGATTGAAAACATTTTTATCTTAGAGGGCACTTCTTTGCAGAGATAATGCATTCATCTGACAATTGTAGTGCATCAAGGGGCTAATCAACTTGATTGTTGCATGTTTTACCACAGTAAAAGGACTTAAAAGTCCCTGTCCTTAGGCTATGAAAGAACCCATTAGATTTTAGTGGATCCAAATCAAAGTGTGGAACCAGGAACTTTTTCCTTTTTTTACAATGCAAAATAATGTTGATATCCTTTTTAATTTCTCTAAGAATTTTGCATGGAACTTGATGGTAGAACTCAGGCATAAGTGTTAGGTGTGTGTCTGTGAGTGTGTAGAACATGGTCTTGATCCCAAAAGAAATCTGAATCGTAACACTTTGGTGGAGGTATGTGAACTTTGAGCACTTTCAAATTATGAAATGACTTTTAGCCCTATAAAATACTTATAATAAGTATTGTGACTCAGGAAACATGAAATAGCTGGAAAAAAATCAACATAGTATTGATATATTCTGTGCCATGATTTATGTTCTGGCTGAATTATGTGTTAAAGTGCTGGCTTACCGGCTTCTAAACAGTGAGAATATTTGGCCAGCCATGTAAAACGTGCCTGAGTGACTATGAAAACATAATGTCTCATATTTTTGGGGTTCCCCTATGGATTCTGGCTTCTTGTAGTTTCCATGAATTTCCTGTTAAACATTGCTAATTCTGCAACCCCCAATCTTTTCTGGATGTCTTTCTCTGTGGTTGAAAGCACAGCTTCCCAAGCTGAAATTTCTCACCAACCTGACCACTGAAGCAACTCTTTTAATAATTAGAGTGAGGTTTTATAATGTGGCTGTTCAGAGTTTGGAAGGGAGAAAGACTAAAATGAGTGAGAATGTAGGGAGTCTACAGAGGCGGTGTATTAACTGTATTGATGTTGTTGAACGGGATAAAAGAGGAAAAAGAGAATTGAAGAGGTAGACGTGCTTTTAAAAATTTTTTCTGGCCTGCTGTTAGTGATTATGTCTACTGTCTCTATGGTAATTTAAAGGGATCAGGAGACTGGTGACATTAGCCCAGAATTGATGTTATTTATATAATAATAAAAATTCAGATTAAATTTTTTTTTTTTACCTCTGCCAAGGGAGGACGCTGAGGATGTTTTAGTGCTGTTGGTTGGTTTGTCTTTTAGCAACATAACTCAAAAAGTTATGAATGGATTTTGATGAAATTTTCAGAAAAGGTGTGCAATGGCACGGGGAACAGATGATTAGATTTTGGTGGTGATTCGGATCACAATGTGGATGCAGGAATTTTTTGATTATTATTTTATATATTAAACTGCCGCTTTTCATGTACTGCCTCTTTAAGACGTGTCCACTCAGTTACGTGCGTGGCCACAGGCCTCAACAACCCGGAAGTCAAACACTGCAGAAAAAGTGTCACTGGACGTGTCCACCAAACTGATTTTTTTCTGTTGTGGGTGACTGTTATCTATTCATTCTCTGTGTAGTCCAGCGCTTACAGCACTGAGTGCCTTTGGCGCTGAAATGCTTTGAGCAGTGGCTGTTTTTTGTCACGGTGTTCAGGGCTGAAAAAAGTTACACTTGTCAGGCTACTGTATAGCTGCATTCGTCAATGTCAGACCTTTCTAAGCAGCCAATCAGAATTAAGGAAGGGCGGAACATAGGACGCCGGTATAGGAAGGCAAGAACAGGAGGTAATGGATGGTGGAGAGGCTGAACTTTGTTGCATCAAACAACCTAGTACTCTTTGATCTGACACTAAAAGGATATCATGATCAAAATTTAAAAGCAAACCCTTGGAAGAACATGTCTGCATCTGTCGGCATGCCAGGTGAGAGTTTGTGCCTTTGTCATGGTCATATTTCTTACAAGTTAGGCTGCACGGTGGCGCAGTGGTTTAGCACTGTGGCAGCACAGTTTTACCCTCGGCCGGGGGATCGCGGGGATCATGAGATCGTGGGTTCGATCCCAGCCCCCGACCAACAGTGAGCTGTGTGGAGTTTGCATGTTCTCCCCGTGTTGCGCGGGTTTACTCCGGGATTTCTCCGGTTTCCTCCCGCATACCAAAAACATGTAGGTTTAGGGCGCTCGCGCACGCAGCGACCAGCAGCCGGTGGCTTGTCACCAGACTGCAAACCAAGTCTACCTACGGGTACAAATAAGTAACAAAAAAAAAAAAAAAAAGTTTGTGGCGGTAGATAATATGGATACTGTGTGAATTTGTAGTTGATAACTGCAAAAAATGGTATGATACCACACTGTTGTGTAATATTGCTTAATAATTATGAAGCTTGTCAGTAAACTGTAATGGAGAACAGAGGAGGAAAAAAAATGTAAACTGATTTGAAATATTCAATAAACCACGATGATGATTTGTGGATTGCCCAGCCCCGTGTATGGTCAATACAGTTATGACAGTCTTGTTGACAGTCTTGATTTTTCTTATCTTCTTAATTATTGCTCTGAGTGTTGCTATCCCTGTGCTGTTGCAATCCTGGAATTTCCCCATTGTGGGACTAATAAAGGCTTATCTTATCTTATCTTATCTTATTACTAGTATATACCCGTGCATACCCCTCCATGCCCATAGAAACCAAGTATAAGATAAGATGAGCCTTTATTAGTCCCACAATGGGGAAATTCCAGGATTGCAACAGCACAGGGATAGCAACACTCAGAGCAACAATCAGAAGGCAAGAAAAAAAACAAGCAAGCAAGAGCAGCTAATAAACATATGTACGTATTACTATAAAATATATATATATACACACACACACAGACACACAGTGCAGAGCATTGTAGCTGGATGGAATAAATATATGAATATATGAACACACAGTGCAGAGCATTGTAGCTAGATGGAATAAATATGTAAATATATAAACACCCACAGTACGGAGCATTGCAGCTAGGTGGAATAAATATGCAAGTATATAAACACAAACAGTGCGGAGCAATGTAGCTAGATGGAATAATATGTAGATATATAAATATATAAACACACCCAGTGCTGAGCATTGTAGCTAGATGGAATAAATATGCAAATATATAAACACACACAGTGCAGAGCATTGTTGCTAGATGGAATGAAACAGCATAACCGTCTACTTAGTTATCCTACATGGTATGATTATGTGCCCATACATATTCTCACCCTCCATAGCGACCGGTATGTTCCTAGTTGTATGCCGGAGGGGACCATTGTGTAAGTCTATTGCATCTTTTGCATTCAAAAAACTATTAGTTTGTTACGTCTTTTTGCTATCTCTGCGAGCAGCCCTGCTTAGGTTGTACAGTCTGACAGCCGTTGGTAGGAAGGACCTACGAAACCTCCCGGTTGTGCACCTGGGATGATGTAGTCTGCTGCTAAATGAGCTCCTCAGTGCATTCAGTATGTCCTGCATAGGGTGGAACTCGGACTCCAGCAGAGATGACAGTTTAGCCACCGTCCTTCTCTCTCCTATCTCCTCCATCGGATCAAGGCGCTGCCCCAGGACAGAGCTAGCTTTCTTAATCAGTTTGTTCAGTCTCTTCCTATCGGCTGCAGTAATGCCACTGCCCCAGCAGACCACTCCAAAAGTGATGGCTGATGCCACCACCGTGTCATAGAATGACTTCAGCAGCGCCCCTTGTACACCAAAAGACCTGAGTCTCCTCAGCAGGAACAGCCTGCGCTGTCCCTTCTTGTAGAGTGCATCAGTATTGTGTGACCAGTCTAGTTTATTGTTCAGATGAATACCCAGGTACTTATAGGATGTCACCATCTCGATGTCTGTTCCCTGTATATTTACTGGTACTGTGAGGGGCTGCCCATGCCTGCGGCAGTCCACCACCAGCTCCTTAGTTTTCCTCGCGTTGATCTGGAGGCAGTTCCGATGGCACCAGTCCACGAAGTCCTGGATAAGCCCTCTGTACTCAGCTTCATCTCCATTGGAGATGAGGCCAACGATCGCAGAGTCATCAGAGAACTTCTGTAGATGGCAGTGTGTTGTGTTGTGTGAGAAGTCCGCAGTATAAAGAGTGAACAGGAAGGGAGCCAGCACCGTTCCCTGGGGGGCCCCCGTGCTACTGATGATCGTGTCGGACACACAGTCCCGGGTTCTCACAAACTGAGGCCGGTTCGTGAGGTAGTCCAGGATCCATGATGACAGGTGCTGGTCCACCCCTGCGCGCAGCAGCTTGTCCTTCAGGATCATCGGTTGGATGGTGTTGAAAGCACTGGAGAAGTCAAAGAACATGATCCTCACCATATTCCCGGGCTTCTCCAGGTGGGACAGAGAACGGTGAAGGAGGAAGATCACCGCATCCTCCACCCCAATGCCATGCTGGTAGGCGAACTGGAGTGGATCCATCGCTGGTTCCACCAGGGGGCGGAGGTGAGCAAGGAGCAGTCTCTCCAGGGTCTTCATCAAGTGGGACGTCAAGGCCACCGGTCTGTAGCTGTTCAGGTCTTTGGGGTGGGAAGTTTTTGGTACAGGTACCACACAAGATGTTTTCCACAGCTGTGGTACCCTCCCCAGTTTCAGGCTCATGTTGAAGATATACGTCACAATCCCACACAGCTGGTCTGCACAGGACTTGAGGAGCTTTGCGCTGATGCCGTCCGGTCCCGGCGCCTTCCTCGCCTTGATCTTCCTCAGCTCCGTCCTCACCTGGGTCCTGGTCAGGGTCAGGATGGGGGGCTGTGTGTTGGGAGTGGGGGGGTGTTGGTGGAGTGGGGAGTGGGCAGCAGGACTTGATTTCTTTAGAGGCAGCAGTGGTTGTTGTGCAGTCAGGGGGGAGGGCGGTTGGTCAGATCTATTGAAAAACAGATTCAGGTTGTTCGCCCACTCCCTGCCCCCTGTGGCCTGGGGGGAGGTATTCTGGAGCCCCGAGATGGTTTTGAGGTTTCTCCAGACCCCGCTGATGTCGCTCTGTTGCAGCTTGTCCTCCATCTTCTTCCTGAAGCTGTCCTTGCCTTCTCTGATCTTTCTCCTCAGCTCCCTCTGTACGGACTTCAGCATCTCCCTGTTCCCTGACCTGAAGATCCTCTTCTTCTCTCTCAGAAGTGTTTTTATCTCAGGGTTGATCCAGGGTTTGTTGTTTGAGTGACGCCGTATGGTCTTGGTGGGAACGGATTTGTCCACACAGAAGCTGAGGTAGCCCGTGAAGGTGTGAATGAGGCCATCGATGTCCTCACCATGTGGATCGCAGAGCTGCTTCCAGGCGGTGGCTTCAAAACAGCCCTTTAGGGTGTCCATTGTCTCCTCAGACCATAACTCCACAGTGTGCATGGCCGGAGGTTGTCTGTGCACTAGGGGTTTGTACACCGGCCGGAGATGAACCAAGTTGTGATCCGATCTCCCGAGTGGGGGGAGTTGTGATGAGGTGTACGCCTCCTTAGTGTTTGCGTAGAATAAATCCAGTGTTTTATTGTCTCTAGTGTGGCATGTGACATACTGGGTGAACGTGGGTAGAATGGGAGACAGTGAAACATGGTTGAAATCGCCTGAGATGAGGAGAAGAGCATCTGGGTGTTCTGTCTGCAGCCTGCTGGTTACTGAATGGATGACAAGTATAAGCAAGTATTTCTGCATGCCCGTTGATGAAGGGTTGATGAAGGGTTGATGAAGGGTCTCCTCCTGTGTCAGACGGCTGTGTTGTTCACAGTCATGCCTGCGGCGTACTGCTGGAACCTGAGGTGTTTCATGTTCACGGCATCTTTTCTGACATGCAGCAGTTCTCCTCATTCTGGTGGGTCGTCGTCTTCTTCTTCGTTCAGACCACTGGTTGAGGGATAGGTGCGTCGTAATTTCAGTTCATGGGCAAGATCATGACAATAGATCTGAGCAAAAAGTGGCTTTCGACCCTGTTCAGGAAGGCCTGTGCATGCCCGTAGAAACAAAAATAACGGAGCACCCAGAAAAAATCAGCGCTTTACTTGGCATTTTACAAATTTGTAGTGTAAACTGGCATTCTTCAAGGTTACACATTTTCACTGTTTCAGCACCTCTTTAAAAATGACATTGCTGAGAAAGTGATGCTTTTGCTTAGTTTCTTCATCTTGAGCAAGAATACGAAGACTGCTTGATCTGGCAACTCTGCTTGCTGCAACGTAGTATTGGCCATGGCTGCAGAAATCTGTTGTGCAGAAAACACAAACGTGCTGTAAAGACTGGCCCTGTGACTTATTCACCTTGCCAATTTTGAGCCATATGACATCATAAAGACACATTAGTCTAGGCATCGTGAGTGATGGTCTATACGACATCATAAAGACACATTTGTCTATGTGCCATCATATAGACATATCTTTATGATGGGATCACGAGTCCTATGACGCCTGAGTTCATAGGACGTCCTATGATGTTCAGGCAGAGATCATAGGCCGTCTATGATGTCCTATAAACGTGACAGACAGACACACAGATTTCTTGCTTTAATAAATTGATTATAATGTAGTCATGTTGTTTTTGCTGCCATTTCTCTGTGTTAATAATAATGGATTGCATTTGTATAGTGCCTTTCAAATTTTCAGGAAAGGTGTGTAATGGCACACTGAACAGATGATTAGATTTTGATGATGATCTCAAAATGCATACCTCCACCAAGGCTCTTATCTTGTGTTAACAACAATACTCCAAAACTGCTGGATGGATTTGGATGAATTTTTCAGCAGAGGCGGCTCTTGGCCCAGAGATGAACTCATTAGATGTTGGAGGTGATCCCTGAGTGCATACCTCTGCCAAGGGCCTATCTTGCAATGTACAGATGGGTGGCAGTATGGACGGACAGAGGGACGGAGCCTTGGCAGAGGTATGTGCTCTCTGGGTGCCCTCTAGTTATTAATAATTTCACTGTAATGCTCATAAATAACTTGTCAGTCTGTGCTCTATAATAAAATTACTGTATGAGGAACTGACTGTGGGTACCTGCACAAATCGGGCTTCCCTAATGTTCTTTATTTCCACTGTAAAGAGTTTTATTTCTCACATTTAGCAATTTTCTTCCTCTTTTGCAACAATTTGAATACTAAATTTTTCTGCTTCCCAATAGTTTATGGTTTTCTGACATTTACATAATGGCCTTTGCATTACATTATACATCATGTAAATATTCTGTTGACGAACCTGACTGGGCTTTTTTCATTTAGCTCAGTGTGCCTAAGAACATTTAGCCTGTGTCCTTTTTACTGTGGTCTCACCCTCTTTGAATTTATCCCTGCACGGTCATTATTGTCACTAGAAAAGAACGGATGATACAAAATAAATTTAAGAGGGTGGTTGCACTCTGCATGTGCTAAATGTTTTGCATTAAATCTGTCCCTCCAGGATTTCACAATGTTGTGATTACATCAATTCACGCGAAATCACTGATTGGCCGTGTCTTTTGCGCGACCTTGCAACTTTGTCCAATCACTGCAACTTTCCCGCAATTTTGGCCAATCTTTGTTAACTTCCACCAGTTTCATCAATCAGATTTGTCCGAGTAGTGCTTAAATGCTCAGTCTTAACAATCAAATGCGTTGCTGCACCGCATTCACTTCCGTGTTTACAGATGGTATTAACGAAACACATCAGCAAAAAAACCAGCAAAGAAAGTGTGTGCGATTTATAAAAAAAAAAAAAAAAAAAAAAAATCACTCACTTGTGAGGTTTGCCACACCGTCCCTTCCTCTGTCTCCTCCAGCCTTCCGGTAGATGTCTTGCCACGTCTCCGTCCTGACCACATGTACAAAGTGCTGGGTTTGTGTTGAAAAACATCTGCCTGCCTGAAAACCACCCTGTCATGGGAGCGTGTGTAAGGAGAGACACCGTAAAACCACAAACAAGCAAATATAACACTACAAGCCAGTGTTGTAACATTTTATACATTTTTAGAGGTAAAATCATTACTACATCTTGTCAGTGAGCTTTAAAACTGAATCTCCGGTCTGGACATGGACCCAACCCTGTAGGACTCCCAGTAAATGAAAGATTAGTATCTGATGAGACAGGTGTGTGTGTTGAGACACGCAGCAGACAGACAGACAGGTCAGAGCCTAGGCATGAAAGAGAGAGAATATTGTCTGTAATTTTTTTTTTTTTTTCAGAAAAACAGACTCCGATAGACGATACAGAGCAAGAGAATGAATTATTTTTTTTCCTCTGTGCTCAGTACTGAGTGGGTGGGGACTGCTGCGGTTTTCAAATGAAGGTGCTGCCGATAATTTCCAAATCTCTACTCTTTAACATGAATTCAGTGCAGTATAGCTGTTGTAATGGATATTGTGTCAAAGTCTGTATTTGCTGTTGCACAAGAGTTTTTCTGTATAGCAGAAGTTTCTGCTTAATTTACAAATCACTGCTTAATAGGAATTTTTTTTGACAATCCTGTCCTTTTCTTGTGGTGTTACATAGACTATCACTGCAGTAAACTACAGAAAAAAGCATCTGCTTTAAAATTTGTAATTTTTTTCCACAACTTTTAGTGCAAAAACCCTCTCAAAACATCACAACTTTTATTGCAACTTTTTTAAAAAACTCCTGCGAATTCAGGCTTTTTGGCCCGCAACAATCATAAAAACATCCCACGAAATCCTGGAGAGACTGATTCGTCGGCCTCAGTCGGTCTATGATGACCATGGAAGAGAATCCTAAACGTCTACTCTGCTGGAACAGCACCGCCTGTGGCTGAACAGGCCGATGTGCGAATGGCAGTCCCTGTCACACAGGTCGCACTTGTGGGTGGTCTCCGTGCTGCTGGGTCTGTGGCGGTTCTTCCTGCGGGTCCTTTATTTCATCTGCTGCAGCAGTCAGTCTCTCTTCACCCGCCTTGAGCGGTCTGGTCAGGGTGCCTCTCCATTTGGAGCGGTCCGTTGCAAGGTCCTCCCAGCGCTCTGTGTTGATCTCCAGGGCCTTCATGTCTCTCTTGCAGACGTCTCTAAAGCGCAGCTGTGGGCGGCCAACGTCTCTCCTGCCAGTTGCCAGTTCTCCGTAGAGGACGTCTTTGGGGATTCTGCCATCCTCCATACGGTGAACGTGGCCTAGCCAGCGGAGCCTGCACTGCCTGAGTAGAGTGAACATGGAGGGAAGGCCGGTGCGGGACAGAACTTCTGTGTTGGGCACTTTGTCCTGCCAGGATAGGTCCAGGATGTGGCGAATGCAGCGTTTGTAGCCAAATGCCTCGTCATCTAATCAGTGACGCGCATGAATGGATGAACGAAATTCCCACTGTCCCTAGCTACTATCTAGTGAAACCACAGCTACAAATGCAGGAGTTCAGTCTCTTTTCCTGCCGGGCATATGTTGTCCACGTCTCACTCCCATAGAGCAATGTGCTGATGACGCAGGCGTTGTACACTGCCATCTTCGTCTTGACAGAGAGTTTGGGATTCTCCCACACTCGTGTGGTGAGGCGAGCGAGTGTGAAGGCTGATTTTCCAATCCTCTTGTCGATCTCTGTATCAAGGGAGAGGTTGTTGCTGATCGTGGACCCCAGGTACATGAACTGATTCACGACCTCCAGCTCGTAGTCGTTGATGGTGATGGTTGGTGGTGCTTCCGTGCCTTACGCCAAGACATTAGTCTTCTTCAGGCTGATGGTAAGCCCGAAGTCCTTGCATTCCTGGGAGAAGCGGTCCATCAGGGTCTGAAGCTCCTGCTGTGTGTGGGTTGCGACTGCAGCGTCGTCTGCGAACAGCATGTCTCTGATTAGAGCCTCGCGTACTTTGGTTCTGGCTTTCAGGCGGGCGAGGTTGAAAAGCCTGCCATCAGATCTTGTGTGCAGGTAGATTCCCTCTGTTGCTGTGCTGAAGGCATGCCTCAGGAGCATAGCAAAGAAAATCCCAAAGAGGGTTGGCGCAAGTACACAGCCCTGTTTCACTCCGCTGCGTATGTTGAATGGCTCTGAGACGTTGCCGTCGTGCTGCACTATCCCCTGCATGTTGGTGTGAAACGATTCGATGAGGCTTTGCAACTTTGGTGGGCATCCTATCTTTGGCAGGATCTTGAAAAGGCCCTCTCTGCTGACCAGATCGAACGCTTTGGTGAGGTCGATGAAGGCGACGTACAGGGGCATGTTCTGTTCTCTGCATTTCTCCTGGAGATGGCGGATGGAGAATATCATGTCTACCGTCGATCGCTCAGCACGGAAGCCACACTGAGACTCGGGGTAGACACGTTCGGCAAGCTTCTGTAGACGAACGAGAACAACTCGTGCATAGACTTTGCCAACAACGCTGAGGAGGGAGATGCCCCTGTAGTTGTTGCAGTCACTTCTCTCCCCTTTGTTTTTGTAGAGGGTGATGATCTTGGCGTCCCTCATGTCCTGTGGTACGGCACCTTCCTTCCAGCACTGGCAGAGGACGTCATGCAATGGCAGCAGTAGGGCGGTCTTGCAGTGCTTGATCAGGTCGGGGGGTATGCCGTCGTTGCCGGGTGCCTTGCCAGCGGCCAAGCTATCAGTGGCCTTGCTGAGTTCGTCGATGGTTGGCTCGGCGTCAAGTTCGTCCATGGATGGCAGGCAGTCAATGGCATCAAGGGCTGACGGTGTCACGGTGTTCTGTCTGGAGTAGAGGTCGGAGTAGTGTTCCACCCATCTCTCCATCTGCTTGTTCTTTTCTGTGATCATCTCCCCAGTGGAGGATTTGAGGGGGGCCATCTTGCTCTGAGCCGGACCAAGTGCTTTCTTGATGCCATCGTACATGCCACGGATGTTCCCTGTTATGGCAGCGGTTTGAATGTCTTGGCTGAGCTGAGTCCAGTACTCGTTGGCACAGCGCCGAGCAGTCTGCTGAACTTTGCTTCTCGCAGCCCTGAGAATCTGGAGATTCTTCTCGTTTGGGTACTTCTTGTACTCCGCAAGTGCTGAGCGCTTGGCTTCAATGACGGGGGTCATCTTGGTCAACTTGGCATCAAACCAGTCCTGTGACTCTTCCTCCCAAAGGTAGCCAAGGCTGTGCGGTGGATGGTGTTTTGCAGCTCTTCCCACTTCTGCTTTGCAGATTCTCCTTCTTGTGGTACACCAAGTTCCTTCTCAAAGGTGGAGGCAAACTGCTCAACAAATTCTGGTTGGGCCATCTTGCTGGTGTCAATCCGTGCCTTTCCAGGCTGTCTAGCACGATGGAATTTCTTCAGCTGCAGCTTGACCTTGCAACACACCAATGAATGGTCTGTGTCGCAATCTGCACTCTGGAACGAACGGGTAATTAGCACGTTCTTCAGTGAGGTGCGCCTGGTCAGGATCAAGTCCAGCTGGTGCCAGTGCTTTGAGCGCGGATGTCGCCAGGAAACCTTGTGTTGGGGCTTGGTCTTGAAGAACGAGTTTGTGATGCACAGATCGTGATATGTGCAGAACTCGAGCAGCCGCTGTCCGTTGTCGTTCATTCTGCCCACGCCAAATGGTCCAAGACAGGAGGGCCAGGAGTCGTGGTCATCACCCACTCTGGCATTGAAGTCTCCAAGGAGAATGAGTTGTTCAGAGTTGGGGATGATCCTGACAGTTGTTGCAAGATTCTCGTAGAACTCGTCTTTTGCCTCTGGTGTGGCTGTCAGTGTTGGGGCATACACACTGACGAGGGTGACTGGGCCTTGAGTGGTGTTGAGGCGGAGGGTGAGGAGTCGTGCAGAGCCATTGCTGCCTGGTTCCACCATCTTCAGCAAGGTGTTCTTCACTGCGAAGCCCACTCCGTGTTCCCTGTGTTCGTCACTGCCCTTTCCCTGCCAGTAGAACGTGTAGTCCTTCTCTCTCAGTGTGCCTGCGTCAGCCAACCGTGTTTCCTGGAGAGTGGCGATATCCACTCCCAGTCTCTTCAGCTCATTATTGATGATGGCAGTCTTCCTGGTGTCGTTGATGTCCTTGAGGTTAGCAGCGAGTCCTGTCATCATAGTGCGGACGTTCCAAGTTCCCAGTTTTAGAGTTGGTCTCTTTTGTTTTTTTGTCTTGCCTGGTGCGAAGGTTCTCAGCCTGCTGTTCGGACTTCTCCTCATCCCCATGCACCCAATGAGGAAAGCAGGCTGTGGTGGGACAACACCTTATTGGCTGAGGGCTGCCCAGCTTGAGGCGGGCGGTAGCTGTCCAGTGAGATCCGATGATCTCTCCCACCGTTGGGAACAACCCCTGGCGCCGCGCTCTACGCCAATTGAGCGGTGGCTTATAACCGGTAACTGTCATTCCCCGTGTTTTGTCTACGCCAAAGGCGAAGCTGGAGTGTCCTCTCCAGTGATCCGGTGTTCTACCTTCCAGCGTTGGGCGTTGGTAGTATTCAAGCCTGGGCAGGAAGATATGGAGGACAAGATGTTGCCCATGCAGCATGTCCCCCCTCTCCACGTCACTGATGAATCCAAAGGAACAGCAGGGCTGCTACAGTTTGGCACCAGCGCCGTCGCAGGAGCTGCCAGAACGATGTTGAGCACAACAGAGAACTGCCTTAGGGGCTCCGACTCCGGATTTTTCCTCAGGGTTGACTCCCGAAGCCTTTCCCGTGACAGGGTGTGCCGCAAGGCAGCGGAGGTTTGAAATCAGGGTTTACCTTCCCAGGTTGACGAGCCACCATCTCCCCGAAGCATCTGGTTTTAAGGCGCCAGAGATCCGCCCTCGCCCCTTCTCCTATTAGTAAAAGCAGTTCCGCCGGGCTTAGAGACTAAACCACACGGGCAGGCTAGGAGTTGGACTTAGTTGTCGGAGGCTTTTCGAGGCGCACGCCATAAGGAGCATTTTATGAGCGTTGGGAGCTTAACCCCAGTGCCGCTCCTGGCTGTGACAGCCTTGGAACCTGGAGGGACTGATTGTTTGTATTAACCAAGCATGTCTTTGAATTTCACTTTTTAATAAAATATTATCAAGTCAAAAGTTTGTAATGAGGAATAAAGTATTGCTATTAGATTAAGGTCATTGTAGTAAGCCTATACCAAGGCTGAGTAATGTCTGGTTGTTTCAAGCCATATTCACACTATAGTAAACCTGGATGCTCAAAAGCTGGAACATATAATGGTTCTTTTATTTGTCAGATCATTAAATTCAGGGAAAAAAAAAAAAAAAGCTCCACAAGGCACGAGTATCACAAACAACACGTCCAGTTCAGTGACTCAGATAAGTGGAGATGAAACCCGACAGCTAAAGGCTACAGGTTATTATTGACCAAAATATTTAAAAGTGATGCACGGAACCTGTGCAAACTGCAGTTCTAAGGAAATATGCAAGATAATGTTGCTCTTCCTTAATGTTTGTAAGCAGCTTCAAAAATATTTGAAATTAGTATGTAAAAACAAATCAGTTGAAGCACAAAATTATTTTCTTAAAAGATCACAGCATATTACATTTCTAGATGCATCTTGTCATTGGAGAGATGAGATTAAATGAACTGATAATAAATATTTGAAAATGATAGTGAATACTTTATAGTGTGTGTTTTTATTTAAGGTAAGGTACCATAAGGTAAGCCACCACCGGAGTGGTGGCTCAGTTGGTAGAGCATCCGCCCCACACCCGGGAGGCAGGGGTCCAAATCCCGGCCGGGTCATGCCGAAGACCATATAAAAGTGGAACTTCCTGCCATCCAGCTTGGTGCTCAGCAATAATGGAATGGAGGAGGGAAATTTGTGGCGGCGCCTTGCATGGCAGCGGCCCTCTGATTCTGCACTCGGGGTGTGTGGGATTAACACAGTAGATAGGTAAAACACAATCTCGTTCTACTGTACATGATTGGTTGTATGGTTGAATGACAATAAGGGTGATTTAATTTAATTTAATTTTAATTTAAATTCTAATATAAATAAATGCAAAACAAGTCCCCCAAAAAATTAGGCACAGAAGTTTTCTGCTTTCTCATCTTTTATCACTAGTATACATGTTTACAGAGATAATACTGTCAGGTGCAGGTTTTGCTTATAAGTCATTTTAAAAGCAATGCATAAAATCATATCCACAGGCTTCTTGGTAGGAATTGGTGTGCTCCAAATTCAGCATTCATTAAACCTTCTCTCTTGTTGGATTAATATGACCTTACAGAATTACACTCACAATAGGCCAGGCTTTTCTCACTCTGTTGACTGTAGCATAAATCGTTTTACTGTACAAACTGTCTGTTGAGCTGACCCCAAGGAGTCCATCATTTCACAGGCTTCAAAGGAACCACCAGGCACTATTATCTCTATCTCTGACTGCTATCTTTCAGCTGTGGCACACACACTCCATCAGCTGATCTTATCTAGACCATACAGCTACACAAATGCTGGGTGGAGGCACTCATAGTTTTCAAAGTGCAAGCTCAGACAAAAAGAGATGGTATTGTAAATCATATTGTTGTCATTGTCTTGATTTTCAAATGTAGTGACATTTTCTTAGCAAAGTACCAAGGCTGACCCACTGCATGTGGGAGTCTTCCGTTTAAGACGGTGAGGGGCAAAATCATTTGCAGTAGTCTGACTTGTCTCTGACAGCTCACATGTTCCTTTGGGAGCTCATAGTGTCTCTTTAGAATAAGGTCCTAACTGCCTCTTCTTTCAATAGCACCATTCAGGGGGAAAGAATCAAACAGAATGGAGAAAAAGTGGCTGGGTTTGTGTCAGAGGCCGTCTTTGTTTAACTACACTATAGCCCTTCTTCTCGGACACACCCAGTGACCCTCTGTGTTTGGCTATTGTCAGAAAAGAGGACACCAGTGTCACTACTTATTAATCCTTCATGGTAAAACAAAACTGAAGGAATATACTCAGTATTCAAGATGCCATACTTGGCTGCAATTTCCACTTACTATTAGCAATACATAATTGATTAAACCAAGAGACAATGGGAGATTGTTTTTTGTTAAAGTCTGTGACAAGTGAATTCAGCATTTTTCTAAACATAATAAATATATAAATATATATGGTGCTTAAATTATGGTAAAAGACTTATAAGTATGCAGAGCTCAACAGCAGAGTTCAACTATTGAACAGTTTTCTGGCAGTTCTCTTGCCAGGATTTTTTTGGCGGGTCTAAATCGGGTCTGCTCTACATAATACAGACCTAACCCCACCCTGTCACTGCCCCAGGGATATAAATACCAGCCACGCATGTGCTCCAGGATTTTGCGGGATTTTTTGGGATAGTGTGGCTCTAGTTATGGGGCTGTCCCAAGGATTTGCCTGAATCGCGCGTTAGTCCATGTCCAGATTGGAGATTCACAGCTTTAAAACTCAGTGATGAGATGCAGTACTGACTTTTACCTCTAAAGATGTATAAAATGTTACAACACTGGCTGTAGTGTTATATTTGCTCGTTTGTTTGTGGCTTTACGGCACCTCTCTTTACATGTGCTCCCACGACAGGGGTGCTTTCAGGCAGGTGGACTTTTTTCAATACAAACCCGGCACTTCATACTCACAGTCAGGCTGGAGATGTTCACCGGCGGGCTGGGGGAGACAGAGGAAGGGATGGTGTTGGAAAACTCGCGGGTGAATGTTTTTTTTTAAATCACACATCTTGTTTTTTGCTGATGCGTTTCATTTATACTCACTGTAAACACTGAAGTGAGTGTGGTGTAGCGACACATTTGGTGAGACTGATAACGTACACGTTTGACTGCTGCTCAGGGACAAATTTGGTGAAATTGGAGGAGGTTGACAACAATTGGCCAAAATTGCGGGAAAGTTGCGGTGATTGGACAAAGTTCAAATTTTGCGGAATTGGCTAAATTTGCGGGAATTGCTGCGATCGCAACATTGCGAAATCCTGGAGGGACAGTTTAGAAATAATGTTTGCTTATGTGGCTCTTCTGGCTCAAAAAGATATGCTGTATATTTCCGATTCTTTTCCCAGGTTTCAGTTGTTTGACAACTGATACTTGACACTGTTCCGGGAATGGGCGTGGTTTTAGCACCTGTTGCAGACATGCCCAGACCATCTTAGAGCAGAGAGGGTTGGCTAATTTTTCAAGATTTTTAAAGCCATTTTACATAATTGCTAATATTTTTAAACATTCAAATTTGGCTGGACAGTTAATAACACACTTTTGTTTGGTCTGGTAGACTCAAAACACATTTACTGATTCACTTGTCAGTGTCTTTAAGTGTGGAATTTCTTCTTCATACGGTCTTTAGCAACTTTTTACCTCCAAGGGAGGAAGTAATGTTTTTGGAAGTGTTGGTTGGTTGGTCTGTCTGTCTGTTAGCAACATTACTCAAAAAGTTCTGAACGGATTTTGATGAAATTTACAGGAAAGGTGTGTAATGGTACGGGCAACAGATGATTACATTTTGGTGGTGCGCCGGGTCACGATGTGCATGCAGGAATTTTTTTTAGGAAAATAATAATAATATTGGCTTCCCCTTTAAAACGTGTCCATGGAGTCACGTTCACCTCCGTACCGATTCACAGTTTTATGTATGTGATGGTTGACATTATTTCATCTGAAGATGCCAAGAAAAAGCAAGCAAACTGTGGTTTATCAACAGATTTTGATGACATTTTCAGGAAAGGTGTGTAATGGCACGAGAAACAGAGTACCGACAGACAAGCTAAGGATGTCTTGAGAGGCACGTTACCCACATGGTATGTAAACAGACAGCACTGGACAATGTTTAATTTTTATTACCTCCGCCAAGAGAAGGAGGTAATGTTTTTGCCCGTGTTGTGCCAAAAAGTACTCTGTAATTGTCCATTGTTGATGCATAGAATATACACTACCGTTCAAAAGTTTGGGGTCACCTCAGACAATTTTGTGTTTTCCATGAAAAGTCACACTTTTATTTACCACCATGAGTTGTAAAATGAATAGTAAATATAGTCAAGACATTGACAAGGTTAGAAATAATGATTTGTATTTGAAATATTTTTTTCCTTCAAACTTTGCTTTCATCAAAGATTCCTCAATTTGCAGCAATTACAGCATTGCAGACCTAACATGATTGCACAAGGGTTTTCTAATCATCCATTAGCCTTCTGACGCAATGAGTAAACACATTGTACCATTAGAACCCTGGAGTGATAGTTGCTGGAAATGGGCCTCTATACACCTATGTAGATATTGCAGCAAAAACCAGACATTTGCAGCTAGAATAGTCATTTACCACATTAGCAATGTATAGAGTGTATTTCTGATTAGTTTAAAGTTATCTTCATTGAAAAAAGTGCTTTTCTTTCCAAAATAAGGAAATTTCTAAGTGACCCCAAACTTTTGAACGGTAGTGTATATTTATACAGTATCTACATGTATATATCCAGTAAATCTATGTACTTTTCCATGTAACCTTGTGACTGCATTATTTTAGTTGCTTTTAATCCTACATCAGGTTTGTTTCTGGTTCAAAATGCATCATAGGTGTTAAATATGTCTTATTATACCTAACTCAGTGCTGTTTACCTGTTGAAATATATATTTTACGGCTAATGTAACCCCATAACTGCAATATGGCACCTGGTGAGCAATTTTTGGCAGCTGATCACATTTTGCCACAACACCGGCATTGCTTTGTCTGTCTGTCTCTTAGCAACATTACTCAAAATTTATGAATGAATTTTGATTAAATTTTCAGGAAGGGTGTGTAATGACATGGGGAACAGATGATTACATTTTTGTGGTGCTCTGGATCACCACCTGGATCCAGGAATTTTTAGGAAAAATCAGTATCGACTTGGTTAAATTTTACTTTTGCTGGTACAGCAGAATTTCTGGAGCTAAGTTACGTAGTACTTTTTATTTATTATTTCAATAAATCTTATAGAAGGAAACTTGAATTAGTGTTTTTCCATCAATATCAAATGCAGAAATGTTGCATTTAGAAAACTGCTGTATTTCTAACAATGTCATTTGGGGGAAATGAGCTGCTTGCCAGAGGTCTGCGCTCTCCAAGTGCTTTTCTGGTTCTTTTTGCTGCTGTTTCTCTGTCTGTTAGCAGGTTCATGCCAAAACTCATTAATGGATTTGAATAACATTTTCACTTGAGGTGGCCCTTGGCCAAAAAATGAACTCATTACATCTTGGAGGTGATCCATGAGTGCATACCTCCGCCAAGGCCCTATCTTGCAGTGTACAGATGGAAGGCGATATTGATGGACAAAGGTACGGAGGGGAGGACAGAGGGAGGGAGGGAGCCTTGGTAGAGGTATGCGCTCTCTGAGTGCCCTCTAGTTCATTTATTGGTTTGACAGAAAGTTTGTGGTGGTGGTGGTGGTTGGCCCAATGCCTCAGAAAACCTTAGAAGTTGAGCTTGGATACATTTTTATTTAAATCAATTACAGACATTTTGTTTCAGCTGCAAGTGTATTTGAGCAAGTCCTTATATTTGACTCACTGGCTCTTTGTGAAGGGCATCATCAATCAACTCTGTCAAACACAGAGCAATTTTGTTTTTTCTTTTTCTTTATTTCCTCCGCCAAGGAGGTTATGTTTTGCTGGCGTCGGTTTGTTTGTTTGTTTGTTTGTTTGTTTGTTTGCCTGTTAGCAACATTACTCAAAAAGTTATGAATGGATTTTGATGAAATTTTCAGGAAAGGTGTGTATTGTGTAATGGCACGGGGAACAGGTGATTAGATTTTGGTAATGACCTGAGAGTGCATACCTCCACCAAGGCCTTTTTTTTGTATTTGTGCAGCAGGATTACACAAAAACTACTGGATTGATTTGGATGAAATTTTCACCAGAGGTGGTCCTTGGGCTAGAGATGAAGCCATGATCTGAGAATGCATCCAAGGCTCTTATCTTCTCATAGAGTGTTAGCAACAATACTCTAAAACTGCTGGATGGATTTGGATGAAAGTTTTACCAGAGGTGGTTCTTGGGCTACAGATGAACCCATTACATTTTGGTGATGGTCTGAGAATGCATACCTCAGTCAAACCTCTTATCTTTGACAGTGTGTTAGCAACATTACTCCAGAACTAATGGACAGACTTTGATGCAATTTTCACCAGAAGTGGCTGTAGGCCTACACACAAACCTGTTACATTTTGGAGGTGATCCATGAGGGACGGAAGGAACTTTGGTGGAGGTATGTGTTCTCTGAGTGCTTTTGCAGTTGACTGTTTAATTGTGCCAAATGTGGTTCTTAAACCCTAAATACTGACATTTAGCTTATTTCTCTGTGTGTGCTGACTAAGTAATCTATTTTTATTGAAGTGCATAGAGGAATGCGCTTAAGGAATTTTTTGGATTGGAGCTTACCCTGTGCTTGACCCTTGGTTGATCCAGTCAGTACAGAAAAAAAAAAAAAAAAAAAATTTAACACAGGGTAAAGATGCTCTGTACCAGATTATAGCTTTCTCACTAATTTCCATCTGCAGTCCCTGAGGCAGGCAGGAAGCTATTAAAAGAAAAACAGCACATATAGAAAGCAACTCAGGTTGTGACATTTCAGCAAAAATCAAGTTTTTTCTGTTGTTAACATGTCTGTAACATGTTTTTTGTGACATACAAGACATCAAATCTCACCACATTCTGAAGTCTGTGTTTTTCTGCTTTGAATTTCCAGTTTGGTTACGCCCCTCTGAAACGGGTGAGTTTGGACAAATCGTTTGTAGCTACATAAACATTCCTGCTTGGCCTGATTGGTTAATGTTATAACCAATCAGACAGATACTCTTGGCTACCTCGGGGGAAGAAGGAAGAGCAGCAGGATTGAGGCAGAGCAGGTTGGGGTAGCAGCAGAGAGAGGCAAAGAGGTGAGGGGACGACCCAGTTTGAATGTGGCCTCAGACAGCCACATCCAAATCGAGCTGCTCTCAGCTCACTTCTTCGGCAGACAGGGCGCTGCACTGTGAGCTGAGAGCAGCCATATTCAAATCGCCCCCCCCCCCCTTTTCTGCTCAGTCGCCGGTGGACGGGGGACTGGTTGTTTGTAAAAGTAAACACATATTTGGCAACTACACATTTATCTCTCACCTCGACCATTTTCAGAAAAATGTTTTGCTTTTAAAGATATAGGCAAAACTTAAACGTCCGAAAGCGTCGTGAACAGACTAGCAGCCCACCCACCAGGAGTCACAGCGACCAATCACGTGCAAGCCCTGCAGGCCGCTAATTAAAATATTGATAGAGCCGCACACACAGTGGTGTGAAAAAGTCTTTGCCTCCTTCCTGATTTCTCAGTTTTTTGTATGTTTGTCACACTTAAATGTTTACGATCGTCAAAAAAATTTAAATATTAGACGAAGATAGCACAAGTAAACACAAAGTGCAGTTTTTAAATGAAGGTGTTTATAATTAAGGGTAAAGGAAAATCCAAACCTACATGACCCTGTGTGAAAAAGTGATTGCCCCCCTTGTTAAAACATAAATTAACTGTGGCTTATCACATCTTTGGAAAGCTGAGTTCAATTTCTCTAGCCACACCCAGATCTGATGACTGCCACATCTGTTCTCAATCAAGAAATCCTTTAAATAGGACCTGCCTGACAAAGTGTAGTAGACCAAAAGATCCTCAAAAGCTAGACATCATGCTGTGATCCAAAGAAATTCAGGAACAAATGAGAAACAAAGTAATTGAGATCTATTGGTCTGGAAAAGGTTATAAAGCCATTTCTAAAGCTTTGGGACTCCAGTGAGAGCCATTATCCACAAATGGCGAAAACATGGAACAGTGGTGAGCCTTCCCAGGAGTGGCCGACCGACCAAAATTACCCCAAGAGTGCAGCGACGACTCATCCAAGAGGTCACAAAAGATCCCACAACAACATCCAAAGAACTGCAGGCTTCACTTGCCTCAGTTAAGATCAGTGTTCATGACTCCACCATAAGAAAGAGACTAGTCAAAATGGCCTGCATGGCAAAGTTCCAAGACAAAAATCACTGCTAAGCAAAAAGAACAAACGCTCGTCTCAGTTTTGCCAGAAAACATCTTGATGATTCCCAAGACTTTGGGGAAAATACTCTGTGGACTGACGAGACAAAAGTTGAACTTTTTGGAAGGTGTATCGCCCATTACATCTGGCGTAAAAGTAACGCAGCATTTCAGAAAAGGAACATCATACCAACAGTAAAATATGGTGGTGGTAGCATGATGGTCTGGGGCTGTTTTGCGGCTTCAGGACCTGGAAGACTTGCTGTGGTATATGGAACCATGAATTCTGCTGTCTACCAAAAAATCCTGAAGGAGAATGTCCAGCCATCTGTTTGTGACCTCAAGCTGAAGTGCACTTGAGTTCTACAGCAGGACAATGATCCAAAACATACCAGCAAGTCCACCTCTGAATGGCTTAAGAAAAACAAAATGAAGACTTTGGAGTGGCCTAGTCAAATTCCTGACCTGAATCCGATCGAGATGCTGTGGCATGACACGGCTTGAAAACCCTCCAATGTGGCTGAATTACAACAATTCTGCAAAGATGAGTGGGCCAAAATTCCTCCACAGTGCTGTAAAAACTCATTGCCAGTTATCACAAACACTTGATTGCAGTTATTGCTGCTAAGGGTGGGCCAACCAGTTATTAAGTTTAAGGGGCAATCACTTTTTCCACACAGGGCCATGTAGGTTTGGATTTTTTTTCCCCTTAATAATAAACACCTTCATTTAAAAACTGCATTTTGTGTTTACTTGTATTATCTTTGTCTAATATTTAAATTTGCTTGGTGATCTGAAACATTTAAGTGTGACAAACATACAAAAAAAAAGAGAAATAAGGAAAGGGGCAAACACTTATTTGCACCACTGTAAAGCCTCTTAAAAACCAGTCTTCATTGTCTAAAACGGTATCTCATGTTCTTTTTCCCACAGAAATAACTTTCATTGTTTTACAATTGCTTGTAAAAATATTTTTCTTTTTCCTCCTCCTTCAAATGGCAGGATCTAATAAGAATAGAATAGGCTTTATTGTCATTGTGCAGTTGTAAAGTACAACAAAATTGTTGATAGGCCCACCCACATCCCTCCCACCATGACACAGAAGTCTGCAAGCTGGCAATCTTGAACAGCCAGTTCTTAGTCTTGATTGGTTCACCTGTTATTGTGACATTACAGAAACGCTCCATCTAAACTTGCCTTTTTCCAAGGATGTGCTTAACTGAGCTCTCACAACAAAAAACAAAAAAACCCAAAACACAGACATGACACATGAGAGAGATTTCACGCTTGATATGTTTTGTAAGTCATAAGAAAACATGTTACAGACATGTTAACAAGGAAAAAAAGATTATTTTCACTAGTGTGTCTTTTTATAAGAATTTTTCACACGGCTGTTAATATTTTTTTGTAACTGCAGGACACACAGTTGTTTGCTCTGGTCTTTTCATTGTCTGTTGTTAACGTAATCATTAACTCAAGTCATTAACTTACCGAAGTACAGACAGAAAAGGTGTATCCTGAAGCAAAACTTTAATGCTCCTACCTTTTATATTTAAATGTGTTTGGGAAACCACAGACACTTAAGCAAAAATTCTAATAAACAGTATAGATGCATCAATTAATTCATTATAAATTTGACACAGATTTATCCAGTAAGTAAATTTTGCCATTTTCTTAAATTTTGTATTGCATCAGCTAAAGATTTTTAATGTCAGTTCTGTTTTTTGTTTGTTTGTTTTGGGGTTTTCATCGTTGTTGTTGTTTTCATGTGGTATATCAGGGATGGGCAGCTTTGGTAGTGAGGGCCACAAATTTTTTTCCTCACTTCCTGAGGGCTGGATTTACATGTAAACCTTGGCGGAGGGGTGTGTTTTCTTTAAAGTCAAAAGTTTCACAATTAAAACTGAAAATGCAAATGAAAATAAAAACTACTCAGTGTTTTATCAGAATTAAAATTACTGATAAATTATATCATGACCTAATTTTTAAAACTCTCTCCATCAAAATGATGAGCAAAGAGAAATTCTGGACGGTAAGTAACAAAAAAGCCAAGAAGAAAAGGAAATATGATGAAGAAAAATGTTTTTAAAATATTAGAAGAAAATGATCAAAGTAAAAAATAGTTTTACTGATAAATATGCTACATTTCTGGTTTAAAATAGCCTTTTTTTCAAATCTATATTTTATTTTGGTATTAGATTCTACTGATAAATTTGCATCATTTTATTTAAAAATTTATAACTAGTTGTACTGTTTTTTTTCTAAATTAGTGAGTTTTTCTGTTGTAAATTTGCCATTTCTTAGATAAATTTGCCTTTGAAACTTGTTACTATAAATACTCCTCAGTGAGGAGCTGTAGCATTTATTGTTGTTTAAAAGCAGCCTCCTTTGTACATTTACTGCTTTTGACGGCCTATTAATGCGGTCTCAGCATGCAACACATACATACCTTAAAAGACGTACTCCGGGGCACACTGCTCCCTCTATCTGTGGCTTTCGCATGGAGTGGTACCGAGGTTTCGATTTTCGTTCCCTCTGCTGGCAGACTTATAACTGCATTTACGACTGCAGTTCCAAATACGTTCAAATGGGTTATAAATAAATAAATGATTTTTGGAAATGGACTGGCGGGCAGCAGTGGATGTCGGGGGCCGCCAGTTGCCCGTCCCTGCCCTACATGGATGTTTTTGACCTGTGAAGGAAGCTGGAACATCTGGGGTGAAGCTAACTCTGAAGTGGCTGTTGACTGAAAAATTGTTTTTGTAGGTTTTAACATTCTGAAAGCTGAGATAAATGTCTTGCTCTTTCTTGGTTTAGAAGAGAAGTTTGGCTGAAGTCCATGTGTAATTGTGATCAAGTTTCCCCAGTGCAAGCAGTATGGCGCTGTAGAGGAGGTGGTTAAAAAGCTCCTTAAAGGCATTTTTACTTTGTGAACAAGACGTATTGTCCTCAGCGCAAAATGAATTTGTCCTCTCATTTAAACGCTGCCATATTAGTATTAACCCAATGACTGTCTCTGGCAATCCATTGCCCTGTTTCCTCTACTCCCTCTGGTGGTCAAGATTTTTTTCAAGAAAATATTCAGTTCAGATGTCAGAGATTTCCAAAGCTATAACTTGAAAGTGGTAAGAGATAATGGCTTACTGTCAGTTAGAAAGATGTAGAATATTTAGATTTAGATTTAGTATACTTTATTGATCCCCAGAGGGGAAATTGAGGGCATCCACCGCCTGGACGGATGAAGCAGCCACGATACGGCGCTATCCCTTAACCATTCACACACACACTCACACCTAGGGCCACTTTAGAGTCTCCAATTAACCTAACCTGCATGTTTTTGGCATGTGGGAGGAAACCAGAGAAATCCCGGAGTAAACCCACGCAAACACGGGGAGAACATGCAAACTCCACACAGATCACTGTTGGTCGGAGGCAGGGATCGAACCCATGATTCCATGATCCCCACAATCCCCCAGCCAAGGGTAAACTGCTGCCACAGTGCTAACCACTGCGCCACCGTGCAGCCCAATACATACATACATACAGTATATACAGAATAGGATCCAAAGGTTGAGATAGGAGTAAATTTACGCATCTAATTTTGAGATAGGAGTAAATTTACGCATCTAATTTGCATAATGCCATGGTAGCCATATCAAATTGCATAACTTTCAGTCAAAAGCAGACTTTGGACATATTTACACAAAGGAGGGTTTTATTTTTTGTCACCGTTTTTTGTTTTGGGTTTTTTATCTTTAAAGTATATGAACCAGAAAATCAGTACAGTGTAAACAAACAAATTTGTCACTTACCACTGGCCAGGTGGCTCGCTTCGTCCATTTTCGTCCATCCTGGTTGTTATTTTGTCTTCTCTCGGTCATTTTTGCGTTCTCTCCCACATCCAGAAACTCTTATTATTCCACCTCAATTTTGCTTTTATTTTGCCACAGTTTATCTTGCAGTGGGGCAAAAAAGTATTTAGTCAGCCACCAATTGTGCAAGTTCTCCCACTTAAAAAATGAGAGAGGTCTCCAATTTTCATCATAGGTATACCTCAACTATGAGAGACAAAATGAGAAAAAAAATCCAGAAAATCACATTGTCTGATTTTTAAAGAATTTATTTGCAAATTTTGGTGGAAAATAAGTATTTGGTCAATAACAGAAGTTCATCTCAATACTTTGTTATATACCCTTTGTTGGCAATGACAGAGGTCAAACATTTTCTGTAAGTCTTCACAAGGTTTTCACACACTGTTGCTGGTATTTTGGCCCATTCCTCCATGCAGATCTCCTCTAGAGCAGTGATGTTTTGGGGCTGTCGCTGGGCAACACGGACTTTCAACTCCCTCCAAAGATTTTCTATGGGGTTGAGATCTGGAGACTGGCTAGGCCACTCCAGGACCAATGCTTCTTACGAAGCCACTCCTTCGTTGCCCGGGCGGTGTGTTTGTGATCATTGTCATGCTGAAAGACCCAGCCATGTTTCATCTTCAATGCCCTTGCTGATGGAAAGAGGTTTTCACTCAAAATCTCACGATACATGGCCCCATTCATTCTTTCCTTTACACGGATCAGTTGTCCTGGTCCCTTTGCAGAAAAACAGCCCCAAAGCATGATGTTTCCACCCCTATGCTTCACAGTAGGTATGGTGTTCTTGGGATGCAACTCAGCATTCTTTCTCCTCCAAACATGACAAGTTGAGTTTTTACCAAAAAGTTCTATTTTGGTTTCATCTGACCATATGACATTCTCCCAATCCTCTTCTGGATCATCCAAATGCTCTCTAGCAAACTTCAGACGGGCCTAGACATGTACTGACTTAAGCAGGGGGACACGTCTGGCATTGCAGGATTTGAGTCCCTGGCGGCGTAGTGTGTTACTGATGGTAGCCTTTGTTACTTTGGTCCCAGCTCTCTGCAGGTCATTCACTAGGTCCCCCCGTGTGGTTGTGGGATTTTTGCTCACCGTTCTCGTGATAATTTTGACCCCACGGGGTGAGATCTTGTGTGGAGCCCCAGATGGAGGGAGATTATCAGTGGTCTTGTATGTCTTCCATTTTCTAATAATTGCTCCCACAGTTGATTTCTTCACACCAAGCTGCTTACCTATTGCAGATTCAGTCTTCCCAGCCTGGTGCAGGTCTACAATTTTTTTTTTTTTCCACAATATTTTTTATTGAACCTTTTTTTTTTTTTTTACAAACACAAACAGTCAAACACTAACACTAAAGTAATTAAAAAAAAAAATTGTACTAAAAACACCAGCAACCACTAACTAACTAACTAACTAACTAACCTGCACTTATATAGCGCTAACAAAGACAGGTCTTCAACAATGCTCCTCTGTTTAGTCTAGGCAATCCATTACATAAGTATACATATTATACATTCACCAGTTTGGAATTTACAAGGTCCACACACATCATTCACCTTCTTCTTCAAAAGTTATGTTTAAATTCTTTACATAATCAATGAAAGGTCTCCATATATTCTCAAACACAATTTCCTTTGATTTCAGTATGTATGTTATTCTTTCTAGTGGAAGGTTTGTTAACATCTGTCTTAACCACTGAGTCACATCTGGTCTATGAGTCTTTTTCCACAATAGTGCAATACATTTTTTGGCATTGAGCAAACTGAGGTCTATGAATGCTCTTTCACTCTTATTAAAGTTATGTTTTTCTGGATACAGACCCAACAAAAACAATTTAGGATTCAATATGATTTGTTTTGAAATTAGTTTTTCAATTGTTACCCTCACCTCTTCCCAAAACATTCTTATTTTTCTACATTCCCATAAACAATGAAATAGGGTTCCTTTACTTTCCATACATTTTGTGCACGTATCTGGTATGTTTTTGTTATATCTATTTAACTCCACCGGTGTAACATACATCCGCATTAACCATTTAAAATGTATCAATTTAAGACGTACATTTATTGATTTGGTTTGAGCTTCTGTACAAGCCAATTCCCATTGTTCCTCTGAAATTTCAGTTGCAAGTCTTCTTTCCAGTAATTCAGTCTTTTCTGTGAGTTTTCACTTGAGGATAATGTCAGTGAGTTATAAAACTCTGAAATAATACCCTTTCTCTTACTATCTTTCGTCAAAATTTTTTCCAAGGATGAATAAGTAGGTCAGATGAGAGCATTATTTTGATTTGAAAGAATAAAGTTCCTAAGCTGAAGATATTTAAAAAAATGTGTTCTATTAAGATTAAATTTGATCCTCAGTTCTTCAAAAGACATTATCTGAACATGACAAATATAAGTCTTGAATCTTTTGAATCCCTTTTAAATTCCATACTTTAAATACAGCATCCGCGCTCCCTGGTTTAAAATATTGATTACCCCATATTGGGCTAAATTGTGACAATAAGTGTGGTTCTTTTAAATATTTTTTGATTTCACACCATATTTTGATCATATTCTTTACAAATGGATTTTTAACTTGTTTCTGTAATTTTTTTGCCGAGTCTGAGTATATGAATATGGGAAGAGGTAAAGGTAAATTATGATTCCATTTCAGTCCAGTGAGGGAGATCATTTGATGAAAAATAATATGTCATAGACCTCAGTTGTGCTGACCACAATTTTGTTTCTGGTGTCCTTTGACAGCTCTTTGGTCTTGGCCATAGTGGAGTTTGGAGTCTGATTGTTTGAGTTTGTGGACAGGTGTCTTTTATACTGATAACGAGTTCAAACAGGTGCCATTAATACAGGTAACGAGTGAAGGACAGAGGAGCCTCTTAAAGAAGAAGTTACAGGTCTCTGAGAGCCAGAAATCTTGCTTGTTTGTAGGTGACCAAATACTTATTTTCCACCATAATTTGCAAATAAATTCTTTAAAAATCAGACAATGTGATTTTCTGGATTTTTTTTTTTCTCATTTTGTCTCTCATAGTTGAGGTATAACTATGATGAAAATTGGAGACCTCTCTCATCTTTTAAGTGGGAGAACGTGCGCAATTGGTGGCTGACTAAATACTTTTTTGCCCCACTGTATATGATGATACAGAACCGGCACGATTGTTCTGTCCAGTCAAATGGCGCTGGGGTCGATGGTAGGTGAAAATTAACCAGCTTCAGCCACCCTCTGTTATAACAATATGTTGATATTTACCTTCATAAGCTAAATAATCTCTTCTTGGAATGATAGTTGGCAAATTTAGGAGCAAATGCCTCCTCCGTGTTGTGATAGCAAACATCAACATTTGTTCTGTGGTGTCCAATAAGTGAGGTTTTTGGGTGGTTATTTGGGAGCCACATCCACCCTGGTACGTTCACCACTGTTAAGACAACTTAACGATATTTCATCAAACATCTCTTCCACAACATTTCCATTGTTATCTGTATGTGGGCTGATTGGCGGCTGGCATCCAGCTTACAGGTGCATTACCGCCACGTACTTCACTCTATATCATCACTCTATCTGGTCAGGAGCTCTAGTCCTTACCGCTACATACTTCACTCAGTAAACATCACTCTCTTAACTGTCAGGTCAGGCATTGGTTTGCTTGCTATCGGATAACCATGAAAACCGGTACTACCTGTCTTATGGGTCGGGCCATCGGCGACTCACCCGACAACCCCACCCTTCCGAGGGCGTGGAGGGTGAAACTGGGCATCCTGGCCGAACTAAAAACAATATCTGTCACAGATCCATGGTGGACCACTCCCAGTTACATGGGGTAAGACTGGACATCCTGGCAGATAAGCACATCTGTCGCAAGATCTGTGGTGGACTTTTGCCAGTCGGTGCATCGTGACATGCACTACACAAAGAGCAGAGATAAACAAACCTATCATCTGGTCAGTCACTGCAACAGATACTGGAGTCAGTTTGTCTTGGCCTGTCCTTGCCACTGATAATACCTCTATCTGTCAAGAATGTGCTACTAGTCCAGGAAAAGCTAGCGGTACTCAAATACTTTGTAAGCAGTTTCATGAAATGGTCAGTCAGAGAGCAACTCATACCAGCTTGGACGTTGCCCGGGTTAACAAGGTCAGGAGTTCCTGGCAGCGGAAGGCGAAGGACAGAGCTGCGTGGAGGAATCTGATCAGACCTAAATGAAACGGTCATTGTCACCCCCGACAGACTGCTATAATGATGATGATTTGGGAGCCATTAGTCCTCCAAGACAAGAGCAGTGAGTTATACGTGTCTGCCACCTTGTGAGGTGGAATACTTAGTACAGCTGGGGACTTTTATTACATCACATGACACATCACATGACAGGCGCAGAACTGCGACATAGACAGTGAGGGCACTTTCCATGTCCATAAAATCAAGACTTAAAAAGAGTTAAGCCTTTGACCTTGCACCCATTTATAAAAGGGAATGATGGCAAAGACGGTGGTTGGTTTATTTCATGTTACACCCCAAACACACCTCTGTCAAGAGCATTAGGGCAGCCTCTTTGCACCCTGCGCAAAATTCATTTTTGTACTGCTATAATACCGAAATGAACTTAGAAACACCCATTAACGCACCCCATACCTCAGACAATTGATTATGGACTGCACCAGTGTAATGCAGCCCTGTAGTATCATCATCATCATCATCATCATAGCAGTCTGTCGGGGGCGACATGGGATTCTAGCTTTTGCTGGACTAGCGACACATTCTTGACAGATAGAGGTATTATCAGTGGTAAGGACAGGCCAAGACAAACTGACTCCAGTATCTGTTGCAGTGACTGTATGGTCTTGAAAAACAGTTCTGCTTGTAGAGCTTCCTTTACATTACACCTTTAAGCTGGGTATTATTTTTTTTCTTAAGTGTCCACTTTTATTCTTTTTTTTTTTAATTTAAGTTTTTATAAAGGGTATACATGTCATTACAGCATTGCATTGTTTACCTTTTCATCATTTTTTTTGTTTTTTAACATTGGAAAAATAATTATTACAACACCCTTCTTTTGTGAAAGAAAAAGAGAAATTAAAGAAAGAACAGAAAAAAAACAAAACAAGAAAAAAAAAAAACAAAAGAGCAAAAAAAAAAAAAAAAAAAAAAGAGTATCTGAGTAGTGTTGGAACAAAGAGAGGTGCCATTATTGAAATGGTATTTGTCAAAGATTAGATCTGATGGAAGACACATATGCGTTCCAGGGTTGCCAAAAGTTCAAGAACCCATCCGTGTCCTGTCTCAGTGCGAATGTCAACTTTTCCATCGAATAAATGTCCTGAATCACGTTAATCCAATCTTCAGGTGTAGGACAGTCCTTCAACATCCATTTTTTTGTTAGAGCTTTTTTACTTGCCAATATTAAAACAGTGAATAAGTATTTTTCTCCTCATCTTTCCAGTGATTCCGTTAGTAAACCCAAATACAAAGTTACAAAAGAAAAGGGAACTGTTATTTTGAATATTTTCCCCAATATTGTCTGTACATTGGTCCAGTATTGGTGGATAACTGGGCATGACCAAAACACATGAAAATGATTTGCAGTCTCTTCACCACACAAGCGCCAACAATTCAACCCCTTACGAGTAAATTTGTTTTGTGCAGGTGTTCTGAAAAATCTTGCCAAATTTTTCCATCCAAATTCTCTCCACTGCAGGGATGAGGTACTTTTCCATTGTTGTTTATTTAGCCTTTCCCATGTTTCCAGTTGTAAAGTGAAATTCCCCTCTTTTTCCCATCTCTCTTTTATATATGATGTGTTGTCTCCTTTTAAGTCTTGAAGACCTTGGTATATTTTAGAAATGTATCTGATCCCTGGGATCCCTTTATATGCCATTAAGAAGACCTTCAGAACACCTGACTGGGCCCTTTCCAAATCCTCCTTTTTAAGTATTTTGTTTGTGGTGTCTAAGCTGAAAGAACCTGTAAAGGTCTTGATTTATTAGACCTCGTTTTTTCAAATCTTCAAAACTTCTTAAAGTTTGCCCTTTAAAAAAATCGTAATATTTTATCAGTCCATTCTCTTTCCACTTTTTAAATCTAGTGTCTAGTGAGATTCCATCTCTCCAGTTAGTTTTGAGTTTGCTTAGTAAATATTGATTTGGGTCATAGTTGAATGTTAAAATTTGGGTTTTATGCATCTTTTTTTCCACAATATTTTTTATTGAACCTTTTTTTTTTTTTTTACAAACATGGCACAAACAATCAAACACTAACACTAAAGTAATATAAAAAAACCCCACTAACTTCAAGAAAAAAAAATGTAGTAAAAACACCAACAACCACTAACAAAGGCAAGTCATCAACAGTGCTCCTCTGTTTAGTCTAGGTAATCTATTACCTAAGTACTGTATACATATTATACATTCACCAATTTGGAATTTGCAAGGTCCACACACATCATTCACCTTCTTCTTCAGAAGTTATGTTTAATTTCTTTACATAATCAATGAAAGGTCTCCATATATTCTCAAACAAGAGAAATTAAAGAAAGAACAGAAAAAAAAACAAAACAAGAAAAAAAAAACAAAAGAGCAAAAAAAAAAAAAAAAAAGAGTATCTGAGTAGAGTTGGAACAAAGAGAGGTGCCATTATTGAAATGGTATTTGTCAAAGATTAGATCTGATGGAAGACACATATGCGTTCCAGGGTTGCCAAAAGTTCAAGAACCCATCCGTGTCCTGTCTCAGTGCGAATGTCAACTTTTCCATCGAATAAATGTCCTGAATCACGTTAATCCAATCTTCAGGTGTAGGACAGTCCTTCAACATCCATTTTTTTGTTAGAGCTTTTTTACTTGCCAATATTAAAACAGTGAATAAGTATTTTTCTCCTCATCTTTCCAGTGATTCCGTTAGTAAACCCAAATACAAAGTTACAAAAGAAAAGGGAACTGTTATTTTGAATATTTTCCCCAATATTGTCTGTACATTGGTCCAGTATTGGTGGATAACTGGGCATGACCAAAACACATGAAAATGATCTGCAGTCTCTTCACCACACAAGCGCCAACAATTCAACCCCTTACGAGTAAATTTGTTTTGTGCAGGTGTTCTGAAAAATCTTGCCAAATTTTTCCATCCAAATTCTCTCCACTGCAGGGATGAGGTACTTTTCCATTGTTGTTTATTTAGCCTTTCCCATGTTTCCAGTTGTAAAGTGAAATTCCCCTCTTTTTCCCATCTCTCTTTTATATATGATGTGTTGTCTCCTTTTAAGTCTTGAAGACCTTGGTATATTTTAGAAATGTATCTGATCCCTGGGATCCCTTTATATGCCATTAAGAAGACCTTCAGAACACCTGACTGGGCCCTTTCCAAATCCTCCTTTTTAAGTATTTTGTTTGTGGTGTCTAAGCTGAAAGAACCTGTAAAGGTCTTGATTTATTAGACCTCGTTTTTTCAAATCTTCAAAACTTCTTAAAGTTTGCCCTTTAAAAAAATCGTAATATTTTATCAGTCCATTCTCTTTCCACTTTTTAAATCTAGTGTCTAGTGAGATTCCATCTCTCCAGTTAGTTTTGAGTTTGCTTAGTAAATATTGATTTGGGTCATAGTTGAATATTAAAATTTGGGTTTTATGCATGTTTTTTTCCACAATATTTTTTATTGAACCTTTTTTTTTTTTACAAACATGGCACAAACAATCAAACACTAACACTAAAGTAATATAAAAAAACCCCCACTAACTTCAAGAAAAAAAAATGTAGTAAAAACACCAACAACCACTAACAAAGGCAAGTCATCAACAGTGCTCCTCTGTTTAGTCTAGGTAATCTATTACGTAAGTACTGTATACATATTATACATTCACCAATTTGGAATTTGCAAGGTCCACACACATCATTCACCTTCTTCTTCAGAAGTTATGTTTAATTTCTTTACATAATCAATGAAAGGTCTCCATATATTCTCAAACACATTTTCCTTTGATTTCAGTATGCATGTTGTTCTTTCTAGTGGAAGGTTTGTTAACATCTGTCTTAACCACTGAGTCACATCTGATCTGAGTCTTTTTCCACAGTAGTGCAATACATTTTTTGGCATTAAGCAAACTGAGGTCTATGAATGCTCTTTCACTCTTATTAAAGTTATGCTTTTCTGGATACAGACCCAACAAAAACAGTTTAGGGTTCAATGTGAATTGTTTTGAAATTATTTTTTCAATTGTTACCCTCGCCTCTTCCCAAAACATTCTAATTTTTCAACATTCCCATAAACAATGAAATAGGGTTCCTTTACTTTCCATACATTTTGTGCATGTATCTGGTATGTTTTTGTTATATCTGTTTAAGTCCACCGGTGTAACATACATCCACATTAACCATTTAAAATGTATCAATTTAAGACGTACATTTATTGATTTGGTTTGAGCTTCTGTACAAGCCAATTCCCATTGTTCCTCTGAAATTTCAGTTGCAAGTCTTCTTTCCAATAATTCAGTCCTTTCTGTGAGTTTTCACTTGAGGATAGTGTCAATGATTTATAAAACTCTGAAATAATACCCTTTCTCTTACTATCTTTCATCAAACTTTTTTCCAAGGATGAATAAGTAGGTCGGGTGAGAGCATTATTTTGATTTGAAAGAATAACATTCCTAAGCTGAAGATATTTAAAAAAAAATGTGTTCTATTAAGATTAAATTTGATCCTCAGTTCTTCAAAAGACATTGTTATCTGAACGTGACAAATATAAGTCTTGAATCTTTTGAATCCCTTTTAAATTCCATACTTTAAATACAGCATCCACTCTCCCTGGTGTAAAATATTGATTACCCCATATTGGGCTAAATTGTGACAATAAGTGTGGTTCTTTTAAATATTTTTTGGTTTCACACCATATTTTGATCATATGTTTTACAATTGGATTTTTAACTTGTTTCTGTAATTTTTTAGCCGAGTCTGAGTATATGAATTAGGAAAGAGGTAAAGGTAAATTGTATGATTCCATTTCAGTCCAGTGAGGGAGATCATTTGATGAAAAACAATATGTCATAGACCTCAGTTGTGCTGACCAGTAATACAACATAAAGTTTGGACATTTCAGACCTCCACGATCAAATGGTAAATATAGTAAGGACAGACATAATCTAGCCTTCCTATTGTTCCATATAAATTCCACTAACTTTTTTTTTAATTCTTGAGAATAGATCTGAAGGTGGTGGTAAAGGAATGTATTGAAATAAATAAAGTATTTTGGGTAAGATATTACTTTTAAGTATATTAATTCTCCCGATCATCGACATTGGTAGTGACATCCATCTCTGAAGTAACTCATTAATATCTGTCATTAAGGCTTCATAGTTGGCACTAGCGACTGATTCTAGCTTGGGCACAGTTGGAATTCCTAAATATTTAAACTGATTTACAACATTGAATTGATTTACCTCTGGAGCTGGGTGATTTCTCTGGGTCTCATTTAGCATTAATATTGAAGATTTAGTTTTATTTATTTTATATCCTGATATTTTCCCCAAAGGTCGGAATTGATTTTTTTAAAATTCGACATAAACAAAATTATGTCATCGGCATACAGGGAGATTTTATGTTCTGTTGGTCCTACTTTAATTCCATATATTTGTGGATGTAAACATACTGCCATCGCTAAAGGTTCAATTGCCATAGTAAACAATAAGGGTGAAAGTGGACAGCCTTGTCGACATCCTCTATTGATTTTTATTGATTTTGAGATATTGCTGTTGGTCACGATTTCTGCTGTAGCATTATTGTATATTATCTGAACCCATTTTATGAAATTACAGTGGGGCAAAAAAGTATTTAGTCAGCCACCAATTGTGTAAGTTCTCCCACTTAAAAGATAAGAGAGGTCTCCAATTTTCATCATAGGTATACCTCAACTATGAGAGACGAAATGAGAAAAAAAAATCCAGAAAATCACATTGAAGGATTTTTAATGAATTAATTGGTAAATTCCTCAGTAAAATAAGTATTTAGTCACCTACAAACAAGCAAGATTTCTGGCTCTCACAGACCTGTAACTTCTTCTTTAAGAGGCTCCTCTGTCCTCCACTCGTTACCTGTATTAATGGCACCTGTTTGAACTCGTTATCAGTATAAAAGACACCTCTCCACAACCTCAAACAGTCAGACTCCAAACTCCACTATGGCCAAGACCAAAGAGCTGTCAAAGGACACCAGAAACAAAATTGTAGACCTGCACCAGGCTGGGAAGACTGAATCTACAATAGGTAAGCAGCTTGGTGTGAAGAAATCAACTGTGGGAGCAATTATTAGAAAATGGAAGACATACAAGACCACTGATAATCTCCCTCGATCTAGGGCTCCACGCAAGATCTCACCCCGTCGGGTCAAAATTATCACGAGAACGGTGAGCAAAAATCCAAGAACCACATGGGGGGACCTAGTGAATGACCTGCAGAGAGCTGGGACCAAAGTAACAAAGGCTACATCAGAAACACACTACGCTGCCAGGGACTCAAATCCTGCAGTGCCAGACGTGTCCCCCTGCTTAAGCCAGTACATGTCCAGGCCCGTCTGAAGTTTGCTAGAGAGCATTTGGATGATCCAGAAGGGGATTGGGAGAATGTCATATGGTCAAATGAAACCAAAATAGAACTTTTTGGTAAAAACTCAACTTGTCGTGTTTGGAGGAGAAAGAACACCATACCTCCTGTAAAGCATGGGGGTGGAAACATCATACTTTGGGGCTGTTTTTCTGCAAAGGGACCAGGACGAGTGATCCGTGTAAAGGAAAGAATGAATGGGGCCATGTATCATGAGATTTTGAGTGAAAACCTCCTTCCACTAGCAAGGGCATTGAAGATGAAACGTGGCTGGGTCTTTCAGCATGACAATGATCCCAAACACACCACCCGGGCAACGAAGGAGTGGCTTCGTAAGAAGCATTTCAAGGTCCTGGAGTTGCCTTGCCAGTCTCCAGATCTCAACCCCACAGAAAATCTTTGGAGGGAGTTGAAAGTCTGTGTTGCCCAGCAACAGCCCCAAAACATCACTGCTCTAGAGGAGGTCTGCATGGAGGAATGGGCCAAAATACCAGCAACAGTGTATGAAAACTTTGTGAAAACTTACAGAAAACGTTTGACCTCTGTCATTGCCAACAAAGGGCATATAACAAAGTATTGAGATGAACTTTTGTTATTGACCAAATACTTATTTTACCGAGGAATTTACCAATTAATTCATTAAAAATCGTTCAATGTGATTTTCTGGATTTTTTTTTTCTCTTATTTTGTCTCTCATAGTTGAGGTATACCTATGATGAAAATTGGAGACCTCTCTCATCTTTTAAGTGGGAGAAGTTGCACAATTGGTGGCTGACTAAATACTTTTTTACCTCACTGTATTTCCAAGTCCAAACCTTTGTAGGACTTCAAAAAGAAAGGGCCATTCGACCCTATCAAAGGCCTTTTCGGTGTCCAATGATAGGAGAGCTGTATCCGGTGCTTCTTTATTGGAATAAATAATATTAAATAGTCTTCTTACATTATGGAAGCCTTGTCTTCCCGTTATAAAGCCATTCTGATCTCGGTTAATAATATTTGGTAATATTTCTTGTAGTCGTCTTGCTAAAATTTTACAGATGATCTTAAGGTCAGCATTTAATAGGCTTATTGGTCTCATGTTTTCACATTTATTAGAGGGTTTACCTGGTTTTGGCAACAGTATAATTAAGGCATTATTCATGTATGGTGGTAAATTACTATTTTGAAATGCTTCTAAAACCATTTCCAAAAGTGGTTTTATTAATTTATTCTTAAATTTTTTATAGAGGTCAACTGGAAGACCATCTGGCCCCGCACTTTTTCCTGATTTCATATTATCAATGGCTTGCCCAACTTCTTCTTGACTAATTTTAGACTCCAGTATCTCCCTGTTTTCATTTGGAATACACGGTATAGATAATCCGTCTAAAAACCCATTTAGTTTTGTTAAGTCAGATTCATTTTTTGTATCCTATAGCTTTTCATAATAATCTCTAAAGGCACTATTAATTTCTAAAGGATCTACAACTGCCTGTCCGTTACTTATAATACTGGTAATTGGTGTTTTAAATTCTAATTGTTTAATCTGCCATGCCAATAATTTTCCTGATTTTTCACCTTGTTCATAAAAAGTTTGCTTCAATCTTAAAAGACTCGAGGCAGCTCTATTCGCTGATTTTTTTTGTCATATTCAGCTCTCACGTTTCGTTACCTTGTATTCATACATGTGTAATGACAATAAAGTTGAATCTCATCATCTCTCATCTCATCTCTCTCAGAATCAGTAATTCGTTCTCTAACTTTGGGTTACTTCCTGCATACACTTTTTCTTGAAGAATTTTTATTTTACGGACCAATTGGACTCTCTCCTCTCGAGTGTTCTTAGATTTTGAACCTGTATAACTAATATGTCCCCTAATAAAAGCTTTGAAAGCCTCCCACTTTATACATGCTGATGTTTGTGTAGTATTAATATCAAAGAACTCATCTATCTGTTTTTCTATGTACTTAACAAATTCCTCATCCTGAAGCCATTTATGCTGAAATTGCCACCTACCTGGATCCTTTGTCAATTTCTTATCTACATATATTAGACAGCAGGGTGCATGATCAGAGATCACGATGTTATCATAGAAACAGTTTTGAATCTTGGACCTTAATTCTGTGGAGATCAAAAAATAGTCAATACGTGAGAATGTCTTGTAGGTATTAGAATAACAAGAATAGGCTTTGACTTGTGGTTTTATTTCTCTCCATATGTCTAGCAATCTCAATTCTTTCATAAAATGATTAATGGTCATCCTGCATCCATTGTGCGTACAGTCCAGTCCTGTTGATCTATCTATACTGGGATTCAATGTACAATTAAAATCCCCTGCTATTATATGTTGCCCTGTAAGTGATGATAAAGTAAGAAATAAATTAACGAAGAAGTTTTGATCATCTATATTGGGACCGTATAAGTTCACCAGATTTATATTTTCTAATAACAAAGATCCTTGGATGATTAGATATCTTCCTAATTTGTCTCCAATTACATTTTTCACTTGAAATGGGACTGTTTTATGTATGAGAGTCATAACTCCCCTGGCTCGGGATGAAAATGATGAGGTGAACACATTTCCCTGCCATCTTCTCCTAATTCTTTTTACATCCTCCTCTATCAGATGAGTTTCTTGTAAAAACACAATTTTTGAACCCATGTCTTTTATTTTATTCATAACTTGTTTAAGTTTTTTTAGATTTTGTAGACCTCTGCAATTCCATGAAGTTAAATTAAGATTAACGCTTTGGTCTATGATCAATAAGGAGTTTGAGATTACCTTGCAATATAAACATGCTCATACAGAGAAGCAAAAACATGGATGGTTGAACATTCATCCTACAAACTACACAAAAACAAATTCCCTTTTCCCACATTCGTGGTAATCCCCCCCAAAATAAAAAAAAAAAAAAAAATTCCGTCTCCCGTTATAGCTAGTGACTGTTCCACACCTGCGAGGATCAGTCAAACCACTCTCTTTCTTCTCTCAATCACCCTGACTCTTCTACTTTTTAATGACATGACATTAACTCTCTTCTGTAGTTTTTCCAACATAACTCCAAAATTTTATAGCAACTTTGTACATCATAGTTTTTTTTGTGTGTTTTTTTTAATATAATACAAGCTGTATTTTGTAGACATGCTATATGTTTCAGGTCAATCAGATGCCTGTACAAATGCTTAAATATTCTACCTTTATATCTTGTTCATGCTTCATGCTTAGCTCCCACCAGTCTCTCCTTGGATCTGCTTGATAAGCTCCTGCGCCTCCTGAGGGGTCTTGAAGATGTGGGTTCTCCCTTTATATGTGACCAGCAGTCTTGCCGGATGAATCACTCCGTGACGAATCCCGAGGTTGCGCAGCTCTTTACGGGCGGGGTCGAACGGTTTCCTTAATTGTTGAATTCCTGTGGCCAAATCTGGGTAGAACCGCACCTGTTGATCCTGGTATTTAATTTCTCCTTTAGCTCGCGCCGCGTTGGTGACCGTCATCTTGTCTCTGTAGCTGAGGAACTTCATAATCAGCGTCCTCGGTGGTGTCTTATTATCGCTCGGTGGGCCGATTCGGTGAGCGCTCTCTAAGACGACCGATGACTGCAGATCCATGTTGTTCAGCGCTTCTGGAATCCACTTTTCTAAAAAGGAACATGTATCTCGTCCCTCCGCTCCCTCCGGGAGGCCCACCACCCTCAAATTATTCCGTCGCGACCGGGATTCTAAGTCCAGGACATTATCTTCCAGACGTTTATTTTTTAATTCCAATGTTTGCACCTTTAATTGTAGGCTGGTGGCATCATCTTCAGCGCTTGAGATTCAGAGCTCCACCTGCGATACTCGCTTCGTACAGTCACTTATTTCTTTTCTCATTCTTTCTATCGCTGCTGTAATCCCATCAAATTTAGACGAAAAGTCTGCTCTCATGGAGCTGATGGCAGCAAGTACCGCACTTGTCCCCTCCTCAGCAGTCACCGCTCCGCCGCTAGCTCCCTCCTCCACCATTGTCTTTGGAGATTTTCCTGCTTTGTCACGAGCGTGGAAGTCTGTTAGCTTGGATTGTTTTGACGAATCACTTTTTCCTCCGCCTAATTTCCCAGCCTTGTTCTTTACCATATCCGCGTCTAAACGCTGGGATAGGTTTTTGTTCCAATTGAGAGAGTTTTAGCCTACTTTTTATTTTTAGGAGCAGGGCAGTGTGAAACACGTCTTCCTACGTGGCCGCCATAACCGGAAGTCCGGTTTTATGCATGTTTAATTCGTACCCCAATAAATCTCCATACTCTGGAAAAAACTGAGATTAGTTCTGGAAAAAAGGTGTCCGGCTGCCCCAGGTATATTAAAATGTCATCAGCAAAGAGTGCTATTTTATGTTCCTTCTGACCAAGTGTAATACCTTGAATTTTTTGATTCTGTTTTATCCATTGGCTCAGAGGTTCTATGAAGATTGCAAAGAGCAGTGGAGACAAGGAGCAGCCCTGACGACATCCTCTTTCCAGTTCAAAAGATGATGATAATTTACCATTAATCCTTATTTTAGCTGTTGGTTTTTTATATAATGCCTGGATAGTTCTAATGAAGTTGTTATGAAAATTGAAACTGGATAAGATTCTGTATAGGAAAGACCAGTCAACCGAATCAAATGCTTTTTCAGCATCTAATCCCAATATGGCTGCATTTAAATTATATTTTTTTATATGATGAATTATGTGTAAAGTGCGTCTAATGTTATCTTGTGTCTGTCTTTGTCTTATAAAACCTGTTTGGTCTAAATGAATTAAGTCTGTCAGTATATTTTCTAACCTTTTGGCAAGGATAGTGGTAAAAAGCTTATAGTCCTGATTTAACACACTGATTGGTCTGTAGTTGGAGCAGTCTAGTTTATCCTTTTCAGGTTTAGGTATGACTGCAATGACCCCTTCTCTCCAGGAGGGGGGGATTTCCCCTGTGTGGAGGACATAGTTAAATGTTTTCAGGAGGAGAGGAGATAGTTGCTGTTTAAAGGTTTCGTACCACTCTGCTGTAAAGCCATCTGCTCCTGGGGATTTGTTAGCTTTAAGTTTCATAATTGCTTTTTCTAATTCTTTAGGTTGTATTTCTGACAATAGTGTTTTATTTTGTGACTCAGTAAGTTGGGGAAGGCTTAATGTATTTAGGAAGGCTTCGGATGCGTTTTTATGTTTTTTGAGGGAGTACAAGTTCTTGTAGTAGTTCTCGAAGCTTTTAAGAATTTCCTGAATTCTAAATTTTATTTCCTTTGATACTGGGTCTCTGATTTTGTAGACTGCTCTCTCCGTTTGTTGTTTCCTCAATTTATAGGCTAGTAATTTTGCTGATTTGCTACCTGTTTCATAGTATTTTTGTTTCAGAAATGTAAGTTTCTTCTGGATTTCTATTGTGTAGATCTCATTTGTTTTTTAATTTCCTTAATTTTGAGCGAGTCATTAGAATGAGTGTTGTCTTTGTGCTCTTTTTCTAGTTTCTTAAGTTCTGTGATTAGTTTTCTTGTCTCAGTTTCTTTTGGATTGCCAGTTTTGCGATAATCTTTCCCCTTATTACAGCTTTGCATGCGTCCCACAGTATTAAAGGGGATACTTCTCCATTATCATTTTCTTCCAAATATCTGATTCCAATCCATCTTTCAGTGGTCCTTTCAGCACATTTGAATTTAACCTCAAAGAAAATTTATTATTTGTGTATTTTTGGATACTTTAGTCCATATAGATCGGACTGTGGTCAGAGAGGTCCATCAGTCCTATTTTACATGTTTTTACTCTTCCAATGTCTCTATTAAACATAAAAAAATAGTCAATCCTTGAGTATGATGAATGTGGTGCTGAGTAAAATGTATAATCTTTTACACTGGGGTTGAATTCCCTCCACACATCACAGATTCCCATTTCTTTTAGTAGCATCCGAGTTTTTCTACTTTGAGTGTTATTTTGATGTGGAGAACTACCTGATGCATCCCAGTATGGATTCAGTCTTAGATTGAAGTCTCCACCACATATCACTAAACCTTGGGCTTTAGTTATCATTAGGTCAAATACATTTTTATAAAATTTCCAGTTAGCCCCTGGAGGTGCCTATACATTCAGCAGGGTGATATCTTCTCCCTCTAGCCGACCAAGTACCATGCTGAATCTCCCTTCTTTATCTTTGTGTTCTGATTTTTTTTCAAATATAATTTTGGTTGAGATCAATGTCGCTACCCCCTCCTCCTCCCTGACTTACATGAAGATGAAGAGATCATTTTAAACCCTTGTCTATTAAGTTTAGTTTGCTCCACGTCTGTTAGGTGGGTTTCCTGTAAAAATATTATTCTTGCTTTGTCTTTTTTTATTTTGCCTAGAATCTTGGATCTTTTAACTGGATTCAGGATCTCTTTTACATTATATGAGATTATTTTGGTTACACCCTGTTTCTCCATTGTGTTGTCTTATTTAGTATAACAGTGTGGTGGCCCTCTTTTATGCTACTCAGAAACTGAAAGAACATTAAGAACATAAAAAACATTAAGAACATAGTATATAAAACTTTAAAACAAAAAACTGACAAAAGATCTTCCTGAGCTGAGGTCTTTTTAGTGACCTTAGAAGAGCCTTGATGGTGTGTTGGCTCTTGAGGGAAATTCCTCAAACTCTGTTACGTGTTGTGGGCCCTCTCTTACCCCTGTAAGTTGTCCCATGTTTTTAACGTGAATTTCAGATCCCAATCCAAACTTGTAATGATTCTATTTTATTATATATTTTTTTTATGCCTATACCCTATGAAATTGTGTGCAACCTCCCACCACCATCACAGCAGTCACGTTAATACAATATTTGTTGGTGTGGAAAGATCATGTGGTTCATTGTCACATTTCTATTTTAACAAGTTTTTTTTTTTTTAAAGACTTATTTGTTTCTAATATTATATCTGTTCCATGAAATGTTTTATCACTTGATACTTGCTGATTCTGCATCTCCTTTAATGTTTACCTTGTAGGAGGGGGGTTGGATGCTCAGATTGACTAAAAATATTGTTATTCCCTCCGGTAAACGCTCAGTTTTTCCTTATAGCCCTGGAGCTGGGTTTCCCTCTGCTGGCTCGTGGATTTTGAGGGTCTCTGTGTGTACCACGTTTGAGCCTTGATTCTTTCGATCGGGTCTGCTGCGGGTTTATACACCGTTACCGGGAGCCCTCTTCTCGCCATATCCGTGGTTGTTTCTTCCGCTGAGTTGTAGAGACATGTCTCGTCCCCGTAAAAAACCCGCAGCTTCGCCAGAAATGGAGTTTGAAAGCGCAGTTTCTTCTCTCGTAGTACCTTTTTAGCGTCGTTGTATTCCCGACGCTTTTTAAGGACCTCCGGGGTGTAGTCGTGCTCCACAAAAACTTTTCTCTCTTGGTGCATAAATCCTTTTTTCTGCCAAGCCAGTCTCACAACCTCTTCTTTTATTCTGGAGTTGGAGAACTTCACTACCACTGATCTTGGTGGCGCTTCCGCCGACGGCCTTGGGGCTAATGTACGGTGCGCCCTTTCTATCTTCAAGTCGGTGGATTGGGGAATTTCCAACTTCTCTCTCAGTATGGATTCCACGCATGCAGCCATTGTGGTGAAACCGTCCTCGACTCCTTCTTTCAGACCATGAATTCTTATGTTGTCTCTTCTTAGTCTTCCTTCTTGGTCGGTTAGCTTAGCCTCCAGTCTTGACTGTCGTTTGAGTAGTTCCAGCACGGTTTCTTCCAGCCCTTTTATTCTTTCCTCTGCTTCCATGATTCGGTCCTCAGCCTGGTCCACTCTGCTGTTTGTCCTTTTTATTTCGTCTTTAATTTCACGAAATTCGGCCCAACACTCTCGGCGAAATTGTCTTAATTCTTGAAGTACCATTTTTAAGCTAACCGTGTTGCTAGCTTCATTCAGCTCCTCCGCTTCCGAGTGGATGTCCTCCAGGTCAGATTCTCTGGCCGATGCGTGTCTTGGCCTGGGAAATGTTGATCTCTTCTGTTTTCCTTTAGGCATAATGACTTTGTCTTTTGATTTTCACTCTTCCAAAAATCCGTTAAATCTTTTTTTCAAGGTATTTTCACGGATCGGGTCTGGGAGCTTCAACGTTAAGCTGCTATCACCATGGTGTCCAGACCGGAAGTCTAAGCTGGGTATTTTTGCATATTTTGGCTATCTTTATTTGTCTCTAAGTTGTAAGAAGACTTGGTAATGAATTACACTACTCACAAAAAGTTAGGGATATTCGGCTTTCGGATGAAACCTCAGGATTCACCTAAAATGCACTATAACCTTTACAGGTGAACTTAATTTCCATCCATCTTCTACCACTTAATCCTTTTCAGGTCGCGGGGGGCTGGAGCCTATCCCAGCATCTTTTGACGAGAGGCAGGGTACACCCTGGACAGATCGCCAGTCCATTGCAGGGCCAACACAGAAAGACAGACAACCTTTCATTCTCACATACATATATAGTCATGTGAAAAAATTAGGACACTCCATTAAATATTCAGTTCTTTATTAAGAAATGCTCACATATCGATGTCTAATCTTGTTTTTATTTATCTCTGGAAAAGAAGGCGATTTAATTGCAGGTAGATAACAAAAATTAACTTTGTTTTACTTATTAAACAAAATATATCAACAAAAATATGTATTCAGAAAAAAGTTGGGACACCCTACCGCCTCATAGCTAGTGTTACCCCCTTTGGCTGAAATAACTTCAGTGAGACGTTTCTTGTAGCCATCTACCAGTCTCTGACATCGGTCTGAAGAAAGTTTGCCCCATTCCTCAACGCAGAATTCTTTCAGCTGTGTGATGTTAGAGGGGTTTCTTGCATGTACAGCCTGTTTCAAGTCACCCCACAGAATCTCAATGGGATTAAGATCTGGGCTTTGACTCGGTCATTCCAGGACTCTCCGTTTCTTAGTTTTTAGCCAGTCCTTGGTGGATTTACTGGTATGTATTAGGTCATTGTCACATTGCAGGGTCCAGTTCCGGATCAGCTTTAATTTTTTTTTACAGATGGTCTCACGTTGTCCTCAAACACCCTCTGATATATGGTAGAATTCATGGTGGATTCTATGATGGTGAGCTTTCCAGGTCCTGTGGCAGCAAAACATCCCCAAACCATGACACTTCCACATCCATGCTTCATAGTTGGTATGAGGTTCTTTTCCTGGAATGTTGTATTTGGTGTACCCCAAACACATCCTCTGTTCTGGTGTTCAAATAATTCAATTTTAGACTCCTCTGTCAAAAGAACATTAGTCCAGAAGTCCTGGTCTTTGTGTTCTCTCTGGCAAACTTCAGTCTGGCCTTCATGTTTCTCTTAAAGAGCAAATGTTTCCTCCTTGCACACCTCCCATGCAAGTCAAACTTGTGCAGGCTCTTTCTGATTGTAAAGGCATGCACTTTCACATCAACAGTAGCAAGAGCCTGCTGTATGTCCCGTGATAATATTTTAGGGTTTTTGGAGACTTCTTTTAGCATCATGCGGTCTGGTCTCGGGATGAACTGGCTTGGACGGCCAGACCTGGGCATGTTGGCAGTTGTTTTGAATGTCCTCCTCTTGTGGACTGTTTTCCGGACAGTGGAATGGCTGGTTTCAAATTCTTTTGAGATCTTTTTAAATCCCTTACCAGACTCGTAAGCTAAAAACAAGATCAAAAGCATGCAAGTTAGGTTAATTGGAGACTTCAGAGTGGCCCTAGGTGTGAATGTGTGTGTGAATGGTTAAGGGATGGTGCTGTAATGTGGCTGCTTCATCCACCTAGGTGGATGCCCTGAATTTCCCCTCTGTGGATCAGTAAAGTACACAAAATAAAAATAATAATTAAAAAATAAGCTGCTACAATCTTCTTTCTGAATGCCTCACACAGTTCTTTCAGTCTCACCATGGTGTTCACTCTCACTTCAACAGTCAGGAGCACACCAAATTAAATGGCTGAGGTTTTACTCAGACAAGCCTTCTTCAAAATGCTGAGTAACAATGTTCTAATCATGTGCACCTAATGTGATACACCTGTGTGTGTGATTTCAGCCATTTTAAGTGGGAATACATGTGTGTGTGTGTGTGTGGGGGGGGGGAGTCCTAATTTATTCCTCACCAGAAATTGCATGTTTTTAGAATTACATTTTACAGAAAATTTTAGTCTTTTCTTCCGTTTTAATTGTTTAGTTACATTACTTGAATCTCCCAGTATTGTTAAAATCGATATTAACTATCCATATGTCCAAATATGTTAAAAAAAACACTCAGAGGCTTTCATAGGGTGTTCTAATTTTTCACATGACTGTACATACATACCTAAGGACAATTTAGAATCCCCAGTTAATGCCAGTTAACCTAACCTGCATGTCTTTGGCCTGTGGGAGGAATCCGGATTACACGGCGGGAACATGCAAACTCCACACAGCAGGGTCACCATGGTCAGGGGGTGGGATCAAACCCATGATGGTCAGGGGTGGAATCGATCCTATGACCTTCTTACTGTGCTGCCGCAGTGCTAACCACTGTGCCACCGAGCTGCCCGTGAACTTAATTTGACCTTCTCTAACCTTTCGAATGCACATGTCCAACTGTTCAGTGTTCAGTACTTTTTGTATAACTTGCTGTTCTCTTCAAGGTGGTTAATGGCAAAATTCACAACAGATGTTTGATCCATGAATTGACCAATAAATTTCCTGGCTTAATTAGAATTGGTATTTAAACAGTCCTCTTCATCATGCTGTTCACATTTTGACATCACAAGACCAAGACAACACCAAACAATTGATCAACAGTACCTCGCCATTGCAAGGCTTCAAACAGGATGTTCTCAGAGGGAAATGGCCACTGAGCTTAGTGTCAGAGATACAGAGAGACTGGAAGAGTCACAGAAGGGCATAGAAGTGGATGTCCTTTAGCCACATCCCACGCTGATGACTGCTTCATTGTGAACAGTGCCCTGCAGAACTGGATGATGAAGCCACTCAGCTCCAGGCAACATTTAAGGAAGGTGAGAGGTACCCAAGTGTCACGTCAGACCATTCAAAACCATTTACGTACATCAGCGTGGTCTGCATGCTAGACGACCTGCAAGAGTACCTGACCACACCACCAGGCACAGACGTCATCGTCTTGCATGGGCCAGGGAGCATTTACGCTGGACAAGGGACCAGTGGGCCTCAGTGCTGTTCTGTGATGAAAGTTGATTCACATTGAGCAAAAATGATGGTGGCCAATGATGTTGGAGACGTCAAGGAGTAGTGCTATGCATCATCCACTGTTGTCACCAAACGAGCCTTTGGGCGCAGTGGTGTTACAGTCTGGGAACGTGTCTCTAGTCAATCCAGAACTGCCATGCACCTTGTGAATGGTACAGTGACAAGCCAATACTACCTCAATAACATTAATCCAGTCATTGTGCACCTGCATGAACAACACAGGCCTAGTTTAATGTTCATGGACGACAACGCTCAAGCTCATCGAGGTTGCATCATGAGGGAATGGCTGCTGGTGGGAGGCTGGGGTACCGCAAATGGATTGGCCTGCACTTTCTCGAGACCTGAATCCCATAAAGAAAACCTATGGGATTAGCTGAGTTGCTGTGTAGAAGCTTGTAACCCTGCACCCCACAACCTCAGTGACTTGAGGGCTGCCCTTCAAGAAGATTGGAATGCCATGCCTCAGCAGACAATAAGTTGACTTGTGAACAGCATGAGATGTCGTTGTCAAGCTGTAATTGATGCTCAAGGGCACATGACAAGTTATTGAGACATTGACTTTTTTTGTTTTGGTACACCCACCACTGTTGTTGGTTTTTGTTTCAATGCATTGTTTGAGATGAGGAAATCACCATTGCATGCTTCTACTGAAATGCCCTACTTTCATGATATAATATCACTGTACCGTGAACTTTTTACATTTTCCATAAATTTCACCCGAAAGCTAAATATCCCTAACTTTTTGTAGTAGTGTATTTGTTAAATCTAAGCCATATCCTGCCATTCTAAGTGCTGTACTTAGCTGCCCTACTCAGTGCTCCCTGGTTGTGAGAAAACGTTTTCATAGACAGTCACAGTACCCATCCTTGGATTAATAATTGTGCAGGAGCATTAGCCCCCTGTTCTCCCCTGAGACATCTCTGTGGGAGCTGCAACAGCTGTGACGGTGTGAGGCGCCCAGGACCCATTGCTACTGCAGCCACATACGGCCCTGCCGCACAGCCATGGGGGGAAGAGGTCAGTACTACATGGTTGGAGCTTGACTCCCCTATTGTCTGCCCCACATATGTTTTTTCATAGTGAGCTGTCAGCCAAATGGCTTAATTTTTTCTGCTTTTTTAAAGTTATTGATAGCAGCTTTTTGATGGAGATCAGTCTTCACACATCATTAGTTGTGTCAACATTGAAGTTCTCAGTATGGGTTATTTAGTGCGAAATTACAGGTCAGATCTTCTACTTCCTTTGTTTAACAGCAGAAAAAACGCATTTCAGGATTCTCAAGAATGTTTTTGGCTAGGAGTCTTTTATGTGTTTTGTTTTCATTTATTTTAACAAATGGGTGCTGCAATACAAATTTCCGTGTAAACGGACAATAAAGATCCTATCTGTCTATCAAGAATGTGCTTTCTGGCCTGAGTTTGCCGAATAATAACCTGTTAAACTCACAGGTTGACCCCTCCCTCTCTGATATGGACTTCATGGTGGAAAAATGCGTCTGTTACTTTGTTTTGACAGTCAGACAAAATAGTGTCCTGATGGCCAGAATGTCAGCTAGCTGACAAAATACAAGTCATAATCATGCTGCATGATGATCTGAGCGACAATGTATGTATTGAGAAAATGTCTGTCTGGGGACAAAATTCCTTTGTCATATCTGATCTGTGCTCATGCAGGTTACTCTAAACTGTCTGAGAAGCTCTTCTCATTTTAGACTAGCTGCCTATGAAATATTGTATGGGTCTACAGATGCATCTAAAAATAGAATATTGTGAAAATTATTGTTTATTTTTTCATAATTTAATTCCATAAGTAAACTTGGTTGTGGTTAAAATGTTTACATCTTACACACACATGCACATCAGTTTCAATTTTCAATGTTTTTTTTTTTTCATTTTAACCCCACACAGTTAGATAAAAAGAAGATAAGAAAACCCTTTACAAATCAAGAGATAGCCAAATCAATCATACATGCACACACATTTGTAACTGGGTATTCCTGAAATTGCTCTTAAGGCTTCATTATAAAATATTTTATGAATAATCATTTTATTCTTTTTTTTAAAATATAATTTCTTCAGTTTTCCTTTGAAATTTTCATCCATTACTTCGAAAAAGATTTGGCTTAATTGGCAGTCTTTTTGCTTTTATTGTGAAATTTAATCTTTTATTTTAAGTTTCTGTTTTTTATCAGAATTTGGCATGTATTTTTCATCTGGTGGCATTCAGCTTATAATTTTTAATGTCATGATGTGAAGCTGAATCAGCTATTGCTAACACTACAGCAGCTCTACATCACTCCAGCTGCCCAACTTTCTGCTTCCTGCATCAACAGCCTTGTTTGTAGCCTGTTGCAGACAAGAGGCAGGAGGTGAACGGAGCATAGCTGCAACTTAAGATAGCAGTAAATTTGTGCAAGTCTTTCCAGGGAGAGACTGCCATCCATTCATCTTCTACCACTTAATCCTGTTCAAGTCACGGTGGGGCTGGAACCTATCCCAGTGTCTTTTGGGCAAGAGGCAGGGTATATCCTGGACAGATCGCCAGTCCATCTTCAGGGCCAACAGAGAGAGACAGACAACCATTCATTCTCACATTCATACCCACGGACAATTTAGAATCCTCAGTTGATGCCAGTTAACCTAACATGTATGTCTTTGGCCTGTGGGAGGAAACTGGAGTTCCCAGAGAAATCACACACAGACACAGGAAGAACATGCAAACTCCAGACTCCACACAGAAGGGTCACCAATGGTTAGGGGGTGGGATTGAACCCATGATGGTCAGGGGTGGGGTTGAACCCATGTCCTTCTTGCTGTGCTGCCACAGTGCTAACCACTGCACCACCGAGCTGCCAAGTTTAGAGGCCAGGCAGACATACTTTGATGGTAACACACAAAGAGGTTGTTATATATATGAGAGGGAAGAAGGGTGGTCTGATTAAGCCATGGACATCTGAGGACACGTCTTCTTTTGGCTGCTCCCTTTAGGGGTCGCCACAGCAGATAGTCTGCCTCCATCTCACCCTATCCCTTGCATCTTCCTCTGTAACACCAACCCTCTCCATGTCCTTCACTACATCCATGAATCTTTTCAGTGGTCTTCCTCTTTTCCTCCTGCTTGGCAGCTCCATCTTCAACATCCTTTTTCCAATATATCCGCTATCCCTCCTCTGCACATGTCCAGACCATCTCAGCCTTGCCTCTCTTACTTTGTCTCCAAACCACTCAACCTGAGCTGTCCCTCTGATATACTCATTTCTAATCCTGTCCCTCCCAATGAGAATCTTAGCATCTTCAAATCTGCCACCTCCAGCGCCGCCTCCTGTCTTTTTGTCAGCACCACTGTCTCCAAACCATACATCCTAGCAGGTCTCACTACCAACTTGTAAATCTTCCCTTTCTCCGTTGCTGTTATCCCTCTGTCACATATCACCCCTGACACTGGTCTCCACCTGCCTGTACTGTCTTCTTCACCTCTTTTGTGCATTTTCCATTGCTTTGGATGGTTGACCCCTAGTATTTAAACTCATCTACCTTCACTACCTCTACTCGTTGCATCTTCACCGTAGCACCTGACTCCCTCTCAAGCCTTACTCATGCTGCATTTCACCTCTAGTCCGCTTTGGTCCGCGTGCGCTTTAGACGAGCCTGGCACACATGCAGCTCTGTTCATGCTCACTTTTTTCATCTACCCAGGCCAAGCGGTTGATGCATGCACACAACCATCATTTGTATTTTCACTCCCACCCGATAGGTAGCGCCAATGCACTGACGTGCCAGGATTTTCACTAACGAAGAAATGCTGTTTGCATTCTGATGCTTGACTTCCCGGTTTTCACTCCTCTTGCGTGCTGCTGCTGCTGAAGTATTTATGTACGATTAATGTATGTTTATTCTCGTCTTCCGCTTTCTCATTGTCTTCTTCATCTGCTTTGTCTTGGTATGCTATGTCGATATTGCCACCTCGTGAATGGGACGTTCAGTCTTGCACATGCGCTTTTCAACGCGTTCAGGTTGTGGGCAGGCGGTGCAGTCACAAAATTTGGGCTGCATGTGGTTGTCCGTGGTCGAGCACTGCAGACACTAGTGGAGTGGAGACAATGATGTAAATTTCGTCACACGAGGTTTCCAGTTACATGTATGCGGACAGCAGAAGTTCAGCATGAATCCAGCTTCATTCACACTTATGTATTCTGTCTTGCTTCTCCTGACTTTGATTCCTCTTCTCTCCAGTGCATACCTCCACCTTTCCAGGTTTTCTTCCACCTGTTTTGTACTCTCACTACAGATCACAATATTGTCTGCAAACATCATGGTCCACTGAGACTGCTGCCTGACCTTATCTGTCAGCCTGTCCATCACCATTGCAAACAAAAAGGGGCTCAAAGTCAATCCCTGATGTAACCCCGTCCCCACCGTGAATCCATCTGTCACTCCTAAAGCACACCTCACCACCATCTCACTGTCCTCATACATGTCCTGCACCACCCTCACATACGTACTTTTCTGCCACTCCTGACTTTCTCATACAGTACCACACTTCCTCTTTTGGCACCCTATCATATGCTTTCTCTCAATCCACAAAGACACAATGCAACTCCTTGTGACCTTCTCTATACTTCTCCATCAACACTCTTAAAGCAAGCATTGCATCTGTATTACTTCCTTGGCATAAAACCATACTGCTGCTCAGATTGTCACCTCTCCTCTTAACCTGACTTCAACAACACTTTCCCATATCTTCATTGTGTGGCTGATCAACTTCATGCCTCTGTAGTTACTACAGCTCTGAGCATCACCTTTGTTCTTGAAAATTGGTACCAAAACACTTCTTTGCCATCCCTGAGGTATCTTCTCACTCTCCAAGATTATGTTAAACATTCTGGTTAAAAAGTCCACTGCCATCTCTCCTAAACATTTCCATACCTCCACAGGTATGTCATCTGGACCAACCACCTTTCCATTCTTCATCCTCTTCAAAGCTGCCCTCACTTCCGCCTTACTAAAGGCCCTGTCACACCTTGATGATTTAGGCAGCGTTTGTCGGTGTATCGAAATTTCTCCAAAACGGTGGCATACAGCAGAGCATAGGCATCGGGTATCCATAACAAGTTGGACATATAACGTATTAGTAACTTATACCAACAAATGCTTAGCATGTTGCCGGCATTCATAACTTATGCCCAACGATAGTCTAACTTATGCGTAGCTTATTTTAACTTGTGCATAGCGCGGTAATGCCAAACTCCCGTCGCCTCCCAATACATGAATTCTAGGTGTGCGAGTGCATGAAGGCTTCATCTTTTTGCTCACAGGCACATAAAAAGGTTAATAAAAAAAAAAGTCAGTCTCGGTTCAACTGAGATGATTCTCTCCTCCAAAAACCATCACACGGCAGGGGGCGTGACCGACCTGGCAGAGCTGTCAAATCTGTCAGGTCGGTCACGCCTACGGAAAGGATAAAACAGCTGATGTGACACAGCACGAACATCAGATGACAGTTGAAACATGTCAAGGTATGAAATATCTCTTTACTTTGTCTGAATAGAAGGACAATACCAGTTTGACATGGATATCTGCTCACCATAGAGACTTGATGGTTTCGTCCTGTGGACCAATGCTGCTGCCAGTATGCCATTATACAGTAGATGTAAGTTAGAAACCCATTCAGTAAGTTACACATAGGTTCAAAGTGCATTACTCATAGGTTGGAAATAAGTTTTGGGTACGCTAGACATTATCTTGACGTATTTCGACTTAGGAGGTAACTTACAGGTGACGTGTGTGAATGATCACATAACTTACATATAACTTATGGCCTGCGTATGCAGGACGTATGATCCATATGCTGGATACGTCAGAATTTTTAACATACGCAAAATTTTTAGAAGACCTCACTAGGGCTGTGCGATATGTCAATATATATCGGATGACGATATAAAAGCGTCTATTGTTTCATAGGATACTCTATCGTTTATATCGTATTTAAAATGCACATACCCCCGTTTATTCAGTAAAGCTTCTACCTCACCACTGCTTGTCAGCGCCCCGTCTCTTCCCCGCAGTGTGCGACTGCGTGCAGTGGAAAAGGTGTGGTGGGTGGCTAGGCTTCAGTCAGGTCGTTGCTAATGCTAACGCCAAACTACCGGTTCAGATAGCTGCTACTCCTATTTGCCAGGAATGTGGGACCGTTTATCATCATGCCGTGTCAGAGAGGATAGTTTGCGAACCTCATTTTAATAGGAGGTAAGTAATGTTAACACCATGTCTAATTATAAAATGCTAAATGATGGTGCTAAGTTGTGCTAACTGAAAACCGTAGCAGATCTTTTTTTTTTTGTTTAAATTACTGCTGAGTTTTTTAGTTTTATGTGAAGAAATTTTAAATTGTATGATGGTGGCACATACACGCAAAGTAAATAATAAATACATTAAAATGGGTTGGAGGAGCAAGTTGGCTCTTAATATAATTTATTTGATTTCTAATCATTTTAATTAGTCAAGTAGTGATAATGAATAAAGTTAAAGTCATCTCATGTATTTTATTACAATACCTTTTGTATCTTTGATTTTCAGATCTTGACCAATATGAAATATTTTTACTAAGAAGCAAACAGGTTAAATCAGGCCAGAATGGCAGTCTTTAGGCTGCAGGTCTACACTAAAATTTTCATTGATTTTAAACTAACAGCTAATTTATATCTGTAGATGGCAGCCATGGGTAATTTTCTCATTTTCAGACATTTTTTTATGTTCTGGTTTTTATGTGCTATTCTCCTCTGGCTCAGGAAATACTTAATTTATTGATGTTTACTTTTTATTCATATATGATTTAGAAGAAAAACCTGAAATTTATGAGAATCAAATCTCAAATACACATTACAAAACTATTTTATAACACTGCAAAATTATGAGGGAAAATGGTACTTGTAAAAAAAAAAAAAAAAAGATGGTTCTTTTTATACGATTATCTAAACTGTAGAATTTACAGAAAATGTATATTGTGATATATCATTATCGTGATATAAGATGACTTGGATCATGATATGAATTTTTTGCCATATCACACGGCAATAAACCTCGCTGTACTATGACATATACCAGCATGCTTCAGCATGCTCTTAACTTACACAAACTTACCCTTAACTTATTAGACGTACGCCTGCATATTGGCCAATTTTTTTAAACATCAGCATACACTGCCTAAATTGTCAAGGTGTGACAGGGGATTTAATACTTGGGACTTCCTTGTTCACCATCTTTCCTTTATCCATCCCATGCTGCCTAGCTACATTCTCCCCTGAGACCAACTTGCAGTCTCCTATCTTTTTCAAATGTCTCCTTCTACGTAAGATGTAGTCCACCTGTGTGCACCTTTATCCACTCATGTAAGTCACCCGATGTTCCTCTCCCTTCTTGAAGTATGTGTTCACCACAGCCATTTCCATCTTCTTAGCAAACTTCACAACTATCTGTCCTTCCACATTTCTCTCCTTAAGACCATACCTACCCAGAACCTCCTCATCACCTCTGTTCCCTTTTAACACTCTCTACCACTTCATCCAACTTACTCCAGAATTCCTCTTTCTCTTCTACCTGGCATCCAACTTGTGGGGCATACCCACTGACAACATTCAACATCACACCTCGACTTCTAGCTTCAAACTCATGATCCTCTGTGACTCCCTCTTTACCTCCTGAACACTCTTCACACACTCTTCAAGATTACTCATACTCCATTTCTCTTCCCATCTACACCATGGTAGAACAGTTTAAATCCACCTCCAATTCTCTTAGCCATGCTTCCCTTCCATCTGGTTTCTTGCACACATAGTATATCTACCTTTCTTCTCTCCATCTTATCAGCCAGCTCTCTGCCTTTGCCAGTCATATTCCTACATTTAACGTCCCTACGCTCACCTTCACACTTCTCTCTCTCTCTCTCTCTCTCTCTCTCTCTCTCTCTCTCTCTCTCTCTCTCTCTCTCTCTCTCTCTCTCTCTCTCTCTCTCTTCCTGACCGGACCATTATGGACAATGTTTTCCTCATACGTGACGTTCTCCAGCTCAGTAAATGTCATGACTTACAGTTCGGGATTTTGTCTTTGGACCAGGAAAACGCCTTTGATAGGGTTGACCACTCATATTTGTTTTCCACCCTGAGGGGGTTTGGTTCTGGAAATATGTTTTTGAGGTGGGTCAATCTGCTATATACTGGAGCTGAGTGTTTGGTGAAGGTGGGGGCGGGCCTGAGTCGGCCAATCCCTGTACACCGGGGAATACGCAAGGGGTGTCCACTCTCGGGTCAGCTGTACAGCTTGGCTATTGAGCCTTTGCTGTGCAGGTTGCGCGCTCGGCTGGGTGGTCTGGGTCTGCCGGGGCCATCAAGCTGTTGCCGCCCGATCGTCTTGTCTGCTTATGCGGATGACGTCAACGTTTTCATCACCTCCCACGGGGATGTGCAGCGTCTGGTGGACACTTTGACAGTTTATGAAAGGGCATCTTCTGCACGGGTGAATTGGGCCAAGAGTGAGCGTCTGTTGGTGGGCCACTGGTCGCGTCAAGGCGTCCCTCGCCTACCCGGCAGTCTTCAGTGGGGGACGGCCGGTCTCAAAGTGTTGGGGGTTTTTCTGGGTTCGGAGGCTTTTGAACGAAAGAACTGGGAGGGTGTTAAGGACAAGGTGTGTGCTCGCTTTTCTAAATGGAAATGGTTGCTACCACAGCTGTCATATAGGGGCAGGGTTCTGGTCGCGAATAATCTGGTTGCCTCGGCTCTCTGGCGTAGGCTGGTGGCTTTGACACCGCCCAGGAGCCTCGTGGAGGAGATTCAGAAGATCATCGTGGACTTCTTTTGGTCTGGTCGCCACTGGGTCCGTGCGCCTGTTCTCTACCTGCCTGTGGCCGAGGGGGGGCAGGGCCTGGTGGACATACATTCCAAGATCGCCTGCTTCAGGCTTCGAACTGCACAGCGCCTCCTTTATGGATGCGGACCCTACTGGATGGACACTGCTAAACTGCTCCTGAGGAGAGTTGGTCGCTTGGGCTATGATAAGCAGCTCTTCCTCGTGACATCTGGGGAGGTGGACCTTACTGGACTATCTGCTTTTTACGCGTCCGTTTTGCATGCATGGCGAGTCTTCAACGTGGCCCGCTTCCGTGACGAAACGCCGGGCATGTGGCTGTTCGAGGAACCACTGTTTTTCAATCCATTCATCGAAGCTGAGGTGCTGCAGTCTGTCAGTCTGCGGAGTTGTTTGCGGGAGGCACGCTGTACCAAGCTTGGTCATCTTAAAAGATGTCGACCACATCGATGGATACGCTGAGGCTGAGTGCCAGCATTACATCTGTCAGACTGCTGCAAAGGGTGATGGAGGACGTGTGCGCCGCCCTGCCACAACCGCTTCGAGCGTTTGTGACAAACCGCACTCTTTCCAATCAATGGGATGACGACACTGCGTCCACCTTTCCTGCAATTTCCATAACTCCAGCTGTGGGAGAGTGGCAGGGAGGAGAGGATCACCTGCTGACCTTCAGAATTCCTCGCCTGGGCAAGTTCCAGTTTGTCGGGATGAGGGCGGTGTATCACATCTGTGTGAAGGTTCTCAATCTGCGCTCTCTGAAGGATGTCACGGAGTCGAGGTGGGAGGGTTGTTTGGGGCCAGAGGTCTCCCCGAAAGGCAGCTGGTGGTGCATGTACAAGCTACCTATTGAGAAACGCACAGCAGATCTTCAGTGGAGGATTGTGCATGGGGCAATAGCTACGAATAAATACAGAGCACACCTCGATCCGACTGTGGGGGCGGAATGTTTGTTTTGTTCCCAAGTTGAGACCCTCGAGCATTTGTTTGTCCAATGTTTTCGTTTATCTGGACTTTTTGATATTTTGCGCGAGTGGTTTCGGCCTTTGGGTGAACGTTTCTCTTTTGGTCTGTTCATTTATGGTCCAAAGTATAAAGTGGCAAGGAAGGCTGCCCACACTTTGATCAACTTCCTATCTGGTACTGCTAAACTTGACATCTGGATGACGAGGAAAAATCGGGCTAGCAACGCTGGCAATGTGGATCCTGTGTCTGCTTTCAAGGTCTTGTTGAAAGTCAGACTCCAGGTGGAGTTCTCTTACTATCAAATGGTGGACAATTTGGAGGCATTCATCAATAGATGGACTGTAGGGAATGTTTTGTGTTCTGTGGGTCAGGGGGATGAGTTATGTTTGCACTTTTGAGATGTGACACACTTGGACCAGTGATATTGGTCTTTTTGCATTTTCGGAATGTGCAATAAAGCCTTTTTTTAAAAGTCAAAGTCTCTCTCTCTCTCTCTCTCTCTCTCTCTCTCTTTCTACTACTGGCGGCTTTTTCAGTCTTTGTTTTTTTGGGTGGAGGATGGCAACCTTGGAAAAGCCACCTCCGTCCATCCACCAGGGGGTGCGGATCGTTCCCCCGGACAGCACTGTTAGTGTGGAAGAGGTGCTTCTGGCTGTGGCCGAGCAGGTGGGCCATGATGCGATCTGCTTTGCGTCCCGAATGAATAGAGCTGTAGTTGTTTCTGGCTGCTGAAGAGGATGTTCACACCCTGATTGCAAGCGGTGTTGTTATCGGGGAAACGTATGTACAGGTGTCCCCCTTATCTGTCCCATCAACGCGTATCACCGTCTCAGGTGTTCCACCTTTCATCACTGATGAGCAGTTGGCGACGGAGCTCCGCAGATTTGGGAAGTTTGCAGGCCTGTTTACAACTCTGACTTTGGGATGCAAGGAGACCAAGTTACAACATGTGAAATCACTCAGGCGACAGGTGTTCATGTTTTTGGACTCGCCAACTGCGACTCTGGAAGTGTCCTTCTGGGTCAAACACGGGGACGGCTCCTATATGGTGTACGCGAGCTCAGGGCAGATGAAGTGTTTTGAATGTGGAGACGTGGGCCATAAACGGTTCGCTTGTCCGCACAGGCAGCGGGCGGGGAGCTCTGATGGAGCCGCGGCTGGTGCCGGCGGCGCACCCTCCGCTCACGCCGCTGCTGTGGATGGCATGGCAGGGCCTTCCGCTGCGGCTGAGGCTGCCGGTGCGGCCTCTGCTCCCGCCGCTACTACGGACGACGTTGCGGGGCCTTCCGTCGGTCCTGCTCCGGAGCCTGCTGCTGTGTCTGTGGACAGCCCGGCTGTGGCGCCCGCAGCCCAGCTTACGGCCGGGAGCGTCGCTGGTGATGGCGCCCAAAATGTCACTGATGGTGCGTCACAATCTAGCTGTGGGAAGGAGCTTGTGACATCAGCAGCTGTGGCTCCGGTGGCTGCTACCGTTTCAGAGCAGCCACCGGAACAACGCCAGTCAGCTGTTGTAGGTTTCGTTCAGGAAAATGTAGCTCATGATGAATCAGCTGGGCCAGCTGTATCAAACAGTCAGCCACGTTGTGCTGATGAGGAAATGGATTCTGAATCTGACACTGTGTCTAACACTGGGTCTAGTGGGGCAGCATGCAGTAGAAACACGAGTTTGTATTCACTGGAAGAAATAAATGTTTTCCTGGATAAAACCTATAACAGAACCATTAAAGTCACTTCTGTGGCGCTAACAAATTTATTAGGTCTGTTAATGTGCTAAAAAGGCAGGTTGGTCTTGACCTCCTGGATGAAAGAAAACGTTTTTGCCTTAAAAAGCACCTTACAGCCCTGCGTAAATCAGCAGGACGACAAAAGGTCAAGCGCGCCCGACAGATGGAATAACTTACATGGGCACAGCACGGTGTTCCTTATATCTATCTCTCTATGCAAACCATAAAATTAGGATCCTTAAACATCAATGGTGGGAGGGCCAGCCATAGGAGGGGATTAATTAGTGACCTGTTCAGACAAAAAAATCTTGACATTTTGTTTTTGCGAGAAACTCATACCACTTCAGCAGATGAAGTGGACTGGGGCTTGTGGTGGAAGGGCCCTTTTTCACTCAGTCATGGTACAAACTTTAGTGCAGGAGTAGCCATTTTGTTTGAGGAATCTGCAAATGCAACAGTTTTATCTGTGGTGGAGGTAGTGAAGGGCAGGCTGCTCCTTGTTAGGGCCGAAAAAGGGAATTCCGTGTTTTGTTTGCTCAGCGTTTATGCTCCAAATCACAGTTCTGAAAGGGTTGCCTTTTTCAATACACTGACAAATGAATTGCAGAGCTATCACCAACACCAACTTATTGTTGCTGGTGATTTCAACTGTACCTTGGACTTCACTCTGGATCGCACTAATGCAGAACCTCATCTGCAGTCTTCTCAAATTTTAAAAAAATATCACTGTACAGTTATACATATAATTGGATACATGGAGAGTTAAACATGCAAACACTAGACAGTATACCTGGGTCAGAGTCACTGACGATATGGTCAGTGCTGCTAGATTAGACAGAATATATGTTTCTCGAACCTTTGGCCCGGGAATCCTCCACAGTAACATAAGTCCCGTCGGTTTTACAGATCATCATCTGGCCTCTGTGGTGTTAATTAGCTCACCAGGGGAAAGGAATAAATCTTATTGGCATTTCAATAACAAGCTTCTTCAGGACACCGCCTTTTGTCAATATTTTGTGTGCTTCTGGGAACACTGGAGGACCACGAAGCCTCGTTTTAGTTCCCTGGAACAGTGGTGGGAGGTTGGCAAGGTGCAAATTTGCATTTTTTGTCAACAGTATACTGCGAACTCGACTGCCATCATCAAAACCAAAGTCGGTGAACTTGAGGACACTGTCAAGAGGCTGGAGGACAGTTTGGTTAGGGAGCAGGATTCTACCGCAGCTCCTTTGTTTCAGGAGAAGAGATCAGCCCTGAGCTCTTTCCTGCAGGAAAGAGTGAAGGGGGCACTCGTTAGATCACGGTTTACTCACCTGCAGGACATGGATGCCCCAACATCTTTTTTCTTCAATCTGGAGAAGTCTGCTGCAAAAACGAAGTTGATGACTTGCTTAAAACTCCCAGATGGTCAAATGACTACAAATCCATCTGAGATGCAGTGCCATGCAGTGGATTTTTACGGGACCCTGTTTGGTGCAGATCCATGTTACATAGAATCTCAAAACCAACTCCTTGAAGGTCCTGTGGCACTTCTTTGCATGGACTACAAGGTGCTTTCTAAAGCCCGGTCAAATAGACTGAAAAATGTATTGGGTTTCATCATAGATAGAGATCAAACATATTGTATTTCTGACCGAACCATTATGGACAATATTTTTCTTGTACGTGACGTTCTTCATCTCAGTAAATGTTATGATTTAGAGTTCGGTATTATATCTTTGGACCAAGAAAAGGCTTTTGATAGGGTTGACCATTCTTATTTGTTTTCCACACTGAAGGGTTTGGTTTTGGCAATATGTTTTTGAGGTGGGTCAATCTGCTATATACTGGAGTTGAGTGTTTGGTAAAGATGGGGGGAGGGCTGAGTCGGCCAATCCCTGTACGTCGGGGAATAAGGCAGGGTTGTCCAATCTCAGGTCAACTGTATGGCTTGGCTATTGAGCCTTTGCTGTGCAGGTTGCGCACTCAGCTGGGTGGTTTGATTCTGCCGGCGCCCTCCAGCAGTTGTCGTCCAATCGTCTTGTCTGCTTATGCAGATGACGTCAACATTTTCATCACATCCCACAGGGATGTACAGCGTCTGGTGGACACTTTAGCTATTTATGAGAAAGCATCTTCTGCATGTGTAAACTGGGCCAAGAGTGAGGGTCTATCAGTGGGCCGGTGGTCACATCAGGACAGTCCTCAGCTTCCTGGGGGTCTTCGGTGGGGGAGAGCCGGTCTCAAAGTGTTGGGGTTTTTTTTGGGCTCTGAGGACTTTGAACGCAAGAACTGGGAGGGAATTAAGGAGAAGGTGTGTGCTCGCTTTTCAAAATGGAAATGGTTGCTACCACAGCTGTCATATAGGGGAAGGGTTCTGGTCGCCAATAATCTGGTCGCTTCGGCTCTTTGGCATAGGCTTACTGCTTTGACACCGCCCAGGAGCCTGGTTGAGGAGGTTCAGCAGGTCATCGTGGATTTCTTTTGGTCTGGTCGGCATTGGGTCCGTGTGGCTGCTCTCTACCTGCCTGTTGCCGAGGGGGGACAGGGCCTGGTGGACATACAGTCCAAGATCACCAGTTTTAAGCTTCGGACTGCACAACGGCTCCTTTACGGATGTGGCCCCTGCTGGATGGACACTGCAAAACTGCTCCTGAGGAGAGTTGGCCGCTTGGGCTTTGATAAGCAGCTTTTCCTCGTGAAGTCCGGGGTGGTGGACCTTACTGGACTTTCTGCTTTTTACACATCTGTCTTACATGCATGGCAAGTCTTCACCGCAGCCCGCATTCCAGAGGAGACGCCAGGCATGTGGCTGTTCGAGGAACCACTGTTTTTCAATCCATTCATGGACACTCGAGTGCTGCAATCTGTTAGTCTGCGAACTTGTTTGAGAGGCACGCTGTACCAAGCTTGGTCATCTTATGAAGATGTCAACCACGTCGATAGAAACGCTGGGGCGGATTGCCAACATTACATCTGTCAGACTGGTGCATAGGGTGGTGAAGGAAGTGTGTGCCGCCCTGCCACGACCGCTAAGAGCATTTGCGGAAAACCGGACTCTTTCCACTCAATGGGATGAGGGCACTGTGTCCACCTTTCCTGCCCTTTCCATAAGTCCAGCTGTGGGAGAGTGGCAGGAGGGAGAGGATCACCTGCTGTCCTTCAGAAATCCTCGTCTGGCCAAGTTCCAGTTTGTGGGGACGAAGACGGTGTATCACGTCTGTGAAGGTTCTGAATCTGCGCTCGCTGACGGGCGTGAGAGAGTCGAAGTGGGCGGGGTTGTTGGGGCCGGTATTCTCCCCGAAAGGCAGCTGGCGGTCCATGAACAAGCTCCCTATTGGGAAACGAACGGCAGATCTGCAGTGGAGGATTGTTCATGGGGCAATAGCTACGAATAAATACAGAGCACACCTGGATCCTAATGTGGGGGACGAATGTTTGTTTTGTTCCCAAGTTGAGACCCTGGAGCATTTGTTTGTTCAATGTTTTCGTTTATCCGGCCTTTTTGATCTTCTGAAAGTGTGGTTTCATGATTTGGGTGAATGTTTCTCTTTTGGTTTGTTTATTTACGGGCCAAAGTATCAAGTGACAAAGAAGTCTGTGCACACTTTGATGAACTTCCTATCTGGTAATGCTAAGCTTGCCATCTGGCTGACAAGGAAAAATCGGACTACTAACACTGGCAATGTGGATCCTGTTTTTATTTTCAAGGCCTTGTTAAAAGTCAGACTCCAGGTGGAGTACTCTTACTATAAAATGGTGGACAATTTGGAGGCATTCACCAATAAATGGACAGTAGGAAATATTTTGTGTTCTGTGGGAGAGGGAGATGAGTTATGTTTGCACTTTTGAAATGTGAGACACTTGGTGGAATGATATTGGTGCTCTTACATTTTTGAATTGTGCAATAAAGGCATTTTTTAAAACTCAAATCTCTCTCTCTCTCTCTCTAGACATATATATATATATATATATATATATATATATATACACACTACCGTTCAAAAGTTTGGGGTCACCCAGACAATTATTTTGTGTTTTCCATGAAAAGTCACACTTATTTACCACCATGAGTTGTAAAATGAATAGAAAATATAGTCAAGACATTGACAAGGTTAGAAACAATGATTTGTATTTGAAATAATAAATTTTTCCTTCAAACTTTGCTTTTGTCAAAGAATCCTCCATTTGCAGCAATTACAGCATTGCAGACCTAACATAATTGCACAAGGGTTTTCTAATCATCCATTAGCACTTCTGACGCAATGAGCAAACACATTGTACCATTAGAACACTGGAGTGATAGTTGCTGGAAATGGGCCGCTATACACCTATGTAGATATTGCACCAAAAACCAGACATTTGCAGCTAGAATAGTCATTTACCACATTAGCAATGTATAGAGTGTATTTCTGATTAAAGTTATCTTCATTGAAAAAAAGTGCTTTTCTTTCAAAAATAAGGAAATTTCTAAGTGACCCCAAACTTTTGAACGGTAGTGTATGTGTGTATACAGTGGGGTAAGAAAGTATTTAGTCAGCCACCAATTGTGCAAGTTCTCCCACTTAAAAGATGAGAGAGGTCTCCAATTTTCATCATAGGTATACCTCAACTATGAGAGACAAAATGAGAAAAAAGAAATCCAGAAAATCACATTGAAGGATTTTTAAAGAATTTATTTGCAAATTATGGTAGAAAATAAGTATTTGGTCAATAACAAAAGTTCATCTCAATACTTTGTTATATACCCTTTGTTGGCAATGACAGAGGTCAAACGTTTTCTGTAAGTCTTCACAAGGTTTTCACACACTTGCTGATATTTTGGCCCATTCCTCCATGCAGATTTCCTCTAGAGCAGTGATGTTTTGGGGCTGTCGCTGAGCAACACAGACTTTCAACTCCCTCCAAAGATTTTCTATGGGGTTGAGATCTGGAGACTGGCTAGGCCACTCCAGGACCTTGAACTGCTTCTTACGAAGCCACTCCTTCGTTGCCCGGGCGGTGTGTTTGGGATCATTGTCATGCTGAAAGACCCAGCCATGTTTCATCTTCAATGCCCTTGCTGATGGAAGGAGGTTTTCACTCAAAATCTCACGATACATGGCCCCATTCATTCTTTCCTTTACACAGATCAGTTGTCCTGGTCCCTTTGCAGAAAAACAGCCCCAAAGCATGATGTTTCCACCCCCATGTTTCACAGTAGGTATGGTGTTCTTTCTCCTCCAAACACGACAAGTTGAGTCTTTACCAAAAAGTTCTATTTTGGTTTCATCTGACCATGACATTCTCCCAATCCTCTTCTGGATCATCCAAATGCTCTCTAGCAAACTTCAGATGGGCCTGGACATGTACTGGCTTAAGCAGGGGGACACGTCTGGCACTGCAGGATTTGAGTCCCTGGCGGCGTAGTGTGTTACTGATGGTAGCCTTTATTACTTTGGTCCCAGCTCTCTGCAGGTCATTCACTAGGTCCCCCCGTGTGGTTCTGGGATTTTTGCTCACCGTTCTCGTGATCATTTTGACCCCACGGGGTGAGATCTTGCATGAAGCCCCAGATCGAGGGAGATTATCAGTGGTCTTGTATGTCTTCCATTTTCTAATAATTGCTCCCACAGTTGATTTCTTCACACCAAGCTGCTTATCTATTGCAGATTCAGTCTTCCCAGCCTGATACAGGTCTACAATTTTGTTTCTGGTGTCCTTTGACAGCTCTTTGGTCTTGGCCATAGTGGAGTTTGGAGTCTGACTGTTTGAGGTTGTGGACAGGTGTCTTTTATATTGATAAGGAGTTCAAATAGGTGCCATTAATACAGGTAACGAGTGGAGGACAGAGGAGCCTCTTAAAGAAGAAGTTACAGGTCTGTGAGAGCCAGAAATCTTGCTTGTTTGTAGGTGACCAAATACTTATTTTCCACCATAATTTGCAAATAAATTCTTTAAAAATCAGACAAGTGTGATTTTCTGGATTTTTTTTTCTTATTTTGTCTCTCATAGTTGACGTATACCTATGATGAAAATTGGAGACCTCTCATCTTTTAAGTGGGAGAACTTGCACAATTGGTGGCTGACTAAATACTTTTTTGCCCCACTGTATGTATATATGTATGTATATATATGTATGTATGTATATATATATATATATATATACTGTATATATATACTGTATATATATATTACTGGCCGCATATTCAGTTTTTCTTTTTTTGGGTGGAGGATGGCGACCATGGAAATGCCATCTCCGTCTATCCGCCAGGGGGTGCGGATCGTTCCCCCCGGACAGCAGCGTTACTGTGGAGGATGTCCTTCTGGCTGTGGGTGAGCAGGTGGGCCATGATGTGATCTGCTTTGCGTCCCGAATGAATAGAGCTGTAGTTGTGTTTCTGGCTGCTGAGGAGGATGTTCACACTCTGATTGGGAGCGGTGTTGTTATCGGGGATACGTATGTACAGGTGTCCCCCTTATCTGTCCCATCAACGCGTATCACCGTCTCAGGTGTTCCTCCTTTCATTACTGACGAGCAGTTGGAGACGGAGCTCTGCAGATTTGGGAAGTTTGCGGGCCCGTTTAGAACTGTGACTTTGGGGTGCAAGGATACCAAGTTAAAATATGTGAAATCACTCAGGCGACAGGTGTTCATGTTTTTGGACTCGCCCACTCAAACTCCGGAAGTGTCCTTCCGGGTCAAACACAGGGACGGCTCCTATATGGTGTATGCGAGCTCAGGACAGATGAAGTGTTTTGAATGTGGAGACGTGGGCCATAAACGGTTTGCTTGTCCGCACAGGCAGTGGGCGGGGGGCTTTGATGGAGCCGCGGCTGGAGCTGGCGGTGCGGCCTCCGCTCATGCCACTGCTGCGGACGGCGTTGCGGGGGCTTCCGCTGGTCCTGCTCCGGAGCCTGCCGCTGTGTCTGTGGACAGCCTGGCTGTGGCGCCCGCAGCCCAGCTTACGGCTGGGAGCGTCGCTGGTGATGGCGCCCAAACAGTCACTGATGGTGTGTCAGAATCTCGCTGTGTGACATCAGCGGCTGTGCCTGTGCTTCCGGTGGCTGCTACCGTTTCAGAGCAGCAGACGGAACAATGCCAGTCAGCTGCTGTAGGTGGCGTCCAGGAAAATGTGGCTCATGATGAATCAGCTGGGCCAGCTGAATCAAACAGTCAACTGAGTTGCACTGACGAGGAAATGGATTCTGATTCTGACACTGTGTCTAACACTGAGTCTATTGGGGCAACTTGCAGTACAAAAACGAGTTTGTATCCACTGGAAGAAATAAATGCTTTTCTGGATGACACCTATAACAGGGCCATTAAAGTCACTGATTACTTCAGTGACACTGATAAATTTATTAGGTCTGTTAATGTGCTAAAAAGGCAGGTTGGTCTTGACCTCCTGGATCAAAGGAAACGTTTTCGCCTCAAAAAGCACCTAACAGCCCTGCGTAAAGCAGCAGGGGGACAAAAGGTCAAGCGCACCCGACAGAAGAAATAAATGACGGTCTTTCCTCTGACTTCTTTAAGCATTTTTGGGATATTGTTGGATCAGACTTTTGACTTTCTAATTGACTGTTACAGAACTGGATCTTTACCGGTCTCCTGCCGGCGCACAGTACTATCTCTGCTGCCCAAGGACGGGGACTTGGCCTGGCTTAAAAACTGGAGGCCTGTGGCTCTTCTTTGCACGGACTACAAGGTCACGGTTTACTCGCCTGCAGGACATGGATGCCCCAACATCTTTTTTCTTCAATCTGGAGAAACCTGCTGCACAGATGACTTGCTTAAAACTCCCACATGGTCAAAGGACTACAAATCCATCTGAGATGAGGAGCCAGGATTCTTCTTCAGGATTCTTTTTTTAAGCACTTTTGGGATATTATTGGATTAGACTTTTATGATGTTCTAATTGACTGTTTCGGAACTGGCTGCCAGCGTGCAGTGCTATCTCTGCTGTCGAAGGAAGGGGACTTGGCCTTGGAGTACTCTTACTATAAAATGGTGGACAATTTGGAGGTATTCACCACTAGATGGACTGTAGGGAATATTTTGTGTTCTGTGGGAGAGGGGGATGAGTTATGTTTGTACTTTTGAAATGTGAGACACTTGGTGGGATGATGGTATTGGTGATCTTACATTTTGGAATTGTACAATAAAGGGATTTTGTAAAACTCAAACTCTCTCTCTCTCTCTTTGCGTCCCGAATGAATAGAGCTGTAGTTGTGTTTCTGGCTGCTGAAGAGGATGTCCACACCCTGATTGCAAGCGGTGTTGTTATCGAGGAAACGTATGTACAGGTGTCCCCCTTATCTGTCCCATCAACGCGTATCACCGTCTCAGGTGTTCCATCTTTCATCACTGACGAGCAGTTGGTGACGGAGCTCCACAGATTTGGGAAGTTTGCGGGCCCGTTTAGAACTCTGACTTTGGGATGCAAGGAGACCAAGTTAAAACATGTGAAATCACTCAGGCAACAGGTGTTCATGTTTTTGGACTCGCCAACTGCGACTCTGGAAGTGTCCTTCCGGGTCAAACACGGGGACAGCTCCTATATGGTGTATGCGAGCTCAGGACAGATGAAGTGTTTTGAATGTGGGGACGTGGGCCATAAACGGTTCGCTTGTCCGAACAGGCAGCATGCGGGGGGCTCTGATGGAGCCGCGGCTGGTGCCGGCGGCGCACCCTCCGCTCACGCCGCTGCTGCGGACGGTGTAGTGGGGCCTTCCGCTGCAGCTGAGGCTGCCGGTGCGGCCTCTGCTCCCGCCGCTACTACGGACGACGTTGCGGGGTCTTCTGCTGGTCCTGCTCCGGAGCCTGCCGCTGTGTCTGTGGACAGCCCGGCTGTGGCGCCCGCAGCCCAGCTTATGGCCGGGAGCGTCGCTGGTGATGGCGCCCAAAATGTCACTGATGGTGCGTCAGAATCATCTCGCTGTGTGACATCAGCGGCTGTGCTTTCGGAGGCTGCTACCGTTTCAGAGCAGGGGACGGAACAGCGACAGTCAGCTGCTGTGGGTGGCGTCCAGGAAAATGTGGCCCATGATGAATCCACTGGGCCAGATGAACCAAACAGTCAGCTGAGTTGTGCTGACGAGGGAATGGAATCTGATTCCGACGCTGTGTCTATTACTGAGTCTATTGAGGCAAAATGCAGTACAAACACGAGTTTGTATTCACTGGAAGAAATAAATGCTTTTCTGGATGAAACCTATAACAAGGCCATTAAAGTTACTGACTACTTCAGTGACACTGATAAATTCGTCAAGTCTGTTAATGTGCTAAGAAGGCAGGTTGGTCTTGACCTCCAGACCTCCTGGATGAAAGGAAACGTTTTTGCCTCAAAAAACACCTGACAGCCCTGCGTAAAGCAGCAGGGGGAACAGGTGTCAAGCGCGCCCGACAGAAGGAATAAATGGCGGTCGTTCCACTGTCTTACGCATTTTTGTGATATTGTTCGATCAGACTTTTATGATGTTTCTAATTGACTGTAATTGACTGTCACAGAACTGGATCTTTACCGGTCTCCTGCCGGCGCGCAGCACTATCTTTGCTGCCCGAGGACGGGGACTTGGCCTGGCTTGAAAACAGGAGGCCTGTGGCTCTTCTTTGCACGGACTACAAGGTCACGGTTTACTCGCCTGCAGGGCATGGATGCCCCAACGTTTTCTTTCTACAATCTGGACGAGCCTGCTGCAAAGGTGACTTGCTTAAAAACCCCGCATGGTCTAAGGGCTACAATCCATCTGAGATGAGGAAAATGTCTCTGGGACGTACAACAGAACTGGCTGCGGGCGCGCAGCGCTATCTCTGCTGCCGGAGGAAGGGGACTTGGCCTTGCTTAAGAACTGGAGGCCTGTGGCTCGTCTTTGCATGGACTACAAGGAAGACTCAGACTACTGCCACTGGCAATGTGGAATAGGTGGACTGCAGGGAATACTTTGTGTTGTTGTGGGGGGGGGGGTGACTTATGTTTGCACTTTTCCAATGTGAGACACTTGGTGGAATGATATTGGTGCTCTTACTTTTTCTTGAATTGTGCAATAAAGGCATTTTTTAAAACTCAAAACTCTCTCAGGGATGGCAATTTTCCGCCGATCCACGGATTTCCGCCGATTTATTTTCAAATTGATCATTTCTGTGAATCGTCTAAATCCGTTGAGAAAATTTTAGGGGGGGTAAGGTACCTTATTGTTACCGATTTTAGCGAAAATCAACATGATTACATAAGCGCTCGGCGCTTCCCCTGAAGTCTCCCGCGATAACCCGGATGTGTTGTGTTCAAGCTACTGCTGTATTGTAAACAGCCCTGCGATTGGATAGTTGCAAACGATTGGACCAATCAAATGGTTCGTTGTATGCTATGTCAAAAATTCATGGCGGCGTTCTCAGGGATGTGATTTTCCTCTAATTCGCTGAATTTCGCTTTATTTTATCTTCCAGGAAGATAAAGTACGTTAAGTACGTTAGCGGCTTGTGGTCCACGAACGCAGTGAAGGTGCGCCCTTTCAGCTGGAAAGGACGCACCTGGCCATACGCCACGCCAGGTTGAGAGCCATTAACTCTCTGTCGAATGCGCTGTATTTACGCTCACTGTCGGGCAAAGACCTGCTAAAAAGGTGAGCGGCTGCCAAGAATCGGCAGCGCATTGCTCCACGACGGCCGCTATGCCCATGTCCGAGCCGCCAGTAGTGCAGCGTTTGCCAGAGCTGTTTTAACCGCAGAACGCCTGCTCCCGCTCAGGAGTCCAGTTGACTCTGTCCGCCGGTTTCCGTTTCTTGAGTGCGGCGTACAACAGCTGTATGAGCTGGGCTGCGCAGGGAGGAAACGGTAATAAAAGTTAACCATCCCCCAAAAACTCCTACAGCGCCCTGACATTGATGTTGAGGAGGAAAAAAATAGCAAAACAATTTAGTTACATTACTTTTATGATTCCAAACAGTTTGAAATTGACAGTGCACAGTGGACAATGACTCATAACTTTTGAATATTTCTAAGACTTGGCTACATCAATGATTGTGCAAAATGAACTGTTCAAGACTCAATGGAGATTGAAACTGGTGATCTGAAATGAATGCTGAAATTATAAAAAGTAATGGTATGTTGGAATTTTATTTCTATTATGGAATAGATAAAATTAACTGATTTTGATTTGATCAAGTGTTAAAGCATATGATGGATAATGCTTGTTGGAATATTTTAGGAATGCTATCTTCTTGGAACTTAAGTCAATATTATACAGTAATAAGTGGCATTCAGCTGTTTGTTTTGTCATTTAAGCACAGTTCTGGTACTTAAAAATCATAAAAATCCAGGAGCTTCGGGGGACTTCGCCCCCCCCCCCCCCCCCCCACCGGGGCTCTGCTCCGGACCCCGCTGGGGGACTGCCCAGACCCCCTGCTAAATTTTCAGATAATTTCTCCAACCCCAAATCACATCCCTGGTTCGTGTTGGAATTCTGAGCTTTTGGTATTGTTTTCAGCGGAATTATGAGATTTTTATCGAAGGATCAGGAGTCATCAGTGGTAGAAATAGACAAAAGTGTCAAAAATAAGTTCCCATGGAATTGGCTTGAGAGAAAAGTGACGGTAAAGGTGAAAATTGGCTCAAAGTTCGACGAGGTAACAGACAGTTTCTGAAGAAACCAGAAAAGGGGATGAAGTTCAAAGTTCAGAGACTGACACAGCTTGCTGCCAAAAGGAAGAAAGTTTCACATTAGAAGTGGCTTGGTGACCAGTGTAAATAGTGTAATAAACTCTTATAGAACTGTTAAATATGTTGGACTAAAGACAGTGAGACAACATTGAAGAAAAAGTAAGTTAACTTTTCATTAAATTTAATGATTTATCTAAGTCTAGTATTTCATTTTTTTTTTTTATCATTTTTTTCAGTCTAAATTACTTCTGTTTTACTGAAAACCTCCCAGCTTCAGGGGGGCTGCGCCCTCCCGGCCCCCCCATAAGTCAATCGACCAAATTAGATTTCAGCTGAAATCAGAATTTCCTGTTGCCATCCCTTCTCTCTCTCTCTCAATGTGGATCCTGTGTCCGCTTTCAAGGTCTTGTTGACAGTCAGACTCCGGGTAGAGTTCTCTTACTATCAAATGGTAGACAATCTGGGGGCGTTCATCAATAGAAGGGCTGTAGGGAATGTTTTGTGTTCAGTGGGTCAGGGGGATGAGTTATGTTTGCACTTTTGAGATGTGACACACTTGGAACACTGATATTGGTCTTTGTGCAATTTGGAAATGTACAATAAAGCCTTTTTTAAAAGTCAAAGTCTCTCTCTCTCTCTCTCTCTCTCTCTCTCTCTCTCTCTCTCTCTCTCTCTCTCTCTCTCTCTCGACACGCTTTCCCCCACCCCTCCTCCTTGATCTTTGACCAACAGTGGTGGTCATTGTTAATCCATACCTCGACCGATCCAGTATTGAAGTCTCATTTGTCAAGATGCAAATGTTTGATTTGGCAAAGGTTTTAGTTCGGATGCCCTTCCTGACACAACCCTCCCCATTTACCCGGGCTTGGGACCGGCAATAGGAGTACACTGGCTTGTGCATCCCCTGTGGCTGGGTTGGACATCTGAGGACACTAAAAAGTAAAATTACGTAACAGAAATTTGTTACAGCACCCTTTAAAGGACTGAAAATTTAGGGAAAAAAGAATGCACTGTGTATTGTGTCAGAACTTCCCTGCAGTCTGATGCACTGACAACACACATTGAGCTGCAAAGTGACCAGCTGATGGTTGTGCAATGTGGATTACTGCGTCTTATTTACTGCTTCCTTCTCAGGTTGGTTGTGTGTCCTGTTCGCCTGCAGCCTGACGCCTACACTATACATCTCCTTGCTGGTGCACCTTCACGTTCCTATGGCAACCAGAACCAGTGTAGCGATTAAACCATTACAGCAACATTTCCAAGTGGTTTTGGTAAAAGGATCTCTGTCTGTTGCAGATGACTTCATCACCATATTTTCCTCTTAAGTTGCCCAGAGTTAAAACACACAGTTGATGAGCTTCTATGTTATTGAAAATTGAGAACTAAGGCATTGGAGGCGTGTTTGTGTGTGCTTAGGAAGATTTATTTGGTCTTTATCAATATGGTGCAATAATCAGGTATTTAGGTAGTAATAACAAGAGCATTAATGTGGGGACCAGCAACTACTACTGTACGTACTTAAGTTTTTCAAAAATGCTTTAACGATTACAACAAGGTTCTACTATTGACAACAGTACAACTGCAGTGTGTTTACTCATCCACATAGTGTAATAATATTCTGCTTGATGTGTATCACACTGTATACTGCAGCAAGCATGTTTACTTGGCAAATTCATATCTCATATTAAGTATCATAATCTTCACTCCTGATGAATAATTATTATTAATTGACTGGACCAACCCACGGCTGGATGAGAACACAAGGATATTTTCAGGAGATGTCTGCTTTCGTTCTGCTGTCACCATCCAAATGAAGATCTTCACAGCAGGAAGCTTTACCTCAGGACAGAGCCACATGTTATTTGTTTGTGGGTCAGAGGAAGGAAGCAAACCAGGGTCTATTTTCTTTAAGATGAGGAAGTGGGAATCAGTGGGGAGGGTAGAGGGGTATACAGCAGGACGGGTTGTGAATGAGATCAAAGTGCAGTAGTGACCACCTCTCAATGTCCCAATGTTAGACTGTGAATACTCCCCCCCCCCCCCCTTCTACTGGGGATTTCCTCCCACTCCTGCCACACAGACTCATGTGTTATAAGTAAATTTTGAAACCCAGACACAACATTCAGTTCAACTTTATTTGTATAGCACCTAATCACAACAAAAGTAATCTCAACAAAAGTAATCTCAAGGTGCTAGATACTTAAGCACAAATACAAATCATAAGTAATTCAAAGAAAAACCTGAATGATCCAAAGATCCCCTAGGAGCAAGGACTAGGTGAGGGTGGGAAGGAAAAACTCTCTTATAGGAAGAAACCTCTAGCAGATCCAAGCTCAGGGAGGGGCAGTTATCTCCCACGACTGGTTTGGGGGGGGGGGGGGGGGGAGAAAAGAAAGAAATAAGAGACATACTATTTTTATAGATAACAACAACATACAGGTAGAACAATGTTCATACAGATATGGCATGCAGTGTTGTGTCAAAACTAGGTTAAAACTTTGTTACAGTATTTTTATAGGCTTTTTCAGGCTTTTAAAGCTCGCTAAAATCTCATAGGTAGCACTACTATGCACACTATGCATAATTAGCAGTGTTTTTAGTGTACATAGTCAATAATAGTATATTTCAAAACTATGACATGTGAAATCCAGTCTAAACTTGTATATTGCCTGCTAAGACTGCATTAATAGACTGTAAACAGCAGTAAATGTACAAAGTAGGTTACTTTTAAACAAGAATAAATACTATTGAGGAACTGTAGCATTTATTTTTGTTTGGCAGGTGAAGCCTCATGGAGCTCAGAGGCTTTTCTTCTGATTGTGCAGAAAAATATTTAAAGCTTTGAGGTTTCTTTCTAAAGAGCAGACTGAAGCTTTGATGGTTTCAAATCTGTGTCAGCAGTAAAAGTTCAGTGACCATGGTCATAATCTGCAAATTTTTTTTCCATTTATACCAGTGGCTCTTAAACTTTTTTTTTTTATTCTCCATTTTGGGGTGCCATCAACGAGCCCACCTACCCACAGCTATTTCTCTGCCCCTCCACACCCACAATAAATCCAAGAGCAAGCTAAGCCTCATCATATTTCCTTTTATTCTTGGCTTTTTTTTTTCTTTTTTTTTTTTTGTTTTGTTAATTATAGTCTGGAATTTTTCTTTGGTCATCATTTTGATGGAGAGAGTTTTAAAAATTATGTCATGATATAGTGTTATCCATCCATCCATCCATCCATCTTCTACTGCTTAATCCTTTTCATGTCGGGGGGACTGGAGCCTATCCCAGCATCTTTGGGCGAGAGGCAGGGTACGTGCTGGACAGATCACCAGTCCATCGCAGGGCAGATATAATTTTAACAATAATTTTAATTCTAATATGATAAAACACTGAGTAGATTTTATTTTCATTTTCAGTTTTGTGAAAATTTTGACTTTGCAGGAAATAATACACCTCCCCTCCCCGGAAGGTTTACATGTAAATCTGGCCCTTGGGAAGTGAGGAAAAATTTTGTGGCCCTCATTACCACCAAAGTTGCCCATCCCTGATCTAGCTAGACAGTTGTCGCATAGTTTATACACACAATCAAATGCATGTGCAGTGGGCCCCATTCATGCAGACTTCACACTACACACATGACTAGCAGTACAACAGTACACATAGTACCGCTACATTACTAGTTACATGACTATAACATATGGGAAGTCTAGTCAAAAGCTTTGTCAAATAGCAAAGTTTTTAGTTTTTTCTTAAAGGCGGAGTGAGCTTGTCCCTCATGGACCCGTACTGGTAATTGGTTCCATAAAAGAGGGGCCTTGTAACTGAAAGCCTTATCCCCCCCCCATGGTACTTTACCCTAGCGCAGAGGTCGGGAACCTATGGCTCGCGAGCCAGATGTGGCTCTTTTGATGGCTGCATCTGGCTCGCAGACAAATCTTTAAACTTTAAAGATTTTGTTTTTACAAGAGCGCTGAGTGTCTGCTGCTCTGTATATAGTTTTAGAATCATCTTCCGTGTTGCGGCCATTACGAGCTCGGATCACACGAGACGGCTCGCTGAATGTAAGCATTTATTTATTTATTTTCTACTCGTTTCAGTTCTGCATTTAATATGAACCCTGAGTTTGAAATAAACGTTTGAATTTGAATATCCCAAAAGCCGCTGCACATCCGGGTACTCCAGGCTCAGCCAATATTGATCCAGATCGCATAGTTTTAGAATCATCGGCCATTACGAGCTCAGATCACACGAGACGGCCCGCTGAATTTAAGCATTTATTTATTTATTTTCTACTCGTTTCAGTTCTGCATTTAATATGAACCCTGAGTTTGAAATAAACGTTTGAATTTAAATTTGAATATCCTGGAAGCCGCTGCACATCCGGGTACTCCAGGCTCAGCCAATATTGATCCAGATCGCATAGTTTTAGAATCATCGGCCATTACGAGCTCAGATCACACGAGACGGCCCGCTGAATTTAAGCATTTATTTATTTATTTTCTGCTCTTTTCAGTTCTGCATTTAATATGAACCCTGAGTTTGAAATAAACGTTTGAATTTAAATTTGAATATCCCGGAAGCCGCTGCACATCCGGGTACTCCAGGCTCAGCCAATATTGATCCTGATCGCATAGTTTTAGAATCATCGGCCATTACGAGCTCAGATCACACGAGACGGCCTGCTGAATTTAAGCATTTATTTATTTATTTTCTACTCGTTTCAGTTCTGCATTTAATATGAACCCTGAGTTTGAAATAAACGTTTGAATTTGAATATCCCAAAAGCCGCTGCACATCCGGGTATTCCAGGCTCAGCCAATACTGAGCACCAGAAGTCGCATTAATGGTAAGAAATACTCATCATTGATTAGCAACAGCATAACAATGTTATTAAAAAGAATTCAGAGACTTATTGTACTTTAAAAGTGTTGAAATTACATAAAATGCGCACATTTACTTGTATTTTTAGTTTTAAACATATTGTATGGCTCTCACGGAATTACATTTAAAAATATGTGGTGTTCATGGCTCTCTCAGCCAAAAAGGTTCCCGACCCCTGCCCTAGCGGTTACTAGGAGTCCTGTGTTCTGACAATGTAATATTCTGTTAGGATAATAGGTTACGATCAATTCTTTAAGATAACTAGGGGATAGATTATATATGGCTTTATATATCAAGACGAGGACTTTAAATTAGATTCCGGATTCAATAGTGAGCTAATGAAGGGAGGTTTTTATGGGAGAAATATTGTCCCTCTTTTTTTTTAGTGCCTGTTAATACCCTTGCTGCAGCATTTTGAATTAACTGGAGAATTTTTAGAGTTTTTAGGACAACCCTGACAATCGTGAATTATAATAATCTAATGTAGAAATGACAAAGACATTGATTCGTTTCTCTGCATCAGTTTGGGACAAGGTGTTCCTAATTTTAGCAATATTTCATAAGTGGAAGTAAGCAGTTTTAGAGATTTGTTTAATGTGTGAATTAAAGGACAAATCCTGTTAAGCTAACGTTATTCAGTTCAATTCAACTTTATTTATATAGCGCCATTTCACAACAACAGTCATCTCATAGCACTATCAACTGTAGGGGGAACCCCCACAGTTGCAGTAAGACCCCAGCAATCAGGCGATCCCCTGTGAGCAAGCACTTGGTGACGGTGGAGAGGAAAAACTCCCTTTTAACAGGAAGAAACCTCCAGCAGAACCAGGCTCAGGGAGGGGCAGTCATCTGCTGCGACTGGCTGGGGGGTGAGGGGACAGAGAAGATGAAAAGAACAGACATGTAGAGAGCAAACAGCACGATGGGGACTCAATCTATGGGAGAGAACAAACAGATGTTAATGACCAGCAAAAAAAAAAATATTTCATTGAGAGTGAAGAAAGGAGTGAGGCCCAGTGCATTACTGGAGGTCCCCCGGCTGACTAAACCTATTAGCAGCATAACTAAGGGAGGGTTCAGAAACACATGATCCCTCCCTAATTGTAGGCTATATCAAAAAGGTAGGTTTTTGCCCTATTCTTAAAAACAGAGATCGAGTCTGACTCCCGAATCCAGATTGGCAGCTGGTTCCACAGGAGAGGAGCTTGATAACCGAAGGCTCTGCCTCCCATTGTACTTTTGGAGATTCTAGGTATTACAAGTAATCCTGCATTTTGGGAGCGTAGAGCTCTGTTAGGATAATGCGGTAGTATCAGATCTTTTAAATAAAAAGGAGCCTGATTGTTTAGAGCTTTGTAAGTAAGAAGAAGGATTTTAAACTTAATTCTAAACTCTATGGGAAGCCAATGAAGGGAGGCCAAAACCGGAGAGATATGATCTCTCTTTCTAGTACCTGTTAAAACTCTTACTGCAGCATTTTGGATCAGCTGAAGACTTTTTAAAGATGTTTTAGGACAGCCTGATAATAAAGAATTACAATAATCTAATCTCGAGCTAACAAAAGCGTGGCTCAGTTTCTCAGCATCACTCTGAGACAAGATGCTCCTAATCTTGGCAATATTATGCAAATGATAGAAGGCAGTCTTAGAAACAAATTTAATATGTGAATTGAAGGACAGATCTTGATCAAAAATAATTCCAAGGTTCCTCACAGAGCTATTAAGAGAAAGAGTAACCGCATCCAAACTGAAAGTTTGATTTGGAAAGGTATTTCTAAGGTTTTTTGGACCAACAAGAATGACTTCAGTCTTATCTGAATTTAATAGCAGGAAATTACAAGTCATCCAAGCTTTGATTTCCTTAAGACAGGCTTCTAACTTGGCTAATTGATTACTATCATCTGGCTTCATTGACAGGTATAATTGTGTGTCATCTGCATAACAATGAAAATGTATACAGTGCTTTCTAATAATGTTGCCTAACGGAAGCATATATAAACTAAAAAGAGTAGGGCCTAGCACAGATCCCTGTGGAACTCCATGACTAAGCTTTGAGTTGAAAGAAAACTCATTATTTACATGAACAAACTGGAACCTATCAGATAAATAAGATCTAAACCACTGCAACGAAGTTCCATTAAGTCCAACATAGTGTTCTAATCTATCAAGTAGAATATTATGATCGATAGTATCAAAAGCTGCACTAAGGTCTAAAAGGACAAGTACAGAAACCAGTTCATTATCAGATGCGATGAGGAGGTCGTTAGTGACCTTCACTAAGGCTATTTCAGTACTATGATGGATTCTAAACCCAGATTGAAACTCTTCAAGTAAACCATTTCCCTGCAGGTGGTCAAATAATTGCGTAGCAACAACTCTTTCTAAGATTTTTGAAATGAAAGGGAGATTAGAGATTGGTCTATAGTTAGCTAAAGCTCCTGGATCTAGCGTTGGCTTTTTGAGTAAGGGTTTAATTACAGCCGTTTTAAAAGCCTGCGGTACATGGCCTAAAGTTAATGAAGAATTGATTATATGAAGAATAAAGCTACCAATAAGTGGGAAGACTTCTTTAAATAACCTGGTAGGAATAGGGTCTAAAAGACAAGTTGAAGGTTTGGATGAGGAAACTATTTTGTCTAACTCACAAAGGTCGATTGGAGTAAACTCATCAAGACAGACATCAATTGAAGGAGTTGTAGTAGTTACTGTATTTAAGTTAACTGTGGGAAGAATCTGATTGATTTTATCTCTGATGGATGAAATTTTATTATTGAAAAAGTTCATAAAGTCCTGACTAGTAAGCTCTAAGGCACATGTGTCAAAGTCAAGGCCCGCGGGCCGGATCCGGCCCGTGAATAAATTATCTATGGCCCCCAGAATGATATTTGATTAGTATTAGTACCGGCCCTCAGGCCGCAGCCGCCTGCTGGCGTTTTGAATGCATCAATACTTCATTTCCCACAATGCAACAATAGCCCGCGAACTCACTGCAGTGCTGTGAGCGGGCCTCGGCTTCATTATTCATCAGAATTCAGAGCAGATGTCAACTTTTAGCAGCCCCCTCACAAAAAATGGCTAAACGGAAGGTGGACGGTGAGAACAGGGGGTTTCAAGCCAGGTGGGAGGCAGAGTACATGTTCACGGAGGTAAAAGGCAAACCTGTGTGTCTTCTGTGTGGAGAAAGTGTGGCTGTAATGAAAGAATATAATCTAAGAAGGCACTATGAAACGCATAATACACCAGGAGTCGTTGTGTGGTAAAGCCTTGAAAATGGAGCATGTAATGAGCGTCATAACGCGTGCAGTTAACTTCATCAGAGCCAAAGGTTTAAATCACCGCCAGTTCAAGGCATTTCTGGGCGAGTTAGACACAGAGTATGGTGACGTGCCCTATCACACAGATGTGCAATGGCTAAGCCAGGGAAAGGTGCTGCAAAGATGTTTCGAGCTGCGTGAGGAGATCTGTCTGTTCATGGAAAGCAAAGGAAAAGACACAACAGAGCTCCGAGATTAAACATTTATGTGTGAAATGGCGTTTCTGTGCGACATCACAAGCCATTTGAATGTGTTGAACCTGCAGCTGCAGGGACGGGGGCGTGTCATCTCTGATATGTACAGTACGGTGAAGGTGTTTAAAACCAAGCTGAGTCTGTGGGAGACACAGATGCGGAAAGAAAACTTGAGCCACTTTTCCAGCTGTAAGATCATGAAAGAGAAGCTGTCTACTGCTGTGTTTCCGAGTGCACAGTTTGCTGATAAACTCAACATACTCGCCGCTGACTTTCGGTGCCGATTTGCTGACTTTGAAGCCCAAAAAAGCAGGTTTGAACTGCTCTCCAATCCTTTTGGAGTTGACGTGGAAAGCGCACCACCAAACCTACAAATGGAGTTGATTGAGCTCCAGTGCAATGACACACTGAGGGAAAAGTATGAGAGTGTGGGTGCTGCTGAGTTTGCACGTTTCATCCCCGACACAATGCCTCAGCTGCGCATTCAAGTTGCTCAGACGCCGTCTATGTTTGGCAGCACATACCTGTGTGAACAACTGTTCTCTTTGATGAAGCTAAACAAAACATCACACAGGAGCCATCTTACTGATGAACACCTTCATTCAATCCTGAGGATTTCCTCAGCTCAGAGCCTGACCCCGAACATTAATGAACTTGTACAAAAGATGAGACACTACCAAGTATCAGGCTTAGCCTCAGACAAGTGAGCATCACAGAACATTAACATCTTTCTAGTTTTTAATTCAGTTAAATCTTTACATTTGTTTCTACAAGACGTGATTTTTCTTTGAAGGAAGTATTATTTTGTCTGTGTGCCATAGATTTTGTATTTTATCTTATTGTATTTTATTTATTTATATTCATTTTTCAGTTAATGGACTCAGAGAAAATTGCAGATAGGAGCCATGAGAAAGAATGGAACTGATTTGATTTATTTTTTTTTATTTTTGCATTTTACTATTTGAAAGCAGTAATTGCTAGGATCAGAGCAGCACAATATTGCATTTTCAGTTTTTAATCCTGCAATTTCATTTCTGCATTAATCTTGATATTAAGAAACATTTTATTTTTGAAGGACATTTACTTTTTTGATGTTTGCCTGTTGAAAATGTTTTCCCTTGAAATAACTGACAGAACCATAAGAAAATATTTCTTTATTCATTTAATGTACAGGACATGCAATTTTTCTTTGAAGAAAGTTTGTTTTTGTCTGTGAGCCTGTTAAAAAATGTTTTCACTTGAAATTACTGACAGAGCCATAAAAATATTGGATTATTCATTCAGTCATTAAATAATATACAGTGCACTGTGTTAGGTCTTGGTTCACAAGGCTATTTGTAATCATTTCAATATGTTTTAATAAACATTCAACCATTTCGGCCCTCGGCTTGTAACAGATTTGGTTTTTTGGCCTTCTGTGTATTTGACTTTGACATCCCTGCTCTAAGGGAATGTTAGGATTGACAGAGTCCTGACTCTTTGTCAACCTGGCTACAGTGCTGAAAAGAAACCTGGGATTATTCTTGTTCTCTTCTATTAATGCAGAATAATAACTCGTTCTAGCTTTTCTAAGAGATTTTTTTATAAATTAAAAGATGATTTCTCCAAGCTAAATAGATTTCATCTAAATTAGTGGAGCGCCATTTTCTTTCTAATTGACGAGTCTTCTGTTTTAAGCTACGAGTTTCTGTGTTGAACCAAAGAGTTAGAAATCTCTGATTAGACTTTTTCTTTTTTAAGGGGGCCACCAAGTCTAGAGTCTGATGCAGAGAAGCTGTAACACTATCCACCATGTTATCAATTACAGAAGGAGCAAGCTGTCTATAGCTTATTTCCGTTGTGTTGACACATGGCATAGAGGAAACAATCTGCATAAATTTGGTAACAGCATCATCTGAGAGGCATCTACTGTAGTAATATTTTTCTTTAGGAGCCAAATAGTCAGAAATAGTAAAATCAAAGGTTAACAGACAATGGTCTGACAGTACAGGGTTATGAGGAGACACTACCAGATTTTCTATTTCTATGCCATATGTCAGAACAAGGTCCAATGTATGGTGGAGGTAATGAGTAGAATTTCCTACTTTCTGAGAAAACCCAATCGAGTCTAATATTGAATTAAATGCAACATTAAGGCAGTCACTATCTACATCCACATGTATATTAAAGTCCCCTACTATTATTATTCTATCAGATTTCAACACTAAATCAGCTAAGAAATCAGCAAATTCGGATAAAAATTCTGAGTAGGTTGATGGGGGACGATAAACTATGACAAATAAAACTGGGTTTAACCTAAAATTGCTAAAGTGCCCAATACTGAGGACCAGGCCCTCGAAGGAATTATAACATGTTTTTTGCTTTACATTAACTAGTAATTTGGAATGGTAAATTGTTGCTACTCCTCCTCCACGACCAGAACTTCTGGGATTTTGACAGTTTAAATAACCAGAGGGAGTTGATTCATTTAAACCAACATAATCCTCTTGCCCTAACCAAGTCTCTGTAAGGGATATTAAATCAATCTGATGATCAATTAACAGATCATGGACTAACAGAGACTTGGGAGTTAGAGACCTAATATTTAATAAACCACATTTATTTTTTAAATTATGAGGAGGAACAGAGGCCAAATCATTCAATTTAGAGGCTTTATGTTTAATTTGAGTTTCACCAATATTTTGTTTAATCGCTTTGGGATGCTTATATATTATATTTTTATTTACTTTGGAGGGAGAAGACAATGATTCTCTGATGGGGAAGACAGGGGCTAAGCTGAGGGGTGGCGGATGAAGAGATGCTGCAGAGAGGCGTGTAAGACTGCAACTGTGCTTCCTGGTCCCAACTCTGAGTAGTCAAGGTTTTGGAAATTTGGATAAAAAAGATGCCAGATTGTTAGATAAATGAGACGCACCATCCAAAGTGGGATGAATGCTGTCTCGTCTCATAAGACCAGGTTTTCCCCAAAATGAGCTCCAATTGTCAATGTAGCCCATGTTATTTGCAGGACACCACACAGACAGCCAGCGGTTGAAGGATGACGAGCGGCTAAACATGTCATCACTGGTCAGATTGGGGAGGGGCCCAGAGAATACTACAGTGGCAGACATCGTTTTTGCAAAGTCACACACCGATTCTACATTAAGTTTCATGACTTCCGACTGCCGGAGACAGATGTCATTAATGCCAGCGTGAATAACAGTTGTGGAGTATTTACAGTTACTTTTAGCCAGCATTTTCAAATTTGACTCGATGTCGCCTGCTCTGGCCCCAGGAATGCATTTGACTATGGCCGCTGGAGTCTCTAGGTTCACGTTTCTGACTACAGAGTCGCCAATGATCAGAGTTTTTTCCTCAGCGGGTGTGTCGCTGAGCAGGGTAAAACGATTAGAAACGTGAACAGGTTGGAGGTGTACCGGGGCTTTGCGACTAGGCTTCCTTCTCACCGTCACCCACCCAGTCTCCTCGCTGCTGAGGAGAGCCGGAGGACCGCTAACAGGGTCAGCTATGCTAGCTAGCGCCGCTGCAGCTAAGGGGCGTCCGTCAAGAGTAACTGGCGCAGACGGTGTTTCAATGCAGCGGAGCCGGGATTCCAAATCAGACAACCTCGCCTCAAGCGCCTCAAAAAGACATTTATTACATTTACCGTTGTCACTAAAAGAGGCAGAGGTGTAGCTAAACATCTGACAGAGAGAGCACACCAGAGGAGGAGAGGAAGGAGAGCTAGTAGCCATCGCTAGTGGCTAACCCAAAAGCTCAGGAGAGTGAGGAGAGCAAACCACACAGACAGACAGCAAAACAGGAAGTGACGATACGTTACCACAAGGAAGTGACGATCTATCCCGATCTGAAGTGTGCAGCCAGATATATATTTCGGGTTATTCCAGTGAGGAATGATGTCTTAGGTGGTAGAATCCCCGACTGAGGATGCCTAGCAAAGTGAACATGAGCAAGTTGATATACCCAACTATCACAGCTAATGTATAATAAAATAAGACAGAATGACTCCAAATATATTGACTGTGGATTCATGAACAAGGTGGGAACACAGATGCCTAGTGGGGATAGATAAAATATATAGGATAAAATGATAAAACCTGACCGCCATCCGACAGTTAAACTAATCCTAAATCAGTTTGTAAGGGGTAGAGATGTTAATGATTAATTGACTTTTGGTTAATTGTCGATAAGAATTTAGTTGACTAAATTAGTTGTCAGTTAATTGATAACTCAGCAGTCCTTTTCAATGGGAGCTTACACACGTGGACAAAATTGCTGGTGCCCCTCTGTTAATGAAAGAAAAACCCACAATGGTCACAAAAATAACTTAAATCTGACAAAAGTGGTAATAAATAAAAAGTCTATGAAAATTAACCAATGAAAATCAGACAATGCTTTTGAATTGTGGTTCAACAGAATTATTTTAAAAAACAAACTCGTGAAACAGGCCTGGACAAAAATGATGGTACCCTTAACTTAATATTTTGTTGCACAACCTTTTGAGGCAATCACTGCAATCAAACGATTTCTGTAACTGTCAATGAGACTTCTGCACCTCTCAGCAGGTATTTTGGCCCACTCCTCATGAGCAAACTGCTCCAGTTGTCTCAGGTTTGAAGGGCGCCTTCTCCAGACAGCATGTTTCAGCTCCTTCCACAGATGTTCAATAGGATTTAGATAGGGCTCATAGAAGGCCACTTTAGAATAGTCCAATGTTTGGCTCTTAGCCATTCTTGGGTGTTTTTAGCTGTGTGTTTTGGGTCATTATCCTGTTGCAAGACCCATGACCTGCGACTGAGACCAAGGTGTCTGACACCGGGCAGCACATTTCTCTCTAGAATACCTTGATAGTCTTGAGATTTCATTGTACCCTTCAGATTCTCCCAGAAGCTTTGTGGCTTGTCAACATGCAGTTTGGCAAATTCCAGTCTGGCTTTTTTATGATTTTTTTTCAACAGTGGTGTCCTCCTTGGTCATCTGGGGCTGCACGGTGGCGCAGTGGTTTAGCACTGTGGCAGCACAGTTTTACCCTCGGCCGGGGGATCGCGGGGATCATGAGATCGTGGGTTCGATCCCAGCCCCCGACCAACAGTGAGCTGTGTGGAGTTTGCATGTTCTCCCCGTGTTGCGTGGGTTTACTCCGGGATTTCTCCGGTTTCCTCCCGCATACCAAAAACATGTAGGTTTAGGGCGCTCGCGCACGCAGCGACCAGCAGCCAGTGGCTTGTCACCAGACTGCAAACCAAATCTACCTACGGGTACAAATAAGTAACAAACAAAAAAAAAAAAAAAAAAAAAAAAATCTCCTATGAAGTCCACTTTGGCTCAAACGACGATGGATGGTGCGATCTGACACTGATGTACCTTGACCTTGGAGTTCACCATGAGTGTGTTTAGAGGTTGTTCTGAGCTCTTTTGTTACCATTCGTATTATCCATCTCATCCATTTTTCATCAAGTTTCCTCCTGCGGCCACGTCCAGGGAGGTGGGCTACAGTCCCGTGGATCTTAAATTTCTGAATAATATGTCCAACTATAGTCACAGGAACATCAAGCTGCTTGGAGATGGTCTTATAGCCTTTACCTTTAACATGCTTGTCTATAATTTTCTTTCTAATCTCCTGAGACAACTCTCTCCTTTGCTTCCTCTGGTCCATGTTTAGTGTGGTACACACCATGTCACCAAACAGCACTTGTCACCCTTTAAATAGGCCGACTGACTGATTACAAGTTTGTAGACACCTGTGATGTTAATTAAAGGACACATCTTGGTTGAACATGTCCCTATGGTCACGTTATTTTCAATCTTTTCTAGGGGTACCATCATGTCCAGGCCCCTTTTATGAGTTTGTTTTTTAAAGTAATTCTGTTGAACCACACAATTCAAAAGCACTGTCTGATTTTCCTTGGTTAATTTTCATAGAATTTTTATTTATTACCACTTTTGTCAGATTCAAGTTATTTCTGTGACCATTGTGGGTTTTTCATTCATTAACAGAGGGGTACCAACAATTTTGTCCACATGTGTATTCTATGAAATGCAGTGGCGTCGCCATCCAGGCGGGGGTGCACGTGGTCACCCACTACTGCCTTTCAACAGAAACTAAAGAAAAAGCAGAAGAAAACGCCAGGCCACCAGAGTGCATGTTCTGTGCAGAACAAAAAAACTTTGCCCTTCTGGGTTATGTCAGAGAGCTACAAGAAGTTCCATTGGCACGCGAGTTTGAAGATTCACCTGCTTGCAGAGAAACTGACTGGAGCAAGGAAGGAACTACACAAGCAAAAAAAACCCCAAAAAACATCCCCATTGCCTTCAACCCGCCGCTAGATGAGAAAGCAGACTGGACTCAAGTTACCACTGAGGTAACAAGACAACAGAGGGAGCCCAGATCGTTCTGGGTTTGCCTGGATTGCCGGGGTACTGGGATGTTTCACATGCAACAGATGAAGCAGCTCACAGTTTATTTTCTTGTTAAAACAGTCAACTAATGCAACTCAATAAATTAGAACGTGGAAGTTATCTTTTTTGTAATAATAACTAAAAAAGATAAATCTTATGATACTGGTAATAATTTTTAAAATAAATTAAAAATCATGACAGTTGTAATTTACTGAAATGTAGTAGCACATAGTACACACTATACATACAAAATTTGGTATCTACAAAAAATACCATTGTAGTTAAAAAAAATGCAAATAGTACAATAAATCATTGAGGAATATGATCATGTTTTATTCAGTATATCAAAAATGGTAATCTTTTTATATGTTACAGATGGACTATATTGTACTGAGGGAAATTCAGATTCTCAGGAAAATGGCCACTTATCAATTAATCGTTAATTGATGAATAAGGTGAATCAACTAATGATTAATGAATTAAATGATAAATGATGATGGCCGGATCATAGCCGATCCTTCACATCCTGGTCACGTGCTGTTTGCCCCCCTCCCCTCAGGTAGAAGGCTTCGGTCCATTCGGACTAAAACCTCCCGGCACATGAACAGCTTTTTCCCCTCTGCCATCAGACTGCTGAACACTAAGTGACTTTTGACTCTCGTGCACTATGTACAGCAGCTCAACCAGACTCTTGTCAATCATCACTGTTTTTCTGTTGCATTATTGACTGCACTATGTGGTACTTCACATTATCTGCTACATGCTAATTTTTTAAAACTACCTTGACTAGTACTACTCATTATTACTAGTATTATTATTATTATTACTTATTATTACTTATTTTTCTACACTTATTGCACGTTTCTAGTCCTTTAGTTTTTTAGTTTATCCCTTTTTCTCATTATGTTTTTAATGTTGCAGCATGGCACCGAGACAAATTCCTAGTTTGTGTATCACATGAACAATGGCAATAAATCTGATTCTGATTCTGAAATGATAGCTTACATCCCTAGTAGGGGGTAAAAATTGACTTCTGTGTTGGTGCAGCTAACGACAGAGAAATTGACGTGATTTGCTTGTAACTTCAACATGTTTGTTTTTCCAACATGTGGAAGGGAAAAGAGGACAGAATGGGTGGAACAAACATCAAGTTGAGGGAGTGCCACCAAACCAGAGGGAGGTGGTTTCTTTGGTTTCTCCTTTGGTGATGTCAAGAAGGGAGACTTTCTGATTTTGAGAAGATCTTTTCAGAAAAGGGTAGATGGCAAAAGAGAGGTCGAAAATTTCTCTCTTTTGTGGTATGTGTAGACAGGCTAAAGAGCATGGACATATATTGTTAGAAAACCATGGAGAAGGGAGTTTTGCATAATATATGGCCATTAATGGCTGCTGAGCTACTACTGTAATGAAACTAGATTTGCATGTCTTCCCTGTAAGACTTGTAGGTGAATTTATTTATTTATAGAATTATATATGCTGAAATCAGCATCCTACTGTCCTAAAATGCTTACTGTGTGTGCAAACATACACAGAGGAATTAGGCTGTTCTGGCAGACAGTTATTCTGTCTGGTGGGATTCAGAACTGAAGAGACCGACTCCACTACTCAATACACGGGTATGCTTGAGACAGACAGACAGTGGGTAAAGTTGACTTGTGTGACTGCCCAGAATTCAGCTCTGATTTGTGCACTCAAGGATGATAAAGCTCCTGACCAGATAGAGTGATGATATTGAGTGAAGTACGTGGCGGTATTGCACCTGTAGGCTGGTTGCCAACCGCCAATCAAATCTAAAAGAAGAAGAAGAAGATTTGTGCATTCCCCTGCTGCATATGGTCTCGTTATACAGTATGTGGTGCTTGTGGAGGCAGCAGAGAGGTTATTTGTCTTCTACTGCAATGTGTTTAATTTTTCTACAGCCACTATCAGATTGAATAAACCACATAAAGCTTCATGCTCTGTGTTGCTTTGTTTGACATATGAAAATCTGATAATTCAAAAACACCTGTGATGAAATCCAGCTCTTCAGTTTTGTCTTTGCCTTGTCAACTCTTCGGATCAGGAGCAGTTTTATAACATTTTCATCCTGCTTCTTTACTTCTGCTGTTGTGTGGTCTGCTCTTTGCTCTGGCCACAACTGTCTCTTTCTTAGATTAAAATGCTTTTGCTCGAATCTAAAACACCAATTACCAGTATTATAAGTAACAGACAGGTAGTTATAGATTCTTTAGAAATTAATGGTGCCTTTAGAGATTATTATGAAAAACTATATGATACAAAAAATGAAACTGACTTAACAAAACTAAATGGGTTTTGGGGTGGATTATCCGTACCATGTATTCCAAATGAAAACGGAGATACTGGAGTCTAAAATTAGTCAAGAAGAAGTTGGGCAAGCCATTGATAATATGAAATCAGGAAAAAGAGCAGGACCAGAGGTCTTCCAGTCGACCTCTATAAAAAATTTAAGAATAAATTAATAAAACCACTTTTGGAAATGGTTTTAGAAGCATTTCAAAATGGTAATTTACCATCATACATGAATAATGCCTTAATTGTACTGTTGCCAAAACCAGGTAAACCCCCTAATAAATGTGAAAACATGAGACCAATAAGCCTATTAAATGCTGCTCTTAAAATAATCTGTAAAATTTTAGCAAAACGACTGCAAGAAATATTACCAAATATTATTAACCGAGATCAGAATGGCTTTATAATGGGAAGACAAGGCTTCCATAATGTAAGAAGACTATTTAATATTATTGATTCCAATAAAGAAGCACCGGATACAGCTCTCCTATCATTGGACGCCGAAAAGGCCTTTGATAGGGTCAAATGGCCCTATCTTTTTGAAGTCCTACAAAGGTTTGGACTTGGAAATAATTTCATAAAATGGGTCCAGATAATAGACTGCAGTGATGCGGACGTTGTACCGGTCTGTTGTGGTGAAGAGGGAGCTTAGTTCTAAGGCAAAGCTGTCAATTTACCAGTCAATCTACGTTCCTACTCTCACCTATGGTCACGAGCTTTGGGTAATGACCGAAAGAACGAGATCGCGGATACAAGCGGCTGAAATGAGCTTTCTCCGTAGGATTGCTGGACTCACCCTCAGAGATAGGGTGAGGAGCTCAGTCATCCGGGAGAGGCTCAGAGTAGAACCGCTGCTCTTCCACATTGAAAGGAGTCAGTTGAGGTGGTATGGGCATCTGATTAGGATGCCTCCTGGACGCCTCCCACTTGAGGTGTTTCAGGCACGTCCCACTGGGAGGAGACCCCGGGGCAGACCCAGGACTCGGTGGAGAGACTATGTCTCCCAGCTGGTCTGGGAACGCCTTGGTATCCCCTCTGAAGAGCTGGAGCAGGTGGCTGGGGAGAGGGAAGTCTGGGCTTCTCTGCTTGAACTGCTGCCTCCGCGACCCGGACCTCCGGAAAAGCAGTAGAAGATGGATGGATGGATGGATGGGTCCAGATAATATACAATAATGCTACAGCAGAAATCCTAACAAACAGCAATATCCCAAAGTCAATAAAAAATCAATAGAGGATGTCGACAAGGCTGTCCACGTTCACCTTTGTTTACTATGGCAATTGAACCTTTAGCGATGGCAGTACGTTTACATCCACAAATATATGGAATTAAAGTAGGATCAACAGAACATAAAATCTCCCTGTATGCCGATGACATAATTTTGTTTGTCGAATTTTAAAAAATCAATTCCGACCTTGTTAAATTTAATAAAGAACTTTGGGGAAATATCAGGATATAAAATAAACAAAACAAAATCTTCAATATTAATGTTAAATGAGACCCAGAGAAATCATCCAGCTCCTGAGGTAAACCAATTCAATGTTGTAGATCAGTTTAAATATTTAGGAATTCAAATTGTGCCTAAGCTAGATTCAGTCGCCAATGCCAACTATGAAGCCTTGATGACAAATATTAATGAGTTGCTTCAGAGATGGATGTCACTACCAATGTCGATGATCGGGAGAATTACTATACTTAAAAGTAATATCTTACCAAAAATACTTTATTTATTTCAAAACACTCCTTTACCACCACCTTCAGATCTATTCTCAAGAATTAAAAAAAAGTTAGTGGAATTTATATGGAACAATAGGAAGGCTAGATTACGTTTGTCCTTACTATACTTACCATTTGATCGTGGAGGTCTGAAATGTCCAAACTTTGTTGTATTACTGGTCAGCACAACTGAGGTCTATGACATATTATTTTTCATCAAATGATCTTCCTCATTGGACTGAAATGGAATCATACAATTTACCTTTACTTCTTCCCTTATTCATATACTCACTCGGCTAAAAAATTACAGAAACAAGTTAAAAATCCAATTGTAAAGCACATGATCAAAATATGGTGTGAAACTAAAAAATATTTAAAAGAACCACACTCACTGTCACAATTTAGCCCAATATGGGGTAATCAATATTTTACACCAGGGAGAGCGGATATTGTATTTAAAGTATGGAATTTAAAAGGGATTCAAAAGATTCAAGACTTATATTTGTCATGTTCAGATAACATAATGTCTTTTGAAGAACTGAGGATTAAATTCAATCTTAATAGAACACACTTTTTTAAATATCTTCAGCTTAGAAATTTTATTCGTTCAAATCAAAATAATGCTCTCACCCGACCTACTTATTCAACTTTGGAAAAAAATTTGTTGAAAGATAGTAAGAGAAAGGGTATTATTTCAGAGTTTTACAACTCATTGACACTATACTCAAGTGAAAACTCACAGAAAAGACTGAATTATTGGAAAGAAGACCTGCAAATTGAAATTTCAGAGGAACAATGGGAAATGGCTTGTGCAGGAGCTCAAACCAAATCAATAAATGTACGTCTTAAACTGATACATTTTAAATGGTTAATGTGGATGTATGTTACACCAGTGGAATTAAATAGATATAACAAAAACATACCAGATACATGCACAAAATGTATGGAAAGTAAAGGAACCCTATTTCACTGTTTATGGGAATGTAGAAAAATCAGAATGTTTTGGGAAGAGGTGAGGGTAACAATTGAAAAAATAATTTCAAAACAAATCACATTGAACCCTAAACTGTTTTTGTTGGGTCTGTAGCCAGAAAAACGTAACTTTAATAAGAGTGAAAGAGCATTCATAGACCTCAGTTTGCTTAATGTCAAAAAATGTATTTCATTACTGTGGAAAAAGACTCATAGACCAGATGTGACTCAGTGGTTAAGACAGATGTTAACAAACCTTCCACTAGAAAGAATAACATATATACTGAAATCAAAGGAAATTGTGTTTGAGAATATATGGAGACCTTTCATTGATTATGTGAAGAAATTAAACATAACTTCTGAAGAAGAAGGTGAATGATATGTGTGGACTTTGCAAATTCCAAGCTGGTGAATGTATATTATGTATTCTTATGTAATATGAGATAATAATTCTCTATGAGAGAATTGACAACTTCATACTGAAGAATGATTTATTGTGTGAGCAGCAATATGGGTTCAGACACAAGAGGACAACTGCATATGCCCTAATGGAATTTACAGAAAAAATATCAACAGCCATTGAAAATAAAGAGTATTCAGTTGGAGTATTCCTAGATCTTAAAAAAGCATTTGATACAGTAGATCACAATTTATTATTAAAGAAACTACAAAATTGTGGTATTAGAGGGGTAGCACTGTCCTGGTTAAGTAGTTACTTAAAGAATAGATATCAGTATGTATGTGTTAGCAACAAAAACTCAGAGTTACTGAAGGTCACCTGTGGAGTCCCACAGGGTTCAGTTTTGGGACCATTATTATTCAATATGTATATAAACGATATATGTAAAGTTTCAGAAAAAATGGACTTAATATTGTTTGCCGATGACACTAATCTGTTATGCAGTGGAAACAATTTGGAACAACTTCTGGATACACTCGGAGAGGAATTAGGAAAGCTTAAACTGTGGTTTGATTCAAACAAATTAACGCTCAATTTAAGTAAGACAAAATTTATAGTCTTTAACAACCATCACAACAACCCAGTACCCAAACTCAGTGTAAATGGTGTAGAGATTGAAAGGGTATCTGAAACTAAATTTCTTGGAGTAATAATTGATAACAAACTGTGTTGGAAGTCACATATTAATTATATTAAAGGTAAAGTATCCAAATCAGTTGCAATATTACACAGAGTGAAATATTTGCTGAATCAACCCACACTATACACCTTGTATCATTCATTAATACTCCCATACATGACATATTGTAATGAAGTATGGGGAAATACATATTAAACAAACATATATCCACTCTTTATGCTTCAAAAGAGAGCTATTAGAATAATAAACAAAGCAGCTTACAGGGAACCAACAAACCCACTTTTTCTTAAAAAACTCTCAAGTTGAAAGATCTGGTTGACTTTAAAACCGCAATAATAATGTTCAAAGTGAAGAATTTATCACTGCCCGCAAATATCCAAAAGTTGTTCCAAACAAGGGAGAAACGATATCACTTCAGAGGAACATGTATATTTCAAAAGCCTACAGTGAGAACAACCACCAAGCAACACTGTATTTCAGTGCAAGGAGTCAGATTATGGAACGATTTTGGACCTGAATTAAAATCATGTACAAAGCTTGGACAATTTAAACAAAAACTAAAGGAAGAAATACTCCAAACATATTTACAAGACGACATGTAAACTCACATAAGGATTGACATATCCAGCCTGTGTTGTGTTGTAGCTTAGTTTTTTTTGTTTTGTTTTTTTTTTCTTTTTTTTTCTCTGTCACATTTTGTCTTAGATTTGTTTTTGAATAGTAACCGCTTAACTTAGCCTAGCTTAGTTTTCTTTTTTCTCTCAGTCACATTTTGTCTTAGCTTTGTTTTGAATTGTAATCGCTCTTGTCTTATTTTCTCTTTTTTCTCTTTTGAATTCGTGGATGGAACATGGGTGGGCAATATAAGCTGCGGCTTCAGCCATCACCCATTTTGGATAACTTACGTGGAATTGTATAATAAGAGGAGTTGTTGTCTAATTTGACCTTGTTGTTATATTATTCAGTTTCTTTTAACCTGTACTGTACTATCCGAAATAAATTCATTCATTCATTCAATAGATTACCTAGACTAAACAGAGGAGCATTGTTGCTGACTTGTTTTTGTTAATGGCTGTTGTTGTTTTTATTACACTTTTTTTGTTATTTTGTTATTGTTCTTTTTAATTTTTAAATTACTTTTGTGTTAGTGTCCAACTGTGTGTGCTATGTTTGTTAAAAAAAAAGGTTCAATAAAAAATATTGTGGAAAAAAATGCTTTTGCTCAACCTTAGGATAAGAAAAGTGAATCCATTATTAAAACAGAAAGCTGTGAAACACTAAAATATGAACTGCAGAGTTAAACTTTGTTCCTTGTGGTGATGTTTTGGTAATGCTATGCCTTCTTCAGAGCTTTTAGAGAAAAGCTGACATCTTTGTATTTGTAGCTTCAGGAGAAATCAGATGCTAGAAATCTTCAGAATCTTAAAAATGTTGTAAAACTTATCATTGAGTTTTTATTCAATTTCACATGCTATATTATTCAGTTTTACTTTGATTTTTTTTTTTTTTATCAGTATTTGTGTGTGCCTATGATATGATTTCACAACCTGAAACTGGTATCCTTGAGTGTAACAATGCTGAATACAGTACCTTACATAGTGGCTGAGAAGTTTTCTGTTTGTGTTTAATTTCATTTTGGAAGCAGTGAAGTGAAGCCTGAGCTTTAAATCTGTGCTGACACTGCTGGGTGACTGCTATGATGATGATGATGATGACACTTTGTTGTTGTAAAATAGACACAGTCCCTGACCCCAGACATACCCTACTCCTCCCCCCTTTAGTAAAGACAGTGTTATTACTCTTTGTGAGGCGGGATAAGTGGACCCTGATTGATCAGTATTGATTAGAACAGTATTTGCCAGACAATAATGGGCCTCCCCCTCAGGTCATGTCTGCTGATTTCTACATGCCCTCACTGCTCTCTGGCCCATTCAGCCTTCTTCTTATGTTCTAGTTGAGAAACCTTCAGTGCTACTGTTCAATCTCTAAACAAGGAACACTTTGTCTCCACCCGTTTCTATATTTCCACCTGTGCTCAAGAACGGTTTGGAGAAAGGACATAATGACAGTGAGACTGGAATTAGTTCCTTTATACCCATTTCCATTTTTTTCTGTGTAAAAATTAAATAATTTCACTTTTGTCATATAAAGCACATTTATGCTTGTTTCAGTATTTTATAAAGAAAAAAAAATCAGCAGTACCTACTTATGATGGTGTTTAACTGTCAGTTTGTGTGTATGCAGGCATGTTTACAGTACAGATACATCGCCTTAGGCCTCTTTGTTCATAATCCTCACAAACAATAGACGTCTGTGTGAAAGCCCTGATGAGCATGGAACTGATTACAGCTGTTCTGCAGAAACACACACATGCATCCCTCAATTATTAGTACCACACACTTATTATTACATGTAAATACTTTATTCTACATGTTATGTTCTCCTGGGTTTTATAAAATTGAAGTATGTTTCAGTTTTACAGCTTATCAATTTCTGTCTTTTTTTCCAGTAACATAAAGAGTCTCTGCCTGTTCCCTGACGACATACTTCACCAACTTCACCTGCACAGCTGAAGGGACAAGAGGTAAAATTAGTACTTAAAATGGTGTTTATTTGGATGTACACAATTTTATCTTAAAGCTACAGCTCTATAATCATTATTTCAGCCTTTGGTTTGGTGGATTTGCAGATTAACAATTAGTCAAACTCGTATCATTCTTTTCTTTTAGGCTTTTAAGAACAGTTTCATAGTATAAGTTGCTCAGTTAATTGTAGTTTGAAAAAAATGTTTTTTTTTTCACTTTCCAATTACCTAGTTAGATGAAAAGTGTGGTTTGGGGATGTGATAAAAGGTTAATTGACTTGATAACCTGGATAATATTTTTCTACAGTGTAGGCGTGAGCTGTCTGCTTTGCTCTCTTTGATAAAGCACATTCTCATCTGTGTTTTGTACTGATAATGGAAGAAAGGTCACCTGACACCTTCTCTCCGTCCATAAAGGAGAGCTTCACTGCAGACAGAAAATTTGCTAAAATGTCCCTCAATAATCCTCCTTGATTCTAGTCACCTGCTTACTTTGTTCCGTTTCTCTTTAGTTGTTGTGTGCTGTCAGCTGTATGGTAGCACTTTTGTTTTATCAGCTTTTGGAAGGACTTTGATCTGCCTCTTAGTTGTCTGTTTTTACAAATAAAATGTTTATGTGGCTGTAATCTTTAGCCATGATCACAAGCTGAAGTAGTTTTTACTTATTTTTAATCATTAATTTCTATGGTATTTGTGAGCCTGCTATATTTAACCAGCAGCTTTTTTAAAATTAAATATTGCTTTTAAATGAAACTAAAACAGGTTTTGCTTTTTCCTTCCAGGCTTTTGCTTTTCTAAAGTGGCTAAATCAAGTCACGGAAGTGACTGTGTTTGTAGATGACTGTACCTGAATACTGTTTCAAGGTTATCTTGATCAGATTACAGCAGAAATGAATACTATTCCCAATATTTTAAGTCTAGACAGACATCATCAAATGACTTTTTTTTTTTTTTTCCAAATTAAGACATTTGTTAATTTTTTGGGGGGTTGATAAGATGGAATTGGCTGCGAGAGTGTATGGCTTTGTGATGGACTGGTGGTGCCAGTCCTGAGTGTACACTTCCTCTGAGCTTATGACTCCAGCCTTCAGTCTGTATCGGAAAATGAAATAGATATATACAGCTCTGGGGGAAAAAAAATAAGGGCCCCCTGCAAAATCTTTCCTCAGTTAGCATCTCTACATGTATGACAGACATTCAGTTTGAGCATCTGTTGAATTCCAGCACAAGGACACCTCAATCTACTTAAGGAGGTACTGATTCGGTGATGATCTAAGCTCGGTAAGATGCATGAACGCTATGAATTAAAATCAGAGTTATTCCACAAAGAAAGATTTCTGTGTTCTTCCTAAGTTAAAACTCAAGTATTGTAATGTTTAAGAGTGAACATGAACTTGTTTTCTTTACATTATTTGATCTAAAAGCAATATCTTTTTTGTTGTTTTGGCTAGTAGCCATTTTCTGTAAATAAATGCTCTAAATGATGACATTTTGCATTGAAATTATGAGTTGTTTTCAAAAGCAGGTTAAAGAATAAAACAAAATTGTTCATTTTACTCAAACACATGTAATTAGTAAAATGAGATAAAGTGGTAATTTTTCAGTGGTGTTTTTGGTTTCTTAATTTTTTCCAGAGCTGTAGATATGTGTTGTTTTAGCAAGTTACCAAATCCATGCAGTGATCTGGTTTCAAGTGTTTTCAACTGATTTGCCACCAGTCATTATCAGTTGACATTCATTTAAAATATTCAGTTAGAGCAGCCCGGTACCCCAATTGCTCAAATGCTGTGATCCCTGGTTCAACTCCATGGTTGTGAGGCTTACAGTTTGGTGACGTTCCAGGTTCCTGTCTGGACATTGGTTATTGCTCCGTTTCTCTGGGCTCAACCGCAGACTATGCCATGGACAGAAGCTGACCCCCACCCCGGGGCAGGGCTGTACATTAACTTTTTTTGCTCATAGCACTGGTGCTAAAACATCTGTTACTTCTCTAAAACTGATGGCAAGGAAAAGGACTTGTACTGTACCTGTATACAGTATATTCATGCGCCTGTATATAGCACTTTTCTAGTCTCAAAGACCACTCAAAGTGCTTCACTAATACTAACCCTCTATTCTAAAGGTGCAGTCAGACCAAACGCGAAGTGAATTTTTCATGCGGTGCGAATACATACAAAGTCAATGGAAAGAGGCGAGCACACACAAATCTCGCGCATTGACACATTCACGTCCAAGGGATAGCACTAGCTAGTAATGGCCTTGAGATTCTGCCATCACTGGAGTAAAAGTATCAACACTGGAGAGTAAAATAGTTTGAAAATAAGACTGACACTCACCTGGAGACGGAAGGATCGGGAGCTCTGCAGCTGAATCAGTGTGTCAGAGTTTTTTACCCATGGACTCTTGCCACGGATGTGCTAACAAGGCTAGCAATGTAAACAACCCATCATCCAGGTGAAATTTTGGAGGCAGGGACAATTTTTTCAGGTGAGACCCCCGTCAGATAATGTAAACCCAAGCATGACGGTGTTTTGGGGATTTCCACAGCAGGTTGAACACAGCTGCAGAAGTTATAAAGGCAACTTCACCTGTCTGCAACTCACTCAAATAGTGAATTCATGTCTGTTCATGGGTTTACATTGAATTAAAATGTAATCACGCCGCGCGATAGATTCGCCCACTGGCGTTTGGTCTGAACACACCTTATAAGCCTATCGGAGACAATAGGGGACCATTTAGAATCACCAATTAACCTAACGTTCATGTCTTTGGATTGTGGGAGGAAACCAGAACATCTGGAGTAGACTCACACAGCACGGGGAGAACATGCAAACTCCACACAGACAGTGTTGTCAACTCTTCAGTAAGGAAAGTAGCTTTTGGCCGTCTCAAAAGTCGCTAGAAGTCGCTAAATGACAACATTGCCTAATTTGCATAATTGGTTATGTGCATGTAATTGTAAAGGAGGCTGTAGGCGAGACAAAGAACTTTGTGGGAGAGACAAAAAGTGAGTAAGAAACACCCTAAATATGAGATGTACCTGTATATTGGTGTATTCCACCATTGATCTGTACTGAGTCTGACATGGGTTGGCAAACTTAAAAAAATGCCGGTGACTCTCAATATTTTCTCACTGCCGATAGTTTCTCATTGTTAGTTCATTCATTTTTCGCACAGACTAATTTTCGCGTCGCATGTGTAACATATATATAGTATGTTGCACTGTACAGCCCTGGACGGCCTAAGACGAAGGAAACTATAAACTCCACTGTGGGGTGGTCACAGTGTGATGGGCTTGGTCCCCCACCCCGCAATTCCACCCACCACAGCTCGTTGGGGCTGAGCCCCGAGTTATGGGCAATATGAGAGATATGGGAGGGGTACTTCAACTGCGGTCATTTCCACTGCCACGCACTACAGTTTAGCTTGTTACATACAGACGTGGACAAAATTGTTGGTACCCCTCTGTTAATGAAAGAAAAACCCACAATGGTCACAGAAATAACTTGAATCTGACAAATCAGACAGTGCTTTTGAATTGTGGTTCAACAGAATTATTTTAAAAAACAAACTCATGAAACAGGCCTGGACAAAAATGATGGTACCCCTAGAAAAGATTGAAAATAATGTGACCATAGGGACATGTTCAACCAAGATGTGTCCTCTAATTAACATCACAGGTATCTACAAACTTGTAATCAGTCAGTCGGCCTATTTAAAGGGTGACAAGTAGTCACTGTGCTGTTTGGTGACATGGTGTTTACCACACTAAACATGGACCAGAGGAAGCAAAGGAGAGAGTTGTCTCAGGAGATTAGAAAGAAAATTATAGACAAGCATGTTAAAGGTAAAGGGCTATAAGACCATCTCCAAGCAGCTGATGTTCCTGTGACCACAGTTGGACATATTATTGGGAAATTTAAGATCCACGGGACCTGTAGCCAACCTCCCTGGACGTGGCCGCAGGAGGAGACGGAAAATACGAATGGTAACAAAAGAGCCCAGAACAACCTCTAAACGCATTCATGGTGAACTCCAAGGTCAAGGTACATCAGTGTCAGATCGCACCATCCATCGTTGTTTGAGCCAAAGTGGACTTCATGGGAGACGACCAAGGAGGACACCCACTGTTGAAAACAAATCATAAAAAAAAGCCAGACTGGAATTTGCCAAACTGCATGTTGACAAGCCACAAAGCTTCTGGGGAGAATGTCCTATGGACAGACGAGACAAAAACTGGAACTTTTTGGCAAGGCACATCAGCTCTATGTTCAAAGACGCAAAAATGAAGCATACCAAGAAAAGAACACTGTCCCTACTGTGAAACATGGAGGAGGTTCTGTTATGTTCTGGGGCTGCTTTGCTGCATCTGGCACAGGGTGTCTTGAATCTGTGCAGGGTACAATGAAATCTCAAGACTATCAAGGTATTCTAGAGAGAAATGTGCTGCCCGGGTGTCAGACAGCTTGGTCTCAGTCGCAGGTCATGGGTCTTGCAACAGGATAATGACCCAAAACACACAGCTAAAAACACCCAAGAATGGCTAAGAGCGAAACATTGGACTATTCTAAAGTGGCCTTCTATGAGCCCTGATCTAAATCCTATTGAACATCTGTGGAAGGAGCTGAAACATGCTGTCTGGAGAAGGCACCCTTCAAACCTGAGACAACTGGAGCAGTTTGCTCTTGAGGAGTGGGCCAAAATACCTGCTGAGAGGTGCAGAAGTCTCATTGACAGTTAGAGAAATCGTTTGATTACAGTGATTGCTTCAAAAGGTTGTTCAAACAAAATATTAAGTTAAGGGTACCATCATTTTTGTCCAGGTCTGTTTCATGAGTTTGTTTTTTAAAATAATTCTGTTGAACCAAATTCAAAAGCACTGTCTGGTTTTCATTGGTTAATTTTCATAGAATGTTTATTTATTTACCACTTTTGTCAGATTTAAGTTATTTCTGTGACCATTGTGGGTTTTTCTTTCATTAACAGAGGGGGTACCAATAATTTTGTCCACGTTCTGTATGTAGTCCTTGAGCCAAAGGCCAAAATTTTGGATCATCAGTACTAAACAAGGTGCTCAGGTTCAATAAAGTTTTTTTAGAAAGATAGATTTCTCAGGGTCTCCAAATCAGTTGATAGCAAGAAAAAATCTGTACCTTTTTGTATATATTGATATGTATGAGTGATCTGTTTTAAGCAAATCAGATGTTTTTGTGGAGGAAATGTTTTTTTTAATCTTCAAGTCCTTTTACAAATGCAGTTTTGTTTGTTTTTCATCAATGTAAACATTAAAATTATGCAAATAAATGAACTTTCTTTATTATAAGCTGTATTATAATGTAATTTAACTAAATTTGTGAACACATAGTATAATTAATGCTAGTCACACTTTTGCTGTGTGATAGCAGTTATTTCAGTTTCTTCTACACTGGGCGGTAGTGGCTCAAGAGGTAGAGCCTTACTGTTCACCTTCTACACTGCTGACTTTTTATAGAGCACACCGCACTGCCACTTACAGAAGTTCTCTGATGACTCTGCGATAGTTGGCCTCATCTCTGATGGGGATGACTCAGAGTACAGAGGACTGATCCAGGACTTCGTGGACTGGTGTCTGCAGAACTGCCTCCAGATCAGTGTGGGAAAGAAGGAACTGGTGGTGGACTGCTGCAGGCATGGACTCCCCCTTCCCTTCAACACCGGTAAACATCCATGGAACAGACATTGGGATGGTGACATCATACAGGTACCTGGGTGTTCACCTGAACAACAAACTAGACTGGTCACATAACACCAATGTGCTCTACAGGAAGGGGCAGCACAGGCTGTTCCTTCTGAGGAGACTCAAGCCTTCTGGAATGCAGGGGGAACTCCTGAAGAAGTTTTATGACTGTGGTGGCATCAGCCAGCTGGGACAGCAGCATCATGGCAGCCGACAGGAAGAGGCTGAACAGGCTGATCAAAAAAGCCAGCTCTGTTCTGGGATGCCATCTACTTTGTTGATGCACGTTTGGCAGCAATTACAGCCTCAAGTCTTTTTGAATATGATGCCACAAACTTGGCACACCTATCTTTGGGCAATTTCGCCCATTCCTCTTTGCAGCACCTCTCAAGCTCCATCAGGTTGGATGGGAAGTGTTGGTGCATAGCCATTTTCAGATCTCTCCAGAGATGTTCAATTGGACTCAAGTCTGGCCTCTGGCTGGGCCACTCAAGGACATTCACAGAGTTGTTCTGAAGCCACTCCTTTGATATCTTGGCTGTGTGCTTAGGGTTGTTGTCCTGCTGAAAGATGAACCGTCATCCCAGTCTGAGGTCAAGAGCACTCTGGAGCAGGTTTTAATCCAGAATGTCTCTGTACATTGCTGCATTCATTTTTCCCCTCTATCCTGACTAGTCGCCCAGTTCCTGCCACTGAAAACATCCCCACAGCATGATGCTGCCACCACCATGCTTCACTGTAGGGATGGTATTGGCCTGGTGAAAAGCGGTGCCTGGTTTCCTCCAAACATGCCGCCTGGCATTCACGCCAAAAAGTTCAATCTTTCCCATCAGACCAGAGAATTTTGTTTCTCATGGTCTGAGAGTTCTTGAGGTGGCTTTTTGGCAAACTCCAGGTGGGCTGCCATGTGCCTTTTACTAAGGAGTGGCTTCCGTCTGGCCACTCTATCATACAGGCCTGATTGGTGGATTGCTGCAGAGATGGTTGTCCTTCAGGAAGGTTCTCTCGCCACAGAGGAACGCTGGAACTCTGACAGAGTGACCATCAGGTTCTTGATCACCTCCCTGACTAAGGCCTTTCTCTCCCGATTGCTCAGTTTAGACGGACAGCCAGCTCCAGGAAGAATCCTGGTGGTTCCGAACTAATTCAATTTACAGACGATGGAGGCCATTGTGCTCATTGGGACCTTCAAAGCAGCAGAAATTTTTCTGTACCCTTCCCCAGATTTGTGCCTCGAGACAATCCTGTCTCGGAAGTCTACAGACAGTTCCTTTGACTTCATGCTTGGTTTGTGGTCTGACATGCACTGTCAACTGTGGGACCTTATATAGACAGGTATGTGCCGTTCCAAGTCATGTCCAATCAACGGAATTTACCACAGGTGGACTCCAATTAAGGTGTAGAAGCATCTCAAGGATGATCAGTGGAAACAGGATGCACCTGAGCTCAAGTTTGAGTGTCATGGGAAAGGCTGTGAATACCTATGTATATGGGTGGGGGGGTTTTTTTTGGGGGGGGGTCCAGTGCACTATATCAGGGGTATCCGAGTTTCAAGCGCTCTCTCTTTTTCTGTAATTTGCAGATGTCGGTTTCGTTTTTATAATATGCAAGGGAACATAAGAGTTTCAGACTTGCATTGCAATTTTTAAAAAAAATCATTGATTTTGCCGTTAGAATCGAAACTATTGGTCGTGTCCCCTCATTTTTTCCCAGTTTTTGTGTGACATGAAAATCGCATCAATTTCAAAGTACTGTAACGTGATCTCTGAGTAACTCTTTCTACTCAAAATGCAAGGGATAACAGAGTTGTAATGCAAATTCAAAATAAAACATTCCCCAATGTGATCGGATCTATGGTTTTTGTACGGCGACCCCTGCAGATTTACTCGTACGACGTAAATTTCCGTGTCCCCAAATTTACGCAGCAACATGCAAGTTATTTGGTAAAGTAACCAGAAAACAGGAAGTGCTGATGCTTTTCACTTTGCACCTTTCAAATCCCAAGCCATACACGTAAAAAGGAGATCAGTCTTTGTGAAGCTCAGTTGTAGAATATTTCAATAAAATCTCAAACATTTATGACACATCGAATATGGTGTCCTTTAAAAAATTTACGTCTTCGGTCTTGGTCGGCCGCGCGCAGCCCCGTCTGGCGAGGTGACCGCCCTGGGAAAGCACTTTTATTTTCTCTACCCCGGATGTGCTCAACCCATGTGGAGAGGATTAACCGTGGTCACTTTATATTGAAGTTATCGAAGGTCCAAACTTCCGTGTCCCGCATTTATGCCTTTTGTGATTTTACGTCTTATCCAACAAACAGGGAGAATTTGAAGGTATGTATACACGTTATCACATCTTAATATGTCATGAAAATGTAGCTGTTGATGAGTTGTGATGCGTGAAAAATACTGGAAGTGTTGAAGTTGTTTCGTGTAAAACATGTGCCATTGGAAAGTGCATTGGCACACAAGGAATCAAAAGCCCGAGTGTCCCGTTTACGTCTCCATTTACAAGTAGTTGAAGTGAGCGCTCATCCTCAAGAGTTCCTGAACGCGAATGCCGTTATGAAAATAGTTAATAGTTTCATAAACCTGACACAATTGGATAGTGATTAGTCAATTTCATGTGCAGATTTGATCAATTTTAAATTTTGCCACCAATGTCACACATTGGACCCCTAATAAATAAAAACACCCATATGTGATTTCTTAGTTTTTTTTTATTTTGAATAAATTTGCAAAAATCTCAAACTTTTTCACTTTGTCATTATGGGGTATTGTGTGTAGAATTTTGAGGGGAAAATTAATTTAATCCACTTTGGAATAAGGCTGGAACAGAACAAAATGTGGAAAAAGTGAAGTGCTGTGAATACTTTCCCGATGCAGTAATGGTTAGGGATGTGGACTGGTGACCAGAGGGTGACCAGATCAGATCTGGGTGGGAGAGGTAACATAGCAGTGTTTGCCCCACCCTTCTTAACACCGTTGTGGCGCTCTTGAGCAAGGCTCTCAACCTCAACTGCTCCAGTGGAGCTGCTCAGTGGCCACAGGTCAGACTATGGTTGTACCAGGTAGCTTACAGGTGTGAGTGTGTAACTGTGCAAGTGTGAACGGGACATCCTTAAAGAGGGGTTGTAGAGAAGTTGCCTCCTATAAATAAAGTGTTAAATAAATCAGAATAAAGAAGACTTTCATAATAGACACAGACAGGGCTTGACATTAACTTTTTTGCTCACCAGCCACTGTGGATAGTGATTTTCCACTTGCATAATTATCCTTTTGAGTTTTTGTTAGACTCCCATTAGGCATCATTTTTTTATTACCCCTTTTTCACACTGCAGAAGAAATTGTCAATAATGACTGGCACTATAGGCTGTAATGAGTTATTGTTCAAATGAGTGAAAATTGTTAGATTCATGGTATCATTGTCTGACTGTGCTTGTGTACATTCATGTGTTCTTGGTCCGTTTACCTCAATGTTGAAGATGCTGTCATCTACCTGCTGCAATGAGCCCATCCATTTGCATCTGGATGGCGGAGGAGACACTTTGAGAATCATGTTCTTTGATTTCTCCAGTGTGTTTAACACCATCCAGCCACTGATGATGGGTGAGAAGCTGCATGTGATGGGGGTTGACAGCTCTGGGATCTCCTGGATTAATGACTACCTGACAGGCAGGCCACAGTTTGTCCAGCTGGGCAGTGTCTTGTCTGATGTGGTTGTTAGTGATACAGGAACTCAACAGGGGACTGTGCTTTCTCCTTTTCTCTTCACCTTATAGACCACTGACTCTCAGTACAACTCCGAGTCATGCCATCTACAGAAATTCTCTGATGACTCACCTGTTGTTGGGTGTATAAGAGGGGGAGAGGAGGGGGAGTACAGGGCACTGGTAGCCAGATTTGTGGAGTGTACCGAGCAGAATCACCTGAGGCTGAACGTCAGTAAGACCAGAGAGATGGTGACTGACTTCAGGAAGAAGAGAACGCCTTCACAGTCACTGCGGGTTAGGGGGAGAGGATGTGGAGGTTTTGGAGGACTACAAATACCTGGGTGTCGTGATCTGCAACGGACTGGACTGGAAATCTAACACCGGTGCTGTGTACGAGAAGGGAATGAGCAGACTCTACTTTCTGAGGAATTTGAGATCCTTCAATGTGTGCAACAAGATGCTGGAGCTTTTCTACCAGGCCATTGTTGCCAGCGTCATCTTCTTTGCTGCTGTCTGTTGGGGTAGCAGTTTCAGAGCCAGTGACGCCAACAGACTTGAGAAGATTATCAAGAAAGCTGGCTCTGTGATTGGCCTCAGGCTGGAGGCTTTTGAGAATGTGGTGGAGAAGAGGACACTGAACAAACTGTTATCCATCATGGACAATCCTGATCACCCCCTCCACCACACACTGGACAGACAGCGGAGCACTTTTTCCAGCAGACTGCTACAGCTTCGCTGCCAAATGGTTAGGTACAGGAAATCTTTCCTGCCACATGCCATGCCACTGTACAATAACTCACCCTGATGTTGAATTCTGGTCATAACAGTGCTGCCATACTGCACCTTGCAGTCTAATTGGTACTTCACATTTTACTCTGCACCTGATAGTCCTGCATTGTACAGCTAGTACAATTCATGTGTTCAAACAGGTCATCACCTGCGATATATATAAAGTTATCTAGGCAGTTTTACTTTCCCTGGTTAATTCCTTTTCGTTTTATGCTGTGTGTGTTTCTGTCGTTTTGGTCATCTACTGTGTCATGCTGCTGTTAGACTGTAATTTCCCAGTTTGGGATCAATAAAGTAAATCTCTCTCGCTCTCTCGCTTCCTTCTCCTCATCTTTGTGACCTATCTCAGTGTCAAGGGATATCCTGACAGACAGAGAGATAGATGGAAGTGACTAGGGCTGGGAATCATCACTGATTTGCAGAATCAATTTGATTCCGATTCTTGATGTTCTGAATCAATTCAATTTTGATTCGATCCGACCCCGATTCAATAAGGGAAATTATAAGTTATTTTGCTTGCCAGGAAAACAAATTCTTAGAGACACTGCAAATTGTACCAGCAATACTCTTAACTTTGTTAATACATAAATTATCACAAAAAACTGACCCCAAATCCGTTACATAATGCACTTTTTATTATTTAACTTTATTATTTCACAAAGTACCAACAAATGCTTTCATTAGTGTAAAAGGTGTGTAGTGTCAAGTTAACAACCCAGAGTAAGTAAACCAATTCAATGGATGAAGCATGTGTACATAATCTCACTGTATTTTAGTCCCCGCAGGATTTCAACGGCTGTTTTTGTGATTGTTGCAGCCCAAAAAGCCTGAATTTGTGGGAGCTTTTCCAAAAAGTTGCAATAAAAGTTGCAAAATTTTCTTTGCACTGAAAGTTGTGAGGAAGTACAGATTTTAAAGTAGCTGCTTTGTCCATAGTTTACAGTGATGCTATTCTAACACCACAAAAAAGCACAGGATTGCCAAAAATTTCCTGTTAAACAGTGGTTTCTTTATGATTAAATGCTCAGTAAAACTGTCAGAAAATGGCCAACATCCTATTCTTGCTGAGAACTTAAATTTAAAAAAAAAAAGAAATAAAAGAATTAGCCATTACAGCCATTATGAATTGCATTGAATGCATGTTAGAGTATGGGGACAATTATGGCAGCACCTTCTTGAATCTTGAATTTGAAAACTAAGACCCCTGAAAAATTTGAGGTCTTGTTCTGTGCTGAAATCCAGAACGAAGCGGGAATGGCTTCTCTACTGACAACCTCTTCCCTTCAGAACATCTCAGTGCAGGATGGACCTTGGAGTGGAAACCCAGTCTTCACAGGTCTTAAAGGGATATGAAAAGGAGAATTTATCCTTTTTTTTTTTTTTTTTTTTTTTTTTTTTTCCTTTGAAAGACAAAAGTAAAATAGAAAGATGTCTTTACCTTCTTTACATGTTTCAACTGCACTGCAGCCTTCATCAGAAGACCATAACTTCCACGTAATACGTCAAACAGGTTCATTTTGTCTTCTTTTTTTTTTTCCACAATATCTTTATTGAACCTTTTTTTTTTTTTTTTTTAACAAACATGATACAAACAATCAAACACTAACACTAAAGTACTACAAAAAAAAAAATGCACTAAAAACACCAACAACCACCAACAAAATCAAGTCTTCAACAATGCTCCTCTGTTTAGTCTAGACAATCCAATACATAAGTATACATATTATGTTCACCAGTTTGGAATTTACAAGGTCCACACACATCATTCACCTTCTTCTTCAAGAGTTATGTTTAAATTTTTTACATAATCAATAAAAGGTCTCCATATATTCTCAAACACAATTTCCTTTGATTTCAGTATATATGTTATTCTTTCTAATGGAAGGTTTGTTAACATCTGTCTTAACCACTGAGTCACATCTGGTCTATGAGTCTTTTTCCATAATAGTGCAATACATTTTTTGGCATTAAGCAAACTGAGGTCTATGAATGTTCTTTCACTTTTATTGAAATTATGCTTTTCTGGGTACAGACCCAACAAAACCAGTTTAGGATTCAATATGATTTGTTTTGAGATTATTTTTTCAATTGTTACCCTCACCTCTTCCCAAAACATTCTTATTAATCTACATTCCCATAAACAATGAAATAGGGTTCCTTTACTTTCCATGCATTTTGTGCATGTATCTGGTATATTTTTGTTATATCTATTTAACTCCTCCGGTGTAACATACATCCGCATTAACCATTTGAAATGTATCAATTTAAGGCGTGCATTTATTGATTTGGTTTGAGCTTCTGTACAAGCCAATTCCCATTGTTCCTCTGAAATTTCAATTTGCAGATCTTCTTTCCAGTAGTTTAATCTTTTCAGTGAATTTTCACTTGAAGATAGTGTCAATGAGTTATAAAACTCTGAAATAATACCCTTTCTTTTACTATCTTTCATCATCATTTTTTCCAAGGATGAATAAATAGGTCGAGTGAGAGCTTTATTTTGATTTGATCGAATAAAGTTTCTAAGTTGAAGATATTTAAAAAAATGTGTTCTATTGAGATTAAATTTGATCCTCAGCTCTTCAAAAGACATTATGTTGTCTGCACATGGCAAATATAAATCCTGAATCTTTTGTATCCCTTTTAAATTCCATACTTTAAATACAGCGTCCGCTCTCCCTGGTTTAAAATATTGGTTACCCCATATTGGACTAAATTGTGACAATAACTGTGGTTCTTTTAAATAGTTTTTAGCTTCACACCATATTTTGATCATATGCTTTACAAATGGATTTTTAACTTGTTTTTGTAATTTTTTTGCCGAATCTGAGTATATGAATATGGGAAGAGGTAAAGGTAAATTGTATGATTCCATTTCAGTCCAGTGAGGGAGATCATTTGATGAAAAATAATATGTCATAGACCTCAGTTGTGCCGACCAATAATACAACATAAAATTTGGACATTTCAGACCTCCACGATCAAATGGTAAATATAATAAAGACAGACGTAATCTAGCCCTCCTGTTGTTCCATATAAATTCCACTAACTTTTTTTTTATTCTTGAGAATAGATCTAAAGGTGGTGATAAGGGAATGTATTGAAATAAATAAAGTATTTTAGGTAAAATATTACTTTTAAGTATATTGATTCTCCCGATCATCGACATTGGTAGTGACATCCATCTCTGAGTTAACTCACTGATATCTGACATTAAGGCTTCATAGTTGACACTGGCGACTGATTCTAGCTTAGGCATAATTTGGATTCCTAAATATTTAAACTGATTTACAACATTGAATTGATTTACCTCAGGGGCTGGGTAATTTCTCTGGGTCTCATTTAGCATTAATATTGAAGATTTAGTTTTATTTATTTTATATCCTGATATTTCCCCAAAATTCTTTATTAAATTCAACAAGGTTGGAATTGATTTTTTTAGATTCGACATAAACAAAATTATATCATCGGCGTACAGGGAGATTTTATGTTCTGTTGGTCCAACTTTAATTCCATATATTTGTGAATGTAAACGTATCGCTATCGCTAAAGGTTCAATTGCCATAGTAAACAGTAAAGGTGAGAGTGGACAGCCTTGTCGACATCCTCTATTGATTTTTATTGGTTTTGAAATATTGTTATTTGTTAGGATTTCTGCTGTAGCATTATTGTATATTATTTGAACCCATTTTATGAAATTATTTCCAAGTCCAAACCTTTGTAGGACTTCAAAAAGAAAGGGCCATTCAACTCTATCAAAGGCCTTTTCGGCGTCCAATGATAGGAGAGCTGTATCCGGTGCTTCTTTATTAAAATAGATAATATTAAATAGTCTTCTTACATTATGGAAGCCTTGTCTACCCTTTATAAAGCCATTCTGATCTCGATTAATAATATTTGGTAAAATTTCTTGTATTCGTCTTGCTAAAATTTTACAGATTATCTTAAGGTCGGCGTTTAATAGGCTTATTGGTCTCATATTTTCACATTTATTAGAGGGCTTACCTGGTTTTGGCAGCAGTATAATTAAGGCATTATTTATGTATGATGGTAAATTATTATTTTGAAATGTTTCTAAAACCATTTCCAAAAAAGGTTTTATTAATTTATTCTTAAATTTTTTATAAAGGTCAACTGGAAGACCATCTGGTCCTGCACTTTTTCCTGATTTCATATTATCAATGGCTAGCCCAACTTCTTCTTGACTAATTTTAGACTCCAATATCTCCCTGTTTTCATTTGGAATACACGGTATAGATAGTTCGTTCAAAAACCCATTTAGTTTTGTTAAATCAGGTTCATTTTTGGTATCATATAATTTTTCATAGTAATCTCTAAAGGCTCTATTAATTTCTAAAGGATCTATAACTACCTGTCCGTTACTTATAATACTGGTAATTGGTGTTTTAATTTCCAATTGTTTAATCTGCCATGCTAATAATTTTCCTGATTTTTCACCTTGTTCATAAAAAGATTGTTTCAATCTTAGAAGACTCGAGGCAGCTCTATTCGCTGATTTTTTGTCGTATTCAGCTCTCAAAATCAGTAATTCATTCTCCAACCTTGGGTCACTTCCTGCATACACTTTTTCCTGAAGATTTTTTATTTTATGTTCCAATTTAGCTCTCTCCTCTCGAGTCTTCTTAGATTTTGATCCTGTATAACTAATAATATGCCCCCTAATAAAAGCTTTGAAAGCCTCCCACTTTACACATGCTGATGTTTGTGTAGTATTGATGTCAAAGAACTCGTCTATCTGTTTTTCTATATACTTGACAAATTCCTCATCCTGAAGCCATTTATGCTGAAATTGCCATCTACCTGATTCCTTTGTCAATTTTTTATCTACATATATTAGACAACAGGGTGCATGATCAGAGATCACGATGTTATCATAAAAGCAGTTTTGAATCTTGGACCTTAATTCTGTGGAAATCAAAAAATAATCAATACGTGAGAATGTCTTGTAGGTACTGGAATAACAAGAATAGGCTTTAACTTGTGGTTTCATTTCTCTCCATATATCTAACAATCTCAATTCTTTCATAAAATGATTAATAGTCATCCTACATCCAATGTGCGTACAATCCAGTCCTGTTGATCTATCCACACCTGGATTCAATGTACAATTAAAATCCCCTGCTATTATATGTTGCCCTGTAAGTGATGATAAGATGAGAAATAAATTAGCAAAGAACTTCTGATCATCTATATTGGGACCATATAAGTTCACAAGATTTATATTTTCTAATAGCAAAGAACCTTGAATGATTACATATCTTCCAAATTTGTCTCCAATTACATTTTTCACTTGAAAAGGAACTGATTTATGTATGAGAGTCATAACTCCCCTGGCTCGGGATGAAAATGAAGAGGTGAATACACTTCCCTGCCATCTACTCCTAATTCTTTTAACATCCTCCTCTATCAGATGAGTTTCTTGTAAAAACACAATTCTTGAACCCATGTCCTTTATTTTATTCATAACTTGTTTAAGTTTTTTTAAATTTTGTAGACCTCTGCAATTCCATGAAGTTAAATTAAGATTAACACTTTGGTCCATGATCAATAGAGAGTTTGGGATTACCTTGCAGTGTAAACATGCTCATACAGAGAAGCAAAAACATGAGTGGTTGAACATTCATCCTACAAACTACACACAAACAAATTTCCCCTTCCCACACTTGTGGCAAACCCCCCAAAATCAAAAGAAAAATTCCGTCTCCCGATATAGCCATCGACCGTTCCACACCCACGGGGAACAGCCTAAGCCACTCCTTCTTCATCCTCCCAATCACCCTAACTCTACTGCTTTTAATGACGTAACATTAACTCTCCTCTGTAGTTTTCCAACTTAACTCCAAAATTTTTAACAACTTTGTACATCATAGTTTTTTTTTTTTGTTTGTTTTGTTTTTTTTTAATATATAATACAATCTATATTTTGTAAACTTACTATTTACTTCAAGTCAGTCAGATGCCTGTGCAAATGCTTAATTATTCTACCTTATATTTTGTTCATGCTTAGCTCCCACCCGTCTCTTCTTCTTCTTTGATCTTCTTGATGAACTCCTGCGCCTCCTCTGGGGTCTTGAAGATGTGGGTTCTGCCCTCATACGTGGTCAGCAGTCTCGCAGGATAGATTACACCATGACGAATCCCAAGGTTGCGCAGCTCCTTACGTACGGGATCAAACTGCTTCCTCAATTGCTGGATTCCTGTGGCCAAATCTGGGTAGAACCGCACCTGCTGGTCCTGGTGTTTAATCTCTCCTTTTTTAGCTCGTGCAGCGTTGAAGATCTTCATCCTGTCTCTGTTGTTAAGAAACTTCATAATTAAGGTCCTCGGCGGTCCCTTATCTCTCCGTGGGCCAATGCGATGTGCTTTTTCCAGAACCACTGCTGATTGCAACTCCTCGCTGCCCAGCACCTCCGGAATCCACTTTTCCAGAAAGGAACATACGTCCCGACCTTCTGATTCCTCTGGAAGACCCACCAGCCTCAAATTATTCTGTCTCGACCGAGATTCCAAATCCAAAATATTATCTTCCAGAGATTTATTTTTTTTTTCCAAAGTGCGCACCTTTAATTGAAGACGGGTGACGTCATCTTCAGCACTAGCGAGACGGAGCTCCATCTGCGCCGTTCGTTCTACACAGTCACCCAATTCCTTTCTTATTCCTTCCAACGCTGTCATAATCCCATCAAATCTAGAGGAAAAGTCCGCTCTCATTGAACTCATGGCAGCCATCAGCGCATCTGCGCCATTCCCCGCAGAAATCGCAGCGTTGCCAGCCTCCTCCGCCATATATGGAGCCCTGTTTGCTGCGTCACAGACCTGAAAGTCCGTTAATTTGGACTGTTTCGGCGGCTCGCTTTTTCCTTTTCCTGGTTTTCCAGCCTTAGGCTTCGCCGACATATCCTCGCCCAAATGCTGGGATACGTTCTGTCCCAAATGAGAGAGTTATTTGCCGATTTTTTTTCTCCAGGAGCAGAGCAGAGCGAGACACGTCCGTCCTACGTGGCAGCCATAACCGGAAGTCCATTTTGTCTTCTTTTAATTATTTATCCTTTTTTTTCCTTTGAAAGACAAAAGTAAAATAGAAAGATGTCTTTACCTTCTTTACATGTTTCAACTGCACTGCAGCCTTTCAACTGCACTGAACCTGTTTGACATGAAAAGGAGAATATATTTCAAAGTAAAATTAGTCCTATTTTTAGATCCACACACCACAGTAGGGTTTAATAATTTAGTTTTTTTATTTTTTTTGTTGTTTATATTTTAATTCCAAATTAACTTTCAATTTTTGAAAAGGGTTTCACTTCATTTCCTGGGAAGATTTGTTCATTTCAGGTTAGTTCTGTTGAGTAAAAATGGCTCATTGTACTGCAGCCTTTATTATTTCTGCCATTTTCATTTTATTGTGATTATTATTATTATCTTCATATCTCTCACTGAAGTACTTGAAGTCCAAAATTAAGTGTCACTCAATACAAACGTTACTTGAAGGCAGCTGCCTCCGTCATGAAGGCTGCAGTGCAGTTGAAACATGTAAAGAAGGTAAAGACATCTTTCTATTTTACTTTTGTCTTTCAAAGGAAAAAAAAAGGATAAATAATTAAAAGAAGACAAAATGAACCTGTTTGACATGAAAAGGAGAATATATTTCAAAGTAAAATTAGTCCTATTTTTAGATCCACACACCACAGTAGGGTTTAATAATTTAGTTTTTTTATTTTTTTTTGTTGTTTATTTTTTAATTCCAAATTAACTTTCAATTTTTGAAAAGGGTTTCACTTCATTTCCTGGGAAGATTTGTTCATTTCAGGTTAGTTCTGTTGAGTAAAAATGGCTCATTGTACTGCAGCCTTTATTATTTCTGCCATTTTCATTTTATTGTGATTATTAATATTATCTTCATATCTCTCACTGAAGTACTCGAAGTCCAAAATTAAGTGTCACTCAATACAAACGTTACTTGAAGGCAGCTGCCTCCGTCATGAAGGCTGCAGTGCAGTTGAAACATGTAAAGAAGGTAAAGACATCTTTCTATTTTACTTTTGTCTTTCAAAGGAAAAAAAAGGATAAATAATTAAAAGAAGACAAAATGAACCTGTTTGACATGAAAAGGAGAATATATTTCAAAGTAAAATTAGTCCTATTTTTAGATCCACACACCACAGTAGGGTTTAATAATTTAGTTTTTTTATTTTTTTTGTTGTTTATATTTTAATTCCAAATTAACTTTCAATTTTTGAAAAGGGTTTCACTTCATTTCCTGGGAAGATTTGTTCATTTCAGGTTAGTTCTGTTGAGTAAAAATGGCTCATTGTACTGCAGCCTTTATTATTTCTGCCATTTTCATTTTATTGTGATTATTATTATTATCTTCATATCTCTCACTGAAGTACTCGAAGTCCAAAATTAAGTGTCACTCAATACAAACGTTACTTGAAGGCAGCTGCCTCCGTCATGAAGGCTGCAGTGCAGTTGAAACATGTAAAGAAGGTAAAGACATCTTTCTATTTTACTTTTGTCTTTCAAAGGAAAAAAAAGGATAAATAATTAAAAGAAGACAAAATGAACCTGTTTGACATGAAAAGGAGAATATATTTCAAAGTAAAATTAGTCCTATTTTTAGATCCACACACCACAGTAGGGTTTAATAATTTAGTTTTTTTTATTTTTTTTGTTGTTTATATTTTAATTCCAAATTAACTTTCAATTTTTGAAAAGGGTTTCACTTCATTTCCTGGGAAGATTTGTTCATTTCAGGTTAGTTCTGTTGAGTAAAAATGGCTCATTGTACTGCAGCCTTTATTATTTCTGCCATTTTCATTTTATTGTGATTATTATTATTATCTTCATATCTCTCACTGAAGTACTCGAAGTCCAAAATTAAGTGTCACTCAATACAAACGTTACTTGAAGGCAGCTGCCTCCGTCATGAAGCCCTGAAGTCGGACTAAAAACACATCCAACATTTTTATTCTATTGTAATCTCATAAAATATACCTTTATTCTGCATTTATTTACAGCGCTTAACCAACAGTTAACTACTGTATCTGTAGTCTGTAAAAGAAAACACCATCATGTTGGATGACTTATTAATTTATGACACAAATGTTAAAACGAACAAACTAATGATATTTTACTTACAATCTCAGCAGCTCCAACAGTCTCCCTCTCTGCCTGGTCTGTTCATGAATTTCAGCCAATCTCTGCATTTTCTGTTTGAAATGTTTATCAGTCGTCAATTTTTGTTTATATTCCAACAAAACGCTGTACGTAGTACAAAACCGTTTATGAAAAATATTCAGAAACTGTTGGACAGTTTTTAGCGGTGACTTTTGTTGATAAATTAAGAGACGCCGACATCGACAGCTCCGCTCACGTAAACATAGAAGTAAAGACATGAGCGTGCGCCGCATGGAACTCTGGCGTATTGAACAATCATGCGGGAGTTTACGGACTGCAGACATTCAGATGTAAAAGCATTATATTAAAAGATCGATCCGTGGATTTTGTGGATCAGTATCGGCTCAGTCAAACATGGATCAATTTGAATCAGAGAATTGATCTTTTGAACTCACACCTAGAAGTGACACAGGCAACATAAGCGGGATTCAGCAAAACAATGTAGATGGAAATCAATGAAGACAATGGCAGTGGGGTCAAGAGAGACTTGAGGAAAGGGTCTGTGACTAAATTGAGCAGAGAGGAAAGCAGTGCAGCAGTGAGAGGTGCAGTTTAGTAAAGCTCCACTCCAAGAGGGAGAGATGTCACCTCCAGATAACCCAAACAGGCATGCAAGCCCAATATAGACTAGAGACAGAACACTTTGCTGGAAGGAAGCACAATCCAAACCTCTGATATTTCAGTGTGTCCTGTAGATTTATTTTTGATAGAAATATTTTAGTCTTGACAAATGCTTCCAATCTAAGGGGCAGATTTATTCCATCTAGCTACAATGCTCCGCACTGTGTGTGTTTATATATTTACATATTTATTCCATCTAGCTACAATTCTCCGTACTGTGTGTTTATATATCTACATATTTATTCCATCTAGCTACAATGCTCCGCACTGTGTGTTTATATACTCATATATTTATTCCATCCAGCTACAATGCTCCGCACTGTTTATATATTTATATATCTATTAGGGATGGGCATTCGGTGAAATTTTCTTCACCGATCGTCGGGAGAATTAATGATTAATAATCGGTTAATCATTAACATTTTTAGGTAGGTAACAAGGCAGGTAGACTACATTAGAACATCAGGCATCAGCACGGAGAGCCGCACAACTCAAATCCACCTCTCTCTCTCAAATCCCTCTCTCTCTGTTCGCTGTTCTCGTGTTGGCTTGGCTCGGGAATCTCGCAAGCTGATTGGCCGAGACGTTTTACCCAGCTTCTGTCCCTGCCGAGCGGCCACCCAACAAACGAAGACCGCATTCATTGCTCTATCGCTCGTGTTGCTTAGTCTAGCTGCGTGGAACTTTTTGCTGTTCTGTTGTGCCATTTTGTGCGAAATAGTCTTCCCATCGAGCCACTACGCCGCCTCCTGCAGCTTCCCTCGACGATCCTGCGCCTCTAGCACCTGAGGAGCAGTAAAGCTCTCATTAACCTGTGCAGTAAATCATTTTCATCTTGAGTTACGTATCTTGTTATAAGAATAAAAGAGTTCTAAAAACATATTTATGTACACTTTATTTACATCTACGTATGTATGTACACTTACACACACACACACACGTGTGTGTGTGTCTTCTACCGAATCTTCATGACCTTCTCAATAAAGTTTCTTAAAAAAAAAAAAAAAAAAAGAATCTTCACGACCGCCATTACTCAGCGCGCAACCACTGTTGGCGGTTTCTTTTCAGTGTATTGCTGTGCTATTTTCATTTATTCTCTATCAAAAATGGCTTTGCGTAATAAGGGTGTTCCATGGACCAATAAGGAGGTGCAGTGTCTTTTATCAGGCTTGGATGAGTGGTGTTCAAATGATACATCATTTGTGTTGTCGATGAGGTATATTTGTATGCTGCATTGCAGTGATTGCAATACACCTGGTCATTTTTTAAATTGAAATGGTCCCACACAACACTTCGCCGTAACCGCTTCATGATTTGGCGATTGCCCTACGGAAGCTCGCATGTATCAACTGAGGCACGCCAGGGTACGGCGATGGTGTAATGTTGCCCCCTGGTGCCCAAATTTTGCCAGTGGCACAGTTAAATGCATTACATTGTTTGAGGACGGCCGTGCACTAGGCCTAATAACCTCGGATTGTTTAAAAAAAAAAAAAAACGGTTTGTCGACGAAAATGAACTTCCTCGGTGAAATTCTTAATGATCAATTATCGGTTAATCAGTAAATTATGCCCATCCCTAATATCTATCCCATCTAGCTACAATGCTCCGCACTGTCTATATATATATATATATATATATATACGTATATACAGTATATATACAGTATATACACTACTGTTCAAAAGTTTGGGGTCACCCAGACAATTATTTTGTGTTTTCCATGAAAAGTCACACTTATTTACCACCATGAGTTGTAAAATGAATAGAAAATATAGTCAAGACATTGACAAGGTTAGAAATAATGATTTTTATTTGAAATAATAATTTTTTCCTTCAAACTTTGCTTTCGTCAAAGAATCCTCCATTTGCAGCAATTACAGCATTGCAGACCTAACATGATTGCACAAGGGTTTTCTAATCATCCATTAGCCTTCTGACGCAATGAGCAAACACATTGTACCATTAGACCACTGGAGTGATAGTTGCTGGAAATGGGCCTCTATACACCTATGTAGATATTGCACCAAAAACCAGACATTTGCAGCTAGAATAGTCATTTACCACATTAGCAATGTATAGAGTGTATTTCTGATTAGTTTAAAGTTATCTTCATTGAAAAAAAGTGTTTTTCTTTCAAAAATACGGAAATTTCTAAGTGACCCCAAACTTTTGAACGGTAGTGTATATACAGTATATATATATATATATATATATATATATATATATATATATATATATACTGTATATGTACATATGTATACTTGCTGCTCTTTTTTTTTTCTCTTGCCTTCTGATTGTTGCTCTGAGTGTTGCTATCCCTGTGCTGTTGCAATCCTGGAATTTCCCCATTGTGGGACTAATAAAGGCTTATCTTATTTACTAAGGCTGCGCAAATGAGCAAGTGCACAAATCAGAGAGAGCCCCTAAGGGAGTGGCCAGTTTTTACCAGTGAGCTACTAACGACATGCAAAATTATGAACACAGACGCAGTCACTTCATTTCAATAATGACCACCCATCCATCAAGAGCAGCGCAAAATTGCACACAGGCACACTTGAGGAAGCGGGTCATCAACACGGACGCAGCCAGTTCAGAGGAGCATAATATAGTTTTTTTTTTTTTAAAGCCTTTTTTAAGTGTAAAACCCAGTAGAATAGTTTATTTTTGTTCGTCATATATCAAAGTTTTGATTTTCATTTCACATGGCAGACTCCTTTGTTTAATATGTATAAATTTAGTATTTGTATATAATTTACAAAATTACTACACATGAATAAAGTGATTATTTGAGCAACGTGTGTATTTTATTAACACAAGAATGTCAAGATGGTCTGATGGAGACTCTGGGGGTTTATTATGTGAATAACTTTGTTTTAACAAAATCTACAGGTCTCCTCCATGACTTTTGATAAATATGTGCGTTTTATGTTTTCTGAAGTCTGGAATATAACAAAATTAAACACACGTGATTTCACTTATTCCTCAGACAGCCACAGCAGAGACAGCTGTCATTGAGTTACTACAGTGTTGCAATTTCGGGGGACGTTTCTATGGGTCTGTGCGCTCTTTTTAATAATCTTATTGTTGTTTTCCTCCTACTGTATCCTGAACTGGGAGAGAGAAGAGGGAACCGAGTTATCGTTTTATGCACAGCAAAAAGAAATAAATATAGAAATATGGATAGAGGGGAAAAAAATTTTTAAAAATTGACAATGTAGAAGTCATTTTGCCCCTAAATGTAAAGTGTGTTGTAAATGAAATGAATTAGGAAAAAGAAGGGGAAAAAAATTAATGAAATAAATTATTAGTAGTAATAGTAGCAGGCTATATTTAAACAAATGAAATTAAAGCTGCGACAGTGATAAACGGGCCCTCATGTCCTTGCTAGACCTCGGCCTTGCCACTCAGAGCGCATAACGCCATGCAGGCTCTACTCCTCTCTCCCCAGCTCTCTCCCTCCCGCTCTTTGTCCGTCCGTTCTTCCATAACGCCATCCACCCATCCATCCACCATCCATTCGTCCATCAATCCATTCATCCGTCCATCCATCCATACCGCCATCCAACATCAGTCCGTCTGTACATTGCAAGAGAGCGCCTCGGCAGAGGTACTGTATAAGCTCGTGGATTAGCTCAAAAATCTATTATGTTTATCCATAGCCTAAAGGCCACTTCTGGTGAAAATTTCATCAGGAAATTTGTTTGACTTTAGACAAGCTATGCCATCGCTATAAATGTTTTTTGTTGTTGTTTTTTTTTTTTTACCTAGGGGGCACTATAGCTATATGTGGTATAGTCATATAAATCTGTTCTGGGTGGTACTAGTACCATGTATATCAAGTTTGAGTCCATTTGGATGATGTACATGTGAGTTATGACAACTTCCTGTCCTTTGGCGGTAGGGGGCACTACTGCTGCGTCTCATTGTATATTATAGAAATGTTCACCAGTGGCTGCCTAGTCAACATGCTAAATTTGGTTGACTTTGGACAAAGTATGCCAGAGTTATTAAGCTTTGTTTTTCTGATGGGGGCACTAGAACTGTGTGTAATTGTTCATTATAGAAAGGTTCGGTGTTGGTTACCCATGCACCACGCAAGATTTGGTTGAATTTGGACTAAGTATTTCAGAGTTATTAAGGCAGGGGTTCCCAACCTTTTTTGGGTCGTGACCCCATTTTGACATCAAAAATATCTCGCGGGGACTTCCGGGATGATGGCGGAGAGACAACGCTTAAACAGAGAGCTCTCCCTAGCTGGATTAAAAATCATCGGTAAATGGCCAACTCGACATAAACGGATCAATAAACCAAGGGATGAAAACACGAAGGAGCCGGGCACACGGACAAAAGCAGGGTAAAATTAAAGAATTCCTCTTCAACAACGCAGGAGAAATCGCTGAACACGAGGCCCAAAAAAACGAGGTGACTGCAGCAGAGAAAATGGAGGACGCCAAACTCGATACCATGAACACTGGCTTCGCCAATTTAGGTAAAGAGTTAAAGGACTTCAAGCGGCAACTACAACAGGATTTAGTGGCTCTTAAGGAGGAGCTGAAAAAAGAGATGAAGGAGGAAATTATGGGCCTCCGAAGAGAAAGGGAGCGCAAGCTAGCAGAAAACATGGAGGAGCTGCGCTCTCAACGGGCGTGTATGACAGAAGCACAGGCCCGAATATCGGAGCTGGAAGAGTAGAAGAGCGAGGCAAGCGAGCAGCTGCAGACCCTGACGGCGCAAACGCAGAGGATGCAGGAAAAAATAACCGACCTGGAGAGCAGGTCCAGACGAAGCAATGTACGCATCTTCGGGATCCCGGAGGGCATTGAAGGCAACTCGATGACGAAATTCATGGATCAGTTCTTAAAAAAAGAGCTTGAGCTGCCCGGTGAAGCAGATCTGCAGATTCAACGAGCGCACAGAGCCTCGGCACAGAACCCGAAACCAAACTCTCCACCCAGGTCAGTTGTGGTAAACTTTCTGAAATATGATGTAAAGGAAAGAATCCTGACACAAGCGTGGAAAAAAAAGATACGAATCGGCGACAAGCAGATATTCTTTGATCATGACTACCCGACAGAAATTGTGCAGCAGCGAAAGAAATATGCCAACATTAAAAAAAACGCTGAAAGAGAAAAAAATTAGATTCCAAACGCCGCTAACGAAGATGAGGATTCATTGGGAGGACGGCGTAAAAACCTACAACACGGCCAGAGAGGCAGCGCGGGACATGATGGAGCGGGGCTTTGTGGTGAGCGTGCCGGAGGAAGCGGCTGGAGCAGCGGCGGCACTGAACGCATCACGACAGCCGGAGTGGAGGCGAGTGAGCGGCAGAAGAAGGGAGGAGACGTGGAGCAGCGGGCCCAGGAAAAACTGCAAGGCTTTCAACTGAAAGCCTAGATTATAACAAAGATTAAGAAAGGCACAGAAGAAATGAAAGCCAAGAAGACGAGGTAAAAGAGAAACAAACGGCTAGGAGAGGTTTAAGTGATTTTTGTTGGACACTTCTAGACTAATGACTATTACTTGGATAGTAAATACAGGTCTAGGGAGGGCCCCTCACTCGGTGAGGACAATCCCTCCACCCACCAACAGGGACCAGAGGGCAGAAGAAAGGCCCAAAGTACGGAGGTCGAGATTTTTTAATGTGTTTTTATATAAATGTGTTATTTTTGTTGTTAAAGGGGCTAGGAGCACAAGTTAAAAAAATGGAAAAACATGAATATGGGTAAAAATCTTAAGATAATGACACTAAACGTGAATGGTCTGAACTCACCTGTTAAAAGGGAAAGAATAATAAGAAAATTCAAGAAGGAAAAAGCCAAAATTATATTTATGCAAGAGACACATTTGAGCAAGACAGAACATGTGAAACTAAAGAGATTTGGCTATAAGAACTCCTACTACAGTTCATTTAAGGGAGGAACTAAAAGGGGGGTTATGATACTAATTTCAAATAAAATACAATTTGAATGTGAACAAGAAATCCAGGATAAAGAAGGCAGGTATGTAATAATAAAGGGAAGAATAGATGGTATGCAGATCACATTAGTGAACATCTATGCCCCACCAGAAAGTGACGAGGGTTTTTTTCAACATCTGTTTGATCTCATAGCAACACACAGTGAAGGAGTCCTAATTTGTGGAGGAGACTTAAATGCTGTCATGGATCATGAAGTTGATACAAGTGTTAAGAAGACAAAAAAGCATGTAACAAAGTTCATAAGAACCTCACTGGCAGAAATGGGTATGGTAGACATATGGAGGGACCTGCACCCACTCGAAAAAGACTATACACATTATTCAGCAGTCCATAAAGTACACTCTAGAATAGAATACTTCCTTATGAATGAAGGTGACAGACACAGGGTGAGAAATTGTCGGATTGGAGGGGCAGAAATATCAGATCATAATCCTATATACAGTGGGGTAAAAAAGTATTTAGTCAGCCACCAATTGTGCAAGTTCTCCCACTTAAAAGATGAGAGAGGTCTCCAATTTTCATCATAGGTATACCTCAACTATGAGAGACAAAATAAGAAAAAAAAAATCCAGAAAATCACATTGAAGGATTTTTAATGAATTAATTGGTAAATTCCTCGGTAAAATAAGTATTTGGTCAATAACAAAAGTTCATCTCAGTACTTTGTTATATACCCTTTGTTGGCAATGACAGAGGTCAAACGTTTTCTGTAAGTTTTCACAAGGTTTTCACACACTGTTGCTGGTATTTTGGCCCATTCCTCCATGCAGATCTCCTCTAGAGCAGTGATGTTTTGGGGCTGTCACTGGGCAACACAGACTTTCAACTCCCTCCAAAGATTTTCTATGGGGTTGAGATCTGGAGACTGGCTAGGCCACTCCAGGACCTTGAAATGCTTCTTAGGAAGCCACTCCTTCGTTGCCCGGGCGGTGTGTTTGAGATCATTGTCATGTTGAAAGACCCAGCCACGTTTCATCTTCAATGCCCTTGCTGGTGGAAGGAGGTTTTCACTCAAAATCTCACGATACATGGCCCCATTCATTCTTTCCTTTACACGGATCAGTCGTCCTGGTCCCTTTGCAGAAAAACAGCCCCAAAGTATGATGTTTCCACCCCCATGCTTCACAGTAGGTATGGTGTTCTTTCTCCTCCAAACACGACAAGTTGAGTTTTTACCAAAAAGTTCTATTTTGGTTTCATCTGACCATATGACATTCTCCCAATCCTCTTCTGGATCATCCAAATGCTCTCTAGCAAACTTCAGACGGGCCTGGACATGTACTGGCTTAAGCAGGGGGACACGTCTGGCACTGCAGGATTTGAGTCCCTGGCGGCGTAGTGTGTTTCTGATGTAGCCTTTGTTACTTTGGTCCCAGCTCTCTGCAGGTCATTCACTAGGTCCCCCCCATGTGGTTCTGGGATTTTTGTTCACCATTCTCGTGATCATTTTGACCCCACGGGGTGAGATCTTGCGTGGAGCCCCAGATCGAGGGAGATTATCAGTGGTCTTGTATGTCTTCCATTTTCTAATAATTGCTCCCACAGTTGATTTCTTCACACCAAGCTGCTTACCTATCGCAGATTCAGTCTTCCCAGCCTGGTGCAGGTCTACAATTTTGTTTCTGGTGTCCTTTGACAGCTCTTTGGTCTTGGCCATAGTGGAGTTTGGAGTCTGACTGTTTGAAGTTGTGGACAGGTGTCTTTTATACTGATAACGAGTTCAAACAGGTGCCATTAATACAGGTAATGAGTGGAAGACAGAGGAGCCTCTTAAAGAAGTTGTTACAGGTCTATGAGAGCCAGAAATCTTGCTTGTTTGTAGGTGACCAAATACTTATTTTACCGAGGAATTTACCAATTAATTCATTAAAAATCCTTCAATGTGATTTTCTCTGGATTTTTTTTTTTTTTTTCTCATTTGGTCTCTCATAGTTGAGGTATACCTATGATGAAAATTGGAGACCTCTCTCATCTTTTAAGTGGGAGAACTTGCACAATTGGTGGCTGACTAAATACTTTTTTGCCCCACTGTACATGGAAATATATTTAAACAATAGAAAACGACGAACAACATGGAAACTTAATGTAGGACTGTTAAATGATGAGAAAATGAAAGAAAGAATAAAAGTAAACATAAACGAGTATATCCAAGAGAATGACAATGAAGAAGTGGACCCAACAATACTATGGGATGCACTAAAAGCCGTGTTAAGAGGTAAATTAATTGTTGAAACAGGAAAAGCAAATAAGTCTAAACTGGAAACATATGAACAAAGATGTGAGAGACTGAGGGAATTAGAACGTAAACATCAAAGCACAAACGACCCAAAAATATATCAAGAAATTAAAGAAGAAAAAATAAAGATAAAAGAAACACAAATAGATGAAATTGAAAGGAAAAATAGATATCTAAAACAAAAATAGGCTGTCCAGCTTTGCGACTACATGGTAGAACTTCGTTGCATCCGCCGAAATTCCCCGAAGATGGAACTGCGCCTCGACCGTGTTGAACCAAGAGCGCGGGCTATGCTGCCAGAAAACAGGCAGCTGGACTGCGGTAGCTGCGTTAGCCTGGCTGGCTCCTGATGAGTCCGGTGCGGGAAGATCGTCCCCGGCTATAATTTGTCGTCGGGTCACCAGTGTAGAGAATGCGTTCAAAGATGAGGCTGAGTTTATTTCTCAGGTTCGGCTTTATTAAGAGAACACATCTCGGACTTCCGGTTATGGCTGCCACGTAAGACGGACGTGTCTCACTCTGCTCTGCTCCTGGAGAAAAAAATCAGCAAATAACTCTCTCATTTGGGACAGAACGTATCCCAGCGTTTGGGCGAGGATATGTCGGCGAAGCCTAAGGCTGGAAAACCAGGTAAAGGAAAAAGCGAGCCGCCGAAACAGTCCAAATTAACGGACTTTCAGGTCTGTGACGCAGCAAACAAAACTCCATATATGGCGGAGGAGGCTGGCAACGGTGCGATATCTGCGGGGAGCGGCGCAGATGCGCTGATGGCTGCCATGAGTTCAATGAGAGCGGACTTTTCCTCTAGATTTGATGGGATTATGACAGCGTTGGAAGGAATAAGAAAGGAATTGGGTGACTGTGTAGAACGAACGGCGCAGATGGAGCTCCGTCTCGCTAGTGCTGAAGATGATGTCACTCGTCTTCAATTAAAGGTGCGCACTTTGGAAAAAAAAAATAAATGTCTAGAAGATAATATTTTGGATTTGGAATCTCGGTCGAGACAGAATAACTTGAGGCTGGTGGGTCTTCCAGAGGAATCAGAAGGTCGGGACGTATATTCCTTTCTGGAAAAGTGGATTCCGGAGGTGCTGGGCAGTGAGGAGTTGCAATCAGCAGTGGTTCTGGAAAAAGCACATCGTATTGGCCCATGGAGAGATAAGGGACCGCCGAGGACCTTAATTATGAAGTTTCTTAGCAACAGAGACAGGATGAAGATCTTCAATGCTGCACGAGCTAAAGGAGAGATTAAACACCAGGATCAGCAGGTGCGGTTCTACCCAGATTTGGCCACAGGAATCCAACAATTGAGGAAGCAGTTTGATCCCATACGTAAGGAGCTGCGCAACCTTGGGATTCGTCATGGTGTAATCTATGCTGCGAGACTGCTGACCACGTATGAGGGCAGAACCCACATCTTCAAGACCCCAGAGGAGGCGCAGGAGTTCATCAAGAAGATCAAAGAAGAAGAAGAGACTGGTGGGAGCTAAGTATGAACAAAATATAAGGTAGAATAATTAAGCATTTGCACAGGCATCTGACTGACTTGAAGTAAATAGCAAGTTTACAAAATATAGATTGTATTATATATTAAAAAAAAACAAAAACAAAACAAACAAAAAAAAACTATGATGTACAAAGTTGTTAAAAATTTTGGAGTTAAGTTGGAAAACTACAGAGGAGAGTTAATGTTACGTCATTAAAAGCAGTAGAGTTAGGGTGATTGGGAGGATGAAGAAGGAGTGGCTTAGGCTGTTCCCCGTGGGTGTGGAGCGGTCGATGGCTATATCGGGAGACGGAATTTTTCTTTTGATTTTGGGGGGGTTCGCCACAAGTGTGGGAAGGGGGACTTTGTTTGTGTGTAGTTTGTAGGATGAATGTCAACCACTCATGTTTTTGCTTCTCTGTATGAGCATGTTTACACTGCAAGTAATCCCAAACTCTCTATTGATCATAAACCAAAGTGTTAATCTTAATTTAACTTCATGGAATTGCAGAGGTCTACAAAATTTAAAAAAACTTAAACAAGTTATGAATAAAATAAAAGACATGGTTCAAAAATTGTGTTTTTACAAGAAACTCATCTAATAGAGGAGGATATAAAAAGAATTAGGAGTAGATGGCAAGGAAGTGTCTTCACCTCATCATTCTCATCCCGGGCCAGGGGAGTTATGACTCTCATACATAAATCAGTCCCTTTTCAAGTGAAAAATGTAATTGGAGACAAACTTGGAAGATATGTAATCATTCAAGGTTCTTTGCTATTAGAAAATATAAATCTTGTGAACTTATATGGTCCCAATATAGATGACCAAAAGTTCTTTGCTAATTTATTTCTTATTTTATCATCACTTACAGGGCAACATGTAATAGCAGGGGATTTTAATTGTACATTGAATCCAGGTATAGATAGATCAACAGGACTGGATTGTACGCACAATGGATGTAGGATGACTATTAATCATTTTATGAAAGAATTGAGATTGTTAGATATATGGAGAGAATGAAACCACAAGTTAAAGCCTATTCTTGTTATTCCAGTACCTACAAGACATTCTCACGTATTGATTATTTTTTGATTTCCACAGAATTAAGATCCAAGATTCAAAACTGCTTTTATGATAACATCGTGATCTCTGATCATGCACCCTGTTGTCTAATATATGTAGATAAAAAATTGACAAAGGAATCAGGTAGATGGCAATTTCAGCATAAATGGCTTCAGGATGAGGAATTTGTCAAGTATATAGAAAAACAGATAGACGAGTACTTTGACATCAATACTACACAAACATCAGCATGTGTAAAGTGGGAGGCTTTCAAAGCTTTTATTAGGGGACATATTATTAGTTATACAGGATCAAAATCTAAGAAGACTCGAGAGGAGAGAGCTAAATTGGAACATAAAATGAAAAGTCTTCAGGAAAAAGTGTATGCAGGAAGTGATCCAAGGTTGGAGAATGAATTACTGATTTTGAGAGCTGAATACGACAAAAAATCAGCGAATAGAGCTGCCTCAAGTCTTCTAAGATTGAAACAATCTTTTTATGAACAAGGTGAAAAATCAGGAAAATTATTGGCATGGCAGATTAAACAATTAGAAATTAAAACACCAATTACTAGTATTATAAGTAAGGGACAGGTAGTAATAGATCCTTTAGAAATTAACAGAGCCTTTAGAGATTACTATGAAAAATTAATATGATACTAAAAATGAATTTGATTTAACAAAACTAAATGGGTTTTTGAACGAACTATCTATACGTGTATTCCAAATGAAAACAGGGAGATATTGGAGTCTAAAATTAGTCAAGAAGAAGTTGGGCTAGCCATTGATAATATGAAATCAGGAAAAAGTGCAGGACCAGATGGTCTTCCAGTTGACCTTTATAAAAAATTTAAGAATAAATTAATAAAACCTTTTTTGGAAATGGTTTTAGAAGCATTTCAAAATAATAATTTACCATCATACATAAATAATGCCTTAGTTATACTGCTGCCAAAACCAGGTAAGCCCTCTAATAAATGTGAAAATATGAGACCAATAAGCCTATTAAACGCCGACCTTAAGATTACCTGTAAAATTTTAGCAAGACGAATACAAGAAATTTTACCAAATATTATTAATCGAGATCAGAATGGCTTTATAAAGGGAAGACAAGGCTTCCATAATGTAAGAAGACTATTTAATATTATTTATTTTAATAAAGAAGCACCGGATACAGCTCTCCTATCACTGGACGCCGAAAAGGCCTTTGATAGAGTTGAATGGCCCTTTCTTTTGAAGTCCTACAAAGGTTTGGACTTGGAAATAATTTCATAAAATGGGTTCAAATAATATACAATAATGCTACAGCAGAAATCCTAACAAATAACAATATTTCAAAACCAATAAAAAATCAATAGAGGATGTCGACAAGGCTGTCCACTTTCACCTTTACTGTTTACTATGGCAATTGAACCTTTAGCGATAGCGATACGTTTACATTCACAAATATATGGAATTAAAGTTGGACCAACAGAACATAAAATCTCCCTGTACGCCGATGACATAGTTTTGTTTATGTCGAATCTAAAAAAATCAATTCCAACCTTGTTGAATTTAATAAAGAATTTTGGGGAAATATCAGGATATAAAATAAATAAAACTAAATCTTCAATATTAATGCTAAATGAGACCCAGAGAAATTACCCAGCCCCTGAGGTAAATCAATTCAATGTTGTAAATCAGTTTAAATATTTAGGAATCCAAATTGTGCCTAAGCTAGAATCAGTCGCCAGTGTCAACTATGAAGCCTTAATGTCAGATATCAATGAGTTAACTCAGAGATGGATGTCACTACCATGTCGATGATCGGGAGAATCAATATACTTAAAAGTAATATTTTACCTAAAAATACTTTATTTATTTCAATACATTCCCTTATCACCACCTTTAGATTTATTCTCAAGAATAAAAAAAAGTTAGTGGAATTTATATGGAACAACAGGAGGGCTAGATTACGTCTGTCTTTATTATATTTACCATTTGATCGTGGAGGTCTGAAATGTCCAAATTTTATGTTGTATTATTGGTCGGCACAACTGAGGTCTATGACATATTATTTTTCATCAAATGATCTCCCTCACTGGACTGAAATGGAATCCTACAATTTACCTTTACCTCTTCCCATATTCATATACTCAGATTCGGCAAAAAAATTACAAAACAAGTTAAAAATCCATTTGTAAAGCATATGATCAAAATATGGTGTGAAGCTAAAAAACTATTTAAAAGAACCATAGTTATTGTCACAATTTAGTCCAATATGGGGTAATCAATATTTTAAACCAGGGAGAGCGGACGCTGTATTTAAAGTATGGAATTTAAAAGGGATACAAAAGATTCAGGATTTATATTTGCCATGTGCAGATAACATAATGTCTTTTGAAGAGCTGAGGATCAAATTTAATCTCAATAGAACACATTTTTTTTAAATATCTTCAACTTAGAAACTTTATTCGATCAAATCAAAATAAAGCTCTCACTCGACCTATTTATTCATCCTTGGAAAAAATGGTGACGAAAGATAGTAAAAGAAAGGGTATTATTTCAGAGTTTTATAACTCATTGACACTATCTTCAAGTGAAATTCACTGAAAAGATTAAACTACTGGAAAGAAGATCTGCAAACTGAAATTTCAGAGGAACAACGGGAATTGGCTTGTACAGAAGCTCAAACCAAATCAATAAATGTACGCCTTAAATTGATACATTTCAAATGGTTAATGCGGATGTATGTTACACCGGAGGAGTTAAATAAATATAACAAAAATATACCAGATAATGCACAAAATGCATGGAAAGTAAAGGAACTCTATTTCATTGTGTATGGGAATGTAGATTAATAAGAATGTTTTGGGAAGAGGTGAGGGTAACAATTGAAAAAATAATCTCAAAACAATCATATTGAATCCTAAATTGTTTTTGTTGGGTCTGTACCCAGGAAAAGCATAATTTTAATCAAAAGTGAAAGAAACATTCATAGACCTCAGTTTGCTTAATGCCAAAAATGTATTGCACTATTATGGAAAAAGACTCATAGACCAGATGTGACTCAGTGGTTTTAAGAAGATGTTAACATAACCTTCCATTAGAAGGAATAACATATATACTGAAATAAAGGAAATTGTGTTTGAGAATATATGGAGACCTTTTATTGATTATGTAAAAAATTTAACATAACTTTTGAAGAAGAAGGTGAATGATGTGTGTGGACCTTGTAAATTCCAAACTGGTGAACATAATATGTATACTTATGTATTGGATTGTCTAGACTAAACAGAGGAGCATTGTTGAAGATTTGATTTTGCTGGTGGTTGGTTGGTGTTTTTAGTGCATCTTTTTTTTTTTTTTTTTGTAGTACTTTAGTGTTAGTGTTTGATTGTTTGTATCATGTTTGTTAAAAAAAAAAAAAGGTTCAATAAAGATATTGTGGAAAAAAAAAGAGAACACATCTCTAGCAATCTCTCAACAAGAAAAAGAGACCGAGCAAAGAAATACCACACTCTTAAACTGCCTAAGTCACATGGTGCTTCAGCAAACATACAATCACATGGCATTTAATTCCCAGTCACAATGCAACTCTTTGATGTCTGTCTCTTATCCCTCGATGTTCCGGGAATCCTTCTGGGGCATCCTCTCTGAGACAAAGGCCAAAACTCGCACCTCCTCGTCATCTCCTGTAGATCTCTGCAGACCCAGACCTTCTTTGTCCCGCGAGATGTGAAGCCCCCAATACACATACAGCCATACATTTGTGGGGAAATGTGAACTCAATATATGTGCCACACTGCTGTATATGTATCTCTAAATGTGTTGTATTTACCTTATGAAAGAGTCAATGTTAGTAGCACCCTGAAAACTTGCCATCTGCTTGGTAACAAGCAGTTTGCTTAAAGAAGCTTCTACAGAAATTTAAAGTCCTGTTATGTTTCCTCATGGCAGGCATAATGACGGACCCAAACGCAGTACTTCAGTTCACACGATTTATTAATAAAGAAAAGAAACAACGACAGCTCATTGCTGAAAAAATAGAGAGAGCCGTGGAAGCCTGAAATAAACTGACACATTATGTTGATAATCCAATACGTGATGGGGAAATGGAAGAAGAAGCTTAATATCGCCACAATGAGCAAACAACTGCAGCTAGTTGTAGTCGCCCTCTGTTCCATGTCGGGTGTATGACGCACCACAGGTAAAATATTCATCCATTGATACCACACTGGCTCTCATGTAATATTGTTTAAATAAATAATGGACACTTTCACAATGAGGTAGATGAAGAAAAAAATACATGCGTGTTTAGGGGACTTTCAGAGCATTTTAAAAACCACCAGGTAACTTATTTGGAAAAGTAATTAAGAATGGATTACCTTAATTGCAAATTAAAGTACATATCTCACTACTCTGAGTAATATAATGTAGGGTACCTCCAACACTGTGTGACATCAGCTGGGGTACTGTAATACTTGAGTAAAGCTGAATTCACAGTAGTATGTCCCCATGACCACACAGTCTGCGTGGCTGAAATTTCATCGTCTTTCAGGCTGCACAGGGTCCTGCCAAGACTGACTGCTTGTAGTCCAAAGTTTGTGACCACATGGACAGTACGCAAGGGGTCCACACTAAATTTCAGCCTTTGTTTACACTGAAATCAGCTCCTTTCATCAGCTCCAGCATCACAATGCTGTGTACTTGATCACAATCCACAGTCTTTATCCGTTTTGTCCGTGCAGCTATCATGAAGCCAGCCTAAAGGCCCAGTGATCACTGGATTCTCTTTTCTTGCTGCTTCTCTATTGCACTTCCTGGTCAGAGCCAGAGTTTCCATTTGGCACGGATGCTAAAATGACTTCAGATTTGTTTATCAAATCTTTTATTGTGGAGGGAAAACAGGTTGCCTCTACAATCACATCAGGGAAACAGACACCTGCTCTCATCCTGTAGCCTCTTTCTTTTTTCCTGAGTTTGGCCTGCTGGACTTTTACAGACTTCCTTTTAGAGGCACTGACCTTTTAGCAGATCACAGTGATCTCTTTTCAGGGTTGCATTTTCTTGATATTTTTGGCTGTAGCTGTTTTGGATATCATTTTAAAAAATGCAAACAAGGTAATAAATCTGTGAAATGAATTGCAGTTTATGATTTTACTACTTTTCTTTATGACTTATCAGAATTAAAAGTCTTATAGAAATCAGTATTTCACAAGTAAGTGAGATAGAGCTCAGATGTGTTTTCTTTCCCATTTACATTTATTTTGATACATTCTTTTGTACATTTGAAAGAGTTGCTACCATTCTTCTATTACTTATTGTCACACACACACAAAATAACTTGTGCAAATGTGTGATAGACGTACTGTAATTTTATTTGAAGTGTTGATGTATGATTTCAGTCACACACTTGATACTGTTTAGTTTTGGGTAATGTAACCTATATTACATCTAGGGCTGGGCAATATGAGGGGGGGGATCCAGTCACAATAATTTTTTTTTTCATATTGATTGATATATTGCGATATAAATTAAATCACTATTTAAGATAAGATAAGCCTTTATTAGTCCCACAATGGGGAAATTCCAGGATTGCAACAGCACAGGGATAGCAACACTCAGAGCAACAATCAGAAGACAAGAAAAAACAAGAGCAGCGAGTATACATATGTACATATAAATATATAAACACACAGTGCGGAGCATTGTAGCTAGATGGAATAAATATATAAATATATAAACACACACAGTGCGGAGCATTGTAGCTAGGTGGAATGAACAGCATAACCGTCTACTTAGTATCTACATGGTATGATTATGTACCCATACATATTGTCACCCTCCGTAGCGACCGGTATTTTCCTAGTTGTATACCGGAGGGGACCATTGTGTAAGTCTATTTCGTCTTTTGCATTCACTACTATTAGGTTGTCACGTTTTGTTTTTTTTTTGCTGTCTCTGCGAGCAGCCCTGCTTAGGTTATACAGTCTGACAGCCGTAGGTAGGAAGGACAGGATTTCTGTCAAGCTTAACCCCTTGACGCCTGAATTTATTTCCAACTGTTAACAATTTCTTTTTTTTTCATAATTGAAAATCGTTATGTTTTTTTTTTGTTGTTGTTGTTTTTGATTGATGCGAATTCGCGACAATAGGCGTCAAGGGGTTAAAGGTTCTCTTTTACTCCTAAGCAGTGTTGGGCAAGTTACTAAAAATTAGTAAATGATTACAGTTACTAGCTACTTTTCAAACGTAATTGAGTTACTTTACCAATTACTACATGAATAAAGTAATTAGTTACTTGGAAAAGTAACTTTGACATTACTTTTAAATGCATACTTAAATCATCTTGCACACATAGCAAGATAATTTAATTAATGGACAACATTATGGGCTTATTATTATTAATAGCAGGCTAAAAACAGACTATTTCAGTCAGAACTTCAGTTTTTCTTATATTGGTGTAGCTCAGGGGTCTGCAGTCTTTGCCAACCGTAGAGCCATTTTGCCCATCTCTGACTAAAATAGAAGTGGCTGAGGGCCGCAACAGCAATTTGACCTTTAAAAGAAAGATTATGCTGTTTATAAAGTTTATATATACATAGTTCTGAATATTATTTTTATTATGTGGCATTAATAGATTCATACTACAATTATTACTACAATTTTCAATTACCAGCACATTCATAAATTGTTTAAATCTGAAAAATAGCTTTCATTTCCTACTTTCAACAGTGATCACGCAGCTTTAGTTCCTAATATTTTTTTTTCCACAATGTTTTTTATTGAACCTTTTTTAACAAACATGACACAAACAATCAAACACTAACACTAAAGTAATTTAAAAATAAAGGAAAAAAGAAAAAAAAGTACTAAAAACACCAACAACCATTAACAAAAGCAAGTCATCAACATTGCTCCTCTGTTTAGCCTAGGTAATCCATTACATAAGTATACATATTATACATTCACCAATTTGGAATTTACAAGGTCCACACACATCATTCACCTTCTTCTTCAGAAGTTATGTTTAATTTCTTTACATAATCAATGAAAGGTCTCCATATATTCTCAAACACATTTTCCTTTGATTTCAGTATATATGTTATTCTTTCTAGTGGAAGGTTTGTTAACATCTGTCTTAACCACTGAGTCACATCTGGTCTATGAGTCTTTTTCCACAATAGTGCAATACATTTTTTGGCATTAAGCAAACTATGAAGAGGTCGAGGTCTATGAATGCTCTTTCACTCTTATTAAAGTCATGTTTTTCTGGATACAGACCCAACAAAAACAATTTAGGGTTCAGTGTGAATTGTTTTGAAATTATTTTTTCTATTGTTACCTCACTCTTCCCAAAACATTCAAATTTTTCTAACATTCCCATAAACAATGAAATAGGGTTCCTTTACTTTCCATACATTTTTGGCACGTATCTGGTATGTTTTTGTTATATTATTTAACTCCACCGGTTGTAACATACATTCGCATTAACCATTTAAAATGTATCAATTTAAAGACGTACATTTATTGATTTGGTTTGAGCTTCTGTGCAAGCCCAAATCCCATTGTTCCTCTAAAATTTCAGTTTGCAGGTCTTCTTTCCAATAATTCATTCTTTTCTGTGAGTTTTCACTTGAGGATAGTGTCAATGAGTTATAAAACTCTGAATAATACCCCTTTCTCTTACTATCTTTCGTCAAAATTTTTTTCCAAGGATGAATAAGTAGGTCAGGTAGAGAGCATTATTTTGATTTGATCGAATAAATTCCTAAGCTGAAGATATTTAAAAAAATGTGTTCTATTAGATTAAATTTGATCCTCAGTTCTTCAAAAGACATTACGTTATCTGAACGTGACAAATATAAGTCTTGAATCTTTTGAATCCCTTTTAAATTCCATACTTTAAATACAATATCCGCTCTCCCTGGTGTAAAATATTGATTACCCCATATTGGGCTAAATTGTGACAATAAGTGTGGTTCTTTAAATATTTTTTGATTTCACACCATATTTTGATCATATGCTTTACAATAGGATTTTAACTTGATTCTGTAATTTTTTTTAGCCGAGTCTGAGTATATGAATATGGGAAGAGGTAAAGTTAAATTGTATTATTCCATTTCAGTCCAGTGAGGGAGATCATTTGATGAAAAATAATATGTCATAGACCTCAGTTGTGCTGACCAGTAATACAACATAAAGTTTTGGACATTTCAGACCTCCACGATCAAATGGTAAATATAGTATGGACAGACGTAATCTAGCCTTCCTATTGTTCCATATAAATTCCACTACCCTTTTTTTAATTCTTGAGAATGGATCTGAAGGTGGTGGTAAAGGAATATATGAAATAATAAAGTATTTGGGTAAGATATTACTTTTAAGTATATTGATTCTCCGATCATCGACATTGGTAGTGACATCATCTCTGAAGCAACTCATAATATCTGTCATTAAGGCTTCATAGTTGACACTGGCGACTGATTCTAACTTAGGCACAGTTTGAATTCCTAAATATTTAAACTGATTTACAACATTGAATTGATTTACCTCTGGAGCTGGGTGATTTCTCTGGGTCTCATTTAGCATTAATATTGAAGATTTAGTTTTATTTATTTTATATCCTGATATTTCCCCAAAGTTCTTTATTAAATTTAACAAGGTCGGAATTGATTTTTTTAAGATTCGATATAAACAAAATTATGTCATCAGCATACAGGGAAATTTTATGTTCTGTTGGTCCTACTTTAATTCCATATATTTGTGGATGTAAACGTACTGCCATCGCTAAAGGTTCGATTGCCATAGTAAACAGTAAAGGTGAAAGTGGACAGCCTTGTCGACATCCTTTATTGATTTTTTATTGATTTTGAGATATTGCTATTTGTTAGGATTTCTGCTGTAGCATTATTGTATATTATCTGAACCCATTTTATGAAATTATTTCCAAGTCCAAACCTTTGTAGGACTTCAAAAAGAAAGGGCCATTCGACCCTATCAAAGGCCTTTTCAGCGTCCAATGATAGGAGAGCTGTATCCGGTGCTTCTTTATTAGAATAAATAATATTAAATAGTCTTCTTACATTATGGAAGCCTTGTCTTCCCATTATAAAGCCATTCTGATCTCTGTTAATAATATTTGGTAATATTTCTTGTAGTCGTCTTGCTAAAATTTTACAGATTATCTTAAGGTCAGCATTTAATAGGCTTACTGGTCTCATGTTTTCACATTTATTAGAGGGTTTACCTGGTGTTGGCAACAGTATAATTAAGGCATTATTCATGTATGGTGGTAAATTACTATTTTGAAATGCTTCTAAAACCATTTCCAAAAGTGGTTTTATTAATTTATTCTTAAATTTTTTATAGAGGTCAACTGGAAGACCATCTGGTCCCGCACTTTTTCCTGATTTCATATTATCAATGGCTAGCCCAACTTCTTCTTGACTAATTTTTGACTCCAGTATCTCCCTATTTTCGTTTGGAATACACGGTATAGATAATCCGTCCAAAAACCCATTTAGTTTTGCTAAGTCAGTTTCATTTTTTTGTATCATATAGTTTTTCATAATAATCTCTAAAGACACTATTAATTGCTAAAGGATCTACAACTGCCTGTCCGTTACTTGTAATACTAGTAATTGGTGTTTTAAATTCTAATTGTTTAATCTGCCATGCCAATAATTTTCCTTATTTTTCACCTTGTTCATAAAAGGTTTGCTTCAATCTTAGAAGACTCGAGGCAACTCTATTCGCTGATTTTTTGTCATATTCAGCTCTCAGAATCAGTAATTCGTTCTCTGATTTTGGATTACTTCCTGCATACACTTTTTCTTGAAGAACTTTTATTTTACGTTCCAATTGGACTCTCTCCTCTCAAGTCTTCCTAGATTTTGAACCTGTATAACTAATAATATGCCCCCTAATAAAAGCTTTGAAAGCTTCCCACTTTATACATGCTGATGTTTGTGTAGTATTAATATCAAAGAACTCATCTATCTGTTTTTCTATGTACTTAACAAATTCCTCATCCTGAAGCCATTTATGCTGAAATTGCCACCTACCTGGAACCTTTGTCAATTTCTTATCTACATATATTAGACAGCAGGGTGCGTGATCAGATATCACGATGTTATCATAGAAACAGTTTTGAATCTTGGACCTTAATTCTGTGGAGATCAAAGAATAGTCAATACGTGAAAATGTCTTGTAGGTATTAGAATAACAAGAATAGGCTTTGACTCGTGGTTTCATTTCTCTCCATATATCTAGCAATCTCAATTCTTTCATAAAATGATTAATGGTCATCCTACATCCATTGTGCGTACAGTCCAGTCCTGTTGATCTATCTATACTGGGCTTCAATGTACAATTAAAATCCCCTGCTATTGTATGTTGCCCTGTAAGTGATGCTAAAGTAAGAAATAAATTGACGAAGAAGTTTTGATCATCTATATTGGGACCGTATAAGTTCACCAGATTTATATTTTCTAATAACAAAGATCCTTGGATGATTAGATATCTTCCCAATTTGTCTCCAATTACATTTTTCACTTGAAATGGGACTGTTTTATGTATGAGAGTCATAACTCCCCTGGCTCGGGATGAAAATGATGAGGTGAACACACTTCCCTGCCATCTTCTCCTTATTCTTTTTACATCCTCCTCTATTAGATGAGTTTCTTGTAAAAACACAATTTTTGAACCTATGTCTTTTATTTTATTCATAACTTGTTTAAGTTTTTTTAGATTTTGTAGACCTCTGCAATTCCATGAAGTTCAATTAAGATTAACGCTTTGGTCTATGATCAGTAAAGAGTTTGAGATTACCTTGCAAAATAAACATGCTCATACAGAGAAGCAAAAACATGGATGGTTGAACATTCATCCCACAAACTACACAAAAACAAATTCCCCCTCCCCACATTCGTGGTACTCCCCCCAAAATCAAAAAAAATTCCGTCTCCCGCTATAGCCAGTGGCTGCTCCTCACTCGCGAGGATCAGTCAAACCACTCACTCTTTCTCCTCTCAATCACCCTTACTCTGCTACTTTAAGTGACATGACAATAACTCTCTTCTGTAGTTTTTCCAACTTAACTCCAAAATTTTATAGCAACTTTGTACATCATAGTTTTTTGTTTTTTTTTAAATATAATACAGTCTATATTTTGTAGACATGCTGTATGTTTCAAATCAGTCAGATACTTGTACACATGCTTAAATATTCTACCTTTATATCTTGTTCTTGCTTCATGCTTAGCTCCCGCCAGTCTCTCCTTGGATCCTTGTGCCTTCTGAGGGGTCTTGAAGATATGGGTTCTCCCTTTATATGTGACCAGCAGTCTTGCCGGATGAATCACTCCGTGACGAATCCCGAGGTTGCGCAGCTCTTTACGGGCGGGGTCAAACTGTTTTGTTAATTGTTGAATTCCTGTGGCTAAATCTGGGTAGAACTGCACCTGATGATCCTGATATTTGATTTCTCCTTTAGCACGCGCTGCGTTGGTGATCGTCATTTTGTCTCTGTAGCTGAGAAACTTCATAATCAGCATCCTCGGTGGTGTCTTATTATCTCTCAGTGGGCCGATTCGGTGAGCGCTCTCCAAGACGACCGATGACTGCAGACCCGCGTTGTTCAGCGCCTCTGGAATCCACTTTTCCAAAAAGGAACATGTATCCTGTTCCTCCGTACCCTCCGGGAGGCCCACCAGCCTTAAATTATTCCGTCGCGACCTGGACTCTAAGTCCAGGATGTTATCTTCCAGACGTTTATTTTTTAATTCCAATGTTTGGACCTTTAATTGTAGGCTGGTGACGTCATCTTCAGCGTTGGAGATTCGGAGCTTCGCCTGTGAAACTCGTTCCATACAGTCGCTTATTTCTTTTCTCATTCCTTCTATTGCTGCTATAATCCCATCAAACTTAGACGAAAAGTCTGCTCTCATGGAGCTGATGGCAGCCAGCACCGCATTCGTGCCTTCTTCAGCAGACGCCGCTCCGCCACTAGCTTCCTCCGCCATAGTCTCTGGAGATTTACCTGCTTCGTCACGAGCGTGGAAGTCTGTTAGCTTGGATTGTTTCGAAGTATCACTTTTTCCTCCGCCTAATTTCCCAGCCTTCGTCTTTACCATATCCGCGCCTAAACGCTGGGATAGGTTTTTGTTCCAATTGAGAGAGTTTTAGCCTTCTTTTTATTTTTAGGAGCAGAGCAGAGTGAAACACGTCTTCCTACGTGGCCGCCATAACCGGAAGTCCAGTTCCTAATATTTTAATAAATTGGAGACAAAAGTTGTATTTAGAAGAAGCTACTACTTCATCTGTTTTGTTTCCATATAATGCTCGTTATTCACATGTATCAAAGTGACACTCTGGCAAAAATCAAAAACCAGAGTGGTAGCCTAGTTGGTAGAGAATCCTCCCCACAACCGTGAGGTCGTGAGTTCAAATCCCGGTCGGGTCACACCAAAGACCATATAAAAATGGTACTTTACACCTTCTAGCTTGGTGCTCAGCATAATAGAATGGGGAAAGGAAAATTAACACACAGTGCTACCAGAGGACTGACCCCCCCCCCCCACACACACACACACACACTGTAGCTTTCACTACTCACAGTAGCTGTGTGGCCTAGGGTCAGTGAAATGGCGATAGACGCCACCCCATACACCACATGGTGTCCCACATCCTGTGGAAAGGGATTAACTAACTAACGCTGATAAAAATCAAGCTTTTTCTGTTGTTAATGTGTCCGTAACATGTTTTTTGTGACTTACAAGACATATCAAGGGCAAAATCTCATCACAGTCCCAAGTCGGTGTTTTTTTTTTTTTTTTTTTTTGCTGTGAATTTCCAGTTTGGTAACACTTCCCTGAAACAGGCGAGTTTGGATAGACTGTTTCTAGCTACGTAAGTATTCCTGCTTAGCCTGGTTGGTTATAACATAAACCAATCAGACTGATACTCTTGGCTACCTCGGGGGAAGAGGGAGGAGCCGAGGAGCAGCAGGATTGAGGCAGAGCGGGTTGGGGTAGCAGTCTCGCACAGCCACATTAAAATCGAGCTGCTCTCGGCTGACTTCGCCAGCGGAATGGGCACCGCACTGTGAGCTGAGAGCACATTCAACCCCCCCCCCCCCCCGCTCAGTCGCCGGCGGATGAGGGACTGGTTATTTGTAAAGAGTAAACACATATTTGGCAACTACACATTTATCTCTTGCCTCAACCGTTTTCAGAAAAATGTTTTGTTTTTTACTTTTGAAGATATAGGCAAAACTTTAATGTCCAGAAACGTCTTGAACAGACTAGCAGCCCACCTACCAGGAGTCACAGCAACCAATCACGTGCAAGCCCCGCAGGCTGCTAATTAGAATATTCATAGCTCCACGCATACTTAAGTAGGTGAAAGATTTAAAATCTCTTTCCAAGCAATTCGAAGGCAATGAACTTTTTTTTGTTGTTTTTTTTTTTTTTTTTTTTTTTTTTTTGTGGGTAACAAGCCACAATATACTATTTTGGGCAATACATATTTGTTTTTGAGGTGGTTTTAGATGTTTTTAGAGCTGCCAGAGTGCACTTGTAATATAAATCTGTATCCTTCACCTGGTCTCCAGACTCTCAATTTGACAACTAGTGGATTGGTTGACTGATAATTGGGCATCTGCTCTTCTACTTCTTCTTTTAGATTTGACTGGCGGTTGGCAGCCAGCTTACAGGTCCATTGCCACCATGTACTTCACTCTCTTCTTCTTTATTCTTCTAAATTCTTCTTTATTTACGTATTTTGGAGTAAAACAAAAATAATTCTAAACTTTCTAAATAATATAACTTTAAAATCATTTGATGCAATTTAAGCCAGTTAGAAATAATTACAGCAGAGTGGAAATTAAAAAAAAAAAAAAAACCTTCTGCTGAGCTCAATGTTGGTTATAATATTTTCTAAAAAAAAAAAATGTGTGTCATTGATGGACAGTCTGCACTTATAATTCACTGTCCCAAACCCCACAGGTAACAAACTAGCAGTTATCCTACAGACAAAAAGCTGAAAACATGGGTGGCAGTGGCTCAGGAGGTAGAGTGGGTTGTCCAATAACCAGAGGGTTGGTGGTTTGAATCCCACTCTCCCCAGACATCCTGTCGTTGTGTCCCTGAGCAAGACATTTTACCCACCTTGCCTCTAGTGTCCATGACACTGGGTATGAATGTGAATAAATGTTGGGTGGTCGTCGGAGAGGCCATCGGCGTGGATTAGCAGCCACGTTTCCGTGATCAATGTCTTGTCTGGAGTGAATGAATAATGGACTCACTGTAAGCGCTTTGAGATGTCTCTTGACATGTAAAGTGCCATATGAATTTAATCCATCATTATTATTATTACTATTATCCTTAAAATAAAAGGCACACCTCTACATCACTATAAGAGAATCGTCTCCCTTTTTTCCTTTATTTACAAATTGTGAGGGAAACGTGTCAGCTGGAAGTTGCCGATTTCAGACAAGTATATCCAGTTGATGGTGTTTCACAATAAAAGCACTTAACAGAAACAACCATTCTGAAAAGGGAATCATTGTAGAGGGCTTTTATTTTTACATAACTCAGGAAGTATTGAGTTATGATGGTGAAAACAAATTTACACTACTTCAGACTTTGGTCATGTCAGATGAATCCAGCATTTACAATGCATGCAACTAATTTTAAGGTTATTGAGCAGGAATTCAAAGATTGTTTCACATTTTTAAGGACAGTTAAGGCGTTGATTTTAGTTGATGACATTTAAGAAATTTTATGGACCTGTAGACACTAATGAGTTGGCTGTTTTTCTCCTTGTGTTCTTGTGGAGAAAATCTCACCACATAGCAACCATACATGAACGCAAGTTAATCTGTCCACGCTGAATTAAGCTCTATGATTTTTTTTTTCTTTGATTTTCTTTCTATGATTTAACTTTTTCTGGATCAGCCCATGTTTCCAAATGTATCCAATAAACAATAATTTGAAAAATAAAATAATTAAAATGAACTTCATCAACTTCCATGTGTTTTAGAATAACTGCAGGGAGCTACAGCATGGGAGCTGAAGGGCTGCGGGTTGCCAACCCCTGGTGTAGCTGAGCATGGTGTCAGTGTGTGAGAGACAAAACTTTCCATGTTTAGCTTACCTTTATGATTATGAATTAATCTGATGTGCAGTGATCAAAAAAACCCATTATCCACAGTTCAGATGTCTGCTGTGACAGAGACATGATCCAGGTAGTCCCTCAGATGTCTTTTGGAGATCAAAATCCGTTATTGAATAACACATCATCCATAGATGATAGGTTTGTTTATCTCTGCTCTTTGTGTAGTGCATGTCACGATGCACCGACTGGCAAAACACAACATAACAAAAATAATTTTTTTTTGTAAGTTGTCCGTATTTTTTCAACTGATCTAAGACAGTTTTGCACCGCTGAATCCGAAAATGACATCCGTTTCTCTCGATCAGGTCAGGTTTTTATGCTAAGTTGTAAGCAGTTGTACAGTTGTACTGTAAATTGAATAGTAGACATTGATAAAGGTAAGTACATGTAAATTGAATGTTATGTCATCACTGTTCAAAATTCAGAGAATTTCAAGAAATGAAGAATTTTGCATCATATAAAGTGAAAATACCCATACATGTAAACAAAAACGTAAAAAACACGTGGCCATAGTTCAAAAAGTTGACCTGATTGAGCAAAACCAATGTGATTTTTGGATTCAGCACATCAAAAGTGTCCTAAATCAGCTAAAAAAACTTAGACAATAAATTTGGTGTTGACCAGTGTAATCTTTATCCAGGTAGTAGGTAAATGCATTTTAACTTCAGTGGATCACAGTCTCAGGTGTCTGAAGGAAAGGGATTGTTGATATGTCTTCAGTCTTTAATGACGTATCTAACAATTAGTCAGTTTAATTCTTTCTGGGTCACAAACTGTCCAGATGCATACCCATGTTTGAAATCAGCCATGGGTGTTCAGATAGCGTAGATCCACTTTGCAGTGTTAGCTCTTAGCATAGCTAGCCGTTCCTTAGCACTAGCTTTGTCAGAACTTGTTTCTGTTTAATCAGGCGCTTCTGAAGATTCCAATAGGACTCAATCAGTACTTAGCTTTGCTTGCAACCCACCAATACAGCAGGGAAAATAAGTATTGAACACGTCAGAATTTTCCTCATTAAACATATTTCTGATGGAGCCACTGACCTGAGATTTTCACCAGATATAAGTAACAACTCAAGTACTCCATACATACAAAGAAATCAAGGCAACTGTGTTCACAAAACAAGTTATAGTTAGTAAAGTGGAATGACACAGGGAATAAGTATTGATCACATTAGGGCTGTCACAATAACCGTAATTATGTCGTACTGCGGTATGGACACGCCTACCGCGGAGGAAAACGACCAACCGCAGCAACCACGGTGTTCACTTTTTTTGTGTGTGTGGCTATATCGCGTTGTTCACTTACAGTATGTGCCCCTATTGATTATTAAATAAATTGCTAAATGAAGTGTGTTTTTTATTACCAACAGCATGTTTGCACCTGGTACTCTCGAAGCTTCCACAACAGACAGTGCTGCCGCTGTTTCGGGTGCTCTCTCCAGACACACTCCAGCAGACAGTCAGTGGTGAAAGCGTGCTTGTTTGAACAGGATTTTTTTTGGACAGCGGCAAAAATGACGGAGACGAGAGCCACGCAGGGTCCTGTACGGAGACGGTCCTGCTTATAAGCTGAATGTCTCTGCAATCTCCAGTCCACACACCATTTAGTTACCGCTACTGCTTTATGAAAATGGTCTTTTTTTTTTTTTTTTTTTAACAGAATCAGTAGTTCATGCCTGTATAAATTGCCTCTCTATTGTATTTGACATGCCTGTTCCGGTTCCGGTTCCACCGGACCGGTGGCGCCACACGAGTAGGCTGCCCGTTGCAACAGCCTTTTTTTTTTTTTTTTTTGTCTTCCTTCTTCTTTCTACACCTTTCACTCTGTATATACTGTATATCACAGACGCACGGATCGCCCCGGGGGTCTCCCGGGTCGGCGGACGGAGCCACGGTTTGCAGCGGGAGACGCTACAGCGGGGAGGAGCTAGTGCTAGCTAGCACTTGGCCGCCGCCCGGTGCTAATGGGAAACTCGACATACTGGGAGCTGTAGCGAAAACGACGCGGGTGCCGGGCTGGAGTTTAGGCGGCGTGCAAGAAATATAAGACAGAATAATAAAGAGCGATGGCAAGAACCAAGCAGACCGCCCGTAAAATCTACTGGAGGAAGAAGCCCCCCAGGAGACAGCTAGCCACCAGGGCTGCTCGGAGAGGCGCTCCGGCCACCGGCAGAGTGAAGAGGCCTCGCCGTCACAGGCCCGTGGCTCTGAGAGAGATCCGTCGCTGCCAGAAATCCACGGAGCTGCTCATCCGTAAGCTGCCCGTCCAGCGCCTGGTGAGGGAGATCGCTCAGGACTTCAAGACCGTCCTGCGTTTCCTGAGCTTCGCCATCATGGCTCTGCAGGAGACCAGCGAGGCCAACCTGGTGGTCTCTTCTTCGCTAAGGGGGTCACCATCATGCCCAAAGACTTCCAGCTGGCCCGCCGCATCCGCGGAGAGAGAGCTTAGACTTTCTGCTGCACATTCACCAACCAACCATAATGCTCCGCACTGTGTGTCTATATATATATATATATATATATATATATATATATATATACATTTATAGTAATATGGACATATGTTTACTAGATGTTGTTTTTTCTTGCCTTCTGATTGTTGCTCTGAGTGTTGCTATCCCTATGCTGTTGCAATCCTGGAATTTCCCCATTGTGGGACTAATAAAGGCTTATCTTATCTTATCTTATCTTATCTTATAAAGAGCGGCGCTCCACACAGTTGTAACACACGCGTATAAAGTTGAGTGCGAGCTGCAGCAAGACTCTCACAGCTTCCCTCATTTGCCACATAAGTTATAAACCCTGTTTAAATTACGAATCCACAGGATCCTAAAAACATTTGCAATAATACTGCATACCGCGGTATTGAGCTGTCCACCGTCACCGCAGGGAAAATTCCTCTACCACAACAGCCCTAGATCACATGAAGAAAAAGAGGTGCAAAAAGGCATAGAAAACCAAGAAACCAGCTGAAATCCATCAGAATTTAGGAAGCTATCCCATCCCTCATCAGTACAAATTAATTTCAGCTGATTAAGTCCTGACTGATGGCCTTTAAAAAGGTCTGTGAATATCAGATTGTCACACCACAAGGAACTCATAATGGGTAGAAGCAAAAAGCGTTCTCTAGACCTTCGCAACCTTATTGTTGCAAAACATAATGATGGCATTAGTTACGGGCACATGTCTAAACTGCTGAATGTTCCAGTGAGCACTGTTGGAGCCATCATTCGCAAGTGAAAAGAACATCATTTTACCATAAACCAACAATGACCAGGAGCTCCTCATAAGGTTTCTGACAGGAGTCAAAAGAATTATCAGAAGAGTTATCCAAGAGCCAAAGACAACTCATGGAGAGCTCCAGAAAGACCTGTACTTAGCAGGTACTGCTGTTTCAAAGAAAACAATTAATAATGCACTCAGCTGACATGGGCTCTATGCCCACTCACCTTGCAAGACTCCATTGCTGAAGAAAAAGCATGTTGAAGCTTGTGTAAAGTTTGCTGCACATTATTTGGGCAAGCCAGTACAATACTGAGAGAATATAGTCTGGTCAGATGAGACCAAAATTGAACTTTTTGGATGCCACAACACACAGCATGTTCTGAGGGGAAATGGCACTTCACATCAACCCAAAAACACCTTACTAACAGTGAAGTTTGGAGGTGGGAGCATCATGGTGTGGGGGTGTTTTTCAGCACATGGTACAGGCAGACTTCATATAATTGAAGAAAAGATGATTGGACAAATTTACAGAGACATCTTTGACAAGAACCAGTTGCCATCTGCCAAGATGCTGAAGATGAAACGGCAAGACAATAATCCCAAACACACAGCCAAGGAAACTCTCAGCTGGCTCCAAAGAAGGACAGTAAAGCTGCTAGAATGGCCCAGTCAGTCACCTGACCTGAATCCAATTGAAAATCTATGGAACGGACTGAAGATCAGAGCTCATAGAAGACACCCATGGAACCTTCAAGATTTGAAGACAGTTTGTGTGGAAGAATGGGCTAAAATCACTCCTGAGCAATGCCTGCGCCTAGTTTCTCCATACAGGGGGCGTCTGGAAGCTGTTATTACAATCAAAGGCTTTTCTCCTAAATATTAAATGAATTTCACCAAACATGTTCAATACTTATTCCCTGTGTCATTCCACTTTATTAGATATAACTTTTGTGAACACAGTTGCCTTGATTTCTTTGTATATATGAATTACTTGGGTTGTTACTGGTATCTAGTGAAAACTCAGGTCAGTGGCTCCATCAGAAATGTTTAATGAGAAAATGTTGACATGTTCAGCACTTATTTTCCCAGCTGTAGGCTTTTGTCCTTAACTACGAGAAAGGAAAAATAATCTGTGTTGTGCTCTTACGCATGCTGTTGTGTACGTCAGTCGAACGTGTCTTAACTGTTCAAGCCACATGATTGGTTCAATGCCAACCATGTCTATCAACCATGTTTTATGTCTGTATCAAGGAAAAGTTATTTCGCAATAATTATCGTTATCGTTTTATCGCTCAGCCCTAATTACATCACTTGTGACTTTTTTGGTATTTACTGAAATGTCTCTGATATTTGTGTCATGTTTTTAAAATTGTGAATTCAGCTATTCTTAACATCTGAAGTTTATAAGACAAGGTTGATGAGGGCAAACTTGGGGTCTTGATGGTACTTCCTAATTTGTCAGGGTAGCATCTAATTCTGGATGTGCTGTCCACAAACTGACAATGCTGCATTGCGTTGTATTACTTCATCATGTGCATCACCATCTGTTCTTTTAGCACACACATAATCTCGCTCACTCTCTGGCATCATTTAGTTTATTTAAACATGTAATTTAACTGGTGTGGGGTAATGTTTTATATGTGAGCAGTTGTTTTGGTCTGTGAGCAATACATGTTTGGATTTTTGTTTCATTTACACTACTATTACAGATTTTCAGAAGTCATTTGGTCTTTGGACATCTATTATTGTGCGTGTCTCTTGTTGTCATGCATTCCTGCTGCAGCATATGGCAAATCTATCCTTTCCCATCACTGATCCAGGCTCTCAGTCACACTAATCTGAGGTCTGCCTGCATTGCTGAGAAATGCCAGCCAGCCTGAGCAGCATAGTTTTACTCTCATTCTTCTGGAAGCTGCACTCCTCTGCTAGCTCTGTCATTACTACAATCTTAACCAGTGTAATTACCAGCCTTGGTGTGTGTTTGTGGTGCATGGGCCAAGCCTGCATCATGCAGGGCAAGTTGGAGCGGGTGTACACACAGAGGGAGTAGTACATGATTGGTGGGTTAAAGAAGGAGAGGTACATCCCCGAGCTTACTAATTATTGTATTTGAACAATTAAAAGACATTAACTGTCTGCTCGTTATCTTCTGAAGTTTGTGCCAGAACTGAATGTTTTTGGCCAGTCCTCCTTACTGTAGAGCTAAAATGATCATTCTTTCTCCATATGTTTGTTTTATTCTCCCTTATGTTGACACAAATTGACCTAATATTGCTTAACTTCTTAATAGAACCAGTTTTCTTTCTCTGGGATATTCTGCTGGACAGTATTGGCCTCGTTCCACCTTCTCCACACAATAATGTCGCTTATACCTGATATGTCTTCACTTTAACTATTGTCAGAATTATGACCACAGAGTAACCACTTTGGTATGAAATATTTAAAAGCAACATGATTATGCCTCACAGTCAAGAATGTTTCCTCTTCACCTAATAAACATTTGAATTATGTCACTCTCATTCTCTGTGAAAACCTGAGAGGGTTTTGATAGCTTCAGTCACAAAATATGGTCCTTAGGTTGAGAATATTTTGTCAACTTCAGACCAGAATTAAGTGTGTAGTAAGTCAGATAACCTCATCATAAGCCTGCTGTAAAAATATATTGATACAGACTGGAGATTAAATTTTTTTAAGACCTAGGTTAAACTAAGGGGCTGTGCCAAGGCCCAGAATAAGATGAGGATTGTTGTGTTTTACTTAAACATTAGGCTTAACCACTTGCGCTCCGTTGTTCCGCGGGCGGGCAAGTCTCTGCGTCCTATGACGCACGAGGGCGCACGACGCATGATGGTGGTGATGGTGATGTAGTAGCGTCCAAGCGCCACTCAAAAAAAAACTGCAGAGACAGCCGCGAACAGATTAGTTCATCTGATTGACCTCTCATTCGACTAATAAGAGCCTTGAATTGGGTTTCTGAAACCTTGAGGAGCCAATGAATGAAAATCTAGGAAGGAGGACCCGCCTACTGTGAACGCAGGAGCCAATTGAAGCACAGAAATTCAGGCAGGGTGAAGAGAGATTTACTGTTGCCACAGATGAAAACAAAGGACGCTGGACGAATCTAATACAGACCCAGCAGCATGGAGAACACCCACAAGTGGGACCTGCACTCATTCCAGCAGAATAGACGGAGGCCAACGACAAAAGTCGTAAATCATTCGCCAAAACGGCAATAATGGAATTATGTTGATCGGGATCCACGAGCGGAGCAGCGTCGCGTTCGTCTGACGCGTGGGAAGAGATGTTCGCCACGACTCTGCTGCTTTGAAGAGGTAAGGTGTTATAAGCTAAATTATTATTTATCCCTGAAAACTGTAATCCAAAAATGACCTTTGACCGATCGGTAAATTACAACTGTACTGCGCACAAAGTACGAAGTGCGTGCGCCGCGGTAAACGGTTCATTTGCCGTGTTTGGACCGTGAACGCCCCCCCCCCCCGCGCTGCAGAAGAGTTGCGGGGGGGGGGCGTTCACGGTCCGAACGCCCCCCGGTCCGCGGGGGGGAAGCATATCAGTCTATTCCATCATGTAGCGATGGCCCTCTTCTGTAGCGAGGGGGGGGGGGGCGTTCACGGTCCGTTCATAGTTCCCCCCCACACACACAGTAGCGAGGGGGGGGGGGGCCGCTGTGAAAACATGCAAGGAGTGTAATCCGTCTGTAGCGAGGGCCGAAGTCGGTCCTTGGTAGCGGGGGGGGGGGGAACGACCCCCCGCCCACACACACAGACACAGCCCTGAGTGTGACCTTTCATTAGAGCCTAAAATGAAGATTCTACATTGAATTATTCAAAAGTTACAGACGTTTTTCCAAACTCTGCCATTTGGCACAATTTGGCACAGTTCCAAAACGCCTGGGAACAGCCTGAGAACAAAGCTGTGTGAAATATTCATTTTTTGTGGTATTGTTACCAAATTTGGATCTCAGCTGGATAACACTTGGTTCTACATTTCTGTTGCATTTTCCAGCCGGATCGGACAGCTGTGTGTTATTTACAAGCATTTGTATCCAAAAAAACACTGTGTCCAATTTTTTTTTCTTCAAGTTCAGTATGTTTAGATGACTGTAACTCAGTGGCCGGAGCACGTAGAGAGATGATGTTTTTTTTGCCAAAAAATTCAAAGTGTTTTCTTTTAAATGAGACCAACCCCATGAAGATGCTGCAAAGGGTTGAATAACAACTTTCGATTTACTTTGGGCATGTTATTTTTTGGCATTTTTAGGAAAATTGCCCGGAGTGCAAGTGGTTAATAAAAAGCAGCATTTAAGTAGCATTTTTTTTTAAACTTCTAACTAGAGCTGGGCAATTTCACCATAAATCAGCATCACGGTTTATTGACCCTTTCAGGTCATTTTTATTTTTGATTCTTTTATTTTCTTCTTTCTTCTCCCTTATAGTTCACTGACAAGCCTTGTAATTAAAAAAAAAAGAAAAAATTACACAACAGGCCTGTTGTCATTTCACACACAAATTAAACATTGTCCAGTGCAGAAGTCAATGTGTTTACATACGTGGGGGTCATGTGACTTTCAACAGCGACCTTAGGACAAGCTATCTCGGCAGGAAAAAAATCTGATGCAGATACCTGTCAGAAGCTAACAGCACTTAGCTTCAGGCATCTACATGTTGGTGTCTGTGCACTTTGGTCGCTTTTTCTGGCATCTTCAGATGAAATAAAGAGTCAGTCATCACACACATCCACTATGTGGATGGACATTTCTTTTCGTTACAAGCCATTTCACTTTATTTTTGCTGCTTCCGGGGTGCGGAGGTATGTGCCCGCTCACATAACTCTGGTGGCACATCTTAAAGAGAAAGTACATGAAAAGCTCTTTATAAACACGGACACAACAATGCGAGGGCAAAAACTGAAAAAACCCAACATGAACAAGATTAGGTTGGTTTGCACCCCGAATTTTGGTTTTTGTTTTGATTTGGTTAAATGCCCAGCCCCTACTCCTAACCCTTGGCAGCACAATTGAGAGAGAACCTTTGTTTCATGGAGGATGCGTTCAGTAGAGATGGGCCCTTTATTTAAATGTATTTCTCACTTATAGGCTGTTTGTTGTCAGAGATGACGGATAAAGCAGACCACACTCTCTCCAGTGCATTTCTCATCAGGCACCTCAGATGCATAATGAAGCCATTCTACAGCCTCTGCAGCTGGCACGGATAGTCTGGGATTGGACCCTTGGTGGATCAGGGCACGATTCTGAATGAGGAAAGACTTTGTCAGAAAGCATGATCAGAGCAGGAGTGTTTTGGTCCGGAAGTGGCCGTGGTTCCCCTACAACAAAAGCATGATACATTTCCATGGGTGCATGACTATAAGGGGATTCTATTTGCTGTGAATGAGTTTTGTTGATGTTGTCCATGTGTGCGTGTATGTGTGAATGAGTAATGTGGTTTTAGTGTCAAAAGGGAATTCAGTTAGGACCTACAAAAGCCGTAGTGTATCATAAAACACATCAACCACTTTGAGCTCCCTTGACACAATGGAAAGCTCAACAGTTTGCAAATTGGATCTCATAATGAGTTACTCATCCTTGAGTCAACTTTTGTGGTTTTCACAAAGGTTCAGGCAGCTGGAGAGGGGAACAACAAAATTGTCCCTGATATGTACTTTCTTCTCCTTTTTAAACTTGCTAGGAACATTATAGTGCCTATGACAGAATGAGCAAAGCTACAGTGACCCAACTTGCTACACAGGTTCATCCTAAGACCATGACCTCTGACTATTATTTTGGGGTCAAAAGGTCAAAGGGCAAGGTTAGCATTCCCTATGCCCTCTTACTGTAGAACTAGAAAAGCTCTCTAGGGTCACTAAACTTGCTACACAGGCTCACCTTGGGATCCTGACCTGATCCTGAATATACAGCTATTTCTGTTGTACATGCAAGTTAGGTTAATTGGCATCAAACTGGGGATTCTAAATTGTCCTTAGGTATGACTGTGAGAGTGAATGGTTGTCTGTCTCTCTGTGTTGGCCCTGCGATGGACTGGTGATCTGTCCAGGGTGTACCCTGCCTCTCGCCCAAAGATGCTGGGATAGGCTCCAGCCCCCCCGCGACCCAAAAAGGATTAAGCGGAAGAAAATGGATGAATGAATATTCATGGATGATAGACTTATCATAATTTGGTTCTGTCCCAATAATTATATCGAAAAGTTGAAATCTGCTCTCCTTCAGTAATATATGGGCTCTTGAAAGAAAATTGAGGTGGGGGTATTGCACTTGCCTCCATGCTGTTCATTTTTCTGATTGTGGTTGAATATTATTACATTTTTAAAAGCTTTCACAGGGGCCAGTGTGTTAACATAATTATGTTGGAGCTCCTTCAATAAGCAGTGTGAATCCTTAATACTGCTTTAACGCACATTAATCATATTGGAAAGAAAGACTGAATTTTATCATGGTTGCATTAATAAAACGGCATTGCATAGATCTAGAATGATAAATATCCAGTTTTGAAGAACGGCTCCACATGAACACATTTGTAAAGGTATGTGTGTAAGTGATGACCAAATTCACTGTAGACTTGAGCAGTTTTGAGTAGACTTACATTGATAAGAGCTTTAACCCAAGAGGGGTGACCTAAATATAGAAAGAGATTAAACAGAAATTTGATTTAAAAGGGAAGAAGCACTAGATGTTTTAGTACTTTGAATGAAGCAGAGAATTAAGGACATTAACATTTTAGACATTTAGCTGGAGCTTTTGTTGAAAATAACTATTACATTTACATATTTTATGCTGAATTTGAATCTTCAGTGAGTTTTGTTTCTTCTGTAAAAGGAAAATAAGTTTTCTTTTGCCTGGTGTAGGCAGTGGTGTTGACTATGACTTGTTCATTTACCCAGTCAGATGAAAGCCCTTGTGCTAGTGTCATTGGGCTCGAACTTGGTAAAAAACAGCTCAAATGGTCAATCATGAATCTTGTACTGATGGAATAAATTCAGTACATTTATACTGAATAAATTGATGGAATAAACAGCATAACCATCTACTTAGTTATCCTACATAGTATGAATATGTACCCATACATATTGTCACCCGCCGTAGCGACTGATATTGTCCTAGTTGTATACTGGAGGGGACCATTTGTGTAAGTCTATTGCGTCTTTTGCATTCAATACTATTAGGTCATCTCGTTTTTTTTGCTATCTCTGCGAGCAGCCCTGCTTAGGTTATACAGTCTGACAGCCGTAGGTAGGAAGGACCTGCGAAACCTCTCGGTTGCGCACCTAGGATGATGTAGTTACTGCTACATGAGCTCCTCAGTGCGTTCAGTATGTCCTGCATAGGGTGGGACTCGGACTCCAGCAGAGATGACAGTTTAGCCACCATCCTTCTCTCTCCTATCTCCTCCACTGGGTCAAGGCATTGCCCCAGGACAGAGCTAGTTTTCTTGATCAGTTTGTTCAGTCTCTTCCTATCGGCTGCTGTAATGCCACTGCCCCAGCAGACCACTCCAAAAGTGATGGCTGATGCCACTACTGTGTCATAGAATGTCTTCAGCAGCACTCCTTGTACACCAAAAGACCTGAGCCTCCTCAGTAGGAACAGTCTGCGCTGTCCCTTCTTGTAGAGTGCGTCGGTATTGTGTGACCAGTCTAGTTTATTGTTCAGATGAACATCCAGGTACTTGTAGGATGTCACCATCTCAATGTCTGTTCCCTGTATATATACTGGTGCTGTGAGGGGTTGTCCTTGCCTGCGGCAGTCCACCACCAGCTCCTTAGTTTTCCTCACGTTGATCTGGAGGCAGTTCTGATGGTACCAGTCCATGAAGTCCTGGATAAGTCCTCTGTTCTCAGCCTCATCTCCGTTGGAGATGAGGCCGACGATCGCAGAGTCGTCAGAGAACTTCTGTAGATGGCAGTGTGTTGTGTGAGAATTCCGCAGTATAAAGGGTGAACAGGAAGGGAGCCAAAACCGTTCCCTTGGGGGCCCCGTGCTACCAATGATCGTGTCGGACACACAATCCCGGGTTCTCACAAACTGTGACCGGTTAGTGAGGTAGTCCAGGATCCATGATGACAGGTGCTGGTCCACCCCTGCGCACAGCAGCTTGTCCTTCAGAATCATCGGTTGGATGGTGTTGAAAGCACTGGAGAAGTCAAAGAACATGATCCTCACCGCATTCCCGGGCTTCTCCAGGTGGGACAGAGAACGGTGAAGGAGGAAGATCACTGCATCCTCCACCCCAATGCCATGCTGGTAGGCGAACTGGAGTGGATCCATCGCTGGTCCCACCAGGGGGCGGAGGTGAGCAAGGAGCAGTCTCTCCAGGGTCTTTGTCATGTGAGACATCAGGGCCACTGGTCTGTAGCTGTTCAGGTCTTTGGGGTGGGAAGTCTTTGGTACAGGTACCACACAAGATGTTTTCCACAACTGTGGTACCCTCCCCAGCTTCAGGCTCAGGTTGAAGATGTGCTCCACAATCCCACACAGCTGGTCTGCACAGGACTTGAGGAGCTTCGCGCTGATGCCGTCCGGTCCCGAGGCCTTCCTCGCCTTGATCTTCCTCAGCTCCGTCCTCACCTGGGTCTTAGTGAGGGTCAGGTTGGGGGGGCTGTGTGCTGGGAGTGGGGGGGGGGGTGTTGGTGGAGTGGGGTGTGGACAGCAGGTCTCGATGACTTTAGAGGCAGCAGTGGTTGTTGTGCAGTCGGTGGGGAGGGCGGTTGGTCAAACCTATTAAAAAAACAGGTTCAGATTGTTCGCCCACTCCCTGCCCCCCGTGGCCTGGGAGGAGGTATTCTGGAGCCCAGAGATGGTTTTAAGGTTTTTCCAGACCCCGCCGATGTCGCTCTGTCGCAGCTTGTCCTCCATCTTCTTCCTGAAGCTGTCCTTGCCTTCTCTGATCTTCCTCCTCAGCTCCCTCTGTACGGACTTCAGCATCTCCCTGTTCCCCAACCTGAAGATCCTCTTCTTCTCTGTCAGAAGTGTTTTTATCTCAGGGTTGATCCAGGGTTTGTTGTTCGAGCAACACCGTATGGTCTTGGTGGGTACGGTGTTGTCCACACAGAAGCTGATGTAGTCCATGATGGTGTGAGTGAGGCCATCGATGTCCTCACCATGTGGATTGCAGAGCTGCTCCCAGGCAGTGGTTTCAGAACAGTCCTTTAGAGCGTCTGTTGCCTCCTCAGACCATAACTTCACTGTGCACATAACCGGAGGTTGTCTGTGTACTAGGGGTTTGTACACCGGCAGGAGATGAACCAAGTTGTGATCCGATCTCCCGAGCGGGGGGAGTGGTGATGAGGTGTACACCTCCTTAGTATTTGCATAGAATAAGTCCAGTGTTTTATTGTCTCTAGTGTGGCATGTGACATACTGGGTGAACGTGGGTAGAATGAGGGACAGTGAAATATGGTTGAAATCACCTGAGATGAGGAGAAGAGCATCTGGGTGTTCTGTCAGCAGCCTGCCAGTTACTGAGTGAATGACGTCACGCGCTGTCCCAGCATTCGCCGTCGGATCTGCATAAATAACAATGCAGATCACGTGTGAGTATTCCCTCGGGAGATACCGCATTCTAACAGCTAGCAACTCAGTGTCTTTGTTGCAGTGTTGTTGTTTAACCGTGATATGTCCCGGTCTGCACCAGCTGTTGTTGACATACATTATCACTCCCCCGCCCCTTGCCTTCCCACTGTCTGGTGTCCAGTCTGCCCGTATTGCGTGGAAACCCTCCAGTTCGATATTAGCATCTGTTGCTAGTTCTGTTAGCCACGTCTCAGTAAACAACATCAAGCTACTCTCTCTGAAGACGCTCTCGTAGCGGGAGATAGCTGCTAGCTCGTCAGTCTTATTGAGTAGCGATCGTACATTCCCCATAATAACGGATGGGAGGACGGGTCTGTACCTTATATTCCTTGCCCGCCGTCTTACTCCACCTCGACATCCATGCCGTTTCCGTCTTATTTCTCCCGGTATGTTGAGTTTTTGCGTTAGCATCGTGGGCCGGTTACATGCTAACAGCTGGTCTCTATTGTACTGCCTCCTGCAAGAAACGGTGGCTCCGTCCGCTGGCTCAGGAGACATTTGGGCGATCTACGTGTCTTGTGATGGAATAAAGGTGTCGCTGGATCAGAAAGATTCGTAAGAGAGCCAGATAGTAAATAGAAATAGGAAGAAATTGAGCCACTGTTGCAAAAAGGCAGCCTACTCGTGTGGCGCCGGAAGTAGTATGACAGTCTTGTTATTATTATTATTATTATTATAATGTAGTCATATTGGTTTTGCTGTTGTTTCTGTCTGTTAATAATAATGGGTTGCATTTATATAGCACCTTTCATTAAAATTTTCAGGAAAGGTGTGTAATGGTGCACTGAACAGATGATTAGATTTTGGTGATGATCTCAAAATGCATGGACCTAGGCTCTCATCTTCTCAGCATACAAGTGTTAGCAACAATACTCCAAAACTACCTGATGGATTTGGATGAAATTTTCACCAGAGGTGGTTCTTGGGCTACAGACGAATCCATTACATTTTGGTGATGATCTGAGAATGCATACCTCAGTCAAGACTCTTATCTTTCACAGTGTGTTCGCAACAGTACTCCAAAACTAATGGACAGACTTTGATGCAATTTTCACCAGAAGTGCCTCTAGGCCTGCACACAACCCCATTACATTTTGGAGGTGATCCATGAGAGACAGGAGGAGCCTTGGTGGAGGTCTGCGCTCTCTTGAGTGCGTTCTATTTTCCACATGTATTAATGAAATGTTTGTGACATTTTGTTCAAATTTTCTTTAGTTATTTAATTATTGCAGCAGTTTTTTTTTCAGCCTTTCTTAAAACACTTCAATTTAAGCACATCACTTCAAGAAAAATCCCTAACCCATTCAACTCTGCCCTCCCTCTTACATCCTTAGCCAATTAGCTGGCTAGCTCCTATCCTTTAGCTCAGATCAGCAGCGCTGGCTCAGATATATCTTCAGCCAAATACAGCTCAAATTGGCTGCTGGAGTTGGCCATGGGATCTTTAAGTCTTTGTCTCGTGGCACATTTGAATAAATCCAGTTCTATGAAGGTGTGGGGACTTGATCTAAACCCGGAGTACTTTTCAAAGAAATGCCAGGGGTGGGCACAGCACTTAATGGAGCTCACAGATAGACATTGCCACTTCTGTTTGTTCCTTTGGCCATCATTTTTGTCTTCTGCCTTCAGCTTATGAAGGCTTGGTTCACATGCTGGAGCATGTCTTAAAGGGGCAGCACTTTAGGAGACTGTCATACTGTTCATTGTAGAATCATGGTGAAAATATTATGTAATAAGCCAGAATGATGAGAGATATATTATCGACTGTTGTGTCGATTAGTGAACAAGGTGGTAACCGGTGTGGTTATTAGGGGCACTAAAATCTGAATAAAATAATATAAGCCACACTTGGTGTGAGCCCCCTACTACCACTGTTAGCTCAGGAGCTGTTACCTTTAGCTCCTCTTCCATCTACATGACTGACAGCTATGCTGCCAATAATAGAGCAGTGGGTGGGTATCAAATATGGCTCTTGGCATAGAGGAAGAACCTCGGAAGAGTGAAAATGGTTTCTTGACTGGAGTGATGGCCTAATTGGTAGAGCACCCGCCCCACAACCAGGAGGTCGTGGGTTCAAGTTCTGGCCGGGTCATACCAAAGACCATATAAAAATTGTACTTCCTGCCTTCTAGCTTGGTGCTCAGCATAATAGAATGGAGGAAGGGAAGTTGGTTACCCAGCCACAGGGTTACTCCCTGTGTCTCAAGCCTGGATAAATAGGCAGGGCTGTGTCAGGAAGGACATCCAGCATAAAAAAAATCCTTGCCAAATCGACATGCGGATCATCACGATATTAGGTGATGATATGCTGTGGTGACCCCGAAAGGGAGTAGCCAAAAGAGAAAGAAGTCATTTAAACGGCTTACTGGAGAGAAAAATTAGATAAACAACGTATTTTTCTTTTAAAGAAGTGAGTGTTTTGATATTTTTTTCAATAATCATGTGACCAGTAGACACATTTCAGATGGTTAAACGCTACAAAGACACCATTTTCAGTCAGTGATCCCTTTAAATCAAGGGTGTACAAGCTTTTTTTTTTCCCCAAGGTGTTTTTTTTAATTCCATGCAGTGTATATGCAAGAGCATTTCACTTGGTTCAAGGTAATTTTACTTAAAAAAAAAAAAAAAAAAAGATTTTCTTGTTCTGTTTGCCGATAATTTGGCTTATTTTATGATCTCTATCTGTACATCTTTGTGTTCCTGTCTCTGTTTCTGTCATACACACACACACACACACACACACACACACACACACACACACACACACACAGTGGGGCAAAAAAGTATTTAGTCAGCCACCAATTGTGCAAGTTCTCCCACTTAAAAGATGAGAGAGGTCTCCAATTTTCATCATTGGTATACCTCAACTATGAGAGACAAAATGAGGGGGAAAAAAATCCAGAAAATCACATTGTCTAATTTTTTAAGAATTTATTTGCAAATTATGGTGAAAAATAAGTATTTGGTCACCTACAAACAAGCAAGATTTCTGGCTCTCACAGACCTGTAACTTCTTCTTTAAGAGGCTCCTCTGTCCTCCACTCGTTACCTGTATTAATGGCACCTGTTTGAACTCGTTATCAGTATAAAAGACACCTGTCCACAACCTCAAACAGTCAGACTCCAAACTCCACTATGGCCAAGACCAAAGAGCTGTCAAAGGACACCAGAAACAAAATTGTAGACCTGCACCAGGCTGGGGACGCTGAATCTACAATAGGTAAGCAGCTTGGTGTGAAGAAATCAACTGTGGGAGCAATTATTAGAAAATGGAAGACATACAAGACCACTGATAATCTCCCTCGATCTGGGGCTCCACACAAGATCTCACCCTGTGGGGTCAAAATGATCATGAGAACAGTGAGCAAAAATCCCAGAACCACACGGGGGGACCTAGTGAATGACCTGCAGAGAGCTGGGACCAAAGTAACAAAGGCTACCATCAGTAACACACGCCGCCGCCAGGGACTCAAATCCTGCAGTGCCAGACGTGTCTTCCTGCTTAAGCCAGTACATGTCCAGGCCCATCTGAAGTTTGCTAGAGAGCATTTGGATGATCCAGAAGAGGATTGGGAGAATGCCATATGGTCAGATGAAACCAAAATAGAACTTTTTGGTAAAAACTCAACTTGTTGTGTTTGGAGGAGAAAGAACACCATACCTACTGTGAAGCATGGGGGTGGAAACATCATACTTTGGGGCTGTTTTTCTGCAAAGGGACCAGGACGACTGATCCGTGTAAAGGAAAGAATGAATGGGGCCATGTATCGTGAGATTTTGAGTGAAAACCTCCTTCCATCAGCAAGGGCATTGAAGATGAAACGTGGCAGGGTCTTTCAGCATGACAATGATCCCAAACACACTGCCCGGGCAACGAAGGAGTGGTTTAGTAAGAAGCATTTCAAGGTCCTGGAGTGGCCTAGCCAGTCTCCAGATCTCAACCCCATAGAAAATCTTTGGAGGGAGTTGAAAGTCCGTGTTGCCCAGCGACAGCCCCAAAACATCACTGCTCTAGAGGAGATCTGCATGGAGGAATGGGCCAAAATACCAGCAACAGTGTGTGAAAACCTTGTGAAAACTTACAGAAAACGTTTGACCTGTGTCACTGCCAACAAAGGGTATATAACAAAGTATTGAGATGAACTTTTGTTATTGACCAAATACTTATTTTCCACCATAATTTGCAAATAAATTCTTTAAAAATTAAACAATGTGATTTTCTGGATTTTTTTTTTCTCATTTTGTCTCTCATAGTTGAGGTATACCTATGATGAAAATTGGAGACCTCTGTCATCTTTTAAGTGGGAGAACTTGCACAATTGGTGGCTGACTAAATACTTTTTTACCCCACTGTATGTATGTGTATATATGTGTGTGTGTATATATATATATATATATATATATATGAGTGGGAAATTTTATGCATGATTAACTCATTAATCCAGTGCGTTAACGTGATAACACACATTTTCCTGTACAATTAGTGCATTCATTTTTCTCTTTTCTATAAACCACTTTTAAAAGCTGAGTTTTTTTTTTTAAATTTATGTAACCTTTATTTATACAGGGTAGTTCCATTGAGAGGTAACCTCTTTTTCAAGGATGCCCTGTTAACACTCACACAGTTACATACACACTCGCAACCAGGAAGCTGCCCAGTACAATCATAGACTGACCTGTGGCCACTGAGCAGCTCCACTGGAGCAGCTGGGGTTAAGGGCCTTGCTCAAGGGTACCACAGCGGGGTTAAGGAGGGTGGGGCAAACACTGCTATGTCATCTGTCCCACCCAGATCTAATCCTGCCGGTCTAAGGATTGAACCCGTGACCCTCCGCTCACCCATCCACATCCCTAACCATTAGGCCACCACTGCCCACTTTTTGCTGTATAGTATCAGATTAAGGCTGTAACCAAATATTTGATTATCCTGGTATTTGTTCTTTACACTGATAATCGGTTTGCAAATTTAGTATTTGGATATTTGCTTTAACCCTCAAACTGCTTGATTTTACTAAAGGTAAATTACAAATTTACCATATTTACCCCAAAAAACTGTCTGCAGATGTAGGGGAAAAATATCACAAATGTGCAAGAAACTTGATTATTTAAAAAAATACAAATTTATATGACTAAATCTGTGAATATGTAAGAAAATATCCAAATTTGCATGGAAAAAACATTAAATTTTAGCAGAAAAAGTACATTTAAGAAAAAAACAAAGATAAACATGCATATTTATAAGAAATGTTAAGTTGACCAGAAAAAAGGATCTCAAATTTACAAACATGGCTGCAAAATTATGAAGAAAAAAGTTAGACTTACCTGAAAAAGTTCCATATTTATAAAAGAAAAGTCACATTTCTGAAAAGCATTGACACTGATGTAAATGGTAAATGGCATTCACTTAGTGCTTTTTTCTTATCTCTGGATGACCAAGGCTCTTTGTAGAGCCTGTTATCCACCCATTCACACACTGATGGTGGTGGAGCTGACATGCAACGCACTGGCCTGACCCACCTGGAGCAACTGGGGGTTCAGCGTCTTGCTCAAGGACACTTCAACATGCAGACTGCAGAGAGAGCGGGAATCGAACCACCAACCCTTCGATCAGTAGTCAGCCACACTACACCTGTGCCACAGCCGCCCCCTCCGTAATCAACTAAGGAGGAAGAAAGACTGTACACAATATTCACATTTTCACTCCTGAATATTCTAAGCTCTAAAACCAGTATTTGGGACAGCCCTATATCAGACTTTAGTCATGATGCAATGTTTTCTATCCACTGTCATTTTTTTTTTCTCCCCAGAAGCTTCAGTTTGTGCCTTCAGAGGACCCATAGGTAGTTTGTAGACTGCATGCTAATTGTGATGTCACTATAAAAAGTCAACCACTTTTGCTTCTGCTTGAGGTGTGCCTGAATTGTTGTAGTATTGTTAAATAATAATTAGACAGGTGTTGCTGTTCATGGCATTCATACTTGGACAGTTAATAGCAAAAAAAGAAAGTCAAAAACAAACTAATTACTTAGGCATTCTGAAAAACATTTTCATGTTTAACTGTTGCAGCAGCCCCCCTCTGTGCCTTCACAGAAACTGTGCTCCTTCAGTGTTATATCACAGCTGCACTGGGTCCACCAGGCTGCAAGGTGCATGAAGTACATGAGCTAAGCACCCAAACCAATGTGTGCCATTTGTTATGATGTCACATTAGGCATATGAACAAGGACATTAATGGTGAGCAAACGGACCACAACGTATTACCTAAATCTGCTTTTGTTCCCCGTCTCTTCAACTTGCATGAGTTTTCATTTTCACAGCCTGCACCTTCTACTCCAAGATGTTTTTCCTTAGTTTGAAAGATCTGGTGGAACCCACCTCTGTTTCTTTATGGCCTGAATATGAGGCAAGCTCACTCTCCACATGTCTAATTTGCTCTGTTATGGTTTTATTGTTATGGTTCACTGAAATATAACAAACACTTATGTATTTGTTTTTATGTCGGAAAGTGAACTTGTAACTATTCATTATCACTTGTGCTGAATATTGGCAGTACCTCTCCTTGTGTGAGTGCAGTGGATAACATTTCACCACATGGGATTAATTAGCTTTAATGCTACTGGCCTGAGGGTTTTAGCCACATGGTTGCAGAATTTTATATCTGAAAACTCACTGAAAATTCAGGCAACAGATTTGTACAGTCAAACAGGCAGAGTCCCTCGTCACCACAACAGCCCACTGAACTTTACTACATGTGAAGTAAACATACCAAATTATGTGAAGATATTCTTGCATTTGCCATGACCTCAGAAGATATACAAGTTGCTTCTGAATAAAAGCATTAAAATATCAGTATTTTTTTAGACTTGATTCTGTGTGATTGTCATAGTAAAATTCACTGTTTTTTTTTAATTTCCATGTTCTTCTTTAGCATTTTTCAGTCATTCCATTTAGTGTTTCCCAGCCTCACTGTTCCAAAAGATACTTCACATAGTGCTCTTGCCCATTTATCTCTTCTGAAGTCCTCATCTAACTCCTCAGTTCAAAGATTATTAATAAACAAGGTTGTTGTTTGTTTATTGTCAGTCTGTAGAGGAAAAATGTAGCATTACTGCCTCTGTGTCAAGCTGCCAATTGTCCGTCCACAGATTCTCACTTCATCTCTCTCCATTTGGATGTGGTATTACTTTTTGCTCTGATAATGTTTGCTAAAGTTTTTCATAGGGTTTAATCTGGAGCAGAGCAGGCACAGCTGTCATGTCCTGTGGATGGTTGAGTGTACACACACATATGCTCTAGTGCATAATGTGTGTGTGTGATAATATCCCTTGTCAGCCTTCTGAAGATTAGCCTCAGGAGAGAAATCCTCCATCATATGCCCTCACCTTATTTTCTCTCTGGCTCTGTGTGTGTGTGTGTCCCGAGCTTATCAGTCTTGCCCTGTTTTAGAGTCAAAATATTCATATTCCTTCTCATCTGAATTTTGAGATCAGTGCCTGTGGAGAAGATTTGGGTCTCAAATTCCCCCCCAAAATCTTGTTTTATATCTCATTTCTTCTTCAGATTTTTTTAAGACTGCCTAAAGCTGAAATTTGTGTAATACCTTTTTCCTCTTTTTTTTTCTGTTAGATCTTCATCAGACTGAGAACAGCCGAGCAGGAAGGAGAGGCAGACTGGATCCAGACAGGTCCATAATGGACTGGTGAAACTTTTCCCATGAAAAGAGATGTTTTTTGAAGGTGAAGGCCATAACACTGACAGCCGAGTGTGTGTGGGGCCCCTCCGCTCCCTCTTTTCTTGCACCCCACTGGACACGGGATGCCGACCCCCTGTCCTTGTGCCCTGAGGTCTCCCGGGGCACCATGAACAGCTACAGAGACAGAGGGGTAACTTGCACCTCCTCAGACCTCCTTGATGGAGGAGGAGGAGGAGGGCTGTCCCACCACTCACAGGTTCGCCACACGCCCAATGGCCACCCAGTCCCAGGCCCCACAGACCTGGCAAGTCAACCGCGCATCTCTGTGCCCAAAATGGGTGTACGTGCACGGATTGCAGAATGGCCCCCACGTCGTGCACAGTCCCGGGAGTCACTGCTTGAAAATGGGCAACTTACTAGCAATCACTACACAGATGATGGTTCCAGTTCTGTGTCATCGTCAATTTTGTCATCCGATGTCCGGTTGGTGCGGGGAGGAGTTGCCCGGTTGCCCCGACGACGGTCCAAGGATGTAGAGTTTAGAGGAGGTGAAAGAAATTTACCTTTCAGCCTAAGGGTGCTCCCGCCTTTGAGACAGCGCTCCAACAGCGAGTTGACTCTGAGTGAACAAGATGAAAATGAGGTGAGCTTGCTTTGTTTTACCAATAGTTTGACTTCATTTGGTCCAAGCGAGAAAAATAAATGTTTTTGCTTTTAGCCGGCCCAAGTTTATTTCATTTCAACTATAGAGACCTGTAAATTACTTTTATGCAACATTTCATGTGCTTATGGTCTCATATAAAAACTGCATGGGAAAATGAAATGCCACATTGAAAACAAGCATCACTAACTTTGATAGATGATATTTCATCTTACTTAGATTTCACTTTTCAGGCTTTTCTGTGTCCTATGCATAGAATGTTTTCACAAAAAGCTCATCAGGAACTCATCAAATAATTGTTAATAATTGAGGGCTAGATTCATTCTAAAATCATCTTATTCAAATTTAGTCTGTTTCACTTTCATATAACAAACTTTAAAGCAGCACTATCTAACTTTCATGTTCTTGGTAGGAACACTGAAACAGCTACAACTATGGCAACTAGGAACCTGAGTCTCAACAGCCAATAACAGGTGCTTAGCTGTTAACGGATAAAGTTCTGCCCTGTGGTTGGCTGTTGAGACTCAGGTTCCTAGTTGCCATAGTTGTTGTCCTTTCAATGTTTCTTACCCGAGCTATTGCAGGCAATGCAAGCTCACTCAGGCTATGGGGGAAGTACAGCCGTGGACAAAATTGTTGGTACCCCTCTGTTAATGAAAGAAAAACCCACAATGGTCACAGAAATAACTTGAATCTGACAAAAGTGGTAATAAATAAAAATTCTATGAAAATTAACCAATGAAAATCAAACAATGCTTTTGAATTGTGGTTCAACAGAATTACTTTAAAAAATAAACTCAAGAAACAGGCCTGGACAAAAATGATGGTACTCCTAGAAAAGATTGAAAATAATGTGACCATAGGGACATGTTCAACCAAGATGTGTCCTCTAATTAACATCACAGGTGTTTACAAACTTGTAATCAGTCAGTCGGCCTATTTAAAGGGTGACAAGTAGTCACTGTGCTGTTTGTTGACATGGTGTGTACCACACTAAACATAGACCAGAGGAAGCAAAGGAGAGAGTTGTCTCAGTAGATTAGAAAGAAAATGATAGACAAGCATGTTAAAAGTAAAGGCTATAAGACCATCTCCAAGCAGTTTGATGTTCCTGTGATTACAGTTGCACATATTATTCAGAAATTTAAGATCCATGGGATTGTAGCCAACCTCCCTGGATGTGGCCGCAGGAGGAGACGAATAATACGAATGGTAACAAAAGAGCCCAGAACAACCTCTAAACACATTCATGGTGAACTCCAAGGTCAAGGTACATCAGTGTCAGATCGCACCATCTGTCGTTGTTTGAGCCAAAGTGGACTTCATGGGAGACGACCAAGGAGGACACCACTGTTGAAAACAAATCATAAAAAAGCCAGACTGGAATTTGCCAAACTGCATGTTGACAAGCCACAAAGCTTCTGGGAGAATGTCCTATGGACAGACGAGACAAAACTGGAACTTTTTGGCAAGGCACATCAGCTCTATGTTCAAAGACGCAAAAATGAAACATACCAAGAAAAGAACACTGTCCCTACTGTGAAACATGGAGGAGGTTCTGTTATGTTCTGGGGCTGCTTTGCTGCATCTGGCACAGGGTGTCTTGAATCTGTGCAGGGTACAATGAAATCTCAAGACTATCAAGGTATTCTAGAGAGAAATGTGCTGCCCAGTGTCAGACAGCTTGGTCTCAGTCGCAGGTCATGGGTCTTGCAACAGGATAATGACCCAAAACACACAGCTAAAAACACCCAAGAATGGCTAAGAGCGAAACATTGGACTATTCTAAAGTGGCCTTCTATGAGCCCTGATCTAAATCCTATTGAACATCTGTGGAAGGAGCTGAAACATGCTGTCTGGAGAAGGCACCCTTCAAACCTGAGACAACTGGAGCAGTTTGCTCATGAGGAGTGGGCCAAAATACCTGCTGAGAGGTGCAGAAGTCTCATTGACAGTTACAGAAATCGTTTGATTGCAGTGATTGCCTCAAAAGGTTGTGCAACAAAATATTAAGTTAAGGGTACCATCATTTTTGTCCAGGCCTGTTTCATGAGTTTGTTTTTTAAAATAATTCTGTTGAACCACAATTCAAAAGCGTTGTCTGATTTTCATTGGTTAATTTTCATAGAATTTTTATTTATTACCACTTTTGTCATATTCAAGTTATTTCTGTGACCATTGTGGGTTTTTCTTTCATTAACAGAGGGGTACCAGCAATTTTGTCCACGGCTATAACATTCACCCAATGGTCAAAGGTTGATGTACCATCAGAATAATTTTGGAACGATTATTAAAACATTAAAATCTTACATAGTGTTGCTTTAATTTCTTGAGGCCTTTTGGGGAATGTTTTGGCCATGATTTGTTAAAAAACAAACCACTTCTAACAAAATTTCCTTAAACATTTGATTTTGTACCCACTAATCTGTCTTTCTGACCGCAGGTGGAGACTCGGATAGGTGGCGGGATGGGAAACCGGCTCAGAGTGTACGGCAGCACCTCCTCCATCGACATCCAGGGGATCCCTGAGCAGAGCTTCTTTGATATGCTCAGCCAGTTCCAGCAGGAGAGGCCTGACCAGCGAAGTTCAGCACCTGTACAGCTTGGAGAACTGTTGCGTACTCCAGACTCCCCGCCAAGTGCATCCCTCCCATCTGCTCCCTCACCTTGTCCCACAGGTGGCGAAGACAGAGGGACAGGACGGAAGGAGGGTGCTGAGAGAGTTAGAAAGAAAAGTGGAGGGACAGAGTCATCGTTGGGAACATCGTCTTTGTTCCGGAAACTCCGGAGCTCTAGCAGAGGAGAACTGGATGGAGGAAAAGGAGAAAATATTGAGGACAGAGGAGTTCGCGGTTCAACGGATTCCTCCTATAAACCCTGGGTGTGTCCCAAGAGCTTTGTTCACTTTGATGCCCAGAGCATCCTGTTTGACCTCCATGAGGCAGCAGCTCAGCGCAGCTATGTCACCCAGAGGAGAAACACAGCCACAGGGGCATCAGCTGCCTCTAGATCCCCTGCTCGTGATGACCCCATATATACCAGCATTGAGGATCTGACTCTGAGCATTGATCAGGGCTCAACAACACCCTCCCTAGGCATGGACCCTCTTGATGGGCCTGGAGCATCCAATTCAAGCCCATTGCTCCTCTGCTGCCCCCACTTCCTCAATGAGACCGGGGGCCACAGAGAGCGCAACATCAGCTTCCTCAGCTCATCATCAGAGCGAGTAGGAGATGGAGGAGTGGAGGGAGGAATAGGATGGCTGAGGAAGAGTAACACTAGCGTCTCAGTGGTGGAAGTGCCCGTTGAAGAGCAGGCTGCTAGACTGGACAGACTGAAACTATACAGCATAGAGCATGTAGACCTTGGGGCCAAGTACTACAGAGACTACTTTCATGGGAAAGGTAAAACTGAGTGTCACATTGAAAACACATTCACACTATAGTGCCACTGCCTTTCAGAGAGGTAGTGCAGTCTAACAAAATTTAAAAGTGTACTATAACAAAATCTAAAGTACTAAGATGAGTTACTATTTTGAAACAAGTGATCATTATATTGGTCATAAGGCAACACCAGCTTTTCAGTTTATCTAAAACTGAATAATAAATTGACTAAATGTTGTGGATGACATTATACAATTTAACACGTGCATGAAAAGGAAATAAAGTTATAGCAAAACTGAAGAAAATAAACTAGATTTTGATTGTCAAAACAAAGCTTAGATACAAAACAAAGTAGCAAATATTCATATTTCACAAACAAATGTTTTTCATTACAGCTTGATAAAGGACTTAGATGATTAATCAGTCTTCAAGTTAATCACAACTGAAACATATTGCCACTTTATTTCCAGTTTCCATCACTGTTCTCTGAGTGAATCTACACTGTTGCTATCAGGTAAAGGCATACATAGTCATATATAACACAGGGTTTCTGCTGGTAACATTTCTGCGTAACAGCCTGCCACCCCAAAAACTGAGCTGTTACGCTAAGAAAAATATATAATTTTTTTTTTAAAAAAAAGAGCTGCACAGTGTCAGTGTTTTGCTCTTTTTGTTTGGCCGGGTTTTTTTTCTTCTTCTTTTGATTGATTGAGGGGTGGGTTATATATAAAATTTGAATTCTTATGTCTGTAATTATTTTTGTTTATTTGTTAATAAAAATACTATTTTTTTAAAAAAGAGTCACACATGAGCCAATTTTAAAAAAAAAAAAAAAAAAGAGAGAAAACAGTCGTAAAATGTACAGGCAGGTTTGCCATGAATGTGCATATATAATATTTTCACTAAGAATATAAATGAAGGGATGGCACTCTGCAAACATGCATGCGAACAACGCACGTCAACAGTCACCGGTAGGAGTTTGGGAACATGCTGCTGTTGTGACAGTTCCAGCCACCAGCCAAGTGTGTCTTGCATCGCTGTCAGAGACAAAACTGAATCGGCAGCATTTCCCCTACCATTGTAATATTAGGGTAATACGTCAGATCAACTACCTAAAAAGCGGACAAAAATATCAGCATTTTTTTAAACGCTCCTGGGTGGTTAAGATGGCAGCAGTAGCTCTCCTTCTTCAGGTCCAAGTAAGTAAATACATGAACACCATGATTGCTTTGATGCCAGCTGCTACTGATTAGATGAATCACCAGCATTTTTACAAGTAGCCTATTTTAATTTTGTCGTCCCGTGTCAAACTCGGCACAGATCAGTGGTTGATTGGACTACACCGATCTGTAGTTCAGTGGTTGCTTCTCTTGTCCTCCATTTTAATGAACTGGGTTGCAAAATGCACCCAACATAATTAGTCTACCGTTGTAGGAACCATGAAATGAAGAGACTGAATGATTTTTCAGTATTGGTTTATTTCATCTCACGTCCTACAGCTCCTCTCTGTCAGGGAATGAAGAGGAGCTGTAGGACGTGAGATGAAATAAACCAATACTGAGAAATCATTCAGTCTCTTCATTTCATGGTTCCTACATTGGTGACCCTGACGTGATGTCAATACACACTGCGAGCTCCAGGTTCCCTCATGTCTGGGTCTCTGCCAAGGAATATGTGAGCTACATAATGTTACGCCACATCACTCCCCCCGAAATGCCCAAGAACGGACATACACCAACATTACTCTAACCGTTATACACCTTATGTCAATAATGGACAGTCATACACACTATGTCAAGAATGGACACACACACCAACTTCATGTCAATAATGGGCAGTCATACACATTATACCCTTACATCACCCCCCCCTTTGCAGGATCTACAGCACAATTTACACGGGTTGATCAAAATACACATCACTCTGCCCGTTGCTTAGGCTTCAGTCTCCTCCCGAATCTGCTGAACACAGGCTTCGCAGCCTGTGTTGTGCTGTCCTGCGGTGCGCCTGTGGAATGAGGGGGAGAAGGGTTATTTGCCCCCTGCTGGGGAACTAGGGGCTGTTCCCTGGGAGGCCTGCCGCATCGAGGCGCCCCCGCCGGCCGTACAGGATCGTCACGTAACACAAAAGCAGGCTTTAATCTGTCAACACTGATTGTTTCTTTCCTGCCCCCCAAGTCCAGCACAAAATATTTCTCCCCGGTTTCCAGCACTCGAAACGGACCATCGTAAGGTGGGCGGAGGCTGTGACGCTGGGCGTCGTGCCTGACAAAAACAAACTCTGCGTTTTGCAAAGCCTTGGGAACAAAAACCCGCGGAAAAGTGTGATGAGCGGGGCCCGGGAGCATTTCTGCCCCCGTGCCACATAGAGGTCCCCGCACCGGGGGGCGCTCGGGTGCTGCATGGGCTGGCAGGAATTCTCCTGGCAGCCTGAGAGGTTGAGTAAAAACTAATTCAGCAGGTGAGGCATCTAAATCCTCTTTGGGTGCCGAACGCAACCCCAATAAAACCCATGGTAGTTTGTTTACCCAATCTGTATCCGTGCGCGACGCTCTGAGGGCTGCCTTCAACGATCTGTGAAAACGCTCGCATAAACCATTGGCCTGTGGGTGATGAGCGGTGGTGCGATGGGCTGTTGCCCCTAAGCCGCTGGCCATGGCTGACCACAGCTCTGAAACGAACTGCGGACCCCTATCGGACGTAATGTCCGACGGGACTCCGAACCGTGCTACCCAGGCTGTTAAAAAAAACGTGAGTCACCTCTGCTGCTGTGGTAGACTGCAATGGGACCACTTCCGGCCAACGCGTGGTCCGGTCCACCATTGTCAGGAGATGTGTGAACCCCTGCGAGGGCGGCAGGGGTCCCACTAGATCTACGTGCACATGATCAAACCTCTTAGCCGGGATGTGGAAAGGTTCTAAAGGAGCTTTTGTGTGCCTGTGAACTTTGGCCCGCTGGCAAGACATGCAGGCTCTCGCCCACTCCTTCACGTGCTTGCGCAGGCTCGGCCAAACAAACTTCTCTGCTACCATTTTCACCGAAGCGCGTACTCCCGGGTGTGCTAGGGAGTGCACCGCGTCAAAAACGCGACGGCGCCACGTGGCCGGTACCACTGGGCGAGGTCGCCCGGTGGATACATCGCAAATAAGCGGGGGTGAACCGGTTTGTAAACTTATGTTCTCCAGCCTTAACCCTGTTGGTCCAGACAGGAGTGCGCGCACATCTGTGTCTTCGCCCTGCTCTGCTGCCATGGCCACGTAATCTATCCCTACGTGCACCGGAGCCGCGTGCGCGTCCGCGCTGTTACCGCGCTCCGTGTCTGCGGCGTTACAGCCCCCATCCGCGTGGACAGGCGCTGTTACCGCTCGCGAGAGACAGTCTGCCACCACATTAAATTTACCGGCTACGTGCTATATATCGGTGGTGAATTCTGAAATTGCGGCCAGCTGCCTCTGCTGTCGGCCTGACCATGGTTCTGAGATTTTGGACATTGCAAAGGTTAGCGGTTTGTGGTCGACAAACGCGGTGAAACGCCGCCCTTCCAACCAGAACTGAAAATGGCGAATGGCCAGGTGGAGCGCTAGCAGTTCCCTGTCAAACGCGCTATATTTTCGCTCAGCATCGCGTAGGGATCTGCTAAAAAAAAGCGAGTGGCTGCCAAGCCCCGGTGACTTGCTGTTCTACCACGGCTCCTCCACATCTGACACGTCTGTGGTTAGCGCTATTCGGGCTGCCGGGTCTGGGTGAGCCAGCAGTGCTGCATCTGCTAGTGCTTTCTTAACCTCAGTGAATGCGCGCTCCCGCTCCGGGGACCACTCAATCACATTGGAGGGCTTCTGTTTTTTTTAGCGCGGCGTACAACGGTTGCATGAGCTGCGCCGCGTGAGGTATGAAACGGTTGTAAAAATTTACCATACCTAAAAATTCTTGCAACGCTTTTACCGTTTGTGGCTGGGGAAACTCAGCCACTGCGCGTACTTTGGAAGACAGCGGAACTGCACCCTCTGGGGAGACGCGGTGCCCTAAAAAATCGATCTGTGCCCGTCCGCCTTAGGGACCATGTGGAGGGGGGAAGCCCAAGCGGACTTCGAGCGGCGAATTATGCCCAACCTTTCCAGGTTGGCGAACTCCTCACGCGCAATGGAGAGCTTAGCTGCATCCAAGCGCCGAGCCTTAGCAAAAACTGGTGGACCACTTGTGGTTATAAAGTGCTCCACCCCGTGCTTCGCCACCTTAGCTGAAAACGTGGGAACTGTGAGTGCTGGGAACTGGTTTAGGAGAGTGTGGAACTTACCTCCTGCTGCGGCGGCGTTGGCCTACGTGGCACGGGGGCAGAAATGCTCCCAGGCCCCGCTCATCACACTTTTCCGCGGGTTTTTGTTCCCAAGGCTTTGCAAAACGCAGAGTTTGTTTTTGTCAGGCACGACACCCAGCGTCACAGCCTCCGCCCACCTTATGATGGTCCGTTTCGAGTGCTGGAAACCGGGGAGAAATATTTTGTGCTGGACTTGGGGGGCAGGAAAGAAACCATCAGTGTTGACAGATTAAAGCCTGCTTTTGTGTTACGTGACAAACCTGTACGGCCGGCGGGGGCGCCTTGACGCGGCAGGCCTCCCAGGGAACAGCCCCTAGTTCCCCAGCAGGGGGCAAATAACCCTTCTCCCTCTCATTCCACAGGCGCACCGCAGGACGGCACAACACAGGCTGCGAAGCCTGCGTTCAGCAGATTCGGGAGGAGATTGAAGCCTAAGCAGCGGGCAGAGTGATGTGTATTTTGATCAACCCGTGTAAATTGTGCTGTAGATCCTGCAAAGGGGATGTGGCGTAACATTATGTAGCTCACATATTCCTTGGCAGAGACCCAGACATGAGGGAACTTGGAGCTCGCAGTGTGTATTGACATCACGTCAGGGTCACCAAGAGACTGAATGATTTCTCAGTATTGGTTTATTTCATCTCACGTCCTACAGCTCCTCTCTGTCAGGGAATGAAGAGGAGCTGTAGGATGTGAGATGAAATAAACCAATACTGAGAAATCATTCAGTCTCTTCATTTCATGGTTCCTACATTGGTGACCCTGACGTGATGTCAATACACACTGCGAGCTCCAAGTTCCCTCATGTCTGGGTCTCTGCCAAGGAATATGTGAGCTACATAATGTTACGCCACACCGTATTCCTTTCATATCAGCACTCAATAGCTTTATATTTAAAAGAAGAGTGCGTTGTGTGTTAAGTTTTTTTCGGAGGGAGCTGTCACGGATGAACGGAGGAACAGAGGTGCCCGTTAAGAGCATAGCTGAACAAGGACTGCGCCAAGCCGTTATCTTCAGCAGCCGAGACAGTCTGAGCACTGCCAACTCATGCAGGAGTGAGTAAAAAAGTGCCCTTTTTCTTCTCCCTCTCAGTTGCTCCGATATTTGTAATTGTGACATACACATTTTTCTGCTGCAGCTTCAAAATTAATTTGATCTGTCAGATTCATTTCCACTCTCTGTCACTGCTGTGACTGTAGTCTCACACAGCTAGATGACCACTGTCATGCCAAGCACGCCTCGCTCAGCTGTTTCTTCGCCGTTTTGGCTGCTTTCTGCCATATGCAGAATGTCAAAATGTTGTGCCGCGGCTGAATGTATGGAGGTTATTTTCAGTAATAAAGCCAAGAGCATTTGCATCAGATTTGAGAGCAGACGTACTGTAAAACATTGTTTCCATCTCATCATGCCATATGCACAAATAAAGGGGGGACAGGGGGGACATGCCCCCGTACCTGGAAAAAAAAAAGAGAATTGTCCCTCTCAGTTCACATTGAGGGAGGTTTTTCCTGTTGTCTCGGTGGTGAGGAGTGTTCTAAAAAATTGTAAATATATAGAAAAATTATAACAGAAACTAGAAAAGCACTCAGAGAGCGCATGCCTACGCCAAGGCTCCTTCAGTCTCCCATGGATCACCTCCAAAATGTAATGGGTTTGTGTGTGGGCCTAGAGCCATTTGTGGTGAAAATTGCATCAAAGTCTGTCCATTAGTTTTGGAGTATTGTGGCTGACACACTGTGAGAAGAGCCTTGGCTGAGGTATGCATTCCCAGATCACCAAAATGTAATGGGTTCCTCTGTAGGCCAAGAACCACCTCTGGTGAAAATTTCATCCAAATCCATCCAGTAGTTTTTGTGTAATCCTGCTGCACAAATACAAAGCCCTTGGTGGAGGTATGCACTGTCAGATCATCACCAAAATCTAATCATCTGTTTCCCGTGCCATTACACACCTTTCCTGAAAATTTCATCAAAATCCGTTCATAACTTTTTGAGTTATGTTGGTAACAGACAGACAAACAAACCCCGGTAAAAACATTGAGGCAATAACTGCATCTTGGGTCATTTTAGTTAATTTTATTTCATTAAATGTACTTTTATTAATACCTCAAATCAAATCAAATCAAATCAACCTTTATTGTCATATTGCTGTACATACAACTGTAGTGCAGGCAAAATGAAATTACGTTTCTCTAGGCATCCATATACGTAAAAAGAACATAATTTAAAACACACTCACTCACCCCCCACCCCAACACAGCCATTCACACATCCCTAAGACACATTTAGTTATTAGAGTAATATTAACTTATTACAGTTGCAGCTTAAAGTGATAACTACCTATGTATAAAATACCAATTAAAGTGGCTGAGTGAGTCAAAGTGGCTACTTGAAACTAACTAGAACTATAATATACATAAATATACATAATGTCCATAGGTGCAGTAGCATGTATGAAAGATTCCGGCTCAACTGTTCAGCATCCTAACAGCTTGTGGAAGGAAGCTGTTAATCAGTCTGGTGGTTCTGCCTCTGATGCTCCAGAATCGTTTGCAGCAGTTCAAAGTGTTTGTGCAGAGGGTGAGAATGGTCCTTGACAATGTTCAGTGCCCTGCTCCTACAACGGCTCTGAAAAAGTTCTTGGACAGAGGGGAGGGAAACTCCAGTTACCCTCTCAGCAACCTTAACTATCCTCTGCAGGGCTTTTTTGTCTGACATACTGCAACTGGAGTACCATGTTGCAATGCAGTACGTCAGAATACTCTCCACTACACCTCTGTAGAAGGTCCGGAGGATGCAGATGGGGAGAGAGGCCTGTTTGAGTTTCCTCAAGAAGTGCAGTCTCTGCTGGTCCCACTTCCTGATCCCCAAGGAATTCTTGCTCCAGGTCAGGTCCTGCGAGATCTGCACTCCGAGGAACTTGTTCTCTTTATATTATACCTTTATATTTCTTTGAAATCAGAGTTGAAATTATTCTGTTTTGGCTCTGCAAAATTATGATCAAACGTTTAAATTATATGAGAAAAAAAAGTTAAAAATTTACCACAAACTGTTTCAAATTTATTAGGAAAAAAAACAGTAATTTCATTAGAAAAATAGGAAAAAAGCCATAAAATAATCCACAAATTAATGATAATAAAGTTTCAAATGTACAAGAAGTCATAAGAAGGCCTTTTCGGCGTCCAGAAGTGGTAATCGTCACTTCCTTGTGGTAACGTATCGTCACTTCCTGTTTTGCTGTCTGCCTGTGTGGTTTGCTCTCCAGCTCTCGAGCCACTAGCTATGGCTACTAGCTCTCTTTCCTCTCCTCCTCTGGTGTGCTCTCTCTGTCAGATGTTTAGCTACACCTCTGCCTCTTTTAGTGATAACGGTAAATGTAATAAATGTTGTCTTTTTGAGGCGCTCGAGGCGAGGTTGTCTGATTTGGAATCCCGGCTCCGCTGCATTGAAACACCGTCTGCGCCAGTTAATCTCGACGGACGCCCCTTAGCTGCAGCGGAGCTAGCTAGTTTAGGTCCCCCTGTCACCGGTTCCCCGGCTCTCCTCTGCAGCGAGGAGACTGGGTGGGTGACGGTGAGAAGGAAGCCTAGTCGCAAAGCCCCGGTTCACCACCAACCTGTTCACGTTTCTAATCGTTTTTCCCCGCTCAGCGACACACCCGCTGAGGAAAAAACTCTGATCATTGGCGACTCTGTAGTCAGAAACGTGAACCTAGAGACTCCATCGGCCATAGTCACATGCATTCCTGGGGCCAGAGCAGGCGACATCGAGTCAAATTTGAAAATGCTGGCTAAAAGTAACTGTAAATATTCCACAATTGTTATTCACGCCGGCATTAATGACATCCGTCTCCGGCAGTCGGAAGTCACGAAACTTAATGTAGAATCGGTGTGTGACTTTGCAAAAACGATGTCAGCCACTGTAGTATTCTCTGGGCCCCTCCCCAATCTGACCAGTGATGACATGTTTAGTCGCTCGTCATCCTTGAACCGCTGGCTGTCTGTGTGGTGTCCTAAAAATGACGTGGGCTACATTGACAATTGGAGCTCATTTTGGGGAAAACCTGGTCTTATGAGACGAGACAGCATTCATCCCACTTTGGATGGTGCTTCTCATTTATCTAACAATCTGGCATCTTTTTTATCCAAATTTCCAAAACCATGACTACTCAGAGTTGGGACCAGGAAGCAGAGTCTCAGTCTTACACGCCTCTCTGCAGCTCCTCTTCATCCGCCACCCCTCAGCTTAGCCCCTGTCTTCCCCATCAGAGAATCGTTGTCTGCTCCCTCCAAAGTAAATAAAAATATAATGTATAAGCATCCCAAAGTGATAAAGCAAAATATTGGTAAAACTCAAATTAAACATAAAGCCTCTAAATTGAATGAATTGGCCTCTGTTCCTCCTCATAATTTAAAAATTAAATGTGGTTTATTAAATATTAGGTCTCTAACTCCCAAGTCTCTGTTAGTCCATGATCTGTTAATTGATCATCAGATTGATTTAATTTCCCTTACAGAGACTTGGTTAGGACAAGAGGATTATGTTGGTTTAAATGAATCAACTCCCTCTGGTTATTTAAACTGTCAAAATCCCAGAAGTTCTGGTCGTGGAGGAGGAGTAGCATCAATTTACCATTCCAAATTACTAGTTAATGTAAAGCAAAAAACATGTTATAATTCCTTTGAGGGCCTGGTCCTCAGCATTGGACACTTTAGCAATTCCAGGTTAAACCCAATTTTATTTGCCATAGTTTATCGTTCCCCATCAACCTATTCAGCATTTTTATCCGAATTTCCTGATTTCTTAGCTGATTTAGTGCTGAAATCTGATAGAATAATTATAGTAGGGGACTTTAATATACATGTGGATGTAGATAGTGACTGCCTTAATGTGGCTTTTAATTCAATATTAGACTCGATTGGGTTTTCTCAGAAAGTAGGAAATTCTACTCATTACCTCCACCATACATTGGACCTTGTTCTGACATATGGCATAGAAATAGAAAATCTGGTAGTGTCTCCTCATAACCCTGTACTGTCAGACCATTGTCTGTTAACCTTTGATTTTACTATTTCTGACTATTTGGCTCCTAAAGAAAAATATTATCACAGTAGATGCCTCTCAGATGATGCTGTTTCCAAATTTATGCAGATTGTTTCCTCTATGCCATGTGTCAACACAACGGAAATAAGCTATAGACAGCTTGCTCCTTCTGTAATTGATAACATGGTGGATAGTGTTTCAGCTTCTCTGCATCAGGCTCTAGACTTGGTGGCCCCCTTAAAAAAGAAAAAGTCTAATCGGAGATTTTTAACTCCTTGGTTCAACACAGAAACTCGTAGCTTAAAACAGAAGACTCGTCAATTAGAAAGAAAATGGCGCTCTACTAATTTAGATGAAATCTATTTAGCTTGGAGAAATCATCTTTTAATTTATAAAAAATCTCTTAGAAAAGCTAGAACGAGTTATTACTCTGCATTAATAGAAGAGAACAAGAATAATCCCAGGTTTCTTTTCAGTACTGTAGCCAGGTTGACAAAGAGTCAGGACTCTGTCAATCCTAGCATCCCCTTAGAGCTTACTAGTCAGGACTTTATGAACTTTTTCAATAATAAAATTTCATCCATCAGAGATAAAATCAATCAGATTCTTCCCACAGTTAACTTAAATACTGTAACTACTACAACTCCTTCTATTGATGTCTGTCTTGATGAGTTTACTCCAATCGACCTTTGTGAGTTAGACAAAATAGTTTCCTCATCCAAACCTTCAACTTGTCTTTTAGACCCTATTCCTACCAGGTTATTTAAAGAAGTCTTCCCACTTATTGGTAGCTTTATTCTTCATATAATCAATTCTTCATTAACTTTAGGCCATGTACCGCAGGCTTTTAAAACGGCTGTAATTAAACCCTTACTCAAAAAGCCAACGCTAGATCCAGGAGCTTTAGCTAACTATAGACCAATCTCTAATCTCCCTTTCATTTCAAAAATCTTAGAAAGAGTTGTTGCTATGCAATTATTTGACCACCTGCAGGGAAATGGTTTATTTGAGGAGTTTCAATCTGGGTTTAGAATCCATCATAGCACTGAAACAGCCTTAGCGAAGGTCACTAACGACCTTCTCATTGCATCTGATAATGGACTAGTTTCTGTACTTGTCCTTTTAGATCTTAGTGCAGCTTTTGATACTATTGATCATAATATTCTACTTGATAGATTAGAACACTATGTTGGACTTAATGGAACTTCGTTGCAATGGTTTAGATCTTATTTATCTGATAGGTTCCAGTTTGTTCATGTAAATGATGAGTTTTCTCTCAGCTCAAAGCTTAGTCATGGAGTTCCACAGGGATCTGTGCTTGGCCCTACTCTTTTTAGTTTATATATGCTTCCGTTAGGCAACATTATTAGAAAGCACTGTATACATTTTCACTGTTATGCAGATGACACACAATTATACCTGTCAATGAAGCCAGATGATACTAATCAATTAGCCAAGTTAGAAGCCTGTCTTAAGGAAATCAAAGTTTGGATGACTTGTAATTTCCTGCTATTAAATTCAGATAAGACTGAAGTCATTCTTGTTGGTCCAAAAAAACTTAGAAATTCCTTTCCAAATCAAACTTTCAGTTTGGATGCAGTTACTCTTTCTCTTAATAGCTCTGTGAGGAACCTTGGAGTTATTTTTGATCAGGATTTGTCCTTCAATTCACATATTAAATTTGTTTCTAAGACTGCCTTCTATCATTTGCGTAATATTGCCAAGATTAGGAGCATCTTGTCTCAGAGTGATGCTGAGAAGCTGATCCACGCTTTTGTTAGCTCGAGATTAGATTATTGTAATTCTTTATTATCAGGTTGTCCTAAAACATCTTTAAAAAGTCTTCAGCTGATCCAAAATGCTGCAGCAAGAGTTTTAACAGGTACTAGAAAGAGAGATCATATCTCTCCGGTTCTGGCCTCCCTTCATTGGCTTCCCATAGAGTTTAGAATTAAGTTTAAAATCCTTCTTCTTACTTACAAAGCTCTAAACAATCAGGCTCCTTTTTATTTAAAAGATCTGATACTACCGTATCATCCTAACAGAGCACTACGCTCCCAAAATGCAGGTTTACTTGTAATACCTAGAATCTCCAAAAGTACAATGGGAGGCAGAGCCTTTAGTTATCAAGCTCCTCTCCTGTGGAATCAGCTGCCAATCTGGATTCGGGAGTCAGACTCGATCTCTGTTTTTAAGAATAGGGCTAAAACCTACCTTTTTGATATAGCCTACAATTAGGGAGGGATCATGTGTTTTCTGAACCCTCCCTTAGTTATGCTGCTAATAGGTTTAGTCAGCCGGGGGACCTCCAGTAATGCACTGGGCCTCACTCCTTTCCTCACTCTCTATGAAATATTTTTTTTTTTTTTTTTGCTGGTCATTAACATTTGTTTGTTCTCTCCCATAGATTGAGTCCCCATCGTGCTGTTTGCTCTCTACATGTCTGTTCTTTTCTTCTTCTCTATCCCCTCACCCCCCAGCCAGTCGCAGCAGATGACTGCCCCTCCCTGAGCCTGGTTCTGCTGGAGGTTTCTTCCTGTTAAAAGGGAGTTTTTCCTCTCCACCGTCGCCAAGTGCTTGCTCACAGGGGATCGCCTGATTGCTGGGGTCTTTCTGCAACTGTGGGGGTCCTCCCTACAGTTGATAGTGCTATGAGATGACTGTTGTTGTGAAATGGCGCTATATAAATAAAGTTGAATTGAATTGAATTGAATTGAATTGAATTTTACAGGAAGAAATTACAAATTTATGAGGAAATTAGTTGCAAATTTAGGTAAAAACAAATTTACAGAGGAAAAGGCAGAAAACTGCAAGAAAATGGTTATAAATTTAGGAGAAAACGTTCAAGACTAAGTCATTACTCAAGTATTTTTTTAAGTGAGTACTTTTGTACTCTTACACAACTAGTATTTTTTTGGGTGTCTACTTTTAATTATTAATTTCATAAGACAACACTGCTTTTACATGAGCATAATTTCTGGTTACTACACTCACCTCTGATCATACAGTTTAGGTATGTGTGAGTGTGAGTAAATTACTACAATATTATGAATGTTTTTTCCCCCTTGGAGTGTCGTGTGTTTTCTCATGTTTACACATGCTTTACCACCACACCACCCCCCAAAATGTTGCCACCACACCAAAGTCTTTTAGCCTGAGGAAACACTATAGCATATAACATAATACCAATCAACACCTTTAGCATTGGACCTGTGTTTCTTGTTTTATTCATTACAAAGAATACAAGACTTATGTCACTGAAAGTCAACCTAACAACTAAACTGTTGTCCAGCTACTGCTGATAATAAGTGATGACAGAAATTGCTTCAGTGCAGTAGTACAAACACATGGGTTCCATCACAAACTGCTATATGGATACAGTTTGTACCGTAGTCTCTCCAGTGTGAATTCCCACATCTCAAACTGGTAATGTCTAACTGAACCTGAAAACAGCAGAAGATGCCAATCTGGCAACCCTCCCGGAGTTTTTCTTACATAAATACCTGCTGTTGGACTGTTGGCAAACTTTGACCTATGAGATGGCAGCTGTAGCACAGGTAGCTTAACAACTACCAGGTGTGCCCTTATTTTTTTGCATCTGGTTTATATTAGTGACAGATGTCACACCTAACTTGGGAAGTGTGTGTGCCTGTCAGTGACCCCAGTTATATGGTCACAATAAAACGATTACTGGCAATAAACTGATAATGCCAATAATCAGTTTTCTCATGTTTACATGCACTGAATAAATGGATTACTGGAGGGTAAACCACTTGAGAGTTGATGACCTTAGTTACATGGCCTTTATTGGCTTATTCTGTTTACATGGCCACTTGAATAATCAGATAACTGCAGAAATCCAATCATAACTGGTTTATTGGTGTACATGTAAACATGATCAATATGTATGTATACAGACATTTCTTGTCAGCATCCCCTCTTCAGACACTGTTGATGAAACGTCCCTCAGGCAAGCATCATCTGGCTGCAGCCTAATTGGTGATGGATGCTGTTGGAGCACATGTGTGCAAGCGTTTCTGTCTGTGTGTCGGTGAGAGAAGCAAGGCCTACAGCCACACAGATAAAGGTTGTCATTCCAAAAATATGTTCATCTACTGGGCTTTTTTCCAGATTAGCTTTTTGTTTGTGCGCATGTGCTGTGACGTGCCTTGTTTGCATGACAGAAAGTTGACATTTCCACCACAGGACATGGTGTAGAAGCTAATCAGGCCTGAGTGTCTCCTTACATGTGTGCGACCCTGTCAGAAGGGGAATGGCGGAGGAATACTTGTCAAACTAGATTCTTCTTTAGGAGTCTGCAGAATTAGTGTTTTGGCTCTCAGGCTGCCTGTGGGAGTGGCTTTACCGTGGCTTAGTGCAGGAGCTTTAGAAAAGGATGCATTTGAATCTTATGAAGTGTGTTGATAAAATGCCCAGCCTTGTTAATGGATGAAGATGGCATTTTGTGCCAACACTGATAATGACCCTTAGAATGTAAATTGACAGTGTGGATACACCATTCTGCCCATTTCCTGGATTAAAAAGGCTATTTGTCCTTTTAGGGATAGGCTCCAACACCCCCCCCCCCCCCGACCCAAAAAGGATTTAGCAGAAGAAGATGGATGGATGGTTATACTAGAGTGGTTGAACAGTATTTTATCAAATGTCCTTTTATAAAGCATGCACCAGATGAGAAAAATATTCAGGATTTATCAACTGTTCAGTCTTTTAAGCCTCATCTTTCTTTAATAGAAAGCCAGAGTTTCTACAGAATGTACCTTTTCTTACCTAAATTGATTTTTTTCTAATTACCTTAATATTGATTACTAGATAATGCCATTATCTAGTAGTCATGTCCTTGACCTCCAAGTCCCACTTGCTATGCATAAATTATCTGATAGATGAAGACACCAACCCTCTTCTTTTATCACACACTGCTTTGGTCTTTTTTCATTTCTTGAAGAAAACATACTATGTTTACTGTACAACGGATTTACATATATTGCCTGTCTTTGTTATACAATGGGCCATTTGTTTAATTAAATAAGTTTGCCACCAAAAATGTGGATTAGGGATGCAAGTTATCAATTGATTCAATAATTGTTAATTGATTCATTTTACTGATCAATTAACGATTAATTGATAAGCGGCAATTTTCCTGAGAATCTGAATTTCCCTCGGTACAATACGGTCTTTCTATCTTGACAATATAAAAAGTTAATTGCTGTTTTTGATATACAGAATAAAACATGAACATCATATTCCTCAATGATTTATTGTACCATTTGCATTTTTTTTACTACAGTCAATGGCATTTTAGGTAGTTTAATACATTTTGGACTGTATAGTGTGTACTATGTGCTGGTACATTTCAGTAAATTAGATGTCATGATTTTTAATTTATTTTAAAAACTATTATCAACATCATTTATCTTTTTTAGTTAATATTACAAAAAAATTACTTGCACATTTTGATTTACTGAGATGCACTAGTAGACTGTTCTAACAGAAAAACAAATTGTGAGCTGCTTCATCTGTTGCATGTTAAACATTATCACAGTACCCCAGCAATCCAGGCAAACCCAGTCCAATCTGGGCTCCTCTGTTATCTGTTACCTCAGTGGCAACTTGAGTCCGGTCTGCTGTTCCATCTTGTGGTGTGGGGCAGCGGGGATGGGTTTTTGCACTTGTGTTGTCTTTTTCTTTGCTTTGGTCCATTTCTTTCTGTTAATTTGAAGCAGGTGATTGATTGATTGATTTTATTTATTTGAACATTCTTATCGACAAAAAAAAAATAAAACCAAAAAAAAAAAAAGCCTTGTTCAAAAGGAGTGGAAGAAGCCGACACTTATATAGTCCCACCCCTTCTCCATACCCAATAAATTATATCATTCTAGTCATTATTCATCCCACAATTACATTGATTATGCAGTACTATAATAAATAATACATTGTATAATTAAATTATGCAATAGAAATGATACAACAATGATAGTTTATAGTGACAATAATACCAACATCTAATAATAATTGTAGTAATAATAAATAAATACTTCTGGTATGTTTAATATAATGTTAGACAATATTATCATCATCATAATCACCATATATACCACCATATACCCCCCATTGCTTACAATACCTAGGCGCAATAAGCAACCATATAATAATAATAACAACCATAATAATAGGTAGCCATATACAGTGGGGCAAAAAAGTATTTAGTCAGCCACCAATTGTGCAAGTTCTCCCACTTAAAAGATGAGAGAGGTCTCCAATTTTCATCATAGGTATACCTCAACTATGAGAGACAAAATGAGGAAAAAAAAAATCCAGAAAATCACATTGAAGGATTTTTAATGAATTAATTGGTAAATTCCTCGGTAAAATAAGTATTTGGTCCATAACAAAAGTTCATCTCAATACTTTGTTATATACCCTTTGTTGGCAATGACAGAGGTCAAACGTTTTCTGTAAGTCTTCACAAGGTTTTCACACACTGTTGCTGGTATTTTGGCCCATTCCTCCATGCAGATCTCCTCTAGAGCAGTGATGTTTTGGGGCTGTCGCTGGGCAACACGGACTTTCAACTCCCTCCAAAGATTTTCTATGGGGTTGAGATCTGGAGACTGGCTAGGCCACTCCAGGACCTTGAAATGCTTCTTACGAAGCCACTCCTTCGTTGCCCGGGCAGTGTGTTTGGGATCATTGTCATGCTGAAAGACCCAGCCATGTTTCATCTTCAGTGCCCTTGCTGATGGAAGGAGGTTTTCACTGAAAATCTCACGATACATGGCCCCATTCATTCTTTCCTTTACACGGATCAGTCGTCCTGGTCCCTTTGCAGAAAAACAGCCCCAAAGCATGATGTTTCCACCCCCATGCTTCACAGTAGGTATGGTGTTCTTTCTCCTCCAAACACGACAAGTTGAGTTTTTACCAAAAAGTTCTATTTTGGTTTCATCTGACCATATGACATTCTCCCAATCCTCTTCTGGATCATCCAAATGCTCTCTAGCAAACTTCAGATGGGCCTGGACATGTACTGGCTTAAGCAGGGGGACACGTCTGGCTCTGCAGGATTTGAGTCCCTGGTGGTGTAGTGTGTTACTGATGGTAGCCTTTGTTACTTTGGTCCCAGCTCTCTGCAGGTCATTCACTAGGTCCCCCCGTGTGGTTGTGGGATTTTTGCTCACCGTTCACGTGATCATTTTGACCCCACAGGGTGAGATCTTGCGTGGAGCCCCAGATCGAGGGAGATTATCAGTGGTCTTGTATGTCTTCCATTTTCTAATAATTGCTCCCACAGTTGATTTCTTCACACCAAGCTGCTTACCTATTGTAGATTCAGTCTTCCCAGCCTGGTGCAGGTCTACAATTTTGTTTCTGGTGTCCTTTGACAGCTCTTTGGTCTTGGCCATAGTGGAGTTTGGAGTCTGACCATTTGAGGTTGTGGACAGGTGTCTTTTATACTGATAACGAGTTCAAACAGGTGCCATTAATACAAGTTAACGAGTGGAAGACAGAGGAGCCTCTTAAAGAAGAAGTTACAGGTCTGTGAGAGCCAGAAATCTTGCTTGTTTGTAGGTGACCAAATACTTATTTTACCGAGGAATTTACCAATTAATTCATTAAAAATCTTTCAATGTGATTTTCTGGATTTTTTTCCTCATTTTGTCTCTCATAGTTGAGGTATACCTATGATGAAAATTGGAGACCTCTCTCATCTTTTAAGTGGGAGAACTTGCACAATTGGTGGCTGACTAAATACTTTTTTCCCCCACTGTAGTAGTTACAAGAACAACAACAATAATAATATAATACCACCTGGCCTATATAATACTTCAAATAATTCCATCCTAACAACAATCCTAGTACTATAATACTGTTGTAATATTCTAGTAATAATAGTACTCAGCATATACAGTATATTCAACAATAACAACCTTTCTTCATTGAAGACACATTGTAATATTACTGTCCTTTATTTTTATATTGTTCAAAAATCATTTCTTTATATGTTGATTTAAATATATGGATGTTTGGACATTGCCTGTGTTTCTCCCCCAACCCATTCCACAATTTTACCCCACACACAGACACACAAAAACCCTTCCTAGTAGATCTTACTAGGTCATTTTAAATTTTGTATTTCCCTGTAAACTGTATTTCCCTTCTCTCTCACTGAAAAGATTTTGTATATTCCTTCAATATTACCTTCAAGCTCACGTGCTATTAGAACTTGTTGTGGTACTTTGACACAACCCACGCTCTGCACGGTGCTTGCATGCGTTCTGGGGGCTTGCCGTCGTCTTCTGCTTTTTCAGTTGAAATGTGGCAGTCGGTGACCGCATGCACCGCCGCCTGGATGGCGACGCCACTACATTTCATAGAATAAGCTCCCATTGAAAAGGACTGCTGAGTTATCAATTAATTGACAACTAATTTAATTTAGACAACTTAATTCTTATCGACAATTAATCGAAAGTCAGTTAATCATTGACATCCCTAGTGTGGGTAGTTTTCCTACAGCTGTGATTCCTTAAGTAAATCAGTTCAATTCAGATTCTTTCATTTGATTTGATTCTGTATCAATTTAGTCAGGGATATTACTAGCATAATAACTATTTTTCTTGCACATAAAAGAATTTCTCAGAAACCTCATGCTGTACCAGAGACCTTTTAACTGGACTCACACCAGAGTTCAACCATGCGAGAGACCTCTTGTAAACCTCTTACAAGTTTTACTCACATGAAAAGGCACTGTATTAATTTTTTTTTTTTTTTAAATGAACATTGGATCATTCAAATGACAGTCGATCTGAGTCAGAAAACCAATATATTAACTCCACCAATAACTGGGAAATCCACAATTTTGTTGTGGATTTCAGCACAGAAGAAGACCTCAAATTTTTCAGGGGGTCTCCATCCATCCATCTTCTATTGCTTTTCCAGAGGTCCGGGTCGCAGAGGCAGCAGATCAAGCAGAGAAGCCCAGACTTCCCTCTCCCCAGCCATCTGCTCCAGCTTTTCAGAGAGGATACCAAGGCGTTCCCAGACCAGCTGGGAGACATAGTCTTTCCAGCGAGTCCTGGGTCTGCCCCAGGGTTTCCTCCCGGAAGGATGTGCCCAAAACACCTCAAGTGGGAGGCGTCGAGGAGGCATCCTGATCAGATGCCCATACCACCTCAACTGGCTCCTTTCAATGTGGAAGAGCAGCGGTTCTACTCTGAGCCTCTCCCGGATGACTGAGCTCCTCACCCTATCTCTAAGGGTGAGTCCAGCGATCCTACGGAGAAAGCTCATTTCAGTCACTTGTATCCACAGTCTCGTTCTTTCAGTCATTGCCCAAAGCTCGTGACCATAGGTGAGGGTAGGAACGTAGATTGACTGGTAAATCGACAGCTTTGCCTTAGAGCTCAGCTCCCTCTTCACCACAACAGACCAGTACAACGTCTGCATCACTGCAGATGCTGCTCCGATCGGTCTTTCAGTCTCTCGCTCCATTCTCCCCTCACTTGTGAATAAGACCCCAAGATACTCAAACTCCTCCCACTTGGGGCAGGAGCCTGTCCCCAACCCGGAGAGGACAATCCATCTTTTTCCGGCTGAGGACCATGGACTCAGACTTGGAAGTACCGATTCTCGTCCCAGCCACTTCACACTCAGTGGCAAACCATCCCAGTAAGACCTGTAGGTCATTGGTGGATGAAGCCAACAGGACATCATCATTTGCAAACAATAGAGATGAGATCCTGTGGTCACCAAGCATGACACCCTCCATTCCCTGGCTGCGCCTAGAAATCATTCATTCATCCTGTCCATAAAAATTATGAACAGGATCGGTGACAAATGGCAGCCCTGGCGGAGTCCAACTCTCACTGGGAATGAGTCCGATCGAGTGCTGGCAATACGAACCAAACTCACAACGGTCGTATAGAGACTGAATAGCTCATAACAACAAGCCCGATACCCCATACTCCCAAAGCACCCCCCACAAAAAACCACGAGGGACGCGGTCGAATGCCTTCTCCAAGTCCACAAAACACATGTAAACTGGTTGGACAAACTCTCATGAACCCTTGAGGATTCTCGAGAGGGTAAAGAGTTGGTCTGACGTGCCACGGCCAGAATGAAAACCACATTGCTCCTCCTGAATCTGAGGTTTGACCAACGGCCGGACTCTCCTCTCCAGTACCTTGGCATATTCCTTCCCAGGGAGGCTGAGGAGTGTGATCCCTCTAAAGTTGGAGCACACCCTCCGGTCCCCTTTTTTGAAGAGAGGAACCACCCACCCTGGCTTGCCATGCCAAAGGCACTGCTCCTGACCTCCACGCAATGTTGCAGAGGCGTGTCAACCTTGACAGCCCTACAACATCCAGGGCCTTGAGGTACTCAGGGCAAATCTCATCCATCCCTGGGGCCCGGCCACCAAAGAGATTTTTAATCACTTTGGCAACCTCAGCCCCTGTGATAGGCAGGTCGTCCCCCTCGTCCACAAGCCCTGCTTCCTCTGTGGAAGGTGTATCAGTGGGATTGAGGAGATCCTCGAAGTATTCCTTCCACCGCCTGACGAAATCCCCATTCGAGGTCAGCAGCGCCCCATCCGCACCATACACAGTGTGGACAGGGAGCTGCTTCCCCCTCCTGAGCCGCCTGACAGTTTGCCAGAATCTCTTCGAGGCCGACCGAAAGTCTTGTTCCATGGCTTCACCAAACTCCTCCCATACCCGAGTTTTTGCTTCAGCAACCACCCGAGCTGCACTCCGCTTGGCCTGCTGGTACACCTCAGCTGCTTCAGGGGTCCCACAAGCCAACCAAGTCTAATAGGACTCCTTCTTCAGCTTAATGGCCCCCTTCACCACTGGTGTCCACCACTTGGTTCGGGGGTTGTCACCACAAGATGCCCCGACGACCTTGCAGCCGCAGCTCTGGGGCGCTGCGGTCCCAAGCTTCCTAAAACTGGGACCATCATTATGTATTTATTTGGGGCTGTATTGAATACCAGTTTTAGGGTTCTGAATCTTTGGAGAACATCCATCCATCCATCTTCTTCCGCTTAATCCTTTTCGGGTCACGGGGGGGCTGGAGCCTATCCCAGCATCTTTGGGCGAGAGGCAGGGTACACCCTGGACAGATCGCCAGTCCATCGCAGGGCCAACACAGAGAGACAGACAACCATTCACTCTCACAGTCATACCTAAGGACAATGTAGAATCCCCAGTTTTTAATGCCAATCTCCGGTTTCCTCCCACATGCCAAAAACATGCACGTTAGGTTAATTGGCATCAAAAACTGGGATTCTTTGGGGAACATCCAGAGCAAATATTAAATATTCTGTACAGTCTTTCTTCTCCCTCAGAGGACTGCATCAGCTTCAATGCTTATCAGAAATGTGGCTTTTCATATTCATTTATTCATATAATTTGGAATTTTTTCATTTAAATTGGTAGCTTTTTTTATTGTAGACATATTTTCACCATAAAGATGCATTTTTTTCAATATAAACATTATATCCTAAAATTGCAGCTTTCCTTGTAAATATAGATTGGACTTTATCAAGTTGCTACTTTTTTCCTTCTAAATTTTAAAATTTTCTCCTAAATTTGTAGCTAATATTTTGGTAAACTTGGTACAGATTTGTCTTTATTAAAATCAAGCCATTTATCAGGGAAAGCAATTATCCAGAAATCTCATTTGAAAATGAATAGCAGTGTACTGAACAAATCAGAATCAGAATCAGAATCAGGTTTATTGCCATTGTTCATGTAGTACACAAACTAGGAATTTGTCTCGGTACAATGCTGCAACATTAAACATGATAAGATAAGAGAAATAAACTATACATGTAATAAAGTGTAGGATAAGATTAAGTGATACTGGTCAACAGTTAAAATATATATTAGCCAGCAGCAGATACTGTGGAGAACTATATAGTGCAGTCGGTAATGCAGAAAGAAAACAGTGATGATTGACATGAGTCTGGTTGAGCTGCTGTACATGGTGCACGAGAGTCAATAAGTCACTTAGTGTTCAGCAGTCTAATGGCAGAGGGGAAGAAGCTGTTCATGTGACGGGAGGTTTTAGTCTGGATGGACCGAAGTCTTCTACCAGAGGGGAGGGGGGCAAACAGTACGTGACCAGGGTGTGAGGGATCGGCTATGATCCGGCCAGCACGCCTCCGAGTCCTGGAGATGTACAGATCCTGGAGAGATGGGAGCTTGCAGCCTATCACCTTCTCAGCAGTGCGCACGACGCGCTGCAGCCTTAGTCTTAGTCAAATATTTGGATAGTTGAATATTTGAGTATATCCCTAGTATAGTAACATATGAATACCCTGTTTTACAAAAATCACAATATCTGACGACTTAATGGGAAATGATTTGCTCTGTCTGGCCAACACATGGCAGATTTATTTTCAATAGAATGTAAAATGGCCTGTCAACATCTACATTTGAGAAGTTGTTTGTTGATTAAAAAAACTACTTGAGTGTTTAATAGCTCTTCATGGTTGATTTTAAATAATGAACTCAACCATTCAGCAGAAAAATGTTTTGGCTTGTCCTTGACTGATCAGATAACAGATTGTCACCCATATTTTAATTGTACTGAAAACCACCCTCAGCTGACATAATCAGTTGTAGACATAACACAAGCCCAGTTTCAGACAGGAATGAATGAATGCACCCTTTTTCCACATCACAAACCTAAACCTTGGTTCTCCATGCACTTCACAGAGCACTCTAACTACTTTGGGACCGATGACAAGCTCGGCTCTGTTGCACTGAGCATCCGCAGAGAGAAAGTGGAAGACACCAAAGACCTGAAGGACCAGTACCAGTACCGCCTCATCGTTAGGACGAACGAGGTATGCCTGGTTGGCTGTTCTGTTTATTTGTCAAGGGGATTTTCTAAGTGACGACACACTAATGAGTCAGTCAGAGCATGTACTGTATGTTGACATTAGAGTAATTCCTCACCTCCTTTCAGGTATATCTGTGATGCTCCTCTTCCCCTCCGATTATACACGCACCCACCCCCACCCAACCCTCAGCTCACCCCCTCTTCTGTCTGCCACTGGAAAATTCCACCTGCCCAGTCCCTTCACATTAAAGCCAATCCAAACACTGGTTGCTCTGGCCAAAAGTCTTGGCCCCCTCCCACAGTGAGCCATCCAAGCCACTTTCCTACTTTGGTTCTTACACACAAAATTCATTAAATAGTAGACTGGTGATTTGGAAGAATTACATGGATTTTTTTTTTTTTTTTGCTCTGCATTCAGAGATTTAGCTACATAGTAGATATTGACATTTGGAGTTTTTTTTTTTCCACAATATCTTTATTGAACCTTTTTTTTTTTTTTTAACAAACATGATACAAACAATCAAACACTAACGCTAAAGTACTACAAAAAAAAAAAAAAAATGCACTAAAAACACCAACAACCACCAACAAAATCAAGTCTTCAACAATGCTCCTCTGTTTAGTCTAGACAATCCAATACATAAGTATACATATTATGTTCACCAGTTTGGAATTTACAAGGTCCACACACATCATTCACCTTCTTCTTCAAGAGTTATGTTTAAATTTTTTACATAATCAATAAAAGGTCTCCATATATTCTCAAACACAATTTCCTTTGATTTCAGTATATATGTTATTCTTTCTAATGGAAGGTTTGTTAACATCTGTCTTAACCACTGAGTCACATCTGGTCTATGAGTCTTTTTCCATAATAGTGCAATACATTTTTTGGCATTAAGCAAACTGAGGTCTATGAATGTTCTTTCACTTTTATTAAAATTATGCTTTTCTGGGTACAGACCCAACAAAAACAGTTTAGGATTCAGTATGATTTGTTTTGAGATTATTTTTTCAATTGTTACCCTCACCTCTTCCCAAAACATTCTTATTAATCTACATTCCCATAAACAATGAAATAGGGTTCCTTTACTTTCCATGCATTTTGTGCATGTATCTGGTATATTTGTGTTATATCTATTTAACTCCTCCGGTGTAACATACATCCGCATTAACCATTTGAAATGTATCAATTTAAGGCGTGCATTTATTGATTTGGTTTGAGCTTCTGTACAAGCCAATTCCCATTGTTCCTCCGAAATTTCAATTTGCAGATCTTCTTTCCAGTAGTTTAATCTTTTCAGTGAATTTTCACTTGAAGATAGTGTCAATGAGTTATAAAACTCTGAAATAATACCCTTTCTTTTACTATCTTTCATCATCATTTTTTCCAAGGATGAATAAATAGGTCGAGTGAGAGCTTTATTTTGATTTGATCGAATAAAGTTTCTAAGTTGAAGATATTTAAAAAAATGTGTTCTATTGAGATTAAATTTGATCCTCAGCTCTTCAAAAGACATTATGTTGTCTGCACATGGCAAATATAAATCCTGAATCTTTTGTATCCCTTTTAAATTCCATACTTTAAATACAGCGTCCGCTCTCCCTGGTTTAAAATATTGATTACCCCATATTGGACTAAATTGTGACAATAACTGTGGTTCTTTTAAATAGTTTTTAGCTTCACACCATATTTTAATCATATGCTTTACAAATGGATTTTTAACTTGTTTTTGTAATTTTTTTGCCGAATCTGAGTATATGAATATGGGAAGAGGTAAAGGTAAATTGTATGATTCCATTTCAGTCCAGTGAGGGAGATCATTTGATGAAAAATAATATGTCATAGACCTCAGTTGTGCCGACCAATAATACAACATAAAATTTGGACATTTCAGACCTCCACGATCAAATGGTAAATATAATAAAGACAGACGTAATCTAGCCCTCCTGTTGTTCCATATAAATTCCACTAACTTTTTTTTTATTCTTGAGAATAGATCTAAAGGTGGTGATAAGGGAATGTATTGAAATAAATAAAGTATTTTAGGTAAAATATTACTTTTAAGTATATTGATTCTCCCGATCATCGACATTGGTAGTGACATCCATCTCTGAGTTAACTCATTGATATCTGACATTAAGGCTTCATAGTTGACGCTGGCGACTGATTCTAGCTTAGGCATAATTTGGATTCCTAAATATTTAAACTGATTTACAACATTGAATTGATTTGCCTCAGGGGCTGGGTAATTTCTCTGGGTCTCATTTAGCATTAATATTGAAGATTTAGTTTTATTTATTTTATATCCTGATATTTCCCCAAAATTCTTTATTAAATTCAACAAGGTTGGAATTGATTTTTTTAGATTCGACATAAACAAAATTATATCATCGGCGTACAGGGAGATTTTATGTTCTGTTGGTCCAACTTTAATTCCATATATTTGTGAATGTAAACGTATCGCTATCGCTAAAGGTTCAATTGCCATAGTAAACAGTAAAGGTGAAAGTGGACAGCCTTGTCGACATCCTCTATTGATTTTTATTGGTTTTGAAATATTGTTATTTGTTAGGATTTCTGCTGTAGCATTATTGTATATTATTTGAACCCATTTTATGAAATTATTTCCAAGTCCAAACCTTTGTAGGACTTCAAAAAGAAAGGGCCATTCAACTCTATCAAAGGCCTTTTCGGCGTCCAATGATAGGAGAGCTGTATCCGGTGCTTCTTTATTAAAATAAATAATATTAAATAGTCTTATTACATTATGGAAGCCTTGTCTACCCTTTATAAAGCCATTCTGATCTCGATTAATAATATTTGGTAAAATTTCTTGTATTCGTCTTGCTAAAATTTTACAGATTATCTTAAGGTCGGCGTTTAATAGGCTTATTGGTCTCATATTTTCACATTTATTAGAGGGCTTACCTGGTTTTGGCAGCAGTATAATTAAGGCATTATTTATGTATGATGGTAAATTATTATTTTGAAATGCTTCTAAAACCATTTCCAAAAAAGGTTTTATTAATTTATTCTTAAATTTTTTATAAAGGTCAACTGGAAGACCATCTAGTCCTGCACTTTTTCCTGATTTCATATTATCAATGGCTAGCCCAACTTCTTCTTGACTAATTTTAGACTCCAATATCTCCCTGTTTTCATTTGGTATACACGGTATAGATAGTTCGTTCAAAAACCCATTTAGTTTTGTTAAATCAGGTTCATTTTTGGTATCATATAATTTTTCATAGTAATCTCTAAAGGCTCTATTAATTTCTAAAGGATCTATAACTACCTGTCCGTTACTTATAATACTGGTAATTGGTGTTTTAATTTCCAACCGTCCAATCTGCCATGCCAACAATCCTCCCGATCCCTCACCCTGCTCATAAAAAGATCGCTTCAATCCCAGAAGACCCGAGGCAGCTCCATCCGCTGACCTCCCGCCGTACTCAGCTCCCAAAACCAGCAACCCACCCCCCAACCCCGGGTCACCCCCCGCACACACCCCCTCCCGAAGACTTTCCATTCTACGCTCCAATTTAGCTCTCTCCTCCCGAGACCCCCCGGATCCCGATCCTGTACAACCAACAATATGTCCCCCAATAAAAGCCCCGAAAGCCCCCCACCCCACACACGCCGATGCCCGTGCAGCACCGACGCCAAAGAACTCGTCCATCCGTCCCTCCATATACCCGACAAACTCCCCATCCTGAAGCCACCCACGCCGAAACCGCCATCCACCTGACTCCTCCGCCAATCCTTCATCCACACATACCAGACAACAGGGTGCATGATCAGAGACCACAATGCCACCACAAAAGCAGCCCCGAATCCCGGACCCCAACTCTGCGGAAATCAAAAAATAATCAATACGTGAGAACGTCCCGCAGGTACCGGAACAACAAGAACAGGCCCTAACCCGCGGCCCCACCTCTCTCCACACATCCAACAATCCCAACCCTTTCATAAAATGATTAATAGTCATCCTACATCCAATGTGCGTACAATCCAGTCCTGTTGATCTATCCACACCTGGATTCAATGTACAATTAAAATCCCCTGCTATTATATGTTGCCCTGTAAGTGATGATAAGATGAGAAATAAATTAGCAAAGAACTTCTGATCATCTATATTGGGACCATATAAGTTCACAAGATTTATATTTTCTAATAGCAAAGAACCTTGAATGATTACATATCTTCCAAATTTGTCTCCAATTACATTTTTCACTTGAAAAGGAACTGATTTATGTATGAGAGTCATAACTCCCCTGGCTCGGGATGAAAATGAAGAGGTGAATACACTTCCCTGCCATCTACTCCTAATTCTTTTAACATCCTCCTCTATCAGATGAGTTTCTTGTAAAAACACAATTCTTGAACCCATGTCCTTTATTTTATTCATAACTTGTTTAAGTTTTTTTAAATTTTGTAGACCTCTGCAATTCCATGAAGTTAAATTAAGATTAACACTTTGGTCCATGATCAATAGAGAGTTTGAGATTACCTTGCAGTGTAAACATGCTCATACAGAGAAGCAAAAACATGAGTGGTTGAACATTCATCCTACAAACTACACACAAACAAATTTCCCCTTCCCACACTTGTGGCAAACCCCCCAAAATCAAAAGAAAAATTCTGTCTCCCGATATAGCCATCGACCGTTCCACACCCACGGGGAACAGCCTAAGCCACTCCTTCTTCATCCTCCCAATCACCCTAACTCTACTGCCTTTAATGACGTAACATTAACTCTCCTCTGTAGTTTTCCAACTTAACTCCAAAATTTTTAACAACTTTGTACATCATAGTTTGTTTTTTTTTGTTTGTTTTGTTTTTGTTTTGTTTTTTTTAATATATAATACAATCTATATTTTGTAAACTTACTATTTACTTCAAGTCAGTCAGATGCCTGTGCAAATGCTTAATTATTCTACCTTATATTTTGTTCATGCTTAGCTCCCACCAGTCTCTTCTTCTTCTTTGATCTTCTTGATGAACTCCTGCGCCTCCTCTGGGGTCTTGAAGATGTGGGTTCTGCCCTCATACGTGGTCAGCAGTCTCGCAGGATAGATTACACCATGACGAATCCCAAGGTTGCGCAGCTCCTTACGTACGGGATCAAACTGCTTCCTCAATTGCTGGATTCCTGTGGCCAAATCTGGGTAGAACCGCACCTGCTGGTCCTGGTGTTTAATCTCTCCTTTTTTAGCTCGTGCAGCGTTGAAGATCTTCATCCTGTCTCTGTTGCTAAGAAACTTCATAATTAAGGTCCTCGGCGGTCCCTTATCTCTCCGTGGGCCAATACGATGTGCTTTTTCCAGAACCACTGCTGATTGCAACTCCTCGCTGCCCAGCACCTCCGGAATCCACTTTTCCAGAAAGGAACATACGTCCCGACCTTCTGATTCCTCTGGAAGACCCACCAGCCTCAAATTATTCTGTCTCGACCGAGATTCCAAATCCAAAATATTATCTTCCAGAGATTTATTTTTTTTTTCCAAAGTGCGCACCTTTAATTGAAGACGGGTGACGTCATCTTCAGCACTAGCGAGACGGAGCTCCATCTGCGCCGTTCGTTCTACACAGTCACCCAATTCCTTTCTTATTCCTTCCAACGCTGTCATAATCCCATCAAATCTAGAGGAAAAGTCCGCTCTCATTGAACTCATGGCAGCCATCAGCGCATCTGCGCCATTCCCCGCAGATATCGCAGCGTTGCCAGCCTCCTCCGCCATATATGGAGTTTTGTTTACTGCGTCACAGACCTGAAAGTCCGTTAATTTGGACTGTTTCGGCGGCTCGCTTTTTCCTTTTCCTGGTTTTCCAGCCTTAGGCTTCGCCGACATATCTTCGCCCAAATGCTGGGATACGTTCTGTCCCAAATGAGAGAGTTATTTGCCGATTTTTTTTTTTCCAGGAGCAGAGCAGAGCGAGACACGTCCGTCCTACGTGGCAGCCATAACCGGAAAGGGACATTTGGAGTTTTTATTTATTTGAATTAACTTGTTTGTTTGTCAAAGATGCTGTGTTGTCGTACTTGCAGTCACAAGTAAGAAGGCAGTCAGGGTGTGTTTGTGTTCCTAACATAGAGAACTGAATGGGAGGACTTGCTGGCTTGTGTTATAAAACTCAGATTGTGCAGTCCTATCTTTCTATAAAAGTTGACTAAATAACGGTAATGTGCATTTCTAACATGTACATGTTACCCTTAGTTGTATTTTAAATGGTTAAAACCCACAAAAAAATCACACAATATGACTTCTTTATAAGTTGAAAAATGTTTTCCTTAATCTTTTTTACATCATTTGATCACTGTAAAATGGCAGCAAATTGATTTGTTTGCCCGCTATTTGCTAAACCAAATAATTCCATCATCTACATTTGCATTAGTTGTCTTGTTTTAGCTATCAATATATGAAAAAAATAAATTTGTTTAAAAAAGGGTTTTCAGCGCATATCTCACACTACTTTTAATTAGCTTGCCCTTGATTAATGTTGTTACACCTGTCCAACATTGTGAAGGTCACTTAAACAAAACAAAAGGACTTTTCTTATTGTATTTGTGCAGTCTTGGCCTGAGTGTACTCTTCTTTGTTGCTGGTGTGGTGTTGTTTTAAAGTGGATTACATGGCTGCCTGGCCTCATCACTGTAGCTCTGATATAACAATGGAGCCTCTCCACCATCTAAGTACACAGAGCTAAGCTAACAGACACAGCCAGCACACCCAGGCCTGCTGTTCCCACACAGACAAAAAGGGATTGATTGCGGACTTTATTCTCTCCCACTCAAGCCACAGCAGCTCTCAAATATCCATCCCCCTTAAGTCTGTCATTTAATTCTGTGCAGCAGTGCTGACACAGCAAGGTGGGGAGACTTCCTCTTTCTCTCTCACCCTTCTCCTCCTCCTCCCATATTACTTGCTCACCATGTTGCAGTAACACTCTGCTGTTGAAACGGTAGCCCAGTAACTTCAGCTGTGTGTCAATCAGGCTTCATTTCTGTGTCTCTGAGGTTCAACAGCCTTTCCGGCCTCTGTGCCCTCCAGGGACTGCCATGCATTTTTAATGAACCTGCGTGTGAGTGAGCGGAGTGGGAAGACAGCAGCAGCTCACTCCTCCCAACAGTATCCAAGGCTATTATACTCTCACTGTTTTGAAGCAGGTCAATTTCCTCTCACCAGGGAGCAGCACACTGTGGCTGCACAACACTGAGCAGAATTTTAATTCACAATACAGCTGGACTTAAAACCTTTCGCACAGAGTACATTCAGAGTGTGTGAGCGTATGTGAAGGAGAGAGAGAGAGCGAGACAAAGGGGGAGAAGCTTCAGGGCAACACAGCACTGTTGTTAGTGGTGAAATTTGATAAACCTTCTCTGCACTCACATCAGAGACCTATTCATTTCCACAGTTTGGTATTGTAGCTGAGTGATCTGACCTCTTAATAAAACTTGATATCAATAATGATATGTTTAGTTTTCTTTGAACTCTTTCGATAAATGCCACATAAAATTGAGCTTTTCAGGAATATAAATACCATGATATCAGAGATGGATATATTAGCTGTATGGCGAGAACTTCATCCTCTTGATCGTGACTGTACCTACTACTCAGTTCCACACGCAGTGTACTGCAGAATTGATTACTTTCTAATGAATAAAGGTGATATGTACAGAGGGAAGGAGTGCAGGATAGGGGTAACTGATGTGTCAGACCATAATAGCACAATTTACCTAAAAATCCATCTCAAGAGAATGAGGGGAAAACACAGTGTGGAGACTCAATGAAGGTATACTAAATAATAAGAGCCTAGTAGATGAATTAAAAGGGGAAATAATTAGATATAGGGAGGAAAATAATAATGGGGAGGTGGATCCAACATTCTGTGGGATGCTTTCAAAGCTGTAATAAGAGGGAGACTGATTTTTTGCACAGCATTCGCAAAAAAAGCCAGATTAGAAACATACCAGAAACGCGTAGAAAAACTGAAAGAATTGGAACAACATAAACAAACTAAAGATTCAGGAACACTTAACCAGGTTAAAGAAATTAGAAAAAAATAGACGATATCCTGTTGGAAGAGATTGAAAGGAAAGCAAGACTTAAACAGACTTACTTTGAGGGAGGATCTAAAGTGACTAAATTACCGGCTAGACGAATAAAGAAACAACAAGCATTAAGTAATATACATAAAATAAGGGACCCAGTAACCAATAAAATTCTATAAAAACCAGAAGAAAATTCCATTATTATATGAATCATTTAACTATACTCATAGAACAGGCAAGATTCCCTCTTCTTGGAAAGAGGCTATCATTTCAGTAATTCCAAAGCAAGGTAAAAATAAAGAATACTGCTCTAATTACAGACCAATATCCATCTTGAATGTGGATTATAAGATTTATACCGCCATCATAACTAAGAGACTGAAAAATTTTATGCAGAATCTGGTTGATGAAGATCAGATGGGTTTTATTAAAGAAAGGCAAATGCAAGCTAATAAAAGAAGGAGCCTACATGTTATAGAACATATACAAAAGAAAGGAGAAAGTGCAATTTTGGTAAGCATTGTATTTAGGACTTAATGATACAAAAGGGGTAGATAAACTATCCATCCATCCATCCATCCATCTTCTACCGCTTTTCCGGAGGTCCGGGTCGCGGAGGCAGCAGTTCAAGCAGAGAAGCCCAGACTTCCCTCTCCCCAGCCACCTGCTCCAGCTCTTCAGAGGGGATACCAAGGCGTTCCCAGACTAGCTGGGAGACATAGTCTCTCCACCGAGTCCTAGGTCTGCCCCGGGGTCTCCTCCCAGTGGGACGTGCCTGAAACACCTCAAGTGGGAGGCGTCCAGGAGGCATCCTAATCAGATGCCCATACCACCTCAACTGACTCCTTTCAATGTGGAGGAGCAGCGGTTCTACTCTGAGCCTCTCCCGGATGACTGAGCTCCTCACCCTATCTCTGAGGGTGAGTCCAGCAATCCTACGGAGAAAGCTCATTTCAGCCGCTTGTATCCGCGATCTCGTTCTTTCGGTCATTACCCAAAGCTCGTGACCATAGGTGAGAGTAGGAACGTAGATTGACTGGTAAATCGACAGCTTTGCCTTAGAACTAAGCTCCCTCTTCACCACAACAGACCGGTACAACGTCCGCATCACTGCAGATGCTGCTCCAATCCGTCTGTCGATCTCTCGCTCCATTTTCCCCTCACTCGTGAACAAGACCCCAAGATACTTAAACTCCTCCACTTGGGGCAGGAGCCTGTCCCCAACCCGGAGAGGACAATCCACCTTTTTCCGGCTGAGGACCATGGACTCGGACTTGGAGGTGCTGATTCTCATCCCAGCCGCTTCACACTCAGCGGCAAACCGTCCCAGCAAGAGCTGTAGGTCATTGCTGGATGAAGCCAACAGGACAACATCATCTGCAAACAACAGAGATGAGATCCTGTGGTCACCAAGCATGACACCCTCCATTCCCTGGCTGCGCCTAGAAATCCTGTCCATAAAAATTATGAACAGGACCGGTGACAAAGGGCAGCCCTGGCGGAGTCCAACTCTCACTGGGAATGACTCCGACCGAGTGTTGGCAATGCGAACTAAACTCTCACAACGGTCGTACAGAGACCGAATAGCTCGTAACAACAAGCCCGATACCCCATACTCCCGAAGCACCCCCCACAAAAATCCACGAGGGACGCGGTCAAATGCCTTCTCCAAGTCCACAAAACACATGTAAACTGGTTGGGCAAACTCCCACGAACCCTCAAGAATTCTCGAGAGGGTAAAGAGCTGGTCCGATGTGCCACGGCCAGGACGAAAACCACATTGCTCCTCCTGAATCCGAGGTTCGACCAACGGCCGGACTCTCCTCTCCAGTACCTTGGCATAGACCTTCCCAGGGAGGCTGAGGAGTGTGATCCCTCTAAAGTTGGAGCACACCCTCCGGTCCCCTTTTTTGAAGAGAGGAACCACCACCCCGGTTTGCCATGCCAAAGGCACTGCCCCCGACCTCCACGCAATGTTGCAGAGGCGTGTCAACCATGACAACCCAACAACATCCAGGGCCTTGAGGTACTCGGGGCGAATCTCGTCCACCCCCGGGGCCCGGCCACCAAGGAGATTTTTAACCACCTTGGCGACCTCAGCCCCTGTGATAGGCGAGTCATCCCCCTCGTCCCCAAACCCTGCTTCCTCTGTGGAAGGCGTATCAGTGGGATTGAGGAGATCCTCGAAGTATTCCTTCCACCGCCCGACGATATCCCCAGTTGAAGTCAACAGTGTCCCATCCGCACCATACACAGTGTGGACGGGGAGCTGCTTTCCCCTCCTGAGCCGCCGAACAGTTTGCCAGAATCTCTTTGAAGCCGACCGAAAGTCTTGTTCCATGGCCTCACCGAACTCCTCCCATACCCGGGTTTTTGCTTCAGCAACCACCCGAGCTGCACTCCGCTTGGCCTGCCGGTACACCTCAGCTGCTTCGGGAGTCCCACAAGCCAACCAAGCTTGATAGGACTCCTTCTTCAGCTTAATGGCCCCCCTCACCACTGGTGTCCACCACTTGGTTCGGGGGTTGCCACCACGAGATGCACCGACCACCTTGCGGCCGCAGCTCTGGGCTGCCGCTTCAACAACAGAGGTGGAGAACATGGCCCATTCAGACTCCATGTCTCCAGACTCCCTCGGAATGTGGTTGAAGTTCTTCCGGAGGTGGGAGTTGAAGACCTCCCGGACAGGGGCCTCAGCCAGACGCTCCCAGCACACCCTCACTATACGTTTGGGTCTACCAGGTCTGAATGGCTTCCTCCCCTGCCATCGGATCCAACTCACCACCAGGTGGTGATCAGTTGACAGCTCTGCACCTCTCTTTACTCGGGTGTCCAAGACATACGGTCGCAGGTCTGATGATACGATAACAAAATCGATCATCGACCTGCGGCCTAGGGTGTCCTGGTGCCAGGTGCACATATGGACACCCTTATGCTTGAACATGGTGTTCGTTATAGACAGACTGTGGTTAGCACAGAAGTCCAATAACTGAACACCACTCGGGTTCAGATCGGGCAGGCCGTTCCTCCCAATCACCCCCCTCCAGGTTTCACTGTCGTTGCCCACGTGCGCATTGAAGTCCCCCAGTAGGACAATGGAGTCTCCAGGAGGAGCACCCTCCAGCACCCCAGTCACAGACTCCAAAAAGGGTGGGTACTCTGAAACATCATTTGGTGCATAGGCACAAATGATGGTCAGGACCCGTTTCCCAACCCGAAGGCGCAGGGAAGCAACCCTTTCGTCCACCGGGGAAAACTCCAATATAGAGGCAGCAAGGTGGGGCGATACAAGAATACCTACCCCTGCTCGTCGCCTCTCGCCCGGGGCAACTCCAGAAAAGGCCAAGCTCCAGCCCCTCTCCAGGAGACTGGTTCCGGAACCGGAGCTGTGTGTTGAGGTGAGGCCGACTATATCTAGCCGGTATCGCTCAATCTCGTACACCAGCTCAGGCTCCTTCCCCACCAGAGAGGTGACATTCCACGTACCAAAAGCCAGTTTAGAAAGCTTGGGATCAGTCCGCCAAGGTCTCCGCCTTTGACTGCCACCTAATCCACATAGCACCGGACTTCCATGATCCCTCCTGCAGGTGGTGAACCTACTGGAGGGCGGACCCATGTAACTCCTTCGGGCTGAGCCCGGCCGGGTCCCATGGGTGGAAACCCGGCCACCAGACGCTAGCCTTCGAGCCCCTCCCCCAGGCCTGGCTCCAGGGTGGGGCCCCGGTAACCCCATACCGGGCGGGGTACACTGAATCCTTGATATACAATTTATCATGAGAGTCTGTTGGATCGTTCTTCGTCTGGCCCTTCACCCAGGACCAGTTTGTCTTGGGAGACCCTATCAGAGGCAAATTGCCCCGGACAACATAGCTCCTGGGATCACTGGGGCACGCAAACCCCCCCACCACGATAAGGTGACGATCCATGAGGGGGTAGATAAACTATATAATGCAAATTACACAAAAATAAATTGGGACATTAGGAAAGTTATGGCGAGATGGTCAGGTATGTATTTGGATTTCAGCTTGAGGATAGAGATAAGTAAGGTAAGTATTTTACCAAGGCTCTTATATTTGTTCCAATCCCTCCCAGTGATGATCCCACAAAAACAATTTATAGAATGGGATAAGTGGATATCAAGATTTATATGGAGAGGAAAGAAACCCAGGATCAGATACAAAACTCTGCAACTCCCTAAGGACACAGGAAGTTTGGCTTTACCCGGCCTCAAGGAATATTTCTACGCAGCACAAATCAGAACTTTGATATATTGGTGCAGGGACGAGTACTTCACAAGATGGAAAAGCTTAGAAATAGGGACTGAAAATACGGAAATACGAAATTTAATAGCACACAAAGGATTATTGGGCAAACTAGATTACCAATTGGATCCAATAACCAAAACCACAATGAAAATATGGAACACGGTGGTGGGAAAATATAAGTTAGAGAAAGACACAAAGATTTTGAGCTGGTTTGCATGGGACTCAAGGTTCTTACCTGGTATCAGTGATAAAGGGTTTAAGCAATGGGTGAATAAAGGCATCACAGCAATCTGCACAATGGTTGAACGGGACAAACTGCAGAGTTTTGAAAAACTGAAGGAAAAATTTCAATTAGATGAGCACGATCACTATCGGTACCTACAAATTAGGGATTATTATGAGAAGGAGATAAAAGCAGATGTAGCAAATGAGGTTGCTGAGGTGTTTCAGGGGGCCTATGGGGGAAGGAAATGCAGAGTAATCTCAGCTTTATGCAGAGGTTTGATGTCATGTAAAATACTTCCTCTCTGTATATTAAAGAAAAATGGGGAAAAAAGAGTTGAAGGAACAAATAACTGAGGAAGAGTGGTATAATATCTGTAAAATGCAGTGTACGTCCACTAGCTCCAGGACTTTGGAGAGAATTCAACTGGAAAAACATGAGTCAATATTTTGTAACTCCAAAGATTAGGAAGGAAGTAGTATCAAATCAACAACCATGCTAGAGATTATGTGGACATGTGAATGTAGACCATGCACATATATTTTGGTCTTGCCAAAAGATGAAAGGATATTGGGATAAAATATGGCAGTGTTTAAGAAAATGATAAGATATGAGATGCCTAAATCATGTAAAACACGTTACTTAGGAAATTTGACACAAGACACAATTTGACACAAGACATAATACAGAAAAGGATATCTTATTAAAATATTGTTATTGGCAAGTAAAAAGCAATAACAAGAGTTTTGCACAAAGTGGAATCTCCGACTCGGGAGCAGTGGATGTATTTTTGTAATGGAAAAAATGACACACAAACTGAATTTGATGAGAAATGGGAACAATGGATAGACTTCAGAAGCCAAGAAGAGGACGCCACCACTACCACCACAGCTGGACATTAAGGACCTATTGTGGAGAATGTGCACAAGGATGAGACTGAGTTATTCCTCAGGTTCAGCTTTATTCACAGATCACATACTCCAACAATCTCAAAGCAGGAAAGAGGAAGAATAATCTCACAACTCCTTTTTTATACCCCGGACATTGAAACTGAAGTCACATGGTGTTTAAGCAAACATACAGTCACATTGTATCCCCTTTGATCTTCCACACCATTGTCCTTTAGTCTCTGGTGGTCCGGACATCTCCCCAGGTCATCTCCCTGAAACAAAGGCCAAATCTCACACTCTCTCGTTGTCTCTTGGAGACTCAGACCTTTTGTTCCCTGAGACGTGCAGCACACAATAAACACACAGCAATATATTTGTGGAGCATATATAACCAACATATGTGCCCACATGACCCCCCCCCCCAAACGTCTAAAATGGAACAAACATAACCAGAGATGCATGACATAATAACATTACTACATATCAATCCACCAGTTGCCTAGGTCTAAGTCTTCTGCCGTACTTGCTGTAAGCCGGCTTTACTGTTTCCGCAGTGTCTTCCTGCTGTGGAACTGTTGCCTGTGGATTAAAACTGTTTGTCAATCTCTGTGGGTGTTCTGGAGAATGCCCTCTAGGGGGTCTGCCACAATGGGGGGCCCTCGCCAACTGCACTGCTTCATCCGCCAAAACAAAAGCGGGTTTGAGTCTGTTTATACCAATTAACTCCTTTCTGTCTCCCAAATCCAGCAAAAAATGCTTCTCTCCTGTTTCCAGCACCCTAAACGGTCCATCGTAAGGCGGCCACAAGTTTGGGTGATGGGCATCATGTCTGACAAAAACAAACTCCGCATTTTTTAAAGCTTTCGGCACAAAAACGCGTGGAAAACTGTGATGAACTGGGCCCGGAAGCGTGTTTGATCCCGTGTCGCTCTGCAACAGCTGAGCGGGGGGGCAATTTGGTGCAGGATTATGGGGGAGAAATTCCCCGGGCAGACGGAGAGGCTGTGCAAATACTAACTCAGCTGGGGAGGCTTGCAAATCCTCCTTAGGTGCAGAACGCACCTCCAATAAAACCCATGGAAGCCTGTTTACCCAATTTGTGTCCGTAAGCGACGCTCTGAGGGCTGCTTTCAATGACCTATGGAAATGTTCGCATAAACCGTTAGCCTGTGGGTTGTACGCGGTAGTGCGGTGGATCGTTACCCCTAGGTTGCGGGCCATCGATGACCAGAGCTCGGAAACAAATTGAGGGCCTCTGTCGGACGTTATGTCCGACGGAACTCCAAAGCGCGCTACCCAAGCTGTTAAAAACGCGCGCGCCACCTCCTCGGCTGTGGTTGATGCCAGTTGGACCGCTTCCGGCCAACGCGTGGTGCGTTCCGTAGGCCCCCTTGGTAGGCCCCCTTCCGTTGTCACCCCTGTGACAACGGAAGGGGGCCTACCAAGTCGACATGCACATGATCAAAGCGCTTAGCCGGGATGTGAAAAGGCTCCAAAGGAGCTCTAGTGTGTCTGAGTATTTTGGCTCGTTGACACGCTACGCAGGCTGTCGCCCATTCCTTGACCTGTTGGCGCAACCCCGGCCATACAAATTTCTCTCCTACCATTTTGACCGATGCGCGCACCCCTGGGTGCGCTAGAGAATGGATCGAGTCAAAAACACGGCGGCGCCATGCAGCTGGTACCACCGGACGCGGCCGCCCAGTGGAGATATCGCAGATTAGCGGGGGCATACCACCTTGCAGCACCCTGTCCTCCAGCCTTAACCCTGTTGGTCCAGACTGGAGCGCGCACACATCCACGTCGCTAACCTGCTCCGCGGCCATGGCTGCATAATCTAACCCTACGCGGACCGGGGCTGCGCGTGCTTCCGCGTCGCTACCCTGGCCCGCGACCATGGCTGCAGAGTCTGCCCCCACGGGGCCTGTTGCTGTCACAGCACGTGAGAGGCAGTCTGCCACTACATTATGTTTACCTGCGACATGCTGGATATCGGTGGTAAACTCCGATATTGCAGCCAGCTGTCTCTGCTGCCGGCCCGACCAAGGTTTCGAAATCTTGGCCATCGCAAAAGTCAGCGGCTTGTGGTCCACGAACGCGGTGAAACGGCGTCCTTCCAGCCAGAACTGGAAATGGCGGATGGCCAAGTGTAGTGCCAACAACTCCCTGTCGAACGCGCTGTACTTTCGCTCGCTATCGCGCAAGGTTTTGCTGAAAAACGCGAGCGGTTGCCAGGTCCCAGCAACATACTGTTCAACGACCGCCCCCACTGCTAAATCGGACGCGTCAGTGGTGAGCACCATGCGTGCCGTTGGAACTGGGTGTGCCAACAAGGTAGCGTTTGCCAAAGCTGATTTGACTTGAGAGAATGCGCGCTCCCGCTCAGGAGACCATTCAATTTTATTCGTGGGTTTTTGTTTTTTTAGTGCAGCATACAATGGTTGCATGAGCTGCGCTGCGCTGGGGAGGAAACGGTTATAAAAATTAACCATTCCAAAAACAACTGTAACGCTTTAACCGTTTGTGGGGAAAATTTGTTATTGTGTGCACTTTATCGGGCAGAGGGACCACTCCTTCTGGTGAAACGCGGTGCCCCAAAAAAATCAATCTGCGCCACCCCAAACTGACACTTCGCTGGGTTAATTATTAACCCGTGCTCTGCTAACCTCCGAAAAACTGCTGTGAGATGGCTTTCGTGTTCGTCTTCAGACGTGCTGGCTACCAAAATGTCGTCCAAATAGACGAACACGAAAGGGAGGTCGCGTAGGACTGCGTCCATCATGCGTTGGAACGTCTGCGCCGCACCCTTGAGTCCGAAAGGCATGTGCAAGAACTCAAAAAGCCCAAAAGGAGTTACTACCGCTGTTTTGGGTATGTCCTGAGCGCGCACTGGAACCTGATGGTAACCGCGTACCAAATCTATTTTAGAAAAAATGCGCGCCCCTGCCAAATGAACCGAAAAATCTTGGCTGTGCGGGATCGGGTAGCGGTCGTGTGCAGTGGTGTTATTCAACCTGCGGAAATCACCGCAAGGTCGCCACGAGCCATCAGCCTTTGGGACCATGTACAGTGGTGAAGCCCAGGGGCTTTTCGAACGCCTAATGATGCCCAGTTTTTCCAGGTTGGCAAACTCCTCGCACGCTATGGTCAGTTTAGCGGAGTCCAGGCGCCGAGCTTTTGCAAAAACGGGTGGGCCGGTGGTAGTGATATAGTGTTCCACCCCATGTTTAGCCACTGTCGCCGAAAACGTGGGACTGTGAGTGCTGGGAACTGAGTGAGGAGTGCGTGGAACTTACCACCCGCAGCTGTGACGTTGGCTTGTGCAGTTGGCGGCGCCACTCAAGCTGTGCAGGGAATAGAGTGAAAAGATGTGCGCACAAAAAATCAGCCCCTAACATGTTGAAATTAACTGCAGCTACAACAAAAGTCCACTCAAATGCACGGCCCTGCAAAGATAGAAGCAGAGTCCTCTCACCGAAGGTCTTAATCGCTGAGCCGTTCGCTGCTGACACCAGGGGGCCCTTAGACGGTGTCAGCCGGTCCGCGTAGGAAGGCGTGATGAAGCTCAGCTGGGAGCCTGTGTCCACGAGGAAATGCCTCCTCGAGCGTGCATCCGTCAGGTAGAGCAGCTTGTTCTCTTCCCCGAGGGCCGCAGCCGCTACCGACCCCCGGTCTTGGCGTTTCCCGAACGCTTGAAGTGGCACGGTGGGAGGCACTTGTGTGCCCTCTCTGCACAGCGGCGATGATAGAAGCACAGGACATCATCCGCTCCGTGTCGCTTGGTCCTGACTGCTGCCGTCGCCGGTGAGTCTGGTGCTGCAACCACTGGCCTCATGCCGTCTCCGGACGTTGCTCCTAGCTCTGCTGCTGCGGCCGAAACCGCGCTCTGTTTGTGGGCGTTGACAAGTCGCTGCGCCTCCTTACTCAGCCCATGGTAGTCTCGCCGGGCCAACCGAGGTGAGTCTGCCAGGGTAACTCTCACCGCTGGTGACAGGGTCCGGAGGAAAAGGTGGGCGAAGATAAATTCGCAATCCTCGGAGTCTTTCAGCCTCAGCATTTTCACCATCAGGTCTACGGGTCTGTCGTTCTCCGACTCCGTCAACGTTAGGAGCCCTTCTGCTCGCTGTTGCACTGAAGGGGTGAAGTGGCTAATAAGCGCAGCCTTCAATGCGCTGTATTTGTCGCTGTCCGGTGGGTGATTGACCAGATCTTCCACCCTCTGGACTGTGTGGCTGTCCAGCTTCGCCACCACATGGTAGAATTTCGTGTCGTCCTTCGAGATTCTCTGGAGGTTGAACTGCACCTCGACCGCGCTAAACCAGGAGCGCAGACTATGCTGCCAGAAGTCGGGCAGCCGGAGTGTGGTGGCAGCCAACAGGCTGGCTTCTGCCGAGCCCCGCTCGGGAGAATTATCTCTGCTCATTCTTCGTCGTAAGGTCACCAGTGTGGAGAATGTGCACAAGGATGAGACTGAGTTATTCCTCAGGTTCAGCTTTATTCACAGATCACATACTCCAACAATCTCAAAGCAGGAAAAGAGGAAGAATAATCTCACAACTCCTTTTTTATACCCCGGACATCGAAACTGAAGTCACATGGTGTTTAAGCAAACATACAGTCACATTGTAACCCCTTTGATCTTCCACACCATTGTCCTTTAGTCTCTGGTGGTCCGGACATCTCCCCAGGTCATCTCCCTGAAACAAAGGCCAAATCTCACACTCTCTCGTTGTCTCTTGGAGACTCAGACCTTTTGTTCCCTGAGACGTGCAGCACACAATAAACACACAGCAGTATATTTGTGGAGCATATATAACCAACATATGTGCCCATATGTGCCCACACTATTATATTGTAATTATTGCTTATACAGTATAATGATGATTGACTGGAGCACCTTTCGCCTGTACATATGTTCTCTTTTTGTTCTCTCAAAAGAAAACAATTAAAAAATAAGTTTAAAAAATGAGCTTTTCATATCCAACTATATCTTGTCCAAAAAAGTTGTCCAAAAAAGTCACCATGGAATTGTTTTGATATACTTTTGAAATGTCACAACATTTAATTTCATCCAGAGTTGCATTAATGTTTCAGCAAAATCTTGTATTAATGATGGGAAAGTTTATGAAGATGATGATTCACTGCTATTTTTCTAGGTTTTAGTAATGTGTTGGACAGATCTTAACCCAGTCTGAGTAGTTTCAGTCTTCGCAGTTGATTTCTTTCTCCATTCAGGACAGCATTTTGGCCCTTATGAAACAGAGGAACATCTTCTCCACAACCACAAGCTACGTCTCTCCATGTGGTTGTTAAAGAAATGAGAAACTACTCAGCTAGGATTAAGGATTAAAACACTAAAACATATTAATCACTGCTGTAATTACAGTATCCAGTGAAAGGCTCTAAACTGTTTGCTTAGTTAAATCCAGGTGTTGACATGTTTTGGATGGGCAGTGTAGAAGACACTATTTAAAAAATCTTAAATGCATTTTATCTATTTATATGTCTGTGTGAAGAAGGGAGGTCAATATGTGAAAAAGTCATTCCTGTCATAAATTAATATCCTACATGATTTCTGAGTCGTTGGTTATGTTTTACAATATCCGGTTTACATGATTAAATGCCAACACTCAATGGTATTTGTCTTAATAAATATAACAATAAACCTTGCAAACCCTGTGGCTTGAGAAGCTTAGACCAGATAATGCATTCTTTTTTTTTTTTCCTATTTCTGAAAATAGGTAATGCATGCCTTTTCATATTTTTTTGCTTCATGAACAGTGGCTTTATCTCTAAAAGCAGTATGTATCTCCCATAGTCTTTAAATCAAAGTGCAAAAAACAATAGTAACAAATAAGTTGGGCTTCTTACAGTTAGTTTTTTGTTCCCAGGGATGTGGTTGAAAAGAATGATAGTTGCTGCTGTAAACCTCCTAATCTGATAAGTAACCCTGATTTATGAAATCATCCCCTTCTCCCTCTAATAAAATACTGTGAAATGAAGTGTGTTGTACTCCGTGTTGCAGTTTTTATTACAGTCTTGTTGTGCTCACTTTTTAACTGATCTTTTTCTTTGCCAAACATGCAGCTTATGACCCTGCGTGGCTCCATTTTAGAAGATTCAGTGGCATCTACGGGGAAACACGGCACGGTTCGGGGTCTCCCCCTCAAAGAGGTCCTGGAACAGGTCATCCCTGAGCTTAACGTCTCCTGTTTAAGACTGGCACTCAGCACAGCCAAAGTCACAGAACAGCTCCTGAAACTGGATGAACAAGGGGTGAGTTTATTGCCTGGGCTAACCTTTTTATTATCTTTATATACTTAGCAGCTCAAGTGCCCTTGGGCATGGCAGCTGATAAGGAAAGGCAGTGACATGCTCAGAGACTGTAAATAAAAGTGTCTGCACGAATACTGAATCAGTCATACAGGTTCCAAAGTTCAACATTTAGCAGGGTGGGGTGTGTTTGAGTTTGAAACTGTAAAAGCTTTAATGTTTAGCTGTCTTATCTTGCGTTTTCTCTAATGGAGCGTGAAGGTGTTTTGCCTGTAGTCTGACTATTATTGTTTGTGCAGGTGGTTTATGTTTAATTTATGTATAAACAAGCCCAGATGTGCTTTACATTTCCCTTAAATGCTTGTTTGTTGCTGTTAAAGTCCAGTAGAAGTATGAGGTGCTTCAGCTGGTTGTTTGCTGTAATATTAATCGCTCTCCTCTGCCTTGTAGTTGAGTCAGAAGCACAAAGTAGGTGTTCTGCTGTGCCGTGCAGGCCAGAGCACAGAGGAAGAGATGTACAACAATGAGGAGGCATCACCTGCCTTCTCTGCCTTCCTGGATCTGCTGGGGGAGCAGGTGCAGCTCAGAGGATTCACCAAATACGCCGCACAGCTCGACACGAAGAGTAAGGAGCTTGTTTTAACACATGTCCCCTGTTAAAGAAGATTCCTATGCTGACGTCACATGTATTTCATTGTTGTTGTAAAAAGATAAATCCAGGGTTTATTAATAAAGGATCTAGAAAGTTTTATGCAATACATACATACACTACATAAATGGTTTCTCATTTTTAGACATATGGCACAGTTGAGAACAAAATTGTTAGCCTCCCTTTGAAATTGTTGTTGTTGTTTTTTTGTTTGTTTTTTTTTTGCCATGGTCAATATTATTATCCACATGAAGGGTTTTTTTGAGCCATAGTACAAACCACTGTTGTGCAATGAGGTGCTTCAATTCAGTAATATTTTAAGCTTGTGGAATGAAGTTAAAGCTTAGGTTCATCTTCCATATAATAGGGCTGTACCCAAATATTTAATTATCCAGATATTTGTTTATTACCTTCGCCAAGGGGGTAATGTTTTCATGTTGGTTAGTTTGTCTGTCTGACTGTTAACGGGATTATGCAAAAACAACTGGACAGATTTTGATGAAATTTTCACCAGAGGTGGCCCTTAAGTTTAAGTTTAATATTTATTTGAAAGGGACATTGCATACTAATGAACATTAATAAAAATGTAAGTAAGCCAGATTTAGCAATACTGCTAATTTGCATCTGTAGTCCCCCGGCGGGTCACAAAACCACACAAACAATCATACACGAGAAGAACATCTGCAATAAAACTGTACAAAGTGGATATGCCCTTGGGTTATGGATGAACCCATTGGATTTTGGAGGTGATCTAGGTCAGGATGCGGATTCTGGATCACTTTTTTTAATATTGCGAGGTGGGGCCTTGGAAGAGGTATACACTCTCTGAGTGCCCTCTAGTAACACAGGTGTTCAATTTGCAAATTTGGTATTTCAGTATTTGCTTTTCCACCCAAACAGCTCTACTTTAATAAAGCTATGTTATAAATTGACCAAGTTTACAAAAAAAATTCCCTATGGAGAAAAATCTCACAAATTCACAAAAAAAAAAAAAATCTTGATGGTACAATCACAAAATTTGCCAAAAAGCTCACAAATTTACATAAATAAATTTGCAAACATAAGAAAAAACTATACAGATGTGACAAAAATAGTCAGTTTATCAAAAAAGTTCCATATGATACAAAATTATGAAAAAAATACACATTTACATGGAAAAAAAATAACATAAGAAAAACCACATTTCTAATAATACATCAATATTTGCTCTGGATTGCTGCCGACTTTTCAGAGCCCCAGCCTTGGTATTTGGGTTAGCCCTACTATATAAACAGTACAAGAACTTAAGTAAGGATTTATCTGTCACCTGTGAAAGCATCATGGCAAAGGCAAAATAAATTTGTTTTAGATTTGACAAAAACGAATTGTTGATGTTCACAAAGCAGAAGAAGGATATACAAATTTATCAAAGTGTTTCAAAGTGTCAGAAAGTGAAGTAAAAGTTACCAAGAAATTTAAAGACAAGAATGCTGGTAAAGGTTGAAATGAAATTGATTTAATGTCAGTAATTACATCCTCAAGTGCATGAAATCACTAATGTGTGCAAAATGTTCAGCCATAATGGAGATAGGGAAAAACACACTGCTTATGTGTTTGAAAAACACATTACAACATATGTTTGTACTACAAACTCCTCTTCAACAGTAGTGTAATTTGTAGTCCGCATCTTTAGATCTGAAATAAACATATCTTTCTCCTCTTCCTACTCCCTGCAGCGGACTCTACGGGCACCCACTCCCTGTACACCACCTACCAGGGCTATGAGGTCATGTTCCACGTGTCCACCATGCTGCCATACATGCCCAACAACCCACAGCAGGTAAGGGCTTCTAAACCCCCCCTCTCCTAAATATATACCCATCACCTGAGGCTGTATGCTGCACAGCAGGACAAATGCTGATTTATATATCTAAAAGAAAAAAAAAAATCCTTCCACAAATATATTCTGTTGCCACAAAAGCCCTTGAACAAGCACATCTGTGGGTGTTAAACATTCTTCTGCCTTATTGTAAACCACAGCAAGAATCCATGAAATGGAAACTTGTGACTTAAGTCAGTGTACTTATTTATAGTTGTTTTTTTTATTCAGCCTTAGCTTTTACAGTTTTAAGTTTTGGTCTGTCTGTCTGGCTTTATTTCTTAGTTGCCAATGGATCAAGTAGATCAGAGATGGGTGGAGCACAGTCTTGAATAGCTATTGGTATTTTTTTCTCTTTTCTTTCTTCTGTTACTTATTTGACTAAAGCTGCCCTCCTACATGTTCTTGTGGGCCCTGTGTATTTGCTGTGTGGCCTGCATGTGAGTGAGCTGTGTATAAACTTTTGCGTGCGGGTAGTGTTTTTTTAATATAGTTTTCATAAATGTTTGCGTGTGAGGCTCACATGGGCGTTCACATGTGCACAGACAAGCCCCGAAGGTGCTCAGGATTAGTGTGTTGACTTAATGTAATGTGTCAATACATGAAAACAGATTAGGTCCCTGAAGAGTAATTAAAAAAGTTTTCCTTATTTTCTGTATCGTCATTACCAGAAAAAAGAGAAGTACCATAAATTAAACAGAACAGACACTAACTGAAATTCTGTTCACCTGAAATATGGTAACACAGGTTTGCCCTCACAAACTTATGTATTTTGTTCTTCATTTATGAAAAAGAATAAAATGAGTTAGAACTGAGAGCAGTACTGGGTGTCTGCCGGTCCTTAAAAATTCTTAAAAAGTCTTTAATTTGTTTATTCAAAATTAAGCCCTTAATCATCATTAAAAATGGCAACCAATTCCTAAATATATCTTTTAGAGTCCTGACATACCACAGGCTTGATAAATAAGAGTATTTCTTTTTCTTGCATTGTATGTTGAAATCTTTGTACTCATTTTTTATCCCCTGCCGGTCAAAGCCCAAAGGGGTTGAAGAGCCCTTTAAGCGAAGACCAAAAGGGGGATTATGTTATGGGTCAGTCAATCCGTCTGTCCATCTGTCTGTTCCACTTTTTTGAAATGAACTCCTCCTACAGTTTTGGTCCGATTGTTTTGAAACAGGGTACCATGGTTTGATATACAGTGGTGTGAAAAAGTGTTTGCCCCCTTCCTGATTACTCATTTTTTTGTATGTTTGTCACACTTAAATGTTTCAGATCATCAAACAAATTTAAATATTAGACAAAGATAACACAAGTAAACACAAAATGCAGTTTTTTTTTTTTCCACAATATCTTTATTGAACCTTTTTTTTTTTTTTAACAAACATGATACAAACAATCAAACACTAACACTAAAGTACTACAAAAAAAAAAAAATGCACTAAAAACACCAACAACCACCAACAAAATCAAATCTTCAACAATGCTCCTCTGTTTAGTCTAGACAATCCAATACATAAGTATACATATTATGTTCACCAGTTTGGAATTTACAAGGTCCACACACATCATTCACCTTCTTCTTCAAGAGTTATGTTTAAATTTTTTACATAATCAATAAAAGGTCTCCATATATTCTCAAACACAATTTCCTTTGATTTTAGTATATATGTTATTCTTTCTAATGGAAGGTTTGTTAACATCTGTCTTAACCACTGAGTCACATCTGGTCTATGAGTCTTTTTCCATAATAGTGCAATACATTTTTTGGCATTAAGCAAACTGAGGTCTATGAATGTTCTTTCACTTTTATTAAAATTATGCTTTTCTGGGTACAGACCCAACAAAAACAGTTTAGGATTCAATATGATTTGTTTTGAGATTATTTTTTCAATTGTTACCCTCACCTCTTCCCAAAACATTCTTATTAATCTACATTCCCATAAACAATGAAATAGGGTTCCTTTACTTTCCATGCATTTTATGCATGTATCTGGTATATTTTTGTTATATCTATTTAACTCCTCCGGTGTAACATACATCCGCATTAACCATTTGAAATGTATCAATTTAAGGCGTGCATTTATTGATTTGGTTTGAGCTTCTGTACAAGCCAATTCCCATTGTTCCTCTGAAATTTCAATTTGCAGATCTTCTTTCCAGTAGTTTAATCTTTTCAGTGAATTTTCACTTGAAGATAGTGTCAATGAGTTATAAAACTCTGAAATAATACCCTTTCTTTTACTATCTTTCATCATCATTTTTTCCAAGGATGAATAAATAGGTCGAGTGAGAGCTTTATTTTGATTTGATCGAATAAAGTTTCTAAGTTGAAGATATTTAAAAAAATGTGTTCTATTGAGATTAAATTTGATCCTCAGCTCTTCAAAAGACATTATGTTGTCTGCACATGGCAAATATAAATCCTGAATCTTTTGTATCCCTTTTTTTTTCCACAATATCTTTATTGAACCTTTTTTTTTTTTTTTAACAAACATGATACAAACAATCAAACACTAACACTAAAGTACTACAAAAAAAAAAAAAAAAAAATGCACTAAAAACACCAACAACCACCAACAAAATCAAGTCTTCAACAATGCTCCTCTGTTTAGTCTAGACAATCCAATACATAAGTATACATATTATGTTCACCAGTTTGGAATTTACAAGGTCCACACACATCATTCACCTTCTTCTTCAAGAGTTATGTTTAAATTTTTTACATAATCAATAAAAGGTCTCCATATATTCTCAAACACAATTTCCTTTGATTTCAGTATATATGTTATTCTTTCTAATGGAAGGTTTGTTAACATCTGTCTTAACCACTGAGTCACATCTGGTCTATGAGTCTTTTTCCATAATAGTGCAATACATTTTTTGGCATTAAGCAAACTGAGGTCTATGAATGTTCTTTCACTTTTATTGAAATTATGCTTTTCTGGGTACAGACCCAACAAAACCAGTTTAGGATTCAATATGATTTGTTTTGAGATTATTTTTTCAATTGTTACCCTCACCTCTTCCCAAAACATTCTTATTAATCTACATTCCCATAAACAATGAAATAGGGTTCCTTTACTTTCCATGCATTTTGTGCATGTATCTGGTATATTTTTGTTATATCTATTTAACTCCTCCGGTGTAACATACATCCGCATTAACCATTTGAAATGTATCAATTTAAGGCGTGCATTTATTGATTTGGTTTGAGCTTCTGTACAAGCCAATTCCCATTGTTCCTCTGAAATTTCAATTTGCAGATCTTCTTTCCAGTAGTTTAATCTTTTCAGTGAATTTTCACTTGAAGATAGTGTCAATGAGTTATAAAACTCTGAAATAATACCCTTTCTTTTACTATCTTTCATCATCATTTTTTCCAAGGATGAATAAATAGGTCGAGTGAGAGCTTTATTTTGATTTGATCGAATAAAGTTTCTAAGTTGAAGATATTTAAAAAAATGTGTTCTATTGAGATTAAATTTGATCCTCAGCTCTTCAAAAGACATTATGTTGTCTGCACATGGCAAATATAAATCCTGAATCTTTTGTATCCCTTTTAAATTCCATACTTTAAATACAGCGTCCGCTCTCCCTGGTTTAAAATATTGATTACCCCATATTGGACTAAATTGTGACAATAACTGTGGTTCTTTTAAATAGTTTTTAGCTTCGCACCATATTTTGATCATATGCTTTACAAATGGATTTTTAACTTGTTTTTGTAATTTTTTTGCCGAATCTGAGTATATGAATATGGGAAGAGGTAAAGGTAAATTGTATGATTCCATTTCAGTCCAGTGAGGGAGATCATTTGATGAAAAATAATATGTCATAGACCTCAGTTGTGCCGACCAATAATACAACATAAAATTTGGACATTTCAGACCTCCACGATCAAATGGTAAATATAATAAAGACAGACGTAATCTAGCCCTCCTGTTGTTCCATATAAATTCCACTAACTTTTTTTTTATTCTTGAGAATAGATCTAAAGGTGGTGATAAGGGAATGTATTGAAATAAATAAAGTATTTTAGGTAAAATATTACTTTTAAGTATATTGATTCTCCCGATCATCGACATTGGTAGTGACATCCATCTCTGAGTTAACTCACTGATATCTGACATTAAGGCTTCATAGTTGACACTGGCGACTGATTCTAGCTTAGGCATAATTTGGATTCCTAAATATTTAAACTGATTTACAACATTGAATTGATTTACCTCAGGGGCTGGGTAATTTCTCTGGGTCTCATTTAGCATTAATATTGAAGATTTAGTTTTATTTATTTTATATCCTGATATTTCCCCAAAATTCTTTATTAAATTCAACAAGGTTGGAATTGATTTTTTTAGATTCGACATAAACAAAATTATATCATCGGCGTACAGGGAGATTTTATGTTCTGTTGGTCCAACTTTAATTCCATATATTTGTGAATGTAAACGTATCGCTATCGCTAAAGGTTCAATTGCCATAGTAAACAGTAAAGGTGAAAGTGGACAGCCTTGTCGACATCCTCTATTGATTTTTATTGGTTTTGAAATATTGTTATTTGTTAGGATTTCTGCTGTAGCATTATTGTATATTATTTGAACCCATTTTATGAAATTATTTCCAAGTCCAAACCTTTGTAGGACTTCAAAAAGAAAGGGCCATTCAACTCTATCAAAGGCCTTTTCGGCGTCCAATGATAGGAGAGCTGTATCCGGTGCTTCTTTATTAAAATAAATAATATTAAATAGTCTTCTTACATTATGGAAGCCTTGTCTACCCTTTATAAAGCCATTCTGATCTCGATTAATAATATTTGGTAAAATTTCTTGTATTCGTCTTGCTAAAATTTTACAGATTATCTTAAGGTCGGCGTTTAATAGGCTTATTGGTCTCAATTTTCACATTTATTAGAGGGCTTACCTGGTTTTGGCAGCAGTATAATTAAGGCATTATTTATGTATGATGGTAAATTATTATTTTGAAATGCTTCTAAAACCATTTCCAAAAAAGGTTTTATTAATTTATTCTTAAATTTTTTATAAAGATCAACTGGAAGACCATCTGGTCCTGCACTTTTTCCTGATTTCATATTATCAATGGCTAGCCCAACTTCTTCTTGACTAATTTTAGACTCCAATATCTCCCTGTTTTCATTTGGAATACACGGTATAGATAGTTCGTTCAAAAACCCATTTAGTTTTGTTAAATCAGGTTCATTTTTGGTATCATATAATTTTTCATAGTAATCCCTAAAGGCTCTATTAATTTCTAAAGGATCTATAACTACCTGTCCATTACTTATAATACTGGTAATTGGTGTTTTAATTTCCAATTGTTTAATCTGCCATGCTAATAATTTTCCTGATTTTTCACCTTGTTCATAAAAAGATTGTTTCAATCTTAGAAGACTCGAGGCAGCTCTATTCGCTGATTTTTTGTCGTATTCAGCTCTCAAAATCAGTAATTCATTCTCCAACCTTGGGTCACTTCCTGCATACACTTTTTCCTGAAGATTTTTTATTTTATGTTCCAATTTAGCTCTCTCCTCTCGAGTCTTCTTAGATTTTGATCCTGTATAACTAATAATATGTCCCCTAATAAAAGCTTTGAAAGCCTCCCACTTTACACATGCTGATGTTTGTGTAGTATTGATGTCAAAGAACTCGTCTATCTGTTTTTCTATATACTTGACAAATTCCTCATCCTGAAGCCATTTATGCTGAAATTGCCATCTACCTGATTCCTTTGTCAATTTTTTATCTACATATATTAGACAACAGGGTGCATGATCAGAGATCACGATGTTATCATAAAAGCAGTTTTGAATCTTGGACCTTAATTCTGTGGAAATCAAAAAATAATCAATACGTGAGAATGTCTTGTAGGTACTGGAATAACAAGAATAGGCTTTAACTTGTGGTTTCATTTCTCTCTATATATCTAACAATCTCAATTCTTTCATAAAATGATTAATAGTCATCCTACATCCAATGTGCGTACAATCCAGTCCTGTTGATCTATCCACACCTGGATTCAATGTACAATTAAAATCCCCTGCTATTATATGTTGCCCTGTAAGTGATGATAAGATGAGAAATAAATTAGCAAAGAACTTCTGGTCATCTATATTGGGACCATATAAGTTCACAAGATTTATATTTTCTAATAGCAAAGAACCTTGAATGATTACATATCTTCCAAATTTGTCTCCAATTACATTTTTCACTTGAAAAGGAACTGATTTATGTATGAGAGTCATAACTCCCCTGGCTCGGGATGAAAATGAAGAGGTGAATACACTTCCCTGCCATCTACTCCTAATTCTTTTAACATCCTCCTCTATCAGATGAGTTTCTTGTAAAAACACAATTCTTGAACCCATGTCCTTTATTTTATTCATAACTTGTTTAAGTTTTTTTAAATTTTGTAGACCTCTGCAATTCCATGAAGTTAAATTAAGATTAACACTTTGGTCCATGATCAATAGAGAGTTTGGGATTACCTTGCAGTGTAAACATGCTCATACAGAGAAGCAAAAACATGAGTGGTTGAACATTCATCCTACAAACTACACACAAACAAATTTCCCCTTCCCACACTTGTGGCAAACCCCCCAAAATCAAAAGAAAAATTCTGTCTCCCGATATAGCCATCGACCGTTCCACACCCACGGGGAACAGCCTAAGCCACTCCTTCTTCATCCTCCCAATCACCCTAACTCTACTGCTTTTAATGACGTAACATTAACTCTCCTCTGTAGTTTTCCAACTTAACTCCAAAATTTTTAACAACTTTGTACATCATAGTTTTTTTTTTTGTTTGTTTGTTTTGTTTTTGTTTTGTTTTTTTAATATATAATACAATCTATATTTTGTAAACTTACTATTTACTTCAAGTCAGTCAGATGCCTGTGCAAATGCTTAATTATTCTACCTTATATTTTGTTCATGCTTAGCTCCCACCAGTCTCTTCTTCTTCTTTGATCTTCTTGATGAACTCCTGCGCCTCCTCTGGGGTCTTGAAGATGTGGGTTCTGCCCTCATACGTGGTCAGCAGTCTCGCAGGATAGATTACACCATGACGAATCCCAAGGTTGCGCAGCTCCTTACGTACGGGATCAAACTGCTTCCTCAATTGCTGGATTCCTGTGGCCAAATCTGGGTAGAACCGCACCTGCTGGTCCTGGTGTTTAATCTCTCCTTTAGCACGTGCAGCGTTGAAGATCTTCATCCTGTCTCTGTTGCTAAGAAACTTCATAATTAAGGTCCTCGGCGGTCCCTTATCTCTCCGTGGGCCAATACGATGTGCTTTTTCCAGAACCACTGCTGATTGCAACTCCTCGCTGCCCAGCACCTCCGGAATCCACTTTTCCAGAAAGGAACATACGTCCCGACCTTCTGATTCCTCTGGAAGACCCACCAGCCTCAAATTATTCTGTCTCGACCGAGATTCCAAATCCAAAATATTATCTTCCAGAGATTTATTTTTTTTTTCCAAAGTGCGCACCTTTAATTGAAGACGGGTGACGTCATCTTCAGCACTAGCGAGACGGAGCTCCATCTGCGCCGTTCGTTCTACACAGTCACCCAATTCCTTTCTTATTCCTTCCAACGCTGTCATAATCCCATCAAATCTAGAGGAAAAGTCCGCTCTCATTGAACTCATGGCTGCCATCAGCGCATCTGCGCCATTCCCCGCAGAAATCGCAGCGTTGCCAGCCTCCTCCGCCATATATGGAGTTTTGTTTGCTGCGTCACAGACCTGAAAGTCCGTTAATTTGGACTGTTTCGGCGGCTCGCTTTTTCCTTTTCCTGGTTTTCCAGCCTTAGGCTTCGCCGACATATCCTCGCCCAAATGCTGGGATACGTTCTGTCCCAAATGAGAGAGTTATTTGCCGATTTTTTTTTTCCAGGAGCAGAGCAGAGCGAGACACGTCCGTCCTACGTGGCAGCCATAACCGGAAGTCCAAAATGCAGTTTTTAAATGAAGGTGTTTATTATTAAGGGGAAAAAAATCCACACCTACATGGCCCTGTGTGAAAAAGTGATTGCCCCTAAACCTAATAACTGGTTGGGCCACCCTTAGCGGCAACAACTGCAATCAAGCGTTTGCGATAACTGGCAATGAGTCTTTTACAGCGCTGTGGAGGAATTTTGGCCCACTCATCTTTGCAGAATTGTAATTCAGCCACATTGGAGGGTTTTCAAGCATGAACCGCCTTTTTAACGTCATGCCACAGCATTTCACTCAGATTCAGGTCAGGAGTTTGATTAGGCCACTCCAAAGTCTTCATTTTGTTTTTCTTAAGCCATTCAGAGGTGGACTTGCTGGTTTGTTTTTGATCATTGTCCTGTTGCAGAACCCAAGTGCGCTTCAGCTTGAGGTCACAAACAGATGGTCTCCTTCAGGATTTTATGGTAGCAGAATTCATGGTTTCATTTACCACTGCAAGTCTTCCAGGCCCTGAAACAGCAAAACAGCCCCAGACCATCACACTACCACCACCATATTTTACTGTTGGTATGATGTTCCTTTTCTGAAATGCTGTTATTTTTACGCCGGATGTAATGGGACACACATCTTCCAAAAAGTTCAACTTTTGTCTCGTCAGTCCACAGAGTATTTTCCCAAAAGTCTTGGGGATCATCAAGATGTTTTCTGGCAAAACTGAAACAAGCTTTTATGCTCTTTTTGTTCAGCAGTGGTTTTGGTCTTGGAACTCTGCCATGCAGGCCATTTTTGCCCAGTCTCTTTCTTATGGTGGAGTCATGAACACTGATCTTAACTGAGGCAAGTGAGGCCTGCAGTTCTTTAGATGTTGTTGTGGGGTCTTTTGTGACCTGTTGGATGAGTCATCGCTGTGCTCTTGGGGTAATTTTGGTCAGCCAGCCACTCCTGGGAAGGTTCACCACTGTTCCATATTTTTGTCATTTGTGGATAATAGCTCTCACTGTGGTTCGCTGGAGTCTCAAAGCTTTAGAAATGGCTACAATATTGAACTCAGCTTTCCAAAGATGTGATAAACCACAGTTAATTTATGTTTTAACGGGGGCAATCACTTTTTCACACAGGGCTGTGTAGGTTTGGATTTTTTTTTACCCTTAATAATAAACACCGTCAGTTAAAAGCTGCATTTTGTGTTTACTTGTGTCATCTGAAACATTTAAGTGTGACAAACACACAAAAAAATGAGAAATCAGGAATGGGGCAAACATCATTTCACACCACTGTACACTGAGGATGCGCATATTACAATTTGGTTCTGATTGGATGATTTTTGGAGGAATTGTATCCCCTGACCTATGACCTCCTGTTTCACCTCACTTCATAGACAGTAACTGTCTTGTGAAATCAACAACTCCTACAGTTTTGGTCTGATTGTTTTGAAACTTGGTACCATGATTTGATATACTCTGATGATGTGCATATTGCAATTTCACTCTCATTGGATGACCTTGAGGTCAGGGGTCAGATTTTTCCCTAAATTTTCTAAACACATTAACTACTAAAAGAAATGATGGAGGCTTTTTAAATTGATACAGTAGCTGTATCTAATACACATCTTGGACGACTTACACCCTCACCTAACTATGGGTTTGGAGTCAAGGGGTCAAAGGTCAAAATTCATAGTTAACATTGCAGTTGCATGATGGTAAATGCTACATTTACTATTACTATGAAATGAGTAAAGCTCAGATTACCAAACCTGGCATACAGGTTCCAGGGTTTCCTCTGGTAACATTTCTCAGTAGCGGGCCGCCTCGCCAGAAAATTTACTGCCTCGCCAAGACGGAGATATGAATTTAAGAAAAATATTTGAAGCAGTGACTTTCCACAAGCGTGCACACGAACGATGCGCGTGGCCGTCATCCGCGCGGAGTTTAGAAGCGCCCCGCCCATGCGAGCTTTCCAGTCAGTCAGCAGGCAGTGTCTCGCTAGCGGCAGCAGCATCTTCGTGGAAAAGGAATGAAAACCAGGAAGTCAAACAGCAGAAATGGACTCTGTTTGAAGAAAAACTTTGTGAAGAAGAACGCCATTTCTTCGTTGGTGAAAATCCTGGCGCATCAGCGCCTTGGCGCTACCTATCGGGCGGGAGTGAAACTACAAATGATGGTTGTGCGTATGCGTCAACCGCTTGGCCTGGGTAGATGAAAAAAGTGAGCATGTACAGCGCTGCGGGTATGCCGGGCTCGTCCAAAGCATACGCAGACCAAAGAGGACTAGAGGGGAAATGCAGCATGAATAAGGCTTGATTGGCTGACAGAAACATGAGTTTATTAAAGTACTTTAAACGCGGGAAAAAAAAATCAGAAGAGGTATGTAAGCACTGGCGTTTATCATGGTTTTAACCCGCTGGAGACGTGAGCAACAACAGAAGAGTCACTTAGCTAAGAGATGTGGTTAGAATTCACATGCATCCAGCTTCATATGAAGGGAAATGCAAGGGGGACTACTGAATTGCTGAGGATATATTTCACCAGCCACTACAATATTAAGTTCCCAATTATGTACCTGGCAAATTAAGATGACCAAAATTCACCAAGTCAGTGACTTTAATCCATCAGCAGCCTTCAGACAAACTGAACGTGCCAGCATTTAGATTTCAAAATAAGGGAGGTTTTTCTTGGCGGCGAGGAGATTTCTAAAAAAAAAAACAAAACTATAAATATATAGAAATATTATAACAGAAATGACGACATCCTTGGTCATTTAAGATAATTTAAATCATTAAATACAATTTTATTATTTTTTTTTCTTTGTAGTGAGAGTTAACCCCTTGCACTCTGGTCAATTTCCCTAAAAACGCCTAAAAATAATGTACCCAAAGTAAATCAAAAGCTGTTCTTCAACCCTTTGTGTCTCATTTAAAAGAAAACACTTTGAATTTTTTGGCAAAACAGTCATAATCTCTCTAAGTGCTCCTGCCACTGAGTAACAGTCATCTAAACATACTGAACTTGAAGAAAATAAATTTCGCCTGGGTGTTTTTTTTGGATACAAATGCTTGCAAATAACACACAGCTGTCAGATATGGGCTGGAAAATGCAACAGAAATGTAGAACCAAGTGTTATCCAGCTGAGCTCAAAATTTTGTAACAATACCACAAAAAATGAATATATTACACAGCTTTTTTCTTAGGTTGTTCCCAGGCATTTTTGATCTGTGCCAAATTGTGCCAAATGGCACAGTTTGGAAAAACGTCTGTAACTTTTGAATGATTCAATATAGAAGCTTCATCTTGGGTTCTAATGAAAGGTGACACTCAGGGCTCTGTGTGTGTGTGTGTGTGTGTGTGTGTGTGTGTGTGTGTGTGTGTGTGGAGGGGGTTGTTTATTCATTCATTCATGAATGCATGAACAAACAAGCCCCCACACACAAAGAAGCATGCCACGTAAAAAATGTGTGGCTTTTTTTTTTAGAAGAAAAAATAACCTACAGTGCACTAAAAATTATTCTAAAATATCTGTAATGTAGAAGATAACAACTCCCACCCCCCACCCCCCGCTACAGAGGACGGACATCGCCCATCGCCACATGACGGAACAGTCATGTGGCGATGTGGCGACCGCGGCACACAGTCCCCGCGGTCTACTACGCACAGTTGTACTGAAATATCTGCAATATATCTGCAATCCGCTACAGAAGAGTAGCGGGGGCGGGGGGGCGTTCACGGTCCAGACGCGGCGCACGAACCGTGTACCGCGGCGCACGGACTTCGTGCGCCGCAGTCTACTACGCACAGTTGTAATTTACCGATCGGTCAAAAGTCATTCTTGATTATAATTTTCAGGGATAAAGAATAATTTAGCTTATAACACTTACCTGTTCACAACAGCAGCGTAGCTGGCGAACTTCTCTTCCTCATTGTCAGAAGAACATGAAGCTGGTCCGCTTGTTACGGACTTGTGGTTCTGGTCACGCGACCCGGTCAAACCATAATTCCATTATTGCGGTTTTGCGCTTCCATGATTGCGGTTTTGGCGAATGATTTTTCAAAACAAATAACAGTAGTAAGAAAAAAAGACTGCCGAACGTGTGTGTGTCACCCAGCCTTCGTCGTCGGCCTCCGTCAGTCTATGATGACCATGGAAGAGAATCCTAAACGTCTACTCTGCTGGGACAGCACCGCCTGTGGCTGAACAGGCCGATGCGCGAATGGCAGTCGCTGTCACACAGGTCGCACTTGTGGGTGGTCTCCGTGCTGCTGGGTCTGTGGCAGTTCTTCCTGCGGGTCCTTTTTTCATCTGCTGCAGCAGCCTTACACAAAACAGATTTTGCAAGGGACGCACGCTTTCGAACTTCTGTGCTTCAATTGGCTGGCTGTATTCGCAGCCATTGGTAGGCAGGTCCTTCTTGCTAGGTTTTCAGTCATTGGTTCTTCAAGGTTTCAGAAACCCAATTCAAGGCTCTTATTAGTCGAATGAGAAGTCAATCACATCTAAACCAATCAAAGCACTCCTTTGGCTTTCTGTTCGCGGCTGTGTCTGTAGTGGAAGAACGGAAATGCAGACGCAGCGCCCTCGTGCGCTCTAGGACGCAGAGACGTGCCCGCCCGCGGTACACCGGAGTGCAGCAGGTTAAATTATTGTTCTGTTCTGACTGCAAAGTTATGGTCAAAAATATAAATTGTTATAAGGAAAAAATAATAAAAATACCACAGTCTGTTTCAAATTTATTTAAAAAACAGTAATTTTATTTTAAAAAAACAGACAAAAATAAGCCATAAAATAATCGACAAATTTATAATAAAGTTTTAAATGTACAAGCAAAGTCAATTTTACAAGAGGAAATTACAAATTTGAGGAAAATGGTGACTTTTTGAAATTTTTTTGAAAAAATTCAAAAAATTCGTAGATCTACGAATTTTTTTGAAAATTATTTTGTATATTAATATTGCGCTTTTCATGTACTTCCTCTTTAAGACGTGTTGGCGGAATTATGTGCATGGCCACATACCTCCACAACCTGGAACCAGTGCACTCTTACCACCAATCATCTGTTCCTTGTGCCATTACATACCTTTCCTGAAAATTTAATCAAAATCCCTTCAAAAATATTACCTCTTTCCTTGGTGGAGGTAAAACAGCACAATAACTCCATCCAGAGGTTGGGGGCCTGCAGTAACTAAGAGTTGTACTTGCTCAAATGATCCTCTAAGTGGCAGCCTTTCACTTCATAAATGGCCTACTGTGGAGGAACAAATGGTTAGCTGCAAAGGTTCAAGTGCTGCAGCCCCATCCTGAATGATCAGTACTGTATACTATATAAAGTAAACAGCTTTTAAGCCATATATAATAAAGTTTGGAAAAAAGTATCATAAAAGAAAATAGTGAAGATGTTTAAGTTTATTTTATTTCTCAAGATCTATTGTTTGGCTTTTTTGCTTAAATTGGGCAGACGCAGTTAAGAGAGGGACAGGACAATGGAGGGTAGAGCTTTAACGTGAAATCAAACTAGGATCAGTGTTGATGAGCATTATGCTCCAACTGAGTCCTTTTTTTAAAAAAAAAATACTATATACTATACAAAGCACGGATCATATTTTTAAACTCTTTGTGAGTGAAGGATGCGCCTCTGGAACAGCGGAGTAAAATACGTCTGTGTCCAAACAGTGGGCTGCATTACATAATTGCTACTTTCACACTTCTCTCTACAGATGAAGAGAGGTTTGGCAAACACAGCCTGGTCTGTGTGCCATATCTCCTGTGTGAACAGACAGACACACACACAAAGACACAAATAGCCCACACACAGAATCTGAAAAACAAATTACATAAAGAGCTGTTCTTGTCTTAATCTCTATTTCCCTTGTCAGACTCTTGTACTGAGTCAGGAGTGTCAATGCCAATTATATTGGCTTGTTTAATTAATTTGTCATTTTCATCTCTCCTCAGCTCTTGAGAAAGAGGCACATTGGAAACGACATTGTCACCATAATCTTTCAGGAGCCAGGAGCGCTGCCTTTCACCCCTCAAAATATCCGTTCACACTTCCAGCATGTCTTTGTTATTGTTCGTGTACACAACCCTTGCTCTGAAAACAAGTGTTACAGGTAAATATTTGTTGTTCTATAAACACATGCTTGTTTACACACAAATATGGTTAAAAGGGATTTCACACTTCGAATCCTGTGTCTTCTCTTTACTTTCAGTGTTGCTGTGACACGAATGAAGGATGTGCCTCCTTTTGGACCACCCATCCCCAGTGGGGTCACTTTTCGTGACCCAGAAACCTTCCGTAACTTCCTTCTAGCCAAAGTCATCAATGCAGAAAATGCAGCGCACAAATCGGAGAAGTTCCATACCATGGCAACTCGAACGCGGCAGGAGTACCTGCGTGACCTGGCAGAGAATTACATCAGCAGCACACCGCTCGACTCAACCGGCAAACTGAACAACCTCATCTCTCTGGCATCTAAGAAACGTGAGCGCTCTAAAGCAAGAGAGGGAGCTGAGCTGGGTGCTGCCGGGGCAGTTGCCTGGAGAGTACTGGCCCAGGACTTTAGTGGAGGAGGGACGGAGCTCTCCTGTGCTTTGGGTGTGTCAGCTGAGTATGTCCTCCTCATAGACTGTTCGACCAAAAAGGTGGTGTTTAACTGTTTCTGCGCAGACGTGATTGGTTGGACACCAGAGCGTCTGGCATTAAAGATCTTCTATGGAAGAGGAGACCACATAGCTGTGCAGGTACCAGAGGGCTGTGCTCAGGACATCAGGGAGATGGTGCAGAGGTTGAAGGTGAGAGTTTTGGAGCTTATTCTGATTACAGCAGGCAGAATGTTGAAACCTCACAAAACAAACTAGATCCCTGTAGCATTTAAAGAGCAGTCACAATTTTTATAAACTACTGGACATTGCACTAGAGTTTTGCTAGTATTTGGCAGCAAATTGGAAAAGGGAAGACGAGGCAGTGGTGCCTAGTGTTAGGAGGTGTGGCCAAGCTACAGCTTTGTTTTGGTTTTAGAGCAGAGTCCATACTAATGGCTAACCCCAACAATATCTGTCTGCGGTGGGCTGGCTCCCCATGCTTTTCTGTTGCCTTTCACTGATCGAAGGTCTCCTGTTCCAGAAGATAAGTTTCTCATGGTTCCTTTGCGGGCTTCAACTAAAAGAACAGAAAGGATACCCATCAGAAAGCCCTCTGAGAGTAGATTGCTGTGGTGCAGAGGCTGGCCACCACTTCTGGGGGCCCTTGTGCAATAAATGCCAGAAAGGAACCTCAAGTGGGCTGAAAATGGAACAACAGAGGCCCGAATCGAGCAAGGCAGCTTGCTCGAGACAAAACCTCTTGAGGCATTGAAAAGAGGCTGCCAGAGGAGGGAAAGCTAACAGTAACACTAACAGCAATAACTGATGGATGCACACATAAATTAATAAAGGGAGTTACATAACCCCTGGAAATAGAATATGTTTTGGTCTGTTTCATGCATTATTTTTTTTTTCCCACAATATTTTTTATTGAACCTTTTTTTACAAACATAACACAAACAATCAAACACTAACACTAAAGTAATTTAAAAAAAATGTACTAAAAACACCAACAACCACTAACAAAGGCAGGTCGTCAACAATGCTCCTCTGTTTAGTCTAGGCAATCCATTACATAAGTTTACATATTATACATTCACCAGTTTGGAATTTATAAGTCCACACACATCATTCACCTTCTTCTTCAAAAGTTATGTTTAAATTCTTTACATAATCAATGAAAGGTCTCCATATATTCTCAAACACAATTTCCTTTGATTTCAGTATGTATGTTATTCTTTCTAGTGGAAGGTTTGTTAACATCTGTCTTAACCACTGAGTCACATCTGGTCTCTGAGTCTTTTTCCACAGTAGTGCAATACATTTTTTGGCGTTAAGCAAACTGAGGTCTATGAATGCTCTTTCACTCTTATTAAAGTTATCCTTTTCTGGATACAGACCCAACAAAAACAATTTAGGATTCAATATGATTTGTTTTGAAATTATTTTTTCAATTGTTACCCTCACCTCTTCCCAAAACATTCTAATTTTTCTACATTCCCATAAACAATGAAATAGGGTTCCTTTACTTTCCATACATTTTGTGCACGTATCTGGTATGTTTTTGTTATATCTATTTAACTCCACCGGTGTAACATACATCCGCATTAACCATTTAAAATGTATCAATTTAAGACGTACATTTATTGATTTGGTTTGAGCTTCTGTACAAGCCAGTTCCCTTTGTTCCTCTTGAGATTTCAGTTTGCAGGTCTTCTTTCTAATAATTCAGTCTTTTTTGTGAGTTTTCACTTGAGGATAGTGTCAGTGAGTTATAAAACTCTGAAATAATACCCTTTCTCTTACTATCTTTCGTCAAAATTTTTTCCAAGGATGAATAAGTAGGTCGGGTGAGAGCATTATTTTGATTTGTTCGAATAAAGTTCCTAAGCTGAAGATATTTTAAAAAAATGTGTTCTATTAAGATTAAATTTGATTCTCAGTTCTTCAAAAGACATTATGTTATCTGAACATGACAAATATAAGTCTTGAATCTTTTGAATCCCTTTTAAATTCCATACTTTAAATACAGCATCCGCTCTCCCTGGTTTAAAATATTGATTACCCCATATTGGGCTAAATTGTGACAATAAGTGTGGTTCTTTTAAATATTTTTTGGTTTCACACCATATTTTGTTCATATGCTTTACAAATGGATTTTTAACTTGTTTCTGTAATTTTTTAGCCGAGTCTGAGTATATGAATATGGGAAGAAGTAAAGGTAAATTGTATGATTCCATTTCAGTCCAGTGAGGGAGATCATTTAATGAAAAATAATATGTCATAGACCTCAGTTGTGCTGACCAGTAATACAACATAAAGTCTGGACATTTCAGACCTCCACGATCAAATGGTAAATATAGTAAGGACAGACGTAATCTAGCCTTCCTATTGTTCCATATAAATTCCACTAACTTTTTTTTAATTCTTGAGAATAGATCTGAAGGTGGTGGTAAAGGAATGTATTGAAATAAAATAAAGTATTTTGGGTAAGATATTACTTTTAAGTATATTAATTCTCCCAATCATCGACATTGGTAGTGACATCCATCTCTGAAGTAACTCATTAATGTCTGTCATTAAGGCTTCATAGTTGACACTGGCGACTGATTCTAGCTTAGGGACAATTTGAATTCCTAAATATTTAAACTGATTTACAACATTGAATTGATTTACCTCAGGAGCTGGGTGATTTCTCTGGGTCTCATTTAGCATTAATATTGAAGATTTAGTTTTATTTATTTTATATCCTGATATTTCCCCAAAATTCTTTATTAAATTCAACAAAGTCGGAATTGACTTTTTAAGACTCGACATAAACAAAATTATGTCATCGGCATACAGGGAGATTTTATGTTCTGTTGGTCCTACTTTAATTCCATATATTTGTGGATGTAAATGTACTGCCATCGCTAAAGGTTCAATTGCCATAGTAAACAGTAAAGGTGAAAGTGGACAGCCTTGTCGACATCCTCTATTGATATTTATTGATTTTGAGATATTGCTGTTCGTTAGGATTTCTGCTGTAGCATTATTGTATATTATCTGAACCCATTTTATGAAATTATTTCCAAGTCCAAACCTTTGTAGGACTTCAAAAAGAAAGGGCCATTCAACCCTATCAAAGGCCTTTTCGGCATCCAGTGATAGGAGAGCTGTATCCTGTGCTTCTTTATTAGAATAAATAATATTAAATAGTCTTCTTACATTATGGAAGCCTTGTCTTCCCATTCATTATAAAGCCATTCTGATCTCGGTTAATAATATTTGGTAATATTTCTTGTAGTCGTCTTGCTAAAATTTTACAGATTATCTTAAGGTCAGCATTTAATAGGCTTATTGGTCTCATGTTTTCACATTTATTAGAGGGTTTACCTGGTTTTGGCAACAGTGTAATTAAGGCATTATTCATGTATAGTGGTAAATTACTATTTTGAAATGCTGTTTCATGCATTGTTATTTGGAATTGGTAAAGGAGGGAAATTGCACAATGGCTAGGTTAGACTAGGCCACAGGTGTCAAACTCATTCCATGGAGGGCCAAGACCCTGCAGGTTTTACCTCCACCCAGTGGCTTCAACAGGTGTTTTCTCTGAATTTCTTCCCACTGATTGCTGATCAGTGAAAACACCTGCTGAAGAGACTGGGTGGAAGTAAAACCTGCAGGGTCTTGGCCCTCCATGGAATGAGTTTGACACCCCTGGACTAGGCGAAGCATGCTAACGGCATCAGCCATGATATGCTGTGTACATAGATTAAAAATAAAGTAAGTAAGTAAGATATATGTTTTGATGTGATTCACAGGTTCATCAGAGCCCATGCAGGGATATTTGGAATAGATAAATGTTTGATACAAGGTGTAAACAAACACGATAACTATGCTGATGCATGATGCTATCCAGGCTAACAAACGACAGCCATGGGACATTGCGCACATAAGTTAATAATAAAATAAGCCACATAACAGAGATTAAGATATGTTTCCGTGTGAGTTACAGATTCATTTTAACCCCAGCATTAGTAATTAAAATTGGTAAATATTTGAGAGAGATACAGTTAGGCCCAGAAATATTTGGACAGTGACACAATCTTCATGATTTGGGCTCTGCATGCCACCACATTGGATTTGAAATGAAACAACTACAACGGAATTGAAGTGCAGACTTTAAGGTTTAATTCAAGGGGTTGAACAAAAATATATGATTAAACATGTAGGAATTGTAGCTATTTTTATACAAATGCTCCTCGTTTCAGGGGCTCAAAAGTAATTGGACAAATAAACATAACCCTAAGTAAAATGTTACTTTTCAATATTTTATTGAGAATCCTTTGCAGGCAATGACTGCCTGAAGTCTGGAACCCATGGACATCACCAAACGCTAGGTTTCCTCCTTTGTGATGCTTTGCCAGGCGTTTACTGCAGCTGTCTTCAGTTGTTGCTTGTTTGTGGGTCTTTCTGCCTTAAGTTTTGTCTTGAGCAAGTGAAGTGCATGCTCGATTGGGTTGAGATCTGGTGATTGACTCGGCCATTGCAGAATATTCCACTTCTTTGCTTTCAAAAACTCCTGGGTTGCTTTTGCAGTATGTTTTGGATCATTGTCCATCTGTACTGTGAAGCGCCGTCCAATCAACTTTGCTGCATTTGGCTGAATCTGAGCACAAAGTATATCCCTATACACTTCAGAATTCATCCGGCTGCTTCTGTCTTTTGTCACATCATCAATAAACACAAGTGACCCAGTGCCATTGGAAGCCATGCATACCCATGCCATCACACTGCCTCCACCATGTTTTACAGAAGATGTGGTGTGCTTTGGATCATGAGCTGTTCCAATTCTTCTCCAAACTTTCTTCTTCCTATCATTCTGGTACAGGTTGATCTTAGTCTCATCTGTCCAAAGAATGCTGTTCCAGAACTGGGCTGGCTTCTTCAGGTGTTTTTCGGCAAAGTCAATTCTGGCCTTTCTATTTTTGAGGCTGATTAATGGTTTGCACCTTGTGGTGAATCCTTTGTGTTTACTCTCATGAAGTCTTCTCTTTATGGTAGACTTAGACACTGATACACCTATTTCCTGGAGAGTGTTCTTCACTTGAGTGGATGTTGTGAAGGGATTCTGCGATCATCCACCACTGTCGTCTTCCGTGGACGTCCAGGCCTTTTTGAGTTCCCAAGCTCAGCAGTGCACTCTTTTTTTCTCAGAATGTACCAAACTGTTGATTTGGCCACTCCTAACATTTCTACTATCTCTCTGATGGATTTCTTCTTTTTTTTTCAGCCTCAGAATGGTCTGTTTCACCTCCATTGAGAGCTCCTTTGACCGCATGTTGTGTGTTCACAGCAACAGCTTCCAAATGCAAACGCCACACCTGGAATCAACTCCAGACCTTTTAACTGCTTAACTGATGACAGGTTAACGAGGGAAGAGCCCTTGGTTCTACATTTCTGTTGCATTTTCCAGCCCATATCTGACAGCTGTGTGTTATTTGCAAGCATTTGTATCCAAAAAAACACCCAGGCGAAATTTATTTTCTTCAAATTCAGTATGTTTAGATGACTGTTACTCAGTGGCAGGAGCACTTAGAGAGATTATGACTGTTTTGCCAAAAAATTCAAAGTGTTTTCTTTTAAATGAGACCAACCCCATGAAGACGCTGCAAAGGGTTGAAGAACAGCTTTTGACTTACTTTGGGTACGTTATTTTTAGGCGTTTTTAGGGAAATTGACCAGAGTGCAAGGTAAAGTGCAGACTCTCAGCTGTAATTTGAGAGTATTCACATCCAAATTGGAGCAAGGGTTTAGGAATTACAGCTCTTTAATACGTAGCCGCCTCTTTTTCAAGGGACCAAAAGTAATTGGAAAATTGACTCAGAAGGCTGCAAAAAAAAATTTATTTTTTTTTTTTTTGCAGCCTTCTGAGTCAATTGTCCAGTTACTTTTGGTCCCTTGAAAAAGAGGCGGCTACGTATTAAAGAGCTGTAATTCCTAAACCCTTGCTCCAATTTGGATGTGAATACTCTCAAATTACAGCTGAGAGTCTGCACTTTACCTTGCACTCTGGTCAATTTCCCTAAAAACGCCTAAAAATAACGTACCCAAAGTAAGTCAAAAGCTGTTCTTCAACCCTTTGCAGCGTCTTCATGGGGTTGGTCTCATTTAAAAGAAAACACTTTGAATTTTTTGGCAAAACAGTCATAATCTCTCTAAGTGCTCCTGCCACTGAGTAACAGTCATCTAAACATACTGAATTTGAAGAAAATAAATTTCGCCTGGGTGTTTTTTGGGATACAAATGCTTGCAAATAACACACAGCTGTCAGATATGGGCTGGAAAATGCAACAGAAATGTAGAACCAAGTGTTATCCAGCTGAGGTCAAAATTTTGTAACAATACCACAAAAAATGAATATTTTACACAGCTTTTTTGTCAGGTTGTTCCCAGGCGTTTTTGAACTGTGCCAAATTGTGCCAAATGGCACAGTTTGGAAAAACGTCTGTAACTTTTGAATGATTCAATATAGAAGCTTGAGCTTGGGCTCTAATGAAAGGTGACACTCAGGGCTGTGTGTGTGTGTGTGTGTGTGTGGGGGGGTTGTTTATTCATTCATGAATGAATGAATGAACAAACAAGCCCCCACACACAAAGAAGCATGCCACATAAAAAATGTGTGGCTTTTTTTTTTTTACAAGAAAAAATAACCTACAGTGCACTAAAAATTATACTAAAATATCTGTAATGTACAGGATAACAACTCCCCCACCCCACCCCCGCTACAGAGGACGGACATTGTCCATCGCTACATGACGGACAGCGGTGACGGTGCGCCGCGGTCTACTACGCACAGTTGTACTAAAATATCTACAATATATCTGCAATCCGCTACAGAAGAGTAGCGGGGGGGGGGGGCGTTCATGGTCCGCACGCGGCGCACGGACTGGTCCGTCATGCGGCGATGACGCACAGTTGTAATTTACCGATCGATCAAAAGTCATTTTGATTAAAATTTTCAGGGATAAAGAATAATTTAGCTTATAACACTTACCTGTCCACAACAGCAGTGTCGCTGGCGAACTTCTCTTCCTCATTGTCAGACGAACATGATGCTGGTCTGCTTGTTACGACTCGTGGTTCTGGTCACGTGACCCGGTCAAACCATGATTCCATTATTGCAGTTTTGCGCTTCCATGATTGCGGTTTTGGCGAACGATTTTTCAAAACAAATAAGAACAGTAGTAAGAAAAAAAGACTGGCGAACGCGTGTGTGTCACCCAGCGGCTTACACAAAACAGATTTTACTCACGGGACGCACGCTTTCGAACTTCTGTGCTTCAATTGGCTCGCTATATTCGCAGCCGTTGGTAGGCGGGTCCTTCTTGCTAGGTTTTCAGTCATTGGTTCTTCAAGGTTTCAGAAACCCAGTTCAGGGCTCTTATTAGTCAAATGAGAGGTCAATCAAATCTAAACCAATCAAAGCACTCCTTTGGCTTTCTGTTCGCGGCTGTGTCTGTAGTGGAAGAACGGAAATGCAGCTTTTTTTTTTCAGTGCGCCCTAGAGTGTGCGTCCTAGGGCGCCCTAGGACGCAGAGATGTGACCGCCCGCGGTATCCCAGAGTGCAAGAGGTTAAGCCCATATTGATTATATAATTGTATCCTGAATATGTTTTCGTAAACAGCTAAAATAACAAAACTTGTCACTGTCCAAATATTTCTGGGCCTAACTGTATAAACAAACATCTAAGCTATGTAATGTATCTGGGCTAACAAATGATAGCCACAAGGATGCTACGCACGTAAGTTAATAATAAAATGAGCCACGTAATAACTGAATGTAAGATACAAGACTCTTCAGTCGGCCTCAAAGAGGTTCTGGCAAACTGTCCAATGACTCAGGAGGGGAAAACAGCTCCCCGTCCACACTGTGTATGCGGCAGATGAGGTGCTGCTGACTTACTGGAGATGTTGGGTGGTGGATGGAGTACTTCAAGAATCTACTCAATCCAACTGAGCCTTCCATAGAGGAGGCAGAGCCTGAGGTGGTGGTTCCTCTCTTTAAGACGGGGACCGGATGGTGTGTTCCAACTTTAAAGGGAGCACACTCCTTAGTCTCTCTGGGAAGGTCTGTGCCAAGGTAGTGGAGAGGAGAGTCTGGTCGTGGCACATCAGACCAACTCTTCACCCTCTTGAGTCCTCGAGGGTCTGTGGGAATTTGCCCAACCAGTCTACATGTGTTTTGTGGACTTGAAGAAGGCATTCAGCCGCATCCCTTATGGTTTCTTGTAGGAGATGCTTCAGGAGTATGGAGTATCGAGCTATCTGGTCCCTATACAACCCTTCGAGAGTTTGGTTCATATTGCCACCACTCAGTCAAACTTGTTCCCCATCAGGGCTGCCCTTTGTCACCGATTCTGTTCATAATTTTTATGGACAGGATTTCTAGTTGCAGCCAAGGAACGGGAGTGTCATGTTTATTGACCACAGGATCTTGTCTCTGCTGTTCACAGATAATGTTGCCCTGCTGGCTTCATCGAGCAATGACCTACGGGTCTTGCTAGAGTGGTTTGCTTCTGAGTATGAGGCGGCCGGGATGAGAATCAGCACCTCTCAAGTCCGAGTCCATGGTCTTGGGCCAGAAAAGGGTGGATTGTCCTCTCTGGGTCAGGAACGATCTTCCTGCCCCAAGTGGAGGAGTTCAAGTATCTCAGGGTCTTATTCACGAGTGAGGAGAGAATGAAGCAGGAGATTGACAGACGGATCAGAGCAGCATCTGCAGTGATGCAGACATTGTACCAGTCTGTTGTGGTGAAGAGGGAGCTGAGTTCTAAAGCAAAGCTTGTCGATTTACCAATCTATGTTCCTACCCTCACCTATGGTCATGAACTTTGGGTATTGACTGAAAGAATAAGATCACGGATACAAACGGCTGAAATGAGGTTTCGCTGTACTGTTGCTGGACTCACCCTTAGAGTTAGGGTGAGAAGCTCAGTCATCCGGGAGAGGCTAAGAGTAGAGCTGCTGCTCCTCCACATCGAAAGGAGCCAGTTAAAGTGGGTTGGGCATCTAATTTGGATGACTCCTGTATGCCTCCCACATGAGCTGTTTTGGGCATGTGCCACTGGGAGGAGACTGGGCAAACCCACAACACGCTGGAGAGACCGTCTCCCAGCTGGGCTGGAAATGCCTTGATGTCTCCTCTGAAGAGCTGGAGCAGGTGGCTGGAAAGAGGGAGGTCTGGGTATCTTTGCTTGGATGGTTGCCTTTGCTATCCAGACCACCAGAAAAGTGGTAGAAAATGGATGGATGTTTTCTTGAAAATACAATCCAGTACACCTTTAACTGCCCTCTTATATTTTATTTTGTGCATAATGTTAAAACATAATTGTCCTTCTAAAAACTTTACACTGCAAATGATCAGACATGCAATCTTCAAGAGTAGATTATCATAATTTAAAGACAGGCCTTTGTTGTAAGGCCATTAAAAGGTTAATATGAAATGTGGTTATAACAGGTTTACATTGTTCATGCATGAACTACCTCAGTTCTTAGTTTTCTGCACTTACATTTTTTTACATTAATTAAAGACGTTAAAGAGTTGCCCCAGAATAATTCAGTTTAATGCATATAAACTTCAAAAGTAAATGCCCATATTGATCCTTTCTGTTTTACCAATATTTCATACTATAGATACAATTATGTGCCTTTGTGTACAGCTATTCAACCATATGTGGTGGCTTATCTAAGACCTTAACATTGTTATAATTTCTGAAAAATTGATAAATCAAAAGTTGGGATAATTTGATTTCCTGGACTTAATTGAGTTCAGTGGTAGTCCAACAGAAAAAAGTTAGTTGTACATTCTAAAATTACCACACACATGTAGATTGGAGACTGAATTGATGGGTTGAAATTGTTCCAGACTTTATTCGTAAATGTAAAATGTTAATAATGGTTTAACTCTTTTATGCCCTCAGTCATTGACAGTGGGGTGTGAGACGGTGGACATGACGCTCAGAAGAAACGGACTGGGACAGTTGGGTTTCCACGTTCGTCTGGATGGCACTGTGGCTGAGGTACTGTCACATGACCAGTGATCCTGCTGAAACATTAGAAATATCTATGACAATTACTCCCTGTGTATCACTAACGTGTGTTCTATTTTTTGCATGCAGGTGGAGGAGTACGGCTTTGCATGGCAGGCGGGTCTGAGGCAGGGTAGCCGGTTGGTGGAGATCTGTAAGGTGGCCGCAGTGACGCTGACCCACGAGCAGATGATTGACCTGCTGAGGACATCTGTCACAGTCAAAGTGGTCATCATTCCTCCATACGAAGAGGGTGGACCCCGAAGGTACGTAGGAGTCAGCGGGTTGTTTCCTTTGAAGCTGAGTTAATGAGTGTGATTCAGTTATGAACGGCTGTCGGGGATACAGATGTGAAAACGATGGGTGACAGAGCAGGAAGGTGCTGAGTGCAAGTGGGCAATAGTGGAAGGACGAGAGCGGGCTAGAGTGAGAGCAGGGCACTCTTCACTCAAACACACAAAAGCCTGGCAGAGATAATGGCCAGACTCCAATGTTCTGAGGACTTTGTGTGGGAGTGCGTGAAAAGAGGAAGCGAGCGAACAGAGAGAAAGGATGATATGTGATTGAAGAGGAAATGGGCGAGATAAGGTGCAGAAGCAAAAAGAGAAAGATGCATTTGTTTGACATGAATTAGCAAAAATCTGAAAATGTTATCTGTACTGTTGTCTTGTTTCTTCATTTTGCTGCTGTCTCAGTTTTAGGTTGTTTTGTCCCCACATAAGGCTTTTGGGTGAGGCAGAATAAATGAGGCCATTCGAGTCACTGATGTGGTGTTACAGAGGTGAAAAATAACCACAGCGTGTCTGTTTCTGACCGAGAACCAAAGCTCCTAAATACAGTAATTGTGGTAGACTGTGTGATCGCACAGTGGTTAGATGTCTTTAATGTTGTAGGTAGCTTAATTACACCAACTCAAATCCCTTTGACACAGGCGTACGTGTACACAGAAACACACATTGGAGCAGCTGATAATTAGTCTTGTATTTCACTCTTCCCCCTTCGCTTCTCTCCCTCTCTGACTCGTTTGCTGTTGTGTGCCAGGCACGCAGATTGCATGAGATTAAAGCCTGGAATCTGCAGGAGAAAAAAAGGCAGCAAAAATAATTAAATAAAGGAGTGGAAGAGATTAATTAAAAATGCACGCCCTGTGCAAATGAAAATGACAGGAAAAGAGGGGAGGGATTGAGTTGTAGAGAGAAAGAGAGAGAAAGCCAAGGTTGAGAGTATTGAGTCGGAGAAGCAGAGCAACGCTAGTCGACGAAGACGTGTCTCAACACCGCAGAGAGGAGTGGGTGGAAGAGAAAAGAAAGGAGACAAAAGTTGGAACGGGTTTTTCTTTGCTTCGTTTTGCTTTAAAACACACAAGATGGACGGATACCACATGGAAATGGTGTGACTAACTGTCGGGTGTGTGTGTGTGTTGTGGATCTTCAGCTGGCCACTTCAGCCAATATGATGGGGAACATGTTGCACACCGACCGATTTACGCTCTGCTCCCGCTAAGGTTTGTTTTGTGTGTGTGTGTGTGTGTGCGTGTGCGGTCTGAGCATGCTCTGCTCTTACACAGCTCTTTTAATGATAATGTATTTAAGAAAAGCACTCTTGAAATCAATGAAGAAACAATTTATGAAATCTGATTTACTGTTTATTGTCTAAAGGGTGGTGTTTGTATGTGCATTTGTGTTTTGTTTACACAGCAAAGCTCAAGAGCTGCAACAAACAACTGTTTTAATTTTAGAATTGCCTTATTATTTTCTTCAGTGAAATAGTTGCTTATTCGGTCTAAAAATGCCTCAAAGGAAAATAGTCTGTATAATTTCCTAAAGCACATGGTGTTAAGGTTACAATCATGGTCACAATCTTCCACTTCTGCTCTGAAACCGGTATTGTCATTATATAAACGGGCAATAAAAATTATGGATCAGAAGCCAATGAAATGGCATCATTGTGATATTATCCAAAAACGTAACCTTTTACCCTTTGATAATTTCATAAATTTCTGTGTCCTTAAATTGGTTTTTAAGTGTTTAAATAATCAGGTACCACCACTGCTTGGTGATGTCATTAAGAGACGACAAAGCTCTGGAAGAACCACTACACGGGGCTCTGCCTGGGGGCGGCAGTGGCGCAGGTGTAGTGTGGCTGACTACTGACAGGAGGGTGAGGGTTTTGATTCCCACTATGTCTGCAGTCTGCATGTCGAAGTGTCCTTGAGCAAGACACTGAACCCCCAGTTGCTCCTGGTGGGTCAGGCCGGCGCCTGTGTATGGCAGCTCCGCTGCCATCAGTGTGTGAGTGTGGTGGATAGCAAGATTTATAAAGCGCTTTGGTCATCCAGAAATGAGTAAAAATGCGCTATATAAGTGAATACCATTTACCATCCCAGTGCATAAGACCTCTTTTGGACAGAGCTGCTAAAGAGGCAAGACTTTGTAACTCTTTGCCAGCTGAATTGAAACAGCAGTCTGATTTTAAGTTTTTTTTTAAAGAGTTTAAAAATTGGTTTAGTACAAATCAACAGTGCTCACATGATTGGGCTAAAAATTGAGTGACCATGACATAATGGCATTATTTTTTTCTTTTTCTCTTCTTTCTTTTTGTGTGTATATGAATGTATGTAGGTATGTTTTTGTTTTTATGTGTGTGTATATATACATAATATATATGCACACATAAATAACTACTTTTTTCTTTGCATTTTTGCAAGTATTAACATCTTAAGCTGGATTCATGCTGCACCTCCGCTGTCCACGTACGCACAACTGAAAGCCTCGTGTGACGAAATTTATGTCGTCTCCAGTCCGCTAGTGTCTGCAGGGCTCTTCTGCAGACGACCGTGTGCAGCCCAAATTTTATGACCGTGTGGCCTGCCCATGACCTGACTGCATTGACAGGCATGCGCAAGACTGAACATCCCATTCATGAGGTGGCGCC